>CM033723.1:37528840-40043018 GCA_019671005.1 Hibiscus mutabilis
ATAAATTTATTGACACGATTGTTACCTACCGAATAGTCATCTTTGACATTTAATACGTCCTTCATCTCTAATCTAATTCAATGATGTTGTTGCTGCATTCGATAACTATCTTCGACCGGTGATGACACCAAAGCGATCGCCTCTTCCTTTTCATGTTGATTTTTTATACATGTGAGGTTAGGGTAAAATTAAGTCATTATTTTCTTTTAGAAAAATAACCCCCAACTAAGATTATGTAGAAAAATGCCCCTTTTAGCCCTAGTAGGATGAAACTCACATTTAGCCAAATGTGAGTTTCAAACTAACGTTTAGTTAAATGCGATTTCTGTCTTGAGTGGATAGATAAAAAATAAAAAATAATAATTTATTAATTTTTTTTTTTACATAAAACTCGTTTTTACCTAAGCCCGAATTTAAAATTCACTTTTGGCTAAACAAGAGCTTATCTCACGTGGGCTAAAATGAAATATTTTTCTATATAATTTTTGATAGAAGAGAATATTGATTTACTTTTGTACATCCTAAAAGTTGCTTGGAGTGCTCATTCGTATGCTATATGGGAGGAAAGAAATTCTCGGCTGTTTCGAGATACTTCTAGAAGAATTGAGGACATTATCGATAGTATTAAGGAGATTGTTGGATTGAAACTGATAAAATTAAGTAATTATGTATTGTACGGGGAATCTTATAAAAAAAAAAAAGTTTATCTGGGATATGCGTTGTAATGTGTAGCAGTTTTACTGTCTTTTGGTAATAAAATTAAAAAAAAAAGGATTGATTTAATTTAGGCTGAGGTTAGGGTTGTGGGGATGATGAACGGATAAGCCTTACTTACGTCCTAGTTATTTAGACCCATGATCAAATGATTTTTAATCACACGGTACCCCCAACGACCTTTTCCCATCGGGACCCACCTCAAAATAAAGAACGTTGGAAACAATATTAATTATAAAGTAAAAACACAATATATAAATCCTCTTCTGGTTCTCTCTTTATTAGACCGTTGCAAACTCAATCTCTCTATCACATCCGCAAACAAAACCCTTAGAGTTTCATCAAAAATGGCGGACACAATCGATTCTCTGCATCTAACCCATCATTCAAATCCTTTTTTTGAACAGTTTTTCCATTTCCTCGACCCTACTTCTCTCATTCTTTCGCAGAATCATATGATGGAAAGAGGTCCCAGGTACAGAGCATATGCTGATTTGAGAGAAAACAAGCTTAGAATGAAGTTTGAGAAGCTACAAGAATGGGAAGAAATTGAAATCAAACAATCCCCAGTGAAGAAACAAGTGGAATTCAGTTCAAATTCCGGGATTCCCGTTAAACGGTCTTCTGTTTTGATGCAATCGGTGCCTCATCTTTCATCCACTTCACAAAAAGAGAACCGGAAGCCACCGGTTACCGGTGGGATTCATTCAACGCCGCCGAGAACGGCAAAGAATTGGTTGAAAGCGAATGGGGTGTTTTTGAATTCGAAGCAACAACGGTGGGAGGAAACTGAATTTAAACAAACCCCAACCAAGAAACAAGTGAAGTTCAGTTCGAATTCAGGTGTTTTGGCTCAATCTGTGCCGGATTTTTCCGCCACTTTATGGAAAGAGAACCGGCAGCCGGCGGTTATGGGCCGGATTGAAATGACGCCGCCATCAACAGGAAAGAATTGGTCAAATTCGAGAGGGAGTAAGTCTGCAAATTCTGGGGAGAAGAAGAAAGGAAGATTGGTGTTGGCAAGGAAGAGTTATGCAAGTGTTGAAGAACTAAAGGCCATTAATGGGGGAAGCAGGGGAGGGAAGAGTAGTGCCAGACTATTTTAGAAGAAAAATAAGGTAAGAAAGCTTTGAATTTCGTTACCTAGTTCCCACAGTTTGAAGAGATTTGAGGTTAAAAATTCTTTCATTGTTTAGTTTGTTATTTTCACGTATTGATTGCAAATATAAGAAGAGGTTTCCTGTTCAGCATTTCGGTATGTTTGTATTGCTCATCTTTCTTAGAAAAAAATGTGACATTTTAGGTTTATCTGAGTTTATGTAATCACTCGACATAAATTCCAAGACTTGAAACTTGGTTTAATATGAACCATCAAAAGCATAATAATAAGTCCTTGCAAAATAGACCATTAAATGAAGGGGTATTTATCTTCCAATTAATGAGTAGTTCTTGTAGCTATTCAGCTATTACAGAAGAGTAGAAAGATACTCACAGATCACAGGGCATGTATGCGAGATACCAGGTCATCAACAATTTCGTCGATTATGTTTCGAAGAATATCCCAATCCATTTCAACGCCAGTTTCGTATGCCTCAAAATCGAAATCTGTCCATTTCCCCAGTGAATAACTCATCTCATATTCTATTAGTTCATTGGGTACCATCCCAACTAGTTTTATCCACCTTTTAACTTCATCCGCGACATCTCGAATCAGCTTTACTGAGTTCATGCAATACGACAAACTTCTCCATGGTCTGAATCCTGAGTTACAGTATGGACCATATTTGGAATCTACACACTCTATCGCACAGTCAAACAGAAATCCTCGAAGCTGATTGTTTTCTTTGAGCTGATTGATACCAAGAACGGACTTGAAATCTACCTGCATGATAGAGACAAGATTCTCGACTTCATCATGTATATAAGGAGCCAAGAGAAAATCATCTGTCCAATCCGAATCCCGGGGAGTCAAATTTCCAAACAACAGTTCCGCTTTCAAGATAACGTCTTTAACATGGATAAGCTTGTCACCAGATAATCCAAGACCAAAAATACTGACAACATGCAACATAGCAGAAATTCGGTTGACGAGATCAATGGTCATCTCATTAACAGTTGTTTCTTTGTCCAATGAAGTTGCAGAATCCAGAAGATCCGCATCAGGTTCTGTTGGTTGTGGTACATCATATGAGATATCCATGGAATCTGGTTGTAACCTATGTCCTGAACCAAATAAATACACAAAAAACTAAAATGAATGATTCGTTTTCCCCCAATGGAGGGGAACAGAAAAGGTACATAATTTATGCTACATTTGGATACATAAGTGTTAACATAAGGAAAAGCTTAATCATTATACAAGTTTTAAAATAGTTTGTCACAGTATAAAGAATAATAATATAATTCTAAACTAGAAATTAAAAAGCTTGGTAAAATCTCAAGTAAAAATTATTACATATTCAAAATAAATTATTAAACAGATCTAATCAGAAAAGTGCAAGAACTCATTTTAATCCGCATATGTTAGTGCTACAATACCAGATAAGTTCCTTGAATAGCATACACATCTCCTGACGCACAAAAAGGGCACTTTTAAGGCTAAAGTTTTGAACTTTTACCTAAGCTTTCATTGAGGCTGCTGGAAACAAAACTATCGTTCGAAAATGAAGCTTCAAGAACAGAACCGGGGCTAAAATGATTACCATGGTTAGGAAATCCAACTGAAGTCCCTTCAGCTTTTGCTTCAGACTACGAAATAAGGAAATAAATTTTTAGAAAAAAATGTTGATTTATAAGTGGCAGGGATAGCTGTTATCATATGCACAAAACCTCAAGCAAAGCACAAAAGCTTCAGATAGACATTGAAAAAATCATATTAACAGCCAAAAACTACTCATCAAACTTAAAGCAATAAAAATATACATATTGGTAACAATCAGGACCGTCATATTTCTGAAATAGCGGTTGATCCAATGAAAGAAAAACTACATATGTAACTATTTGACGGTTCAACAGTACCTATCAAACATCCATAAATATTTCAAGGGCTTATGTCAATGAGCTTCAATCTTAAACAACTGTAGCTATGCTACACCTTATTCAATAGGGATGAATATAGGGCAAAGTTTTGAGTTAAATTGCAGGTCTTATGAAGTCTGGTTAATCTAATTCATAAAGGCAGAGTTTTCTTCAACTAGTTTTTGCCACCTCAGTAGCAATTAGGCAGTGTATTTATCCAAATGTAATTACATGGAAAAAGTAAAAAAATTTAACTATCAAAACAAGACTAGACTGTTAAACTTGGCTTTTACTCTTTCTATGTGGGATGGGGGAGTTGAATCTTGGATGGTGAACGATGATCCCACTCAAGGAATAAGAACCGTTGAGCTATGCTACGCGGATTCAGGTCCAAGTTTCGGATGCGGATATATGTCCAACAAGAGCATGATTAGGTTTTCCTAAGTTTTTCCATTTATTTGGAGGATCCTTGAAGATCCTATCCCATTACTCATCTGTAGAACACTAGAACAGGAAACGGGTACTTAAATGAAAATAAAAAGTGGAAGCGACATAGCAACTGAGCAACAATCCAGGTAATAGGGTTGGTGAAAATATTCTTATGATCTTCCTACATGCATTTTATTAGTAATAAGCAGTACCCTGGAATTATCAAGGCACTAGTCGTACAAAGACATCTAAAACTGAAGTTGCGACCAAAGATACAACATCAACTTCAGTGCATAAATCACCGGAAGGACAATTCAGTGCCACAGAATATAAATACCAACCTGGAAACCAATATCTGAACTGAAAAGGTGATCATTCCGCTGCCCTGATGTTAAAGCAGAAATTAACTCCTGGAGAATCACGGCAGTTGATTTCTTTGGGAGGGTGCAACCGGTTTTCCGTTCATCCTCCTCTTGAGAGACCAATTCCTTCAACTTTTGTTCCAAAAGTGCACTTAAAGCATCTCCTACCAGTGGCAAGTTCTTCGGCAAAGATGTTTCTTCGTTATTGTTTTCCATTATTTCATGTCTTTGGAGGACAATGCTTTCATTTGCGTTCTTTCTTTTCTCCTTCAATTCCATGGAAACACCGTGTTTTTGCTTTAATGGAGAACTGAAGGTGAAAGGAATAATATCGCTGCCCTTTTTATCCATGGCTCCCTTACCGGTTCTTTGGCTAGTTGATCTGCTTTTAACACATGTCCGGTCCATGCTGCAAGGTCCATGTACCATTTCTCTTCTAGTCACCGGATTGCATTTATCATTTTTTTCTTTTCCAATACCTGGATTGATGAGAGCTGTAGTTTCTGCTTGCCCATTAACACTATTGGTCCTCCTCTTTCTTACCGGAGACCGTAACTGAGACAAGGAGTCATCTCGGCCCCTGCAGGAATTTCTCTCGATTTCAAAAGGAGCACTATCCACTTTAATTGGCACTCTATGTTGGGTTTGACTACTTGAACTTCGGTTCAGCGCAACAAAATCTTTGGCCCCGCTAACAGCATTTGCACCGGAAACACCTTTCCTACTTTGAAGATTATTTAATTTAGCCTTCGCTGGGATTCTATCCCTGTCTACTGATATATGATTATGACTTTGATTCCTCAGCTTGAAAGCAACATGAGACTTCTCATTCCTTTGGGATTTGCCAGATTGGCTTGTTAAATGCCATTGAGCTTGAGCTTCTTGAGATAGAGGACTTCTAAATGTATTGGATTCATTACTTGATTGTACACTGTTCTCTTCTTGACTAGTAAAAGATAATGGTTGGTCATGGTTTCTCTGAAAAATTGCCTCGTTCCCTTCATCAAACGAGGTCAGGGAAGGCCTCAGCCAACTCTTTTCTAATCCCTGCAAAGAAGAATCTGCAAAATTTGGAGAAGAGGATGGAATAACAAATTGTCGATCCTCTGACTTTGCTCTAGACTCCACAATGTCAAGCAAATTGCTACAGTTCTTGCATGATGTCGGGCCAATCAAAGAGTTACCAATACTAACATTACAAGCAGATTGTTCCAACACATCTGGTGACACAACCCGAATTCCCTCAGTTGCAGTCTCGTTCTGACTCGAATAAGAAAGAGAATATTTCGCTCTATTCGTCGCTTGCAACCCTGGTTCCAATATTTTAGTAGCAACACCGATCAACCTCGATGTCCTAGAAGCATTCCTTGCAGAAGAAATCCTCGGACTCTTTGCTGAAGAAACAAACTTTTGATTATGATGATGATGCTTCTTAGATTGCGACAAAACATTCTTAATTTGCAAGGCCTCAGCTCCAAACCTAGTTACTACCCGTCTATCATATGGCTCTATTTTCTGAATCTTTGGAGGCCTAGGCTCGATTTTCGAGCTACTTTTAGCCAAATCCAAATCTTTCCCAGCAACCCCAGCTTGCAAGTTCATTTTCACATCTTTAACATCAGATTTACTAGCTAAAGTCAGGGATTTTTTATGAGGCTTATCTCTATTCAAAGCCGGCATGGCCTCTAATCCCATTAGCCTAGCAACCAAACCGGGAGCTTTCATTTCATGTTTTTGAGCCGTTTCTCCTTTTTTACTAAAATGTTTACCATTTTTCTTCACATTCGGAAAACCCCCACTGTTTTCATCAGCAATCTACCAAAAT
Organism: Hibiscus mutabilis; assembly: GCA_019671005.1. NCBI lineage: Eukaryota > Viridiplantae > Streptophyta > Magnoliopsida > Malvales > Malvaceae > Hibiscus > Hibiscus mutabilis. Next base: position 37,535,189 of record CM033723.1, read on the forward strand.
TCCTCATAAACATCAATTTTATTATCATTATATAAGCAAAACAAGTGACCAATTTATGAATTAAAATACACAAAAAAGATATCTAATAAATTTCTGAGAACATACCAAATGCAGCTTGGATTTGGGCATTTTTTCATCTCCTCCAAAGCTTTTTGAAGCTTTGGTACGGGCTGAGAAACAATGACAGTTGATTACAGATTCAATTTGAAAAAAAAAACCATAAAATTTTCAAAAGAACAAATGAACTTACAATGAGGGAGTAATTTTCTTGAGAAAAATTTCTTCTTTGCAAATCTTTTGTTCCAATCAAAGAGCTGAAAGAAAATGCCTACACAACCACCAGGCCTATAAGGTTTCTTCTCCGTTATAGCTAGAGACGACGATGTTTTCCCCGTTTGTTCATTCATTTTGCTCGGCACCGACACTCAAAAATACCCAGAAAATTTATTCAAAAAATCCAAAAAGAAAAAATTCCAAGGAAATGCAGAAAAGAGCTCAAGTTTCAATCATTTGACAAACACACCCAACAATCTAAACCAACGCCGTTCCAACCCACCATAGAGAAATCTAAACCCATTAAAGAACAAAAAGAGATGGAAAAGACCCATTAGTTTTGACAAAGCAAAGACGGGCCTTAAAGTGGTGAAAAAGAGAAATGTAGCAGAAGAAGAAAAGGAATTTACGAAGAAGAAAAAAAAAGGAAAAGCCGTACAATAATGAAGTGAAAGAAGAGTTTGGGAGAAAATGACAGGAAACGGATCAAAGAGAAGAAAAAGGTTGTCCACTTTAGTTCCTACTTACATGTCTTGACGCAAAGGCAAAATGATTCTTTTCAGAAGAAAAAAGGAAGAATTATGGGATGAAAAAGGGTGAGAAAAATGGGGTGTTTTATTGGATTGATAAGATCGAGGAAATGAAGGGATTTTGTATGAAACCGGTGAAAGTGTGGATTCGGCAGTGAAAAGAGAGAGCTACGAAAACGCCTAATCTTCGGCTGATGCTGTTGCTGTTGCTGTTGCAGCTGCTGGCTGCTGGTGTAGCAGACAAGTTTCACGCGTACAGCTTAAGAAAAAAGCTTCTGCTTGCAGTCAAATTGCCTCTCAAATCCAAGAACAAAAAGCTAAAGCTGTTCAACGAGGGCTGTTTTTTTATTTTTTAAAAAAAGTATATTTAAAATAAATATTTTTTGTTTGAAATTATCTAAAAATATTTTTTCCAAACCATTTTCTCGACATACATTTTTTAAAAGCAATTATCATGCATTAAAACTAAAAGGTCGAGTGCAGTCTTGAGGTTTTAACCCTAAAAAAAGTGTGATTTTTATGTCGTGATAATTTTTAATAAGTTCTATTAAAATTTTAGAGTACGAAAAATATAAAAGTTTAAGAATACAAAATTAAATTATAAAAAAACATAAAAAAATTAAATTATATAAAAATTTAAAATTTTTAAAATATGTGATCACACCTACAACATTCCTCCATACATCCTTAATTAGAATTTAAACCCTAAAAATTAAAGTTTATAAAGTCTAAAATAAACTATTCAAGCATTAAATACATTAGTATTGTTGTGTATGCATATAAATTTTTCCATAGATCCAATATTTCTATCTTAGAATATAGTTTTTATTAATACGTATTTCATGGTTGATTTTTTTTTTACATTTCTAATTTAATCAAAAGTTTATAGATATAATTTATAAGGATAAAAATATATTATTATAGTTGAATTATTAAAATATTAACTGTACAAAAAATATCTATAAAAAACATGTAAACTACATGATTTTTATAGATATGTATAATTTAAAATTTTGTATTGGTTTCAGACCTTGAATGATGTGACAATCGAACTTAACTAGACAATCAAAGAAAATAAAGAACAACGTAACACTATCAGTGGTGGTGAATGACAAACGACGCCAATGCAAATAAAGACTTCAAGTGTCGGTAGGAATATACTCTATACTTATAACATGTTTACAATCGTCTTTGTCCATATATGAATTTTTTCTCAGTATCATTTTTTGTGTTGTAGTCTTTTTTTAAGCCGATAATCAGCAATTAATTTTAATATTGATTGTTGACTATTAAATTTTTTATTTTTTATATTTTAATTAATTTTTTTGTCTTTATGATACGCTTTTTTATTTTTGTGGTTTCGTTTCATCTGTTGTTTTGGCATGATTTCAGCATACCTTAACGGTCGTTTGGTGCTCGTACAGAGATCTTTAAAGAGTTAGTTTTTTATTATGATTTTGTCTGTGGTCATAGAAAGATAGATCCTCACTCGGTTGATGGTTGTTTGCCTATGTAATTAGTCATAGGTAGCGGAGCGATCTGCCTGATAGTTTGGTTCGCTCATCACTCTTTTTTCACTCGAAATGTGTCTCGTTTGGATAGAGACATGGAGATTCGAGAAAGCTTCTGAATTTTGATAATATGCTTAATCTCTGTGGAAGTATTTATTTTTATTTGCACTTTTAATTTTTTGTATCAAATTTTGATGAACTATTCCCTATTATTCTCTTTTTTTAAATGCGTTATATTTGTGATATCTTTTAGATTTTTTTAATAAAATTTAGTTGTCATTGTCCATAAAATATATATAAGATAGTAATAACTATCTACCAAAAGGAGAGAATTAACTCGAAAAATTTAAAGCAGCAAACAGAATAATAAAAAAGTTGAGTATTCATTAACAGTAGAGATATCGATAAACCTTGAAAATAGAATAATAACAAACATGTATTTTTTAAGAAAAAATCTAAATTTTTTAATAAATACGAATCAAACATTAACAAATTTATAAATAAATATTTATTTATTTAAACTTGATTCATTTATTATAATAAAAGTAAAAAGAACTTAAATTAAGATTATAATCAGTCATCTCCTTTTTAATAAAAAACACCCGAAAAAAAATACTAATCACTGTTATTTATAGTGAAAACCTTTGATCAAATAAAAAATGACTTAAATTAGGATCTCATGTGAACTAAAGACAAGAGATAAAAACAAAGGGAGGGGACAGGGTGTCCGTGAATATGTAATCAAAGTCTACATCTCTCTGTCTTCCTATACTTCGCTGTCTTTACGGATAGATGGATCCTTGTTTATTTAGCCTTTTTTTTATTTACTTTTTCCATATTTTAAAAGAGAAAAAGTCGTCAAATCTCACCGGTACAAACAAAACTTCTATACTCGCCTCTATAAAACAATCATACGTTTTACTTTTAAATTATATTTTGATAAAGAAGTTATGTAATATATTTTTTTGATTTAATAGTTAAATAAGTACTTAAATTATAGTCTTTTTTATATAAATGTCTGAATTATACTTTAGGCCGAGTAGGTGTCTAACGTTTTCTTTCGCGATCCATTTAAAGTTTTTTCATCAATAACCGTTAAAAAAATTTTGTCATCCAATCAGAACATGACAAATGGCATATTTTTATATTTTTAACTTCTGGTTTTCTTTAAAAATTTGAGTTTCGTTAAAAATCTTCAAGTTTTAATTTCTTTCAATCAAACCCCAAAATCGCATCTCTTTCATCGCCCGACATCCCTCACACGTCGATAGTTCACCTTTCATCGCCCAAGTGTCGAGTACCTCACCATTCGATATTCCCCACCCTCTAGTCGTCAATCGAAACCCAATCGACCTCTTTTTTCTTTGTTGTCGGGTGTTCGTCGATGATTCATTAGTCGATTTTAGACGACAATATGAAGTGGTTTTCAGTACCGGGGTCTGATGAAGACAAGAGTAACCGGTGGTAGTTGAATCGGTAGTCATAGTGGAGGAATTTAGGGATTTAGGGTTTGAGTTTGAGGTTTTTGGGGAAATTAAAGATTGTGGGTTAATTATTATTTTTTATCTTTTATTTTTCTCATTTTCAAAATTTAATTTTGAAAAAAGAAAAATTATGCCACGTGTTCGTATTTTATTGGATAACAGAAACATAACGTCAGTCACGAAAAAACCTTAAATGGGTCACAGAAAAAACTTTAGGCACCTATTTGGCCCAAAATATAGTTTTGGAACCTATATAAAAAAATGTATAGTTTGAGCACTTATTTGACACTTAAGCCTTTATTTTTCAAATATAAATTTTAAATTTCTAAATATATGACTCTAAAATCCTAACCCTAAACCTTAAATCCTAAATTCTAAACCCTACAACGTAAACCATGTTTTGGTAAACATCTTTTTGAGCCAAAATTAGAGGTCTGAACCATTTTAAAGGTTTGACCAGTCAAATCCACTAATTTAGATATTTGGTACATAGAGAATTGTAATAGCGGATTGATGTGAAATCCTTCAATTTGAAATAGCTCCTAAAAGGAACTTTTTGAGTTAGATGTTTAGATAATTTTAAATAACTAATAAAATTAGACAGATAATTTCATAAATAAAAAATTAATATATACATCTAAATTTAAAAATCAATAAAATTTTATTCAAATATAATTTCACATATAAGAAATTTATATATACATCCTTCATACATGCTTAATAATGATATTAAAAAAATAATTTTCATAACATGATTAATATTAATAGATACAAAATATTAATAACTAATACATTATTCAAACAAGTATTGAATATAAATCACGTTCTTATATATCATTTTGTTTGTTCAAATAATCAAACAGTTGTCATCTATCAGTTAATTTTACCAAATATTTTTTATTCAATCAACTAATGCAATCCGCCAGTCAATTCAGTTAATGATACTAACTATGAACTAATATAATCCGCTATCAACTATTCGCTAATTTCCAAATAAAAACATCTTTTAGCAAATTTTACCTATTTTAACTAAAAGCATATATAGATGCAAGGATCAGGGAATTTTGCCCATGCAGTGGGAAAAAAATGTTGTGAAGTGGATTTTGTGAATTTTATTTTACCAAATAAAAAATTTTCTACAGTAGAAGTAGATGTCGTTGACACTTTTACACTTTTACGCAACTTTATGAAGTCGTCATAACATTTTAACGATTTTAGGTAGAAAATTTTCATTTAAAATGGTTGTTTGAAGTTGGGTTAACGAAATTTCACTAAAAATCGTCCTGCAATTTCAACGTCTCCAAGACGTCTTGAAGTCTTCCTTTTATAAACATTGTAGAATCATTCATATTTGGTGAAATAAAAAGTTACTCACTCTATTTTATAATCACTCGTTTTTGTCTGAATTTTTTTATTATTATTATTTTAATAATATTATTATTAATATAAAATCAGTAAAAAAGTAAAAAAACAAAAAGCAAAACAAAAAATAAAAGTAAAACAATATATATAATAATTAAAAATAATAATAATAAACAAAAAAAGGGAATGGATTGCGTGGAGCACAAAGCTCCACGTATCACAATTCCCCTCCCAATTTGCCTATAAAAGGCAGGGAGGGGCAGCCCTTTGAGCCAGCAATGAGCAATCAGCACACCCAAAATTTATGGGGAGCTAGGCCGGCTCGAGCAAGGCTGGTCAGGGGTAGAGGGCAGTGCCTTCAGTCTCAGCTTGTTCGATCCAACATTCGATCGAGAGTTTTTTTGTAGTCCAATCTAGTTAATTTTTAGGTCATGATGAGATGGCACATAGATTTTGGTGGGGGTCAGTCAAAGTTCTTCATTCGAGCTTTTAGTGGAGTAAAAATTTTATCCTTATCTTTGTATTTATTTTAATGTTAGTTTAGATATAGGGTAATATATAGTTTTGTTGATTATGTTTTTAATTATTGATATGTTTTTATAATAAATATATTTTGTATGTTATGTTAGATTTAGTTTTTAGGGTTTCGGTATTCAATTTGGAGTGGCATCCCGGTCTCCGGGTGACATCTCTTTTGGTACCGCAGACCATGGGTTTTTTATTTGAATTAATGCCATGTCCATGCATTTTATTCTGTTGCATATAGTATTAGGCCTTTATCCCGGTATTCTAGTAGGAGTGTCATCCCGGTCTCCGGGTGCCATCTCTTTTGGTACCGTGGATATCGAGGCAAATTTAATATTGTCATGCATACATGTATTTTTAGGAATTAAAATTAAATTAGATTGAATTTTTATTTCTCTTAATAAATACGATACGAACCCATTAGGTTCCAATTTTGGGCGGTGTGGGGCTGCTAACCCTTCCCCATCCGTAATCGGCTCTCGAACCCAAGTTTTCAAAATCTATGTTTTTTATTTTCGGTGTCCGGTCTTCCCTTTTTGAATGACCGGTGGCGACTCTAAATTTTTTTTAAAAAATACGAGTTTTTACAAATTCCCCCTTTTTAATAAAATTTTCAATAAAAGTGGGAACCCCCAAATATGATCTTAATTTTTTCGTAGCGGCCCCGGATAAAGTAGTCGCTACAGCATGGCGACTCCGCTGGGGAATATTTTTTTAAAACAAAATTTTAAGAGTCAAGCCTTAGTTGATTTCGCATTGTAATTATTAAAGAAAATTTAAATTTAAATTTGATTTAATTTAATTTTTAATTTCTAAGCCTCGTTTGATTTTAATTGTCATCATATATTAGTTTTAGAACCCTTAAGTGAGAGTGATTACTTCGCTTCGTGGGGTTTTCACCTCCGTATATTGTTGTAATTCACTTTCGGAATTTGGTCCTTATATTTCGTGGGGTCCTCACCCTCGTATGGTATAAGGGTCGTATTCCCTCGAATTGATGTCTGAGCGACAGTTCGAGTACCATTTTCTTTAGAACCTAACCGCATATAATGGATCATAGGAGCCCACCTGTTAGAGCTATATAGGTATTATGCATGTTTAGAATTAACCCTTTTAGGTTTTGTTTTCTTATATTTGTTGTACATACCTTTTATTCTCTTCGAATTGATTGCTTTATTTAGTTGTTGAGTATTTAATTTATTTATTCGATTGTTTTGCTATATTGACTTATTTGTTTTATTTTTTTCCTTTTTGCATCCAATTTGCATCTTATATCATACATAAATATTGATTCAAAACGGTCCAATTTAGAGGGCATTCGAGATGGGAGAGAAGTCTGTGATGCCAAGAGCGATAACACTATAGTATCGAGTTGGACCAAACGAAGACCGATCGAGGAGAAAGAAAAATTAACGAAGAGACATGTGTCGGAGGCAGAGACGACATATCTTGGATGTAAAGGCGGATCCTCATTGAAGCCAGTGGCTCCCTCCCAAAGTTCAAAAATTTCACATTTAACCCATTAAAAATTTCAAAAATTTTAATTTGGCCCCGCTAAAATTTTTAAAAATTATTATTATATTTCAAAATTTTAAAATAATTTCAATTAAATCCCTTTCTAATTTTTTAAAAAAGGGGGCTTTGATAAGTTTTATTTTTTTCGCAAAAAAATTAGTTAAGCTCCTACATTTTATGAAAATTCTTAAATTAAACCCTTCAAAATTATTGAAAATTTTAATTTGAGCCTCTAATTTTTTTTAAAAAAAAATTTAAATAGACCCATTCAAACTAGATTGTCAAAATCCGCCCATGAAGAAAAGACTCTTGTCTGCACTCTGCCTGCACGGGTGAGTGAACTTCCCAAAAGCTTCGGAGCATGTAGATTATACCGCTGCGATCTTTTGAGCAACATAAGAAAGGAATAATGAGGTCGCCTTTTAGCCCGGAGACGATGTTGAGACTTGGAGTTCGAGTCATGCTTTTCGAAGTCAAGATCTCAAGAAGGGAAACTAACCATTATTTGTAATTCATTTTCAGCTTCTTGAGACCAGACATCTTCTCTGATTAAATGAAAGTCTCTCTAAGGATTGTTTGAGAATTAACATCTTCATTCGCATTCATCATAGCAGTTATGGCATTTACCATATTGACACATTTTTTCTTTTGTGTTCTTTACTATTTTTTTAACATTTGTTTTGCATTGCATTCTCATGGCATAAAACGAGGTATTAATTTTCGCAAGTGCCCATCGCTATAGAGGCCAATCATCATGAATAAAAGGTCTTGTGATCAGATAGAACGGATAATAACTCCCAGGCATTGTCCTAAGGGTACATTGAAGACCAAAGAGGGGGAGCATCTGAAGCGTGCAAATCAGACATAGTAGGCGATACTCGCACTAATAATGATTGACATGAGATGCAAAAACTGAAGAAGCAGATGATTGAGATAATGAACTTGATGGCCGTTATGGACAAAGAGAAGGGGTCTGATGAATAAAAAAAATGATTAAGAGTCAGAATATGAAACACGATGGTCAGAATTTTACCCCTGATCTAGGCAGTTCCAACAAATATAATAGTTTGAACCCATTTGTGTTTCGCATCAACATATCAGTAGGATGCGCATCTTAGTCGAGTTTCAAGAAATTGGAGGTAGGTCCAAAAGAAACTCGAGAAACAAATAACGTGAAGATTGCTGTTACCCAAGCACATAAAGTGGTTCAGAAAGTGGCGGACTTGGCTAACGCAATGATGCCGTTAAGTTAGAATATTGATCTGACATTGGGCTAGGAAGGAAAAACTGGCTAAGTTGTTGGACGAAGTCAAGAAGTTAGGGCTCATCAGTATCTGTAAAGCCTAGAAAAGCAATATTTGATGTAACAAGCCTTTTGTCCAATAAAAGTCTTTTTATGATGAGCACTTTGCGATCAGTACCTCATTGCATTCATTTCAAATCATTGGTGTTGATTCAAAAATTATTCCATATTAGGAGATCTTTATAATAAGAGAGATGTCCTGTAATATAAAGTTTGGTAATGCTACGGTCTAGGATGATCCGAGCAGAAGCAAATAGAGAAGAGACAGAGTTGGAGCACCAAGTACGCACTTCACTCCCGGAAATCAAGATACTATGAAGAATGGTTATTATCAATCTTTTGTAAATAGACATATTCTCTTGATAAAAATCTTCCTAAAATATTATTTGAGAATCAACACCTCATTTGCATTTATTCTTGCATTTTTTTATTATTGTTATGCTTTATACATTTCGTACAATGCATCACCTAATATGTTCCTACATCACGACATCTGGTTTTTCATAAAGCATTCATAACAATTGCATCTTTGCATCACCATAGAATCATGTACATACATCACATTTGCATAAATACACTTAATAGAAAGTAGTTTTGCACCATTACTCAGAGACATTTTCTAAAATTCATATTTCTATGAGGATACATTTTTTCAAAAACATGAATTTTCCCCAATTTAATCCTTTTATAAGGATATTTTTTCTTAAAAAACATGAATTTCTTAATCTAACCCTTTTACAATGACTTTTTTTTCTTAAGGATATAAAAAAGATTTTTTTCCATGATCCTTTTACAAAGATCTTTTTTTCAAAAACAAAAATTTTAATTTCATCATTTCGTAAAGATTTTTTAGGTAAAAGAATTTTGTGATTCCATCATATCTTAAAGATATTTTTAATTCCATCTTTTCATAAAAAAATAAGGGAAATTTATTTGATTATTCTTTTACATTGATCCATATAATGATAGAATCGATTGCGGGTTTTTATGGTAGCAAAGCTGGAGAAATAGCCCAAGATAATAGGGGGTATTGACGCCTTAGATGCAAGAGATTTCTACTTGGCCCTTTACCAGCTTTCTCATGGGGCACCGGGGTATGCCACCAAGAAGTGTAAGCCGCCAATAGATCAAGAGAAATAGGGTCATGACACAAGAGTTGATCCAATAATAGAAGGCAAAAAACGGGGCAGGCTTACACCGCGCTGAAGAGGCCAGAATGAGTTGGCACCCTGAGGATGATTCAAAAGTCCCTATGCTTGGGCTTTCACTTTTTATGTTTTTAGATTCCTTTGCATTTTGGTTTCCCTTTTTAGATCATTGTACAGAAAATCCATACGACTTAAGCCCAAAAATAGTAGAAATATTTTGTAAAGATACTTGTAATTATTTTTGAAAATGTTAAAGTTTGGTAAGTTCGACCAAAGTATTGACATAACGTGCTTAAACACGGTCAAGTTTAAGACAATAGGTAATTTAAATCCCCATCAAAAATCCATTCTTACGAATGGTCGAAGGAAAATAAATCCTTTGGAAAAATCCAATGTCATGATTGGTATAAACTGATTGTACCCAGGGGAATAGTATAGCTAGCCCGAAACAAACGGCTACCGGTAAAGACAACTCAAAACCATTGATCCCTGTGCATTTGGGGAAAATGCAAAAGAAATCTATAAGCTAAGCTATAGATTTTCTTTGCAATTTTTTTCAATTTGTTATTTAGAGAACATTTTTTTTGCATTTTTGCATTCATTAATTCTTTAAACATTTCATTCATTGTTATGGGGTAGTTTTTGTTTTCTCATATGCATACATATATTTTTTGAATGGACATATGTATATATCATTTTTATCAGGTCCTTGAATTTTAAATGCAAGAGTACCTTTAGTTTATACCCATAGGTCAATTCTAAGTTGCATACGTTTAGAGGAAATTGAATGTTGCGAGGATATTGCAAATGTGAGTATCCCAGTCCTTTTAGGCTGACAGAGGAACAAAACAAGTGTTTAGATTATGGGCAGATCCCATTTAGGAAATTCCCCTCTCAGGCATTTGCCGTTTAAGATCCTTGAATCGAGTGTTGACCTTAAACTTCTACCCCTGAAGGCTTGCTTGGGATATCTATGAATGGAACGACGAATGACATTCTTTCACTTTTTAATAAGGAAGAAATGAGACCGGACAAATTGGATACGAATGCCAGAGAATCACCAAAAGAGCACGGTAAAAGAAAGAATACGTCCATAGAACCAACCAAGTATAGCCGAAAAATGCCAACCAAAAGGCCGAAGCAATAAGAACACTAAGTTGAACAGTATAATAAAGAGAAGGGAGAAGATACATAGAGAATTCACCATTCAATAAGGAGTAGTTTAGAAGAGACGTCGATAATTGATTACGTTCGAGTGGAAGCAAGCATTAATGTCCAGTATAGATACAATTTAGTTCACAGATACATCCACAAACCTGAATAAGAGGAAAAAGATTTAAGGCTGAAAACCCAGAATGGGCGATCTAAAGCGAAAAAGAAAAAAAGAAAGAGAAAAATAAAAAAAGAGAAAAGAGAAAAAAAGAAAAAAGGAAGATAAGAGAAAAGAGAAACGAGAAACGAGAGAAATAAAGAAAAAAGAAAAAGAAAGAAAAAGAGAAAAGGAAAGAAAAATAAAAGGAATAAAAGAAATTTTTTTGCATATACTTCACACCCAGATCAAACAATACTGGAACGAGACTTCAATTGTAAGAAATGAGCAAGAGATACACAAAGAATCCACATTTCAAGTAAATATCAGTTTTAATGATTTTTATAGAAGCGCGCATTAAAGCCGAGACAAGACAAGTCGGTCTGAAGATACAGAAAAAAAGGGAAATAACCTCTAGAGTGAAAACCCAAAAATGGGCAGTCTAGAGCGATCCGAAGAAATAAATAAAGAAAAGAATAATATTTCATCTGAGTATTCTAATTACAAGAATTCCTAGAGATTTACACAACCCTCCATTCAAAGAAATCTCAGTTTTGAGGAGCCTTGGATGATCAATCATTTTTGAATAAAAACGAGCATCAATATCCAATCAAAATACAAATCGGCCTACAGTTACAAAAGAAGGAAATAAACCCTAGGGTGAAAACCCAAAACTGGGCAGTCTAGAGCGATCCAAAGAGTGAAAGAGAAAAGAATATTTCATAGGAGCATATTCAAGACATGCGAGTACAAAAATACGGTTTCACTTAACCATGAACCCAGGGCCTACATTATAAGCCTCCAAAGACCATTCTGATCATCCATAGATATCTAAGTTGAACGAGATTGTCTTCAAATTACATTTCGCCTATTAGGTTTAACCTTTCTTCAAGGAACGTCAGGCTTCGAAGTGCCTGATTGACACCCAAATGAAGAAAGGATGGGGCATGGTGAGTAAGTGAGATTAAGAGGGCCACCTTAAATGGGTTAGAATTTAAGAATGTTAATTGTTCCTCTTAAAAGCCTAATAGACTAGAAGATACTATACATTTGCATATATCTCCACAATATTCAATATTTTCTAAATATACGCTCCATTCGGGTTAATCTCTGTCAATTTGAAGTAAATGTGCTATTGCATTTGATATTTTGAGGGGGCAAACATGTTTTTAAAGTGATTGGCATTTTCTCCCTAAATTTTGATGTTTACCATTTCCCTCAAGTACTAGTTTTTAAAGTGTTTGGCAATATACTCCAAATTTTATTTGCCATCCTCCAAACATCAGTTTTCAAATTGTTTGGCTTTTTTTCTAAATCTTGATTTTTATATGACTATAGTTTCTCTCCCGAACACTAGTGTTCAAAATATTTGGTATTTTCTCCTAGTTTTATTTTTAAAATAACTATCTTTTAAAAAAATTATTGATAAGAATTAAAGCATAGGGACCGAGTGTTAGTTCCCGCCGAGATGTTGTAAGAAGATTGGATTTAAGAATGAGTTCAGGGAGTAGGGGCATTTTACCCACCCCAATGTTGAGATAGATGAAGACTCCGAGTGTTGGGTCATAGACAAGAAAAATAGTTGAGCTGGGGATTTAATGGGGCAATATTGAGCAAAAGAGATGATGAGAGTCCCTATACAAGAATAGTATAGGGACTTGAGTAAGATTATTTACGAAATGGGTAGAGATACCAAAGAAGAAGAAGAAGAAAAGAGTTACTTGCGCAAAAAGGGTTAATAGCGTGAGTTAGATGAAAGGTGGACATGCAATTGATGAAAACTAAGATTAAAGAGCATGTTTCAAAGAAAGAAAGTGAAGAAATCCAAAGAATGATCTTTCGGGGAATAGAATTTTAAAATAGATTTGAAGAAAAACAAGAAAAGAGAAGAGATAAAAAAGAATAAAAAAAGAAAAAGAAAGAAAAAAATATTTGAAGGCAAGCAAAGAATTTGATCTGCAGCTTCATGTTGAAGAAGTGGATCCTATTCAAGATTTTTGATTGGTAGCCATGTTGGCGTGAATCCAGATTTTAAGATTTTCGATTGGTAGCCATGTTGACGTGAATCTAGATTTCAAGATTTTTGATTGGTAGCCATTTTGGCGTGAATCTAGATTTCAAGATTTTTGATTGGTAGCCATATTGGCGTGAATCCATATTTCAAGATTTTCGAGTGGTAGCCAGATTTCAAGATTTTCAATTGGTAACCATGTTAGTGTGAATCCAAATTTCAAGATTTTTGATTGGTAGCCATTTTGGCATTAATCTAGATCTTAAGTCCTTCGGGCATGATGTCAACCATATTTTGATGCCAAGATAGGTAAAATCGGGGCATCATTTTAAGGAATATTGGTAGCCATGTTGGCGTGAATCTAGATCTTAAGTCCTTCGGGCTACCTGTAAGTCCTTCGGGCATGGTGATAAGACCTTCGGGCCATCAGTAAGTCTTTCGGGCATGATGCTAACCTTATTTTGATGTCAAGGCTGGTAGAAACTAAGGCATCATTATAAGGGATTTTGATAGCCATTTTGGCATGAATCTATTTTTAAGACTTTTGGACCATCAGTAAGTCCTTCGGGCATGATGTCAAGTTTATCCTTTGATGTCAAGACGGTCAGAAATTGGGGCATCTTTTAATGTTTTTCGGTCTTCATCTTTTAATAAAGTAGTGAAAATCATATAGCGAAATACCCTTTGATGTCAAGACGGTCAGAAACTGGGGCATCCTTCAAAGTTTTCCAGTCTTCAGCTTTTAAGGAAGCAATGAAAATCTTTTGGTAGTCTCAAAGCAAGATACCATTTTATGCCAAGACGATCAGAAATTGGGGCATCATCCAAGGTTTTTCAATCTTTAACCTTTTGGGAAGCAATAAAAATCTTCTGGTATTGGGGGCATCCTCTCAAGAAATCAGAGCGCCAAAGAATCCATAGCTCAAAGAATTCGTCCAGAGAAAGTGAAAGGTTCTATATAGGAGGAAAATGTATCTCCAAGACTTGAAGGTGAAAAAGTTCTATATAGGAAGAACTTGCAGCCTGAAGAATTCTCCAAGGTCAAGCTAAAAGTTCTACATAGGAAGAACTTGAAGCTCAAAAGCTTCAGAAAGAGGAAGAGTGAACAATTCTATATAGTAAGAACTCGAAGCTCTAAATCTCTGAATAAGCAAGTGAGGAAGCAGATACCTATAAAGAATCAAGAGTCTTTTGTACTCGTCCAATTATGATATTTCATTGTTGTTGATGCCAAGACGATAAGAAATTGGGGCATCATCTCGAGAACTTCTATTTCTTCAGCCTTTTGGGAAGAATCAAGAATTCTTGGTGCTCGCGCTATCAGAAAATGGGAAGCCGTGTTTGAGAACAAAGGTTCTATATAGGAAGAACCCACGTCTTCAAAATTCTAAGACGAAAGTTCTATATAAAAAGAGCTAGTAGTCCTAAGATTTTAGAGTAAGAGGTTCCATATATGAGGAACTCATGACTCAAAGCGAAAGGTTCTATATAGGAAGAACCTGTAACTCAAAAGACTTTGAAGCAAAGAGTTTTATATATGAGAAACTAATGCTTCAGGACTTCAAGACTAGAAGTTCTATATAGGGAGAACTGTCAGTTTAAAGAATCTAAGACGCAAAAGGTTCTATATAGTGAGAACTCGTAGCGTCAATAGTTGAAGACGAAAAGTTCTATATAGGAAGGACTTGTAGCCCAAAGACTTTACCGAGGATAAGCTAAAATTCTATATAGGGAGAATTTTCTTTTCCAAGGAACCAGTTAGAAGAAGAGAGAACAGTTCTATATAGGAAGAACTTGTGACCTCGAATTTTTTATTTCAAGATTTTGTCTTCCCCAACGGATCTTCCATTCAGAAGATTGCAGCTTGAAGAGTTGGCCGAGGAAGAAGGGAAAGTTCTAGCAGAACTTGTGATTCCGAAGCCAATGAAAAGAAAGTGAGACAAAAATGAGTGCTTTTGATATTTGAGTTGTTCTCGTTTTACAAGAACAAGCAAAGAGGGGCAGCTGTAATCACTCATTTTGTCCGGGTTTTATTATTATTAGTATTATTTTAATATTATTATTATTATTATAAAATTATTAAAAAAGTAAAAAAAACAAAAACAAAAGACAAAACAAAAAGTAAAAGTAAAACAATATATATATATATATATAATAATTAAAAATAATAATAATAAGCAAAAAAAGAGGGAATGGATTGCGTGGAGCAAAAAGCTCCACGTCTCACAATTCCCCTCCCAATTTGCCTATAAAAGGCAGGGAGGGCAGCCCTTTGAGCAAGCAATAAGCAATTGGCACACCCAAAAATTATGGGGAGCTTGGCCGACCCGAGCAAGGCTAGCCAAGGGTAGAGGGTAGTGCCCTCGGCCCCAGCTGGTTCGATCCAAAATTCGATCGAGAGTCTTTTTGTGGTCATATCTAGTTAATTTTTGGGTCATGGCGAGATGGCACAGAGATTTTGGTGGGGGTCGGTCAAAGTTCTTCATTCGAGCTTCTAGTGGGGTAAAAGTTTTATCCTTATCTTTGTATTTATTTTAATGTTAGTTTAGATATAGGGTAATATATAGTTTTGTTGATTATGTTTTTAAATATTGATATGTTTTTATAATAAATATATTTTGTATGTTATGTTAGATTTAGTTTTTAGGATTTCAGTATTCAGTTAGGAGTGACATCCCAATTTCTGGGTGTCATCTCTTTTGGTACCGCATACCATGAGTTTTTTATTTGAATTAATGCCATGTCCATGCATTTTATTTTGTTGCATATAGTATTAGGCCTTTATCCCGGTATTCTAGTAAGAGTGCTATCCCGGTCTCCGGGTGTCATCTCTTTTGGTACTGTGGATATCGAGGCAAATTTAATATTGTCATGCATACATGCATTTTTAGGAATTAAAATTTGTCATACCCAAATTTTGACCGGGCTTAATAATAATAAATAAATAATAAATACTAAATATTAAATAAATAGGTACATGTTAAATAAATAAATAGCCCAAATAATATAAACAGTCCAAATAAATCCAAACAGTCCATAAATGTCCAAATTACATAAAAAAACACCAAAAGCCCATTTACAACTTGTTTCCCGCCCAAACTTGCCTAATTACAATCCATTGTCAGCTAAACAAACACAAATCTGATAAAAATCTATTTTCCCCACTTAAACCACCACGTGACACTCTTTTATTCGTCCATTGACCATGCCACGGATTGTGGTTTTGTTTAAACCCAGCTGGCATCCTCATGACATCAGCATCTGCACACCTATAAATACCCATGAGAGATAAAAAGTCAGTTTAATAATGACAATCATTAAAAAAATAAACATAATAATTAATATAGTAATAATAAAGGGAGAGAGAGTGTGTTACCCCTCGAAAGCCGAACCTGTACGGGAGCCGAACAGCCGCGAAACACCGTCGCCGAGAGTCTATCGGACGCCGGAGTTACCATGGCCACCATAACGGAAGTAATTTTTCCCTTCAGACTTTTGTTACCTGTAAAAAAAACAATTAATATGTTAGTTTAACAAAAAAAAACAGTAGCGAAAACAACGATTAAAAAGGGGATCTGAAAACTTTTTTTTTCATGGTCGGAGTTTGGTTTTCACGGCGTAGTCAAAGAGGGTTGGTTCGGGTAGTTTAGTTTCTAGGTGGTCGGAGATGGGAGATCCAGTTGGATCGGGCTTAGATTTAGGATCAACGGTTCAGAATCGATTTTTGAAGGTTTTTAAAGGTTCGAATACGGACGGTGGCAGAAAATCACCTCACGACGGTGGCGGTTGAAGATTGAACGGCTGAGGGAACGACAGTCTTTCACCGACGTTCATCGAGTCCATCATATTCTTGATGAATTCTTGATGAACACCATGCAAAAGGGGGTTGTTTGAATCTGTTTCAGTGAGGTTTCTGGGAAATGAGGAGTTTTCTTCAGAGTGTTTTGAGAGAGTTGAGAGTGAAAGAGGAAGAAGAGAGAGAGTGAGATGGGCTCAAATGACCGAGTTAGCTCGGTTCTAGGGGCTTTATACCACGCTCAAAACGTTGCCGTTTTGGCACCAGGTAACCCTAAGGTCCGCTTGTTTTGACCGGGTCGGGCAGAGGATCTGCGAAATTTTAATGGTTTTCGGTTAATTCTGTTTTGGGTCCTTATAGTTTTGGGGTGTATCTCAATTTAGTCCCCATTCCATTGAAATTTGGCCTCGAAGTTGTGTTTTCACTTCATTTAGTCCCTCATTCCCTCAGTTGACCTTCACAGTTTGTAATACTTTCAATCTGGTCACTTTGGTTACTTTGTAATTAGGGCATTAGATTTTGTAATAGCTTCAATTTGGTCCCTATATTAATGAAACCTGGATTTAATGTTCAATTTGCTTTATTTTAATTATTTAATTGTTTTATTTATATGTCATTAATTCAATTGTTTGATGCATGTTTTAATTTCGGCATAGAGTATATTATGTTAGATAGTTAAATATACTTAGTTTAATTAATTATTTAAAGCATTTAAGTGTAGGTTCTCTAATTAGGAATTCAATAATCAAAATAGGATAGATAATTGTAGTAATTAAATGTATTAAATATAAGATTTAAAATCTTAATTTGGATGGTGTTCCATTGTTTACAATGGGGTCTTATCTCAACATGGATTTTAATGAATATATTTAATATATTACACCTAAAATTGATTAATTGATATTAAGATACATTGTAGTTAATTAAATGTATATCGAATATAATCTTTGAGGTTCAAATCTGGATGGTGTTCCATTGTTTACAATGGGGTGTTATCTCAGCCTTGGTTATAAAAGTGTGTATTCGATATACATTCTCACTTATAAAGTTGATTAAATAATTTGTTAGAGCCGTAATTAGGACTAGAACTTTAATTAATTAGAAAAATTAATTAATTAGGAATATGATTAGTTTAAAGGCTTTAAATATATGGAATATGTTCATGAAAATGGCATTTTCTCATAAAAACCACTAAACTAGTTAATATTCATAGTTTTAAACAACTAATTAAATAGAGCATTTTTTAGGAATAGAACTTAAAATTAACAAGACAATAAAATGTCATTCATTAAAAACCTTTTATGTTGGAAATTCATTTTTAAAATACGAATGGGGATGCCACCTAACGGGGTGCCTTTAATATCGTATTCGAACAAAATAAACTTCCTTATAAAAGGATATCTGCATTGGGAATTCAAATTCAATTAATAATTATGGGATAAATTAAATTTAAATTATTATTCAAAATGCCAAAATGCCACGTAAAATTAAAGGTACCGATAACAGGCGTTCGTAGGGGTGCTAATCCTTCCCTACACGTAACCGACTCCCGAACCCAATTTTAAAGACATAATCTCTGGTTTGTTTTTCGGTGTCCGGTCTACCTCGAAGTGATCGGTGGCGACTCCAAAATATTTTTCAAGGATAAATAAAGGAAAATTCGATTTAATACGGAAAACCCTAAATTTTCAAGATTAAATTAAAATGGCCAGAAAACCCTAATTTGCTAAAAGATCGGTCGTCAGGCTATTTATACATTCCCGATTTTTTCAAGACAGCTTGGCGACTCCGCTGGGGAATTTAAAAACAGAGAGTCAGGCCTAATTAATTTTACGTGGCATTTTAGGACGGTAATTTGAATTTAATTTTTCCTATAATTATTGGATGAATTTTCTGGAAGAATGCATGTAGCTTTTTCTTGTGTGTTATAAATTGTCATTCATGCATAAGCCTTCTACCCGGGCTTTTCACCTTTAAGTGGGAGTGAGGCATGATCTTACGTGAGTTATTCAGCTCTGTGAACGGATTTTGTCCTCATTTCGGTATACCAACCTTATATATCGTGAGGTTACGCCTCCGCTATAAGGGGTCGTATACTCCCGAATCGATGTCTTACTAGTCCAGTAACGACAGTTCGGGTACCCAGAGTCTAGGTTGAAACCCATATGCTGTAATAGAAACCTACCCCACTAGAGCCAGACAGAGACCTCGGACATGGTTTTGCTAATTTAAATTCTCTTCTCTGGTTATTTTTGTGTGCAAAATAAATTGTTCTCTTGTTAATTTTATGCAATATAAATTGTTTTTCCTTGTTATAATTATTTTTTTATAGTATTACTTCACCATATTGACACAGTTTTTTTTGTTTTGTTTTTCTGTGTTTTGTTACATCGCATACATGAGAGGTATCGGTTCGAGAATTAGTCAAGTAGGCAGTGGCCATAAGAGATGAAGGGTCTGATAGATAAGTGGGGGATAATATGTCACTGTGGATTCGACTCGAGAAGACTCATTACAAGAACGAAGATAATATATGTGGAGGTCAGGTTTCATTAATGCAAAATTGTACCAAAATTCTTTTAGCACAATGAGGTTTTGCCAGAACTAGTTCGTTTTGAGAACTATAGGATGGGGAATATGAAGATTTATTTTCAGAAAGATTTATGGGTTATAGTATTACAATGTTGCATCAGAAATTTTTGAACATAATGGAATTCTGCCAGAACTAAGTTTAATTTTAGAATCAAAAGATGGGAATACGAAGAGTCATTTTTAATAAAATTTTTGAATTATAATGTTGTTGTCAGACAGTCAAGTAGATCAAGAGTTTTGACCCGTTTATGAAGCCTGGTATAATTGTTATCTTTTTGGGAGAATAGATGTAACACCAACAATAGAGAAATATGAGGTTTCCAGTGGTCAAAAGGACAAGGTTTATACAAGGTTCAACAACAGTTCAGGGTTCAATAAAGAGTCAACAACAGTTACGGAGATAAATAAGACACGGTATCTGAAGAACTGTGATAACCAGAAAGAAGATAGATAACAGATAAATTAAAGGGGCATTCAAGACAAGTAAATTGAAGGGGGATTCAAGGGTTATTATTGATAGAAAATTACTCGAGGGAGAATAGAAGACTTTGAATTCAGAGGCGATATCCCAGTGTCACAAATGATGGAATTTATCGAAGAATACCACAATGAGGAGCTGGGGAAGTGGTAGAATTAGGAAAACGCAGTACAACAATTGAAAGATCGGCTCGACAGTTTCAAAGAGGTACCTCGATGAAGAACAAATATTGAAAATCAAGCCGAGACAGTGATCCAGGCTATCCAGAAACAGAGTTGTGAAATGATTAACTTCAGGAGCCAAGTGTGGGGAATCGCCTGGTATGTGCAGATTGTGCTCGATGAAGTCATGAACCTGCAGTAACATTCTGATATTGACATCAAGCTAGGGCAGACGTTGACTCAGAGGATAAACAAGTGATCAACCAAAGGAGCTAGAGCTAGTGAACATATTGCCTTTGCTCTGTATTCGAACTTTCAGTTAGATGAGTGTTGTTCTAATGACTAGTTCTTGAAACCGATACCTTGTGCATTCATGCATTACAACATTTAAGATATTATGTAAAATAAAATATTGCACTTTTGTTTAAAGCATTGCATTTTGATTTAAATATTGTATCTTGTTTAAAAAGTAACATTGCATTAGTTAAAGTTCATGTTCAAAAAACATGGGCAACAGATTTATTAAGGTTGAACAGTTACAAAGGCTGTTAAGGACCAATTGGATCAAATGAAGAAAAAGGCTGATCAGTACGAGAACGAGATGGAAACACGAGCTACCACATTGCTTGGAGTCAGATAAGTTGAGAAATGAAATATTCCAGACAAAATAGTAACATTGATGATCAAGGAGAAAACTTATCTCACATAAAGGTTCAGTCTGAACGGACTATGTATGCAAAAAAAGATGTCAAAAAAGTAATAAAAAGCCAAAAAAAAGGAAAAGAAAAAGTAAAAAAAAGCAAAAAAAAAAGAAAGTGATGGGAATAAAAGCCAAATAAAAAGAAGAGGAAGTTCAGACCAATATAGCTGGGGGCATCTGTAAAGAATCTAGAAGCTTTGAGTTTGGATTATGGTGAGAATTGTGAAATGCTTGATTTAGAGGCATTGGTAGATGTTGAAAATGCTAAATGAAGGAAGCTCAGTGGGTAGACATAGAAA
This sequence comes from Hibiscus mutabilis, assembly GCA_019671005.1. Classification (NCBI taxonomy): domain Eukaryota; kingdom Viridiplantae; phylum Streptophyta; class Magnoliopsida; order Malvales; family Malvaceae; genus Hibiscus; species Hibiscus mutabilis. The sequence goes on from CM033723.1 coordinate 37,556,186, forward strand.
GATTGAATCAGTTCAAATTTTGGAGTTTAGCCGAAAGTCTTGCCGACCGATGGTTCATCAACAGTCAGAAGATATAACGATCTCAATAGAGACGAGGGGCAAAAGAGTCTTTTTTAAAGCGATGAATGCCAAGGGCAATTGAAGGTTGAAGTATTGCTCACAAAAGAGTTGGTTGCAAGAAGGGCCGAATACAGATGCAATACAAAGAGACAAAAGGTACCAGTCAGAAAAATAAGACAACCATTCATATCCAATGTCAGGTTCAGATTTGTGGCCTTGCTCTATCCAAAATTACTTTCAGATAATGGCCCCTTGAAGTTTTTGGTCTCATTAGGGTTGGGTATTTATGTTCTGAAACTAAGGAGTTTGGTTCAATTAGGGGCTATCATTTGCTAAAGAAATAAAATTAAAAAAAAGGGACAGAAGCTATGATAAACTTTTGTGAATAACTCGTTGTAGTTTGGGGTTTATCAGAGTCAGAGTAATGTTTTGGCATTTTTCTGCAATATTTTCTTCACCAAATAATGCTCCAAGATCAGATGCTCAAGATGCTCCTGTTAGTGGAAAGTCAAAATCTAAACTGGATCTCATTCATGTTTTCTATTGTGAGATATATTTTAAATTGCTTGAAGCTTCGCCACATCAGGAGAAATTATTAGAACCTCATTAATTAAGTTGCTACAGTATCAAGGCTATTGTGAGTTGTGATTAAGACATTGAAGATTGCTACATTTTCAAGCTGCAAATTCGAAACTTTCTGAAGTGGGAGATTTTGGAAGTTAACACTAAAATGTTAGCCACAAAGATGTATAACTTAAAAATAGTCCCTGATTGGAGGAAATGCAATAGGATTGCTCAGAAAATAAGTGTTGAAAATGTTAAGTGAAAAAGAGGAAGAAGTGAATGAATACAATGATCAGACTCCTTGAGGTTGCAAGAGGAAAAGGTCAGCTGACTCACCAGGCCTACATGGAAGATTCTTTGGACAAATGTAAATTTTGATATTTGGAATGCCCATATGCCCATAGTTATGATCCTGCTAATGTTTGCAAGTTTCACATGAGGAACCAATATGTGCTACCAAGAAGTGTAAGCCCTTAATCAAAGAAATCAAGAAGCTGATTAGTCAGAGATCCAAAATGAATGCTTCCAAGGATGTCTGAAGTTTTGAAGGTATGTCTCGTTCACGGGGTACAGCTTGCAAGAATTATCAACTCAGTTACTTCCTGCCCAAAGATTTTCTTGTATTGCTTCAGAGAAGATTTTCAAAATGTAAGGTTATGGTCGCAAATGTTCGATCACTCACGGGGAGGATATGACTGAGTATGAGGCAATTATCTTCAGTTGATATATCAACCAGTTCATGGGCTTAGCAAGTTTTCCCACGGAGTTCTAGTGGTTATGTAAAATTAAAGGTGAATTTGGTGAAAGTTTAGGGACTTAAAATGTTCAAGGACTTGGAGCATTTGTTCGCCCTAAATAATAAAGGTGGGGCAAATTTAATATGGCAAGATACCAGTGGAGCAACATTGAGGAATTTGATCGCTGAAGATTTAAAAATCTGTTCAAGAAAGAATGAGAGAATCAGAGCATGAACAAGAATGTACATGTCTTTGTAATGGTGAATGAAAACAAAGAATTGATGGTAGAAGCAGAGTGACCAAAGTGAACTAGGTTTTCCTTGATTAATGGTCAATATTGAACCACGGGAGATCTGTCTGCAATTTTAGGACCGTTGCGGAGTAATACCATGAATCATCCCAATAGCTTTTGCCCGCGAGCATTGGGTGTCCTTTGTAAGGGAGGCTATTTCGGTTTATTTGCCTATGATGCTTGTTTCCTATATATTTTTCTCAAATGGCAAACATTTTACATTCTTTGATTTTTAATATTTCATTCGTTCTTTGTTATGGGTTAGTTTTGTTCTCCCATATGTATATGTATATATTTTTGCTAACATTTTCGCTCAGGTCTTTGGATATTAATTTTAAAAGTGACCTTGAATCAAGTTCAGAGATCAACTTCGAAATGTGACTCTCTTCGATTTTATTTAGGCCAATGAGAAGACATTAATGAGTGTTCAGGAATCACGGGAAAATCCCAAATACAAATTTTGAGTGAATTACCTTTTCAAGCATTGTTGGCTAAGGTCTTTGAATGAAGTGATAACCCAAAACATCATCCACATAAAGACGGCTTTTCTTCGAAGATATCCAAGTATGGGAGGACATTTGGCATTCATTCATATCCCTTTACAAAAAAAAAGAAAAAAATATTATTTGTTGTCCCCTTTGAGCCTGAGGATTTTCTTTCGATTTAACCCAAACCAAGGATCACCCCTACACTAGGGGCACAGAAGATGAAAGTTCGTCTGCAAGTGAAAGTGTTCAGTTTTGATCATCATATGATGGTAATGCCTTGAGAATCAGGGGCAAAAGAAAGAAAAGTGAATATATCAAGCACAAAAGTCAGAAAGGCATGATGAATGAAAAAAATGCTCTAAATTCAGTCAAAAAAAAAGAAAGAAGAAAAAAGAAAAAGAAAGAAATAAACAGTGGAAGTTTGTGTTAAAAAAAGAGTCAACTGATTCAAGTTGAAGCAAATAAAGCACTAAAATTGAAAAGTGCAAAAGAAAAAACAATACATACATGCGAGATCTTTCATTCAAACAAGTCTCTATCTAAAAGAGCAGTGAAAGCTTGATTTCAAAGAAAGGAAATGAACTCTAGGGTGAAAACCCGAAAACAGACAGTCTAGAGTGATCTACAAAAAAAGGAAAAAGAGAAAAGAAAAGAGCATTTCATCCGAGCATATTCAGATCAAGGAGTGCAAATATGATATTTCACTTGAAAAGAATGATCATTGGTTTCATCACCCTTAAAATATTTATTTGAGCCTATATATCCTTTCTTTGGCAGCCCTGAGCCCTAGCCTACATTACAAGCCTTAAAAGACCATTTTGACCATATACGAAATTGGAGCAAGGTGAGTTTGTCTTCAGAATACATCCCGCATATTAGGGTTAACCTTTCTTCAAGGACTTCCAGACTTCTAATGCTTGATCGAGATCAGAAAAGAGGGAATGATTAGGGCACGGTGAGTTAGTGAGGTAAAGAGTGCCACCTTAAATGGGATAGAATTAGGTCTATGGGAAATGTTTTTCTCAGAAGCCTAATAATTTAGAAGGGACCACATTGGAGTTGATCATTGCAGTTTGATTCAAAGGGTCTGTTGCACTTGATATTTAAGGGCCTAATCTTGATTTTTGTTCTCATGTTTGCCATGACTTATCAAACTATTCCAGTCTCTCAAATCTAGTAAATAATAATTTGATCCATTCACTTATCTTTTCAACAAGCATCTTGCAGATAGATTGATTAGATACAAGAAAAGCAAAGGATTTCGTGGGTATTATTATGATGTACTAATCCTTTAAGTGCAGGCAGAGCAGAAGGTGGCCTCGATACTTGTTTAATGATAGAAAGTATGACGAGGAAAAGACATGACCCTGAGTGTTAGAAACATTCAAACAAAATCTGCAAGAAATGACACGTGATTCTTGGGCAAAAAGAGAGAGCATGAGCCATCTTTTGGGAACAAAGATGCAGTCAGATCAATCCGTTGGGGTCTTTGTTAATCAAAAATAAGGAAACAAAGTGAATGTGAGCGAAGACGGTAATTGAACACAAGCCGGAGTGGGGCAATATTGCAAAAATAACCTTATAGAATATCATGCCGATAAACAAAATCTGCAGGCTAAAACAACAGTGAATCATGATTTCTTTTAGAGTTATGAGAAGGAATTTTGTCAAAGAAGCTGAATGAAGATGTAGCAAGAGTGGCTTTCTGAGAAAAGATTGATCCCTGGTATTCAAATTGTGAGAAATACATGGTGAGACATGTCAAAAAGGGTATATGTGCTTGATCCATGAAGGCAAGAAAAGCTCTACCAGAATGAATAAAAGAAAACATTGTTGCAAAAAAAGAGAAAAAACCGGTGAAAACCCGAAAAGGCTCTTGAGAAGAAAAGAAAGAAAATAAAAAGAAAAATCTAAAGTGAAAACCTGAAAAGGCGCTTTAGAGTAAAAGATGCAGAGATCTTGAAGATTGAACCTGAGTGTGAGATGGGTTACGCTGTTAGTAGAAGAAGTTTCAATGAAAGACGAAGCGAAGAAATTAGGAGCTCCCCAGTAGATGACAGTTTGTTCAAATGGTCCTTAAATGACAATATTCATGCATCATATAGTTAGGCATCCATAGGAAGAAGCATGCTAATTCATACATTCGAATCATTTTTGCATATTTTGGTAGGTGTTGCGCGTAATAAGTGCTACGCAATTGTGCAAGTATACACGTCGCAAGTTATAGTATAAAAGATATCGTCTCCACAGGGATTGGTGCCACTTCAAGGATCTAATCTCTTGCACTGTAAAAAGTAAAAACACAAGTAAAGGATTATCGGAGTTTAACTAATGACTAATCTAGAAAGCAATAAAGTAAAAGAAAAGATGAGTTCAAATGAGAGAGAGATAGGCCATGTTATCGTGAGTTGAGGTGTGATAGCCGATTGGATCGTTTTGGTAAAAGAGTGCACGGGCAACTCAGTTGCCGTGGCAACTTGCACGACGGGGTTGCCTTGGCAACTAATTGATGGTTGCCTGGGCGACTAGTTGGATAACTACTTGGGCGACTGGGCAGCAACTTTAAGGTTCGGCGGAGCGTTCTTCAATGGTTTCTTCTTATCCCTAAGTCGAAACTCTAGCTACTTGTGCATGCCTTGATAATACATCCCTGTGTGAATCAAGGGTGAACAACAACCAATCTTGCGCTCCTCTTAGCCGTTGAAATCCTTAACTTATTCCTAAGCCGGATTAATATTCACCATCATTGGATTGAATAAAGATCATATTCATTCGTTTCTTGAATCTAACTCTCCCGATATTAGATAAATGGATGAAATCACGAGATCCTCTCCCAATTCACTCGCAAACAATAATAAGAACCAAGAATGAATAAACCTTGAAATAGAAAAGTGCAAACTCTTATTACCTAAACAAAAACCAAAAGTTTCTCACAACCACAAAACACAATAACCATAGCCAAGTAAATTTAGTTCATGGCTAGGTTCCAAAGAAACACAAGATAAACAATCCCTAGCATGAACCCAATCGAACAAAGATGAAGGAAGAGGCTTGTCGAAATCCTCCTTGCCCTTGATGCTTGTCGAAAATTCTCTCCTCTTGCCCTACTTGGACTTGTCAAAATTTCCCTCTTGCTCTCTCTATTGGTCTTGTCGAAATTCCCTTGATATTTATAGGGCTAGGCCAAAGTTCTTCTTTGAGGAGGAGTTTGAGTTGGAATTAAATTATCTTTAAAGAATATAATTCTTTATTATAATTTTATTCCTATTAGAACTTCTCCTATCTTCTTGGAATTTAATTCTTCTTTAATCTCTGCATGGCAATCAAATTCCTTTGGGCTTGGGCCTTGCTCCATGTTATCTTGGGCTTGTAAAATCATGAATTTCGACATCCCTATTGCATTTAGTTTTTGTCGACAAATGCCATGGCAACTGGCTCGGCGTCTCCTTCATGCATTGCCCTGGCATCTAGCTCGGCATATCCTTCATGCATTGCCCTGGCAACTAGCTCGGCATTGCTTTGGCAAGTGATCCTGCACATACACACACAAAGCACACCAAAGCAGCATCTTTTCCACAAAAACTACCAAGTTATGTAATCAAGCTCAACGATGGAAGGAAACATGGATTAATGCATGAATGGCTAACTATGCAACTAATATGAGCCTAAGTCTAACAATAATATGAGTAAAAAGGGTAAGAAAAATAGTACTTTTGAACACTTATCACACCCCCAAACTCGAACTATTGCTTGTCCTCAAGCAATGCAAACTCATAATTACCTGCCAAGACTTCAATTTTCACAAACTTAGCGTTGAACTTGATTTCAATTCTCTCAACGGGGCACAAAGTATGATTGGTTTTTTTATTTTTGAAAACGAGGAATTACTCGGAATCAAACTATAATGCTTGTGAGTGTGTGCGGAGTTGTGAGCAAGTTGATTTTTTTCGGATTCTATGCAAACAATAGGTTTTCAAATTACTTCATTGGGTTCTTTTTAACATGTTTTAACTAGAGCCAATTTGGGCACCTCTAGTGTTTTGTTTTTAGTTTTCTTAAGTTAATTTAATCGACTAGAGCCGGTTTCGGGCACCTCTAGTTAAAAAAATTTTAACGCCTCCTAGAGCCAGTTTCGGGCACCTCTAGTGATCAATTTTTTTAGCAAATGCTAGAGCCAGTTTCGGGCACCTCTAGCATTCATCCAATTTTTATTCTAATCCCCCAATTTGTTAATTATCGACCTAAGTTTACTAGAACTCCTTAAATCAATCAAACCACAACAGTGCTTCATCAAATTTAACATCATAGTAAAATTCTAAGTTTTTCCATGGTTATCCTAGAATAAAAATTCTATCAATTAAGTGCATTGGCAAAGTCATCATTGAATATTCATCAAATCTAAGCAATTCTTGTTCTAATTAAAGGCATGGCAAGCAATTTATGTATCCTAAATGTAATACTTAATGTAACTAAACATGGTAATTACTAATAACAATCCCCCCCAAACTCGAGTGAGGCATTGTCCTCAATGCATGCATAAAAATAACGAAAAATAAAAATAAAAATGCATACGAGGACTTACTCCGAGAGTTCGTCATCGTAGATGATTAGTTTCCTTCTAGTTGGCGTCTTGATTTTCTTGCTTGAACGCGATGGTTGTTTTCTTTTTGCCGGTATGTTTTTAGCTTTGGTTGTCGTGGCATCTTCAGGGTTGGTTGCCGTGGCATCAGCTTGTGCAGGCACGATGTAGGTTGCCGCGGCATCTTCTTCATTGGTTGCTGGGGCAAGGATCTTGGCAGTAAATTTCCTTAGCATAGTAGTTGTGAGTCTTGTTGTGAAAAAGAAAACAAAGAAAACCTAAAAACTAAAGATAATGAAGAAAAATAAAATATCTCCTAAAAATAAAAATGAAAAGAAAAAGAAAAAGAAAAAGAAAATACTGAAAGGAGAGCATGCTCATGCATCTCCTAAGTTGACCATTTCCTTGTTACGTTCCACATGGGCACCATTGTAGTGCTTCAATCTTTGTCCATTAACTTTGAATTCATGGTTGTCAGAGATGGACTTGATTATCACAGCACCATGGGAGAATGGTTTGACGACTTCAAATGGTTCTGACCATCTTGATTTCAGCTTTCCTGGGAAAAGTTTTAGCCGAGAATTGAATAGGAGAACTAGTTGCCCTGGCGTGAATTGCCGTGGCAGTAGTTTCTTGTCGTGCCATCGCTTTGTTTTCTCCTTGTAGATTCGTGCATTGTTATAGGCGAGTGCACGGAATTCTTCTATCTCATTAAGATCCATCAAGCGCTTTTGTCCGCACTTTCCCAATCCATATTCACGGTCTTGATTGCCCAAAGACGCCTTGTGCTCGATTTCCCACGGTAGATGGCATATTTTGCCATAGACAAGTCGGAAGGGGACATACCTAAGGGTGTTTTGAATGCAGTGCGATATGCCCAAAGTCGTCATCTAGTCTTAATGACCAATCCTTCCTTGAGGATTTACAACTTTCTCGAGTATTCCCTTCAACTCCCGGTTGGAAATTTTTGCTTGCCCGTTGGTTTGTGGGTGATATGCCGTGGCGATCTTGTGTGATATGCGAAGCGTTGCAACATCTTGGCAATTAGTCTGTTGTCAAAATGCTTGCCCCGTCGCTGATAATTGCTCTCGGCATCCCAAACCGTAAATATGTTTTTTCAGTAGGAATCGTTGCACGGTCTTGGAATCGTCGTTGGGAACTGCAGCTGCCTCTACCCATTTAGACACATAGTCGACGGCGAGTAAGATGTAGAGGTTGCAGAATGAAGATGGGAAAGGTCCCATAAAATCGATCCCCATACATCGAACAGTTCCACCTCGATGATGTTCGGAGTGGCATCTCATGTCGTCTAGAGATATTGCCCGTCCCCTCCGCAACGATCACATTGCTTGTAAAAGTCCTGGGCATCTTTGTACAATGTTGGCCAATACAAACCGGATTGCAAGACTTTGTCATGATACGAGTTCCTCCAAAATGTCCTCCATAGGGTGAAGAATGGCATTGCCGGAGTACATTCTGTTGCTCTTCTTGAGGGACAGATCGGCGTATAACCCGATCTGCACATTGTTTAAACAAAAGAGGCTCGTCCCAAAAGTAATGCTTAGCATCATGGCGGAACCGCTTCTTCCCTTGGTGAGTAATGCCATACGGAAAAATACCACAAACAAGGAAGTTAACTAAATCTGCGTACAGGTGGGTATTGCCGAGGCATGTTTGCCGTAGTGTTCGCTCCCGAGTGCCGCGGCGTGTCGTCAAAAAGACCGCTGCGGTCGAGAGTTGCCGAGGCGTGTGCATCCATGGTTGCCGAGGCGTCTAGGGTTGCTGAGGAGTCAAGGGTTCGAGGCGTCAAGGGTTGCCGATGCAATTAAAATTTGTTCATCCGGGAATGCATCGCATATCTCTAGATCCGCGTCCTCCTCCCTATTGCGTTCCAAACGTGATAAGTGATCGCCACTTGATTTTTGTTCCTTTCTCGTCCTTAATTTCAATATCAAATTCTTGTAAAAGTAATATCCAACGAATCAAACGAGGTTTAGCATCCTTTTTAGCAAATAAGTATTTGATTGCCGAATGGTCCGTATGAACAATTACCTTTGTTCCAATTAAATATGATCGGAACTTGTCAAATGCGAAAACTACAGCTAGTAACTCTTTCTCCGTTGTTGTGTAATTCACTTGAGCACCATTAAGAGTTTTACTAGCGTAGTATATCACATGGAAGGTCTTACTGTGCGTTGGCCTAGGATTTGCTCCTACCGCGAAATCACTTGCATCACACATTAGCTCAAAAGGTAGCGCCCAACTGGGTGGAACGACAATGGGTGCCGAGGCAAGCTTTTTCTTTAGGGTTTCGAATGCTTGAGTGCAAGAATCATCAAAATCGAAGACTTTATCCTGTTCAAGCAGATTACACAAAGGTTTAGTGATTTTAGAAAAATTATGAATGAACCTCTGTAAAAACTCGCATGTCCGAGAAAACTTGAATTCCTTTAACCGAATTTGGTGGGGTAATCTCTCGATCACGTCCACCTTGGCTTTGTCTACTTCAATTCCCTTGGATGAAATCTCGTGGCGAGCACTATTCCTTCATCTACCATAAAGTGGCATTTCTCCCAATTGAGGACTAAGTCCGTTTCTTCGCATCTTGCTAACACCTCTCTAAATTGCCGAGACAGCCATCGAAGTCATTACCAAAAACTGAAAAATCATCCATGAAGATCTCAAGGAAGTCTTCGACCATGTCCAAAAAAGAGCGCCATCATGCATCTTTGGAAGGTTGCCGAGGCGTTACAATCCGAACGGCATCCTTCGGAAGGCATAAGTACCGTATGGGCATGTGAAGGTTGTCTTTTCTTGATCTTCGGTGCTATGGCAATCTGATTGTAACCTGAATAACCATCAAGAAAACAATAAAAGGGTTTACCCGCAAGACGGTCAAGCATTTGATCAATAAAGGGTAATGGGAAGTGATCTTTCCTAGTGGCTTTGTTTAGCTTTCTATAGTCCATACAAACCCTCCAACCGGTCACAGTCTGGTTGGTATAAGTTCATTATTTTCATTGCTTACCACCGTTATACCTCCCTTTTTCGGCACACATTGTACCGGACTTACCCACGTACTATCGGAGATAGGGTATATAATGCCGGCGTCAAGCCACTTGATGATTTCTTTCATTACAACCCCTTTCATGGCATGATTCAGTCTCCTCTGGACCTCAATTGAAGGTTTGTGATCATCTTCCAACAAGATCTTGTGCATGCACACCGTCGGGCTAATTCCCTTCAAGTCGGCAATTGTCCACCCTATTGCCTTTTTATGTAGCTTCAACATGTTGATCAGCTTCTTTTCCTGCTCAGGCTGTAACTTAGAAGAAATAATTAAAGGCAATGTATTATCGGTCCCTAAGTATACACATTTCAGTTGCTCTGGCAATTGTTTCAACTCAAGAATTGGTGGATTTTCGATAGAGGGTTTTTCGAGCTTACCTTCCTTACCTGAGTAGTCTAGTGGTTCAAAGTATGTACCTGGTCGGTTGACTAGCCAATTTGCCTCTTCTTGTTGTTCCTCATCGACCGGTTCTTCATACTCCTCATGGAAGGAAACATGGATTAATGCATGAATGGCTAACTATGCAACTAATATGAGCCTAAGTCTAACAATAATATGAGTAAAAAGGGTAAGAAAAATAGTACTTTTGAACACTTATCAGTAGGAATTTGCAAATTCAATCAAGGAGAGATAAAAGCCAATCTATAGCCTCGAAGAAGTGGATCCAAGCAGAAACGAGCAAAGATCTTGGAGAAAATATCCAATTAGGAATGATTAAAGATCCAGAAGAAGTAGATTCAAGCAAGAATGAACAAATATTTCAGAGAAAAGATCCTATTAAAAAAAGAATAAAGATTTTGAAGAAGAAGGTCCAACAAGAAATGAACAGAAATCACGTAGGAGAAAATTCGACAGCGAGCGATAATAGATCTTTGAGAAATAGATCTAGCAAAAACTACAGTTGTGTTTATTGAAAACAAATACATCAATTCATGATTTTCTGTTGCAGATACATATTAGCAAAGATGTTCCGTTTACAGAGGTGGACTTTTCCAAAATATTCTGTTGGCAGAGGCGAATAGCAAGAGATTCCGGGTGCAAAGACGAATTTTTTCACACAAAAAAAAACTTCGTTTGCAGTGGCAGATTTCAAGATATTTCGTTTACAGGGCCAAATCTCAAGATATTTCGTTTACAGAGCCAGATCTCAAGATATTCCGTTTATAGAGACAGATCTCAAGATATTCCATTTGTAAAGGCGAATCTCAACAAATATCCCGCTTACAGAGGTGGATTTCTGCAAGACATTCTGTTTGTGGAGGCAGATGTTAACGAATGGCTCCATTTGTATAGGTGTATTTTCACAAATATCCCGCTTACAAAAGTGGATTTCGAGATGGATTTCAACAGATATTTCGTTTGAAAAGGCAAATTTCAATAAGAGGCTCCGTTTGCAGAGATATATTCAAACAAAGACATATTTTAACAAATAATGTCGTTCATAGAAGCAGAATTCAATATGACATGCTGTTTGAAGAAGCAGATTCCAGCAAGATATTTTGATTACAAAGGTAGATTTCAACAAATATTCACCTGCAGAGGTGGATTTTAAACAAGACATTCTATTGAAGAGACATGTTTCAGCAAGATGTGAAGGATATATTACAGCAAAAGCTTTGATTGTTTGTATAGAAAAGGAGATGAATTACGACTCTAAATTCTTCAGGTCATCAGCAAGTCCTATAAGCATGATGTTAAGACCGTTGGGCCGACACCTTCGGAAATGCTAAGAACTTTCTAAATGTCGTTGCAAAAGGATGACAGAGCATGATATCGGCAGAAATATTAATCCTTTGGGCCCTCGGTTTCAAAAAAAGAGAGAGAAAAAAGGAAAAAAAAAGGAAAAGGAAAATGAGAAAAAGAAAAAGAAAAAGAAAAAGAAAAGGGAAAAGGAAAAAGAACAAAAAAAGGAAAAAAGAAGGAAAAATGAAAAGAAAAATGGCAAAAAGGAAAGAAGAAGTAAAAAAACAAGAAAAAAGAAAAAAAGGAAAAAAGAATAAAGAATAAAAAGAAAAATAAGGGAAAAGGAAAAAGAAAAGGAAAAGAAAAAGAAAGAGAGAAAAAAAAGAAAAAAAAAGAAGAGAAAAAAGAGAAAGAAAGAAGAAGAAGAAGAAGAAGAAGAAAAAAGAAAAATGATTCAAGTCGCCAGATTGAAAAGCAAGATAGACCAACTCCAGGCTCAAACGAGGAAGATTCGTAGTTTTAGTGTCTTTTGTTGAAGCACTTGAAGTTTCCTAATGATATACCTAAATTGCACATTTTTACAATCAATGATGGAAGATTAATGATGAATTTGACTTTTACAGGCATAGAAGTAGGAAGTTGGTCAACAGAGAAAGAGAAACAGGAGATGAGATCCCATATGGGTTTCAGATAGAAAGATCAAGATACCTTAGACAGAAAAATAATGACATCAAAGAACTCAGTTCTTCAAACGAGAAATTAAAAATATTTCATGATACTTCAGATTGAATTTGAATTAATTGATGATGTTTCTTTTCGCAGGATTATTCCCCAGATGAGAGCAGAATCAACATTTCTAGAATCCAGAGTTCTCAGTAGGAAGAGCTCACCCAACAAAGAATTCAGAGTTCATAATGAGAAGAACTCGCCTAGCAAAGAATGAAGGGCTCCTAATGAGAAGAGTTCGTTCCAGAGTTCACAATGAGAAGAACTATCCTAGCAAAGAATGAAGAGTTCCTAATGAGAAGAACTCGCTCCAGAATTCATAATGAGAAGAATTCGTCCAGCAAAGAATGAAGAACTCCTAATGAGAAGAGTTTGTTCCAAAACTCCTAATGAGAAGAGTTCGCTCCAGAATTCCTAATGAGAAGAATTCGCCATAGAGTTCCTAATGAGAAGAACTCGCCTGATGAAGAAAGAAGAGCTCCTAATGAGAAAAGTTCTCCCTTTTGGAAGATGAAGAATTTCATAATGAGAAGAACAACTTCTGATTCCATATTTTGGCAGATGTTTGAAGAATTTCATAATAAGAAGAACAGCTTCAAACCTCGGAAGATGAAGAATTTCATAATGAGAAGAACAGCTTCAGATTCCACATTTTGGCAGATGTTTGAAGAATTTCATAATAAGAAGAACAACTTCAAACCTCGGAAGATGAAGAATTTCATAATAAGAAGAACAACTTCAGATTCCATATTTTGACAGGGGAATGAAGAATTTCATAATAAGAAGAACAGCTTCAAACCTCGAAAGATGGAGAATTTCATAATAAGAAGAATAACTTCAGATTCCACAGTTCGGTAGAAGTTTGAAGAATTTCGTAATTAGAAGAACAGCTTCAAACTTCAGCATTGTTAGTAATGAAAGACCTGCCTTTCAAAGGATGACCAGGAGGTCTGGAAAAAATTCGTGTATTTTCAGTCTTTGCTCTATCCCTGTTTCATAACAATGAACAAAGAGGGGCAACTGTCATACCCGAATTTTGATCGGGCTTAATAATAATAAATAAATAAATAAAAATACTATATATTAAATTAATAGGTACATATTAAATAAATATCCAAATAATATAAACAGTCCAAATAAATCCAAACAGTCCATAAATGTATAAATTACACAAAAAAACACCAAAAGCCCATTTACAACTCGTTTCCCTCCCAAACTAGCCTAATTACAATCCATTGCCAGCTAAACAAACACAAATCTGATAAAAATCTATTTTTCCCGCTTAAACCACCACGCGACACTCTTTTATTCATCCATTGACCATGCCACGGATTGTGGTTTTGTTTAAACCCAGCTGGCATCCTCATGACATCAGCATTTGCACACCTATAAATACCCATGAGAAAGAAAAAGTCAGTTTAATAATGACAATCATTAAATAATAATAATAATAAACATAATAATTAATATAGTAATAATGAGGGGAGAGAGAGTGTGTGTTACCCCTCAGAAGCCGAACCGGTATGGGAGTCGAACCGCCGCGAAGCGTCTTCGCCGATAGTTCATCGGACGCCGGATTTACCACGGCCACCATAACAGAGGTAATTTTTCCCTGCAGACTTTGGTTACCTGCAAAAAAAACAATTAATATGTCAGTTTAACAAAAAACAGTAGCAAAAACAACGATTAAAAAGGGGATCTGAAAACTTTTTTTCATGGCCGGAGTTTGGTTTACATGGCGTAGTCGAAGAGGGTTCGCTCGGGTAGTTTAGTTTCTAGGTGGTCAGAGATGGGAGATCCAGTTGGATCGGGCTTAGATTTAGGATCAACGGTTCAAAATTGATTTTTGGGGTTTTTTTAAGGTTCGAATACGGCAGCAGACGGTAGCCGAAAATTGCCTCACGGCGGTCGACCAAAGTGAGGCAAAGACCGAAACTTGGGGCGGTGGTCGGATAACACATCGAAGTGAACCAGCAGCGGCGGTTGAAGATTGAACGGCTGAAGGAACGACGGTCTTTTGCCGGCGTTCATCGAGTCCATCACATTCTTGATGAATTCTTGATGAACATCATGCAAAGGGGGTTGTTTGAATCTGTTTCGGTGAGGTTTCTGGGAAATGCGGAGTTTTCTTCAGAGAGTTTTGAGAGAGTTGAGAATGAGAGAGGAAGAAGAGAGAGAGGGAGAAGGGCTCAAATGACCGAGTTAGCTCGGTTCAAGGGGCTTTATACCGTGCTCAAAACGGTGCCATTTTGGCACTGGGTTAACCCTAAGGTCCGCGTGTTTTGATAGGGTCGGGCAGAGGATCCACAAAATTTTAATGGTTTTGGGTTAATTCTGTTTTGGTTCCTTAGAGTTTTGGGGTGTATCTCAATTTAGTCCCCATCCCATTGAAATTTGGCCTCGAAGTTGTGTTTTCACTCCATTTAGTCCCTCATTCCCTCAGTTGACCTTCACAATTTGTAATCCTTTCAATTTGGTCACTTTGGTTACTTTGTAACTAGGGCATTAGATTTTGTAATAGCTTCAATTTGGTCCATATATTAATGAAAGCTAGATTTAATGTTCAATTTGCTTCATTTTAATTATTTAATTGTTTTATTTATATGTCATTAATTCAATTGTTTGATGCATGTTTTAATTTCGGCATATAGTATATTATGTTAGATAAATAAATATACTTTGTTTAATTAATTATTTAGAGCTTTTAAGTGTAGGTTCTCTAATTAGGAATTCAATAATCAAAATAGGATAGATAATTGTAGTGATTAAATGTATTAAATATAAGATTTAAAACCTAATTTGGATGGTTGTTCCATTGTTTACAACGAAGTCTTATCTCAACATGGATTTTAATGAATATATTTAATATATTATACCTAAAATTGATTATTAATTAGTTCTTTAATTGATATTAAGATACATTGTAGTTAATTAAATGTATATCGAATAGAATCTTTGAGGTTCAAATCTGGATGGTGTTCCATTGTTTACAATGGGGTGTTATCTCAGCCTTGGTCATAAAGGTGTGTATTCGATATACATTCTCACTTATAAAATTGATTAAATAATTTGTTAGAGCCGTAGTTAGGACTAGAACTTTAATTAATTAGAAAAATTAATTAATTAGGAATATGATTAGTTTAAAGGCTTTAAATATATGGAAGATGTTCATGAAAATGACATTTTCTCATAAAAGCCACTAAACTAATTAATATTCATAGTTTTAAACAACTAATTAATTAGAGCCTTTTTTTAGGAATAGAACTTAAAATTAACAAGACAATAAAATGTCATTCATTGAAAACCTTTTATGTTGAAAATTCATTTTTAAAATACGAATGGGGGTGCCACCTAACGGGGTGCCTTTAATCTCGTATTCGAACAAAATGAATTTCCTTATAAAAGGATATCTGCATTTGGAATTCAAATTCAATTAATAATTATGGGATAAATTAAATTCAAATTATTATCGAAATGCCACGTAAAATTAAAGGTACCGATAACGGGCGTTCGTAGGGGTGCTAATCCTTTCCTACACGTAACCGACTCCCGAATCCAATTTTTAAAAACATAATCTTTGGTTTGTTTTTCGGTGTCCGGTCTACCTCGAAGTGATCAGTGGCGACTCCAAAATGTTTTTCAATGATAAATAAAGGAAATTCGATTTAATACGGAAAACCCTAAATTTTAAAGATTAAATTAAAATGGCCAGAAAACCCTAATTTGCTAAAAGATCGATCGTCAGGTTATTTACACATTTCTGATTTTTTTCAAAAAATGGTCGCGACAAAATTAAATTAGATTGAATTTTTATTTATCTTAATAAATACGATACGAACCCATTAGGTACCAATTTTGGGCGGTGTGGGGTGCTAACCCTTCCCCATCCGTAATCGACTCTCGAACCCAAATTTTCAAAATCTCTGGTTTTTATTTTCGGTGTCCAGTCTACCATTTTTGAATGACCGGTGGCGACTCCAATTTTTTTTTTTATAAAAAATACGAGTTTTTACAAATTTCTATTTTTTAATAAATTGTTCAATAAAAGTGGGAACCCCAAATATGATCTTATTTTCTTCGTAGCGGCCCCGGATAAAATAGTCGCTACACATTTCAGAAAATAAAATTTCCCTCAATATTATCCGGGCAGAATTCATCAGATTCTAAATTTTAAAAATAATAAAAATAAATCATTACAGTACATAATCGAATTAATTTTAAAAATTTAGATCTTAAGATCATTGTGACATCAATTTTACTGTCAAACTAATATCTCGTGAATAACAGTTTTAAAACTTAATGAATTGTGAGCCTAATATTGTATAAGGCACATAACATAGATAACAATGAACAATATAGATTCAAATATTTGTCCATATCAATCGAAATGTTAATTGTAATCTAAAGGTTAAACATTTTTCAACACTTGTGAAATTTTAAAAAACTTTCAATTTGACGTTTTCAGATAAATAATTCCTGATTAAATGGTGCGACACTAAAATAATGTTCTTTGGGGGTTTTCACCTTGAAATTTCATTTGCAAGTGTGTGTTTTTCTAATTTCATGAATATGATAGTTCCTAGGTTTTTATGTCTCCTAAAAGACAAAAGTATAAAGTGTTGAGCATTGGACAAACTTGGTTTGACCACAAAATTGTTTATTCCAATTCCCACATTTATTAGAATCTGTAGTCACGTGATACATTAATTTCTTATATCAAAATGCCTAAACAAATAGGAAGTTTATTATAATTATTTTTTTTTTATGAATAAAGAAAACAAACTTTAACACATCGAGCAGCTTCCTTCCCCAACAGCATATTTACTACCTCAACATTGTTATGGAGCATCAATTTAGATCTAATAATTCCAAGGCTTTGAAAAGTTTGGGGCGTCAACGGTCTTACCATCAAAGGGTTATTGGATGGGATAAGCATTTATAATTATAGATTAATTTTAATTAAGTGCGTAATGTGATATATATAAAATTTAATTTTATGTAATATATGCGGAATTTTGATGTGATTCAACTTTTACAAATTATTAAAATCGTTATCAACATAACATTGTTTTATGTTTGTATATCGTGTGCACGTAGCCGTTATAAATCTTAGTATAATATCGCATTTGATCTTTAATATTTATACATTCAATTAACTTAATCGTAATTCAAAAAAATACTAAATTTAACCCTCATTATTTACACATTCTTTCAATTTGGTCATATTTTTAATTGAAAATAGAGAAACATATTAATAAATGAAACAAAATTGGTTTTGCTACAGAGTAAGGGGGAATGAAAAAGAAAAAAATGGTTTACAGAATATGCATAAATTGCTGATCCTAACTGCCATCTTCAATTATAACAACCACTACCTCTGATTTTTATCAACAATCTAACTGAAGCTTGGTAAGAAAAAAAAATTGGGACTTGTGCCATAACAGAAAGGAGTAAAAAATAACTTTGATGACAATTGGGCATGGGAAAAATTCAAATTTAAGAAATTCTTGTAGCTGAACAAAGAATAGAAAACATAGTCTTTGTCTGTTTATTTGGTCAGTGTCAAAGATTAGTCTCAAAACAATGTCCTAAATCTTCAGCCAGTTATGGTAAAACATCATGTATACATTCTAAAGTAATATAACTTGGAGGAAACAAACCTTACCCTCAAAATCGTAGCATCAGCTGGTTTGTTAAGACTGCCCCTGAGGAGTCCGCAATCCACACTGTTCTAACTGATTAAAAGCAAACCTTATGAATAAGAATCCCTAAAATATATAGATGCAAATCACACCATACCACACACGCATTGCACTTTAACCTTTTCTATTAAGAAGTTTACATAGACATATATATGGTAGAAGAATTTACCTGAACATGGAGAATGGAGCTGTTATCAAGAGAAGGGTGAGGCAAGTGCAAAACACGAGTGCCCTCAGCATCGACAACAAACCTTACACTGACCCCAATGGCAGGCCACCCATCTTGGGCTAGAGTGGAAAGGGTCCCCACAGAAGACAAATCCATTACGGTCCTGAAACCTAGACAGGAATAACGAGGGCTAAATTTAGTGATTTTTTATTTATGACTAAATTGATTGAATGTGTAAATATTTAGGATTAAATGTGTTATTATACAATGTAATCACTCATATTTGACCGGGTTTTAGTATTATTAGTATTATTTTAATAGTAATATTATTAATATAAAATTAATGAAAAAAATCAATAAAAATAATAATATAGTATAAAAAGTATAAAAAAATTAATTAAATTAAAAATTAAAAAGCAAAAAAAAAAAAATTGCATGGAGGAGGGTGCTCCACGTCACCCTTAACCTCCCCCACTTGCCTATAAATAAAAGGCATGGGGAGAGCATTTTGGGAGTAAGCAAAAGAGCAGGCAATGGCAACCCAAATAAGAGAGCTAAGCTCCCGGGTAGCCAAGTGATAAGTGTTCAAAAGTACTATTTTTCTTACCCTTTTTATTCATATTATTGCTAGACTTAAGCTCATATTAGTTGCATTATTAGCCATTCATGCATGTTTGCATTGTTTCCTTGGTGGACAAGCTTGATTTCATATTTTGCTTAATTTTGTGGAAAAAGATACTGCTTTGGTGTGTTTTGTGTGTGTGTGCAGAATCACTTGCCAAAGCAAGGCTGGAGCTAGTTGCCAGGGCAATGCATGAAGGAGATGCCGAGCTAGTTGCCAGGGCAATGTATGAAGAAGATGCCGAGCTAGTTGCCAAGGCAATTTTCGATAAGGAATAATGTGATATGGTAGTCGAAATTGATGACTAGATAAGCCCAAGATGACGTGGAGCAAAGTTAAATCCCAAAGGAGTTTGATTTCTATGAAGAGGTTAAAGAGAAATTAAATCCCAAAAAGATAGGAGAAGTTCTAGAAGGAATTTAAATATAATAAAGAATTATATTCTTTAAAGATATTTAATTCCAACTTAACTTCCTCCTCAAAAAAGACTTTGATCTAGCCCTATAAATTAAGGATCAAGCCGTCAACTCCAAGGGGGGGAGATGAGAGAATTTTCGACAAAGAACAAGGGAGATTTCGACAAGGCTTTTGAGAGATTTCGACAAGTCTTCAACCATTCTTCATCTTTTTCTTTCTTGTTCAATTAGGTTTATGCTAGGAATTCTTTGTCTTGTGTTTCTTTGGAACCTAGCCATGAACTAAATCTATTTGGCTAAGGTTATTGTGTCTTGTGGTTGTGAGAAACAATTGGATTTTGTTTAGGTAATAAGAGTTTGCACTTTCAATTCAAGGTTTACTCATTCTTGGTTCTTATTCTTGTTTACGAGTGAATTGGGAGAGGATCTCGCAACTTCATCTATTTATCTAATATCGGGAGAGTTAGATTCAAGAAATGAACGAGTATGGTCTTTATTCAATCTATTGATGGTGAAGATTAATCCGGCTTAGGAATAAGTTAAGGATTTCAACGGCTAATAGGAGCGCAAGATTGGTTGTTGTTCACCCTTCATTCACGCAGGGATGTATTATCAAGGCATGCACAAATAGCTAGAGTTTTGACTTAGGGATAAGAAAAAACCATTGAAGAACGCTCCACTGAACCTTGAAGTTGCTGCCCAGCCGCCCAAGTAATTGCCCAGCTAGTCACCCAGGAAACCATAGATTAGTTGCCAAGGCAACCCCGTTGTGCAAGTTGCCACGGCAACTGAGTTGCCCTTGCACTCTTTTACCAAGATGATCCAATCGGCTATCACACATCAACTCACGATAACCTGGCTTATTCTCTCTCATTTGATTACATCTCATTTTACTTTATTGCTTTCTAGTTTAGTTGTTAGTTAAACTCCTACAATCACCTACTTGTGTTTTTACTTTTTACAGTGTAAGAGATTAGATTCTTGAAGTGGCACCAATCCCTGTGGAGACGATATCTTTTATACTATAACTTGCGACGTGTACACTTGCACAATTGCGGAGCACCTATTACGCTCAACACCAATGACCAGGGCAATGCCCTCGGTCCTAACCAGTTTGATCGGGGTCCTATTTTGGATCCGATCTAGTTAATTTTTTTTGGAGAGGTCGTGGTAGATCTCGGTGGGGTTTAGTCGGGGTTCGTCATTCGAGCTCCTAATTAGGTATATTTTCTTCCCTTTTTATTTGTGTTGTAATTTTTATAATTTAATGAAGTATTAGTTAATTTAAAATTGTATTTTTATTTTTTAGTTTGTATATTTATTTATGTTTTAGATTAATATTTTATTTATGTTAGATTTGTTTTTATTAGATTCATATTTATTTATGTTTTAGATTAGTATTTTATTTATGTTAGATTTATTTTTATTTATATGTTAGATTAATATTAATGTATGTATGTTTTAGATTACTATTTTATTTAGGGTTTAAATTTGATACACATGCTGTGTAAAATAAATTTTACACAAGCATGCCTATTTCTACTATAAATCAAAATTAAACCTAAACCTTAAAAAGCTAAACCCCTAACCCTAAACCTTAAACCCTAAATTCTAAATGCTAACATTAAATTCTAAACCCTACAACCCAAACCCCTAAACTTTAAACCCTAAACTAAACCCCTAACCCCTAAAACAAAAAAGTCTATGTAAACTAAAGTTTACACAGACTATGTATTGAAGTTTTTCTCTTTTATTTATGTTAGATTAGTATTTTATTATCTTAATATTTATTTATATTTTTATCGTATTTATTTATATTTTCCATGTTTTAAGTTTGCATAACGGAATGCGGTACCCTTTTATTCGAGCGAAAACGTGGCCAGTATCAAGCGCAGTGATGGTGGTTTATCGGTTTACTCTCGAATAACGGGGTCCTTAAAATTTACTCGCACTTATAACCAAATTTTAATTTAATCGTCACTTTAATTCAGAAAATTTAGTATTAATAAAGCGGTAATTATTAAAGTACCAATTTTGGGCGGTGTGGGGGTGCTAATCCTTCCTCATCTGTAACCGACTCCCGAACCCAACATTTTTAAAAATCTCTGGTTTTATGGTGTCCGACCAACCCTAGTGGCCGGTGGCGACTCCACTTTTAAATAAAATACGATTTTTCTAAAACCCTACGGAATACATGTTTTTAAATGCCCGAAAGACCCCAAACACCCTTAAAACCCATTTTTTAGTAAAAAAGAAAAGGCGTCGCTACAGATGGCGACTCCGCTGGGGACATGATTTTTGTTTTTCAAAAACAAATGAGAGTCAAGCTTTTTAAATAATTACCGCTTTACTAATATCGAAAATTTCGAATTAAAGTTACTATTAAATTAACATTCGGTTATAATTGCCGTTTATTTTAACGCATTTAAAACTTGGCATATAAACTCGTCCTTTTTAAGTAGGGGAAAACGCTAATGCTTTCGTGAGGATATCGTTCCTCCGTATGGTCCTAGCAAGTACCTTCGGGGCTCGAGTACCTTATGCTTTCGTAAGGATATCGTTCCTTCGTAGGGGACATCAAGGACAATTTGGGTACCTCCTAGCACCAACACTGCATGTAGAGAATATAGAAAGCCCACCCTTTAGAGCCATGCGAAAAACCTAGGTGTTTTTAGACGGGATGTACATAGGGTTGCTTTTGTGTTTACCTTATTTAATTTGCTCTTTTTATTTATGTATCTATTGATTTTATTCGGTACTAACTCATTTCTTTTTTGTTTTATTTTATTTTTACTTTACACATACTTTTGTTGCATTAGCATTGCATGATATAAATGTGTTGGTTCAAGTGGTTTGCCCGATCATAAATCTTTTATCATGGATAAAAGGTATCTCAAGAACAACCGTCAGACATTGGTCAGAAGTCAACTAGTGGGCCCGAGGTAACAGTTTGTCGAGCAAGCGTGTAGTGCCAAAGTATATACACGAGAGCCTACAACAAAATGATCTGTGGGAGCTTAAAGAGATTTGGGAAGGATGGGATCAACGACTACAAGACCTATATTCTAATACTTATGGCGACATAGCACATTTAATGTATGTCCGGGTTAATCAGCCTTTGCGTTGAGCCATTTTTCAGTTCTGGAACCTTGGTTTTTGCTGCTTCACTTTCAACAGACATGACATGATACCCACGGTAGAAGAGTACACAGCCTTGCTCAACAAGAAGAATGTTTAAAAAGATTCTATACGAAGTCGCCAAGGAACTAGAATTATCCATTGAAGTTCAAAACCTTTGCCAGGATGAGTGACGATTGGGTTAACGGCCTGATTCAGAGTCGAGGAGACAACCTAGCCTGTGCGTGGGAGTGTATCTGAGACATCATACCCGCACACCTGGATATGGCGATGAAGATGGGCATGTTCTCTTTAGAGATATAGGGTTTGATTATTTTTCTCGAGGGTTCTTGGAAACATCAACGTAGCCATCTTGGATCTATTTGAACACATGCAGCAGAAGACAAACCCATTACCAGCGATTTTAATCGAAACTTTTATTTCCTTGAGTGCGGCCCAAAAACATGTAGAGGGGCATATCTGTAGAAGTCTTCTTTTCTGGCTCTAGAATCTGGACCCTTTAATTCCTATGAAAGTCGTTCGAAAAGGGTGATTACCAGCGGAATCAACACCTTTATTTGCATTCATTTTGCATATCATGACATGGTGTTGATTCAAGAACAGTTCATTTAAAAGGCTTTCAAAATAGAAAAAAGTATGCTTTGCCGAAAACGATAATATTACAGTATCAAGTTAGGCTGAGCAAATACCAATTGAGAAAGAAGACGGTTCGATAGTAAGGCACGTGCGGTGCAGAGAATCCAATGGGGACTATAGAACACTAATTTTAAAATATTCACATTTAACCCTTTGTAAAAAAACTCAAAGCTTTTAATTTGACTCCTTAAAAAAATTTGGAAAAATCATTATTGTGTTTTGAATTCTTTTCCCTCCTAAAACTTAAAAAAAAACCCCTAAAAGTTTCATTTTAAGTAAGTTACAACCTTTTGATAATAAAAAGGGGAAATCTTTAAACCAAATGATCTTTGAGAATCTTAATGTAAACCTAAAAGTTTTAAAGACTTTAAGTAGACCCCCTTTGGACCGTTAGGATCTAACCCTATTTAGACGCATTATTCGAAGATCGATTTGTTTGTACCCAGATCAACCAAAGAAGAAACTCTTGTCTGCATTATGCCTATACTTGTCAATGTTTTTTAGAAGCCAAAGCATGAAGATCATGACATCAAAAGTCTATGGACTAGCATAAGAGGAGAAGACAAGGTCACCCATCATCCTAAAGATGACGCCAAGACAGGGAGTACGAGCTTTGCTTCCCGAAGTCAAGATCTCCAAAAGAAAGCTAATTGTTACCTGTAATTTATTATTAGTTTCTTACAACCAGACATTTTTCTATTGAACGAAAGTCTTTTAAGGACTGTTTTGGAATCAACACCACATTTGCATTCATGTATTGCAATGCATCACATTGTACAGTCATGGCATATTTTACATAACATAATCATTACCTTGCATAACATTTTTGGGGAGTAATCCAAAGACCAATTAGAGTTTTATCATGAATAAAAGAATTGAACAGTTAGAAGATGGGCTCGAAAAAAAAAGAAAAAGAAAAAAGAGAGAAGAAGTTTGATGCCTTCGATGCAAGAAAACTCTGTTTGAACCCTGATTTGGTTATTTCACCGGATTTCAAGATTCTAAGATTTGTTTAGTATGACAGAACAAGCTGCCCCAAGATTCACCTGACCACGTCCTGCAGAAAGATAGAGGGCTACATCGAGAATGAAAAATTGCCGATCCACTACTTCCACGACAGTCTAGCAGGACCTATCGTAATATGGTACAACTGTTTGAGTAGAGACCAAGTGTAGTCATGCGAAGACTTAACTGACGTCTTTATGGGCAATACAAATATGCTTTAGACCTAGCACCAAGTCGTCAGTATCTCCAGGGTACGAGGATGAAACCTGATGAGAGTTTCAAGAAATGTGTTTTGAGATGGCGGAGGTTAGCCGCCCAAGTGCAGCCTCTCATTGCTGAAGAGGAAAGTGACTTCCATGTCTCAAGCCATCTTTCGTATTTCCTCTTTGATAAGCTGCTCGGGAAATTGAGGGGCAAATGTGATGACTTTAATAGAATACATGATCCAGGAAGGAAAATCGAGTCTTAATTCAACGAACCAGACATGCCTAGGAGCAGAAGGAAAGAAAGAGATAAATGGGTACCACTTTTAAGGTTCTCGTGATCGTAAGAGAAGAAGACATGTAGATTCCTCCGAATCACCAAGAAAAAACAAGTACATATTTAGAGATATTCGAAGTATTCCATCTCATACATATGGCCTTATCTGGTCAAGGGTTAGTACCTTACTTCCGGGCTGATAAAGATTACGCCTAGCTCATCTGGTCATAGTTCCGATCCATACAGTACATGTGAGTTCTACATTAAGCGTCGGGGTATGACACCAAGAAATTTGGGGTTGTTAATAGAAAAAATCAAGAAGCTGGTTGACGAGAGAGTTGGTCCAGTGGTGGAAAAACAAGAAAAGTTGCATAAGCCTACACTACGCTAAAAGGGCCGGAATGAGTTAGTACCCGGGGGATAGTCCGAAGGTCCCTACAGTTTTTTCATTATTTCATAAAAAAATTCTCAACATAAAATAAATAAAAAAACTCATTGTTTGCCAGAATAACAAATCACATTTCCATTTAGAAAGCATTTTTTCATTTTTGATTCTTTAAACATTTTATTTTTATGGGGTAGTTTTTGTTCTCCCATATACACACACACGCATTTTCGAATGGACATATGTATATATCATTTCTATACTAGGTCCTCGAATTTTGAATGCAACAATACATTTGTTTCAGATCCAAAGATCAACTCTAAGTTGCTTATATTTAAAAGAGATTGAATGTTGTGAGGATACTATAAATGTAAGTATCTGCTAGTTTACTTAGGCCAACAGAGGAACAATACGAGAGTTTAGACAAAGGGCAGTACCCATTTTAGAAAATTTCCTTCTCAGGCACTTGTCGTTTAAGATCCTTAAATCGAGAGTTGACCCTAAACCTTTACCCCTTGAAGGCTTTCTCAGTACATCTGTGAATGTGACGACAAATGGTATTCTTTTACTTTACCAGATGAAAGAGATGAAACCAGACAGATTGGATACGAAGATCATAAAATCATCAGAAGAAAGTAGCTGAAAATAAGGATATGTCCAAACGAAAAACTGAAGAAAAGAAGAGAAATGGCAATCAGAAGGCCGAAGCAATCCAGATCGAGTAAAAATAAGAAATTTTTCTATAGATATATCAGAAGATCTGTAGAGAGGCAATTAACTTCGAGCGGAAGATAGCATCAATACCAGTATAGATACGTGTTGATTCGAGGATACATCTATAGACTCGAATGAGAAGAAAGAGATTCAAGGCTAAAAACCCAAAATGGACAGTCTAAAAAAGGAAAGAAAAAAGAAAAAAGAAAGAAAGAGAAAAAAAAGAAAAAAAGAAAAAAGAATGAAAGAAAAAGAAAGGAATAATACTGTGTACACTTCACACACCGATCAAACAATACAAGAACGAGACTTCAACTGTAAGAAATGAGCAAGAGATACATAAAGAATCCACAATTTTGAAGATTTGTATAGAAGCTTGAATTAAAGCCAAGTCAAGACAATTCGGCCCGAAGATTGCTAATTTCGAAAAGAGAAATGACCTTTAGGGTGAAAACCCAAAAATGGGCAGTCTAGAGCGATACCGAAAATAAAGAGGAAGGAGTAGTCTGCCAGAGCATGTTGGCATCACTATCCAACCAAGATA
Organism: Hibiscus mutabilis; assembly: GCA_019671005.1. NCBI lineage: Eukaryota > Viridiplantae > Streptophyta > Magnoliopsida > Malvales > Malvaceae > Hibiscus > Hibiscus mutabilis. The sequence continues at coordinate 37,582,196 of CM033723.1, forward strand.
CGTCAATCTAAAGATAAAAGAAGGAAGTGACCTCTAGGGTGAAAACCCAAAAATGGGCAGTCTAGAGCGATCCAAGAAAAAAAAAGAAAGAGAAAAAAGGAAGAGGAACATTTCATCTGGACATACCAATCACAAGAAATCCTAGAGGTGTACATAATCCTTCATTCAAAGAACTTTGGAGGATCAATCATTTTTTTTTACAAAAAACAAGCATCAATACATAGCCAGAATGCAAGGCAGATAAAAAAAAGAGCGAAGAAATGAACTCTAGGGTGAAAACCCGAAAACGGGCAATCTAGAGTGATCTCAAAAAAAAGGAAAAGAAAAAAAAAGAATACTCAATGTGAGCATATCCAGATCATACAAGAACAGAGATACGGCTTCATCTAACCATGAACCAGAGGCCTATATTACAAGCTTCCAAAGACCATTCGGATCATCCATAGATATCCAAGTTGAATGAGAATGTCTTTAGATTTTATTCTGCCTATAAGGGTTAACCTTGCTTCAAGGAACGTCAAACTTCGAAGTGCTTGATAGATACCCAAATGAGGGAAGAATAAGGCATGGTAAGTTAGTGAGATTAAGAGAGCCACCTTAAATGGGTTAGAAATTAGGTATGGGATTGTGCCTTTTGAAAGCCTAATAGACTAGAAGAAACTATACATTTGCGTATATCTCCACAATAGTCAAGATCTTCTAAATATGCGCTTCATTAGAGTTGATCTCTGGCAATTTGAAGCAGATGTGTTGTGGTGTTTGATATTTTGGGGGCAAACATGTTTTAAAAGGTTTGACTTTTTCTCCCAAAGTTTTGATGTTTACCATTCTCCAAACATTAATTTTCAAAAACGTTTAGCTTTTAATAAAAAAAAGAAAAAAAAGAAAAAGATGTTTACCATTTGTTCCAAATAATGTTTTTAAAATGTTTGGTATTCCCTCCAAGTTGTGATTTTCCAAATGACTGTTACCTTTTCAAACAATCGTTATTTTTTTGTATTGAAATATACACAAGTAAATTGCCTTTTGCATTACTTTAAAAATGAATGATGATGAGATTTAAAGCATATGGGTCGAAAGTTAGTTTCTGTCGAAATGCTACGAGAAGATCAAGATGTGCTCAGGGGATGGAAGCATTTTTTCTCACTCTGGTGATTAGAAATAGATCAAGACTCTGTATAATGGGTTAGGAAATTGGAAGCAGTGGAGCCCGTGATTAAATGGGGCAACGCCAAGCGAATAAGATGACAAGGGTTCTTATAAGAATAATATAAGGGCCAGAAGATCATTTATGAAGACATGTGATAACCCTGAAAGCAAGAAAGCCTTCCGCACGAAAGATTTTAAAGCATGTTAATTCAGATTCGAAGTAATTGATCAAATGAGGATTTAAGAGCATACAATGAAGAAGTAAAAAGATGAAGAAATCTGAGGAATGACCTTTCAGGGTGTAAAACTTTAGAACAAAAAAGATTGAAAGAAAAAAGAGAAGAGAAAAGAAAAAAAGAGAGAGAAGAGAGTGAAAAAAGAAAAAAAGAAGAAAGAAATGAGAAAAAAAAAGAAAAAAAAAAGAGAAAAGAAAGGAAAAAGAAAAAAAGAGAAGAAAGAAAAATAAGAAAAAAGGAAAAAAGAAAGAGAAGAAAAAGAAAAAGAAAAAGAAAGCATTACATTGCATGCATCATATAGATAGAGGTATGTCAATTTTTGCTTGTTTTAGACAGGTATTTGAATAATGGTCAAAAAGTTTGAAGAAGTAGATTTTATTAAAGAAAGAAAGATGTCGGCAACCATAGTAGCGTGAGGCCAGATGACGGTAGCTAAAGTAGCGTAAAGACATATATTAAGTTCTTCGGGCCATCAGTAAGACATTCGGGCATGATGATAAGACCTTCGGGCTACCAATAAGTCTTTCGAGCATGGTGATAAGTCTTTCGGGCCATCAATAAGTCCTTCGAGCATGATGCGGCAGCCATAGTAGCGTGAGGCCAGATGATGGTAGCCAAAGTAGCGTAAAGCCGGATATTAAGTTCTTCGGGCCATCAGTAAGACCTTCAGGCCACTAGTAAGTCTTTTGAGCATGGTGATAAGTTCTTTGGGCATGATACGGTAGCCTTAGTAGCGTGAGTCTAGAAAGATTGGCAGCCTAAGTAGCGTGAGTCCAGAAAGATCGCCAGCCTTAGTAGCGTGAGTCCAGAAAGATCGGTAGCCTTAGTAGCGTGAGTCTAGAAAGTTCGGCATCTATAGTAGCGTGAGTCCAGAAAGACAGGTATCCATTTTTGGCATGAATCCCCCAAATTTGAAGAAAGATTTCGGCAGCCATTGTAGCGTGAGTCTAGAAAGACCGGTGGCCATTTTAGGTGTGAATCCCCAAATTTCCAGAAAGTTCGGTAGCCGTTTTCAGCGTGAATCCCTAAATTTGAAGAAAAATTTCGGCAGCCTTAGTAGCGTAAGTCCAAAAAGATCGACAACCTTAGTAGCGTGAGTTCAGAAATATCGGCAGCCTTAGTAGCGCGAGTCCAAAAAGTTCGGCAGTCATAATAGCGTGAGTCCAGAAAGTTCGGTAGCCATTTTCAGTGTGAATCCCCAAATTTGAAGAAAGATTTCGGCAGCCTCAGTAGCGCGAGTCTAGAAGAATCAGTGGCCATTTTCGGTGTGAATTCCCCAAATTTGAAGAAAGTTCGGCAGCCATAGTAGCGTGAGTCCAAAAAGGTAGGTGGTCATTTTCAGCGTGAATCCCCAAATTTGAAGAAAGTTTGTCAGCCTTTGTAGCATGAGTCCAGAAAGTTCGGCAGCCTTAGTAGCGTGAGTCCAGAAAGATCGGTGGCCATTTTTGGCGTGAATCCCTAAATTTCCAGAAAGATAGGTGGCCATTTTTAGCGTGAATCCCTAAATTTGAAGAAAGTTCGGTAGCCTTAGTAGCATGAGTCCAGAAAGTTTGGCAGCCTCAGTAGTGTGAGTCCAGAAAGATCGGTGGCCATTTTCAGTGTGAATCCCCAAATTTCCAAAAAGTTTGGTAGCCATTTTTGGCGTGAATCCCCAAATTTGAAGGAAGATTTCGGCAGCCATAGTAGCGTGAGTCCAGAAAGATCGGTAGCCATTTTGGCATGAATCCCAAATTCGAAGATAAAGGTTCTATATAGGAAGAGCCTATATTTTCGAGTCTATCGCAGTGAAAGGTTCTATATAGGAAGAACTCGTAACTCCGAGACTTCGGAAGCTAAAAATTCTATATAGGAAAGACTGGCGGCTCCAGGGTTTGAAGACTAGTGTTCTATATAGAAAGAACTCCCAGTCGAAAGAATCCATCCGTGACGCAGAAGGTTTTATATAGGAAAGACTTGTCGCGTTGAAGGTGAAGAGTTATATATAGGAATGACTCCGAGATTTATCGTCTCAGAGTGAAAAGTTATATATAGGAGGGACTCGTAACTCGAGGCTTCAGAGTGAAAGGTTCTATATAGGAAGAGCTTGTAGCTCCAAGATCAGAAGGTGAAAAAGTTCTATATAGGAAGAGCTTACAGCCTGAAGATTCAGCTAAGGAAGAACGGAGAGTTCTAGAAGAACACATGATTCCAAAGCCAAAAATAAGGAAGTTGGTCAAAATGAGTGCTTTTGATCTTTGCTTTGTTCTCGTTTCACAAGAACAAGCAAAGAGGGGCAGCTCTAATCACTCATTTTTGACCGGGTTTTAGTATTATTAGTATTATTTTAATAGTAATATTATTAACATAAAATTAATGAAAAAATTAATAATAATAATAATAATAATAATATAATATAAAATGTATAAAAAATTTAATTAAATTAAAAATTAAAAAGCAAAAAAAAGAAAAGGAAATTGCATGGAGGAGGGTGCTCCACGTCACCCTTAACCTCCCCCTAATTGCCTATAAATAAAGGCATGGGGAGAGCATTTTGGGAGCAAGCAAAGGAGCCGGCAATGGCAACCCAAATAAGAAAGCTAAGCTCTCGGGTAGCCAAGGACCGAGGGCAATGCCCTCGGTCCTAAGCGGTTCGATCGGGGTCCTATTTTGGATCCGATCTAGTTAATTTTTTGGAGAGGTTGTGTAGATCTCAGTGGGGTTCAGTCGGGATTCGTCATTCGAGCTCCTAATTGGGTATATTTTCTTCCCTTTTTATTTGCGTTGTAATTTTTATAATTTAATGAAGTATTAGTTAATTTAAAATTGTATTCTTATTTTTTTAGTTTGTATATTTATTTATGTTTTAGATTAATATTTTATTTATGTTAGATTTGTTTTTATTAGATTAATATTTATTTATATTTTAGATTAGTATTTTATTTATGTTAGATTTGTTTTATTTATATGTTAGATTAATATTTATGTATGTATTTTTAAATTAGTATTTTATTTATGTTAGATTAGTATTTTATTATGTTAATATTTATTTATATTTTTATCGTATTTATTTATATTTGCCATGTTTTAAGTTTGCATAACAGATATATATTTTGTCAACGAGGTACCCTTTTATTCGAGCGTAAACGTGGCCAGTATCAAGCGCAGTGATGGCGGTTTATCGGTTTACTCTCGAATAACGGGGTCCTTAAAATTTACTCGCACTTATAACCAAATTTTAATTTAATCGTCACTTTAATCCGGAAAATTTAATATTAATAAAGCGATAATTATTAAAGTACCAATTTTGGGCGTTGTGGGGTGCTAATCCTTCCCCATCCGTAACCGACTCTCGAACCCAACATTTTTAAAAATCTCTGGTTTTATAGTGTCCGGCCTACCCTAGTGGCCTGTGACGACTCTATTTTTAAATAAAATACGTTTTTTCTAAAATCACACGGAATACATGTTTTTAAATGCCCGAAAGACCCCAAACACCCTTAAAACCCATTTTTTAGCGAAAAAGGAAAGACATCGCTGCATACGAAGTTTTATAACAGCCACGTTAAGTACTTAACAGCCTTTAACGTCCGAGTTACCGTTTTGTAACAAAACATAAAGTTTAATTACCATTTTGTAACTTTTAAAAGTTTGATTACCGTTTTGTTTTTTTAAACAAAGTGTCCTACTTTACCTAAAACAATAATCAATTTAATCTAGTTACATGAATTTGAGTCCATACTGACAAACCCATTAAACCTAGTCTCTTTTCCTGCCTAGTAAATGAACCAATTACATGTCCCAGAATTTCTATCGAATCCATTAAATAAATTTGAGTTGAGATCTAACACTATCAATTACCTTTCAAACGTTCGTCTTCTAGTATTGGAGAGACTAGGGGTGATAATGAGCCTGACCGGCTCGCGAGCTACTCGGACTCGGTTCAGTCAAAGCTCGGTTCGTGTGAGCTCGATTCGGGCTCGGGCTCGGCTCGAGACCTTAACAAGCCAAGCCAAGCCGAGCCGACCCAAGCTCAGCTCGAAAGGCTCGTGAACATGCTCGGAGTAATTATATATATATATATATATATATATATATATATATATATATATGCTACATAAACACTAAAAGTAATCTCTTTAGCAAAAAAAAAAAAGCAATAAAATAAATTAAGGAAAAATTCACTAAAAATAAATTAACTAAAATAAATTAGGCATTCTTTTTCCCTTCCCCGATATTGAATTTCGTTTCGGTGTTGGTTATGAAAGAGGGTTTTTAACGAGACCCTATCTTTTATAAAAAAAAAAGTATAGCAAAATTGTCTATTTCGAGTCGAGCCGAGCCTGACGAGCTTCGAGCCCGAGCCGAGCCCAATAATATTATTTCCGAGCTAAGCTCGGCTCGTTATCACCCCTAGGCGAGACACTATGCTTTATCCTTTCAAACAAGTAGTTTTCGATCAATCTTCTAGTAGTAGAGACTCTCAAACATCTCACTACAAGTTTTCCATCAGCTTAGATATTAGATTGATTCTTGTTAAAATGATGTAAAATTATAACAGATATCCCCTTAGACTGTCTCTAATGTAATCAAGCAGAGTTAAAACTCGACTCAAAATCGATTAATTTAATAAACAAACATAGCAAGACAATCGTAATATTTGATAATGAAAATTGTACTGCACTAAAATTTGCACGGTTAAAACTAGCAGATTAAATTGTAAGAAAATGGTTAATCCAAAACGATTAAATAAAACAAAAAATTATGAAATTATTATAACGGATTTGAAAGGAAATTTTACAAAATTTAAAAATTAAACCGTAAGAAATTTCGTTGAGGCTGCACGAACGAAATTTTCTTAAGATAGATTTCGACCACTCTTTGGTGCTTGAGTTCGTCGGTCGTCAGTCTCTCAGGATACAACAACATATGATCTTCTACAGTAGCACTGTTGCAGAGATCATGGACATAACTCTTTCCTTTTCACTATCACCGAAAATACTTGTGCAATTTCGAAGAGAAAAAATTTTCAAGTTGCTTTTAAAACTGATGAGAAGCATCCTTATATAAGGAACAATTAGGTTAAAAACGTGGGAATAAAAAAAAGATTTCGAATTCAATGGTCATTGATACTTTTCTATTTAATTCGAAATATAAAATCAATACCATATATAATAAGATACTTTTCGTAAATATCAAGCAATACTATTTTAATATTCCTATTTAAGAACAGTATAAAATCCCTTTAAATTCCGAATATTAAAAAAAGATATGCAATTTTTAAGGAAAATTTATTTAAAGTGAGTAAAATATCCAGAGGTCCACAAAAGATCCGAACATTGGTTGCATCACTCACATCGTATAAGTACACCCCAACCAAAATAAATTTGAATTTGCAACCTTTGAGCATAAGGCACAATTTTCATTCAAATCATTTAATGACCTTAAAGTAAGTAAGTGTATATAAACACTTCTCATTCCACTTATCCCATCAATGTGGGATAAATGGGGGGTTTCATTTTTTTTTTCAATTCACAACTACCTTACTTTGAGTATCAATTTCTCATTTATCACTCAACCATTTTGAGCATATGAGATACCGTTGTAAAGGTCTCATAGAGTAAAATATGAACCAATAAAATTCTCATTCTAATCTCCACCTTTACCTTTTCGAATTATGGCTCAAAGTTGCCTATTCTTTACTGTTTTTTCCAACATAAATTTCACATAATATAAGTCTAACAAGTAATGGTTGCAAGATATATATATATATATATATATATATAAGTCTAGCTAAACTAATTATGTCCAAACCATTTATGGTTCGATGCCATGGTTTGTTCATGGCTTAATCCAGGAAGGGTTCTAGATACCTTTCTCTTCTGTATAATAATAATAATAATAATAATAATAATAATAATAATAATAATAACTAATTATGTCCTCCATATCGTAAGCCAAGTGTTAGACTTAGATCAAGCAAAGATTGATCCAAGCTTTCCCCTGCCGCCGTTAAATTGCCACTCAACTCGTTCTCCCTCTCGATCACATCAGAATCCTCTTCACTTTCTGTACTTTTCCTTTTTCCTCGAAATTATCAATCTCGTGTCGGGCTGAGACGATTCCTTGTACTTGTCGTAAATATTGATAACGACATCCGAACCCGGAAACAACGATACCTTCCCCTCCTTGGAGATGGCAACGACGGCGACCCGTGCCGCACATAATGTGGAGAGCTCCCCGGCTTTCTTGAACATGTTCCCTCTTGGTCTCCAGGCGGCTATTTTACTCATTTTTTGATTCTCCGTAGACATTGAAGCAAAGGGAAGAGAGCAAGTAAACAATGTTATTATGTTCCACAAACTTGGTCGAAGAAAACTTAAGTTGAACATGAAGCGTTCAAACTATAGATCCGAATTTGGGATATAGATAGAGGTATGAAATCCTTCCTGAAGTAGGATCTAAATATAAAGTTGCTTTAGGGTAATTATTTCAATATATTTCCTAATTTTCGTTGCAGTTAAAACAGACTCACCTTTCCAAAACCTAATGGACTTCTAATGGAACAAGTAAAGTCGTAAAGTTTGTCATTTATATACATGAATGTTTATCCTCCAACTCCCTTTTTATATATAAACTTCAAAAACATAAAACCATAAATTTGTTTTGTTTAAGGTATAACTTCGGCAGTATTAAGAATTGAGGTAGGAACACCGGGACGAAAAGGGTGCAGTCGGAGAAGGATTGAGATTAAGAAAATAGAGAATCAGATGAAACGAAATGTGGCTTTTTCAAAACGGAAAAAGGGTTTACTCAGCAAAGCCGACCGGTTGTCAAGGCGGAGTGGGGAAGACATCGGAATTGTCATAATTTTGGAAAAGGGCAGGGTTCATACATCCGACAATGCCGACGCGGTTATTCATCGTTATCGGTCTATGGTTAAAGATGATATGTTGGATAACCACTTTAGTGTGGTTCGTGGCAGTTACCACGTTTCTATGCTGCCATGTTCCCATTTTCACATTCCCACTTTCACAATTGTAGACCTGCAAAGTGGTTGGGTAACCGGATGGTTTTTGATGAGAAAATCACACCTATAAATACCCCATTAGCCTAAGGACCATAAGCATCAAACACAAGAATCACATATCTCATCTAAGTGAGATTTTGAGTGCTTAGAAGATCCTTGGCATTTTAGTTTTCGTGTTACCGTGTTCGATATTTACGACGGTGGTTCGAGGCGTTTCCACGGTGATTTTAAGCATCCGACGGTGGTTCGACGTGCTCGACGGTGGTGCAACCACATCTCAATTTGGCATACGGTTTTGACAATGGCTGGAGGTATTTATGAATTCGATCACTCCGCTGCGTTTTGCTCGATTTATGTTTACATTTGGTATCAGAGCATGGTTAAATCTCCGCCTTGTCGTTTTAAAGTTTGTATGTTTCTCAAAATTAAAATGCCATGTCGATCTTTAAATTCTAAATTTTTGAGAAAAATTATGTTGACTTTTGTTTTAAAATTGTTAGATTTTATTAAATTAATTTCTAAAATTTATTAATAATTTTATTAAAAATAAGTTTTAGAAATAATTTTGTATGTGCCTAAATTAAGAGATGTTATATAACTTATTCGGTAATTAGTTATATACATAAAATTAGTTACATAAAACCTTAAGATTTATTGCATAAAGTATTAAGCAATAAAACTATAAAATATATGTCTAGGGATCCGAATAATTTATTTAATTAGAGAATTAGCCACAACAACTTTAATTAAATAAAATACGGTAAGGATCTAATAAGGACTAGACATAAAATGTTACATATTTATGTTTGCCAGCGGAGCTATATCTTGGAGGAGTGTCAAGCAGACATTGACTGCCACTTCCACTATGGAGGCCGAGTTCGTTTCGTGTTTTGAGGGTACCTCACATGGAGTATGGTTAAAGAGTTTCATTTCTGGGCTGAGACTTGTGGATTCAATCTCTAGGCCATTAAGGATATATTGTGATAATTTAGTTGCTGTCTTTGTGGCTAAGAACAACAAAAGTGAAAGTCGAAGCAAACACATCGGCGTTAAGTATCTAGCCATAAGGGAACGTGTTAAAGAACAGAAAGTGGTCATTGAGCACATTAACACTGAGCAGATGTTAGCTGATCCTTTGACTAAGGGCATGCCACCACATAAATTTAAGGATCATGTTGTCACTATAAGACTTGTTCCCACTTTGTAAATTTTCGTTGTAAGAACGATTATGTTGAAACTCTAATAAAGTTTGATATTTCTCGTATATGTTGTGTACACATTAAGTTAATTATTTTGAGAAATGTCACTAAAGTTTGGACCTAGAATAAATATCGGGTTTATTCGTTAAGTATATGGGCTAAAGTGTTAAGACTTGTTATATTGTGATACATGGAAGATACTACTCAAATCCATAGAGAAAATATCGCCATGATTCACACATTATATTTCAACTTTAAGGATAACATGAACCAAGTGGGAGCATGTTGGATAACTACTTTAGTGTGGTTCGTGGCAGTTACCACGTTTCCATGTTCCCATTTTCACATTCCCACTTTCACAATTGTGGACGTGCAAAGTGGTCGGGTAACCGAGTGGTTTTTGATGGGAAAATCACACCTATAAATACCCTATTAGCCTAAGGTCCCTAAGCATCAAACACAAGAATCACATATTCCTCTAAGTGAGATTTTGAGTGCTTAAAAGATCCTTGGCATTTTAGTTTTCATGTTACCGTGTTCGATATTTATGATGGTGGTTCGAGGCGTTTCCACGGCGATTTTAAGCATCTGACGGTGGTTCGACATGCTCGATGATGGTGCAACCATATCTCAATTTGGCAACGGTTTTGACAATGGCTGGAGGTATTTATGAATTCGATCCTTCCGCTGCGTTTTGCTCGATTTATGTTTACATGATAATACTGTTGGACGCGACAAGGAGAGGCTTGAAACGCGATGCCGACAAGGAGCCTCATCCAATGCTCTAAAGTGGTGTCGGCCACACAACCTTTATAAAGATAAAGCCACCGCCAATGCTGTTACTCATCAAAGAAATGTTGAAGAAGGCGATGATTATAATGAGCTTGAAACCCTGGCCTTGTTATGCCAACTGAAATCTTCAATCACTTGTCTTGATGACAACAATGATGATGCTGGTTTTGTAACACCCCTTTCTCGTATCCATCACTGAATACGAGTTAGAGATGTCACATGACACTTGTACAATTGTTCTTATTTCCAAAATCGATAAAATTTTGTTTCTTTAAAATATAAATAATTTACCATTTTCTAAAAGAATATTTATTCGCGTAAAATTTAAAACTAATATTTTTAAGTTAAATTCGAACCTAGATTTAAGCAGCAACTAGGCAGTTCATTTCTAATCATATGACTAATAAAACTACTTAAAAACTGCCTAATTTATAAATCATTTAGATAGTAAATAAAATACGATTAAACTATCTCTTTTCTAACCACATACATATCAGAGCAGCCAAAACATTAATAAATATACATGCCAACTAGTAATATCAAAAGATAACATTAAAGATGTCATACTGATACTGATTTTCGGCTCTCCAAAATATGATGATGTCCTCTGCTGCTCCTAACTCCTTGTACTCCTTAATACTTACGCGTGAAATAATCACACGCTAAGTATATACTTAGTGAGACAATATAAAATAATTAAAATATTTCTTTGTAAAATAATAATGGAAATAAATAGAGTGCAATATAACTATAAAAAGGGATTTGAAAATTATAAAGACTGACTTATCAAAACCATTCCCCTTTTTAACCTGTAAAAATCTCAATATTCATATATATATACAATACAAGTTATATCAATACGATCCATTGTACTTTCAATTTCAATATAGCCCAATGTACTATAGATGAGAATACATGGTATGCGAGCCAATGATGAGTATGCACATGTGCTGACATCAACCAATTTGTTGTGCCATAATAAAACAATATATCCATGTATCGATATCAATGTCAATGTATCAATGTAAACACTACCGTAACTTAATGACATCAACAATAACGATAGGTCATAGTTGTAGAACACAACTCACTGTATCACCGCTGTAACTTAATAGCAGTATTAACCGATAGGTCTTAGCTGTAAAACACAGCTCACTATATCATTACTGTAATTTGACAGTAATATTATATCGATATACTCCACCTCTTTGGCATGCCAATATACCGAGACTCTCAATAATCATACAATGGGCTTTTTGCACAATTCACTGTTATGAACCTTTCATTCATTTCGATAATATCAATAGATCAAAATCAATAATTTTAACATATAAAAAATATGCATAGGGCAGTTCATACCCGAAATCATTCATAAAATTATTCAAAACTATTTAATATAAATCAAATCCTTTTCTTTCAACATTTGAGGTTGACTTATCACAAGTCTTCCTCGTATAATAATTAAAATAAATAAGATTGCACTCACCTTTGTCTCACTAAAAAGCTGTACTATTACTTTCAACCTTACTCTTGAATTTTATCTTTATCAGCAGCCTTGCTTGTATCCTGATTACGATTTACATAACATTTCAACAACACATACCATTCAAAGTACATGTTAGTATCATACTAACATTGATACATATTAGGAATAATATTTCCTAATAATTCTTTAACTTTTCAAAATATTCATTTTAGTCCTAAGGACTCTTTTAAACTTCCAACCAACATTTTCAAGTCCAAACCTTACATTTCTCATTCTTTACACTTGAGGACCCAAACTTTAAAAATTTACACACTAATCCTTGAATTTGCCGAAATTTCAAATTGGTCTCCAAAATTAACATAACCTCAAAATCAGCCTTCTAGTCACTTTAACTTAATTTTCCAACACAATACACTCAAAAACAAGCTTAACAACCAAACCCCTAAACTTTCCAAAATTTACAACTTAATCCTCAACACTTTATAAACTTCCACATTAGTCCAAATAACTTTTTAAAGCCTACAAAATCATCCTTACACCATTTATAACCTTAGGAAATTTTTCCATAATTTTCCCAATATTTTCTACCATAGCCAAATACCAAAGGTCACTTTGACCAAACTTTACATTTTGATTCAAGCATGAATTCAACCTCAAAACAACATATTCAAGCTTCTAACATCATTCTCACTTCAAATAAAAATTTTGCAAGAGTTTCCCATAATTTTTCTATTTTCCCAAATTCAACCTACATCATAATTCATAGAATTTTCATTATTTGCAAGCTTGAAACAACAACACAACATCATATATAATCAAAAGAATCCATAAAACATGAAAATCCAACTTGTTCTTCATAAACCCTAATCCCCAAACTCAACATATAGACATGAAAACTACTCAAAAATTATACTAAATGAAAGAGAATTTGATGGAGATCAATTCTCTATTTCATGTCTTAAACTAAAAACCAATCGAATCATGCTAAAAATTGAATCAAAATTTTTTCTTACCTTGCTATGGTGTTTCGAAAATTGGAGGAAGAAGATGGAGAAATTCTAGCTTTTTCTTCATTAATTTATAATGACAAATGGCATTTTATTCTTTTAAACTAATATAAAAAATCTCCATTAATAGTGTAATGACCAATTTGCCCATTAGTTATAACCAATAGGATCACAACACTTGTCTTATTTTATCCAAAATAATTAATTTAATATAAAAAGTAAGGGCAAAATGACCAAAATGCCATTAATGAGTCTTGGTATTTTCAAAAATGCCATTATCCCCTATTTACTCAAATACTGCATAGAATCGAATCCAAATCGAATCAAAACGATCCCAAAACTTAACACCATCTTCTTTTTGTCTATCTAAGACTCCCATAAAATTTTCGTAATTTTCCGAGTTCGAATAGTCATCCGAATTAATTCCTAAAACTTATTCCCTTTACAGCTTTATACACAAATCTCGTACCAAAAATCTAATTCCCACAAAAAATCTTATACCGAGATAAATTATTTATTTTTGCTATAAAAATAATTATTGGGAAAATTACTATATTAGTCCCTAAGCTTTTCTTAACTTTTCACTTTTGTCACCAAACTTTGAATTTTTACGTTTTAGTCACTGAACTAAAACCGCCAACTTTTAAATCTTTGCAATTTAGCCCCTAACCAAAAATTAGGTATTACAGGTTTTGTTACTCATTGTTCTCCGTCCAAAACATTTCCCGATGATGACGGTGCTGTTACTCATAATCATCGGTCTCGAAGAATTGTTAAACAACGTGATGACCGTGATAATGGGAATGAGAATTGCTTGTTTGATCTAAATAAAATTCCCGATGACGAGAAGGATTTTTTTTCGTATATTGATTGTTTAGGTGTTACAATTTCTTTGAAATTTTTGTTACTGTTGCAATCTCTTACAACTTGTTTTTAATAAAAGTATAAATGACTTAGTCAAATTACTGAATTGATCAGTATTTATCATTTTGTCCATATTTGATTAGAGAAATTAATTAATTAATTAATTAAATTCATAGTCATCATCACAAGTCAATCCTAAAATATATGAATAGTCCTTACGCCATAAATATTGAATAACATTATGTACCATCAGAGAACTCGTAAGTTAACTTTTTTTTTTGCTCAGCAAATGATTTTATTGATGTTAAAATTATAATTTTGAATGTGTGTGCTTCATTAAAAACCTCCCTGAACTTATATGAAGAAAAAAAGTAGATCACATTCGGGCACCTTGACCCGAGCAAGTACATAGCAAAATACACCAAGGATCACATGGCCAAAACGGTAACACCTGCCAAACTAGTTAATCACCTAAACACCAGAACTATCAAACACATACTATCTACCAGCCAAGGAGAAATTACACTTGAAACTCACTACCAAGCTCTGAAGAATTCTTGTCGATGCATCCCGTCCTTCGCTAGGTTGTCGATCATCCCATTACAAGATCTTGAGACATGACAGAATCGAACGTTTCCAATTCTGTGAATCCCTTTATCGATTTCAAAGAATAAAAACCACCATTTCCACGGGCGTTGCAGTGGGTAATCTATCCAATTAAGCGCCACCCTTGAGTCTGATTCCAGGATCCTGCCTCAACGAAAACTTTCAACGCTATTTTTATTGCTATCACCTTAGCATGATCTGAATCATATCCGAGTGTAGGTCCTGAAAATAGTGCTCTAATTACACCTTCCTCTGTTCGAAGTAATCCACCGCACCCTGCAACTTCCCATTTTGCAGCCCCATCAACAATTAAATTTAATCGAACTGGCCAACGGTGGACTCCAAATAGGCTGTACAGAAAATTTAGGAGTCGTGCAGTTTCACGGATTTTGAGGACCAAACCATGTAAACTTCTTATCTGCCATTGGCATGTCAATTAACTTGCAGCTTGAAATGAAGTCGTTGAATTCATCGCTTCCAGTTTGCAAGCTCACACAACCATTCCTCTCGCTCCTACATCTTGTAGCGTTGAAATCCCTTACTACCAACCAATTGTCAGGTTCTGTAGACTTCCACTCGACCAGTCCCTACTCAGACAACCCCTGTCCCACATACCAATTTTATAATATCAGGTGCTCAATAACTAATCCGCGTCACCCAGACAAATCTTTATAATATTCAAGTGCTCAAAAACCAACCCGTATCACATAGACAAATCTCATAATATAATATCGTTATTGGGCAAACAATGTCGCATAACCATGCTACACAAGTAAAATGATTATGCACCGATAACTTAATCATCATCACGAGCTTATCATTTACTAAAATGGTTATTTAAGAGTTATAACATATCCTGAGGGGTATTTTAATCATTCCTCAATCTACAGTATCTAGCCACTCAACCTACATAGATGTTATAGACTTTTAAGCATTCACTGACATTCTAGTCTTTAAAATGTTATAGACATTGTCTAACTCCATTAACCTATTAACGTATTCAGGGACGGAGCTAAAATTTGAAGTTAGGGGTAAAATATAAAAGTTTAAAAGTAGGGGATAAATTCAAAATAAATTAATTTGTAAAGAAATTTATATAGAAGGACAAAGCTAGAAAAAAAATCTTGGTGGTGGCCCCTCCTCATCCCCACATATCTTCGTCACTGAACGCGTCGTTTTAGTAGTTTTAACCCAAAGTTCCATTATAGTTGTCGACATGAATTTAAATAGTGTTCGTGGTCGGTCACGTTACGTTTATCGCGATTAAAGACATAATGAATGTTATTGCAGTTACTACGGGTGTAGTTATGTTTTTTTTAAAATTCGTACAAATTATTGTAAAACACAATAACTATAAATATAAATATAAAAAATATTTTTAATTATTTTTAGAGTGCTTTTGTGATACCCAATCTAGGGGGTTAGTGTTTTAAAGCTTTTTTGGGCTTTTTATTTTGATTGAATTTCCATTATGTATGATATAGTTTTCGAAAGTAATAAATGAATACTGTTTTCATAGAATCGTGCATTCTCACATCTTCTCTGTGGTTAAAGAAATATGTTGTTTCATGATGATTTTTCTTTATTACTAGTTCGTAAGAAATTATAGTTAATTATTTACTCTGCACTTTTTGTAGGTGGTCTTTGCTTTGCTTTGCTTCATCAAATTTTAATCTCGTTCTAGCACATGGTTCTAAAATTTGAAATTTATTGTATTTTGAAAAATTTCTCTGGAGTTTGCAAAGCATACATAGATGCCGCCGCGACCATTTTTTTGAAAAATCGGGAAGTGTGAAAAATAGCTTGACGATCGATCTTTTGAAAAATTATGGTTTTCTGGCCGTTTTAATTAAATCTTGAAAATTTAGGGTTTTTTATATTAAATCGGATTTTTTCTTATTTATCTTTAAAAAAACACTTTGGAGTCGTCATCGATCACTTCGAGGTAGACCGGACGCCGAAAAACAAACTAGAGATTCTGTCTTAAAAATTGGGTTCGAGAATCAGTTATGTGTAGGGAAGGATTAGAACCCCTACGAACGTCCGTTATCGGTACCTTTAATTTTACGTGGCATTTTGAATAATAATTTGAATTTAATTTATCCCATAATTATTATCTGAATTTAAATTCCAAATGCAGATATCCTTTTATAAGGAAATCCATTTTGGTTGGAATACGAGATTAAAGGCACCTCGTTAGGTGGCACCTCATTCGTATTTTAAAAATGAATTTTCAACATAAAAGGTTTTTAATGAATGATATTTTATTATCTTGTCAATTTTAAGTACTAATCCTAAAAGACTATATTTAATTGATTATTTAAATCTATGAATATTAATTTAATGGCTTTTATGAGAAAATGTCATTTTCATGAACATCTTCCATATATTTAAAGCCGTTAAATTAATCATATTCCAAATTAATTAATTCTTCTAATTAATTAAAGTTCTAGTTCTAATTAAGGCTCTAACAAATTATTTAATCAATTTTATAAGTGAACATGTATATCGAATATATACCTTTATGACCAAGGCTGAGATAACACCCCATTGTAAACAATGGAACACCATCCATATTTGAACCTCAAAGATTCTATTCGATATACATTTAATTAACTACAATGTGTTAATTATTAATTATTTGATTTTAGCTAAAAATTAAATTAATAATCAATTTTAAGTAAGAAATATATTAAATATAATTTAAAGAAATCCATGTGATAACACCCCATTGTAAACAATGGAACACCATCCATATTTGAATTCTAAAATCATATTTAATATACTTTTAATATCTACAGTTATCTACCTTATTTAATTATTGAACCCTAATTAAAGAAACCTAAACTAAAGGCACTATTAATTAATATCTAAGTGTATTTAATCATCGAACAAGATATACTACATGCTAATTTTAAAATATGCAACAAACATATAAATTAATGCTATAAAAATTAAATTAAACAATTAAAAAAACTAAATTAAGAACAAATTAAAACACAAAGCTCAAACTATTATTAATGGACAAAATTAAGACAATTACAAAACTGTGTATCCAATTACAAAACGCCCAATGACCCAATTGCAAGGATTACAAACTAAGGGGAACAATTATGGGAGACAAGGGACCTAATTGAATGAATTATAAAACCTGAGAACCAATTTAAAGGGAATTAAGGCTAAATTGAATAATTGCAAAATAAAGGGCAAATACCAAATGATATCCAGATAAAAACACGCGGGTTATACTCGCCCTTTCAAAAACACGCGGATCCCTTCTTTGACCTGGCACCAAAACGATGCCGTGTTGACTCTCCCATATAAGGCCCAAACCCGGTCAACTCAGTCATTTCTCAACTTCATACTCTCTCTCTTCACTCAGCCATCCCAAAACGCTCTCAACTCAAACACCTCCATGACCTAGAAAACTACTTAGACTCGATCAAAAGCTCTGGTTTTGAATGAATGTTCATCCAAGTTCATGAAGAACGGGATGAACATCATCCACTCCGGCCACAAACCACCATGCCAACCTCCGTTAGATGTTAGGCAACCACTTCCGGCCACCCTTCACCTGTTCGTCGACCACCGTAACACCAAACTCCGGTCACCGCCTCACTACGGCCACCATCTGGTTCCTCTTCGACGACCAGTCACCGTCATGAGGCGATTTTCGGCCTCTTTTGCAGCCTAAAAAACCCTAAAAACTCAGAAAAACTTTCTTTTCCCTCCTAAACCTAGATCTAGGCCCGAATTCAACAGAATCCACCCATCTTCTTCCGATCATAAGCCTAAACTACCCGTACTGAACCTACTTATCTTCTTCCACTCCGTCTTTGCTCTTAAACCAGTCGGCAACCAAAAAACTCCTCAGATCAACTAGAGATAAGTCTAAAAACCTTATCGATTTGCATTTATTTTTAGATCTAGGTTTGATTTTAGTTACTATTTTTTATTCTAAAACTCAGATATAACTTATTTATGTGTCTTTCAGGTTAACGAAAAGTAGATGAGAAAATATACCTCTGGTGTGTTCCCGACGACAGAATCACTGTTCCGATGTCTGATTTCGGCGACCTTCGGTGTTCCAGTGACTATTCTTCTTCTCAAGTAACCTATTGAATTCCCTATCTCCTCAATTATTACTGTAATAATTGTCCCTAATGATTACCCTCATTCATTAACTGTTTTTTTTCTCTCTGCAGGTATTTATAGCTGGGATAATGGCTGACGTCAGGGACATTGAACTGTGGACAGCTAGCTTGGACTGAGGCTTAATCCAGGTGAAACTCAAGAGGGACAATGGTAGTACGCCACGTGGCTAATTTGGGTGGTAAAACGAAACACAATTGTGTTTCTTTGGGCTTCTTTTGTCTGAGATATAATTGGATAGGATTTAATTGTAAATTGGGTTTAAAACAGGCCTTGTACGCTTGTAATTTGGGTTTGAAAGCTCTTTAGAGTGTAATAGATATGTAAAAAAAAAACTATGGACTTTATTTATTTTGGACGTTATATTTATTTATTTATTTAGGCCCGGTCAAAATTTGGGTATAACAGATGCAGAGATTTAAATCACGTTTTCAGTCGCATTTTCGGTCACAATATTTTATTGTGGTTGCAAACAATAACGAGTGAATTGTGGTTATTGCGGACCATTATTTTTTATAATAACGATTTTGGACGGCGACGCTACCGCTACATAACATCAACGAAAAATCTGAGTGTTGTTTAGGGTTCACTTTATTGATACCTTGTTGCAACACATCATTAGCTATGAGTAGAAGGTTTGGATTGAGTGGTGGGCTTGTTAACAAGAATGTAAAAGAACGTTGAACAGTGATAACGCCAGTGATCTGGGTGACGGCTGTCAAATTAAAAGAAAATAGGTTCTGAAGTATAGGCTTTTAAAGGGAAAATAAAGAAATAGAGTTTAACGCGTTATGTTAGTATTTTTTACGTCAATTGACGGTAATGATTGTATTAAAAACGAATTAAAAGTTCAACTAGTGTATTGTAAGTTCAGAGTACACTTAAATTTATATAGTATGACACATTAATTTATTATTATCTAGTAATTGCTATTAATGACTAATTAAAGATAATTGAATTGAACTAACAACTAGCCAAAAAATTAATAAAAGACATAAAAATTTCAATTAGTCCGTTAATAGATTGGATACCGACCGATCACTATCGTAATATAGGTTAAGAAAAGACATAGAAATTTCGTGGGAAGATAGGAACTGCAAATAAAACAAGAAAGTGATGGTATAGAGTCCTTACCATCTTAGCTCTTCCATCACATCTCATTAACTTCGTCCGCATTTCTTCCCCACTAGTTTCCTCTTCCCACCCCATCTCCGTATATTTTAATCCCGAAATTTCCACCTCACCAAACAGTTACTGCTCAAAATTCCGTCCCTTATCTCACTTGTATTTTAAGTACCCCTTTCCAACTCTTTCAATACCACCGAAATCGAATTCCCTTAATCCTTCACCTCTATCCCTTTTTAATTTACTTTTTTGGGGGCTTCAACAATGGCGAAAGCTGATGTTGATCAAAGGTTGAGGAGGCTAAGAGCGTGGGTTCAAAACTACGAGTGGGGAAAAAGTGGGGCGGAGGCGGAGGTGGCCAGGCTCATGGCTTTGAATTCGGGGGCTGAGATTGACCCAAACAAGCCTTATGCGGAGTTGTGGATTGGAACCCATGAATCGGGGCCTAGCTTTCTGGTTGACGACGATCAACAAAACGTGGGTTTGAAATTGAAAGAGTGGATAGAGAATAATCCAAACGTGCTTGGCGTTAAGGTTTTGGAAAAATGGGGCTCCCAACTTCCTTTCTTGTTCAAGGTTTGTTCTTTCCCACTATTTGTTCTTCTTTTAGTACGAAGAGTTTTGTATAATTATATTGAATTCCGATCATTTAACTCAAGTTCAATTGAATCTCGATCGTAGATAAAATCGATTTATTATTACTTTTTATTCCCAATATATAAAAATTAAAACCTCAACACAGTCTGACATAAAACATTGAATGTACCCTACCAATGTCCACACTGCAAATTAAATAAAAGGGTAAAGTTTATAAATAGTCACTAAACTCTAGTTAATTACTTAATTTGATAACCAAACTTTCAATTACTTCATTGTTATCATTAAACCTTGTGATTTGTTTTAATTTGGCCACTGAGCTCTTAACGGACATTAAGAAAGTTACGTGGCAGTTAACAGATTTTTTATAGTAGCACATTTAATCCTCCACATTTACATATTCAAACAATTTAGTCATAATTCAAATAATAATAATAAATTTAACCCTCTATATTTATATATTATTTCAATTTGATCCTATTTTTACTTAAAAATAATTTAACCCTAAACCCTAAAACCTAAACTTAAAATCCTAGATCCAAAACACTAAACTTAAAACTCCAAATCCATGAACACAAAACAAAAAACCTTGAACCCATAAACCCTCAACCTAAAACACTAAGCACTAAAAACCATAATTCATAAACCAAAACCCAAAACCCAGAACTGAATAATACATGAGTTCATATGAATTCTTCAATGAGGGGCTGGTAGAACAACTTGTAAGCTGCTAGAACTTTGAGATACCACATCGCTTCTCCATCCGAAAATGGAGATAAATCAACAATCTTATTAACCTATTAACAACTTTGATCAAAGTGTTGGGAGAAAAAAAGAGTATTTCACCTTAAGATTTACATCAAACAAGATTGAAAACATATAGAAACTTTCATTTCCAGACTTTTTAATGCTTTCAAGTGAGATGGATACAACAAACAAAAGATTGCTATTTCTTTAGTTTTTTTTAAAGTAAATGATCATATTTTACAGAGGAAACTAGTAGGGATTTAATATAGCCAAATCAAGTTCAAGCTATAAGGAGCCTGAGCTCGACTTCAAATTTTGAGCTTAAACATGTTGGGAAATAACGGTACACCCATGGCCCAGCAGAAAAATTATCCGGCATATTCCGCCAGTGATCCATGTACGAGGAACGAATTCGGGGTGAAAAAGGATGAAACGTTACATTGAATAAATCTGAAAAGCCGCAGAGAGTTAGGAGAATCCAATTTTTCTAACACGATATCGAATCCAAGTCGTCACAGCAGCGCTCCGACCTCTACGCAGTCCACCCGAATGAAAGGAACAATATCTTACTTCTCTAACTGTTAGAGAGGTTTTTTGTAAAAGGCATAACTTGGCTGCTAGACCTCATGCCTTTATATAGCATTCAAAAACCTAGTTCTAATTAAATTCGGATTCATTAAATATACAATATATTTAATCGAATATAATTAAATATGTAGAATCTGATTCTACTTTAATTAGGTTTCTTTATAAATATATATATTTTAATAGTATTTGCTAATTACAATAATTATGTAGTATTAAAAAATATATAAACAAGATTATCTATAATTACAATAATTATAATAATTTTGGTTTTTACTTATTACATGTACATCAAGTTTGTACACATGCTATCTAGTCGATATTTGTTCGTTTCAATCATAGGGTGTGACCCTTGTAGGTTCATGTAACGTTAGCAGTAATATCTAGAACAACTCTAATATTACAAGCAATGAGTGACATCTAGCAATGCATCATTGCTACCTAAGTTACAAGAAGTCGTGGTTCGACATAACATTTTTTTCGTGATTAACTATTTTCATGTATTACATCCTTTTGTCCTCATATCTAAATCGGACACAAGTCATGGAATAGTCACACTTGTATAATCCATCTAATATTTCTTGATATCTTGAGTAGACTATTATAAACGAATAACAATGATATCTCATATCAATTTATTCGAGCAATGACCATGCATTTTCTAGTCTCACTCAATCAAGTGGCCTATGATATTACTCCTATTATGTAGGAGGGACAAATCCTATCTTGATCAACCATATTCCGCTACATAGATTGCGACATATCCAATATTAGTCTTTATAGTGTAGTCAGTTACGACACACATTTGACAGCATCAAAATATGTTACTCACGACGTTGAAATAATGATGATCTCATGTCTGAGGATCATACATGTAGTTATCACTATGAACAATGTTGTGACTATCACATAATCATCCAAGAAACATGCTCATAGCGGGTCAGTCCAATATATCGTTCTCTAACACATACTTATGTATTGATTTTGACATCTTTATGTAAATGACAACAATTTGTCATCAATCAACTACTTATTAGTCTTAATATATTATTGTTGCCCATGCCCACAATAATACTCGACTAAGGACATTCAAGAATAACTATATTATTTTAAGGACTTTATTATAATTCAGTTTATTTATAAATGCACAGAATAAGACTAAAAATAATAATGGTTTTATATTAATAAATATGATAAAATAAATATGTCTTTTACAACCATCTCATGATTGGTATTTGGGCATACTCCAACAAAACAAGCTTCACTTTTAAAGCCAGAGATCGATTCTAGATAGAAATTGAACTACTCGAGCTCATTTGGTTAAGCTCGTGTACTGAATAGAAAAAATGAGTTCGTTTTTCACAGTTATTTGTGCTCTAGCTTAAATTAGAATTTGAATTACAAAATTTTGCATACTAATTAAGAGAAAGCTCGACCATGGTCACAAGCTATTCGAATTCGACTGACTCATATCTCAAGCTCAAACTCTACTCTACGATGACTGAGCAAAATTCTAATATTTTTTCAGCCAAACCCAAGTAACTTGTTAAAAGAGGGGAAGGTGCAGAAAACAAAATCCATAACATGAAATTGATAAGGGAAATTCAAAGTACCTTAATAACAGGAAAATCGCCTGCACGGATAAAGGTTCTTCCCACCACCATTACATACATCCCTGCAATTTTTTTAACAGGCCATATTAGTTGAATGCAAAAAAAAAAACAGTGAAAAAGAGTGGGAAAAGCAAAAATCTTTTCGCCATTGACGTTGACGAAATTCGTCGGAGAGACTAAGCTCGACGATGCCAGTGCTATCATCGAGCAGCATCTGATCGTCATCGTCATTTGAGACCAAATCGCCCTATTAAACACCCCCACACACAAAAAAAAGAAAAAGAAAAAAGAATATGGTGAAGAAGAGAAAGGTAGAATATGTGAGAGAGTTTGAATTTGATTTATCTGTAAATACATATTAGTGTTGCATGTATGTTTATTATATTTATTGTTGGCATGAGTTTTACTAATATATATAAAGGGTATGCATGTATATTATAAGCTATGTATGTATACATATTAAGGGTGTATGTGTGTCGCGTGTTTATTTAGAGTATGGCGTATATAATTAATATATATAGATGTTATGTTAATTATATGTATGATTATATGTACGTATGCTAGGATATTATATTAATTAATGATTGTATAATAAGTATACATTTTCGTATATATATGTATTGTTGTTATACTTATATTATTATTAATATTATTGGGCTGGTAAAATAAAAAAATTAAATATATTAAACCCAAATAAAAATTTACTGATCCAATTACAAATCCAATTACAAGGCCGGTTGGCCCAAATCTGAATCTTATCTAATTACAATGCGGAAGTAATAAGCGTGGGCGTTGGATCAAGATCGATCCAATGGCCACGATGCAATGGAAGTCAAAAATATCGCCCAGCGCGTGTTCCACACGTATGGACCGTTCGAGTGCCCGCGCGGGACGCTTTAATATCCCACGCGCGTGTAAGATCCACGCGTTCTGACTCCTCGACTGCGGAGCTCCACGTGTCAAGATCTGGAGCCGTCTCATCGAATCGAGGCTTCATCCAGGCCGATCGTTCTTCAAGCCATCTCGACCGTTAGATCGGATCGACCTAACGGCCGAGAACGCAAACCGCCCTTTGGCGAGAGTGTCCACCGCCGCCACGCGCGCCGATATTGAGAATATGCCCAAGACAACAAGCAAAAATGTCAGTTCAGATCTGAAAAAGAAGATGCAACTTGCAACAAAGAAGACAATGATATATATGATATAGAAATCTTGTAACAAAGAGGAGAAGAAAAAAACAGAGAGAGTAGTAACAAAAAAAAGAGAGAACAGAGATCTTGTAAAACCAAAAATTTGTAACCAGTCGAGATAATCAAAAAAGGGGTCCATTGGTAAACACTTGTCTCTTTTTCTTACTTATTTTCTTTACATGCATATACAAAAAAAAAAACAGAAACAAAAAGAAGAGAAGTCTTACCGTCGCCGTTCGTGGGTCTCCCTTCCTCAGTGACAAGCCTTTCGGCTTTCCCAAGCCAGAGATGGTGAACTGAAGGAAGGGGAAGGCCCCTGGTAGTTTTTGTCTTAGGTTTAAAACTTTTTTTGGTTCGTATTTCCTAGATCTAGGGTAAATAAGGGGGTATCCTCCGAATCCAACCACGGATTCATGTTGAGGATGAAATAGGGGTTATTTTGGTGTGTTTTGGAGGCTCGCCGACGCCGATTAGCGGCGGCCGGCGGCGGAGAACACGGCGGCCGGCCGCCGGATTCTGGGTTTCAGAAGAACAAGGGAGAGAAAATGAAGAACGTGGTTCTTACCAAAACCAGAAAAATGAACGAATGACCAAAATTTTGTTTTCGGCCTAAAAGGGGGGCTTTTATAGTTACTATTATTTTGCTAAATGGGTAAATTACGCACTTAATCATCCCGCGTTTTCAATATTTTCGTTTTTGTCTCGTCGCATGGTATAATTACAATCCCATTCCCCCTGATATTTCAAAAGTTTACAATCCGGTCCCTAAATTACACCGAGTCAGTTTCTAAATGGTAAAATTACGCCCTTAACCATCCCGCGTTTTTGAATTTTTTTCACTTTGGGTCTGCCCCTTGGTCTAATTACAATTATGGTCCTTTAGGGTTTTGTTTGTTTCGCAATTTCGTCCCTAAATTACATACTATTGCTCTTTAATTTACGCCACTTGACTTTTGTTTTTCTTTCATTTTGATCCTATATTCTTTGTAAATACTCATGTTCGTATTATAATCATATATGTTGATGTATTCTATTATTTTATTTTATGTTCCTCGTATATGACTCGTATTTTATGTTTACATATATATGTGTATTAAGATTATAATAGTCATGTGTCTTTTATCCGGTTATTCATATTAAGCATGTTATGTTTTAGTTGATTCGTACATGGCGTATTTTGTATTTTTATATGTGTGTGTTTTCTTGTTTTTTAGGGTTACATGTTAGTGTATTTACCCTTTTTGTACGATATGTGGACCCGTATATGTTGAAATATGTTTTATTATCAGTATGCATGTCTTTTTGAAATATTTGTTCGTCTATATGTACTTATTCCTGCCTTGTTATTTTGACATATGATAGTTGTTTTTATCTATTATTTAGAATAGTATGTACATATATACATGTTTTAGTCTAAAATATCATTCATGTTAAATTAGTATTCTGGTATGTCAATATTTATTATATTTAAATATTTTGCCATGTTTTACGTTTTTGCCACTAAGATTGCATATCAAGATATAACTTGTTAATGCGGAGTCCTTTTATCCAAGCGTAAACGGGGCCAGTATCAAGCGTAGTGATAGTGGTTGGGCGTTTATTCTCGGATAACGGGACCCTTAAAATATATTCGCAATTATGACCGAAATTTAAAATAATCGTCACTCTAATCCGAAAAATCCAATATTAATAAAGCGGTAATTATTAAAGTACCAATTCTGGGCGGTGTGGGGATGCTAATCCTTCCCCATCCATAACCGACTCCCGAACCCTGTCTTTTTGAATCTCTGGTTTTATGGTGTCCGGCCTACCTAAGTGGCCGGTGGCGACTCCATTTTTTTAAATGCGGTTTCTTTTAAAACCCCATGGAATAAATATTTTATATCCAAAAGAATTTCAAACACCCTTTCAAACACTTTCGAAAAAGCCACGTTTTATTTTTAGCGATAAAAGAAAAAAGACATCGCTACAGATTTAGGTTTAGTGTTTTGTATTTATGGTTTTAGGTTTAGTGTTTTGGATTTAGGGTTTTAAGTTTAAGGTTAGATTATTTTTAATTAAAAATATGGCCAAATTGAAATAATGTGTAAATATTGAGGTTAAATTTATTATTATTTTTCGAATTAGGACTAAATTGTTTGAATGTGTAAATGTGAAAGACTAAACATGTTATTATAAAAAATGTTAACTACCATGTCACTGTCTTAACGTCGGTTAAGAGCTCAATGGTCAAATTGAAACAAATTGCAAAATTTAATGGTAATATCGAAGCAATTGAAAGTTTAGTTACTAAATTGAATATTAACCAAAGTTTAGTGATCATTTGTGAACTTTACCCTTAAATAAAATATTATATCATATGGCGATGATATATGAATGCATATATTTTAGGTTATGTGTATTATCCAACACATCAAATGCTTTCGGTGGAAAAGAAAATGTTGTTATTTCTAAGTGACTCGAATTCTAGTAATTTGTTTGCACAGTGTGTGCATTATTAAAAGACTAGAATTAATAAACACATATTATCTTATAATTACACCAGACATGTTTTTCGATTAAAGTACTCATAATCTGAAAATCTACCTTAAAGTTTGTAAATTACTCTTGCAAACGTAATTCCAAAGCTTCTAAAGCCAAATTCCCAACCCAAAGTGTATACTAAAATGCTCGGTTATAAGCAAACCATCACCCTTTCCTCCAACTGTTTCAATTTATTTCTTCCAGATCATATCTCATAGCTTCAAAGCTTGAATAACTAAACCAATCTACTGGGTAAAATGAATAGTAGAAATACCATGGTAAGTAAAAAATGCTAAAGGTCTAAATTGATGTTTTAATTAAAATTTAGGAACCAAATGAGATATTATATCTTTTTGTTAACGTGTTACGTTGTCACTATAACGGGTATTAACAACCATTTTTTTCTGATAACTTTAATGACCAAAACGTAATTTTTGATACCTTAGTGACCAAAACAAAACCTACTCAAACTCTAGTGATCATGTGTGTATTTTAGTCTTAAATCTCTTAATAGATGTTGGGTGGCTTTTGACCAAATAAAACTCATTTTCATCCATATTCAAAATATATTATGCGTTTAATTTACTCAAACTTTAGTAAACTCATTTTTGATGTTTTTTTCCGGATTTTTTTTAAATTTTGTCCTGACTAATTCGAATCAACTTACGTCACGCATTTGATTTTAGTGGGGGAATCTCTCAACGAGAATTTTTTGCATACACAAAGCCTCGAACTCAAAACCTGCTTAAATGATATCAAGTTGTTTACCACGTGGATCAATCCCGTTAATTGGTGTCTTTAATTTGTGTTGTCGAATGATAACAAAATATATTCAAAATTAACATTAAAACATTATCTTATACGAACTTCTTTATTTCTGTAGCCAAATCCCAACCTTCCAAACCAAGAAAATTGAATCTGAAGGTGAGATCAAGGAAAAATTCTTCAATTTTGACTTATATCAAGAGCTTTTACTTTCAACATTTTTTTGACAAAAATAAACAGCTTGACGAACTAACCAAATATGTTTGTTCAATTATTTTTATTATTTTTTTGAGTAAAAATTATTTTTATTACTAAAATAAAATAAATCATTTTAACTTATAGATTATGGTTTAGAAACAAATGTTTAGAAATGGAAAAGTGATCTAAGGATAAAATTGAAAATGTATGATTGTTTTTTTTTTCTATGAAAAAGATGTAAACTTGTTTGAAATTACTACAATTTAAAGCTGTTTTGAGCTTTTTATTTTTATTGAATTTCCATTATGTTTAATCAAGTTTTTGAAAGTAACAATTTAATGTAGTTTTTCATAGAATCGTGCATTCTCACATCTTCTCTGTGGTTAAAAAAATTGTTGTTTCATGATGATTTTTCCTTATTAGTATTATAAGAAATTACAGTTTATTATTTACTCCGCACTTTTTTAGGTGGTCTTTGCTTTGCTTCATCAAATTTTGATCTCGTTCTAGCACATGCAGGGGCAGAGCCAGAGCCAGAGCCAGGATCAAATAATAGTAAGGTCAAAATATTAAATTTAAAACATGCAAGAACTTATTAAGTATCTAAACTCAAAATTTATGGGGGCAGAGCCTAATTTATATAATAATTAAACTTATAGGGACCTAAATAGTTATTGGATAAAAAATTTGAAGAAACGTGCCCTAACTTATCCGGACCGACTCACATTGTACACCTGACTTTGGTGGGCGAGTCTCCCAGTGATTTTTTTTTTTGTATACACAATGCCTCGAACTCGAGATCTACTTAAACAATACCAATATGCTTACCACAATAACTCATTCATATTTATTTCAACACCTACTTGATTATATATTTAATAAACTCTTGTATTTTTAATAGAAATATTTATTTTTTTACATGGGCCAAATTATTATTAGACTAATACTTACCGAATGTTTAAATTTTATAACAAGGGTTGGTAGGGATAGGCATTTTACCCGACCCGGCCCGATTGGGCCGAATTTTTTTATTAAAAAATCGGGTTCGGGTTGGCTTGGGTTTTTATTTCGGGTTTACGTCGGGCTAGGTCAATTTGGGTTTAGGGTAGAAAATATCTGACCCGATTCGACCCGGGACCAATTGTGTAATTTTCTCCTAAAATTTTAGGGATATTTATAATAATATCCTCTCTTTATATATTTTTTATAATTAGGCCCTTAAAATTAAGTTTTTATTTATAATTTAGTCCTTAAAATTATAATTTTATGATTAAGCCCCCTAAAATTATTTTTTTACAATTAAGTTCTTAAAATTAATTTTTTTATAGATTGGGTCGGGATCGGGTTTAATATATTTATTTTTGGGTCAGATTGGGTTTAGGGTATTTATTTTTGGATCGAGTTTAGGTGGGCCAAAAACCCGACCCGTGCCCATCCCGGATCGGGTACTTGGGCCTCAAGGGATCTCCGCCCCTGAGCTCATGGTTCAAATTTTAAAATTTATTGTATTTTATTTCTTTGAGGACTATAAGGTGTCGAGTAGGGAAAAAATGAACTAAAGACCTTGAAGCAGTTTCAACTCGATCTATGAATTTTACATTATTGGTTTATGAAGTAGTGTAGTCTATGCCTGAATTAAACTCTTAGAATGTATCAAACATCAACATTGATGATCAATTCTCTATTATTGTTGGATATTTAATATTACTGTCAAAAAGTATTGTGAAAAAAATACAATCTATTAAATTAAAATTGTTTGATATTAACGTCAAAAAGTATTGTGAAAAGTTAGAATGTCTATTTTAGTCGTACTACTAAAAAGTAAAAATAAGTTAAATGATATTTTAATAATATTATTTGCAAAAAGCAAAAGCAATTTTGTTTTAGTTTTTTAAAAGTTGGTTTGAGAATCATTTTTTTTATTTCAAAGTTATTTTTAACATCGTCTTTGATTGTTTTTAATACAAAAATATTTTTAACTCCAAAAAGCTGTTTAAAAAAGCAATGTAGTATTGATTATGAGTCTATTAAAATGTTCTCTTTTAATAATGCTTGAAAAGGGTGATTTTGGTTGTGTTTTTTTACATAAAAAGGATATCATTAAAAGCAAAAGGGAACAAACATCACAAAAGAAAACCCTAACGAGGCCACGTAGAGCCTTACAACAAACCCATGCAACAGCAAGGAGGAAACACCCACGTAGTAGGGAAATAAACACAACAAAAAGGAGAAAAACCTACCAAAGAAAAGAGAAAAAGGGCATAACATAATCCAAATATAACTCCCAAGTGAGCGACCAAACCAAAACACAAGTAGGCAACACCTCTAAAAGAGCTCTATCTGGAGACAAGCTTCCTTTTTCGAAAGAAATAAGGATTTTTGTTGGATTAAAATTCAATAATAGTTGGCACATATGTATAATGTATGTTGCTATTATAGAGTTTAACACGTAATTAAGTGACCAACTATGTTACACGTGTTATAGGTACTAAATTATCATGGAATTAAAAGTGTAGATACCATAAGTTAGATTTATAACTCAATGAGGGGTAGAGTTGTAAATATTAATAAACTGTTTTAATTCAGTTTATATAAAGGGGTAGTGGTCCCCAAGATATAGGTTAACTTGCATATCTCTTTTCCCCATCTGAGAATTGTGTGACAAGAGGTAATCTATCATCTTGGAAGATCAAACCCTCTCTGAAAAATCTCCACCGATGGATTCAGGTACGCTTTCGCAAATCTAGTTTTTTGTTCTTAATAATTTGACATATATATAGATCTTGGGTTTATTATTCGTATGGATATATTTTGGTTCTAACAAGTGGCATCAGAGACAGGTTATGTTGAATCATTGAGATAATTTATGTAATAGGGTTTGATCTCCGATTTCCCTTATATGCGACTTTTGTTTCTATGCAATCGAATTATTTCGCTTTCCTTATTGATGTGCGATTTCAATTCCATTGATTTCAATTCTGTTTGCCGATTTCAATTGGTTAATTATTATTTGTCATAATTAATGGGTTTTGTTTTGCTTTATCAATCGACAATTGGGAATCAACGATGATATTTTTGTGTAATTTCAAACGTTTAAAGGCTTTTATGTTCCTCTGTTAGTTCTTTATTTTTAGGTTATTGGAAATTGAATTTCAAATTTGGTATATATATATTTGAAATATTATTTCCAAAATATGAAATTGCTTTTAAATGTTGCATTGGTTTTTTGCTCATTTAGCAATTGCATACTTAGGTTACATTTATGTTATATATTTTATTTAAAATATATATTTAATTCGATTGGATCAAAATTCCAGTTTTGATCATTAGGTATAAAGATAAATCTTTAGAAACAGATAAATTCATGTTTTGGCTATGTCTAATATTTTAGTGAGTTAATTGAAATACAATGTCACCAAAGAGACCGCTTCTGCGTAGATTAACTTATTTAAAATATCAAGATATTTTTGTTTTTGTAATTCATGCGTTTATTAATTGGCCCAAAGGAAAATTAATATTTGGCAGAATTTCAAATAAAACTTGTGGTAATAAATGTGTGACAATTATAAGGTAATTTATGTGTGCAATACGTTAGTCCAAAGATTAACCTGTTGTTCGACATAGTTTATTGTCAATGTTTGATTGCTACAACAAGAGTACCGCTTACAGTTAATATTATTGTCCAAATACTTGATATTAATGTTGTGCTTGGTATCTTGAGGGGAATTAGTCATTATTTTGAATTTATTTGTTTACTTATGAATTATTGGTGTGAGCATGTTTATTTATTTATTATTCTTTTGTTCTACATTCAGCTATTTCTTCTGGTGCCACAATATATGCTAATGTCAATTCTATACTCATGCTTAATGGGACGAATTTCAAGGAATGGAAAAGACACTTACTGATAGTGCTTGGTTGTATGGACATAGACCTTGCATTAAGGGAAGAACAACTTGCACCTCTCACTGCGGCAAGCACCACTAGTGCAAAAAGGGATTCTGAGAGGTGGGAACATTCTAATCGCATGAGTCTGATGATCATGAAACACAAAATTCTGGAAACCTTTAGGGGCGCAGAATTTGAAGAGATTATTCAGGCTAAGGATTTCCTTGACAATATTGAGCAACGTTTTGTTAAAAACGATAGGCATAAAGTCAAAAGTAGCCCCCAACGTTTGACATTTTGGTTACTTTAGCCCCTAATCTTTTTTTGGTCTGAACAAACACCTAATGTTTCATTTTTTTTCAAATTTTACCTTCGTTGGAAGGAAACCGTTAGTCAACTAACGGTCAATGCCTGAGGCTGACGTGGCATGTCTGCATGGCATGGGGAGCTGATGTGGCACTTTGCTGAAGTGTTATTTTGCTGATGTGGCATCGTGATTTTTTTTTAAAAAAATAATTATTTTTATATTAATTTCTAACCAATCAGACGCTGCCACGTGGCACCATCATATGATGACACGTAGCATCATCTGATGATGCCATGAGGTTGAATAACTCAACACACAACCACCAAGCCAACCTACTATATTGTTATTTTCCACCACTTATTTTATTTATTCATTACTTTATTTGTTTGAAAGTGAAGAAATACTCATTAAATTATTCACTAATATATCCTAAAACCTAAAACCATAAACCCTAAAAATCTAAAACCTAAACATAAAATCCTAAACCCTAAAACTCAAAACACTAAAAACCTATATCCATAAACCATATAACCAAAACCTTAAACATGTAAAACTGTAAACCTTAAACCCTAAACTTGAAGCCCTAAACCCTAAAACTCAAAACACTAAAAGCATAATTCCATAAACCGTAAACCATAAACCCTAAAATTAAAACCTTAAACATGTAAAAACCTAAAACCCTAAACTTAAAACGCTAAACTCCTAAAAATATAAACCCTAAAAACTAAACACTAACACTCTGAAACACTAAAAACCTAAATACATAAACCTAAAACCATAAACCCTAAAATTGAAACATTAAACATGTAAAACCCTAAAACCTTAAACACTAAAACTCAAAACACTAAAAACATAAACCCATAAACCCAAAACCATAAACCCTAAAATTAAAACCTTAAACATGTAAAAACCTAAAACCCTAAACTTAAAACCCTAAACTCCTAAAAATATAAACCTTAAACCCTAAAAACTAAACCATAACACTACAAAACACTAAAAACCTAAAACCTTAAACCCTAAAATTGAAACCTTAAACATGTAAAACCCTAAAACCAAAACCTTAAACATGTAAAACCCTAAAACCATGAACCCTAAACTTGAAACCCTAAACCTTAGTGTTTTATGTGTTTAAGGTTTTGGTTTTAGGGATTTAGGTTTAGGTCTTAAGGTTTAGGGTTTTAGGATTTCAATTTTTAGGGTTACAAGTTTTAGGATTTAGTGTTTAGGTTTTATGGTTTAGGATTTGAGGTTTAGGGTTTAAGTGTTTTGAATTTTAGGGTTTAGGGTTTTAGGTTTTATGGTTTAGGATTTTAGGGTTTAGGGTTTTATGTTTAGGGTTTCAACTTTAGGGTTTATGGTTTTGAGTTTATGGATTTAGGTTTTTAGTGTTTTGAGTTTTAAGGTTTAGGATTTTATGTTTAAGTTTTAATTTTTTAGGGTTTAAGGTTTAGGCTTTATGGTTTTAGGATATATGAGTGAATAATTTAATGAATATTTCTTCACTTTCAAACAAATAAAGTAATGAATAAATAAATCAAGTGGTGGAAAAATAACAATATAGCAGGTTGGCTTGGTGGTTGTGTGTTGAGTTATTCAACCTCATGGCCCAGGTTTGAATCCCTCCATGCACATCTACTGAATTTTGCTTCTTTCTTATGCCTTAGAACCAATCGGCCACGTGGCATCATCAGATGATGCCATGTGTCATCATATGTTGGTGCCACATGGCAGCGTCTGATTGGTTAGAAACTAATATAAAAATAATTATTTTTTGAAAAAAAATCACGATGCCATGTTAGCGCCCAATGCCATGTAGACATGCCATGTCAGCCTCAAGCGTTGACCGTTAGTTGACTAACGGTTTCCTTCCAACAAGGGTGAAATTTGAACAAAAATGAAACGTTAGGTGTTTGTTCGGAGCACAAAAAAAGAATAGGGGCTAAAGTGACCAAAATGTCAAACGTTGGAGGCTACTTTTGACTTTATGCCAAAACGATAAGGTTGAGATGACATCACTTCTAAATTCTTTGATGTCTATAAAGTACAAGGGTCAAGGAAATATAAGGGAGTACATTATGGAAATGTCTCATATTGCTTCAAAACTTAAGGCACTTAAAATCGAGTTTTCTAATGATTTACTCGTCCTTATGGTTTTGGTATCGCTTCCTGCACAGTTTAACCAATTTAAAATTAGTTATAACTATAAAAGGGAGAAGTGAACTCTAAATGAGCTCATTTCTCATTGTGTTCAAGAGGAAGAAATGCTAAAGAGTGAGAAAACTGAAAGTGCTCATTTGTCTAGTGTTTCTAAAGACAAGGGCAAGAAAAGGAAATATCAAAATGAAGCTGCTAAGGGTCAGCTCAAAAGAAACAAGAGAAAGTTCCAAATAATTATTTCTTTTGTGACAAGCCTGAACACATGAAGAAAGATTGTACTAAATATCACGCAAGGCGTGTAAAGGAAGGTATAAATCTTACGTTGGTCTGTTCTGAGGTTAATTTAGCTTCAGTACCTAGAAATACTTGATGGTTAGATTCTGGTGCTACTACTCACATAAGTGTTTCTATGCAGGGTTGCATGAGCTAACGAAAGCCAAGTGATGGTGAAAGAAACATCTTTGTGGGCGATGGGATTGGGCATTTTAGGTTGTTATTAGGAACTGGTTTTTATGTGGATTTGAAAGAGACTTTTGTTGTTCCGTCTTTTAGGCGGAATTTAACTTATGTTTCTTTGTTGGACAAATTTGGTTATTATTGTTCATTTGGAAACAATCAATTTACTTTGTCTATAAATTCAAGTATTGTTAGAACTAGTTATTTAAATGCTTATGACAACCTTTATTTGTTAGATACAATTGCATCCTATAATGAAACCTTGCATGTGGAATTACGTGGTACTAAGCGAAAATTAAATAAAGAAAATTCAGCATCATTATGGCATAAACGCTTAGGTCATATATAAAAAATGTAGGATTGATCGTTTTATGTCTAATGGTATTTTAGAGTCCATTGACTTCACAGACTTTAATGTTTGTGTTGATTGCATCAAGGGAAAACAGACCAAAACTAAGAGATTAGGTGCCAATCATTCTACAGAAGTTTTAGAATTAATTAATACTGATATTTTTGGGTCATTCCCTACGGCATCTTGGAATGGTTAACAATATTTCATAACATTCATAGACTATTACTCACGTCATGGGTACCTATATCTCATTCATGAAAAAACTCAATCTATGGACGTGTTCAAATCCTATAAAGCTGAAGTTGAGAATCAACTCAACAAAAGAATTAAGAAAATTCGATCTGATCATGGTGGTGAGTACTACAATAGATATGATGGATAAGGTGAACAACGTTTAGGACCATTTGCAAAGTTCTTAGAGGAATGTGGTATTGTCCTACAGTACAACATGCCAGGATCACCTAGTATGAATGGTGTTGCTGAGAGACGTAATATGACTCTTAAGGATATGGTAAGAAGTATGATTGCTCATTCTACCTTACCTGAGTCACTCTAGGGAGAAGCATTAAAGACAACAGTGCACATTCTGAATAGAGTACCCACTAAAGCAGCTGAAAAGACTCCTTATAAGCTTTGGGCGGGTAAAAAGCCCACTCTAAAGCATTTTCACATTTGGGGATGTCCACCTGAGGCAATGCCTTATAGGCTACATAAAAAGAAATTGGACTCAAAAAAAGTATGGTACTTTATTGGTTATTCTGAGCGATCTAGGGGCTATAAATTTTATGATCCCACAATTAAGAATATTTTTGAGACGGGAACTGTAACATTTTTGGAGGATGTTGAGTTTGGAGGGAGAAATAAGGTTAAAGGCATTGTTTTTGAGGAGGAATTGAGTTTTAACTCAGTTCCTACTATCACTTTTGATGATGTTCAAGTTTCTATACCTATCATCAATCAAGAAGTGAATCCGAAACCTCAACAAGACAATGTCGAACAGCTTTCTCCTATTCAGGATGAGATAATTGTTCCAAAAGGACAAACTCAACAACCTCAAGAACAATTGCCATTAAGGAGATCCACGAGAGAAAGGAGAAACGCTATTCCAGATGATTATATTATGTTTCTCCAAGAAAATGAGGATGACAATAGAATGATAGAAGATGATCCAGTCAACTTTCATCAGGCCATGGAAAGTATTAACTCTCAAAAGTGAATTGATGCCATGCACGAAGAGTATAAATCCATGCAAGATAATAAAGTTTGGGAACTTGTCCCATTACCTAAAGGTGCAAAACCAATTGACTATAAATAGATTTTTAAAACCAAGAGGGATGCAAATGGTAATGTGGAGAGGTATAAGGCACGTCTTGTAGCTAAATGATATACTAAAAAAGAAGGCATTGACTTTTTAGAGACTTTCTCTCCGGTTTCACCGAAAGACTCTTTTAGGACAATCATGGCACTTATAGCTCATTTTGATCTTGAGTTACATCAGATGGATGTTAAGATTGCGTTTTTCAATGGAGACATTGAAGAAACAATTTATATGGTGCAACTAGAAAACTTTGAGTTGGGAGACCCAAAGAATATAGTTTGCAAATTAACAAAATCCATCTATGGACTCAAGTAAGCTTCTCGTCAATGGTATCACAAATTTCATCAAGTAATTGTCTCGTTCGGTTTTGAGATGGATATTGTTAATGATTATGTGTATCACAAGTTTAGTGGAAGTAAGTATATACTTTTTGTTTTATATGCCGATGGCATTTTGCTTGCCACAAATGATATAGGCTTATTGCACAAAACCAAGAGATTTCCATCTAAGCATTTTGAAATGAAAGATCTTGGGGACGCTTCTTTTGTTTTAGGAATCCAGATACATCGAGGTTGATCTCGGGGTATTCTTGGATTGTCACAAAAGAACTATATCGATAAAGTACTTAAAAGGTTTGGCATGCAAAATAGTAAACCAATAGACACCCCTGTCACTAAATGAGACAAGTTTTGTCTTGCCCAATGCCCTAAAAGTAATCTTGAAATTCAGGAAATACATAAGATTCCTTATACAGCAGCTATCGGGAGTCTAATGTATGCTCAGGTATGTACGCGTCCGGATATTGCGTACATTGTTGGGATGTTAGGCAGATATTCAAGCAACCCTGGTATGGACCATTGGAAAGCAACCAAGAGGGTTACGAGGTATCTTCAAATAACAAAAGATTATATGCTCACATACAGAAAATCAGATCATTTGGAGGTCATATGGTATAGGGATTCTAATTTGGTGGGCGCCAAGATAGCAGAAAATCTACATCAGGCTATATTTATCTGTTAGCTGGTGGAGCTATATCCTAGAAAAGTTCCAAATAGACACTTGTAGCTTTTTCCGCTATGGCAACAGAATTTGTAGCATGCTTCGAGGCATCAAATCATGGAATATGGATGAGAAATTTTGTCATTGGGCTGCGTATTTTGGAGAATATAGAAAGACCACTTAAATTATTTTGTGACAATAAATCAGCAGTGTTGTATTCCAACAACAATAGGAGCACGTCTAAGTCAAAGCACATTGGCATAAAGTTCCTAGTTGTGAAAGAAAGAGTGCAAAGTGGACAAATATCCATAGAACACATTAGGACAAACTCTATGATAGCAGATCTTGTCACAAAAGGTTTACCACCCAAGGTCTTTCATGAGCACACTGCTCATATAGGTGTTACATCATTTGAGGATATTATTGTTTGTGTGGGGGTTTGTTATTTGTTCACTTTATGTTTATGTTTATTTCCAGACATTTATGTATTTGGTTATTTTCTAATAAGAAATAAAGTATTCAGTTTATTCACTCTATTCTTATTTGGATAAGGACCTCACTTATGTTTAAAGAGGACCAGTTGGAAATAGGCATGTTCAGTTCACATTTACATGTGATTTTCATGCTACGCATCCATGATTGATCTATGTCATTTGATTATGTTTGTATACGAGACCATTGATGGGTCCAGTCATGATTGATATGGCGAAGACCGCTTTGATCCTATATGGATATAATTGATGGACGAGATTGTTATAGAATACCTATTACATGATAGCAAAATTTTGAGCTCATAAGGTTGTACATTTGTCAGGAAACATATGTTGCCCAAGTGGGAGATTGTTGGATTAAAATTCAATAATAGTGGGCACATATGTATAATTTATGTTGCTATTATAAAGTTTAACAAATTAAGTGACCAATTATGTTACCCGTGTTATAGGTACTAAATTGTCATGGAATTAAAAGTGTAGATACCAAAAGTTAGATTTATAACTCAATGAGGGGTAGAGTTGTAAATATTAATAAATTGTTTTAATTCAGTTTATATAAAGGGGTAGTGGTCCTCAAGATATAGGTTAACTTGCATATCTCTTATCCCGTCTAAGAGTTGTGTGTAAACGGTAATCTATCATCTTGGAAGAACAAACACTCTCTTAAAAATCTCCATCGATAGATTCAGGTACGCTTCTGCAAATCTAGTTTTTTGTTCTTAATGATTTGACATATATATAGATCTTGGGTTTATTATTCGTATGAATATATTTTGGTTCTAACAATTTTGTCGTCAAAGATGCTGAATGAGCATGGCATGGAACAAGGGAAAAGACATGGAGGACGTTCGATGTGTAAACAAAACCTCCAACCCGAGCAAAAGGAGGACCTGAGCGATAGGATATACCCTCAGACAGCTCGAAACAAGACCATAGATCAAACATCATATCAAGCGAACAAGCATTGGAAAGGATGATCCATAGGGAAGGTGGGAGAGACAAAGCCAACAATTGAACCTTCCACCCATCGATGTTGATTAGATCGTAGCAACTCATGGGGCTTGATGATCCCTCCCAAGATCATCCACATAAAGACCATCATTATCAACGTGAAACACTGTAAAAACATCCAGCTCGACTTCTTTTTTAGCACTGATATCAAAGGAAGGTAAACATGCAAGTTTATAGCCAAAAGGATCGTTTCCTAATTCCACAATACCCGTATCCTCGTGGGCAACCCGAGCAATCTCAGATCGATGTTTCTTACGAGCTTCTTTTTTAAACCAACTCAGCCTCCTTTCCCCGTACGAAACACCACGTTTGGATCGCTCAAGTTTGTTCAGGATAGAAGACGATTCTGTTACTGACCCAGGGAAGAAAGCCAATTCAAGGGCAGCATCATTTGTGATTGTGCCAAAGTCACAATCTTCCCAGTTATCGAGTCCAATTTAAACGACTTCTTCAAATATCTTTTCCAGAAGCTCTCTTTTTGATGCTAGAGAAAGCTTCCTCATTAACATTGCTATGCTTTCTTTTTTCTGTTGACAGAGATATCCATAGCTAAAAGGGAGTCAACTATATTATCACTTAGACACAAGGTTGTCCCAGGGCTATTAATCTGAAAGGAAGCAGCA
Organism: Hibiscus mutabilis; assembly: GCA_019671005.1. Lineage (NCBI taxonomy): Eukaryota > Viridiplantae > Streptophyta > Magnoliopsida > Malvales > Malvaceae > Hibiscus > Hibiscus mutabilis. The sequence continues at coordinate 37,621,641 of CM033723.1, forward strand.
TGAGGTAAGAATTTGACCAAAAGATTGGTTGCAGTCACATCTGGCAGAGACAGGGATAGAGAGGAAAATTTACTTGTAAGACTCAACCTAGGACATCTGCTAACAGGCGGCTCATTGGGGCTAATGCTCTCAATTTTTTCAAAGGATGACACCTCAAAACAAGCTTGATATTGGTCTGATACAATCCCCATAAAAATAGAACCTATATTTCCTTCAGCATTGTTGTTGTCCTTCCTTGCTTCCTTATCAAGAAAGTGAACGTTACCCTTGTCTGAACCAATAGACAACCTAGGATTCCTTGAGTCAAGAGCATGGATTACCTCGATATTTGTACCTGGACCCTCATTTCCAGTCTGACAGGAATCGCCGGAATCTTTCTCTGAGTCAATGTGCTCAATTCATTTATGATCAATCTTTCTGATAGCAAGAGACTTCCTCCATGTTGGTGAAGCGTGGAGCCAAAGTCCATAACGTGCAGTTCGCTCATACAGTTTGTAAACAAACCAACATTCTCTCTCGGTGTGACCAAGACGACCACACGCATAGCAAAACTCTGATATCCTCTCGAACTTGAAAGAAACATCGATCGGTTCAAAACACTTCCTTTTAAGATTGAAACCTGTCTTGAGAGGGTCTTCAACTCTCATTACAACTTTTAACCTTAGCTGGCCATCCCATTTTACTTGATGATCTTCTCTAATATTGGATTCAATATACTTTGGGAAGATGCTACTGATCTTTTCCGCATTCTTTTCGGTAATGAGAGATAAAGGGAGATTATGAACTTGGATCCAGAACTCATCCAAGGAGAAATCAATCTCTTCCGGTGTAGCTTTTGCAGGCCACTCCTTGAGGATAATGAGCCTATCCTGGACAGACCATGTGCGTTGACTTCATACTTTCTTCTTTGTCTCGATAGATAGGAAAACTAAGAGCATCATGTTTTTGCCAAGATCATGGAACTCAAGCTTAGCTCCACATTTTCCTAAGAATAGCTGAGACCGTAAAGAATTTAGAAACACGGTTAGAGAGAATCTTACCAAGGAGTGCTTTTTAGTAGCAGCATTTATTTCATGATTCTCTTTCAGTTCTAAAGAGTCAGGCAGAATATTCTCATGGGGTTTATTCTGTTGACTTGTTGAGTTAATCTCCACAAAGAGGTTTGAATCTGTCTCCATCTTGGGGGACAAATGGATAGGAAGTTAATAAGGTAGTTGAGATAAGGATAGAAAAGGATGGAAGGGTGACCATGAAAGAAGGAAACACCGAAAAAGGAGAAAAATAGGAGGAGAAACAACTAAACGGTGAGGGAAAATCGAGTCAGTGGACTCAAAACCAAACCTTGAGAAAACACACTCCTTTAGAATGAAGGAAACCTAGCTAAGAAAAACCAGACAACATTCATGAAGAAGAAGGATCCTAAGAGAGAAGAGAGAGAGCACTGTGGACGAGGTCCCCCCCAATGAGACATGTGATCTTAGTTGTGTTTACAATGTTTTATAAAGAGTCCTGATGATTCTTTTCAGAAATTGAAGTAACAATGAATCGACTCGACAAGGTTGGGGAAGATTTGCACCAGGTCTATTTTAGTCCATATAAGTGTGCATTATTACTAAGCCAAATTCAATACTTGGTTAAACTTGACAACATATTATATATATTTGTTAAACTACACTTAACAAATTATTAATATAACGTTATATACAATATTATATTATCATTTTAATAATATATAGTAAAATATTAATATATTTAATATTTTTTCATGAAAATATTATCTAATATTTTAAATATATTTATTAATAATTTTCCTGAGCAACTAATATCGATTATAATTCATTAATAAATATACTTCAAATATTAAATTAAATAAATTTAAACTAAAAGTAAAATCCTTTATTAGAGGATTACATGTGTTATCATTTGTTTGAGGATTAAATTTATTGAATTAATAGAATGTACACGTAACAAGGACCAAATTAAATGTGTAGTTATATAAAATTACTTAACTATCAAATTAACACTTCCGTTAATCGTTATTGATAGGTAGTTTAATTGGTATAAATTCAATAATTAAATGACTTGATTGATAAAATTAATAGATCGGCAGTCAAATTAGAATATCGCATAATGAAATTTATAAAACTTATATTAAATAAGTACTTAAAGTATATATATATATATATATATATCATCTAAATGTCTAAAATATTTTTGATCAAAATAAGTATGTGTAGTATATTAATTTTTTTATCTAAGTACTTAAAAAATATATATTTTAATCAAAATAAATACTAAAAATATTTTTTTTATTAAAATAGATACATGAAGTATATATTTTTATTTAAATTTTTAAAAGTTATTGAAGAATATTTTAAATTTCTATTTTGTAAAAAATATTTGAAGTACATATATAAAAAAATGATATACTTTAAATGAGAAGATACGTTATGTACTTAAATAAAAAAAATATATATTTCAGATATTTATTTGGGATATAAACCAATTTATAATTACAATATCCTTGAAAAACGTGTCCTGCCAATAACTAGTATTGTAGGACCCACTTTTTTAATTTATTTTTCTGAAATACGCGCATTTAAAATATTTTTTCATTGGAATTCTTTATAGTAATTATTAAAAGAAATGGTTTGAAAATAAAGTCAAAGTAAGGTGGGATAACGATGATGTGTGATTTTAATGGGCGCCAGCTTTCATAACTGATTTCAATTCCTTTTTGCCTTTATTTCTTTCAATTAGTAATAGTTTGAAAATATTCATACGATATTAATTAGATTTGTCACATCACACCCAACAAAAACATTTTATATTGGACAATAACTCATTAAAAAATTATAGATTTAATGATAAAGAGATTTTATAGGAATATTTTATCTCACGTTTGATTGTAATAATTTTAGGTATATTTAATTCTTTTAAATATTATGACTAATGAGTACTCCTATGGAGTATTTTTTTTTATAGAAATTAAATATGAATTTCCTTTTTCGCTGCCCTTGCCTTCTTTCTTCTTCCTCGTGGCACCCGCCCTTTCCCTCAAAGGATTCTCGCAGGTAATCCCAAACTCGAATGGAATTTCATATGTATATGATCTGATTTCTTGTTTCCATTCTTTCCCTTTGTGTTTCCCCCCTATTTTTGTTCAGTTAAAACAAATCTGTTTTTAAGTCAAAGTTCAAAGCGATTCTATAGCAGATCTGATATGTTTTTAGCTGTAAAGGTTGAACTTCCCTTTTCGGCTTTTTAATTCTTAGTTATTATCTCTTAATTAATCCCTAATTATTCGGGCTTCTTAAATTTGACTTCCTCGTTCAATTATATAAACACTAGGTTTTACTTGATTTAATCCCAAATATTTTTTTTCAAAGGTTAGGGTTCTGGATCTGTTCTTTTTATCATTCCAAAACTTTGGGTTTTCTTTATTTTTTATTGATTTTAATCGAGTCTTAGTTGTTTGATCTGGGGTTTTGACTTGTTCTTCTCCAGGGTTTCTTGCAAAGCCGGTCTTTTTTTTTTGTTTCTGGGGGAGGATGGATCATTGCAATCTTCTTCAAAACGCTGCTGTTTCGGCTTATGACCATCAAAGGTGCGTTCCTGTTGTTTGCCCTAAACCTCGGCGAATTGGGGTTCTCGCCAATAACGCTAGCAGGCCCTTGAGATTGCACTTGAGGTATAATTTTCTTTCCTTCCTTTTCTCTGATCTTTAGTTTGAATTTTTATTTTTTTTACTTGGGGTTGATTTGTTTTGTTTCTAATCATTGTTGTTTAATTGTGTTTTTGGTTCCAGTTATCAAGCCGAAATAAGTGATTTGAGTGCTGGTGCTGAGCTTTTAGATATCATCATGAAGAAGGTATTGTTGAATCCGAGCTCCAATTCTTCATCTTTTTCCAAGTATCCGATTTTGATTTGCATGTTTGTGTTTGACACTTGTGATTTACCTGTATCTGAATACAAGTTTAAGGATATGATAAGATGAATTAGCTTGTGTTTCACACAAATCTGACTGTGATACATTCGAACATGAGTTTGTATGTTTTTTTCCCATTTTAGATACATGAAATTTTTTCGTGAAAGTTGAATATGATCGAGTTTTATACTCACACTTGAATATGCTAAAATAAGTAAACATGTTCCTTTGTCTTTTACATCAGGATTTTGGGATAGAACAATTTGCGGACCAAGTACCCCCAGTTTTTTGTGGTTCGCCTCCTAGCAGGGTTTCGAATCCACTTGTGCACGATACTCACTTCGGTGATGAAAGTCTTGCTGCCCTTCAAATTTTATCTCCATCGTCTCCATGTAAAGGAGGATGTACTAGGATGAAGTTTGGCTATAAACCTGCCACTGTTAGAGTCGAAGGATTTGATTGCATCAACAGAGATTGCCGGAATTCCAGCATCCCCGCCATGGCCTAAAATTTAAACTACAAGTGTACATACAGGAAATCTAAATGCCACCATTCCACAAAATGAAGCAACTTGAAGGCTGATAATTTTGGAGATAAGTAGAGATAATTTCTGTCCAGTAATGTTTATATGATGTTTTTAATATCTAATAGCCGCTGTAAGTAGTTTGATTGAAGGGAAGACAAGGTTGGGGGAGGCAAAGCCAAGTTTGTGTTTGAATTATGGTCTTTTTGTAATATATATGTTAGATGTGGGTTACAATAGGTGGAAGATTGATTGATATTTGTTCTTTGAAATGGAGATCACCACCGCGGGGAAATCTTTATAGATTTTGCTTAGTTGCATTACTTTGTAAATGGTTATGAATACGAGTATCTTATTTATGTTTATATCATTATGTCTCATATTATGTAGTGTTGAGTATAAAATTAACTTAAACTACGTTGTTTGAACGGTTTATGCAAGTTTAAAAGGTACCGTGACTTGAATTGAATTTTATTTTTTATTTAATTTATAATTAATTTTAATTATTTTATAATGTTCGATGAGTTGAACTCAAACTATGACATCCATCGTAGAAGTCCCTCTACTTTAACTTAAAAGTTCATTTTAGTCCCTCTACTATAAAAAGGAATATTTTACTCCTTGTACTATACCTAAATGTTTATTTTAGTCCTATTGCAAAAAGAAATATTTTAGTCCCTATATGTTTGATCAAAAACACTAAAATTTTTAATAGTTGGCTTAAATATTTTGGTTTAAACAATCTTTAGGTCCTCTCAATTTTAAACTGCAGCAAATTAATCTCTCAACATTTTTTTTTGAAAATTTTTACATGAAATTTTTAAACACTTGTTTAATCTAAATGCAAAATTAATTTATATTCTAACATCAAACTCCATTGTCTTCATTTACAACAATATTGCAATTACAAGCTAAATTAAAAAAATATATTTTAAATGTTCAATTAGGAAGTGCACAGCTTTTTCATAAGAATTTTAGATTCGAAGTGAGAGTAAGAGTTTAATTGAAAAAGATAATACAAAAATCATAAAAAAAATATTTTTTTGGTGAAAAGGTATTACTTCATTTAGAAAAAAAAACATACACATTGATGTATTAGCATGTGCCTCATTAAAACCCCTTAAACCTAATTGGAGGAAAAGAGTACACATGCTAATAGCTAAAAAGAGTCAACGGGAAAACCCGACAGAAACATAGTAATAAAAACTAACTATGAGAAAATCAACTATCAGTAAAGGAACAATCCAATATGGAGACGTATCATAATATATAGTCTCAAAACAATCATTATTGGCACTTTTTGCTAGAGCATCCGTGAAACACCCTCTTCCCGGCCTAGTCGAGAACCGAGTCGGAGTATGTTACTGGAGTTCAATACGGTGATCGGTACAATGTTTTAATCATTATTCATTAATTTAGTAAGTCAAAAGCAATACGATATTCATTTCGCTGTCTTTATACATTACTAAACCCATACAGTGGAGCGACGATTTGCTACAAGACTATAATCATCAATTTAGGGTTTTAAACTTTTACGAGTCTCAGGGATTATACCATAATTTTTTTAAATTAGAGGTCTATAACGACTCAGGTTTTGGAATTCGAGAGTCAGGTAAAACCAAGTCGCTAGCCTTGCTTGTTGGATCAATATATTGGGTCGTAATGGGTCCCATAAGAGTTTTGATGTGCTTCCATGAGTTTTTGGGCTTGGATATTGGGTTGGTGTTTGAATGAGGAATGTTTAATGAGGGGTAAATGAGTATTTTCCCTTAAGGAGGAGACAAGGCTACCCATTCTCTTATTTTTCTGCAGAATTTAAAGATGGTGAGATCATCTTGTCTCTTATCTCTTTTCCCATCTTCACCTTCCTTCAAACACCCATCCCCAACTTAACGTTAAAATGAAAACTTGTTGTTGTTGAGAGGGAATCCCAGATTGATCATCAAGGAGAAGTTTATCATCAACTCAAGATCTTTATCTCAAGGTGTTCATCTCTAGGTTTGGTGGAAGTTGAGTTTGGAAGCTTGAACCAAGGAAAAGAGGTGGAAGAAGCTAGGTGGGTGTTTCATCTCAGATTTGCTTGTTTAAAGTCAGTACATTTCTGACTCATATGTTTCATGAGGATCCTAAAATGATTGCTTTGCTTGGTGCATGGTTGTGGGTTGTTAAGGTTGGGTTTTAGAAGCTTAAAACCCCTTTAATGGTAGATAAAAGAATGGATGTTGATAATGTGTAAAATTGGTAGAAATCTACCTAATAACTTCTCCATAACGTGTAGGCTTAATTTGAGGTTTAACTATTGTGTTTTGGAGGCAAAATTAGAGAAATCTGAACTCTAAAAATGGAGTTCTAGGCACGCGTATTGGTACGGGCTAGGCCAGTATCGGTACGCTATCTTGAAAGTGAGCTTTTTCTAGGCATTTTTACAAGAGGGTATCGGTAAGGGCCAAGGGCGTACCGATACCACCGTTCTATTGCCAAATTCTAGTAGCAAAATAGTGTATCGGTATGCCAAGAGGCATTTAGGTACATGTAGGGTTTCAGTACGTGCGATACGCATATCGGTACATGGTTTTGATATACGAGGAAGGCATATCAATACGGTGATGTGATCATTTCTTTCGAACTTAAAGCGGGTATCGATACTCGAAGAGGAGTATAGGTACCTATAGGTGCGTACCGATACCCATGTAGGAGTATCGATACTCGTAAAGCAATCTGCCTAAGAAGTTTGCGTTCGGGAGTTCTATAATTCGAGTTAAAGGGCCGAATGGGTCTCTAAAGGTGTAAAATGAGTTGTAAAATTGAGAAAGAAAAAATTAATTAAAGTCAATCTGAATTTCAAAATTTTCATCGATAAAAGCAACGTGTGTTTTTTGGCTTAACTCTAAAAAAAATGTCCCCAGCAGAGTCGCCAGCTGTAACGATCTCCTTCTTTATTGTTTGAAAGATTTAAAAATTTGGAGTTCGCTAGGAAGGAAAAATATTTTTTTGTGTTTTAAATTTTTGTTTTTTTTAAAGTTTTGAAGATTGGGGAAAATTGTTTAAAAAAACTTGTTCTGTTTTGAAAGTGAAGAGTTGGAGTCGCCACCGGTCACTAAGGTAGGCCGGGCACCATTAAAATTAGAGATTCTTTTGAAAATGGGTTCAGAAATTGGTTATGTGCGGGGAAGTATTAGCACCCCCCATCACGCACAAAAATTGGTACCAAATTATACGCCGCTTTTAGTCGATGGAAATTATTGAAATTTAAAAGTGGATTTAATTGACTGTTCTTAATCGAATATAAGCTTTAATTGAACGGGCTTTAACAATTTAGTGAGTTCGAATTAATTATCCATTTAATTAATAAGGGTGACTGTACATCGGACCGTAGATTAAACCGACATCGAATAAGACCGATTGCCATGTTAATTTACGGTTCGAATCGTGTACACCACCTTTATGCATGATGCAAACAATTAAAAATAATGTTATGAGTTGTCAAAATTTTACCCATTTTAATATTTACCTTCAAACGATAAGAATTAATTTGAATATTTGGTCTATATCCATTAAGATAAGATTAAGACCAAAATAATCGAGTTAATAAATATCTTTTTTTTATAAGTTAGATTAGTTACTTAACAATGTGAGATATACATTTAAATTAGAGGTGAGATGAATGACAGGTTAAAGTATGTCACAAAAATAGGCAGATAGATAAATAAAGAAAAATAAAAATAAATGCTAAAAATAAATAATCGGATAAAATAAATAAATGTAGAAAATAAAAAATCTGGAAAAAGGGTCGGGTCGTGCAAAAAGATAAAGCACGTAAAATAAATGCGAAAAATAAAGAGTGGAATTTAAATGGGAGAAAGTAAATTACGGAAAATTAAATGTTAGTTGACTACACTAAACAAGCCATAAATAATACGGGTCATCCATCGTTGCGGGTCACTATAAGGCCGAATCGAACAAAAAAACGACATGTAAATAAAATAAATAAACATGGATATTAAAATATATAGTATATAGATAATATAAATAATACTATAATATATAATATAACAGATAATATAATATAATACATAATACTATAATATATAATATATATTATCTACCTTATATATGTATAACATAATATATAACATATTATAATATAGGTATATAGAATATCAAATATATATAATATATCCTATAGTAAAAATATATATAAAAGAATGACCGAAATGCAAAAAAAAAACGAAAAATAGGGGGTAGATTCGAAAGAAACAAAATATAAGAGGGTGAAATTAAAGGAGAAAATGAAAGTGAGGGACTAAATTCGGGATTAAACTATTAAAATCAGACCGATATTGTCGAAATGAGGACGAAATTAAAAGTTATTTAAAAAATGAGGGATTGCGGAAAGGATGTAGGAGAGGTGGAGGGGTTTAAATGGTTAAATACCCCGTTTTTCAAACTGGGTATAAAACAAAAAAATTTATAAACACAAACCATTTTTACCCCCTCTCAAAAATAGATCAAATCCAGAACCCCTTTTTCCTCTGAAGTGTTCTTCAGAGTTCTTGAAGAACTCAAGAACACAGCCATGATTTCCAAAAACCTACGGCTCCTCTACCGTGCTTTGTCGTGCCGTCTGCCGCTCGCTGATGGCCGGCAAACCCAAACTTAACTCCAAAAAACCTTTTTCAACCCTGAAACCAGATCTGACCTTCTTTTCCAAAATAGCCCCTCGAATCTTTTTAAAACCCCAAAATTCGAGACCAAAACCCAAAGAAAGACAAATCCTTTGGCCCCTCACCAGTTCACCATGCATGACCCTAGAAAGGGCTCAAGGCGGCTTATCACCAGTAAAGAACCGAGGCGGCACAAGACGGAAGATGAACGACCGTAAAGTAAAAAAAACCCTAAACTCTTTTTATTTTTTGAATTTGAAATAAAAAGAAAACAAAGATACCTTTGAATTGCTTTTTCTTTGTATTCAAGTTTGAAATTTCCCCTCTTTTTTCTAGGGTTTACAATGTTTTTACTTCCGGCTTTATAGCCGATTTACTTTAAAAAAAAAAGAAAAAGCGATCGGTTCTGTATCTTGAAACTATGCTTTGCTGTTTGTTGGTCTTTTGCTTGTCTTTTTTTGCAGGTGCTCGTACGAGATGGGGCCAGTTCTTTGGTCGGACGTGGAGAGGGCAGCGAGGATGGATGCGTGGTGACGTAGGAGGGCTGTTGCTGTCGTAGCTCCGACGTGGCAGCAGTGTGGCGCTGAAGTGGCAGCTGATGTGGCAGCAAACTAACGGCCGCGGGAGATGGACTGTTCTAGAAGGGCAGCTGAAGGGTTGGCAGCTAGGGTTGCTTGGGTAGAGAATTAGGGTTTCAGGCTAGTCGGGTTAGGATATCCGGGTCTGTAGAATACGGGTCGGTTTGGGCATTTGGGTGTAATGGGTAGGCAGATGGGTAATCGGGTATTTGGGTTTTAGGTTTAGTTGATTTGGGCCTGGATTAAAAGAGTAATTGGGTTAGTTTAAGAAATGGGTTTAGGATAATTGATTTGTAAATGGACATTAATTATAATGTTTGTTTTGATTTTTCTGAATTAGTCATGTATTTTTGGGTTATATTTTTTTGGTTTTAGATTTTGGTTTAATTTTTATTTACCGGACGAAAATGTTAATTACAATTTCAAATCTTGATTCGGGTAAATCAATTCTCAGATCAAATTTTCCATGCCTATATACACGGGGGGTATGGGTATCAGTCACAAACAAGCTTTTTAATGTAATCCCTTTGTTGGTCCGGGTATCAAACCAGTCACTGAGTCACATAAAAGTTTTTATTGTAATTTCTTTGTTGATTTTTTTCCTTTTTTCTTTTGAAACAACATGACAACAAATAAACAGTAAAAAAATGCATCAAATGCTTAATCTAAATATATTCTTCTATAAAATGTTTAATCTTTTAGATTTATATCTGAATCAGTTAATATGAAATTATTATTTTAGAACTTTTTGGCATTAAACATTTGATTTTGTTATGAATTGAACATTGAGCCGTTAGATGTCATTAGCATCATATCATTGGGTTTATTGAGCATGTCCACCTATTTAAAATATATTAGTTGGTATAAAATGATCATTGAACTTTCTAAATGTTACATAATGATCATTGAACTATGTAAGTGTTGCAAAATTATTATTGAATTGTTTAATTGTTATAAAATGATCATTGGACTATTTAATTGTCACAAACAGTTAGTTATTACAAGTTATATTATAAATTTTTACAGTTGATTTTAAGAGACATTGTTTTAAAAAATGTTCAAATGAAAGAATAAAAGGATTTTTGTTTCCACAAACCATTCAAATGAAATAAATTAAAGGTTTTTTTCAATAAACCTTTCAAATGGCATGAATTAAAGTTTTTTGAAGAAACATTTCTGGAAACAAAAAATCATTTCAAAAAAATTAAAGGTTTTGCCCACTCGTACAATCGAAAGTCATATTTTATTGTTTTGCAATTTAGTCCATATTTTTTATTTATTTGATTTTTCTTTCATTTTAAGTTCAGTTTTGACCAAATTTGAACATCATACTCCTAAACCATTGTATAATTTAATCTCTCTTTTTGAAAAACAAATTTCCTCTTTTTTCAAATTAGTCCATCAACTTTGAATGATGTCCTCATTTATTCAAATTCTCTTTCGTTTTAAGTCCATTTTGACCACATTTTAATTACATGCTCCTCTACCACTATAGAATATCTATATAACTTCAATTCATATTTTAATGAAAAATTTATTCTTTTTGTAACTTAATCCCTCAACTTTGCATTTTATTCAATTTGGTTATTCAACTGTAATTTTTTTGTAAATTCTTTCTTCCCATTAATTATTTGACTCCTTTATAATCCCATCAATACTTTGCCCTCAAAAATCCCTTCTTTAAAAATAACTATAAATATATTTTTTTATAATTTTAAATGATATTTGATTTATTAAATACCAATACAAATCTTACTTACACATGAGAAAAAGAATATGAACACACATATATGTATATTTTATATGATTAGAAAAATTTGTTTAAATTGGAATCAATAGGTACCATAAGAATATATATATATATTTGCAGACTTAACGACTTTTGATCAAAATTCAAAGCATAAAAGGGTAGTTAGAATCAGTTTTAAAGAATCTGAATCGTATCATCTTTGGATTTGTTCTTTCAATTTTTAAATCCATGTTCAGTGTACTCATGGGTCGGCAGGGTCAAGGGTATAGGCAAGTCGGTGCGTAAAACTTATGGAACATTACTGTAAATGTAAAAGAAAAACAAGTTTGAATAGCTTTAATTAAAGAGATTAATAAACAAATGTCGCCGATGACGGAAAGTGAGTATGGAAGATCAAAGAATCAAAAAAATCTGTATTAAATGATTCAATTTGCTGCACATTCATGTTCATATTCTCTCCGGGTAAAGGCGGGGACGAATTCAATTTTTTAATCAGTCAAAAAGGATGGGAAGAGCTACACATGACTATTGGATTATATTGTAGTTGTATGATATAAATACAATACGAAACATTCCCACAAATGCCTTAGTTTTAGGGTTTAGGGATTTTATTTAGGGTTTAAAGTTTAGGGGTTTAAGTGTATGAGTTTAAAATTTAGGGTTTAGAGGTTAAAATTTTGAAAATATATCTCATGCACTGGCGGTAGAAACGAAGTATTTCTACAAGTGCTTTAGTTTTAGGGTTTAGGGATTCAATTTAGGGTTTAGGATTTAGGGGGTTTAAGTGTATGTTTTTAGAAATTAGGGTTTATGGTTATAATTTAGTGTTTAGAGGTTAGGGTTTAATTTGAGGGTAACATGATGAGGGATTTGAGTTTTAACCTATAAACTCTATATTATAACACCCTCTATATTCAAAATTTGTCCACTAAAACCCCTAAACACTAGACCTTACGCCTTTGTACATTGAATAATTACCCATGTGAAAAATAGAGATTCTCAAATTATGTTCTTCGTTCTAAATTTGTACTCACATTTTAAAACGGTTTAATTACTTCTTCAAACTATCAATTCATAGCAACCGGTTCCCTAAAAGACCATTAATAAATTTGTTAAATGCCATCTCATTGTTTATGTGTATTATGTTATAAATTTTGTGTCGTAAATTAAATGGTAAAAGGGAGATTCAAAGAAAAACTGAAAATGTAACACCCTTACTCGGGTTGGATGGCCGATCAAACAAATGATATCACCAACGATTATCGAAACGATCAATATTTCTTTCAAAATCAAATTTAACATACAATTCAATCAATTCTTCAAGAAATGACTAAATTGATAATTTTTAAAACTTTTAGCACTTGTTTAGTTCAATGGTCAAATCATTATGAACTTATAAACTTATTTACCGTCATTAATAGAATTCACAAATCAAATCAAATAATAAACATAAAGTTTAAATGAAAATTGAGTCTCCTAAATTACTTTTAGTAAAGTTGTTTTATAGAAGTGTGGATACTTTCATAAGTGTAGATACTCTTACACCTTCTAGATCAAGAGTAGGGAACACTTGTAAGACTTTTGAAACTCTAGTCACAAAATTACTAAAAATGTTGGTTGGATCTTGGATGACCCAAACCACCCCTAAACCATATGAAAACTTATTATAATCTATTTAAACATATCATAATCATAAAAAGCCTTAAACAAAATGTCTAAATGGATTACAAATTGGATTTTAGCATGATTTGCACCAAATGAACACACTATCATGCTTCTAAAATTGTTTTGAACTCTTGTTTACTACATAAAGGCACTTTGAACAAACCACAATCATAGCCTAGATCAATGAAACATGTATCAACCATTCAAATCATCAACGCCTTGAAATTTAGCATATCATCAAAGCATTTTTCATGGCAAATTTACTCTTGTATGCATAATCTTCAAACACAATGACACTTTTCAATTGAACTAGCATCATGTATATGCCACGTCTATCTTGCTTATGCAACTTTCCTTCTAATTTTCATATACCAAAGACAAATATATGCATATAACGCATTCATGAACTAGCATGGTTCACGTATATATTTGTTTCATACATTAAGGACTAAAATATTTAACAAATATCGCTTTACGGGTCAATATCACCCTATGTACATGCCATTGACTTTAGGAGTTTTGAACTATCAAAAGAGATCAGAGAGACTTGTGAATTCAAGTATGTGGTCCGAATCAACCTTTAACAAAAACTATTTCCTAAAAAGACATCGAACACACGATATAAGCTTTGGAAAGTTCAGTGAGGTAATCTTTATAAAAATACAACATAGATCACATTTAAGCTAATACATAACATCTGTATACATGACTTCCTTTTCATCACATTTAGCATTTGAACCATTATGAAACACTTTAGTTTAACTTTACTATTGGTAATATTCGGTAAACGGTCGATGTCCGTTCAACACTTGTTCACAAGATGAGTATTTTTCTCTTTTTCACACTTAGTCGGAGATATTAAATCGACACTTCGTATTTTTCCCATTTCGAAACTTAGTCTAAGAACCAATTCGGCACTTAATCCATTCCATTCTCGACACTTAGGCATTTTCTTCAATATAAAACTTATCACATAGCTCATTTCAAATTATCAAAGTACAGATCATAGGTTGTACACATTTTGAATTTATCGATGTTCATCATGACATATTTCAACATGTTTGGGATACCAAGAGTACATCAATTTCATATTGAAAGGTAGTAGACATACGTTAATGCTCATACAAGTTTGCTGAAGGCTCGATACACATCTAATAATCATATTATAACATTTTTATGATAAATACTAAAATACAACTACACATATTATTGGACGTACAAACAAACTCAAAATGAATGGATTTACAACTAAAAACTCTCTTTCACTTTCGGTTTACCTCGTAACTCAATTTTGGCCTATCAATAAAACTCCTATCATATTGAACACAAACACCAAAACACAATTAATATCAACATCTAAACTCATGCATGAACAATTAGTAGTCTTTAAGGGTTTGAAAAAACATTACCTTGCTTGATTTCCCATCTTATCAGGGTTAATTAGATGATTAACTTAAAAACTTTCTTAACCGCACTAAAATCATGATATGCACTCATATATATATATATATTATCTTGGATTTGACTTCCTCTCACTAAGAATTAAACATTCAACCATGAAATCTATGAGGTTTGATGAATAAGGTAAAGACTAGTTGGAAAAATGGTGAAACAATTCAGCTCGGTAAGCTTTTCTTTAGAAGTTGATTTTTTTAACTAAACAATATATATTTTAATAATATATTATTCTTGGATATTTTATAAACTGATCACTATATAAAATACCATAATTTCCATTTATTAGAAACCTATCTTATCAAATCACACTAACAGGGGAGGCAAATATGGAAGAAGAGTGGAAGAGACTATCGAGTGGGATGGAGGGACTGCCGATCACATCTAAACTGAAGCAGATGAAGTCGTTTCTTAAATCTTGGAATACAACACAGTTTGGTAATGTTGAGAAGTTATTGGAGGGGGCGGAGTGGAAATTAGATGATTTTGATGAAGGGTTGGTGAATGGTATTGTGGGGGAGAATAATGAAGAGAAGCATCGTAAGTTGGTTTCGGAAGTTTGGCGTTTGTCCCATCTTAAAGGAATCAATTTGGAGACAAAAATCATGAGCGCTGTGGTTGAAAGAAGGTGACCGCAACACGAGTTTCTTTCATAGGACAGCAAAATTGCGGGCCTTGAGCAATAAAATTGAGGGTCTTCAGGTGAATGGGCGCTGGATTTCTAAGCCGAATGAACTGAAACATCACTTTTTTCTGAACTTAAGAAACACTTTTCATCTCAAGCATTCTCGGGCAGCATGGATGCAGTGGTGAGTTTTAAGAAAATTACGGATGAGCAGAGGGGAATACTAGAGGTTGAATTCTCCGAAGAGGAGGTGAAAAACAAATTTTGGAATTGCAATGGAGCGAAGGCGCCGGGTCCGGATGGCTTTACATTCACTTTCTTTAAAAGAGGATGGTCATTCTTGCGTACTGTTAAGCGTGGAAAAGCAATATATTTTATATCCTTTTTACTTAGATTATTATTTAAATTTAGGCCCATTTAGTTGCATTTGTAGCCATTCATGCATAAATTTGTAGTCCCTCCGTTTATTGGGTTTGACCTTGCGTTTTACTATTTTTTTTTGAAAAATCGCTTCTATTTTGCTCTTTTTTGCAAGGACGAATTGCCGAGTCAGTTGTCGAGTGTTTCCGGGGCTAGTCGGAGATAAAGATCAGATTTTTCAAGAATTATCACTTATCCTTATCACATTGGAGCCTAGATTTAAATCAAGAGCTGCTATAGATAAAGATAAAGAGATAATCCTACTGATTTAAAATTCAAACAAAGCCTTCCCTCTTCTATTTAAGTAGATCACATCAACACAATTCACCAAGATAGATCGAGGAGAGAGGCAGATCGAAGCGAGAGTGAGATCAAAAGGGAGGATCGGATCGTGGAGGAGCTCGATCTCTCCAGATTTTATTTCTTTTATCTTTCAATTTACTCGATGTTTGGGTTTTATTCTTTGTTGATTTCTTTCAACCCAGCCATGAACTAAATTAATTGGCTTGGATTATTGGGTTTATAGTGTTTGTAAACGGATGATTTGTGTTGGTTTTTAATTCAATAAATCGGTGTTTATCCATTTCTTTGTTCGTTATTTAATTTCAAGTGAACTAGGGAGAGGGACTTAAGTGAATCCATTTATCTAAGCTCAGGAGAGCTAGATTTACGAAACGATTGGATACGGTTTCCATTTAAACAACCGTTGGTGGAAGCTAATTCGCCTTAGGGATAAAGAGTGAATTTTAGCAACTAACAAGAGTTCATTGATCGATGATGTCCACCAAAGGTAAACGTAGGGATGTATTACCGAGGCATGCACAATCATCAGTTCTTCGTTAGGGATAATTCGAAGACATTGAAGAACACTCTATCGAACATCGAAGGGCAATTAATTGCCACGACAATTCGTCCGGCAACTACACCATTACACTCAATAACCCAACATACTCTCTTAAATCGGTTTCCTCTTTCATTTATCTAAATTCCTTTAAACTTAGTTCATTTTACTTATTTATTATCACCATTTATCACCATCAATTTTATTTTGTTTCATTGCAATAAGCTAAAAGTCAAAGTTTCACCAATTCCCGTGGAGACGATCTTAATCTATACTATTACTTGTGACGTGTATACTTGTACCATTTGCGTAACACTTAAATCACGCAACACATACTGATGTAATATCGATGATAAACACTTTTTACTCTTCTTGTTCTTTGTCGAGGGGAGTGAATTTCACTTTTGTTTTGTTAATTTCGAAGAAGAATGAACCTTTGACGGTTGGTGATTATAGGCCTATTTGCCTTCTCTATTCATATTATAAAATTATTTCTAAGGTATTAGCCACGAGGTTACAAATGGTGATTGGAAATGTAATTAGTGATACATAATCGGGTTTTATTCGAGGTCGTCAAATTTTGGATGGGATTTTATTGTCCAATGAGATAATTCACTCCATGGGGAAGGAGAAATTCGGCAATGGTGATATTATTTTGAAATTTGACTTTACGAAGGCTTATGATTATATTCGGTGGGATTTCCTGGATAATATTTTGGTAAAAATGAATTTTGGGGAGAGATGGCTTGATTGGATGATGGGATGTATTAGTGCAGCTCGCTTATCGGTTTTAGTAAACGATAGTGCTACAAAGGAATTTGCAATGAAGTGTGGGTTACGTCAAGGTGACCTGTTATCGCCTTAGCTTTTTGTTATCGTTGCTAAGGCCTTACACCAATTTATCAAGGAAGCAACAGAGAAAGATTTGTTCCGAGGTGTTCAAGTAGCGAAAAATGTTAGAATTACACATTTACAATTTGCCAATGATACGATACTATTCTTCCAAGGTGATATTAATTTGCTCTCAATTTGAAGAAACTTTTGACATGTTTCCAATATGGTTTGGGTCTTCAAATTAACTTTTCTAAATCATGCATTTATGCCTTGGGGTGGATGAGTCTATTGTTTCTAATATTGCTACTATTTTGGGATGTTGTCGTGGATGTAACACCCTCGACCCGAATGTCATATTTGGGCCTCAAGCCCAAACCAAAATAATAAAATTTCTCAACTTGGTTTAGCCCAAAGTAAAAAACTTTCTAGAAACATTTAAAGCCCAAGATTCAAAATAAATATGTAAAAAGATTAAAATGTTACAAAAGAGCTCTAATTAAATAAAACATTTAAATATTTGACTTAATTAATACAAATTCAAAATAAGGATTACAGACTCATACACGTAAGGTTCAATGAATATACAACCCACTAAATACAAGTATCATACTCTGACAACGCCGCTTGCTAGAATCCCAAACAGACAGTGCTCCTCGAACCTGCGATCAACCTACGCACGAAAACAACAATTTTGAAAGCTGAGTTTACAAAGCTCAGTGGTACACATCTACTCTACTATACTTTATGCTAATCATAAACATAAGCATGCAAGCTAGTACGAGCAATAAGAAGAGATAAATAAACATATGGCGCTATCGCTAGCCGCCTAAACACATGCTAACATCATAGCAATCATCAATCATGGTACACAAGGCTCAGCCATACCCGAGATCTCATCAGAGCATCTAGGCAGAAACACATATCAACAATAACAACAACAACAACAATAACTCTAGAGTGAGGCTGGGTCACAAAGCATCGGTACGTACACTCCGTGTGAGGCCGGGTCACATAGCATCGGAACATACACCTTGCTCAGAATCATCCTCGAGCATCTACACTCTGGTTGAGGTTGGGTCACATAGCATCGAAACATACACCCATACTCGAAATCCTTCCTCGAGTACCTTCGAATGAGGTCCAGGCCACATAGCATCAGTAACCTCTATCGATATCTCAACCATGGTGTTGCAACACTCTTTCACTGGGTATTCGGGTCCCATCAAATGCCTACCTGGTATACAAGTAACGCAATCCCAATGATCCTTTATTGTTGTTAATCATCAACATATTTTTATTTTATATTACCCAGTTGTTAATATATTATGGAAAAGTGGTTAATTAATCTCATCTATCAAGGCATAATTCAATTATTAATATTATGTATTTACCCTTATCTTATACCGGTATTTCAAACTACTCAGTTCAGCAACATTGATACTACGATACCCTTGGCTAACGGTGCTCTCACGTGTACCGCTACCAAATAGTTTATTGGAAATTCCTAATTTCCATAAGTACCAGTACAGTCGTACCCATACTGATATGACCCTAATTGCTTATCGGTACAGCCAAAGATCGTACCGGTACCGAACTCATGGGTTCGTACAATTTCTTTAAATTACAGTGTTATAACGCTCATTAGGTCCCTAAAGCTTATGAAATGCATTAAAGTGCGTTAGCTTTTTAAACATTTAATCGAATATTTATCAGTATTGTCTCTAACCACTATTAAATTGAACATAATAATTTATTCAGCTAGTACACAAGACATCATCATATATCAATCAGTCAACCAATTATACGATCAGATAATCATACGGATATTCAAACAATCCTATATGGTCCCTAAAGCTCATAACAGACTTGAACATTCTCAAGCTCATCAAACATCTCAATAATTACCAAGCCTCGAACTATAAGTATCAACACTTGCTTATTACTCGTCTCCTAATTTGCATCCACTAACATGCAAAGCAATTACACTTATGATACTCATGAAGTATTTCGGAGTTCGAGGTGTACTAACCTTAAGCCGATATCGCTAAAATCCTCATCCGGGCTTCTAAAAAAATCTATATGATCTGATGTCCAAACCCAAACAACCCTCGTATATCAATAAATAAGAAAATAAATTATTTCCATGCATCTCTTATACAATCCTCAAGGTCAAAAGTATAAAAACAGCTTACAAGGTTCAAATTTGTAAAACATACTGCGCCAATGGATCCAGAACATCCAGAAACCCTCGAGTAGGGTCCTTCAGAAAAAGTCAACAACCAAAAAATATCGGTCAAAGGCCTGGTCAACCCCTAGTGATCCAGTGTGGCGCACAACAAACTGGGTGCAACCTAGGTACATGATCTAGTGCGGGCGAGTGCATAGGGAAAATGGTGCACCCACGTGATATAATCTAGTATGGCTGAGCCCACGTGAAACTGGCAGTGCAAGATCTAGTGTGGCACGACTCACAGGCTTAGCATGCACATGCTTGGGCTGGCGCACGCTCACTCGTAGGGGTGGTGCATAGCGGCGTATGAGCCCTCTTTCGATGGCCGAACAACGGCGACTAGCTCTAGTCCCGCTATTTTCTGGCTGATAGTTTCAGTAGTGGCCTTCGTTTGCAGCGATGACGACCAAAACATATTGAACGAGCTTCCTCCAAAACTTTTTTTCCTCACTCCAGCAAACGGTGACTCAAACATCTTTGTGGCAACCACCGTTGGACTCATCTCGACAAGACCTTTTCAATAGTGCCAACGGTGTCATGCATGGCAACTCCGACGGCCGTAGATCGAGGTTCAAAGCCTCTTCCTTTATTTTTCTCTCTTTCCCTCTTTTTCTTTCAACAAAAATATCTCATTTCTTTTTCTCTCCCCTATCACATCACCAGCCACCTTTTATTTTAAAATACCTCACTTTTTTTTTAAATTACCCTCACCCATGTTATCTCTTTTAAATTTATCACCAAGCTCAAATCCAACTAGCCTTGATTTGGGCTTCCCAACATAAGGCCCAAATAAATTGGGTCTGAGGCCCAATTTGCAAAACCTGAAATTTAGGTCATTACAACCCCCCTTCCTTTAAGAAAATTTTATCCTCGAAATTTTTACTAGCAAAACAAGAAAGATACAAAAGATTCTTAACTCTTCAAGGTTCTCGATTATAACCCGTCGCGCTACTTTGATCGCAACACTAATCATAAATAACATTATCCTCGAATGTTACAATTATAGTCTCAACTGATTATTCTCCAGAAAAAAAATTCATCCTTGCTTGGTACATCACAGACGACAAGCGAAATCCAACGGTACCCTGATAAAACTGTCACAAGAATACATCATCAAAGAAACTTAACTTACGCTATAGAACCCAAAAGATTGTTGCACACAGAAATCCTTCCACATCAACATATGATCTAAAAAGAACAAGATGTTAAACAGTCGTTGCAGCCAAAATGAACAATTTCTCTTATGGTGACTCCTTGAAGGAGTCTCTACCTCTAACGGCCTCACAAATTTAAAATATTGCTTGTTTGGTGCAAGACTTCAGAAAATAAACAGCGTCTGAACTCGCCCCAAGTGCTTACCTTAAACTGTGCATGATAACTCTTATCGGTAACTAAAATTTATCTCATTAACTCAGTTCATGCAAGAATCTTACACTCGCAATCCGAAAACACGTCATTTGTACCATCAAATATGTCATCACATAGGAATCCCACTAAGGGATAAGGTTTCATCACAGACCTCGAACCTCGCATCAAATGGTAACATATACACACCGCAGTGTCGTACAATCCAAGCAAACTTTTAATCTGGGTCTCACCTTTGTCGAAAATATCAAACGATACCTACCAAGGACGGTATCATTACTCAAAGAAATCCCATCAAAACCTTGCACTCATAATCCTTTACAAGTTCTACGATCATCTATTCAATTTTCGTTGAGAAACATTGAAGCATCACAACAACTTTGAGAAATTCAATGTTTGATTCTCAACTGATGGCAAGTCAAATACTCATCACAATCTTAATATACGACTCCACACTATTTCCTGAACATGTGACGAAAGCTTGGTACCAACTGTCGCTCTCAAAATTCACCATATAATGACCATTGTACTATAAAGGGATAATATCTTACCTTGATATATCTTTTTCTCTAAGGCACCACAGCAAGATCTCAAAGTCCATCAGAAACCATCAGAACCAAATCCAATCACAACACTGTGTCCCCTTAATCAGAATCAGAAGCTAATTTTTATGACTTCCAAAACGAATCAATTTTTAACTCAAAGCTTAACTGACAAACACACGGGTACCAGTACTAACCGATCAGTACCAACACTAGATGAATTGAGTATCAGTATTGTATAGAGCTAGCAGCGGTGCTCCCTTACATGACCATCACTTGCGATCCTTGATTGCCCCATGTAGGTAGCATGATACTCTAGCCCAAACTAACTTCGTATAATTCATCTCTTGTCAAGATCACTCACCTAGCTGGTGATCGATCACGCAATCAATGACTCTTAATTACTTTGACTCACGTCGTTGTCTAAATCTCAAACTCCTTAAAGATCGAGCACCCAAAGTTTCACACTATTGAGGCAAACACAACATTCCCACTGTTAACACAAAAATACAGCCCTGACGATATGGCAAAACATCCTCGACGACCTTGAAATCTTATTCGACTTTAATCAGGTCAACACCACTATAACAACGTAGCAGTCCCACACAACTCGAATCTCCACTAATGTTCCTCGGTTGCCTCAAGGAAACTGTGATGCAAAACAAAAGCATTTATGAAGTTTTCAACCCTTGATTCCTTACTGATTACACGGTAACCAACCTCTCTCTCGCGTACAAGGTCCTTAAGGCAATTATCTTGCCAACGTTCATATTTCTATATTTCTTGTAAATTCACACGAGTCGCGCAAAGTATCAACTTACATTCAAGAGAGAACACAGTGGCCCCTACCTTATCATTGCTGAAAAACCTCAAACATCACTGCAGACATCCAACATTACCACGACACGCCCTAAAGAGGGGAATCCTTATTCTAAAATTTATTTTAAAACTCTAAGCCTTTAACACTTTAACCACAACCATCTTATTCTCGAAGTAATCCCAGAAAAGCACAAAGATACCTCGTAATCCGTTAAACGAGTCATTCACCTTAGTAGACACATAACGATCTTCTACTTTAACACGACAACTATCGATGGTTTAAGCATCACTTTAGCGAACCAACTTTTTTCTAATGAACAAGCTCGCTTCTCCCTTGGGCAAAACACTCAGACAAAAAAAACCTCCTTTAAGCTGCACCTTCGCAACTGAACCTCTAACTTTCTCAACTGAGTTGGTGTCCTCCAACAAAGACGATGGGTAATGATGTCCAACTCGATCTTACCTTAACATTCACCCATATTCTCGATAAGGAGGAAGTCCTGACTCCTCCTCTAAAAGGCATAAATAAACAATCTGACAATCTGAAGCCACAAAAGAGTCAAACTGCACACATTAGCATCTGTCGAATGGTTAAAGATGTCTTACAACCCCGTATGTCATTCTTAAAACAACAACCACAAAGATCACGGTAGAAGGGAAACGATCTAAACATTCTTATTACCAAAAGTTGGGTTCTCTTGAGGTCTTAAAGCCTCAAGCACAACTCTCGATATTACTGGCTCACATCACATCTGATTAACCAAAACAATTTGACGGTGCCACAACTCTTAAGAAGGTAGCTCTCTTTCAAACTTGTAGAACGTCTAACTTTGACCACACTCTAACGAACTAGTGGATTCTGAATCCACTATCTCTGAGAAACACCTTCGTAAAGGGCGGCGACACCTCCCAGCTATCAATGAACTCCTTTTTAAGAAATCGAAAGGGTTCACCACCCAACGTACATTCACTGACCGGTTCAGGAATAGATCATCAATACTCGTGTCACAACCATTACTCACGCATATAATGATGAAGATTTCTTGCCATAAACTCTCATAATGCATCTGAAGGCTCCAAAACAGTTACACCGTGCTATAAGAACACCATTTAAGTGGCGGAAGAAGAACGTATTCTCGATTTCGACATTATTTAACTAACTCGCATCTCAATAATTTGGGGCAACTTTGACCCCCAGAATTGCTCCCATGAGCAATTTAACATTTATCTCGTCCCTCTAGGGCACAAACGTAACCATCTTAACATCACAACATTGGTTGCACCATCAGAATTCCAGACTTAAGAAGTACGAACTTAATTTAAAGGCTTGTATTCACTAGACACCTTACTAAAACACATATACCACCCCGGGGTTTCCTAGAACTGGCTACACCTAAGCTCTGATACCACTAAATGTAACACCCTCAACCCAGATGTCACATTTGGGCCTCAAGCCCAAACCAAAATCATAAAATTTCTCAACTTGGTATAGCCCAAAATAAAATATTTTCTAGAAACATTTAAAGTCCATGATTCAAAATAAATATCCAAATGATTAAAACGTTACAAAAGAGCTTCAATTAAATAAAACATTTAAACATTTGAATTGATTAATACAAATTTAAAATAAGGATTACAGACTCATACACGTAAGGTTCTATGAATACACATCCCACTAAATACAAGTATCATACTCAGACAATGCCACTTGCTGGAATCCCAAATAGACAGTGCTCCTCGATCCCGCGATCAACCTACGCATGAAAACAACAATTCCAAGCACTAAGCTTACAAAGCTTAGTGGTACACATCTACTCTACTATACTTTATGCTAATCATAAACATAAGCAAACAGGCTAGTACGAGCAATAAGAAGAGATAAATAAACATATAGAGCTACCACTAGCCTCCTAAACATATGCTAACATCATAGCAATCATCAAACATGGCACACAAGGCCTAGACATACCCAAGATCTCATCAGAGCATCTAGGCAGAAACACATATCAGCAACAACAACTACACCAACTCTAGAGTGAGGCTTGGTTACAAAGCATCGGCACATATACTTCGGGTGAGACCAGGTCACATAGCATCGGAGCATACACCCTGGGTGAGGTCGGGTCACATAGCATCAGAGCATACACCCTGGGTGAGGCCGGGTCGCATAGCATCAGAACATACACTTTGCTCGGAATTATCCTTTAGCATCTGCACTCTGGGTGAGGTCGGGTCACAATGCATCGAAGCATAAACCCATACTCAGAATCCTTCTTCGAGTTTCTTCAAATGAGGTCCGGGTCACATAGCATTGGTAACCTCTATTCAGTATCTCAACCATGGTGTTACAATACTCTTTCACGGGGTATTCGGATCTCATTAATCAAGAAGACTCAACCCATCGAATACCTGTCCGGCATACAAGTAACGCGATCTCAAGAATCCCTTATTGTTATAAATCATCAACATATCATTTATTTTACATTACCAATTTGTTAATATATTATAGAAAAGTCCTTAATTAATCTCATCTATCAAGGCATAATTCAATTATTAATATTTCTTATTTATCCTTATCTTAGACATATATTTTAGACTATTTAGTTTAGCGACATTGATACTCGAATATGAGTATCGATATGATACCCTTGGCTAACAATACTCATACGTATACCGCTACCAATTAGTTTACTAGAAATTCTTAATTTCCATAAGTACCAGTACAGTCCCACCCATACCGATATAACCCTAATCGCTTACCAATACAGCCAAAGCTCGTACCGATACCCAACTCACGAGTTCGTACAATTGCTTTAAATTATAGTGTTATAACGCTCATTAGGTCCTTAAAGCTTATGAAAGGCATTAAAGTACGTTGCTAGCGTATTTAATTAATTATTACCACTTATCGGCTTTTTAACCATTTAATCAAATGTTTATCAGTATTGTCTCTAACCAATATTAAATTGAACATATTAATTTATTCAGCTAATACACAAGGCATCATATATCAATCAGTCAACCAATCATACAATCAGATAATCATACGAATATTCAGACAATCCTATACAGTCGCTAAGGCTCATAACAGACTCGAACATTCTCAAGCTCATAAAGCATCTCAATAATTACCAAGCCTCGAACTATCAATATCAACACATGCTTATTACTCATCTCCTAATTTGCAGCTAATAACATGCAAATCAATTACACTTATGATGCTCATGAAGCATTTTAGAGTTTAAAGTGTACTAACCTTAAGCTAATATTGCTAAAATCCTCATCTGAGCTTCCGAGCAATCCACATGATCCGATTTCCAAACCCAAACAACCCTCGTATATCAAAAAATAAGAAAATACATTATTTTCATGCATTTCCTATACCATCCTCAATGTCAAAAGCATAAAAATAGCTTACTAGGTTCGAATTTGGTGAAGCGAACTGCACCAATGGATCCAAAATGTCGAGAAAACCCTGGGTAGAGTCCCCAAAAAAGTTAACGGCCGGTCAACAGTCGATCATCGCCGGTCAACCCCTGGTGATCCAGTGTGTCACAAGCGCACAGCAAGCTGGGTGCACCCTAGGCACATAATCCAGTGTGGGTGAGTGTATGGGAAGATAGCGTACCCATGTGATATGATCCAGTATGGTTGAGCCCACGTGAAATCGACGGTGCAAGACCCAATGTGGCGCGGTTCACGGGCTCAGCATGCACCTACTTGGGCTGGCACATGCCTACTTGTAGGGGCAGCGCGTGGTGGTGCGTGAGCCCTCCTCTAGAGGCCGGACTATAGCGGTAAGCTCCAATCCCGCTATTTTTTGGCTGATGGTTTCGATGGTGGCCTCCTTTTGTGGCGGTGACGACCAAAATGTGCTGAAGAAGCTTTCTCTTCCTCACTCCAACGAATGGCAGCTCGAACGGTAACCACCATTGGAATCGTCTCGGCGAGACCTTTTCAATGGTACCAGCGGTGTCGTACACGGCAGCTCCGAAGGTCGTAGATCGAGGCTCAAAGCCTTTTCCCTTACTTTTATCTTTTTCCCTCTTTTTCTCTTTTCCAAAAATATCTCATTTCTTTTTCTCTCCCCTATCACATAACCAGCCACCTTTTATTTTAAAATACCCCACTTTTTTTTTTAAGTTACCCTCTCCCATATCATTTCTTTTAAATTTATCACCAAGCCCATATCCAACTATTCTTGATTTGGGCTTCCCAGCATAAGGCCCAAATAAATTGGGTCTGAGGCCTAATTTGCAAAACCCAAAATTTAGGTCGTTACAGTGGGGTTATCCCTTTTACTTATTTGGGATTGCCAGTGGGTGTTAAGCCTCAGAGCATGAAAGTTTGAAAACCATTATTATAGCGTTTTCTTTCTCGCCTCCCAGGTTGGAAGAGCAAGATGCTTTCCTTTGCAACAAGTTTAGTTCTAGTCAATTATGTTCTCTCTGCTCTACCTTTTATATTACACGAGTGTATTCTTGATGTCGAAAGGAGTGATTGCGAAAATTGATAAAATCTATCGTCAAATTCTTTGGGGTGGTTTAAAGTCCAAAAGGAAAATGAGTATAGTCAATTGGTCCACGGTTTGTCAGCCGTGTACTTTGGGTAGACTAGGTGTGGTGAATTTACGGTCATGTAATTTATGTTTACTTGCAAAGTGGTCTTGGAGATACGCGACTAGTGTTGATTCATTGTGGCGCTCAATCATAATTGCAAAATATGGTGAACAATTATTGAATTGGAGGCCTAATTTTGTGAGACAACATAATATGTCAAGAGTTTGGCGTTAGATTATGGCGTTGAATGAAGAAGAAGGGTTTCGACAATTTATGGGTGATGGCTGCTTTTGTTGTGGATAATAGGTGATGGAGCGAAAGTGCTTTTTTTGCATGATAGATGGTGCCTTGATGAACCGCTGTGGATTGTATATCATTTCCTATTCCGGATTGCAAGTAATAAGTTACTATTGGTTCGATCTATTTTGGTATTGATACATCTAGATTTGGGTACGTAGAAACTCTTGTTTGGTAGACAGCTTCGAGGTTTTGAATTGCGGCAGCTGGTGCAATTACGAGCTTTGATATGTGTCATGCCCTCGCCGGTATCTAGTTGTGATAGATTAGTTTGGAAGCCAAGCAAATTTGGAAGCCAAGCAAATCAGGTGTTTTTTCAGCTAAGGACTTGATGACCGTAATGTCCTCATTTGATATAAAGGAGAAGAGTTTTGAGCACTCTCTAATCTGGAAAATTGCAGTCCCTCCAAAAATTAAATGTTTTCTTTGGTTCATGTTGTTTGATAGACTTCCAATTATGCACTTCTTGTGTAATAGAGGAATTATAGTAAATGATATGTCTATGCAATGTCCTTGGTGTGAGAATGGTGAGGATGAAGTGAATTATGTCTTATATTCTTGTCTGAGGATTTATGATATATGGTTACTCTTTTTGGCTTGGTGGGGTATTGAGATCGTAAGGCCTTCACCGTTGGAGGATTTCATTGGTTTATGTTTTCATAGTTTGTTTTTTGGTATTGCTCGTCAATGGTGGATTGTTGCGTGTGCAACCGTATTAGGTTCGATTTGGCTTGGTCGAAATGAATGATATTTAATCAAAAGAAGCTGCCCAATGATGAGTTATTTTTCCATATTAAGTTTAGATTATTTTATTGAGTGAAGACATCGAGTTGGTCGATCAACATATTTGAAGTGCAATGGTGGTTATGCCCTTGGGTTGGGATGCCAAGGAAATCAAGTGGTGTTGCACGTTTAGGCTTGGTTTGGGAGCCACCGTTGCCGAATGTGCTGAAATTTAGAGTGGATGATTCAACGAAAGGCAAACTGGGTTTAGTGGGTTGTAGAGGGATTTTGCGTGATAAGAATGGTAGGGTATTGGATTTATTCTCAGGTTCTTTAGGAGTGATTGACTCAAATGAGGCTGAATTAGATGTGATTCAATCTACATTGGAGTTCTTGGTATCTTTGATATGGTGTAATAATTAATTATTATTGAACCGAATTCAATGACAGCGGTGGCGTGGGTACTACATAAAGAGCGTCGGCCATGGCAATATTGGCAATGTTTTATTTCGATTGATGATGCTAGTTCAAAATTATCGAGTATATACTTCCACAACATCCTACGTGAAGCGAATTCTATAGCTGATTTATTAGCTAAAGGAGGGGTTTCTCATGTTTCTTGGCTGGAAGTTGTTTAATGAGTTGTGAAGATATAATTTCTGTGTTTTGTTTTGGAGGCAGTGTTTATCAGTGGATTTGGTGATGCATTAATTTAATTTGGTTAATGACAGCGGATTTGGTGTTGCATTCTTTACTTGCGGTGGATTCTTGGAAGAGTAAGAGTTAATTAGAGATTTGATTTTGTTCTGATTTGCTGAGGAAAGTGTGGCTCATTTGACTTATGTGGATGTGCGTTATTTCCTATCGTTCGCACTGTTATACTACCGGGACGATACTGACGAGACAAGTAAATAAGCGCAAACGCAGAAAAGAAAAATAACACCAAGAGTTTACGTGGAAAACCCAAAAGGGAAAAACCATGGGCAGAGGATGAGAACTTTCACTATGATTGAGAAAGAGATTACAACTGATTTATGATGTTCTATCTAAACTCCTAATCCCTGGTATCTATTTATATGGATAGATTTCTTGTTTACAGAGGAAACTTGCATAGAAACAAATTCTATTCAAACTGAGTTTCCTACCTTTAATTAATATAAAGTAAACAAGATATACTAAAAGTAGGATTCTAACTTTAAACCAAATCCCAAAAGAATTTGGATCACAACTCTAACAAATCTCCACCTCGAGACAAATTCTTGTCGAACAATATCTCCACCTCTTCCACGAAACCCCTTCAAGGGGTAGTCTTCAGCAATGAACACCGACTGAATCCAAGCCTTGCCCAAGCTTGCATGTACAAGGTAATTTAGTCTTCACGTCGGTAAGATCAACATTAGTGCCAACTTTGCTCACAACTATATCACCACGAGAAATAGCACAACCCCGGTCATTAATGGCACTACTACTTTTCTCATTATTTATCTTTGAAGCAAATCGAACTCTCTTAAGCTTCTCAAATCCGTTATACCCGCAGAATTCAGCTTTATTCTTCTTTTTAAATTTGTTATGCCCACGAAATCGAACTCTTTTCTGCCTACCAAAACCGTTATACCCACGGTTGTCATGTTTAACACAAACCTCTTTTACTTGATTCAGTCAAGATGCATTCACCAGTAACATCGTCATTTGACACGCAAGAGGGAACAACATATGCATCACCTAAAATAGTTGAACCTTACATAACATAAAAATTTGATGCTCTTTTATACCTTTTCATCACAACGAGGGCGCCCTTGCAAATTTTCATAGCTTCACCTTCATTGGAGTATGTGTACCCTTTTGAATCCAGAGTACCAACAAAATTAGATTTCTTTTTAAATTTGGAACATGCCTCACATTACCAAGTGTTCGAACAATCTCATCGTACATCTTAATCTTGATTCCTCCAATACTTGCAACTTTACAATAGATATTATTTCCCACAAGACAGCACCTGTAGACATAGGTTTATACGTCACAAACCAATCCCGATTTGGACTCATATGAAAACTACTACCAAATTCAATAATACACTTCTCATTCGCTAAAGAGTCTTCGCCGAAAGCAACTAAAAGTTTGCCATAATTATACTCCTCTGCAATATCAGCTTCATCTTCACTAGAATTCTAATTTTCAGATTCCCTTTTTATCTTTTTCTGTAATCTGTAACACTCAGATTTAATATGACCTTTCTTTTTGCAGAAATAACATGTTTTCCTCGATTTGACGACTTGAACCTGCCTCTATTTTGACTGCCGAAATTACGATCACATTTTCTTCCGCTGTCTGAACTAGTTGATCCATGCACCATGAGACCCTCTACTTGGAACTCGGAGCCGGTAAGATGTTGCATCTTGTCATGTGAATTCAAATTATCATATACCTCTTCGAGAGTAAGGGTATCACGACTGTGTAGGAGGGTGCTTCTAACAGACGAATATGAAGCAGACAATGAGCAATGTAAAATCAAACATAAGTCTTCCTTATTGTACTTTACCTCCATCATTTCCAAATCTAAGAAGATCTCCTTGAAATCGATTAGGTGGTCGTTAAGACACGAACCTTCTACTAACTTGTGGGAGTATAGGCATTGCTTCAGGAGTAACTTGTTGGTCAAAGTTTTCTTCATGCAAATTTGTTCCAATTTTTCCCATAAGTCGACAGATGTCTTCTCTTTTTGAACATCCTGCAAAATATTGTTTGATAAGTGCAAACGGATCTGAGAAGTAGCATTCCTATCCTTGCGGCGCTTCTCTGTATCCGCCCATTCTTTCGGCATATTATCAAACCATCCAATGCATCATCTAAATCCATCTGAAGAAGAACATCTCGAACCTTCACCTGCCATAGCGAAAACATGCCGTTGCGATCCAGCAACGAAATTTCATACTTCATCGTCGTCATTATCCTGAGTAACCTGAAAAGCTCTGATGTCAAGTTGTTATACTACCGAGACGATAATGACGAGAAAAGTAAATAAGCGCAAATGCAGAAAAGAAAAATAACACCAAGAATTTACGTGGAAAACCCAAAAGAGAAAAACCGCGGGCAGAGGATGAGAACTTTCACTATGATGGAGAAAGAGATTACAATTGATTTATGATGTTCTATCTAAACTCCTAATCCCTAGTATCTATTTGTAGGGATAGATTCCTTGTTTACAAAGGAAACTTGTATAGAAACAAATTCTACTCAAAGTGAGTTTCCTACCTTTAATTAATATAAAGTAAACAAGATATACTAAGGTTGCTTTTAGCAACCTAAAAGCACTTTTTCAAGTGCTTTTAAAACAAATTAGGTGTTTTTGGTTGCTTTTAAAAGTGATTTTCCACCCAAACTAAAAATCTAGATTTTATGGCTTTTGTGGTGGATAAGTTAGTTTGAAAAGTAAAATTACTTTTTTACCCTCTATTATTTAATTATAATTGATTGTTAAACTAAATTTATACATAAAAATTTTATTATAGTTTATCTAGTTTATATTTTCAAATTAAAATTTTTATTATAATTTAAGTTGGTTTATTTCATACATCATAATATTAACGAATTTGAATATCACCCAAGTTCACTTATTTTACTTTACAATACTATGTCTAAAATAGACATTTTGTCTTCTTAAAATCACTTTTTGACATGTGGATTGTATATCCTTTCCTATTCCGGATTGCAAGTAATAAGTTACTATTGGTTCGATCTGTTTTGGTTTTGATACATCTAGATTTGGGTACGTAGAAACTCTTGTTTGGTAGACAGCTTCGAGGTTTTGAATTGCGACAGCTGGTGTAATTACGAGCTTTGATATGTGTCATGCCCTCGCCGGTATCTAGTTGTGATAGATTAGTTTGGAAGCCAAGCAAATTTGGAAGCCAAGCAAATCAGGTGTTTTTTCAGCTAAGGGCTTGATGACCGTAATGTCCTCATTTGATATAGAGGAGGAGAGTTTTGAGCACTCTCTAATCTGGAAAATTGCAGTCCCTCCAAAAATTAAATGTTTTCTTTGGTTCATGTTGTTTGATAGACTTCCAATGATGCACTTCTTGTGTAATAGAGGAATTCTAGTAAATGATATGTCTATGCAATGTCCTTGGTGTGAGAATGGTGAGGATGAAGTGAATGATGTCTTATATTCTTGTCCGATGATTTATGATATATGGTCGCGCTTTTTGGCTTGGTGGGGTATTGAGATCGTAAGGCCTTCACCATTGGTGGATTTCATTGGTTTATGTTTTCATAGTTTGTTTTTTGGTATTGCTCATCAATGGTGGATTGTTACGTGTGCAACCGTACTAGGTTCGATTTGGCTTGGTCAAAATGAATGATATTTAATCAAAAGAAGCTGCCGAATGATGAGTTATTTTTCCATATTAAGTTTTGATTATTTTATTGAGTGAAGGCATCGAGTTGGTCGATCAACATATTTGAAGTGCAATGGTGGTTATGCCCTTGGGTTGGGGTGCCAAGGAAATCAAGTGGTGTTGCATGTTTAGGCTTGGTTTGGGAGCCACCGTTGCCGAATGTGCTGAAATTTAGAGTGGATGATTCAACGAAAGGTAAACCGGGTTTATTGGGTTGTAGAGGGATTTTGCGTGATAAGAGTGGTAGGGTATTGGATTTATTCTCAGGTTCTTTAGGAGTGATTGACTCAAATAAGGCTGAATTAGATGTGATTCAATCTACATTGGAGTTCTTGGTATCATTGATATGGTGTAATATTGAACCGAATTCAATGGCAGCGATGGCATGGGTACTACATAAAGAGCATCGGCCATGGCAATATTGGCAATGTTTTATTTCTATTGATGATGCTAGTTCAAAATTATCGAGTACATGCTTCCACAACATCCTACGTGAAGCGAATTCTATAGCCGATTTATTAGATAAAGGAGGGGTTTCTCATGTTTCTTGGCTGGAAGTTGTTTAATGAGTTGTGACGATATAATCTGTGTGTTTTGTTTTGGAGGCAGTGCTTATCAGTGGATTTGGTGATGCATTAATTTAATTTGGTTAATGACAGCGGATTTGGTGTTGCATTCTTTACTTGCGGTGGATTCTTGGAAGAGTAAGAGTTAATTAGAGATTTGATTTTGTTCTGATTTGCTGAGGAAAGTGTGGCTCATTTGACTTATGTGGATGTGCGTTATTTCCTATCTTTCACACTGTTATACTACCGGGACGATATGACGAGACAAGTAAGTAAGCGCAAACGCAGAAAAGAAAAATAACACCAAGTGTTTACGTGAAAACCCAAAAGGGAAAAACCACGGGCAGAGGATGAGAACTTTCAATATGATTGAGAAAGAGATTACAACTGATTTATGATGTTCTATCTAAACTCCTAATCCCTGGTATCTATTTATAGGGATAGATTTCTTGTTTACAGAGGAAACTTGCATAGAAACAAATTCTACTCAAACTGAGTTTCCTACCTTTAATTAATATAAAGTAAACAAGATATACTAGAAGTAGGATTCTAACTTTAAACCAAATCCCAAAAGAATTTGGATCACAACTCTAACAAATCTCCACCTCGAGTCAAATTCCTGTCGAACAATATCTCCACCTCTTCCACGAAACCCCTTCAAGGGGTAGTCTTCAGCAATGAACACCGACTGAATCCAAGCCTTGCCCAAGCTTGGATGTACAAGGTAATTTAGTCTTCACGCTGGTAAGATCAACATTAGTGCCAACTTTGCTCACAACTATATCACCATGAGCAATAGCACGACCCCGATCATTAATGGCACTACTACCTTTCTCATTATTTATCTTTGAAGCAAATCGAACTCTCTTAAGCTTTTCAAATCCGTTATACCCGCAGAATTCAGCTTTATTCTTCTTTTCAAATTCGTTATGCCCATGAAATCGAACTCTTTTCTGCCTACCAAAACCGTTATACCCACGGTTGTCATGTTTAACGCAAACCTCTTTTACTTGATTCAGTCAAGAAGCATTCACCAATAACATCGTCATTTGACATACAAGAGGGAACAACGGATGCATCACCTAAAATAGTTGAACCTTGCAGAACATAAAAATTTGATGTTCTTTTATACCCTTTCATCACAACGAGGGCGCCCTTGTAAATTTTCATCGCTCCACCTTCATTGGAGTATCTGTACCCTTTTGAATCCAGAGTACCAACGAAATTAGATTTCTTTTTAAATCTAGAACATGCATCACATTACCAAGTGTTCTAACAATCTCATCGTACATCTTAATCTAGATTCCGCCAATACTTGCAACTTTACAATAGACATTATTTCTCACACGACAACACCTGTAGACATAGGTTTATACGTCACAAACCAATCCTGATTTGGACTCATATAAAAACTACTACCAAATTCAAGAATACACTTCTCACTCGCTATAGAGTCTTCGCCGAAAGCAACTAAAAGTTCACCATCATTATACTCCTCTACAATATCAGCTTCATCTTCACTAGAATTCTGATTCTTAGATTCCCCCTTTATCTTATTCTGTAATCTGTAACACTCAGATTTAATATGACCTTTCTTTTTGCAGAAATAACATGTTTTCCTCGATTTGACGACTTGAACCTGCCTCTATTCTGACTGCCGAAATTACGATCACTTTTTCTTCCGCGGTCTAAACTAGTTGATCCATGCACCATAAGACCCTATACTTGGAACTCGGAGTCGGTAAGATGTTGAATCTTGTCATGTGAATTCAAATTATCATATACCTCTTCAAGAGTAAGGGTATCACGACTGTGTAGGAGGGTGCTTCTAACAGACGAATATGAAGCGGGCAATGAGCAATGTAAAATCAAACATAAGTCTTCCTCATTGTACTTTACCTCCATCATTTCCAAATCTGAGACGATCTCCTTGAAATCGATTAGGTGGTCGTCAAGACACGAACCTTCTGCTACCTTGTGGGAGTATAGGCGTTGCTTCATGGGCAACATGCTGGTCAAAGATTTCTTCATGCAAATTTGTTCCAATTTTGCCCATAAGTCGACAGATGTCTTCTCTTTTTGAACATCCTGCAAAATATTGTTTGATAAGTGCAAACGGATCTAAGAAGTAGCTTTCCTATCCTTGCGGCGTTTCTCTGTATCCGACCATTCTTTCGGCATATTATCAAACCATCCAATGCATCATCTAAATCCATCTGAACAAGAACATCTTAAACCTTCACCTGCCATAGCGAAAACATGACGTTGCGATCCAACAACAAAATTTCATACTTCACCGTCGTCATTATCTTGAGTAACCTAAAATGCTCTGATGCCGAGTTGTTATACTATCGAGACGATAATGACGAGACAAGTAAATAAGCGCAAACGCAAAAAAGAAAAATAACACCAAGAATTTACGTGGAAAACCCAAAAGGGAAAAACCGCGGGCAGAGGATGAGAACTTTCACTATGATGGAGAAAGTGATTACAACTGATTTATGATGTTCTATCTAAACTCCTAATCCCTAGTATCTATTTATAGGGATAGATTCCTTGTTTACAGAGGAAACTTGCATAGAAACAAATTCTACTCAAAGTGAGTTTCCTACCTTTAATTAATATAAAGTAAACAAGATATACTATGTTGCTTTTAGCAACCTAAAAGCACCTTTTCAAGTGCTTTTAAAACAAATTAGGTGTTTTTGGTTGCTTTTAAAAGTGATTTTCTACCCAAACCAAAAAGCTAGATTTTATGGCTTTTGTGGTGGATAAGTTAGTTTGAAAAGTAAAATTACTTTTTACCCTCTATTATTTAATTATAATTGATTGTTAAACTAAATTTATACATAAAATTTTTATTATAGTTTATCTAGTTTATATTTTCAAATTAAAATTTTTATTATAATTTAAGTTGGTTTATTTCATACATCATAATATTAACGAATTTGAACATCACCCAAGTTCACTTATTTTACTTTACAATACTTTGTCTAAAATAGACATTTTGTCTTCTCAAAATCACTTTTTGACATCAATGACAAATACTAACCTAACTTTTTAAAGCTACTTTTCTACCACACTTTTAAAATCACTTTTTCTACCGCACTTTTTAAAAGCAGTGTCAAATTAAGCCTAAAAGTGGGATTCTAACTTTATACCAAATCCCAAAAGAATTTTGATCATAACTCTAAGACACACTTATCTTTTTGGTGGTTCTATGGATGTGTTGACTGGGGTGATTGATTTATTTTTTAATTTGTCCGATTTTCTGTAGATCTCATGTTTGTCTTACTTGCCTATCTAGGTGTAAATTGTCGTGATTTGTATCTCGTTAATATTAGTGGGATGTAATTTTCGAGTTTTTATCTAATTATCATAAGTACTCTTTTCTTCCATATAGGTGTAGGGAGGTTTTTAATGAGGCTTATGGTTTTGAGAGCTTGTATGATTATTTCATTAATAAAATCATATTATTGTCGAGAAAAAAATCAAATCACACTAGTATAAGTTTAGGGACTATTAACCATAAAACACTCTACTTTTACTTTTTAATCACTTTGTCCTCATTAATCAATTCACTTGCTCCATTATCTATAATTTTTTAGAAAAAAATATTTTACAATCTAATAAACCAAAATTTAACAAAGAATTCCATATTATTTTTTATTAATCCAGTCTCAAAAAATCTTCTCGGACCGGAACTAAGGATGCTACAATAAAAGAAAATTAAAGACGGTCACAATTATATATTGTTAATCGAGTTAAAAAATTAAAAGAAACAAAATAAATGATAACGATCAAGCAAAGCAGAACACGATAATGGAAATAAACAAAACATAATGTCAAAAAATATCTCTAACGTTTGAATGGATGGTCGCTTAGGCTCCTAGTCATTTTTTGAAGAACTTTAACCCCAACATTTTAATTTGGGTCAAAATGATCCCTTCTTGGATGAAAACTGTTAGCCAACTAACGATAAAAAAACTTCAAATGACTTGACAGAATGATACGTCAGAAGAAAAAAATAATTGTATATTTTATATAATTTTGTAAAATTATTTTTGATTGATGTGTCATCATGTCAAGTCAGCACATTTTTTTATATGACAAAGTTATATTAGTGTCTTGTCATGTAGGTTTGCCACATCATTTCATGTTAATTGACTATTAGTTTTCATTCACGGGAAACCTTTTTGGCCTAAAATGAAACATTGAGAGTTAAAGTGCTTCAAACAAATAGGGACCAAAATAATTATCTAGTCAAAAGTTAGGACATTTTTTTACATTATGCTAATAAACAAACCCATGTAAAGAATGGCTGAAAATGGCGCACCCAAGGCAATATACTAGGCGTATAAAGTCTCGGTTAAGTAACTCTTGTAATGGTGTCTTTAGTTCCTTTAATTCTTTTGAGGTCATGCGATAAGGAGCAATGAACAACGACATTATTCCCGACATTATCTCAAAACCAAATTCCATATTTTTATCTAAGGGTAGTCTTAGCAACTCCTCGAGAAGTACATTTGGAAACTCTCAGACAGTCTATAAACTCTTTATAACGGATTCTCGAGCGTTGTTATCTACCACATACGCCAAAAATGTCATCTATAAACCTATTACCTATCAGTTGTACTTTTGAAAACCACAGTGAAAAGATAATCACTCTTCTCACTCGTTACCAACATCTTTGAGGTGTCTGGCTTGCATAGTCTAAGTCAATTTACTTGACAACCTAAATGCAGGTCATGGCCTAACAACCAAATCATACCCAAAATTAAATCAAATTCTCACAAGGAAAACTCCATCAAGTCTGTCGGGAAGTATTATCCCTTAATCTCAAGCAGACATCATCGATAAACCTTGTCCCTAAAAAGTGATCGAGAGACCCACAATAATAACATGCCTTATTACCCGTGCATGAGTCTCCTAGGTGCTTTTGACCGTATGAACCACACAAGAACCCTCAAAACTAGCCATCAATGTGGTAAATCAGGTTCTCTAACTAGACCCCAAACATAACCTGATAAGAAAAACTAGATCTGAATGAATGGATGACAAGTACACATGGAAGCTCTTGTTAAAAACGTTGTATTTGGGATGGATGGAAGAACAAAGGAGGGGGTTGAATAGAACTTCAAACCTTTTAAGGATATTTTGCTTTAGCAATCTAGATGAAGGCTTCAAGCCATAAAATATGGATATCTAACCCTTCAAGGATATTTCGCCTTGGCAACCTAGACAAGAGTGAAGAACATTTCAACACGATTCCAGCACAATTGGATCTTTATACTTCAAAGCAAGAAAAAGATAAAAATCTTGAACAATAAAAAAAAGCTCTCGAGAGACTTTTGCACAAAAAATATTTATTAATAATGAGATTCATTAATTAATACATAGAAATATTGTCGATTTATAGGCTACAAAAACCCTAAAATAAAAAACATAATATCTTTTACATTAATGCTAGATACACTTATAAAAAAAATAAAAAACTTTGTTTGAACACAAATTAAACTTGCTTTTGACTAAGATAATAAATATTAAAATAAATGATATATTTGTTCCTAAGTTACCTAAAATGACTTATAAAAAGTCTTGATAAATTTAATTACAAATAATCAATAAAAATATTAAAAATTTGCAATAAATAAAATTCTCGTATTAAAACCGTAACTAGTTTTCCTACACATGTCATCTTTGTTAAAATGAACGTATATTAAATTCTCGATGTCTAATTGAAGCGTTAACCCATAAATACTTGGATCCCATCCGAAAATTCACTAGAAATCAACTGACGTTACAACCATCAAAAATAGC
This sequence comes from Hibiscus mutabilis, assembly GCA_019671005.1. NCBI lineage: Eukaryota > Viridiplantae > Streptophyta > Magnoliopsida > Malvales > Malvaceae > Hibiscus > Hibiscus mutabilis. Next base: position 37,660,243 of record CM033723.1, read on the forward strand.
TTCAATTTCCTGTCTAAAATAAATTGTTTCACTCCTCCTTTGCTCGTATCATTTTCTCACTCCAAAAATAGATTCATCCTTTAATATATAAGGTGAATGAAATAATGATCATCAAGCTTGAACGGAAAAGAATTTATATCATAGGTGGAGTGATTGAATTGGACACCTCTCAATGATTCAACAAAAACCTGCAAAATAACATAACACGACTATACAAATTTGGGTTATAGTTAGTGAAAAAATTTACTCATTTCCTCTTGTTGATTCTTATCCCTTTCTTTGATAAATCTATCATATTTTACCTAATGTGTTTTTCACTCATCAAAATTGGGACATTAATTTAACTTTTATCGCTCATGCCATCTTTTCTCTCAATATTTCGAGGTAACTCATTTTTGATGTCAACCTCACAAAATTTTGGACATAATCAAAGTACAATTTTCTTTGAAGGAGACCAAAGTCTATTTGTACACGTAAGACCTGACTTGAACTGCAACCGAAACTGATATTAACCGACCTGAATTTTATCCGTCAACGACGTGACCCGACCTGAACGTGGCCCGACCTGAAGCCCACCCGAACTTGAATTAACCCGTTAATTAACTGGTTTGGACCCGAACCGTTTTGGCCCGACCTGAAACTTACCCGACCTGAACCCAAACTCAATCTGATTTGAAATCTACCTGAAAATGATCCGAATCCGAGTCAACCTAAACCCGACCTGATCCGAGTCAGACTATTAAATTGACCTGACATAACCCGTATCCGATTTGACCTGACCTGACATGACCCGACCTAAAACCTGAACGATTACCTGATTTCACATCCCGAATACCAATCATGACATTGGATATTTCAAAGGAATTATTTTCCTTTGACCATTTGTGACAATGGATTTTCGATGGACATTTGAATTATCCATTATCTTAAACTTTACCGTGTTTAAGCACGTTGTGCCAACATTTCTATCGGACTTGTAAAAATAGTTTGATCCAGCTACAACACTGATAAAGAGGCAAGATCGAAAAATAAAGGCTCTGATGTCTGATCCAGCTACAACTTTGACGAAGAGACGAGATCTGAAAGAGTAAATTAGGCCCAGCTACAACACCTAAAGAAGAGGCAGGACTGGAGAATGGTATGGTTTGACCAAGCTACAACACCTGATGAAGAGGCAAGGTCTTGAAGTCAATGGGTTTGATCCATCTACAACACTGACGAAGAGGCAAGATCGGAAGTCAATAAATTTCGTCCAGCTACAGCACCGACAAAGAGGCAAGACCTGGAGTCAGTAAAGGTTTGACCCAACTACATCACCGATGAAAAGGCAGGGTCTGAAGTTAGTAAGGTTGATCCAGCTACAACAGCGACGAAGAGGCAGGATCGAAAATCAGTAAATTTGGTCCAGCTACAACACTGACGAAGAGGCAAGACCTAAATCCAGTAAGGTTTGACCCAGCTACAACACCGATGAAGCGGTAAGGTCTGAAGTCAGTAGAGTTGATCTAGCTACAGTACCGACGAAGTGGTAGGATTGGAAGTTAGTAAATTTGGTCTAGCTACAACACGGACGAAGAGGCAAGACCTAAATTCAGTAAGGTTTGACCCAGTTATAGCACCGACGAAGTGGTAGGATCAGAAAGTGAAAGTTTTGATCCAGCTGCAACACCGACGAAGAAGCATGATTGGAGAATGAAGCTTTGATTTTTTATTTCCCCTGAATTTTGATTTTTCTGGTTTTTCTCTTTTTATTTTTTTATTTTTTTATTTTTTGAATTTTTTATTTTCTTTTTTGATTTTTTTACTTTTTGAACTACAACTACAAGAAAGATATAATATCCAAGGAAGAAGTTTGGTCTAGCTGCAACATCGACGAAGAAGCAAGGCTTGGATAGGGTTTGATCTGCTCCACCATCGATAGAGAGACAAGAACTGAACTAAGTTGGTTTACCACCACTGACGGAGGCATAACCCACAAAATGCTTGATCTGCTACGCCACCGACAGAGAGGCAAGATTTGGAAAGTATTTGATTTGCTACACCACTAATGGGGAGGCAATATCTGGAAACACTAGGATCCACTACATCACTGACGAAGAGAAAAGTCCAAAGGAAAACTTTGATAAAATGTTTGATCTGCAGCACCATTAACAGAGAAATAAGATCTTTAAAATTTTGATCTACCACACCACCGACAGAGAAGCAAGATCTGACACAATATCTAGAGAAAAATTTGATCTGCAACACCACTGACGGAGAAGCAGGCTCTAGATTAAGCTAGCCCACCACTACTAACGGAGGCAACATTGTAAAATATCGGTTCTGTTGTTCCATGATGGGTAGTCGTGCCCTGAAAACAAAATGAAACATTAATTAGACATATGTTTAGAACATTTACCGTTTTTATCTGGATGTCCATCTTTTCTGTGTGTTCGGCATCTTTTAGGGCTAAAGATTGGTCATCATGTCGTTACCCCCGCGGTCGAGGTTTTTCGGTATCTTTCTTAGATCTGTTAATATGTTCGAGCCAAAAATAAATGCATGATGGATGAATGCGACTTTATGCCTAAATGTATGTGTTTAGTCTAAATGCATGGCAAGCTTTAGGTGTATGTTGTGTGCACTTGATGCATGTGTGAATGATCTTTTTTTGTCCCCCAGAGGGATGCCCCTGACTCTATGTTGGTCGAATTGAGTTCTTGATCTTGTTTCGCGGAGATGCCCTAATCTTCTTTGGCTCTGATCATCTTCCTTTATATATGCCTCAAAATTATTTTCATTGAACTCCGTCTTAAATAAAGCGAATTCGAAGGTTGGAGTATGTTTTAGCCTTTCCTTGAAGGATTTTCATTGTTTTCACAAACGAGTTATGTTGCCCCCCAGTTGGGTATGGATTTGTTGTGTTGGTTCGTGTTAGCTTATTACTTTCGGCTCTGGCGAAATACTACAGACGATAATTGATATACTCGTCTATGGTACAGAAGTCTTGCTCGGCACCGAATGCTCACTTTTAGAACTCATCTGTAAGAACGTGGGGCCTTGTAGAGGCATGGTATCTGTATGAACGCGGAGGTTATTCTCAAAAATGCCCCTAGACTGGGCTTTCGTATAGGTTCAGTAAAGTGCTAGATTGGTCAACTTCCGCTTTATCTGATATTTCTGGCACGGGGCATCCCAGGGACCAATTTCAAAATTGTGAATGTATGCATGTAAATTCAAGGTGTATGCCCTAGATGCAAAGGTACTGATCCAAAAATGGTTCCCGCGGCTCAACTTGTGAACTCACGGGATTTATTCGCAACTTAGAATGTTGCATTGATATCTAGAGTAGTAGATTTTCTCCCGGTAGTGAATTCTTCTAATTAGGAACCAATAGTGAATCAGTACTTCATGTCGGTGAAATGCAAAAATTAAAATGATCGTGTCATGCAATTAATGCTGAATAAATGGATCTTGTATGATGCGATCAAAACAAGAAAGTGAGGTCAATCCGGATAAAAAAATAATCGAATGAATAGATTAATAAAAAAACTGTACAAAAAATAAATAAAGGCACCAAAGTGACCGCTAAATGGGCAGAGTTTTGCATGGCTTAAAAGGGTTGGCTCATACGGCTCGCTATATGTTGTTCAGATCTAATAGTAAATGGTACTCGAACTGTTGCGAGGACATTGATTCGGGGGAATACGACCCTTATACCATACGGGGGTGAAAACCCCACGAAATATAAGGACCATAACTCCAGGAATACATTACAACACTATACGAGGGTGAAAACCACACGGAGCGAAGTAATCCCTCCCACTTAAGGGTTGAGGAGCTCGGGTAGAAAGCTCATGCATGAATGTAGAGGGGTTAAAAAATTAAATTAAATCGAATTTTCGAATTCCTTGCAAGACAACACAAAATCAACATTGGCTCGACTCTCTAAAAAATATCCCAGCAGAGTCGACAAGCTCTATTAACGGTTTTTCCCTCATTCAAAAATAATATGTTAAAATAATGTGTTTCTTTACGGTATAAAAGTAGACGACACCCGGAGACCGGGACGACGCTCCTAGTAGAACACCGTAAAAATTGAAAAAAAATAGAAATATGGAAAATGGAGTCGCCACCGGCCACTTTGGTAGGCCGGACACCGTAAAAAATAACCAGAGATTCAAAATGTTTGGGTTCAGGAGTCGGTTACGCGTGGGAAAGGATTAGCACCCCCACAACGCCCAAAATTGGTACCGCGTCGATCTGATGTTGTCATTGCAAGAAAACAAAAATTCAATTTTAATTTAAAATTTAATCCCGAGAAACGGTCTAAGGAGAACATTTCTTTATTTACGAAAATCGAGGAAGATGACACCTGAATGAGTCAGGATGTCACTTCCTAACTGGTTATTCAAAATAAAATAGAAAATATTCCCTTAATATTAAAATAAGTTTTGAGCATTAAAAGAAAAGAAAACCTTTAAATAAATATTACATATAATATAATATAATATAATACACGTAAATCATATAGTAATAATAATAATAATAATAATAATAATAATAATAAATAATGTACATATATTTATAATATACTAAGTATAATAACACAATATAGTAGATATAATAATATAATATATATTAATGAAAATAGTTATAAAAATAATAAGAACCATATATATACACAAAATAATATATGGTTCTTTCCGACATGCTAAACCCGAATTCGAAGTAGAATTTTCAAAAAAAAAAAACCCTTTATTTGTGTAGATCCAAAGAAAATAAAGGTATATTTAAAATTTTTGGTACTTTTTTTAATATGCTTTTTTTTTGCCTTGTTCAAATAGTGAATAGGAGATAAAACTATTTTTTATTCGAATCATGATCCCTTTTTTAACCAAAAACAACCTCTATTTTTTATTTCATTCCAACTTCTTACATATATTCGAACCCTCTCTTTTTTTAATCGAAAATCCTCCTCCATTACATGAAATTTCGAGGGTTTTTATAACCCAAAATTATACATAAAAAATAACAACTTGCCCAGTTGGATCTTGCTTTTCAGGTTTGGGCGGCGGCCAAAGCTGTCAGGCGGCGGTGGCAGAGGTGGCCGGGCAAGTGGTGGAGTGGCGGTGGTGCGCGTGGCCAATAGTACTGCGCGTGGAATGGGAAGAGTCAAGGGGCGGCGGCTAAGGGTGTAAGTTGGTGATTTAGGGTTTTTAGGTTTAGGGGTATAACGGTAATTTAGGTTATTTAGAGTTAATATGGGTTTATTTTTGTAATTGGGTATTTTGGGCTTTGGGTATTGTAATATTGGGTTTAATAATAATAATAATAATAATAATAATAATAATAATAAAATGGGTCTGGTTTGGGCTTTAGGTTTTGGGTAATTGGGTTGGTAGTTTAAATAGCGTATAAATTGTATTTTAATTGGGCTAAAAAAACTCAGACTAAAATGGGTTACTACAGTAATTAAATCTTCGCACTCTGAAGAAAAATAAAATAAAGATTCTGAACAATGAAAAAAAAAGCTTTCAAGAAACTCTTCTACAAAAAATTATTAATAATGAGATTCTTTGATTAATAAATAGAAAGAGTGTCTATTTTAAACTAAAAAAAAAACAATAAAAATAAAAATAAAATCTAGTATCTTTTGTGCTTGAAAAGGAAGTAAAGCAATTTACTTTTGACTAAGAAAAATAAATGATAAGTCTAATCTTAAATTATCGAAAATAAATTATAAAAAAGTCGTGTGTTAACTTTAATTACAAATAATTAATAAAAATAATAAAATTTATAATAAATAATTATATTTTTTGCGAACTAAACGCCATAAGTTTTATTAGTTGCTCTTACTCCACTCTCCTCATTTTTTTTCCTTCCGTTGTTGCTCTTTTCATTTGTTTTTTTCTCTCTTTTTTTATATTCTTCATTTCCTTTCTCGAATTTGTGAATTTGCAATCAAAACTTGGTGGAAACTGTGAGTTCTCTGAAAAATTTTATCATGAAAGGGAACCCAACGATAGTAAGAAGCCTGGGTTTAGTAGAAATTTGTATCATCATCATTTTTGTTCCTTTCATTCACATATTTTCAATGGCCTCATCGTCATCTTTGATCATTTTTACCGGTTCTCTCAAATTTTGGTGATGAATTAATTTTATTTGGTATACAAATAAATAAAGAATGATCGAGTCGAATCGAGTGAAAAATGTTTTTATATCTTAAAATAATGGATTTAATACATGTTCTGTAACATAATTTTCTTTTTGAACAGATAAATAAATTTTTAAAGCAAGTTTTTATATAATTTGTTGATTCAAGATTGGGCGACCAAAAATTGAATCCATATCATGTATCCATCCCTAAGTATATACATATAACAAAGAGGTGCGAGTACACGCTTGAACTGCAACTTGATGTTTTTATGCTTGCACAGCCCATCACTTTCAAAGTCTAATGAAACACCCAAAAAGATGGACAAGTGTCGTGTTTAGAATCACTTGGGATTTTTTTTAATAAAATTTGAATCCAATCTCACACTCATGCTTCGTACAACCCATCACTTTTAAGCCCATTAAAACACACATAAAAAAATAGGACAGGTGTCATGTTTAGATTCATTTAATATTTTTTATGGAAAAATATTCTATACACTACTGATAATAGGGATACAAAAGAGTAGAAAAAATTAAAATTTTTTGACTTAATTTGATTCAACTCGAAAAATTTTTAAATAAAATTTGAGTTGTAAAATGAAAAATTTAATAACTCGAAATTTTTATTAATTAGTAAATTGATTTTTTAGTTCGAGTCGGGTCTCTCAATTTTTCCTTATATATATATATATGCATGTCTTATTTGATTAGGAAAAGTCGTTTAAATTATAATCAAATTGTACTATAACATGATAAATAATTACTATTTAATTTGTATAGGAACTCGAAAACTCAACTCGAATTTCATAAACTCGAGTCAAATTGAAAGAATTTCAAATAAAGTTTGAGTTGTAAAATATGACGCGCCAACTAAAATAACTTGAAATTTTTTGACTTGACTCGATCAAAAACTCACCCTTAACTGATGAAAAACTTGTTTTCACATGTGTCTAGTTTTTAGAGTTTAGATGTTAGGGTTTTGAGTTTAGTGCTAGGGTTTTAACATTTGTGGTTAGGTTTTAAGGTTTAAAAATATATTTATGGTTTAGAGTTTAGGGTTTAAAAGTTAGGAAATATGGTTTAGGGCCCCTAAAAGGGACATGTGAAAGCTTTAAGGCCCGTTTGTAAAAAACTTTTCACTGACGGTGCATTATATAATTACTTTTTTTAATATAGTGCTGTAAATTTTTGGCTTAAAGGTGTCTTAAGTCTAACTTTTGAAAAAAAAATCAATCAAATCTATGATTGTTTTTAATCCAATTAAAATCGTGTACTTGAAAAATGAATTAGATTATTTTTTAAACAGATAGATTGAATCAATTGATTCTTTTGACTAATCTTGTCCATTAAGTCTTATATATATTTTTCTTCAGATACTATTGTCACGTGAAATATTGCAGGGTTTTTTTTTGCATAGCATTTACAAATTTTTATATAAAAACATTTTTAATATTTTTCTTAGTCTTTTAAGAATTTTTTAAATCAAATAAAAAATTCTAAAAATGTTAAATGATAACATTGTGACACGACACATGTCATCCACTGATTCAAAAAATCATTAAATTTAACAATCAACATTGGTTAAAGGGGTGAATTGATGAAAGTTCAGAGTACGAGTTAACTGGGTGCAAAAATATTTAGGGAATTAATTTAAAAAAAATCAAAAGTTTAGGGCTTAAGGTACCCTTAAACCTAAATTTTATTATTATTAGATTTTATCAAGAGGTGAAAGAAAAAAAATGTTATGTAAAAAATATATATATTTTTAAATTCTATCAACAATCTTGGTGGAATGATAGAAAATTCATACATAAATTCTATAAAAACATAGGTTCGTCCTGAAAAATGTGATTTTAGTTGTTTATTTAAAGACTATATAGAAGTATTAAATGATAAAAATATTATTATTACATTAATTATAATTCAAAGTAAAGATAATTTAATAACTTTTAACTAAATTAGTGTATGATTAGCTCGTAACAGTTAGAGAGAGAGAAATTTTATATTTATAAGTTGTTTTTGGTTTATTTTTTTGAACAATTCTTCCATAGGAGGAAAGGAGGAAAAAATTTACTAATAATAAGTATTGAACCAATAATTTAAAAGAAATGAGTATCAATTAAGAATTTTTAACCACGTTGACAAGCCATTCCTAGTTTTGGGTGGAAACAAAAGTCAAAAGGAGCATGTTCTTTGATGAGAAAAGCATGAACACATTTATTCTTTTCGTTTTATCCTTCATTTAACCTATGTAACTTGAGGCCCGACAGTTCAGTGTTTTTCTTATTTCGGTTCAACTCCACTATGGGTTGAAATTTTTGTTTTCCTCATGGAATGCAATGCTGGATGAGGTTTATCTTGGGGCGTCAACTCATTTCTTTAGGCCTTTGGACCCATTGAAAGTAAGCCACCTTCTCTTTTTCTTCTTCCTTTTTGCATACATTAAGGTTTGAGAATGCCAGAATTCAGATCTTAGACCTTGTAATACCATGCAAAATTTTAACCATTTACTATGTTATGGTATTGGACACATTCATTTAATTTATCTATTTTTATTTTTGATTTTATTTATATTATATACGACCATATGAGGTTCTACTCATCTTGAACATTTAAAATTACTTGTTTGGATCATTCTGGGTTTGAGTCTTCTAGAGTTCGAGTTTACAAGTAATTTTGCATCAAATTGAGCCAGTCAAATTACTTGCAAAGATTTCAAAGCCTTTGATGCCTAACGGGAACCTTGAGAAATGGTTATATTTTGACCGATAAAAGTGTTCATGGTAAGTTAACTGTACCGTTTAACTTAAATGGTCGGTTAATCGTTATAGCGGTTATTGAATCGTAATCTAACTGTTAAGAAATGATTAATCATCTTAACCATAACTATTATTGACAGTTCGATTGCAGGTTAACCTGTAACCTATTACAATTTAGGTATTCAATCTTGTGAGCAAAATATATGTATAAATAACTTAACAACGGCTAACCTATAGATCAACTATTATCCATCATTTTAGATGTTCGGTTAACTGAAGCCGTTTAGCCTTAACGGTTCGGTTAATTGACCTGTAAAACACAAAATTATATCGGTTAACTATTACAATCTAATATGCACACCCCTACAAACTACTAGTTCTTGGATACCCTACAAATTAACAATAGATGTTGCATTAGTTTGAGCATCTTTGTAAGGGATATCCGAGTTCTACAATCCATTGTGACCTAAAACCAAATACTAGTACCTTACTGGATAGAGATTGTTGCACAGTGGGAGATTTGGGCATGGCCAAACTGTTGGGAGAAGGAAATACCATGAAACAAACTTTGACCTTACTACTATTGGATATACGGTACGAGTGATCATTTCGTTCTCTTATTCAAGTTTATTGTTAAATGTATGGACGTACCAGCATGCACAGTGCAATGACTCAACATTCATATTTATAATGCAGAATATGCATCAGCGGGAATTGTTTCTGTAAAAAGTGATGTCTATAGTTATGGTATCTTTAAGAAAGAAACCCAGAAATGAATCTCTAATTGCATGAACCTCTCTCTCTCTGCATGAATCTCTAATTGCAAGTATGAATGTTCTTGTGATAAGCTTTTTGTGTGAATTGGTGTTTGATTAAAGAACATTCATACGCTCATTATTACAAAAAGCTATCACAACAACATTCATGCTTACAGTAACAGGTTCATTCACACACATAAATGCATGTAAATAGGAATCTTTAATCAAACATTGATTCACACAAAAAAGGCTACCCAAATAACAGTCAGTCGGCCATATTTGCTTCAGCTCAATTTAGCAAACATGGAATGCAATTGCAAGTAGAACTGAAAGAGATGGAAACATTTACATAAATTACCACCACTTGTCTGCCATAAATTGATAATGTCTGTAGCTTGATTGAGAAAGTGAGATATCCATGGCTTGCTTTCAAGCAAAACCTTGAGCTGTTCCCAAGCATCTTTCCTAGGCCAAAAGTAATATGGACTCAATGGGATAGAACCATGCCCTGGTATCACTTGATCAAGGGCTATCCCTATGTCTTTTTCCATCCATATGAACTTCAATACTACCCTTGGCTTCTCCAATGGCTTCACCACCACTCCAAGTTTCTACATTATCCAAACAAACAGGGAAAACCCATGAATCTAAGTTCAAAAACAATCTTTTTTCTCTGGTTTTACAGGGGGAGCAAAACCCAAGAAATTAAGTTCAAATAAAACCCTTTTTTCTGAGTTTTCCAAGGAGAAAAAACCAAGTTCAAAATAAGCCCTTAAATTTGACTCGCTTTTTCTACAGCAGAAAATCTATCTAATTACACCCATTTTTCTCCAAAAAAACTGAAATTGAAGGGGGGAAAGGGACCCAAAGCTTTTACATCTTTGTCAGAAGAAGATTCAGAGGGGGAATCATCCAGTGGCTGTTCATCAGAAAGAACAGGAGGTTTAGCATTGCTTGTAAAGGGATTACGGGTTTAGCAAAGTCCCGGGTTTAAGGGGGAACATAGAGAGATTTAAAAGGGAAGAAGTTAGGGTTTTGGGGAGGGGGTGGAATTAAGGGTTTGGAGACATGTTACCACCATTTTGCTTATGCTTCTTCTAGGTTTTAGTAGTACAGCGAGTATGTAATATAGCAATTCCTTTGAAATGGGATAGTAAGGTAGACACGTTGATGGGCTGGATCATCCTCCCAACGTTTTCAAAGTGTTTGCCTAAACTTGTGCTTTTGTGATTTGAAGTCTAAAATTTACTATTCACTTAATATTAAAACTTTAAAAGTATTCTTTATATAGATGATTATAAAACACAATTAAATTTTTAAAAAGGACGAGTCTACTCATTATCGTTATACACATTTTTTTTTTATTTTGTATAATCATATATTTTATTCTCATTATTTACATATTCATATATACTCATTAGTGTTTGTATAAGAAGTTAAAACTGTATCACTGTTTTTACCATTAACTATAAATGTTTTAAAACTGTCGAAGCATTTTCTTTAATAAAGAAAGAAAGAAATGAGTTCAAGAGTTTATTATTTCCTTAAAGTGATTGAGATTGACAGAAATGAATCGATAAAGACCATTGCAGCACAACCGACGAATCGTTGTCATCACTTGTCTCAAAAGCTTATTAATATTCGAATTGAATATTGATAGACGTTCGTAATTACTGAAGATGTGTCGTGATTGAATTGTGGTAATATCAATTTGTTAACGAGCTATCATTGTTATATGTATTTGTATATTCGTGTTAATTATCACTACAACAATTACCTGTTTTAGTGACAACTGTATTGTGATTATGAGAAATTTTGTCACAAATAATAAAGTTTTTGTGACGAAATTTATGTGTGACACAATTGGTATTGGTATTTGTGATGTGTTATTATTTAGTCACTATTATACATGTATTTGTGACCATTTAAACTCTATTACTTTTAAATTGTCACTAGGAATATGTAATTAGGAGGCAAATTTTAGTCACCACTAAAATTTTGCCACTAATAAATTACACATTGATGTAACCACTATTATTAGATATTTTGTGATGAAACATTTGTCATTAAAATTTGCCTTTTATTTCAATAAATTTTGTAACCATTAAATATTTTAGATAAATTTCAAGAGGTGCGAAATTAGATCTTCAATATAAAATACAAAGAAAAATGAGATTTTAAAATTTCCAATGGGTGCAACTGCCCCCTAACATTAAATTTTCGATGGGTGCGACTGCACCTTTAGTGACAGTGCAAATGGTCGCTAAAAGTATTAAATTTCGTCACTAAAGTGCATAGCAACAAACTTTTCTGGTTGTGACCTCCGTCACTATTATATTTGTGACAATTGTTCGTAAAATTGTCACAACTGTTCATTTTTTGTGACCATATGTTCAACAGTATTATCATTTTTATTTGTGATAAAAATAATAGTCACTAAGAACAAATGTTGTGATAAAAAGCGTAGTCACAATATTCTTTTTATTGTGACAAAATCTTGGACACTACAATCAATATAAATTGTGACAGTTTTGTCTGCCACTGCAAATGTCTTGTGTGACTAACGAAATTGTCACAACAAATATTTTTGTGGCCAAATATTTGACATTATAATAATTATTTTTTGTCAAAAAAAATACATTCTGTGACAAAGAGAAGAAGTATTATCTACAAATATTCATTTAAACAGTGTCTACAAGTATAATCACCATTAAACTTAATGGTCACAAAATTACAAACTTTCAATAACACTTTGCCACTAAAAGAATTATTACTATTCAAACTAAATAACATAAAACAATATGTAAAATTAATTTCCAAATATACCTTACATATTCATTCAGATATAAAAAGTAATTTTCATATACATTACAATAAAATATTCAATATGTGAAAAATCTAATGCACAAGTTCTTAATTCACTAACAAAAAATGAATAAAAATTACACCTAGTTAAACACCTTAAAATAGGTGAACACAAGAAAAAATCAATTATTATTAAAAAATATATATTTACCGTAAAACACAAGTACTTTTTATTTATAAATGGGGTGATTGGCCAATATCGCCGATCTCTCAATGATACATGCAACAGTCCTTCATACAAAGGAGTAGCCAATATTTCTGATATACAACCACAATAACGCAACGTGAAATAAAACCAAACAACCTACCACAACGCTTTGGACATATTTGCTTTCTGCAGACCTGATTTCGCGAAACAGTCGAACCAAATCATTGCAATTACTAGCAGTAAAAAAGAAACGAATGTTACCAATCCGATCTAACCAGGGATCGAAGTCAAGAACTAAATTTCAAAATGAACATGGTCTCAAGACTTAAGAATCAGTTTCTACGATCAAACCTGGCTTGTCAACCCAAACAACTTCGATGAAAACCGCTTTCATTGCCATTAATCTCGACTGTCATAAATTTGATAAGGATGTTACGCAAAGGACCACAAGTATCCTAACAATGCCTTCAATGGAAGAGGGCGATAACAGAGGCGGCTCAAGTTTAGGGCTTTTTCTTTTTCTTTTATGTTTAGTGGGAGGAGTAAAATTTAGGAGGCGGGAATTTTAACCTAAAATTAAAAACTTTCATTTTTTTTTTCAGATTTAGTAGTATTCTTTTTTATTTTCAACATAAAATTAAGCATTAATAAAATTACTAATTTATGGTTATATAGTTTATTTATTATATTATCATTTTTCTTGGACACTACAATTTTTATAAAATAAGTTTAATATTGTTAAAGTTACTTTAATTTTTAAAATAACTTAAATTTTTTATAAAAATAATTTATAGTTATCGATAAGTGTTAGATGCTAGATGTACGAGTAAATCTATATTCTAATTTTGAAAAAAAAAACGTTGGAGGGACAATTATTAACCTCAAACATAAACAGTTAAACAAACATTTAAGATACTAAAATAATTATAATAGTTAACATAAATTTTAGGAATTTAGTTTTTTTAATAGTCTGAAGGTGATTTCAAGGTAATATATGTTCATACATATTTTTAACCTTTTGGCAATGCCCACACACCTTGCAGACAAAGCGATTGAACTCGAGTCTCCTAGGATAAACAATTGTCCTTGTAATCTTTATATTTTTTGATACAATTTAATCCAAGATTAACATATTAAAATAGTTTACGCATATTTAATAATTTTGAGGAATGTTATAAGAACCAAACCAATTGTCAAATTGGTCAAATCATAGATTCGCAGCTTAACTAATTAGTCCAATTATCAGTTCAACAATTATTAAATACAAATTATAAAAAATAAAATTAAAAATCACAGAAAAATTATAAATCAATTTAAACTAGTTTTTTTTTACGATTCTATTTTTTTTTGTCAATTCATTGTTGTCATTCTATTTATGGTCATATTTTACCATTCAGATTACTTAATTTCGGTTAACTGATTAGTTCAATTTAATTTTAAAAATGCTTAAATTTAATTGATTAATGTAATTTATATTTATTTATTCACATTATCTACACTGTTTACTTCTATTACGTTCAAAATTATGTTATGATTTATAATCATCCATTGGTAATAAAAAGTTCAATTAGTTTCAAATATAATTTTTCAAACTATTTATAATCATCATGACAGACTAATTTATAATCCTTATAATTTATATATGTTACAATTTTAATAGTCACAAAAACAAGTTCATTATTGTGATAACCCCAATTTGACATTAATTTAAAATTTTGGTGGCAACAAAAAAATTGCGATGGAAAGTAATTTTTGAAGTGACAATTAAATTTTTTGTCACAACAATTTGAAGTAATAGTGATAATTTCGTACGTTGTCATTATTAATGTATTTCACTCCAAAATACAAATTGGTGCTAATATGTGTACTTTATCAGTGATGAAGTTTTAGTTACAAACAAATTTATGCCACAAATATTCATTGTAGTGACAATTTAATTGTGAAAAAGAATGTAATGGTCACAATGTTTATTATATTAGTGACCAAATAATACTATGTCACAATTACATATATCAATAGTGACATAAAAATATTTTGTCACAAAAGCCTAGCATTTGTGACAAAATAACTCAAAGTCACAATAAATATGTTCCTAAAAAACACAATTGTTGTAGTGTATGTTTATTTGGTGTGTTGATTTTGGACCACTCTGCCTGGATTGTTTTGATCCTTGTATGGTCCTTTGGACTCTTTGGTTTGCTACTTCATTTGTAGCTTTTTATTATCAATAAAATGAGCTTTATTGAGCGATTTTTTTTTAATAGACTGTGATATAGCAACTATAACATCAAAATTTTACATGATGCATGCATGTTTTCATCAGTTACTGGCTGATGAAAGTCTTAATACGTGAAATCATTTCTTGAGTTCGAATTTGAGAAAATGGAGAATTATGAAGAACTTGAAATGCATGCCCAACTCCTTTGTAAATCTTCACTTCAACCCTTTTACCAGCACTGCCCAAAGATTTGCAGAATCCCAGGTTCCTATCTTTCAATATATCCATCTCCGATACACACACCATCATGGGTGGAAGTTTCAGTTCCCTTAACTTGGTTGCACCACCGGCTAAAGGGTTGCACCATGGATGATTACGGTTCGAACCGAAAGGCAATGATAATCTCCAATACGCATCGGATGCGGATAAAGTGAGTGCCGAGTTAACTTGTGTAGGGGCATGCATCTCGGTTGCGGTCCTTGACTCGCCTCCAAAAAAGGGTTGAATCAAGATCGAGCCCTTGAGAACCAATTGCTTGATCCCGGAACCGGCCGAGGCGCTGCCGTGGGATCCTAATCTGGCGGACACATTGTAAGCTATATTGGCACCAGCACTGTCACCTGCTAGAAACAAACTAGACGGATCACAATGACTTAGCCACCACTTATGTTCAATCGATCCATTTAGAGCTTGTCTTTTAACCCACATAAGGGCTTCGATGCCGTCGTCGTAAGCAGCCGGCAGCCGGTTTTCGGGAGCTAAGCGGTAATTTACGGAGAGGATAATGCAACCGGCTTTCGAAGCAAGATCGGACAAGAACTCATTGTAGCAACTCCAAGCAGCGGAGCCAACACAGAATCCACCGCCATGAAAGTAAACGAGCAAAGGCATCTTGTTATTAGAGTAATTTGGGACGTAGATACGAGTCCATGTGCCAGTGAATTTATCTACGACGACGTCCTTAGCTGTCACACCACCGGATGCTGTGCAGGGCACGATAGGGATGATCGGAGGCCTCTCGACGTTTCCGTTTTTGTAAACTCGGATGAGCCCTTCAATCTCTTCGACTACAACAGCATGACTCTTCTGGTTTACCTGATCATTGAACCTTGGATCAAAGGGAATGGCTGCCATTCTTTTTGTTCAAGTACAATATAGAAGTAGAATTTGACTTATGGGGTTAATGGTTGAGATTTGCGAGTACATTTATCATCCTTATATAGAGAACGAAAAGGTTAGAATTTCACTTTTTTTTTCTTTTTAAATATTCAGGAATATATAGATTCACATACAGACGTAGATAAACTAAGAGTGAGCAAAACTCGACTCGATAAATCTTTTTAAATTTAAACATTTTAATTTTTTATAGTCTTAAGGTAATTACAAAGTAGTATATGATCATATTTATTCTTAACCATTTGACAATATATACCTAATATCATCTACTACTTGTTGGGTTCGATACTTTAATTTTTTTAATATAATTATATTAAACACATTATATACACGACTCACGCTCCAATCCCAGAGACACATGGGTTTTCAAATTGGGGAGGAAGCTTCCTCACCATTTTCACAAGACAAGTGGGGGAATGGACTCATTGTATAGCGTCACATACAGATTCTCACTCTTTTTCTCCCCCAAGAAGTCCTATTTCTTGTAACATAGTGTGAGGTTCATGCGCAATTGGAATCGCCAACTTTATTCTTCAAATATCTGACCAATCTTAGCTTTTGACCACATGGATATATGGCTTTATTCTTCGCCTTATTTTCCAAATGTTCAAGTTTGTGTTTACTTACGACAAAATATATTTTGACATAGATACAAGGCTTAATAGTAAAACAAGTGCCCAAATATATTTATTGTTTATTTTTTAAAATTATTTTTCGCTTGAAATATGTGTTTAAAATTTTATTTTGTTAATTTTAAGTGTCTAATCTTTAACAATGGTTCGAAAAATATATTTAGATATAATTCTTGGAATATTTTCTTAAGATATCATTAAAAATAAAAAATGATATATATATATACTAAACACTTTTTTTATCTGACGCTCATATTCGATACCTTTAAAGAATTCATGTTCAAAATATATTCGGAAAATTTTGGCATAAAGCCAAAAAATACCTCTAACGTTGGCTTAATAGTTACCTTGGCCCCCTACTCTTTTTTAAGCGATTTAACCCTTAACATTTTATTTTGGGTCAAAATAGATCTTTTGCGGATGAAAACTGTTAGTCAACTAATAGTAAACAACTTGAAATAATTTGACAAAATGACACGTCAGCAGAAAAAATAACTTGAAAGCTGTATACATTTTTTCAAGTTAACATCTTTGTATAGGACACTGTCATGTCGGCACGGGCTATCATTTAGGTTTGTCACGTCATTTCAAGCAATTTATCGTTAGTTGACTAACAGTTTTCATCTGCAAATGAGTTATTTTAACCCAAAATAATACATTAAAGGTTGAATTGCTTCAAAAAAAAAAGAAAAATAAGTGCCAAAGTGACTATTCAATCAAACATAAAAAACATTTTTTGGCATTATGCCGAGAATTTAATGTATCAGACGCAGGTATTCAATGTCCTGTGTGGTTTCCCTGCAACTAGCAGACGGTTTGTAGATAAACATTAGAGCATATTAAGAAAGTTTAAGAACATATGCTGCATTATTGTTATTCGGACGTTGTAAGCTAAGTCACTGCTACAGTATAGATTTTATGTCAAACTATCCGTATCTATGTAAGTAGATTTGGTGTTTCATAAATTTACATTATGTATTTTATTATTTATATATATACAATTTTGAACAATTAATAATTCATGTATCATAAACGTTTGACAAATTTATATATTTGTATTATATTCGTTTCTCCTTTTTATATCAAATTGTATTTTTAATTATTTTCCTAATTAAATATCAATATCGTATAATTATGTCATTTCCGATACTCACCGAGCTAAACAAAGAGTAAATTAATTAGAGATATCCCATTTAATATGATCAAGAAAAATGTACACAAAAACCAGAAAAAAAAGGAAAAGGTGGAAAATTGGGAGAGAATTTTAAAGATTTTGTTCTTGTACTTAATATATATAGAATATTTCCTTACCTCCACATCTTTTAGTTTTTATTATCAAAGTGGTCGGCTATGTATTGATATCAAACTGTATATATATTATTTTAAGATAAAACAATACATCTGATATTGATTTTATTAGCATTTACCGCTAGTATTCACTAATATTTGTTTTTTTATCAAAAACTATTTGTTTTTTTATAATCAATGTTATCCAATTCTTTAATTGCTTTTTTCAAAAGGAAAAAAAAACTTTATTTGATTACTCTAGACCGAATATTGTAAAGATTTATTATAAAGATAATTTTTTAATTTAACTTATTTACACTATTAAGATTTAAACCACTGACATTACAAAGATTTTACCAGCATTAGTAGCCTGCCATTCTGATTTTGGCATAAATTTTACTAGCATGTACAAACAAATATCGACTGGTAGTGGTTGGTAATAATAATTTCGTTAAATTAGTTTTTATTTTTATTTTTTATCTTTTATAATAATTGTTTCTAAGAAAGCTCCCCTTTGAAAAATAATTTTAAAAAAGAGAATATTTAAAAAATATATTTAAGTTCTCCTTTTTCTTTTTGAGATTGAATTTTTCAACATATCTCTCCCCTTTTTGTTATATCAAAAATAATTCAAATTTTAGTACATAGTAACAAAAGGTGAGTAAGATGAATCTTTTGAAAAATAAAAGCTCCCCCTTAATAAATGCATTTCATGTAGCTTGAAAGCATTGAAACACTTAAGAAAATTGAGTTTCAATATTGAATTTAAAAGCACATGAAATTCAATATATCCAAGACTCTTTAAAAAATTTACGCAAATATATGAATGAAACAATTTGACTCATATGCATAAAGCACTACACAATGTCATGCATTAAGAAATTTAATGACCCATGCATGAACATTTTAAAATCAAAATAGGCAATCAAATATATAATAAAAAAAACGTTAAGATTAGATGTTATCCATCTTTCTTCATTTGTGTGACTGGGGCATTCAAATATCCTTGCTTTTCTTACCATTGCTCCAACACAACTACAAGAGACATTTACTTGATTTTTTATATCCAAATTGCTTTGGATCCATTGACATTAGTTGTAATGTCCCTAGTTCCCTTAGGAACTCATACTTGTCTAATCTTATAAGATTTTTTTCTTTATAGGACAATATGCAAAGAACGATCATGATAATGACAACGTGATCATTTTGTCATTATGGGATAAGATAAATTATTAGAAATAATTTCTTTTTCTTTTTTTAAGCATTCAAGCTTAACTTTCAAATCAAGATTTTCTTTTTCAAAATCTCTATTGCTCTTTTTTCAAAACTGTAAATCTTTTTTCAAATTTTTATTTTGGTTTCAAATTCTAAATTTGTTTTCAAAAGAAAATTATTTTCAAATTCAAGTTTTGAAATTATTTTCTTATATTTGGAATTCATGGTCTCAAATTCTAAAAATAATTCATTAAAAGCATCTTGTAACTCATCAAAAGAATATGAATTCAATTCACTAGAGTTAGAAGATACCTTGGGCTCATCAAGAGCCATCAAACATTCCACCTTAAGGATTGAGAGGAGGTTGGCACATGATGAAACATCATCTTTATTCTCTCACTTCTTGTTTTCATAGAGTTTCTCAAGCTTCTTTCATATCTCTTTGGCACTTTTGCATATGGAGACTCTCTTGGAAACATCTTAATTGAGGCCACAAAGAAGAATGTGCATAGCCTAGCCCAATCATCTTTGCCGAGATGGTTCATATTGTCAACCACAGTCACACCACCATCATCAAATCTTTCACCTATGGAACTATCTTGAGCCGCATCTTCCTCAAGCTAGAGATAGATTGTTCCTACGATCTCACGTGTCCCCTTATGAAACCTATTGATGCTAGATCCCTTCGCAAAGCCAAATTCATCAATGGTGAATGGGTTCGGGATCTCAATGCTCAAGATGAAGTCAACGGAGATGTTGCTTCTGTCGAGGATCCTCCCGTGGCTCTGGTTGTAACCCCATTCCCGTATCCATCATTGAATACGAGTCAGAGATGTCACATGACACTTTATAAAACAATTCACTCTTAAAAATATGTAAAAATTTGTTTCTAATAAAGTAAAACACAAACTCGGAGATCATTTTACCTTTCAAAAATAACAAAATGATAATTCAATAAATAATAGACTTTGAATCAAAATAGACAATTTTATTTCATTTATGCATGCCACTAAAATTAATCAAAAACCTCAAGTAGGATGTCATTATTGTGGTAGCTTGATGAAATTCTCTGAACTTGATGTAACGCCTTGCTTACTCCAATGTCTTGAACCACATACGTGTGCAAAATCAAACACACGCTAAGTACGAACTTAGTGAGGCAATTAAACCTATTTAATTAAAACATGCAATAATGCATTACAGTATATCATATGGAAGTGCAATACAGTTCCTGCAAAATGACAAGCGATCCCAATACAATTTATAACATTTCATCATTCATCATAGTAAATGAGAAACTAACTTATTTCAAAGAATCATAATTGTATGTATATATCCAAAGTCATAATATAATTCTTACTTTATCAGTAGTAAATACGATAGACTTACTGGCCTATCCCTATCCACCTGCATAAAAGTATTTCATGAATTATAGCCCAAAGTACAATTTCATGTGAACCTATGGTATACGAGTCATCATAATGACACCGTAGTGTCTGCAACGCCGTAGCGTCTGATGTTGAGTACGTACTCGAGGCTTTGCTCCTCATTATCGCACTTTTTGTGCTAGTTGACACCGAAGTGTCTAAACAACATCGTAGTGTCTGAAGTCAACACCGTGTCTGGATACGCCGTAGTGCTGGAACGCAGTTGCTAAGACTCTATGGATATCGAATTATACCAAAGACTCACACACTAGTACTCAGACATAACAATATAATATTTTCACATTCAATACCAAATCCATCAATACTATCATCCATAATTCGATTATGGGCAGCTCATATCCAAAATCTAAAAGTTTGATTTATCTTAGATAAATCTACAACAATGACAATGTATCAGACATGTCACATTATTAATTCATAATATTTATACAATTATTAATTAACATGCATTTTAATTAATATCAAGGTCGACTTGTCGCAAGTCGTCCTATTTGTAACATGCCATACATGCATATAATGCACTCACCTTGGCCACTTAACACAATGCCTCACTAGGTCCTAGTTCGATCCTTTCTTTCATAGTACCTCGAACCTTCTTTGATTCGGACTTGACTTTATTAATCACATGAATACAACAAAATATTTGTTAGATTCAAATTTATCAATACCTTAAACATGATGTCTAATATAATCATTCGAATATAAAATTTCCAAATATTTTTCTTTTCTTCCTTGTACTGTTCAAAAAATTCATTATGGTCCTTAGTGACCAATTTGAACTTCCAATAATTCTTCCGAGCTTGCTAACTAACATTTAAATACAAAATGTTTCAAATTCAATTTTCTGATTGCTTGCGCTACCTTCAAAGATTTACTTATACAGGGCAGAATACATATTGGATCTTAGTTTCCTTTATGCTGGAGAAACTAGATTCGATAACGGTTCTAACGGTATAAACCACTTAAATTAATAAAATATACAAAATTATGAAAATTCCTTACATTCATGCCACATAGTTATTCAGGCAGAAACTGCTCTGTAATTTTTCTGACCTTCATTCGATTAAAAATTCATATCTTTTAACTTGGAACTCGAAACCAGTTTCCATTTGCTGGAAACAAAACTAGACTAACAAATCTTTACAATGATATAAAATTCATCATCTAACCAGTTTTGTAGAATTTATGGCGATTTTTTAAACTTACTGTCATAATTCAAATTCCAACATAACTTTCCATAAATAACTTCTAATTTACACCAACTTCTCCTTATTTCTCTACTTGTCAATTTAGTCCCATCACTTTACTTCAAATGACTAGAATAAAGCTTGTATTCATATGTTCTCTTTACATCCTTTATCAAAATAGGCTTAAACCTTTACTTCTTTAATTTCTCTTGATTTGTCGAGATGGTCACCAAAATTTCAAATATAAGGATTCAAGCTTCTTAACTTTGCAAATTAGTCATCCAATCAACATTACTACCTTAATTCCATCATTTTAAATAAAAATCAAATTTAATCCTTCTACATATCCTCTTTTCTGAGTAGGCCATTCAAGTTTGATAATTTGTCAAAATGGTCACTAATGTGATTAATCGTCAGTTTAGCATTCTAACTTCATTTTCATGTCTCTAACATCATTAATAATATAAATACACATCAAATTCATAAAATTCAGATCTGGTCCCTTAATTTTGAAGCTTGCCGAAATGGTCCATATGTATTTAACTTAGGTTTTGCTTCCAAATAACAAATCAAGCTTACTAGATCATTAATCCAACATCACAAACCCTAAGAATTGAATCCATAAGCCCTAATCTTCTTTATACAAACCAAAATATTTAGGTTTTAAATCCCAACTCAATAACATGATTCTAACATCATACAAGCATGATTCTAACTTAAAATCAACCATGGATTCATAAAATCATAAAATCTCCAATTTGTTCGTAAACCCTAATTTCTTCCTCATATCAAATCTCATCAACCAAGAAAGTATTATATGAATTATTTACATCAAAAGATAGAGCTCGAAGAGTAGAACAACTTTTTAGTTCGAAAGATTACCTGAAAATCGAGATTCGGGGCTTAAATCGAGCTTGTAAAATTTTTCTCTTCTTTTTCTCTTCACCAACGTTTTGAAGAGTATTTTTGCTGATAATTCCTTCATATTTCATATATTTAAGACACTTGTATCATTAAAAATGAATTTTTAATTCGATAAATTCCACTTTCCAAAAATACCCTCCAACTAGATTTATATTTCTAATTTGCCATTTTGTAACATTCTAACTAGACTTAGTTGGATTTTAATCAGACATTATTCATCCATAAATGAAATATCAAAATTCCCTCCATGTCTCTTTTGGGCAAAATGACCAAAATGCTCGTTACTAATCAACTTACTCACAAAATTGCCATTCCATGTCATTTCGACCAATTTAAATTTTTCATAATCTTTTAACATCCAAATATCGATAAAAGATATTCTATGACTCTTATAAGGTCCATGGAACTATCTCTGAAATTTTAGCTCTATCTGATTATCCGAATATTTTTCTAAATTGTATTGCTTTATAGCTATTAATACAAACTTTGTACAAAAATTCGGGTAACACGAAAATGTCATTCTTGGGGGTAAACTATTCATGTACGGGGTTAAAATACATAACTTTTGAAAATTACACTTTGACCCCTGAACTTTTCTAAAGTTTATACTTTAACCACAAAAATTTCAAAATTTACATTTTGGTCACTAGCCAAAAATTTGGATATTGCAATGCTCTCCCCCTTAAGAAAATTAGTCCTTGAATTTTCAACACATACTTGGTTCAAAAAGGTGAGGAAATTGCTTTCTCATTTTCGGATATTACAATGCTCTCCCCCTGAAATTTGCCAAGTCGTTTCCTCAATTTTATAATTCACCAAAGAGCTTTAACAAGCGGAATCAACTTATTCCTTAGTTTTTTTGACTCCATGTGCTAGTATCTTTACCAATTCTTCCTCATAAGTCAAATCTGGCTGAATCTCATTTCCTCCGGGATAATGACATGTAAAGAATCTGATCGATACTTCTTGAGCATCGATACATGGAATACATTGTGAATCTTGTCCATTTCTGGAGGTAAAGCTAGTTGATAAGCCACTGGACCAACTCTTTTCAAAATCTTATATGGTTTAATAATTCTCTGACTCAACTTTCCTTTTTACCTTACTGAATTCTTTTCAGGCATATCTTATCTCTTATCTGTAAATCTTTGATCCGATTTGTCAATGTATACTTGAGCTGAAGTTGTGTAATCAATACATTATCTTCTTCCAAAGATAATTAGACATTCAATGCTTATAAGGCAAATGATGACTTTCAGCAAGATACATCAACTACTACTTTAGCCTTATTACATCAATATACATCCCAACCTATTATGGGATGTATCATTAAATAACATGGAATCCTTATTAACTTCATACTGTAGTAATACTAGCGCTATCATCTTAACTTCTTAGAATCTACTTAGATCCTCTTTGTTGAGACAATGTGACCTAGAAATACAACTTGACTTAATCAAATTCACATTTAAGTAACTTTGCATACAACTACCTTTCCCACAAGGCTTATATCACTATTCGTAAATGTTTATCACAATCTTCTTTCATACTACACTTTTGATAAAGCCATCTTTATGCTCGATTGATAGCTGTTACTGTAAGAAATTTCATCTAGTGGCACATACTTTTCCCAAAAGCCTTCAAACTCAATCAAATAGAAACTATACATATCATTCAAAATCTGAATTAATCTTTCAGATTGTTTGTCCTTCTATGGATGCAAAGTAGTGCTGAAATTATGTCGAGTCTCTAATGTCTTATGCAAGGAACTTTAAAATTTAGAGATAATCTTGGATCTTAATCACACACAATGAAAATAGGTACATCACGCCATTTTATAGTACTTCAGATTTATCGCTCAGCATATTTATTCATTACCAATTGTTTCAATCTATCTATAATTACCAAATCGAATCATCTTTAATCGGTATAATTGGTAACCTAGTTATGAAATCCATCATAATTCTTTTCCACTTCCACTAGGGGAATGAAAATATGTTACCACATTTTTTAAGGTACTTTATGTTTCACTTCTAGTTGATAGCATGTCAAGCATGTAGCCATAAATTCAGTTACTGTATTTTTTATTTTTGGACATCAATATTTACTCTTCAGACCTAGATACCTCATATTCCTTTCTGGATGCATCATCAAGAACATAATATTTTTCTCAGACATCCAACATAATTAACTTTGAAGTCTTTATTTTCACCATTTTCAATTTGTTCTAACCTTGGCAACATTTTTCATCTTTCAATTGAAAATATTTAATATGACCTAAATGAATAGGTCTAAACTAAAGTTCTATAATTAACATACCAATCTTTTTCCAATACAGTTGCACATTCATTGCTCTTAAAGTAAAGAATATCTTCCAACTAAATGCATTGGTTACTATATTGGCCTTTTCAAGATAGTAGTCAATCACAACATCATAATCCTTATGAAGTTTGATCTACCTTCTTTGCCTCATGTTCAACTCCTTTTGAGTTAGCAGATACTTTAAACTTTTATAATTTGTGTAAATGTAGCATCACTCACCATATAGATAATGGCGCCATATCTTTTAAGCAAATACAACTGTTACTAACTCTAAATCATGAGTAGGATAATTCCTCTTATAAGTCTTAAGTTGCCTTGAAGCATAGGCCACTACTTTTCCTTCTTGCATAAGTACGCATCCCAAACCATTATGACAAGCATCGCTATAAACCACATAATCTCTGCCTGATTCTGGTTGTACTAGCACCAGGGCTTCTGTTAAGATCATTTATAATGTCTCAAAACTTTCTTGGCACTTATCCGTCTAAATAAATGGTACATCTTTCCTCAATAGCTTGGTCAGTGTGGAGGCAATTATCGAGAATTTCTTTACAAACCTTTGATAATAACCAGCAAGTCCCAAGAAACTTCGAACCTCGGAAACATTCTTCGGAGTTTTTCATTCAACTATAACTTGTACTTTCTTGGGATCTACTCTTATCCCCTCTGCTGAAACCACATGGCCAAGAAAAGCAACTTCCGGCAACCAAAATTAACACTTTGATAGCTTAACATACAACTCTTTTCTCGAAGGGTTTGAAGAACAATGCGAAGGTAGGCATCATGTTCTTCTTTTGTCTTTGAATAAACTAAAATATCATCGACGAATACCTCCAAAAATTGATCCAAGTAAGGTTGAAATACTCGGTTCATCAGATCTATGAATGCCGCAGGAGCATTTGTCAAACCAAACGACATCACTACAAACTCATAGTGTCCATACCAAGTTTGAGAAATTGTCTTTGGAATATCTTCTTCCCTGATCTTTAACTGATGATACCCCGATCGGAGATCAATCTTAAAAAAATGGATCCATGCGATTATGCATAGATTATCGTCGATTAAATAAGGTGACAGTAAAAAATAAGTATCCTATTCCGAAGATTGATGATCTTTCTGATCAGTTAAAATAACACCACATTCCCGTATCCAACACTGAATACGAGTCAGAGATGCCACATGATACTTTATAAAATAATTCACTCTTAAAAATTTGTAAAATTTTGTTTCTAATAAAGTAAAACACAAAATCTGAGCTCCATTTACCTTTTAAAAATAACAAAATGACTATTAAATAAATAATAGACTCTGAACCAAAATAGACAATTTCATTTCATTTATACATGCCGCTAAAATTAATCAAAAACCTCAAGTAGGATGTCATTACTGTGGCAGCTTGATGAAATTCTCTGAAATTGATGTAACGTCTTGCTTACTCCATTATCTTGAACTACCTACGTGTGCAAAATCAAACACGCGCTAAGTATGAACTTAGTGAGGCAATTAAACCTATTTAATTAAAACATGCAATAATGCATTACAATATATCATATGGAAGTGCAATACAGTTCCTGCAAAATGACAAGCGATCCCAATACAGTTTATAACATTTCATCATTTATCATAGTAAATGAGAAACTAACTTATTTCAATGAATCATAATTGTATGTATATATCCAAAGTCATAATATCATTCTTACTTTATCAGTAGTAAATACGATAGACCTACTGGCCTATCCACTTGCATAAAAGCATTTCATGAATTATAGCCCAAAGTACAATATCATGTGAACCTATGGTATAAGAGTCATCATAACTACACCGTAGTGTCTGCAATGTCGTAGCGTCTGATGTTGAGTACGTACTCGAGGATGCCCTTTGCTCCTCATTATCGCACCTTTTGTGCTAGTTGACACCGAAGTATCTAAACAACACGGTAGTGTCTGAAGTCAACACCGAAGTGTTTGGAACGCACTGTAGTGCTGGAACGTAGCTGCTAAGAATCTATGGATATCCAATTATACCAAAGACTCTCACACTAGTACTCGGGCATAACAATATAATATTTTCACACTCAATATCAAATCCATCAATACTATCATCCATAATTCGATTATGGGCAGTTCATACCCAAAATCTAAAAATTTGATTTATCTTAGATAAATTTACAAACTATGACAATGTATCAGACATGTCACATTATTAATTTATAACATTCACACAATTATTAAGTAACATGCATTTTAATTAATATCAAGGTCGACTTGTCGCAAGTCGTCCTATTTGTAACATGCCATACATGCATATAATGCACTCACCTTGGCCACTTAACAAAGTGCCTCACTAAGTCCTAGTTCGATCCTTTCTTTCATAGTACCTCGAACCTTCTTTGATTCACACTTGACTTCATTAATCACATGAATAAAACAAAATATTTGTTTGTTCAAATCTATCAATACCTTAAACATGATGTCTAATATAATCATTCAAATATAAAATTTCCAAATATTTTTCCTTTCTTCAGTGTACTGTTCAAAAAACTCATTATGGTCCTTAGTGACCAATTTGAACTTCCAATAATTCTTCTGAGCTTGCTAACTAACATTTACATACAAAATGTTTCAAATTCCATTTTCTTATAGCTTGCGCTACCTTCAAATATTTACTTTTATAGGGCAGAATACATACCGAATTTTAGTTTCCTTTACACTGGAGAAACTAGATTCGATAACGTTCTAATGTTATAAACCACATAGATTAATAAAATCTTTAAAAATTATGAAAATTCCTTACATTCACATCATAGAGTTGTCCAGGCAGAAACTGCTATATAATTTTTCTGACCTTCATTCGATTAAAAATTCATATCTTTTAACTCGAAATCATCTTCCGTTTGTTGGAAACGAAACTAGACTAATAAATCTTTACAACGGTATAAAATTCATCATCTAACCATTTTGTAGAATTTATGGCGATTTTTTAAACTTACTGGCATGATTCAAATTTCAACATAACTTTCTATAAATAACTTCTAATTTACACCAACTTCTCCTTATTTCTCTACTTGTCAATTTAGTCCAATCACTTTACTTCAAATGACTAGAATAAAGCTTGTATTCATATGTTCTCTTTACATCCTTCATCAAAATAGGCTTAAACCTTCTCTAATTTCTCTTGATTTGTCGTGATGGTCACCAAAATTTCAAATATAAGGATTTAAGTTTCTTAACTTTGCAAATTAGTCCTCCAATCAACATTACTACCTTAATTCCATCATTTTAACTAAAAATCAGATTTACTCCTGCTACATATCCGCTTTGCCGAATAGACCATTCAAGTTTGACAATTTGTCAAAATGGTCACTAATGTGATTAATCGTTGGTTTAGCATTCTAACTTTATTTTCATGTCTCTAGCATCATTAATAATATAAATACACATCAAATTCATAAAAATCAGATCTGATCCTTTAATTTTGAAGCTTGCCGAAATGGTCCCTATGTATTTAACTTAGGGTTTTGCTTCCAAACAAAAAATCAAGCTTACTAGATCTTTAATCCAACATCACAAACCCTAAGTTAGACTTGAATCCATAAACCCTAATCTTCTCTATACAAACCGGAACATGTAGGTTTTAAATCCCAACTCAATAACATGATTCTAACATCATACAAACATGACTCTAACTTAAAATCAACCATGGATTCATAAAATCATAAAAGCCCCAATTTGTTCAAAAACCCTAATTTCTTCCTCATATCAAATATCATCAACCAAGCAAGTATTCTATGAATGATTTACATCAAAATATAGAGCTTGAAAAGTAGAACAACTTTGTAGTTTGAAAGATTACCTGAAAACCGAGATTCGGGGCTTAAATCGAGCTTGTAAAATTGTTCTCTTTCTTTTTCTCTTCACCAACGTTTTGAAGAGTATTTTTGCTGATAATTCCTTCATATTTCATATATTTAAAACACTTGTATCATTAAAAATGAATTTTTAATTCAATAAATTCCACTTTCCAAAAATACTCTCCAACTATATTTATATTTTTAATTTGCCATTTTGTAACATTCCAACTAGAATTAGTTGGATTCTAATCAGCCACTATTCATCCATAAAAGAAATCTCAAAATTCCCTTTATGTCCCTTTTGGGAAAAATTGACCAAAATGCCCTTTACTGATCAACTTACTCACAAAATTGCTATTCCATGGCATTTCGATCAATTTAAATTTTTCTCGGTCTTTTTAACATAAAGTATCCATAAAATGATATTTTATGACTCTTCTAAGGTCCATGGAACTATCTCTGAAATTTTAGCTCGATCCGAATATTTTTTCGAACTTTATCGCTTTATAGCATTAATACAAACTCCGTACAAAAATTCGGGTAACACGGAAACGTCATTATTGGGGGTAAATTATTCATTTACAGGGTTAAAATACATAACTTTTGAAAATTACACTTTGATCCCTAAACTTTTCCAAAGTTTATACTTTAGCCGCAAAACTTTCAAATTTTACATTTTGGTCACTAGCCAAAAATTGGGATATTAGACCGGTTGCTCCACCATCCTTTGATGACATACCTTGATAGGAATTTTGACGCGCTTGACACGAGCATGGATGCGAGATTCACCTCTATGGATACGAGATTGACTTCTATAGAGACGAGGTTGTCTACCATAGATCATCATGTTTCTTCGGTCGACATCTCTCTTACCACCTTTCATCATGAATGGCATGGAAATGTTCATGGTAACAGTGATGATGATGAGGTCGACGATGATGATGACGACGCATCGACCTAGTCATTTTATTTTGCATATCATATCATATAGACTTATTTGGATTTTATGCACCTATGTTGCTTTGACATTTCCTATGACTTATGTATTACTTGTTTATGTTTGGTTTTATGTTTTTGATAATTTGGATATTGTTGGATTATTATGCTTTGAATATTTATTACATTATATATTTTAAGTTAATGTTTTGGAGCTATTTTTTAATTATATATGGTTATGTTTTGATTTATATTTACCTTATTGATTTTGATCTAACAAAAAGGGGAGAAGTGAGTTTATAATTTTTTTCAAAAACAAATAGCCTTTTAGTCAAAAAGAAAGGGGTAGAGACTTAGAAATTTATTTGGTTTTGCTATACAAAAAGGGGGAGATTGTTAAACCAATATTTTGATTTTGATATAACAAGGAATAATTTGCAATGAATAAAATTTTAAGGGTACTTGAAATTACTCACAATTGACAAGCATTCGAACTAAAATAATTTTCTAAGTCAATCTTTTTAAGCAAAATATTTTTCTAAGTGTTTTCGTACTCAATCAAGCCATTTTGGTAAGTGAGTACCAATACGGCCATATGCGTACCGGTACGGGTTTTCAATTTAGAATCTATTCTATTTCTAAATGACAACCGAGTACCGGTATGGCTATACGCGTACCGGTACGGGATTTCATCTCTATAAATCTAAATGGCAACTGAGTACCGGTATGAACTTTGGCATACCGGTTGGGCTTTAAAATATTTTAAATGTTTGTTAGATTTTTGGAGTGAAACTTGTTTTCAAATGACTTAAGTAACGGTATGCAATACGCGTACTGATATACAAGCGTTATAAAGACTCTCCAAAAATTTTAGTATGTACATTCAGTGTCGGTACGATGCATAGCGTACTGGTACCTCTTGTAAAATCTTCACTTCGTACCGATACGCAAACCCGCGTACCGATACCCCTTACTTGTAACGGCTATTTTCTCTTTGAGCATGTGTCGATATAGAAGTTCGTGTACCGATACCCACTGTTGCCAAACTACATTTAATGCGGGAAAATTTGTTCCCAGCGGCTCTATTCAATTCCCAAACGGCTAGAAATCAATGAAAGGGGTATAAAAACAAGTCTCCAAAAGCTTCTTTACAACAAGACAACTATTCTAAAGCATCAAAGCAAATATCCAAGTTTTTGAGCTCTTTATTGTCAAATCTTATACCCACTTGAGTGTTCTTCATTGTATTTCTTTGTCAATCAAGTGTTGGGTTTTAGTGAACTTTAAATTGTGCAAACAACTTCCTTTGGAGGATATTCATAGTT
This sequence comes from Hibiscus mutabilis, assembly GCA_019671005.1. Lineage (NCBI taxonomy): Eukaryota > Viridiplantae > Streptophyta > Magnoliopsida > Malvales > Malvaceae > Hibiscus > Hibiscus mutabilis. The sequence goes on from CM033723.1 coordinate 37,691,431, forward strand.
TGCTTCTTTGTTTCCAATATTAGGAAAGGGATTGCTAGACTTTGGGGTATAAGTCTAGGATTTGTGAGGTTATCTTCTTTAGCCTAAAAGAAAAGACATATTAGTGAATTTGTGAAATCCTTAGTGTGGATAGCTAAGGTTGTGGATGTAGACCTTGTTAGAAGGTTGAACCACTCTAAATCACTTATGCAAATTTTCTTTCTTTTTGCAATTTGCTTCCACCAATTTTTTAATTACCAATTCACCCCCTCTCTTGGCCATTTCCATTGATTGATCAACTCAATAATAAATTTTTCCTATGAAACTTAAATTTAAAGTGAGATTATTAATTATAAATTTCTATTAGTTTGTTGAAACACAATTTTCACTGAAAATCAAGTGTTTCAAAACTGACAATGCAAAGGAATTTGATATGTTTGACTTTTTTAAGTTCAAGGGAGTACTTCATCAGAATTCTTGTACTCATATTCCTCAGTAAAATAGTGATGTTGGAAGAAAGCATCAGCATATTCTTGTAGTTGTAAGAACTTTAAAAATACATGCCATTCTGTCATTACCTTTTTTGATCGATTGTTTTCTTCAATAGCTTACTTGATAATCTTATTCCCAATCCTATTTTGAATAATCAAACTCCATTTGAAATGTTATTTCAAGAAAAACAAGCTTTTAATTATTTGAAAGTTTTGGGTTGTTTAGCTTTTACATTTGTTTTAGTTAAACCAAAGACAAAGATGCATCCAAAGGCTACTAAATGTGTTTTCCTTGGATATCCTAAACATATCAAATCCTATAGGCTATATGATTTAGAAAATAAACATATTTTTGTTTCTAGAGATGTCACTTTTTTCGTAACACAATTTTTTTAAAGAAGATTTTAATCTCTCTCTTTCTACTGATGATAGACTTCTTGTATTTCATAATGATATTTTGCTTGAGAAAGTTAATCAAATAGAGATACCAATAGCTCTAATTAATGTTTCAAATTTTGAAGAAGGACAATTAGCTCAAACACAATTTTAATACCATCTTGAACTAGTAGCACTTGACCTCCAATGCGGCCTTCAATAAGGCCTTCTTAAAATGCCTAGTTGCCAAAAAGATACAAAGATTATTTATTTTCCTTGCCTAAGACGAGGATTACTCCTCATAACATAGCTCATGTTCTATCTTATCACAATATTTCTCCTCAAAATCAGTCTTATATACTCCATATAATATCATTATTTTTAACTGATTCAAAGAGTTATAAACAATCAATCTTGCATGAATTTTGAAAGCAACCCATGCATGGAAAAATTATAGCCATATAAAACAATAAGATTTGGGACTTGGTTCATGTTCCTACTAGAAAGCAAACAATAGGGTGTAAATGGGTTTATATAGCTAAGATCAAAATAGAAAGTTATAAGGCAAGACTTGTAGCTAAAAATTATACTCAGCAATCAGAAGTAGATTTTCTTGACACTTTTAGTCATGTTGCTAAGATTACTACTATAAGAACTATCATGACTATAGCTGTTGTAAAGCACTGGAATCTATACCAATTAGACATTAACAATAATTTTTGAATGGTTACTTACAGGAAGAAGTTTACACGGACTTACCTCATAGTTTTTCTACTAAAAATATTGGTTTAGTTTGTAAACTAAATAAGAGTTTATATAGTTTGAGACATGGGCGAAGCCAAATTGATAATTGGGGTGACACCCTAAAATTTTTTGAAAATTGTATTTTTTTATATAATTTGTATATAAAAAATTAAAAAATATATAATTGACACCCCTTTATAAATAAAATGACACCCTTTTATAAATAATTAAATTCTCTTAAATACCATTTAAAAAAATGTCACCCCTTAAATAAGTTTCTGGCTTCGCTCCTGGTTTAAGACAAACTAGTCAAAAATGGAATGAAAGACTAACCACTGCTTTAGTTACACAAGGTTTTAAACATGGTGTTTCTTATACTTCTCTTTCTTTTAAAGAATGTTTTAAAGTATATTGCTTTTGTTGTATATGTAGATGACATTATTCTTGCTAGTTTTAGTATGGAAGAAATATCTAAGATAAAACAGGTTCTCCATGATACTTAAAGATTAAGGATCTAGAAGAATTGAAGTTTTTGTTAGGACTAGAGGTAGCTCGTTCTAAATTAGGTATTAATATGTGTCAAAGGAAATATACCTTAGACTTGCTAAAAGAAACTGGTTTTTTAGGATCGAAACCAGCTTTAACTCCTATTGTCGAAACTAGTAAAATTTCTAAAACAGAAGGTTAACCATTATCTGGAGTAACATGTTATAGAAGACTAATTGGTAAGCTTTTGTATCTTACTAATACTAGACCTGATCTAACTTATCTTGTTCAACAATTATCTCAATTTCTTGCAGCATCTACAAGCATTCATCTTACAGCAACACATCGAGTCCTTAGATATTTAAAAGAAACTCCAAGACAGGGCTTATTTTTTCATGCTACTAATGAAATAAAATTTAATGGCTTTTGTGATTCAGACTGAGCTTCTTGTCCTGATTCGATAAGATCAACAACATATTTTTGTATCTTTTTAGGCTATCATTGATTTATTGTAAATCTAAGAAACAACAAACAATATCTCGATCGTCTAGTGAAGTTGAAATCGTGTTATGGCAGCAGTTAGTTGTCTAATATAGTGGCTGAATTCCTTACTTTCAAACTTACAACTTACCCATGCATCAACTAATCTATATTGTGACAATTTATCTGCTATTAAAATTGCAGAAAATCCAGTTCAACATGAATAGACTAAGCATATCGATAGATTGTCATTTGATAAGAGAAAAGATTCTGAAAGGAGTTATCACTCTCATGCAAGTTTCATCACATAACTGATTGATTCACTAAAGCCTTGTCCCCTTCAACTTTTTTGAACTCTACATCCAAGTTAGGCTATCATTGTTTCATTAAGAAAACTATTTCAATTTCTCATTTAGCTGGACAAGGTTTTGATATTTTCATTCATAAGAAGAATGATTGGTTTGTTAATCTGGATAATATGCTTACTAAGTCTCCAAGTAACTTTAAGCTGAATAGTTAACACACAAATACAAACAAATGTAGGGGATAATAATATTAAACTTTTGAATTAATACGAATAACTAATCCAAATATGTTTCAACTAAAAAGGCCGAGAAGATAGAATTAATAAGAATTTTGCCGAGAACAAAAGTTTAAATAGGCTGTGACATAGCAACTATAACATCAAAATTTTACATGATGCGTGTATGATTTCATCAGTTACTAGTTGATGAAAGTCTTAATATGTGAAATCATTTCTTGAGTTCGAATTTGGGAAAATGGAGAATTATGAAGAACTTGAAATGCATGCCCAACTCCTTTGTAAATCTTCACTTCAACCCTTTTACCAGCACTGCCCAAAGCATTGCAGAATCCCAGGTTCCTATCTTTCAATATATCCATCTCCGATACACACACCATCGTGGGTGGAAGTTTCAGTTCCCTTAACTTGGTTGCACCACCGGCTAAAGGGTTGCACCATGGATGGTCACGGTTCGAACCGAAAGGCAATGATAATCTCCAATACGCATCGGATGCGGATAAAGTGAGTGCCGAGTTAACTTGTGTAGGGGCATGCATCTCGGTTGCGGTCCTTGAATCGCCTCCGAAAAAGGGTTGAATCAAGATCGAGCCCTTGAGAACCAATGGCTTGATACCGGAACCGGCCGAGGCCCTGCCGTGGGATCCTAATCTGGCGGACACATTGTAAGCTATATTGGCACCAGCACTGTCACCTGCTAGAAACAAACTAGACGGATCACAATGACTTAGCCACCACTTATGTTCAATCGGTCCATTTAGAGCTTGTTGTTTAACCCACATAAGGGCTTCGATGCCGTCGTCGTAAGCAGCCGGAAGCTGGTTTTCGGGAGCTAAGCGGTAATTTATGGAGAGGATAATGCAACCCGCTTTCGAAGCAAGACCGGACAAGAACTCATTGTAGCAACTCCAAGCAGCGGAGCCAACACAGAATCCGCCGCCATGATAGTAAACGAGCAAAGGCATCTTGTTATTAGAGTAATTTGGGACATAGATACGAGTCCATGAGCCGGTAAATTTATCTACGACGACGTCCTTAGCTGTCACACCACCGGATGCTGTGCAGGGGACGATAGGGATGATCGGAGGCCTCTCGACGTTTCCGTTTTTGTAAACTCGGATGAGCCCTTCAATCTCTTCGACTACAACAGCACGACTCTTCTGGTTTACCTGATCATTGAACCTTGGATCAAAGGGAATGGCTGCCATTCTTTTTGTTCAAGTACAATATAGAAGTAGAATTTGACTTATGGGGTTAATGGTTGAGATTTGCGAGTACATTTATCATCCTTATATAGAGAACGAAAAGGTTAGAATTTCACTTTTTTTTTCTTTTTAAATATTCAGGAATATATAGATTCACATACAGACGTAGGTAAACTAAGAGTGAGCAAAACTAGACTCGATAAATCTTTTTAAATTTAAACACTTTAATTTTTTATAGTTTTAAGGTGATTACAAAGTAGTATATATTTATATTTATTTTTAACCCTTTGACAATATACATACCGAATATTATCTAATTTTTCACTGTGACCACTTGTTGGGTTCGATACTTTAATTTTTTTAATATAATTATATTAAACACATAATATACACGACTCACGCTCCAATCCGAGACACACATGGGTTTTCAAGTTGGGGAGGAAGCTTCCTCACCATTTTCACAAGACAAGTGGGGGACTGAAACATTGTGTACCGTCACATACAGATTCTCACTCTTTTTTTTCCCCAAGAAGTCATATTTCTTGTAACTTAGTATGAGGTTCATGCGCAAATGGAGTCGCCAACTTTATTCTTCAAATATCTGACCAATCTTAGCTTTTGACCCATTCATATATGGCTTTATTCTTCGCCTTATTTTCCAAAATATCCATGTTTGTGTTTACTTGCGACAAAATATATTTTGATATAGATATAAAGATATAAGCCTTTGAGTATTTTATACAGGCAAATTTCATACTCGATATCTTTAAAGTATTCATGTTCAAAATATACTCGTACAAATATAATACATCCGACGCAGGTACTGAATGTCCTGTGTGGTTTCCCTGCAAGTAGCAGACAATTTGTAGATAAAACATTAAAGCATATTAAGAAAGTTTAAGAATAGATGCTGCATTATTGTCATTCGGACCTTGTAAGCTAAGTCAATGCTACCAATTTTTTTTTATCCAGAATAGTATAGACCTAATGTCAAACTATCCGCATCTCTCTAAGTAGATTTGGTGTTTCATAAATTCACATTATATAATCATATTTAAGTTATTTATATATGAATTTTGAACAATTAATAATTCATGTTATAACTATTCAAAAAAAAATCATGTTATAAAAAATCTTTACAAAGTTATATATTTGTCTCATGTTCGTATCTCCATTTTATATCAGATGGTATTTTAATTATTTTTTAATTAAATAATCAATATCGTATAAACATGTCATTCCAAATACTCACCAAGCCAAACTAGGAGTGAATTAACTAGAGATATCCCATTAATATGATAAAGAAAAATGTACAAAAAACAACCAAAAAAGAAAAGGAAAGGGTGGAAAAGTTGGGAGAGATTCTAAAGATTTTGTTCTTGTACTTCATATATATATTATATATAGAGAGAGAGAATATTTCCTTACCTCCACATCTTTAAGTTTCTATTATCAAAGTGGTCGGCTACATATTGATATCAACTATATGTATATTTATTTTAAGATAAAACAAAACACTTGATATTGATTTTATTTACATTTACCGACTAGTATTCACTATTATTTGTTCTCGGCTATAACTTATTTAATTTTTTTAACTCTAGATAATTTTTTATTAAATAGAGATATTACATTACAATACCGGGATTCGAACCCATATAAGATGGAACAATATGAGCATTTTTAGCCACTAGGCCAATTAGTGGATCTCTATAACTCATTTAATCTTTTATTGACTGATTCGAACCGGATATTATAGAGGTTTATCACGAGACGACCCTCTCAATTCAATTTATTCCTTTACAACATCAAGATTTAAACATTTAATATTAAAATTTAACATTTTATCCCACTAAAATAATTTATTGTTCACCTCCATTACTAATCTCTAGTATTTGTGGCTATAATATTTTTGACATTAGTAGCCTACCATTCTGATTTTGCTATAATAATTTCGTATATTAGTTTTTTTTATTTTTAATTTCCAACATATTTTATCTATTCGTAATTACACGATATATAAAATTATCATAACAAAACGAATACTTTTACTAGTATGGTATTGATTACTTTACTCCTCTGATATTAATATATCCATGGCTATTTCTTTATTAGTTATTTTTTTAATTTTGGCTTTTTTATGTATTTGATGATCTTCGTGATAAGTTATGTCTATAATTATGATTAACGCGTCACGTTAAAAAAGTATGTTGGTAACTTTATTTTTTAATAATATGTAAGCTAAACTTCATTAGAAATCAAAATAGAGAAACAGTCCAAAAGAAATGAAATTGTAACAGAAAATAACAAAATACAGTTTATCTAAATAGAAAAAATTAAAAAGCGAAATATCAAACCCGCAAAACACGTCTAATGGGCTGCAAAACAGGGATAAAGATGAACCACAAGAGAAATAAAAGCAATGAGCAAGTCTTTATCCACCTATATGCTTCAGGATTGAAGTAGGAATTATGAGCAAAATCAGCAATCTTGGAGGTTACTTCTCAAAATGAATCTAACTGCATCTGTAAACGAACCACAAAAGAGATCAAACTACTAAAAATCACCAACAAATCGTAAATCAAAACCGAGTGTCGTAAAAAAAAGTATCTACTAGAATTTGACATATAGATAATAAAATTAATGGTTGACATATAGATAATATTTCTTAAATAGCATACGATCGTTGGAATTTGAAACGTACGAGGAGGAATGCTCGATTTAAGAGTCATTCTTGTCCGAGATTTAGAACAAAGTTGAAACTTTATCAAGGCTTAAAATTCTAAATGGAATAAAGAATTCAACATTACTGTTGATGGCAAGAAAAGTCGTTGTGGTTTGTTTCTATCACACATTTTGTCAAACACTTGAAAGGTAATTTTGTATACACAAATTGCACGATAAACATAGATATCATATCGTTAAAAAGAAGTAGAATTTAAAATCATAACACCAAAAAAAATATCTATAATGTTTGACTGAATAGTCATTTTGATTTTTTTGAATTATTTTAACCCTTAACATTTCACTTTGGGTCAAAATGAAACATTGATGGTAAAAATGCTTTAAAAATAATAAAGACTAAAATAATTATTCAGTCAAATATTATACGAATTTTTTGGCATTGTGCCAATTCAAAACTAATCTCTACCTTTGATACTAAGGTAGAGATTGTAGAGAAATTGAATTAAGACTTAAAATAAATAATTTGGATTACATATGACATGATAAAATATTTGATATTAAGTCTTGGTCGACATCAATTTCCAATTTTGATTCATGCGCAACCCTTATTTCCAGGGGCGGAAGATTTAAGAGACCTAAGAATCATGACCTTTTTTTAATTTAGAATTTGACCATTAAAATATTAAAAAATTAATTTGACTTTTTTAAAATTTATATTAAGTTTTAAAATTTTAAATATTTTTAATTAAATTTTCTTTCATAATTTTTAAAAGCTCTTATTAAATCTCTAAAAATTATTAAAAATTAAATAAGCCCTTAAATATTTTAAAAATTTTAGTCTTAGTCTCCAATATTTTTAAATAAATTTAATTTACCCCATAAACTTTTATCACAAGTTCTGTCACTATTTACTCCTTTCCCCAAGGGCGTATCTAGGGGTGGGCCTACCTAGGCCATGACCCACCCCATGCCAAAAAAATATTTTTTTTTTAGTTCCAAAAATTAAATTTTTAAAGTTAGGCTTTTATTTTTTTTATTTTTATGGTTCTTAAATTAAAAGTTTTTCGTTCCATAGTTTTTCAAGTCAAACTTGAAAGTTGAGACATTTTTCATCCTTCCATTTTTATAGGGATGTAAATGAACGTAACATTTGATAAATTATTCGTATAACGTTCGTTGATTAAGTTAAATAAATAAGTATGAACAAATTTTTTATATTCGTTTAATAAACGAACGAACATGAACAAACGTGCATTCGATTTGTTTATATTTATGAACAAGCTCATTTATTTATTAATAATATTTTTTATAAAAATATTATAATAATATCTCTCAATTTTTATATTTGAATTTCAACTCATTAATCTAGGAACTATGTATTATATTTGCATTCACTATTGATAATTTGACAAATTGTGTTCTAACGGCTCGTTTGGTATATCCGATGTAAAAGAGGAGTGTTGTGTATAAAAAGGATGGATGAAATATTTATTACTACATCAAGGTGTTTGGTTTGTTGAAAATTTTGATATATTTTAGTCTTCTTACATTGAATTTGACAAATGTTAAAAGATAAGTTTTATGTATGCATTTATTATTTTACCTTATGATAATTTATTATATTATTGACACTAAATTCAGTTTTAAGTATATTATAATTTATTTAAATAAACAAATAAAATGAAATAAAGAGCTGCGCAATTAAAATCTATTCAAATTTTTAAATATCATTTTAAGGAAATTAGACAAACTCATAAACATAACTATTGAATAAAACTAGATTAAGTAAAACAAAGTTAAAGCTATTGAATAAGTGATAATTTTTTATGACATCCAAATAAGCAAAGAACTAGCCACTGAAACTAATATTCAATAAAATATATCCTTATAAATAACAGTAAAAAAACATAAAATTCAAATACATTGATATTTATTTACATCATTGTAAATAAGCATTAATAGTTTATTTGCAATGCTATAAATAAGTATTGGTAACTTATTTACACTTAATTACTCATGTTCGTTAACATTTAATTATATTATTTTTAATTAAAAATTAAGTGTACGAAGAATGTTAAATAAATTACTTATTTTATTTATATTAGCCAGTCAATATTATTTTTCTGAATTCATCACCGTCCTTTCCTAATGAAAAAAGAAAGAAATCTAAGCCTATTTTTATGCAAACATTTAAAATAAATAAAGAGGGAAGCACACGTAGAAGAGGCACGTCGTGGAGGGGGCGGAGGATACGAGTTCATTACGATAAAGCATTTCATGCATTTGGAGCGAATATTCTCATCCAATTTGGACAAATTGGCACTCAACATCAAATATTCTTTCAAACCCAAAAAAAATGCATATCTTTTGATGGAGATTACTTTTGGCATTCTATTCTCACCTAATTCAATCAGATAAGTTTTAAATTAAACCCCCCTCATTTTATACTTCCATCTCATATTTATATTATTTTATTTATTATTTTTAGTGTTTACCAAACTTGAACATGAACTTAATGAGTGGTTTCAGTAAAAAAGATGATAATATTCATTCTGAGAAATTTAGATTCATACAGTTTTGTTTGCTAACCATGTGTATCTTAACAAAAGATTATAAAAATATGAATGCATACCATCTTGTAATCATCTTAAGACTATTAAAAAATTGAACATGCTTGCATTTTGTCATTAAACCAATGGCCATAGGCTTGATTTGACAATAGTTTCTTATTTCATAATCATATTATTAATTTTATAAACAATATACTATAAAAATAAATATTTTTCAAACTTGAACGCATGTGTCTCAAATACTAGTATTATTAAAATGTATTAGAAAGGCTAGCAAAGGGATCGAAAGAGATCATATTGTAATTATTAATTTTATTCGAGTCATTAACCTGAATTATTTTATTTCGTTTATTATTATTATTATTATTATTACAATCAAAAACAAAAAAAAATATTGGATTTTAAATAAAAGCTCAATTAGAATAAATATCAGTCCATTATAATATAAACAGTCCTTTTATTAAAACCCAAACACATATATATACATATGGCCCGTTAGGCTCAGATTTAATATAAACCCTAATTACAGAATCCTAATCTGGTCTCTCTTTTTTCGCGCAGCCCATCTTGGATCGTTCGATCTAGAAGGGTGATCGAATGGTCCAAATCAAGCCAAAACATGTTATTTGGCTTCCCACCCGAGCACGTGCATCCCACACTCGGACTCTTCGGTTGCCTCCTCGTCAGATAATCACCACGTCATCATGAGACAGTGAATCTAAGTCGTCCACTTGTGACTCGTCTTGGCCGCTGGATCTTGTTCACATCAACGGCTAAGATCTTGTCCATATCAGAGCCTCCATCATGGCACCATTCTATCTCTGGTTCTTTCCCTCTCTGATCAGCCACATCGCACAAGGGAACAAAGACAGAGAATGTCAGATAGTACAATGGAAGATTTCTAACATTTTCATAATTACATATGAATGCAAACAAATAAAAATCAGCAACCAATAGTCTCTTTAGTTTCAATTTTCATTTTATGTAAAAGAAGGTAAAACTGGGGAATATAACAAAAAACCCCACACCCTTGTTTTTCAAAGAAAGCAATACAAAGAAAGAAATTCAGAGGTATCATTCTCTTTTCATCGCATATCATGCTAGGGTTAAGGTTTCAAGGGGTTTACTTTCGCGCCGTTTAGGCTTTCAGCCTTCTTAGAGTTTTCCGATGATGGATGCATCCTTCCGATGACAAGCCCTTAACCTTCATAGCTATATGTGGTGAACGGACCGAAGGTTATTTTAAAAAAATAGAACCTTTTCAAATCTGTTTTTAAAAGAAACGAAGGTTTTAGTTTTGTTTTTTTAATCGAGCTTGGGATCTGTTTTGAAAAAGAAAAATGAGAGTCTGGGAGGTTTTCGGTGTTCGCCTGCGGCGGCGAGTGGCAGTCGACCGTTAGAATCTGAAATAGGGTGGAGATTTCTGGGTTTTACCCAAATGTTCTAGAACCTAACCGTATATAGTGACCCGTAAGAGCCCATCTTTCAGAGCCACGCCGAAACTCTATCCGTTTAGCGGTAACCCTTTTAGGCTTGTTTGATTTATCTATGCCTTTGTTTGATGTTTGCATGTTATGTATGTGTTTTAAATTGCTTTAATTTATTGCATTATTTACTGTTTTTCATTTAATTATTTAATCACTTTATTTGATTATTCACCGTACTAACTTCGTTTTTTGATGTGTGTTTTCTTTTCTTTTGTATTTGTAATTATTTGTGCATATACCATGTCATGTCATATGTATTGATTCGAGAACTGTTCCATATTAGGAGACCGTCATAATGAGAGAGATATTCTGTAGTACAAATAATGATAATGCTACGGTTTATGGTTGGTCCGAGCGGAAGAAAATGGATAGAGGAGACAATTTGACAATGGGGCATGTGTCAAAGGCAACCGGTCATACTCAGTTCGTTTCCAAACCGAATGATTCGTACGAGTCGAAGAAATGAAGGCAATTGCACAAAAACTAGTTAACAGCCAAGCTTAAAGTAAAGGGTTAGAGGCTCAGAATCAAGAATTGGAAACTCAGATAATGCAATCGGAGGGACTCTTTTAGAAATACTACAACCAAGATAACGTGGCTGCTTTGAAGATTGCTTAAGACAAGAATGAGCTGTTGAAGGCAAGGATAGTAGAAATAGATGGTACTTTTCAGTATTGCAAGGAGCGACTTGCCACTTTTGAGGGAGCCATTCGAGAAGACAACAGTCAGATAATCTTCAGGCTTCAGCAATTGGCCAGCTTATCCAAGACCAGCAAACGACAATTACAAATGCTTTTGGCTCAAGCGCAATGAGAGTCTAGGCATGTGCAAGGTTTGGCGAGGGAAGCAAGGGAGCTATCTACACGAGTAAATCCAGAAACAGAGTTGAGGCGCCGAGTACGCACATTGCTTCATGAAGTCAAGATACTAGAAAAGATGATTAATTAATACCTGTCAAATCATTTGTCAATCTTTTGTAATCAGGCATCTTTTCTTAACTGGAAGTCTTTCTAAATGATTGTTTGAGAATCAACACCTTATTTGCATTCATTATTGCATTTTATACTTATTGTTTGCCCTTCTATTCTTTTATTCATCTATGACACATTTCATGCATTAATTAATAAAATAATAAAATTCTTGGGGTTTGATCTTAGTAATCCGAGAACCAGTTAAAGTTAATTATAATGGACAAAAATTTGGGAAGAATTGAACAAGCTCAAAAATTAAGACTTGAGCAGTTGGAAGACAGCTTTGAGAAAGTGATCAAGATCAGAGGAGATGTTGACAATTCCATCAAATTGAATGCAAGAGAGCTATACCTAGTCCCTAATTTGGTCATTCCACCTGATTTTAAGGTCCCTATATTTGAAAAGTATGATGGTACTAGTTATCCCAAGATACACTTGACAATGTTCTATAAAAATATAGAAGGCTATCGAGATGATGAAAAATTGTTGATTCACTGTTTTCATGATAGTTTGACCAGACCTGTTGTGGTATGGTATAATCAGTTGAGCAAAGATTAAATTCGATCGTGGGTTGACTTAGCTAGTACCTTTTTGGGGTAATACAAATATGCTATGAACTTAGAGCCAAGTCGTCAGTTTTTTCAAGGCATGAAGATAAGACCTGATGAAATCTTCACGGAATATGCTTTGAGGTGGCATGGATTAGCACCCCAGGTACAACGTTCCATAGATGAAGAGGACATGTCTCCCATTTTCATGAAACTATTCCCCTCTTTTCTTTGATATAATGCTCGAGAAATCAAGGAGCAAGTTTGAGGATTTTATGATAGTTGGAGAGATGATAGAATATGGGATCCAGAAAGAAAAATTGGGATATAAAATTATAGATCAATCCATTAAGGAAGCAAAAGAAAACAAAAAGGTGAATGAGTTCCACTCCCAAAGTCCTCATGGTCACAAAAAAAAAAGACCAACTGATCATTCTGAATCACCACGAAAATTCCTCGAGCGAGTGTAAATCTCAAGATATTTGTAGTGCCAATTTTAGACTTGATTCCTCATCTGGTTGAAAGTCATTACCTCACTCCCATGCCAATGAAGATAATGCCAAACTTGTTTGCTCACAATTTTGACCTAGATAGTACTTGCGACTTCTACATGGAGGCACCGGGACAAACCACTAGGAAGTGTAGGTAGTTAATGGAAGAAATCAAGAAACTAGTTAACAATAGAGTTCTGACGCAATAGTCAACAATGAAAAACAAGAGATATGGGGCAAAATACAATGATAGTGGAGGAATCGGAGAATCAAGATGATTTTTTTAAGATTGTGTGAAGCTTAATACATGAAGAGTCCGATTTATCTGTGTCTCTACCTCATGCGGGTTCAATCAGTAGTTGAAGTTTAATTTCAGAAATAATGTATGGAATCAACTTTGCTACTTTTGGTCCGAAAGTAGCAAAGATCTTTTTGTAAGGACATATGTCATGATTGTTGATTTTTATTTCAATGAAAATGCATTTTTGCTCAGCATACAATGATCTCGAAACCATGAATATATATATATATATATATATATCCCTTCTTACCTTTGTAGGTCTCTAGATCTCATTTGCATGATATGACATTGATTCTAATACAAAGATTAGTTGAATGTTGTGAAAACGATAAAGTATTCTCCATATGCTCTGGTCAGCAAAGCAAGATAAGCAAGACTACTGCTCCTTTGATGATGTTTGATGATAAAAAGATCTCAAAATTCATAAAAAGTAAAGTGAACTAGGCAAGTTTAACCGAGTGTTGTTGCTTGAAATTTAGGTTCTAAGAGTTGTCTTTTATGCCCTAATGAGAATAGAGATTATAACTAGCGGCTAAAGATATAAATTTCTAAAAAATGAAAAAATGATGATGAAAAATGAACAATTAAATAAATAAATTGCGGAGCACTCTGATGGAGCCATGGGGTTGACAAACCTAATAAGGAGCTATGCTCCACCTATTCAATACCCTGGCGTCAGAGATGAATCCTTGAAGATACGAGTATAACAATAACAATACAATAATGGCTAGTTGCAATTAGAAGCACACACATGCACCTATGGAATTATATTCTTAGAATGATATTTTTGCACTCAACTGGTTAAACAAGTCCGGGAAACTTGAACACATTTATAAATGGAAAAAAAAGAATGAGAACTAAAAGGAGTAGTTCTTGAATGGATCAAGTAATACGATAATCATGAGGATAAACCGGCGATCTGGGAGGAATGTCACAACTTCAAATATCAACATAACATTCAAAGTCTTCATAGACACAAGCTATGCTTAAAATGATCATAGGAGGGTTGAATCTGAGGCGCTCCTACTCTTGGTATCCAGGGCATCTTAATATGTTTTCCTTCTTTATATTAAAAATTCAGGTTTTCTTGATTATGTATGCTGATTCATAAAGGTATCTTATATTGAAAGGATGACCACAAAAAATGACATTACTAAATAAACAAAAAGATTTCTGTATATTACTTCGGGAGAAAGGTTTTAAATGCGGATATAAAATAGGGTTCCCTCATGATGTTGTGATTGGTTTATGAAAATGAAGAATGGACCTAAAGAAAAGTTTAGGGACTTGAGGCATTTGTTCGCCCTAGTGTTGAGATAGAGGATGACTCTGCATGATGGGTCAGTGCCAACAAATCAATTGAGCCCAAGTTTGAATGGGGCAACAATACCACATATGAGATAAAAAGAATGCATATCAGAAAAGTACAATGACCTAGAGTTGGTTTCTGCCAAGATGCTTTGATGTGTTCAAAAATGAAGATTGAACTTAGGGAAGAGTTCAGGGAGTTGAGGCATTTGCTCGCTGACAGGGTTGTCGAAGTCCTGTAAAATAAAAGTAATTTAGCTATACTAACTTGTAGTAATAGTGAGATCAAGTCGAATCCCAAGAGAGCTGAAACTAGAATCTCAACATTAAAACAATAAAACTAAAATTAGGGGGTGTTGGGATTGTTGAATTAAAGATGAATGAGAAATTAACTAAAAACTAAATATTAAAAAATAACAAAAATCAATCTTATCGAACTTCCAGTTCAAAGGTGTGATTTACATCCAAGTGTAACTTTGATTATAGGCTTAAAGATGAATTTCTCGTATCCAAGAAATTAGTCTACTTGGGGAACACCACAACAAGCAATTATTCTCCTTTGATAATCGATTAGTGGACTTGAGGGAACACCGCAACGAGTATTCAAACTAAAACTTATTATTAACTAAAATCAATGATATCATTAAGATTAATGAGAATGACTAAAACAAAATCAATTAAATTAACTTTGTACCTTTGTTTTCCTAGGGATTATCATGCGTGATGTGTAGCCTAACAAACACAATACATGATCCTTACCCTTTGTTACTTGTATCTTGGATAGCGGTAGAACATTCAATATCGAATTATGGTGTCAATTTAATCAATATCAATCATTCATAAAAATAAGAACAATAAATAAAGTTTAGTACAAGCCTCGCAAAATTACAGCAAAATCACTTCACCCTTGAATTGGAAATAAAAGCTTAACCACACATGGTGGAATAAGAATACTAGAGAGAAGAGGTATCAAAAGAATGATTCCCCTCTAAAGAGTTTAATGAGCTCTTTATATAGAAAGCAAAACCCTAAACCTAAAAGTAAATATCCTTTAATTGAGTTCTAATCCAATAAGGAAAGATATGATAAAGGGAAATCTAAATAAATAAAGTCCTAATTAATAAAAGAGATTTATTCTTGGTCCAATGCTTCCAAAATAATGGAAATAACCATAAAAGTTGGCTTCATCATGGATTTGGCTTCAAAAGTCCAGATCTTCACATCATACAACAGTCTTGCATCAGTCATAAGACATGGTCATGCCTTATCGAAGATAAGCTTCTGCCCAGTTTTACTTTCTTCCAAAGGACTTGATTTTCACACGGGAAGCTAAGAACATGCTTTTGAGCCAATTTTCATCGTTGTATCCATATTTATCCTCCTATAACAAAACAAACATAATTTCTGCAGTTAAGCTCAAAATATAATTAGAATATAAATGAATTAATCACAACAAAAAGTATATAATTATAACCTATCACTCGACCTAATATTGACCTCGACATTCAAGTTTCATGTTAAAAGAGGCATGTCGAGGTTTAAGCAAAGAAAAGACCTCAGGCGCCAAATTATGAGAGTGCGCCAAAGTAAGAAGATGAATGTCATCTACATCAGAACTCAAGCTTGTCGGAGAAAAGTAAGAGGATTGTGAAGATAAATGAATTTCAAGGTGAAAACCTGAAAGGAAGCCTAAGACAAAGAAAAGAGAGAGAGAAAGGAAAATAAAGGAAAATGAGAAGAAAAAATATAGAAAGACAAGAAAAAAGAAAAGATAATAGAAAACAAAATGAAAATCCGAAATGACGCTTTAAGAAATGCAAACCTAAAGTGAAAACCTAAAAAACACTTTAGAGCAAAAGATTTAGAAGCTTGAGAGGAAAGGGGAAAATGGTTAGACCCGAATATAAGATAAGGTACAACTTCTATGAAGAAGAAGAAGAAAAAGAAAGAAAGGGAAGGTCAAGATTGACCAAACTGAAAAGTGAAAGTGTCTGAGCAAATTTAAAATTGTTGCTATTCATGCATCATACTTAGTACATCCCTAGGTCATGAGCATGCTAACTCATATGATCAAAGCATTTTGCTTATTTTG
The DNA here is from genome assembly GCA_019671005.1 of Hibiscus mutabilis. NCBI lineage: Eukaryota > Viridiplantae > Streptophyta > Magnoliopsida > Malvales > Malvaceae > Hibiscus > Hibiscus mutabilis. Next base: position 37,708,185 of record CM033723.1, read on the forward strand.
ACAGGTATTCAAAGACCAGTAAAGATTTCAACCTACAACTTTACGTTTGAAGAAGTAGATCCCAACAGAGATTTTAATCAACCACTTCGTTTGTGAAAAGGTGGATCCTAGCAAAGAATTAAGAGTTCTTAAGTCTTTAAAAAATTTTAACCTCCAGCTTTCTAGGAGTAATGAACATCTCTTTATGCAGACACTACAAAAAATTGGGGCATCGTCTTAAGATTTTTCGGTCTTCAGCATTTTGGGAGCAGTGAAAATCTTCAATTACTTTCGCAATGAGAAAGCGAGATATCATTCTTAAGACCTTCGGGCCATCAATAAGATATTTGGGCATGATTTTAAGACCTTCGGGCCATCATTAAGACCTATGGTCATGATGTTAAGACCTTTGGGCCATCACCTTTAGGAATGATGAACACCTCTTCGTGTCGACACAACAAGAAACCATGGCATTATCTTAAGGTTTTCCAGTCTTCAGCTTTTTGGGAGTAGTGAAAATCTTCAGGTACTATCACAATAAGAAAACGATATACTATTCTTAAGACCTTCGGGCCATCAATAAAACCTTCAGGCATGATATTAAGACTTTTGGGCCATCACCTTCGGGAAGTGATGAACATCTTTTCATGCTGACATAATAAGAAATCAGGGCATCATCTTAAGGTTTTCTAGTCTTCAGCTTTTTGGGAGCAGTGAAAATCTTCAGGCACTTTTACAATGAGAAAGCAAGATACCATTCTTAAGACCTTCGGGCCATCAATAAGATTTTGGGCATGATGTTAAGACCTTCGAGCCATTAGTAAGACCTTCGGGCATGATGTTAAGACCTTCAGGCCATCATCTTCAGGAGTGGTGAAAACCATTTTGAATGTCCACACGATAAGAAAGTAGGGCATAATTTCTCTAATTTGCAAAGATCAACTTCTGATTCATCATGGCTGCTGGATCTTATCCACATCAACGACCAAGATCTTGTCTACATTAGAGCCTCTATCGTAGCACTGTTCTCTATCTGGTTATCTCCCTCTCCGATCAGCCTATAACACCCATTTCCCATATCGATCATTGAATACGAGACATAAATGTCACAAAACATTTGTAAAACCATCTATATTTATAATTCGGTAAAAATTTGTTTCTTTAAAAAAATATTATAATTTAGTCTTCATTTACAAATCTAATTAATCTCGTAAAGTTTAAAATTTATATTTTCGTCTTCAAATCAAGTTTAAATTCAAACAGCAACTTATCAATTTAATTCGACTTTATATAATTAGTGAAACTTCCTAAAAACTACATGATTTAAAATTTATCCAGATTCCAAATAAATTACAAATTCTATCAGAGCATGCATAGCATTTTAATATACATGCCAACTAGTAAATATCAAATAGTGTCAAAAGATATCTTACTGATACTGGTGTACCTATTATTAATTGATGATGTCCGTTTATGCTCCTTACTCTAACCATTTCTTCTTTCCTACGTATGAAACAGTCACACGCTAAGTAATTACTTAGTGAGGCAATAATTCATAGTCAAATGCAATTTGACATAAATATTAATGTAAATAAATAATAATGCATATGATCATTGTATCATGTCATGCTCGTTAACATAAATAAATATGTAACAGCATATATGAATATCAAAGTGATAAGATTAGATCTTACCAATTACCGTTGCCATTTCTATCTGTAAGCTTTCAATGCTTACCAATATCTTTTCATTTCTATCTGCAAGCTTTCAAGCTTATCATTCTGTTTCTTTGATTCATTTTAATTTACTTAGCTCAAGGTATCGAATTAAGAGATTCTATGTACACGAGTCATCCCCTTTATACTTACTTTAGTATAGTGTATTATTGCACTCTACCGGGAGTGCTTAGCACCGAAGTGCTTCGGTATACTTACCGGAGTATACCATTAATGAAATTTGCACTTTACCTGAAGTGCTTAAAATAAATTTGCACTTTACCTGAAGTGCTTAGAATAATTATACAGCTGTTTGTGACTCTATGGATATCCAACTATACCTTCAAATCTCTATATCATACATTGGGCTTTATATCATCAATCTATTTCATCAATGGCAACATATATCAATATATATATATATATCAACATTGGGCAGTTCATATCCGAAATAACATTTCAATTTCCTCAATGTAAGTAATCAAATGATCAATGCATTTTATTTCTCAAATCTTGACATATTCATAGTATATCAATCATATATTCAATGACATAAATATCAATGTATTATAATATGCATGCAATTGCACTTACCTGGACCATTTATTTGTATGCCTCAATAAGCCCTATTTAATCTTTTTCTTCATTACACCTCGAACCTCTCTTGATTCGAACTTGAACTTCATAAATCAAATAAATGAAATATTTGTTAGATCTCAATCTAACAATATCTTAAACATATTGTCCAATATAAACATTCGAATATAGAAATTTCCAAACGTTTTTCTTTCTTCCTTGTATTGTTCAAAAACTCATTATGGTCCTTAGTGACCAATTTGAACTTCCATTAACCCTTTTCAAGCTTACTAATCAACCTTAGATACAAAGTGTATCAATTCTCATTTTCTGGCAGTTTGCAGTACCTCCAAAGAAATATTTCTATAAAATAATATACAGCTCAGAATTTGATTCTGTTTGTTCTGAAAGAAACTAGATTCAATAAGATTTTCAACCATATAAATTAATAGCACAAATTCAACTTGTACGATTTATGGCGAATTTTCAAAGTCAATTTCCAATATTGAATTTCGGAACAGACTGCTCTATTGTTTTCTGACCTTTCAGCACTTAAAAATTCATATTTTTTTACCCGGAACTCAAAATCAGTTTCCGTTTATTGGAAACGAAACTAGACGAACAAATATTTACATCGGTATAAAATTCACCTTCTAATCATTTTTGTAGAATTTATGGTAAATTTTCAAACTTACTGCCAAATCCAGTTTTCCTACACAACTTCCATAAATAACTTAAAACTTTATACTAATTTCTCCTTACTTTTCTACTTGTCAATTTGGTCCCCTTACTTGATTCAAACCACTAATGTATCACTTTCTTCATCAAATAATTATTCAAAAATAATTCCCTCTAATTTTCCTTCTTAACCGAAATAGTCACTAAAATGCAAAGATAAGGATTCAAGCTTCTTAACTTTGCAAATTAGTCCTCAAATCAACATTACTACCTTAATTCCATCATTACAACTAAAAATAAGATTTAGCCCCATACAAAACATCAATTTTGATTTGGTCACTTAGCTTTGACAATTTATCAAAATGGTCATTAATTCAATTCAACATCAATTTAGCATTCTAACTTCATTTCTTGTCTCTATCATCATTAATAACATAAATACACTCCAAATTCTAAAAATTCAGATTTGGTCCTTTAACTTTTCAATTTTCCAAAATGGTCCCTACACAATTTAAGTTAGGGTTTTGCTTCCAAACAACAATTCAAGCTTACTAGATCATTATTTCAACATCACAAACCCTAAATTAAACTTGAATCCATAAACCCTAATCATCTTCATAAAAATCAAAACATGTAAAACTTAAATCCCAACTCAATATCATGATTTTAACATCATACTAGCTTGATTTCAACTTGAATTCAATCATGGAATCATAAAATCTCAAAAGCCCCAATTTGATCATTAAACCCTAATTTCTTTCTCATGTAAATTCTCATCAATCAAGCATGAATTCCATGAATTATTGATATCAAAAGATAGAGCTTGAAGAGTAGAACAACTTTGTAGTTGAAGAGATTACCTGAAAACCGAGTTTCGGGGCCTGAATCGAGCTTGGAAAATTTTTTATTTCTTTCCCTAGCCCTCACGTTTTTGGCTGGAAAAGATGATTTTGTTCATCTTTTCACCATTATTTTACACATATATCTATTAAATGAATATTAAATTCATTTAATAGTAAAATTACAATTTTGCCATTTTTATCCAATGGTTGAGATTGATTTTATCATCAATAAAGGGCCAAGATTAAATCTTCAATTTACTTCTTCCAAAATTAACCTTTATAACTTTCAAATATTTCAAAATTGCCATCCTTGCCAAATGACCAATTTGTCCTCCAACTAGTTTTTATTTACTAGTTTGTTTCCAAATTGTCATTCCATTAAAATCTAACTAAATCTAGTTAGAATTCAACCAACCATAATAAAATATTCATAAAATAACATTTTATGACTTTTCCATAACTTTTGGATCAGTCTCTCGATTTTTCCATTCGATCTGATATACCGATAATTAACCTCTTTACTCAGGATTAAACTGTAGGATTCATCTTGAATCGAACTAAAAATATTCCCAGCACTTATAATGGACTTTTATAACCTTCCTCTATCTTATGAATAAATCTCATAATTATTCGATTTAATTCGGATATCCAAATTATATTTAAACTTTGAATGTAATTTCTCAATAATAGAAACATGAGATCCAACCAAAATCTTCACATTCGATCCACACCCTTAGGTGATCTATTTATTTATGAAATGAAAACCCTTAACTTTTAGGGAATTACAACTTTAGTTCCCAAACTTTTCCAAAGTTTATACTTTAGCCATAAAATTTTCAAAATTTACATTTTGGTCACTAACTTTTTAAACTTCAATCCCCATTCCAATTTTTCTTGGAATTCAACCAAACTTTAAGAATACCTTATTTAATTCACTATCTATCACATCATACCTTTAAACCTTAGAAATTTTCTTTTTCAAAACCCATAACTAGAGAAATCCTAACTTTTGCATTTTTGTCATTTTAGTCACTAAGTTAGCTTTTAAGCTATTATCTTAGTACTAAATGACCCTTAATTAACTTAGTAAATTTTGGGATATCACACAGCCACCTCGCACAAGGGAACTAAAACAGAGAATGTCAGGCAGTACAATGACAGATTTTCGGCATTTTCATAATTGCATATGAATGCAAACAAATAGAAATCAACAACCAATAGACTTTTTAGTTTCAATTTTCATTTTATGTAAAAGAAGGTAAAATTGGGGTACATAACAAAAACCCCACACCCTTGTAAATGGATTTTGGATTTTCAAACAAAGCAATACAAAGAAAAAAATTCAGAGGTATCATTCTCTTTTCATTGCATAACATGATGGGGTTAAGGTTTCGAGGGGAACCTTCATGTCCTATAGGCTTCCAGCCGTCCTATGATTTTTCGATGATGGATGCATCCTTCCGATGACAAGCCCTTGACCTCCATGACCATAAGTGGTGAATCGGAAGGGGTTATTTTAAAAAAATAGGGGGCTTTTCAAATCTGTTTTTAAAAGAAAATGAAGCTTTAGTTTTATTTTTCTAAAATCGAGCTCGAGATCCATTTTTAAAAAAGAAAAAGAAAGCTTTTGGGATGTTTCTAGTGTTCGCCAACGCAGTGACCGGCACAACGAATTACAGCGGTCAACTGTCGAAATTTAGAAAAGGTGGAGGTTTCTGGTTTTTACCCAGATGTTCTTGATGAACACTAAAAACACCAAGGGTGTTCTTGCGTTTTTTGGTTGTTTGATATTCGAATCGTATGACGATGCATGCATGCATTTTTAGGGATTAATATTAAATTAAGTTGAATTTATATTTTTTTTATAAATTACGATACGAACTCTTTAGGTACCGATTTTTGGTCATGGAGGGGGTGCGAACCCTTTCCTACTCGTAAACGACTCCCGAACCCAAATTATTTTTCATCTCTAATTTCTTTTTCGGTGTTCAGTCTACATTATTTAAGTGACTGGTGACGACTCCAAGTCTTGTTTTAAAAATACAAACTTTTCAAGAATTCCCCTAAAAATCAAATTTTTAAAGCGAGGGAACTTATATTTTTTTAATTTAGTCGCTACACATACCTATGTTTATATGATTATGTTAGCTCCTGAAGATTGCAATAATGTTCAGTAGGGCCAGTGGAATATTTTGGAAAGATTTCATATAGAGAATTCAAGCAAGCCTGAGTTACAAACTGAAAGTCGATCCATCAAACTCATCACATTCAAGTTATGGATTTATGCAAATTGGCTTTGCCATCTTTATTCACTATATATTCCTTTCTTTATTTTCTTCCTTTTTGACCACGTTTAACCCATCCAAGATTTCTTATAGGGGTCAGATTGATGTCATAATTTTTGAAGGTTTTATTAGATTTATTTAAAGCTTTATAATTTATTAAATAACTTTATAATAAATGAGGAGATCAAGATTATTGTCTGTTTCGGGGACAAAGTCATTTAGTGGATGAGGGTAACCATTAACCCTCCCAACTTTTGTTGTTATAATAAAATTTTAAGTTTTAAACTTAAATATTAGTCAAATTAGCTTAACGAGTAAGTTTTGTCCCTATCAATGTTTGATCCTAGTTTCATCTGTGAACTACTCTTTTAGTTTCTCACCTGCATATCTAAATGTGGGTGAGCTACAATATATTAAGGAGATTGATTAAGTTGCAAATTTAAATTATTTTCCCGTTTATTATGTCTGAAAAATAACAAAAAGTTTTTAGATCAAATTCTAGTGGATAACAATAAGAAAAGAGTTCATACCTAAAAAACGAGAGTTGCTATGTAAATCCATTGAATAAAATGAAAAAAAATAAACTGATTGAAGTCTTGTGGAGCTCCATTTGCACTAGGAATGGCAAACGGGCGAGGCGGGTACGAATACCCCACCTCATACCCATATTCACTTAAAGTTTTTAAATTTACCACCTACCCATCATTCACGGCGGGTACAATTTTCAAATTCATATCCCCCCACACGAGTACATTTTCAAATCTATCCCCACACCCACTGCCCAACTGGACATCCACCACCTAACCCGTACCCGTACCCGCCTGCAAGCAACCACTAATATCGAATTATGTAAAAGTAAATCATAGACTTTCGTGAAGAAGAGTAAAACTTCGCATATTTTATTGATTGATTAAGTGCATATACATAATACATTTACATCGGTATAAATTTAACTACAGCTAACTAACTAACTAACAATAACTAAGTTAGCTAAAGAACATTTTCACCGGTATAAATTCTACTTAACTACAACTAACTAACTATAGCTAACTTAACTAAAGCATATTCACACTCGTATAAATTCTACTTAACCGAGCATATTACAAATTTACAACCTGATTAATTCAAGCTCGATCATAAACCATCATTTTTTAAAACTAAATTAATTGAGTTCAAAGTCTACAAACTTAATGATTAACGTAGATTTTAAAATAAACCAAGATCTTAGTACATAAAACACCATAATAAAAAGGCATAATCAAAGTCTACAAACATATGGTCAAAAATCCATAAGGTGGGTAGTTAGTGGGTGGTCAGATGCATGCGGATACGGTGCGGTTAAGGTCTCAAACCATCACCTACCCACTACCCACAGCGGGTATGACTTTTTACATCCACACCCATCCACTATCCACCAAACTCATACCCATTCCTACCTCAACTGGAACAGTTGTAGTACGAAATCCGCGAAATTGTACCGGTCTACCATCCCTAATTTGCATTCCATCTCACCCATATTGAAATGGAATATTCCCTTCACTAAGGATATTAATGAGCACCGATTATTTGACCCTTAAGCATGTCTTTTTATCTGAATATTCTATTTTTTAATATTATTTAAGGATTGAAAATTAATTCTCGATCTAGCACTCATGACAGTAACTCATCTAATTAGTATTACAGTTTCATTAAAAAAATAAAAATTTATAAAACTCTAGTTACATGGGTTTTATTTTGTAATGGATTTTTATAGATATTTGTCATACCAGCCAGACGAGTTCCTACAGTAGGTGTTAGATTAGAAATTAATATTTTATAAGAATAAGAATCATAAATAATATTAAAAACAGAATGTTATGGTAAAATAACCCTTAAGTGTTGTCAATAATCTTTAGAGCAAGTAGTTAAAGCTCTCAGTTGACACCCTTTTTCTTCCTTTAAGTTGTGGGTTTAAAACTCGTTAGGAGCGAATTCTATTTTCCCTCCCATAGAAATTGTTAAAAAAATACTTAAGTGTTATGTTATTAATTCAGCGCAATTTTGGATATTTTTTTTAAAAAAAGTTTGGATTTAATAAACCCTAATAATTAATTAATTATTCCATACGCTTTTCCCGTCACTTAGGCTATAGAGTGAATTAATTGAATGAATTCATGTTTTTTTACTCAAAGGTTAAAAATATCCTCGAATTATTTTGAAAAACTAATTATGTTCTATTTATTTTTACACTTAGTAAAACGCACCGATCATTCCGATAAAAAAACAAAGTAGGTCAATGGAAAGGAATTTTCTATATATTTTATTTAAAAAAATATGTTGTAATAATCTCTTAGATTAATATTAAAAAAATTAACTTCATTTTAATGCATTTTTATTTTAATTATGAACTAATTTTATAATTTACTTTCCATTAAATAAGTAAATAGAGTTTAAAATAAACAAATCATCCAATTTAAGTGGTTGAACCAAGAAATGAACCAATTGGACATCCGACCTAAATCTTTAAACACTGATTCTAAGCCTTGGAATATATCAATAAAACATAAACACCCAATGTAAGTTTATTCATTCAGCTACTCTTCAAATGAAACCTTCATCCAAACCCAAGTTATGTTCGTCAGTCATTAGGTTATACATTTAATTATTTGGAATCAGATTCATCAGCCTTCCATTCTACTAAAGCAAGCGTATGGCGGCCTCCGCAAGCAACGAGTTTAGAGATCCAATGCCCTTCAGCAACACTTCCACAGACACTCTTTGGTGACGGCAGATTGATAGGGACTTCCATTGGTTGACCTGTCGTTACCTTGCGGCCATAACCTAGGCGTCCATGGTCACCTCGTCCAAACTGCCATGATAAAAAAAAACCGGTCACGGTCAGCATGATTCATATTTCAAACTATTCGACTGTAATGCAATGATGAAGTGGGCATATATGTATCTTTGGCATGGGTAATACCTAGTGTTAAAAAGTGCACGAGGCGCAATAAGGCAATACGGGTTTTATAGCCAAGGAGCAAGGTGTGCACCTTATTGAAGTAAGGCGCACTTTTTGAAAATAAATGATATACATGTTTTTTCCAGTTGTATAGTCGAACAAAAAGAACAGATTATGCAATGTAAACACCAAAGAGTATTTATTATCAACATTTTATGTATTAAGTATCACTTCAAAATTCTTTACATTCAATAAAATTTTGGGTGATGCGAATAATGAGATTCTTTGAATGTTCAACTTCAACATAAACCAATCAAGGAAAATGTATCAATGCACATGAAGCAGAGTACTAAACAAGAAAAACAATTAGTACTTTAAAAGGACTATAAGTTCAATAAAAGCTCTTCATTTCATTTACCTTTAACTTTCCAATCCAAAAGCATGACATTGCATTTTATCATACAATATGAAATTTTTTATACTGTAAAGAGACAAAGCTAGTTATATAGTAATTTTAAAAGGATGTATAATAACATGATTTAAATTAAGGAATTATATCTAATACACGAGCGGTGGAAACTAAAACAAAGTGCCTTAGTTTAGGATATAAGGTTTAGGGGTTTAAAATTTATGGGTAATGGTTAGAATTTAGGGATTAGAGTTGGGATTTAAGGTTTAAGTTTTTGGATAATATGTTGAAGATTTAGGTTTTAACTTATAAACACTAAATTCTAACCTTAAACCCAAAATTCTATTCACAATGACTAAATTCTAAACTATTAAATCTAAACCCCTAAACCCTAAAACAATTAAATTTAGTTCGAGTTTTAAAACTCAACCAAATTAATTTGAATTTAAATTCGATCCAATTTAATTAATGTTTGTATATATCGTGTTTTAGGCTTAAAGTTCAAATTATACATTAACTCGACTAGGTTAATTTAAATTTCATTTGATTAATGTTATTTTATGTGGTCCTCACTTTTGACCCGAGTTAGTATGTAAAACATAATAAAAAATAAAAAGATCAAAAAGTTGAACAGGCGCGCCTTTCTGCGCCTCGGCACCTCAACGCCTTAGGCGCGCCTTACTGCGCCTCATTGAAATCGCCTCGCCTAGACCCAATTAGGCGCTTCACCCTCGCCTCGCCTTAGCGCCTAGGCGCGCCTCAGATGCGCCTTTTTAAACACTGGACTAATACCAAGACTACCAAAATATATAAAATAACTGCAAATTCAAATTGGAAGAAAACTAGCCATTGGATAAAGGTCCATCTGCTTAATTTGTTTACTCAGGTTAAGGGATCACAGGCCATCCATTGCATTTAGCAGGCAAAGAAACAGAAGAAATGGTATGTATGTTTACCGAATACATGCGACCATCACGTGTTAATGCAACCGAATGCGTTCCACCACAAGATACCTGGACCAAAATAAAGCTGGCGGTAAGAAATGGAAGTGTTTATTATTCCATGAATCAAATTGTACATATAGCAGTAAAATGCATTTATGCTTCTTTGTCATCGTATCTATAACTTAATTATGGGTATCCTTTATACCACCTAATCTGATCAAGCTCAAAATTGCAAAAATTCGAATAGCGAGTACAATGCACCTGTTTCACTGAAAATCGAAATGCAATACCTGAACAATATCCTCCCCAGCTAAAAGTTGAACCCTTTGAGGCACCATTTTACTGCTCTTGTCATTATCTCCGAACCCGAGCCTCCCATGCTCCCCTCTTCCCCAACCATAAACCTAATAAAAGACAGACACAAATGAAGCATTTCAAGGAATACTTTACACGATCCAAAACTAAAAGGCGTGTACACATAAATTCAGACAAATAATAAAAAAATGGACGTAAAAATAAAGCTGGTTTATACTCTCCATCCTCAGTTAGCCAAAAAGGGCTTGCCATTGATCCGAATAAGTAGAACTTCTAGAACAAGAATTTTGAAAGTTATCTCTTGATTACAGTAGATATTTTTATTTTCGTTTTCTCCAACTAAAAAAGGATAAATACCTCTCCATCATCAGTCAATGCAATGGAGTGCCATCCACCAGCTGCAATATCAACCTAAACTTCCAGACAAATAAAAGGCTGATCAGACTATCAATAAACATACACACAGCCAAAACTAGCAAAGAAAATAAGGCAAAGTTATTGAATAAAACCTTAGGAGAACTAAACAACAGAACTTTAAATGAATGGATGAAGAAACAAAAGCAAGAATTGACGCTATTATTATTTTTATCTGATTACAGATGTTTGTTACAAAATACACATAAGAGACTGAGGATATATGTTTAATGTATCCAACGTAAAAGCAGTAGTTGAGAAGTTGAGACTTTCGAGATCTACCATTAGTATAAAACTATAACGAACCCCAAACGAGCCAATGTAATAATACAATTTTAACACTTCTCATAGACAGACCATCAAATCCTTGTGGCCTATACTTCCAACCGTTCCAACCAAATGGTACCGAATCTTCTAAATACCAATTGCCAACGACCAAAAACTAAATAAATATGATATTAGTAGGGAACTTAACAATGTAATGCATACCAAAGTGAGACCAGATAGTCCTTGGACAGGTATAGGTTGTGATCTTGGTTGAGTATCTCCAGTTCCAAGTTGTCCATATTCGTTATTACCCCAAGCCCACAAAGTCCCATCCTCCTGGAGAGCCAAATTATGAAATGCTCCTACTGCAATAAGCCTCACACTTTCAAGACCTTGTACTCTCACAGGAACAAATATTTGTTTTCTGAGAAAGAGGAACGGGATTTTGCATTAATGATATAACATAATGCTAAGGATATGCAGAAAGATATCAAGATGATTAACTGCACTCCTCGAAAATGATCTAAAGTGCTAGCAAACCCCTAGCATTAAAGAAAATTAGAAAATTTAGACTAAAAGGTAATGTACATGTCTCCAGGCGGCCAAGGTTGACCCCAGGTCCATACATATCCTTCGCGTGTCAGCACTACAGAATGAGTACCCCCAGCAGCTACCTAAAATATAAGTCAATTACACAGATATTAAACACAAATATAGGTTAAGCTCCACCACTGAAAACACACATCATATACAGAAAGGCGGCTGATGTTGAACAAATCAATCATCGCCATATGGAAAATATGCTAATAATAATGCAGACAGAAAATGCCTTAGAATAAATTAAGCATAATCAGAAATCAAAGCCAAACCAATGATTAACCACAGCCATGACAAATAATAGATGTATGAATCCCATTGTTTGCTGAAATAATTATTTACCACCATGACTTGCTTAGGTCCAGTAAAGATTTCTATGTTGTATCTGAATCAACCTATGTTACTCAAACTCGGGTGTGCGTGTTAGGTACGGGTATGGTTAGGTTTTTCTAAGTTTTTTCATGTAACTTGGAGAATACTTGGAGGCTGTATCCTCTTATACATGTATCAGACACAAATAATTCAAGAAAAATGAAGCGTCCAAGCAACATCGGTATCAAGAATCAACTAATAGAGTACATGCAAGTTAAGGGAGATGGGGGAACTAAAAGAGACCGTTTCAGACATTTTCCCTCTTCTGTTCTCTTTCCCCAGATTACCTTTTATTTAAAGAGAATAACTAGTTCTAGAATAACAATAATTACCACATGCTAAAATTATGTAATAAAAAAGGTAGATTGCTTGTTTTTTGGTAATAACGTAGATGATTTTTATATCCATATTATTTGAATATGTTTTGTAGGTGACTCGGACTTAGGTGTAAGTGTCAAACATGAATACGTTTTGGTATGGATATGTTCAACTTTTTCCAAATTTTTTATGTATTTGGAGGGGTCCTAGGAGGATCACATCTCCATACCCATGTACAAACATGTGTGGGACATGGGTACAAGACAAAGGAATTCAACAAATACAAAGAGTCGAAGTAACATGAGGTAAAAGCATCAAGGTTAAAGATGCTTTACCAATGAGGTCATGACTTCAAAATGATAACTAGAACTCATATTTAGATTTTGGGCTTTAAAATATACCTTCTTTACCAGCGCTTCAAGTAAGACAAATGGAGCTAGTTGTTAGCACAATTTATGCCCCCTAAAAGGGTGCCTTAACGATATTCAAACTGGTTATTGAGAAGCAGCACACGAGGATTCATGCAATCTGGTTTAACTTCAACTAAAAGAACAGACAAATTTAAGTAAACTACCTGGTGAACTACAAGCTTTGGTGCACAGCGTTGAGGAATCACAATGTCCCTTCTCAAAGGCCTACCGGTATCATCTTTCCGTTCAGGCTCTTCACCACACTGCCCATATTCGTTCCCACCTGCAAAAATAGACAGCATATGATTGCATTCATTGAATACATACTTCACTCACAGCATTCATTGCAACGGACAATTAAACCCAATCTCCTCAAGTCCAGAAACCGACTAACTAACCTTCCATCATTCACTCAGTTACAAAGACATTTACATTCCATAACAAACTTATTATTTGAATACACTATGCTACTCCTTTAACAAAGATAATATAATGTTTGTTTTCGTCCAATTTGACACTTTTGAGCTTACCCCAGGCATAAGCTCTGCCTTCATCATCAACAGCCAAGCAATGCCACCCACCAATAGCCGCCTAGAATCAATAGAGAAATAACAATTTAGCATGCAAGAGCAACCATATGTTATGGAAATAAAATTAAAACCCCATGGAAAAATACCATAAAAATGATTTAACAGGCAAGCACAGCCATATGTCACTGAAATAAAATTACCTGAACAATTTTAACATTAGCAAGAGCCTTAACCTGACTCGGAATATTCTCAGTTTTGGTCTCAGGAGGATGCCCGAGGGTTCCTCTCTGGTTCCATCCCCATGTAAACAACTGAAGTTCAACAGTGAACACCAAAAAGTAAATCAAACATCAGATATTAAAACTCCGAATATACAAGGGAAATGGGCATATGCAAAACCATACATTATTAGATTCATATTACAGAAAACCAAGAAATCAACTAATCCTCTGGTTACTGGAGTAAAATACTTCAGCTCAAACAAGGCTCTCCTACAAACACTGAGCAAGAAACGGAATTTGAGAAACTAAGGAACTGTTAGGTTTTTGCTTTGCTATTTGTTTTTAATTCCAAATGCAAAATTGCACATAAACACGTTAAACATTAATGCTCTAGTTGACTGTTGCTTTCCATGCTAGCTGTTTGCTTCCTCATAAGTTGCTAAAAGGAAACAGTAAAATGGGAAAACAAAATATTAACTAAAATTCAGCCCAAGAATAAATATAACTATTCTAGACATTAGTAAAATAACCTACTTTGTTTTCCATATAAAATCACATTTTTACTTTTAATTGTCCAAAATATCATTTGCTTTGGCATACAACAAATACATTTTTCAGCAAGCAAAAATGAAATAGCAAAAGTAGCACCTTATGTTCTTCTAACACTTGATTTTGCTTGACATATCCATATCCAACACATATTCGGACAGAAGTGTGGAGATATTACCCTTCATATACATGGAAAAACTTGGAAAAGAAAAATAAACATGCCCATGTTGGATGCACTGAAGCCCAAGTAACATAGGTAACAAGTAACAACCAAAGATACTTGAAGGAAATATTTTTTTCTGAAAATAAAATGTATGATTCTATTTTTATTAAAGAAAAACAAGATTAGGATAGAAATGATGCTGTATTCTAGTCATCCATCCATTTCAATAAATTATGAAATTAACTCTAGTTGTTGTTGTTTTCCTTTTTCATTTTGGTCCAACACTCAGATATTCAGTATTCATATCAGACCTTACTATTCTAGGATCAGGCCGGGTCAAACCCAAACGGAAGAAAAGCTCTTCCAGCAGCTTTTATTTCCTATTCACAAGACTGGCGATCAGGACTGAGCTCCTGACCACTCGGTCGGCGGCGAGTTGGTAAATCCCTTTTTGTTCGAAGCGATATTCTAAAAAGCCAAAAAGGTGAATGAGGGCAAGTAGCAAAATCAACAACCGATCAATCAAAACCCAGATAACCCCAGTTAGAACAGTTGAAAAACAGTCAATGCTCGTTTCGAAACACCAAGAGATTTTTCAACCAAAATGGAATCAAGCAACTGAATAAACAATCAATGCCCAGTTCAAAAACACCAAGAAGAATATATGTATAGGTATAAGCAGAAAGGGGGGAGTTGCGGCGGAGACCTTGCCATCATCACAAATAGCGAGAGAATTACGGCTGCCAGCGACGACGGAGCGGACATTTTGAGACTCAATAGCTTGAACAACGCAAACCCATTCTCTTTCTTCATTGTTTCCGATACCCAATTGGCCATCTTCACCGGAGCCCCTGAGATTAAAGCAAAAAGAGAGAAAAAGAATGAGAAGCAAATAAATCAATAAACTGATAATGAGTTAAAAGAAAGGAAAGGGTCAGAGTTGAAACCAAGCAATAACAGAAGATGAAAAAGAATAAGCCATTGAAAAGTGTAGAAGACGGCTGAAACAATGGGGGAATATCAGAATGTATAGAGAGAGAAATCAGTAATGGGGAGAGGTTTTATGTGAAAAAAAAAAGTTTGGTTTTTGCTTTTATAATGCATCTTGCAATAGCTGCTCGGGAATAGTTGGGGTTTATCATTCATTCGAATTCGATTGTAACACGTGCATTTAGTGGGAAAAATATTAGTTCTGCCTTGGCTAAAGTTTTTAAAAAATCTTAAACTTTTTGTTCAAAAAAATAATTAAAAATATCTTAAACTTTTTCTATAGACTGCCCCCTCCCTCTAAATCAAATATTCTATTCACTCTTCTTCTAATCCAAATCTTTAAGATAGACCAAAGTTCTCGTAACTGGCCTCCCTTCTTTCCCTGTTTCTTCTCGTTCATTTTTTTTTATTTTGTTTTCAATATTGACGTTTTTTGTTGATAATGAATTTGTATGGAACTATCATTCCCGACAGTCTTAATCCATTCCAAACGCAAAAACCCTTCTTCTGAGGATGAGTTTCGTCCTTCTTTAGAGGCGTGGATCGAAGATGATTCGGCAGAGGTTCTTTGAATCTTCGTTTTACCCTTCATCTTGCTTCCTTTTGGTTTTTTTTTTTTTTTTTGTGACTTTGAATGAGGTCACAGAAGCTTGTCGTCTCTCGGTCCTTTGGTTGCTCGATTCGTGACTTTTGGGGCATGCTCCCTTCTTCAGATTCTCACTCACAGAAATCAATACCCATGTGGTTTGTTCCAACGAGAATGTTTCGATCTTCAATGGTCATTGTCGTCATTTATCTGTCGTTTTCGGCATCTTAACCCTTAGAATTCCCGATAGTGCCTTCAATAGTAGTTATCAAGTCCCTCATTTAGTGGATCCTCTGTTAATTTAGGCGTACGACACCGCCCTCACGCCCCTTAAGCATCGAACTTGCAACACTCGGTTCTTTGTTGGTTGTCGATTCAGTAGCCATGTTGTCTTTGTTTTTTTGTTCTTTATCTTAGGTCTCTTATGTACCGTATATTTTGGGTTCTTGTGACTTTATTCTTGATGTATGTTGGTTTGAAATGAATGAATGGTATTTTCTTAAAAAAAATAAAAAAAATTTAATTTAAAAAAACTCAATTTAACCTTTAATTTTTGGATAAACTACATAAATGGTCACCGAACTTTTAGGGTAGATTTATTTTGGTCACCGTACTTTTAAAATATTCGATAAGGTTACCCAACTTTTAGTTCGATTTCAATATAGTCATCAAACTTTTAGGGCAGATTCATTTTGGTCATTGTACTTTTAAAATATTCGATAAGGTCATCAAACTTTTAGTTCAATTTTAATATAATCACCGAACTTTTTGTTCACTTTCAATATGGTCCTCTCGTTACATTCCATTAAAAGATGACGTTAGTTTTCGTTTTCCTGAATAAAGAAATAGGTAAACTACACCAATCATCACTCAACATTCTTCTCACTCCTATTTTGGTCACTAGAGTTAAAAAAATCAATTTAATAACTTAACTTTCGAATTGTTCATATTTTGGCCACTCTCAAATGACATGTTTATACAAATAGAAAAATTCGATTAATACTTAAAAGATTTATTTTGGTTAATTGGTAAATTTAGATTATTCAATTCTCGATCGTATATTGTATTAATTAAATCAGATAATCGATTAACTAGTTAACTGAAATATTTGATTCTGGAAATGATTTTTTACTTTGTTTATTAAAATATCAAATATGATAATATGGTAAATTTAATAAATTTTCGGTTGTGATAAAAGTGTAAAAACAACTAGAAAGTCAAAAATTAAAAGTTCACACCTATTAAGAGCCAAAACTTTAAAAAAAATCAGAAGGGTATCAAAATCATTAGACTATAAGATATTGTAATGCATAAAATTTAGAAATATTATATATACTAGATCAGATCAGTTAATCAATTTTGCTTAAAACTGTGAACCGTAATCGAATCGAAATAATTTATTTTAAAAATTTATACCGAAATTGTGTTCAATTAATCCTTAAAAATTATTTTGGTTAATTGCTAAATTCAAATTATTCAATTCTCAATCTTATATTGTACCAATTAAACCAGATAATCGATTAACCGGTTAATTAGAATATTTGATTCGAGTAATGATTTTTTTTACTTTGCTTAATAAAATATCAAATATGGTAAATTTAATAAGCAAAGTAAAAAAAATCATTACCCGGATTTTTTTAAGGATTAATCGAATTTTTCTATTTATATAACCATGTCATTTGAGAGTGACCAAAGTATGAATGATTCGAAAGTTAAGTTATTAAATTGAAATTATTTTAACTCTAGTGACCAAAATAGGAGTGAGAAGAATGTTGGGTGATGATTGGTATAGTTTACCCGTTTTTTATTAAGGAAAAACAAAAACTAATGTCGGCTTTTAACGGAAGGTAACGGGAGGGACCATATTGAAAGCGAACTAAAAGTTCGGTGACTATATTGAAATTAAACTGAAAGTTGGATGACCTTATCGAATATTTTAAAAGTATGGTGACCAAAATGAATCCGCCCTAAAAGTTTGGTGACTATATTGAAATCAAACTAAAAGTTGGGTGATCTTATCGAATATTTTAAAAGTACGATGACCAAAATGAATTTGCCCTAAAAGTTCGGTGACTATTTATGTAGTTTACCCTTATTTTTTATTTAATTAAACTCTCAAATTCATTTCAAAATTATTGAGGCTTTTTTTATCAAACTTGAAAAAAATAAATTTAACGGATTTTTCTGAAATTTTTATCACTTAACATGCGGATGGAAATCGACATTTCTACGATTTTTTAATTTTTGGTACCGATAATATTTAAACTTTTGTAAAATTAAAAAAAATATATTCTTTTGAAAATTTTGAAATTTATATAAAATATTAAATATTATTAAAATCTAAAAATATTAGTTTTTTATTTTAAAATATTACAAAAAATAGTTTTAAAATTATAAGCAAAATTTAATATTTTAAAAGGTTTTAAAATATTAAACTTAATTTAAAAAATATTAAAATATTAAAAAATATCTTTTTTTGCAGTCTTCCGAATAATCGTCAAGAGGGTTGAAAGTTGTTTCTCGAATGAATTGGCTAAATCGAAAATTAATGAACAATTTGCACGATGATTTAGAGTGGTTCGACTACCCAACTGAGTCTACATCCACTACCTTAGCACACCACTAAGGATTTTCTAATTCACTATTGAATTCTTCCCTTTTCTCGGGATTAAGAGACAACCCTTACAATCCTATCTTTTTAATGTTTAAGATAAAATCACTCTATTTTTACTTAGGCTAAACTAGAACATCTCCATTTTACGAGGTTTGTTTGGTAAACTAAATACCTCACAAGGTGAGTGTTTACACAAATGTTTAAGCTCACAAGAGTACAAAAGATAAAAACAATTAAGCACTCTCTATACACTATATACAAGAGAAATAAGGAAATAAGATTTAAAGACAATTTCTCTTGATCATGAAGCTTGGATGTGTTCTCTCTCAATCTTTAAGTGTTCAAGCCTTCCTTTTATTGATTGGAATGAGTTTTTTGGCCGTTATTAGCCGTTAGGGGTCAATTAAAGCCGTTGGGGACATTTTCCATTCGTTGGAGGCAGTTTTGGGTAGTGGGTATCGGTACGTGTGATATATATATCGGTACCTGCATTTAAATCAAAACTAGCCGTTGCAGACTGTTAGACGGGTACCGGTACGTGATACTTCGTATCAGTACGAGGCCTCACATTTTGCCTTGCATTTTGGTATGTGCTAACCCGTATCGGTACATGTTTTGGTCTCTGAAAAACTCGGGTTTGGAAAAACAAAGGGCGTGTCGGTATGAGTTTAACCATACGAGCATGTTGTTTTTGACATTTTAGAATGTTTAAAACATATTTGAACAACCCAAAAACATTTAAAAACATTTTTTATTTGTTATATCAAAATAATATCTCAATAATCTCTCCATTTTTGATATAACAAATCATTTAAAAAATTGTTTTTGAGATTGCTCCCCTTAAGAAAATAAAAATTGAAAAAGAGAATATTTTTGAAAAATATTTAAAGGCTCCCATTTTTCTTTTTAAAATTAAAATTTTCAAACCTATCTATCTCTCTTTTTTTGTTGTGTCAAAAATAGTTTAAACCAAGTTTAAAATCTCATTAAGTTTAAAACAATGGAGAAAGGATATTTTCCTTTTACAATCAATGCCCCCCTTAATCAAAGCATTCCATTTTAATAAATTTAGCTCAAATGTTTGACACTTAAAAGACATTGAATTTCAAGATAAAATCAAATTAAGAGTATATGAAATTTAATTTATCTAAGACTTTAAAAAAAACTTTATGTAAAAATTGATTGACTCAATTTAAGAATAAATATGCATAAATTACTCAAATAATGTCATGCTATTTAGATATTGAAATAAAAACACATAAATGCATGAATATTAATCAATCAAAAAATAGATATCCAAAAATATAAAATTAAAAGCATTAAGCTTAGATGTTATCCATTTTCATCACTTGTGTGACTAGAGCACTTTTATGTCATTGCATTTCTTTTCATTGCTCCAATACACCTAAAAGATACATTTATTTGGATTTTGGTATCCAAATTGTTTTAGATTCATTTACATTAATTTCAATGTCCCTAGTTCCCTTAGGAACCCATACTTGTCTAATCCTGTAAGTTTTTCGTTTCCTTATGGGACAAGTAAGTAAAGAATGACCATGATAATGGCAATGTGAGCATTTTGCCATTATGTGACAAGATGAATTATTAAAAATAATTTCTTTTTCTTTTGTTAAGCTTTCAAGCTTAACTTTCAAATTAAGATTTTCTTTTTCTAAAACTCCATTGCTTGTTTTTGAAAACTCTAAATCATTTTTCAAAATTTTATTTTGGTTTTCAAAATCCAACTTTGTTTTCAAAAGAAAATCGTTTTCAAATTCAAGTTTAGAAATCATTTTCTTAAATTTGGAATTCATGGTCTCAAATTCCAAAAATAATTCATTGAAAGCATCTTGTAACTCATCAAATAAATACGAATTTGGATCACTAGAGTTTGAAGATACCTTGGGCTCGTTGAGAGCCAAAACACCATTCACCTTAGGGATTGAGAAGAGGTTTGCACAAGATGAAGCATCATCTTTCTTCTCTCCCTTCTTGTTGCCATAGAGTTTCTCAAGCTTCTCCCATATTTTTTTGGCACTTTTGCACGTGAAGACCTTTTTGGAAATATCTTTATTGAGGCCACAAAGAAGAGTGTGCATGGCCTTGGCGTTTAGCTTTGCCTTCGTGTCATTTGCACTTCTTTGATTCTTCTTCTTCTTGGGAGCTTTTAAGTATCCATCTTCAATGATTTCTCAAACCTCAAAATTGAGAGATTTGATGAAATACTTCATGACATTGCTCCATTGGAAGTATGCTTCTCTTCGAAGATTTATTCAGAATTCAAGAAAATCCAAGTACTTTAATCTCGAAGGTTTAAGTCTTGTTACCATATCTTTCCAAGTCATTCGAGGTTTTTAGATGAATTAGTTGCTTTACTAGATCTAGTGTAGATTTCTAGATTGCTTTCATTGTCAGGGATATTTTAGTCATTCTTATACCTCAAGGGTATTTTCGTTATTTCTTAACTTAGCATTTTAGAAGTTAGATCATTAACAAGCATAACCATATTTAAAGTATAATAGTCTTATCAATTATTCTTGGATCTTAGAAGTTCTTATAGGTCACCATCTTCTTAACCGAGCATTTCAGTCTTGACTAGTTTACTATTTTTTCCTAAACCGATTAGACCTTAACATAATTAACCATATGCTTAAACATGATCATGCAAGCATTTATCGGATACACTATGTTTCATACATCATACAAGAGGTAGTAATATAGTATCTTAAATCCGAAATACATCGACCGACCCATGGTACTTCATTTGATTGTTCTTGACTTTGAATTCGACGTCCCACAGCCTCCCAGATTCAAAGATATGTGAATACCTTCAATTACACAAATTCCGAGATCAGTCCTTATTCACATTGCTCTTAACTGAATAATTAAATACATAAGCAAGTTCGGTTCAATGTCAGATTCAGAGGCTTTTAGGTTATAATTTTGCGAAACAGACTTCAAAATCAGACTCAAGACGTAAAAACGTAATAAGGGTTTTTTAAAAAATTGACTTTTTGGTCAAAGGGTAGGTCAACGGTTAACGGGTCAAGTTGAATCGGGCGAGTTGACTCAGTCTACGGATTGACTCGATTAACGGGTCGGGTCTGGGCTTAAACCGAGTCGATTCTCAGTTCAAGAGGCTAGACTGGTCCATAACTAACCAAATCGATTCAACCTTGCAGGGTGCTGCCGCGGTGGCCAGAAATCGTACCTGGTGGCGCGTTTTAGCCACGCGCGACTCAAAACGGTCAGAAAAATACTAGTGAACAGCGGAAAACAAAGAGAAAACTTAATGGTTTAAGTTTCCAAAGCTTACCGAGGCTGAAAACGACAGTTAACGCAGTGAAGAAGAGAAAACCATCCGGTTTCCTCATGATTTTGACGATCCTCTTAACAGCAACAAAACGATTATCGGTTAGCATGATATTGTTTGCGACGACACGGGGAGTCTGGTGATGCTGGCGTTGTCACACTCCGACGTCAAACGACGGTAAAAACAACGAAAAATAGAGACGGCAAACCAAGAATTCCCAACAAATATTCAACTGGATCTCTACGGCGAATGGCACGAGGTTTCGATAAGTGGCATAGGGGGTTGGATTCGAGGTGGAGCGGCGTCTCGACCGGCGGTGGTGGTGCATGCCACGGCTAGGCGATGACAGAGATCGGGACGATGGCAGGATGGGGGCTTTGGGGAGACTTTTAAAATTATAGATCCATCTGATATTTTTCATATCTAAAGTGAGTGCATTCCATACGATATGAGGGATTGATCCAGACTTTTATTTTATTTTTGGTATAACAACAAAACATAGTTTAGCAATAAACTGGCAACCTTGATGGCCAAAACCTTTGCTCACTATACCAAGAAACACAGGTTTGAGTCCCTTAAGCAACAAAACCTACTTTTATTTTTTATTCATTATTATTATTATTATTATTATTATTATTATTTTATACCATTTATTGAGGGAGTTACAACAAACATATTTATCATTTATTTAATGACTAATTTTTCATTCATATCAATAATGGAAGCCCAATTACAAATAAAAAATGTCAAAGAGTATTAAATTACAATTATTCATGCTTAAGGGACCAAATTATAAATATTAAAAAATTATGAGTACCTTTTAAAAATATTTATTTATTGACTAAACATAGGTTTAATCACTTATTTCAAAATTAAGCTTACCTTTCAAGAAATTTTCGAAAAAAAAAAACTATAATTACTTAACATACTTTCCACGACTAACATGTCACTACTATTAATTCAATAATCATGAAATTCTTCCATAATTAAATTACACTTAAAACTAACATTTTGGGCAAATGCACAAAACCTAAGTCTTTATCTGGCATATCACTTGTAAAAATTTAAAAAAAATATATTGCTTGAATATCTTGTTACATTATATATATACATATATATATATATTAAACCCTTTTAATATATTTAAAAAATTATATATATTTTACGGTAAACTACACATTTAGTATCTTATCCATTTTCGTATTTTTGTTTTGATCACTGAACTATTATTTTTAATAAAATAATATCTAACATTAAAAAATTAACAACAATATTGATGTGACATTTTTTAAATATTTTTTATTTTCTTTGTCATAATAAGAGCGATGCTTATGGCCTTTTTATGATTATATTCGACCACAACTTATACTTAAGTTATACTTTATCACCATCTCAAAAGTATATTAAAGTGCTACTAATATGAAGTGAACCTAGATCTCTTAGATGGAATGTCTAATGTATAACCAC
Organism: Hibiscus mutabilis; assembly: GCA_019671005.1. Classification (NCBI taxonomy): domain Eukaryota; kingdom Viridiplantae; phylum Streptophyta; class Magnoliopsida; order Malvales; family Malvaceae; genus Hibiscus; species Hibiscus mutabilis. The sequence goes on from CM033723.1 coordinate 37,731,677, forward strand.
TTAGTCAAATTATACAATTGTTATATTTTTAACCAAAATAATGATTGGTTTAAAATACGAATAAAATTTTAAAAAAATTAGAATTATTTTCATGCTTCATTTGGGATTAAAATAAATCAATTATATAAATATTTTTTTATTTTAATAAAATTAATATTAAAATATTAAACTAAATTTATAATATTTATTTAAAAATACAAAATTTAAATTATTTGAAAATTACATATTTTGATTTAAATTTATTATTTTAATTTTAAGATGGCATATGAGTCGGGTTCAAATCCCACCAACACCAAAAGCAAAAACTTTATTTTATCTTTTGTTTTACTTAACCGGATTGGTCGAATAAAATTATTAAAAAATCATATGGATAACTGATTATGATATAGAAAACAAAAAAATTATTAAAAATGTCACGTAAAATAAGTAATTTATACAAGATTTATATTCTCTCAAAGGGAGATGGCACCACAATACAGAATTATTGTTCGCAAAATAACTATATAAATACATTTTGTACAAGAGAGACTATAGTTTGTATGTAAGAGAAGAGTTGTGCAGTGTGGAAACTTAAACTTCCTACTTGTTTCATGCCATCTTTTAATGACTACATGATCTAACTAAGCTAAAATCCTAATTCTGTCGTATCGATCGGAGGTTCGATAAAGAAAACTATAGAGCTGAAAACAAGAATGAAAATAGCAAACAGAATGAGTGATTTGCATGGATCGGTGAATCTTCCAACGAGTCTGATCTGTTCTTCTTGACCAGTTCTTGAGGATATCTCATCCAATTGTAGCATAGGGCATATGAAAAAACCATATGCTATACCACTAAACGCAGCTCCCAAATGTGTCCTGCATATATAATTTGCCAATCTGAAAGCATTAGTTTTGCTTTCATGCAATCAAATAACAACCATGCTTGTACATGAACAGATATACATGCAATGATTATGTTTAAACAACGTAAGTAGAGCTCGAGCATATCTAACCAGTCAACGATCGGATCGAAATTGCTTAATATGCAGCTAAGAGCTGTCACAAGTATTGCCTTTTCGAACGTTCTATCTGAATTATCCTTTGACATCGCATCTCTGTTTTGTATTTGATAAATCAGCCATGCACCAATCACGGCAAAAACTGGCCCCTGCAATTAGTTTGAGAAGAGATGTTAGAGTTGATTAATTATACTCGAATTTGTTTATTTTGTTATTATATCATTTTGATATTCTATTTTTCTTGAAGTATTCGTGTTTGATACTCATGTTTATATTTTTTTTCTTCTTATTTTGTGATATTGAATAGTCTAATAATGTGACTCACCGTGCCGCCAACTGTTGGTTCTGGTGTATGAAAAAAGCTTATCAAGTTCCCGGTGAACCCGCCAAGCAAATATATTAAGAAAAATGTAAACGATCCGTAATGTCTGCAAACTTGAGGCCTGAAAGAAAGAAGCCCCCAACAACCAAGAGAGACATGAAGAATTCCGGAATGCTGCATCACCAAATCAACCATTAAGTAATTTAAATGTTGTTATGGTAGATAAAACAAAAAAAAAAGAAACATTGTAAATCACTAAAATGAAATATCGTGAGAGACAACGAAGAGGAAGATCGAATCGGACATGAAACAAGTGTTGTGGCAAGTGGTGGTGATGAAATACAAACTGCAAGTTGATCCTAATTACTATCTTGTTCTTTTCTTGCAAGTTGCTCTCCTACATGCTAAGCAAAGCTACTTTGACAATAAGTTATGCCAATCTATGCTTATGTTACTCCGGCTATTTTTTGAAGTATTTATGTTTGGCATTGTGTTCGACACATAAATACAAAGATATGATCTCCAAGGATCACCACAATGATGGAAAAACTAAAAAAAAAAAGGTTTAACCAAACTAGCGCACATACACGTATCCGACCCTTACACTTGTGTCTGAGTAACATAAATCTGATTGTCCAGAAAGCATTGCTGAGCTGAACTGCAAGCAAGCTCTATGAAGCGCAACAATATAGATAGTAGACATCCAATTATTTACGGTTTTGTTTGAAATTCTTTCAAATAATACGAAATCATGCAAAAGAAAAAAAAGAACATGAACACGGACCCAATTGTTTTAGTCTTGTACCAGAAACATGGGTATCACAAGCCCCCACCATTCTCCAACCAGAATAAGATCGTTTATTTTGGCTCCATATAAAGAAGGGATGGGAAAAAGCTCCAACTCAGGGATTCTAACTGGACTGGCAATTTCGAATATAAAAACTGCAATGTTTATGGAAGCCAATATACCTCTGCATTTAGAATAAAAGAATTATATCAGAGCATGAACTTGATCTGCAATTAGAACTGACAAACAACTATATATGAAGACAAGTAATCAAGCAAAAACCCAAGGGGATTTGTTAACACTAGATAATCTTGTCTTAAGCAAGTTATGTGTTTTCTACATATTTATGACACAAAATTTGTCATGTCATAAATGTGCTGATGTGATTATGACACAACATGATCATGTAAAACTCATACTCGATTAGAATGTATCGTTCGATGTCATGTTTTCGTGTCGTGTCAAAAATTGCCAGATATAAATGCAGTAGAGTTAACACAAAAATAGAGGGGTAGTGATTTACATTAAGTAGAGATGAGAGGCTTCATCAGAGTACTTCAAAGCTTCAGACTCCTTTGAGACACTGTTAAAATCTCTTATCCTGAAGCCGATATCGCTTCTAAACTTTGCTTTTACGTCTATCTTAGCATCTTCAATGACAGAAAATGGAAGTACAGTTTGGTTATCTTCAGGAGTTTCACCATTGTTTTTAGGGATTGTATCTGAAGAAATCAATAAAAGCGGTTGAACTGTTAAAAAACCAACGGAACACGGTAAAAGCCGGATGTATCCAACCCTCTCTCTTGATCATGTTATGACCATTCATGACTCTGTTTTGATTTTTTGACGAATTCTTGTATATCCAACATGAGTTTTTCTATGTCATGATTGTGTCCGTGCAATGCATAGGATCAAATTGGAACAGAAGAAACAGAACATTTGGCATATTAAATTACCTTCATAGAGTTTGCCAAGATAAGCCTCCAGAGATTCCAGCAGACCCTTCTTTATGCTACTTTCTCCAGTTCTATCAACCAACTCCATTGAAGGACCCTTATTTGAATCTTCTTGAAGTTTTTGAAAATAAGAATCCAAAGAACTCAGCTGTGAACTTTCTTTGGGAAATGCTTTCATGGATAAGGGTCTCGGATGAACACCATTCAATGTCCAAAGACGCCATTGAAGTCCATTAAAACCTCCATTTTTGTTCACAATCTCAGCTTTTGTTAATATACCTAAAGAAATAGACAATGGGTGCCATTGCAAACCCTTGCATTTGCAGTCATGATTTTGATCTTTATATGTCATTTTGAAACGCAGTGGAATCACTGCCATGGTAACCTGCAAACCATCATTAATGGAAAGAAACAAATTTACTTGTGATGAATGCTTGAATTATTCAATAAAAACTTATGAATGTAATGTTTCTGTCATTGTTGCTCCGACTCATCATTTTTCTTGTAGTATTCGATTTAGACTCATCATTAATGTTTGCATACTAATGTCGGACCTAGCACTGTTTTTGGGTTTAACCAGGCACACAAATAACCAACATATAGTTTTCAGAATGAGAAAAAGATTACCACAATAAGGGAGCTATTTTCCTGCAATAATATAATCTCAGACACTTTCCAACACATAATCAATATTGATATAAAAGTATGATCTTTTAAATATCTAATACATACTCATATTCTGTGCTCGAATCAAAATAACATGACTAGTCAATGCAAAATTGCCAAAGTCCATGAAATGAAAACTCGAGAAAGTATGAAGCTTGCATCGAACTAATGAAAGCATCATGATTTAATCATGTATAGAATAAAAACTCCAACTTTTCGACATTTGGAGCAACCCCAAACCTTTTTAGTTTCTTCAAAACAAACCCAAATTAAAATTTTCTATCCTAGTTTTAAACCTCTAGACATTGAAAGAACACCGAGTTCAAAGCTTTCATCTTATGCTCTTCACAATTTCAAAAAGGTTTTATTTGGTTATAACATCAAACACTTGGTGAACTTTCATGATTCACTGAAAAAAACAACAGAACTCTTATATTATCAACATAATATATACACACACAAGCAATCATGATATAGGATAATATACATCTCGGAAAGCATGCCGAATATTTCTTCTTTATCTTTTTGAATTTTATATATTTATAGACTATAGAACAATAAAGCTAAAAGGGAGCACACTGCACATATATATACACACACGAGCAATCATAAAAGTAAAAAAAAAAAAAAAAGTGTAAAACATGGGAAATTAAGTAACCTTTTTGAAGAAGATGAAGACCTTAACAAAGAGGATGGAGTTTAATGGAAGAGATGATGATATGCAGACATTGCTTGTGTTTTTCATTAATATAGGTTCAGAATTAAAGGCTTATTAAAGATATGAAATCAATAATTTGTTTTGAAAATGGAAAAAAGAGAGCGATATGGTACGGGAATCTATTAAATCTTGACTTATCTCTGTTGGTCCAATTGTAAAGTACCACGTGTGATAAATGCAATATATATTGTATGGGATTCGCCCCAATACCCCAAACTAAGATTTTGCATGGACTTACCATTTCCTTTTATGGTTCAGTTTAGGCTCATTCAATAGAAATGCCAAAATCTATCGTCCGCATAAAATAGATGATTAACTTGAGGGCCACTTCGGCATACACGAATTATTTTTTTATTAAGTAGAGAAGTACTATATTTTTAAAATAAAATGTTGAGATTATTTCGAGGTTTAAAGGAAATACATCTCGACCAAACACGGATTTAAAATTATTTTCACAGCAACTAAATACAAACATTTTCTCAGCAACTTAACACATTTTCTAGAAAAAGTTTCGAACAACCAAATAGACTTATTTTTCTAGACAAAAAAAAAACACAAAGTAGCTTGAAGTGAAACTCAAATCATATATCATCCGAGATATATTAATTAGTTAAGCGACCAAGGATATTTATGTTGCCTTATCTTATACGGGTTTGAATGCTAACATTACCTTCAGAATGTAATATCTTCATTTAATATAAAAAAAATCATATAACACAATATTTTTTTCAATTGAAAAAAAATATATTTCAAAAGAACATACAAAAGAATAGAGAAAAAGAGAAAAACAATACCTTAAAATGTATATTTCAAAATAACATAAAATGAAAAAACTGAGATGAATGAAATAGAAAAAAATATGAAAAATGAAAATGGGAGGGAAGAAAAAGAACAAAAAATACAAAACAAAAGAATTTAGGAAAAGAAGAAAATGAAAGAAATTGCAAGTTGAGGGTTTCGGTTGATGGAGGTAGCAACAACAAAAAAATAATAATAAAGTTTTAAATTTTAATTTTTATATAATGATATTTTTATAAATTTTTAATTTAAATTTTTCGGGACAGAGAGGTTGAGTTGAAATTTTTTTATTCCAAACTCGATTCCAAAACTCTACTCCTATTATAGATTTTCATAATTTATCGCGCCCTAAACTCAAATTTTAAAATAAAACTCAGATTTTATTAGGCCAGACTATGTCGATATCTGCAGGAACGGTGTTACGTGTAAGGTGGGAGTGGCAATTATCCCCCCAATATTTGATGGGTTAATTATATTTTAAGTCTAAATAATTTTGAAACCATTATAATTAAACCCTTGCTCCTCCCAATTTTTTTTATTTATTATTCTTTTAAGACCTTGTCATTTAGAATTAATAAAATTAAACTTTAACCCCTCATTTTTTAGTTTAATTTATTTTTTAAGACTTTATAATTTTAAAATTTGTAAAATTAAACATGAACTCTCTTAATTTTTATGATATAATTATTTTTAATACCCTATTATTTTTAAAGTTATTTGATCTGCCCCTCGTAATTTAATTCTGGTTCTGTCCCTAGATATTCGTAAGGTTTAGAGAAAAATACCATCCTTACCTATAATAAATTAAAAAACAAAATAAATTAAAATACCTAAAGAATTTTAATACTAATAAAATTCAAATTAAAAGAAAAAAAATGTTAGAGATAAATATGAGCGACAAGTAGAGTCCGGTTGAAAGTTGAAACATGAAGCTGATTAACTGAGACAGTACTGAACGGCAGCCTCTCATTTGTTCCAATTTCCAAACCAAAAGATAATAACATTGAAAATACCAAAGCAAAGGAGAAGGAAAAGAGTAAGCAAAAATTGAAGTGATTTCCAAAGGCAATAAAAGCAATATCACCACTGTCGACGGCGGCTATAATTATCCACTCTCATCATCACTACCTTAATCACCGCCGTTGGTTTATATATCCGCCGTCTCCATCGAACCGTCAGTGCCACCCCTCGGCATCGGTCCCCGACCCCAAAATCTTAAGCTTACTTTCATAACAAAAGCGGCCAAGTCAACTTCTCAGCCCTCTGCTGCAAAAGCAATTGTCAGTGATGATGGGTTCTCATTTTCTAAGGTAATTAATCTATTATTCATGCTTTTTGTGTGTGGAAATAGAAAAAACTTATATTTTAATTTTTTAATGGTTGGGATTGATTGTTTAGTTGAAGTATAGGTTTGGTTTTTAAACAAATGAAAATTTATCTCCCTCGTTTGGTTGATTTGGAACAAGAGTTTTGATTGTATTGAATTGGGAGTTGTTGAGCCATTACTTATTGCCTAGTATATGTTTGAGACAATTCAAGTATTGACTTTAATTGGGGTGACTGAAAATTTATATGTATGCTTAAATCGAGTTCAACAAACATGAAAATTAGAATCTAACTAAGCTCTTGCGTGTCTGCATTTAGCACTCTTCTTTGGCCTCATGTGAGATAACACAAATGCACTAACTCTTTAAGATTTATATAATACAAGTTATTATCATATCAAAATGTATATGTTGAATACCTTAAATACGATTATGATACGACAAAGTATAGTAAAGGCTTTGCATCGACATTCAACACTTTTATGACCGAACTTAGAACCTTTATGTTACGAAATGCTAGGCCTACCTTGAAGACATAGTGATATTGCCTAGTTAGCTCTTTTGAGAAATTTACTTCCTTAATTCGGATTTAAACTAGTTAGAGCAATAGTTAGTACTGGGTATGTATATAATGGGACACTTCCTCCATGAGTAGCAGAATTATCTTGTGAAAACTGAAAACCTTGGAATATACCACCAAACTGCTTAATTTAATATATTGAATCAGGAATTAAGTTTCATTGCAGTTGAATCTCTTCGTTGAATGATGACGCCTCACAGGCGATGTGATGAGGGTATTAGGTCTTACTTTGATAATGAATATGATTATTGAGAATTGTTTGTGTTCTGATGAATATTGTTCTATTGCAGCTTTCATTTGGTGTTATTGGACTCGGTGTTGGAATTTCTCTCCTTTCGTGAGTTCTTTACCTGTTGGCATTTCCCTCTTTCTCTTTAGTGTATTTTGGTTTATCCCTTGTTAAAATGTTGAACATACAGGTATGGTTTTGGGGCATATTTTAACATTCTCCCAGGATCCGAATGGTCCGAAATAATGCTGACTTACCGCTTCCCTCTTGCAATAATTGGAATGGCCCTCAAGGTAAAGGTTTCTTCCTTGGAATCAGATTGAAATGGATATGTGAAATCATTTTGTCTCATATTTCCTCATTAGATAGTGGACTCAGATATCCAAAATTAGGACCTCCATGAAGGTCTTACTTTCAAACACGGTTTAAACTTCATCCTGACTTAAGTCAGTAAAGCTGGACTGAGCGTTTTCATCACAATCTGCTCATTTGGATGATGAAATTGCTTGTTAATTAGGCCTCCCTAATGGAATCAAATTCAGATTAAAAACCGTAATAGTATAAATAGATTTATTGTCAATTATGACAAGCTCCGATGTTCCTACTCTCCATTTTTATTGGAGTCGTGTTTGACACATATCCGGATTGATGGGGCTATAATATTCCAATGACCCTCCATATATATATATATATATATATATATCAGAAAACAATGAATTACCCATAACGGATGTATGATATTAAGCAGTTAGTTTCATAAATTCTGGTTGTTGGTTGTATTACAGTATGCAGAACTCAAACCGGTGCCATGTGTGACCTATTCGGATGCTCAAATGCTAAGGGAAACCTGTGCCACTCCTATCCTTAAGCAGGTACTTTTGACCTCTGGCAATTCTAATTTGTTTACAAAATCGTTAAGATATTCAACATAGTTTAGATGTCCCATGCTAAATAAGGTGAAATTAATTTTCTTCAAATTCTAATTTGAATTTGGCAATATCACTGGACGACATCCGTTCTTATTACACTCTTTCTAATTTTGCGGATAACATCAAAAAATGACTTTTGTTTAGCTTTCTTTAGGTAAGGAATGATGTTACAAGATACCGTTACGGGGATGAACAGCTTTTGGATGAAGCATTGAAGCGGATTTTCCAGTTTTGTTTGGTATGTCTTATGTCACTTCACCTCCTTATATTTATTTATGTGTGTGTTTTCGCTCTTGCCTGAAAAATGACCATGGAGATAAGATCTAAGGACCCTCTAAATACAGAGAACTTCGAAAAAAATTATCATACCCATGTCGAACAAATATCCTATCTGAAACTCACACTTGAGTCCAAGTAAAATATGACATGTCTTTTAATTTGTGAAACTATATAATACATATAAGGGGGGAAATTGCACCTGATTTATTTCCAGTTTGCTATGTGGTAAATTTTCTTAAATCCAAATTTAAGTTTTTGATGTTAGTTCTTTTTCTTCATCAAATCTCAGGGTGAAGGAATTTCTCGAAGAAATGCACCTATTCTTCAAATGATCCGGGAAGAAGTAAGTTTTTCGAACTTAGATTTAATCTCTAGCATGAATATCTTTTATTGCCAATTGTCATATATGGAAAATACTATTGGTTTCTGCCATTCCCAACTTTGGTGAGCATGACTTAAGAGTACATTAATAAGTGAATGATACAGGAACGCCCTTTTTCCTTAGGGCATATACCGTAACCTCTTAAATTTGACCTATTTTCTTAAGTCGAAACTTGGAAGTTAAGCTCGGAAAACTTGTCCCTCAAGAAAGGTTATTAGGTTTAATAATTCAAATTACAACTTAATTATAAAAGGTCGGAACCACAAAATTATATCATTTAAATAAGACGTAGTCGTTTAACAAGATTCCAAAAGTCATTATAAAATCCGTAAGAAATTCAAATAATAAATGCATGTCAAACCAATAAATCTCAAATAAATATAATGTCACAAGTTCCAAATACAAAATATCTGGAATAATAATAATAGATAAAAACAAATGTCTGTATATCCATACCGTATAAAAAGATAAAGTCTGATGGTACGAAATCCTCCAAGTACCGTACGCCTAAGCCTGAGTATCTGTAAGAAGAACTAAGGGGGAGTAAGCTATGAAGCTCAGTGTGTCTCTAAAGTGCAGATAAAAACACATAACAGAAATCCGAACAACAAGCATAGCTCAACAATCATTAAAATACACATATGCATTTAACAAGAGACATAAAATGTAATGTCATGTACCCATCTTCATACACCGTCCGAAGAGTAAGATTCCCTAGAACCACTCTAACTACACCGTCACCATCCGAAGTGGAATCTCGACCCGAAGGTGGAGCCACTGATTCGAAGCGGAATTCAGCCCGAAGGGTGAACCCACTGAACTTCCCCGTACAATTTCCCAACCCAAATGATATGACATGTTCCGATTTATATTTTTCGAATCTGAGGTATGTCCAATCTATTAATTTAATCCGAGTGCATACGATATATGTACGATATTGTTTTAGTCCGATTATGATATCTGATGCGTGCCGTCATCATACAAAACATACCATAATTCACAGATCATCCAGTCAATCACATATACAACATGCACGCATAACATAGAGCACAGAAATGATATAGCATAGGAAGAGACACACCTTAGGCAGCTAATAACTCAACGTCGAGAGTGACGTCTCCCACGCTCAACTCTAGTATTAGGTCGGAAAGAGTCACCTCCTATGAGGTCAACAAAACATAATCATTTACTACTACTATGCCACACTAACATAACCACTAATTGAAAACACACTCACGTGCAGAACTCGCATGTTGTGTAGAAGAAGGTCGAATAGGTGGAGGAGGAGGAAGGTTCTCTGGCTTCGAGTCAACGTCACCTGAATACAATAATATTCGATATCCAAAATTCTCAAAATACTGGCTATAATTAATTGTAGATAGCAAAACGATCTTTCGGGTTTGAATTTGGGGAAACGGGCAGCGAATTTGGAATCAGAACGTCAAAAAACGCAAAGTCAACTTTGGCCGAAAAAGTTAACGTTAACGTCAGCCAAAAAGTCAACGCTTACGTCAGCCAAAAAGTCAACGCTGACGTCAGCTCAGGTCAACGGTCACGGTTCGTTCAACGGACCGATTTAAGGCTGACCTGATTCGATCATTATCTTGGTTTGAGCTTCCACAGGACCGGCCCAATTCGGTTTCTCTCTCCTAAGGCTCACTAGCCAAATTGGGTTAACCCAAAACCACGTTGGTTTGGCATCTGAGTTTTACTAACGGGCCGACCCACCCTGGTTTTTGGGCTCACAGAACCAGACAACCCACTCACATCAGGCCCCACGGCTTGGTCAATCATCTGGGCCAACTGATGGCTCCACCACAAAGACACAACGCTGCAACAAGTCTTAGGGTTTACAAACCCTTGCTTGACGACGGCCGAGATGATGAATAACGACGGTTGCTGCGAAAACTACTTCGGCAAAGACGGTGCAGACAACTGGATTCGTCTGAGATGACAGCGGCACGACAACAACAACCCACAAACCACTAAACAACACCCCACAAAACGAGACAGACTTTTCCCCATTGTAAAATGGAAACAACCGCACTGAAGGAAAGCTTACCACCGCTTGGATTGACGGTGAGGAAGAGGTAGAGACTACGACGACGACGCAAGAAACTCGAAGGATTCTCACCGGTTCCACCACACGTTGACGACGAGGAAGATTTGAGGGAAGGCTTTGAAGGCGATAGAACGAAGAGGCCAAAGGAGGTGGTTGTTAGGGTTTGGCCGGAACTTCAACAGAAAGGGGAGGATAGGTTTAGAATTCTAGAGGTTTTGAGTGAGGGGAGTGCGGCTACAAGCTTGAAAAGAAACAACTAGTGGGAGCTTAATCATCGAATAGGGTTAAAAGAGGTTTACCCTTTTGGAAAAAGGGTAAATCTCAAAAGAAGTCCCTACACTTACTCGAACCATGAAATGGCCCCTAAATCTGTTATTTTCACAAATTGGTCACTTAAATTACTTTTATACCCAATTAAATCCACCAATTAAAATTAGGGTTTCACATTTAATTCCCAAAAATTATGGTTTTCAATTGGGGATTTTACAAATTGGGGAAAAATTGGGGTGTTACATATACAGTAGCATGTGTGATGTGTGATTTCTCAAGAATATTTCAGCACTATATTGCTGTAATTCTTTCATTTTGCTTGAAGTATCAGTGTTCGGCGCGTATTTGGATACGAGTATGGGAATATGACTCTCAAGAACACCCCAAATACATGAAAAATTTAGAAAAAAAAATTGAACATACTCATGTTGGACTCGTAAATATTCAACACTTACACCACAAGATTGAGTAACATAGTTTTAGAATCTTTCCATTTTCAAGTGAGGTTTGATTCTTTGATTGTATACTTGTTACCATGTTCTTAGGTCACAGAAGATGGTAAATATTGTTTGGTCTTGGTGTTTGAGGCTAAAGCTTTGGAGTTGTCGGATTTCGAGAAGAGACAGGTAAACTAGCAAGCTATGCTTTTCAATTTTTCATTTTCTTAAAGCATCCGTGTTCGTTGCCCGTGTTAAAAACATAGTCTGACATAAATACAGAGATGTAAACCTCCAAGTAAGTGGAAAAACTTTTAAAAAGAAATTGAGCATATCTGCGTCGAACATATATACGTATTTGAAATTCATATCAAGTATAAGTAAGACATCTTTGGCAAAGTACAAGTCAACCAGTTTATTAGTAGCTGTAGTCTTTACTTCTTAATAGACTACTTTTCTATGCCTACTTTGAATGAGGCATTTAATAATTCGAGCTGGTTGGATCCGATGTATATTACTCTTCTGTAGTGGAAAATTTAATTAATAATATATTAATATTTTTAATATTTATTTAAATAGTTTAGTTAGATCGGGCCAAAAATGGGTCTAGAAAAATGTAAAGTAAAGACCCTTAACATATGTATCTATTAAGTTGTCATTAGTGAGTTTCACTATGTTCTTAATATTTTACAACATTATATTATTATTATTTAATTTCTTTACTTTTGAGAACATGGAAACGGCTAATTGCTGACCTTTAACTAAAACGATGGCTTCTTAGGGCAAATTTGCTTCGTTCTTTGGACCAGACATCTCAGCTGAAGTAGGTGAGTTTTCACTTTTCTACTCCATATATATATATATATATATATATATATATATATGAGAGTTGTATTTTGATATACAATATGGGTAAAAAAAATTATACAACACTTCCTATTTAAATTATAAAATCTAAAATTTAAGTCTTTAACCATGAGTCCTACGACTTAAACCCCTAAATCATAAACTAAACTTAAGAGTTTAGGATCTATTGACTTCTAAAACTTAAGAGTTTTACATAATTTTGGACCGTTAGATTTAGTAAAACTCAATTGTTGGGATTAACGGTGGGCAATGAGAAGATTTTTACAGGAAAATAGTGATTTGTCCTTAATTTAAAGATTTTTAATTTCAGCTATCGATTTTTATTAAACCAACAATCTAATAAAGCGTGTAAAACTCTTAAGTTTTACAATGTGTCATTGAATCCTAACCTATATATGGGCATTTATAAAACGTGTAAAATATTATTGTAAAAGAAGTTATGGATATTTCCTATATATTATAAAACTTGCATAACTTTTTATATGATTTATATTTTAACAATCCAACTGTCATATTTTATATTTATTTACAAATTTTGATTAAATAAAAATACCTGAAAACATTTTTCCAATGTATAAACAATATTATTGATTGATACAATAAAAATATTAAATCAATTTGAAACTTTTCCAGCATGTTGAGTATATTGTTAAATTCATGTGGCAATTTGTTAATATATATTGAATGGTCGAAAAGTTTTTTCAAAAAAATAGTGAAAGTTACATGAATAATTTATACTAAATTATGACACTTGGATTATTAAATAGTTAATTATATAAAAAATTATAAATTTGTATAAAATTAGTATTTTTGCAATTAAAATTATAAATTCGTGTAAAATTATTTTTTGTAATCAGGATATTATTTTAGTTATTTTAATTAATCTTTTCTATGGAGCAGGGAAGGGAGAGAATAATCTATATGAAGTTCGACTTATCTCAAATTCCACTTACAATGCGTCAACTTCATGAAGTATATCATCTGTTATGTGCTTCCTCCATTATTTTTCGGTGCTCCTATATCATATGTGTATATTCATTTGCCGAATGCATTTTATATTAACATTAAAATTTAAAGGAAATTAAAGATAAATTGTTGCCTAAGAAGGGCAGAGGTATGGTGCGAAAAAAATGTGATCCGTTTATTCGTTGATCCGATTTGAAAATTTAGATATTCGATTTATTTTTAATTTTTTGGACAATTCAGATTGGATCTTTGAAAATTTTGAATTAGATATGGATATTTATTTGACATTCGGTCGGATATTTGAAAAGTCAAAAATTTTATGGATATGAATCTTGTTATATTTGATATTTTTACTTGTTATATATAAAAAATTGAAATTTTTATGGATACAAATTTTGTTATATTCAATAATTAGTTGTTTGTTATATATGAAAATTTAAATTTTCATGGATAAGCTCGTCAAATTTAAAAAATATTTAAATCAAATTATAAGTTCGAATATTCAAATTTTTGGATCAGATATAAGTCGTTAATTTTTCAATCCGAAATTTTGGATCTGATCCAAAATTCAAAATGCACACCCCTAGGCAGAGGTTGCTAAATTTGTTTTACCAGATTGTTGGATTAAACTAGAATACTTTTCGTGTAGGGGAAATATTGAGAAAGAAAATAGAAAATTTGGTGAAACATTCGATAGCCTATTTAAGATGGGCTAGCTGTTAAATATAGAATGCTTATCCTTCATATATTCTAGGTGAGGTAGGCGAACCGAGGAACCATTTTTTTGTGAATCTTCGAATTGGAATCTTTCGAATCTGATGATCGGAAATAAATTAGTATTATTATTAGATTGATGGAGAAAATTGGGTTGAGAGATTCGTTCTCATATTGAGTTTTTGCAAAATTTAATAGGACTAGCCTGCCAACGAATCCGATATTAGTGATTAAATGAAAAAAATAACGTTTGGATTCGTGTCCTAAAAATATCAGCTCATTAAAATGATTGAAGGTCAGTCTTCATATTAAAACATATACCATTTTTCTAGTTTGGTGCTTAACGTTTATATCGGGTTTTTTTGGTGCCTAAAATTTTATTCTGTAATTTAAATTAGGTTTTTTCGTGACAGGCGTTAAAAAATTTTCGGCATCCAATAAAAACACGACATGGGGCAAATTTCTAGTATTTTCTTTAATTTTTATTTTTTAAAAGTCAAAAAATCTTTAATCTTACAAAAAGCCAAACCCCAAAACCCTAAATTCCACCACTCCACCATCGATTCAACCATTGCCGGTCACCCTTATCTTCGTCGGACCCCGCGACTAAAAATTTCATCATCCTGCCGTCGATTGTTCCGTCGACGAACATCTAAAAATGGAAAAAAAAAAGAGACCGATTGAGCTTCTGACCGGCGGCTAGAGAGTGGGAATGCTGAACGGTGAGGTACGCGATGCTTGGGTGGTGAATGCGAACCACCCAAGCGTGTGGGTGATGCCGGACAGTGAGGGAGATGTGATTTGAGGGTTTGATTGAGAGAAATTAAAACTTTGGAGATTTTAAGAAATTCACACTTTTAAAGAAAATTAGTGTAGAAAACCATTTTTTAAAAATAAAAATAGCTTGGACGGTTTATTTTGAAAATTATGGGTTTTCTTTTAAATTTGATTTTTATAAAGACTGGAGTCGCCACCGGTCCACTTTGGTAGACCGGACACCATAAAAGTAACCAGAAATTTTAAAAAATTGGGGTTCGGAAATCGATTACGTGTGGGGAAGGGTTAGCACTCCACAAGTGTCTGAGATCGATACCTTTAATTTCGTGTTGTATTTTGGCATTTTAGAATAATAACTCAAATTTAATTTGAACATTAATTATTAATTAAGTTTATACTTAAAATAAAAATATTCCTTTTATAATGAGATATATTTTTGTTTCGAATATAAAATTGGAAACACCCCTATACGCTCAGGGCATCACCTTTTATATTCTAAAAATATATTCCACTTATAAAAGGTTTTTAATGCATGCAATCAATTATTGATAGTTCATTTTAAGTCCTAACCTAAAAAGGCATTAATTTAATTATGAATTATTTATCTATGAATATTATTTAATTTTAAACTTTATAGAGGATAACACCCCATTATTTTAGGGTACCATCCCTAATTAAATTTTAAAAGTGTAAATAATATTCCCTTACCATTTGATTAGGCTATTCATTAAAGTAATTAATCCTATATCTAGGTTCTTTTTATTAATCTACATTATTTATTATTTTCTAAGGTTTAATAGTCCTTGTTTATTTAATTTAAAAATTCATGTTGAATAACATCCAATTATATGGGGAAACCATTCAAATTTGAATTTCAAAATTGCCTAAACAATATATATATATCAATTTGCTAAATTATCTAAGCCTATTCCAATGATTAAATCCCTAATTAAAGAACCTAAATTTAAGGCTTTAAAATAATTATATGAATTAAATTTAGGTAATTAACGTCACCTAAATGATACTACATGCTACAATTAAATCTCATGACATATAATGGGAATTTAAATTACAATTAAATCAAACAATTAAGCTGTAAAGGATCAAATTGAAACAATTTAAAACTTCAAAATTTTGATTTTATTCAAATAAGGGACTAAATTGATACAAATCAAAATAAAAAGACATATCCATAAAGAACTGAAATTTAAGGCGCGAACCCTGAGATCCAACTCGAATACAAGTGCATGGATCCTTCTAATCCGGGATATATAAGGCACATTTCAGCCAAAAATTACCTATTTTCTCATTTTTCTCTCTATCCTCAATCTGATATCACTCCCTCTCTCTAAACTCTCTCTAAACTCTCTCAACCCAAACACCAAAAATCTAAAAACCCAATCTCAGATGGATCAAAACACCTCCTTTTCGGATGGTGTTCATCCATATTCTTCATGAAAATAAAGAACGTGAAGAACACGTCCTCCGACCGTCGTCACAACCACCGCGTTGATCTTTTCGATCATGTTTCGGCCATTCAACCTTGTTCGTCGACCACCCTTCTCCTTTCATCAGCAATCGAAAAGTGATTTTCGGTCATCGTCAGGCGATTTCCGGCCGCTGTATCAAAAGCTTAAAATTTTCATTTTTTGTCCTAAAGCTTAAAAACTAGATCCAACATGATCTCCCATCTCCGACCATCATAGGTTTAAATCTACCCCCACTCAAACCCTCTTCAACTCCGACATGCACGCTAAGCTCCGACCATTTTCTTTTTCCGACTTATTTACGCTTATTTCCTTTCTACTTTTTTTTTTATATAAACACTAATATTGTGTTTTCTTTAGCAGGAAATAAAGATATCAAATCTATTTGAAACTTTACCAGCATGTTGAGTATATTGTTAAATTCATGTGGCAATTTGTTAATATGTATTTAATGGTTGAAAAGTATTTCAAAAAAATAGTTAAAGTTACATGAATGATTTATACTAAATTATGACACTTGGATTATTAAATAATTAATTATATAAATAATTATAAACTTGTATGAAATTAGTTTTTGCAATTAAAATTATAAAATTAGTTTTTTGCAATTAAAATTATAAATCCCTAAATTTCTTCCCTTCCACCATTGATTCAACCACTATCGGCCACCCTTGCCTTCGTCGGACCCTTATGACTGAAAATCCTATCATCCTGTCATCCAAAATCAACGAATAAATTATTGATTGCTCCGTCGATGAACATCTAACAACGAAGAAAAAAACCGATTGGGCTTTTGACCGACAACTAGAGGGTGGGGGATACTGATCGGTAAGGTACGCGACGCTTGGGTGGTGAACGGTGAACCACCGACGTGTGGGTGATGTCGGACGATGAGGAATATGTGATTTGAGGGTTTGATTTAGGGGTGTTCAATCGGTCGGTTCGGTTAACCGACCGAATCGAACTACCCAAATTCATTAACTGAAAATTTTTACATCTTAATCGTTAACCGAACCAAAATTTTTTCGAAAATTTTTAACCGAACCGAAAAAAGTTCAGTTAACTTGGTTGGTTTTCGAATTAACCGAAATTTGTTATAAAATTTTGGGTAAATTACACAAATGGTCCAAAGTATGTTAAAAATGATCTTTCTAGTCACTAAACTTTCAAAAGTTATAAAACAGTCATTAAACTTATCGAACTACTACAAAATGGTCATTGACTCATTGCACGTTATGTATTATTGATAAATATTGAAAAATTTAATGATAACTTTGTAATAATTCAATAAATTTAATGATCGTTTTGTGCTAATTTGATAAAGTTTACTGACCATTTTATAAAATATCAAAAAAATTAATGTTCATTTTATAATTTTTAAAAGTTCAGTGACAAAAAATAAATATATGCAATATATATATAATATATAACATTTTTGATTAATTCAGTTAATTAACCGATTTTGAACCGAATTAACCGATAGCCGAAGTTTAAAAAATCTTTAACCGTTAACCGACCAAACCTAAAATTAACTGACCGATTAACCGAAAAACTTCGGTTCGGTCGGCTAATTTGGTTAAAACTGAAATTTGAACACCCCTAGTTTGATTGAAAGAAATTAAAACTTTGGGGTTTTTTTAAAGAAAATCATACTTTTAAAGAAATTAAAAAATTAAGTAAATAAAAAAATCAGACCACGTGTCTTGTTATAATTGGATGACAATATTTTTTTAACGGTCGTTAAAGAAAAAACTTAATTTGAGTTACGGAAGAAAACATTAGGTACCAAAGTGACCCGAAAAACGTTTGGCACCGAACTTGAAAAAAAAGTATACGTTGGACACCTTTTTTATGGTTAACCCAAACCTTTAACTAAGGAGACTGAATTAGAAAGCTAGAAATCTAAAATGAGTAAACAACAAGCAAGCACATTTGGCCGATTGGTCAAACTGCTCGTATTTGGCCCTTCATATTTACTTAGGTCATGAGTTCTAAACCCATTAGAAGCACTTATCCTTCTCCTATAATTCTTCTTTTCTTCCTCTCTAGGTAGGATTAGAATTTGATTTAAAATTTGTCAAAAAATGAGTAAATGGCTAATAAGGGCCAAATTTAGGGGTGAGCAAAGAAATCGAGAAAATTGAAAAACCGACTCGAACCGGGCTATGCGGTTCGGGTTTGATGTTGAGGTTCGGTTTAAAACTCAAGCTTCTCAATTCGGTTCAGTTTTGGGTTTTCCATATGGAACCCGTTTATTTCATATCAACCCGAATTAAAAAATACATTATGATCCATATCAAATATATTTTAAAGATAGTCTCTTGAAATATTTTGATTTGTTTTTAAGACATTTTCTTGGAATATTTAGTTATATTTTTATAATATTAAGTTGATTGAATATTGTGTTTCAAATTAGAATATATTTTTATAATATTTACTATTCAAGAGTTGTTTTACTATGTTGAATATTTGAGTTTGGTTTTAATTAAACAATATATTAGACTACATATTTGTGTTCTAAGTTGGTGATGTAGAATCATTGAGTGGATATTAATTAAATGAATATGTTTTAGATAAATTGTCTGCTTTCTAACCATCGTTATTTTTTAATTCATTTTTATTTGAAATCTTAGATTTGTCAAGAGCTCAAGACATGTGTTTTCTTATTCTTAATGACAAAATAAATTGATATTGGAGTGTCTAATGATAAATTAAAATAAGTTATGTATTTTGCTTATTTTTTTAAATTAAAAAAACCGTTAAAACTGCGGGTTTGTAACCAAACCGAATCGTAAAATTCGGTTTTTGGTACTTCGGTTTTTTACATTCGATTTCTGTTTCGGTTTTCTTTTTAAAAAACCGCAGACTGCGGTTCGGTTCATATTTTATTAAAAAAACCGAACCGAACCGAACCGAATACACCCTAGCCAAATTGGTTAAAGTGTAGAAAAGTAGGTTAGCATGGCAAGTTTACCAAACGGTTTGGTGATTTTGGCACGACATATATGCCACATGAAAAGCATCCTATGTTGCTTTAATAGTTGGTGGATTTGTGTTATTTATTTATGTATCTGTTTATTATTTATTTACTTATTTATCTACCTTGCTTTTTTGGCTTCGTTGGATATATAATCCAAATGGATTGAATATTTGGGAAAATAAGGTACCTTTGGGTATATTTTAGAATCTACGGCAAATTTTACAGTGCAGGATGAAGTCGCCACCTGCAGATAGCGACTTGAGTGAAGACGCCATCTGTAGGTGGCGACTTCACCCTGATTTTGTCTTGAATCGATAAGGAAAAATATTAAACTATTACAAATCAAGGGGAAGTCGCCAACTGCAGATGGCGTCCTCACCCAAGTCGCCATCTACAAGTGGCGACTTCACATTGCACTGTAAAATTTACCGTAAATTCCAAAATATACTCAAAGGTGTCCCAAAACCCAAACTATTATTTAGGTTTGCATTATTCCCCAAAATAGTCATGCATTTTTACCAATTTGAGAATGAAGGTTTATGAAAATACATGGAAGAAAACATCCAAATTTTTTCTCGCCAACGAAATCCTTAAAATCCTAAAATTTCTTTTAATTTTGACTCAAGGGGCATTCTTAACTAATTTGAACCAAATAATAAATTTAGCTCTTCCGTGAAAAAACATTTAATTTGATCATTGAACTCGAGAATTACATCAATTTAACTTTTTAACTATCGTTAACCGTGCTAGTTATAAATAGTATTGACATAGTAGTCCAGAAATGTGGTAGGAGGATTATTTGATTTTTTTAGTGAGTTCGATGGCACAACTGATTTTTTGGGAAGTTCAATAACTTAATTGATTTTTTGTGTAATATTTAATCAAAATTAAGAAATTAAAATTTAAAAATACTAAAATATTAAAAACAAAAATACTATTAAAATTTGCACTCATAAAAAAGCAAACATTAAAAAATATCAAAACCTATAAAATGATTAATTATAAATTATAAAAAAATCAAAATTTACAAATATTTATAATATTATAATAACAAAATATTTATAAAAAAATTATATTGAAAATTGACATTATAAAAGAATAAAAATTTCAAAAAGATATTTAAGAAATTTAAAAACATTTATATTGTAGTGTTTTAAATTTTGCAAGGCTTGCAATTCTCTAGCAGAGAGCGTAATAGTGAAGTTGACAAACTAGATATGGAAAATATTTATCGAGCACATGTATTATAACATATCACAACACAAATAGGTCCCAAAAGACCATAATGCACGCAACACGTAAAACAATAAGGTACACACATAACCAACTCGACAAATGATTACTTAAGAAATGAGCAGCGATACGATTGTCCACTTAAATAATTGTCCTGTCAATACACAAAAAAAAAAAAACCATGGACAAGTCATAACGTAAAATCACAATATCAAGTAGATTAAAACAAAATAATGCATTAATGAATCAAAATTGTTATAAACATTGGCAATGTGCAAAGCTATTGCAATAGCAAAAAATTAAAGACAATAAGAAACACTACATAGATTTAATACAATAAAATTTCGAAACATTCAACAACTATACAATAGTCATATGGAGTTTCATTTCATTAGAAAAAGCATAGGATACCTGCTTTAGTAAGCAATAAGCTAGCTAAATGTTCCTTTGCTTGGGTAGAAATTGCAGTTGTTTTGTTGTAGTGGATGTGCAGGTGCTAGATGTTTCTTTGGTTTTGTTCTTGTGACTTGTTGTGTTGTACTATTTTCCTCTATTTAGGATTAGGGAGATTTTTAATGAGACATACAACGTAAGTCAAAGACTTATATGATTTTAATCATAATCAATAAAATATATTGCCAAACAAAAGCAGAAAATAAGCTAGCTGAATTTGTCCATGGAAATCTGCTAGAATGGTTTAAAGTTAATCTCAAGTACCCCTAGCTATTTCCCTAAGGATATACCGAATGGGATTTGTTGCATGGGTCGATTGTTTAGTGTTTGTGGCCTTTGTCGAAACTGAAACTGAAACTGTTTTAGAGCGCAACAGGCGACTGATGTTGGAGACTAGTCGTGCTTTGGTATGCTCATGTGTAGGCAACTAGGCATGGGTGAATTGCATGTATACCTGGTGGGTCACGTATTTTAAAAAAATCATTTATTTTTTTAGGGTCAATTTCTAAATTTGTCTTTTCGGTTTTGTCCGTAATTCATTTTATCATAATTTTACGTAATTATTCATTATTTTGATTATTTTCGATTTTATTTTCTTTTAATTTGATCTCTCAACATCTTTATTTTTTATTTTACTTTCATTTTTTATTTATCATTTCATTGCATTGTATATTTATTGTTATTAAAATTTTATTTTATTATTATAAAACACTACTATTAATTTTCGGTAGTTAATATATTTTATTATTATTATTATTATTATTATTATTATTATCATTGTGTAATATATTTTCCCATCTATTTTATTATATTTTTATGATTTTTTTTATTTTTATCACTTTCATTATTTTTATTACCGTATATATTATTTTTTATATTACTACTATTTTATTATTTATTATTTATTTTCTTTTTTATTTATTTTTTATAATTAAGTTTATTTGTAGTCATTATTGTGTCATAGTAATTTGTAGTTTAATTTTTTTATGATTTTTTAAATGTAGCTTTTAATATTTTATTCAATTTACCCTTAGTTTACATATGATTGTATTTATTATTGTTCGGGGAACCATCAATGAAAAACAAAAAGGTAGCGTGTTAATGTTTCAAATGGCAACCACCACCTTCAACCTGGTTCAAACTTAATCCGTGTTTAATGGAGACTAACAATAACGAAATGAAGATGTTCAATGACTGCTCTTCAGAAGTTCACGATTGTGTATTACATTTGAACTATTTTGAAATGTCAATGAAAAGTTATCATTTCACATATTCCTTGAAAAGGTAATATGCTAGTTGATGGTATGATTATATTGGCGTGCTAAATTCCATTAAGGTTATCTGGAATTTCACAATCCACCAGATTCAATCTTACATACTATAAAGAATCAAATTGCCTAGCGCAAAATCTTGCTAGGTATGCTCTGATTAGGTCAGGTGAACTAGTGTGGGTTGAGGAGTAAATACATTATGCTGATGATGTCTGCTATTACAGTCTTTTTGTATTGGGGGTTAATATGTAATGCACTAGGATGTAATTGTGTATCTTGAAACGTTGATGATGGGTTTGTTTGTAATGCTCCTATTGTATCGATCAATAAAATTGGGCACTCTTTTCCCCCTACTTAGGACTAGAGGGGATTTTTAATGAGACCCTTCACTTTTCATAAATAAATAAATAAAATAAAATATGTATTGCTTAAAGTAGTCTCTAAATATATTGACAGATAGATATCTTTTCTCTTTTTCAATAAAAATAAGAAAATGGTCTTAAGGATTTTGAAGTTTTAAATTTATATTTTATGTTGTAAGAATTTGGTCTATATTTATTATATTTTTTAAAGTATATTTATTATGTTATCAGTTAGTATTTCTAATAATTTATTTATGTATTATAATGTATTACTATTAGTCTATTATCATGATGGTAATTTTTTGAACGATGACATCTGAATTTTATTAATTACCATGAAAGATAATACAATACAATGCATCAAAAAGAGAACAAAATGACAAGTCCACTAAAAGTCTCTTATAATGGTGCAAAGAAAAGCATACACTTCTATCGAGATTAGTATACAAAAATAGAGAAACCTTCCTGAATCTCCTTGTCTCTATCCAAACAAGATGTTTTACGGGGTGAAAAAAGAGTGGTGAGAAAAAAAAACCAAGCTATCAGGCAGATTGCTCTGCTACCCAGGTCTGATTATATCGGCAATCAACCATCAACTAAGTAGGGATCCATCTTTCTAAGACCACCGACAAAACTATAATCAGATATTAGCGCCGTGAAGATCTCTGTACGGGCACCAATAGACCACTAAGGAATGCTGAAATCATGCCACAAGGACAGATAAAACGAACCACAAAAAATCAAAGAAAAACGCGTCACAAGGATAGAGGAAACACATGCCACAAAGGCGGAGATTCTTATTAAAATATAAAAAATAAGAAAAAATAAGAAACATAATAGACCCGGTAGTCGACAACCAATACTAAAATTAGTTGTCGACCACCAACCAAAAGAAAAAAAACTAAAGTTGCAGGCGGCAGAGATTTGAGAGAGAGCGACTAGGTTATTTTTGATCTAATAATAATCCTGACTACACCTGATTTTAATTGTAATTTCAAATGTATACATATAAATAACATAAATAACTAACATACTAAAATTTAAATAAAATTTATAACATTTTAAATACGGGGATATAAATAAATTGAGTGTCAATTTTAATCTTCAACCTTTTCGAAAGAAAAACATTACTAATTTAGTTGACACTTATTTAAAATTATGAATTTAAATGTGCTTAAGTATGAATAGAAATCTTCTGCCCCTATTTATGTTTTACACTAAAAATTAGGTTTAGGGTTAAAGTTTAAGGGTAAAGTTTAGGGTTAGGATTTAGGGAATTAGGATTATAATGTATTTTTTAGGGTTTAGAGTTTATGATTTAAGATTTAAAATTGAGAGTTAAAGTTTAGAATTTAATTTTTAGTGTTGGGATATAGAAAAGAACACCGAAAAGGAACAAATAATTTTTGTCCACTTAAGTATAGTTATTTCTTATTTTAGATCTTTAGAGATTATGGTTATTTTAATATTATATAAGAAAGCATTTCTTTATTGAAGAATCTAAGAGTCCAACCGATTAAAACTTAAGAGTTCCATATAATATAATATAATTTATAAAATGTTATGATATTTTGAATGATTAACTTTGATAATTTATTCAAAAAATTTACAATATTCGAACAATTTACAAAATAATTATTTTTTTGTATACATAAAATTTCAAGTTCATCTAAACTATTGTTTTTCTTTCAATATATAATTAAACATTTGGAGTTTTTACATCAAATATTTAAAACTCAATATGTTATGTGAATATATATATATCGCTTGTTGGTCGGATAACATTAGAAAAGTCAGTTCTTTTCACCATTCCCATGTATACTATGCAATCTGTTGTACTACCCCAAAAAAGACTTGTTATGTAACAGCCCCTTGTAAGAAACCGGGTTGGAGATGCTATCGGTGAACGGTAACGGTGATCGGTATAGTATTTCTGGTGATTAACGATGTTTCAATGATGCAATCAATGACTATATAGTACAATAGTGACCTTGAGTTGATTCAATGTGATAGTTATCTTATAATGGACCAACTTGTAACATTTATGAGTTTAGAGACTATTCTATAATTTCTAAAATTTTGGGTCCTTATCAGAAATTAACCTTATCAATGTATAATTCAATGTTTGTTTAGCTTTCTAACAAATTTTCAAGGAATTCCATGTTCAATTTTAGCTTCAATTGACTCTCACAATATTAGTGACCATTTTGCCATAATTTAAAGCTTGACCTAATCATTCAACTAACTTACCTGTATCGGTACTAGTACTCGATAGACCGTACCGATACGCCCGACTGTTATTACCGTTGGAATTTAAAACTAGTGTCGATACGGGCCCTACCGTATCGGTACTCTATGCACTACTCAAATTCCAATAACATTTTACAGTACCAGTACAGGCTAAGTCGTATCGGTACCAAGTTTAAAATCCCTAGAGATCGGTACAATTCCCCCTCCGTAACGATATCTCATTCATTTTATAAATTCTAGTAACTAATTATCGTACCGATACGCCACACCTGTATCGGTACGCTACTACAGAAAAATTCCAGTAACGAAAATGCGTACCGATACGCCCAAGTACATATTGATACCCCGTGTTAACCTGGTCAAATTATGCATGCTTGTACTGATACGCTATTACCCGTATCGGTACGACAGGGTCTGTAATGACAATTTTTGTTTGGTTTTTATCCATTTTAGGCACCTAAACCGTATCCAATGACTATGAAATTTTACCCACAATATTCTTGTATGTATAACTTGTTGTATGTCGAATATTATGACAAAATGAATTTTTTACTAGGTTTATCAATATAGGTGCCAATATGCCAATTCTACCAAAAACCAATATCATTATGAGTCCATTTTTACCTCAAACACAGACAAGCACATAGTGATCATTTATACACATCAAAATGGGCCACTTATGCATGTTTAGACCCTATGCCACCATTCTAGGAGTTCAAGACAAAGTTTACATTACATTGACTTGTTGCAACTTGCCAAAAACGACTCCTTTCCCGATCCTCGATCCTTGAACGTCTTAACCTAAAGTGCATGAAGATGAGATGCATTAGGCTTACATAGCCTAGTGAGGTAGCCAATAACAATGCAATGAACAATACTCTGAATGTCAATAATGTCAATAACAATGTTTCAATATAGTGAATGTCCATAATATTCATAGTAACAAATTAATGTAAATGCACCTTAACCATGCTTTAACATTTGTCCAGCTTATTCATACAATAGTCTTGCGAATTATTTTAATTGTCTTTTAACATTGTTCGCCTTGGATCACATTTGGATATAGGTAGCATTGGTCCGTGTTTAAACAAGCTCAAAGCATAAAGTAATGGCTTATGCCAATGCGATAACAATGATCAATACTTCCTTCTTCCCCGTACCCTCCAACCAAACC
This sequence comes from Hibiscus mutabilis, assembly GCA_019671005.1. Taxonomy (NCBI): domain Eukaryota; kingdom Viridiplantae; phylum Streptophyta; class Magnoliopsida; order Malvales; family Malvaceae; genus Hibiscus; species Hibiscus mutabilis. The sequence goes on from CM033723.1 coordinate 37,757,951, forward strand.
AACCTCCTCACCTAGGGTCGTCAGCCTTGAACTGTAGCTCATGGAACATAGTCCAAATATACCATGTACCATGCCAAAGTGTCCAAGGGCTTCCATTGTTTAGGCAACTTAAAGCATTCCATGCTTTAGCAATAGCATGTGTTCTTATAGAGAGTTGAGCCTTAGCTCCAATTGTCCTGGTCAATACAATAATTTTATCAATAAAATGATCTTGCCAATACAATGGTCAATATCAATAATCAAGGTGTAATTTCAATGGTGACAATATTAATACTATGATTTAATAACCAATGTTTCAATGACAATGTCAATAACTCTAACACCAATGTTCAATGACTATGACAATGACAATATCAATGTCAATAATTCAATATTAATGTCCAATGAACAATATATCCATGTATCAATATTTTGATGACATCAATGACAATGACTCAATGGACAATACTCAATGCAATGAACTTATCAATGCTTACCCATGTTGCCTCCAAAGAGGTTTCGATGCAAAAATACCTTGAAACAATGTTAGCAATGCAATAAACAACAATAATAAAATCAGAAAAGAACCTAGCCAATCCTGAGACTTCGACTGCGCTCACCGATACCCCCGAAGTTTTCAAGGCTCCCGGATAGTGATTCCTTTTCCCTACTTATTTGACCTTGGTGGAATAGGTGATTCTTCACCTTCAATACCTTAAGCTATATAAAAACATGGTAACAAAGGGTTATAATGCTTCCAACGTGTTCCAATAACAATAATAAATTCCATAGCAATTTCTAGCTATGAAAACAATAGGAACTAAGCTTGAAATACTAGATGATTTTCTTAGGGTTCATAATTCTTGAGCATAAAATTGGACATGATTTAGCTATGAAATCAATAGGTTTTCTTAGATTTAATAGGAATGATATAAGATCAATAAATTAAATAAAGCTTAAGCTTTGCATGAACAACAATGGAGGTGCTTGCCTAGTTTTGCTATAGGAAGAAGATGAAGATGGTGAAGCTTGTTTGAAAGCATCAATCGGTGAGCTTTATTTTTTTTCGATCCTTTTCAATTTTAATTCTTAGGCTTTCCTTCATATGAAGGAATTCAATCCCTTTGTCCCACGTGGGTGGTGACAAAGCTTGGGAGGGGCTAATTGCAAGGTTAGTCCTTCAATTTCTCATACTTTGCACCTTTTGCCCAAAAGTTTCAATTTTCACAATTTGGTCACTAAGCTATGTTTCAATGTTTTCAATATGGTCCTTAATCAATAACAATGCTTAATTAGGATTCAATACTTGGACACTTGACCACTTGGTCAAAGGTCAATGCAATGATTTGACTTTTCTATGTTGAATTTTAGATCATCGGAATCTAATTCTGATTAGACCAGTTTTTAGGGTGTTACATGTTCGGACATAGAGAAACTGATTAGAAGGTTTGTTTGGGGTGGCTCTTCAGAGAAGGGTAGTGTTCACCCAGTCCGCTGGGATGAGGTATGTAAACCGTTGGCTTTAGGAGGGCTTGGCTTCCGTAATTTACATAAACAGAATGATGCATTCCGAATGAAATTTGGTTTCAACCTTTTACCTAAAAGGGAGGCATTATGGGTACGGTTTTTAGTGCGAAGTATAAATGCCACGAAGTGGTCCCAATTGCTCACCGTAACACTAGTTGCTCTTGTTTATGGAAGGGATTGGGGATAATTTGGGATGATGTTAGGAATAATATCACTTGGAATAGTGGCCACGGTCGTGATATACGGTTTTGGTATGATACATGGATCCCAGATCTTGGCTCCGGATCGTGTCAACTCTATTGGCAATAGTTCAGTTGCGAGTCTGGTTGGAAGTACGGGTGAATGGTGTTGGTCGGTACTCGAGGAGTTGCTCCCCGCTCATATCCTTCTCCGTCTTGCTGCGATCAAATGCCCTATGTCGTGGCTTGGTAAGGCTGTTGTGGGCTGGCAAAGGTCTAGTGATTTGCATTTTAGTGTGAAGTCGGCCTATACTATCCGGAGCTACAACCAATCTAGAAATCGATCCATAAGTTTCGTGGTGCTCAAAGGATTAAGATCTTCCTATGGCTTGTATGTTTAGGCAAGTTGATGACCAACGGGGAAAGGGTGCGGTGACATTTCACGACAAACACTCGTTGTCCGGTATGTGATTGTGATTTTTAAGATATCCATCATGTATTACGTACATGTCCTCCTGCCCATTCAGCTTGGTGCTCGTTAGTAAAGCATGATAAACTTGATGTGTTCTTATCAATGGACGAAAAATAGTGGATTGGATCTAATTTTATACAACCAAACCTCTTTGCTAAGGAGGGGAGGGACTGGGATTTGATGTTTGGCATGGTGTTGTGGCTGAACCGTAACAGCATTGCTTTTGATAATCCCACAGATTTTTTTGAACCAATAATTATGTGTAGTGCTCGTCTAGTTCAGATGGAGTATCATGCAACGGTTTAGACCAAGCTGCAACTCAGCAAGGAGTGCGGGATGTTGTTCAAGCTGGCCCAAGTTTGTGGTCTCCACCGCCGACAGGTTGGTACAAAGTTAACTCAGATGGGGCTCGATGGGATTCAAACGGTTCATTTGCGTGCGGGGCGTGATTCGAGACTAGCTTGGCCATTGGGTGCTTGGCTATAACAAAGTCTTGGGAATCTGCTCTGCGAGTGAAGCGGAGCTATGGGGGCATTCTTATCGGTCTGCAGTGTGTGTGGGCTGCTGGTATTCGACAAATTCTAGTGGAGTCTGATAATTTAGATGGGATCGGTTTAATTCAGAAGGGTGATAGGGTGTTTCCTTCAGTTCTTCTTCACATCGAGGAATGGAAAAAATACCCTTGACATCTACAGTTTCATCATGTTAGGCGCGAAGGAAATCGTGTGGTCGATGGTATGGCGAAAGTGGTAAACAAATATTGCTATGATGTTTTCCAATTCTCGGAGCCGCCTCCCGACATTGCTACTTTGTTGCACTTGGGGTCTGGAACCACTGATGTGGAATAGGAGTTTGATGCCCTGTTGTTATTCGTGATTGGTACTCTAGAGTCTAGTGATTCCTTGGGGTTGGTCGTTTGTTTTTTTATTGTTGGTTTCTTTAGGTGCTTTGTTTAGTTAGGATGTAGTATCCTTTGTATTTTGGCTGTTTATTTATTAACGCATGTACTCTTTTACTCCAACTAAATTTAGAAATTTTCTAATAAGATACGTGCTAATAATTCTTTATTTATCAATATATATATATATATAAGATATAAAGATTGGATTTTTAAAATATTAATCAAACAAAACGTCACTAAAACTTGTAAAACTACTTTACTTTTAAAATAAAATAAATCATTCTCATAAATATATATTTACCATCTTTAGACTTTAGCTGCCTTTAAGACAAGGAAACCATATAATTTTCCAGGTAAATGTGTGTTTGTTTCTCTGCCTTTTTCTCACCCATGATAAGCAATTGCAGTTCATTTCTTCTCCTTTTTCTCTCATCTGAATCTTGTCAGCCTCTTCATCTATGTTTGCTTCTTCTGTCTTCTCTTTTGTTTCCTTCACTTCAACCTGCAAAACCCATTATATCAATCAATTTATGTGTTCATCCTTGCATTTTACTTTTCTTACTTTCATAAATTCTCTTTTAAAAATACATTTCGGTTGATTTGCTCTATTTTCATTCAAATTTAAGTATAAATATTGGATATGGGAATGCATTTGGTAAGGGTATAATTTGTTTACATGTATTTTAAGATCCATAGAACCCCAATTTGAACTAGAGCCCCCAAAGAATCAAAAGGATGAAATAACAAAAAAAAAAACTATAGAAATTTTCTGTCTTCTTTTAGGTTGAATCTACGGTACAACAAATTAATTTACTGTTAAAAAATTACACACCACACAACCAACATTTTAGGTTAATGACAAGTTTCAAAACTCAACAAGTTCTGAAACTTGCTGTGAAGAAAATATTTGGGTATTATTTTCAAGTTACAACCTAAAATATTATATTTTTTTAATAACATTTTAAGTTGGTGGTAAGTTTCGAAACTCATAGACAAGTTTCGAAACTTGTCGTGAAAAAATATTTGGATAATATTTTAGTTGATGTGAGTAACATTTTAAGTTTCGTATTTTCTAACATTTTCATTCTGCGTTATTTTAACTTTGCCGCACACTCACCCTTTCTTTTAAAAACAAAACAAAAGGCTGAATAATGGCGTAATTTAACGTGCAGCAGGTTATGGTATGACTATAGTGTAATACCAATTGAAATGTTAACAAAATAGAACTTAAAAAGTTAGCCCCAACCTAAAATATTATATTTTTTTATAATATTTTAAGTTAGTGTTTAGCACAACAAGTATTTATATTTAAAGTTAAATATCAATACTTAACCACCAACAAAAAAAAATATTATTAAAAATATAATATTTTAAATTAATAAATATACTTTAAATTTTATTTTATAATATTTTTACACCCCAACTCACCCAAAAAATAATTCTTTTCAGGCGCATAAAACAAAGAATGATTCAAGTATAGAAAGAGAGCGAGAACTGTTTCCAGAATCCCATAAAATGATTTCGAATTCCCGTTTCTGGTGCTTCAAAAGGCTGCACTGTATGTCAAATCAGAGACAGACCCCACAGTCTGTGCTGGAAAGTAGACCCCTTTCGTAAGAACATACTATGGATATACGAAATTTCTAAAATTAATATAACACAAACTAATAATTTGTGAAGTTTTATATCTTATAAAATATTTTAAACATTACTTTTTCTGTCCCACTCAATATGATTATTTTATATTTTAAAATTATCCTATTTAAAATATCTTATTGAAAAAATCAACAACTTTTAAAAGACATATTTTTCTTTATACCTTTTTTTCTAGTTTCTCAACAAAATAAAATTTAACTTTTCAAGAATAAAATTATCGTTTCAATTATTTTATATCATCTTTCTTACACAAACTTTTTATTCTTAAAACTACGTAAAAAATCAACAATAGACATTTAAAATTACACAAACTTTTTCTTCTTAAAACTACGTAAAAAATCAACAATAGACGTTTAAAATGAGACGGAAAGAGTTACAAAATATGTATACATTATATCATTTTTTTATTATTTTTATCTGCATGTCTTATTTGTAACGTTTAGGTTCAATTATTGGTACAGGAAAACAGGCTAGCTGGGGGAATGTCTTGAGTTCAATTATTGGTAGCGGAAAAGTGGGTAGCCGGGAGTATAACATCTAAGACGTGGGGATTTTATCATTTATGTTCCCATAAAAAGCCAGACCAATTAAGACATTAGTCCCCCACCTTGGAAGGACACACCTCAATTATTTCTGCAAAAAAAAAAAACAGCCTAGTTGGGGTATAACATCTTAGACACATAGGGGCCTTAAGTACAATGGATTATTTAATCAAATCGAACAGAATCCAATCGATTTGAATTATTTAATTACTAGTTTTTAAAAATTAAACTAAATATTATATTAAATTATTATTGTCTTGAAAATATAAGCCACGCAATATGCAAATAACTCAGCAACCAGCTTCATCAATGGATCACAGCTCAACAAATGAAAGTTACGTGACCACCTATATCTCAATGTTAATTTTAGTATATATAGTCACAAGATTCATAATAAAAATCATATTTTTTTTATTTTTTATGCACAAACATTAAAAAAATAAATCTTATCTTCTAATTCTAATTTAAATTTTAAATTCAAAATCTTAAGCCTAAAAATTAAAGCCTAAACTATAAACTTTAACTATATCCTCTAATTTTTGTGTGGGACATAGATAGAGCACCAAAAAGAATAGGAGATTTCTACTCCGATTACGACTTTACTTCACGATTGAGTAAGAAAATAAATTGTGATGTTAAAATTTTAAAAATTAGTTAGGATTTACTTACACTATGTAAAATTCAAATTATTATTGTTAACCTTTTTCTCATATAATAATTTTCTCATTTCTTACTATTAGTCTCAATCATCCATTTACCTTAATGCAACGGTCTAAAAAGTGAGAGTAAATAAATGGCTAATATTATTTCTTTATATTTTTTCATGTGACAATCTTCTCATTTTGTAGCGTTAATGTTAATCATCTATTTACCTTGGTCCAAAAAAACGTAAAATTTCAATTTTCACATTGCGTTAGAGAATCAATCTCTTTTGAAATATATTAAAGTATTCTTTTTATGGTTAAGTTCTTTAGGTAGCAAGTAAGTTTAATAAAACTCGAGATTTAACTCAATTAGTTCATGCAACCATGTAACAGCTATGGACCGAATAAACTATATTCGGTAGAAGAAAAAAAACAGCTAGTTTAACAGCATAAGACATGAAAGAACATACCTGTTCATCGGATTTTGATATAGGGTTAGAGATAGGGGAATCTTCATTTTCAGTTTCCGATCGATTCAATTCTCTCTCTAAAATTGGAGGGGTTGAAACCGAGATAGGACTACTAGAAATGGGATCGCTTGGATTACTTTGAGTTCCAGCATCTCTAGTCAAGCTCTCAGCTGTCGTTTCTGCAAACAGTTGGTTCAACTAAAACTTCAATCCAATCTTAAATCAAGCAATTCCAGCAGTTCAACTTAGGGCCGACCAAAATGATGAGAAATTCGAAAACCGATTGGAACATTAGTGTTGAATTTGATTTTACTAAATTCAAATCTTTTTGGATTCGGATAGCACTTTAATGTATTCAATTAAGTTCGGTTGATTTTGATAATCGGTTTAGCTCTTAAAATCAAATTAGCAAAGCAAAGAAAACATGAGGGAGATTCAGAAACCTGGAATAGGGAAGTGAGAAATGTGTTCCTGAACTGTTGTTGAGGGGTAAACCAGAGGAGCAGAAACAGTGATTTTGTTTGTTAATTTGCGAAATGATCTTCCGCTCAGTGTTTTTGCAGACAAACATTCCATTGGAAACTCTCCCGAAAGAGGATTGCAAATGTACTTCTCAGCTTCATTCCACTTGGAGTTTAAAGCAAATCCCTCCGGTGAGCATTCCAAGCTATTATACAATGACCGAGCCTGTAATGCTGCACAATAAGAAAACCAGCTAAATCGATTCTTAGATCTATGTTACTCAGACTTGAGTGTAAATCGAATACCAGAATGTAAGTTTTCAATGTAATTGGAGGACTCAAATCTATCCGAATATGGATCCGAGAGTTTAATCTGTTAATGAATATGTGCAATACATTATGTTTCTCTGCAAAAAATTTGAAGAAAAATGATTTAGAGTTACCTTTAAGAGCACCGGTGAATGAATAAGTTGAAGGATCGAATCCATCTGTAAAAGTGACGCTAAAGATTTAGTATAAACACTGAATTCAAAAATGATGCGAAAGTTTCAGATTAAAAACACTGGATCCGAAACCGAATTTCTCCATGAAAAATGAACAAGAGAGTTACCTTTGAATGAACATCCTGGAGACGACGTAGCGCTGGAAATGGTGAAGTTGGATCGGAATGAGCTTGTAATTTCTCTTGAATTTCTTATGTACGAACCTGAATGTCTTCTTGAAACAGTGTTTTCTGGGCGGATTCGAGCTTTAAGACCCCACTCTTTCAAACTGAACTCTGATTGTTCATCATTTCGCCGGGAAGAAGATTGTTCCACGGCGGACTCCATGAATGGAGCTACAATTTGAACTGTAAGGTTTTTAAAAAAGTTTGAAAATTTCAAATTCCGTGAGGAATTTAAAGCCGGGTAACCATGGATGATAAAATATCAGAAATCCAAAATTATCTTGTTTTCGATTTCCTTTTTGTATTTTTCGGATTTTAATACAAATTTATTACTCGTCCTGAATTCAGCGCAAATTTAAGTTCAAATAGGTTTAATGAAAAATAAGTGCTTAAAAGTATATCTTTTTTAAACTTTATGTATTTATAGTATTTTTTATTAAAATAAGTGTTTAAAGTTTAGACCGTTAAAACTTTAGGTGTCTAATAATTAATTGTTGTTAAAAAAAATCGTTAACTAATTAAAAATAACACATGACATGTTTATTTTTTTCAAAATTAAAAACTTAAAACATTTTTTTACACAAAAAAATATTTTTTCAGAAAATCCCAAAAATTTTAATTTTTTACCAAATAGTCCCAAAATCCCTAAAATTTCCCCAAACCAAACCCCTAAATCACCGTCACTTCCGCCGCCTATGAGCACGCCTCTTTGGTCTTCGGACCTAAGCGGTCATTTCCCCCTAAAATGGTGTCAACGAAAACGCCGAACGTTAATTTTGCGTTCGGATTTTTCAGTGCCATGTTGAGAGAAATGACCGCATAAGTCCGGCGACCAAAGGGGTGTGCTCAAGGGTGGCGATAGGCGGTGGAAACTGCGGTGATTTGGGGTTTGAGTTTGGGAAATTTTAGGGATTGGGACTGTTTTGTAAAAAATTATTTTTTTGGGGATTTTCTAAAAAATTGAAAATTTTGGGTTTTTCTAAAAAATAAAAAATTATTTCCATGTGAAAACATTGATTGGTTAACAATTTTTTAAATAACCCTTAACGTCGGACACCTAAAATTACAATGGTGTAAAATTTAAGCACATATTTTAAACAAAAAAATACTTTAGGCACCTAAAATTTAAAAAATGTATACTTTGAGAACTTATTTTTATTTAAGCCATTCAAATAATAATAAGCATTGAATATTTGAATTCACCCTCATTTTAGTTTCTTTATTGAGGGAAATTTCCTACTTTTTTCGAGCATTTTTTTGATCTATTAAGTAATCGATCAAAATCCTTAACAAGTCAGTTATTGTTTTCTAATTGTCTTATTTATCTTGAATTTCAGTAATTAATCGAGAGATTAAAAATGTTCACATTATCGTATCTTATGTGAGTTCAAATCTCAATCTTTATCTTGGAAATGTAATATTTTTCTACTTAAAGAGAATAAAAGTTATCTTATTTATCTTGATAAAAATATTCTTAAATATTTGCATTAGTATTTATTTACATATATAATTCGTATATACTATTTTTCAAAAATTCTAATAATTTAAACATTTAGCAACATTTTATTCACGGAGTGTAAGATTATCTCCGTTAATAGGATAAATGAAATGTAACATTGTTTGACACTTTTTTTTTATTAAGTAGAGAGATATCGCATTGGCAAATATCGAAATTTGAACTCATATAAGATGATGCAACATGTTATTTGACACATTATTAGTAATGTTACTTTATATTGTTTGATTTATTTGGAAAGAATATAATATTACAATGTTTGATTTGAGAATATATGATTAATTGAAAGAAAATTTTTACCAAAGTGTTACTTTGATATTTTTTAACATGTCCGTTTGTTTTAGAGAATATAGCTTGTTTTTATTTTCTTGAAAAATAAAAAAGGTCGAAGAAAACATATTTAGCTGTAAAAATTAGAAAGTAACTTTTAAAAAATAAAAACAAAAAGGTGAAATTTTAAATAGATAAAAAAGATGTTTTCACTATTTTCATTGATAATGTTTTAGAAATGAAAAAGAAAAAATAATGATTTTTTTCAATTTTAAGTTTATTTAGCACAGGTTTGAATCCACCTAATGACAATTTTTATTAATTTTAAAACTTTGATTTATTTAATAATATTTTATTTTTATTATAATATGAACATATTCTAATAATTATATTTTACTTTAACTATTTAATAATCATTTTTATTTTTATTTTAAAAATTAGATATCAAACACATTTTCACTATTTTTATTTTTGAAAACAAATTTTCATTCCTATTAACTAAACATGTTTTTCAATTTTGGAAAAATAAAAATAAAAATGAAAAATATTTTCTAGAACCAAATAAACCCAACTTTTAATATTAAATTATATATATATATATATGAACATTCGTAAACTATTGCCATTACGTTATCTAAATTTTACAATAATTTTATATTTAACACATTATTAATAAAATTAATATATTAAAAAGTTTTAAAAAATTAAACAAAATTATTCATTTAATTCGTGAAATAAATAAATAAATAGAAAAGATGGATCTAAATGAAAAAATATATATTTTATGAATAACTGACAATGTTGCTATGTATCATTACCACTTGGAGAGAATCTTTGTAAACCTAACGTGGGAATTGTTTTCCGAAAAATAATTACCCTAATGATGAAGTATTCCTCCAAGGCTCCAACCGAACACACTCCTAGAGAATTTGATTGACATATATTTGCTTTTAATTTTTATTACATATATATATTTGTTGATTAAGTAGAGATATTATATTTTTATATCAAGATTCGAACCTATATAAAATAAAGTAAGATGAGCATTCTTGGTCACTCGGTTAATTAGTGGATCTCTATCTATAAATAACAAAGTGTTTAGATCAGTTGACACGATATTATTCCAGCTTAATCAAAGTCTCTGGCTCAAAATTTTAAAAATGTGATAACTTTAAGGCACAAAGTTAAAAAAATGCTCATAACATTTAATTGGATAGTCATTTTGGTTCTTATTCTTTTTTTGAACCAATTGAACCCCGACGTTTTATTTTGGGTCAAAATGACTCCTTTGCGGATGGAAATTGTTAGTCAACTGATGATAAATAACTTAAAATGACTTAACAGAATGACGCATCAGAAGAAAAATATTTTATATTTTATACGATTTTATAAAAATAAATTTTGACTGATGTATCATTATGTAAAATCAACATATTTGTCTATATGACATTGCTATCGCGGCGTGCACTGCAAGTAAGTTTGTCACGTCATTTCAAGCTGTTTATAGTCAGCTAATGATTTCTTCCGTAGAGGGGTCATTTTGACCCAAAATGAATATGACCCAAAACGTTAAAGGTTAAATTGGTCCAAAAAAAGAATATGAGTAAAAATGACTATTCAGTCGAACATTAGGAGCATTTTTTGACATTATGCCTAACATTAAATATAAACCTTTGCTTGACAGAATTAATCTTTATTTACACCGTTAAATGGATAAATAATGGACACTCATACAAGATTGCAAATAGACCTGAGCCGATTTACCTGAATCGAGACCAGAAATTGATTCGAGCACAATGGCCCAAATTTGATCTGAAACTAGAAGTAAATCGACCCAAATTTGAGTTGAACCGAAAATGGACCCGAACCGAAGGTAACCCAAAATAAATAAATATATATATATATATTAAAATGAATAAAGAAAGATAGGATGTGAACCGTCGCATAACTCACCAAAAAGTTAAATATACAAGCTATAAATCTAACTCGGCCTGAAAACCCGGATAAAACTGATCGATCTCCTATTAACCCGATATTGACCCGGCTTGAAAATAACCAACCTGATATTAATCAAACTGGAAGTCAACTGAACCGAAAATCAATTGACCCAACCCGATACACGAATCAAAATCACCATAAACTCGAATTAAAACTAAATTAAACCTGAACCGAACTTAAATTAAATATAATTAGACCTGAAATGACCGAAACCAAACAACCTCTAATTGCAAAGACTATTGATAGTCTAAAAACTGTTGAACGCGTATCATCATTCTTTTTTAATTTTGTTTATGAAATTTAAAACATATATATTTTTATATGAATATTGATTTAGATAAAGATTGATATTAAAGTTTTGTACTTTTTAACCACGGTATTTTACTTTTTCTCTCACAAATTTTTTGAACAATTTTTGAGTCCAATAATGACTTCAAAAATTCAGAACAAATCAAATAAATTTCATCAATAAAATTGAGTTGTTATTTCTGGATGGTTTCTTATTTATAAAATAAAATTATTTTATTTTTCTTTTAATGATATCTAAATTCAAGGATTATATAAACTTGATTTTGAAAATTGGTTAGACAGTTGATTGTTTGAGATTTGGTCGAGAATCGATCTAAGGGTCTTAAAATTTAATTTTGATTGATGAATTAGAGAGAGTTTAATCCGAAGGTCATAAAAAATGTTTTTGTATAGATAAATCCGCTTCAATGATCATCTAACCTTGATCTTTAGAGCATGTTTTGCATCTTCTCAGTCGATTGAACAAAATCAAATAACTATTGAGTGACCGACTAAATTTTTTATTTACTATGTATCTCAAGTTTTTTTATTTAATTGAAAATAAAATAATTACTCATTATTATTCATCAAAAAACATCGTCTCAATATAGGAGTATCCAACTCATGGTTGACTAATTTAGATAAGGTTTTTATAGAGATCTAATATAGGAGTATCTTTTTTAATCTAATTTTCTCCATTCATAATGCGATGATTTAAACCTCTGACCTTACTTAAAGAACTTAATGTCTCAATATCCCATAAGACCAACCGGTACTTGACGATCAATAAAAAAATCGGTCCCGTGTGAGTGGTTGACATCATATGAGCAACCAGGGGCGGTTCAAAGAATTTAGGGGCCATGTCCAATTTTTTTAAAAGGGCCCTTATTTTTTGAAAATGAGAAATAAGTTTTTTTCAAAAAAAATTATCTTAAAAAAATATTGTTAGATTCCCTTTTGAACAACAAAAAATTAAATTATAAACATCTAATAATCTAATAATTCACTTAAAAAGAGTAGTTCTTTTTGCATGTTTTGAAGCAAAACCATCTACAACGCTTTCAATATCAACTTCTTCCAAAAGATCACTCTCGATTATCATCAAAGCAAGACCATTTAATCTTTCTTGCGATATAGTTGTTCGTAAGTATGACTTCAACAACTTCAATTTTGAAAAACATTGTTCTACAGAATCAACAATATTAGGAATAGTTAATAAGATTCTATAAGCATCAGATAACTTACCTTTTCTAAGAGCATTTTCCAAATTATTACAGTGAGTTTTGAGATTAATATCATCTAATGAATGTGATTTATAGAAATGAAACAAAAAGACAAAAACATTTTCATATAATTGATATTGTTCAAATCTTTTATCTAAAAAAAATAATGGCTTGATCGATAATATACAAGAAGTATTCAATTCTAAATGATTCCTCATGATCTATTAATGTTTCCTCACCATCAGTTTCATCAAATTGTCTTTTTTTTATGTACCATATGTTTTTTAGGAAACGTAAGATCAATTCTAATTTCACTAGCTATTTTTCTTGCGTTGTCCATAGCAATTGAAAACCCATTATCTCTATAATTTTTGAAAAATGAAATAAGTCATTTTATCTCATTAATAGCAACATCAATCAACATGTCTTTTGACTGTAAATCTTTGCTAAATAAGTTCACATCAAACAAAATTTCATACCAAATGATTGTAGATAGCAAAAATTTAAAACTACCAAGTTCATTCCTGCAAAAGATTTAGCTTCACTTTGTATTTTAGGATCATTATCTGTATGAACTACTTGAAATAATGTTTTCCTTATCTCAACAATTTGAAATCTTATTGCCTTAATACTTTCGACACGACTTTCCCATCGTGTGACCGAAAAAGATTTAAGAGTTAAACCCTTCACATTTTCTCTTAATATATTCCATCTCTTTGTAGAATTAGCAAATAAGTATAAATATGTTTGACTATTCCAAAATAGTCTCTCACTTTCATTGAAGTGTTTGTAATGTCACATAAAACCAAGTTAAGACTATGACACCCACATGGAGTATAAAAAGCTCTAGGATTCAAGTCTAAAAGTCTTTTTTATACACCTTAATTTTTCCCTTTTATATTAGATCCATTTGTTGGATTAAAATCCGCAATTGTGGGCACATATGTAAAATGTATGATGCTATTATAAAGTATGACACAAAATCAAGTGACCAATTATGTTAGGCGTGTCACAGGTATTAAAGTGTCATGGAAATAAAAGTGTAGATACCGTAAGATATATTTATAATTCAATGAGGGGTAGAGTTATAAATATTTAATAGTTGATTTAATAATCAACTATATAAAGAGGTAGTGATCCCCAAGAAATATGTTAACTTGTTCTTCTCTCCTTCCCCGTCAGAGAGTTTTTACGGTAAGGCCTAACCTATCTTCTTGGAAGATCACAACTAACTTCTAGGCGATCTCCATCAAAGGATTCAAGGTTTTCAGTCCATCAATGAATTCATGTACGCTTCTGCATTCAGCTCATTCAGTTTATTGTTCTTGATGATTTGACATGATAGATCATGGGTTTAGATTTCATATTAAGTTATGGTTTGGTTTTAACAAGTGGCATCAGAGACGTGTCATGTTAATTCATTAAGAATCGGTTTTTTTTATTATGGAAAATCACAATCGTGTATAAGGTTCAAAATTGTGATATTGATATGCTTTGATATTCTACTGAATTTATGTTATGCGATATTAGCTATTTGCTTTTGATTTTCGCCAATCTCAGTTGTTTTCTATAATAATTTAGGGTTTTGATTGATTAAAAATATATTTTGGTTTCTTTTATCGCCGCATTAAAGAAAGGAAAATATATATACATTGTCAGTCATTTGGAGTAGGTAGAAATTAAAGGCAATTATGTTTCTATGCTATTTCTTTATTTTAGGTTATTGTCCATTGAATTTCAATGTTGGCAGATTATATTTCCTTTATGGATTCAGTAATTTTAGGTTTTCCTCAAGCAATAATTATTCACATATCAAAGTTTGCTTTTAAAATTATGTTAAATCTATGCGATGTCTGTTTGACATTGAAGTTTAAATCGAAACTTAAGTCTATTCAGTTAATGACTCTAAAGCATTTTTTTATTATAAGGACAATGATTATTACAAACTTGTATGTAGATTTGATTTGGTTTGATCAAAATTTAGTTTGGATTAATGTATAAGTTACGACATGTGACTAGTTTCTTTTGAATCATTATTGTGTTTCTGTTTAACATTATATATACATTTAGTTTTGGTTTTGGAAAGCATGTTATTAATCTTACAAAATCCATATTCGATTCGGTCTGATCAAGAATTTCTATTTGATTATTAGGTTATTATGGATATTTTAAGGTTTTATGTGATCATTATATGAATTACTTATTTGTACGATATTTCTGATTTTGGCTTTTAATTAAAGATTGAATGTTTTGAATTCAACTTTGATTTTGGAAAATGCATGCTTAAGGTTTAAGACTCTTTTTTGAAAAATAGTCAAAGATTTCGGTTCTTTAAATTCTGATAGCCCCATTTACACAACCTTATTTTGGGTTATTTCGAAAACTTAAGTGTGATCAGAAATTTCAGTTTTAACTGTTACAAATTTTAAATTTGAATATATGTATATTTATATTATATATTTTAAGATAAACTAATTGAAGCATTAAGTCACCAAAGTGACCTCTATTGTAGAAATTATTTTATTTTAATATATAGAAGGTTTTGTGCATGTAAGTCGGATTATATTAGTATTAATCGGCCCAAAGGAAGGTTAATAATTAACATTATTACATGTGCAACTGTGGTAATAAACATGTGATAATTATTCAGTTTTATATGTGAGCAATAAATCGGCCCAAAGGAAGATTTCTGTTTGACATGTTCTTATTATAAATGTTTGATTACTGTACCAAGATATCACTTGCAAGTTAATGTTTTGTCCAAATATTAAGGGAGTGTCCGATATCTTAATATGAGGTTTACTTTTATTCAAAATTATTATTATTTTGGTTATCTTTTAATTTGATTGAAAGATAAAATTAAGACAAATATTTTGAAACAATTAAATTCATATTTTGGCTTCGGATGTCTAATATTTTAATGGATTAATTGAAACATAATGTCACCAAAGTGACCGCTTTTGTGTAGATTAGTTTATTTAAAATATTAAGATAATTATGGGTTTTTGTAATTCATGCGTTTATTAATTGGCCTAAAGGAAAGTTAATATTTAGCAGAATTACAACGACAACTATGGCGATAAATGTGTGACAATTATAAGGTATTTTATATAAAAGTTAATCTATTGTTTGACATAGTTTATTGTTAATGTTTGATTGCTACAACAAGAGTACCACTTACAGTTTAACATTACTGTCCAAAGACTTGATATTAATGTTGTGCTTGGTATCTTGGGGGGAACTAGTCATTATTTTAAATTTATTTGTTTACTTATGAATATTGATTTGAGCTTGTTTTAATTTTTATTTACTTATTTTTGTTATATATTTAGGTAATTTATCTTTACTGTCACAATATCTGTTAACTACATTCTACACTCATGTTTAGTGAAACTAATTTGAAGGAATAGAAAAGACACTTACATATAGTATTTGGTTGTATGTGTAATACCCCAAAATTTGTTATGCTGATTAAGGGTCATTTAGTACTAAGATAAGGGCTTAAAAGCTTACTTAGTGACTAAAATAACAAAAATATAAAAGTTAGGATTTTCTCAATTATGGACTGTAGAAAAGAAATTTCTGAGGTTTTAAGGTGTCATGTGATAGAGAACGAGTAAAATAGGATACTCGCAAAATTTAGTTAAAATCCAAGGAAAATTTGAATGGGAATTTAAGGTTAAAGTTTAGTGACCAAAATGATAAGTTTTTAAAACTTGAGTGGTACAAGTTGAAATATGGAAAGTTAAAGGACCAAAGTTGTAATTTCCCAAAAGTTAGGTATTTTATTTCATAAATAGATAGAGCCCCTATTGGTGTGGATCGAATGAGGAATTACTAATTTAATCCGATATTTCGATTGTTGGGAAATTGCAGTCAAAGTTTAAGTGGAATTCAGGTACCTGGATTGAACTGAAAAATTTTAAAATTTTACCATATATTAGAGAAAGGTTATAAAAGTCATTTACAAGTTTTGGAAATATTTTAGTTCGATTCAGGATGAATTCTATAATTTATTTTGAATAAGGAATTTATTTAGTAACCGATAAAATTTTCGACATTTATTGGTAAATCGGATCAAGCTAAAATTTCGGAGATGATTCCATAGACTTTGGAAGAGTTGTGACATATCATGTTATAGATATTTGGAGAATTTATCATTAATTGTTTATCCTATACATGGATTAAACGGATCATGGAGAAAAAATATGATATAGATTTCGGGAATAAAAATGCAGCATAAGATATCGAATTTAGATTGAACTGCAAAGTTAAGTTAGTTCGAGTTAATATTATTCGTATAGGTATCTGATAAATGATTATTAAGAGAATTTTATCTGATAAAGATTTCGGGTAAATTATCAGTATATTAGATCGAGTCAAAATTTTAAGTTTGACTTCATAAATATGGAATATCTATTTGATAATATTATTTATTTTTTAGATAAGGAAGGAATTTTTAGAATTTATTTGATAGCCGGTGAAGGGGAAATCGCAATAGACGTAGTAAGTGAATATGGGGAAATTAGATCGAATCGAAATTTCAGAGGCTGTTCCATAAGTCACTAAAAATTCATAAAATATTATTTTATAAAAAAATTATTAATTGGTTAATTGTGATCTAACTAGAATAGTTGGATTTTTACAAAATGGCAAAAATTTGTGATTTAAGTGACTAGTTTTGGTAATTTGGTCACAATGGCAATTTTGAAATATTTTGAAAGTACCATGGGCAATATGGTAATTTCCCATGTGAAAGCATTACTCTAGTTTGGTTAGAGTTGAATGGAATTTGGTTGGAATTGAACTAGAATGGCAACTTGTAAATTATGATTTAGTTGGAGGTTAATTTTGGAAAAATGATTAAATTGAATAAAAAATTCACTTTAATATATACATGTGGCATAAATTAGAGAAAGGTGAACAAAAATGTTCATCTTCTTCTTCCACACTTTCGAAATTACATGGGAAAGGAAGAGAAAATATACAAAAAAATTTCTTGGCAATTTTGAAGGCTTTAAAGCAAGATTCAAGATATGATCCTTTAGAATAATTTGTTCTACATTTAATTCTCTACATTTTGGTAGTAGTATTGCATGGTGTTATGAAGAACTACTTGAATTATTGACGAGAAAGAATTAGGGAATTGATGTGCTAAGTTGAAATTAGGACTTGAATTACATGAATTCAATGTTGTTCTGATGAAATAAAGCTTAGATTTAGATTAATTTCATGTTTGAAGGCATAAACCCTAACCCTAGAATTTGGGGTTTTATTTAGGGTTTTTAAATTAAGGATGAATATGGAAGATTTATGATTCTATAAGCTTGATTTTGATGTTGGAATGAAAAATCCTCAACTAGTTTACAAAGTGACTATTTCGACATGTTTGGAAATTTAGGGAAAATATTATAAAAATTATTTTATTAGTGGATTTGAAGAGATTATGAATTTAGAAGCTTGATTATGGCATTAAGACTAAAATAAAGTCCTTGGGAAGTTTAGATTTCCAAATTGCCAAGTAGGAAGAATTTGGGAAATTAAGTGTTAATTTTTGGAAATGAAGATCTTATGTTGGAAAATTAATTTAAGCATGTTAGAATGTTGTTTGGATGAAAAATGAGCCTAGAGAAGCTAAGTGACCAATTCGGAAAGCTTCAAAGTTAAGGGACCGAATATGAATGTTGTTTGGAAATTTTTATGTTAAATGATTGGATAGCTTGATTGAAATATTGTTAGAAGTGGATCTAATAAATGTTTATTTATATTCATATGGTTAATGAAGTCAAATCCGAATCAAAAGAAGATTCGAGGTACTATGAAGGAGAGGATCGAGTAGAATTTAGTGAGGCATGCTAAAAAATGGCCCAGGTGAGTGCATTCTTATTTATTTATTATATATGTAATATGAATGAGTGTATTTTTATTTATTTTATTTTATATATGTGATACGAGGAAAACTTGCAATAAGTCAACCTTGAAATATTAATGAAAATATATGTTGATCAAAGTTATGTAAATGGCATAAATATTAAATGGCATATGTGATACATGGATATGGCATAATGATTTATCTAAGATAAATCGGATTTTAGATTTTGGGTATGAAATGCTCAAATCGAATTATGGTTGATAGTATTCATGAATTGAATATTAAAGGTGAAAATAATATATTATTATGCCCAAGTACTAGTGTGAGAGTCTTTGGTATAATTGGATATCCAAAAAGAGTCATAGCAGCTGCGAACCAGCACTACTGTGTTGAGATAAAGTAGGCACTACGGTGCTGAAGGTAATAATAAGTAGGCACTACAGTGCTGAAGGTATTAATGTAGGCACTACGGTGCTGAGATAAAGTAGGCACTACGGTGCTGAAGGTATGAGGAGCAAAGAGCGTCCTCGAGTACATACTCACCATCAGACGCTACGGCGTTCTAGACACTACGATGTCGGATTCGTATACCATAGGTTCACATGAGAATCTTTGGTATAGTTGGATATCCATAGGGTCTTAGCAGCTGTGTCGAAGCACTACAGTGCAGGAAAGACTCTACGGAGTCAGTTCAAACACTACGATGTTAAAAGGCACAAAATGTGCTAGGATGAGGAGCAAAGGGCGTCCTCGAGTACGTACTCATCTCAGTCGCTTTGGCGATGTAGTCGTTACGGCATCGTAGACACTATGGTGTCATGATGACTCGCGTACCATGGCATCACATGATTTTGTACTTTGGGCTATGATAAAGGAAATGATATGCAATTGATTGCATAATGAAATAATGGCTATGATAAAGGAAATGATTTGCAAACGATTGCATAATGAAAGAATGACTATGATAAAGGAAAAGATATGCAAATGATTGTATAATGAAAGAATGGCTATGATAAAGGAAATGATATGCAAATGATTGCATAATGAAAGAAAGGCTACGATAAAGGAAATGATATGCAAATGATTGCATAATGAAAGTATGGCTATGTTAAAGGACATGATATGCAAATGATTACGTGATGAAAGCATGATTACTTAATGATCATGAACCATAGATATCTTGAATTCTATGACAGAATTGGTAGATGATATGGAACATATTGAAAGCATGTTTATATTAAAGAAATTTTTATGCATGTGAACACTTGATGAACAATGATGGCATGACTCTTAATATAGTCATGATACATGATTAATTATGCATTACAGATGGCTTGAATTTTATACTTTGGCTATAATACTTGAAGTACAATTATTCAAGTAGTTAAGCTAAAAAGCTTAATGTATACAAGATTGGCAAGATAGATCAAATCTTTTGATTTGAATATTATATTGGACAAATGAACTATACAAGTAAGGCAGTTCTATATATGATAAAATGTTATTAACTGCAATTGAAAATCATTCGACATCTTGCAGAGCTATGTTATTATAATTATTGTTTATATTATTATGATTATGTTTCACTAAGTTATACTTAACGTGTGTTATGTATTACACGTAGGTACTTCGAACGAGATAGCAAATGAGGAGCTACACATCATTGAATCAAGTTAATCTGCATTATTAGTAAGTATCACCACATCCTAGTCTAGTGGGGCATGAACTAAATTTAAGTAAGTAGCTATTTTGTATGAACTAGAAACATGACTAAGTTTTGAGAAATTAAGAATATTAGAAAAGATGCTTTAAACGGTTTTAAACTTTGTTGGTTGTTTATTGTGTAGTGATTATGAAAATTAAAAAAAGGGTCAACCACTAAACTACTTTGTCGGGAAAAAAAATACAAGTCTGAAAATCAGGGTAAATCAGTTAGTAACATCTTTAATGTGTATTCGAATATCGAATATACGTTGAGGGTGTTACAGTATGAACATAGACTTTGCACTAAGGGAAGAATAACTTGCACCTCTCACAGCGGTAAACACCGATAAAATGGATTTTGAGAGGTAAGATTATTCGAATCGCATAAGTCTAATGATAATTATGAATAACATTCTATAAGTCTTTAGGAGCAAAAAATCTAAAAAGTTTACTTCTATTAAGGGTTTCCTTGACGAAATTAAGAAATGTTTTACCCAAAACATTAAGGTTAAGATGACATCACTTGTGCCTTCTTTGATGTCTATGAAGTATAAGGGTTGAGGAAATGTGAGGGAGTACATTATGAAAATGTTTAATATTGCTTCAAAATTTAAGGCACATAAGATCGAACTTTCTAACAATTGTTTGTTCTTATGCTTTTGGTACCGCTTCCTATACAATTTAAACAATTAAAAAAACGGTTACAACTGTCAAAAGGAGAAACAAACTCTAAATGAGCCCACTTCTCATTGTGTTAAAGAGGAAGAAAGGTTGAAGCATTATAAGTGTAAAAGTACTCATTTGGTTAGTGTTCATTTAGTTAGTGTCTCTAAGAATAAGGGCAATAAAAAATATATATTAGAATAAAATTGCTAAGGGTCCTGCTCAAAAGAAACAACAATAAGTTACAAAGTATTTATTCTTTTGTATAAGTTAGGACACATGTGAAGAAATTAAACTTCAAAAGTGAGCAACTACTTCAGTTATTTTGAGTGATCCATGGGCTGTAAATTTTATGATCCCACAATTAGGATAATTTTAAGGAGAGATTTATAATATTTTTAGGATGTTGAGTTTGGAGGGAGAAATAAGGTTAGATACATTGCTATTGAGAAGGAATTGGATTATAATTTAATTTCTATTATCACTTTTGACGATGTTTAGGTTTTCATACCCATCATTAATTAAGAAGTGAATCAAGTACCTCAACAAAACAATGTTGAACAACTCTCATTCAAGATAAGGTAATTATTTTAGAAGAACAAACTCAACAACCTTTAAGAAAACAAGTATCATTAAAGAGGTCCACGAGAGGAAGATGAAATACTATTTCGGATTATTATATTGTATTTCTTAAGCAAGTGGATTGATACGACCATATGTGGACTTTTAGATTTTTACAAAGGTTGTAAAGTTTAGGAAATGACTCAATCATTTTTTATCAGACCATATAAGTTCTAGGTCTCACAAGTGGATTGATTTCATTCAAGAAGAGTATAATTTATGCAAGACAATAAAGTTTAGGAACTTGTCTCATTACTTGAAGGTGCAAACCAATTGGTTGTAAATGTATATTTAAAATAAAGAGGAATGCAAATGGTAATGTAGATAAGTATAAGGCATGTCTTGTATCTAAAGGATATACTCCAAAAGAAGACATTGATTTTGTGGAGACTTTCTCTCAAGTTTCATTGAAAGACTCTTTTAAGATAATCATGATGCTTGTTGCTTATTTTATTCTTGAGCTACATAAGATGGATGTTAAGCTTGTGTTTTTCAATGGTAACATTGGAGAAACAAATTATATGGTACAATCATAGATTTGTGTCTAATGATACAAAATCAATGATATGTAAATTAAAGAAATTCATCTATGAGCTTAATTAGAACTCTCATTAATGTTATTACAAATTTCACCAAGTAATTATCTCGTTCAATTTTGAGATAAATTTGGTTGACAACTGCATATACTACAAGTTCAGTGGGAGTAAACCAAGTGATACTCATATTGCTAAAGAAGAAAAATATTGTCTTACTCAATGCCCTAAAGTAACCTTGAAATTTAGAAAATACAAATGATTGCATATGCATAATCTATTGAGAATTTAATTTATGCTCAAGTATGTATGTGTTTAGATATTGCGTACATTGTTAGAATGTTAGACATATATTTAAGCAATTCTAGTTTGAACCATTGGATAGCAGCCAATAGGATTATGTGATATGTTTAGAGAATAAAAAAATTACATGCTTACATATCGGAGTTATGGTAAGTTAGAGATCATCAAGTTTACAGACTTCGAATCTATTAGAATATTGATGCAAAAGAATTTTGTCACATGGGCTGCTAATTATAGATTGAATAGAAAGATCAGTTTGTTTATTTTGTGACAATAAATATGCATTCATTTATTCTATAAAACAATAGGAACACTTCAAATTTGAAGCACGTAAATATTAAGTTCCTAGTTGTTAAAGAAAATTCAGAGTGGTAGTATGTCTATAGAACATGCTGGTACAAACTCCATAATTGCACGCTTATTAAGAAATTATCACCTTAGGTCTTTCATGAGCACACTACTCATGTGGGTGTAATTTTATTTAAGGATATTTGGTTTTAGTGGGAGTTTGTATTTTTTTAAAAAAAATGCTCATTCGGTTTAGACACAATTTTGGTTACTTTAGTTTAAGGATATTTTAAGATTATTTTCTGCAGAAATAAAGTTCTTTTGGTTTATGTACACTCTGAATTCAGTAAAGTTTGATCTCACTAAGGTTTAGGAGGACCAGTTGAAAATAGACATGTTCGGTTCACATTTCATGTAATTTTCTATGCTACGCATCCATGATTGATCTCTGTCATTTGACTATATTTGTATACGTGCCATTGATGGGTCTAGTCATGATTGATATGACAAAGGCTACTTTGATCCTATATGGATATAGTTGATGGACGTGATTGCTATAGAATACCTATTATATGATAGCAAATTTTTGAGCTCATAAGGTTGTACATTTATCAGGAAACATATGTTGCCCAAGTGGGAGATTGTTGGATTAAAATCCGCAATTGTGGGCACATATGTAAAATGTATGATGCTATTATAAAGTATGACACAAAATCAAGTGACCAATTATGTTAGGTGTGTCATAGGTATTAAAGTGTCATGGAAATAAAAGTGTAGATATCGTAAGATATATTTATAATTCAATGAGGGACAGAGTTATAAATATTTAATAGTTGATTTAATAATCAACTATATAAAGAGGTAACGGTCCCCAAGAAATAGGTTAACTTGTTCTTCTCTCCTTCCTCGTCAGAGAGTCTTTATGGCAAAGACTAACCTATCTTCTTGGAAGATCACAACCAACTTCTAGGCGATCTCCATCAAAAGATTCAAGGTTTTCAGTCCATCAATGAATTCAGGTACGCTTCCGCATTCAGTTCATTCAATTTATTGTTCTTGATGATTTGACATGATAGATACTGAGTTTAGATTTCATATTAAGTTATGATTTGGTTCTAACACCATTATCATATCCTTGACCTCTCACATTATCTATATCTAGACCATGAGATTTTAACGCATTTTTTAACACTTGAAAAAGTCCTTCCCTGGTCGTATCATCAACTTGTAAGAATTCAATAAAAAAAACTCTTCAATTCTAAAAGAATTTGAAGTTCCATTAACACACCTTAAAATCAATGACGTTTGTTCTTGATGACTAGCATCAAGAGTACAATCCAACATCACGGAAAAATATTTTGCTTCTTTAATTTTTTAATAATGTTAGATCTAATTTTAGAAGAAAATATAAGTATTAACTCATTTTGAATATCTTTGCTTACATAATGTTGGTGAATCTTGCCATTATTAATGCACTGAACATGCTCTTTCATTATAGGATGAAACTTTGCCAACATCTCTATTAACCCTAAAAATTTCCATTACCATGATAATATAATTTTTCTTTTTTCTCACGAAAGGCTAAATTTTGTTTAGCCAGATACTTCACAATTGCAATAATTCTAATAATCACATTTTTCTAATATTCTTTTTCTTTCTTGAATTGTTCTTGAGCGGCTTTATCAATTGTTTTATTTTGTTGCAATTTATATCAAATTCCACACCAAGTTGTCATATTCAACAAATGATCATCACTTGTTTCATGATCTCTAAGCCTAACACTAAGATGTGACCAATCATTAAATCTTTCACTAGACAAAGAACTTTTTTTAGGTTCTTTTTTTAAAATATTACAACAAAAACAAACACTTTATTTAGGTTCTTTGAATAAACAAGCCAATCTCTAGCGCAAGTTTCGTCATTAGGCAAATGTCTTATATAAAAATTTGAAGAGAGTCTTCGAGAATGTTTATCTTTAGGGCCTTTTACCATAGTCATATCTCATTTAGGACCATTTACTGCTAAAATATTAATTAATTTCGAATCGAGAGCATTCCAATTTCTTGGATCATATTTATCTAAAAAATTAGACTCATTTTTCTCAATATCTTGAGCATTCTCATCAGATTTTTGTCCTTCATTTTGTTCATAGACTTGTGAACTCATAGTATTTTCTATATTAACATCATCATTCACATGTTCTAGTTGTTCAGTATTCTCACCGCCAATATTATTTACATCAACCACTTCTACATCATTAGATTTTCACCTATCTGAGACTTTTAAAAAAATTATCTAGAGCACCTTTTTGAGATTGAATCAATTGTTTTATTTTTTTATTTTTTTTATTTTTTACATCTAGTTGAATATTTACGAAACATATTAGCACTAAGTAAAATTTTAATCTAACTAAATAAAAAATAAAGAGAGATAGAGAGAGATCAAATAGCACTCGGATTGTCGTAAAAATACATCATCAGACCATTTGAAAGTTGAGACCACGAGATAGATGGAATCAATAATAAATCAATCTATAAGAAATAAAATATAAAATAATTAAAATAATGTAAAATTACAAATTATAAAATATAATAAATTAAAAAGCTTACCACAAACACAAGATTATGAAATTTCTCGTAATAAAAGAAAGTGGAGATATTTGAAAAAATCTACTAATAATCGAACTATCAAAAAGCTGAGACGAACTACCAAAAAATTGAGAAATGAAAAGTATGAAATTGTGTAATAACGATTTAAATTTTTTCTTAAGCAAACTTAAACGAAGGGGCTATTTGATATTCTATATAAAGAAAAAGAGAAACAGATAAATTCGATATTCTATATAAAGAAAAAGAGAAACAGATAAAAAAAAAAACAATTATAACCGTTAACATAATAACTACACTCGGTAACACACATAATTTTAAATTCCAAAGATTTTCGATTACTACACTTAAGTTCCAAAGTTGCCTTTCATTATAGCAACTTAAAATTCATTTATTTCTGTTCGTGCCATTGCTAGGCTAGCTGACAATGCTAGCTTTAAATTATTTTTTTACAAGAGCTTTAAATTAATTTTTTAGATAATTATTATATATACGTATACACGAGTCTGTATTATTTTTATTAATTTTTGTTACATCATAATTATAATTGATTGCTGAAAATATATTTTAATAAGAACCAAGTAGAATTTCTCTACTCATTTTTCCCTTCTCATTTATGCTCTTTTTTAAATCGGGTCTCCTTTCATGGCTCCGTCTTCTACTTCTGATGATTTTGTACATCTTAATGCACCAACCAACTTTCCAATAAAACTTACGTCTGCCAACTTTCCTGTTTGGCATCGCCAAGTGGAGGCTACTTTCATTGGTTTTGGGCTACTCGGTTATATTGATGGTTCACGGCCTTCCCCATCTCAGTTTACCGATGTCGCGACAGCAATTGCCAATCCTGAATATCTACGATAGTATCATCAGGATCAAATTCTTATCAGTGCTCTTCTTGGCAGTTGTGATGATCAAGTTCAACCACTTATTTCATTCGCCGTCACTTCCAAAATTGCATGGGATACTCTAGCTGCAAGTTATGTTCGAGCATCTCCTGGTCGCATCCTTGCTCTCAAGTCCAAATTGGCTTGCAATCCGCGTGGTTCTAGGTCTATCTCCGACTACATGAAAGACATGTAGGATATTGCCTCTGATCTTGCCTTGACAAATTGTCATGTCTCTGATGCAGGTCCCTTGATTTCTATTGTCAATCAATTGGGTGATGATTATCGCCCAATTGTTGTTGCCCTTCGTGTACGTAACACATCGACATCTATGCTTGAGTTGTCTGAGATCTTAACTGATTATGAGAGACTCCTACAAGAGTCTGAACAAGCTACATCTCTTGCCACGACATATTCTGCGCAACGGGCTAATTCAAATCATGGTTATTCTACCAACCGTTCTCGAGGGAAGGGTGGTCGCTCTGGCCATTCGTTTTCTGGTGGCGGCCGTAGTCCTGTTCCTCAATCCAGTCATTCTAGACGACAAGATGTTGTGTGTAAGTTCTGTAATTTGCCAGGACATGTTCGGGATTTATGTAAGCTTGTTTAATTCCTTCACAATAACAACTTTTATCAGCAGCCATCGTCTGATTCACCTGTTGTTAACACTGCTACACGACGTGTCCTCCCTGTGCCACGGCAACTAGATGCTTCATTGCCTACTATGCCACGGCAACATGAAGCTTCATTGTCTAATATGCCACGGCAACTTGATGATGTCATTGCCACACCAGTTCCCTTGGGTAACCTACCACGGTAACCTGATGATTCCATTACCACACCAGTTCCTTTGGCTGATCTGCAACAGCAAGATGTTGCCCCTGACTTGCCACAACAAGCTGTCTCCCCTGACATGCTACAACATGATTCTCCGTAACAACGGATTTGCCTGCCAAATTCGAGGTACTTTGGTCCTTCATTTGTTAATGCTACTACATGTCATCCTTTTACTTCCACAATAGAGCCAAAGACTGTTACTCAAGCTCTCAAAGACCCATTATGGAGACAAGCCATGGATGATGAGTTTAATGCCTTGCTACGTAACCAAACATGAGATCTTGTTCCACGTTCTACACAATCTTTCGTAGGGTGCAAATGGGTATTTTGTGTGAAACGGAGTGCTGATGGCTCTATTGATCGATACAAGGCTCGACTGGTAGCGAAAGGGTATTCTCAAGAAGCTGGTCGTGACTACTTTGAGACTTTTAGTCCTGTGATGAAACCTGTTACAGTGCGTATTATTTTTACTCTTGCCCTCCATTATGCATGGCCCATCACACAACTTGACATTAATAATGCCTTCTTAAATGGCACCCTACATGAGGAAGTCTATCTAGAACAACCTCCAGGGTATGTTGATTCTACTCACCCATCTCATATTTGACGGTTGCGTAAAGCCTTGTATGGACTCAAGCAAGCCCCGAGGGCATGGTATGTTGAACTTTCTCAATTTCTCATTCATTTTGGTTTTACGAAATCAAAGGTTGATGCCTCTCTCTTCATCTATAATGCAAAAGAGGTTATTTTATATTTTCCAGTCTACGTGGATGATATTGTGCTTACTGGTAATAACACTGATTTTATTGCTCATTTCACTAACACATTATCTACGAAGTTTGCTTTGAAAGATATGGGCTTGTTCAACCATTTTCTTGGCATTGAGGTTATTTCTACTCCTACTGGGTTGGTTTTATCTCAGACGCAATATATTTCTGACATTTGGACCCAGTTTCAGATGGAAAATGCCAAGGCAATTTCCACACCTATGTCCTCTTCTGACAAGCTACTTCCACCGGAGCCGTCTACGGCACTTGATATTTCTGGGTATCGTCGACTACTTAGTCTCCTTCAGTATCTCACACTTACTCGTCCGGATATTTATTTTGTCGTGAATCGTCTGCCGCAATACATGCATGGTCCTTCACTTGCACATTAGACAGCAGCTAAGTGCATCCTACGTTATCTCAAAGGAACATTATGTCGTGACATTCTTTTTCCTTCGGCATCTTCCCTTCATCTTACCGCCTTTGCCGATGCAGACTGGGGAGGATCCTCTACGGACGGCCGATCCACTACTGGATATGCTATTTATCTTGGATCTAATCTTATTTCTTGGAAGTCAGCTCGTCAGAAAACTGTTTCTCGTTCCTCCACAGAAGCTGAATATCGTGCCGTGGCAAATGCAACTGCTGAAGTGCTTTGGGTCCAACATCTTCTTCAAGAAATTGTCGTGGCATTACCAAAACCACCATCTCTCTTCTGCGACAATCTCAGTGCCACATATGTTTGCAAAAATCTAGTTTTTCATTCTCGTATGAAGCATCTTGCCCTAAATTACTTCTTTGTTCGCGACTTAGTCGTTGCGGGTTCCCTTCTTGTTCAACACATTCCCTCTAAAGCTCAGATTGTGGACACACTCACCAAACCGCTTGGTCGTAATCTCTTCCTCCATTTTCGGTCCAAGATTGGAGCCTCTGATGGATCCTCTATCTTGCGGGGGCGTGTTAAGGATAAGGATAAGATGAGATAACTTTTATCTCATTCAAATCCATGAGATAACTCTATCTATATCTCAATCATATAGGTCAATTGTAAACATTATTAATTATCAAATATACAAATTCTTTACAACCTTATGGACATGTTTCTAAAAATTGGCATGTTGAACTACTACTCATCTGGATTTTATGTGTAAGAGTTTTCTTTTACCCGAAAAGTTGGTTTTGACCTTGCTTTCTGTACACACTACCTTCACTCTCAGATTTGTCTGCATGCTATGTAAAATATTGAAACATTATAATGTTTTTCAGGTAGTAAGGGCATTAACATTTCTCCAGAAAGGAGGAGAATCGCACATTAGTAAGTGGGAAGCAATTTCTATACCTCGTGGTACGCTTCAGGTTTGTTGTTGATTTTATCCTCGTCGAGCTTTACTCTTTTTAAAAAAAAATAATTTTCTCTCTCCTTCTCTAGAACATTTAATCTTCTTTATTGGGTTAGGTGATTGGAAAATTTGTTGATTTCATGTCTCAACCTTTAAGCAATAATATGAAACTGAAACATATATTTGTTTGTTTTCTTGGTTATTAGAAGTTCTAGAGAACAAATTGTTTTACTGAATTACTTGCGTGTAAAAAACGGGGCCTTTAATACATTGGGCCACCAATGTGGGAAATATGGGAGTTTTGTATTACACAATATGATTTTATGGGAATTGTTTGATTTGTTAATAATTAAATTTCCATGTGTTGCAGATAT
Organism: Hibiscus mutabilis; assembly: GCA_019671005.1. NCBI lineage: Eukaryota > Viridiplantae > Streptophyta > Magnoliopsida > Malvales > Malvaceae > Hibiscus > Hibiscus mutabilis. The sequence goes on from CM033723.1 coordinate 37,787,539, forward strand.
ATGCTATCTAGAGCTGCAGTTCCTAGACATGCCATCATTAAGAAGCTTGCTGGTGAGGAGATATCAAAACTTGAGGACCTAATCTCTGTTCTATCTAAGGTGTCTCCAGGTTCTCGGGTGCCTTTAGAATATATAAGCTACACTGATCGTCATCGTACGAAGGTATTTATTCTTGACTATGCAGTTTCACCTGATGCTTATGTCTCTGCAAACTTCAGTGGTTGAAAATTGTGCATGTAAGTTATTGATGAATTTTGCATTATCTGGAAATGCTAATGACTTAGGCTTACTTTTAGAGTTCGGTTTTCGATATACTGACAGTAAAGCTTTTTAACGCGCCAAGTGGAGTTAAACAGAATGCCAGATGTCCCATTTGTTTTTTAAATTAGTTTTTTACTAAAATAATTTAAATGATACCCTAAATGGTGTGCGTCTCCTAGCTTACTGTGCTAGTGGAGTCTAAAACTCCACTAGTATGGATAACAGAGGTTGAGTGAGATTGTAGTAAAGAGTTCTGACCTTGCCTGTCATTAGGCTCTAATGTTTTTATGGTATTCTGTCCAAGTATTGCTAGGCTTGTTATCTTGCTTTGAGCTCTTGTAAGCCTAGGGTTTACTTGGGCTTATCAATACACACCTTGACATAACATTTGCAAGGGGGATGCTTCTGTTAAAACATATGGTGCGAAAGCGGATCAGGTTCCTTAACTGTTCAATTTATCGAAGCATGTAAATCGATGAAAACCACATGAAGGTAGCCTTTGGTGGAGCATGCTTTAGGAATTAGATAACGGCTTAGAATGAATTGTTTTTAAGTAAAACAAGTTAGAATGAGAAAGTAAAGCTTATGAATAAAAAAGCCAGATTGGTTTCCGATCATGATTGATAAAATCTATGTAAATTTGATTCCGTAGGAATTGATCTGAGTATTAATTTTCTAGGGTTGGATGGTGATAAATTTAGGTTATAATCTGATTTATAAAAGTAAAAGCCTTCGTATATTATGATTTGAATTATTTCTGTAAGAAATTTTTAAATAGTTGACATACTCATTATTATTTCGTAAAATTTCTATGCATTTCGTTTAACAAGAGCGTGGACAAAAAAATAGGATTTGGTTCAACAAACTAGAAGCATGATTTTAGGCTCTTGTGTGGTCTTATGGTTGTGAATTTTGTTTCTCTATTCATGATTCTGGTTTTGCTCTGTGGACATGTGAAGGTTTTATTTCAATCAATATTACCTTTTCTAGTTGTTGATTGGTTTTTCGGTTGATGTTACAGTATGCCTTGGTCACAGTTGATCGCCATGAATGGTATGCACCTCCACAGATATACACTCGTGATGACAGCTCAGGTTTATGGACAGCGAAGCCTGCATTTCAACTGGAGTTCATGCACCCATCATCTAGTGTTAAAGTCGAGGCTACTCATATTGAACACACACATGAAGCTAACCAAGGGTTGACTGATGGTGTTTCTAGTATGGAAATCTGTTCTGAGCATGCTTCTGCAATATTGCATTCTCAGATTGGAACAGGTACTGGATCGCTAAATGAAACTTCTCAACATATGTTGGAGGACACAATTGCCACGGAAAATGCTGTCTTGAGGGATTGTAAAGATACAACAGCAGCAGTAACAGTAGCTAATGCTTCAATTGCTGAACGAGTAATAGAGCCTACTCTTGTAATGTTTGAGGTAACAAATTTCTGTTGATTGCCAATGTTGGCTATTATTGTTTTCCCTCTTGTTGATCTCATTAGAACAACCTAAGTTAATCTTCTTTGTAGGTTCATGTGCCGCCATCATGCATGCTAGATGGTGTCCATTCACAGCATTTTTCCGGAACTGGTGTCATCATACATCATTCTCGCAGTATGGGTTTGATTGTTGTTGATAAGAATACAGTTGCGGTTTCTGCATGTGATGTGATTCTGTCCTTTGCTGCTTATCCCATTGAAATTCCAGGAGAGGTATGCTATTATATTTGAACAACATTGAGAAACAATGGCATATTTTGTTACAGTTTCTGTAGATATGAGTGGTATGCGCGGAGAAGAACAGTTTATTTCTCTATATTTTCACTTAGTAAAAACTTTACACAGTAAGTCTTTTTATTAGACTTTAGTACTTTAACTCTATTTAGGACTTCTCTAAGAGTTTATCTATATCTAGCGTAAATCTAAACTATTATTAGATAAAGTTTACAAAGAGATTAACTCCCTACTACATGTCTTCAATCTACAGTTTCCTATTTTAAATGCAGTTTGTTTTTCTTCACCCTGTTCACAATTATGCTCTAGTTGCATATGACCCCTCGGCACTAGGGCCAGTTGATTTTTCGGCTGTTCATGCTGCAGAACTACTTCCTGGTAGGTTCTATTTTAAATGCAGGTTGTTTTTCTTCACCCTGTTCTCTATAACCTTCATCTTGTGACTTGTCCAAAAACAATTGGTTGGAAAACTGATTTGATCTATGTATTAAAACATTATACTGTTATGTTCATAGAAGTCCATTTTGGTAAAGGGAGGTCTGCTCTCAGTTAAAGAGCTGGGGTATGGAATGCTAATATTGATTTCCTTGATTTCGTTTTCTGTTAATTTTGTTGGTTAAACACAATAAGACTACTTTTGACAATGATTTTTGTTTGAGACAGACCCTGCATTACGTCGTGGAGATTCAGTCTATCTTGTGGGTTTAAATCGAAATTTACAAGCGACATCTAGGAAATCAGTTGTGACCAATCCATGTGCTACTCTGAAAATTGGTTCTGCTGACAGCCCACGGTACAGAGCAACAAATATGGAAGTAATTGAGCTTGATACCGGTATGTTTATTGCTATTACTTAAGATGGAATCTAATTTTACCAATGTTGCCAAGGCTTGTGCCTACGCCTTATACCTTAGCAGTGAAAAAAGAAAAGAAACGAGCATCTCATACCCTTTCATTCAAGGTACATGCCTAGACCGGCTCTGTGCACTTTTTTGTGGCAACATGCATAAAAAAGCCCGCCTAATTGAAGTTCTCTTCATTTTCTTCCATTTTTAACTTTCTTCATTAAATGTATCTTTACTTGGAAGAAAGGAGGTAATATTGAACTCTCCACTTCTAAATATTTGAGTATTCAACAATAGACATGGGAGTTGGAACCACAAGGAAATCATACATATTGCCCCCCAAAAAAGATTGCATGTTTTTTATATAAACTAGACCAGTCTTTAGAGTTTATATTTACATATCTTCAGTTTATTGTGTGTGTGTGAGGGAACACACATACATGTGGACATACATATAAACAATATACATATTGTGCCTTCACTCAAGTGATGGCCTGTTTTGCACCTGTGCCTAAGGCTATATAAGGGTATTGGCACCTAGAGTGCACTTTGCACCCTTGACAACACTGATTTTACCTATGTGCTTATTTCAATGAATGAAATGGATCTTGAACTCTTTTGCAGATTTTGGTAGTGCACTTTCAGGCGTGCTAACAGATGAACATGGAAGGGTTCAAGCACTCTGGGCAAGCTTTTCAACACAGGTTTCCACTCTGAACAAAAAAAATAAAAAGAAAAGAAAAACAAAGGTTTTCTCTGTTAATTTGACCTTTTGTATGAACTCCAATTTGCCCAAGTATTCTCAATGCCAATACCATTGATTTCAGCTGAAACTTGGTTCATCAGAGGATCATCAATTTGTGAGAGGTAACCCAGTTTATGCAATAAGCCAAGTACTTGACAGCATAATATCTGGTGGCAATGGACCGCATCTTCTCATAAATGGTGTCAAAAGATCAATGCCGCTAGTTAGGATCTTAGAGGTTGAACTTGTTCCTACTTTGCTTTCAAAGGCCAGAAGCTTTGGATTGAGTGTTGATTGGATCCAAGTATGTTTATTTGTTTGGTTACTGTCTATTTTGTTAGCATTTTTTTTTTCTAAAAAAGGCTTGGTAATACTTAAATAATAATGCTAGTAACAATGGCTTTTTTCTCTTCATATCCTTTCAATTTCTTCTGCTCACGTTGTATGTTGATTTTTTGTAGTCTCTAGTCAAGAAAGATCAAGTTCGTCGTCAGGTTTTATGTGTTAAAGGTTGTTTGGCAGGATCAAAAGCTGACAATGTATTAGCACAAGGTGAAAATGGAGAGTTCAATATTACCTCCTTTCTTCCAAGCTGACATGCATAAAAGAGCCAATTACTTGCTTTCAGGACATAGAAAATGTTTGTCATGAATTGGACAATGGTGAAAATGGTGGGGAGCTTAACATGACCATTTTTCGGCAGGTAAGAAAATAGATACAAGTAGAAAGGTGATATATTCTCTTCCACTTTGTAATTATTATCATTATTAATTTTATACAGGTAGAAAGGTGATATATTTATCTTCCCATAAGCTTTGTGTAGTATTATCAAATGAATTTTCTTTTGTACTTTTTTTAAGGTTTGTACTTTTAAGTTTTATTTATACTATGTAACACGGAAACAATTTTGCCTCATTTTCCTCTTAATTGTATTTTTTCCAGGGACATGAAATTGATCTTGTTGTGGGAACAGATGTTAGGGATGGCAATGGCACAAGAGCGATTAACTGGTGTGGTTGCATTGTTCAGGATCCTCATCCTGCTGTCCGTGCTCTTGGATTTCTTCCTGAAGAAGGGCATGGCGTTTTCGTTATTTTCATTTTAGTTGTGGAAAGTAATGATGTGACCATAGCATGGTGTGAACTTTTTTCTTTTACTAAAAAGTTCTTATTTTCATTTTTGTTGTGGAAAGTAATGGTGTGACCATAGCATGGTGTGAACTTTTTTCTTGGATTTTTACTAACCGGAGAGCTCTGATATCATATTAACCTGAATGGCGAAATAATCCAAAAGCTTATAACTTATAAGGAAGGGACAAGCACAACTATTATGTATAAGTCTCAACACTATAGGGCCTTTATAGTAACCTAGTCCAAGTGTTATTTATGCTAAGATCGCTGAATGCCACATTATGAATCCACTAAGATTTTCTCAGCAGAAATTATACTTGTGATATTGAGTATTTTCCGTGACACTTTGTTCTTCTCCAAAGTGGTGTCGTGGTAGTCCTGTTCATAGATATGGGTTATATGCTATACAATGGATTGTTGAAATCAACGGAAAACCGACTCCTGATCTGGATGCTTTTGTTAGCGTGACAAAGGTACACCTAGTTGTTTCCCTGTTTATCTATTATGTTTCATTGGTAAGAAAAATTAGTATACGTTGTCAGGTACATATATTCGAAACTCATCTCATTATTCAACTGGCTGTGAGAAAAATTAAAACATTATGACTAATTAATTTTTCAAGAGAAAAAGTAAACAAAGAAAGGGAAAGGGAAAGGGAAAGGGAAAGGGAAAAAGAAAAATTGTAGTCTAGTATTAAAATAATATATGCATGCTCTTTGCACTTAAACAGGAACTGGAACATTGGGAGTTTGTTCGAGTAAGGACCATCCATTTGAACAGCGAGCCTAAAGTTCTAACATTGAAGCAGGATTTGCACTAATCTGGCATCGACGGACAATCAAAACCTTAGATTGCCATAAACTTTGAACCGGATTTCCTTTTTACGGTTTCCCTTCTGTTTTTTAGGAAGGAACCGAATAACAGAGTCGGATACGTTTACCTATGGCCAATTGTTGATTTTCCACACAGGGTTAAGCTCGGTTGGCAGTCTCGGATCATGGATCGTGACATTGGCTTTCAAGCTTGTTTGGGTTGTATGGCAGATTATGAGATTTGAGTTTTATGGTAAGTTTTCGACAATGACTTGAAACAAAAGTATACATTGTATGGAAAAAGACCATATTTGTTTTCAACCTACTTGATGTTGCCTTTAATCGAGTTATAGACTTGTATGGGTAAATGATTGGATGGAATGAAAAAACAAAAAATTGGTGTTCACCGACTCATTTGAGTTGACTGCCCTCTCATTTCATTGTTATTCCTAAATTTATTTAACTCGAATGTCGGAAACTTGCCATGAAACTTATATCTTAAAAATAAGCCCAACCTTTTTATAAATATTTTAAAGAAAATACTTTGATACACAAGTTTCCTTTTAATTTTAGGGTTTAGAGATTTAGGTTGTGGTTCAAAGTTTAGGTGTTTAGGTTGCAGGGTGTATTTAAGGTTCATGGTTAGAGTTTAGGGTTTAAGGTTTAAGTTTTAGGGTGTTAGGATTAGAGATTTAGGTTTTAGATTTTATAGGTTAAATATAAAGGGTTGTAATTTTTTTTTACACAACTTGTGTATCAAAATATAACCCATATTTTAAATTGTTACAATATATGAACTTTCACTTGAAATTTTAAGCCAGCATTCGAAATTATTTTGTTTTTTTCTTCAAATGATTAATAATTCCGAATATTTTTTTATAAAAAAGGTGGGTCATTTTATTTTGGCTTAAGGGTATCATAAGCTCTTGCACTTTTGAATAAAAAATCAATTATGTCTTTTAACTTTTTTCACTCAATTAATTCCTTATATTCTCAAATTTTTTTCAATTCACCCCTTTGACCAACATTAACAGTTAAATTTAACAATTTTTTTGAATTAATTGTTGTAACTTGTTGTATTACAATGTTTTCATTTGACATTTATTTTATTTAAATTTTTTAAAAAAATGCCGTTTGAAAAGTGATTCCGCATCTAAACGTAAAAGCTAGTTTTTAGAGCTTTTGGAGTTGAAAAGCTCGTTTGAAATTGGAATGACAAATTTAAGCATCGTTATTCCGGTTCTCCTTAATTCAGTCGTAGCTTCCACCTTTCATCATGTTCCCTCTTTATTTCCCTGAAACTTTCTTTGTTTCAATCAAATCCTCCATACTTGAGAGTATTTTCTCCTTTCTATCCCTTTGGTGATAACATGTTAAGGATTCTCATAACTGTTGACTACCTCCACACCACAAATCACTGCCAGCAGCTGATATTACAGTTTTCATTAGGAACTAACATGTTTTCCTCTCCAATCACCTGATCCTCATCTTCCTAAATCTCTATTTATGTAATGGTTTAGCTAAAGTTGTAATGACATGAATTTCGAAATCCGAGAGTCGGTTTAACCTGAAGTGCGGGCTTCACTTTTAGGCTGAGAGTTTGGACCTTTGAGAACCTTGTGGGCTTGTATATAGTTGTTGGGTTTGTGCCTTGGGTTGGTGGATGGGTTAGGATGATGTAGGAAGGATAGAGTGGTAACTTGCCCAATTTGAAGAGGGGGAAGGGGTGTTTAATTCTCTGCAGAAAAATTGGGATGGTGAGATCACCATTGTCCCCTTGTCTTCATCCTTCACCTATTCTCATCTCCCAACTCCCCACTTACAAAGAAAGGTTGAATCTATAGCATTTTGAATCTCAAAATTTTCATTAAGAGAAGTTTAACCAACTTGCAAGGATCTACATTTTGAGGTATTGATCTCTAAGTTTGGTGGTGGAAGGAAGAACATGAATTTTATGGGGGTTTTTGTGAGAGGTGGATTAAAGGATGATTGAGTATCGTTTTTCAGCCTAGTTTGCTTATGTTGTTACCCTTTCGCTTCCTACAAGTTGTAACTCGTTTTACATCTTTCTTGTGTAGTGAAAGAAGTTGGAAATTTAAAGCCCATTTAGACATGCACACCTTAAACCCCAACAAAACGGATGTAAAATGAGATTAAATCAAACCTTATGAGTTCAAATATTTTATTATGGACTTTTGCACATGATTATATGGAGCATAGGAAGGAGAAGGCTTGAGAAGCTTGGCTAGGAGTTTATTCTTCAGCAAGGAAGCAAGGTTAGTATATTACTAACTCCCTTATGTTCCTGAAAACCATTAATTTGATTGCCTTGTTCTTGGTTGATAATTTGGTTGTTTAAAATGCTTGAGACCTCTATAATGACAAATTCTAATATTAATGTTAATATGGCTTAAAAATGGTAGGAAACCACTTAAATCACTTTCCATAGCTTGTAAATTCATTTTAGAGCCTTAACATTGGATTTTGGGGGCTTGATAGGTGATTTACGAACTCCAGAAAATAAGTTCTGAGTTCGAGTACCGATACAGGTTGAACGCATATCGGTACCTGTGTTAAAACTAATGAAATCAAGTCTTTCTTAAAGGGCGTATCGATACGCCTAAGGGGGTATCAGTACCCCTGTTTCATCAAATTCTAGTAGGTCGTGTACCAATACACTCTCAAGCGTACCGATACATGGGGTCGTGTACCAATACACTCTCAAGCGTTCGATACCCGTGTATCTGTACGAGGTTGTCGTATAAACCCCTACAGTTGTGATATTGGCCATCGATACACTTAGTTGGGTATTGGTACCCTGGTGGGAGTATCAATACTCGTTGGAGGGTATCGGTACATTCTGGGCAATTTGCCCAAAAATTACGTTTTGTATTCGAGGGACCTATAATTCAAGTACTAATGCCCAATGTGTCTCTAATGGGGTAAAATAAATAGTAAACATGAGAAACCGAGATTTGAACCTCATAGGCGAGTATAATGAGTAATAAAATAGTGAAGCCTTGGGTGACTTGTATGTAAATGAAATCGTAAGGATCCTTAGTGGATCGTGTAATGGTTTATGCCAAGTAAGAGCACCTGGTCAGTTGAGTCCTTTGATTGTTGGTTTCTGGACACCCTGTAAGAGAAGAGTGTGTTGCAACACCATGGTTGAAGATTTCGAATGTATGGTCCCGATGCTTAGTGGAATTGAACCATATTCGATGATGCTCGATGAGAGATTCCGAGCTTGAGTGCATGATCTTGATGCTTAGTGGGACTGGGCCTCACTCAGAGTGTATGATCTTAAGGGTTAGTGGTATCGGACCTCACTCCAGGTTTGTAGGTATGATGCATTATCGGAGCACCATCGGAGTAGGACTTCAACACCGACTTGTTTCGAGTACAATACTTAGATTATTTGGGCTATGTATTCGTAGGACCCTATGATTGTATTGCAACTCATATTTTGGGATTTTAACTTAAGTGTTGAATGATTTTATCTATGTATTTTAAATGGAGCTCCTCATATAACGTTTAACTATTATTCTATTTCAAAATATTTGAATTAAATAGATTTTTATAAAATGGATGTGGTTTGGGCTAAACTAGATTGAAAATTTTTATGGTTATAATTTGAGCTTGAGACCTAAATATAACATTCGGGCCGAAAGCTTTACAAAAGCTGCCTATGTTTTCCCAGGCACTCGATTGGTAAGCAAAAAGAAGATTATTCATTCTATTCTACATGTTCCTCCAACCACAAATTGTTAATCTCCATTCCCTCTTCACTTATTTAACTTATCTCTGCGAGGTAATCCAACAAATCAACACTGGGCTTAATCTTTTCTTCACTTGTAAACATAGTAGGAGAAGTGCTAATTCAAATTTACGACAGATGCCCACTTCCCTATCCCCAAACTCCACTTGATTTTCATTGTTATATTTTTTCCTCATTCAGTTGGATATTGCATACAAAAGATAAGAGCTTGGTTTTTGACACGTGCATTCCCAAATGCTTATAGTATCTCTTTGATTTACAAATTTTCTATATCCAATATATGTGCACCTGGTGAAGTCTCTGCACTATATATACTGAGATCATACTCTTTTGTTTGAGGCTTTTAGTAAGAAAAGAAAGCAGTGAGATCATATTGATTTTAGTTTGTAAACATTAATGTATTTTTATATTTTATAATTTAATAAAATTGTAGTTTAATGAAATCAATACGAATTGCAAGCACTCATTTATATTTTTAATATTTATATAGTGCTTTAATTTTTAGTTTAATGAAATCACTATAAATTACAAGAAGTAATGTATTTTCTGAAATAACTATTTAATTATTTTCATTTTGCAATTTATTTAAAATATATATACCTTTAGAAAATTAGACCCAAAACTATTTAAATTAACTTGGCAAGCTAATTATATTCAAATTACATGTAAATTTGTAATAGTTATGTTTGTATGTAGTTTTAACTTTTAGAACATGATTTATATATGCAAATTAAACCTAATAAGTCGATTATATTAATTCATTACAATGTACAAGTTTTTAAAATATTCCATATATAACAATATTATTAATGAGTTATCATAAATTATATTTTATATTTTTATTATAGTTTAAGTAGATATAATTAATACTACTTCCATTTTTTCTTTGAGGTAGTTACTTCTAAAAACCTCATTGAGTTCCTTTTTTTTTTATCAAAATTTTTTTCGGCGATGACCATCATGCCGTTGGTTGATTTTTAGTATTTACATATAAATAAGATTTTTTTTTTGTTTTGATGATGAATTATTTGTTTCTTTTTAGTTTTATTTTTTTCTTTGTTTTGCTTTGTCAGAAGTCATTTTACATGTACTTTTCTGGCTATTTTTTGTCTGCTTGTATGTCAGTTTGTTTGTCTACTTTTTTGCAGGATTTGTCTGTCTTTGTGACAGTATTGTCTGATGTTATGGCAATTTAGCGTTTAGATAACAAGTATTATCGAGTGTTTCAAGTCACAAGATAATCGACAGTCTGTTATTTTTCGAATTCCCTTGTGGTAGTTTGCCGATGTGCTAAGAACTCGCAGCGAAAAGAATGCTTGATACATGGAGTTTTCTTGTTAAAGTTTATCTTTGCTAAAATTTCATTTGGAAGACGTAACAAGTTTTCTTAGGCATGATTGTGTATAATTTTATTTTTCACGCTCTTTGATTTTCTAATATTTTTGTATCTCTATGGATATTCATGATTTAGAGTGTGTTATACTTTTTAATTCTTTTTTTTTTGATTAATGAAATTCAATTAAAGTTCTTTGTTCAAAAAATAGATATAATTAATATATCATTATATTAATAAATAATTAAAAATAATATATTTTCAATTTACAACATAATGTCTAAAACGGACATCTTATCTTTTTAAAAGTACTTTTTGACAGCAATCTAAAATAGTTAATTCTTAAACTAAACTTTTCAAAATCATTTTTTCACAATACTTTTCAAATGCAATGTCAAACTGGCCCTTAGTTGAATTGCTTGTACTTAAGTGCATTCAAGATTGGTTTTGATGCCTTTCATTTATATTTCTATGGGCTCGCTCTAAGAACATAATAAATATATTTGTGTATTTGACACTTGAAAAAAAGGTAGTAGGGAGGTAATGGTGATTGCAAGTACAAGCGTAGGTGCAACCGTGCAAGTGTATAAAAGAACAACCAGGGGTCGATTAATTGTTGTGGCAATCTGATCGTGATAAACTGCAGTTTGGAATATATATTATTTATGCCGGAAATAAAATAAAAATGTTAAGTTGGTTTAGTGGTTAGGAGGTTGCCTTTGAATCTAAAGGTTTTAGGTTCAAATCCTATTGAGTGCCATATTTTTTTCTTATTTTCCTCCAGTAAAACAACGCCATTTTGGGCAATTCAGTATCAAAATAGCTACACTAAAATGACATCGTTTTGGTCTAGCATCCAAGTCATCACGCCGTGCGCCATGTCATCGTCCCGTTAAGGAGTTAACGGTGCGGTGATATAAACGAGTCAAAAATAAAGTTTGATGACAAATTTGGACCAATTAGAAGGTTGGTGATAAAAACGGGTCACTCTAATAGTTTGGTGGTACATGGCGTAGTTTACCCTATTTATTTTAAGAGTAAAGTACATAGATGGTCACCGAACTTTTAGGGCACTTTCATTTTGGTCACCAAACTTTTAAAACTTTCATTGAGGTCGTCCAACTTTTATTCCCGTTTCATTTTGGTCCCTCGAAAATGATGACGTGGCTCATTTGCTTTTTTCTCAATAAAATAATATATTTTATGAGTCCCATAGCTAATTAAACCATCCACCTAAACTTTCTTTTTCTTATTCTTCTCCAAATCTTTGAGCAAATTCCCTCATCTGCAACTTGTATGATTGGTGGAGAAGTTACTGTCATATGAAGATTCATATCACCGTCTGGATATTTCTCATACAATTGAGGTATAATATTTCTCCATCCATCAGTGTTCATCAATGACTTGGGTATTTCATCAACAGTCCAATGCATATAATCCCCTGACCACCAAAAGAGCATATATCCATTTGTTTAACCATCCGATTGACATCAAGTTACATTTTAGATGCAATTTTCTGCAGTCTCAATATACTTTCAATCAAAGAGAAGTTATTTCTCTGAAGTTTGATGATGATGGTAGGTTTCACACCATAGAAACTTACATTGAAGTACACTGATGCAGCAAACTTAAAAACTTTTTCATGTAAAGTGATTTCAACCATCTTTGCTAAGCCATTGTCGGAAAGAAAATTTTGTGATCTTTTACGGTAATAGTTTAAAACTGAAATTTCATTTGCTCCATTAAACAAGCCATTAATTTCAAGCTCCACGGAAAAATTAGTTAACATAGGGTCATCCATGAACGTAACATTCAATGCAACAACATTATTAACGTACAGTTGTTTCGGAATTGACTGCAACTTCGCATCGAGTTTTATTATTCCTTTCTAGATGTTCTTGGCAATAGCATCTTTATCCGAAGACACTATTTTCCCTGGAAAGCATCAATGATCCTGGACAATGTGTTCGATAAATACAATAAGTATCATAACAGAAATGATATAGATCTCAAACAGAATTTAAAGATCAAAATGGGCATCCTCCAAGAATCAGATGTTTATACTAAAACCTAAAAGATTGAGATATAAGTTCATTAACTTATGCATATTATAAACAAGTTATCAAATACACTCATCGGTCCCACCAAAAAAGGGAGAGAGAGAGAGGTGGGAACAAGAATTCGGAGAGAAAGCAAGGTTGATACGAAAGCGGGAAGAATTGATGAAGGCTTTTGGTCGTGAACACTTGATTGCGGACGCTGGGATTTGTGGATGCGGATGTGGAAGAATGCGGAAACTGAAATGGTCGTTGGTCGTGGGAAGTGAACGCTAAAGATTGTAATATGGACGCAGAAAAAAGATACGTACACGGTAAGCAATGAGTACGTGCGCTGAAAGAACGAGGGAAGTGTGCGAACGTTGGACGCGGAGAGATTGGAGATTTATACAAACGACGAACACAAATGCTGGGAAGATGGATGAATGGTGCGAATGGTATAAGATGGAGATGGCGTATGGATTGGTAGCTGGATAAAAATGTCCTCGACACCCTCTTAGACGTGATTGTCTAAGCAAGCAACCTCAAGCTACTCTAACATACCCTCTTAGATATAGTTATCTAGGCAAGCAAGAGTGTGAAAATGATCTCCCTCACAAGAACAAGTTGTACTTATGTTGAAGAAGACTTCGAAGGCACAAGCTATCAACACTTGCAAAAGCGAACCCACTAAATATTTCATATATCAAAGAAATCTGTCTTACAAGGATAAGGCTTTATCTTTTATAGGTGAAGGATTAACCGAAAAAACCCTAATTTCTAAATAAAGAAAAACATAATAAATAAAAAGCTAGATATGATTCAGCACATTGACTCTTCGCATTAAATGAGTTGGGCGGCAGCTTGGAACAAAATTTAGGTATATGAAGGAGTCTAGGTCTAACTGTAAAATAAAACCTATAATAAAAGTCCGGTCTAATTGAATCTAATTACAATATAAATCCAACTTAATAGACAATTAAGGTTCTTGGACGATCATCTCATTTGGAGCAGCAAGTTGGGTTTTTATGACCCAATAATTCTCGAAGAATGTTGAGGGTTCACATGTTGAGTGCTCACCTCCGGGTGTAAAAGTTCACATGTGAGCGTTAAATATTCACTGCCGGACGCTGAATGTTTGTATGCAGACATTAGATATTCACGTCCGGATGTTGAATGTTCACATCCTTCAAGAAACTCCCCATTCTTTGATGCACCTTGCAATCCTTTGCTTATGAATCCTTGGACGGTTGAATTCAGTCTGTCCTTGATGTATTTAGACTTGGCGCGAGTGATTGGTCCAAGTGGAAAAGTGAATCTATCTCATTCTTGGACTTGTCTTGTGCTGCACTAATCATCCCCTTCCCCTCAAAAAGATTCGTCCACGAATCTAAAACATCAAGTAGAGAAAGATCTGAAACATTAAAAGTGGAACTCACATTATACTCACTGGGTAGATAGATTCGGTATGCATTATCGTTAATCCGATCAAGGACTTAGAATGGTCTGTCCCCTCTAGCATCCAACTTGGATTTCCTATGGTTTGGAAATCTCTCCTTTCGCATGTGCAACCATACCTAATCGCCTGGTACAAAGACAACTTGGTGACGACCCTTGTTGACTTTAGCAGCAACGAACTCATATATTTTCTCCATTTTCCGCTTTGCCTTCGTATGCATAGACTTAACCAATTCTGCTTTCTGTTTGCCATTTAAGCTGCAAATTTATCACTTGGCAAAAGAATAAGGTCTAAAATCGTTAGCGGGTTAAAACCGTAAACCAATTCAAAAAGGAAATAACTGATGGAAGAATGAATAGAACGATTGTAATCAAACTCGATGAATGGCAGGCAGTCACCCCAAGTTTTTGTATTCTTACCAACAACGGTTCACAGTAAGGCTCCAAAGATCCGATTAATTACCTTTGTTTGTTCGTCCATTTGTGGGTGACAAGTAGTAGAATAAAGAAGTTTGGTACCTATCTTTCCCCACAACACCTTTCAAAAATGGATGATATACTTCATGTCTCTATAAAAAATGATGGTTTGCGGGATTCTATAAAGGTAGACCACCTCTCGAAAAAAAGATCGGCTATATGAGTTAAGCCATCCGTATTATGGCATAGGGTGAAGTGAGCCATCTTGGAAAATCTATCAACCACACAAAATACTATATCGACCGATTTTGGTACGAGGTAAAATAAGAATAAAATCTATAGAAAGATCAACCCAAGGCGAAAAAGGAATAGAAAATGGTGTATAGAGACCGTTAGGGTTTACCTTAGATTTGGCTTGTTTACACACTATGCAACCTGCTCATACCTTTTCTACATTTTTTCTCATATGTGTCCAAAAAAATGTTCCATGACCATGTCCAAGGTTTTTGAGATGCCAAAATGCCCCATTAAGCTGCCCGGGTGTAAATCATAGACTAAAAATTCTCAAATAGACCCTTGGGGTATACACAACATGTTTAATAAAAAAACCCATCTACAAGAAAAAAAACTTGTTAAAAGCACCGTTTAAACAATGATTATAAATTTCCTTAAAATCGAGGTCATTAGGATACAAATCCTTGACGTGTTCAAATCCCAATATAGTAGCATACATTTGAGTTATTAGGGTATACCTACGAGATAGTACGTCCGCTACCACATTATCCATACCTGTCTTATACTTGACCACATAAGGAAAAATTTCAATGAACTCCACCCATCGAGCATGTCTCTTACTCAAATCACCTTGACCGTTTAGCCACTTTAAGGATTCGTGGTCAGTGTGTATGACGAACTCTTTTAGAAGAAGGTAGTGTTGCCAAACTTCAAGTGCGCGAACGAGGGCTATGAGCTCCTTATCGTACGTTGAATAGTTCATGTATGTGCCCTTTACTTTTTGCTAAAATAAGCGATCGACTGATAGTCTTGCAAAAGAACTGCACCAATGTCGATACTTGAAGCATCACATTCTAACTCGAAAGTGTTAGCAAAATCAAAAAGGCGAAGAATAGGGGCAATACAAAGCTCATCTTTAAGCATTCGAAAAGCTTGTTCTTGTGCCTCTCCCTAATGTAAACACATTGTTTTTTGATGATGTCCACTAGCGAGGCAGTAATGGTGGAGAAATCCTTGACAACGCGATGGTAAAAGCTTGCTAAGCCATGGAAGGATCGCACCTCGGATACGAACGATGGTGTGGGCCATTTTTGATTAGGCTGAACCTTTGCATCATCAATATGGATACCCTGTGCAGTTATTATAAAGCCTAAAAAATTAAGGCTTTCACTACAAAACACGCACTTGGATACGTTAGCATATAGCTGTTTGTGGCAAAGAATCATGAATACCGTTTGCACATGAGAAAGATATAAATAAAAAAAGAAGAATATATAAGAATGTCATCGAAGTAAAAAACAACAAACTTACCTAGAAACTCTCACAAGACATGGTTCATCAATCGCATAAATGTGCTAGGTGCATTGGTTAAACCGAAAGGCATAACCGTCCATTCATATAATCTGAACTTGGTCTTAAAGGTTGTCTTCCATTCATCACCATTTTCATCCGAATTTGATGGTACCCACTCTTCAAACCAATCTTGGTGAAGAGGCATGCGCCGTATAGTTCATCAAGCATGTCAACTAGGCGAGGAATATGATGCCTATACTTGATGGTGATGCAGTTGATCAGTCGACAATCAACACACATTCAGTATGAACTATCCTTTTTGGGCACCAATGTAACCTGACCGAACCGAGAGAACTATATTAGGTTTGCCGAAGCAAACCAGAGAACAATTACAAAAAATTGGTCCATTTATTTATTTTATCTTATCTAGATGCAAATTATTAATCCTACATGTGTATACTTGCAGCGGTTAAATTTTCAAAGAAAATAGATCACGGGAAGGCCACTAATTGCATATCATGCATTTCAGGGACTAAATTGCAAAACTGATAATTTTAAGGACCAAAATTGAAATTAAAGTTACCAATCCTCAATTAGTCCATTTACATGCTCACATGACAAAATCCAGGTCATTACGATCATTCAAACCCTTACAATTGCATTTACATTACTCAGGGACCAAAATGAAAGAAGTAGAAACCTTTATGATTCCAAAATAACCGATTTAACGGCAGCCGTACCGGTATGAAAACAAGTGTTTCGATATGCCCTTATGATTTCAAAAACTTAGATTCCAGTAGCTAAAACCCGTACCGAAACGCTTGCTCGCGTATCGAAACGCCTGACAAAAATGCTTATGACCACCTGTTTCGATACGCTTGGAAATGTAATGTCCCAAATTAATGTTTAATCACACTTTAATGAAAAAAAAACCACTTATACATGCTTCAAACACTTATACAACATCACCAAAATACGTTTCCCACCAAAGCAACACATAATCATCAACCAAACATGACAGTCATACAAACTTGTTGATTTATAAGCATGCTTTCTAATATCATTCTACTAAACAACCAAAACTCATATTTGGTACATTTAAAGCATACTCAACATGTCTGCACATTTATAGCATCATACCAAACTTGCTTGAATCATCAAACCATAATAACTAACCAAATCCACTAGATGCATAATCTAGCACTTAGCTAGCAACAACATAGGCATGGTTCAATCAAACTCTAACAACATCAAACAATCATAAAATCCAGCACCTCACATGATTAAAACTCATGGAAAAACAGAATTACAAATCCCCATAATATGGCGAACACATTGCCTTATTAACCGGAATCATAACCGAGTTCATACTTGTTGGGCTCGAATTCCTTCAACCGAATTGCTTGCCAAGTGGTGGAGAAGTCGATTTTTGGGTGTATGTGGTGGAAGCTAAAGATGAGACAACGAACACAAGGATTTAGAGTGGTTCAAGCTTCTAACAAGCTCTACATCCACTACCTTAGCACACCACTAAGGATTTCCCAAATTCACTAAGAATTTCTTTCTCTTTTACAAGGCTTAGGAGACAACCTTTACAATCCTAGAATCAATTAGCAAGTCTAGCATCCAAAGCTCACAATCCAAGCTTTGGGAATCCTTACAAACAAAAGAAATAAAGCAAACAAGAAATCCTCTCTACAAGGTTGATGTTTGCACTCTTTAAGCACTCACCCAAATCCTAATACACTTGAGCATACATTAACAATTAAGCTCAACAAGTGTAGTCTATGAAAGAATGAGAATTAAGCACTAAGACACTTTTACAATCATAATGTTGTTGACTTGAAGATCATTAGTTGTTCCAAGTTCTTGAAGGGTCATTTTATACTCCCAAATGAGTTCTTAGCCGTTGGTGACCATTGGGGATGATTTGGATCCATTGAGGATATTTTTCCAAGCAAATCTTCCATTATGCAGCATATGGTATCGATACTCGGGCAGGGGTATCGATACCTAACCTAAAAAGGAAAGAGCCGTTGGAAAAAAACAGAGGAGGTATCGATACCATGAAGAGGGTATTGATACTGGCCTTAGGGTATCGATACCGAAGGTAGGGTATCGATACCAGAAATTGATTCTGGAATTCTAAAAACAAAGGGTATTGATACCAGGCAAAGGGGTATCAATACTGGCCTTAGGGTATCGATACTAGGGGCCTGATTTTGACAGATTGAACCTATAAACATTGTGTTTTTGACTTAAAAATGTTCCAAAATCATTTTAAAATATTTCTCAAGTTGTTTGGACTTAAAATTAGTTTTTCAATATTTTCAGTTTAGTCCAAAAACATTTTTCGATTATTATATCAAAACAAATATCCTAACAATCTCCCTCTTTTTGATATAATAAAACCAACTTGAAAATTTGTTTTTCAGATTCTCCCCCTTAGTAAAAATAAATTTTGAATAAGTGATTAAATGTTAAAAATCTTATAAGCTCTCTCTTATTCATTTGAAAATTCAATTTTTCAAAACATTCTCCCCCTTTTTGTTATATCAAAAATGGTTCAAACGTTAAAGATCAATAACAATGGAGAGTTAGAAATTTTGACAAAATAAGTTTTGTTTTAAAATTTGCTCCTCCTTACTCAAGCATCATTCAAATGTTAGTCCAACATATATGATAAACTAGTTGAATTAAAAAGATAAATCAAATAAAGATAAATAAAATTCAACTAATTTTACAACACTTGAACCAAAGAGAGGATGTGAAGCCTTCCTTCTTCAAGTGTTCATCCTTGTGTGCATAGAGCTCCCCCTCACTTTTATCACTTGTTGATCAAGGCTCTATCACACCTACAAAAGATAATCATTTGATTTTTGGTATCCAAATTGCTTTGGATCCATAGGCATTAGTAGCACATAATTTAGCCCCCTTAGGAATCCATTTTTCAATTTCATCCTTTTGGTTGAAGTAGATAGCCTTTTGGGACCCAAATACTTCTAAAATATTTTCCATTTACAAATCTAGGGGCACTAGATTGTCCCATATAAAAATTTGATTTTCCCAAATTATTTTTCTTTTGAAGTTCTTTGAAAATCAAATCTTTTTCTTTCTTAAGATCATCTACTTCAATTTGATGATATTTTTCTTTCCTTTGAAGCAAATTTTGTAAATTCAAAACTTTAAGTTCAAAATCCTTTAATTTTGCTTCAAATTCCAAATTGGTTTTCACAAGCAAATCATTTTCATTTTTCAATTTTGAAATCAACTTTTTGTTCTTTGAAAAGGAGGCTTTAAATTCAAAAACCAATTGATCATAGGCATCTTGCAACTCATCAAAAGTATAAGAATTAGAAATAGATGAGTTAGAAGTTACCTCCTCCTCTTGGAGGGCCATCATGCATAGGTGGGCTATCTCATCTTCATCGGTGAAGTCTTCATCACTCCATGTAGCCACATATGCTTTCTTTGATGATGACCCCTTCGTGTTGAAGCGAGGGCAATCAAATTTGTTGTGCCTCGTTTCCTTGTACTTGGAGCACTTTAGGGGATCTACCATCTTCTTCTTCTTCTTCTTCTTCGATTCATGCTTGGATTCTTCTTTGTTGCTCTTCATATACCGAGTGAATTCCTTGAAGAGATATGCAATTTCTTCATCTTCTCTTTCCTCCTCACTTGATTCTTCTTGGTGGCTTGTGGAGGATTTAAGAGCAATGGCATTCACATTAATGCCTAGCTCTATGATTTTCTTTTTCCCTATCTTCTTTATCTCTTTCCTCTTCTTCTCCTATTCTTTTCTTTTCTTCATGATTTCATGAGTGAGAAGAGACCCCATGAGCTCATCTAGCTTTAGAACTTTGAGATTTTTGGCTTCAATGATGGCGGTCTTCTTTGAGTCCCATGACTCGGGAAGAGAGTAGATAAGCTTTCGGACAAGCTTTTCTTCTGGAATGATTTCTCCATAGCCTTTGAGTCTATTGGTGATGGTGGAGAATCTATCGAACATCTTCGTGATGTCTTCTTCTGGTTCCATCTTGAAGTTCTCATACTCGAGGTCGAGGAGGCCGATTTTGGTCTCCTTTACTTCATTTGTTCCCTTGTACATGACTTCAAGCTTGTCCCAAACTTCCTGGGCATCTTCACAAGAAGACATCTTCTCATAGATATTGTGGCTAAATGCACAAAAGAGAATGTGCAAAGCCTTGCGATTTAGCTCCATCTTCTTGCGATCATCCACATTCCATTCCGCCTTGCATCTTTGTGGTACGTATGGACCATCTTCAAAAACGTCCCAAAGCTTGTAATCTTTCGCCTTGATGAAGAACATCATTCTAGTATTCCAATAGGCATAGTTGGTCCCATCAAGGAAAGGTGGATTGTCGATGGATTGCGCCATTTATCTTTGGTTGACTTGTTAGTTGATCGAGCTTCCGAATTGTCTCAATAGGTTGTTAGACCTTCTCGATTGAGCCTCGCTCTGATACCAATTTTTGGGCTTGAATTCCTTCAACCGAATTGCTTGCCAAGTGGTGGAGAAGTCGATTTTTGGGTGTATGTGGTGGAAGCTAAATATGAGACAATGAACACAAGGATTTCGAGTAGTCCAAGCTTCTAACAAGCTCTACATCCACTACCTTAGCACACCACTAAGGATTTCCCAAATTCACTAAGAATTTCCTCCCCTTTTTACAAGGCTTAGGAGGCAACCTTTACAATCCTAGACCCAATTACCAAGTCTAGCATCCAAAGCTCACAACCCAAGCTTTGGGAATCCTTACAAACAAAAGAAATAAAGCAAACAAGAAATCCTCTCTAAAAGGTTGATGTTTGCACTCTTTAAGCACTCACCCAAATCCTAATACACTTGAGCATACATTAACAATTAAGCTCAACAAGTGTAGCCTATGTAAGAATGATAATTAAGCAGTAAGACACTTTTACAATCATAATGTTGTTAACTTGAAGATCATTAGTTGTTCCAGGTGCTTGAAGGGTCCTTTTATACTCCCAAATGAGTTCCTAGCCGTTGGTGACCGTTAGGGATGATTTGGAGCCGTTGGGGATCTTTTTCCAAGCAAATCTGCCATTCTGCAGCATAGGGTATCGATACTCGGGCAGGGGTATCGATACCTGACCTAGAAAGGAAAAAGCCGTTGGAGAAAAACATAGGAGGTATCGATACCATGAAGAGGGTATCGATACTGGACTTAGGGTATCGATACCAGAAATTGATTATGGAATTCTAGAAAATAAAGGGTATCGATATCAGGCAAAAGGGTATTGATACTGGCCTTAGGGTATCGATACCGAAGGTAGGGTATCGATACCAGGGGCCTGATTTTAACAGATTAAACCTATAAACATTGTGTTTTTAACTTAAAAACATTCCAAAATCATTTTAACATATTTCTCAAGTTGTTTGGACTTAAAATTAGTTTTTCAATATTTTCAGTTTAGTCCAAAAACAATTTTCGATTATTATGTCAAAACAAATATCCTAGCAATATTCAAAGTAGTCTTTGTCTTAGGATCACTTTAGCCTTGCCGTTGCAGCCCCCAAACTTTAATGCTCTGCATCATTAAGAAAAATAGAGCGTAAGCACACATGCTTAGTGAGGATGCTTATAAACAATGATGCATTTAAAACATTTGAAACCAAAACACTTGTTTCCAAAACATGTTTATAACGAAAGCACTTTCCTTGTCTCCAACCGAGACATGAATAAACACTCTTATTCAACATCAAATACATATTTCATGCTTAGATCCCAAAGCATTAAATCATAAACCATGCATAAATCCCAAAGCATTATTAAATAAAACATGCTTAAATCCCAAAGCATTACATAATAAAAGGTTCAACACATGAACTTTCACATATTTTGGCGTTAGTAGTGACCCATATAGACTACCCTCTATCCAACATATCGGATACACGGATCTCTCATACCATGCCTAGTTAAACCGCATGATATACCCAAACCTTGCCTAGTTAAACCGCAAGATTTGACGCCCTTGCCTAGTTAAACCGCGAGGTTTACCCTTGCCTAGTTAATCCTCAAGTATACCGACCTTGCCTAGTTAAACCTCAAGATCACCATCAAATTGGGTTTCCTAGTTAAACCGCATACCCAATGGGGTTCCCAATAGTCTGAGTGGCCTTGTTAAGCCGCCATACCTCAAGGACCCATGGCCACGATCGATTTTGTTCATATTTTATAGAGCACTTTAATCCTATAACATGCCAACTATATCCGATTGTTCCTTACCTTGTCACATAGCCAATATATCATTTACAAAACCATTTACTTATTGTTTTACAATGCATTATGTAAAACATCACATACGCAAATCACATTGCGTAAGCAATAACACCATTCCCAACCGGAATGTAATCCAATTCTCACTAGCATTTTATACACCTTAAATCTCCTGTATATGTACTTAAAAATCATACATTTTCAGTAAGTAAATCATACCATGTTTATCACCAAAACATGAAAACAACATGCACATATCCAAACCGATATTCAAGAGCAAAATAAGGGAAACTTACTTCCGAGCTTAGGTAAGTATCTCACGCTTACCCTAAACTCCCAACAACCTTTACAAACCTTTGTAAAGCATTTAAAAACCAGTTTTCACTCACCGATACGCCTTGCCTTCCTTGCCAACGCGAAACAAGCTCCCGACAAGCAACACAACAACGTCAAGCTTCTTCGCCTTGATTATCCCCTATTTTAACAACATAAAACCAGAGGGCAAATGCATTAATATGCATTCAAACCATTGCTTAACAGCAATCTCCCGCAACTCTTAAACTACCCACTCAACAACCATCCGAAACATATCGAAAACATCCCAAAACACTTACAAAACTTAACCCAGCCACAATATAACGATTCAATCCATAAAAATTCATCAATTAATAGCTAAAAACCTTTTCCCAACATCCTTTTACTTCCAGCAATGATAAAACTCAATTATCACCACAAAAACACAAATCTAACAACCTAACCAATTAGAGATTTAAGAGTTTCGGGATTCCATTGATAAAAACAAATTATCAACAACACAATACATCCAAAATATGTTTAAAATCAATCTTAAACACTGGAAAATAGATCCACTTTGAACCTTTTACTATTCCATCAATTTCACCCAATTAATTCAATTAAACATTGTAAAACATGAAAAATCAGTTTATAAATCATGAAAAAATGATCAAACACTTGGGAAGATCAATAAAGAATCATTCAATAGAGGAGATCGCAGACCTTACCCCTATTGTGAGATTTCTCCTTCAATTAGCTTGTTTAAAACTAGGAAAACACAAGATTTCAATGAGATTTTGTAAAACAAAGTTAAAGAATCAATTATAAATCAATAATCTGAGTAAAAAGACCTCTCACCTCTGGATTTTGATGAAAACTTGAGTGTTTGGCTGAGAGAGAAGTGAAGAGAAAGGTTGAGAGAAAAGTTACGTCAAAATATCTTGAAAAAAAGTTAACTAACTTTTAATATCAAATATCCCTTTAATTAACTTTTGAAACACATGTTAAAATAACTTAATTGAAAGGAGAAATCTCCAGCAAAAACTTGGTAAAATAGCTCCATAAGGATTGTAAGAATTTGATCCCTTTTTTCACTTTAGTCCCCTTTTAAAACCAGTTTTCAAAATTTACATTTTGGTCACTAACCAAAATGTTACCCTTACAAAACCTATTTTCCAAAATTGACTTCACCATAAACCTTAATATATTAAATAATGATTTTTTTCATATTTTCCATAATTTTAACACCTTCAAAAACATTTAATTCGATTAAATCCTGAAATTGACTTGAATCTCTAATTCCGGTCCACTGAACCTTTAGACCAACCTTAGAAACACCTAGCCCCAAAACCGAGGTGTTACAAATCTCCCCCAATTAAGAAATTTCGGCCCCAAAATTTACCTGGAGGAAACAAATGCAAATACCGCTCCAACATGTCCGCCTTACTTTCCCGAGTGGCTTCCTCAACACTACGGTGCTGCCACAAAACCTTGACAAGCTCAGTCGTCTTGCCACGAAGAACTTTGCTGCTGGAATAAGGATTTCCATCGGCTCCTCATCATAGGATAAATCTAGTCTCAACTCAATATGCTCCACCGACATAACATGCGAGGGATCCGACCGATACCTCCACAACATAGATACATGGAATACATCATGTATTTTCTCAAGCTCGGGAGGTAACCTCAACCGATAAGCCACAAGACCTACACGCTCCACAATCTCATATGGTCCAATAAACACGGGACTAAGCTTACACATACGTCCAAACCGCATCACCTTCTTCTATGGTGAAATTTTCAAGAATACATGATCACTCACCGCGTATTCAATTTCCCTACGCTTCAAATCCGCATAAGATTTCTGCCGATCTGCAGCCGCTTTCAAGCGATCACACACAAGCTTTACCTTTTCATTTATGTCTTTCAACACATGCGGCAATGAAACATGTTTTTCCCCTACCTTAGCCCAACACAAGGGCGTACGACACCTCCTGCCATACAATGCCTCATATGGTGCCATCTGTATACTTGCTTGATAGCTATTATTGTACGCGAATTCAACCAAAGGTAGATGTTTCTCCTAGGTTCCTTGAAACTCAATAATACAACACCTCAGCATATCCTCCAAAATCTGGATAACCCGTTCAGACTGTCCATTTGACTGATGATGATATGCAGTTTTGAAATTCAATATCGTACCCAAAGCCCGATGCAGGCTCACCAAAAACCACGCTGTGAACCTCAGATCTCTATCCGAAATAATAGACTTCGGTACCCCGTGCAGACGCACGATCTCAGAAATATACAAATCTGCTAACTTGTCCAAGGTGTACGTCGTATGCAATGGTAGAAAATGTATACACTTCGTAAGCCGATCCACAATCACCCAAATAGAATCATTTTTACCTGGTGTCAAAGGTAACCCTAACACAAAATCCATGGTGATTCTCTCCCATTTCCATTTCGGAAATCTCAACGGTTGCAACAACCCGGATGGAAACTGATGTTCAATCTTAACCCTCTGACACACCATACACTTAGAAACAAACTCTGCCATATCCTTTTTCAAACCAATCCAGTAGTACACTTCCTTTAAATCGCGATACATCTTAGTACTACCGGGATGCATAGCAAAAGGACTAGAATGCGCCTCTGCCAACATAGTATGCCTAAGCTCTAAAACCTCCGACACCACTATTCGACCCTTAAAGAAGAAAACACCATCATCATCAAAATGAAAATCTATCGGATTTCCATCCGCTATGTCCTTAACATGAGGAACCAAAAAATCATCAAACGGTTGCTTAGCTTTAATCAACTACGACAATGTAGGCTTAACCTGCAACTCGGCCAACAAACCACTATCCCGTAACACGCTCAACCTCGCAAACATCGCCCTAAGCTCAACAACAACCTTACAACTCAGTGCATCCGCCACCACATTGGCTTTTCTAGGATGATACTCGATTGTTAAGTCGTAATCTTTAAGCAACTCCAACCATCTTAGTTGCCTAAGGTTCAAATCCTTTTGAGACATCAAATATTTCAAACTCTTATGGTCCGTAAAAACCACATACTTTTCACCATGAAGGTAGTGTCTCCAAAATTTCAAGGCAAAAACCACAGGCGCAAGCTCCAAATTATGAGTCGGATAGTTGCGCTCATGAACCTTCAGCTGTCTCGACGCATAGGCCACAACTTTTTCGTCCTGCATCATCACACAACCCAAGCCCACATACGATGTATCACTATAAACCATAAACTCCTTCCCAAATTCAGGTTGAATCAACACATGAGCATGTATCAAAACCTCCTTCAAGTTCTCAAAACTCTGATGATGCTTCTCCGTCCACACATATAAAATATTATTTTGCAACAACTTCGTCAACGGTGCTGTAATACTCGAAAACCCATCTACAAAGCGACAGTAATAACCAGCCAGCCCAAGAAAACTGCAAACCTCCGAGATAGATTTAGGTTGCTTCCAATTGAGAATAGCCTCAATTTTCTGTGGATCAACACGAATACCCTCCGCATAAACCACATAACCTAAAAACATCACCTCTTTAAGCCAAAACTCACACTTGCTCAACTTGGCATACAACTGATTATCTTTCAACACTTGCAACACAATCCGCAAATGCTGATCATGCTCCTCCTCTGTACGAGAGTACACGAGTATATCATCGATAAAAACCACCACAAACTAATCAAGGTACTCGTGAAACACCCTATTCATCATGTCCATAAAAGCAGCCAGGGTATTTGTCAAACCAAAAGGCATGACCAAGAACTCATAATGCCCGCACCTCATACGAAACGTAGTTTTATGCACATCCACATCCTTAACCTTCAACTGGTAATACCCCGACCTTAAATCAATCTTTGAAAACATTGCTGCCCCGCGAAATTGATCGAACAAGTCATCAATCTGCGGTAACGGGTACTTGTTCCTTACTGTTAACTTATTCAACTGCCGGTAATTAATACACATACGCATCAATCCATCATTCTTATTCACAAAAAGACTGGGGTACCCCAAGATGAAATACTAGGTTGAATGAACCCATGGTCCAACAACTCCTGAAGCTACGTTTTTAACTCTTTCAACTTCTTTGGTGCCACCCAATAAGGAGCAATGAACACCGGAGTCGAACCCTCATACGTCTCTATACTGAATTCCACCTCTTTGTCAGGAGGTAATCCCGGTAACTTTTCAGGAAACACATCCGAAAATTTACATACAGTCTGAATGTCCTGCACTCGAACACCCTTGGCCTCTGAATTCATGACGATAGCCAAATAAGCTTGACAGCCGTCAAACATCATCTTCTCCGCTCGAGTAGCCAAAACAACATTGGATGAGAAATTTACATTCTCACCAACCACCACAACTTCATAATCATCGGTTAACTTCAAGAAAATTCTTTTGGATTCACAATCCACCACCATCTTGTGCTCACTTAACCAATCCATACCTAGAATAATGTTAAAACCATAGAATGGCAATTCCATTAGATCCGCGGCAAACTCATGACCTTGTACAACAAATGGACACCGCCTATACAATTTTTTAGTCGTAACCGTCTCCCTAACAAAAATTGTCACTAACATGTCCACCTCTAAGATCTCAACAGGAACGTTCAGCAAAGATGCATGTTTACTCAAGATATATGAATGAGTAGACCCCGAATCAATCAAAGAAAATAATGACAAAGATTGCAAGGTAAAAGTACATGCGATCACATCGATGTCATTGTGCCCCTCGCGATGAGCATAAACCTGAGCCAGTCTACCATTCTCCGGTCCTACAACAACTGCATGTGCTACAACCCTCTACCTATCTTTTTACCTTTAGAAATTACCCATGCCTCGACCTCGGCCCCTAGCAGGTGCAACAACATGAACCAGTGCATCCCTCACAGTACGAGAACAATCACGCTTCATATACTCAGAAGATCTACATATCTAGCAACCTCCAGCGATACCCCAACACATACCCATGTGGCACCTTCCACAATGCTCACACTCCGGTACAACACGAGCTACCTGATTGCCTTGACTAGCACCACCACCACGCCTGTGATCTGGCCTATGTATCTTGTCTCAAAAATTCCTATTCTGTCTCCCAGAATAGCTAGATTCAGTTGCTCTCTTTCCTAAGCTCGCACTCACAGCCTAGACTGGTGCACCTAAAAACTGCTCAACATCTTTGGCTCGGTTGACCAATACATCAAAATTGGTGTAATCCGCAGCCAACAGATATGTCTTAATATCCTTCATCAAACCATAGAAGAACCTATCATATCTCTGTTGATCATCCGGTACCAACTCTGGGGTATACTAACTCAAATGAACAAACTTCACCTCATACTCAGCAACATACATGCCACCCTGCGTCAGCGACATAAACTTGTGCTTTTTTGCTTCCAAATACTGGGTACCAAGATACTTTCTCTTGAAAATTCTCCGGAAGAAATCCCAAGTTATATCCACCTCGGGAACGCCAGCAATTATGGTCAGCCACCAATGATATGCATCACCCTGCATTAGTGACATCGTGCAACCCAACTTGCGCTCCTCATTACAACCCATCTAATTCATAATACGAATTGTCTTCTCCAGCCATCCCTCGGCCGCATCAGGACTCAAACCCTAAAATTCCTCGCCTCCCAAACTACGAAGACGCTTCAAAGGTAAACCTTGATTAGCTACCACCGCAAGTTCCAGTGCTTGTACATGTACTCTAGCCACCGCTGCCTAAAATGCTCCTGTCATCGCTTGGATTAACGAAGTCAAATCACCAAACACTGACACTTGATGAACCTGGGGTACATAACCAGTCCTAACATCGACAGGAGGAACCAAAAGAGAAGGAGTAGGTAAAACATTAGGGAGATTATCTTCTATCTTATTATTCTGCCCTACCCCGACAATATTAGCCATCGATCGCGTCTCACGTCGAGCCATGCTAACAAAAACATCAAAACACATTAAAGTTAGGCTAACATATGGCAAAGGATCCAAGAAAACCTTGTAAAACATTTTAAAACCTCGGTAATAGGGAATGTTTTCCCAATTCAGACCCCAACATGATATTAAACAATCACCGAACATATACACAATCATCGTGCAAATCAAACATCACTTACTAATCAAACAACATCATCCTAACTTTTCGAAACCTGGCTTTGATACCAACAAATATAACCCCTTCGACCCGGTTAAATTTTTTCTTTTATCTTATCTAGATGCAAATTATTAATCCTACATGTGTATACTTGCAGCGGTTAAATTTTCAAAGAAAACATATCATGGGAAGGCCACCAATTGCATATTATGCATTTCAGGGACTAAATTGCAAAATTGATAATTTTAAGGACCAAAACTGAAATTAAAGTTGCCAATCCTCAATTAGTCCATTTACATGCTCACATGACAAAATCCAAGTCATTACGATCATTCAAACCCTTACAATTGCATTCACATAACTCAATGACCAAAATGAAAGAAGCAGAAACCTTTATGATTCCAAAATAACCAATTTAACGGCAGCATTACCGGTATGCAAACAAGTGTTTCGATACGCCCTTATGATTTCAAAAACTCAGATTCTAGTAGCTAAAACTCGTACCAAAATGCTTGCTCGCATATCGAACGCCTGGCAAAAATACTTATGACCGTATCGGAACACTTGCTCGAGTACTGAAACGCTATGCCTGAAAAGGCTTATCCGTACCAAAACACATGCCCGCATATCGAAACGCTATGCCTAAAATAGCCTAGTCGTACTGGTACGGGGTCACATGTTTCGATATACCTGGACCTGTAATGTCCCAAATTACTGTTTAATCACACTTTAATGAAAACCAAACCACTTATACATGCTTCAAACACTTATACAACATCACCAAAATACATTTCCCACCAACGCAACACACAATCATCAACCAAACATGAAAGTCATACAAACTTGTTGATTTATAGGCATGCTTTCTAATATCATTCTACCAAACAACCAAAACTCATATTTGGTACATTTAAGGCATACTCAACATGTCTGCACATTTATAGCATCATGATAAGTTTTCAAAAGTACTATTTTTCTTACCATTTTTACTAATATTATTGTTAGACTTAGGCTCATATTAGTTGCATAATTAGCCATTCATGCATTAATCCATGTTTCCTTCCAACGTTGAGCTTGATTACATAACTTGGTAGTTTTTGTGGGAAAAGATGCTGCTTTGGTGTGTTTTGTGTGTATGTACAGGATCACTTGCCAAAGCAAGGCTAGAGCTAGTTGCCAGGGCAATACATGAAGGAGATGCCGAGCTAGTTGCCAGGGCAATGCATGAAGGAGATGCCGAGCCAATTTCTAGGGCAATTGTCGACAAAGCACAAGGTGATATGGTAGTCGAAATTGATGACTAGACAAGCCAAAGATGACGTGGAGCAAAGCCCAATCCCAAAGGAATTTGATTTCCATGAAGAGATTAAAGAAGAAATAAATTCCAAGAAGATAGGAGAAGTTCTAGTAGGAATATAATTATAATAAAAAATTATATTCTTTAAAGATAATTTAATTCCAACTTAACTTCCTCCTCAAAGAAGGACTTTGACCTAGCCCTATAAATAAGAGGCCATATCGTCAACTTTGGGGAGAGCAAGAGAGGGGAATTTCGACAACTCCAAGGAGAGCAAGAGGAGAGAATTTTCGACAAGCATCTAGGGCAAGGAGGATTTCGACAAGCCTCCTTCTTCATCCTTTTCTTTCTTGTTCGATTGGGTTCATGCTAGGGATTAGTTATCTTGTGTTTCTTTGGAACCTAGCCATGAACTAAATCTATTTGGCTAAGGTTATTGTGTTTTGTGGTTGTGAGAAACTATTGGTTTTTGTTTAGGCAATAAGAGTTTGCACTTTTCTATTCAAGGTTTATTCATTCTTGGTTCTTATTCTTGTTTGCGAGTGAATTGGGAGAGGATCTCGTAACTTCATATATTTATCTAATATCGGGAGAGTTAGATTCAAGAAACGAATGAATATGATCTTTATTCAATCTATTGATGGTGAAGATTAATCCGGCTTAGGAATAAGTTAAGGATTTCAACGGCTAAGAGGAGCGCAAGATTGGTTGTTGTTCACCCTTGATTCACGCAGGGATGTATTATCAAGGCATGCACAAGTAGCTAGAGTTTCGACTTAGGGATAAGAAGAAACCATTGAAGAACGCTCTGCCGAACCTTGAAGGTTGCTGCCCAGACGCCCATGTAGTTGCCCAGGCAACCATCGACTAGTTGCCAAGGCAACCCCATTGTGCAAGTTGCCATGGCAACTGAGTTGCCGTGCACTCTTTTACCAAGACGATCCAATCAGCTATCACACCTCAACTCACGATAACCTGGCCTATCTCTCTCATTTGATCTCATCTATTCTTTTACTTTATTGCTTTCTAGATTAGTTATTAGATAAAACTCCTATAATCCTTTATTTGTGTTTTTACTTTTTACAGTGCAAGAGACTAGATTCTTGAAGTGGCACCAATCCCTGTGGAGACGATATCTTTTATACTATAACTTGCAACATGTATACTTGCACAATTGCGTAGCACTTATTACGTGCAACAAGTTTTTGGCGCCGTTGCCGGGGATTGGCAATAGCGACTTTGTTTTTATTTTCTTGCACTTTTTTTTACTTTTCTTGTTTAAGATTCAAAGGGGCTAACAAACTTTGGTTTTGCATTGATATATGACCAGGGCGAGACCGATTACACCAGAATATCCCTTTGATCCAGAAATCGAACGAACCTTACAAAGACTTAGACGAAGGATAAGAGTAGCAATGGCTAATCAAGACGGCAATATGAATTAAGATATTCTAGCAGGAGGAGGAGTGATTCTTGCACGAAACAGAACTATTCGAGACTATCTTGAAGAAGAACTTGATGGACTTAATCCAGGAGTTGTCGCACCTGAAATTGAAGCCGACCACTTTGAGTTAAAACCTGTAATGTTTAATATGATCAACACAATTGGTCAATTTGGCGGCTCAACAACTGAAGATGCACGACAACATCTGAAATCTTTCCTCGAGATTTGCAACTCGTTCAAAATACACAGAGTCACCCCCGATGTCTTACGATTAAGATTATTCCCCTATTCACTGAGGGATAGGGCGAAAGCATGGTTGAATAGCATTCATGCTGGATCAATAGCATCTTGGACCGATCTTTGTCGTGATTTCCTTGCTCGATTTAATCCTACAAATTTGACTGGTAAGCTTTGTAACGACATTACTTCTTTTCGACAGACAGATGATGAATCCATGTACGAGGCTTGGGAGCGATATAGAGAACTTCTACACAAATGCCCCCTACACGGATTCTCGGTGTGGACTCAAGTAACAATGTTTTACAACGTCGTGAATACACCAACAAGGATGATGCTAGATGCCTCGACAAACGGCATACTCCTAGATAGGTCATCGGAGGAAGCAATGCAAATCCTAAACAGGTTGGCCAAGAATGATTATCAATTCCCATCTACTAGAAGAGGAGGAGTTAGACGCCAAGCCACAATACATGAACTATGATCATCAGATTCAATTTCGGCACAATTGGCCACTTTAACCAAGATGGTCCAGAACATGCAAAAACTGAAAAACACACATGAGGTCACGGTAATGGATTCTTTTTGTGAGTTACGTGGTGATAACCATAATTCTTCTGAATGTATGCAGAATCCGGAATCCAGCTTCTATGTGGGGAATTACAATCGGAACAACAATGTGATGTCCAATACATACAATCCAGCTTGGAAGAAGCACCTGAATTTTTCATGGAGTAATCCCAACAATGCTCTAAACCAGAACAATCAGAATGCACAAGCATCAGGATTCCAGCAGAATATGCCACGGCAACAGTTACTGCAGCAACAACCGGCAACATCTAGTTCTTCAGAAAATTCTCTAAATGCTTTTATGATGAAAACTGAATCTTATATGGCTGAGAATAGTAACTTCATAAAAAGAACTGATACTTTTATTAAGAGGACCGAGATGAGATTGCAAAACCAAGAGGCGGCAATCAAATCATTGGAAAATCAAGTCAGACGGTTTGCTCAAAATCTAAATACTAGACCGCAATGAGGTTTACCTAGCGATACTGAAGTCGCAAGAGGAACTGGCCATGAGCAATGTAAGGCAATCACCATTAGAAGTGGCCAACAACTTAGAGAGGCTCAACCCCACTCATCAAACAAAACTCCACAAAAAGATCAAGACGAACCTAGCGGCAAAGCCTCAGATGCTGAACCAGGAATTACCGCGGCAACCGGCAATAAGCATTCCTCAGCAACCGACGATAAAGATGCCTCAACAACTTGCGATAAATATGCCTCGGCAACCCCAGTTGATAACACCTCGGCAACTTCAGTTGTCCCGGCAATGCCGTCAATCAGGTTTCAAACTAATGAAAGGATCGAAGATATCCGACTTCAACCACCATTCCCACAAAGGTTGAAGCAACAAAAGCAAGAATATCAATTCAAGAAGTTTCTTGATATCCTAAAGCAAGTCCACATCAACTTGCCATTGGTGGAAGCAATTGAACAAATGCCAAACTATGCCAAGTTTCTTAAAGACATCGTGTCCAAAAGAACAAGGCTAGGAGAGTTTGAAACAGTTTCCGTAATAGAGGGATGCATGGCAATGTTACACAATCGTATGCCACCCAAGTTGAAGGATCACAGAAGTTTCACAATACCCTGTTCCATTGGAAATCACTATGTCGGGAAAGCATTATGCGACCTTGGGGCTAGCATAAACTTGATGCCTAAATCGATTTTCCAGAAACTAGGAATCGAGAAAGCAAGACCTACAACAATTATGCTACAACTAGCCGACAGATCCTATGTGCATCCAGAGGAAAAAATCGAGGACATACTGGTAAAAGTTGATAAATTTATTTTTCCCGCTGACTTTATTGTTTTGGATTGTGAAGTAGATGAGCATGCACCC
The DNA here is from genome assembly GCA_019671005.1 of Hibiscus mutabilis. NCBI lineage: Eukaryota > Viridiplantae > Streptophyta > Magnoliopsida > Malvales > Malvaceae > Hibiscus > Hibiscus mutabilis. Next base: position 37,821,192 of record CM033723.1, read on the forward strand.
ATCATTCTCGGGAGACCATTCTTAGCAACAGGGAGAACCTTGATCGATGTTGAAAATAGAGAACTCACAATGAGGGTGAATGAACAACAAGTTAAACTAAATGTGTTCCAAACACTAAGGCATGCCGATGATCCAGAAGAATGCCAACTTTTTCATGCCACGACAGAGTTTAACTTCAACGAGGAATTTAGTTGCCTCGGCAACTACATTGCCTATCAAGTGGAACCTGAGGAGTATGAAGAACCGGTCGATGATGAACAACAAGAAGAGGCAAATTGGCTAGTCAATCAACCAGGTACATACTTTGAATCACTGGATTACTCAGGTAAGGAAGGTAAACTCGAAAAACCCTCTATTGAACAACCACTGATTCTTGGGTTGAAACAATTGCCAGAGCAACTAAAATATGCATACTTAGGAACCGATAATGCATTGCCTGTAATTATTTCTTCTAAGTTACAGCCTGAGCAGGAAAAGAAGTTGATCAAGATGTTGAAGCTACACAAAAAGGCAATAGGGTGGACAATTACCGACTTGAAGGGAATTAGCCCGACAGTGTGCATGCACAAGATTTTGTTGGAAGATGATCACAAACCTTCAATTGAGGCTCAGAGGAGACTGAATCATGCCATGAAAGGGGTTGTAATGAAAGAAATCATCAAGTGGCTTGACGCCGGCATTATATACCCTATCTCTGATAGTACATGGGTAAGTCTGATACAATGTGTACCGAAAAAGGGAGGTATAACAGTGGTAAGTAATGAAAATAATGAACTCATTCCAACCAGGACTGTGACTGGTTGGAGGGTTTGTATGGATTATCGAAAGCTAAACAAAGCCACCAGGAAAGATCACTTCCCATTACCCTTTATTGATCAAATGCTTGACCGTCTTGCAGGTAAACCCTTTTATTGTTTTCTTGATGGTTATTCAGGTTACAATCAAATTGCCATATCACCAGAAGATCAAGAAAAGACAACCTTCACATGCCCATACGGTACTTATGCCTTTCGAAGGATGCCGTTCGGATTGTGTAACGCCCCGACAACCTTCCAAAGATGCATGATGGCACTCTTTTCAGACATGGTTGAAGACTTCCTTGAGATCTTCATGGATGATTTTTCTGTTTTTGTAATGACTTTGACAGTTGTCTCGGCAATTTAGAGAGGGTGTTGGCAAGATGTGAAGAAACTGATTTAGTCCTCAATTGGGAGAAATGCCATTTTATGGTAGATGAAGGAATAGTGCTCGGCCACAAGATTTCATCCAAGGGAATTGAAGTAGACAAAGCCAAGGTGGACGTGATCGAGAGATTACCCCCACCAAGTTCAGTTAAAGGAATTCAAAGTTTTCTTGGACATGCAGGTTTTTACAGGAGGTTCATTCATAATTTTTCTAAAATCAGTAAACCCTTGTGCAATTTGCTTGAACAGGATAAAGTCTTCGATTTTAATGATTCTTGCACCCAAGCATTCGAAACCCTAAAGAAAAAGCTTGCCTCGGCACCCATTGTCGTTCCACCAGATTGGATGCTACCTTTTGAGCTCATGTGTGATGCAAGTGATTTCGCGGTAGGACCAGTCCTAGGCCAACGCACAGGTAAGACCTTCCATGTGATATACTTCGCTAGTAAAACTCTTAATAGTGCTCATGAATTACACAACAACGGAGAAAGAGTTACTAGCTGTAGTTTTTGCATTTGACAAGTTCCGATCCTATTTGATTGGTACAAAGGTAATTGTTCATACAGACCATTCGGCAATCAAATACCTATTTGCTAAAAAGTATGCTAAACCTCGTTTGATTCGTTGGATATTACTTTTACAAGAATTTGATATTGAAATTAAAGACAGGAAAGGAACAGAAAATCAAGTGGCCGATCACTTATCACGTTTAGAACGCAAGAGGAAGGAGGATCTAGAGATATGCGATGCATTCCCGGATGAACAAATTTTAGTTGCCTCGGCAACCATGGACGCGCATGCCTCGGCAACCCTCGACGCCTAGGCAACCATGGACGCGCACGCCTAAGCAACTCTTGACGCCGCAGCAGCCCTTGATGCGCACGCCTCGGCAATTTTGGGAGCAGTCTCCACGGCAGCACATGCCTCGGTAATACCCTGGTACGCGGATTTAGTTAATTTCCTTGTTTGTGGTATTTTACCTTATGGCATTACTCACCAAGGTAAGAAACGGTTCTGTCATGATGCTAAGCATTACTTTTGGGACGAGCCTCTTTTGTTTAAACAATGTACAGATCAGGTTATACGCCGATGTGTCCCTGAAGAAGAGCAACAGAATGTACTCCGGCAATGCCATTCTTCACCTTATGGAGGACATTTTGGAGGAACTCGTACCGCGGCCAAAGTTTTGCAATCCGGTTTGTATTGGCCAACATTGTACAAAGATGCCCAAGACTTTTACAAGCAATGTGATCATTGGCAGATGACGGGCAATATCTCTAGACGACATGAGATGCCACTCCAGAACATTATCGAGGTGGAATTGTTCTATGTATGGGGGATCGATTTTATGGGACCTTTCCCATCTTCATTCGGAAACCTTTACATTCTACTTTCCGTCGACTACGTGTCTAAATGGGTTGAGGCAGCTGCAGTTCCCAACAACGATTCCAAAACCGTGCAACGATTCTTGCAGAAAAACATATTTACACGGTTTGGGATGCCGAGAGCAATTATCAGTGACGAAGGCAAGCATTTTGACAACAGACTAATTGCCAAGATGTTGCAACGCTTCAGCATATCACACAAGATCGCCACGGCATATCACCCACAAACCAACGGGCAAGCAGAAATTTCCAACCGAGAATTGAAGGGTATACTCGAGAAAGCTGTAAATCCCTCTAGGAAGGATTGGTCATTAAGACTAGATGACGCGCTTTGGGCATATCGCACTGCATTCAAAACACCCTTAGGTATGTCCCCATTCCGACTTGTCTATGGCAAAACATGCCATCTACCGGTGGAAATCGAACACAAAGCATACTGGGCAATCAAGACCGTGAATATGGATTGGGAAAGTGCCGGACAAAAGCGTTTGTTGGACCTCAATGAGATAGAAGAATTTCGTGCACTCGCCTATAACAATGCATGAATCTACAAGGAGAAAACAAAGCAATGGCATGACAAGAAACTATTGCCGCGGCAATTCATGCCAGGGCAACTAGTTCTCTTATTCAATTCTCGGCTAAAACTTTTCCCGGGAAAGCTGAAATCAAGATGGTCGGGACCATTCGAAGTCGTCAAACCATTCTCCCATGGTGCTGTGATAATCAAGTCCATCTCTGACAACCATGAATTCAAAGTTAATGGACAAAGATTGAAACACTACAATGGTGCCCATGTGGAACGTAACAAAGAAGTGGTCAACTTAGGAGATGCATGAGCATGCTCTCCCTTTGATATTTTATTTTATTTTTATTTTTATTTTTTTCTTTTCCGATTAATATTTTTTTATTTTTCAAACTTTTTTTTATATATTTTTTATTTTATTATTTCCGATTATTATTATTCTTTAGGATAGATTTTTTTTATTTATTTATCTTTTTAAGTTTAAGAATCCCATTACACATCTTTATTTATTTTCTTTATTAGTTTATCTTTAATTTTAATCCTTATTTGATTTGTCTTTGAATTGTATGAAAAAAGTTCAAGATAAAGAGGAATTTTAATCCAAGAAGGAAAACATCTTCAACAAGGAAACTAATGGGCTGAATCTAAGGCTTATATAAAGCCTCCAATTTACCCTAATCAAACCCCCTTTTGCCGTCACCCTCTCCCTAAACCAAAACCCTTTTTCGTTTTCCTCTAATCCCACCCACCATATTTACCACCTATCTTTTCTATAAAACCCATCACCCTTAACCTATTCCTATTTTTTATCTTGCAACTTTTTTCTTTTCTTTTATTTGTTTTTTACAAAACTCACAACCAAGATCATCCATGGCATCCAAAATTAAATTTTTAGTTCATCCAAGTTCCTCCAAAGAACCAAGATACAAGAAGTTTGCTACACCGGTGGTTCAAGAAAGATTTCAATCCAAGTTTGAAAGCCGAAAGATTCATGAAGAACAAGGCTTTGAATATTCCAACTCTTATCAAGATTTCGGCCTTGAACCATTCATCTTCGAGAGGATTGCACATCAAAAGTGGCAAATCTTTTGCCATCAACTGGAACCGGGCCATACTCATAAGTCTCGAAAACATCAACACCTTTTACGGGCTTTACATTGAGAAGGACGAGCATCAAGCCTTCGTTGATCAAATCACGCCCAAGCAACTCGACAAGGTGCTTCAAGAACTCACTCAACCGGGAACTCATTGGAACTACGGTAAATACAAGGGCACGGTAAATCGCCTTCGGCTTAAACCTGAGGCAAAACTATGGAAAAATTTTGTTAAAACTTCTTTAATGCCCACCACACACAATACTACCGTTGATATACCACGTCTTTTGCTCATACATTCTATTTTGCATAATCGCATCATTAATATTGGAAAAATTATTTGTGATGAGATTTTTGTATGTAGCTCAAAAGATAAGGGTTCTCTTTTCTTCCCTTGCTTAATTTCTTATCTTTGCAAGGAGATGCATGTCCCAAGTGTGTCCACCGATGAAAAGGCCCTACCAAAGTCCGGTTGGAATCAAGCACAAATCCGAAAGCTAATGGGAGAGGCACCGAGAAATTCTTCAAGGCCTCCAATTGCCGCGGCAACTCCTGTCGCCCCGACAATCTCTAATGCCCAAGCACCTAACGCCCGGGTAACTCGGCCATCAACCCCGGGACACTTTGAAGCACACTTGCAACCATTGGCAAGCCACCTAAGGAAAATTGAAGACCGGTAACTAATGTTCATGCAGTACATGAAGGAGCACAACAATGCCATCACCCAAGTCATCCTAGAAAAGTACCCAGACAGTCGCGTGCCGTTCCCAATCTTTCCTGCCGAGATCCTTGCCCCGGTAACCAATGAAGAAGTCGCCACGGCAACCGCAACAGATGATGCCGTGGCAACCTACATCGTGCCTGCACAAGCTGATGCCACAGCAACCAACCCTAAAGATGCCACGGCAACCAAAGCTAAAGACATCCCAGCAACTACTACAAAAGCCAAAGGTAAAGCACCTATGCCCGAATCAACTCCTACGGAATCATTTTCTGATTTTCAGATTCGGACGAGTCCTCCATTGCACCAACAAAGACCGAACCAATTAAATCCTCCAAGCGAAAAGCCAATGACATTGATGAAGAGGACGATGAGGACAACCCCGTACGAGGATCGATTCCACCACCGGCAACAAGAAAACAACCATCGCGTTCAAGCAAGAGAATTAAGACACTGACCAAAAGGAAACTAATCATCCACGATGACGAACTCTCAGAGTAAGTCCTCGTATGCATTTTATTTTTTGTTATTTTTATTTTCCTTTAATGCATGCATTGAGGACAATGCCTCACTCGAGTTTGGGGGGGATTGTTATTAGTAGTTACCATGTTTAGTTACATTCATCTTAAATATTACATTTAGGATACTTAAATTGCTTGCCATGCCTTTAATTGGAACAAGAATTGCTTAGATTTGATGAATATCCGATGATGACTTTGCCAATGCACTTAATTGATAGAATTTTTATTCTAGGATAACCATGGAAAAACTTAGAATTTTACCATGATGCTAAATTTGATGAAACACTGTTGTGGTTTGATTGATTTAAGGAATTCTAGTGAACTTAGATTGATAATTAACAAATTGGGGGATTAGAATAAAAATTGGATGAATGCTAAAGGTGCCCGAAATTGGCTCTAGCATGTGCTAAAAATTTTTTTTTGATCACTAGAGGTGCCCGAAACTGGCTCTAGTATGTGTTAAAAAAAATAATCGCCAGAGGTGCCCGAAACCGGCTCTAGTCGAATAAATTAACTTAAGAAAACTAAACACTAGAGGTGCCCAAAACTGGCTCTAGTTAAAACATGTTAAAAAGAACCCAATGAAGTAATTTGAAAACCTCTTGTTTGCATAGAATCCGAAAAATCAACTTGCACACAACTCCGCACACACTCATAAGCATTATAGTTTGATTCCGAGTAACTCCTAAGTTTTTCGAAAAATAAAAAGCCAATCATACTTTGTGCCCCGATTCAGAGAATTGAAATCAAGTTCAAAGCTAAGTTTGTGAAAATTGAAGTCTTTGCAGGTAATTATGAGTTTGCATTGCTTGAGGACAAGCAATAGTTCGAGTTTGGGGGTGTGATAAGTGTTCAAAAGTACTATTTTTCTTACCCTTTTTACTCATATTATTGTTAGACTTAGGCTCATATTAGTTGCATAATTAGCCATTCATGTATTAATCCATGTTTCCTTCCAACGTTGAGCTTGATTACATAACTTGGTAGTTTTTGTGGGAAAAGATGCTGCTTTGGTGTGTTTTGTGTGTATGTACAGGATCACTTGCCATAGCAAGGCTAGAGCTAGTTGGCAGGGCAATACATTAAGGAGATGCCGAGCTAGTTGCCAGGGTAATGCATGAAGGAGATGCCGAGCCAGTTGCCAGGGCAATTGTCGACAAAGCACAAGGTGATATGGTAGTCGAAATTGATGACTAGACAAGCCCAAGATGACGTGGAGCAAAGCCCAATCCCAAAGGAATTTGATTTCCATGAAGAGATTAAAGAAGAATTAAATTCCAAGAAGATAGGAGAAGTTCTAGTAGGAATATAATTATAATAAAGAATTATATTCTTTAAAGATAATTTAATTCCAACTTCCTCCTCAAAGAAGGACTTTGACCTAGCCCTATAAATAAGAGGCCATATCGTCAACTTTGGGGAGAGCAAGAGAGGGGAATTTTGACAACTCCAAAGAGAGCAAGAGGAGAGAATTTTCGACAAGCATCTAGGGCAATGAGGATTTCGACAAGCCTCCTTCTTCATCCTTTTCTTTCTTGTTCGATTGGGTTCATGCTAGGGATTATTTATCTTTTGTTTCTTTGGAACCTAGCCATGAACTAAATCTATTTGGCTATGGTTATTGTGTTTTGTGGTTGTGAGAAACTACTGGTTTTTGTTTAGGTAATAAGAGTTTGCACTTTTCTATTCAAGGTTTATTCATTCTTGGTTCTTATTCTTATTTGCGAGTGAATTGGGAGAGGATCTTGTAACTTCATCTATTTATCTAATATCGGGAGAGTTAGATTAAAGAAACGAATGAATATGATCTTTATTCAATCTATCGATGGTAAAGATTAACCCGGCTTAGGAATAAGTTAAGGATTTCAACGGCTAAGAGCAGCGCAAGATTGGTTGTTGTTCACCTTTGATTCACGCACGGATGTATTATCAAGGCATGCACAAGTAGCTAGAGTTTCAACTTAGGGATAAGAAGAAACCATTGAAGAACGCTCTGCTGAACCTTGAAGGTTGCTGCCCAGACGCCCAAGTAGTTGCCCAGGCAACCATCGATTAGTTTCCAAGGCAACCCCGTTGTGCAAGTTGCCACGGCAACTGAGTTGCCCGTACACTCTTTTACCAAGACGATCCAATCGGCTATCACACCTCAACTCATGATAACCTGGCCTATCTCTCTCATTTGATCTCATCTATTCTTTTACTTTATTGCTTTCTAGATTAGTTATTAGTTAAAACTCCTATAATCCTTTATTTGTGTTTTTACTTTTTACAGTGCAAGAGACTAGATTCTTGAAGTGACACCAATCCCTATGGAGACGATATCTTTTATACTATAACTTGCAACGTGTATACTTGCACAATTGCGTAGCACTTATTACGCGCAACACATCATACCAAACTTGCTTGAATCATCAAACCATAATAACTAATCAAATCCACTAGATGCATAATCTAGCACTTAGCTAGCAACAACATAGGCATGGTTCAATCAAACTCTAACAACATCAAACAATCATAAAATCCAGCACCTCACATGATTAAAACCCATGGAAAAACATAATTACAAATCCCCATAATATGGCGAACACATTGCCTTATTAACTGAAATCATAACAGAGTTCATACTCAAAGTAGTCTTTGTCTTAGGATCACTTTAGCCTTGCCCTTGCAGCCCCTGAACTTTAATGCTCTGCATCATTAAGAAAAAGAGAGCGTAAGCACACATGCTTAGTGAGGAAGCTCATAAACAATAATGCATTTAAAATATTTGAAACCAAAACACTTGTTTCCAAAACATGCTTATAACAAAAGCGCTTTCCTTGTCTCCAACCGAGACATGCATAAACACCCTTATGCAATATCAAATACATATTCCATGCTTAGATCCCAAAGCATTAAATCATAAACAATGCATAAATCCCAAAGCATTATTAAATAAAAACATGCTTAAATCCCAAAGCATTACATAAAGGGTTCAACACATGAACTTTCACATATATTGGCATTAATAGTGACCCAGATAGACTACCCTCTATCCATCATATCGGATACACGGATATCTCATACCATGCCTAGTTAAACCACATGATATATCCAAACCTTGCCTAGTTAAACTACAAGATTTGACACCCTCGCCTAGTTAAACCGCGAGATTTAATTTTGCCTAGTTAATCTGCAAGTATACCGACCTTGCCTAGTTAAACCGCAATAGAACCATCAAATTGGGTTGCCTAGTTAAACCGCATACCCAATAGTTCGAGTGGCGTTGTTAAACCGCCATACCTCAAGGACCCATGGCCACGATCGATTTTGTTCATATTTTATAGTGCTCTTTAATCATATGGCATGCCAACTATATCTGATTGTTCTTTACCTTGTCACATAGCCAATATATCATTTACAAAACCATTTACTTACTATTTTACAATGCATTATATAAAACATCACATATGCAAATCACATTGCCCAAGCAATAACACCATTCCCAACCGGAATGTAATTCAATGCTCACTAGCATTTTATATACCTTAAATCCCCTGCATATGTACTTAAAAATCATGCATTTCCACTAAGTAAATCATACCATGTTTATCACCAAAACATGAATACAACATGCCCATATCCAAATTTATATTCAAGAGCAAAATAAGGAAAACTTAATTCTGAGCTTAGGTAAGTGTCTCACGCTTACCCTAAACTCTCAACAACCTTTACAAACCTTTGTAAAGCATTTAAAAACCAGTTTCCACTCACCGATACGCCTCGCCTTCCTTGCCAATGCGAAACAAGCTTCCGGCAAGCAACACAACAACGTCAAGCTTCGTCGCCTTGATTATCCCCTATTTTAACAACATAAAACCAGAGGGCCAATGCATTAATATGCATTCAAGCCATTGCCTAATAGCAATCTCCCGCAACTCTCAAGCTTCCTAGTCAACAACCATTCGAAACATATCGAAAACATCCCAAAACACTTCCAAAACTTAACCCAACCATAATATAACGATTCAGCCCATAAAACTTCATCAATTAACAGCTAAAAACTCTTTCTCAACATCCTTTTACTTCCAGCAATGATAAAACTCAATTATCACCACAAAACACAAATCTAACAACCTAACCAATTAGAGATTTAAGAGTTTCAGGATTCCATTGATAAAAACAACTTATCAACAACATAATACATCCAAAATATGTTTAAAATCAATCTTGAACACTGGAAAACAGATCCACTTTGAACTTTTCACTATCTCATCAATTTCACCCAATTAATTCAATTAAACATTGTAAAACATGAAAAATCGGTTTATAAATTAGGAATCAAGGATCAAACACTTGGGAATATCAATAAAGAACCTTTCAATAGAGGAGATCACGAACCTTACACCTATTGTGAGATTTCTCCTTCAATTAGCTTGTTTAAAACTAGGAAAACACAAGATTTCAATGAGATTTTGTAAAACAAAGTTAAAGAATCAATTATAAATCAATAATCTGAGTAAAAAGATCTCTCACCTTAGGATTTTGATGAAAACTTGAGTGTTTGACTGAGAGAGAAGTGAAGAAAAAGGTCGAGAGAAAAGTTACGTCAAAATATCTTGTAAAAGGTTAACTAATTTTTAATATCAAAGATCCCTTTAATTAACTTTTGAAACACATATTAAAATAACTTAATTTAAAGGAGAAATCACCAGGAAAAAAACGGTAAAATAGCTCTTTAAGGATTCTAAGAATTTGATCTCTTTTCATTTTAGTCGCCTTTTAAAACCAGTTTTCAAAATTTACATTTGTTCACTAACCAAAATGTTACCCTTCCAAAGCCCATTTTCCAAAATTATCTTCACCGTAAACCTTAATATATTAAATAATGATTTTTTGCATGTTTTCCACAATTTTAACACCTTTAAAAACATTTAGTTCGATTAAATCCTAAAATTGACTCGAAACTCTAATTTCGGTCTACCGGACCTTCAGACCAACCTTAGAAACACCTAGCCCCAAAACTGGGGTGTCACAACCAAGCTTAAAATAAACACGAATCTACCGAGTTTTTCTTCCCAAATTTTCATCTTTCTCAAATTATTAACCTAGCACACACCTCCATTGCTTTCTTTCTCAAACCTTTAAGCTAGCACCTCCATTATTGATCATCCTAAAGCTCAAGTTTCTTCGATTTCTTGATTCCATCGTGTAGCTATTGATTTGGTAAGCTAAAGCCCCCAAACGATTGATCAATTTCATAGATCATTGAGGTTTAATTTTGAGTTGAATTTATTGAGCACCTAAGTTAAACCCACGATCATCATCGTTGTATCAATTTTAACACTTCCTATTGTTTTACCTAGCTCAAGAGTTGGAGAAAGAAATTCCATCATCTCCATCAAAAGCTAGGAACAAGAGAGTAGTCATCCGAGAGCCTTAGGAGCTTTAGAAAGTAAGGTAATTGTAGTTAGAGTCTCGGGAATGAGCTAGGTGCCTTTTTCTGGTTTCATTAACATTGGATATTGCATAGCCAACATTGTTTCAAGGCATTATTGCATCGAAACCTCTTTGGAGGCAATATTGGTAAGCATTGGTAAGTTTATTATATTCAGTATTGTCCATTGAGCTATTGCCATTGACATTGATGTTATCGAAATACTGATACATAGATATATTTTTCATCGAACATCAATATTTTTATTGTCATAGTTATTGAACAATGGTATTGACATCGTTATAGATATTGACATTGTTATAGTCATTGAACAATGGTATTGTCATTGTCATCGAATTATTGCCATAGACATTTCCATTGTCATTGAAATATTGATCATTGATATTGTCATTGTCATCAAATTATTGCCATAGACATTTCCATTGTCATCGAAACATTGATCATTGATATTGTCATTGAAATATTGATCATTGATATTGTTATTGAAACATTGATCATCGCTATTACTATTGAAGCATCAACATCTACATTGTTATTGAACCTTGGATTTGAAAGGACATTAGATACAGTTGGCATGCCATAGAATTCATAAGCTCATTGGTACGAATGTACTATGTTCCTTGGGCTACGGCCTTTCTTGTGGGAGGCGGAGGGATGTTTGTGTTATTGGTCATTTGGTGAGGCGGGGGGATTAGATCATTCATTGATTTGGCAAGGCATAGGAATTCGTGTATCCACTATCTTGATTTGATCCAAGGAATATTGTTGAAATATAATATAATTGTCATCGAATATGATTCATATCTTTGTTATTAATGACACATGATTCATAGCATTGTTATAGTTAAGACATGATTTGTAATGCATATTATTGCTATTGACATTGTTTATGACTACTTACTAGGCAAAGTATACCTAACGCATTTCATCTCATGAATTTCAGGTTAAAGAAGTCATTGTTGCGAGATCGGGCAGGTTGGAGGTTTTTGGCAAGTCACAACAAGCATAGAGTAATGTTTATAATCCTTACAAACTCCTAGAATGGTGGCAAAGTAGTTAAACTAACCACTTATAGCCTTTTTGTTGTGTATAAGTTGCATATGGCATGTATAAGCTAAAAGGCCTAAAATGTTGTTTTAATTGGCTAAAAGTGGTAAAATATGCATATTTGGCCTAAGAAGGTAAATCCTAGTAAATGGATTCACATAGCTATGAAATTTGGCATGATAGTAGAATATGGTTAATTAAATTTGCTTGTAAAATTCATAGGATTTGGACATTGTATGATAGGTCAAAATGGGTAAAAACCAGACCAAGTCTGTCATTACAAACCCTACCGTACTGATACGGGTGATGACGTATTGGTATGAGTATGCATTTTTAGACCAGGTCAGCAAGGCGCATCGATACTGCCTTGGGCATAACGATACTGATTTTTGACAGTGGAAAATTACTGTATACGGGTATCGATACGGTCATATAAGTGTTGATACCTTATTTAATCCAATTTGAAAATTAGGGCACGTATATCGGTTCGGCTCAGCCTATATCGATACCAATATTGAGTTTGAAAGAAATAATATTCATAATAATAAAGGTGTATCGATTTTGGTCCAAGCGTATCGGTACGCATATTGGTCTCTAGAATTGATAATGTTTGAATCATGCATAGTATACTGGTATAACCCCCTTCGAGTACCGGTATCAATACAGGTAATGCAATTAAAAACAATTAAAATAATTCTGGAAAGTTACAAATTGGTCACATGTTAAGGTTTGGCTTAATTGAAAGAGTAAATGACCTCTGAATAGTATGCAAATTTGCATGTACACTGATTATAGGTTGAATTTCTTTGTGGTAAGGTCAATTTCAGTAAAGGACCTTTAATTTACAAAAAAATATAGTATAGGCTCTGAGACTCGTAAAAGTTAAAATTTGGTCCTAAATTGATGATTATAGTCTTGTAGCAAATCGCCGTTCCACTATATGGTTTTAGTAATGTATAGAGACACCGAAATGAATACCGTATTGCTTTTGACTTGTTAAATTAATAAATAATGAATAAAACATTATACTGATCACTGTATTAAACTCTGATTCTTGACCCGGACGAGAATGGGGTGTTACATTTGTGGTATCAGAGGTAGAGCTTAGTTGATTCTAGGACTAAACTGAAGTTTATTGTATTGTCGTTGCATTGCATATGCCACATAGGAGTTATTTATTGTGTATATGGTGACTTACCGACTAACCCAATTTCTTTTCTTTATACTATAGATATGTCTGACTTTAACGAAGCTCATATAGATGAGCCTTCCATTAGCTCCTTGACTCATGGCGAGGAGATATGGGGGAGACTCTCTAAACTAGCATGACCCTCCTGGACTGAACACCGAGCCAGAAATGCAGACTGCTCAAGTTGAATGCTATCGGAACATGACAGACATGTTCAAACAATTTATGACCTCAATGAAAGATGAGCAGACTGTGTAACCTTCTATAGCTGCTATCCCTTACACTCGGGCCCCTATTGATAAACTATCTCAACACCGAGCTTATACCTTTACTGGTCAGGATAATGAAAATCCTGAAGTTACTAAATACTTGTTGGATAACACATTGAGAATTTTGAATAAGTAGCTATAGCGTTCGGATGAGCACAAGTTGGAATATACCCTTGCGTTGCTTGCAGATGAGGAATTTTATTGTTGAGAGACTACCATTCTTGCTATCCTAGAAGAAACTATAACCTGGGAATTCTTTATTCGAGAATTCCAGAAAAAATACATTAGCGAGTTTTATCTTGCAGAAAGGCATAGTATCTTCCTTCATCTCAAACAAGGTGGATGACCTATTGAGAAATACATCCATGACTTCTATAAGTACTGCAAGTATGGTGATGAGTACATTAAGAAGGAGGAGGAGAAATATAGAATGTTTATTGTCGGGACATTGACGAGCTACACCCTATGTTTATCACATTGGGCATCATTGATTTTTAAGACCTTGTAAATAGGGTTAAGGCTGCCGAAGCAACTCAGAAAGCCCAAAAGACTGGTAGGTCAGGCAAATTTGAAAAGAGATTCCAAGATGACTCCCGTCCTCCTAAACCATATAAGAAAGGAAAGTATTGTGGCCTAAAACAGAATGTGTATTCACAACCTTTTCATTCAGGGAACATTGTGAGGCCACTGACTATGACTCAGTCTTTTGCTAAAGTGGCCTCAGTTGATAGCATTGGTGGTTCGAGTAGGGAGGCATAGCCTCCTATCTGTAATTACTGTCAGAATATGCATCCTATAGGACAGTGTCGCAAGCAGTCGGGAGCTTATTTCTATTATGGTGAGCAAGGCCACTTTATCCGAGATTGTCCCCTCAATGCTACTAAGTCTACCACTACACTGGCTAATATTGCATCTCTTGCCCAATCTTTCTGAGGCAAAAGATCAAAACAAGGATCATCGGGAGCTACGGAGAGACCTAGCGGCTTAGTGAGGACATCGAATAGACAGGAATCAAAGGCCCTTGCCTGGATCTATCATGTGAGAAGCAAAGAGGAGGAGGACGATCATGATATCATTACAGGTACCATTGAATTATATTCGCATTTTATATATGCATTGATCGATCCTAGCTCCACATACTCTTTCATAAGTATCGTGCTAGTTAGGCAATATAAGTTGTCATATGAACCCATAACATCAAAGATCACTGTAACCAACCTTTTGGGTGATTGTGTTACCATAATCTTAGTATGTAAGAATTATCCCTTAATGATTCAAGGGATTCCATTTTCGGCCAATCTATTGGCATTTCCAATTCACGAATTTGTTGTTATATTGGGTTTAGATTGGCTCAGTGAACATCAAGCTTGGATAGATTGTAGTAAGAAAAAGTTATATCTTCGAGGCCTTGGTAAGGAGATCATCATCCTTATAAGTTTGAAGAATCCTTTGTTGTATGCTTTGACATTGGAAGCTAAGGATGAACCTCGATTGCAAGACATTGACACCGTATGTGAATTTCCTGAGTCTTTCTTGATGAACTTCTGGGTTTACCTCTAACCCACGAAGTAGAAAGTGGCAGTAAAGTGCAACTTGGAATGACCTCAGTTTCTATTGCACATTATTGTATGGCAGCAATTGAGCTTAAATAGCTGAAAGCTCAAATTCAAGATTTGTTTAACAAAGGCTTCATTCAACCGAGTTATTTTACCTTGGAGAGCACCGGTTCTCTTTGTTAAGAAAAAATATGGTTCCGCGAGATTGTGTATTGATTACCGACAATTAAATAAGGTAACCATCAAGAACAAGTACTCATTGCCAAGAATTGATGACCTTTTAGTTCAGCTGATAGAGTAGCGCAATCTTGGATTTGGAAGCCTTCAATCAAGTTGTTGCAAGAACTAGGAGCTCTAGACTCAATCAAGAAAGTTATAGGCAGATCTGAAAATTCAAGAGAAAAGAGAATGGATTTTCTTGAAAATTTCAGATTCAAGGTTCGGAATTCAAAGAAACAAAGATAAGAAGGAAAATTAGAAGATGATTAATAAGAAAAAAAGTAAAAGGATTGAAAAAGATTAAGATGAGGATAGATAAAACAAATATGAAATTTCCAGCTTTGTTTATGGCTTGTGGATATGGCGTGAAGGTTGAAGATGAAGATGGCTTTCGATTTGTTGTTGTTGTTTTGTCCTCGGCACCCTCTTAGACGCAATTATCTAAGCAAGCAACCTCAAGCGGCTCTAACCCACCCTCCTAGATGCAATTACCTAGGCAAGCAAGAGTGTGAAGATGATCTCCCTCACAAGAACTCGATGATCTTATGTTGAAAATGGCTTCTAGACAAGTTTATCGTACACTTGTAAACTCAAAGAATACTAAAATCTCCAAAGAGAACTTTTTATTAATCAATGAAATCTGAATTACAATGTGGGTGAAGCCTCCTTTATATAGGCCATGGAGAAGTTTTAATCCTACTAAACTTAGGAATTAAATACAATAAATAAATGCTAAAATCTAATCTCCTAATTAGATAAGTAACTTCTAATAATAAATAAATGCTAAAAATAAAATCATAGTCAAATAAATCTGATCCTAATAGATATTGCAGAATCCTATATTGATTTAAATTACAAATAATCAAATAAAATCTTGAAAATTCGTAATTATCCAAAAATCCCGTATTAATCCCGTATAGGAATTTCTACATGCGTTGTCTTCGCTAAAATAGACGTATCTTGAGATCCAGATGTCCGATTGAGGCGTTTCAAGATGCGTTGGAAAGATAATTTGCAGCCGGACAAGTTTTAAGAAGACATGTTGACCCATAAATGCCTGGATCCCATCCAAAAATTCGTCGCAAGTTAGCTGACTTTCCAGACTTCAGAAACAGATTCAGTTTCTTGTCCAAGATGCATCGTTTTTGACCTCCTATGCGTGCATTGTTTTGCCATTATTATGCATCGAACAAATTCAGCTTCTTGTCCAATATGAGTAATTTAACCCCTCTCATGCATGTATCATTAGCTTAAGAATACTTTTGTATTTTCTAAGATCGATTTAAGGTCTGGGTATTATCAAATGAGGATTAAAGAATGTGATGTACCCAAAACCGCTTTCCGTACAAGATACGGGCATTATGAATTCATGGTAATACCCTTTGGGCTAGCCAATGCACCGACAGCCTTTATAAATTTAATGAATTGGGTTTTTAGACCATATCTAGACAAGTTCGTGGTGGTATTCATTGATGATATCCTGATCTATTCTAAGAACGTTGTCGAACACTGAGGCCACCTCCGTATTGTACTTCAGACTCTTCAAGAGAAGCAACTGTTTGCTAAATTCTCTAAATGTGAGTTTTGGCTCACTGAAGTTGCCTTCCTTAGGCACATTATATCATCTTCGTTCATCTAAGTAGACCTAAAAAAAATCTAGGCTATCCTTGATTGGCACCCGCCGAACAACGTTGGTAAAGTAAGAAGTTTCCTTAGTCTTGTTGGTTATTATAGAAGATTTGTCTAGGGATTTTCTATGATAACAACCCCTTTGACTAAGCTATTGAGGAAGGAAACTCTTTTTGTTTAGAACGAGGAACAACAAAGAAACTTTGATCAATTAAAACAAGTTTTGACTCACGCACCGGTTCTGACCTAACCCGAGTCTAGAAAGTACTATACAGTTTATAGTGATGCATCGCATCTCAGTTTAGGATGTGTGCTAATGCAAGAAGGCAAAGTCATTGCTTATGCTTCGAGACAACTAAAGCCACATGAAATGAATTACCCTGCTCATGACTTAGAGTTGGCTGTAGTTGTCTTCGCATTGAAAATCTAGAGGTATTATCTCTATAGAGAGAAATTTTATCTCTTCACCGATCATAAAAGCCTAAAATATATGTTAACTCATAAGGAGTTGAATCTTTGGCAACGAAGATGAATGAAAATCCTCAAAGACTATGATCTTGTCATTGATTACCATCTGGGCAAGGCCAACATTGTTGCTGATGCACTCAGCTATAAACCTTTTCCTAGTGAGTATTGTTACTGATCATCGAATCTTATCCATCGCTTATTGCATTGATCTCATTGTAAAATTATTGTATTGTAGCTCTCCGATCTATTAATGCTCACTTCTGACTTTGGAAGCACCATTGTCTCTTAGTTGAACTCCAAGTTCAGTCTATTATTGTATCAAGAATTAAATCATTGCAAAGTCAAGACCCTGAACTTCAATTCATAACTTCTAAGTTGCAAGATCGTTATGATCTTGACTTTAGAGTTAATTCTAAAGGACTACTATGTTTTTGTGACCGGGTTTGTATACCCAATGATAAATCTCTTCACACTGATATTCTCGAAGAGCCTTATTCGAGTTTTATTCAGTTCACCCGGGTTCTGTAAAGATGTACAAAGATCTTCGGGAACTTTATTGGTGGTCGGGCATGAAGCAAGCCATAGTTGACTTCGTGTCTAAATGCCTTACGTGCCAAGATGTTAAAGCTGAACACCTTGTTCTTATCGGCTTATTGCAGCCTATCGATCTACCATAATGGAAGTGGGAGAGAATCACAATGGACTTTGTCAGTGGTTTGCCTTTAACTCCCGCTAAACACAAAGATATATGGGTCATTGTAGACCGTTTTACCAAGTCAGCTCACTTCCTGCCAATTAAAATTAACTATGGTATTCCTAAATTAGCTGACTTATACATCAAGGAAGTTATCTGACTCCACATAATACCAAAATCTATCATCTTCGACCAGGATCCATGATTTGTATCTCGATTTTTGAGATCATTACAAGGAGCCCTGGGTACTAGAGTTAATCTCAGTACCGTTTTTCACCCTCAGTCTGATGGCTAGTCAAAAAGGGTAATTCGGATTTTGGAAGACATGCTACGTGCATGTATCATTAATTTTTGGGGATCTTGAGAGAAATCCTACTTCTTATCGAGTTTGCCTACAACAATAGTTATCAAGCTTCCATTAAAATGACACCGTATGAGGCGTGTAATACACGTATTTTGTTTGGGGTATTCAAATATATAAATAAGGTCAAAATAAATAATAAATAAATAAATAAAATTAGCCCATTATAAATAAATATCCATCCATATAGTCCAAGTGTCCAATTACATTCTAAAAACCAAAGCCCAATTGCCCTTTACATCAATGATTAAATCTGATCTTCCTAATTTTTGGTTATAAAGGCCCAAACAAACACATATCCAATTTTTCCCGCCCAAATTTGTATCCAAAAGGACACGTGGCAGCATGCCATTCGTCCAAATACCCTTCACACGGATTGTGTGCTTTCTGCCTTTGCCAACTATCCCAATGACGTCAACAAGTCAGATCCTATAAATACCATGATAGAGAAATTGTCAGTTTCAATAATGAAAATCATTAAATAACCATAAATAATAATAATAAAATATAATAAATAAATATAATAGAGGAAACATAGAGCTTACCTCGAAAACTGAACCGTCGGGGGGCGAATCGTTGCTGGAAGCCATAAAGACCACCAAAGAAGATGATCGGACGCCGTGAAGGTTGTCGGAGTTATTGTGAACGTCACTGAAAGGTATGATTTTCCTTAACCTTTCGATTTCCTGCAAAAAGAATATAAAATTAGTTGCATCGAAACAAAAAATAAAGAAAAAAATAGAGATTGCCAGAAACTTATTTTTTTGTGGTGTTCAGAATGCTTTTAACGGAGGAGTTGAAAAGGGCTCAGGTTGCGGGTAGTTTTAGGCCTTAGGTTGGGAGAAGAAGGGAGGTTCTATCGAACAGGGCTAGATTTAAGGATTTCTGGTGAAAATGGCTTTTTGGGTATCTTAAGGTTTCGGTGGGGCGGCCAAAAATCGCCTCACAACGACCGGCCAGCGGTAGACGGTGGCTGACTAATACTGGAGTTTGGTGAGATTATGGCCGAGATAGATCAAACGGCGGAGGTGAAGGCTGGGATTGGTCGGGCTTTTAGGTGTTCATCTTGAATTGATGATGAACACCAATTGAAAATCATGGATTTTAATCAATTTCAAGGAGAATTTTTGGGTAATTGGTGTTCGTTGAGAGAGAATGGAGAGAGATCGAGAGTGTAGAGAGAGAGGGGGCTGGGCCATTATGAAATAAAGGGTCATTTTCTCATTGAAATGAGCCTTAAATACCCGAGACAAAAAGTAACATTTTGGTCCCGGGTCATAGGGTCCGCGCACATGCATATGGGTCGGGTCAGGGGATCCGCGCATAGCTTTCATGGGTCTTATGCTTGGGCTCTTCAATTTACACACTTTGTAATTTAGTCCTTTTTTCCTTTAGTGAAATATCAGTTTTAATTTGTTTCAATTTAGTCTCT
Organism: Hibiscus mutabilis; assembly: GCA_019671005.1. Taxonomy (NCBI): domain Eukaryota; kingdom Viridiplantae; phylum Streptophyta; class Magnoliopsida; order Malvales; family Malvaceae; genus Hibiscus; species Hibiscus mutabilis. Next base: position 37,840,921 of record CM033723.1, read on the forward strand.
TTCAGTTTTAATTAATTTAATTGTTTTGATTCATTTGCATAATGTTTTTAAATTATGCATATAATTTTAATGTTTAGCCAATTTAATCACCTAATTTAAATTATTTTTTATTGTTAGGTTCTTTGATTAATATTTAATAATCCAAATCAGGAAGGATATTGTAGTTAATTAAATGTATATTAAATAGAAACTTTGAGGTCCAAATTTGGATGGTGTTCCATTGTTTACAATGGGGTGTTATCTCAACATTGGCTTTAAAGGTGTAAATTTAACATACATTTCCACTTATAATTGGATATTGATTTAATTAGTTTATTAGAGCCTTAATTAGGTTAGTACTTTAATTGATTAGTAAATGACAAATTAATTAAGGAATATTATAAGAAATTTAGAGGTAGAATATGGACGGTATTCAAGCAATTGGTACTATCTCATAATGGCCTTTAAATTTAATAATATTCATAATTTAAATAATTCAATTCATTAGAGCCCTTTAAGTTAGAATTTAAAATGAACAAGACGATAATGAATCATGCATACAAACCTTTTATGTTGGAAATTCATTTTTGAATATGAATAGGGGTGCCACTTAACAGGGTGCTTTAATCTCATATTCAGATAAAAATAAATTTCCTTATAAAATGATACCTCCAATTGGAATTTAAATTTATTTAATAATTAAGGATTAAATTAAATTAAAATAATTATTCAAAATGACACGTAAAATTAAGGTACCGATAACGGGCGTTTGTGGGGGTGCTAATCCTTCCCCACACATAACCTACTCCCGAACCCAACTTCTAAGAAATGAATCTCTGGTTTGTTTTTACGGTATTCGGTCTACCTCGAAGTGATCAATGGCGACTCCAATGTTTTTTCAAAAGGAAATAAAAGATAAATTTAATAAAAGTGGATAAAAGGGTAAAAACCCTAATTTTGCAAAAATCAATCGTTAGCCTTCCTCAAGGTTTCGCCGTAGAAGAAAGTTCTGAGGTTTGGCAAAAAGGAGAAGCTAAGTCCCTAATTCATTAGGCCCTTTGAGGTTATCGAGAAAGTTGGCTCTGTGGCTTATCGATTGTCATTGCCCTCAAAACTAAGAAAGATTCACGATGTATTCCACGTATCGATGCTTCGTAAATATAGCTACAAGCCTTCGCATATTATCGATCCAAAATCTATAGAGATTCAACCTAATTTGACCTGTGATGAGGAATTGATTTAGATTCTTGCAAAGGAAGTTAAGAAACTTCACAACAAATCTATTCTGTTAGTCAAAGTACTCTAGAGGAGTCACGTAGTTGAGGAGGCAACCTGGGAACTGGAGGAGAAAATGTAGAAACAGTACCCTCATCTCTTTAGTTCAAGTAAAAATTTAAGGATGAATTTTCTTAAGAGGAAGAGTTCTAACACCTTGAAAACCAGTCTAGTCAGAATTAGATTCTGGAGATCATAAACCCGACACCAGAAAGGTCCAATTATTGTATTAACTTTGACCGTACGGCCAATTACGTTGAAATTGGACTTTAAGTGAGTCAATTAGTTTGTTAAGGACCTTATTGAATTTATTAACAGTTATATGGTGACTAAATTATGAAAATTACAAGTTTAGGGGCAAAAGTGCAAAGTTTGAGAAGTTGAGGGACTACCCTTGTAATTATCCCATTTTGTGATGAATCACCTCCTAGCTTGCCTCCCACCTCACGTGGGTTTGCTGGGAACTGATGAAAAGGATAACAATTCTATGGAATTGCCCTAATTATTGAAAAGCAAAGGATAGGCATTTACCAATTAAATAATGAGGTTTCCTCCCTAGGAGGAAAACCATTAGGCTATTTGAATCATAGCCAAAGAGTGATTTAACACTCTTAAAATAAACACGACTCCATTGAGCCTTCCTTCCTAAATTTTTATCTTTCTTAAATTATTAACCAAGAACACACCTCCATTGCCATCTTTCTCTAACCTTTAAGCTAGCACTTTTATTATTGATCATCGTAAAGCTCAAGTTTCTTTGATTTTTTGATTCTATCGTGTAGCCATCTATTTGGTAAGCTAAAGCCCCCAAACTATTGATCGATTCTATGAATCATTGAGGTTTAATTTTGAGTTGAAGTTATTGAGCACCTAAGTTAAACCCATGATCATCAAGGCTTTAATCTATAGATATCTAATAGCTAATAGCCATTTTAAGTTTAACTATTAACTTCGATATAGCTGTATCAATTTTAACACTTTCTATTGTTTTACCTAGCTCAAAAGTTGGAGAAAAAAGTTCCATCATCTCCATCAAAAGCTAGGAACAAGGGAGTGGTCATCCGAGGGCCTTAAGAGCTTCGAAAAGCAAGGTAAGTGTAGTTGGAGTCTCAGGAATGGGCTAGGTGCCTTTCCCGATTTTATTGACATTGGATATTGCATAGCTAACATTGTTTCAAGGTATTATTGCCTCGAAACCTCTTTGGAGGCAATATTGGTAAGCATTGGTAAACTTATTGCATTGAGTATTGTCTATTGAGCTATTGCCATTGTCATTGATGTTATCAAAATATTGATACATAGATATATTTTTCATCGAACATCGATATTGTCATTGTCACAGTCATTGAACACTCGCATTGACATTGTTATAGACATCGATCATTTATATTGTCATTGTCATCGAATTATTGCCATAGACATTGCCATTGTCATCGAAACATTGGTCATTGATATTATCACCGAAATATTGATCATTGATATTGTTATTGAAACATTGATCATCACAATTGTTATTGAAACATCGATATCGACATTGTTATTGAACCTTGAATTCAAAAGGACATTGGATACAATTAGCATGCCGTAGAATTCATGAGCTCATTGGTACGGGTGGACTACGTTCCTTAGGCTCGGCCTTTATTGTGGTGAGGCGGAGGGATGTTTGTGTTATTAGTCATTTGGCGAGGCGGGGAGATTAGACCATTTATTGATTTGGGGAGGCGTAGGAATTCACGCGTCCACTATCTTGATTCGATCCAAGGAATATTGTTGAAATATAATATAATTGTCATCGAATATGATTCATATTATTGTTATTAATGATACATGATTCATAGCATTATTATAGTTAAGACATAATTTGGAATGCATATTATTGCTATCGACATTGTTTATGACTACCTCACTAGGCAAAGTATGCCTAACGCATTTCATCTCATGCATTTCAGGTTAAAGAAGTCATCGTTGCGAGATTGAGCAGGTTAGAGGTTTTTGGCAAGTCACAACAAGCATAGAGTAATGTTTATAATCCTTACAAACTCCTAGAATTGTGGCAAATTAGTTAAACTAACCACTTATAGCCCTTTTGTTGTGTATAAGTTGCATATGGCATGTATAAGCTAAAATGCCTAAAATGTTGTTTTGAATTGGCTAAAAGTGGTAAAATATGCATATTTGGCCTAAGAAGGTAAAATCCTAGTAAATGTACTCACATAGTTATGAAATTTGGCATGATAGTAGAATATGGTTAATTAAATTTGCCTGTAAAATTTCATAGAATTTGGACATTGTATGATAGGTTAAAATGGGTAAAAACCAGACCAAATCTGTCATTACAGAACTTGCCATACCGATATGGGTGATGTCGTATCGGTACGAGTATGCATTTTGGACCAGGTCAACGCTGGTTAACAAGGCATAACGATATTGCCTTGGGCGTATCGGTACGGATTTTTGACACTAGAAAATTACTGTAACTGGGTATCGATACGGTCATGTAGGTACCGATACCCTATTTAATCAAATTTGAAAATTAGGACACGCATATTAGTATGGCTCAGCCTATACCGATACCAATATTGAGTTTAAAAGAAATAATATTCATAATAATACAAGCGCATCGATACTGGTCCAATTGTATCGGTACGCATATTGGTCACTGGAATTGATAATGTTTGAATCATGCACGGCGTACCGCTATGGCCCGCTTCGAGTACCAGTACCGATACAGGTAATGCGGTTAAAACTATTGTAATAATTTTAGAAAGTTACTTATTGGTCACCTGTTGAGGTTTTGCTTAATTGAAAGAGTAAATGACCTCTTAATAGTATGCAAATTTGCATGTACACTAATTATAGGTTGAATTTCTTTGTGGTAAGGTCAATTTTAGTAAAGGACCTCTAATTTATAGAAATTCCAGTGTAGTCCCTAAGACTAGTAAAAGTTAAAAATTGGTCTTAAATTGATGACTATAGTCTTGTAGCAAATCGCCACTCCACTGTATGGTTTTAGTAATGTATAAAAACACCAAAATGAATATTGTATTGCTTTTGACTTGCTAAATTAATAAATAATAAATAAAATATTATATTGATCATCGTATTGAACTCCGGTAACATACTCCAACCCGATTCTCGACCAGGCTGGGAAGAGGGTGTTACATGTCTTACAAGGATAGGACTTCATCCTTTTATAGGTGAAGGATTGACCGAAAACAAACCAAAATTTCTAAATAAGGAAAAACATAATAAATAAAAAGCTAGATATAATTCAGCACATTGACTCCTTGCATTAAATGAGTTGGGCGGCGGCTTGAAACAAAAGTTAGGTATGTGAAGGAGTCTAGGGCTAACTGTAAAATAAAACCTATAATAAAAGTTTGATCTAATTGAATCTAATTACAATATAAATCCAACTTAATAAATAATTAAGGCTCTTAGACGATCATCTCATTTGGAGTAGCAAGTTGGGTTTTTGTGACCCAATGATTCTCGAAGAATGTTGAGGGTTCGCATGTCTAGTGCTCACCTCTGGATGTAAAAATTTTGCATGCGGACGTTAGATATTCACGGTCGGATGTTGAATGTTCGCATGCGAACATTAGATATTTGCTTTCGAATGTTGAATGTTCATATTCTTCAAAAAACTCCTCATTCTTTGATGCAGCTTGCAATCCTTTTCTTATGAATCCTTAGACGGTTGAATTCAGTTTGTCCTTGATGTATTTAGACTTGGCATGAGTGACTGGTCCAATTGGAAAACTAAATCTATCTCGTTCTTGGACTTGCCTTGTGGTGCACGTATCAAAGGTTGAGGGAGAAGTGATAAGTATCCGATTGTAGTCGTCAAGCCAGCTTTTTTCTTCACAAGTTGACATCCATTTTTCAATCATATCCAATATTTCTTTTCTACTAACGGCTTCATCATTCGCTTTTACGATCCATGTCAGCTAGTAAATCAACATGCTCAACATTCTTAGAATCAATCAGAGCCATAATTTTCTCCCTAGTAGCCTCTAAATTTATCTCTATATAAGCATGGCCAAATATCTCCTCAAGCTCCACTTGCCTTTTGAAAGCAAGTTCCTTCATTCTGCTTGATTGTTTTAATTAGTAGAAAGAAAGTTGAAATATATTAAGTAAAAAAAGTTGCAGAGATTTGGAGAAGAAGAAAAAGAAAGAAAAGGTTTAGGTGAATGATTTAATTAGTTATGGGACCCACAAAATATATTATTTTATTGAGAAAAAAGAAAAACTAATTAGCCGCGTCATCATTTTCTAATGGAATGTAACGAGAGGGATCAAAATAGAAATAAAATAAAAGTTGGATGACCTCAATAAAAGTTTTACAAGTTTGATAACCAAAATAAAAGCTTCTTAAAATTTGGTGACCATCTGTGTACTTTACCTTTATTTTAATCCTTAATTTCTATCTTTATTTGCCATCTTACCCGATTTCCTATTTTAAATACCTTGACCAGTTACCACGAACTTTATTTCCTTATGCCACCATTTTTTTTGAACTGCACCCTCTATCGACGGCACCTCCTCCTTCATCGGATCTGAAACCCATCCTTTGACCACCCGCCCAACCTTCGCATCGCCCCTGACGGCACACAAGGTGCGCTTCTTTGTTAGGCTTTCCAACTCCTCTATTTCGAATCAATTGCCCCTTCACCAAATCGGTAAGTCCTCGATAATCCCTAATCACCCCTAAACCATAACCCATATGCTTAAACCCCAAGCACCAAATTCATAACTGAAAAGCCCAAATCCTCTAGAATTCTATGTATCTAGATGGTCTTTAGAAAATCACATCTCCATTCTCTTCAAGAAAAGTAGTCAGAGCAACATTGTTTTATAGTGAATTGAATGGCTTTGTGAGCAACTTTCATTAGCTGATTGATTGTTATGAGTTTTTATTATGATGGTCGACTCTTTTGGCTTTTCCAGATTATCAAATGTATTCACTTTGCTTTTATGTTTTTTTCTTAAAGTGTATTTCTTGGTTCTTCAAATTCAGTGTGTAAAATCTAGAATTTATCTGATATAGTCAGATTCCTGTTTTTGGAAGCTGGAAAGCATATCAATGATGCTTTTGCTTGTTACTTCTTCTGTTTTTAAGTTGTTTAATGCAATTTCTTTTAGTAGGATCTATGCCAATGGCATTCAGGGGTCATTAAATATCATGCATAGGCCTTCTACCTGGGCTTTTCACCCTTAAGTGAGAGTGAGGCATGATCTTACGCCAGTTATTCAGCTCTGTGATCGAAATTTTGTCCTCTTCCGGTATACCAGCCTTATACACTGTGAGGTTACGCCTCCGTTATAAGGGGTCGTATACTCTCGAATCGATGTCTTACTATTATAGTAGATGGTAACGACAGTTCAGGTACCCAGAGTCTATTTCGAAACCCACATGTTGTAGTCTAGAAACCTACCCCGTTAGAGCCAGACAGGAACCTAGGACAGGATGTTGTTGATTTAAATACATTTCTCTGGTTATTTTTGTGTGCAAAATAAATTATTCTCTGGTTATTTTTTACGCAATATAAATTTTTTTTATAACAATTATTTTGCTTACTATATTATTTCACCATACTGAAACAGTTTTTTGTTTTGTTTTTCTGTGTTTTGTTATATATCCCTTACATATGTTACATAATATTGCATTCATGAGAGGTATCGGTTCGAGGATCAGTTGAGTATACAATGGTCGTAAGAGCTGAAGGGTCTGATAGACAAGTGGAGGACAATATGTCATTGTAGACCTGATTCGAGAAGACTCAGTACAAGTACGAAGACAATATCCATGGAGGCTAGGTGTCATTAATGCAAGGTTGTACCAGAAATTCCTGAACATAATAGAGTTCTGCCAAAACCAAGTTTAATTTGAGAACCATAAGACGAGGATATGAAGAGTCATTTATAATAAGATTCCTGGGTTATAGTGTTGCTGTTAGATAGTCAAATGAATCAAGAGTTGTTTAGGGCCATGACCCGTTTATGAAGCCCGGTATAATTGTTCGCTTGTCGAGAGGATATATGTGACACCAACAATAGAGAAATACAAGGCTTTGTTACACTGCTCTAGAGAGTCAAAAAGTACAAGGTTTATACAAGGCTCAACAACAGTTCAGGGTTCAAGATAAGGTCAGTGGCAGTTATAGAGATAAACAAGATACAGTATCCAAAAAATGGTGATAACCAGAGGAAGGATAAAGGACAAATAAATTGAAGGGGCATTCAGGGACTGTCTCTAAACCTAAGGAAGAATAGAAAGCTTTGAACTCAAAGGCGATATCTAATTTTCACAAATGATGAAATTTACCAAAGCATATCACAATTAAAGAAAATGATGATAAAAATGAGGAGCTGGGGAAAGTGACAAAATCAGAAAACGTAGTACAACATTCAGAAGACCAGTTCAGAGGTTTCAAAGATGCGCCGTAAATGAAAAGCAAGACACTGAAAGTCAAGCCGAGACAGTCACCTATATTATCAAAAGGTAGAATCATAAAATGATTAACTTCATAAACCAGCTGCAAGAAATGCCCGATATGTGCAGATTATGTTCGATAAAGCTATGAACTTGTCAACACATTGTCATCGACATCAAGCTAAGAACAAATGTTGATTCCAATGTTGACAGATCAACCAAAGAGATGAAGTTAATCAACAAATTGGCTTCTCATTGTATTCGACCTTTTGGTTAAATGGGCGTTGTTCTGATGACTAGTCCTTGAAGTCGATACCTCGTATATTCATGTATTACATTATTTAAAAAATATATAAAATAAAAACTTCACTTTTGTTTAAAATATTGCATTCTTTAGAAAAAGTAACATCGCATTTTGATAAGCATGTGCAACAAATCTATTAAGGTTGAGCAGTCTCAAAGGTTGTTGAGGGCCATTTGGGTCGCATAGAGCAAAAGATTGATCAGGCTGAGAACAAGATGGAAACATGAGATACCACATTGCTTGGAATCAGATATATCAAGAAAGAAAATATTCCAGACAAAATAGTGACATGGACGATCAAGATGGAAACTTATCTCACATAAGGTTTCAGTTTGAAATGATTTTTCTGTCAAAAAAGAGAGAGAGAAAAGTCAAAAAGAGAAAAAATGAAAAATAAAAAATGAAAAGTCAAAAAATGATGGGCAAGTTTAGATCTATACAGCTGGGGCATCTATGGTAGAAGATTATCGTTTGGTAGAAGAGTTGAGATAAAAGAAAAAGGGCAGAATCTATGACATACTTTTATGGGCAACCTACTTCAATTAAAGATCAACTAGAGTTAGAGTAATATTTTGATTTAAAACCTTCTGAAGCAGGGGTTGTTGAAATCAACAAGGAAGGTCAGTTCATTAAGATATGTAATTTAAGAATTAGTTCCCTAATAGTAAAAATGCAATTGGAATGCTTAGAAAACAATTGATGAAAAATGTCAAGTGAAAAGAGAGAAAGAAGTGAATGAATACAATGATCAGACTTTCTGAGGTCATAAGAGGAAAAAGTCAACTGATTCATCAGGTCTATCATGGAAGATTCCTCGGACAAATGCAAATTTTGATATATTTGAAATGCCCATTTTAGACTTATTTCCTTACCTTATCAAAGGTCAATATTTTACCCCTAGGTAGGTGAAGAAGATGTCAAGCCTATCTGCCCATAGTTATGATCCCGACAATATTTGCAAGTTTCACATGGGGCACCAGGATGTGCTGCCAAGAAGTGTAGACCCTTAATGGAGGACATCAAGAAGTTGGTTAGTCAGAGATCCATAATGAATGCTTCCAAGATTGTCTGAAGCTTTGAGAAGTTTGTCTTGTTCATCAAGGGGGTACAGCTTGCAAGAATTATCTCTGAAGTAGTATAAGAAATCAACTCTGTTACTTCAAGCCCAAAGATTCTCTTGTATTGCTTCAGAGATGATTTCAAAATGTAAGGCCATGGTTGCAAATGTTCGACCACTCATGGGGAGGATATGACTAAGTATGGGGCAATCATCTTTAGTTGGTATTTTTTATTCAGGAAAAATCGCCTATCATATGACATGGTGATGATGATGAAATACATATATCAGCCAGTTCAGAGGCTTAGCAAGTTTTGCACGGAGTTCTAGTGGTTCTGTAAAATTAAAGATGAACTTGATGAAAGTTTGGGAACTTAAAATGTCCAAGGACTTGGAGCATTTGCTCACCCTAAATAATAAAGGTGGGGCAAACTTAATATGGCGAGAAATCAGTGGAGCGTCATTGAGGAATTTGATCACTAAAGAGTTAAAAAAATGTTAAGAAAGAATGAGAGCATTAGAGCATGAGCAAGAATGGGCATGTCTTTGTAATGGTGACGAAAAATAAATAATTGATGATAGAAGCGTAGTGACCAAAATTAACTCTGGCCTTCCTTGATTAATGGTCAACAGTGAACCATGGGAGATCTGTCTGCAATTTTAGGACCGTTGCGGATTAATATCCTGAATCATCCCAATCGCTTTTGCCCGCGAGCATTGAGGGTCCTTTGTAAGGGAGGCTATTTCAATTTATTTGTTTATGATGCTTGTTTCCTATATATTTTTCTCAAATGGCAAACACTTTGCATTCTTTTAACATTTCATCCATTATTTGTTATGGGTTAGTGTTGCTCTCTCATACATATATGTATATATCTTCAATAGCATTTTTCTCTAAGGTCCCTGGATATTAATCGTAAGAGTGACCTTGAATCAAATTTCGAGATCAACTTCAAAAATGTGACTTTCTTCTAGTTTATTTAAGCCAACGGAAAGACATAATGAGTGTTCAGGAATCACGGGAAAATCCTAAATACAAATTTTGAGTGAATTGCCTCTCAAGATTTGTTGGCTAAAGTTTTTGAATGAAGTGATAACCCAAAACATCTTCCACCTATAGACAGCTTTTCTTCAAATATATCCAAGTATGGGAGGACATTTGGCATTCCTTCATCTCCCTTCACAAATAAAGAAAATAAGAAAAATATCATTTGTTGTCCCCTTTAAGCCTGAAGATTTTCTTTCGTTTCAAGCCAAACCAAGGATCACCCCTACACTGGGGGCAAAGAGGATGAAAGTTTGTTTGCAAGTGAAAATGTTCAGGTTTTGATCATGCTATGATAGTAATGCCTTGTGAATTAGGGGCAAGAAACAAAAGTGAATATATCAAGCATAAAAGCCAGAAATGCAAGATGAATGAGGAAGAATATTCTGAATCAAGTAAAAAAATAAAAAAAGGAAAAGAAAAAGAAAAAGAAACAATGGAGTTCGTGTTCAAAAAGTCAACTGAATCAAGCTGAAGCAAAGAAAGCACTAAAGTTGGAAAGTGAAAAAGAAAATAAATATATATATGTGAGATCTTTCATTAAAACAAGTCTCTATCTAAAGGAACATTGGAAGATTGATTTCAATGAAAGGACTTGAACTCTAGGGTGAAAACCTAGAAATGGGCAGTCTAGAGTGATCTACAAAAAAGGAAAAAAAGAAAGAGAAGAAAGAAAAGAGCATTTTATCTGCACATATTCAGATCAAGGAGTGCAAAAGTGATATTTCACTCGGAAGAAATGATCCTTGGTTTCATCACCCTTAAATATTTATTTGAGCCTATATATCCTTTCTTTGGTAGCCGTGAGCCATAGCCTACATTACAAGCCTTAAAAGACCATTTTGACTATATACGGGTAGTGGAGCAAGATGAGTTTATTTTTAGAATACATCCCGGGGTTAACCTTTCTTCAAGGACTTCCAGACTTCTAATGCTTGATCGAGATCAGAAAAGATAGAAAGATTGGGGCATGGTGAATTAGTGAGGAAAAGAGTGCCACATTAAATGGGCTAGAATTATGCATATGGGAAATGTTTCTCTCAGAAGTCTAATAATTTGGAAGGGGTCACATTTGAGTTGATCTTTGCCAATTTGGTTCAAAGGCTTTGTTGCACTTGATATTTAAGGGGCCAAATCTTATTATTTGTTTTCTCATGTTTTCCATGACTTATCAAATTATTCCAATTTCTCAAATCTCGTAAAATAATATTTTGAGCCATTCACTTATCTTTTCAGCAAGCATCTTGCAGATAAATTGATTAGATACAAGAAAAGCAAAGGATTTCGTGGGTTTTACTATGATGTACTAATCCTTTAAGTGCAGGCAGAGCAGGAGGTAGCCTTGGTAGTTGTTTAAAGATGAAAAGTATGACGAGGAGAAGACACAATTCTAAGTGCCAGAGATATCCAAACAAAAGTTGCAAGAAAGTGATAGAAGTAATTATGGGGCAAAAAGAGAGAGCATGAGCTATCTTTTGGGACATAGATGCAGAGTGTTTTTGCTATTCAAAAGTAAAAAAGTGAGGTGAATCTGAGCAAAGATGATAATTGAATTCAAGCCTGAGGGGGCAATGCTCTGAAAAGAACCGTACAAAATATCATATGCCGATAAACAAAGTATGCAAGCTAGAACAACAGTGAATCATGATCTCTTTTAGAGCTATGAAGAAGAATTTTGTCAATAAAGATATAGCAAAGGTAGTTTTCTAAGAAAATAGTGATCCACAGTATTCAATTTTGAGAAATGAATGGTGAGATACGTTGAGAGAAGGGTTCACGTAATGAAGCAGTTGAAAGGCAAGTATGAATTCCATCAGAATTGAAGTCAACTCTATTTGGAACGAATGAGAAATATCATTGCAAAGAAAGAAGAAAATAAAGAAACAAGGTGAAAACTTGCCATGGCACTTCAAAAAAAGAGAAAAAAAGAAATAGAAATAGAAAAAAACTGAGGTGAAAACCCGAAAGGGCGCCTTGAGAATAAAGAAAAATAAAAACCAAAGTGAAAACCTGAAATGGAGCTTTGAGAAAAGCAATCTGTGAAAACCTGAAAAGGCACTTTAGAGAAAAAGATGCAGAGATCCTGAAGGTCGAACCTGAGTGTGAGATGGGTTACGCTGTAAGAAGAAGAAGTTTTGAAGAAATCTGGAGCTCCCCTGAAGAATGAAAGTTTGCCCAAGTGGTCATCAATTAACAATATTCATACATCATATAGTTAGGCATCCATAAGTAGGAGCAAGCTAATTCATACATTAAAAGCATTTTTGCATATTTTGGCAGGAATTTGCAGATTCATTCAAGGAAAGGCTAAAATCAATTTATAGCTTCGAGTTTTAAAAAAGTAGATCCAAGCAAGAACGAGCAGAGATCTCGAAGAAAAGATCCAGTTAAGAATGAATAAAGATCTTGAAGAGCCATCAAGGAATGAACATAAATCTTGGGGAAGAAAATCCGACAAAGACCGAGCATAGATCTTAGAGAAATAGATCTAGCAAAGATTTCAGTCGTGTTTGTGAGAAAGCAAATATATTAATTCATTATTTTCTGTTTGCAGATGCAGATTAGCAAGGATATTTCATTTACAAAGACAAATTTCTCTAAAATATTCTATTTACAGAGGCAGATTTCTCAAGATATTCCATTTGTGGAAGCAGATTTCTATAAATAGTCCGTTTACAGAGGCAGATTTCAGCAAGACATTTTGTTTATAAAGGCATATTTCAGCAGGATATTTCGTTTGCAGAGACGGATTCTAACAAAAATTTCGTTTAAAGAGGCAGATTTCAGCAAGACATGTTGTTTGTAGAGCCATATTCAGCAAGATGTGAAGGGTAGATTTCAGCAAAAGCTCTGATTGTTTGCATAGGAAAATAAATGCATTACGACCTTAAATTCTTTGGGTCATCAGTAAGTCTTGTAGGCATGATGTTAAGACCTTTGGGTTCACACCTTCGGAAATGATGAGAACTTTTCGAAGGTTGTCAAAATAAGATGGTGGGGCATGTTATTGGAAAACATTAAGCTTTTGGGACGACTGTTCAAGAAAGAAATAAAAAAAAGAAAAAAGAAGGTTTTAAAAAAGAGAAAAAAGAAAAGAAAGAGAGAGAGAAAAAAAAAATAAAAAAAAAATAAAAAATAGAAAAAGGGAAAAAGAAAAAGGGAAGAAAAAGAAAAAAGAAAAGAAAATCTATGCTACTTGATCGAAAGGCCAGACAGATCAACAACAGACGAATGAGGAATATGTTCGGTTTAATCAGTCGCATACATTTCAAGTACAGAAGAAATTGATCAATAGAAAAAGAGGGAAAAGAGATGAGATCCTATATGAGCTTCAGATATAAAGATCAAGACACCTTAGACAGAAAAAAATGACATCAAAGGACTCAGTGCTTCAAGTGAGAAATTGAGAATATTTATATTACTTCATATTGAGCTCGAATTAATTGATGATGTTTCTTTTTGCAAGATTAATTGTTCCCCAGAGGAGAGGAGAATCGACATTTCTAGTAAAGAATCTAGAGTTCCCAATGAGAAGAGCTCAATCATCAAAGAATTCAGATTTCATAATAAGAAGAACTCCCCAATAAGGATTGAAGAGATCATAATGAGAAGAGTTCATTTGCTGAGGAATGAGGAGAGTTCCTAATGAGAAGAGCTCACTTGTTTGTGCCTTTACAGATAGATGGATCAACAAAATTGAAGAACTCTTAATGAGAAGAGTTCGCCACGGAGCTCCTAATGAGAAGAGTTTACCCAAAATTCCTAATGAGAAGAATTCGCCCAACAAAGAATGAAGAATTCCTAATGAGAAGAATTCGCCACAGAGCTCCTAATGAGAAGAGTTCTTCCAGCAAAGAATGAAGAACTCATAATGAGAAGATTTCATATTTTTTAAAGAATGAGAAGTTCCTAATGAGAAGAGCTTGCTTATTCAATACCTTTATAGAGAGGAAGATCAATGGTTTTAAGAAGAACGAGGAGTTCCTAATGAGAAGAGCTCACTTGTTCGACACTATTGCAAAGAGGTAGATCAGCATGACTAAGAGGAATGAATGGTTCATAATGAGAAGAACTAGTTCAGATTTTGCGGTTAGCCTTGACAAAAGAATAAGGAGTTCATAATAAGAAGAACTCGCTTGTTTGACACCTTTGCAGAGAGGTGAATTGTTTGACAGAGGGATAAAGAATTTCGTAACAAGAAGAACAGCTTCAAACTTCAAGTGATGAAGAATGTTAAGAGCAATTCCGAGCCTTGGAAGATAAAGAATTTCATAATAAGAAGAATAACTTTAAATTCCACAGTTTGGAAGAAGGTTGAAGAATTTTGAAATGAGAAGAACAGCTTCAAGCTTCGGTAGTATAGAGGATGGCTAGTGGATTCAGACAAAATCCATGTATTTTCAACCTTTGCCTATTCCTGTTCTACAGCAATGAGCAAAGAGGGGCAGTTGTAATACCCGTATTTTGTTTGGGGTATTCAAATATATAAATAAGGCCGAAATAAATAATAATAAATAAATAAATAAAATTATCCCATTATAAATAAATGTCCATCTATATAGTCCAAGCTTCCAATTACATTCTAAAAAAGCCCAAACTAAAGCCCAATTTCCCTTTACATCAATGATTAAATCTGATCTTCCTAATTTTCGGTTATAAAGGCCCAAACAAACACATATCCAATTTTCTCACCCAAATTTGTATCCAAAATGACACGTGGCAGCATGTCATTCGTCCAAATGCCCTTCACACAGATTGTGTGCTTTCTTCTTTTGCCAGCTATCCCAATGATGTCAGCAAGTCAGATCCTATAAATACCAAGAGAGAAATTGTCAGTTTCAATAATGACAATCATTAAATAACCATAAATAATAATAAAATATAATAAATAAATATGGAGGAGACAGAGCTTACCTCAGAAACTAAATTGCAGGGGCCGAACCACTGCTAGAAGCCGTAAAGACCACCGAAGAAGAAGATCGGACGTCGTGAAGGTTACCGGAGTTACTATGAACGTCACTGAAAGGTATGATTTTCCTTAACCTTTTGATTTCCTGCAAAAATAACACAAAATTAGTTGTATCGGAACAAAAAATAAAGAAAAAATAGAGATTGCCAGAAACATATTTTTTTGTGGTGGTCGAAATGCTTTTAACGGCGGAGTTGAAAAGGGCTCGGGTTATGGGTAGTTTTAGGCCTTAGGTTGGGAGAAGAATGGAGGTTCTATCGAACCGAGCTAGATTTAAGGATTTCTGGTGAAAAAATAGCTTTTGGGGTATTTTAGGGTTCTAGCGCGACGGTTGGAAATCACCTTACGGCGACCGCCGGTGGCAGAAGGTGGCCGACTAACATCGGAGTTTAGCCGAAGTGTGGTCAAGATAGATCAAACGACAGAGGTGGAAGCTGGGATTGGCCGGGCTTTTAGGTGTTAATCTTGAACTATGATGAACACCAATTGAAAATCACAGATTTTAATCCATTTCAAGGAGAATTTCTGGGAATTGGTATTTTTTGAGAGAGAATGGAGAGAGATCGAGGGTGTAGAGAGAGAGGGTTGAGGCATTATGAAAGAAAAGACCATTTTCTCATTGAAATGAGCCTTAAATACCCGAGATAAAACGCATCATTTTGGTCCCGGGTCATAGGGTCCGCGCACATACATATGGGTCGGGTCAGGGGATCCGTGCCTAGCTTTATGGGTCTTATGCTTGGGCTCTTCAGTTTACACACTTTGTAATTCAGTCCTTTTTTCCCTTTAATGAAATATCAGTTTTAATTTGTTTCAATTTAGTCACCTAGTTTAAATTATTTATTAGAGCCATAGATTGTTAGGTTCTTTAACTAATATTTAATAATCCAAATTAGGAAGGACATTGTAGTTAATTAAACTATATTAAATAGAAACTTTGAGGTCCAAATTTGGATGTTGTTCCATTGTTTACAATGGGCTATTATCTCAACATTGGCTTTAAAGATGTATATTTAACATATATTTCTACTTATAATTGGATATTGATTTAATTAGTTTATTAGAGCCTTATTTAGGTTAGTACTTTAATTGATTAGTAAATGACAAATTAATTAAGGAATATTATAAGAAATTTAGAGGTTATATTATTGATAGTATTCAAGCAATTAGTACTATCCCATAATGGCCTTTAAATTTAATAATATTCATAGTTTAAATAATTCAATTCATTAGAGCCCTTTAAGTTAGAACTTAAAATGAACAAGACGATAATGAATCATGCATACAAACATTTTATGTTGGAAATTTATTTTTGAATATGAATAGGGGTGCTTTTAATATTATATTCGGATAAAAAAATCTTATAAAAAGATATCTCCATTTGGAATTCAAATTCATTTAATAATTAAGGATTAAATTAAATTTAAATAATTATTCAAAATGCCAAAATGCCATGTAAAATTAAGGTACCGATAATGGGCATTTGTGGGGGTGCTAATCCTTCCCCACACGTAACCGACTCCCGAACCCAACTTTTAAGAAATGAATCTCTGGTTTGTTTTTATAGTGTCTGATCTACCTCGAAGTGATCAATGGCACTCCAATGTTTTTTCAAAAGGAAATAAAAGATAAATTTAATAAAAGTGGATAAAAGGGTCAAAACCCTAATTTTGCAAAAATCAATCGTCAACATTCCTCAAGGTTTCGGCGAAGAAGAAAGTTCTGAGGTTTGGAAAAAAGGAGAAGCTAAGTCCCCGGTTCATTAGACCCTTTGAGGTTATCGAGAAAGTTGGCCCTGTGGCTTATCGATTGTCATTGCCCTCAAAATTGAGAAAGATTCATGATGTATTCCACGTATCGATGCTTCGTAGCCTTCACATATTATCGAGCCAGAATATATAGAGATTCAACCTTATTTGACCTACGATGAGGAGCTGTTTAGATTCTTGCAAAGGAAGTTAAGAAACTTCGCAACAAATCTATTCCGTTAGTCAAAGTACTCTAGAGGAGTCACGTAGTTGAGGAGGCAACCTGGGAACTGGAGGAGAAAATGTAGAAACAGTACCCTCATCTCTTTAGTTCAAGTAAAAATTTAAGGATGAATTTTCTTAAGAGGGAGAGTTCTAACACCTTGAAAACCAGTCTAGTCAGAATTGGATTCTGGAGATCATAAACCCGACACTAGAAAGGTCCAATTATTGTATTAACTTTGACCGTACGGTCAATTACGTTGAAATTGGACTTTAAGTGAGTCAATTAATTTGTTAAGGACCTTATTGAATTTATTAATAGTTATATGGTGACTAAATTATGAAAATTAAAAGTTTGGGGGTAAAAGTGCAAAGTTTGAGAAGTTGAGAGACTACCCTTGTAATTATCCCATTTTGGGATAAATCACCTCCTACCTTGCCTCCCACCTCATGTGGGTTTGCTGGAAAGTGATGAAAAGGATGACAATTCTATGGAATTGCCATAATTATTAAAAAGCAAAGGATGGGCATTTACCAATTAAATAATGAGGTTTCCTCCATATGAAGAGAACCATTCGACTATTTGAATCAAGCCAAAGAGTGATTTAACACTCTTAAAATAAACATGACTCCATCGAGCCTTCCTTCTTAAATTTTCATCTTTCTTAAATTATTAACCAAGCACACACCTCTATTGTCATCTTTCTCAAACCTTTATGCTAGCACATTTATTATTGATCATCCTAAAGCTCAAGTTTCTTCGATTTCTTGATTCCATTGTGTAGCCATCGATTTGGTAAGCTAAAGCCCCCAAACTATTGATTGATTCTATGAATCATTGAGGTTTAATTTTCAGTTGAAGTTATTGAGCACCTAGTTAAACCCACGATCATCAAGGCTTTAATCTATGGATATCTAATAGCCAATTCAAGTTTAACTATTAACTTCGATATCCTTGTATCAATTTTAACACTTCCTATTGTTTTACCTAGCTCAAGAGTTGGAGAAAGAAGTTCCATCATCTCCATCAAAAGCTAGGAAAAAGAAAGTGGTCATCCGTGAGCCTTAAGAGCTTCGAAAAGTAAGATAAGTGTAGTTGGAGTCTCAAGAATGGGCTAGGTGCCTTTCCCGATTTTATTGACATTGGATATTGCATAGCCAACATTGTTTTAAGGTATTATTGCATCAAAACCACTTTGAAGGCAATATTGGTAAGCATTGGTAAGTTTATTGCATTGAGTATTGTCCATTGAGCTATTGTCATTGTCATTGATGTTATTGAAATATTGATACATAGATATATTGTTCATCGGACATCGATATTGTCATTTTCATATCATTGAACATTCGCATTGACATTGTTATTGATAGTGTTATAGACATTGGTCAATGATATTTTCATTGTCATCGAATTATTGCCATAGACATTGCCATTGTCATCGAAACATTGGTCATTGATGTTATCATCAAAATATTGATCATTGATATTGTTATTGAAACATTGATCATCGCTATTGCTATTGAAACATCGACATTGTTATTGAACCTTAGATTCGAAAGGACATTGGATACAATTAGCATGTCGTAGAATTCATGAGCTCATTGGCACGGGTGGACTATGTTCCTTGGGCTCGGCCTTTATTGTGGCGAGGTGGAGGGATGTTTGTGTTACTGGTCATTTGGCGAGGCAGAGAGATTAGACTATTCATTGATTTGGCGAGGCGTAGAAATTCGCGTGTCCACTATCTTGATTCGATCCAAGGAATATTGTTGAAATATAATATAATTGTCAGCGAATATGATTCATATTATTGTTATTAATGATACATGATTCATAGCATTGTTATAGTTAAGACATAATTTGGAATGCATATTATTGCTATTGACATTGTTTATGACTACCTCACTAGGAAAAGTATGCCTAACGCATTTCATCTCATGCATTTCAGGTTAAAGAAGTCATCGTTGCGAGATTGAGCAGGTTAGAGGTTTTTGGCAAGTCACAACAAGCATAGAGTAATGTTTATAATCCTTACAAACTCTTAGAATGGTGGCAAAGTAGTTAAACTAACCACTTATAGCCCTTTTGTTGTGTATAAGTTGCATATGGCATGTATAAGCTAAAAGGCCTAAAATGTTGTTTTGAATTGGCTAAAAGTGGTAAAATATTCATATTTGGCCTAAGAAGGTAATATCCTAGTAAATGTATTCACATAGTTATGAAATTTGGCATAATAGTAGAATATGGTTAATTAAATTTGCCTGTAAAATTTCATAGGATTTGGACATTGTATGATAGGTTAAAATGGGTAAAAACCAGACCAAATCTGTCATTACAGACCTTGCCATACCGATACGGGTGATGTCGTATCGGTATGAGTATGCATTTTGGACCAGGTCAACACTGGTCAATAAGGCGTATCGATACTGCATTGGGCTTATCGGTACGAATTTTTGACACTATAAAATTAATGTAGTTGGGTATCGACATGGTCATGTAGGTACCGATACCCTATTTAATCTAATTTGAAAATTAGGGCACGCATATCAGTACGGCTCAGCCTGTACCGATACCAATATTGAGTTCAAAAGAAATAATATTCATAATAATAAAGGCGTATCAATACTAGTCCAATTGTATCAGTACACATATCACTAGAATTGATAATGCTTGAATCATGCATGGCGTACCGGTGTGGCCCCCATCGAGTACCAATACCAATACAGGTAATGTGGTTAAAAACTATTGTAATAATTTTAGAAAGTTACAAATTGGTCACCTATTAAGGTTTGGCTTAATTGAAAGAGTAAATGACCTCTGAATAGTATGAAAATTTGTATGTACACTGATTATAGGTTGATTTTCTTTGTGGTAAGGTCAATTTCAGTAAAGGACCTCTAAATTATAGAAATTACAGTGTAGTCCCTAAGACTCGTAAAAGTTAAAAATTGATCCTAAATTGATTACTATAGTCTTGTAGCAAATCGCCGCTCCACTGTATGGTTTTAGTAATGTATAAAGAAACCAAAATGAATATTGTATTGCTTTTGACTTGCTAAATTAATAAATAATGAATAAAATATTGTACCGATCATCGTATTGAACTCCGGTAACATACTCCAACCTGGTTCTCGACCAGGCTGGGAAGGGGGTGTTACGTGTCTTACAAGGATAGAGATTCATCCTTTTATAGGTGAAAGGATTAACCGAAAATAAACCCTAATTTCTAAATAAGGAAAAAATAATAAATAAAAAGCTAGATATGATTCAACACATTGACTCCTCGCATTAAATGAGTTGGGCGGTGGCTTGGACAAAAGTTAGGTATGTGAAGGAGTCTAGGGCTGACTGTAAAATAAAACCTATAATAAACGTTTGATCTAATTGAACCTAATTAAAATATAAATCCAACTTAATGGATAATTAAGGCTCTTGGACGATCATCTCATTTGGAGCAGCAAGTTGGGTTTTTGTGACCCAATGATTCTCGAAGAATGTTGAGGGTTCGCATGTCGAGTGCTCACCTCAGGATGTAAAAAGTTTGTATGCGGACGGTTGATATTTGCGGCCGTATTTTGAATGTTCGCATGCGAACATTAGATATTCGCGGTCGAACGTTGAATTTTCGCATCCTTCAAGAAACTCCTCATTCTTTGATGCAGCTTGCAATCCTTTGCTTATGAATCCTTGGACGGTTGAATTCAGTCTGTCCTTGATGTATTTAGACTTGGCACGAGTGATTGGTCCGGTCCAAGTGGAAAAGTGAATCCATCTCGTTCTTGGACTTGCCTTGTGGTGCACGTATCAAAGGTTGAGGGAGAAGTGATAAGTACTCGATTGTAGTCGTCAAGCCAGCTTTTTTCTTCACAAGTTGACATCTATTTTTCAACCCTATCCAATATTTCTTTTCTACTAATGGCTTTTTTCTTTCGCTTTTACAATCCATGCTAGCTAGTAAATCAGCGTGCTCAACATTCTTATAATCAATCAGAGCCATAATTTTCTCCCTAGCAGCCTCTAGATTTATCTCTATATGAGCATGGCCAAATATCTCCTCAAGCTCCACTTGCCTTTTGAAAGCAAGTTCCTTCATTCTGCTTGATTTTTTTAATTAGCAGAAAGAGAGTTGGAAGATATCAAGTAAAAAAAATTGCAGAGATTTAGAGAAGAAGAAAAAGAAAGTAAAGGTTTAGGTGAATGATTTAATTAGTTATGGGACCCACAAAATATATTATTTTATTAAAAAAACTATTGAGTTGCGTCATCATTTTCTAACGGAAGGTAACGGTTGATCAAAATGAAAATAAAATAAAAGTTGAATGACCTCAATGAATGTTTTAAAAGTTTGATGACCAAAATAAAAACATCCTAAAAGTTCGGTGGCCATCTGTGTACTTTACCCTTATTTTAATCCTTAATTCCTATTTTCATTTGCCATCTTACCCGATTTCCTGTTTCAAATACCTTGACCAGTTACCACGAACTTTATTCACTTAAGCCACCGTTTGCTTTGAACTGCACCCTACTATCGACGGCGCCTCCTCCTTCATCGGATCTGAAACCCATCCTTTGACCACCCGTCCCACCTTCGCAGCGCCCCTGACGACGCACAAGGCGCGCTTCTTTGCTAGGCTTTCAAACTCCTCCATTTCGAATCTGCTGCCCCCTCACCAAATCGGTAGGTCCTCGACAATCCCTAATCACCCCCAAACCATAACCCCATATGCTGAAACCCCAAGCACCAAATTCATAACCGAAAAGCCCAAATCCTCTGGAATTCTATGTATCTAGAGGGTCTTTGGAGAATCACATCTCCATTCTCTTCAAGAAAAGTAGTCGGAGCAACATAGTTTTCTAGTGAATTGAATGACTTTGAGAGCAACTTTCATTAGCTGATTGATTTTTATGAGTTCTTATTATGATGGTCGACTCGTTTGGCTTTTCCGGATTATCAAATGTATTCACTTTGCTTTTATGTTTTTTTTTTCTTAAAGTGTATTTCTTGGTTCTTCAAATTCAGTGTGTAAAATCTAGAATTTAACTGATATAGTCAGATTCTTGTTTTTGGAAGCTGGAAAGCATATCAATGATGCTTTTGCTTGTTACTTCTTCTGTTTTCTAGTTGTTTGATGCAATGTCTTTTAGCAGGATCTATGCCAATGGCATTCAGGGGTCATTGGAGATCATACAGCTCAAAAATAGACTTGAAGAAACTTAGGCCGATGATACTCAGGAGAATCGAGAATCGAGCCAAGGATTATCCAGTGCCCAAAATGATTCCGGTTGCAGAAGAAGTTCTCAAGGCCAGAGAACTGCTTTTCCAAGGAGTCTCCACCCTTCTCAAACTGTACCCCATAGTTGCTTGCAAGTAAGACCCACTGTCCCTCATTTTTTCT
This sequence comes from Hibiscus mutabilis, assembly GCA_019671005.1. Lineage (NCBI taxonomy): Eukaryota > Viridiplantae > Streptophyta > Magnoliopsida > Malvales > Malvaceae > Hibiscus > Hibiscus mutabilis. Next base: position 37,863,356 of record CM033723.1, read on the forward strand.
ATCTATTCAAATACAACTTAATCCGATTTTGCCGTCGTTTATGCATAGTGCAAAGTAAGTTTTCATTCATGCTAGACCTAATTGCTATAGCATCTGCAAATGAAAGACTTTCGGGTAGGCCGACAAAGTGATAAATTTGTTTGGAAATTTCACTAATTGTTGATGACTAAAAGAAAACTAGAATTACACTTTTAATGTTATGTGGAAAGAGTAAAGGTGTAAATAACTATGTTTTTTGGACTTGAGTGTGATTGCGGAATACAGATACTGTTCTGGTTAGATTTTCCTAAATTTTTTCATGTATTTTGGAGGATCCTTGGAGGCCATATATTCATATCCATTTTCAGACACAGGTGCTCAACATGGGCACTTCAACAAAAACTAAAGATATTAACATTAAGATAAAACTTTTTTGGGGGGTTAATTATGAGTATTTTTATGATCTATTTTACATTAGATAAGTGTTTAAAGTATTTTAACATTAAAAAACAAGAAAACATCGAACTGTCCAGTTCAATCGGTTGTCCGGGTAACCAAAGTACTGACCAGTTTGACTTCTAGTCCTTTCTTTTTTAAGTTTTAACATTGAGAAAATTCCTCTAATTTTACTGCATTACTCTAACTTCTATTTATTATTTTTTTAATAAAAAAGACATTGATTGATATAAATGTTTGCAGGTTTTGTCCAGAGGTATACATTGGTGAGAAAGGTCATTTAATCCAGACTTGCCATGGATACAAGCGCATTGGAAAGAACCGGGTTCATGAATGGGTCCGTGGTGGTTTGAATGACATACTTGTCCCTGTAGAAGCTTTTCATCTACGCAACATGTTTCAGGGTGTTATCAAACACCAGCAAAGATTCGATTTCGAACGTGTTCCCGCAATTGTGGAGCTTTGCATGCAAGCAGGAGCAGATGTAACAGATGAAATTTTATCTGGTTCATTAACCACTGAAGAATCTTCTGGTGGAATCAGTGGAATCGAGTCTTTGTCCGATGATGATATAAGGGTGGTAGCAAATGGCACCTTGAAGGCATGGGAGACACTTAGATCCGGCGTTAAGAAGCTGCTATTGGTCTATCCCGCAAAAGTTTGCAAATATTGTTCCGAAGTTCACGTCGGGCCATCCGGCCATCGAGCTCGTCTTTGTGGAGTATTTAGATACGAGAGTTGGCGTGGCTCCCATTATTGGATAAAGGCAAATGTTAATGACTTGGTCCCTCCAAAGATTGTGTGGCAGCGACGACCTCAGGATCCAAAAGTGCTTTTGAACGAAGGTCGGGATTACTACGGGCATGCACCAGCTGTGATCGATCTGTGTTCAAAAGCAGGTGCTATTGTTCCAAGTAAGTATTTATGCATGATGAAAGTGAGTGGTTTACCTGGACCTAATACTGGAGTTTAACCTTAATAATGCAAGTGAAACATAAATCTGAGGTGGTTTTAGGGCTCATCATTTATACAATTTCCTGCAATGATGATAGGTTTTTTTCAACATTGTAGTCACTTCTAAAGCTTGAGATATTTGTATAGGAAAAGATTTCCCCCTTACTCTGGAAATAGAAGAAAAAGCAAATAGAATTCGGAAAGATCGATGTTAGAAAAGCTAGATCGAATCAGCTGGTTGAACTGGGAACTAGTTGCTGGTCAATATAATGTCTGGTTTTAAAACCGGAGAAAATCCGTTGAATCGATAAATGAAAAATCAACAAAAAGGGTAAAATGCCAAAAAAATTGTTTTAAATTTCTTTAATATTAAAAGTTGTATAATATGGGATTAGATTTGAACCTTTTCAACTGTTTGAATTCGCATTAAAAATTGTATCATTTAAAATCGATAAAATTTCCTTTATCCAAATTAAAATCGATCGAGCAAGTACAGTGCAACCCAAATATGTATTGCCAAGCTTCAAAGGTTGAAGTTGTGAGTTTGGATTTAAATTGCGGTTGTTATCGCATTTTTGGTCGTGTTGTGTTTATCACTATTGTGGTTGTGGTATAATTATCGGTGTATAGAGACTCATTATGGAGACGGTTCTTTCATCCCACTTTATTCAATTCACAATATTAAAATTTGAATTTTTGTCTGTATTTAAAGGATTTAGCGTCTCATCTCACAAGACCAATCGGTTGTCGGTGATAATTATTTGGTTTTGGGGCAAGCTCCAACTGCTCTTTTAAATGTTGGATAAAAAAGGAACCAAATATACTTAAATAATTACTATTTGTACCAAATATACTTAATTAATTACTATTTGTATAAATTAAAATCAAAGTCGAACACTTGAGTTTCAATTTTCCATTCTTTTATACTTAACCCTAGGGTTCACCTTGCAAGGGGCTAAACTGCTATCCCAAGAGAGATTCCGGTGAAGTGAAAACATGCTGATAAGACGATTCGGTGTTGAGAGGGCGGAAGAAGAGATAAATGTGAGATCCATCCTCCACTCCACAATCAACTAAAGAAACTCCATCATCTTCTTTTGTTATAAGCTTATTCCGGTTTTCGTGATCGGCGATCAAGATCATGCGATCGCTGGCCAAATTTTCCTGAGCCTCAATCTCTTTCTTCAAGTCGTTAACCGTGGCATCGTCATTGACCTGAACGTAAAAAAGGTTCCCAGTCAGAATCTCCACCACCACCTTCATGCCTTCCTTATCAAATTGTCTCACACACACGAAGAAATTTACAGTAGAAAAAATGTTTCAATATGAGTTTATAATATCCAAACAAATTACATGTTCATATTAGCTGCATTTTCGGTAGTTAGTTTTCAGCATGCTTTTGATATGAATCACCCCCCCCCCAAAGTTTCTAGCAAAAAATAGTGATAATAAACCAAATAAATCTCAACATTATTGATTTTATTAGGTATATACATTAAAATTACTTAATTAATTTTAAATATAAAATTAAAGTATACACACAAAAAAGTCAGTGCATGTAAACTTTCAATTTGACCCAATAATATTTTATTATATTGTTGGAGAATATTAATTTTAATATATTTCACAGTTATTTAGAGTCCTCGTGAGTCATAGATCATTCAAGTAATAACATCAGAATTAAAGTAATGGCATTTTAAAAAATAAAATTAATTACTTAAAAGAAGATATATGTTAGATGTATTAACTCATGCAAATTTGAAGTAATTAGAGGATATCTCAATTATGAGTTTATTAATTGTTATACTCTGCTTAATATCGGCCACATTTTCGCTTACAGTTGCTATGTCTTTGCCTGTCAACATTTCCGAAATGATTACCCCCAACTCTCCAGAGCCCTATCCAGGGACATGACAATCATTAGGTCTGTTTAACTTACCAATCAAACCTAGTCTGCTAACCCATATGACTAAACTGAAAAGTCTATCGACGAAAGATCAAACTTTATTCTGTCGACCCATCAATAGCCATCTGTAATATCTGAATTTTACCCGGGTATATACATATATATACATACAAACATATTTCCCTTAAATAAAAATAAATAAATAAATAAATAATACCATAAATCTAAAATATCCATTTAAAATAGTCTAAATGTCCAAAATCCATAAATAATGCCCAATACACATCAAAAGCCCAAAACTATATCTTACAGCCCATTTTTTTACAACTGCCAATCCATTGACAGTTTATTTCCTGCCCAAAATGTCCATGTGGCAATCGCGGATTGGTCCAGAAGCTTGCACATAAATTTGTGTTTCTTTATTCATAACTGGATACAACTATTGATGGCGTCATCCCTAATGCCACTTGGTTAACCCCCTATAAAAGGAGAGAGAGAAATTCTCAGATTTTTAGTGACAATTAAGGAAAGCAATTATTACCAAATTAAAAAAAAAAGAGAGAGAAATTACCTTTTGGGGAGTTGAACCGCCACTGAAGAAAGAACTATCATTGAAATTGAATCGCCGAAATAAGAAGAGTCGCCAGAAAGCTCGAACGTCACTGGTGAGGAAAGCTAGAACTACAATACCGTTGTTGAAGAGATATTTTTTCTCTTTATTTTGATTCCTTCAAGAAATAAACACAAAAATTAGCTCGCATATATATAAAAACAGAAACAAAAAATATATAACAGAGAAGTTTGATCAGTGCTTATCTTTTGTTGCTGGAGTGGTTTTAGTCTATGGCGGAGTTGAAAATAGACTTGGGACCGAGTAGATCTAGGCTTATATTCGGGGAAGAAGGGTGATTCTATTGAACGGGGTTAGGTTTAGAGGTTTAGGATGACAAAAAAAGAAAATTTTGGACTTTTAGGGTTTTGGCGTGGTGATGGACGGTTGAAAATCGCCTGAATGGTGGCCGAAGTAGATGCCCGATGACTGACGAATAGACAAAGATGATCAGAGATTGGTGGTTGAAGATCTGGGCAGCAGAGCTGCGGCGGAGTTTGATCGAAGTTCATGATGATCATTATGTTCTTGACGAACATGGATGAACACCACAAAAAACTTGGTTTTTTGATCCGATTTTTAGAGAACTTTCTGGGCACGGGTATTTTAGACGAGAGAATTTAAGAGAGAGGGAGAGTAGTGAGAGAAAGCTTTATCATAAATGAGAAAAATGAGGTAATTTTCGGGTGTAAATGGCTTTATATAGTCCATTCAGAACGGCACTATTTTGGTGCCAGGTCTAATTGCGCGCCTGAGTCGGGACAGGTCTTGACCCGCGTGTTTATATCTGGGTTTATTTGGATTTGGCCCCCTAATTTTCAGTTGTATCAATTTAGTCTCTATTATCAATAAAATCAAAATTCTAATTTCATTTTCTTTCAATTTAGCCCTGTTTTTTTAATTTAGTTATTTAATTTAAATGCTTTAATTTTTTATTTGAATGATGAATGCTTTAATTAATTCATGTGATCACCCAAATTCGTCTGACGCTCTCTTTTTTGCTTTTAAAATTTCTTTTCGATTATTTAATTTAAATTAGTTTGAAAAACCCTGCCCAGTTTTAAAAATATATGGAGTCGCCACCGATCATTTAAAAAGGTAGACCAGACATCGATAAAACCAGAGATAAAAAAAAATAGGGTCCGGGAGTCGGTTACGGATGGGGAAGGATTAGCACCCCCATACCGCCCAAAATTGGTACCTAGCCGATTATTTAATATCTTAGTGTTGGAATTTCGAATTCGATTAAAATTTAAAGTACGACCTCTTAAATGCATGAGAATGTTCTAAATATTTAAAGAAACGTTCCGTTATTTAGAATAACCGAGAAATTCACATCCCTTTTCGCTCGGGAAATGGTTTCTCGATTTTCTAAATAAAAGAAAATCCCTTAAATATTGTATCCTAAAATTGTAAGGATATTCTTTTATTTAGGGATATCGAGAAGGTCGCATCCCTTTACTCCCAGGACACGAGTTCTCAAACTCCCTAAATAAAAGAATATTACCTCAATCTTTTAACTTATCTAATTATTATGCAATTTATAAAGTAACACCTAAATATACATATGTATTTAAAAATATAATACTTACGGTAAAATATATTTAATAAAAATCTATATATATAAAGTTAGTAGTTCGTATACATATATATTTTAAAAATAAGTATTTGTTATTATTATTTTTATTTTTTATATATACTTAAAATATAGTATTTAAAATAAAATATATTTATATTTAAAAATATGCCTATACATATATTAAGTTAGTAGTTTATATATATATATATATCATTTTCAAAAATAAGTATTTATTACTATTTTATATACATAGTAATTAAACAAAAATACTATACAATATTTTACAAATATACATAAAGTATTACACATAATATACAAAAAAATATAAAAAAAACAAAAACTATTATACATAAAAATATGAGCCATAGGTGAAAACTTATATATTTTATATATTATATTAATATATAATATATATATATATATACAAAGTAAAGCACTTTATATAGTAATAATGATAACACTATATTATATACACATAATAATAATAATACATTATTTAAACTAAAACTAACATGAAACTAAAGATTAGGTACTAAAAATGCATCAATGTTTAATTACATGGCATAAATACTACATATTACAGGATTAAAATGGAACATATGCAAAATATGAGAGAATAATCGTAAATAAACAGAAATGAAATGATGGAAATTAAATGTTACAAATATAAGGACTAAATCGAACTGAAACAGAAATTAAAGGCTGCATAAAATAAATAAACCGTAACATAAAGGACGAAATTAAAAAGGATATTAAAAGCAGAAGGACCAAAGCGCAAATAACCTATTTTCATTTCAAAACGTGCGGATCCTCCTCGGGTCAGGTCACTTGTGCAGGTATAGAGGCAAAACGGCGTCGTTTTGGGCCGTGTATAGGCACCTAAAATGACGTCGTTTCTTACACGGCTTAAAGGATTTTTTTTTACTCAAAAATTTCCATTATTTCGCATAATAAACAAAACCCCCATTTTTTGTTTTCTCTGAAATTTCAGAGAAAACCCTAACTAGGGTTCCCTTTTTCAAGCCGCGCCGCTGTCCTTGGAGGGATGACTCCTCTGGCGGCCAAAAGCTCGGGAAAGGGAATAACCGACGCTGAACTCTCCAACACTCGAATTGAAAAGAACTCGTGTATGTTCTTTTACCTTTTTTGTTCGAACTCTTCTATTTTCTCCCATATATTTCTATTTTTTTCTGATCTCTCTCTCTAAATTTTGCTCTGAAAAAAATCCCTTCTCTCAAATGGTTTACATGTATTTATAGCCCCAAAAAAACCTGAAATAATCTCCACTTGTTTTGCTTTTAAATCTGAAGTGATACCCCTTTTAATTTTGCAGGTTTGAAATACGACGGTGGAGCAGGCAAGTGGCCGAAGGTGTTCGTGGCGGCGGCGACACACATGCATTGCACGGCTAAAGATTGCCGACACGTGCAACGCACACGCGAGATAGGAGGGAAAAGGGCGGCTGAAGATTAGATCTAGGGTTAATTATTTTGATTTTTTAGGGTTTGAGTATTTTGATTTGGGCATTAGGGATTAGTTATTGATTTAGTTAGGGTTTGGTTAATTTGGGGAGTGGGTTTAACTTTAGGGTTTCAAAATGGTGGCCAGCGGTAGTTGAGGCGGCGGCAGCAGATGGATATTAGGTTTAGGGTATTTTAGCACTTAGGGTTTTTCTAGTCTGGGTTATGGGTTGTAACCAGTTTAGGGTTTAATTTTGGGTAAACGGGTCTGGGTCTATTTGGTTTGAGTAATAGGCTTAGTTTAGTTTGGTTTGGGCCCGGACTTTGTGGTTCTGTTACAATTCATATAGTATAATTGTAGATGGTATAAACACTTAGATTCAAATAATTGTTTAGAGCCTTAGTCTTTAAGATTCTTTATTAGGAGAAATTATATCATAGGCCCGGCTCTCCATGTCATCCATGGTCCTAACCAATAAAAAGCATCCATTTCATTAAATTTTTCCATGTTATCTTTTTACCAAGTGAATCTTCACTCAGATTTACTGTAAATTAAATTAAAAATCACTTTTTACCAATTGTAGATTCACTTAGTAAAAAGATGACATGGAAAAATTTAAAGAATTGGATGCTTTTTATTGGTTGGGACCATAGATGACGTGGCGAGCCGGGCCTATGATATAATTTCTCATTAATGGACATTGAGTGGGAAACTTTGGAGTCCAAATTTGAATGGTGTCTCAATGTAATGGGGTGATGTTCAAGATGGGCTTTTAAGTAGAATACTCAATATTCATTAAAACTCTAGAAATTGATAAATAATCTACATTAATTAATTAGGGCCTTGATTAAGAATAGAACTTTAACAATTAGTATAATTAATTAATAGTGGAATATTATATATAATTTTGGGGTTTAAATATGGATGGTACTCAAATGTAATTGGGTGTTATCTCATATAAACTTTGAAATTAAATAATATTCGTAGATTATATAACATGTAAATTAAATTATAGCATTTTTAGATTAGTACTTAAAATAAACTGGACCATAATTAATCATGCATAAAAACCTTTCATATGTGAAATATATTTTTGGAATATGAATAGAGGTACCATGAGCGTATAAGGGTGTTTCCAATTTATATTCGAATCAAAATATATTTCCATTTAGAATATAAACCCAGTTAATAATTAATGATTAAATTAAATTCAAATTATTATTCCAAAATGCCAAAATGCCACACAAAATTAAAGGTATCGATATAGGGCGTTTGAGGGGTGTTAATCTTTTCCCCCACGTAATCGACTTCTGAACCCTAATTTTTAAAAAGAACGTCTCTGGTTGTTTTATAGTGTTCGGTCTACCAAAGTGACCAATGACGACTCCAAATCCTTTCAAAAATCGAATTTAAATGAAAACCCCTAATTTCCAAAATTAATTTTCCAAGCTATTTTATCGGTTTAAAAATGGTTTCGACAGCTTGGCGACTCCGCCGGGGACACTTCGTGAGTCAAGCCTAATAAATTTTGCGTGGCATTTTGGCATTCTAGAATAATAATTTGAATTTAATTTCTTCACTAATTATTGGATGTGTTTATAGGAAAAAAATGAAAATATTCTTTTTATTTGGGTGATATAACTGTCATTCATGCATAATCCTTCTACTCGGGCTTTTTCCTTTAAGTGGGAGCGAGACATGATCCTACGAGGGGTTTTCCACATACGTGCGAGAATTTTGTATTTATTCATGTATACTGACCTTGTATGTCGTGGGGTGTTCACCTCCGCTATAAGGGAACGTATACTCCTGAATCGATGTCTTGCTATCGTAGTAGACAGTAACGACAGTTCGGGGTACCCAGATTCTAGAACAAACCGCATTTTGTAAATCGAAGAGCCCATCCCACTAGAGCCATACGGGAAACCTTTGATTTAGATAGTATACTGTTAGAGTGCCGCTGTTTTAAACACACTTCTCAGCTTATTTCTTTGCTTGATATGAATTGTTTTAATTTTCAGCAATTTAATTTCTGTTTATACAATTATTTCACTGTGCTGACTCATTTCCTTTGTTTTGTGTTTTTGTTTTTGTTTCTGCATTCAAGCATTGCATTGCTTAAACATTGCATTTTTTTATTAAAAACAAAAATATTGCATCTTTTCAAATAACATTGCATTAGCTGAAGATCAATAGTCTGAGAAAATGGGTAACATGCTTGTTAGGGTTGTGCAATCTCAGAAGGTTGTTGAGGACCGCTTGCATAGCATGCAACAAAGGATTGATCAGTCCTGGTAAGAAATGGTAACTCGAACTACCACATTGCTTGGAATCAGGGAGACTGAGAAAGAAAATGTTTCATATGGAAATACCAATATTGACGGTCAAGATGGAAACTTATCTCACACAAAGATTTAACCTGAATGACCAGTTCCAAAGAAGGTTCAGACTAGTACAGTCAGAGTATCGGCCAACGATTTAGAGAATTTAGAAACAAGCCTTGGAGATGACGTTCCTAACCTTAGTGCACTGACTAGATTTGACAAAGCTAAATTGGATATCATCAAGAAAATAAATACAGAAGGACCACGTAAAAGCCAAAATTTTGATGTTTGTTCCAAAACTATATTGTTTAAGGGTTATGGGACTATTAAAGAACAAGATGATTCCAACAGAGTCAAGGAACTGCGTATATTTGCAGAATATTTCTTTGAAATGATGAAAGCCAAAGATTTAGTTGAGGCTAGAAATTTCCTCACAATGAAATTGCTTCCGCTAAAGAAAAGAGTAGTAAAGAGCATAGAAAAACAAGACAAAGAGGTCGAAGGGTTTAGCAAGAAAAGAAAGGCGATTATTCCTATCCCAATGCCATATTCAAATTTGTTACCCTATATCGTGCAAAATCACCTTTTGATGAAGGTTCTACCGAATTTTTATAAGTTTTTTATGGCATAAAAATGCTTGTGGTTATTACTGTAAAAATTTTAGTCACTCTGTAGAAGATTGTATGGTTTTGAAACACAGAGTTGGTGATCTCATCAAGAATGGGGATTTATGTTTTAAGAATGGAGAGCCCCGATTCTATAAAATACTATCATTTGGTAGAAGAATTGAGATAAAAGAGAAAGGGCAGAATCTACAGTAAGATTTTATTGATAATTCATTACAGTTTGGGGTCTACCAGAATCAGGGTAATGTTTTGACATCTATCCCTTCAAAGTTTTATTTACGATAGAATACCCTAAAGTCAGATGTTCAAGATGTTACTGCCAGTGAAAAATCAAATTCTAAATTGGATCTCATTCATGTTTCCTATCGTAAGCTGTACTTCGAATTGCTCGAAGCTTCACTGCATTATTTGAAACCTTCAAAGCCCCATCATCCAAGTTGTTACAACATTAGGAATCATTGTGAGTATCATAATGGAGTTCATGATCATGACATTGAAGACTGTTACACTTTCAAGCGACAAGTTCAAAACTTTTGGAATCAGGGAATTCTGGAAATTAACACTGAAGGTCAATCTATTAAGATTTGTAACTTGAGTGGTAGTCACCTAATTGGAACCAATGCTATTGGATTGCCCATAAATTAAGTGCTAAAAGACGTCAAGAAAAGAAAAACATGGAAGAGCAAGGAGAAACTAATGGAGAACCATCAGCCGTCAAGGAAGAAACCTTAAATAGACATGCCAATTAAAACTTTCAACACATCCAACCAACATCTTATAAAGTAGAGCTCATCTAGACGTCGGCCAGAAGATGCTGTTAATTTCTACATGTAAATAATTGAACATTGTATAGAAAAGAGTAAGCAATTGATTGAAGAAACAAGGAAACTCATAGGCAAGATAGTCTTAGTTCAAGATTTGATAAGAACATCAGAACATAAGTAAGAAGGGGCATGTCTTTGTGTTGGTAAAGAAAATAAATGAATAATTGCTGATAGAATTAGAATGGCTGAAATTTACTCAGGTTTTCCTTGATTAATTTAAACAAATGGATCATAGGAGATCTATATATAGTTTTAGGATCGTTACAGAGTATAAACCTGAGCTATCCCAATCATTTTTGCCTGGGAGCATTGGGGGTCCTTTGTAAGGGAGGTTATTTCGGTTTATTTGTTTGCGATCCTTATTTCTTACATAAATTTTCTCAAATGGAAAACATGAACTCTTAAAATATTCATTCTCTTTATATATAGGTACATATTCCCAATTTCTTTGCAGGGCCCCTATTACTAACTGTATGAATGAATTAGACTCTAATCCCAAAATAGAGCAGTCTATATGTTTGACAAAGGTAAATGAACGCAAAGATGAAGAGGAAATTGGTGTCCCCAATAAATTATCAAGACTGATCGAAAATGAGGAAAAATAGATTTTGCCTCACAAGCAAGAAATTGATATTCTAAATTTGGGGACTAGAGATAAAAAGCGAGAAGTAAAGATTTGTTCAACTCTCTCGGCTAAAACAATGCATGATTTGATTGAATTGCTTCAAGAATTCAAAGGCATCTTTGCATCGTCATACCAGGATACAAACATTGTTATGCACAAGTTACTCAAGAGGCCTAAATGTAAGCCCGCTCAGCAAAAGCTTAGAAGAATGGGGAAAGAAATGTTGTATAAAAGCAATACGTTGAAAAAAAGTAATTTAATAATGAATCCCTCAAGATGGCCGAGACCTTAATAAAGTTGGCCCAAAAGACAATCTTCTTTTGATCCAAAAGAGGCAGAGAAAATAACATTTACAATTATGTAAGACTCATTTCACTACAAGCTAATGTCATTTGGATTGAAAACATTGGGCAACATATTAGAGGGCCATGGTAACCTAAATAAAGATGGATGCAAAATTCAAGAAAAATTCATCAATGAGTGAGAAAATGTCAGTTAAAGCTCAATATGCCAAAATAAACTTTTGGAGCCACATTTGGGAAACTCATGGGTTTTGTAGACAATAAAAGTGAAATTGAAATTAACCTTGACAAAGTGAAAGCTATTTAGAATCTTAACGTGCCAATGAGTTAAAGTTGAACATCGTGTACCCACTACACCCCTCCAGCCCATTGAACTTTCACAATGGAAATAGGATAGAAAAACCATGAATTTCATCAGTGGTTTGCCATTGACCCCCAGGGAAAGTAATGCTATCTGGGTTATTGTTGACCGTTTTACCAAGTCTGCCCATTTCTTACATGTAAGAATGGACTTCAGTCTGCCTAAGTTAGAGGATTTGTATATCAAGGAAATAATCAGATTACATGGCGTGCCTAAGTCCATCATCTTTGATCGAGACCACGATTCGTATCTCAATTCTAGAGAACAACGCAAGAAGCTCTGGGAACCAGAGTAAATCTTAGTACTGCCTTTCATCCTCAGTCTGATGGCCAGTCAGAAAGGGTAATTCATGTTTTAGAAGATATGCTACAAGCATGCATCATTAACTTCGAAGGCACTTGGGAGAAATCTTTACCGCTCATCGAATTTGCCTACAACAATAGCTACCAAGCATCGATTCAAATGGACCATTATAAGGCATTATATGATAGGAGATGTCGTATTCTCTTATGTTGGTCTGATCTCGGTAAAGGTAAGATGTTGGGCTCTGACTTACTTTGAGAAACTGAAGAATGAGTTGCCATTATCCATGATCGTCTTAAGGCTACCTTTGACCGACAGAAGACCTATGCCGATCTCAGAAGAAGGGATATTCAGTACTCTTTGGACGAGCAAGTTTTTCTAAAAGTATCATCGTGGAGGAAGATTTTTAGATTTGGCAAGAAAGAAAAGTTGAGTCCTCGATTCATAGGACTTTTTAAAGTCATTGAAAGAGTTGGCCCTGTGGCTTATCGGTTACCATTACCTCTAGAGTTGAGCAAGATTCATGATGTCTTCCATGTATCGATGCTCCATAAGTATCGATCTGACCTATTGCATGTCATTGAACCTGAGTCTGTAAAGATTCAACCAAATCTTTCCTATAAAGAAGAACCGGTTTAGATCTTTGCAATGGAAGTTAAGAGACTTCGTAGTAAGACAGTTCTATTGGTTAAAGTGCTATAGAGAAATCATAAGGTGGAAGAAGCCACGTGAGAACCGGAGGAGACAATAAAGGAGCAATACCCTCACCTCTTCTATTTAGGTAAAATTTGAGGATGAATTTTTTCTTAAGGGGGAGAGTTGTAACACCCCAAGAACCGACCAAGTCGTAAATCGGGCTTCGACATCAGAAATCCAACACCGATGAGTCAAACCCTAGCATTAACTTTTGACCAAATGGTCAATTTTATGATCATTGGATACAATTAAGGCTAATTTATTGATTAAGGACCTCATTGTAAATATTAAAAGCTAGCTTAGTGTCTAAAATGTGAAAATTGGAAGTTTTGAGACAAAAGTTTAAAATACCCTAAATGGAGTCATTAAGGCCTTGTTTCGACCAATTTGAGGTATGAGTCACCTCCTTGCTTGGCTATCTTCACGTGAAGAGTGCATAGCCTTAGCTAGATTGTCAGAAAGATGACATAAGGATGGATAAGTAGTGTCATAGCCATTATGGCTTTTGACTAAAGAAAATAATAATTAAAAATAGGTTTCCCTCAATGGAAGGAAAGCCATCGGATTAAGTTGAAGTTTAAGGAATTTTTTAAACCTTGTTTTTATCCCCTACATTTCTAACCGAGACTCTACTCTTAACTTATCTCTATCTTTTTTTCTTTAGAAAGCAAGCATCTCTCCATCTTCAATTTAAGCTAGCACCTCCATTAACATCTCTTGAAATCTTGAGTTTTCTAAAGTTTCTTGTTACCAAGTCATAGTCCTATTGTGGGTAAGATAAGGCCCTCTATCAATTTTGAAATTCCATGGCTAGTTTATGAGGAATTTCATATGGAAAGTTTATGGAAAATCAAGAATATCCTCCATAGCTTTCTAGCTCTTTCTCTTGTTATTTTCAAAGCTAAAGTTTGCTATGAAGTTAGAAAATATCATTGAATCCATTGAAATCATTGTAACCAATCGCCTTTTATTTTTGTCTAGTTCAAGAAAGGGAGATTGAGTTTCCAATAATCTTCTCCAAGAGCTAGCAACAAAGGAATTGTTATCAAGGAACCAGGAAACCCCTAAAAAGGGCTAGGTGAATGTAGTTGAGTCATGGGAATGGCTAGGTGCTTTCCCTATGTTATTTTTCATTCTTTTCTACATTGAAAAATACTTCTTCAAGGTATGACTATATAGAAGTTTCATGGAAACCATGTATGGTAAGATTGGTAAGTTCATAGCATAGAAAAACATGATCGTTGAACTCATTGATATGCCATTGAACATTGAACAAGTCATTGATCTCATAGAAAGTATCATGGACCCCTTTGGGAATATCATTGTCATCAATAAAATAAATATTGATTGTTGAATTAGCCAATGACCTTATTAAATATGTGTATGGACCATTGAAGTTGTCATTGATATCATTGAATCATTGGACTATTGAATCATTAAACCTTGGATTCGAATGGACTTTGGGCAAAATTGGCGTGCCATAGAATTCATGAGCTCATTGGTATGGGTGGATATTGGTCCTAGGCTAAGGCCTTTATTTGGCGAGGAGGAAAGATGTTTGTGTTTTCGTCTTTAGGCGAGGAGGAGGAATACGACCATTCATTGATCTCATGGACTTGGCGAGGAGGTGAAATTCGTGTATCCATTATCGCATATCGATCAAAGGGATTAAATTATTGATCAAACATTAACTACATTGATTTCTTTGAATTTTATAGACATATTGTATAATTGAGATGCATATACATTGATCATGTGTTTAGCATGTCATTGATATTGTTGACATGATCATATTATTCATTTCATGGTTTATTGACTACCTCACTAGGCAATTTATGCCTAATGTATCTCATTTCCCATGCATTTCAGGTGGAAAAGAGTAAAGCTCAATGATCTGGACAAGTGAGTATTTTGCAAGTCACTAAGCCATTTTGTAATGTACTTGTAGCCCTTCAACTCCTAGCTTGATGGCATAGTACTCTATAAGTCCTAAATGCCCTTTTGATGTGTAATATGGTATTGGAATTTTGGTATGCATGACATGACCTAAAATGAACTTGATAGTGCATGTAAAAAGTGGTTAAAATGGCATCTATGGCATGTTATAGACAATACAAGGAAAATGGTTTTGAAATGCTTTGAAAATTGGCATGCATCAAGATTGATATGTTTATAAGTTTTTCGTAAATTTTCATAGACTTTGGACTACATTTGATCGGTCAAAATGCTAATAAACCATATAAAATTTGTCATTACAGACCCTGGTATACCGGTACGGGTAATGGCGTATCGGTACGACTATGCATAATTAGCACAGGACAAGCGGAGTACTAATACTGCAAAGTGCATATCGATACGAAATTTGGACAGTGGAATTTTACTATAGCGTGGGTACCGGTACGGGTGGTGACATATTGATACCCACCAAGCGACTTAATTTGGGAATTAGAGACTGCGTACCGGTACGATTATAGACCTTTAACGATACGGAGACACTGAATCCACGTACTGGTACTGCATGATGAGTACCGATACAGGATTTAGGTTTGAAAGAAATTATTTTTAAGGGCGTATCGGCACGGCCTCTTGAGTACCGTCACCGATACAGGTAAGCTAGTTAACTGGTTTTGAAATTTTGTAAAATGGTCACTGAATCGAATATGGGTTAATTGAAAGTGTAACTGGACTCCAAAACCTCTAGAATTTTGTATACAAGATAATCCGGTAAAGGGCTTCAATTTGGTAAGCCTAAATCAGGATAAGCCCTAAAGTTTGTAAGGATTACAATTTAGTCCTTGAACTTGTACAAGTTTTAAATTGGACCATGATATCATTTTTAATGAGTTTGCATTAATTATATTCAAGCATTGCATCGAATGAATAATATTAATTCATTTTTTATAGTTCAAGTCATCAATTTTAGTAATATGATTATCGCATTGTTTACCGGTAACGCTTTCTGACCCATAATTCTACCAGACCGGGAATGGGTGTTACGAAAGCAATGACAGGTTTCTTGACGAGACGTGCTTCAAATGATCATGAGTCCTTGAACTTTAATTTCTCAGATGAGGAATGGATGTGCATAACAGAAGGTAAACGAAAATGAACTCCCGGAAGCTTATGTTTGAGAGAGCATACAATGTCTTTTGTTGTATAAGGCACATTTATCTAAAAGCCTCCAATAGACACCATGTTATCCTGGTCGTGATTAATTATTTACCAAGTGGGTAGAAGTTGCTTCCTATGCCGGTATTACAAGAGTAACAATTTACAAGATGCTAAAGAGAGATTATTTGTCGATATGGTTTGCTAGAGAAAATCGTCATTGATAGGGTCTCTAGTTTGAACAACAAGTTGATAACTGAAGTTTTGCCAGCAATTCAAGATAAAACACCATAATTTTACGATTTTATTACTCAGAGATGAATGGGGCAGTAAAGGTGGCAAACACAAACATAACCATTAAAAAGATTATCTCAAAGGCTTGCAAAGACAACATGAGAAATTATCGTTAGCCATGTATGCATATCGATCCACAAGGTGCACTTCAATAGGGGCAACATTGTATTTTTGGGTTTATGAGATGGAAGTAGTGTTACCAATTGAGGTTGAATTTACATCACTGGGTTTTGACATATGTGGAATTGGATGACGCATAATGGGTACAAACATAGTATGATAAGTTGAATCTTATTGAAAAGAGGAGACTGAAAGCAATTTGCCATGGTTAGATGTACCAAGAGAGAACGATGCGAGCTCACAACAATGAAAGTTTGTCCAAGATAATTCCGAGAAAGGGATCTAGTGCTTAAAAAGATCTTGCCAATTTATAATGATTTCAGTGGAAAATTGATGCCTAATTGGGAAGGGACATACATTATCAAGGAGGCCTCTTTCCATATGAGCGTTAATTTTAACAGAGATGATCAGATATGATTTAAGTAATTCAGTGGACTTAGACTCGGTCAAGAAGTGTTACGCTTAAAGAATTAAAAAATAGATTAAAAAAGGAAAATAAAAGAAAAAAACAGAGTGAAAACCCAAAAAGGGCGCTTGGCAAAATGAAAACATCTACTTGAAAAACCAAAAAGGGCACCTTAGATATAAAAAAATAAAAAAAATCAAAATAAAAGGGGGTTCAAGATGAAAATCCGCAAAGGGAGTCTTGAAACCAAACGAGGATTTGAGTTGAAAACTTGAAAGGGCAGCTCAAGTACATTTTAAGATTAGGCATCCAACATGAAACCTTCTCGGAATCTATGATTTTAAGGAATTTTAGGGTTAAAAACTCTATTTTGGTTGATAGGCTCTCGTGTTCTTAATATAGTGGATATTTGGGGCATTGCATTGATTTTGTTTTCTTATGTTTGCCTTGACTTATCAAATTTCTCTATTTTCTCAAAATTTAGTAAAAAAGTATTTTGAGCCTTTCTCTTATTGTTTCAACAAGCATCTTGTAGATAAATTGATTAGATACAAGAAAAACAAAGAATTTTGTGGGTATTATAATGATGTGTTAATCCATTAAGTGCAGGTAGAACAAGAGGTGGCCTCGGTACTTGTTTAATGATGAAAAGTATGTTGAGAAAATGTGTAACACCTTAAAAACCGGCCTAGTTAAAATTGAATTCTGGTGATCGGAAATCCAATATCAAAAAGTTAAATTATTGCATTTACATTTGATCAAGTGGTCAATTGTTCAAATATTGAACCCTAATTAAGTATAGTTATTGATTAAGGACCATATTGAAACTTGGTATAGTGACTTAATTGTAAAAATTGAAACTATTAGGCCAAAAGTGCAAAGTATGAGGAGTTGAATGACTAACCTTTCAATTAGCCCCTCCCAAGCTTTGCCACCACCCACGTGGGACAAAGGGATTGAATTCCTTCATATGATAGAAAACCTAAGAATTAAAATAGTGAAAAGAAGGAAAGCTTACCCGGATACTTGGCCTAAAGCAAAACACCATCTTCAACCCCCTTTTTTGAATAAGCACACACCTCCATTGTTAAATGATTCAAAGCTCTATTTTCTTCGATTAATTGATCTCATGATATTTTTATCAATTAGGTAAGCAAAATCCCTCTATTAAATCTATTGATTCATGGCTAAATTATGTCCAGTCTTATGCTCAAGAATCATGAGCCCTAAGAAAATCATCTAGGATTTCAAGCTTAGTTCCTATTGTCTTCATAGAAAATAGTGTTATGGACTTGGTTATTGTTATTGGAATCATTTTAATTCCTTTTCCATGTCTTTTGTTTTAGTTTAACATATTGGTGGAGATATTCACCAACACCTAGCAAGCCTTATAGCAAAAGAATCACCATCCGAGAGCCTTGAAAGCTTCAAGAGTTTTGGTGAGTGTAGTCAGAGTCTCGGGAATGGCTAGGTGCCTTCCCGGTTTCATTGATTACTATTTATTGCATTACTAATATGTTGCAAGGTCAAGTTATAGCAAAAACCTCATAAGAAGATTATTGGTAAGCATTGGTAAGCTCAATGCATTGAATTATTGACTATCGAATCATTGTATTATCATAGATATAATTGAAGCATTGCAATGCTATATTGATCATAGATATTAAATCATTAAAAGCATTATTCTTGATATTGTCGTTGTTATTATTATTGGCTTAATTCACCGAACCTTGGATATGAATGGAAATTGGAAACAATTGGTATGTGTAGACTCTTTAAGTGAATGCTAGCAAAAGGGGGCAGAAAATATGTATTGGAAAAGTATAAAACAGTGCCAAGATGAGTCTTTTGCATGCAAGTATACACGGTCTGCAAGTAATACAACAATTAAGCTGAGTATCGATCCCACAAAGATTGACTTGGAATTCAATTGTCTTTGATTGTTACTTGCCTTGAGAAAAAGTTGTTTTGTTTTGAAGTTGGTTTTGGAAATAATTGAATAGAAAAGAAATAAAATTAGAGTAAAGACGTTGGCAAGGAAGGTGCTTTAATGAATGATGAACGTTGGCAGGGAATGCCTGGTTTTCACACTATTCATGACGTGCCAGCCTTTAATAACAACCTGACTTGGCATTGTTTACCGAGCAGATTCGAAATTAGCAAAGCCTCTCTCGATGGTCATTGCCCTAAAATGATCATGTAAAAATCCCTATATCTCTATAGTGCACGCTTTTAAATAAATCAATTTGATTACGATCGAATATATACTCATAAGGGGTAGATTTCACTCCCGAAGTAAGTTCATCTACTTGAACGACTTCTCTCGGAGCTTCTCTCCTAAGTATTCAACAACTTAATCATTGCCACCCCAAGTCTGTTAAGATATTGAGGAGCAATAGGCCAATAGTGCCATCTCTCGCTTTGCATAGTATTTAGAAAACATTAAAGTATGCCGAATAGATATAACATTGCCAAGGCAGATTTATTATTAAAAACTAAAACATAAAATAGCGTTCAATGAAAACATCCCCCACCAACTATGAAATTAGTTCATGGTGAAGGACTTAACCAAAAAACCACAAACGTTTCCCAAGTGTATCATCATTTAAAACAAAATAAAATAACTTGAAAGAGAAAATAGGCTAGAAGGGGTCTCTCGATGTAGCCTTTCAAGATCCAGGCTTCTAGACCAAGCTGGTCGAACCACCCTTCCAAGGTGCAGCCGGTTGTCAATCGTTGCACACCAACTCCTCACTCCAACCGTCTATGAATCGCTCTCTAGATCCTCCTTGGTTGGTGTTTAAATAGGCGTGCAAGGAAGGGATAGGATAAGCTCCTCATAAGAATTTCAAGTGCTGAAGGGATAAGAGATAATCATCTTATCCCAATTTGAATGAGAGCTGATCAGGTTAGTGCTGATGTCATACTGTCGACGCTACCTTGGCATCCAAGCTTGGCATGGATCTGCCAACCACTCTTGGCACCATCTTATCCGCTAGTTTTTTGGCGATTGATCCAATTGCTATCTTTTCGGAGCCTGATCTTATCATATTTTTTTGGGATCCAACAGCCTCTTGGAATGGCATCAAGTTCACTTCTCTGCCAACTGGTGCTTGGCATTGTCTGGTCCATCTGTGCCAACAACACTCGATATTCTCTTTGGCATTCCTTCCTGTGTTGCTTTTTTGGGCCAAATCTTATGCCAAACCTGCAAAATTGCCAACAAAACAACCCTTCACACTAGCATAGACAGAATTCTAAACTCCTTATGCAAATGCATGGTTTTAACATCCTAATATAACTAAATGTACCTAAAAACAAGCAAAAGCATTTTAGGATTGGCATTAAAAAAGTACTTTTAGAGAGGTAACACACCTTCAAACCTAACTCATTGTTTGTCCTCAAGTAATGCACTCAAAATATATTACCTCGACAAAAATTTTGGTTGAATGCCAACACGTTCTGGCAAGCAGAATTTGGCTCTTTTTTTGTCCTCGGTATCTCAGTGCAATAATGCCAAGCAGGTAGTAATTCAAGTGCAGCAATATAACTCTAGTATAAGTTCATGAAGAGTGCATGATGTGTAGGCAATATGCATCAAGTATCCTTTCACTCCCTTAGGCAATTTTACTACCTAAACTCATATTCATATTTTTATCATTTTTTTTCTTGCCAAGGGTTTCTGTTGGCATTAATTTAAGCTTGCTTCGTGACACTATTTAGCGTGAGAGATAAGAGGGAGCATACCACGAATCCCCACCTTAATCTAGACATCACTAGGCTTTCTCTTCAACTCATACTCTAAGGTTTTGGACTTGAGAACTAAGAGGGAGCAAACCACAAAGCCCTAAGTAACTTATTATCCCTAGGTAGAGGAGAGTTAATTTTTTTTCATTGCCCTCGTAGAACATTCCTGCCTTATTAGTTTCTTTTACCCTGTCATCCTTTGATCTTTTTTTAAATCTGAGCATAGTTTCAAAAAGTCTAAGTTTGCTAAGGAACTAGATACATACTACGCGTAAAGTGAAGTTTCAGTTCCCTAAACTATAGATCAATTGCCAAGCTAACCTAGCATACTACTCTACTAGAATGGCATGACAACTAAAGATTAAAATTTCCTCATTGGACAGACACCTAGATCAAATTAAACTTTCCTAACAAATGTTAACATTTTTCAATATTAAACTGAGGCAAAATTTTCTTTTTCTTTTTTTAGTGGTTTGGTATGCATCTATCTAAATGACCTAAATGGCCTGGCAACAGAATTTAAACATGAAATGTATGGCATGGCATAAATGTGAGAAAATGCACACCCTCAAACCCAAGATGTGCATTGTCCTCAATGCATAAAACAACACATATATACAAGAAAAACAGAAAAAATAAAAATGCATGATAATGTAAATGCAATGAAATGAAATGTAAAGGGGTTTAGATAGAAGAGGACTCCCCTTCAAAGACTATTTCTCATGCGGCACGGGTCTTTCTTCTCATAAATAGCCCACGATCAGGGGCCATGTGCTTCTTTCCTTTTAGGTTCGATTTTGAAACGCCAGTGGAGACTCCAACTTTCTCCTTTTTCTTAGCAGGTTCCAACGCGGCAGGTGCATCGGTGGCATCAAATGGCGCATGTATAGCAGGTGCCACTGGCGACTTGGCTTTGGTTTCCTTTGATTCAGATGAAGAATCAGAACTGCAAAATCAACTTAAACTGGAGACAATGGGACTGTGGCATCGGATGGGGTATGAATTGGACAAGCTGGCATGACATTATCGCTAGCAGAGGGCTCGGCAGGGAAGTCTGGAAATTCTGGCACAAAATCAGTTGATAATTTTGTAAGAGCCTCCCTGATTACAACATCCCTGGCCTGGATGTAATGTCGCATCTTGACAATGAGCTCCTCAACTTTTTCTAGCTTTTGGAGAATAATCTCCTGGCGATGGTGAATTTGGGACAGCATTGCCAGTAAACTGTCTGGCACGATTTCTGGTATGGTTGCTGGCTCGGCCTTTGACACTTTAGGCCTTGGCGTGGGCACTTTGGCCTTCCCCTTATCCTTTGGCTCGGCAGCAACGAGATTTCTCTATATAGCAACTGTAATTGTTGTTCCCTTGATCGTTTGTCTCTTATCTGAATCAAGCTTGGGCACACCATAGAGCATGCAAATGTTAGAAATCAACAAGGGAAAGAACAAACTGCCATTACCTTTCGCTGCACACTTATAAGTTTCCTCAATAATAAGCTTGCCAGCATTAATCTTGCCCCCATAACAATGGAGTGCAATAGGATCAGCCTTTTTTCTGACACAATCTCGTTATGGGATATAGGCATCAAATTTGCCTTGAGGAAGTGATTTCATCCTCTCCATTGGGGTTTCAATGCCAACCTCTTCACCGTACGGTGCCCCTTGGATGACACTATCCATTTCGTGCTAGGCTCACACAGATCTGCCAGCAGCCTCTTTCTCTTGGCAGCATTCATCGAATCAGCATATTCAAAATATTCATCCTCTGCACCATCCAACTCAAGCATAGTGTTAATATACCCTTCATCGAAACGAACACATTTACCTCTAATCATCAAGAAGGGCGAATCCTTGGTCACAAGATGCGCATAGAATTCTTGAACGATGGTGGCATAGATCTCCAGTTGTTGCTGGCAAAACAGACTCCATTTGTGCAGGCTAATCGTTGACATGACTTTTGGAGGGAAGCCATTGTTCGTCTCTGTTTTGAGGTCGAAGTGCTTCACATAGCAAAAAATTCTCGAGGCATAATTGGTTTCAAACTTTTTTTGAATCTCCTCGTTGAAGAATCACTTGAAAGAATTAGAAGAGGAAGCCATTGAAATCGTTGAAAAATTTGAAACGGTGCTGAACAAGATAAAGAAAGAGTGACGATTTGAAGTTTTGATTCTTGCTCGTCGAAAAAAAAGTAAAGAGTGAGAGAGATGTTTGGTTATTTAACCGGCTAAGGTGAGAAAATAAAAAGTTTGGGTCGGTTGAGTGTTTTAATGGGGGGAGTAATTAGGGATAATGATGAAAAATAAAAAAAATTGATTTGAAAGGGGAAAAGTGATAAGGGTGAAGTGATAATGTGATAGGTAATATGATAGGGTAAGGATTTAAAGTGATAAGGTGATTAGGTTAAATTTAAATTTTAACCTAATTAATCTTTTTTAAAGCGGCTAAGGGTTTTAAATTAAAGAAAAATACTCTCTCTTTATTAAATGGACCGATCAAGGTAGGGTTTCTCTCATCCTTCCGTCTTTTACACTGTTGCATGCCAAGATATTCTGGCACTATGTCTGGCAAATTTCGCTATAGGGACATCAGCTTCTGCCACTAATCCTGGCATCATTTCTGGCATTGCTCCTGACATCATACCTGGCATGGTTCATGGCATACTGATTCTGCATTGACTCAAAGAAAACCTTTCAACACAGTAAAGGAATAAAAACTTGAAATTTAAAAGAAAGACAGACTACTAAAAACCTTAAAACCTAAAAACAAAGAAAACAGATATCATAATATTTACAAAAGTTCAAACCTGGTGGTATTTTCATGTCACCTCTACCAAGAGGATCACCTTCTTGGCATTGTTTTGATCACCTTCCATGTAGTGCTTTAAACGTTGACCATTTACCTTAAAGATTTCTCCTGTCTTCAAATTCTTAATGTCCACAACTCCATGGCATAGGGCTTCACAACTTCAAAAGGGCCCATCCATCTTGATCTTAGTTTTCTTGGAAACAACTTAAGTCGTGAGTTGAATAACAGAACATGTTGGCCTACCTCAAACTGTCTTGGCATTATCCTACTATCATGCTAGTGTTTTGCCTTTTCCTTATAGATTCTGGCATTCTCGTAGGCTTGCAATTCTGAATTCTTCCAACTCATTTAGGTCTAGCAACCTTTTCTCTCCAGCAGCTCTCCATGCCATGCCAAGTGTTCTGATGCCCCAATAGGCTTTATGTTCAAGCTCCACTGGCAGATGGCATGGTTTCCCAAAAACAAGTCTAAACGGTGAAGTACCCAAAGGAGTTTTAAATACCTTTCTGTAAGCCCACAAGGACTCATCTAGTCTCAAGGACCAGTCTTTCCTTGATAGATTAACAGTCTTCTCTAGAATATTTTTAATCTCATTGTTTGAAATCTCGGCTTGCCCATTTGTTTGTTGATGATATGTCGTGGTAATATTTTACTGTATATTATACATGTACAAAGCTTTAAGTATTAGATTACATTTAAAATGGGTGCCCCCATCATGAATAATCACTCTAGGGGTGCCAAATCTAGTAAAATGTGTTTAGGCAAAAACTTGGCAACAACTTTGGCATTGTTTGTTGGCAGGGCAATAGCCTCTACTCATTTAGACACATAGTCAACAACCACGAGAATATATACATTACCAAATGAGGGTGGAAAATGACCCATAAAGTCTATCCTCCATACATCAAATAAGTCCACAGGCATAATGTTCTGGAGCGGTAGTTGGTGTCTACCAGAGATGTTTCCTGTCTGTTGGCATCGGTCGCACGCCTTGGCATACTCGTCGGCATCCTTATATAGTGTGGGCCAAAAGAATCCTGACTGTAACACCTTGGCTGCACTCTTCATCCCAGCAAAGTGACCTTCATATGGTGCGGTATGGCACAAATGCAATATATTATGCTGCTCATCCTCGGGCACACACCGGCGGATCACTTGGTCAGCACACTGTTTGAATAATATTGGCTCGTCCTAATAGTATTTCCTAACTTCTCGTAAGAATCTTTTCTTGGCATTGTATGCCAAGTCTGGTGGCAGAATGTTACTTACCAAGTAGTAGACAATATCAGCATACTATGGCATGGCATTAACAGCATGCAAATACTCTTCAGGAAATTCTTCTCTTATAAAATTGGTCTTACCATCTTCAAGATGATACTCCAGACGTGAGAGATGTTCAGCTACTAGGTTTTCACTGCTCTTTTTGTCTCAGATCTCAAGATCGAATTCTTGAAGTAGGAGCGTCTATCGGATTAGTCTGGGTTTGGTATCCTTTTTTGCCAAGATATACTTCAATGTCGAATGATCTGTATAAACCACAACTTTGTTACCAATTAAATAAGATTGAAATTTTTCGAAAGCAAATACAATCACAAGAAATTCTTTCTCGGTTGTAGAGTAATTTAGTTGTGCTTTGTTCAAGGTTCGGGTGGCATAGTAGATGGCATGGAAAATCTTGCCATGCCTTTGTCCCAAAACTGCCCCGACGACATAGTCGTTGGCATCGCACATGAGCTCAAAGGGCTCATTCTAGTCCTGTGCGACAACTATAAGAGTATTGATCAACTTCTCTTTAAGCTCCTGAAATGCTCTCAAACAAGAATCGTCAAAAGCAAAAGTGGCATTATGTTTTAATAACAAGAATAAAGGTTTAGCAATTTTGGAAAAATCTTTAATAAAACGCCAATAGAAACCGGCATGTCGTAAAAAACTCTTTATACCTTTGACAGTCGTTGGGGGCAACAACTACTTAATTACCTCAACTTTTCTTGATCAACTTCTAATCCTCTCCCAGTTACCTTGTGCCCGAGAACAATGCCTTCCTTCACCATGAAGTGGCATTTTTCTCAATTCAACACTAGGTTTGTCTCTATGCATCTCCTCAAGACTTGCTCCAAACTTTGAAGACATTCCTCAAATGTTTTGCCAAACACTGAGAAGTTATCCATGAATACTTCCATATTGTGCTCTATCATATTGGAAAAAATGGACATCATGAAACGTTGAAATATTGTCGATGTGTTGCATAGGCCGAATGGCATCCTTCTAAACGTAAACTTCCTATAAGGGCACGTGAACGTGGTCTTCTGTTGATCCTCAGAGGTGACGACAATCTGATTATAACCTAAATAACCATCCAAAAAATAATAGAAAGTTTACCTGCCAACCTGTCTAGCATCTGATCAATGAATGGCAATGGGAAGTGGTCATTTCTCATGGCATTGTTCAACCTCCTATAGTCCATGCACACTCTTCATCCTGTGATAGTTATGGAGGGCATTAATCCAGCTTTACTATTTTGTACCACGGTCATGCCACCCTTCCTTGGAACGCATTGTATCGGGCTAACCCAAGAGCTATCGGAGATGGGATATATAATCCCAGCATTGAGCCATTTTATGATCTATTTTTTCACTACCTCTTTTATGCTTGGATTTAGCCTCCTTTGGCCTTTAATGGTCCTGCCATGGTACTCTTCCAAGATAATCTTATGCATGCAAATGGTTAGGCTAATCCCTCATATGTCTACCAAGGTTCATCCTAATGCTTGCTTATAATTGCGTAGTGTTGCCAGCAATTTTTCTTCCTGATCATTAATGAGATTGGTAGCAATGATCACTTGTAGATTCGAGTGGTTACCTAAATAAGCATACTTCAAATGATCTGTCAGTGGTTTTAGTTCCAACAATGGTGGCTCCTCAATTGATGGTCTAGGTGCCTTGATCTCTCTGTCGGCCAACTGTAGTGGCTCAAAATAACTCGCCTCCTTAGCCTCCAAGACTGATTCTTTTGGTTCCTCAAACAATTAAGCTATGTCAACTAAGTCGGTGGCATCAAATTCTGTATTATGGCATAAATGTGTCGTGTCCAAAGTGTAGATGAACTCCATCATCTCTTCTACTTGGCATTCATCAGGTTCATCTGCACATTTCAAAGCTTGAAACACATTAAATGTAACTTACTGGTCATTCATGCGCATTGTTAGTTCCCCTTTATGAACATCATTCAAAGCCCCACCCTTGGCAAGAAAAGGTCTACCCAAAATAATCAGGACATTAATATCTGCCTCATAATCAAAAATGATGAAATCTACTGGGAAAATAAATTTGTCTACCTTTACTAGCACATCCTCAATCTTACCCTTGGATGTGCATAGGACCGGTATGCCAGCTGGAGTGTCATTGTGGTAGGTTTGGCTTCTATGCCAAGCTTCCTGAAAACTAAAATTGGCATCAAGTTGATGCTGGCTCCTAAGTCGCACAGTGCGTTGCCCGTGAATTTGTTGCCAATGGTACATGGAATGGTAAAACTTCCTGGATCTTTCAGCTTTGGTGGCAATCAATTTAGGATCATGGCACTGCATCCCTTGGTCAAAGTAACAGTTTCAAAGTCTCCAAACTTCTTTTTCTTGGACAGGATGTCCTTTATGAATTTAACATAGTTGAGCATCTGCTCAAGGGCTTCTACAAATGGAATGTTGATTTGTAATTGCTTAAGAACCTCTAAGAAACGCTTGAATTGCTGGTCTTGCTTATGCTTTTGAAGTCTCGCTGGAAATGGTAGTGGCGGATAAACATATACCGACGCTGCTGGCTTTGCCAAGGTAATGCTAGAATCAGTCTGATTGGCATCAATTATGACATCTGTTTTGGCATTTGTTTTGGAATCTACTTTGGCATTGCTACTTGCATCATCTGTGTTTGGTTCCTCTTTTTCTGTTTCCATGGGGTTTTTTGCTGGCATTGGCTTCTCGATTTGGCAGTTAACTGGCTGCTTGGAAGCCTTCTCCACCTCACACTGCTTACTGCTCCAAAGAGTTATGGCTTTACATTGCTCTTTTTCTTTGTGCCGGGCATCTTCGGTGTCACTTGGCAATGCTCCTTGGGGTCGATTGTTGAGTGCATTGGTAATCTACCCAATTTGAACTTCCAAGTTCCTCATTGATGCTGCCAAACTCTGGACTGTGGCATCATTCCTCTCTATGTATTTTGTGAGAGTACCTCCTTGGTTGAATCTCTGCCCTTGCTGGAAATTGTTTTGAGTTTTCTGTGGCATGGCATTTTGACAAAATGTTGGCATGTCATTGTTGTTGAATGCTGGCATGGCATTGTTATTCTGCCTCTGGGTGTTCTGGCGCTGGGCATTGTACTGGTTACCTTCTTGATTTCCCCATGCTAAGTTATGGTGTTGTCTCCAACCTGCATTATAAGTATTGAAGTTAGGATTATAGTAACGATTAACATTGCCAACAAAGTTTACTGATTCAGGGTTAGCAAGGCATTTATTCTCATGATGGCTTTCTCCACAAATTGTACAAAATGGGTCAAATACTTTGACTTCTTGGGCCTCATTGTTCTTTTGCAACGTTCTTACCATGCTAGTAAGGTTGGAAATCTTGGCATGGATGGACGTTAGTTCATCAACCTAAAATTTCCCATTGGTTTTAGTTCCGGTCCCAAGTCTAGCAACAGGATATTCAAAATCGTTGATTGCATTCCTCTCTAAAATGTCAACAACCTCAGTATACGTCTTGTCAAGCAACGAACCGGCTGTTGAAGCATCAATAACAGTCCTTGTTTATGCATTTAATCCATTGTAAAAGGTTTGTATTTGAGTCTAATTCGGGAATCCATGCATAGGACACCTCCTCAGCAGATCTTTAAATCTTTCCCATCATCATATAAGGTCTCATCCTCAGCCTGCCTGAATGTAATGATCTCACCTAGTTGCTTGGCAGTGAGTGTTGGCGGCTGAAATCTTGTTAAGAACTTCTGGCATAGGTCTGCCCATGAAGTGACTGAGCCAGGTGGCAAGGAATTGAGCCAAGCCTTAGCTCTATCTCTCAAGGAAAAGGTGAATAACTTCAGTTTCACGGTATCTTTAGGTACTCTATTTTGATGAAATAACTGGAAAATCTCCATGAACTACTTCAGATGTTGCCTCGGATCTCTAGTAAGTGCTCCATCAAGTTGACCTATGTTCAAAAGAGTTTGAATCATTACCGGCTTAAGTTCAAAATTAACAGTGTTTACCTCTGTGCCAACAAGTTATGGCATTAAATTGTCAATGGTTGGTGCCGAAGGTTCTCTAATAAGTCTCTCATTAACAACTGGGACCGCAGGTGGTGGTGGTGGTATCTCATTGTTAAGTGGGTTTCCTCCATTGTTTACCACATCATTCCCTCTATTTCCTTGGTTTTGCATCTCACGAAATCTTCTTTTTAACCTCCGCAAGGTTTTCTCAATTTTTGGATCGTATGGCCACTTGTCCACCACAGGATGGCTTCTGGTCATACACCGATAAAAACAAAAGGTAAAAACAAAAATAAAATTAAAAGAAAGACAAGTAAAAATTTGAAAACAATCAATTTCGTTGCAATCCCCGGTAACGGCGCCAAAAACATGTAGACTCTTTAAGTGAATGCTGGCAAAGGGGGAAAAGATATGTATTGGAAAAGTATAAAACAGTGCCAAGATGAGTCTTTTGCGTACAAGTATACACGGTCTGCAAGTAATACAACAGTTAAACTGAGTATCGATCCCACAGAGATTGACTTGGAATTCAATTTTCTTTGATTGTCACTTGCCTTGAGAAAAAGTTGTTTTTGTTTTGAAGTTGATTTTGGAAATAATTGAATAGAAAAGAAATAAAAGTAGAGTAAAGACGTTGGGAAAGAAGGTGCTTTAATGAATGATGAGCGTTGGCAGGGAATGCCTGGTTTTCACGTTATTCATGTCGTGCCAGTCTTTAATAACAACTTGTCTTGGCATTGTTTGCCGAGTAGATTCAAAATTAGCAAAGCCTCTCTCGATGGTCATTGCCCTAAATTGATCATGTAAAAACCCATATATCTGTATAGTGCATACTTTTAAATAAATCAATTTAATTATGATCCAATATATACTCCTAAGGGGTAGATTTCACTCCCAAAGTAAGTTCATCTACTTGAACGACTTCTCTCGAAGCTTCTCTCCTCAGTATTCAACAACTCAATCGTTGCCACCCCAAGTCTGTTAAGATATTGAGGAGCAATAGACCAATAGAGCTAGCTCTCTCTTGGCATAGTATTTAGAAAGCATTAAAGTATGCCGAATATATAAAACATTGCCATGGCAGATTATTATTAAAAACTAAAACATAAAATAGCGTTCAACATAAACATCCCCCACCAACTATGAAATTAGTTCATGGTGAAGGACTTAACCAAAAAACCACAAACATTTACCAAGTACATCATTATTTAAAACAAAATAAAATAACTTGAAAAAGAAAACAGGCTAGAAGGTGTCTCTCGATCCAGCCCTTCAAGATCTAGGCATCTCAGCCAAGCTGGTCGAACCACCCTTCCAAGGTGCAGCCGGTTGTCAATCGTTGCACACCAACTCCTCACTCTGATCATCTATGAATCGCTCTCTAGATCCTCCTTGGTTGGTGTTTAAATAGGCGTGCAAGGAAGGGATAAGATAAGCTCCTCATTTGAATTTCAAATGCTGAAGGGATAAGAGATAATCATCTTATCCCAATTTGAATGAGAGCTGATCAGGTTAGTGTTGACGTCATACTACCGACGTTGCCTTGGCATCCAAGCTTAGCATGGATCTACCAACCACTCTTGGCACCATCTTATCTATTATTTTTTCAGAGATTGATCAAATTACTATCTTTTCGGAGCCTGATCTTATCTTATTTTTTCTGGGTCCAACAGCCTCTTGACATGGCATCAAGTTCACTTCTATGCTAACCAGTGCTTGGCATTGTCTGGTCCATTTGTGCCAACAGCACCCGGCATTCTCTTTGGCATTCCTTCCTGTGTTGCTTTTCTGGGCCAAATCCTATGCCAAACCTGCAACATTGCCAACAAAACAACCCTTCACATTGGCATAGACAGAATTCTAAACTCCTTATGCAAATGAATGGTTTTAACATCCTAATGTAACTAAATGTACCTAAAAACAAGCAAAAGCGTTGTAAGATTGGCATTAAAAACAGTACTTTTGGAGAGGACCATTCATTGATTTGGTGATGTTGGATGGGAATTCGTGTATCCACTATCTCATATCGATCCAAGGGTTACAATTATTGAAATTTTTGTTAAAGCATGATTTGAGATACATTTACATTGATTTGTGTAATACCCATTTTTATCCGAACCCCAAATTATATTCGAACTGTCTACCCTATTTAAACCAAATTTCCAAAAAAAAATAAAAAAATAATATAAAAGCAAGTCATGGTCTCCACGCAGAAAACCATGCCCTGCCTCACCTTTCCCCTCATGCTTGCACCTGCCACCCCCATGCCCTATGCTAAAATTTTCCCCAAACTCAACCTCAAAGATCATTTTTTAATTCCCCTCCCCATGATCCATTAAAGGGGGCGACAGATTGAGAAAAAAAAGGGAGATAGCACAATTAGAGAATGGGGCTCTCGACAAGTAAAAAAAGGGAATTTACTCTCATTTTTTGGCTTTTGAAGGTCACAAATTGAGAAAGAAAAAGGAGAGAACTCACTACCATATTTAGGTTTAGGTATTTATATTTTGGTGTATGTTTGTGGTATAATCCTTTTTATAATCTAATAGAAGTGATGTTTTATTAGTAATCCTTTCATTTATTTTTGTTCTTACATGTTTTTATATTTTTTATTTCGTATGTTTCTATATCTTGTTATAATGTGTTTAGATTAATTTTTTGTGGTTGTTTAATTTTTTATTTTCTCATCTATAAATATGTGTTCTTTTACCATGTTTCGTATTTGTTTCATTATTTGTTTCTACATGTACGGTATGTATGTATATCTTTGCTTTGATATAATTAATATGTGGTTTTGTTGTGATATTTCTTTTATTTGTTCTTGTATAATTGTTTCTTTGTGTATATGTGCGTATGTATATGTATGTGTTTTTAGTATGTATCTATGTATATTACGTCATATATATTAAGTAACATATGTATATACTATGTTTCTTTTTATCTAAGTATATGTTTTTATATACATACTATGTTTATATATTTGAAAAAAAAACTATGTATATGTAAGTATTTGATAAGTTTTGTGTATTATGTATTATATTATATTTTTTACATGTTTTTATACTATATATATTTTTATCGTACTATGTAATATATTATAGCATTAGTATGATGTAAAGTATATTGTATAGTTATTGTAATATTAAAGTATAATACATAGTTTTAAAAATATGTTATATAATATAATATATATAGCTTTCTACAATGTTTTTTTAGTTACATGTATGTTTTTCTAAAGTATATGTCGTATAATATATGTACATATAGTAGGGTTTTACATCATTATGTAGTTGTTTATATTTTTCTGATGGTATGTTGGAATGCATGATTGCATAGTTCTATGGGTTTTCACCTGCTTATGTGTTTTTTCTTTATTTGGTTTATAATAAATAGCATGCGTTTTCTTTTTGTGTCTCAGAAATTGCTATTGTTTTGCATATATGTATTCGATTCATGGTGTTTTGGTTGTCTTTTAATATTTATGTTAGATTAGTATTTTATTATGTTCGTATTTATTTATATTTTTATTACATTGTATTTATTTATGTTGACCACATTTTAAATTGCATTCCGGATATATATTTTGTCAATGCGGTGCCCTTTTATCCGAGCGTAAACGGGGCCAGTATCAGGCCTAGTGATGGTGGTTGGGCGTTTACTCTCAGATAACGGGGCTTTTAAAATTTACTCGCACTTATGACCAAATTTTAATTTAATTGTCACTTTAACCTAGAAAGTTTAATATTAATAAAGCGGTAATTATTAAAGTACCAATTTTTGGGCAGTGTGGGGGTGCTAATCCTTCCCCATCCGTAACCGACTCCAGAACCCAACATTTTAAAATCTCTGGTTTTTACGGTATCTGGCCTACCTTAGTGGCCGGTGGCGACTCTATTTTAAATAAAATACGATTTTTTAAAACCCAAATAGAAGACATTTTTTAAATACCCAAAAGACCCTAAACACCTTAAAACCTCGTTTTTTTATTGCTACAGATGGCGACTCTACATTTTTTAACTTCAAACCGGGCCGGAATTTTCAAAACAAGAAAAATAAATTTTAAAACCTGAATAAAAAGGAGCGCCAGACGGATTTGGGTGCTTACAGATGGAGAGTCCGCTGGGGACACACATTTTTGTTTTTCAAAAACAAATAAGAGTCAAGCTTTTTTAAATAATTACCGCTTTACTAATATTAGAAGTTCCGATTAAAGTGACTATTAAATTAACATTTAGTTATAATTGTGCGTTTATTTTAATGCATTTAAAATTTGGCATATAAACTTGTCCTTTTTAAATGGGGGTAAAACGCTAATGCTTTCGTGAGGATATCATTCCTCTGTGTAGGCCTAGCAAGTACCTTCGGGGCTCGAGTACCTTATGCTTTTGTAAGGATATCGTTCCTTCATGTAGGCATAAGCGAATGGGTCCCCCTAAATTGAACCCGGTTGAAAGGAGCCTATAATGGGTGATGATCGGGGGCCTTGCTACTCTTAGTAAAGAACATCAAGGACAATTTGGGTACCTCCTAGAACCAACGCTGCATGTAGAGAACATATAGAAACCCACCATGTTAGAGCCATGCGGATAACCTAGGTATTTTAGACGGGATGTAAATAAGGTCGTTTTGTTTGTTATTGATTTTATTCGGTACTGACTCGTTTTCTTTTTTTGTTTTGCCCTTTTTTGCACACATCATTGCATTAGCATTGCATGACATAAAGGTGTTGGTTCAAGTGGTTTGCCCGAGCAGAAATCTTTTATTATTACCCTGTTTACTTTAATTTATTCATTTGATTATTTTAATTTCAAATTGACCTTTTTTTGTGATCACATCATATCTGTTCATTTTGGCATTCACTGCATTGCATATCATGACACTTTGATCTTTGCATTGGTGCACTCGCATATAGGACATACTTTTTTTACATGCATTCATTTTGAGACTGGTCCCTGGGTTACCCCATTAGATACAACAAAGTTGGTCGACCTAGCACCTTACAGAACCTCTACAATAGCCTGATCTTGGGGCATGTCCAAAAGTACCCTCCACATCTTTTACAAATATTGTGCCTCTAACAAGGTCCCAGTCCGGGGGCATTCTTTGCCAAGGTTCAGCCTTCATTGCCGAGTCAAACTCTTGCATCCTTGACCACAGTCTGCAAAACTGCACCTTATCCAAAAAAATGATGAGCTGCCATGAACCAACTTATGAACCCAATTTAGGGGGAAACAAAATGTGCTCATGGGTTTCAAATTTGCTACAAGAATATTCTCAGACAATAGCATAAGAACGAATAAAATGTTGGGGCATGCACCCAGATGGATGATCAAACCTAAGAAGAGGTTAGGGCACTGTCACACTCAAAAGATCAAGATCCTGATAGGACCAGTGAGGAGTCAGGGCATCCCTTTGAGGACCCAAAAAAATCATATCACATTCATGCATTTAGTTGCATTCATCTTGGATTAAACCATTTTTCCATACGTCATACATTTAGATTAAGTGTATACACCGAAGTCACCATGCATTTAAGATAGACAAGTGCATTTAGGCATAAAAAATCATGCATGCATTTTTGCTTACAAACAAGTTCGAAGGAGAGCCCGAACATCCTCAACATGGGGGAAATGACATGATGGCCAACCTTAGTCATGGAGGAGGCCAAAAACACACAAAAAATCCTTAAACATCTAAAATAAAAGGTATAAGTGACAAGTTTTTGAACAATTACTAATAAATGTTTTTTTCCATTTCAGGATCTCATTCCTCCGACGATGGTGTGGTGGACGCCAACATTTTCCTGACTATCACTTCTGCCAACAGAAATTATTTTCAGATCATGCCCTCTATCAATAGAGAAACAGAGCAAATTTTTTCCAGACATCGTCTCGCCTTCAATGAAACAACAATTTAACATCTTGCAAATCATGCCTTCGTCAGTGGTGGTACGCCAACTTAATGTAGATCTTGTCTCCGTCGGTGGTGTTACAGATCAGATTTTCCATTCGGTCCTACCTCTCCGTCGGTGGTGTAGCAGGTCTCACATTTTGCTGATCTAGTCTATCCGTCAGTGGTAACAGATAAAAAACTATCCAGATCTCGTCTTCGTCGGTGTTGCAGATCAAAGTTTCCATTCGGTCCTACCTCTCCATCGGTGGTGTAGTGGGTCCCACATTTTGCTGATCTAGTCTCTCTGTCAGTGGTGTAACAGATCAAATCATCTCCAAGTCTTGCCTCTTCGACGGTGTTGCAGCTAGACCTAAATTTTACTCGGAATTTACCATTTTATTATAGCTGTAGCTAAAAATATCAATCAAAAAATTAAAAAAATTAAAAACGAGAGAAAAAAATCAAAAAAAGAAGAAAAGGAAAAGGAAAAAAATCAAATAATCCAAAAAAAACAAAAAAAATCGAAAAAAAATCAAATCAAAATTAAAATCAAGTTGTTATCATTTGCTGATCTTACTCATCCGTTGATGGTATAGTAAGATCTGTGTTGCTGAAATCCGATCTTCCCCTCTGTTGATGGTGTGGATAGATCCAACTTTATAAATTTAAGGTTTTGCCTCTTCGTCGGTGTTGCAGCTGAACCAAATTTGCCAAAGTCTGATCATGCCTCTTCGTCAAAGTTGTAGCTTGATCGAAAAAAAAGAAGAAAACCATCTGATCCTGCATCTTCATCGGAGTCATAGCTGGATCAAATCTTCAGACCTTGCCTCTTCGTCGGTGTTGTAGCCTGGTTAAATATAACTTTCGATTATGCCTCTTCATCGGTGATGTAGCTGAACCAAATTCGCCAAATTCTGATCATGCCTCTTCATTAGAGTCGTAGCTTGATCGCAAAGAAACCAACCCTCTGATCCTGCCTCTTCGTCAGAGTCGTAGCTGGATCAAATCTTTAGACCTTGCCTCTTCGTCGATGTTGTAGCATAGTCAAATCTAACTTTCGGTTCTGCCTCTTCGTCGGTGTTGTAGCTAGACCAAATTTCATTAACTCTTGATCTTGGCTCTTCGTCGGTGTCGTAGCTGGATCAACATTACTAACTTTAGACCATGCCTCTTCGTCGGTGTTGTAGCTCGGTCAAAATTTGCTAACTTTCAAGTTTTACCAGTGTTGTATCCAAAAGAAAAGAAACAAAAAAATGAAAGAAAAAAAATGAAAAAATAAAAACGAAAAAAGAAAAAAAGAAAAAAAGAAGAAAAAAAAGAGAGAGAAAATGCCAAAAAAGAAAAGCAAACCAAGTTTCAATATTTTGATCCTGTCTTTTCATCGGTGTTGCAGCTGGATTAAAGTTATTTTGGCAAGTCCGAAAGAAATGTTGGCACAACGTGCTTAAACACGGTAAAGTTTAAGATAATGGATAATTCAAATGTCCATCGAAATCCATTTTTACGAATGGTCAAAGAAAAATAAATCCTTTGGAAAAATCCAATTTCATGATTGGTATAAACTGATTATACCTAGGGTAATGGTACAACTAGCCCGGAGCAAATGGTTACCGGTAAAGGCAACTCAAAACCGTTGATCCCTTTGCATTTGGAAAAAATGCAAAAAAAAGAGTCTATCAGCTAAGCTATAGATATTTTTTGAATCAAATATTCAAATCTTCATGCTCTGATCCCGCCTCTTCGTCGATGTTGCAGTTAGATCAAATTTTGTAGACCTTGCCTCTTCACTAGTGTTGTAGCCGGGTCAAACTTTACTAATTTATAGTCCTACCTCTTCGTCAGTGTTGTAGCTGGATCAGATATCATAACTTTCGTCCATCGATCCTGCCTCATCGTTAGTGTTGCAGCTGGATCAAATTTTGTAGATTCTGTCTCTTCGTCGGTGTTGCAGTTGTGTCCAATGTTCTTTAGGAATCACATTGTCGTCAATAATATAGTGAGTTACTCTCATTTTGCTTCATCAACCCCATTTTGAAGATTTTGCTTCCTCTAAGAGTGACAAAGTAGATCCGTCAAGTATAGAAAGAAGACATACGCTGAAGAGAAAGAAGATCTACCGAAGAAAGAAGATACATGTCAAAAGGAGAGAAGTTCAGCCAAATTGGACAAAAATGGTTATTCTTTTGTCTTTGCTCTATTCATGTTACACAAAAATGAGCAAAGAGGGGTAGCTATAATACCCATTTTTGTCCGGCCCACCCCAAATTATATTCGAACCGTCTACCCTATTTAAACCAAATTTCCAAAAAAAATAAAAAAATTATAAAAGCAAGGCATGGTCTCCACGCAGAAAACCATGCCCTGCCTCACCTTTCCCCCATGCTTGCACCTGCCACCCCCATGCCCTATGCTAAAATTTTCCCCACACTCAACCTCAAAGATCATTTTTAATTCCCCTCCCCATGATCCATTAAAGGGGACGGCAGATTGAGAAAAAAATGGAGAGAGCACAATTAGAGAAGGGGGCTCTCGGCAAGTAAAAAAAAGGGAATTTACTCTCATTTTTTGGCTTTTGCATATCACAAATTGAGAAAGAAAAAGGAGAGAACTCACTACCATATTTAGGTTTGGGTATTTATATTTTGGTGTATGTTTGTGGTATAATCCTTTTTATAATATAATAGAAGTGATGTTTTATTAGTAATCCTTTCATTTATTTTTGTTCTTACATGTTTTTATTTTTTATGTTCGTATGTTTCTATATCTTGTTAGAATGTGTTTAGATTAATTTTTAGTGGTTGTTTAATATTTTTATTTTTTATCTTCTCATCTATAAATATATGTTCTTTTATCATGATTCGTATTTGTTTCATTATTTGTTTCTACATGTACGATATGTATGTATATCTTTGCTTTGATATGATTAATATGTGGTTTTGTAGTGATATTTCTTTTATTTGTTCTTGTATAACTGTTTCTTTGTGTATATGTGTGTATGTATATGTATGTGTTTTTAGTATGTATCTATGTATATTACGTCATATATATTAAGTAATATATGTATATACTATGTTTCTTTTTATCTAAGTATATGTTTTTATATACATACTATGTTTATATATTTGAAAAAAAAAACTATGTATATGTAAGTATTTGATAAGTTTTGTGTATTATATATTATTTTTTTACATGTTTTTATACTATATATATTTTTATCGTACTATGTAATATATTATAGCGTTAGTATGATGTAAAGTATATTGTATAGTTATTGTAATATTAAAGTATAATACATAGTTTTAAAAAATACGTTATATAATATAATATATATATAGCTTTCTACAATGTTTTTTTAGTTACATGTATGTTTTTCTAAAGTATATGTCGTATAGTATATGTACATATAGTAGGGTTTTACATCATTATGTAGTTGTTTATATTTTTCTGATGGTATGTTGGAATGCATGATTGTATAGTTCTATGGGTTTTCACCTGCTTATGTGTTTTTTCTTTGTTTGGTTTATAATAAATAGCATGCGTTTTCTTTTTGTGTCTCAAAAGTTGCTATTGTTTTGCATATATGTATTCGATTCATGGTGTTTTGGTTGTCTTTTAATATTTGTGTTAGATTAGTATTTTATTATGTTAGTATTTATTTATATTTTTATTACATTGTATTTATTTATGTTGGCCACATTTTAAATTGCATTCCAGATATATTTTTTGTCAATGCGGTGCCCTTTTATCGAGCGTAAACGGGGCCAGTATCAGGCGTAGTGATGGTGGTTGGGCGTTTACTCTAGATAACGGGGCTTTTAAAATTTACTCGCACTTATGACCAAATTTTAATTTAATCATCACTTTAACCCAGAAAGTTTAATATTAATAAAGCGATAATTATTAAAGTACCAATTTTTTGGCGGTGTGGGGGTGCTAATCCTTCCCCATCCGTAACCGACTCCCGAACCCAACATTTTAAAATCTCTGGTTTTTATGGTATCCGGCCTACCTTAGTGGCCGGTGGGGACTCCATTTTAAATAAAATACGGTTTTTTTAAAACCCCAATGGAAGACATTTTTTAAATACCCAAAAGACTCTAAACACCTTAAAACCTCATTTTTTTATCGCTACAGATGGCAACTCTACATTTTTTTAACTTCAAAACCGGGCAGGAATTTTCAAAACAAGAAAAATAAATTTTAAAACCCGAATAAAAAAGAAGCGCCAGACGGATTTGGGTGCTTACAATTTGTTACCATAACTACTATCGACTTTCATTGTATTGCTCATTACATTGTTATTGACTACCTCACTAGGCTAAATAAGCCTAACGTATCTTAGTTCCATGCATTTCAGGTTAAGGAATATAAGCTTGGAGGACCGGGGAAGGAACAAGTTTTGCAAGTCACACTACAAACTCGTGTAATGTTCCTTTCGTTTATGAACTCCTAGAATAGTGGCATAGGGTCTAAACATGTTTAAAAGGCCCATTTTGATATTTATGTTTATGGTTAAAGTAAAAATGGACTTATAAGGATAATGGAAAAGTAGTAGAAATGGCATATTTGGCACCCATATTGGAAAACATGGTAAATGGATTCGGTTTGTCATAAAATTTGACACATGATAAGATGCATATACAAGAATATTGTCTATAAGATTTCATAGACATTGGAAATTGTTTAGGTGCTTAAAATGGATACAAACCAGACATAATTTGCCATTACAGACTCTGTCGTACTGATACAGGTAATAGTGTATCGGTACGAGCATGCATAATTGGACTAGATTAACAAGACGTATCAATACGGCCTGAGACATATCGGTACAAATTTTTAACACTGGAATTTTATTGTAATAGGGTATCGATATGGGTAGGTCAGTATCCATACCCTATCTGGCTCAATTTGGGAATTAAGGCATACGTATCGGTACGGCTCGACCTGTACCGATACTAATTTTAGGTTCGAAAAGAAACTAAATAATGGCGTATCAATACGGCTTAGCTTGTACCGATACAAGTTTTTGATTAGAAAGAAATATAATTATTGGAGTATCTGTATGACCTTCTTGAGTACCGATACCGATACAGGTAAGTTAGTTAAAAGGACTGGAACAAGTTTTGAATCATGGCAATTAAGTCACCAAAATTGTAATGACCAACTAAGGCCTTAAATGTACTCAGAATTTACTAAAAATTTGCATGCAAGTTAATTGGACATTGAATTTCATGTTGGCAAGGTTTATATCAGGTAAGGACCTAGTAATTATAGAATTTATAGATTAGTCCCCAAACTTGTAAAATTTACAGAATAGACCTCTAAGGTATCCATCGTTGCTTGTACTGATTTGTTAACATTATCGCATCGATTATGCACCATTGAACCATTGTATTGTATCATCAAAACATCGCTGAATCATCGAAATCACTGTATCGATCATCGTTATCGTTCATCGGTAATATTTTTGACCTGGTTCCCTACCAGACCGGAAAGGGGGTGTTACAAAAGGACATAATTCTAAATGTTAAAAATATTTAAGCAATAGCTTCAGTAAAGTGACACAAATAATCTTGGGCAAAGAGAGAACGTGG
Organism: Hibiscus mutabilis; assembly: GCA_019671005.1. Classification (NCBI taxonomy): domain Eukaryota; kingdom Viridiplantae; phylum Streptophyta; class Magnoliopsida; order Malvales; family Malvaceae; genus Hibiscus; species Hibiscus mutabilis. The sequence continues at coordinate 37,903,579 of CM033723.1, forward strand.
ACTATTTTTAGGTTAAAAGCTGCTGTAAGTTTAGTCCGTTAAAGGTTCTTACTATCTAAAAGTAGATATTATTACTTCTAAGGCATTGCAAGATAAGAAAGCTTTGTGAATGTTAAAGTGATCAAAAAAGATAGTTGGATTCAAGGTTGAGTGGGACAATGCTACAAAAAGGAAAATTGCACGAGAATATGTTTTATTTTGGTGAATAGAGTCTGCAAGTTGGAACAACATAAGTTAATAATCTCTTTTTGAATCATGAAAGAAATGATAACAGAGAAGCTGAACGAAGAAATAGCAAAAGTGGCTTTCTAAGAAAGGAGTTATCACCAGTACTCGAGTTTTGAGAAATACATGGTGGGATACGGCAAGAGAATGGTTTATGTGTTGAATCCATGAAAAGGCAAGTACAAGTTCCATCAAAATTGAAATTAGCCTTATTTGGAACAAAGAAAAAACATCATTGCAAAGAAGGAAGAAAAGAAAGAAACGAGGTGAAAACTCGTAAGGGCCTTTCAAAAAAAGAGAAAAAGAAAGAAAGAAAAGAGAAAAATAAGAAAGATGAAAAAAAGAAAAAGAAAAACCGAGATGAAAACCTGAAATGGCGCCTCAAGAAAAAAGAAGAAAAATAGAAAAAACAAAGTGAAAACTCGAAAGGGCACTTTGAGAAAAACAATATAAAGTGAAAACCTAAAAAGGTGCTTTAGAGCAAAAAGATGCAGAGATCCTGAAGATTGAACTTGAGTGTGAGATGGGTTATTTTGTCAGCAAAAAGAGTTTTAATGAAAAATAAAGCAAGGAAATTTTGAGCTTCCCTGAAGATCAGAGCTCACCCAAGTGGTCATCGATTGACAACATTCATGCATCATATATAGTTAGGTATCCATAAGTAAGAGCATGTTAACTCATATGTTTAAAGCATTTTTGTATGTTTCGGCATAAATTTACAAATCAACAAAGAACGAGGAAAGATTCTAATCTACAGTATCAAGATTGGATGAGTAGACCCAGTCATATACGTTTCGAGCATAGAAGGAAATAGATCAGCAGAGGAAGGGAAACGAAAGATCTAATGTGAGCTTCAGACTAAAAGATCGAGACACTTTAGGCAGAAAAAGCAGTGACTCTAAAGATCTCAGTGCTTCAAGAGAGAAATTAAAGATATTTTATATTACTTTAGGAAAAAATTTTATTAACTGATGTTATTTCTTTTTGCATGTTCAGTTTTTCCCAAAAGAATGAGGTGAATCAGTATTCCTAGCAAAGAATAAAGAGCTCCTAATGAGAAGAGTTCACACAGTAAAGAATACAGAGCTCTTAATGAGAAGAGTTCGCTCAACAAAGAATATAGAGTTTCTAATTAGAAGAAATTGCCCAGCAAAGAACATAGAGCTCCTAATAAGAAGAGTTCGCTCAGCAAAGACAAAGTTCCTAATAAAAAGAATTAACTTGTTCAACACCTTGGCAGAGAGGTGGATTAACATTTAAGAAGAATGGATGGTTTAGCTTTTTCAAACTTAGTCAACATTTCAAGGGAATAAAGAGTGTAATGATTCCAGGCTTATCAGTGTTTCAGAAGAATGAATAGTTTAGCTTTTTCAGGCCTTATAACATTTCAAAAGAATAAAGAGTGTAACTATTCCAAGCTTCACCGCATTGCGGAAGAATGAATGGTTTAACTTTTTCAAACTTCGTCAACATTTCAAAGAAACAAAGAGTGTAATGATTTCAGGCTTCACCGTATTTCAAAAGAATGAATGGTTCAACTTTTTCAAACTTCGTCAACATTTCAAAGGAACAAAGAGTGTAATGATTTCAGGCTTCACTGCATTTTAGAAGAATAGATAGTTTGACTTTTTTGGACCTCATCAAACATTTCAAAAAAATGAAGAGTGTTATTATTCAGGGCTTTTCCGTAATTCAAAAGAACAGATAGTTTAACTTTTCAGACTTTATCAACATTTCAAAGGAATGAAGGGTGTTACTATTTCAGGCTTCGTCGTATTTCAAAAGACCAGATAGTGTAGCTTTTTCAGACTTCGTCAATACTTCCAAGAGGACGAATAATTTGATTTTTCAAATTTCACCAACATTTTAGAAGAATGAAGAATTAGATTTTTTTCAAACTTCACCAACATTTCAGAAAAATGAAGAATTAGATTTTTTTCAAACTTCACCAACATTTCAGAAAAATGAAGAATTAAATTGTTTCAGACTTCACCAACATTACAGAAGAACTTACAGTCCAGAAGACAGTCAGTAGGCTCGGACAAAATTTATGTCTTTTCAGTTTTTTCCCAATTCTCCTTCCACAACAATGATAAAAGAGGGGCAATTGTAATACTCGAATTTCGCCCGGGTATATACATATATGTACATGCATATTTCCCTTAAATAAAAATAAATAAATAATAAATACCATAAATCCAAAAATTCCATTTAAAACAGTCAAATGTACAAAATCCTTAAATAATCCCCGATACACATCAAAAGCCCAAAACTATATCTTAAAGCCCATTTTTTTAATTGACATCCCATTGACAGTTCATTATGACCCAACACAGCCAAACAAACACAAATGACTAGATAATCCAAATTTTTCGCCCAAAAATGTCCACGTGGCGATCATGAATTGGTCTAGAAGCTTGCACATGGATTTTTGTTTCTTCCTTCATAGCTGGATACAACTGTTAATGATGCCATCAAGATGACGTCATCCCTAATGCCACTTGGTCAACCCCTATAAAAGGAGAGAGTGAAATTATCATATTTTTAATGACAATTAAGGAAAATAATTATTACCAAACTAAAAGAAGAGAACGAGAAATTACCTTTTTGGGAAGCTAAACCACCATTGGCGAAGGAACGGCCACCAAAACTGAATAGCCAGAATAGGAAGAGTCGTCAGAAAGCCCAAGCGTCGCTGGTGAGGAAAGCCAGAACTACAATACCGCTGTTGAAGATGTATTTTTCTTCCCGTTTCAATTCTTGCAAGAAATAAACACAAAAAATAGCTCGCATATATATATAAATAGAAACAAAAAATATATAAAAGAGGAGTTTGATCGGTGCTTATCTTTTGTTGTTGAAGTGGTTTAAGTCCACAGTGGAGTTAAAAATGGGCTCGCGATCGGGTAGATCTAGGCTTAGATTCGGGGAAGAAGGGTGGTTCTATTAAACAAGGTTAGGTTTAGAGATTTAGGGTGAAAAAAGAGGAAATTTTAGATTTTTAGGGTTCTGGCGTGGTGGTGGTCGGTGGCTGGAAATTGCCTGAGTGGCGGTCGACGTCACCTGCGACGGTCAAGAGTCGACTCTCGACAGTCGGCGAATAGACAAAAGTGATCAAAGGTTGGTGATTGAAGATCTGGGCAACGAAGTTATGACGGAGTTTGGTCGGAGTTCATGATGTTCATCATGTTCTTGACGAACGTGGATGAACACCATGAAGAACTTGGTGTTTTTTATCCGATTTTGGGGAAATTTCTGGGCAGGGGGTGTTTTAGACGAGAGAATTTAAAAGAGAGATGGAGAGTAGCGAGATAGAGCTTTATTAGAAATAAGAAAATTGAGGCAATTTTCGGGTTTAAAAGGCTTTATATAGTCCTTTTAGAACGACACCGTTTTAGTGTCGAGTCTAGGAGATCCGTGCGCTTGAGCCGGGACGGGTCTTGACCCCGTGTTTATATTGGGTCTATTTGGATTTGGCTGCCAGTTTTCAATTGTATCAGTTTAGTCCCTATTATCAATAAAATCAAAATTCCAGTTTCATTTCCTTTCAAATTAGCCCTGTTTTTTTTAATTTAATTATTTAATTTAAATGCTTTAATTTTTTTATTTGAATGATGCATGTTTTAATTAATTCATATAGTATAATTGTAGATAATTTAAACACTTAGATTCAATTAATTGTTTAGAGCCTTAGTCTTTTAGATTCTTTATTAGACTTTAATAATTTGAATTAAATAGATAATTATAGAAAATTAATGGACATTGAGTGAGAAACTTTGGAGTTTAAATTTGAATGGTGTCCCAATGTAATGAGATGTTGTTCAAGATGAGCTTTTAAGTAGAATACTCAATATTCATTAAAACCCTAGAAATTGATAAATAATCTAGATTAATTAATTAGGGCCTTGATTAAGAATAGAACTTTAACAATTAGTATAATTAATTAATAGGGGAATATTTTATATATTTTTGGGGTATAAATATGGATGGTACTCAAATGTAATTGGGTGTTATCTCATATAAACTTTGAAATTAAATAATATTCATAGATTAAATAACATGTAAATTAAATTAGAGCCTTTTTAGATTAGTACTTAAAATGAACTAGACCTTAATTAATCATGAATAAAAACCTTTCTTATGTGAAATTATATTTTTGGAATATGAATAGAGGTGCCATGAGCGTATAGGGGTATTTTCAATTTATATCCGAATCAAAATCTATTTCCTTATAAAAAATATTTCCATTTGGAATATAAAACCCGGTTAATAATTAATGATTAAATTAAATTCGAATCGTTATTCCAAAATGCCAATATGTCACACAAAATTAAAGGTACTGATATGAGGCATTTGTAGGGTGCTAATCATTCCCCACACATAATCGACTTTCGAACCCCAATTTTTAAAAAGAACAAATCTTTGGTTGTTTTTATGGTGCCCGATCTACCAAAGTGACTGGTGGCGACTCCAAATCTTTTCAAAAATTGAATTTAAATGAAAACCCCTAATTTCCAAGATTAATCGTTCAAGCTATTTTATTGGTTTAAAAATGGTTTCGACACCATCACTAGACCTGGACCAGTCTCGTCAAACAGTATCACTCGCCTATAAATATCCCCAGGTCTGAAGGGAACGACCAAGTGAAACACCCCACACACAAGGTCTCCGCCATCTCTCCCTCTCCACCATCAGTGGCTTTCCGCCAACCTCAGAATGGGTGAACCACCAAAAACCGCCATCAACCACAGCCCTCATCCCCATCTACGCCTCCATCTGCACCTCCCTGTTCGGTGTCTAACATTTTGGACATCAACATTAATATCACAATATTTTAATCTTAAACAAGTGGTTCTAGTAGAAAAGCGGATGATGTTCATCCTAAGAAATTCGGGTTCAATCACTTTGTCTGCAATGTGCATATACATTGTCAAAGGGTTAAGAATATGTATGAACAGATAAAAGTATGTAAGATTTAACTAAAATTATATTTAAGTTAAACTCTGACACCATCTGAAATAAAATTTAACGAGACACCCGTATGCAAGACAAATTTGTTTTTTTTTTTGGTAAAAAAGGTGATTATTACCATAAATCTCATTAAATTTTCTTAAACTTAGAGAAAAAAATACTCATGATAATAAATACAAAGCAACATGCAGGATAAAACCTAATCAAACGAACCTGCATTAAAACCAACAAAAGTCACTAGCCAAACTATGTCCATGCAGCAGACGTCAAATACTCATGCAAGAGCCGAGCTAACCTAGGCTGAGGATGATCAAATACAAGGCCGTCGAACTCTCAGTCGAGGCAGACTTGGTGATCGCAAGACAATTTTGTTAATTAATATTTATTTATTTATATTTTTATATAATAAAAATTAAAAATATATTTATGTTAAAATAAAAAAATTTATTTTCCTTGCATGTGGGTAATGTGTTCGAGTCTCGTTGAATCTTATTTTCCTTCATTTTATTTCAGATGGAGTCAAAATTTAGCTTAAATATAATTTTATTTTGATATTGACATACTTTCAAGCTTAGCTTGGTGGAAAAACCTTAACATCAAAAACTGCTAGGAAAGGAAAACAAATTCACTATAACGTTAAAAGAATAAAAATAAATAAATTTGTGTGACTAAACGACTTTTTGACGGCTTACTAAACCCTAAGCTACGAGGTGAATAACTTGATTACACAGGAAGCATGCGTAACAAGAAATTTACTCGAAATAAAGTTTTCACTTTAAATCAACGTCTAATTTAAGGGTATACTTTTTTAGGAATTCGAGTCATAAACTCTAACATGTTATTATACCAAGAAAGTAATATTTTTGAGAGAATAACAAATAATTTAAGAGAAAAACAAAAACTAAAATGATGAAATTTTTAAATATGAATGATAAATTTGTTGAATTATTTTGAATCAAGACCAAATTAACAGATGATATAAATTTTGAGGATTAAAACTATTATTATACCAATTCACATTTCCATTTTCACCTAATATTTGATTATTTTTTGAATAATCTAAAGATGATTACAAGGTAGTATATGTTCTTACAAATTCTTCGCCCTTTGACAATACACACACCTTACAGACAAAGCGAATTGAACCCGAGTCTAACATCATACTCTTTTTTATTACTACCGCTCCTTGAATTCTCTAATATTTAATTTCTAGTGACATATTTGTAATACTATTTTAAATTACTTTTTATGACTTTAAAAATATAAAATTTATTATCGTACTCATAGTTAAAACCCGAAGTATAGTTTAAAAGAAAATACAATGTTTCTTGTCCAAATACCAAATTCAAGTCAACATTTTGATTTTGATTTTATAATCCCAAATACCAGGCTCCAAGTTCAATAGTCAACATTTGTTTTAATTTTCATATTATAATCCCAAATCCCAGGTTCCGAATTCAATAGTCAATATTTGATATTGATTCAAACCCTAACACCTTATACTTGAATTCTTCATTTCCTTTTTTTCCTTCCTTCCTAGCGTCGGCGAATACCCCTTTCCCCACTGCCCACCAACATATACCACCGAAGCACCTAAACTCTCGACGCCTGCACCGTGCGCCGAAGCAGGCTCCCACACCCTGCTCCTCGCTGGTGCCGTACGCCCGCAGCCCTGAAGGATTTCTCTGAATCCGACATTTTCCATAACAAGTATGTAAAATCACACTTTGTAATTTATGGTTTTTGCATCATATAGAAGATAACTGAAATCATATAGTGAAACTTTTACTTTTAGACATGGCAGCACTATCTTAATTGCAGTTGGCGGCAGTTGTATTGCCTCTAATATTTAGTTTAGAAATCATATTTGCATTGGATGTGTGTGTATGCCTAAATTAAGTTACTCCATTTGTTCTATTTTAGTTGATTTTTAGGTATGATATCTTATCACAAAAGATTCTAACTTCTTGGTTCATTATTTTAGTTTTCTATCCAATATCTGAGTGATTTTTGGTTTTAGGTTGGATTGGATCTGGATTTGGATCATGGTCAAATAATTGGTACCCAATAAATTAGTTTGAGAGTTCAAACTTTGTCATGATCGGGTGTTCAAATAGACGCAGGTAGTAAATGGGCATTATCAAACTTATTAGAGTAAGGTTTGAGTGGAAAAGTTCAATTTTATCTGGGTATTTTATCCTGGTAGTAAGCCCCCAAGAATTTTGAATATTCCCTTCGTGTGTATATTACAGGTTTAATGTTTGTCCCTGAGGTTTGGGAGCACCTTGCTCAAAAGTTGCTTGTTGACTTCAAGAGGGGAAATTGGTGTATGGAAACTTTTTAGGTGCTCATTGGATAGTTTAGTAATCTTGAGTTAAAGAATATTGTTTTTAGTTACCTGGGGGTTCAAGTCTGTCATTTGTGTCGAAGAGATTCTGTTAAGAATATTTGAATTTTTGTCTTATTTCATCTTGTTCTTCGATCCATTCTTCCAAAGCCACCTTGACTCTTGGAATTTTGTTTCTTGCTCTATTTTTGATACTATGAAATAGTACAACATTGTTTTTTTTTCACTTCACCATGAATAATCCAATTGTTTGGATTTTGCATCCAAAAGACCTACACTTTTTCCATAGTTTGCACGAGAGATGGATGCCATCAGATTATGATTCCCCCCTAAAAAACACATTGTTTCTTGTAGCCCAAATACTTCATAAGATAGATGCATAAATAATAGGAGTAGACAAATTCATACCTTTGCAGTGTTTAGAACCCATAATCCATTTTTTGCCTAACCAATGAAATTATAATTGGAAAATCTATCACACATTAAGCCTATACTTGACATAAACCACACCACTCTTAAAAAGTGGCAATAAAAAAATGTGTTGAGCAGTTTCCTCTTTGTCATGGAGAAAAAGAAGTTTTGTTACACTTTTTATTCTTTTGTATAGCTACACATTGCATGGCAATCTGTTTTGGTAGAACTTCCATGAAAGCAACACTATCTTGAATGGAACCATCAAAGCCCTCAAGTTAGGCCATTTTTTATTCCATTACATACGTTTGCAGATTCATTATGAATTCTTCCACTCAACCATGATGTGAAGCAGGCTTATTTAACAAAGAAATTTCCATCGAAAGGGTTTCCACACAATTTGATCATTTCAACTCATCAGAAAAATGATTGGTCTTTTATTAAAGCAATAATCTCCTTGTTAAGAATTGTACTTGCGCGTTCAAGATTTCAACCTTAGAAATTCAAACCCATGATTTCAGTCATTGTCCTTGTGTCCAAACTAGACTGTGTTGGGTAGAAGGGCCCCATAACAGTTGTTCTTTTTTTGATGATTATAACATTCCCCCTTCCCAAAATTGCCATCCAATTCTTGATTATAGCTCCCATTCATACAACAAGTTCTTCCATACCCAAGAATCACTCGGTCGTGCTTGAATAAAAGCATTTTCCTGGCAGTTTGTTTTCAATGGTAACCCAACTCTCTTTGTAACAATTCTCCTAGCGTGCTCAGCGAGGAGGGCTTTATTCATCTCAAAGTTCCCAAAATTGTCAATAAACCCCATGTTCAAAATTCTCAAATCCAAAGAATTAAATTGAACTTGCACCTAGGTGGAACAAAATTGCCAAACATCTTTGGATGGTGTATAGAACACCCTAATATGATCCAAACCTTCAATTTCACACCCAGACCTCATACAACTCGTTCTTATTCATTTCTTCAGGTAAATATATGTGAAGTGAGATTTGGAGGATTTGCAGAACGCACATATATGGGGTTTCAAGAGGAGAGTTCTATTGAAATTCTTCTCAAAATTTTAGTCTATTCAATTTTAAGAACCTTTGTTGAAATTAATTTAAATGCAGACTTGAAGTTATCAAATATAGATTACTGGTTTGTGTTAAATTTTGGTCTTTTAAATTAAAATTTTAATAATGCAATTATATTGCATGTTAATCGAGTTGGACACACATAACATGATTCAATTTTTCTTTTGCCAATCTAACAAGAGTGGACTCAACCACGATGACTATTATGAGTTCTACTTGATAGTCATTCTCATTTCATGCATAAAGGTGCATTTGGATCCACACTTTCCTCCAATGGGTTGACATTTGGATGGCAATGTGAGATGCCAGTTTTTGTTACTTGCCCAAACATTGATCTTGTCCCAATTTTTATTTATATGTATGATTATTAATCCATCTTGATGCAAATTTTATTTGTTACTTCAACCATAGACCTTGACGCTCCCCCTCAAAAAAGAAGAGATTTTCTCAATCCTATTCTGCGTATAAATTTGCATAATGTTTTATATTATAGTAACTTTTAAAACCAAATGTATGTTGTAAAGTCTCATAAAATTAAGAATTTGTCTTTAAAATATATAGATTATAATTATATATATAAAATTATCGATTTATAATTGGACTATACAAAAATAATTATAAAGTTAAAAGATGGACATTTTAGTAAATATTTCGGGCCGCTGGATTTGATCTAAATCTGCTTGCACTCAATTCGAAAGATTTTAATGAAAAATCCGATTCACCTCGTCTTCGAACTTGGTTTTTGAGAAAAGAGTCCACCTTTATATGGGGTTGGGTCGGGTTGGAATCCAATGTCTTTGGTGTCTTTCTTTTCCAATCATAGTTGACTTGGTGTGGCACAGCGGGTGAATCCCCTCCATTTTATACCTTTCCTTACTGTGCCTTAATGATCCAGTGGAAAGATTAATTCTCCACTGCATCTTCCCAGAGAAAATATTTTCCTATAAACTTAGGGATTTTCCTGAAAAGATAATGAGTTCTTTGGAAAAACAATCATTTATTTTTTAATTTATTTCCTTATTTGTTTCTCTATTGATTATATGGTGTTGAATTGGTTTCAGGGATTATTGAAGTTGTCAAAGACCGGTACAGTTTAGGAAGTCAGAAATGGCGTCACCTCCAATTTTATCCTTGGCTCTTCCATCGAATACCGGTAGAGTTCTCAGCATTCAGTCTCACACAGTTCAGGTACTTCATCTCCTTTGTGTTTTACACTTCCAACTTTTTTATCTTTGTTTAGTTGTTGAAAAAGTTTAAGGCAGTATGATAATCTTTATTTTGTACATATCTGTGCATTAAGAGAATTTGTGCTATTTCTTAAATTTGTACTATAAGAAGAAGAAGGTCTAGCTTTGATCTCAATCTTTCTGTCTTGTTGTAATGCTTAATAACTACCTAATAATTATTTCATGTCATGAAGAACTGGGTAGAAATTTTGTTGTATGCTCTTAATATATAGGTACTTACCTGTACACTGAATTATCCTTTTCTATCTTTGAAATTATTTGGAATACATTCTTATTTTTCTCCATGCAAGCAATGTAGGGAACCTTGGACATATACAAGTGAAGTGTTTGTATGATTGATTTTATCTTCACTTGATTTCTTTGTGGGAAAAACATGTCTATATTATATTTTTTCTGATATGTTCTATTCTTATTGTAACTTAATTCCATCCTTTTCTTCTTCTTAGGGATATGTTGGTAACAAGTCAGCAGTTTTTCCTCTTCAACTATTAGGCTATGATGTGGATCCAATCAATTCAGTACAGTTTTCGAATCATACAGGTAAGCTGTTTATACTGCTGCACAAAAGTCTTGAAAATCTGAGGCCTTATATTTGATGTGGTGTCAACCTTAAATCTGTACAAGTTCAGGCTTGGTGTTCTTACCAAAATATAGTATCTAGCATAGTTTACTCTATCTGAAAATTGTGCAGGGTACCCAACATTTAAGGGTCAAGTTCTAAATGGACGAGAATTGTTGGATTTAATAGAAGGCCTTGAAGCAAATAATTTGTTGTACTACACTCATTTATTAACAGGTATTTTATTTCTAGTAGCTTTTTGATATGAGAGCTGTTTCATGCTATAATGGTTATAATAATTTCTCCATCTATAAAAAAATACAATATTTAAAAGAAAAGGAACATATATCATTATTTACAAAGAATAGGAACTCTCTGTTGTGTTAAATGCGTGGTTCTCTGGAATTATTTACTTACTATAGGGAAAGGAAACAAAACAACACATTCCCTGTTTTATATTTAGCAATTTGTGTCACAGAAAGGAGTTCACTTAGATGCTTTTATAGTGGATTTCTGTTATTTATTTAATCTTAAATGTAGCATTTTTCATTTAACTTGATAACGGGAAGGGGACGAAGAACAAAGGAATTAGCATTTAAAGTAAAAGTTTCTTATCAATGAATGTCTAAAATTCTAAATGGTGTAAAAGTCATGGCATGTTATGGGAAGGGGGTAGCTTTTAAAATAATAATTCCTTAACAATGACTGCCTGAATTGTTTAAAAATCAAATTTTATTTTGGTCAAATTTCTATATTATCTTAATTTGTTTAGGCTCCTTTTGTTTGTCATCCTTAAAACTTGAGTTTTTCCTTTCTCAAAAATTGTTAAGTAAATGGAAATGTTAAATAGGGAAAATCACAGTTACTTAAAAGTTTAACAAATAATTATAATGAAATATCAATTTGATTTCTTAACTAATTTGATTGATTTGATAATTCGCCATTTCTTTGAGACATCAGAGTTGGATATTCTAGGCAGTCTATATTAGAAATCATCTCTCAGACATGTGAATAATATTCTTTATTGCTGGCATTTGAAATAGCGCAACACCATTTGTTTCTATTCACTTTTTATTTCTCTGTTTCTGCAATCATCTAATGGATTTACTCTTTGTTGCTGCTGTTTCTCAAATTCATCACATTTGCTTATCAACAAGGTTATCTGTTTCAATATCTATTGCTTCAATTTTTTCATGGTGAATTTGCAGGTTATATTGGCTCTGTTTCTTTTTTAAACTCTGTATTGGAGGTTGTAGACAAGCTTCGCTCTATTAATCCAAATCTTACTTATGGCAAGTCTACTCTAATCTCCAGAAGATCTTACTTTAAGTTTGCTTGCTTGTGTTTGGTCCTTTTTAAAATAAATTTAAATTGTGATTATAGAAGATGATTTGTTCAAAACCTTATCTAGATAGCTAATTGAAATTGCTTTCTTTATCTTTTGCTTGCTGAATGTGAAATTATAAATTTGAGACAGAAATGTAGGTTCAAGAAATTACAAATACTGCAGAAACAGTAAAATGAATAGTTTGCATTTATGTATCTAGAAAAAGTTAACTCATCCTTTCTTCAGTTTACTGTATGTGATGCTAAATGAATATATTTTTTTCACTTGGAACATTTCCCGATCTTCAATAATGCTTGATATACACTGCCCAACCCCCATTCCCCTGTACATCCCTCACCACCTTAAAAGTAAAACAAAAAAGAAAAACGAAAGGGAGGCTGTTTTCCTTAAGCCTGTCATTTCTTCTCTAGTTTGTGACCCAGTGATGGGTGATGAAGGAAAGCTCTATGTCCCCGAAGATCTGGCATCAGTTTATCGTGAAAAGGTGAGCAATCAATTTTTCATGTGAAAGCTTCCAAGTGTTCCATTTCTATATCCTTTTTGCAGATTTTGGTTGTTCATACTTTCGTTTACAGTAAACCATCAGCAATTGTACTTTTGATGTATGAGTGGTTGCACTTTTAAATTGGGAGCTTAAATAACAATCAGTTTAATAATATTTGAAGAAAGAATCTTTATAAAAGAGAACATGAAGAAATTTTCTGTTATTTTTTAGAAGGAATTCTAGGCTATTTACATACAAGAAACAATCTTTTTCTAATGCTTAGAATCTGAAAATTACTAGAAATTAGGTAGCAAGAAATCAGGAAATGATAGTAATAAAAGTAAAATGATATCCCTAAATTATCTCCTAAAAATCTGGAGATTTCTTGAATTGATGACCTGTCAACACTCTCCCTCAAGCTGGTGAATAGATATTCATCATTCCCAGCTCGTCCACTAGCACTTGACAACTTGATCTAGGCAGCCCCTTTGTAAGGACATCTGCTATCTGTTGTTTGCTAGGAACATAGGTCAAGCAAACCACTCCATCAATTTTTTTTAAATGATTTATCTCAACATGCGTTGTTCTGTCATGATGAACTGGCAATACTTATGACTGCCTTATTGTCACAAAATAGCTTCATAGGTCCCAAACTAGGAACTTTCAATCCTTCCATTAGCCTCTTTAACCAAATCAGCTCACAAGTTCCCTGTGCAAGGGCTCTAAATTCAGCCTTTGCGCCTGTGAGCTACAACCAGTTGTTTCTTGCTTCTCCAAGTAACCAAATTCGACCAAAACATTGTACAATAACCCGATGTGGACCTTTTATCTTCAATTGATTCTGCCCAATCTGCATCAGTAAATGCCTCCACACTTCTTTTCTCATTTTTCTTGAAGAACAAGCCATTACAGGCGAGATTTTAGACACCGTAGGATTTTATTGACAGCTTCAAGATGCTCTTCACATGAAGAATGCTGCGTGTACTGACTGACTGCACTTATGAAAAATGCAATATCTGGCCTTGTGTGATAAATAAATCAATCTTCTTACTAGACGTTGATATTTCCCTCTATCTACTGGAGCTCCATTGCTTGCATTTCCAAGCTTCATATTCACAACTATGGATGTTTCGGCTGGCTTGCAACCAAGCATTCCAGTTTCCTTTAGCCAGTCCTGTGTATATTTTCTTTGAGGGACAAAAATACCACTCTTGCTTCTTGCTACATCCATTCCTGGAAAATATCCCAACTGTCCAAGGTCTTTTTTTTTCAAATTCACTTCTAAGAGTCTTCTTCAACCTCTCCATTTCTGCTGCGTCATCTCATGTAAAAATAATATCACCCACAAATACAATCAAGATAGTTTTCTTACCCTTGTCAGAATGTTTTAAAAAAAGAGTATGATCATTCTGCACTCGATGATAATTGATAACCATACCTCCTTATGGTTTTTCACAAATCGATCAAACCAAGCTCTTGGTGACTGTTTTAAACCATAAAATGACTTCTTCGATTTGCATACCTTTGTGTTGCCAAGTGTCCCTCAAAACCCGGAGGCAAATCCATGTAGACCTCCTCATCAAGTTCTCCATTGAGAAAGACATTTTTTACATCCATTTGATGTAGTGCCCTATTGAGATTAGCTTCGAGTGATAGTATCACTCTTGTAGTTAACTTTGCAACTAGAGCAAATGTTTCTGTATAGTCCACACCAAAATTTCAAGTGAAACCCTTTTCAACTAGGCGAGCCTTGTGTCTCTCAGTTTCACCATTTGACTTATACTTAGTGGTAAACACCCATTTGCACCCTACAGAGCACTTTCCCTCGGGTAACTCAACTACATCCCAAGTCTTATTCTCCTTAAGGGCTCTCATCTCTTCAAGTACAACAACTCTCTATTCTGTTTTTCAGAGCTTCATGAATACTTTTTGGAATCTCATCGTTCTCAATCTTTTCTGTCAAAGCTCGAAATGCTGTAGACTACTGGCTATAAGACAAGCGGTTATAAATAGGATGCTGAGTGCATGATCCAACCCCTTTTCTGAGAGATATTGGAATATCCAATTCATTAATACGAGTCTCCTCTAATTTTGAAATATCACCACCAGCAATTGATTCAGTTTCAGCATTTACTTGTGGATTGGACTCTTGGCAATTCGGTTGATGAGTGAAAGCTTGCTGCACTCATGAGGCTTTTTGTTTTTTGAAGTATAAACACAAAACTCTGATTGTTGTTCCTGTTTCCAAGCCAAAATCTGTTGATGGCATAACAAGAAGATTCTTATTTTCGGGTGTTTTAGGAATGGGATTTGATTTTCTAGTGTTTCAGGAATAGCAAAAAATTATAAGAATGGGATTTTGATTTTCTGGTGTTTCAGGAATGGGATTTTTTATTTTCTGGCTTTTTAGGCATGACAGAAGTTATAGGAAAAGGACTAGGACAATCCCAAATGATGGATAAAACTTAGCCACACAATGCAAATCATTTGTTAATTTTCTAATAGACACCAGATTGCATTTTAAGCTTGGTACATGGAGAATATTTTAGTGTCATATTAGCCAATTTTACAGAATCTTTTCCAGCAACAGTTGATAAAGTACCATCAGCGACTGTAGTTTTAAGGTTTCCCTGGGAAGGAGTATAAGTAGAAAAAAACTTATAGCAACCTGTCATATGATCCGAAGCTCCTGAATCCATAATCCACTTGCAATTAAAATCTGAATTTCCAAACAAATCAGAGAAAAAACAATGACCCCCCCCCCCCACCAAAAAAAAAAGGAGTACAGTTTGATGTACAAGGTTCAAATAACACCTCTGAAGAACCCTCTAGAGTCGCCTCTGCCATGACTATTTAGCCTTAATAAAATCAAGAGAAAAAATGGCTTTTGATATCATGAAGAAAGAATCTTTATAAAAGAGAACGGTGAGAAACTTATTGTTATTTTTCATTAGGAATTCTTGGCTATTTATATACAAGAAACCAGCTTACTCTAATGCTTATAATATGAAAATTACTAGAAATTAGGATGCAAGAAATCACGAAATGATACTAACTAATAAAAGTAAAATGATATCCCTAAACTATCTCCTAAATTCTGGAAATTTCTTAAATTAATGAACTGTCAACAATATTGGAAGAAATATGCATAATTATCTTGATGCACAGTTATCTATTTAAATTATATAGTTGGTAACTTGTTATACTTATTAGTAACACTCCTTGTGGTTAGGTTGTCCCAGTGGCTTCAATGTTGACTCCTAACCAATTTGAAGCAGAACTGTTGACTAAATTGAGGTATTTTTAGACTATATAATAAAAATAGTTGAAGCTCATTTGCTTTGTTGTAAAATTGCATTTTCTGTAAATAATAATGTTGTTTCCTTTTAGTATATGTTTTCTAGGGAACCTTTAGGGACATGGATAGTTGCATGTAGACAGCAAAACTGTTGATATCTTATTGAAATAGAACGAAAACAATTTCCAAATCTGAATTTTCAAGCCTTTTAAGGAACATGGTTTTTCAATGTTCTATTTGTTTATGAGCATCAGTATGATTTCGAGGAGAGTTGTTTGGTTTATCTTCTCTTTGCATGGTGCAAAAGAAAAAATTGATACCGTTTAGGGAGTGGGATGCCTGGTACAGCTTAGTCGGATTAAGAATTGTTCATTGGGATGTCAAGAAAAGAGTTTCTAGAGTTTTCGGTATCATATACGAACAGGATCTGGAGTGTCATGCTTTTTGACAAGTGGTTCTTCGATTTTCAGGTTTGAGTAAATTAATAGGAATGGGAGAAACTCAAGACAAGCAGTTCTTTTGTGTATGCTTGATTGTAACCTTCCGGTTTTAAATTGTATCGTATTTGTTGTTATTGATTATATCTTTTTCCATTTTGATAATCGTCTACTTTAAAAACCACCTGGCTGAAAGCTGAATCCGAATATTTAAATTCATAAAAGCAAATGAATAGGTTGTTACTGGAGAAAAAGGAGCATTAACAAATTCGTAGGCTCATACTGCTATGCCCTAGTGATTATTGGGGTTTATTTACCCTATTTCGGGCTGGATATGCTTGAAAAACGAAAACACAAACTGGTCTTCAAGGAGTGACATTCTGGATATTGGCAAAAGGGAGAGCTTGTTTCTTCATGCTTTTCAGAGGCTGTCCAACTCGTTTTTTGTTGGATCTAAGAAATGGATTTTGGTTTATTTTCTTTCCAAATTGTATTCATTTTCTTTTCTGTCTTGTAAGGTTGCATGAGCTTATTCTCTTGGTTCTCTCTCTCTGCACCATGTGTTTCTATATGTTGCACCTTATATCCATTTTGCTTGGGTGGCAATTTGTATCTGAATGGCTTTACTATTTGTTGCCTCTGTCTTGCGATATTTCATGATAGTAAAGCCTTCTTCTTCTGTTTCTTAGAATATACTATTGTTGCAGGATTGGTTCCGAAACAGATGGTCGGGAAGCATGCAACATTCTTCATGCTGCTGGGCCTTCAAAGGTTTTTTCCCTGCCTGCATTTAGTACCTGTTCGAGCCTTAGAACTTTCTGCATGAAAACCTATTCTCTCTTAATATGCTCCCCCCTTGTCACTCTTCATCTAGTGTAAGGCCAAGTATTCCTTTCTTCTTTTCCATCGTTGTAACATTATGAAAAGAGACGTAAAAACTGGGGCAGATTTTCTGTGCATTTACCTTAACTCCAAGATTTTCTGGCAACACATAAATGATTACAGACAGATTAAAAACTAAAAACAAAATAGGTTTTGATAGGCTGTAACTCTGTTTTAAGCCCCATATCCTTAAATTTGAATTCAAGATAAGAAAGGAATTTGGCCTATTCCTAAAATGTGCGTATATGTAGAGACACAAACATGCAGATGTTTGTATTCTGAGAAGATGATGTTATTCTGATCTCAAATAACTTTTGAATTGTATTCTAAGAATGGGGAGCTCATGTTATGGTTGGTGGAAATTTACTTAAAGAAAATCTACTTTTTTGTGGCCTTTTCCAGTCCAATTTTACTTTTGAGGTTAGAAGAAAACCTAGCATTATCTTCCTGTACATGTAGAAAGAACTATATGCTTCATCTCAGTTTAGATCCCGTGTTTAAAATTAGAACTTAGCACTCATACATCCTTTATACACCATTTTCTGTGGATCTTGATCATCTCAGGTTGTGATTACTAGCATCAATATAGATGGCAATCTTCTTGTCATTGGCAGTCATCAGAAAAATAAGGTGGGTCTGATGTGAGCCGCTTGACTCTATTTTTAAGTTGTGGGTTCATTTAAAGTTTGGTGCACTGTTTTTTTTATAAGAAGCCAATTTTCATGAACTCATGGGCACACATTATGTACATAAAATTTCTGCTTGTTTTTTGTGTTGTATTTTGTTATAGATAATATTTTGCATTTAAATGACTGCATCTTGAATTCTTGATGTTTGAGTGTCTTTCCAATTCGAAAGGAGGGACTGAATGTTTTGTTCTGTTGATGTTGGTGTAAAATCTAAAAGTAGAAGGGTACATGTTTCTGGTATTTTATCCTGAAATAAGGAATCATACAGTGTGGTTTAGGGTTAGCATCCATATTTGTTTCCATAAAGGTGATAATTGTGGATTCATTGTGATAGAAAGATTAATGATATCAATATAAGACCCTTGGTTAAAATGACTGAAGTTGGTTTTCAAAATTTCACATGCATTGCATACTTCCCAAGAAGGAAAGAAAAGGCTACCTCCCTCCACTTCAACTTGAATCCGTCTCACTATATTTGTATGTTGCTGAGGATGTCCACTTTCCAGGAAGTAGATCAAAATTTTCCAATACTGACTGACATTGTAAAAGACCAGTTTTCATATAAATCACATTAGTTTTGGTGGGTCGCCCGTAAAGTCAGAGAGTAAGGGATAAAGTACCTCATTCATAAAATTTGTATTATTTAGAAAGTGGAATTGATTTGCCTCCACAGGTGCCTGACTGCCTGTACAAAAAACTGAATGTACTGTCTCTCCTTATGAGGGGGAAGGGGGATAAACTGTTGTACTAAATGAAAGATATTTCACTTTTATTTTTCTTCTCTTTGTACTAGATGAAATTATGAATTCAAAATTTAACCGGTTGAATTTCTGCTTCTGATTCTATGATACTTTAATTTTATTTTATTTATCTTTGTACTAATGTTTGACTATAATATGATTTACTGATTCACAAGTATCTGCAAAATGTGCAATAAGAAATAATATTTACTTTTCTTCTTTCCTTTTATGTTGAGCATTTTTTTGTGGTTAAACTGATACTCCCTTTTATTTTGTTAACTTTATCTTATTGATAATTGGTCTAGCTTGTTGACAGGCTTTTCTCTGTTCATTGTGGTACTGATTTGACAGGAACAAGCTCCTGAGCAGTTTAAGATTGTAATACCAAAAATTCCTGCATATTTTACGGTATGCAAAATTTCCTCACGAATCACTTGTGGCAATTGAAACATGAACCTTTTCATTTATGATAATTGGATCTAGAGGCTATTCTATCTCTGGTTTTGCACAATGTTCTTTTAATGGTTGTTGTTTGTGTTGATACCTGGGGATTGTTAGAAAGCCTAGCTATTGCTGAGATTTGGAACTGTAGCTTGGCCTTAGAACCAATGCTTTTTTGACATCTTTTCTTTGATACCCAAAGTTTTGTTAAACGCTACAGTAGACAACTAAATCAACACTTTCAGATGGAAGTATAAGCATTCCATTAAATCAACAACTAGCTTGTTTCTTAAAGTTTGTGCAATTCAAATGCTAACTAGAAACATTTGGAGGGAGGTGCTACTAGCTCTCCTTTCGTATGACATGGACCCTCATTGATCTTCGGCCTACATAAGGGTATTTCTTACCCATCCTATTAATCCTACTCCTTTATCAAGAGGGGGAGCTTAAGAGCTTTAGGTTTAAGCCTTGAAATCACATCTTTGAGCTGCTTGAGGCCAAAGCCGAGCTATTTGTTGCGTGCAGAAAGCATAAATGGATTTCTTTTATGCTGCTTTGAGGAAGTTGACATTCAACAGATTCCATCAAATGTACTGTCTATTCAAGCTTTAGTTCGATTTTTTGGGTTGAAATGAACTGAAGATTTTGGTTGTGATTAGAGCTGTTTTCAGGATTAGTAATTGAAGCTGCATTATGTTTAACACAACTCAATCAAACTACAATAGTACATTCCCCGTTGAACTAGCAGGACTTGTTTGTTGTTGAAGAACCCATGTATTTGGTCTCCGGTTTTTGAAGAGGATAAGTTCTGTCTAATCAAATTATTAACGCAGTATGAGATTAATGAGTATAGAAAGGCTTTTTAATACTGGAGTTTGTTGAATATATTTCTAGCTTTGCCTCTTGACTATGAAAAGATTGCTCCGTAAGTAAGGGAAAGTATTTGATCAAGCATGGGTATTTTGGTTGAATTAATCATTATTGTTAAGGGCGGTAGGTGCACTCTAGGCACTAGAATCCTTATACTGCCTAAGATGCGAGGTGCATAAAAAGCGTTTGCTTGAGCGAAGGTGCAATTTTTTTGTATGTATGATTGCATGTGTGATTTTATTGAATACACTTGGGACATGTTTGGATGCTAGAATGTAATTGCATAAAAATATAATTACTACCTAGAAATTACACGATTGTGTAATTATAAGTTCTAATTCTGCGGACATATTTGGCAGCCAAAGTGTAATTACATCTGAATTTCTTATGTCTTGTTTGGTAGTGCAAATTGTAATTACACAAATATCTAAGTTTAAATTGTAAAATAATTTTAATTATTAAAAAAACATCTATAATATTTTAAAACATTCTCTAATCTCTAAATATTTAAATAAGTGCTCGACAATAAAATTACTAATAAAAATAATAATAAATAAATTTCAAAATCAGAATGAGAATTTTAAAGTATTTTACTAATAAATAAATAAAGCTCTATCTAAATATAACTGGGACTTCTAATCATAAAAGACTCCTTAAAACAATAGATGCTTTAATTAAAACAATAAACTTTAAACAATTGGACTCTAACTCTGAGCATAATTCGACATTCCCCCTCAAGCTTGCGAATGAATATCCGTGATTCCCAACTTGCTAAGAATATCTCGAAAAGCTTTGCATGACAGTCCTTTCGTTAGTATATTCGCTAACTGGCCCTTTGTTGAGACGAATCGAGTGCAAATCAGTAAACTATCTATTTTCTCCTTAATGAAATGTCTATCAACTTCTATATGATCTGTTCGATCATGCTGAACAAGATTATGAGCAATATTGATAGCTGATTTATTGTCACAATAGAGTTTCATGGGCCCTTCTCCCGTAATGCTTAGGTCATATCTTCACCCAGAGTAATTCACATACTCTCAGTGTCATCAATATGTATTTTGATTTAGGTCATATCTTCACCTAGAGTAACTCACATACTCTCGGTGTCATCAATATGTATTTTGATTCATCACTTGTCTAGCAATCACATTCTGCTTTTTACTTCTCCATGTTATAGTATTTCCCCTAGTATCGTACAATACCCAAATGTTGACTTATTGATGACTAAAGATCCTGCATATGTTGTACAAACGCAACTTAACTTGAGGTCATCAAAGCTCCTTTGGAAGGGCTTTGTTAAGAATATCTGCAAGTTGCTGTTGAGTAGGAATATAGTTTAGTTTCCTAGTTCCATTGCTGACTTTATCTGAAATAAAGTATTACGGGACAAGGAGGTTTGATCGTACTGTAGAAAATAGAGGAAAATTATCAGCTCTGTATCATTTCGAAATACATTGGAGGAGTCTATTTATAGATTCTTTACAAAGAGATTTAACCTAGGTAGCTAACTTCTAGGATAGAACTTTATCACTTATCCTATACAAGATAGAACTTTATCTCTTATCACTTATCCTATACAAGATAGAGTTAGTTTAAAATTTAAACCGCAAGTTAGGATTAACATAACCTACTAGTTAGGATATATTTACAACTCCTATTTACACGTCAACCTACACTCCCCTCAAACTGACGTGTATATGTTGTATATACCCAGTTTGGATGAGAATTCATCGAAAGCTGCTCTTGGAAGTGCTTTAGTAAAGATGTCAGCTAGCTAATTTCTGGTAGGAATATAGTGTAGCTTGACAACCCCACTATTCATCTTCTCATAGATGAAGTGTCTATCTATCTCGATATGCTTGTCCTGTCGTGTTGTACTGGATTCTTGGCAATACTCATAGCAGTCTGACTGTCACTATGGATTTCAAATTCTGTTTTTCCATCTAGTTCCAGCTCTGCAAGAAGCTTCTTGATCCATATTCCTTTACATATCCCAAGGGTCATTGCTCTAAATTTTGCCTCAGCACTGCTTTTGGAAACAACAGCCTGTTTTTTACTTTTCTGGGTTACTAAATTACCCCATACAAATGTACAATAGCCACTTATAGACCTTCGATCTGTTATTTCACTAGCCCAGCTTGAGTCTGTATAAATCCTCACAGTTCTATCTTGAGTTTTCTTGAAAATCAGACCTGATCCTGGTGTGAATTTTAAGTACCTCATGATTCTGTTGACTTCTTCCAAATGCTCTTCTCGTGGGTTACTTATATGCTGACTGACTATGCTCACTGAGTATCCAATATCAGGTCTAGTGAGTGAAAGATAGATTAGTTTCTCAACCAATCTTTGGTAGGACTCTTTGTTAACAGGATTCCCAATTCCATCTTTACTGAACCTCAAGCCAGGATCCATTGGGGTGTCAGCTGGTCTACACCCGAGCATTCCAGCTTCTGTGAGAAGGTCTAAAATGTACTTCCTTTGGTTGATAACCAGCCCTTCATTAGATCTCGCCACCTCCATTCCCAAGAAGTACCTGAGGCTTCCCAAATCCTTGGTCTCGAATTCCTTTGCCAAGCCTGTTTTCAGTCTTTCTATCCCTTCAACATCATTTCTAGTGATAATTATATCGTCAACTGACAATTAAGAGAGTTATTTTAACACTAGGTGCAACCTTTCTAAACAGAGTATGATCTGCTTGTCTTTGTTTGAAACCATTCTGAACCATAGCCCTCGCAAACATGTCAAACCACGCCCTGGGAGATTGCTTTAATCCGTACAGGGATTTATTCAATTTGCACACGGTCCTCTTTGTTGCATTGCCTTCTAATCCTGGTGGAACTTGCATGTATACTTCTTCCTCAAGGTTCCCATTCAAAAAAGCATTTTTTATATCCAACTGATGCAATTTCCAGTCTTTGTTCATAGCTACTGATAGTAACACTCTAATGGTGTTCAACTTGGCCACTGGTGCAAAGGTCTCTTGATAGTCCTGTAAGTTGACAGAACAGGAAGAAACAAAATTTTATATTCTGTATTTTGTTATTGCTCAATCAAAATTACATCTCTCGATACACACTTATATAGGCTCTAGGTCTTTTAGTACATTAAGAAGACCTTCTCAAGATAACTTTTAGTTCTAATCTACTAAGTTGATAGACTCTAACTATAATAAGGAGTCCTACTAAGGATAAAATCTAATCTATTAGGGAGATAAACTTTAAGTAGGATAATTACTACATTATTTACAAAGGCTGAAATTTCTCTCGGATAACTCACAAGTCCACCCCATAAGTTTGAGTGAATCCTTTAGCTACTAGCCTCGCCTTATACCTCTCAATACTTTCATCTGAGCGGTATTTAACTGTAAATACCCACTTGCACCCAACTGCTTTTTTCCTTCTGGCAGATTAGTCAGACTCCAGGTTTTATTCTTTTCCAGTGCTTTGACCTCTTCCTCGACGGCTCTTTTCCACTCAGGATGCTCCAAGGCCCCTTCCACTGTCTTAGGAATTCTCACATTGTCAACACTAGCTGTAAAGGCTTTAAAACAAGATAACAATTTTCCATAGGCAACAAATATGTTAATAGGGTGAGCAGTACACTTTCTTACCCCCTTTCTAATAGCAATAGGAAAATCATCTAAACCACTAGTAGCAGGAACTTGTGAGATAGTGTTACCATTTGTTTCCTCAGCAGCAGGACTCGAAACTGGTTCTTGAACTGTGTTAGGTTGTCTAATAGCTTCAGTTGGGGCTCATTTTCTTCTTGTATAAACACTGAGTTGTCTTTGTGGAGTTTCAGAAGTTGGGGACATATGTGGTACAATTTTTAGTGTTGGAGGAGGTGTTGTGAAGGGGCTGCTCAGCTTTGATTGAGGAGAGGAAGATTGAGGAGAAGGAATATCCTCTAGGTCATTAGATACATCATCCATAGTTTCATTAGAAATGGGTAAAGAAGGCACAATTTCTGGAGTGGCAGTATGTTCATCAAGGATTGGTAAGGAAGGAATGGGCTGCATGTCACACAAGGACTGAAATTCCTTGTATTTCTCCCCCTGAATTTCAGAACCTGCAAAGTAGGGTTTATTTTCAAAGAATGTGACATCAAAAGAAATATATGTTTTTCTAGTAGTTGGGCAGTAACATTTGTAACCCTTTTGACTCGCGGAATATCCTATAAACACACACCTTATGGATCTAGGATCAAGTTTACCCGAGAATTACTGTGTATATGGACAAAAGCTGTACACCCAAACACCTGAAGTGAGAGACCAGAGGACAAGGGTGTATAGTGCGGAAAAAGAGTCAACAAAATCTCAGTAGGAACTTTGAAGCCAAGAGGTTTACTAGGCATCCTATTAATAAGGTATGTGGCTGTAATAAGAGCCTCCCCCAAAGGTATTTAGGCGCATTAGCAGAAAACAAAAGAGATCTAGTGACTTCAAGTAAGTGTCTGTTTTTCCTCTCAACTAATTCATTCTGTTGAGGGGTATTTACACAAGAAGTTAGATGAACAATTCCCTTTTCCCTGAAATAATTTCCAAGAGATTTGCTTAGGTATTCACTCCCATTATCACTCTTGACAACTTTAATTTGTTTCTCAAACTGAGTTTCAACCATATGATAAAAACTTTTAAACACATTTTCAACTTCGGATTTTTCTCTCGTCAAGAATGTCCAGGTTGTCCTAGAGTAATCATCAATAAAGGATATAAACCATCTAGACCCAGAAATACTTTTGACTTTAGAAGGGCCCCAAATGCCACTGTGAATAGTAGAGAAGGGTGATGTAGGTTTAAATGTAGAAAAAACATATGGTTGTCTTGTATGTTTGGCCAATTGACACACTTCACATGTAAAAGATGCTGGATTTTTATTAATAAAGAGGGTAGGAAACAATTTAGCAAGATATGAAAAGCTTGGATGTCCTAATCTATAGTGCCAAAGCATAACATTATTGGATGATAGATAGGAAGGTAAAATAGAAGTCTGAAGACAACTAGGAATTGTCTGATTTGAAGAGGGTAGACCATCAAGAATGTATAAGCCATTACACAGCCTAGCACTGCCAATTACCACCTTCGAGCCCTGTGCTTGAAAAACACAACCATCAACTCCAAAATTAACACCACATTCAATATCCTTAATCAATTTACTGAGAGACAACAGATTGCATGCTAGTTTAGGAACAAAAAGCACATTTGATAATACTAGCTTTGAACAAAATCGAATGGAACCACTTCCTTTCACATTTGAGAGGGAACCATCTGCTATCTTGATAGAGAAAGGGGAGTTGTGACTGCTATACGTATGGAAGAGACTTGGATTCCCTGTCATGTGGTCAGAGGCACCAGAATCCACTATCCAATTTAATGAATTCACTGTGGCCAAGTGAGCTTTCTTCTGAAATCTGGATCTGTGAACTGTTGGATCTGGAAAACCAGCAGACTGGGACCAAGGAAGAGATGCATCTGACATCTGAAAATCAGATGAACGAGGGCTGGTTTTAGAGCTTACTTCTGAATTTGAGGGCTCCGAGGTAACCATAGATGATTGTAAAAAACAATCAAGGAGTGAAAAAAAATATTTAAGAGAGATAGGATCGACCTATTGATACCATGTAGAAAACAGAGGAAAATTATCAGCTCTGTATCATTTCGAAATACACTGGAGGAGTCTATTTATAGACTCTTTACAAAGAGGTTTAACCTAGGTAGCTAACTTCTAGGATAGAACTTTATCACTTATCCTATACAAGATAGAACTTTATCTCTTATCACTTATCCTATACAAGACAGAGTTAGTTTAAAATTTAAACCACAAGTTAGGATTAACATAACCTACTAGTTAGGATATATTTACAACTCCTATTTACATGCCAACCTACACATACAATTTAAAGAATTACCAAGAAAAATAATACCCATTTCAGTTGTTTTCCCTTTCTATCAGATGATAAAGTTTCGTTAAATATGCACGGTTGTGCCGAGCTTTATATGCAACTATATTAGGACATTTATATTGTGTTTTCTTTTAATGCTTGTACTTCATTCTTCATTTACCGATTATGCAGCATTGGAAATTATGTTGATGAACATCCATATGTTTGTAGGGAACAGGAGATCTAATGACCGCACTTCTACTTGGGTGGAGTAATGTAATTTCCTTGTTTTTACTCCTGCCTTAGCTTGGTGAATAAACATTTAAGTTCTTAGATATCCATTTTGTTCTGTTCAGAAATATCCCGACAACCTTGATAAGGCAGCGGAGCTTGCAGTATCAAGTTTGCAGGTATTTATCGTTTTAATCTTCTCTTGTATCTATAGTCTGTGTAACATAATGCACTTCTAGAGCGATTAAAAGCCTTTCTTCTATCTGCATGCTTAGGTAGCAGTCATTAATCTTCATATTTTGAGCTTACGTGCACTTTCATAAGCATTTCTAGTAATAAATGGTCATAGGAATCTTCATTATTCTATTCAAAATCTAACGTGCAAATAGTATCTGCTTCATTATTAGGAGCGATAATGGCTTGGTTCGGTTTTGGTTTTTAAAAATGAATCAAATACCATAACTAACCGAACTGACCCGAACCAACTTTTGTTGGTTTGATTCATCAATATGTTTGTTTTTAAAATAAAGAATTTCTTTTTATATAATGTTTTTCATTAGAAATAAAATATTCATGTTTATATTATAATTAAAAAAAAATACATTTCGGTTTGAATACTTATGGTTTTTGACTTATTGATAGAAAGCCAAAATGAATGCATTCAATTATAACCCAAACAAGAATCAAACCAAAATAAGAAAGCTGATGATAAACTATGTAATCTTGGAATCTCTAAAGGATTAGATTACATGGTTGCTATGGGCCTTGTATCAATTGTTTTTACAATCAAGTATGGTTAATCTTTAATTTTTCTTACTGATATACTTTAACATGGCCTATTTATAGATGTATACACAGTTGCAATTGGTGGATTCCCCTTTTTCAATAGAGACACAATGTTTATAGTACCTCAGGATTTTTGTCTGAATTTTGCTCTTATGCTTGAGTATCATAGGCTACTTTGTGGAAACCATAAGCATTCATGGGTAAGGGTATAACCAGTACACTTGTGTTTGCAAGTTACTCGGGTTCAGCAAAAAAAAAAAACTTGAATTCATCTTGGTCATTGTCAAGTTGAACTTGAGCAAGTAACATGAGCTATAGAGCGTATCAAATTTTAGTATTTTGATGCTATTGTGTTTGCAAATTACTCTGGTTCAGCTAAAAAAAACTCGAATTCATCTTGGTCATTATCAAGTTGAGCTTGAGCAAGTAACATGAGCTATTGAGTGTATCAAATTTGAGTATTTTGATGCTTGTCTCGAGTAGCTCGTAAGCTTAGTTGAGTTTTTATGTTTAATATATTTTTTGTTCTTAATTATAATCTCAACTTGAAATAAGTAATTGTTGTCAAGTATGAGCATCAAATTTATATTTTACTAGTTGAAGACTTAGTCTAACCTAATCGAGCTTGAGCAATTTGATTTTCATCTTAAATCAGGCTTGAGCTTTAAAAGTGAAACTTCATCAAGCTTGAATTTAGTTTTGAGCCTCTAGTTTCAAGCTAAGCTTGAGTATGTTATAGCTTGACTCACTCAATTTCACCCCTATATATGGGAACAGAACTTCCATTTATCTTCTGCAGTTTTATTTGGCATGCTTAGTTAACTATCCCTTGCAGTTTTGTTCGTGTGAATAATTTATTTTCAAAACCATATTTTCATTCATGTTTCGGTTTTCATGTAGGCACTTCTGCTAAGGACAGTGAATGACTATACAAGTGCCGGATTTGATTCAGAATCGAGCAGCCTGGAGATTAGGTTGATTCAGAGTCAGGATGACATCCGTGAACCGAAATTGACATTCAAAGCTCATAAATACACCTGAAAGACAATACATGATGAGTGATGTGTATTGAACTACGATGATCCTCGTTTTTTTTTTCTTCCGTAAAGGGTACAATGCTATACAAAGTTTATACCCATTGTGTTAGAATAAAGAAAAGAGATGCGAGAAACTGGATGGATGGGATACTTGTGTAATAAACGATACGTCACTTTCGACCAAACCAAACATGTTGTGAGTACATTAGAGTGTAGTACTTTCAATAGCTGTAGAGATAGAATCTCTTCCGTTTACTTTGAAGAAATTTTGGATTCTGCTTTCTTTTAAGTGAGATTCTCGTTTTAAAAATGATACAAACTCCTGTTTTTTTTATTTGATCTTTGCATCAGATTGATGATAATTTTGATTTGTTGTTGCATGGTATTCTTAGACAAAAGTTGATATTAATAGGTTGGTGTTAATATTAGTCCTCTCTGGTATTAAAAGAAAAAAAAACTATAAACTAATAAACGGTAAACTACACCAATAGTCACCCAACTATTGATGCTTTTATATTTTGGTAACAAACTATTTTTTTGGTAAAATTGTCACTAACATTACATATATATTTTATTTTGATTGCTGACTGTTAAGTTTTCGTCAAGTTTTAACGGAGATAGTGGCGTGGCCTGGTATAATAACCATTATAGTATCTAAAACTTATGTATTCTATCAATTAAATTCTAATTCAAAATAACTCAACAAATTTTAAGGCCAAACCCTAAATTCTCTATTATCTTTCAAAGTAGGACTTAATTTATAGAATGCATACATTTTTGGAATTAAAATGGTTGTTATACCATGCCACATCACTATCTTTGTTAAAATTTAACGAAAACTTAATGGTCAGTGGCCAAAATAGAAAATATATGTAACGTTAGTTATTTTTTGTAAAAAAAAATAGTTTGGCGACCAAAATAGAAAAGATAGTTGGATGATTATTGGTGTAGTTTATCCTTAATTTTTTAATGACTTTTAAGTAAATATTAAAATTCTCAGGGACTAGACATACAATTAACCATGGGTTGAATAACCTTTCATTCGCACACATGTAGCTTTGGTGGGTGAGCCTCTCAACCAAGATTTTTGCATGCACAAGGCATCGAACTCGAGACTTGCTCAAGCGATACTAAGCTACTTACGACTTATTAGACCACATCATACATTTTAAAATAGTTTCTTAATAGTTCGTACCCTTTACATAAAATTTTTCGTCTGTCCGTCCCTGAGTCCAAACACGAGACTGAGTCACTCACCGAGTTGCAAACTGCCGTGAATTTCAATTGTAAATAGTAGACGAGTGTGTAAATAGCACCACAACCATAATAGTAATGTCATAGTACCACAACCATGAATCACCAACAAGCACCACAAGCATAAATCAGCAGCAACCAAATCCAATAGTAGAAAAACAGCATGCCAATGGGCAGTGCGGATTCAATATAACGTTGCCAAGGATGCAGGAAGCACATACCTCATTTCCTTGTATACAACCAACCTCCCTTATTTGATCATTTGTGATACGCGTTAACAATCAATTTCAAAATCCTCAACATTATGAGCAAGTAAATTTGGCCAATTGGTCAATGTACTCATCTTTGTTCCTTCATATTTTCTTAGGTCGTGTGTTCTAGATCCTCTAAAAACATACCTTTCTTCCCCTCCCCTTTAAGCAGGATTAGAATTAGAAATTATCAAAAAAAATCGTCAACATTATACTGGCAGCCCAAAACTACCCTTCACGGTCCTTCAACATTAAACTTAGGGTAAAATATATAAGTGGTCATTAAACTATACCAAAAATTACAAAATGGTCACCAAACTTTCAAAAATTACATAATGGGCCTTAAACTTTAGTTTTTGTTACAAAATGACTATGGAGCCGTTAACTGTTGTTAATCGGGTAACATGACAGTTACGAAAATTTATATAACAGCACATTTAATCCTCCATATTTACACATTCAATCAATTTAGACATTAATAATGAGGTTTAAATTAGGACTAAATTGATTGAATGTATAATATGGAGGATTAAATGTGTTATTATTAAAATTTTCATAGCTATCACGTCATTCAATTAACAATAGTTAACAGTTCAGTGACCATTTTATAGCAAAAACTAAAGTTTAATGCCCATTATGTAACTTTTGAAAGTTTGGTGACCATTTTATAATTTTTGGTATAGTTTAGTGACCATTTGTATACTTTGCCCTTAAACTTAACATGCCCTCTCAAGGGAGGAGACCAAACCAAGTTCCTATTTACTTTATTATTAGGCTGATGAATATTAAAAATGTTCGAAATTGAGATAAACTCATTCATTAATAAAAAGACAATTATGACCCTTTAGAACGGACCATCACCCCAAACGAAGTAACACTAGATGGAAAAGTTGTTTACCATCGAAGCATTTTCGATGAAAACGAATCGTGTTCCTGAAAAGTCAAATGAACCAAGAAATCCATCTTCCATAAATGCTCAAGATGGTTTTACGAACAACATTGCGTCAAGTACGTACAGAATGCCACGCGATTAGTAGGGAAAGTCACTTGAAAATTTCATAACTTGCACCAAGAAATTCAAGTCGTCATGAATGGACACATGAGAAAAAATATGATCTATTTTTTTCCAATCCAAGTGAAAGAAGGAACAAAGGGAGCTGTTAGTCGCTAAAACACCCCTTTCAGCTAGTTCACATTTAGTGGGAATCTAACCCAAAAGCAATCTTCACATAAAACATTTTACCCATTTATATATCGTATTAAAAAATTAGGTTCAGATTTTAGGGTTAAGTTTTAAGGTTAGGATTTATGATTAGGGTTTAAGGAATTAGGGTAGAGTGTATTTTTTATGGTTTATAGTTTAGGATTTAGTAAAATTTAAAGTTAAAACTTATAATTTAATTGTTTAGTGTTGAGCATAGAAAATGACAGTGAAAAGGTAGAATGCATTTTTGTTCCTTTTCTAGTGCTAAATCAAACCAAATCTAAGATCATATATTATCTAAGGGAGCACTACTAGCCACACAGGAAGATCTCGCCCATTTAATACAATCGTTAGGCACAAGACCATCTCATAAGAACACGAGAAATTATTCCCAGACATGCACCTCCCAATCGAACAGATCTCTACGCAAAGGCAAAATCCACTTCCATTGATCGTCATCCCACTACCCAAAATCATCAATCTTTCATGTTTTCTTAGACGGGAAAGCGAAAATCCTAGAAGAGTAATATTTGAGAGTATAATTAACCCAACAAACTTGAACTCTAAATTTAAATCTCTAACCTTGAACTCTAAATTTAAAATTTAAACAATAAATCTAAAATTTAAATCTCTAACATTGAACTCTAAATTTTAAACCCAACAAACTTGTATAATTAAAATTTATACAATATATGTATCAAAATAGTTTTTATATTTAATTCATATTCACGTTGTTTATTTCACATGTCATGTAGTGTTTTATTCGTATTTTTAGAAGCATATTAGGTGCTAACAAGGGTTTCGGTCCCTAATGGTCTAGCCTCAACGGTCGTCATTAGTGTTTCAGGTTTCGAGTTGGTCATTTCCTTTCGATCGGTTCCGCGCTTCCCCTGATCGTCTAGTCGGGTGCTTTGGTGGTCTGTGGGTCTCGACGGTGGTGGGGTTTTGATTCTTCGGCTTTTGCTCTAAGGTTCGTTTTGCTCCTCCTTTGTGGTTTTCTATATGATCGGTTCTCCTTGCCCTTTTGATTATTCCGATAGTGGTGGTCGGTGTTAGGGGTCTGAGGTCTGTTCTTGGGTTGTGGTGCTCTTCTCTTTTTGCTTGTCGCTTCCTTGCTCCTGCTCTTGGTTTGGTTTCGGTTGTCAAAAGAGGTTTCGTCTGAGGCTTTGGTTTTGTTTTGATTCTCTTGGGTCTCTATTTTTTGGGTGGTTCTTTCTGTGGTTGTTTTGTTGAGGCAGCCGGTGTGCTTGTGTGCTCTTTCGTTGGGTGAAGTGGCCTCATCTGTTTTTAATGCGTGCTTAGTCCTTTCTCTTGGCTCTTGAGTGATTGTTCGGTTGGTTTGGTGTTTCTAGACCTCGACACTGTGCTTCTGGTTGCTGGTTTATTGATGGCGAGGTTGGCTTGGAACTTTAGGGGCTTAGGGAATAAAGAAACGGTTAGGGCTTTTAAGAATGCTAATTTCAAGTTTCACCCAAGTATCATCTTCCTCAGTGAAACGAAACAAAAAAGAAGATATTTGGAAAAGATTAGGATGAAGATGAAATTTGATAACTCTTTTTATGTTAACCCCATTGGAATTGCTAGGGGCCTTGCTCTTTGGTAGAAAAGTGAAACTCGTATTTCTGTCCTCAAGTCTGACAAAAACTTTATTGATACGAGGATTTCCATGTATATTCGGTACTTTTATCTATGGTCCCCCGTATTTGGAGGAGAAACAAACTTTCTGGGAAATGCTCGCTAACTTAAGGAACGACTTGAATGAGAAATGGTGCGTAATTGGAGATTCTAACATTGTGGTTTGCCCGAAAGAAAAGGAGGGATGTGCTCCCTTTGATCATACGCTTGCAAAATGGTATTTTGATTTTATCAATAGATCTTGCTTGTTCGATCTCCCTACTAAAGGAAGCACGTTCACTTGGTCTAATAAGAGGAGCGATGAAGAGGCTATTCTAGAAAAACTTGATCGTGTCTTATCCTTTGTCGAATGGAGCTTTCAATTCCCTAAGGCCATCTCCCTTCTTGACGTTGCCATTGCTTCTGACCATGCGCCTATCATTTTGCTCCTTAACGGGTTGTGCAAAAAAAAGTAAGAAAGATTTCAAGTTTGAATCTAAATGGCTTCTAGAGGAAGAGTGTCATTAGAAAGTATGGAAAGAACAAGAGAACAATGAAAAACTCCTTAGCAAGATCAAAATAAAGCAAGAGAAATCGCTTACCAGTAGTGAAGCTAAAGAGGTAAAAGAACTCAAGAAAGAGCCTGATAAGCTGTGGGAAAGCGATGAGAGACATTGGCATCAGCGAGCTCGAATTGATTGGCTTAAGCTCGGGGATCGTAATACTAAATTTTTCCATGCTACTCCGATTCAGAATTGAAGAACAAATGCCATTTGTCGGGTGAAAAATAGTATTGGTGAATGGCTCAAGGATGACTCGGCCATTGCTCTTTTCTTTTAAGAGAACTTTCAAAAGGTTTATACTAAAGATCCCACAATCGATTCCGACAGTATCTCAGGTATCCTTCCCTCAATCATTTCAGACGAGATGAACTCGAGGCTTTGTCAAAATGTTTCCGAGGAAGAGATCAAAGAAGCAACTTTCAGTATGGGGGCTTTGAAATCTCCAGGTCCGGATGGCTTCCCAGGTACCTTTTACCAATCATTATGGGACACTATCAAAGAGGATATTATCATAATGGTTGACAATTTCTTCAAGTATGGTACCCTTGACTCGGATATCAACAAAACTAATATTGTCCTTATTCCTAAAAAAAGAATTCTTGTGAAGTCAATCACTTTCGACCGATTAGCCTTTGTAACTTCTTCTTGAAGATTATCACCAAGATTTTGGCTTCAAGACTCAAGATTTTCCTCCCGGATATTATCCCTCCGTCACAATCGGCCTTTATGAATAGAAGGCTTATCCATGGTAATGTTATCATTGCTCACGAAGCCTTCCATGCGATTAAAAGAAGGAAGAAGGGCATGGATGGTATTATGGATCTTAAGATCGATATGGAGAAAGCTTATGATAAGGTTGATTGGGATGTGCTTCAAAGAGATACGCAAAAGATGGGTTTTTATGATTGATGGGTGCGGAGAGTTATGCAATGTGTAACTTCCCTTTCCTTTTCCCTGGTCATAAATGGGGAAAGACGTGGGGAGTTCTTTTCGACCAGAGGTCTTCGACAAGGGGATCCCATTTCCCTTTTCTTGTTCCTTATCGTTTCTAATGTTTTCACATGGTTATTGGATAGAGAGATAAACAACTTTTCTTATGAGGGATTCAAAATTAAAAGACTTTGTCTGGTTCCGAGCCACCTCATATTCACTGACGATTGTATTTTGTTCACCAAAGCCGACGAGGTAAACTATGGATCAGTGTTGAAAATTTTGGAAGACTTTCAGGTTGCAACTGGTCAAATAGTTAACTTTGGCAAGTAAACGGTTTCTCCCTCTCAAAATATCAGTATTAGCCAAAAAATCCATCTCTCGAATTTGTTGGGTTTTGGATTAATAGAAGAGGGTAATACATATTTGAGACTTTCGTTTATTTGGGGTCATAGTAAGAAAGAGGCTCTTATTTTTATTAAAGAAAGGATCAGAAACAAGTTGCAAGGATGGAAAGCTAAATTCTTGTCTCAAGCCGGTAAAGAATTGCTTATCAAAGCGGTGGTGCAGGCTATTTTTTTATGTTGTGCAATGTTTCTTGTTATCGGCTACTTTCTATGACGAGCTATATTCTTTGATTAGTCGTTTCTGGTGGAATAATTCAAATGAGAAAGAAAGAGGAATCCATTGGTTGAATTGGAAGTAACTGTGTCTCCCAAAAGATAAAGGCGGACTAGGGTTTAGGGATCTGAAAACTTTTAACCAAGCTTTGGTGGCTAAAGTGGCTTGGTGGGTTATTAATAATCTAGAATCTCTATTGGAAAGAACTCTTAGGGGCATCTATTTTCCTAATGATAATATCTTTTCTGCTCCAGCTTGTCATAATCCTTCTTGGGCATGGATCGACATTAAGGATGGTATTAAGACCATATCGAATGCCTCTCTCTAGAGAATCAGGAATCAAAGAATTGTGTCTATTTGGAAGGATAACTGATTCCCCTTTTCTCTTCTTTCTCGATTTTAGCACCCAAACCTCCTTGAAGTCGGGATTTGACTATTTACAGGCTTATTATTAAAAATTTGAGAGAATGGGACCATGTCAAACTTGCCAGCATGTTCTCCCCTATTGAAATGAAAGCTATTTTATTGATCTCGATTGGAGGTCCTCGAATCAAGTATTCTTTTATTTGGGCAGGGAAATAGAATGAAGAATACTCGGTTAAGTCTGGGTATATAACACCCTAAAACTTTGTTAAACAGTATTAAGATCATTTGGTACTAAGTTAATAGCTTAAAAGCTAACTTAGTGACTAAAATGACAAAAATGGAAAAGTTAGGATTT
This sequence comes from Hibiscus mutabilis, assembly GCA_019671005.1. Classification (NCBI taxonomy): domain Eukaryota; kingdom Viridiplantae; phylum Streptophyta; class Magnoliopsida; order Malvales; family Malvaceae; genus Hibiscus; species Hibiscus mutabilis. The sequence goes on from CM033723.1 coordinate 37,938,712, forward strand.
CTTTAATTAGGAGCTTTAGAAAAGGAATTTTTGAGGTTTAAAGGTATTATGAGATAGAGGATAAGCATATGAGGGTACATGCAAAATTAGGTTAAAATCCGATAAAATTGGAATGGTAATTAAAGGTTAAAGTTTAGTGACCAAAATGACAATTTTCAAAGGTTGGTTGCTAAATCATAAAGAAAGGAAAAGTTTAAATCCATAATAAAGGATTTGCTCAATAATTAATTTTATCCTGTAGATGGATAAATTCAGTTAGTGAGTAAAATCTGATATAGGTCCCGGGAATGAAAATATAGTATAAGATATCGAATTTGGATCGAATAAAATTATTAAGTGTGCTCAGACCAGAGAAACACTAGGATGAGTGACCTTCGGGAATGTCCCATAAAAGTCAGGAATGTCCCATAAAAGTATTTCTGGTCGATATTTTAGACTCATTAAGAGTGGAGAATATTCATATGGATTTTCGATAAATGATTTTTAAGAGAAATTTTACTCGATGGGGGATTTTCGATAATTATCAGAATAATAGACTGAGTTAGGAAAATTCAGTCTAAGTCCTTAGGAAAGGAAGTTTTTTATGATATAATAGTATTAATTTTCTGAATATGGAAAGATAAAATTTTCGGAATAAATCTGATAGCTCGGTAAAGGTAAAATCGTAGTAGAAGTGTTTTGTGAATATCAGGAAATCAGATCGAATTGAAATTTTAGAGGTTGTTCCATAAGCCATGAAAAATCATAAAATAATATTTATGGAATTTAGATATATGAGATTTTTGGATTAGATTCGATAGTTCGATTAATGAAAAATCGTATTAGGTGATTATCATATATTTGGATCGAATAAAAAAATCATAAAATAATTTTTTTATGATTTCTTTGGAAGTGGTCGGTTATGAAGGAACCAAATTGGTTCAAATTTAATGGAGTGGCAATTTTAAAGAAGGATTGTAAATTAGGATGTAATTGGGGGACAATTTAGTAAAATGGATTAAAATGAATTTAAAATTCATTTTAATCAAACAAGTGGCAAAATAAGAGTAAAATGAAAAAAAAAGTTGTGCATCTATTTGCTTCAAAAACGTGGGAGAGAGGAACAAAGGATGGAGAAGAAAACTCAATTTTCAAGTTTGATTTGGAAGGCTTTTAAGCAAGATTCAAGGTATGATCCTTTAGAATAATTTGTTCTACATTTAATTCTCTACATTTTGGTAGTAATATTGCATGGTGTTGTGAAGAACTACTTGAGTTATTGATGAGAAAGAATTAAGGAATTGATGTGCTAAGTTGAAGTTAGGACTTGAATTACATGAATTCAATATTGTTTTGATAAAATTAAGCTTGGATTGTGTTTAATTTCATGATGAAGTTAAGAACCCTAACCCCAAAATTTAGGGATTTATTTAGAGAATTGAAATTAAAGGATGTTTATGAAAGATTAAGGCTTGTACATGCTTGATTTAGTGATTGGATTGAAGAATTATGTTGAATTGCATTAAGTGACCAAAACAAAAATTTAGTAAAGTTGGGGGCTGATCTGTTATGGCTGGAAATGATATGAACTTGGATTGAATTGATGAATAGCATGCTTAAATTTAAGAGTTGGGAGCTTGTATCTTTAAGTGACCATTTCGCCCAAGTAGGAAAAATTGAAGGACCAATTCGGATTTGGCTTAAATGAAGGGGAAAATTATGAGAAAAAATATTTTGAGTATATTTCATTGAGTCGAATATATAAAGTTTAATTTTGATGTTTGGATCAAAATAAAGTTCTTGAATGATAGAAGGACCAAAATGGCAAATATGAAGAAGTTTAGGGATTTAATTATGATACTAAAAATTTATGAGTACTTAATTTAGATTATTGATTTAAGTACTTGAATTAAATAAAGGGAGGGAATAGTAGCTTAATTACTTAAAGGACTAATTCGGCCAAGTATGAAAGTTTAGGGACCAATCTGGCAACGTAGTTCCTGATGGAGACTAATTTTGATTTTAGGTTAAATAATTGTTTAAGCCTATTTTGATGAAGGATGTAAAGAGAACTTATGAATAAAAGCTTCATTTAGTTATTTGAAGTAAAATGATAGGACTAAATTGATAAGTTAAGAAATAAGGAGAAGTTATGGTAAATTTAGAAACTAATTATGGGAAGTTAGGTTAAATTTAAATTATGGCAGTAAGTTTAGAAATTCACCATAAATTCTATAAAAAATGGTTAGATGGTGAATTTTATACCGATATAAAGGTATGTCAGTATAGTTTCGTTTCCAACAAATGAAAACTGATTTCGAGTTCCGAGTTAAAAGATATGAATTTTTATTCGAATGAAGGTCAGAAAAATTAGAGAGCAGTTTTCTGCCTGGACAATCTGTGACGTGAATTCAATGATTTTTCATAATTTTTGTAGATTTTATTAATTTATGTGGCTTATACCGTTAGAACCGCTATCGAATTGAGTTTCTCCAATATAAAGAAAATTAAGATCCAGTATGTATTCTGCTCTATACAAGTAAATCTTTGAAGGCAGCGCAAGCTGGCAGAAAATAGAATTTGAAACATTCTATATTTAAATGTTAGTTAGCAAGCTCGAAAGAATTATTGGAAGCTCAAATTGGTCACTAAGGACTATAAGGCCCATTCGGTAATTGCAAAAAAAATTGGGGAAATTTTAGAAATATTTTATTTTCGAATGATTATGTTAAAAAGCAAGATTAAGGTATTGTTAGAATTGAGTCTAACAAATATTTTACTGTATTTAAGTGATTAATGAAGTCGAGTCCGAATCAGAGAGGGTTCGAGTTACTATGAAAGAAAGGATCAAACTAGGACTTAGTGAGGCATCATGTTAAGTGGCCAAGGTGAGTGCATCTTTACTTATTATATATATAAGGAAGACTTGCGATAAGTCGACCTTGATATTAATGAAAATGTATGTTGGCCAAAGTTATGCAAAATGGTATGAAATATTAAATGGCATATGTGATACATTGATATGGTATAAAGATTTATCTAAGATAAATCGGATTTAGATATTGGGTATGAACTGCCGAATATCGACTTATATGATTTACATTGATGCACAATACAATAATGGCAAGTACATATAAAAAATTATGATGAAATATGGGATGTAAATTGCTCGTTTACATGAATGATAAGAATTGATTGATAATGAAATGAAATGCCCAAGTATTATGATATGAGAATTCATAGTATAGTTGGATATGTTTCATGTTTTGTGGCTACTACGGTGTCACATACACCTCGGGGACCCAAGCCCTTGGTGTTGCACTTTGGGGATCCAAGCCCATAGTGCTAAAAGCACTAACGAGGTGCTTTAATGAGAAGCAAAGAGCGTCCTCGAATACGTACTTATCTGTCATGTTCAAGTTAGGCACTATGGTTTCACTTCCACCTTGGGGACCCAAGCCCTTGTGTGCACCCTGGGGATCCAAGCCCACTTTGCTAATGGCATTGACGAGGTGCTTTTATGAGGAGCAAAGAGCGTCCTCGAGTACGTACTCATGTTCACGTTATGTTAGACACTATGGTGTCTTATCAAGATGACTCGCGTACCTTGATCTCATATTATATACTTTGGGCTATCTCTAAAGGAAGGTTATATTGCAAATGATTTCATTATGACTGATAAATACTGAGAACATGATATTTATACTTGTTTTATGATATGATATAAGTTGTACTGGAATCACTTGCCATTTTGCAGGAAATGTATAGCACTGTTAAATGAAAGGGAAATGACTTTGATAAGTTTATTTTATGTTATTCTTATACATGGAAATGCTTTACTTCAATTTATAGTTGCATCACTAAGTGAATACTTAGCGTGTGATGTTTCACATGTAGGTTATTGGAAACTTAACGAAAGAGGAGTCAAGCATGTTGATCAAACTGCAATCTGCCAAACATCAGTAAGACATTCTAAATTATGATATTCTCTAGTGGGCATGTATCAATTTATTCGTTGGTTGTTTTAAAGGTATAAGTTTGACTAATAGTCAAATAAATATGAATTATATGTGTGGTTAGAAAAAAAAGAAAAAAATTACGATTATGAAATTCTATCAAAAAATGTAGTGACATCCTTAATGTGTATTCGTACTACGAGTATACGTTAAGGGTGTTACAGGGTACATTTTTCTATCAAGGTTGTTGACTAATGATTGTGGTCCAGGTAGTAGCAGTGGCATTTCTCAGAATCAACAACCTTGGTGTGCTAGTTGGAGGCTCAATGTCCCTCCAAAGATTTGAAACTTCATTTGGAAGCTTTGCTGTAACGCCCCGAATTTGGGTCTAGAAGTTAGCTAGGTAGATTAGACGGTTCGGGTGAGCCGGATTAGGCGGTTCGAACTAGTTTCGGAAATTAATTCACATTAAATGTTTTAGTGTGAGTTAAAAATATGGAGAAATGTTGGAAAATGTTTAATTAATATATTGAGGGGTTTGGTAAATTCAATTTAATGAAATAATTTTGAATTAAATGACATTTTGGTTTGGTGACTAAAATGTAAAGTTTTCAAAATTGTTTTGGTGACTAAATTGTAAAATGGTCAAAACTTAGAATCTTTAAGGAGCTAATTTACCAATGTTTTTAATCAGACTTTTCCCTTAATTTAGGCTATTTTAAATAGTTTCAAAGTGTTTATTAAATAAAAATAAAATAGATTTTGTTAAAAAGAATTTAAAGGATGATTTACTTTTCTCATGTAACCACTTTTGCTCTCAACTTTTCTCTCAATTTTCCCAGCAGCCAATCTACCTCTCTTTCTCCAAAATGACCAGGAATTAAATGTTCTTTATTTCATTTTGATTTCTCAATTGATTTATTTGATTTCTACATCAAATCTTACTTGTTTTCTTGGAGATTTCACTCAAATCATGTCAATTAAGGGAGAAGCCAACCATTAGAGGTGATTTTCGTTTCTCTCCTCTAATAAAAGGTTTTTTACTGAAATTCTCATGCTCTTGATCCTTTAGAATTGGTTTTTGATGTGTGATGATGAATAAAATAAGATTTAAAAGGTTTAAAGTTAGTTTTAATGAAGAATTGGTGGATCTTTGTTATAGATCTAATTTTTGGTGGTTTTAATTGATGTAGATCACATTTAAGACATGTTTTAATGTTATGGAAAGAGATTTGTAAAAGAAATCCCGAAACTAATTGAATTGCTAATTTTATAGATTGTGAATAGTTAGATTTTGAGGTGATTAGGGTGTTAGAAGGTTGCTGGAGGTATAAGCTAAAGTTGAAAGTGTTTTTAGATGTTAATTGATGTTGATTAGATGTTCAAATGGTTGGTTTATGGTTGGGCTTTGTTTAGGTTGTGTTTGGTGATGTTTTCAATTACTTTAATGAGGCGTTTTATGGTTTTTAGTGAGGCGATGTTAGGAATTGGAGTTGCTGGGATTATGGATGTACAATGATGCATTGATCCTCTGTTATTGTGTGGTTAAAACAGGGGAGATTGATCCTGCAGTGAGTGGTGAAGTTTCGGTAGCTTTGGACGTTTGATTTCGCATCGACAAGTGGAGCTTTGTGTTGTCAGTGAGTGGAAATGAGGTTTACTACTTAATAAAGGTTTGAAAGTGATTTTAGGAGTTTAGATTAAACTTGAAATGCTTGTCTAAGCTCGAAAGTAAGTATTGGACGTTCTCTCTCTCATTTTCGGTTTTGCAAAATACATTCTCATGCACATGTTTATGATTTAGAATACCTACTACTACATGCATATTTTGAATAGAAATATGATTCAAATGATCATATATTGATGATATATGAGTATGGAAAATGATATATGAAAAGGATTTTAAGGATGAGTAATGCATGGTTTATTGCATTGAAGATTATTTGGTTTGATGCATGTGTAAAACAATGAGGTAATATGTTTTAATAGATTATATTGGCAAGTGGAAATGGTTAAATGTTATTGGATATAGTTGGTATGCCATAGGATTTAAAGTGCACTATAATAAGTCGTCTCATGTGTGTCGAGGGGTTGTAATTGTACCGTTTTCTCCACCATGAGAACCGCAGTGGTCAAGGGGTCAAGAGTGTGCCAAATTCTCTCATTGGTGGATTTATACATCATAACCGTTGAAGGGTAGTAGTACAATTTGCTCTGGTTCGAGGATTATGTGAAGTGGTCAAAGGAACCACTTGGGAAATCCGTGTATCTGATGTGTTTTACAAAATAGAAAGATTTGGTTTTGGGTCACTTTAATACCAATATATGAATTGATGTATCATTATAAATGGATTATGTTTGTATAATAGGATTTATACATGTGGTGCTCTTTAAGCTTTGTTATTGGAAGATTTAGCATGTGAAGGCTTAAATTGAGGTTTGCTTGATGTTATGCTAGAAATCCATGATACATGTGTGACCAAAGAGTTTGATGTGCATATTTTGGAAATACATAAGGAGCGTGAGATGTTTTGGCATGAGAATCAATATATGTTTTGAAAGCAAAATGTTTTAAATGCATTAGTGAGTGTTTTTGAGCATCACTCACTAAGCTTTATGTGGTTACGCTCACTTTTCTCATCAATGCAAAAAAAAAAAAGCATTCAGACAGCGAGCAAGCAAGAAGCAATCCAAGGATTGAGCTAATTCAAGTACGGTTTTATAAATACTACGTAGTAATAAATGGCAATGTGACCAAGTTGTAATTGGGAGAGTTCTTATGGTTACTCCATGTTTTGGATATGTTCTATTTGGTGTTTTGGACTTGTAAATTGATATATGCTTTGAATTGGGGGCATTGGGAAGATTTAAGCATGTGGGTAGAAATCATGCCTATAGGTTTGCTTGATGTTTGCTTAAGCTTCTATGATGCCTATGTTTCAATGTTTATGTGATGTTTTGTAGTTCATTAGTTGGTATGATGTTTACATGTTGTTTGAGGCATATTCGATTGAGCCTAAGTGTCATATGTTCGACCAAGAGGTCATTACAGACCCAGCCTTGCACAGGGGTATCGATACGCCTAGCTCTGTATCGGTATGCCCATCAGAAAAATACACTAGGTGTCGGTACACGGGCAACCGTATCGGTACGTCTTTTAGCTACTAGAATCCCCTATTTTGATATCGAACTACTAGTATCAGTAAGCGAGAGGACCATACCTATACCCTTTGCAAAATAAACCCGTATCGATACTGGCACGAGGTGTATCGGTACCAAGTCTGTTATTTCTGGTAATTGTTTTGCTGAAGTTTGAATCTTTGCAGTTTAGTCCCTGGTATATGCAATTAACCAAGCTTGGATGGTTGTTTAATGTTGAAATTTAACCGACATGCAAGTAACCTGATTAATTAAGGTTTGATAACTTTGGATTTAAGCAAGTCCCCTCAATTTTCCATAATTGCATTTTGGTCCCTAAATAGCAAATGCGTTTAATTAGATGTCTAACCGATGTTCGTTTCATTCGATAACTCACCTGATGCCAGCATGCTCACCTTAGAGATTAATTATGCATTTAGACAAGATAAAAGGAAAAAATGGACCTTGGTTTAAGTATTTCGATCGGGTTTGTCTCAATCATTTTCATGGTGCCTTGACTTTTTGTGCTAAATGTCCAAGATGTGGGAAGGAAAACAAGAGTTTAGAACACTTGATATTCTTCTACCCTTTTGCCCAAGCTATCTGAAGAGCTTCCGGCTTTAGCTACTCACCATATCTTTTTGGTTTTCCTGGTTTTGGTAAGTGGTTTAATTCTTCGAGATAAGGGGAAGTTCTTCGAAGGATGTGAGTTGATTGCCTTCTTGTGCTTGTTGCTATGGAAATCGAGGAACAACTCTATTTTTTCAAGCTTTGTCGACTCTCCTGTGAAAGTTTGGCATCATGTTAAAAGATCATTTTCTAAGTCCTTGGAGGCTAACCAAGTGAAAAAGGATGAATCTTCGCCAATCGGAGTTGAAGAGGATTGTTGGACCCCTCTGGAGGATGACTTTATTAAGCTAAATTATGGCGCCTCTTTTCTAAAGGAGAACGGTTCCGCTGCAGTTGTTGATGTCACTCGTAACTCTTCTGGAGCTGTTATTGGAGGTGAAACTTCCTTGTTTTTGGCTCACTCAGCAGCTGCTACCGAAGCCCAGGCAGTTCGGCTTGGAGCTACTCTCCCTGCCAAGGCAGGTTACAATAGGATCATCCTCGAATCGTATAATCTTCGCATTATAAATCGGTTAAGGGCCAAATCTCTCTCTGCTTAGGATACGACGGCCATTGAAAAAGACATTCTTCTTATATCATTTTCCTTTTCTTGTTGTTGTTTCTCTTATGTTCCTAGGCACTGTAACAGAATTGTTGATTGGGTGGCTAGGAACACCTGAAAAAATTCTTGTCCGATTGATTGGCCTTTTAATGTTTCTCATGGCTTGAAGACCCTTTTGTAATTTTCTCTTGGGTTTATTTGATTTGTACTCTTTTAGATAAAAAAAAGGGTTCGGCCTCTATTCTTCTCCAAATTGTCTAAAATTTGGATGTTTTTGTATTGTTTAATCCCCTCTAAAAAAAATTATATAATTTTTATCCAAGCCAGAAACATAAAATTATTGGCTTTTATCTTTAAATATTCCTTAATATTCTATCAACAAAATGGATCACGCATACTATTAAATTAGGGGTGTTCATTTGGTTAATTTAGTCATCGACTGAATCGAATTAAGTAAAATTGAATTAACCAATTTTTTTCTTGAACCAATAATCAAATCAAATTTATTTTGAAAATTATTAACCGAATAGAAAATATTCGATTAATTCGTTCGATTTTTGAATTAATTGAATTTTATTATAAGTTTTAGGGTTTTTGTAACACCCTGAATTACGGTCTGGTAGTTTTCTGAATTCGATAACTAAAAATTTAAAATGAATAAAATAATTTGAAAATAAATTAAATTTGTTAATAATATATAAAATATGGAATTGATTACTAAAAATTGTAAAATATAGAAAGGACTAAAGTGAATGATTTGTAAAATAGAAGGAAATTTGTAGCAAGTAACCAAAGTAAATGAGAAGGAAAATTATCAATTTTTAACTGTACCTACAACTTAAGAGGGGGGACAGGGACAGGGACAGGGACAGGGACAGGGGAAGGAGAAGGGGAAATGTTCTTGTTGGTATTGAACTCAGGACCTAGGAGGGGATGTCACGGGAGGAAAAATTATATCATATGCCTTCCTTACCACTTCATCCACGGTCTCAACCAATAAGAATAATATATTTCATTAATTTAAAAAACAATTTTTACTAAGTAAAATTCACTTGGTAAAAAAATGACATGGAAAATTAATAAAATATATAATTTTTATTGGTTGCAACCATGGATGACGTGGTGAAGAGAGTTTATGATATAATTTCTCCTAGCTAAGGCCATCCGTTCGATTGGATAAAAAAAGAGAGAATAAATTTTGAATTTTAGGATTAATCTCCTTGATTTTTCTTCTTGGCCATCGAATAGAAAGGAGGTTTTACAGAGGAATTCGAATAGTGAAAGAAAACCACCAAGAAAATTAAATTTGTTAGCAAATGTGAGAAACCCATATGTATAGTTAAAGCTTGGCGTTGGAACTTGTTAGAATGGAGGACGGTGGTTCAATTAAGTAAAGGTAAAATGAGTTTTGATATTCCTAAATAAGTTAGTTTAGAGTTTTTGTTAAATTGATAAATATAATATTTGCATGATTTTGATTGAAGCTCAACTTGATGAAGGGATTTCAACCCGAAAAGAGAGAAGGATAAAAGCTTGAATTATATGCTTAATGCTTGAATGTAGTTTTGGTAAAGTTTGACACTAAGGTGAGTGTAATTTGGTTGTGTATGTGTGATTTTGGATTTGGAATTATGATTATGTATTTGTTGCGCCTATGTTTAAAGCTGTGATTAGGTGAAAATAAATATATTAATCAATGGCTTGTGAAACCAATGTGAAAATATGTTCGGATCAATATTCGCCAAATTCAAGGTACGTGTACCTATATTCGATTTGTTATGCGATAATTCGGCTCATCTGATATTTTGCAAAATATGTATAAAAGATAAGAATGTAATGTGTGCTCTTGCGAAAGATTAAGGCTTATTTATGTAAAAAAACCATTTTTAATAGTTATCTAAAAAATGACCCATATTCAAAGTTATCTAGAAAAATAGCTTTAAATTGTCCACGTAAGAAGACCTCGCGTTTTACAGAAAACGAGTTTGAACCTCGCTTTCTACAAAAAGTGAGTTACATGTTAAAAAACGCGGGAAATTAATTTTTTTTCTTTTTTTACCAACTTATTCAACTCGAAACTCACATTTTGTAAAAAGCGAGGTTCAAACTCGCTTTTTGTAAAAAGTAAGGTCTTCTTAAATGGACCATTTGGGGATATTTTTTTAGATAACTTTAAATATAGTCATTTTTCTAGATAACTATTAAAAATAGGTTTTTTATATAAATAAGCCAAAGATTAATATATGTGTGAAAGTCGAATTTTAAGCACAGACTGTCTTAGTACTGTGTCAGACATAGTTAACATGTCATAGGGTCAATTAGTTATTGAATACGAGATTGTACGGGGTACGGGTTTGTGCTACAGTGTATGTGCTTTGATTTGTGTAGGTTGTTGACGTGTATGTGGAAAATGATGTCAAAAATAAAGAAAATATTATGTGAAAAATAAAATTGATGTAGTTTTATTTAATTGGATAGGACTATGGATAAGGTGACGAGAATGATTCATGAAATAATTTTTTTATTTTGTTTTAAAATATGATTAATTGTATATCGAACTTTTAGAATTTTTAATAATAATTTAAAAGACAATAAAAAATTAATGGTGTATGTCGTTGTGTGGCGTGTCTAGACTCATCCTAATAATATACAATATTAATATACAACACTGAATCCAAAACTTGCTATATGAAATAGAAATTAATTTTCTTCTGAAAAAATATCCAAGGGATTAATAATTGAGTTAAAATTATTTTAATTGATCATGCACACTTTTGCTTAAATTCTAAGAGTAATTAATTAGATTTTTAGATTTGTATATGTTTAAAGCACGGATATTATATAACTTTATATAGGCTTAAATGAAAAATAGGTACTCAACGTAGTTCTTTTTTGAACTTTAGGTGCCTAAAGTATTTTTTTGTAAAAATAGGTGCCCAAAGTTTCAAAAGTTATAATTTTAGGTGCCTGGCCGTTAATGGGTGTTAAAAAAATTAACCAATCAATGCTTGACATGTAGCATATTTAATTTATTTATTTTTCAAAATTAAAATTTTAAAAAAACCTTCAATTTTCCAAAAAATCCCAAAATTTTATAATTTTTACGAAATAGTCCCCAAATCCCTAAAATTACCCAAACCCCCAAATCACCACCGATTCTGCAGCCGATCGCCATCCCTGAGCATACCGGTTTGGTCACCAGACCAAGGCGATCATTTCCCCCAACACGGCGTTACCGAAAAAGGCAACGGCATACAGCCGAATGTCGAACACCGAACGCGAAATTAACGTTCGGCTGGCACGCCGTTCACCGTTTCTGGCGATGCCTTGTTGGGGGAAATGATGGCCTTGGTCTGGCGACCAAACCCGTGTGCTCAGTGGCGGTGAAAGCCGCAGCGATTTGGGGGTTTGGGTTTGGGTAATTTTAGGTATTTGGGGACTGTTTTGTAAAATTTTCAAAATTTTGGGATTTTTTGAAAAACAGAAAATTTTGGGTATTTTTATTTAAAAAATAAATTAAATATGCCACGTGTCAATCACTGATTGGTTAAAAAAATTAACACCTATTAGCGGTCAGGCACCTAAAATTATAACTTTTGATACTTTTGGCACCAATTTTTACAAAAAATACTTTAGGCACCCAAAGTTCAAAAAAATGCATACTTTAGGCACCGATTTTTCATTTAAGCCTTTTATATATTATCAATGATACTGTGAAAGCCAAAATGTTATTTAAAGAAAATTGTCTATTTGATTTATATATGTTTAAACCACGTATATGATATAATTTACATACGGTAATTATTTCATGTGCTGGTGGCGGAAAAAATAGTTTCTACAAATGTCTTAGTTTTAGGAATTAAATTTAGCGTTTAGAGGTTTAGAATTAGAATGTAAGATTTTTAAGTTAAAACCTAAATTTTTAACCATATTACCCTAAAACCTATCTTCTAAACCCTAAATTCTATCTCTAACACTAACCCTAATTTCTAACCACAAACCCTATATTCTAAACCTCTAAACCTAATCCCTAAACTCTAAAACAAAGATACGGTGAATTGAATAGAATTCCATTACTAAAATACTCTGTCATGATCAATAAATCAAACAAGGACTGTTTTTAATATATATATATATATATATATATATATATATATATATATATATATATATATATATATAACACTTAAAAAAATCCTATGGTGGCCGCAAATGTGCCCCTTTCATGGATGTTGAAAATGTTAGAATAAATAATCTATTGAAAATGGAGTTGAGCTTTCTTAGCAAGAATGGAGCATGGAAAGGGGCATTTGATTTCATTTCCCTCAACATGAAAGAGTTTCAAGTCTTAGGAGTAAGTCATCCAATTTCACATGTGTGATAACAGAGTCGCCACCGATCCTTTTTTAATATGTAGACCGAAAAACTAAAATAAATCAGAGATTATAAAGTCTCGAAGGTTCGGGGACACGGTTACGTGTGGGGAAGGGTTAGCACCCCGCAACGCCCGTAAAAACGACGCTTATTTGGTCACTCATATTTTCTAAAGTATTTTGGGTTTATAAATGCAAAATTATATTTAAACCTAATATCTACATGTTTTAGTGCTTAAAATTTTACTTTAATTAAAAATGATTTAAATGAGGTAATATTTATTAAAGTGCTAGATTTAAGTTACTTAGGGATCTAAACTAACCTTAATTAAAACCTATTTAAAGCCTAGTTAACTAAAAATCTAAAGTGTGAATTATGGGATTAATTAGAGTTTAACCTAGGTAGTTAATTTATTATGAGAACAAAATTAATTAAAGTAAGACGATTAATTTTAAGAATCATAAACTAGGGGATCTAGTAAATTAACCTAAAAAAATCCTAATTAAAGGCTCTAATCCTAAAATAAAAGGCAAAAACATTAACTAGATTACATAAATGCGAACAAATAATAAAAAAGAACGAAATAAATAGAAAGGAAAATTAAATAACATAATTGAAAAGGAAATAATGAGATTGAGAGGAAGGAAAGTTGAAGTGCCACTATGCAATGTCCAATGAAGAATGACGCGTGTCGTGGCTTGGATCCGGATCACTAAACATTCGATGTGAACCCTGTTTTTGGAACACTCCCATGTTCTTCACCCAAAAGGCCACCTAGATCTTATTTGACGCTAAAATTATTACCCAAACATGTTTTCTTAAGATTGAACTCCCAAAATCCCAAGAACACTTCCCATAAACCAAGTGTTCTTCGTCTAATCTAAACCCAAGTTCGATAGACCTTTTCCCGTTACACCCGCTCTTACCTACCTATACCATAACCAAGCCTTGCCGGTGATCAAGTATACGGGCTCCGACAATAGTTCTCATGGTGGGGAACGATAATGATGGATGGCAGCACACACGGCGGTGGACGACAGTGTCGGATAGTAGCGAACTTGGCAATGGATTGATCCATTTTCCTTTGTCACAATGTAGGGTTCCTCTCAATTAGGCATCCATTTGCCTCGAGAATCTCTCTAGATCGATAGCATCTTCTTCAACACTAAGTCTCACTCTCAGAACTCTCTTGGGCAGACCTTCTTGTCATGTACCCGTAACAGATTGCTTTTAACCTCTTTTCCTCGAACAGGTACAGGTGGTCGTACCTTGCTTGGATCCATTCAGCCTCATCTAATTATGATTCCATCAAAATACAAAATGAAGGGATTTCAACCTTTATGGGGAAACGACCTCTATTATATAGACTAGCGAGAATAGTGTTGCCCTAGTAGATGTTCGCACAACAGTTCGGTAAGCGTATAGAGCAAATAGCAGCTTCCCATACCAATATTTGTAGGTATCAGTCATCTTGGATACTATTTTCTTGATGTTCTTATTGGCCACCTCTACCGCCTCGTTCATCTTCGGGCAATAAGTCACTGAGTTGTGATGTTTAATGTTGAATTGCTCACAGACTTGATCCTTCATCTTGTTGTTCAGGTTAGAGGCATTATTAGTGATGATCTTCTCTAGCATGACATGACGACAAATGATCTCTTTCATGATGAATTTACAAACTGTAGCTCTAATGATACTTGTGTAAAAGGCAGCTTCCACCCATTTAGTAAAGTAATCGATGGCTAGTAAGATGAATCGATGACCGTTTGACACTTTCAGGTGAATCTGGTCGATCATATCCATGCCTACATAGAAAATGGCCAAGGATCATTCATGACATGTAAAGGCTATAGTGGTACATGAATTTTGTTAGCGTAGATTTGGTACTTATGGCACTTTCGAGCATAGCTAACGTAGTCTTCCTCTATCGTGGACCAGTAATAACGAATCTGCATGATTTGCCTAGCCATGGTGAATCCACTAGGGTGTGTTCCACTACTCCCTCATGGACCTCATTTAAGATCAGCTGGGCTTCTTTGGCATCCACACATCTTAGCATGATTTGATCTCGGCTTTTTTTGTATAGAATCTCACCATCAAGAACGTATCCTACAACCATTCTTCTTATAATTCTTGATTGCTTATTGTGGATATTCTTGAAATTTTATCTATTACAAGATTTCGTGGTACCATAGGAGACCATCCGCTTCTTCTTCTACATCATAACAATAGGTGGTGGACTCAAAAATTTATAATTTAATAGGCATTATTTTGGCACCATGGTTTGCTTTGAATACTGCAGCCAATGTGGTGAGGGCATCAGCCATTTGATTGTCTTCTCTAGGGAGGTATTTGAAGGTGATCATGTCAAACTCCTTAATTAGTTCGAGAACCAACTTGTGGTACTCGATCAATTTTACATCTTTTGTCTCTCATTCTCCTTGAATCTAATAAATAACTAAGGCAGAATCCCTAAAAACCTTTAGAACCTTAATCTTCTTTTATATCACTGCTTGCAAGCCCATGATGCATGCCTCATACTCCGCCATATTAATGGTGCAGAAAAATTCTAACCTGCTAGTGAAAGGGTAGTGGTTGCCCTCTGGTGAGACCAAGATCGACCCAATGCCACATCCTAAAGTGTTGGCAGCACATCAAAATTTAAGACCCATGGCTCAGTTGGGTCAATTTCTTCAGCTGAGTTGCACATGAGGTCTTCTTCGGAAAAGTTAAAGTCCAAGGCCTCATAATCGTTAGAAGCGCGGCTCGCTAAAAAGTATGCTATGGCCCTTCCCTTTACTTCTTTTTGACTGACATATTGAATGTCATACTTGAAGAGCAACACCTACCAATGGGCCAATCTTTCTGACAAGGCTGGTGCTTCCATTATGAATATTAGGGGGTCGATCTTTGACTATAGTATGATATAGCATGTACTGCCGGAGTCTCTTAGTTGCCCATACCAGTGTACAACACAATTTTTGGTCGGTGGGTATCGTGTTTTGCAATCAGTGAACTTTTTGCTCAAGTAGTGGACCGTTCTTTCCTTTCTTCTAGTATCATCATGTTGCCCTAATACGCAGCCTATTAAATATTCGTACACAGTTAAATACAATATCAACGAACTTTCTAGAACAAACGGACTAATACTGAGGGATTCGACAGTTACTTTTTGATTTTATCTAGAGCAGCTTAGCATTCTTTATTCCATGTTCCTGGGTTATACTTTCTGATCAGTCTGAATACTGGATCGTACTTTTCAGTCAATTGTAAAATAAAACGAGTGATGTAATTGAGCCTCTATAGGAAACCTCGTATATCTTTTTGTGTTCGTGGAGGAGGAAGCTCTTGGATTGCTCTTACCTTATTCAGGTCAATCTCGATCCATCTCTCGCTTACGACAAATCTAGCAACTTTTCGAACGTAACCCCGAAAGTACATTTGTCAAGATTAAGCTTCAATTGGAATTTTCTCAATCTTTGAAAGAGTTTCTCCAGATTCGTTGTGTGTTCTTCTTCCATTTCGGATTTTGCAATCATGTCTTCCACGTATACTTCAATTTCCTTATGCATCATATTATGGAACAAGGTTTCCATTGTTCTTTGATAGGTTGCCCCAGCGTTCTTTAGGTCGAATGTCATTACCTTGTAGCAAGAAGTTTCTCATACCGTTACAAATGTAGCCTTTTCCATGTTTTCAAGGCACATCTTGATTTGTTTATACCTTGAGAAGTCGTCTATGAAGGAGAATAGAGAATAACCTGAAGTGTTGTTTACTAAAGTATCGATGTGTGGTAAATAAAAGTTAGCTTTAGAGCTTGCCTTGTTAAGATCTTTGTTGTCAATGCACATATGCACCTTTCTATCATTCTTAGGTACTGGAATGATGTTGACCACGCATTCAGGATATCTGGCCTCTTGTAAAAATCTGGCAATATCTACTTTTTTACTTCATCTTTTATCCTCAGATACATCTCAGGTTTTATCCTCTGAATGTTTTTACTGTACGGGCTTACACTCAGGCTTTATAGGTAGTCGATGCATCACGATATCGGTGTCTAAGCCAGGCATGTCTTGGTATGACCAAGCGAACACGTCTTTGTAGTCTTGTAAAAGCTTTATCAAATTCTATCTTATTTTTCTGCGATGGTGGTGCCAATCTTCACCTTTCGTCTTTCCTCATTGGTTTCGAGGTTTAAAACTTCCAACTCCTCTTTGTGAGTGAGAATCTACTTTTCTTTACTTTTCATTAGCCTTAGCATATCTTTTGGTAGATCACATCATCCTCATCATCGTAGTCTTCAACCTCTTCTAAACACATGGGCTTTTTTAAATCCACTCGCGGGTCAAACTCAAGGTTACTTATGCCATTGATATTCGAAAACCCGAAAAGGAAAAGAATTGAGGATGTATACAACGGTGTTAGGAAAGTGAATGAAATGGTTTATGTATTTGTTTTATTTTGTCTTAGTTTTGTATATTTTTTATATGTATATACATTTACCACAAAAAATTTACTAAAATGCATATTTTATTAAGGAACCAACTGGTTTATTATATGCCCTTTACAATAGATACCCTACTCCCTTCGGGCTACGGCAGTGGGTTAACTTCGGGAATTACTCTGAAGATGTCTTAAAAACTACAGGAAGTTCTTCTGCAGTCTAGTTATTCAGCTCTTCTCATGGACGAATCTTAGACAGGTATCTACCTTCTTCATCTTCTCCCATTATTGCATTGATGTTTAAATTCTCGAACATATTAGTGATGTCCTCATTCTTTTTCTCAGCTTCAATCATAACAGGGTTCACAAATCCTCTAGATACAAAAGTGTAATTTAAGGGTAGAAATATCATTGGGTCCCACATAACTTTTTCCCTTTTCAGTATTGCTTTCCTTATTTCTTGGTTCTTTTGCATAGCAGCTCTTTTTGCATAGTATTGGGCCTGAATCCTAGCCCAAAGCAATCCTTCTTCTCTGTGATGGTTATTGGGTACAACCTTCCTTGGTGTCGCTTCCTAAAGCCCTTATCGACCTCTACTCTTCTTCCTATGATCTTTTTTACTTTCATCATGGCGCATCTAGACAACCTTGGTCGATGAACCTTATTTTCCTCTGTGACAAAGGTCACGTTGACAAGCTTGAATATCCTAAAAGAGCATCCTAAAGTATCTGCTCTGATCTCAATATAAGAGGCATCATTAGCTATGGAGGCGATGATGTCTTTTTTAGCATCGATGACCACTAATTGGCCATCGACCATGAATTTTAACTTCTGGTGTAGCGAGGACGGGATTGCTCCTACTGAGTGGATCCAATGGTGCCCAAACAAGCAGCTATATGTGGGCTTTGTATCCATTACCACGAAATCAACCTCGAAGGTGGACGTCCCAATTTGTAGCGGTACTTCCATCTTACCTAGCACATCTTTTTGGGTTTAATCAAAGGCCCTCACGGTATTTTGGTATATCTTTATGTGGAAGCTATCAACCGGTAACTTCTTTAGCGTCACCATGGGCAAGACGTTCAAAGATGAGCCGTTATCGATCAAGACTCCTGGTAGCATGTGCCCTTTGCAACAGGTTGAAATATAGAGGGCCTTGTACGAAACCCTTCCTTTATCAAGAATTTATTCATCATTGAAAGAGATAAAGTTGTCGACAAAGATGTTGCTAACCAACCTGTCCATCTGTTCGGTCGTTATTTCCTTTGGCACAAAAGTATGGTTGAAAAACTTAAGTAAGGTATCTCGATG
This sequence comes from Hibiscus mutabilis, assembly GCA_019671005.1. Taxonomy (NCBI): domain Eukaryota; kingdom Viridiplantae; phylum Streptophyta; class Magnoliopsida; order Malvales; family Malvaceae; genus Hibiscus; species Hibiscus mutabilis. Next base: position 37,957,084 of record CM033723.1, read on the forward strand.
TCCATCGGAGCTCAATAGTTATGGTAACATTGAAATCCAGGCCCGAAGCTTGTGTTATTGCTCCACCATGTTGTATTCCATGTGTTTCAGGATCTTTACAAGTTCATGAGCTTCTGACTCCTTCACAGGCTTAAGGTATTTCGGTGGTTGTTTCTTGTAAAAATTCCTCTATGGTTCATCAGATGTGACTTTTCTCTAGGCCGCAACTCGATCTTCAGCCTGTGGTGCATGATAACATCGGCCACTCTTCGTAAAATGGCCTACCTCATTAACATCTTCTTCTACCAACTTGTTTTTGACTGACCCTAATTTTTCTAGGGTTACAACGGTGTAAGCATAATTCCACGGTACTTGCTTACTGTTCTTACAGGGAAAAAGGGCAGGTGCCCTTATCACTAATCATGGCACCGTACTCTTGGGTAGCACTTCATTTTGGGCTTTGGTACGGATCACCAAAGGTTTTACCCCGACAAATTTCTTCACTCAGAGATTCTTCTGACGTGCATACTTCAACTGGATTGGGTGCATCATTTTTTCTCGAAGAACTCAAGTTCTCTGCTATCCATCTTAGTTTGGATCATCTGTCTGAACTTCGGATAAAGCTGGATATCGTGCTCTTCATGGTGCTTGCAGCAAGGCCCCTGGCCATTATTTTGGCCTCTATCATTTGCTTACATACCCATCTCAGTAGGGCTTTTATTTCTGATACATGTTTCTTGATTCTCTTGCTATCATCTTCTATGATTGCATTCACCCCTAAATTCTGGTGATTAGGCAAAAGATTGCCCTTTATCTCGGGAAAACGATAATAATCCCACCTTTTGTAAGTCATCTACAATTTTTTTAAAAGTAGTACAATTCTCAATGGTGTGCCCCATGAGCCCGACATGATATTCGAAAAGTGTATTAACATCGTACCATGGTCGGTATGGGGGCAAGAAAAAATAACATACTTTGGCACCACCAATCGGGACTCGACCAATTGTGGGAATAATTATATGTAATTAATAGGTATAAGGGGCAAAATACTTTCTTTCTCGTATGTTCTCTTGATTCTTCGATTTTATCTTTTATGGGTTCGATGCAACCGTGGTCGTAGTAGGCGTGTTTGATTTGTTAATAACCACCCCCTAAGAGTAATTGGAGCTATAGGTACATGTCATATTTACTCAGTCTCCTTCCTTTTATAAGACTTCTTCATATCCCCCACATCAAGTTTATTGCTCTTAATTGCTGCCAATATTAATTCTCCATTCATAAGCATATCGACGAAGCCCTTGGTGGTGTGATGATCATTCGGTCATAGAAAGGCCCCTTCAGTGCCTCTACAAACATGAGAGTGATCTCATTTTCTAGCAATGGTGGTTGGACCTGGGCTACCACATCATGCCATCTTTGTGCATATTGCTGGAAACTTTCATTGGGTTTTTTCCATCCCTTGGATCACTAGTCAGTTTGGAATCATCTCAGTTACATGTTTATATTATTCGAGGAAGGCTCTTGATAGGTCAATCCAAACTCGTATATTGGTTCGGCTTAATTGAGTGTACAACTAGTTTGTAGATCTAGTCAGGTTGTCTTGAAAGCAGTGTATAAGTAGCTTTTTGTTGTCGAGGTACAGGGACATCTTCCTACAATACATGGTGAGATATGCCAAAGGGCATGTGGTTCCGTCATATTTCTCAAAGTCCAGGGATTTGAATTTTGGAGGAATCACCAAATCGGTGACTATACTTAAATCTCGAACGTCTATACCAACATGGATGGCTACTCCTTGTAGGGCTTTATAACCCTTCCAACATATCACAGTGGTCCTTTAACTTTTTGTCTGCTTTGGCCATATCGTCAATCTCATCGAGATCTGGGACCTCAAGGTATTGATTGTCTCTGAAGCCTACTCCAGATTCGGCTGGGACACGTGCAGAGGTTCTAGCCATGTGGAATTGGAAGTTTTTGAGTCGAAATGCTTCCGGGATTACCCCTAGTATTGGTAAAGTCAGGTTGACCTCTTCAGTTGCTTTTCTAGCTTCTAGGTCCTTGTAGCCCAGCATGGAGGATATCTGGCTGTTAGTGCTTCTCTGAGCTATGGTAATCTCATCATTCAAGTCTTTTTCAATCTTCTCGAGCTTGTTATGGGCGGCTTTTAAGCTGTCTTCGATAGCTGACATTCTGTTATCCATTTCCATCTTCTTAGTTTGGGATCAAGTACCGTACGAGTGCATAATTTTGCTGTGATCTACTGCCATTGAACTTCTCGTAGTTAATTTATTAGTTTATTCAATTTTAATGCTAATTATTATGATGTGATGAAAATAAATGATGCATGATGCAAAAACTTTTGGTACTCCAAAAGTAAAAGCACGTTTCATTGATCGTGAAATTTGTATACACGTTATTCAGAAATAAAATAATAGCTTAAGATAACTCGATCATTCTTCCACTACCTTAAGAAGCTTCAAGGCTGGCTGTTATATCTCCAGGAGTAGAACTAGGGCGACTTCCCTTAGTACGCGGCCAAAGAAAGAACTCGTCTGTTGGTACTGCTCAATGGCCTCATCTAGAAAGTTCAACAATATATGTCCATCTTCCCCAGTTGGGAGGAATTTCTCTCTTAGCGCCTCAGCTTGGTCCTTCATCTCATGGGATTTGGTGACCTCATTTCGCAACTGAAAAATCATGTGGTAGATATATAATTGCCTTCCTAAGCATGCAACATTGGCAGCCCATTTAGAGTCAGCCCATTGGATTTTCTCATAATCCCAGTCATCCAGTAGAGTGTGGATGTGACCCTTGTGTGCTTGCATCTGGTATTTTAGGTCTTCAATGCCATGATGGAGTAACTCGGCCTCAGCGCCTTTTATCTCTTCTTTACTTAGCTTGGTTTGTAGGTCTTGATTTAATTTACAGTATTTTTCAAGGCTATTGTGGGCCTCAAAGTAATAGTCTTCCAAGTGTCGCCTTTCATCAAAAAGTTGGTCCGCATTTTCCTTCTACTTTTTTGGCCTCACGTTGCCAGTGTTTTAACTCTTTCTTTAGCTCATCGAGCTGGGCATTTTCTTCTTTTGAGGGCCTAGAACTGCTAGCATGTGTCTCCTTCGCTTCATTTGGTTATTTTCCAGGGTTAACTCTCAGACGTCTTTCAAATAGAGCTCTTATTGGGCCAATAGCTTATTTACTTCTTTTTGATAGCCCACTCTGATATTCTTTGGCAACTAATTTCCCTTCGAGCTCGATAACTCTCTTCTACAGTGCCCCTTTCTCTTTCTCGGAATCTTGCTTGTAGACCTTTAGTTCCAACATGAGGGCACAAGGCCGTGGATTACCCATTTTGCTTACTAAAGCCGAAGAGCTTAAATTGTCAAACCTTTGCTTTCTCCACTCCGTGTAGTCAAATGTTACTCCGTCAAAAAGGGCTACCTCCATGCGGCAAGGCTGCTCCCAAGCGTGCACCATCTTCCCCTTACAACCCGTAGGTGACTGGGATGAACTGGCGTGGTCCGTATTATCATTGTACAAGGGAAGACGCATAGCTAGTAGCCCCCTATAAGCCCATGAGATAGACTCATTTCATTTCTCCGAACCAATACAGAATGGGACTAGGTACATCCATAGAACTCTCTATATCACTTCATCATTAGTGAGGTTCTAAAAAAAGTTCTCCCACTGATATTGTCTCTTATCACACGGTCACCTTTTCCTTATAATTTCTCTAATTAGGACCAAGCCTCGCGACGTTTGGTGTAGGCTAATCTTCTTGCCATCCCATAAATGACTCATCAACTATAGGTAAAAATGCTGTAAACATCCAGTGAAATGAACAATTCCATGGGCTCGGCAATAGTTCAGGGATCTGGTCATCTCGGCTAGAATTGGATTCACACTTTTCTGAGACAGCAACTCAACCACGGCTATTTCTACATGCCCTAGGACCTTTGGGAAAACCAGCAACCCGTAAATGGCCAATGCAAGCAGATCTAAGGCTTTTTCATGCTTCTAATTCTTTGTAATCTGAGCGTACAAAAATTTCGCAGTGAGGCACTGGCTTTTGTTCTTCTTCGCGATTTTGGCCTCTATTTCTTCGACTTTTAGCCCGGTGAGATTGTCATGCTTCCTTCGGTATCCCTCATTTCGGTTCCTCGAATATACTATGTCAAGCCCTTCCACCTTCATGTGTAGCAGGACCATATATTTCTCGATAGTAGGGGTCATATCATGGGCTCATCCACTTCCACTTTGAGCAATAAGGCTATGTCCCCAAACTTTTTGGAGAATATCGCTTGGTCTTGGGCCTTCAGTTTTCCCATAAGGCGATCAGTTTGGACAAGTCATTCGACAGTAGGCCCATGTGCACACGTCTTGGGAAATTTTAGATTGTTCCCCTCTGAACACTATCACCGTGCTGACTCTGGAGCTTCAAGGCATCACTTCTGAAATTTGTGTTCAGACGGCATACTCTTGAGCTGGATAACGCTACTCGAAGGTTCACGATCAGGGACTGGCTTTCGTATTAGAGTACCAACAGTGTATGATATGACGCACTAAAATAAATAAAACAAAGAAAACAAAGGGTTGGTACAGCATAATAATACAATAACACATAGTATAAAATAAAAAAGCCTAGGTTGCATGCATGGCTCTAGGGGGTTGGACTTTCTAAACATTTACACGTGTGGGTTCATGGTCTAAAAGGTACTCGAACCGACCCCACACCCTACTAAGGTAGGTAAGAAGTTTGATACGGGCCCATCACGGGCTTGCGAATTGGACACGGTTCGAATGATGCATTTTGCTATGCCCATAAGGAGGATTACTCACGAAGTCATAGGTACTTTAGACCCTGGAAGTGTTCACTGACCCATACAGAGGATTACTCACGAAGGCAGAGCTAATAGACTTCCACTTAAAAAATTAGCCCAGGTAGAAGGCCCGTGTCATGATGTACCTAAAAACACATGAAAACAAACAAAGAAAATATTAATAAATAATATATAAAGATAAAAACAATAAACCCAAAAACGAAAGAAAATACTTTGTGACCAAATAAAAGTTGCACCCACTTACAAATGTCCCCAGCGAAGTCGCCAAGCTGTGATAACAGAGTCGCAACTGGTCTTTTTTAATAGGTAGATTAGAAACCTAAAACAAATCAGAAATACAAAATCTCAAAGGTTCGGGGGCATGGTTATGTGCGGGGAAGGGTTAGCACCCCCACAACGCCCGTAAAAACGATGCTTATTTGTTCAATCATATTTTCTAAAGTATTTTGGGTTTGTACATGCAAAACTATATTTAAACCTAATATCTACATGTTTTAGTGCTTAAAATTTTACTTTAATTAAAAATGATTAAAATGAGGTAATATTTATTAAAGTGCTAGATTTAAGTTACTTAGGGATCTAAACTAACCTTAATTAAAACCTATTTAAAGCCTAGTTAACTAAAAATCTAAAGTGTGAATTATAGGATTGGTTAGAGTTTAACCTAGGTAATTAATTTATTATGGGAACAAAATTAATTAAAGTAAGACGATTAATTTTAAGAATCATAAACTAGGGGATCTAGATATTTAACCTAAAAGATCCTAATTAAAGGCTCTAATCCTAAAATAAAAGGCAAAAACATTAACTAGATTACATAAATGCAAACAAATAATAAAAAGGACCGAAATAAATAGAAAGGAAAATTAAAGAAAATAATTGAAAAGGAAATAAGGAGGTTGAGAGGAAGGAAAGTAGAAGTGCCTTTGTGCAAGGTTCAATTACGAATGGCGCGTGTTATGGATCAGATCCGGATCACTAAGCATTCGATGTGAAACCCCCTTTTTGGAATACTCCTATGTTCTTCACCCAAAAGCCCACTTAGATCTTATTTAACACTAAAATTATTACCCCAAACATTTTTTTTACGATTGAATGTAACACATTTGACCCGGAAGTCACTATTGGGCCCTAAGCCCGAAATCCATACCGTTAAATTTTTTTCATTTTTCAAGCCCAATATGATAAGTCCAATAAAAACATAAAGCCATACATTGAAAACATAGTCAAATCCAGATGTTTAAAACAGTATTCATGGAGCTCCACTTACAAATATTAAAACATTCGACTTCAACCAAATAATACAAATTAAGAGTAACAAACTACATATAGGGTCCTACGAAAAACATAGGCCATTACATCTAGTATTTGTACTCAACCACTAGAGTCGATGCTGAAATCCAAGCCCTGATGGTGCTCCTTTAACCCTTACGACATTCTACTAACCTCTGCGAACGGAAACAACGATTCCGAAGGCTAAGCTAACAAGCTTAGTGGATACACCGCCACCCAACCATGCTTCATGCAAATCATAAATAAATCAATGCAACATGAGTGATATCATGGAAAGATAACAATGGCGCTACCATAACCGCCTAAACACATGGCATCATGAATGTATGATCATGCACACAGCTTATACTAGAACCTCATACATTTATCTAGCATCACACAGATAACACCAACCACATTAAGTGAGGTCCGCGTCCAAAAAGCATCGAGATCCTACACTACGAGTAAAGCATGCGTCCACATAGCATCGAGAACATATACTCAAGGGGATGAGGCTCGCGTCCACAAAGCATTGGGATCCAACATTCAGGAATCTTCAAGGTGTTGCAACACACTTAGGGTATCCAAATCTCAACAACAAGGGATGACTCGACTACCTAGGCATCCCTCAGTACACAGCAATGACCGTAATTACCAAACAACCACAATTGATCCACCTAGAATCCCTATGGGTTACTACCTCATAAGGTTTACCCAAAATTTACCAAGTCATTAGCCAATTATTTCTCAGACGGGGTTAAAATCTCTGTTGCTCATTTTTAATATTCATTTTACACCTTAAAAGACCCCTAAGGCCCTTTTCCTCGAATTATAGAACCCCCGAACGTAAAGTCAAATTCCTTAGGAAGAATGTCCAGCGAGTACGATACTCCTATATTGGTATAGGTACTCCCCTCTAGGTACTGATACTCGGCCATGAGTACCGATACTCATTTTAGGTTCAAAAAAACTAGACCCTCAAGTCGTACCAATATGCACCAACCCGTATCGATACTCAACATCGATACTAGGATCGCCCTGTATCGATCCACAACCATATCGGTACTCCCACATACGCGTACCGGTATGCTAAGCCTCTCGCGGGCAATGTAACAGTGCGTACCAATACGCCCCCTGCGTACCGGTACACGAAAGCGTTATTGGAATTCTTAACTTGCAAGGGGTACTGATACACGGAGAGGCGTACTGGTACCCTTCCCCTTTTATACTAAGGCATACCGATACTCAGGACCCCGTACCGGTATGTGAGACCGAATTTCAAACTCTGAGTGCGGGTTTTACCTAGAAACCCTGTTTAACCCCTAAGGTTAAACCCCAAACCGTTCCTACAAGTTATGGTGATAGGTTTAGGTGGATTACTACCAATTTCAAGCCATTACAACCACAATTCTAAGATTTGCCATTAACAACCACACAAGCTATACCAAGGCCAAAAACACCAAAACATGCTTCAAAGCTTAACTTCATGATTTCCAAGAAACTATGGGAGTTAGTAGTGTATTAACCTTAGCTTAGCTGATAACACAAGGCATTCTTCCAAAGTTTCAAGCTTTTCTCCCTTCTTGAGCCTTGGATGTGCTTCCAACCTCTTTCACTACAAGAGATGATACCAATGTGTTACCATATGGTAGGGAGAATTAAGGGAGTCAAAATAAAAACCTTTACAAGAGTAAGGTCCCCTAAAAACACATTCCCGTTCTCCCCCATCAACCCCCACCAAAACACACTTTTCCACCAAAACTAGCCATTCATACCTTGATTGATAGATCTCCCAAAGCTGGACAACTTTCTCTTGAACAATAATTCGTGATTTCCAACACAACCCTCAAAGATTCAACCTTTAGTAATGGTGTTTTTGAGAGATGGGAGATTAGAAATGGGAGGAAGATGATAATAAAGTTGGGTGATCTCACCCCTACCCAAAATACAGAGAAATCAGCCTTTCCTTCCCCTTTCTACTTTTCAAAATGGGCTTTTACCAAAATACCCCTCCCTACTCTTCTCCAACCAACCCAACAACTACAAGCCCACACACAAGCTAGTCCTTGGGCTCATTCAATTCCAAAACATGATCCAAGTACGAGGCCCATTCCTCGATCAAACCCGACCCTTGAATTTCTAGAATCCGGGTCGTTACAACTCTTCATTCCTAAAAGAAAATTTTGTCCTCAAAATTTACCTAGTGGGAACAAATGCGGATAAAGAACTCTCATATCGTCCTTGACTTCCCATGTTGCTTCTTCCACACCATGGTTCTTCCATAGCATTTTCACCAATGGTATGCACTTGTTGCGAAGCTCTTAAACTCTTGTGTCAAGGACCCTAACCGGGACTTCCTCATATGTCAAGTCGATATTTAACTCATTTTTTTCAAGTAGAACAACATGCGAAGGATCGAAACGATTACACCTCAATATAGACACATAAAAAATATCATAGATACGAGCCAACTCCGGTGGCAAGGCTAACTGATAAGCCATTGGTCCCACTCTCTCAAGAACTTCATAAGGCCCAATGTACCTTGGGCTTAACTTCCCCTTGTATCCAAAACGAATAATTCATTTCCACAGAGATACCTTGAGAAACACTTTTTCACCGACATCATACTCAATGTGTTTGTTTTTTTTATCCGCGTAGGCCTTCTAACGGTCAAAGGCTGCTTGCATCCTTCCTTGATGATCTAAACTTTCTCCTCAGTATGACTAACCAGATCAGATCCCACAGTCATCCTCTTATTGAGCTCGGTACAACACAAGGGTGTCCTACACTTACGCCCATACAACGCCTCAAAAGGGGCCATCTTTATGCTCGACTGGTAACTATTGTTGTAAGCAAACTCTACAAACGGCAACTGGCCCTCCCAACTCTTTACAAAGTCCACATTGCAACATCGTAGCATGTCCTCAAGAATCTGAAGGACAATCTCAGACTGACCATCAGTCTAAGGGTGAAAAGCTGTACTGAAATGTAGCTTGGTATCCAAGGCGTTATGGATCTTCTTCCATAGCCTAGCTGTGAAACGTAGGTCTCTATTTGAAATGATCGATGATGGCACACCATGCAACCTTACTATCTCTTTTATGTATAGTTGAGTCAACCTTTCCAAGGTAAAATCCAGACGTACTGGTAAGAAATGAGCAGACTTGGTTAAACGGTCCATAATTACCCAAATAGCATCATGTTTCCTTTGAGTCATCAGTAACCCGATGACAAAATCCATGGTGATTTGATCCCCTTTTTATTGCAAAATTTGAATAGGCTGAAGCAACCCTGATAGAACCTGATGTTCTGCTTTCACTTGTTGACAAGCTAAACATCTTGTCACGAATTCAGAGACATCTATTTTCATACTTGACCACCAATAAAAAGGACGAACATCTTGATATATTTTGTTGCTTCTTGGATGTACAGTGAAAGGACTATGGTGTGCCTCTCTCAAGATACATCTCTCAAATCTTCCAAGGCCGGAACACACATCCGCCCATCAAAGTACAAGTACCCACCATCTCGTACCTTAAAGTCTGAAGCTTCAGCTTTCTGAACCGCTTCAATCTGTGCTACTAATTCTTCATCCAAAGCTTGAGTCCTCTTTATCTCTTGTACCAACGTAGGTTCAACCTGAAGCTCGACTAGAAGACCTCCATCCTCGGTCATCCTCAATCGAGCAAACATAGCTCTCAGGTCCGACAAAGATTTCCTACTTAGGGCATCAGCCACAATATTCGCCTTGTCAGGGTGATACTCTATGATGCAATCATAGTCCTTCAACAATTCAATCCACCGTCGTTGCCTCATATTCAACTCCTTTTGTGTAAACAGGTATTTCAAGCTCTTATGATCCGTATAAATATAACACTTCTCCCCATAGAGATAGTGCCTCTAAATCTTTAATACGAAGATGACAGCAGCAAGCTCCAAATCATGGGTAAGGTAATTTTGTTCGTACGGTTTAAGCTGTCTCAAAGCGTAAGCAACCACCTTTCCCTCTTGCATAAAGACACAACCAAGCCCATTCAAAGACACGTCACTAAACACAATATACTCTTTTCCAGGCTCGGGTTGGGTTAAGACCGGAGCCTCCGTGAGATAAGCTTTTAGTTGCTCAAAACTTTATTGTCTTTTCTCATTCCATTCAAAAGGGACCCCTTTTTGCAACAGCCTGGTCAATGGTGCAGCTATAATAGAGAAACCCTTAACAAACCGCCTTTAATACCCGGTAAGTCCTAGGAAACTATGAACTTCCGAAACATTCCGTAGACGTTTCCACTTTACCACAGCCTGAATCTTCTGAGAGTCTACGTGGATTCCATCCGCATCAACTATGTGACCAAGGAATGTCACTTCCGAAAGCCAAAATTTGCACTTGCTAAACTTGGAAAACAGACGTCTATCTTAGAGAGTCTGTAAAATTACATGTAGGTGGTAGTCATGCTCTTCTTCTGAATGCGAATGCACCAAGATGTCATCAATAAAAACCACAACAAACAGATCTAAGTACGGTTGGAAGATTCGATTCATTAGGTCTATAAAAGCTGCAGGTGCGTTGGTAAGCACAAACGACATTACCAAGAACTCATAGTTCTCATACCGCGTCCTAAAAGTGGTTTTCTAGACATCATCATCCACCACCTTCAACTGGTAGTACCCTGACCTCAAGTCTATCTTAGAAAACACACGCGCACCTCTCAATTGATTGAACAAATCATCAATCCTCGGAAGGGGATAACGATTCTTTATCGTTATCTTATTAAGCTGTCGATAATCAATACACATCCTCATAGACCCATCATTTTTTTTTACGAACAGGACCGGTGCTCCCCAAGGTGAGACACTTGGTCGAATAAAACCTCTCTCTAGTAACTCTTAAATTTGCTTCTTTAACTCTTTTATTTTTGCGGGTGCCATCCGATACTGCACGATGGACACTGGTGCCGTACCCGACATCACATCAATTCAAAACTCTAATTTACGGTCAGAAGGTAGCCCGGGTAACTCATCTGAAAATACATCGATGAACTCATTAACTGTCCGAAGATTTTCAAGCATTGGACCCTTAACCCTTACATCCACCACATGGGTCAAAAAGGCTTCACAACCTTGTTGCAACAACCTCTGAGCTAACAAAGCCGATACCACACTAAATAGACACGAATTTCTCTTACCTCACACAATCAGCTTGGAGCCGTCCGCAACACGAAGCTTCAAACTCTTTGCTCTACATCCCAAACTAGCATCATGCTCAAAGAGCCAATCTATCCCCAAGATGGCATAGAACTCTTGAAACGGTAAAACAATTAAATTTGCTGGAAACAACGACCCATAAACCTCAATCGGGCATCTTCGATACACCTTGTCCACCAACACATCATATCTCAAGGGACTAGTCACACGGACTCCTACCTCTAGATTCTCGACAGGAATACCCTATTGCTGAGATATCCCACTATGAATGTAGGAGTGGGTAGACCTCGAATCCACAAGAGCAACAATAGGAACCAAAAATAGGGTGAACGTACCTGAGATAACATCTATAGCTGCGCAATCCTCCTAAGCCCTAACTGCATACTGTCTAGCTGGTGCTCTCGTGGTAGACTGGAAGGTGCCTCCCGATACATGGCTTGCTCTTCCCCGAGCAGGGCCTCGACCCCTCTGGGCCAAATATGCAGTCTTCTGAACCTGATCTAGAGAGGTCACAACAGCCACTAAACAGTCTTTCACAAAGTGATCCAGTGACCCACACTGGTAACGAACTCTTACTGCTCCCCAACACTTGTCTCTATGTTTGCGTCCACACTGATTGCAAATTGGTGCGCCCGCACTCATCTGTGAACCTTCCGGGCTCATCATGGATGAAGAAGAAGATGACCTTCTACGACCAGCTGACTCAGATCTTCGGTCTGACCTTGAACTTCGATTCGATGCTCCTCTATTATGGTTTTACCAGCTTCTACTTCTCCCTGAGAAGGCATGCAAGTTGTTGTCAGAGGGGTTCTAGGTCCTCCCACCTGAACTCCCTTGCCCACCAGACGGACTATATGTTAAGCCTTGCACTTGCTCAAGAGACTTGGCACTCAAAGTCAACTCCGAGAACACATTCGGTGGTACAGCAGTTAGGTAAGTCTGAATTTCCTTCCTCAAGCCCTTCAAGAACCTCTTGCACCTCATCTTTTCAGTGGCAACTGATTCAGGAGCATACCTACTCAACTGGAGAAATACTTGCTCATATTCGAAAACTGGTTAGTTTTCTTGCACAAGATGATTGAACCGATCTCTCAAGGTATCGATGTGGGCCTCGCCCACATACTTCTTCTCAAACTTCTTGAGAAAATCGTCCCAAGATGGTCAATTAGGGTGCCACCTAAGCTCTACTGTTTTCCACCATTCTCTAGCATTGCCCTTCAACAGGGACAAGATAATGACAGCTTGTCTTCTGATCTCAACTTCATCTGCCTAATAATCCAGTGTGTATCTTGCAACCACTATTCCGCCTGCACTGAGTTATCTCGCCCCGATCCATGGAAATTTGTAGTGCCTTGCTTTCTCACCCTTTCAACAGGTGCCTCACGAGGGGTAGCAGATGCCCTCGGTATTGCCCTCACAATCCGCTGTAACGCTCGGTTTATATGTGAGATGTAGTTGACTCTCAGGTCAACTGTGTCCTCCAACATATCCTCTGTGCCCGGCACATATTCCTCATCGTAACTCTCTTCTTTGGAGCCTAAACTTTCCTCATCGATTCTTGCCCTCCTTAGCATGATTCTATTCTGCATAATAACAAACGAGGTCACATCATTGAATTTTAGCTTTAAAACAAGTACGACTTCGACTCATGGGTATGTATTCGCTAGACACCTATACACCCCTCTAGACTCCCCCGGGGACGTTCTAGAACCGACTAAACCTAGGCTCTGATACCATTAAATGTAACACCCTTGACCCAGATGTCATAATTGGGCCCTAAGCCCAAAATCTATACTGTTATTTTTTTCCTTTTTCAAGCCCAATATGATAAGTACAATAAAAATATAAATCCATACGTTGAAAACATAGTCAAATCTAGATGTTTAAAACAGTATTCACGGAGCTCTATTTACAAATATTAAAACATTTGACTTTGACCAAATAATACAAAATAAGAGTTACAAAATACATTTAGGGTCCTACGAAATACATAGCCCATTACATCTAGTATTTGTACTCAACCACTAGAGTCGATGCTAAAATCCAAGCCCTGATGGTGCTCTTTCAACCCTCACGACAATCTACTAACCTGCAAACGGAAACAACGATTCTGAACGCTGAGCTAACAAGCTCAGTTGATACACCTCCACTCAACCATGCTTCATGCAAATCATAAATAAAGCAATGCAACATGAGTGATATCATGGCAAGATAACAATGGCGCTACCATAACCGCCTAAACACATGGCATCATGAATGTATGATCACGCACACAGCTCATACTAGAACCTCATACATTTATCTAGCATCGCACAAATAACACCAACCACATTAAGTGAGGTCCGCATCCACAAAGCACCGGAATCCTACACTTGAGTGAGGCTCGCGTCCATAAAGCATTGGGATCCTACACTACGAGTAAGGCTCGCGTCCATATAGCATCAGGATCCTATACTCCAGGGGATAAGGCCCGCATCCACACAGCATCGGGATCCTACATCCATGCGTGAAATATCACATCAAGCATATTCGAATGAGGCCCGCATCCATAAAGCATCGGGATCCAACATTCGGGAATCTTTAATGTGTTGCAACACACTTAGGGTATCCAAATCCCAACAACAAGGGATGACTCGACTACCTAGGTGTCCCTCAGCACACAACAAGTACCCTAATTACCACACAGCCTCGATTGATCCACCTAGGATCCCTATGGGTTACTACTTCACACGATTTACCTAAAATTTACCAAGTTATTAGCCAATTATTTCTCATACAGGGTTAAAATCTTTGTTTCTCAGTTTTAGTATTCATTTTACACCTTAAAAAGACCCACAGGGCCCTTTTCTTCTAATTATAGAACCACCGAACGTAAAGTCAAATTCTTTGGGCAGAATGCCCAACGAGTACCGATATTCCTATATGGGTATCGATATTCCCCTCTAGGTACTGATACTCGGCCATGAGTACCGATATTCATTTTAGGTTCGAAAGAACTAGACCCTCAAGTCGTTCTGATACGCACCAACCCATATCGATGCTCAACATCAGTACTATGATCACTCCGTACCGATCCACAACCATACTGGTACTCCCACATATGCATACCGGTACGCTAAGCCTCTCCCAGGCAATGTAACTATGTGTGCCAATACGCCCCCTACATACCGGTACGCGAAAGCGTTACTGGAATTCTTAACTTGCAAGAGGTACCGATACATATAGAGGCGTACCGGTACTCCCCTCAAAACCCTTCCCCCTTTTATACTAAGACGTACCGATACTCAGGACCCCGTACCAGTACGCGAGCTCAAATTTCAAACTCTAAGTGTGGGTTTTACCTAAAACTCCTGTTTAACCCCCAAGGTTAAACCCCAAACCGTTCCTACAAGTTATGGTGATAGTTTTAGGTGGATTACTACCAATTTCAAGCCATTACAACAACAATTCTAAGATTTTCCATTAACAACCACACAAGCTATACCAAGGCCAAAAACACCAAAACATGCTTTAAAGCTTAACTTCATGATTTCCAGGAAACTATAGGAGTTAGTAGTGTACTAGCCTTAGCTTAGCTCATAACACAAGGCCTTCTTCCAAAGCTTCAAGCTTTCCTCCCTTCTTGAGCCTTGGATGAGCTCCCAACCTCTTTAACTACAAGAGATGATACCAACATGTTACCATATGGTAGGGAGAATTAAGGGAGTCAAAACACAAACCTTTACAAGAGTAAGGTCCCCCTAAAAACTCATTCTCGTTCTCCCCCATCAACCCCCACCAAAACACACTTTTCCACCAAAACTAGCCATCCATACCTTGATTGATAGATCTCCCAAAGCTGGACAACTTTCTCTTGAATAACAATTCTTGATTTCCAACACAACCGTCAAAGATTCAACCTTTAGTGATGGTGTTTTTGAGAGAGATGAGGCTTAGAAATGGGAGTAATATGATAATAAAGTTGGGTGATCTCAACCCTACCCAAAATGCAGAGAAATCAGCCCTTCCCTCCCCTTTCCACTCTTCAAAATGGGCTTTTACCAAAATACCCATCTCTACTCTTCTTCAACCAACCCAACAACTACAAGCCTACACACAAGCTAGTCCTTGGGCTCATTCAAGCCCAAAACATGATCCAAATACGAGGCCCATGCCTCGATCAAACCCGAACCTCAGATTTCTGGAATCCAGGTCATTATATTGAACTCCCGAAATCCCAAGAACACTTCCCACAAACCAAGCATTCTTCATTCTAATCTAAACCCAAGTTCGATAGAACTTTCCCCGTTACATCCGCTCTTACCTACCCATACTCAAACCAAGCCTTGCTAACAATCAAGCATACGGGCTTTGGTGGCAATTCTCACGGGTGGGGAACGATAGTGACAGACGGTAGCACACACGGCGGTAGACAGTAGCATCGGATAGCAGTGAACTCGGCGGTGAACGATGGCGAACAGCGTCATACACAACGGTGGGCGGCAGTGACTTAATCAATAATGGCCTATTTTCTTTAACTTTTTATTTCGAACATAAAAACAAAACAAAGAACGTAAAACATATATAAAAAAACTAAACGATATACCTCAACGAAGACTTCGAACTTTTATTGCTCGAAATTTCAAGGTACAACTTCTTTGCATATGCTTGTGTATTTTTTGTGAATTAATGTGTGGTTTCAAAAAAAATGTGTCTTACAATGGTGAATTACAAGGCTTTATATAGCCAAAAAAAGAACATAAGAGAAGAATCCATGATTCTTTCTCAGATTACAATGAAATAATTAAAAAAACCTAGAATCTTCCTGATACATCTGATTTCTTCCCTTTTTGTCTTTGATTCTTACTTGGGGAATACATCAAATGAGTGAGGTGCAAGCCTAGGGTTTGACGGCGGCAGCTAGGACATGCGGTGGCACCGGTTGGGACTAGAGTTTTGGCCAATTTGGGCCTATGTACACGGACCCCCTTTTATTTTTTAGACTATATATTTTTTGGATTTTAATGAACTTCAATATATTTACAATCGCATATTTATAAACATAAAAAGCCGGATAAAATTGGTGACTACTACATGCAATTGTGAAACCACTCCACTCCACCATCCACGTAACCTAATTTTTTAACATAAAGTTGATATTACTTTTAGGTTTTATGGATGAACTGAAGCGTAGTGGTCTGAAATCGCATGTGAATTGAAATTATTTAATCCTCCTAACACCTAACCTGTTTCTCGTTCAGGCTATTTGATATTCATGGAACAATCTCCATTATGAAGTTCATACGAACACGCGCGCATATATATATATATATATATCATTCTTTTAATTAAATGGAAAGACAACTGCAAACAATGTTCATATTCCCCTCATTCACCCAAAAATTAATGTTGGTATGCATTCCCCTAGTGTATATTAAAGCCCGACATAATAGATTTAAATAAATAAAAAAACATTGCACGACATTAATAACAATTGCTAACTGGAGTTCATTAGTTTATGCACCAAGATTTACAAGAATTATGCACCACTGGGTCTCTGATAGCAGGAAAACCGATCCAAACGCCATACTCGAGGTCCATCTTGATCTGCCAGGAAATACTAGAGAACTGACTGGGAACCAGAAGAAATCCTAATGACTGTGGGATATCAACCCGTTTTGGATTGCTCTTTGTGAAGGATTGTAATTTAAGGGTACTTGCATCAGCCTGAGCTTTCACAATTAGCTCATAGAAGAAACCTCTCTCGGTTGAGGGTCCAATCTGGCTCAAAGTAACTACATTCCCCAAAATCTCAACCTTGTTGTGGAGAATGAATAAAGAACCGTCCGTCTCCTCCCGAAGAATAAGTGACTTTTCAGAAACTCCCAAGGTAATGGGTGCTAAACGATCGTAAAGGAAACGTGTTGCAGAATACTTGTGTACATTACCAAAGTGTGCACTTAAATCCTCTGCTGTGCCCTCAAAACAGCACTCGGGAAGGGGGCATGAACATGGCGCAAAAGGACAGGCCTTTTCATGTTTCTGCTTCAGGTTATAACTGAATGTTTCGTTGCACCCGTACTTCGTATTTTGGCATGACACTTTGACGGATTCCAAAACCTTCTCAATCGCCCGGCAGCGACTACAGCCAATTGGTGTCGAACAGGATGGACATCTATTCCTTATTTTGATGCAACAAGTAGAGCAAGCTATATGCCCATTCTCACACTGACTTGCCAAACAAATACATACAAATTTATTACGATGCATTTAATATATGAACAAATGCATAAAAAATTGCAACAAAATGGAAATCTATTTGATATTTCAATCAAACAATATCCTTTCATCGGACAATGCCAAATCCATCCACCAAAACACCCTCAAGTTCAAAAGGATAAAAATACTATAAAATTCACATAAGAGACCCTGAAAAAGCTTTTGTTGCCATCAAAGATTGGCCCTTCAACAGGTCAAAATAAATCCTGACATGTTAAAGTGGTTTTAAAGTCAATATGCACACATCCAAGTTGTAGCGATGTCCCTTTTTTTATATCGCTAAAAAAACGAGGTTTTTCGAAGGTGTTTGAAAGGTGTTTGTGATTTTTTTTGGATATTAAAATATTTATTTCGTTGGTTTTTTTTTATAAAAAAAATGCATCTAAAAAATATGGAGTCGCCACCGGCCACTTAGGTAGGCCGGACACCATAAAACCAGAGATTCAAAAAGATTGGGTTCGGGAGTCGGTTACGGATGGGGAAGGATTAGCACCCCACACCGCCCAAAAATTGGTACTTTAATAATTATCGCTTTATTAATATTGGATTTTCCGGATTAGAGTGACGATTATTTTAAAATTCGGTCATAATTGCGAATAAATTTTAAGGGCCCCGTTATCCGAGAGTAAACGCCCAACCACTATCACTACGCCTGATACTGGCCCCGTTTACGCTTGGATAAAAGGACACCGCATTAACAATTTATATCTCGATATGCAATCTTAGTGGCAAAAATATAAAACATGGCAGATAATTTAAAGACATTAAATATTCACATAATAAAATACTAATCTAATAAAATATTAATCTAAAACATACATACATAAATATTAATCTAACTCATAAATAAAAACATATCTAGCATAAATAATATACTATCATTCATAAATATTAATCTAACACAAATAAAAACAAATTCAACATAAATAAAATACTATTCTAAAACATACATACATAAATATTAATCTAACTCATAAATAAAAACATGTCTAACATAAATAAAATATTAATATAAAACACAAATTTAAAACATATTAAATATTAATCTAAAACATAAACATGCAAAATAAAAAAATAAGACTATAATTTTGAAATAACTAATACTTCATTAATTTATAAAAATTACAACACTAATAAAAAGGGAAGAAAATATACCTAACTAGGAGCTCGAACGACGAACTCCGCCGAAATCTACTGCGACCCCTCCAAAAATTTAACTAGATCGGACCTAAAATAGGACCCCGATCGAATGTTGGATCGAACCAACTGGGGTCGAGGGCACTGCCCCCAACCCCGGCCAGCCTTGCGGCCGGCCATGCCCCACGATTTGGGGGGTGCCAATTTCAAAATTGGCATGGATTTCTTTGGCCAAATTGGCCGTCCATTTCCCCTCCAATTTTGGGCGTGATTTTGCTTGCAATTGGCAGCCTATTTATAGGCAAATGGGATGGAAAATGGGTGACGTGGAGCACCCTGCTCCACGCAATTTTCCTCTTTTTTTTGATTTTTTTATATTAATTATTTTTTTTTGATTTTTTTGCCTTTTATATATATATAATTTTACTATTATAATAACACTAATAACACTAAAACCCGATCAAAAATGAGTGATTACAGTTGCCCCTCTTTGCTTGTTCTTGTGAAACGAGGACAAAGCAAAGATCAAAAGCACTCATTTTTGACCTACTTTCTTGTCTTTGGCTTCGGAATCACGTGTTCTTCTGGAACTATCCGCTCTTCCTTAGCTGAATCTTCAGGCTCGTAAGTTCTTCCTATATAGAGCTTCGTCACCTTCCGATCTTGGAGTTATAGGCTCTTTCGACATAGAACCCTTCACTCTGAAGCCTCGAGTTATGAGTCCCTCCTATATAGAACCTTTCATTTCGAGACGGTGTGCAGCGGAGTCCTTCCTATATAGAACTCTTCGCCTTCAACGCTGGTTTCTCCTATATAAAACCTTTCGCGTCATCGATGGATTCTTCCGATCGGGAGTTCCTCCTATATAGAATCGCTAGTCTTCAAACCCGGAGTTGTCGGTCCTTCCTATATAGAACTTTTCATTTTGAGACGGTGCAGCTTGGAGTCCTTCCTATATAGAACTCTTCGCCTTCAACGCTGGTTTCTCCTATATAAAACCTTCTGCGTCGCTGATGGATTCTTCCGACTAGGAGTTCCTCCTATATAGAACTGCTAGTCTTCAAACCCTGGAGCCGCCAGTCCTTCCTACATAGAACTTTTGGCGTCTGAAATTTGAGGGCTACAGGTTCTTCCTATATAGAACCTTTCACCCTAAGACATTGAAGCTCGGAGCCCTTCCTATATAGAACTCTTCGCCTTCAACGCTGGTTTCTCCTATATAAAACCTTCTGTGTCACTGATGGATTCTTCCGACTGGGAGTTCCTCTTATATAGAACTGCTAGTCTTCAAACCCTGGAGCCGTCAGTCCTTCCTATATAGAACTTTTGGCGTCTGAAATCTCAGAGCTACAGGTTCTTCCTATATAGAACCTTTCACCCTAAGACATTGAAGCTCGGAGCCCTTCCTATATAGAACTCTTCACTTTCGACACAACAGGATTTCCTATATAATCTTGTGTGTCATGGGTGAATTCTTTCGACTGGGAGTTCCTCCTATATAGAACTGCTAGTCTTCACCCTGGAGCTCTCAGTCCTTCCTATATAGAACTTTAAGCTTCTGAAGCCTCGGAGCGGAGGATTCTTCCTATATAGAACCTCTCTCTAGAGCTTGGAAACATATGCCTTTTGTATATGAAAACACTGTCTTCTCATTTGGGATTCACACCACGATGGCCATCGATGTCTCTTCAGATTCGGGGATTCACACTGAAAATGGCTATCAATCTTCCAATTTTAGGGACTCACGCCGAAGGTGGCTGCCGAAACTTCTTCAAATTTAGGGACTCACGCCGAAAATGGCCGCCAAAACTTCTTCAAATTTAGGGACTCACGCCGAAAATGGCCGCCAAAACTTTCTTCAATCTTTAGGGACTCACTCCGAAAATGGCTGCCAAAACTTCTTCAAATTTAGGGACTCACGCCGAAAATGGCCGCCAAAACTTCTTCAAATTTAGGGACTCGCGCCGAAAATGGTCGCCAAAACTTTTTCAGATTTAGGGACTCACGCCGAAAATGGCCGCCGATCTTTCTTCAAATTTTAGGGACTAATGCCGAAAATGGCCGCCGAAACTTTCTTCTATTTTAGGGACTCACGCCAAAGGTGGCTGCCAAACTTTTCAATGAAATCCACTTCTTAATGTTCTTTGATAATTCTTCAGGTACCTGTCCAAAATAAGCAAAAATTGACATGCCCCTATCTATATGATACATGCAATGTAATGTTTTTTTTGTTCTAAAGTCTTACACCCTGAAAGGTCGCTCCTCAGATTTCTTCATCTCTTTACTGCTTTACTGTATGCTCTTAAATCCTCATTTGAACATGTTTTTAAACCTTTTGTGCGGAAGGCTTTCTTGTCTTTAGGGTTATCACCCGTCTTCATAAATGATCTTCTGGTTCTTATATCATTCTTATAAGAACCTTTGTCATCTTCTTGGCTTGGCGTTGCCCCATTCAACCACGGGCTCCACTGCTTTGAATTTTCTGGCCCATCTTATAGAGCCTTGATCTATTTCTAGTCACCAGGGTGAGCCAAGATGCTTCCATCCCTTGAACTCTTCCTTGATTTTCTCGCAGCATTTCGATGGGAACTAACTTTCGGTCCCTATGCTTTAAATCTCATCATCATTCATTTTTAAAGTAAAGTAAAAGGCAATTTACCTGTGTATATTTCAAAAAAATAATGATTGTTTGAAAAGATAACAGTCATTTCGAAAATCACAACTTGGACATTTTGAAAACATTGTTTGGAACAAATGGTAAACATCATAACTTTGGGAGAAAATGTCAAACCTTTTTTAAAACATGTTTGCCCCGAAATATCAAACACCATAGCAAGATCTGTTTCAAGTTGCAGAGACCAACTCCAATGAAGCTCATATTTAGAAGATCTTGACCATTGTGGAGATATATGCCAATGTATAGTTTCTTCTGGTCTAATAGGCTTTTGAGAGGAACAACCCTACCTAGTTTCTACCCCGTTTAAGGTGGTTCTCTTAATCTCACTATCTCACAATGCCTCATCCTTCCCTCATTTAGGTGTCGATCAAGCACTTCGAAGTTTGACGTTCCTTGAAGAAAAGTTAACCCTTATAGGCGGAATGAAATCTGAAGACATTCTCATTCAACTTGGATATCTATAGATGACCAGAATGGTCTTTGGGGCTTGTAATGTAGGCCTTTGGTTTATGGTTAAGTGAAACAGTATTTCTGTACTTGTGTAACTTGGATATGCCCATTATTCCTTCTCTTTTTTTGGATCACTCTAGACTGCCCGTTTTCGGGTTTTCACCATAGAGTTCATTTCCTTTCTTTTTACTGTAGGTTGCCTTGCATTCTGGCTATATACTGATGTTCGTTTTTTATTCAATAATGTTTGATCCTCCAAAACTCCTCGAAACTGAGATTTCTTGAATGAAGGACTATGAATACATTTCTGGGAATTCTTGTGATTGGCACGCCCAGATGAAATGTTATTCTTGCTTTCTTTTTTTCTCTTTTTTCTTTTCTTCTTTTTCTCTTGGATCGCTCTAGACTGCCCATTTTTGGGTTTTCACCCTAGAGGTCACTTTCTTCTTTTGTACCTTCGGATCAATGTATTTTGGCTGGATATTGATGCCAGCATGCTCAGGCAGACTACTCTTTTTCTTCATTTTCAGGATCACTCTAGACTGCCCATTTTTGGGTTTTCACCCTAGAGGTCATTTCCTTTTTCAAAATTGGTAATCTTCGGGCCGACTTGTCTTGACTTGGCTTCAATTCGAGCTTCTATACTAATTTTCAAAACTGATGTTTACTTGAAATGTGGATTCCTTGTGTCTCTTGCACATAGTTGAAGTCTCGTTCTTGTATTGTTTGATCTGTGTGTGAAGCATAGACAGTATTCTTCTTTTTTTTTCTTTTTCTTTCCTTTTTCCTTTTTTTCTTATTCGAGTCTATGAACGTATCCTTACGAATCTATACTGGGTATTGATGCGATCTTCCGCTCGGAGTTAATTGCCTCTCTGCAGCTCTTCTGATATTTACTCGATCTGGATTGCTTCGGCCTTCTGATTACCATTTATCTCCTTTTGGTTTTTCATTTGGACATATCCATGTTTTCAACCACTTTCTTCTGATGATTTTCTGATCTTCGTACCCAATCTGTATGGTCTCATCTGTGTCTTCTGGTAAAGTAAAAGAACACCATTCGTTGACATATTCACAAATGTCCTGAGAATGCCTTCAGGGGGTAGAGGTTTAGGGTCAACTTTCGTTTCAAGGATCTAAAACGACAAGTGCCTGAGAAGATAAATTCTTAAAATGGGAATTGCCCATTGTCTAAACACTCGCTTTTGTTCCTCTGTTGGCCTAAGTAAACTAGCAGATACTCACATTTACAGTATCTCCACAACATTCAATCTCTTCTAAATATATGCAACTTAGAGTTGATCTTTGGGTTTGAAGCAAATGTACTGTTGCATTCAAAATTCGAGGACCTGGTATAGAAATGATATATACATATGTCCATTCAAAAATGTGTGTATATGCATATGGGAAAACTACCCCATAAAAATGAAATGTTTAAAGAATCAAGAATGTAAAAATGCTTTTCCAAATGTGATTTTTAACTCTAATAAACAATGATTTTTTTGTTGATAATTTCTTTGTGAAATGATGAGAAAACCGTAGGGACCTTTGGATTATCTCTAGGGTACTGACTCATTATGCCCCTTCCAAGGTAGTGTAGGCTTGCCTCTTCTCTTATTTTTCCACCGCTGGATCAATTCTCTCGTCATGACTCCCTCATCGACCAGCTTCTTGATTTTTTTAACGACCCCAAATTTCTTAGTGTCATGCCCCATCGCCTCAATGTTTTGAAAGTGGTACCCATTTATCTCTTTGTTTCCTTCTGCTCCTAGGCAGGTATGGTCTTTAAACTTAGGTCTCGGAGTGCATGTTCGATTCTCTCCGACTGTCATGAAGTCCTCAAAGCTGGTATTTATTTTTCCGAGCACCTTATCAAAGAAGAAATAAGAAAGATGGCATGGAATTCACTTTCCTCTTCATCTACGGGAGGCTGCACTTGGGTCGCTAAACATATACACCTCAAAGCACATTCCTTGAAGCTTTCATCAGGTTTCATCTTCGTACCCTGGAGATACTAACGACTTGGTGCTGAGTCCAAAGCATATCATATCACAGTAGGTCTTGGTAGACTGTCGGGTAAGTAGTGGATCGGTAATTTTTCAATGTAGCCCCCCATCTTTTTTGCAGAATATGGTCACACGAATCTTGGGGAAAATTTGGAAATCTTTGGAATCCGGAGGAACGCCCAAATCGGGGCTCAAACAGAGTTTTCTTGTATTAAAGGCATCAAACTTCTTTTTCTCTCTTTTTCTCCCGAGTCCATCTTTTAACTGCTCGAATCTTGATTTTTGAGTGTGTTCAATTCTTTTATTCACGATAAAACTCTAATTGTTCTTTGGATTACCCCCCCCCAAATTTTATGCAAGGTAGTGATAGTGTTATGTAAAATATGTCATGATTGTACAATGTAATGCAATGCAATGCATGAATGCAAATGCGGTGTTGATTCTCGAACAGTCCTTAAAAGACTTTCAATCAATAGAAAAATGTCTGGTTGCAAGAAACTAATAATGAATTACAGGTGACACTTAGCTTCCTTCTGGAGATCTTGACTTCGGGGAGCAAAACGTGTGCTTCACGTCTCGACGTCGTCTTCAGGATGATGGATGACTTCGTCTTCTCTTCTTATTCTATTTTATGGACTTGTGACGTCATGATCTTTATTTTTGTGGCTTCTAAAAATGACATCAACAAGTGCAGGCATAATGCAGATAAGATCTTTTCTGGGTGCAAACGAATAATATATCTAAAC
The DNA here is from genome assembly GCA_019671005.1 of Hibiscus mutabilis. Classification (NCBI taxonomy): domain Eukaryota; kingdom Viridiplantae; phylum Streptophyta; class Magnoliopsida; order Malvales; family Malvaceae; genus Hibiscus; species Hibiscus mutabilis. The sequence goes on from CM033723.1 coordinate 37,981,649, forward strand.
AGGGATGGATTCTATCGGTCCTAAGGGAGTACTTTAAAAAATTTAGGGTTTAAATTAAAATTCTCAAAGATCATTTGGTTTAAAAATTTCCCTATTTTTATCAAAAATTTTAACTTACTTAAAAATGAAACTTTTAGGTTTCTTTTTGTTATTATTATTATTCTGAAAGTTTTATGAGAGAAGAAGTTTCAAAGCAAAATAATAATATTTTTAATTTTTTTTTTGAGTTAAATTAAAATCTGAGAATTTAAAAATGGTCAAATGTGAAGATTTAAAATTAGGATTCTGCGGCTCTGACTGAATCTTCTGCGTCGCACGTGCCTTATTGTCGTACCGTCTTCTTTCGCGATTGGTCTTTGCTCGGCCTAACTTGATACTGTAATATTATCGTTCCCGGCGATGCAAACTTTTTCTATTTTGAAAGCCTTTTAATGAACTGTTCTTAAATCAACACCATGTCATGATATGCAACATGAATACAAATAAAGGCGTTAATTCCGCTGGTAATCACCCTTTCGAACGACTTTCATGGGAATTAAAGGGTCCATATTACAAAAAAGGTCCATATTACAAAATGAGTGAGTCCCTATTACAAAAAGAGTCTATTATAAAGTCTTAATTACAAAATAAAGTTCTACACATAATCCCTAGCTCTACCTCCTAGCTCCTTGACAGCTCTGAGCAACTTGATAAACCTTGGTGCTTCTTCCATGTCCGGGGTTACGAAAGGTCAGAGAGTCGCGGCTTCGGTATCTAAGTCATTCACACACCTTGAAACTCGTCGTATGTCCACCATCAGGGTCTCGTGTGTATACTTTGGCACTACACGCTCGTTCGGCAAATTGTTACGTCGGATCTGTTGAGTAATCTCTGACCAATGTCATACAACTGGATCGATGTTGTCCTTCCTAAGACACTTTTTTTCCATAATGAAAGATTTTCTAATCGGGCAAACCACTTGAATCAACGCCTCTATGTAATGTGGATGCAATGATAATGCAACAAAAATATGTGTAAAAATAAAATAAAACACAAAAAGAAATAAGTTAGTAACGGATAAAAATAATAAATACATAAATAAAAGGACAAATTAAATAAGGTAAATAAACAAAACGACCCAATTTATCTAGTCCAAAACACCTAAGGTTATCCGCATAGCTCTAACAGGGTAGGTTTCTATGTTCTCTACATGCAGTGTTGGTGCTAAGAGGTACCCGAATTGTCCTTGCTGTCTACTAAGGGTAGCAAGGCCCCCGATCATCACCCATTATAGGCTCCTTTCAACCGGATTCAATTTAGGGGGACTCATTCGCTTATGCCCGTACGAAGGAACGATATCCTTACGAAAGCATAAGGTACTCGAGTCCCGAAGGTACTTGCTAGGCCCATACGGGAGAACGATATATCCACGAAAGCATTAGCGTTTTCCCCTCACTTAAAAAGGCGGGTTTATATGTCATATTTTAAATGCGTTAAAATAAACGCGCAATTATGACCGAATGTTAATTTAATAGTCACTTTAATCCGGAACTTTCAATATTAGTAAAGCGGTAATTATTTTAAAAGCTTGACTCTCATTTGTTTTTTTCTTTAAAAAAATAAAAATCATCCCCAGCAGAATCGCCATCTGTAGCGATGTCCCTTTTTTTTATATCGCTAAAAAAACGAGATTTTTCGAAGGTGTTTGAAAGGTGTTTGTGATTTTTTTTGGATATTAAAATATTTATTCCGTGGGTTTTTTTTTTTAAATGCATCTAAAAAATATGGAGTCGCCACCGGCCACTTAGGTAGGCCGGACACCATAAAACCAGAGATTCAAAAAGATTGGGTTCGGGAGTCGGTTACGGATGGGGAAGGATTAGCACCCCCACACCGCCCAAAAATTGGTACTTTAATAATTACCGCTTTATTAATATTGGATTTTCCTGATTAGAGTGACAATTATTTTAAAATTCGGCCATAATTGCGAATAAATTTTAAGGGCCCCGTTATCCGAGAGTAAACGCCCAACCACTATCACTACGCCTGATACTGGCCCCATTTACGCTTGGATAAAAGGACACCGCATTAACAATTTATATCTCAATATGCAATCTTAGTGGCAAAAATATAAAACATGGCAGATAATTTAAAGACAGTAAATATTCACATAATAAAATACTAATCTAATAAAATATTAATCTAAAACATACATACATAAATATTAATCTAACTCATAAATAAAAACATATCTAGCATAAATAATATACTATCATTCATAAATATTAATCTAACACAAATAAAAACAAATTCAACATAAATAAAATACTATTCTAAAACATACATACATAAATATTAATCTAACTCATAAATAAAAACATGTCTAACATAAATAAAATATTAATATAAAACACAAATTTAAAACATATTAAATATTAATCTAAAACATAAACATGCAAAATAAAAAAATAAGACTATAATTTTGAAATAACTAATACTTCATTAATTTATAAAAATTACAACACTAATAAAAAGGGAAGAAAATATACCTAACTAGGAGCTCGAACGCATTTAACTCCGCCGAAATCTACCATGACCCCTCCAAAATTTAACTAGATCGGACCTAAAATAGGACCCCGATCGAATGTTGATCGAACCAATCGGGGTCGAGGGCATCGCCAACCCCCGCCACTTTTGCGCCGCCATGCCCCACGATTTGGGGGGTGCCAATTTCAAAATTGGCATGGATTTCTTTGGCCAAATTGGCCGTCCATTTCCCCTCCAATTTTGGGCGTGATTTTGCTTGCAATTGGCAGCCTATTTATAGGCAAATGGGATGGAAAATGGGTGACGTGGAGCACCCTGCTCCACGCAATTTTCCCTTTTTTTCTTTTTTTTTTGATTTTTTTATATTAATTTTTTTTTTGATTTTTTTGCCTTATATATATATATAATTTTACTATTATAATAACACTAATAACACTAAAACCCGGTCAAAAATGAGTGATTACACAAGTATGACCAACACTTTAAAACTCACAAACAGCTTCCCCGTCTACGTTCACTAAAACTTGGGTGTCAATGTCAGATACATGTATTTGTCTAACACAAGTACATTCATTCTTTTCTTAGTTTTCCCATCTAAATGGAGAGTCCTATCCCCATACTCATATCCTAAAATATGTGTGCTTAAAGAGATATGAAGTCGGAACAACAAAGCTCCCCATCATCTTAAGAGGTTAGAATCTCAAACAGCTCGCCCTTTCTCTGCCGACTGCATGTTCAAATATTGGCACACTTCTAAAAAAGCACTCTTGCAGGACCCAAAATGTCTTAATTATATGGTTAAAGAGAGACGGGAATGGCCTATTCTTCCAATATTGTTTATACCTGATTATTTGTAATAACTTGAAAATCTTGACCCTAGAGATGCAACTAAGATCTCACCAATAGGAAAAGGTTAGCAGCCTACTAACCTCACTACATTGCACTAAATCTTCATTTTTCTTTAAGTCACCATGTCCAATATATATTCAACATGAGCATACAAATACAACCCTCCAAAGACCCTTCAAGTACATAAAAAAACTTGCAATGCATTTTGAACAAGAAATTTAGATTTAACTCAGAACAACGATGTCACTTATTTCCCTTACAAATTTGTATAGGGAACAAGAAATATGTGAATTCCACATCATTCTCAGGATCTATCAAAAAATGAATCATCCTCTGCCATTGAAGCTAACAATCACTTTCTTCACCATCAATATAGTTCCTTTCAGAAGTCTATTAAATAAGAGCAGACACGAACTTCGACTCTAGTGTTCATTTATAGAATTTAAGCAGATTTTATAAATGAACGAACCTTATCTTCATCGAAAAAGCATAAAATTCACAATCCCAACTAATAAACTAAGTCCAAAACTAAGCAATTTCTCTCCAATCTTGTGCCCCAAATCAATATTCAAAATATTGCATGAATAACTAGTGTCGATAGATTCATTTCATATAAATTTAAAGAACAAACAAGTCGGAAAGAGAAACACAATCTGAAAATGAAGAGAATAAGAAATATAATTCGAAAAGCTTACCCTAACAAGCAAAAATCTATCGTCTAAAATCAAAATTTCAGAAGCATTTCACCAATTAAACAAAAAAAACAGGTGCATATTAAAAGAAAAACACTGAAATCTGAAACCTTTTAACCCAAAAATTAAAACCCACTCTAAAAACCCAATCCTTTCACCATGAAACAAAGAAATTAACCGAAAATTTGAACCTTTTTCACCAAAGAAAAGGAAACCCATATCCCAAATCACCCGATTATCGATAATTAAAGACCAACCTGAAAGACAGGGATACTCAAGGCCTCATAACAGATGGAACAATCAAGAACTTCAGGGTCTGTTAACGTAATTGAAATAGATCCATCTCGAGTAGTCGGAGGGGTCATTGCTCCTTGCTCAGCTCCACTTTCCTCCAATTCTTCTTCTCCTTCGGATTCTTCTGCTCCTTCGGATGCTTCTTCTTCTTCTCCTTCTCCTTCGGATGCTTCTTCGCCTTCCGATTCTTCGTCTTCTTCGGATTCTTCTTGACCAGATCCTTCGATATCGAGAACACGATCAACCCTCTGACGCTTAGGGACTCGGTTGCTTGGCCCTTCTCCGTCTTCTTCAATCCCCACGGAGAACTTTGCCATTCTCTTCTATTTCCCTTTTGCCCCTTACTTCCCTTTTATTTTACATTTATTACTCGTTTTCTTTTTTTACTTCGAAAAACATTTTTAAATAAAGATCTTAACTAAAGATTTTTTAAGGAGTAATGATCAATGAATATAAATTTAAGGGTAAACTATTAAATGACTATTTAACTATGAGGGAGGTGGTGTTGTTAAAACTAACGGAGATGGTAACCGTCACTCTATTACCAATATATATTAAATACTGTAATTGATATCACATCAATTGTTGGCTCAATGGTAAAAGATAGCATGTAATATAAGTGAATTGCTCATAAATTGTCATATTAACATCGTTAAAATGCAAAATTTTAGTTAGAGAAAAACTTTGATACACATATCGTGTAAACTTTAGTTTATACATGCCTTTTAGTTTTAGAGATTAGGGTTTTAGTTTAGGGTTTAGAGTATAGGGGTTTAGGTTGTATAGTTTTAAATTTAAGGTTAGTGTTTAGAATTTAGTGTATATGGTTTAAGGTTTAGGGTTTAGTTTTTAGGGTTAGGGTTAAAAATTTAAGATTTGGGTTTTATAGTGTAAATACACAGGCTTGTGTAAAATTTTACACAAGCTTGTGTATCAAAGTTTTACCCTTTTGGTTAGTATTTGAGTTAATTGCGTCACGCGCTCTCAAACTATGAGCATCATTTTAAATTGGTCTTTAAATTTTTAAATGTTTCAATTTCATCCTCAAACTTTGTTTTTATTATAAATTAGTCCCCCAAACTTTTGAATGCTCCATTTCTATCCCTAAACCATGGTTCTCATTCTAAATTGGTCCCCAAACTTTTTGAATATTCTAATTTTATCCTTAAATTATCGTTTATAACATATCATATTATTACATAATACACATCAGTGTTTCATGACAATTAATATTTTTATAACAGCTTTATTCACATAAGATATTATTATCTTATATTGATAATTTGGGGATGAAATTAGAATGTTCAGAAAGTTTGAGGATTAATTTAGAATGAGAGTCATAGTTTGAGGATGAAACTAGAATGCTCAAAAGTTTGGGGATCAATTTAAAATGAATGTCATAGTTTAGGATGAAATTATAATGTTTAAAAGTTTAGGGATCAATTTAGAATGAGTGTCGTAGTTTGAGGACATGTGGTACAATTAACTCTGAGTATTTTCATAAAAAGTCATTATACTTCCTTTCAAAATGTTAATGATTAAATTTAATTTAAAAAAGGAAAAAATCAAAACAATAAAAAGCGTAAATGTTCTAGTTAAATTTAATATTGTGTCTTTTAAGTTTGGTCATGTTTGGTAAATAGCTTTTTGAGCTAAAATTAGAGGTTTGAATCACTTTTAGAGGTTTGACCAGTCAAATCCAATAATTAAGATGTTTGGTGAATAGACGTTTGGAATAGCGGATTGGGGTGAAACATCTCAATTTAAAAAAATTGCTAACAGGAGTTTTTGGGGTTTAGAGGTTTTGACATAAGAGTTGTAAAGACTCTTATACCCTTAACAATTAAAAAATTCTAAATTAACATATGCTTCAAATATCATTTAAATTTAATAATTAATTAAATTATATTAAAAATAATCATATAGATAATAAAATAATATATAGATACTTCAAATAGGCTTAGTAATGTTATATTTAAAAAATTAATTTTTATAGTCTAACTAATATTAATCGATTCAAAATATTGATAACTAATAAACTATTCAAACATGTATTGAATATAATCACGTCTTTATATGTCATTTTGTTTCTTCAAACAATCAAACAACTATCAGCTATCAATTAATTTTACTAAACACTTTTTATACAATCAGCAAATGCAATCTGTTAGTCAAAACATCTAATGCAATCAACTATCTACTATCAGCTAATGTAATTCACTATCAACTATCCGCTAATTGCCAAACATGACCAAAATTAAAAATAAAGGCATAAGCATTTGAAAAGACTTTATACTTAAAAAATCAATTAATCCATTTGAAAAAAATACATCCAATGAAGTTTTTAGACTTAAGTTTACATCAATTAAGCCTATTGGATAATAGTTTTTTTCATTTTTTTGCCGTTATTGTGGTAATGTATATCCTTTAAAAGATTTTTTTCTATGGCCTCTCTCTAAACACCTTCAAACCTTAATTTTGTTTCAATGGTTGTTCTTCCTTTATGGCCTTATTTTCCTCATTCTCTTCTTGTTGTTTTCTTTTCCCCATCAGATTTTAGTTGTTCTTGTAACGACTAGAATTTTCGAATCAATAGTTAGACGTTGACCTGGGTTATAGGCATTCGTGATGAGTTGGGTATTTGGACTCGTTGGGCCAAATTTGGGCCTTTTTGGATGAGAATTGGATTATATACGATGGAAAAGTGACCATTTTGTAAAAATAAGAACTTGGGGGATATATGTAGTGATTTTACCCTAATTTAAATTAAGGTTGTCCATTCTTTCACCTTTTTGGGGTTTTCACGTGGGTTTGGGGATTAAAAGGGTGATATCACCACTATCCTCACCCTTTTTCTCTTTCTTCTTCCTTCATCTCTTTTCCTCCAGGAAACCATAGCTTCTAACCATCAAAGGTTCAAGCTTTGCTACTCATTTATCCCACCCAAGAGAAGTATCCTATCTCCTCAAATGGGTAAGTTATCCATTTATGGGTTTTTAGGCTCAAAGCTTGATGGAGTTTCTCATTTGATTTTTAAGGTGTAAATTCATAGTAAAATTTACCCTTAATTATTAATTCAAGCTTTGATTCTTTTTCCGTGATTGCTTGGCAAGAGGGGATGATTTGGGAGCTTCTTCAAGCTCAAGCTAAAAGGGGAGTTCTAAAGGGGTTTTAGTGTTGGAGCTAAATTTGTGAATTCTTGATAAGGTTCGTATATCTCTGACTCCTATGCTTCTTGAGGATCATAAATTAATTGTCTTGCTTGATTTTGTGGTTTAAGATTGCTAGACTTAATGTTTGAGTAGCTTAAAGCTTGGTTAATGGTAAAATACGGATTTGATGTTAATAACTCGTAAAAATGGTAGCACACCACCCTAAATGACTCCCATAAACTATAGGATCACCTTAAGTGGTTGTTGGGTTCGAGTTGGAGGCTTTGGGGAGGATATCCCGAGCTTATGAATCCATTTCTGGGCTTCAATACCGGTAGATAGGGAGCCTGTACCAGTACCCTAGTGTTATGGGTTGAAGAACAGTGTTCGTTTAAGACGAACTTTAAAGGGGGTACCGGTACGATGTTCAACCTGTACCGGTACGCTAGGTAAAATATGTATCGGTACGGGTCGACTCGTACCGGTACGCTAAGGATTTAAGAAATTCCAGTAAGATATTTTAGTATCGGTACGTAGTGAATATCGGTGCCCAAGGGTACCATACCAGTACGTGAGGGCCAGTACCGGTATCCACTGGGCTTTTTGCCCAAAAATGTTGGAATTGAGCCGAAGAGCCTGAAAATTATAGAATATAGTCTAATGGACTCTTAATGAGATAAAATGAACTATAAAAATGAGAATTTGGGATTTTATCCTTTATACGAGCATAACGCTTAACAAGTCGGTAACTTTAATTTGGTGACTTGTTAATGATTGAAACCCTAGAGTGGTGGTATTAATGATAATGATGTGTGTCATGTGGGTACTTACTTGGTCAAGTCACCTTGATTAATGGGATAACGTGGATTAATGGAGGTAACTAATGACAACGATTAATGTACTCCTTCAGAATGTATTAACAACCTGGTAATGTAAATTAATGAGGTGTTAATGATTAGCAACCATAGGGAGATCCACGGGATCGTGTTGCTTGTATGTTAGGTAGGCATTTGCTTGGTTGAGTCATTGATTGATGGGATCAGGATACCTAGAGAAAGAGTGTTGCAACGCCATGGTTAGAGATACCGAATGAAGGTTACCAATGATATGTGACTCGGGCCATATTCGAAGATACTCGATGGGGGATTTCGAGTATAGGTGTATGTTTCGATGTTGCGTGACCTGACCTCACCTAAGGAGTGTACGTTCCCGATGCTACCTGGGCCTCACTCTAGTTGTTGTTGTATGACATGTGTGCTTTTGCCTCAATTATCTAATGAGATCTCGAGAATGGTTGGGTCTTGTGTGCCATGTATGATAGCTTATGGATGTATTAGCCTTGAGGGGTTGAGTGACCTCGAGTATTTGAAGCCTTGTAAAGCCTGTGAGACTTATTGTATATTTTTTTAATACCTTGAGATGGGTGATCTAAGAACTCTAGCTAGTGTAGGCTAGATGATAAATTATAGGTTGTGAAGTCTTATCTATGCTCTCTAGACTATATTTATCCCGCATGTTTATTTTATGATAATCAAGAATTATGGTAGAGTAGAAATGTACCACTAAGCTTTGTAAGCTCAGCGTTTGAAATCGTTGTTTTCGTTCTCAGGTTGGTAGATCGATTGTGATCGAGGAGCACATCGTTGAGGGATTTCCCAGCACCGTTCCGCTTCAGAGTACAGTACTTGATGTTTAGTTTTGGGCTATTGTATTCATAGGACCTTACAGTGGTTGAGTCTGTAAATTATATTTTGAATATTAATTTGCTATAAGATGTTTTAAACTCGGAGCTCTTGTTTTGTAAATTGTTTTATATTGTTTATTTAATTAAATGCATCATGGATGATTTGATATTTTGAAAGAAGGCTAGACTTATGGTTTAAATTTAGAAATTTGATGGGTCGATTTTTTTGTGACCTAAATATAGCACTTCGAATCGAGATTGGGGTGTTACAATTCTCATTTCTTTCCCTCTCAATTGTCGTTTCTGTCGTTTTTGAGTTTGGACGGTCTCGTTTGGGAGATCTTCACCGTCATATTTGCTCCAGGCGTGGACATCTTCTTTTGGTGGTGGTGTGTGAACCGTTCGACGGTGATAGTTCACTGAAAGAGGCTCTCTCTTTTTTTTTTCTTTTGTTGTTCCTTTCTATTTTTTGGGTGTTTGCCCTTTGTCTATTTTTCTCGGCAAGAAATGTTGTGCGTGGTGAGGTTTTCATTCCCGTTGGTGGCCCATTTGGTGGCTTGACTTTTCGGTTCCGCCTCCCTTTGGTCATTCAGACTTCGACCATCCTCGATTCTTGACGTGAAGTGTTGTTGGTTGCTTGCTCTCTCTACATTTCTATCAACGTTTTTCCCTTCAGCGACCCCTTGAATGACATACAGTTATAGGCTCTAATTGCTGACATCATTATTGACTCTCTTTGGTCGGTGATGAAGACATATTTGGTATTTCCTTGCTTTCCCTTGTCCCCCCCCCCCCCATATTTCTATTTCTGCACGTTTGTTTATGGTTGTTTTCTCTATTTTTTTTGCTCCGGCTTGTTTGTCATTTTACTTCCCCGGTTTGCTTGTGGCCTTTTATTGCTTTGCTTTATGTTCTTATTTATGTTAATGACAGTGTCCCCTTTGTTAAAAAAAACGTGACGATTCATGCGTAAAAGTGATGGCATGAAAATGGAATTTGATTATTTAAAAAAAAAATAAGATTTTTTCAATCTTTAAGTAAAATTATTTTAAAAACTATATTTTTTCTAAAAAAAAGTTAAAAATATTAAAATATCTGAAAAATATTTTAAATTTTAAAAATTATTGAGAAATAAAAATATTAAAATATAGTAAAAAACACTGATTTGAGTTTACTCGAGATAAAATTTAACTTCTTAATAATATATTAATATAAGGGCAATTATTCCATGCACAAGCTTTTGTGGAAACTTTGTTTACACAATCGCCTTAATTTTAAGGTTTAGGGACCTCGTTTAGGGTTTAAGGGTTTAAGTGTAGTAATTTTTAATTTAGGAGCTGTTGATAGAATTTTGGGTTTATGGTTAAAATTTAGGGTTTATAGGTTAAAACTTAAATCTCAACCATATTACACTAAAACCTAAACCCTAACCCTAAACCCTAAATTCTAACCATGAACCCTAAATTCTAAACTATAAATTAAAACCCTTAAACTCTAAACTATAAATTAAAACATTAAAAAGACCTTTATGGACTAAACAGTCACGAAAAATTCAAACCGATATTGTACTACTTTGTCAATTGCCTTTGGAAAACTAAAATTTAAGGTCCAAAATAAGGCCTAAAATCATCAATTTGGCGCAGGCTGTGCCCCATCATTTTTAAATTGCAAGAGTGAACCCAATAATTCATTATTGGATAAAATACATAGATTATCACTTAATTTTATATATCAAATTTTTTTTATCACTCTTCCATTAAATTACTAACTGCGTGATGGCATGACAATTTAAATTAGATTTTTCTCCAATTTGTTTGACTTTTCAACTTTTCTAATTTCCACCTATTTTCCTTTTTTATTTCTTTTTTTCTCTTCTTTTCCTTCAAAGGACACCATCATCATTGTTGAGACTAGTCTCATACTTAAATTCATCTTCTGCAATAGAACTAAACCCTCACTTTTAATTCACACAAAGAAACATTAAAACATCGCTTTAATTTTCGTTACATCTCCATTATCATAAAATCAACCGAGCTCAAGCAACGACTTCATTACAGTTATATATACTAGAACTGATTTGTCATCCACAAACTAGTGGTTGCCGCTTGATACATTATAGCGAATATTTAAGATGGGATATTGTAAATCGATAACATCATTTTTTAAAAATAATTTATATTTGCCCCCCCCCCAAAATGTTAATATCAGTTTTCATAGATTATTTATATTTGCACCTAAAAAATATTTTATACAGATACAAAACTAAAAAATACTACTCAAAATCAATGCTAAAATTTTAGCCGAACAATATGTTCAGGTGTTTTATGGGACCTCAATTCCTAAGCTTTTTAAGAATCCAGTTCTCTAGCTTTTATTCCTTCCAACCATAGAACAATAAAGATTTATTCTTATGATTTCGTTGCTCGAGCTGGGCTGATTTATGACAATGGAGATGCAAACGAAAATTAAATCGATGGGTTTAATGTTTTTTTTTTGTGTGTGAATTAAGAATGAGGAGTTAATTGTACTGCAGAAGTGAGCTTGAGTATGAGACTGGTTTCAACAATGGTGATTGTGTCCTTTGAAGAATAAGAGAAGAAAAGAAATTAAAAAAATAGGTGGAAATTAAAAAAATTAAAAAGTCAAACAACTGGGAAAAAATCTGATTTAAAATGTCATGTCATCACTCTGTTAGTAATTTGACGGAAGAATGATGAAAAAATTCGATGTATAAAGTTCAGCTATTAAATTAAAAGTTTTTAAAATTAAGTGACCAAAATAAAAATGAGAAGATAATTCAGTGATGATCTGTGTATTTTACCCTTTACTATTACTAATGCAAGGGTAGATTCATTAGAAACGTGATCAAGAAACGACAAGGAACTCGAGTTGGTGAGAATATGGATGGTCATGGGTTGGACTTTTGGCCGACCCACACTCAATTCGAAAATTTAACACCTTCATCTGAACTTGATCCGACTCGACATTTTATGATGCTCCACGCGATCTAAACTTGACCTGAATTTTAGAGTAAAAACTTGACCCAAATCGACCCGACATATATATTTTTTATATTTTTATTTGATAAAATAGGGAGTTAATTGAAAAGGAACAAATAGAGATGACTCATTATAATAATTATTCTATTTTTATTAGTCAAAATACGGAGATAATCGAAAAATATATAAAGAGATGAGCATTATAGCAATAATATCTAAATATTTAAAATAAAATTAAACTATTATTTTCGATCAGATTCGGCCGGTATTTTTCACTATAAACTCAAATTTGACTCGAACTCATATTTTTAAGAAAAAAATATGACACTATAAGAATGGGTAGGGTCGAAACCAATCACGTCTAGGTCAATTAACCATCCTTAGGAGAGAAACAATTGAAGATTTATTTTGTGAATGAGTTCAATTTTTTGTATATTTTAAATATTTTATATTTTTAATATATTTTTAATTTTTAAAATTTGTTAATGTTTTAAATAAATTTTTATAAATTTTGTTGTGAATAAAATAAAGAAAAACAGGAATAAGAATAAAAGATGAGAGAAAGATGGAGATTTGTATTATTCTCAATATTCAAATGTGTACAATGACTTCATCAAATCATCTATTTATATGCATAAGAAGTACATAATACATTAAACTCTAATTAATAAAGATAATATCTCTAAGGATAAAGTAAATCAAATCTCCTTGATGAAGTTCTTATCATGATAGACAGCCACATAGATAAATATTCATAACACTCCCCATTGGATGTCTATGAAGATAATGTGCCTCGTTACTAAGATAAAAACCAGTGGAAAAAAATATTCTTACTGAAGGAAAAGAGTGCACACATCTTTGATACACATAACATGTTGCCTCATTAAAAACCTTACCATGAAAACCCATTGGGACAAAACCTTGGTTAAGGGAAAAAGAGTGCAACGCGTATTTACTCCCCCTCACGAAAATATCACATAAGATCTTTGAATCTTCATAATTCAATCTTGAATACTATTTTTCTGAAGATTATGAAGAATGAAAATTAGGAGTAATATGTTTCATTTTGCCATCTTTGATGTATCCGCATTTAGATTGAGATATAAATTTTGTATTATCTCCACATAAGATAGCTTGTATCTTATCTAATATATGGTGCTTCCAGACCAATGATTCATTTATCTTTCTTTCGAAGATAAATTTATTCACATCCAACAAACATACAATCATTAGGGTACTAAATAGATATGCTTTATCCATATTGAATCTTCTTTAAGATTCTTTCAGCTTATGCCATCCATAGACAAAAACACATATTTAAGTGCTCGATATTTAGGTCGAGACAAAACCATATCTCAAGATTATTTTTCTCAAATACTTTCATTAAGTAATCAATGCTTTGAAAGCTCTTCAGGAGTTTATAATTTAAATCTCTTCAAGAGTTCTAATTATATTCAAATTATCATAATGAATCTTGATCCAAACTCCTTTATAAAATCTATAAGGAAATATAATCATTCTTATAGTATTTCCTCAAAAAGTACTCACTAAGGCGTTTCTACCAAATGCACCAAAATATAAATATTTAAGGGGCATATCTAAATAAATTTCTTCAGAAATTTCCAAATGCTTCTAGCATTTTAAATCCTTCAAGGATAAATAGGGATCCACAAAATAATTAGACGCGTATAAAATATTTCATAACTGCCAAAGTAATTGCATCCACCATGAAGTAATTAAATTTCTTCATAAACCATAATTCAAGTCTTACGACTATTTATTTGTACCTGACTTGCATTACACCTTTAGGTGTTTGGACTACTGATCCAAAGACTTCACTTTTGGAAGTTTAAAGCGTCTTTCTACATTGTCCAGTCATTTCAATATCTATAGATTTCTATACAAATCCTCGTTTTCTTTCTTTACTTCTATAAAAGTATTATATGTAAAATTGTTGTTGACAACTTTTCTTTTATGGTTCCTATAACACCCCCTTCCCGCTCTTGTAGGAATCCAGGTTAGAAGGCGTTACCGGAACAAAATTGGTGACCGATACGATACTTCATCCAATAACTTATACAATTTTAAAAAAATCTTAGGAATCAATAAAACATATACCATAAATCGGATAAAATTAAACTTCTTACAAACTTAAGGGTGTTATTCAATAAACTTCCAATGATTTATCAGGAAAATTTTCAATTTTCTGAACAAGGGTATCGATACGCCCTAAAGCCGTACCGATATACTAATGTTAAATTAATTACCAAATTTTCTAGTTCCAGAGACCCGTACCGATACACATCAAGGCGTATCGGTACGCCAAACAATGGTTGTTATTACCATTATGCTCCACGAGCCTGTATCGATACGTGACAAAACCGAATTGGTACGCGACTAATTTTATTTATAGATTGAAGAAGGTGTATCGATACGCACCCAAACCGTATCGATACGGAGATTAACCAAAAATTCCAGTGGCGAAGAACCGTACCAATATGCCATTACTCGTATCAGTACACCCTTTAATCTATTTCCAAAATCATAAGCATGTACCGATACGCCATCACTCGTATCGGTACAATATGACCTGTAATGTAAACTTTATCTAGTTTTACTCCATTTTAACTATCCAAAAGGTGTCCAAACTCAATGACACTTCACCAACAAGTCTATAAAGCTGAAATCTATTAGCCTGCCAAATTTTAGGGTCATCGGATTCCATTTACCAAGTTTACTCTATCTTAGGCCAAACATGCATTTTAAGCCATTTTTAGCTACTTTTAAAAGGTCAAGTTCAAACCCTTAAACTTACACAAGCCAACCATAATATATACATATCAAAAATGAGAAAACGACTTATGCAACACTTATACCATCATACTAGGAGTCTATAGAGTTGATATACTTTACTTTATCACCGTAGTGAATTTTCCAAAAACCTTCTCCGGCCTCGATCTTGATCTCAAAACCTCTTAACCTGAAATGCATGGAAGATAGATGCATTAGGCATACTTTGCCTAGTAAGGTAGTCATAAACAATGGAATAAGCTCAGAATGCAATCTAACATGCTTCCATATTAATTATGGCAACAAAACAATGGTATGAAGTTTCAATGGCAATTTAGACATGGTCAATAATCAATATATCAACAATAGGCAATACAATAACAATATCAATACTCAATAGCATTTTTTTGCATAGCAATAAGTTTTTCATTAGATCGATAAACGGTATATGGATACACGAATTCCTATGCCGCGCCAAAATCAATAGATGTTTGGTCATCCCTCTTCCGTACCAATATGACCATACACAACACCCCTCCACCACACCACAATAAAGGTCGTAGCCTACCCGTACCAATGAGCTCATTAATTCTATAGCATGCCAATTGTATCCAATACTACTCGAATCCAAGGTTCAATAGCAATAATTCCATGGCAATGGATCAATAGCAATAGTTCAATAGCCTTGTCTCAATATCAATAAGCAATATCAATGATTTCAATAACAATAATAGTAATGTTACAGAAAATGATTCGATGCAATATTTACCAATACTTGCCAATATAGCCATCAACAATGTGCTTATGCAATAATCTTAATATACAAAGTTAGCAATGAAATAAATAATATTCAAATATTTGAGAAAGACACCTAGCATATTCTCGAGACTTCGATTACACTCACCTTAGCTTTCGAAGCTCCTACAGCTCTCGGATTACAACTCTTTTGTTCCTAGATTTTGAACGGGATGGTGGACCTTCCTTCTCCAACTCCCGAGCTAGGTGAAACAAAGAGACATGTTAGAATGGATTCAAAATCAATACTTAAGCTTAGAAGAGCGTTTAACCAATAAGACTTCTATGGATTCATGCTTTAAAAGCATGGGCTCAACTATGATCTTCAAGAACTAATTCTTGAAATTAAGCTCCAATGATTCATGGAATCATAAAATTGTTTGAGGGCTTATACTTACCAATCCAAGAGAAATCAAGGAAAGCTTGCTTGAACAAGGGAGGTGCTTGCTTGAGCTAGAGGTTGAAGGTAACAATGGAGGTGCTTGCTTGTTCTTAGAGAAAGGTGAAAAAAGATAGCAAGGTAATCTCGGTGGTTATTATGAAAAATGTTTCCAAGCTCTCTAAACTTTCTATTATCTACCCAATAGTTTTCCTCTAGCCAAGGGCAAGCTTAATCTAATATATTAAAATGATCACTCCACCTTACCCTAAACCAATCAAAAGGTTTCCTCCAAAGATAGGTAAACTATAAACAATGATTTCCATTTTCCAACAATTAAGATAGCTATAATAGCTATCAATTCTATACCATCTTTTCCCCAACTTTCACAAGGAGTTCACGTGAATGTGTCTAAGCAAGGAGGTGGCTCACTTCAAAGTGAGATAATTACAGAAGTGGTCCTTCAACTTTTTAATCTTTATGCTTTTGCCCCCTAAACTTTCAATTTTCACAATTTGGTCACTAATTATTTCTAAGGATTCAATTAGGTCCAAAGTCTTTTTAATTAAATCAATTAGAGTCTAATACGATGTTTTTGACTATACAACGTAAATTAATAAAATATTTAGACCCTTCCTATATAGAATTTCTGATCACCGGAACCTAATTCTGACTAGACCGATTTTTTTGGTGTTACAATTCTCGTAGTGACATAACTCATTGAGATCTCTTCAAGATTTCAATCTTTATTTCAGGTACCTAAAACTCTTCTAGAATTTTATTATTAGTTATGTCTTGGGTCTCTTGAGGAGCACATGCCTCCATTATATGACCATTTCATAGTACTTTCTATTTACGAGAATTTTGATCATTGGAACCAATTTAACTATCATGCTTCAGGCATGACTTATATTTATTCGCTCTAACATGTAATTCAAATTTAGAGCATTTTAACTGGTATATAAGACTTGATTACTCTTATTACGTCAGTAAATATGTCTGGATGTTGACATATAATAACACCAATTATCTTATGAACTTCTAGTTCATATATGAGGATCAAGATAATGATAATTTATTTCTTTTATCCAGCTGATTACTATCTCCTCCTGATGTTGAGAAAAATCATGTCATAAATGATTCTCCAACTAATGTTTAAGAATTTAATCATAAATAGGAGACTCGTGCCTTTTTTATATACCCATTTTGCGTGTTATGGTGAAGCAATTCAACTAAATATCACACATTCAAAAATTCAAAAAATGGGAAATATATGGCTTCTGACCAAAAACCAATCATAATGAGGAGATTATTATAACTTATTGGCTTGATGCGTATAAGTGTTGCTATATGGAAATGCAATATAAATGTTTTGTTCTCATAGTTTAGCTATTAAAAAGGAGGAATCCAATCAAAATTTTGCTAAACTGTTTTGTTCATAATCAATAGGCTTTGTAATAGTTATTTCAACTAATATAGCCTAAAATATAAACCCACTAGTTTTTGCAAGACGAATAGTCTAATTTCATAATCTGAATTTTTTTCTAATCAATCTCACAAACTTTTTGTTGTAAGTTGATAAAGCATATGTAGATCATCTACTGAAATCATATAATAACTTTCCACATTTGTGGATATATGGGCCCATATTTCATTTATATATGCAAGACATACAGTCTCAACTTTAGCATAAGAACTTTAATTTCTTTTGATAGGTGGGATCTTAATAAATTCTTTTGAGAACAAGCAACACAAGAACTTTAGGTTATTTTAGTAAGAGGAATTTAATCAATTCCTTTGCGAACAAGCACCACAAGAACTTCAGGATCTTTTAAGAAATGTGCATATAAATCTTATTATTTTTCGCATCATTATTGATCAGGATGATCTAACCGATCATGCCAACTATATATGTGTATATATATCTTTGAATTTGTAAACTTCTGGTTTATCATAATATGTGATTCAATCTCACTTGTACATGCGTGGTACAAATTTTGAAATAGAAATTTCTTTGGAACTTGATAATACATTGTCCACCAAAAAATGTTCCTTTGAATAGGAATATATTTAGCTTTTTCGGAGCTTTCAATGAAAACTATTATTTTGGTAACATTATATAGCTCTTCCAGAGCTTTCAATTGACTTTTTGGCTACCAGAACTTATATTCACATTGACTTATTTTATATACCAATTGATAACATATGTTATCTATAATTCTCGAAGGATTACTTTGCGAACTCATATTGCTCTCTTAAAATTTCTACTTCTAGTGGTGACGATATTATTACCATTAACAGTAATTATTACAGTATTCGCAATTATGAACTTTTCATGATGTGCTTTCTCTCATGCATTTATTGCTCTTCTTGAGAATCAATATTTTGAGTACTTTGAAATATAGTACTCACATTTTTCCCTTGCATTTAAATGAGAAAATATATCTTATGCTTCTGCTAATCATAAATTGTCACCATAAATTGTATTTGATAAGTAATCATGTTAAACTAAATAAATAAATTTTACAATATATACATATAAATACAAAACTTAAAGTAAATAAACATAAAGTAAAATAAAATAAAAAGATAAATAATTCTCTTTAAGGTTACGAGAATAATTAGAAGATGATTTATTTCCTTCAAGGGTTATAAGAAAATCAACAACGTCCAAATAAGTTAGACCAATATCATCTTCTTCATGTTCGCAAATAAAATTTGCTTCGATTTTATTTCTTTTATCATTCAATGATTGTTGATTTTTCAGCGTACGACAAGTATGAGGCCAATAGTTTATAACATCGCATTGGTAATATAAAAGATTTTATTTTTTATCACTCTTGTCATCCTTATAACCCCACTTTTGATGCATATAAGCATTCTTAAAATAATCATATTGTCCATGTTTATGTTCATGGCATCAATTGCCACCATCACTACTAATTTGGCCTTTATTCTTTTAATTATATAATCTCACATTCACTTCAGGAAATTGAGTGGAGCCAGTGGGCCTCTAAGACCTTTTTCACGATATTTTGTCTGCGGGACAACATTATTTGCGTGAAAAACAGAGTATGTTTTTTTCTAACATATCCTCATCGGTAATATTTTGACCACATAACTTCAATTGTGAAGTAATTTGAAACATAGCCGAGTTATACTCGCTAACTGATTTAAAATCTCGCAATATCAAATGCAACCAATCATATCGAGCTTTAGGGAGAATAACAGTTTTCTGGTGGTCATATATTTCCTTTAGACTATTCCAAAGAATAAGAGGATCTTTCACCATTAAATATTCAGATTTCAACCCCTCGTGGAGGTGACAGCGAAGAAGTATCATGGCATTGGCCTTATTTTGAGTAGATTCTGCATTCCCCTCCTTAATAGTTAAACCAACAGAGAACAAAGATTTAATCCTCGTTCGCGGCATTGTTAAACCAATTCACAAGGTCCTTTGAAAACCTTTTTTGAGACCAATAGCCTCGCAAAATAGGATGCCCAGCCAATATATTTATATTAAACTAACATAATAGAGAACATATTAACTAATTAAAGAACATGTTTTAGGTGTTAAATTAATATAACAAAACCTTCTATAACAAAACATATTTTAGGTGTTAAAAGAACAAAACATATAATCAATTTATTTATTATTATGGTGTTTATTAATTAATTGAAGTTGATAAACACCCATCACCTGAATAAAAGATCTTTGAGCGAAAGATAGATCATGGGGTCATGTAATAAAGGATCATATTTTCGATCGGTAAACGCCCATCGATTGGCCTAGAAATTAGATGGACTTTACGTTAAGCTTTCCTTTTCCTACTGTGAAGTCACCAAATGCTCGTACATGATGCTTGGCATGCAACACTTTAGTTGTCGTTCGTTCTGCATCGAGTCAACAACTTGCTCAAAATTTCCTTGAAAGTTTTGCTGAAGGTTAAATATATAAACTTGGTCCAATGAACGTCATATAATATTAGATCAAAATAATAAGTAAACAACCGATTAAAATATATTGACCTTAAATTAAAAGTGATTGACCAATCATATTTCAACATATAAATAAATAAAACATACCATAATTTCCAAGCTAAATTGAATATATAGCGATGTAGTCAATATCATGTTGAAATTTTTACGGGAATTGCGAACAAGAGCCACAGTAATTGAGCGAGATCGTGTTGATAACATGTTGTGAATAAAATAAAGAAGAAGAACAACAAGAATAAAAAATGAGAGAAAGATGGAGACTTGTATTATTCTCAATATTCAAGTGAGTACAATGTCTTCATCAAATCATCTATTTATAGGCATAAGAAGTACTTAATACATTAAACTCTGATTAATAAAGATAATATCTCTAATGATAAAGTAAATCAAATCTCGTTGATGAAGTTCTTATCATGATAGACATCCACGTAGATAAATATTCATAACAAATTCTATATTTTATTTCTTAATAATATTTTGATTTTAATATTTCTAGTATTTTTTTAAATATTTTTAAACATTTAAAATTTTGAATTTTTATAATTTTAATATTTTTATTCTTTTTGTTTAAAGTTTAAATAAACCATGTCACTTTAAAATTTTTTCATATTCTTATTATTTTTAATACAATTAGAAGACTTATCCAGGGAGTTCATTTTTTATTTTTATATATTTTATTGCTTTTATTATTTTAAAATTTTTGGAGGATTTTTTTATATTTTTAATACTATTTTAATTTATTTGTAGTTTTAATTATTTCTTTTAAAGTTTTTAAATAATTTTTTATAAATTCTTAATTTTTTGTTTAACAACCGATATCCGACTCATTGGTTGACTAATCCGGATAGGGTTCTGCAAATGCCCAATATGGAGGCGACTCTCCCAACCCTGACCTTGCATAAAGGACCTAACGCCTCATTCCACTAGACCAACCAATTGTTGGTAAATTCTTATTTTTTTTGTTTCTTAATAATTAGTCGATTTTTAATATTTTAATACCTTTACAAATATTCATAAAAGTTTTATTTTATAATTTTAATATTTTTTTAAAAAATTTAAAGATTAAATAAATTAAAAAAATTAAAAAAAATCGATTAAACCTTTTTTTTACTCGTCAATCATTCATGTGTGAACTATTACATTGACAAATTAACTAGTCATATTAGTGTAATTGTCAAAAGTTGAGGCTCAATTACGCATATCCTTCGTATAGAAATCCTCAACCCATTTTTTGTATTTTTATGTATGTTTCACATTAAAAAAATTTAAAGTTAAAATTTAAAGTTAAAAATTAAGAATAAAGTTCAGTAAATTAGGATTAAGATATATTTTTGAGGGTTTAAAGTTTATGGTTTAAGATTTAAAATTTAATAAATAAATAAAAACATAAAAAATATAGGATTTTTGTCCTGTTCTTCGTGAAGAAACTTATGACTTTTAAAAAAAGAAAACACAAGTACTTCCTATTCCATTAAACTAAAAAATAAAAACTTATTGTATCAAACTTTAACATTATGCATTACATTTAATTCATTGTACTATTAGTCATTGCAAAATTATGCAAGTTAAGACACTGACTCTAAATTGTGACCGTATCCATGAATTCATCATCAGAGGCCATGGCTTCCAACGTCTCCGGCAAAAGACAAGCTTCAACGTCGATACTCCCTTCTTCTGCTCCACAAAACACAGTTAACTTGTCATTCAATTTGTTCCCTAACCCACTTCTTACCGCAATCGGCCTTCCCCATCCGAAATCGTTGCCATACATGTCGAACAGAGGCGAACTGCTCGTCTCCGTAAAATTTCTCAAAACCGACGCCATCTTTATTTCTTTCGGACCTATTATCCAACACTCCAAGTCCCTTCTAAACTCTTCTTCGGTTTGTGTAGAAATCAGTTTGTTCATTTCCCTTGCTATGTCTCCAACTCTTTGTTCTTGCACTTCCTTAGCTTTCTTAGTTATTATCCCACTCTTTATTGCATTTCCGAAGTACTGTTGGGGTAGGTTGCGCAACCTTGGCCTGGCACCGATCCATAAGCAGTAAGTCATCTCTTCATCAGGGTTTGATTTTTTGTTGCGGACAATCGACCGCCAAAGATGAGATAAAAGTGCTTGAAGAGACGAGATGTTGTCGGTTCCGACCTCGGAGTTAGCTTTTGCTTTGAGTTCTGCAATGCTTTGCTTTGAGAAATGGAAAACTCTTTCCCTCAAAGGAGGCTGGTCAATGAACTGGTCTTCACCAAGGAGTTGATTGACCAGAGACCGGGGAATCCGAATCGGGAATTCGATATTATCGAAAAACGTGCGTTCAAAAATCGGGGGTTTCAATAAGTGAGTCGAATTCGAACCTCTTGAGATTTCTGACCACGAATTGATGAAATGCCAAAACGATGTTCCATCGACCACGGAATGGTTCATGGTGCAACCGATGAAAACACCATCGGCGAGCTCCATCAGCTGCACCCCGAGTAATGGCTCAGAAATTCCGGCGTAGTTCATTAGCCCATTGAGTGGGAAAAACGAACGAACGATGGAAGGAACATAGACAGGTTCAACAATGTCTGAAACGGTTACTCCAGCAGCTTCAGCATGGACGAACAAGGCTCCCGCATTATTACAATCAATGAAAAACGAAACTGTTTCGTTGTCGTGTTCATGGGTGGCTAACCGGCCTGCCAGGGGAGGGAAGTGGTGGAGAGTGCGGGAAAAGGAAGCTTTGAAGCGGTGGATGAAGTTGTTTTCATGGTGTGCAGAGGGTTTTGGTTTGGGAAAAAGAAGGCCCTTCTGGATAGGGCCGACCATAAGAAAACGAAGATCCCATGGATTTAAGTCCACCCTCTGATTCTGTGCTTTGTGAGATGATGCTTGGATCAATGTACCGGAAATGCATCGAACATCTTCCATGTCTTCTCGGCAGTGATGAGTGGCGAGCTCTGTGGGCTTTATCCACTTAACTTTGCCTCATGGGGTCCTCAATTCCCACCGACAATAATTGTGATCTAATGTTATTTTCTATGTTGATGAATTATATTGACTTAAAAAAATATAAATCAATTGCCACCGACAATAGTATATTATTATATTAATAAGTAATATTATTTTCGATGATTATGATTTGGAGCGAAAAGTTTAATGTGTTACAAAAAGTTAAGGTTTAAATGAAAAATAAGGTCTAAAGTATATCATTTTTAAATTTTAGGTGTTTAAAGTATTTTTTGTAAAAATATGTGCTCAAAATTTTAAGGTGTCTTACTGTTAAAAAGTGTTAGAAATTATTAATCAATCAATACTTGACACGTAGATAAACATGAATAAAACGACGGAGGAATCGAAGCCACAAATAATCCGTTTTACCTTATAAAGAACAGCATGTTTCGATATATTATCAATATTTTGTAACGAGTTAAAATAAGAAGAATTTTATATTAGAGAAAAGACAGAAAAAATCAAAAGGAAAAATAGAAATCAAAGTATTTAGAGGAAGAAAAAGACCATTTATTCGATAAATTAATATGTGAACAAGATAGTCTTTTTAACCTAAACATGGACAAAACGATCATATTTTATCTAAATACATCATTGGCTTAAACTTACCGTTTAATTAAATTAAACAAAAAAATTAACTTCTTAATACGAAACGACCTCGTTTTCACTTTGTTAGAGATAGGGGAGATAGAATTCTCTTAGCTATGTAAAACTTGAAAATTTTATATCTTTTTTAGACCGTTGGATGAAGGTAAATAGATGGATGGATGAGATTAACAGTAAAAAATGTGAAGATTATCGCTTAGAAAAAAAATAAGAAAATAATATTAGCCATTTATTACCATCATCCAAAAGTCCGAAAAAAGTATAAAAATAATTGAGTTTTACACGATGTAAGTGGATCATATATATATATGGGTTATATTTTGATACTCAAGCTGTGTAAAAAAATCACACAACCTTTCATATTTAAGCTATATAATCTAAAACCTAAATCCCTTGCCCTAACACCTAAACCTTAAAACCTAAACCCTAAACTCTAAATTCTAACCATAAACCATAAATTCTACATCTAAAACCTAAACCCCTAATCCCTAAACCACAACCTAAATCTCTAAACTCTAAAATTAAAATGCTTGTATAAACTAAAGTTTACACAAACTTGTGTATCAAAGTATTTTCCTATATATAGGGTTTGAATCTACTTACATTGTATAAAACTCCATTACTTTTACACTTTTTTGGATCGTTGGATGATGGTAATAAACGACTAAGATTATTTCCTTATTTTTTCAAGTGATAATCTTCATATTTTTTACTGTTAACCTCATCTATCCATTTACCTTCACCCAACGGTCCAAAAAAGGTATAAAACTTTCGAGTTTTACCGAGTGTAAGAGGGCCCTATCTCTATATTAATGGTTATATTTTGATATACAAGTTGTGTAAATAAAATTTACACAACCCTTCATATTTAAACTATAAAACATAAAACCTAAATTCCTAACTCTAGCACCCTAAAACCTAAAACCTAAACTCTAAATTCTAATAATAATCCTAAATTCTACACCCTACAACCTAAACCCAACATAAATCCCTAAACCCTAAATTGAAAGGTTTGTGTAAACTAAGCTTGTGTATCAAAGTATTTTCCATCTATTAATATGAAAAAAAAAACTTTGATACATAGGCCATGTAAATTGTGCATTTTAGTTTTAGGAGTTATGGTTTTATTTTAGGGTTTAAAGTTGAGGGATTTAGATTGTAGGGTTTAGAATTTAAGGTTAGTATTTAAAATTTAAGGTATAGAAATTAAGATTTAGTTTTTTAAAGATAGGGTTAGGAATTTAAGATTTGAGTTTTATAATATAAATATACATGCTTTACACTGTGTATCAAAATTTTACCCAATTAATATACTAATATTATCCGATTCGTTTGAGCATAAAATTTTAGTTCTTGTTTTTATGAGACAAAAGAAACCTAATTAAATAAACTTGAATAATTCATTTTTTTTTAATCTCAGATTCAATTAGAGCTATCAAATTTTAAAAACTCAAAACTTTAAACAAATAATTCCAGGAAACATAAGAAATACATTTCTACAATAAAGCATCTGTCCATTTAGGAATGTGGTGCAAAAGAATTAAAAAGAACCCTTTCCCCCTCCCCCAGACAACCTGAATTAACCAATAATATTTTATGGCTATTAACTACACTTAAATCTTACATACAAACTAGTTGTTCCTAACAGGAAACCTAAATAAGTTGCAGTATAAGATCTCTCTGAATTAGGCAAATTAGGAAATGTGATTAGCATCATTATGTGGTGAGAAAACTCCAAAGCTTCTTTCTTATCAAGTCTTCGCCAGGGTGCTCGGTTTCGTCATCCTCTTCGTCATTCTCATCCTCATCTTTAAGCCCTTCGCTGTGTGATTCACTCCTGTAGTCATTTCCATCACCGTACTCGTCAGCCTCTTCCGGTGTACCATTCACCTCCTCGCTTAATGCTGTATTACAATCCTTGGTGTCCGGAGCTGTCTCACACTGCCACATAAAGATATATTAAACAAGATCATTTAAACACGGTGAAATCGTGAAGACAAGTTATAAAACATCAATCTAAAATGGTGCTTTAGAACATGAGCATTCTAGCTCATATATATTATTTTTTTGATAATAGAAAAACCAACAAACATCATGCTATGCATAAATAGGGTTGAGTACAGTCATATGAGTCAAAGCATGCCATCAAGCGATAACAGACAACTTAAATAGGAAACTCATTACTTGTGTTTTCATACAGATGTAAATTTGTAGCAGAGATCATCTGGCATGCATATTAGCATATATCGGCATCAAACATGCACGTGCCAGAGTACAAAAATTTAAATTTTCAAGGCCCCTTACCTGCTCAGACAGTCTGCACCACCATTCTTGCTTGCATCTCCAGTTTCACTAGCAGCCATTGGAGAGTGGTTAACTTGATCCACTGCACCTTTAGCACCTTCAGTTTCTATATTCATGTCAGATGTGGTGGTTTTAGCAACTGTGACCGCACTACATAAAGCATATTTCTGTGTTAGTTGCTTCAAAATTGCTTCTGCTGAAATTTTCTATGCTGGAAATTTGTTTTCCAACAAAATAACACCGTCCACCTTTTTCACACAGTAAATTAAATTGTAATATAATCCAATTTATTTCAAACAGAACTGATTTCACTTAGTGGGATCACCTAATACCTCAGTTTATCAAATGCTATAAACGATTAATTGAATTATGATAAGCTTAGATTGACAGCAAATAAGCAAAAGCAAGTTCAACTCGTCCAAAAATTTCAACAAGCAATGGTTGTTTCAGCTTAATTACAAAGCAACAATCAAGCTATGTAACCACAATGAATACGAGGCAAGAGATTAAAAATCTACCACATAAATAGTAACTTACTTTTTGGGCCATCAGAGATTATATCTTCTCTCACCAGTGGGTATAGCAGAGACAACTTTTTGATGCCTCTTTCTTCTCCAGCCTCCTGCAATACTATCAGAATGTCCTTCACTAACATCACCGTCTTGCTTACTGTCTGCTATTTGGGATGTTTGAGCAAGGTTCCGCTTCCGTGCATTTCTAGATGTTCCTCCATCAGGAAGACCAGATTCACCCTTGCTTAAAGCATTGGCATGACCAGAATCAATACTACCATTTGGATGCTCAAGCTCATTTGGTTTTAAAGCTTTCCCAACAGTAGCCTCAGCATCCTTGACAACTGCCTTCACAGAGCGTGTTATTTTAGATCTAGACCTGCCCCTCCTGCGAACCTGCTTTCCAATATTCAAATCACAATTCTGAGAACCTTCCAACACTTCTAGTTCCTTACTATCCATGGTGCTCTGATTATCAACTGACAAGACGTGACCAGCATCAACTTCTCTTGTGCTGGTGTCTGATTGGAACCTATGAATCTCCAAAGATTCAGTTGCCACAGCAGAAGAGAGCTCTGGCTCATGTTCGATTTTCGACATCCCTTTCATATGAACTTGTGGACTGGAGAGCGAAGGCGCCACATTCAATTTTGTTACAGCATGAGGCTCAATATTTTTACCAGGAGATAATTTGAATATTTTTGAGGTACATTTACGAAGCCATGACATAGTTCCAGCAGAAATTGGAGATCCTGAAGCAACAGATGCAGACATCTACTGCCTCTCAGATGCAACAAAATTCCCAAAATTGTTTCCACTGGTATAATCTTCCGCCAAACTGGGAAGCGGAAGGACTCCTTCATTTTCTATTTCCTGCAGGTATTGTAGATCAGAGAGCAAAAACTCAGAGGTAACCTCACCACAATCCTTGCAACTCTTTTGTTTCTCAAGAAAGGAAATAAAGCGGTTCCTCTCCTTGATCAATTGTTCTCGTTGGTCCTTCAACTTCTTGCTGAGATCCACAAGGTCATCAATGTCTCTTCGTATTTCAATTTGCTGTCCTTCAAGATGATTCTTACTGGAATTAACTTCTTGCCTTTCTTTTTCTATCTTAAGTCTTTCCTGTTTCAACTCTTCCATCTCCCTCCTAGCTATTTCCCTTAAATAGTTGATATTGTCTAATTCTCTCTCTCTTTCTTCCTCAAAGGCCTTTTTTCTCTCTCCTAATTCCTTCTCCATCTCTTCAACTCTATCCCGCATATCACTCAAGTTTTCCTTTCAATAACTCAAGGTCATGAAGCCTTTGGCTTCTCTCACTTTCAGCATTCTCAGCTATCACTGACTGCTCATGTTCCATGGTGGCAGCAAATGTTTCTTTAGCAACTTCAAGAGCTTCCAGCTCTCTTTTTATATAATCCACAGTGACTTGCTTCTCGTTCTTTAACCTTTCATCCTCAGCAAGTTTTTGTTTTTCAAATTTTTCCTTCTGTAGGCTGATATTCTTCAACTCTTTCTCAATTTCTAGCTTTTTCTCATCTAACTCTTCCCATTCTCTTTCAAATTTCTCCTTTTGCAATTTCAAGTCCTCAGTTTCCTTCAATAGCAATTCTTCTTGAAGCCTGCATTTTTCTATTTCTTCCTTTAATTCGGATTGCAAGCGAAGATGCTCAGACCTCTCTTCTTCGGTTACTCTGAGCTCATCTTTCTCCTCATGCATCTTTAATAGTTGTTCTTCATTTGCAATCCTTGTCTTCTCAATTTCGGCCTTAAGGGTCAAAAGTTCTTCTTTGTCAGCAACTATATGCTTCTTCTCAATCTCTAATTTTTTTTCCTCGGACCTGATGACCTTCTCCCTTTCCTTAAGGCTTTTTACTTTTAATTCAAATTCCTTCTCTTTCTCATTAAATTTTTCCATTTTCTTATCTAATGCCTGGTCTCTTTTAGAAATCTTCTCTTCCATGTGTTTGACTTCAACTTCCTTCTTCTCCACATCGATCACCTTGCTTTTCAGTTCAACATCTAAGGATTTTCTCTTTCCATCAATTTCCAACTCAAACGCAAGCATCTTCTCATCCAGAATGGCATTATGTTCATCTAGGAGCTTCTGAATCTCCATCTGCCAAAAAAAAGCATCAAACAAAATGACCCTAAATGATGCCTCCTAATAATATCTGGCCTTCCAAGATAACTAAATAGTGCTCTTAGAGAAAAATATGAAGTAAATAAAAGGAGGAGAAACATTTATGAACATGTATTACAAAAATAGATCTACCAACATTTTACACAGACAAAAATTCCAGATGAATGCGTCTCGGAAGCACCAAGAAAACCTTACCTTCTCTCTGGTGTTTAACTTTTCTTCAAAAACAAGTAACTCCTTCTCTTTCATCTCCAACTTATCTCTCACAACACTCCATTCCTGTATCCAAAGGAAAAAAGGTAAAAATTTACCCATGTTACTCAGACTCAAGTGGGATACTAGGAGGTCAAATCTCTATATGCCTATATCCATGTATCGAACATAGGTACTACAACAATAATGAAGAGTCAAGAGAAAAAAGTAAAATATATTTCATCTAAAAAACTGCTCGACATGAAAAATACGGCACCTTTTCTTTCAAAGTTAAATATGTTAGCCTGTTGTTTATATCATCTTCTTTCTCCTTCAAAGTTTTGTAGGCCACATCAATCTTCTTTTGTGCCTCTTCAAGGTGCTTCTCTTTTTGTTTGAAGAAACTATCATTCTCATTTGCTCTCTCCTCTCTTTGATTGACGTATCTTTGGCCTTTAGCAATCCTCTCCTCCGTATCTTGCAATTTTTTTTCCCATTCCCACAGGTCTTCCCTTTGTTTGGACAAAGTAATCTCATGAGCTTCCCGCCTGATAGAAAGGAAAACAAAACATCAATAAACTTTTAAATGTAAAACATAAAAAGATAACTCTTGGATTAAACAATAAAAAGAATTCTACAAGAGTATATATGCATTGAGAAAGCGAATAAAAACAACATTCACACCAAGCCAGAGACACACATCCCTATATGAAAAAACAAAGCAAACAAACAAAAACTAATAACCTATGTTGCTCGGTCACTTCATTTTTCTTACACTCCCCTATCCTGACACCCATCTCCAATGCATTTGGACATGGGTATGGGGACATGACCCTCTAGGAACCCTCCAAATACATGGAAAACCTTTCGAAGTTGAACACACCCACATCCGGTACTCATACCCAAGAGTAACATAGCTGAGTACTGAAAAACAGAAAAGTTCCACTAGCAGATAAATGAAAGGTAGGTTGAAGCATACTCTGAAATAAATGACAGTCTCTCCCTCCGAAGTGCATTTTCACGAGACTCTACCTCTTGTGACTTCCTTTCGATCTCTGAATTCTTTCTACTCACCTCAGCAAGCTTTGCATCAGCTGCACGCAATTTCACCTTCACCTCCAAAGATTTCTCTTCAACACTAGAGATCAAAGCATTTGCCTCCGAAAGCTTTGCATCAGCAGTAAATTTGATTTCTGCATTTTCTGAGCGTAGGTCTCGTAAAGATTTCTCTAGCTGTGGGAAACAAAAGAATCATTATTCCAAACATTCGAAAATATTACACTATATAATATCATAAAGAAATCAATGAGTAAGTAAGCATTAAATTTCCAAAGGTATCAAAATACATAAGCGCACTTTAATTTATTCAGAATCATACTTGGAAATTTCCAGAAAGAGTACTGTAAGACACAGTAATAAAAACATTCAATAAAAAAATGTTGATATCTCAGATATGACCTGACATGAAAACGGCGACACAGAAGGAACTTATAAAAATATTCACATGTCACACAAGTACTGTAAGACACAGTAATAAAAATTATATTTTTCCATGCGTGGCACATGTCCAACATTTGGGAACTTCTCCGACAGAACCTTTCTGAGCTTCATAGGAGAAATAGAATAGCAAGATGCTACAACACCTATAAAAGTGAAATAAATTATCTTCGTCTGAATTATAGTTTAAATAAGCAAACTGTGTTTACATAAAGAATAGACAAAAACTAAATGAAGGAATGTGCAATTGGGATAAGTCGCTCATGCCGTAAATTAAATTAAATATTGACAAACAAAGGAGAAATCTACTAAATGCAATAAATATGAATTTTAGTTTCAACGTTAAGACCATATAAATGAAGATTATGAAACCATACCGAGTGTTTACTCAAATCGAACACCTACTCAATTTTAACTTTGAACAAGTGATTTAAAGGCACTTTTTTTAATCATATCAATTTATCGCCTAAACTTATAAAAATATATATTTATAAAAATGTGAACAACTTTAAAAACCCAAAATAACAATTTTTTGAACCAATGGTCCAATGAAATAGAAGATGTTCATCTCCAGATACTGCCTTGAAATAACTTAAACTATTCAAAATAATAAATTTTTAAAAATATATATATATACATTTTATAACAATACGAACAAATTTAAAATGAAGATTATGAAACCTCATTTTGGAGTCTTAACACTTTCTGGCGCAACCCTTCCTGGTCCTCCGAGCCGGCGTCCTTACAATTAGGAGTGAAGGGCTCAACAAAAGCCGCTCCTTTCCCTACAGAAACCCCATTGGAGTTTGGATCCGATCCCGAACCGTCAACTTTCTTCCCGGGTGTCAACGACCAAACCTTCCCCTGCGGCGTGAACATTTGTCGAATTCTCCAATTTGACCCTCAAATGATCTTAAATTTAAACTACATACCCAATTCCAAAAGGCACCAATTTATTTTTGAAAAAAAACGAGAGCCCTAATCTTATCCTCTGTTTCTGGTTTGTTTCCGTACTCGAGAATTTGAAGGGAAAAAAACGGGAAGTACAAAGCCTAGCGCCGGACTTGAAATGGAGCCCTCAATCACGGCAAAGAGTGGAGTTTAAAACCCGATAACGTCTCGAAACAGCAGTCTTTTTTACGCTCTCTCTCTACTTTCAGCCACCTTTGTTAACGATCTTCGTCGTGGATACCATTTTTACCCTTTGTATTTATGTTACCTAGTAGGGTATTTTGGGGAATTCGTGGTATTTAAACGTGAGCGTCTGAAGGTGTCTTAACGCCATGACGAAATTGCCCACGATCAGCAAGTATTCGTTTAGAAGCAGGGAGGGGGTAAACAAGGGGGTGAAGGGAGGGTGTTTTAGGGAAGTAGGAAATTGTGCATGGAATAACGGAACATAGATTAGAATATACTTTGTATGGAAATGGTGTTAAGTTGGTAAGAGCATCTTCAACTTTGTTTATTTTTTCACACATTTTCATTAAAATTGTGTATTTTAGTCGCCATTCATTCTTTAATTCAACGCTATATTTTAAATTTCATGCCATTTTGGCATTGTCTATAGTGTTACACCATATTTGGTACACAACTGTAGCAATATTAAATCATTTTTAATTGAAAGAAAAAATCAAAATATGCAAAAGTGTTATAATGCAAATGTTGGTGTTGGTCTCTTTACATCAAAATAATATTAAATATTTTAGTTTACACCATTGTAATACAAAGATTAGAATTGGTCTCTTTACATTAATTTCATTTTTTTCATTTTTTATATTATTTTTGACACTAAAATGGTGTTATAGTGTTGGTGAAGGTTAGAGAGGCTTAAATAAGCATATATTTTCGTTGTCCCATAATCATACCTTTTAAGGTTAAAATATAATTTTATTATTGATTTAATTTATAATTTTTAAAAGAAACAAAAAATTAAATTTTTTTCATAAACTGGAAATTCATTCATTCTAGATAAATATTTATAACAAGCCATGATAACCAGAGGCCAGCAAAAACAGGGCAAATACGAGCTCAAAAAGAACAGTCAAGTAACAGACCGAAAAACAAATTGAAAAATAAATTTTCGAGCAAAGCCCTTTGAGGGTCGGAGGGAGGGAGCCGCCTGCCATGACCAACAAAAAGTTAAATTTGGAGAATTTTTGGCGGATGAAAGAACCGACGGGTATTTCAAGGGGCAAGATGACATGGACAATAAGAACGAGCCCAAAAGGGCTGTT
The DNA here is from genome assembly GCA_019671005.1 of Hibiscus mutabilis. Lineage (NCBI taxonomy): Eukaryota > Viridiplantae > Streptophyta > Magnoliopsida > Malvales > Malvaceae > Hibiscus > Hibiscus mutabilis. The sequence goes on from CM033723.1 coordinate 38,014,282, forward strand.
TGAAATACAATACTTCTTCTTACCGAACAAACCACAAAGGAGATCAGATTCTGACGAGACAGACGCCACAGGGGTGCAGAACTAACAAGCCTTAACCTGAATGACAAATTTGATGACGGCTACCGATGATGCCGACATAAACTCTAAGAGTCTGGCCAACGAACACGGCAAAAAAAGGGCCACGAGGGCCTTCAAACCAACTTTCCTTGTTGAGGAATGAGGAGGCAAGAAAGAGACAAACGGCAAAAATCGTGTCAGCATATCAGGGAACGAAAAAAGGGGCACTGACTAGCTCCTTTCCCTTGAATGATCGTCGAGCCGACCTTTTGATCCTCTAAATACCTAGTCAACGGTTGAAAAATCTGATCTCCCGTCACTTTGAGGCTTCGAAGGGACAATCAAAAAGTGTCTGGAGGATGAAACTCCAATGAACAATGAGATGAGACCTCCAAAGAACAATTAAAGCATAAAAAGTAAAGAAACGATAACTAAAATAGAGAAGAAAAAGAGACGAAGGTCGTGACGGGACGATCGTCGTCGGACGACGAAAGAGCCATTAAAGATATACTACTTCAGGAATACAAAATGAAAGAGACAAAGAAAGCGAGATTGGGGAGTTGAGAGAGCATAGCACAAAAATTAGAACTTTATTATTTATAGGGTTTAGAATGATATTTACTATAATTTAAAATTTAAAATTTAAATTTTGAAGGACTAAAATAATATTTGTATTATTATTTTAGGAGGGTTAAGGTTTTTTTACGAAGGTTAAGTTCAATATCAAATAAAGGTGTTTATGAGTTGAGTCGTGTCAGATTTATACATAGGATTAACATACTTCATCATTCTTCAAATTTAATCTCACCCAAAATACGTGTCTCAAATTTTGTTCAAGTCAATTAATATTTGTAAATTTTGTTCAAACATATATAGTATATTTTAAATTTAATATTTTTATGTTAAATTTATTTTTAATTCTTTTATACATTGACAATTTAATATATTTTAATATTAAAATTATATTATTATATACTATTGTAAATTTAATTTTTATATAATAATTATATAATATATTAAAAATAAAAGAAAAACACTTTGACACGAAGCTTGTGTAAAGTTTACATAAACCTTTTAATTTTAGGGTTTAGAGTTTAAGGTTTAACTTTTATGGTGCTAGGGTTAGGGGTTGAGGTTTTAGATTTAATAACTTAAATATGATGGGTTGTATAAATTCTTTTTACATAACTTGTATATCAAAATATAACTCAAAATAAAATAACATAAAATATTATAAACTTTAAAACAAACAGAGTCAAACTCAAGCTTTGAGTTAGAAGCTGAGTCCAACACATACTTTGGACGGGATCATTTTTTGTCCAAGTCCATTTTCAATTTGGGGATGGTAATAAGGCAGGGCAGGTTTTTCGCTGCCTCGAATCTGTTCCGATTTAAAAATTCTTAAATTCGACTTCGTTCTACCCTGAAATTAAATATTAATTTATTCGTCTCGCCCGGTCCCGACACATAAACTTCTAAATTCGATATAACTCGAAAATTTTAAAAATATTTTAAATTTCGTCAACGATAAATGTTAGATCTGATCGAACCACCATCACTTTCACAAAATATAAATTTCAAAGACTTTAAAAATATATAAAAATAAAATCAATTAAATTACTCACATGAAAAAAATACATATTTAAAAGAATAAACTCAAATCATTGACCTTCAAAATTAGACATGTTAAAACTCGAACAATATCTAACAAAAATTACGATAAACACAAACTAAAAAATAGCTTGAAACCCCTAAAAGTGTTTATATATAGTGGTATTTTCGCAAATATAATAAAAATAAATAAATATAATAAAAAATATATCAGGGCGGGGCAGGGCAGAGAATTTCTATTTTATACCCTAACCCACCCCGATTTAATGTTTTTCAATACCGCTCCGTCCCGCCCCGATCCCTGAAAATCTCGATCGGGTCGAGACACACCAACCGGAGTCGGGTAATTTTGTCATCCTAATTTTCATGTTTAGTTTTCTTTTGGGTTTGTTCCGCAACTCTCTCTATGGAGTACAATAGTTTTCTTCTTTTTAATTTTGCTTAACCGATGAAAACATTAGCATTGATGTTGATCGTCGATGTTTTTTTTCTTGTTTATTTTTTAATAAAAATAATTTTATTTTTATGACGCGTTTTCTTTTACTTTTATGGTACGTTTATCTCTGCTTTTGTGGCACATTTTCGTCTTCTTTCTCGGTCGTTTGGTCGTTCTTTTGTTTTTATGTTTTCTCATGGTTAGATTTGACGGCGTCACGACTGATCAAGATGTCTCTTATTTGTAATTCTGCTAATCTTCCCTATTATAGACTCTTGGATTGAATTTGGTTACGATATGCGTTCATAGATAATTTCTCACGATATTCGACTCTGATTTGCGATTCTCGGTGGTCCTTCAATATCTTAATACTCTTTTGTGGTTTGTTTGCTGATACAGACAGATTTGTTAATATCTATTTTCGTTTGAGTCTTTTGATTGGGCTTTTAACCTTTTTCATGTATAATATTTGTATGATCTAAAGTGGCTAGTTTATTGTGTCAATGTTACAAGAAAATATTCAAATTTTGTATTTAGTTTACGATAATAATTGTAAACTTTTATTATAATTTTAAATATTTTCTCTTTTAATAAGACTTGCGATTTCTATGAAAAAAAATCATTTTCATGCTTAGTTTTCTTTTTGTCCAAATCCTCCCAAATTTCAATCAAGCCTTTTGACTTTGGAATCTGGACAAGTAATCTGGTCTTTGAGCAACTCTATCGTCAGTCCCCTAACTTCATCTCGGTGTGAATCTTGAAGTGAAAATGTAATTACTTCACTAACTTGGATCTTATTTGATATTAGAGGCAAAGCCATAATTTTTTAGGGGTCACTAGAAAATTATAAAATTTTGACGGGCTGAAATATATTTTTTTCATTGCTTGAACTTGTAGTTTTATAAATTTTAAAATAGAGTAAATTGAAATTTTATTGTTCACGAGATTAAAATATAATTTTATCATTATTTTAAAATTCAAAGATATTAAATTATGTATTTTTTTGCTATTGAAGGAGATCATATCCTTTCAAATTAGGAGTGTTTATAAAAATCCAAACTAAATATATTGTAGCGAAAATTTTGAAAAATCGGACTAAATGGTAGATAATCGAATCGGAATGTTTCATATGAAATAGTACGATAACTGTATCGATAAAATTAACGGTTAAATAATACGATTACAATTTTTATAAAATGGTTAACCGAAAAAACCGCCAAAATTTAAAAAATATTTATAAGACTTTATAGTTCTAGACTATTTAATTAATCCAGAGAGCCTTTGTCTATTTTACTAAAGTTATGGCCAATTCATTTTTTACATAAATTATGGCTCATTCAATTAGCCCAAAGAAAGAGGAGAAAATCATTAGTAATTTTAGGTTTTTATAATTATTGTTAGAGCTGCTACTTAGGAGAAAATAGGTAAATAATCCAACTTAAAACTAATATTTAGAATATAGGGTATGTTAGAAGAATTTTAAGAATTTAGGGCATTTTCTACAGTGTCAGGGGAACGCCTTCTGCAAGAGGCATTTTTTGTCCAAAAAATATTAAAAAATAGAGAACGCCTCCTGCAGGTGGTGTTCTTCCCTGGAACTGTAGAAAATACTCTAGATTCCTAAAATTCCTCCAACATACCCTATATTTCAAATATTAATTTCAAGTTTGATTATTTACCCAACAAAACCGCTACTTCAACTCTTTTGGATTTTATTTTCATGTGCGAAACAGTGAAAACTATTATAGTGCTGACTTCTATATTACTAAATTAAAGACTTTAATTAATTATTTTTGTGTTGTTATTTTTAAGTTATTAATTAGTAATAAATATGTATATTATTTATAATCAGTGGTGAATTCAGAGAAATATTATTACATATGTCAATATAAATAAAACAAAAAATTTACTAACAATTTATTATCTAGCCATAATTTATTTGTGTAATTGCATCACTATTATTCAAGATAGGTAATTAAAAAAAGAGAACCTATCAATATTAGGATAATTCCATAACATAATATGACAGCAAAAAATGACATTGAGAATTATTATAGCAGCTTGGCAAATACACTGCAATTTTCATGGTACTAAATAATGAAAAAGTGGTACAAACTAAATAATGAAGTAGTAAAAAAAGAACAATAAGATGCCCTACCTTTCAGTTTTGATTATTTGAAAACAATGGAACTAATTTTTTTTTGGTTTATATGTTTAGGGAAACTAAGAAATAAACTATAAAAAATACCTTATCTCTCAAAATTAGTATATTTAGGTATAACTGAAAATAAAAAAAAGGATGGGTGGGCCCTAGCCCACGTAAACCCACCTCTAGATTCATCATTGTTTATAGTATTATATGTAAAATAGTTCATAATTAACTGAATAACTATATCGAATAAATCAATTAATCATTTAAGCGGTAACTGATTTAAGTGATATATTCAAAAATACTTTTGAGATTGCACACACTTATAAGGGTGTGATTGATTAATCCACTACCCTTCTTCAGCCATGTGAGAATTCAGATCGAATCCATAAACAAACAAAGCCTTGAAGCCTAATGGAACCAAGTAGAGTAGGCTTATGTAAGAATTGATGTATATGAATAATAGCGGGTTCTGGACAGCCGTAATAAAAAAGATCGCATAAAATTTTTAAGAGAGAAGGGCCCACAAATAAAAAATTTAAATTAAATTAAATATTTGTAAAAAAATATAAATTTACATATATATATATAATTGTGTGTTTATATATAACAATAATCTAAAACTTAAAACATAAAAAACAACATATTGTAAGTGAGAATATTTGATTTTTAAATGTTTATAAGCCAATTTTTGTTGCCCATGAAGATAATTTAATAATATTTTTTTTGTATTAAAAAAGTTTTTTTAAAAAATATATATTTATTACTAATTATAAATTAAGGGCCAAATTTTAACAAATTACATATAATTTCTAAAATCTTTGAACCGCCATGGATTCCATAATGGCTCCATCATTGTAAATGTTTAATAGGGATAACTTCCTTTATATAAAGTATTTTAATGTCTTTAAAACTTGAGTTTTTATCATTTCTTTAATAAGGTTATTGCTTTCAAAACTTTTATTCCAGAATAAATGTTGAGATTTCGTTGTTCATTGAATTCGTAACAGATCGACTGCTTAAAATTTTCCATGTGTAATTTTTTACAATGATTATTAACCAAATTACAGAAGATACAGGGGAAGATCGTTGTGTTTTTAATCAAAATTACCTTTTTTTAATAATCTTCCATTAACTAAATTGCTGCATGATAAAATATATAAACCACACTCATCATTAAAAAATAATAAATATTGGAAATATTTTTTAGGATGAGTCTACCACGCTCGACGAACACCGCTGAACACCACTAACGCTGAACACCATTAAATTAATTAATAAATGTTAAAAATCTCAAGGACTCGATATATAATTATAAATCATTTAAAATAAAATTTTAATTAAATTATTTTCCATATTGTAATCACTCATTTTTGACCGGGTTTTAGTGTTATTAGTGTTATTATAATAGTAAAATTATATATATAAAAAAGGCAAAAAAAATCAAAAAAAATCAAAAAAAAATCAAAAAAAAGAAAAAAAAAGAGGAAATTTGCGTGGAGCAGGGTGCTCCACGTCACCCACAAATTGCCTATAAATAGGCACCCCAATTCATTCCAATCCCACGCCAATTGAAGAGAAATTTTGGCAATTGCAATTGCTCTTGCAATTGCAACAATTGGAGTCGGCAAGGGCAGGCCAATTCGGCTAGCCCAGGACCGGGGTAATATTCTCGGTCCTAACCGATTCGATCGGGGTCCTATTTTAGGTCCGATCTAGTTAAATTTTTGGAGGGGTCGCGGTAGATCTCGGCGGAGTTCGTCGTTAGAGCTCCTAGTTAGGTATATTTTCTTCCCTTTTTTATTAGTGTTGTAATTTTTATAATTTAATGAAGTATCAGTTATCTTAAAATTTTAGTCTTATTTTTTATTTTGTATATTTATGTTTTAGATTAATATTTAATATGTTTTAAATTTGTGTTGCATATTAATATTTTATTTATGGTAGATATGTTTTTATTTATGAGTTAGATTAATATTTATTTATGTATGTTTTAGAATAGTATTTTATTTATGTTGAGTTTGTTTTTATTTATGTGTTAGATTAATATTTATGAATATTAGTATTTTGTTTATGCTAGATATATTTTTATTTATGAGTTAGATTAATATGTATATATGTATGTTTTAGTTTAACATTTTATGTTAGATTAGTATTCTGTTATGTCAATATTTATTGTATTTAAACATTTTACCATGTTTTATATTTTTGCCATTAAGATTGCATATCGAGATATAAATTGTTAATGCGGTGTCCTTTTATCCGAGCGTAAGCGGGGCGGTATCAAGCGTAGTGATAGTGGTTGGCGTTTATTCTCGGATAACGAGACCTTAAAATATATTCGTAATTATGACCGAAATTTAAAATAATCGTCACTTTAATCCGGAAAATCCAATATTAATAAAGCGGTAATTATTAAAGTACCAATTTTTTGGGCGGTGTGGGGGTGCTAATCCTTCCCCATCCGTAACCGACTCCCGAACCCTGTCTTTTTGAATCTCTGGTTTTGTGGTGTCCGGCCTACCTAAGTGGCCGGTGGCGACTCCATTTTTATGAGGTTTTTTTGTAAACCCTGCGGAATAAATATTTTTTAAATATCACAAACACCTTTCAAAAAGCATTTTGAAAACGATCGTTTTTTTTTGCGAGACATTCGCTACAGATGGCGACTCCGCTGGGGACATTTTTGTTTTTCAAAAACAAATGAGAGTCAAGCTTTTAAAATAATTACCGCTTTACTAATATTGGAAATTCCGGATTAAAGTAACTATTAAATTAACATTCGGTCATAATTGCGCGTTTATTTTAACGCATTTAAAATATGGCATATAAACCCGTCTTTTTAAGTTGGGGGAAAACGCTAATGCTTTCGTGGAGATATCGTTCTCCCGTATGGGCCTAGCAAGTACCTTCGGGGCTCGAGTACCTTATGCTTTCGTAAGGATATCGTTCCTTAAATGACGGGCATAAGCGAATGGGTCCCCCGAATTGAACCGGTTGAAAGGAGCCTATAATGGGTGATGATCGGGGGCCTTGCTACCCTTAGTAGGGGACAGCAAGGACAATTCGGGTACCTCCTAGCACCAACACTGCATGTAGAGAACATAGAAACCCACACTGTTAGAGCCATGCGGATAACCTTAGGTGTTTTGGACTAGATAAATAGGGTCGTTTTGTTTATTTACCTTATTTAATTTGTCCTTTTATTTATGTATTTATTATTTTTATCCGGTACTAACTCATTTCTTTTTGTTTCTTATTTTATTTTTACACATATTTTTGTTGCATTATCATTGCATCCACATTACATAGAGGCGTTGATTCAAGTGGTTTGCCCGATTAGAAAATCTTTCATCATGGAAAAAAAGGTGTCTTAGGAAGGACAGCATCGATCCTGTCGCGTGACATCGGTCGAGATTACTCAACAGATCCGGCGTAACAATTTGCGAGCAGCGTGTAGTGCCAAAGTATACACACGAGACCTAATGGTGGACATACAACGAGCTACAAGGTGTGTGAATGACTTAGCTACCGAAGCCACGACTCTCCGACCTTTCATAACCCCGGACATGGAAGAAGCACCAAGGTTTATCAAGTTGCTCAGAGCTGTCGAGGAGGTAGGAGGTAGAGCTAGAGTTTATGTGTAGAATTTTATTTTGTAATTAAAACTTTGTAATAGGCTCTTTTTGTAATAGGGACTCCTTTTGTAATATGGATCTTTTTTTGTAACTGGACCCTTTAATTCCCATGAAAGTCGTTCGAAAGGGTGATTACCAGCGGAATCAACGCCTTTATTTGCATTCATGTTGCATATCATGACATGGTGTTGATTCAAGAACAGTTCATTAAAAGGCTTTCAAAATAGAAAAAGTCTGCTTTGCCGGGAACGATAATATTACAGTATCAAGTTAGGTCGAGCAAAATCGCGAAAAAAGAAGGCGATGCGACAATAAGGCACGTCGTGCGACGTGTGAAGATTGATCAGGTAACGCGAGAATCCTAATTTTAAATCTTCACATTTGACCATTTTTAAATTCTCAGATTTTAATTTAACTAAAAAAAAATTAAAAATATTATTATTTTGCTTTGAAACTTCTTCTCTCATAAAACTTTCAGAAGAATAATAATAACAAAAAGAAACCTAAAAGTTTCATTTTTAAGTAAGTTAAATTTTTTGAACCAAATGATCTTTGAGAATTTTAATTTAAACCCTAAAATTTTTAAAGTACTCCCTTAGGACCGATAGAATCCATCCCTGTTTAGACGTATTATTCGTTTGCACCCAGAAAAGATCTTATCTGCATTATGCCTGCACTTGTTGATGTCATTTTTAGAAGCCACAAAAATAAAGATCATGACGTCACAAGTCCATAAAATAGAATAAGAAGAGAAGACGAAGTCATCCATCATCCTGAAGACGACGTCGAGACATGGAGCACATGTTTTGCTTCCCGAAGTTAAGATCTCCAGAAGGAAGCTAACTGTCACCTGTAATTCATTATTAGTTTCTTGCAACCAGACATTTTTCTACTGATTGAAAGTCTTTTAAGGACTGTTCGAGAATCAACACCGCATTTGCATTCATGCATTGCATTACATTGCATTGCATTACATTGTACAATCATGACATATTTTACACCTTGCATAAAATTTTTGAGGGGTAATCCAAAGAACAATTAGAGTTTTATCATGAATTGAAGACACTCAAAAATCCAGATCCGAGCAGTTAAAAGATGGGCTCGAGGAAAAAAGAGAAAACAAGAAGTTTGATGTCTTTAATGCAAGAAAACTCTGTTTGAACCACAGGTTGGTCGTTCCTTGAATTCCAAAGATTCTCGATTTGCACATGATGATGGAACAAGATGCCTCAAGATTCACGCGGCCATATTCTGCAAAAGATGGAGGGATGCATTAAAAATTACCGATCCACTACTTCCCCGACAGTCTAGCAAGACCTACCGTGATATGATGTGCTTTGGACCTAGCACTAAGTCGTCGGTATCTCTAGGGTACGAAGATGAAACCTGATGAAAGCTTCAAGGAATGTGCTTTGAGGTGTCTGTGTTTAGTGACCCAAGTGCAACCCCGTAGATGAAGAGGAAATTGACTTCTATGCCATCTTTTATATTTATTCTTTAATAATATGCTCGAGAAAATGAAGGTCAGCTTTGAGGACTTAATGACAGTCAGAGCGAGAAACAAACATGCACTCCGGGACCTTAGTTTAAAGACCAGACCTGCCTAGGAGCAAAAGGAAACAGAGAGATAAATGTGTATCACTTTCAAAACATTGAGGCCTTTGGGGCATGATACTAAGAAATTTGGGGTCGTTAAAAAATTAAGAAGCTGGTCGATAAGGGAGTCGTGACAAAATAGCCATCCAGCGGTGGAAAAACAAGAGAAGAGGCAAGCCTACACTACCTTGGAAGGGGCAGAATGAGTTAGCACCCTGGAGATAATCCAAAGGTCCCTACGGTTTTCTCATCATTTCACAAAGAAATTCTCAACAAAAAAATCATTGTTTATTAGAATTAAAAATCACATTTCCATTTAGAAAAACATATTTACATTCTTGATTCTTTAAACATTTCATTTTTATGGGGTAGTTTTCCCATATGCATATACACACATTTTTGAATGGACATATGTATATATCATTTCTATACCAGTCCTCGAATTTTGAATGCAATAAGTACATTTGCTTCAAACCCAAAGATCAACTCTAAGTTGCATATATTTAGAAGAGATTGAATGTTGTGGTGATCTTTGTAAATGTGAGTATCGCTAGTTTACTTAGGCCAACAGAGGAACAAAAGCGAGTGTTTAGACAATGGGCAATTCCCATTTTAAGAATTTATCTTCTCGGGCACTTGTTGTTTAAGATCCTTGAAACGAAAGTTGACCCTAAACCTCTACCCACTGAAGGCATTCTCAGGACATTTGTGAATATGTCAACGAATGGTGTTCTTTTACTTTACCAGAAGACACAGATGAGACCATACAGATTGGGTACGAAGATCAGAAAATCATCAGAAGAAAGTGGTTGAAAACATGGATATGTCCAAATGAAAAACCAAAAAGAAGATAAATGGTAATCGGAAGGTGAAGCAATCCAGATCGAGTAAATATCAGAAGAGCTACAGAGAGGCAATTAACTCCGAGCGGAAGATCGCATCAATACCAATATAGATCCGTGTTGATTCGAGGATACATTCATAGACTCGAATAAGAAGAAAGAGATTCAATGCTAAAAACCCAGAGTGAACAGTCTAAAAAAAGAAGAAAAAGAAAGAAAGAAAGAATACAGTCTATGCTTCACACACAGATCAAACAATACAAGAACGAGACTTCAACTATGAGCAAGAAACAGAAGGAATCCACATTTCAAGTAAACATCAGTTTTGAAAATTAGTATAGAAGCTCGAATTGAAGCCAAGTCAAGACAAGTCGGCCTGAAGATCGCCAATTTTGAAAAAGGAAATGACCTCTAGGGGAAAACCCAAAAATGGGCAGTCTAGAGTGATCTTGAAAATGAAGAAAAAGAGTAGTCTGCCTGAGCATGCTGGCATCAATATCCAGCCAAAATACATTGATCCGAAGGTACAAAAGAAGGAAGTGACCTCTAGGGTGAAAACCCAAAAATGGGCAGTCTAGAGCGATCCAAGAGAAAAAGTGAAAAAGAAAAAGAGAGAAAAAAAGAAAGCACGAATAACATTTCATCTGGGCGTGCCAATCACAAGAATTCCCAGAAATGTATTCGTAGTCCTTCAAGAAATCTCAGTTCCGAGGAGTTCTGGAGGATCAAACATTCTTGAACAGAAAATGAACATCAGTATATAGCCAGAATGCAAGGCAGCATATAATAAAAAGAAAAGAAATGAACTCTAGGGTGAAAACCCAAAAACGGGCAGTCTAGAGTGATCCAAAAAAGAAAAGGAATAATGGGCATATCCAAGTTACACAAGTACAGAAATACTGTTTCACTTAACCATAAACCAAAGGCCTACATTACAAGCCCCAAAGACCATTCTGGTCATCCATAAATATCCAAGTTGAATGAGAATGTCTTCAGATTTCATTCCGCCTATAAGGGTTAACTTTTCTTCAAGGAACGTCAAACTTCGAAGTGCTTGATCGACACCCAAATGAGGGAAGAATGGGGCATGGTGAGATAATGAGATTAAGAGAGCCACCTTAAACGGGGTAGAAACTAGGTAGGGTTGTTCCTCTCAAAAGCCTATTAGACCAGAAGAAACTATACATTGGCATATATCTCCACAATGGTCAAGATCTTCTAAATAAGCGCTTCATTAGAGTTGGTCTCTGGCAACTTGAAACAGATGCGCTATGGTGTTTGATATTTCGGGGGCAAACATGTTTTAAAAGGTTTGACATTTCCTCCCAAAGTTATGATGTTTACCATTTGTTCCAAACAATGTTTTCAAAATGTCCAAGTTGTGATTTTCGAAATGACTGTTATCTTTTCTAACAATCATTATTTTTTGAAATATACACAAGTAAATTGCCTTTTACTTTACTTTAAAAATGAATGATGATGAGATTTAAAGCATAAGGACCGAGAGTTAGTTCCCGTCGAAATGCTACGAGAAGATCAAGGAAGAGCTTAAGGGATGGAAGCATCTTGGCCCACCCTGGTGACTAGAAATAGATCAAGACTCTATATGATAGGCCAGAAAATTCAAAGCAGTGGAGCCCGTGGTTGAATGGGGTAACGCCAAGCCAAGAAGATGACAGGGGTTCATATAAGAATAATATAAGAACCAGACGATCATTTATGATGGCGGGTGATAATTCTAAAGACAAGAAAGCCTTTCGCACAAAAAGTACCTAACAAATGCTCCAATTTTAGTCGCACCAGTGCCTGGTCGACCACTAAACAGTCTTCGAGAATTCAATGGGATGTGTGCTGGGGCAACACGATGAGTCAAGAAAGAAGGAGCAGGCCATCTACTACCTAAGCAGGAAATTCAATGATTGCGAAACACGATACCCGTCAGTGCGAAGCTGTGTTGTGCTCTAGTTTGGGCTACCAAGCGGCTCAAACAGTACATGTTGTACCATACTACATGGTTGATATCCAAGCTAGACCCATTAAAGTTCCTAATGGAAGCGCCAGCACTAATGAGAAGGATGGCTCGATGGCAGATGCTCTTATCCGAATTCGACATCGTATATGTTAATCAAAAAGCCGTAAATGGGAGTGCCGTAGCGGATTTCCTAGCTAGTCGTGCTTCGGATGACTATGAGACATTGAAATTTAGTTTCCCGCATTTAAGACTTAATGTGCATTACAACCAAGAAAAGATTTCAGATGATAAGTCATGGAAACTTTACTTGATGGAGCCTCCAACGCCCTCGGACATGGGATAGGGGCAGTGCTAATTTCACCTGAGGACGTCTATTATCCTTCCACCACCAGATTGGAATTCTTCTGCACAAACAATATAGCTGGATATGAAGCTTGCATCATGGGACTAAACTCAGCCATCGAGAGAAAGGTTAAGGAACTTCGAGTGTTCGGAGATTCGTCCTTAGTCATTTACCAATTGCGCGGGGAGTGGGAAACCCAGAGATCCGAAGTTGGTCAAATATTACGAATAGATCCAAGAGCTCGTCAAAAAGTTCGAAAAGGTCAGCTTCAATTACCTACCCCGAGAAGAAAATCAGATGGCGGACGCGTTGGCAACCTTGGCATCCATGTTTAAAACAAACACCTGGGCAGAAATGAAACCCATTGAGATGCAGGCGTTTGAAAAGCCTGCTCATTGTTGTAATGTACAGGAAGAGATTGACGGAAATCCATGGTACTATGATATCCTGCAATATGTCAAGCTTCGAAAGTATCCAGAAGGGGCAAACGACAATGACAGAAAAGCGCTCAAAAAATGGCAACGAAATATGTCCTAGATGGGGAGATCCTATATAGGAAAAGTCACGATCAAACATTGCTGAGATGTGTGGATGCCCGGAAGGCGAAGGAAATCTTAGCCGAAGTACATGACGGGATCTGTGGAACGACGCCAACGGGTTTTCTATAGCCCGAAAAATTATGAGATACGGTTATTTCGGTTGACCATGGAGGAGATTGCATCGATTACGCCAGAAATGCCACAAATGCCAAATTTACGTGACAAAATTCATGCACCCCATCACCTCTACACACCATGAATTCTCCGTGGCCTTTTCGCAGCGTGGGGCATGGGCGTTATCGGGCAGATCCATCGAAAGCTTCCAATGGGCATCGTTTCATTTTGGTCGCCATAGACTACTTCACTAAGTAGGTAGAGGCAGCGTCTTATGCCAATATCACCAAGACTACAGTTTGTAAGTTCTTAAAGAAGGAAATTATTTGTCGATACGGATTGCCAGAGAGGATCATCACCGATAATGCTTCCAATCCCGAACAACAAAATGATAAAGGACGCGTGTGCACTCAATTCAAAATAACACACCATAATTCCACGATCTATCGTCCTAAAATGAATAGAGCAGTGGAAGCAGCAAACAAAAATATAAAGAAGATCATAGCGAAGACTACGGATACCTACAAGGATTGGCATGAGAAGTTGCCTTTTGCCCTTTTCGCCTATAGAACGTCCATCCGCACATCAACGGGGGCAACGCCTTACTCCTTGGTGTATGGTACCGAAGCAGTACTCCCAATTGAGGTAGAGATTTCGTCCCTCCGGGTCTTAAACGAAGTAAAACTGGAAGAAGCTGAATGGGTACAGGCCAGACTCGACCAACTAAATCTCATTGACAAAAAAAGACTAAAAGCCATTTGTCATGGTCAGATATACCAAAAGTGGATGGTGCAGGCTTACAACAAAAAGGTGCACCCAAGAGAATTCAAAGAAGGGGATCTGGTACTCAAAAGAATCCTCCCTATCCAGAAAGATTCTCGAGGAAAATGGATGCCCAACTAGGAAGGACCATACGTCATAAAAAAGGCCTTCTCAGGAGGAGCCCTGATCCTAACAGAAATGGACGGGGACGAGCTGAAAAACCCCGTAAATTCTAATGCCGTCAAGAAATACTATCTCAGAAAAAAATCTCTCTCTAAAGTGAAAACCCAAAAGGGCGCTTTAAAATTCCAAGTCAGAATTGAAAAAGAGAAAGATCGAGACGGTTGAACTTGGCAGTGAAAAGGGGTATCGATGCCCGTAACAAAGAAGAAAGCAAACGGCAAAAAGGACCAAAACAAACCCCCCATGATATTGAAGCTCATGCATCATGAATAGTCAGACATCACTAGGATTAGGAGCATGGCAATTCATTCATTTGTCATAGCATTTTGTTTTCATCTCAGGTATTTGCAGATCCAAAGAGACATCAAGGGTCATCACGATGTGAGTCCCAAATGAGGAGACAATGTTTTTACATAAAGGCACATATTTTCAAGCTCGGAGAAAGGTTCTATATAGGAAGAACTCTCTCTCCGAGGCTTCTGAAGCTGAAAGTTCTATATAGGAAGGACTGTGACTCTAGGGTGAAGACTCATGATTCTATATAGGAAGAACTCCGGTCAAAGAAATTCACCCATGACACGCAAGATTATATAGGAGATCCTGCTATGTCAAAGGCAAAGAGTCTTATATAGGAAAGACTCGAGCTCCATTGTCTTAGGGTGAAGGGTTACGTGTCTAAAAGAAGAACTGTGGCTCTGAGATTCCAGACGCCAAAAAAGTTCTATATAGGAGGAACTGATGGCTCCAAGGTGAAGACTCATGATTCTATATAGGAAGAACTCCAGTCAAAGCAATTCACCTATGACACAGGGTTATATAGGAAACCTGTTGTGTCAAAAGCAAAGAGTCTTATATAGGAAAGACTCCGAGCTTCATTGTCTTAGAGCGAAGGGTTCAATGTCGAAAGAGCCTGTAGCTCCAAGATCGGAAGGTGACGAAGTTCTATATAGGAAGAGCTTACGAGCCTGAAGATTCGCCAAGGAAGAGCGGAAATGTCCAAAAGAATTCGTTTTTCCAAAGCTAAAAATCAGAGCGAAGGGTTCAATGTCGAAAGAGCATGTAGCTCCAAGATCGGAAGGTGACGAAGTTCTATATAGGAAGAACTTACGAGCCTGAAGATTCGGCCAAGGAAGAGCGGAAATGTCCAAAAGAATTCGTTTTTCCAAAGCTACAACAGGAAGTCCGATAAAAATCAGAGCGAAGGGTTCAATGTCGAAAGAGCACGTAGCTCCAAGATCGGAAGGTGTGAAGTTCTATATAGGAAGAACTTACGAGCCTGAAGATTCGCCAAGGAAGAGCGGAAATGTCCAAAAGAATTCGTTTTTCCAAAGCTACAATGAGAGCGAAGGGTTCTCAGGTCGAAAAAGCACTGTAGCTCCAAGGTCGGAAGGTGACGAAGCTCTATATAGGAAGAACTTACGAGCCTGAAGATTCAGCCAAGGAAAAAGAGATGTCAAAAAAATTCGCTTTTCCAAGGCTACAAACCAAGCAGGAAGTCCGATAAAACTCCAAGATCGGAAGGTGACGAAGCTCCATATAGGAAGAACTTACGAGCCCGAAGATTCAGCCAAGGAAGAGCGGAGATGTCCAAAAGAATTCGTTTTTCCAAGGCTACAAACCGGGAAGTCTGATAAAATGAGTGATTTTGATCTTTGCTTTGTCCTCGTTTCACAAGAACAAGCAAAAAGGGGCAACTGTAATCACTCATTTTTGACCGGGTTTTAGTGTTATTAGTGTTATTATAATAGTAAAATTATATATATAAAAAAGGCAAAAAAAAATCAAAAAAAAATCAAAAAAAAATCAAAAAAAAGAAAAAAAAGAGAGGAAATTTGCGTGGAGCAGGGTGTTCCACGTCACCCACAAATTGCCTATAAATAGGCACCCCAATTCATTCCAATCCCACGCCAATTGAAGAGAAATTTTGGCAATTGCAATTGCTCTTGCAATTGCAACAATTGGAGTCGGCAAGGGCAGGCCAATTCGGCTAGCCAGCCCAGACTGGGTAATATTCTCGGTCCTAACCGATTCGATCGGGTCCTATTTTAGGTCCGATCTAGTTAAATTTTTGGAGGGTCGCGGTAGATCTCGGCGGAGTTCGTCGTTTAGAGCTCCTAGTTAGGTATATTTTCTTCCCTTTTTATTAGTGTTGTAATTTTTATAATTTAATGAAGTATCGTTATCTTAAAATTTTAGTCTTATTTTTTATTTTGTATATTTATGTTTTAGATTAATATTTAATATGTTTTAAATTTGTGTTGCATATTAATATTTTATTTATGGTAGATATGTTTTTATTTATGAGTTAGATTAATATTTATTTATGTATGTTTTAGAATAGTATTTTATTTATGTTGAGTTTGTTTTTATTTATGTGTTAGATTAATATTTATGAATATTAGTATTTTGTTTATGCTAGATATATTTTTATTTATGAGTTAGATTAATATGTATATATGTATGTTTTAGTTTAACATTTTATGTTAGATTAGTATTCTGTTATGTCAATATTTATTGTATTTAAACATTTTACCATGTTTTATATTTTTGCCATTAAGATTGCATATCGAGATATAAATTGTTAATGCGGTGTCCTTTTATCCGAGCGTAAACGGGGCCAGTATCAAGCGTAGTGATAGTGGTTGGGCGTTTATTCTCGGATAACGAGACCCTTAAAATATATTCGCAATTATGACCGAAATTTAAAATAATCGTCACTTTAATCCGGAAAATCCAATATTAATAAAGCGGTAATTATTAAAGTACCAATTTTTTGGGCGGTGTGGGGGTGCTAATCCTTCCCCATCCGTAACCGACTCCCGAACCCTGTCTTTTTGAATCTCTGGTTTTGTGGTGTCCGGCCTACCTAAGTGGCCGGTGGCGACTCCATTTTTATGAGGTTTTTTTGTAAACCCTGCGGAATAAATATTTTAAATATCACAAACACCTTTCAAAAAGCATTTCGAAAACGATCGTTTTTTTTGCGAGACATTCGCTACACATATATATTATATATTTTTTAAATAATTGGATCAAATATTAACCTTAATCATTTAAAAAATAAAAAAATCCTAAATTCTAAACAAAAAAACCCCTAAATACAATGTTCAACTAATAAACCCTAAATTCTCATAAAGCTTTCATTTGGTTTTTCGACCAATGGCTTGGGTTTGTCTTTATTGGCTAAATTCTTCACCTTACAATATCTTTCCTGCTTCTCGTTCATGTATTGCAATAATTCAGAAAGCCAAAACCAAAACAACATTGTAATTATTTAAACAGGCTATGATTAATGGTTTTGGTGGTGTAAGAAGATTGGGGTTTGTTTGTTTATGTTTCTGATGGGCGTAGCCATTAATGCATCTGAGAATGTAGTAATTAGGATTTAGCGTTTTGGATCAGTAATGGAGTTTAGGGTTTTTTATTTTTTAAATTGATCAATGTTGGTATTTGATTCGGTTATTTAAAAAATTAAAAATATAATATATATAGAAAATAATTTAATTAAAATTTTATTTTAAATAATTTATGATTATATGTTGAGTCTTTGAGATTTTTATTTTTTATTAATTAATTTAATAGTGTTTAGCGATGTTTAGCGTTAGTGGTGTTCGTCGAACATCATAAAATTTTTCTATTTTTTAATATTATTTCTTCTCTAAAGAATAATGCTTTTTATTTATATGGTAAAAATCTGTATTATTCAATTTTAAATCATATTACAAATTTTGTTTGAACTTTTAGATTTTAAAGAATGACTTTTGATTTTAAAAATAATGTAAGTTGAATAATAAAACATATAAATATAATATTTATAGTTAGTTATTAGTATATTTGATTTAGTAGAGAATGTGGTGATTATTATAGAAGTTTATGAATTTATTTTTTTCTTTATTTTTCAAATATATAATTATAATAAAATAAAAATATTTAACTATATAATATTGTAATGTAACATTAAAAACTATACTCAATTATTTGCGTAAAAACTTTATAAAAAATATATAAATTAAAAATAATAGAAAATATGTTTCGTATGAATTTTCATGCAAATATTTTCACTTCAATGTTGGAAGTTTGACTTGTTAAAAAGAAAATATATCACAAGGATAATTTTGTAAAATATGCATTATAGTAATCTTATAATCCATCAACCAAACACTATAATTTACATTCCTGTAAAACAAGCCAAACAAAATAATATAATATTCTCAATAATATGCCAAGTAATGAATCATTTCGAGAATTCTATTTTTAAGAGTAATGTTACATTCTATAAACCAAACGCTCCCTTACAATTTTAATTAAACCTATTAATAAACTCTTTCCCGGATAACTTATTTTTTTTCAACAAAAAAATTTAGCAACATGAGTCTTGGTTAAGAACAATTCAAAATTTCTAATCTCATCCGCCTCAATTAATTAATTAAAAAATACTTTTTAGTACAAGCATAATTTTTCTTAAAGTTTTTTATTCACTTCTTAAAAAAGATAAACTACAATGGTCATTAAATAATTATTTTTTTTATTTTAATTATTAAACTATTTTTTATTAAAATTATTGTTTAATATCATATTTTTTTATGTTTTGGTCATGACCGTTCAAAAATTAATAATGATACTGATTGGATTTATTTTTTTATTTTATATTTTTCTCTTCTTCATATATTATTTTTATTTTAATTTTTCAACGAGTAAAATGGTGACAGGTTTCCACAAATAATCAAATAAGTTATTTAATTTTATGTCAACATCAACATGCAATAATCCCCTTTTGTTTAAGAAACAGGGAAAGACAGGTAGGGCGAGTAAAAATGAGGTTGTTGGAAATTGCCCGACTCCCGACGTAATAATTTAGTTTAAAAATCTATTTTTAGGGAAATTTCCTGTAAATTTCGCACCTCCTTCACACCCTTATCGTATCCAAAATTTTTTAATTTAAATTTTTTATTTAAATTTATAAAATTATAAATTGAGTGAAATTAAATTGAATAAAAAATTTTAATTTTTTCAAGTTAAGTTTTGCTCATTCATATTTCAATCTAATATCATTTGGGGAAAGTTGATAACACTAAATTGTGTATGAACTAATGTATGCATTGCAACAATTTTTAAGATCATCGAATCGTAATGTCACATTTATTATTTAGAAACAATACATTTTTAAAAATTAAATGCTATACATCACAACTATTACACGTCATGTAATGTGTGTAACATCAATAATAACTACACTACAATCACATCCACAATACTAGAATGGTAATTATTACTACTATTCAATTTCTTAAAAACCCCCTAAATAATAGTGTAATACAAAGGGGTGATAACGAGGTGAGCCTAGTTAGCCTAAGCTCGGCACGAAAATAGTGTTATTGAGCTCGGTTTGGGCTCGAAGCTTGGCGAGCTTAAAATTTTAGGCTCGAGCTCGGCTCGAAAACAATACCATTGGCTCTGCTCGGGCTCGAAACTTGTCAACCTTGGCTCAGGCTCGTCAGGCTCGGTTCGGCTCGAAATAGACAATTTTGTTATAATTTTTTTTATAAAAGATAGGGCCTCGTTAAAAACTATTTTCATAACCAACATTGAAACGGAATTTAATATCGGGAAGGGGAAAAGAATGCCCAATTTATTTTAGTTAATTTATTTTTAGTAAATTTTCCCCTAATTTATTTTATTAGTTTTCTTTCACTAAATAAATTACTTTTAGTGTATATGTAGCATATATATATATATATAATATATAATTATTCCGAGCATGTTCACGAATTTTTCGAGCCGAGTTTGGGTCGGTTCGGCTTATTCAGGTCTCGAGCCGAACCGAATCGCGCTTTAACCGAACCGAGCCCAAATAACTCGCGAGACGATCAGGCTCATTATCACCCCTCGTAATACATACAGACATGGAACTTTAATCTAAATCTGATTAAACAATTCAAAGGTAGTAATGGAGCATATAAATGCAGCTGCTGGCCTGGCATCCACTAACCTCACGCTGCTTCACCTGTTCCTATTTACTTCACCTTTGTGAAACCCATTATATATATATATATTTATATTCACCCCCTCATTCGTTTTGAACCCACAAGCACACCTTCCTATTACATTCTTTCTTCTTTCCAGCACCCCTCAGGTTCACACGGTGGCTCACCCCCAAGTCAAGGAACACCGTCAAACGGAAGCGATGGTGGCTACCACCCTATAATCTTTACTTTCAAAGACCCTTACATTCACAACCATATTCCAAGGTGATGAAGTTACCTTAACTGGGTTCTTCTTTCATTCCATCGTCAAATTGAATTCTCTAAGCATTTTTGGAATTTCACCATAATATATAATGATCATAAAATTGAAACAACTAAACATATTTAAAATTAACATCAAAATTAAAATTTTAAAAAAATATTTTTCAGTAAAAATCTATAACTCATCTTAAATATTTTTAGAAAAAAGATAACTTAAAAGAGAATACAAATGTAATATATTTTTTAGTTATTTTTGTTGAAAGTTGTGAGAAAATCTAATTTTAAATAAATAATTTTAAATTTAGGTTTTTATGACTTATATTTTTGACGGATCAATTAAGTTGTAGATAAAATTTTGTTTTTAGGAGATATATCGATTTTATTTAAATGAATGTATAGATAATAAAAAATATTTTAAAATTATTAAAGAATAAAATTTTAAAACCATATTTATGAGTTATGTTAGATAATTTTCTACTACTATTTATATCGGTTCAACCAACGATAATTTTCTAAATTCTCCACTGAATTTACTACATACAATCTCACATTTCCAAAATTATCAACCAATTTATTTAATTTCACGTCACTAAATATCCCGCATTCTTCTCTCCTTTTCTCATTCTTCCTTTTTTTTTCAAACCTTAAAGAAAAACCTAATCTTTAGCCATCAAGTGACTCATTTAGAATTTAAAAATTCAATATTCTTAACTCTCACATCAAGGGCTTTGAAAAACATCACGATCAATCAAAAGGTGGTAAGAGATTAGTTTGGGATTTTAGGAGGTTTTTGAGAAATTGGTTCATTTAGGGGAATCTATCTTGTTTTTATGTTGTAACTACATTTACTTCATCCATTTGATTTTCATCTAATGTAGTAATTTATTTTACAAAATTATTTGATTTTAGGAGCTACATAAATGTGATGCTCATATGCTTCTTTGGATCAACATCTTTAGAGTAAAAATGTAAACCTGAATATTAACAAATTGTTCGCGCCTCAAAACGAACCATTCACCACAATCCATATTAAGATAAAAAAAAATTAAGCCATACATAACTCCCCCCTCTTATACATTTCATAGTTGGGATGTTTAATGTAGATATCAAAGTGATCTTGAGACCGATCATTACATCTCCAAGCATTTCCCGATCAAACAAAAAAATCTCCATTTCACCACTTCCTTTTATTACATTCGTTTTCTTCTTTTCCGCAACTCTCTCCCCTTTGCAACACCCCTCAACAGGATGGACCGATGTCGTCCCCTTAAAAATTTAATTTTTTTTATGTGATTTAGAACTTTTTAAAAATTTTATATGTATTTTCTATTAGAAATTTATTTTCGCCCTTAAAATTTTATAAATTCGTTCTTCTTAAAATTTTATAAATTCGTCCTCCTAGCATAAAATTCTGCTTTTGTCCCTGCCCTCTCCTTTGTTTAGTCCAGTTGCTTTTATTTTATTAATATTTTCCCAATTTCCTTGTAGGATTTAATTTCCCTAATGCTGGATTACACGTATTTAACCTTGATTTTCCAGAAATCACATGAGATTTTAAGATAATGAATAAACATTTGTTTTCTTTTTTCACACTGTTTACGCTATTAGCTTAAATTATTTGATAGAAGCTTTTGATTATGAAGGGCCATTAGGCTTAGTGGTTTTAGGCGATTGTCGGTTCTTGGGCAAGAATGCCAAGGTTTTGATTTCCATTATTTTTTTATTGTTCTTTAATGTATTTTGTTTTGTTTTCTTTATTCTAAGTAAGCCTCTTTTGTTTATACCTCTTTTATTCATAGATATAATATGTATTCTTAATATTCATTTTGTTTATACAACATTATAACTATCTCGATTTTTTGGACGACTTCACTATTTTGTTGCGATCTATTTCGATAGATATATTTTTAAATTAATATATATATAATTTTGTAATCATTACAAATACATAATTGATTTTTTTATATTTGAAAAAATAATTATAGGGGTCAAGGACTTGAAATGACTTGAAGGATAGCTGTATTGGATAGTTTAACATGAGTTTTTGGATATATATTCAAATTTTCAATTTTAATTAGTATTTTTTAAAATTTATTTGAACTTTGCTATGCGAAAAGGTAGGAGATTTAGGCTTAGTTTGACATTACTTTTAAAAAGCTCGGTAGAAAAAATAATTTTAAAAGTGTTGTAGAAAAGTAGTTTTAAAAAGTTGGGTTAGTATTTGTCATTGATGTCAAAAATTGATTTTGAGAGGACAAAATGTCTATTTTAGATATAGTATTGTAAAGTAAAATAAGTGAACTTGGGTAATGTTCAAATTTGTTAATATTCAACTTAAATTATAATAAAAAATTAATTTAAAAATAAATCAACTTAAAACATAATAAAAATTTTATTTTAAAAATATAAACTATAATAAAAAGATTTATTCTCAATATAAATATTATAACATATATATTATTTTATAATTATGTATAAATTTAGTTTAACAATTAATTATAATTAAATAATAGAGGGTAAAAAAGTAATTTTACTTTTTAAACTAGCTTATCCACCGCAAAAGCCATAAAATCTAGCTTTTAGGTTTGGGTGAAAAGTCACTTTTAAAAGCAACCAAAAACACTTAATTTGTTTTGAAAACACTTAAAAAAAGTTTTTTTTGATTGCTAAAAAGCAACCAAACACACACCCTTATACATTCTACATAACAAAGTTTAAATAAATTTTAATTAATACTAATTAAAATTAAAATTTTGAATACATATCTAAAAATTCATGTCAAACTATTCAATACAGCCATCATTCACGTCATTTAAGGTCCTTGACCCCTATAATTTTTTTCAAATATAAAAAAATCAATTATGTATTTGTAATGATTATAAAATTATATATATATATTAATTTAAAAAATATATCTATCGAAATATATCGCAACAAAAATAGTAAATATCGATGCTATCAGGAAACGGTAGATAATCAATACTGTCATATTGGCCCTATGAAATAACTCTTTGTGTAAGAGATATATACCCGAGCACTAATTACTTGGTCAATAATCATTCAAAAAATCGAGATAAACATGATGATGCATAAACAAAATGAATATTAAGAATACATATTATAATAAAAGAGGTATAAATAAAAGAGGATTGCTTAGAACAAAGGAAACAAAACAAAATGAATTAAAGAAAAGTGAAAATAATGAGAATCAAAACCTTGGCATTCTAATGACATGAGCCTAAAACCACTAGGCCGAATGACCCTTCATAATCAAAAGCTCATATCAAATTATTTGAACCAATAGCGTAAACCGTGTGAAAAAGGAAACAATTTTGTATTCATATGCTAAAATCTGCCGTGAGTTCTACCCACCCCAAGTGTATTAATTATATTTTCAATAGATTCAAAGATATTGATGGATAGCTCGTGTAAAACCATCAGCTTATCGCCCCAACTATGAAATTTATATCTTGGGGAATTTCGCATTGTCGCAGGGGTTTTTACCCTCCTTCGAAATAAAATAGTTGGTCTTAAAAAAATATTTTTACGGAGTCAAAAGAGGCGTTACTCTGAGATCGAGATGACGCTCCCACCAGAACACCGTAAAATTTTAAAAATGGAAGATGGGAGGTGAATACTGGAGTCGCCACCGGCTACTATGGTAGGCTGGACACCGTAAAAAAATAACCAGAGATTCAAACGTTTGGGTTCGAGAGTCGATTACGCGTGGAGAAGAATTAGCATCCTCACAGCGCCCAAAATTGGTACCGCGTTGATCTAGTGTTCTCGTTGCAAGAAAATAAAAAATTCAAATCTTTAATTTAAAGTTTAATCCCCAAAAGAACGGTCTAAGGAGAACATTTCCTTATTTACGACAACCGAGGAAGATGACACCTGAATGAGTCAGGACACCACTTCTTAGCCGGTTCCTAAAATAAAGTAGAAAATATTCCCTTAATAGTTAAAACAAGATAATATGACAAAAATGCACATATGTAGAACAAATCAAAATATGTAACATAAATAATACAATGCATAAATACATGTATTCCACAAATTAAAACACTACCATATATCTACATTAATACTATAATATAAATTAGAATCATAGCATATATACATATAGTGTCGTGATTAATAATATTAATATATAAAACAAACGTTCATTAATATATATATATATTATATTATAAATATATATAAATAATTATGGGTACACTATATACATATACAAACACACATATATCTACATATAATTTACATATAAGACTAAATTGCATACTTTACATAAATAGGAAGATAACTTAAATACTTAACATAAATATATATTAAATCATACCATATTTATATAACATTAACAAAATAGAAAAATGTATATTATATTATATTATATTCTAAAATTATACCTTATATATTATACAAATATATTTAAAAAACTTTACATGATTATGTACACATGTTAAGAGATAATTATACTAACTATATATACACAATAATATCCAACATAACATAATATACATACTATATATAATACATATATTTCTATAATTGTAAAAAAGGGTCCGTAAATATTACGTAGTAATAATAATAGGTAAATACTATATATAATATAAATATATATACATACTAAATATATAATAAAATATTATAATATAGATAAATATATGTATAAGGGCTAAAATGAAAAGAAGACTGAATTTAAATGCCAAATTGAAACCTTTAAAAAAAAGCTTTAGGACTAAAATAAAGATTCAGTGAACTAAGAGGGATTGCAGAGAGAAGGAAAGTAGGAGGGGTTTAATGCGTAATTTGCCTATCTTTTATCCTATGTATATAAGTTAAAATTTGAAAAAAAAAATCATTCTTTCATTGTTTTCAAAAAAAATAAATAAGAGAGAGCATATCAAACTCTCTGATCTGCCCGATCGTTGGCATGCCGGCCACCGCAGCCCTTCGTTGGCGGCAGCAGCCATCGCCTATGGTCGCTAGTTTTTGGGAAGTGATGGTTTTTCTGACTCTCTTCTTCGTTCCGAATCCAAATTCGAGATCGGATTTTCACTAAGACGACTGTAAACGCGTAGATCTGAGAAAGAACAATATTTTCTTACCCTTTTTATATTTTTTTGTTCCTTTTTTGATGCTTTGAAATTTTTATTTTGAATCCAAAGAAAGCCTCATTTTTATTATTTTTTACTCGAAAAGAACCTTTTTTCTATTTCATTCGAACCGTCCCATTTTACAGATTTGAGATGGGTTTTTATAACCCAAAATACATGCAAGTTGAATTTAAAAAAATTGCAAGTGGTGATTTGATGATTCTTCTTTTTTTGTTTGCAGATCTGACTTGGACGATGGCTTGGACAGTGGCCGATGGGCGGCGCGCGTGGCCACTGGTGTTGCGCGTAGCGGCCACGTGCGAGGGTGATTGGTTTGAAGAGGTGGCAGCAGCAGATGGCAAGTGGGTGTAAGGGTTTTTTAGGTTTAGGTTATTTTAGGGTTAAGGTTAATTTAGTAATTAGTTTTTTTAATTAATGGGTATTTAGGCTGTTAGTGGGTATTGAGTTTGTATTTGGATATGGGTATTTGGGTTTGTGATGGGTATTGGGTTTTGGTTAGGTAAATGGGTTTTGTATTTTAATTGGGTTGGCCCGGTCAAAAATAGGTTACAACAGTTGTCCCTATTTGCGTATTGCTGTGTAACAAGAATAGAACAAAGACAAAAGAGTAACCATTTTTGTTCAGTCGAACGTGGTTCATTCTCTGGCCACCGCTTCTTCTCTAGGATTTTCTTCATCTTTAAAATCTTCAAAATAAAAGATCCGCTGGGGAAGACAAAAATCTGAGGTAATCCGTTAGAGAAGACAAAATGAGCTTGGCTTGCTACGACACTGACGATGAGCAATGCCTGAAGAAAATTTGACCTAGCTGCAACACTGGCGAAGAGGCAAGGTCTGCAAAACTTGATCCAACTGTAACACTAACGATGACACAAGATCGAAAGATGAATGTTTGGTCTAGCTACAACATCGACGAGGAGGCAGGACTGGAAGTCAATAAATTTTGATCTATAGCTTGGCTCATAGACTTCTTTTGCATTTTTTTCAAATGCGCAGGGATCAACGGTTTTGAGTTGCCTTTACCGATAGCCGTTTACTCCGGGCTA
Organism: Hibiscus mutabilis; assembly: GCA_019671005.1. Classification (NCBI taxonomy): domain Eukaryota; kingdom Viridiplantae; phylum Streptophyta; class Magnoliopsida; order Malvales; family Malvaceae; genus Hibiscus; species Hibiscus mutabilis. The sequence goes on from CM033723.1 coordinate 38,040,932, forward strand.
GTTGTACCATTCCCTTGGGTACAATCAGCTTGTACCAATCATGACATTGGATTTTTTAAAGGATTTATTTTCCTTCGACCGTTAGTGAAAATGGATTTTTGATGGACAATTGAATTATCCATTGTCTTAAACTTTACCATGTTTAAGTACGTTGTGCCAACATTTCTGTCAAACTTGTCAAAATAACTTTGATCCAGCTACATAACTGACGAAGAGACAATATCAGAAGTAAGTAAATTTGGTCTGGCCTTTCCATCAACGGAATGACAGAATTGGATTTTAGTAACTTGGATTCTACAACACCACCAACGGAGAAGAAGAATCAAATAACAGCAAGTTGAACCTTACTATACCATCAACGGTAGAGCAAGATTGAACAACAACTTGAACCTTACTACGCCCTCAACAGCAGAGTAAGAACAAACAACAACTTGAACCCAGCCACACCATCAACGGAGGGACAGGATTGAATAACTTGGATTCTACCACACCATCAATGGAGAAGCAGAATCTGGATAACAGTAACTCAAACCTCTATTACACCATCAACGGAGGAGCAGGAATAAATAGCAACTTGGACCTTACTACACCCTCAACAGCGGAGTAAGAACGAACAATAACTTAAACCCAACCATACTATCAATAGAGGGACAAGATCGAATAACTTGGATTCTACCTCACCATCAACGGAAAAGTAGAATCTGGATAACAACAACTCAAACCTTACTACACCATCTACAGACGAGTAGGAATAAACAACAACTTGAACCTTACTACGCCCTCAACGGTAAAGTAAGAATGAACAACAACTTGAATCCAGCCACACCAAGGGACATGATCGAATAACTTGGATTCTACCACACTATCAACAGAGAAGTAAAATTTTGATAATAGTAACTCAAACCTTACTACACCATCAACGAATGAGCAAAAATGAATAGCAACTTGGACCTTACTACGCCCTCAACGACGGAGTAAGAACAAACAACAACTTGAATCCAACCACACCATCAACGGAGATACAAGATCGAGAAAAAAACGAGATTTACTATATCACTGGCGAAAAGATGAGATGCAGAGGAAAATTTTGATATACTACACCGTCAACGGTAATGCGAGATCTACAAAATGATGGATTAGCTACATCACACCAACAGTGAGGCTAAATCAGGATTAAATTGGTCTACCACCACTGACAGAAGCAAAAATTAGAAAAAATCAGCTCTGCCACTTTATGGCGAGAATCATGACTTGAAAATAAAGAAAAACATTAATTAGTAATTGTGCAAAATTTTGCCGTTGTTATCTGGATGTTTGATCTTTTTTGCATATTTGGCCTTCTTCGAGCTAGGGATTGATCATCATGTTGTGCCCTTGCGATTGAGGTTCTTTGGCCTCGTCCCTAGACCTATTTGTGCGTTTACGCCAAAAACAAATGCATCATGAATGCCCATAACTTTATGCCTAATGTACATGTTTAATCTAAATACATGATAACTCGTATGAATGTATGATGCATGCATTTAATGTTAAATGGTCTTAATAAATGTGTGAATGATTTTTTCTTGCCCCTCAAAAGGATACCCCTGACTATCTATTGGTTGGATTGAGTTCTTGGTCTTGTATTGCGAAGATGCCCCCCAATCTTTCTCGGCTTTGATAATCCTATATGGAGTTATCTTTCTGTGTGTATGCCCCTTACAGAAATGTTTTGTAGCAAATTTGAACTTTGGCAAATTATGATGCCTATGGTCAGGTTAAATCAGGGCATAGGTTATATAGATTTTGACTCACATTACGCATGGGTATGATCAAATTAAGGTGAACAAAATGTATTTTCCATTGAACCTTGTAGTTTTTGGCCCGTACAAAAGGCTCTCACTGCATTGGGCTTAGGCAAATGAGGTACACAAAGAACATTTCTTTGAAAGAGATGAAAACTATAAGAGGACCTATTGTAGTTAAAATAGTTCAACAACTAGCCTGGTCAAAATAGTCAAAATAAGGTATGCCCAAACCCGTGCATCGAGAATTTTAGTTATAACCTTCGTTCTTCGGTAGGGGATTTTCGATCGTATCTGGCCTTGCAGGGTTTTTGATACTTAGAACACCAAGCTTGATGTACATTTCCACTAGCCTTTTAAAGCCCCACCAGTTCTCAATTATGTGGCTAACTTGTTTGGCATGGTAATCACATCTTGCATTGGGATTATATCATTTAGGAAATGGAGGTTGCATCGGGGCCTGATGGTAAGGTGCCATTATATGAGAATTAAGCATATCTTTGTACAAGTCTGCGTATGGAATTGGCAGTGGGATGAACTCCTGCTTTTTGATGTTCTTCCTTTGAGCATAGTCTTGGCTTGAAGAACCTTGGGCATTTGTGGCTTTGGGTTGTATCACTGTCGTTGGCTTTGCATAATTAACATTATAGATACTTGAATTGTTTACTTCATTGTCCTTCTTTCCATATGATGACTTTTTATAGGATGAACTCTACCGGCGTTAATTTTACCATTTTTAACAGCATTCTCAATGAGCTCACTAGATAGCACTAAATCAGCAAAATTGGTAGTTGCATTTCCTATAAGGCGATCTAGAATTGGGCCTTCCAGTGTTTGGATAAATATAACCATTGTCTCATTCTCATCGAGTGGGGGTTGAACTTGGGCAGCTACATCGCTCCAGCGTTGTGCGTATTGTCTAAAGCTCTCTTTAGACCTTTGCTTCATGTGTTGTAAATCCAGCGGTTTGACACCATATCACTGAAATACCGATATTGCTCCAGAAAATGTTGAGATATTTATTTTGATATAACAAAGTAAAAAATATTTTTAGACTTGAAAAAATATTGCAAAAATAATTTAAAGTCCATTTAATTTGAAAAATATGTTTGAAAGCTTTTAAAAGTGTTTTTGACTCAAACATATATTTTCAAATAATTTAAAAGTCCCCAATGGCTAGTTTTTAACGGCTAGTTTTTCATTTCACACTTAAATACAAGCCAAAGACACTTGAAGAAGAAATAGAGAGAATATATCCATGCATGTTGATCAAGAGAATTTGAGTCCAATTCTTATTTTTTTTCATTTTTCTTGTACATATTCTAGAGAGTGCTTATTTGTATATATTTTGTACTCTTTCTAGTGAGCTTAAATTGTGTAAACACCCACCTTGTGAGGTATTTAGCTTACCAAACAAATCCCTTGTAAAAGGAGTGGTTCTAGTTTAGCCTTAGAAAAAACTAGAATTGGTTATATCTTAGCCAGTAAAAGATAGGGTTGTAAAGGTTTCCTCCTAAGCCTTGAAAAGAGGAAGAATTCATAGTGAATTGGGAAATCCGTAGTGGTGTGCTAAGGTAGTGGATGTAGAATTGGTTGGGTAGTCGAACCACTATAAAATCATTGTGCAAATTGTCTACCATTTTATCGGTTTTAGCCAAATCAACAAAGAATAAAAAACAACCCTCTTGACGGTAATCGGAGATCGATTCGAGCATGCAACAAGCCTTTTAGAAAAAGCCTTAGCCAAATCTTTTCACAATTTTATCTGGTGACGACTTAGTTGATTATACCATATAGTGGCAGATCTGGCTATGATGTCTTGAAAGTAGTGGATCAATAACTTGTCATCTCTACCATATCCCTTTATTCTTCGGTAAAACATAGTAAGATGAGCACATGGATAACTTGTCTCATCATATTTCTTGAATTCTGGGACCTTGAATTTAGGGGGCAGCACCAAGTCTGGGACAATGATAGGTTTGTTAGCATCAAATCCGATGAAGGTGTCCACTGCCTCCATGGCTTCCATATTTTTCTCGAGTCGCTTACAACGGTTCTCGATCTCCTTTGAAGTCTCTATTTTTGGTTCCTTAATTTCGACCAACTGATCTATTTCTAAGACAAAGTTTCCAGGTGGATTTTCTCCGGGTTTAACTCCTAACGCTGTAGGTATATTCATAGGGGAAGAGGTACCAGCTTGATGAAGTGGTGACTTCTCTTGAGAAAACATTATCTGAGGGTCAAGTCGAACATCAACATGTGGATGAGTGAACCCCGGAGGATATGCAGGGCTCTCGTTCACATCAGTGGGACTTTTTTATGATTTACAACAAAAACCTCTCCTTGCTCAGGGGGTTTAAGTCCTAGCATTTGCGCTATTTGGCCTAGCATGTCTTGTTGGTATTTCTTGATTTGTTACTTCATGTCTTGCTAGGCCTTAGCTAGCTGGTCCTCTAACTTCTTAGCCAAATCTGCTTGCATGTCCCTTTGAATTTGTTCGATGAGGTCTAACCTATCTTCATTCGTCATTTTAGTCTTGTGTTGAGTTTCGTAAGGGTGCTAAATTGGCTGACTTTTTGCTCTATCCAGTATCGTTGTCATGAGGCATCCCAAGGGTCAGTTTTAAAACTTTAAAGATGAATGCATGTAAATGCAAGGTGCATGTCCTAGATGCGGAGGTACTAAATCAAAAATGGTTCTCACAGCTCAACTTTTGAGCTCACAGGATTTATTTGCAACTTTGAATGTTGCATTGATATCTAGAGTACTAGATTTTCTCTCGATAGCGAAACTTTTCAAATTGGGAACCAGTCGTGAAATAGTACTTCATGCTGACGAAATGCAAAAAACAATTAAAATGATGGTGTCATGCAATTAATGCAAAATGAGTAAATTTAATATGATGCGATTAAAACAAGGAAGTGAGGTTAGTCCGAATATGAATAATCAAATGAATAAATTAATAAAATAAAAATTAAAATAGATAAAAAAAATTGTACATAAAGAACAATTAAAGGCACCAAAGCCTAAAAAGGGTGACTGCTAAATGGTCAGAGTTTCGCAAGGCTTAAAAGGTTGGCTCTTACGTATCACTATATGAGGCTCGGATCTAAATTAAAGGGTACCTGAACTGTTGCGAGGACATTGATTCGGGGGAATATGATCCTTATACAATATAGGGGGTGAAAACCCCACGAAATATAAGGACCAGTACTTCGAAAGTACATTACAACACTGTAAGGAGGTGAAAACCCCACTTAGCGAAGTAATCCCTCCCACCCGGGTAGAAAGCTCATGCATGAATGTCGAGGGATTAAAAATTAAATCAAATCAGATTTTCGAATTTATTGCAAGACAACACAAAATCAACATTGGCCTGACTCTCTTAAAAAATATCTCCAGCGGAGTCGCCAAGCTGTCGCAGGGGTTTTTTCCCTCCTTCAAAAATAATAATAGTTGGTCTTAAAAAATGTTTTTACAGAGTCAAAAGAGACATAACCCTGAGACCGAGATGATGCTCCCAGCAGAACACCGTAAAATTTTAAAATAGAAGATGAAAGGTGGATAATGGAGTCGCCACCGGCCATTTTGGTAGGCCGGACACCATAAAAGAAATAACCAGAGATTCAAATGTTTGGTTTCAGGAGTCGATTATGCGTGGGGAAGGATTAGCACCCCCACGTCCAAAATTGGTACCGCTTTGATCTAGCATTGTCGTTGCAAGAAAATAAAAATTCAAATATTTAATTTAAAATTTAATTCCCCAAAAGAACGGTCTAAGGAGAACATTTCCTTATTTACGACAACCGAGGAAGATGACACCTGAATGAGTCAGGACACCACTTCCTAGCCGGTTCCAAAAATAAAGTAGAAAATATTCCCTTAATAGTTAAAACAAGTAAGATAATATGACAAAAATGCACATATGTAGAACAAATCAAAATATGTATCATAAATAATACAATGCATAAATACATGTATTCCACAAATTAAAACACTACCATATATCTACATTAATAATATAATATAAATTAGAATCATAGCATATATACATATAGTGTAGTGATTAATAATATTAATATATAAAACAAACGTTCATTAATATATATATATATTATAAGTATATTTAAATAATCATGGATACACTATATACATATAGAAACACATATATATCTACATATAATTTACATATAAGACTACATTGCATACTTTACATAAATAGGAAGACAACTTAAATACTTAACATAAATATATATTAAATCGTACCATATTTATATAACATTAACAAAATAGGAAAATGTATATTATATTATATTATATTCTAAAATTATACCTTATATATTATACAAATATATTTAAAAAACTTTACATGATTATGTACACATGTTAAGAGATAATTATACTAACTATATATACACAATAAAATCCAACATAACATAATATACATACTCTATATAATACATATATTTCTATAATTGTAAAAAAGGATCCGTAAATATTATGTACTAATAATAATAGGTAAATACTATATATAATATAAATATATATACATGCTAAATATATAATAAAATATTATAATATAGATAAATATATGTATAAGGGCTAAAATGAAAATAAAACATAATTTAAATGCCAAATTGAAACCTTCAAAAAATGCTTTAGGACTAAAATAAAGATTCGGTGAACTGAGAGGGATTACGGAGAGAAGGAAAGTAGGGCGGAGGGGTTTAGTGCGTAATTTGCCCATTTTTTGTCCTATGTATATAAGTTAAAATTTGAAAAAAAATCAATCTTTCATTGTTTCAAAAAAAATTAGAGAGAGCATATCAAACTCTATGATCTGCCCGATCGTCGGCGTGCCGGCCACAGCAGGCCTTCGTCGTTTCGAATCCAAATCTGAGATTGGATTTTCACAAAGATGGTTGTAAACGCGTAGATTTGAGAAAGAACGATATTTTCTTAACTCTTTTTTATATTTTTTGTTCCTTTTTTGCTGCTCTGAAATTTTTATTTCTAATCCAAAAAATCCTTATTTTTTATTATTTTTTACTCGAAAAGAACCTTTTTTCTATTTCATTCTAACCGTCCCATTTTACAGATTTGAGATGGGTTTTTATAACCCAAAATACATGTAAGTTGAATTTAAAAAATTGCAAGTGGTGATTTGATGATTTTTTTTGTTTGCATATCCGACTTGGACTACTGCTTGGGCGGTGGTCGGTGGGCGGTGCGCGTGGCCACTTGTGTCGTGCGTGGCCGCCACGCACGAGGGTGATTGGTTTTAGGGGGCGGCGACAGCAGATGGCAAGTGGGTGTTAAGGTTTTTTAGGTTTAGGTTATTTTAGGGTTAAGGTTAATATAGTAATTAGGTTTTTTTTCATTAATGGGTATTTTGGCTGTTAATGGGTATTGGGTTTGTATTTGGATATGGGTATTTAGGTTTGTGATGGGTATTGGGTTTTGGTTAGGTAAACGGGTCTTGTATTTTAATTGGGTTGGCCTGGTCAAAATGGGTTACAACACGCTTGGCAATATTTTTCACCTTGATATCGATTGCGGTGAATGGTTCGTTTTAAAGCGTGAGTTGATTAAGGATTATTTAGTACTAAGATAATAGCTTAAAAGCTACTAGCTTAAAAGCTATCTTAGTGTCTAAAATGACAAAAATGCAAAAGTTAGGATTTCTTCGATTATGGGTTATGGAAAAGGAATTTCTGAGATTTAAAAGCATCAGATGATAGAGTTTAAGCTAATTAGGGTACTTGAAAATTTTGATCAAAATCCAAGGAAAATTGGTATGGGAATTGAAGTTTAAATTTTAGTGACCAAATTGTAAATTTTGAAAGTTTTGTGGCTAAAGTGTAAACTTTGGAAAAGTTCAAGGATCAAAGTGTAATTTTCAAAAGTTATGTATTTTAACCCCTTAAATGAATAGTTTACCCCCAATAATGACGTTTCTATGTTACCCTGATTTTTCTTACAGAGTTTATATTAATGACTATAAAGCGATAAAGTTCGAAAAAATATTCTGATAATCGGATCGAGCTAAAATTTCAGAGATAGTTCCATGGACCTTAGAAGAGTCATAAAATATAATTTTATGGTTATTTGGATGTTCAAAAGGTCGAAAAAATATAGATCTAGTTGAAACATAGAATGGCAATTTTGTGAATAAGTTGATCGATAAAGGGCATTTTGGTCATTTCGCCCAAAAGGGACATGAAAGGAATTTTGAGATTTCTTTTATTGGTGAATAGTGGCTGATTAGAATCCAACTAAGTCTAGTTGGAATGTTACAAAATGGCAAATTATAAATATAGATCTAGTTGGAGGGTATTTTTGGAAAGTGGAATTTATTGAATTAAAAATTCATTTTTTCATAATACAAATGTCTTAAATACATAAAATATGAAGGAATTGTCAGACAAATACCCTCCAAAACCATGGTGAAGAGAAAAAGAAGAGAAAAAAAATTACAAGCTCGATTTAAGCCCCAAATCTCGGTTTTCAGGTAATCTTTCAAACTACAAAGTTGTTCTACTCTTCGAGATCTATATTTTGATGTAAATAATTCATAGAATACTTGCTTGGTTGATGAGATTTGATATGAGGAAGAAATTAGGGTTTATGAACAAAATGGGGCTTTTATGATTTTATGAATCCATGGTTGATTTTAAGTTAGAATCATGCTTGTATGATGTTTGAATCATGCTATTGAGTTGGGATTTAAACCCTACATATTTTGGTTTGTATAGAGAAGATTAGGGTTTATGGATTCAAGTCTAACTTAGAGTTTGTGATGTTGAATTAATGATCTAGTAAGCTTGATTTGTTGTTTGGAAGCAATACCCTAGGTTAAATACATAGGGACCATTTCGACAAGCTTCAAAATTAAGGGACCAGGTCTGATTTTTATGATTTTTATGTGTATCTATATTATTAATGATGTTAGAGACATGAAAATGAAGTTAGAATGCTAAACCGATGATTAATCACATTAATGACCATTTTGACAACTTGTCAAACTTGAATGGTCTATTTGGCAAAGATGATATGTAGGAGTAAATCTGAGTTTTAGTTAAAATGATGGAATTAAGGTGGTAATGTTGATTTGAGGACTAATTTACAAAGTTAAGAAGCTTGAATCCTTATATTGGAAATTTAGTGACCATTTTGACAACTTGTCAAACTTGAATGGTCTATTTGGCAAAGAGGATATGTAGGAGTAAATCTGAGTTTTAGTTAAAATGATGGAATTAAGGTGGTAATGTTGATTTGAGGACTAATTTGCAAAGTTAAGAAGCTTGAATCCTTATATTGGAAATTTGGTGACAATTTTGACAAATTAAGAGAAATTAGAGGAGTAAAGGTTTAATCTTATTTTAATGAAGGATGTAAAGAGAACATATGAATACAAGCTTTATTCTATCCATTTGAAGTAAAGTGATGGGACAAAATTGACAAGTAGAGAAATAAAGAGAAGTTGGTGTAAATTAGAAGTTATTCATGGAAAGTTATGTTGAAATTTGAATTATGGCAGTAAGTTTAAAAATTCTCCATAAATTCTATAAAAATGGTTAGATGATGAATTTTATACCGTTATAAAGATTTATTAGTCTAGTTTCGTTTCCAACAAACAAAAACTAATTTTGAGCTCCGAGTTAAAAGATATAAATTTTTAATCGAATGAAGGTCAGAAAAATTACATAGCAGTTTCTGCTTGGACATCTTTGTGACATGAATGTAAGGAATTTTCATATTTTTTTTAGATTTTATTAATTTATTTAGCTTATACCGTTAGAACCGTTATCGAATCTAGTTTCTTCAGTATAATGGAAATTAAGATCCAGTATGTATTATGTCATGTACAAGTAAATCTTTGAAGGTATCGCAAGCTGTCAGAAAATGGAATTTGAAACATTTTGTATTTAAATGTTAGTTAGCAAGCTCGGAAGAATTATTGGAAGTTCAAATTGGTCACTAAGGACCATAATGAGTTTTCGAAAAGCACAAGGAAGAAAGGAAAATAATTGGAAATTTTATTTTCGAATGATTATGTTAAATAGCATGTTTAAGGTATTGTTAGATTTGAATCTAACAAATATTTTATTTTATTTATGTGATTAACGTAGTCAAGTCCGAATCAGATAAGGTTTAAGGTACTATGAAAGAAAGGATCGAACTAGGACTTATTGAGGCATCATGTTAAGTGGCCAAGGTAAGTGCACTTTTATATATATATATATATATATATGAAGATGACTTACGATAAGTCGACCTTAATATTAATAAAAATGTATGTTAATTCAAAGTTATGCAAATGACATGAAATAATAAATGGCATATGTGATATATTGATATGGCATAAAGATTTATCTCAGATAAATCAGATTTTAGATATTGGTATGAACTGCCTAGTATTGACTTATATGATTTATATTGATGCTTTGAACATGGAATGTAGATTATAATGTTGATAATGCCCAAATATTATGATATGAGAGTTCATGATATTGTTGGATATCCATAGAGTCCTTAACAATAACATCATGCAAGTTATGTTATGTTTCATGTTTTGTGACTACTACGGTGTCACATACACCTTGGGGACCTAAGCCCTTGGTGTTGCACCCTGGGGATCCAAGCCCATAGTGCTAATGGCACTAACGAGGTGCTTTAATGAGAAGCAAAGAGCGTCCTCAAATACGTACTCATCTGTCATGTTCAAGTTAGGCACTACGGTGTCACTTCCACCTTGGGGATCCAAGACTTGGTGTGCACCCTGGGGATCCAAGCCCATAGCGCTAATGGCTTTAACGAGGTACTTTTATGAGGAGCAAAGAGCGTCTTCGAGTACGTACTCATGTTCACGTTATGTTAGACAATATGGTGTCTTATCAAGATGACTCACGTACCTTGATCTCATATTATATACTTGGTTTATCTCTAAAGGAAGGTTATATTGCAAATGATTACATGATGATTGATAAATATTGAGAATATGATATTTATACTTGTTTTATGATATGATATAAGTTGTACTGGAATCACTTGCCATTTTGCAGGAAATGTATTGCATTGTTATATGACAGAGGAATGATTTTGATAAGTCTGTTTTATATTATTCTATACATTGAAACGATTTACTTTAAATTATAGTTGCCTCACTAAGTGAATACTTAGTGTGTGTTGTTTCACATATAGGTTATTGAAAACTTACCGGAAGAGGAGTCAGGCATGTTAATCAAGTTGCAATCTGCCAAACATCAGTAAGACATTCTAATTTATGATATTTTCTAGTGGGCGTGTATCAATTTATTCGTTGGTTGTTTTAAAGGATTATTTTATAAAAAAATTATATGACAAGATTTATTTACAAGTCAGGAAATCAGTTAAATAATTTAGTAACATCTTCAATGTGTATTTAATCATTGGCCCAAATCAAGTTCACAAGGATTGTGCTTCTATATCCTATAGTTGGTGTCAACTGTCGTTGATGTTAGTGTTATGACACCAGCATGATGCCATATTTAGTCAACCTTATAAATAGGGGGAGAGAGAGTTTGCCAGCAATTAATACTCATATTAATAACAATGATTAAAATAATAATAAACATATTAAATAAATAATAAAAGTAGAGAGAGTGTGTGTTTACGTGTGGAAAGTCAAATGACGCTGGGATATTAAGAAGTCATCAGAAAAAGTCAACGGACGTCGTCAAAGCTACAGTAACGCCGTTGGAATCATCATTTCATCATCACGAAAGTATATCCTCTTCTTATTTTATTTCCCTACAAATCAAACAAAAACGCCTTAGTCTCACTAAAAATAGAATTGAAAACAAAGAGAGAGTGGCCGAAAAACTCATCTAATGGCCGGAAGATGAACTAATGGAGTTGAACAAGGTAGTTAGGGCTAGTTTTAGGGGTGAAATTGGTGATTTGATTGAATCGGGTAGATTTTAAGTGTTTAAGACTCGAAATCTGAGTTTTTGGGTATTTTAGCTTTCTAACACGGTGGCCAAAAATCGCAAGTTGACGGCCAGCGCAACGATCGACGCAACAGCCAAAGTTTGAGCCCTGACTGACGACGAATGGCCAAGAGTGACCGACAGGTGGCGGCTTAAGATTGGACGATAGAAGATAAGGCATAATGTAACCGAGTTATTTGAGTCATCACATTTGTGATGAGCTGGATGGGTGTTCATCCAAAATCTATGGATTTTGATCTATAGGAGTTATTTTTTCTTAGCAGATGGTGTTTGTTGAGAGAGATGGAGAGATACCAGATGTAAAGAGAGAGAGAGATGAGGAAAAATGAATTAAAGGGGAATTTTTTTAGAAAAAAGAGATTTATATATCCCACATAAAACGCCGCGTTTTGAACCCCGGGTCAGAGGGAGTCCGTGCGTTTCATTCCAGGTTGGATGGGCGATCATCGCGTTTTGAAAGGTTTTGGGCAATTTGGGTTTTTGATCCTCAAATTTTGTATCCTTTTCAATTTAGTCCCTTAATGAATAAAAGTCAGAAATTTAATATTTTAAATTGTTTCAGTTTGGTCCTTTTTCAGTTTAAATTATTTAATTAATTTCTTTAATTGTTTAATTTAATTGCTTTAATTTATATGAGTGATGCATGCTTTAAATTGGACATGTAGTTTTAATTGTTAGACAATTTAATCACTTAGGTTGTTAATTGTTTAAAGCCTTGGACTTTTAAATTCTTTAATTAGGATTTAATAATTAATTTAGGAAGATAATTATAGCAAATTAATGTGTACTAAGTGAGAAATTTTAAAGTTCAAATTTGAGTGGTGCCTCATTACAATGAGGTGTTGTCCAACATTGGCTTTAAAGTAGAATACTTAGTATTCATTAAAACCTAAAAAATGATAAATAATTTAGCTAATTAATTAGAGCCTCAGTTAAGATTAGAACTTTAATAATTAGATTAATTAATTGGACTAGGAATATTATATATAATTTTAGGGCTTAAATATAGATGGTGCTCAAGCGATTGGGTGTTATCTTATATAAGCCTTTAAATTAAATAATATTCATAGAATTAAATAATACACAATTAAATAGAACTTAAAATTAACAAGACAATAATTGGTCATGCATTAAAAACCTTTTATGTTGGAAATATATTTTTAATATGAATAGGGGTGTCCTAACGTAACTGGGTGCTTCTAATCTCATATTCGGATAAAAATGTATTTCCTTATAAAAAGAATATCTCCATTTAAAATTTAAATCCAGTTAATAATTAATGGTTAAATTAAATTCAAAATATTATTCGAAATGCCAATATGCCACGCAAAATTAAAAGGTACCAATAACGGACGTTTGTGGGGGTGTTAACCCTTCCCCACACGTAACCGATTCTCGAACTCAAATTTTAAAATAATAAATCTCTGATTGTTTTTATGGTGTTCGGTCTACCAAAGTGATATGTGGTGACTTCAAAATATTTTCAAAATTAAGTAACGAATTTAATTTTTAAGATGAACTAATTTAAAATTTAGAATTAAAATGAAAGATCTATTTTTAAGGTTTAAAAGAAAAACAAATTTTCAAGGTTAATTCCAAGATTAAATAAAAGGAAAAATTCAATTTTCATGGCTAATTAATGATAAAACCCAATTTAATATGAAAAACCTAATTTTTCAAGATTAAATAAATTAAAAGGCAAAACCTTAATTTTTAAAGATTAATCGTCGAGCTATTTTTACGCCTGTTTAAAAATGGTCACGACACTAGGATAATGCCACAATAGGTTTAAAAAAACCTTACTAAGTGTAGTCATGGTTTGTTTACACATGTCTATATTCTTAAAGTTTTGTATAATTCTTTTTATCCTATCCAATTTAATCAGTCATTTATAAATGTATCATTTAAAGGAAATTTTAACTTTTCCCAATTCTTCGGAAGAAGTGTTCATAAAATTAGGAATATTATAAAAATATTAAACAATTATCTAACTTTTTACTAATAATAGGAAAATTAACTCAAGTATTTACAAAGAGATTTCAATATACTCCTAAGATAAACAATTCATTTTCTTTCCTCTATTCAGGAGTAGAATTCAAAGAGATTAGTAACTACAAACATCTTTTATTAACACAAATATTAGTCAAAATTTACCTACTTTAAAGTGGCCACACAATCCTTCTACTATGACCAGAAAGAATTGACATTGATATTAAAGTTAACTTTAACTCCTGCACTAAGTTAAAGAGTGTTATTTAGTCAGAGTATTATTGATGTGAGCATGCCAACACCAGAATCGGAAGTCATGCCATAAGGACCTATCACCCGTTTTAAGGCCAAACAATTCAGGGTAGTTCTTTCTAAAAAATGCATTGTAATATCCCATTTTTTGTCTAGCGACCAAAATGTAAATTTTAAAAGTTTTGTGGCTAAAGTATAAACTTTGGAAAAGTTTAGGGACCAAAGTATAATTTTCAAAAGTTATGTATTTTAACCCCATAAATGAATAGTTTACCCTTAAGAATGATGTTTCCGTGTTATCCGGATTTTTTTACGGAGTTTGTATTAATGGATATAAAGCGATAAAGTTCGAAAAAATATTCGGATAATCGGATCGAATCGAATATCCAAGATATTTTGAAGGATGATAAGGCAAGGTTAATTATGTCATTTTACATGTCTAAGATATTTTCTTTGTGTTGGAAGAATATGAACCGTTGGATTTAAGTTGATTTTCCATGTTAAATTGAGCCGTTGGATGAAAAATGGAAATATCATAATTTTGGAAAATTATAAGGGCAAAGTTGGTAACTGCTAACTTATCGGCTTAATTTTTACCATTGGATGAATACTTTGATAAGTGTTAAGCTTTGGAGCCTTGGATTAAGAGGGTAAAATGGTCATTTTACTATTTAAGAGATATTTTAAGTTAAATAAGTAAAAATTATGACATTTGGCATAAAATAAAAGCAAAATAAAGAAAGAAAATCGGGTCTTTGTACCACTTTGCTTCCGTGGGATATTTAGGGAGAAGAAAAGAAATTTTCAAGCTTGATTTCAAGCATTTAGAGTTGGATTCAAGGTTAGTTCATTATATGCAAAATTGTTCCCCTTTAAATTCTCTTTCATTTGATATAATTTTCATATGGTTTTCTTGCTTCTAAATTGAAGATGGTGATTAGGGTTGATGAAGAACATGTTGAAATTTTATGTTTTAAGGTTCAATCATGTTGGAAATGTTGTTGTGATGTTGTTTCAATGCTTAAAGTGATGAAAATCCTATGGTATATGGTATAGGGGTCATTTGGTTATATAGAGAAATTGAGGGGAAAATATTGTAAAAATTATTTTAGAGAAGGAAATAGTTTGAATGATGTCTTTTATGCTTGATTATGTAATTGAAGGTTAATTTGAGGTATTGGAATAGTTAAAGGATGCTAAAGATGTGAATTATGAATCTGCCCTAATTTTAGTCATTGACAGTAAGTTTGGAAATTCACCATAAATTCTACAAAAATAATTAGAAATTGAGCCTTATATCATGGTATTTTTGGTTCAGTCTAGTTTTGTTTAAAACAAACGGTGACTGATTTCGATTTGTATATCAAAATATATGAATTTTTAAGTGATGAAAGGTCAGAAAATAAAGTAGCAGTCTGCTCCGAAATTCAGCACTGTAATTGACTTTGAAAATTCGTCATAAATCATACGAGTTGAATTTGGGCTATTAAATTATATGGTCGAAAAACTTATCGAATCTAGTTTCTGTCAGAACAAACGGAATTGAATTATGAGTTTTAGATTATTTTATAAAAATATTTCTTTGAAGGTAACGCAGACTGACAAATTATAAAATGAGTGTCTTATTGGTATTATTAATTGTGCATTTATGTGTTCTAAAACGTATTTAAGAAGACTTGCGACAAGTTGACCTATATGATGTTATCGAATTAATAATATTGGTTTTTATATAAAATATAATATTTTTACAGGCATAAAGTAAATGTTTGGTACATGATGGAGTATGAACTGTCCTATTGTGTTTTGTTTATAATAATTTTTACTACCATATATCGATAATTATGTTAATAGAATGATTTATGGAAGAATTACTATAGACTTTTATGTGAAATATAATATTTTCACAGACAAAAAGAGATAGTTTTGTACATGATAGGGTATGAATTTCCTTATTATGTTTTTGTTCATGATAACTTTTTTATCATATATTGATAATTGTTACAGAATGATATGTTTATCATATATTGATAATTGTTACAGAATGATATGTTATAATAAAGTATAAACTGCTCTATTATTTTAATTTATCGATAATAAAATTTTTACCATCTATAAAATGATGTTTTGCAAAGGTAATTATATTGCTTAATAACTATTTTTATCTGGCCTAATTTCGAACAAAAATTTAAATCCAAAAGAATCCAATTTAAAACAAAACAATCCAAAAAAAAATACCCATTAATGTCCAAAATATAAATCCAAGTTACAACTGGCCCAACATAACCAAGCCCATTATTAAACCCAATATCATACTCATATGCCTAACCCTACCCAGTTACAACCAGCCCAATTTACCCAAACCAATACCCAAATTTGCCCAAATCGACCCGATTACAAATTAATCGACCAGGGTCCACACCCATTAACCCAGATCCTTGACCCGAATATCCCCAAACCCTAGCCCTAATCAGTCGCCCCTAATTTCTCAGCCGATTTTTGGCTTTCCATCAATCCTTCATAAGCTTTTGGAAACCGTCTCTCGACCGTTCGATTTTCGGCCACGTTAGCGCCCTCTCACTGCCTCATCTGCCACGCAAGCACTGCCATGATGAACTGGTCCCCTCCTTTCCTGCATCCACATCCGGCCAAAGAACCAGGCCTATTCTATCGTACAGATCCGACAACGACACCAACAAACACGAAGGGTATATTGCAAAAAAAATCAATACAAAAAATATTCAAAGCAAAAATTTTCTTTTATTTGAATATCAAAAAAATATAGAAAGGATAGAGTTTTTTTACCTTTAGGGTTTGGTCACGCCGTCATCTTTTCCGTTCGGCCGTTTCACTTTTTCATTTGGGTTCAAGGTTTTCAACTCAGTTATTTTGTAAAAAAAAGGGTGTCGGATCTTTTTTAACTGAAATAGAAAAGGGGTTTCCAAACTCGGGTTGATTTCAATTGCAAACATAGGATTGGAATCTCGTTCTAAAGAAAAAATCAAAGCAAATGGGTTTTTAAATATTCTTGAGTAAAAATCTGGTTTTCAAAAACAAGGGATTCTCAGTTTTTTCCTCAGATTAAAGTTTAGAGTTTGCTTTTGAGTTCGGGTTTTCAACCAAAAATCAGAGAAGTTTGCTTGGCTTACCTACTCGTGGCCACCGTGTTAACCGTCGGAGTGAAGGGTGCCGTCGATGAACGGTTTACAAAAGGGGTTGCACCCTTCGAGTTTCAGAGAAAGCTACAAAGCTTTTTTCCCCTTGTTTTTCTCCAAAATGAAATGGAAAGAACGTTCTACATTTTGTTTTATTAAAAGCAAATCCCAAAAGCTTTCCCTTTTTTTACGTTTTGTAAATCTGGTTTAAATTTATTATTATTATTATTATTTTTCTTTATTCAATGCCGTGTTCCCCTTTCTTTTCTTTTCTTTTTTCTTTTTTATTAATTTGCTTTCCCAAGGTGTTTTTGGACCCCCTAGTTCTTCGCTGCAATTGTGTGCCCCTTTTTTTATTTTTTTTATTTTTGTACTAGCATGTGCCGTACTCCTCTTTTCATTTCTTTTTTATTCCTTTTTATATTTAAGCACCCGTTGCATAGACCATATAACATACCTATATGTAATATACTCGTATATAAGTATATAGTTATTACACATTAATATACGTAGTTATATATATATATATTATATAGTTTACTTATAATAAGTAATCATATATTTAGTTTATGTTCATCTCATGTCTTATATTTTATGCTATTTATTTATATTATTATTTGTTCGTATTTATTTTATTATTGGTTATCACAATTCAAATCAGCCTTACAGTAACTCGCAACGGGGATGACTCGTATTATTTATGGCTCGTTTAACGTACCCAACTAACATTTAACAACTAACTTCTAAAATTTTATTTCTCGTATTTAATTTTTTGCCTTTTATTTTTTCGCATTTACTCTTCGCTATTTAATTTCTGCATTTCCCTTCATGTTCGATCCGGTCATTATCCGGATTTTTCTTTTTGTGCTTTTATTTTAGGCCTGATCCGGGTTTTTTTCGGATTGTTCTATTTTCGCATTTCTTTTTATGTTCGATCTGGTCATTTTTTCGGGTTTCTTTTATTTTCGATCCAGTCATTTTCGGAATTTTCCTTTTAAGCTCGTTTTTTCAATCCGGTCCTCTTTAAGATTTTTCTTTTACGCTCTTTTTTCGTTTGAACCGGTCCTTATTCTGTAATTTTCTTTTTATGCTATTTTGTTCGATCTGGTCTTTTTTCGGATTCCTTAGTTTCCACATTTATTTTGTTCGAATATTTATTCTTTATTGTCTTCATTTTATTCATTTATTCGCTTTTTGTGACATATTTTAATTTTTCATCCATTCCACCTCGAATTTAATTTATTTAATCCCACATTATTAATTAACCAACCTTAATTCCTAAAAACGAGGTATTTATTAATTCTAATATTTGTGTCGTAACAGTCCTGGCTCATTGGATGTTGACCAAATATTCGAATTAATTTTCATCGTCTGAAGGTAAATTTTAATCTATAATAAAATTGGACAAGCCATAACATCATTTTTACTGCTTGCATCATGCATAAAGGTGATGGACTCGATTCGAACTGTAAATTAACACGGCAGTTAGGCTTATTCAATGTCGGTTTAATCTACAGTCCGATGTACAGTCAACCTTATTAATTAAACGAATGATTAATTCGAAGCCACTAAATTGATTAAGCCCGTTCAATTAAAGTTTATATTCGACCAATAATAGTCAATTAGATTCAATTTTGAACTTCAATAATTTCCATCGATCAAAAGCAACGTCTGTTTTGGTACCGATTTCCGGACGTGATGGGGTGCTAATCCTTCCCCACACATAACCAACTCCAGAACCCGTTTTTTTAAAGAATATCTAGTTTTATGGTGCCCGGCCTACTTTAGTGGCCGGTGGCGACTCCAACTCTTCTTTTTAAAAAAACACTTTTTTAAAATTAAATTTCCCAGTTTTTCCTTAATTTTCAAAAACAAAAAAAATCAAAACAACAAGAAAACCCACAAAAATTCACCAAAAACTTGTCTTCATTTTTAGCGACTTTAGAAGGGTCGCTACAGCTGACGACTCCGCTGGGGATTATTTTTTAGAGTTAAGCCAAAAAACACGCGTTGCTTTTGATCGATGGAAATTTTGAAATTCAAATTGACTTTAGTTAATTTTTTCTTTCTCGAAGATACATTTTAATTCAACAGGCTTTGATAATTTGTGGTTTTGCATTAACTGTCCATTTAATTTTTAAGGCATCACCGACATGTGTTGCATCATACTCATCAAGCTCTATACCCGAGCTTTGTCCCTTAAGCGGGAGTGATACGCCACATACCCACATGAGCAGCCCTCCACGGGTCGGTAATTCACTCCCGAAATCTACATCTTTTGACACGTGAGCAGCCCTCCACATCGCTAGGCCGTTGTAATACTCCAATAGTTGTTTAGTGACCAAATAGTAAAGAATTGAAAGTTGGTGGTTTTAGTTCAGCGACTAAAACGTAAGATTTAAAAGTTTAGTGGCTAAAGTGAAAAGTTGAGAAAAGTTCAAGGACCAACATGGTAATTTTCCCAATAATTATTGTTATTCTATAAATAGATAGATCACCTATGGGTGTGAATCGAATATATAAATTATGATTTGGTCAGATGTTTCTATTATTGGGAAATTATAGTTAAAGTTTAAAATGGAATCTGGGTAATCATATGAGCTCGGAATGTTGTAAAATTTTGAAGGGAGTCTTAGGAAGACCCGGGGAATATGAAATTATGATTTTGAATCGTTTTTAATCGATTTAGATTTGATTCTATTTAATATGTTGTGTAGGTGATGGAATGGCATTTTTGTAGATATGTTATTTCATTAATGACAATTTAGTCATTTCACCTATACTTTTTAATATAAATTGATTATGGAAGATGATAAGGATGAGGTGTTGGCTTGCAATTGGTTATAATTCAAGGCAAAATAGTCAATTGACTATTTTAGAGATTTTTTTATTGATTAGCCTAATTTAAAGACATTTGGCATCAAAATAAAGAAAGAAAATTTGGAAGAAAATTTGTTCATCTTTCTCCAAGTTGCCGTGAGCTTCAACCCTAGGTAAGAGTAAATTTTGATTCAATTTTTAGCTTGATTGAGTTGATTTTTGGTTTGAGACATGAAATAAGAAATTAATCTCTATGAAATTCTCTTTCTTTTGGTACTATTTTTATGTGGTTTTCATGTCTCTAAGTTGAAATTGAAAGATAGGGTAGATGAAGGTGTAATCACTAATTTTATCCGGGGTGCTAACCCGTTTTTTTATTTTGTTTTGCTAGCATTTTTAATAATGGGTTTGAATTATTATTATCCTTTTATATTAATTAATATATTTTTTAAAAAGAACCAAAAAATATTATCATTATACTATATTGTACTATATGTTATTATGCTTAAAAAACCCAAAATATTATTAGTATAATTATAATCACTTATATTGTTATGTTATTACTATTATTACTATTATCGTCTTATTTTATTATCATTAGTATTATTACTATGATATAATTATATTATTATAATACTATTATTAAACTGAAAATCCAAAAAACAGATTAAATAAAGCCCCATTAAAAAATAGTTGTATAATAAAACAAGCCCAAAGTCATTTTATATCAGTCCATTTACAAATTAAAAAAAAAACCAAAATATTACATATTAATGTATGGCCCCGAATTTCATTAAACCCTAAAGCCCTAATTACAAATCTGACCAAAACCCTAATGTTTGTATCTCTGCGCAGCCGCATCACAGCCGTTAGATCCAGATTGGTTGTTGTTTTCTTAATTTAATTAGTGTTTCAATTTAATGCTTCAAAATTGGTTTTCCTTTCTTATATAATCAAATTTCCCTTTATTTGTTTCTCTTTTACCGTGCTTTGTAGTTCATATATAGTATGTTTTTATATATAATATGTATATATATTTTAAATAGGTATATATTATATATATGATCCTGTTTTACATATTATGTATCATATTACATTATATTATATGTTGTAAATGTATATATATAGATATATCTATACCGCGCTTATATAACTTTTTTATCAATATGTATATAGTTTTTTATGTAGATCATAAATTATATATTATAAGCCCTTTTATATTATAAGTTTTTATACATGTATATAAGTATACTAGAAGTTTTTGCCGTCCCTTTCATAGTAATATATATTATTTTTATAAGGATTATATTATTTTGATATATACGTACGTATAGTTTTATGTGTTTATATAATATACAATGTATGTCTTTTATAATCTAATTTATGTGTTAAGATATTATTATGTCATGACTAATTTTTGGTTCCTGTAATGTTTTGTTTTAATGCATATACTACCTTATTGCCTTTTTTAAAAATGCTTGTAATATACATATTATCATTATAATATAGTTCATGTGTGTTTTATTATGTTATAAAGTTTTATATTCACATATATAACTTATACGTACCGTTAGTTCTTTTTATACCGTTACAATACGTATCCTTTTAAGGCACGTGTATTCATTATTGTGTACTGTTTATGGTGTATATATTATTCACTTTTCTTTTCGTATGTTATGCTTGTTATCATTAAAGCTTGCATATGATATATATTCTGTTAATGCGGTGTCTCTTTATTCGGGAGTAAATACGGCCAGTATCAAACATAGTGGTGGTGGTCTTGCGGTTTACTTTCGAATAACGGGGCCCTTAAAATTTACTCGCATGTATAACCGAATTTTAATTTAATCGTCACTTTAATTCACGAAGTTCGATATTAATAAAGCGGTAATTATTATTTTCTTTTTACGGTACCAATTTTTGGGCGGTATGGGGGTGCCAAAACATTCCCCATCCGTAACCGACTTCTGAACCCTATTTTTTATCGAATCTCTGGTCTTATGGTGTCCGGCCTACCTCAGTGGCCGGTGGCGACTCCAAGTTTTACCTTTTTTTATTAAAATACGAAATTTTAAAGAATTCCCCCATTTTTAAAAGAAATAAAAAAATAAAGGAGCTCTACTACTCATTTTTTTAGCGATCCATTCGATAATTTAAATTTTGAATTTTTTTAGGTCGCTACAGAAGGACATATTGAAATCTTGTGTTTTATGATTCAATCAAGTTGGAAATAGTGTTGTAGTGTTATTTTTATGCTTATAGTGATGAAAATATTAAGATTTAAAGCATGGAGAATTTTTTGTGAAGTTGGAAAATTAAGGGGAATTATGTCAAAATTTATTTTGATGAGGGAAATGACTTGAAATGATGTTTTTCATATTTGGTTGATGTTGGAATGTTGAAAACTTGAGTGATGGACCATTATGTCAATTATGGAAAATTGAGGGTTGAAGTGTAGGAATTTATTTTAATGTTGGTTATGAAGAATTATGCATTCTATATGCTTTAAAGTGTTGTTTGAAGCAAAAATCCCACGTTGGAATGTTAAGGACCAATTCGGCAATTACCTAAATTGTTGGGAAAATTTTGTGAAATGTTAATTTAAAGTATTGAGGTTGATTGTTATCACCTAAGCTTTATTTTAATGTTTGCATTGTTGAACATGGGATTAAATTGTGAAAATTCAAAAGTGGGGTAATTGTGTATAAGTGAAAGGAATGAGAATTTCTAGGAAGTTATGAAGTGGAGGGGTAGATTGAATTGAAGAAAGTATTGATATGTTATTAGTACATTAAAGAAATTTTATTTATGAATTTTCCTCATATTAATGTACTTAGTGGATTGATAATCTAACATATACATTTAATTGTATGTGTTATGGATGGATGATTACAAGCAGCTGAGCAAGTTCGAGATCGAAATAAGTCGAGATATAAAGAAAAAGTTCTGGAGTAAACATATTTTAGTACAAGTAATTAGTGAGGCATATAAGGTGAGTGCATTTATATGTTTTGAAATGTATTTGAGCAGACTTGTAAGAATTCTATTTACTTGATTTTATGGAAATGATAGCATAGTTTTTGTATAAGTTATATGATGTTTTACAGACAAAGGAAAAATGTTAGTACATGATAGGGCATGAACTGACCTATTATGTTTTATTATGGCAAGTTATTATTGAATAATGGTGATATATGAATCATTTGCAAAAATGATAATTTACATGTTAATGATATGGATTTATTGCCCAAGTTATGATAGAGAGTTACAGTATTGTGGCATGCCATTAGAGGTATAGTAGTCAAGGACATCGTGTAGCTACACACCGATCTTCGGATCTATATGTTCACCGACACTTTATGTGTCTATATGTCTTCGGCACTTTATGTGTCTACAAGTTATCGTCACTTTGGTGACTAGTACTCAAGGAGTACCGACCTTGCATACTTTAGTTTTTCTTTATACAATTCTTGGGCTAATTATAAAATTGAAGTATATGAAATTCACCACTTCTTATGTATGATGGTTTTAAGTTATAAGAAAGATTTGATATGAACATGCTTAACCACGTTTTCAATTATTTCATTATTTAATTTTATAACTACCTATAATGCCTCACTAAGTTATACTTAGCGTGTGTGATTTGTTTGTACACACAAAGGTTGATACGATATGGTGGTAAGCAGCAAGAGCTTGGATTATATTGCGGACGAGCACATACTACAGGTTATCATAGTATCATTTTGACATCCTATATGGTATTTTGATTAGTGGCATGTATAAAGTTAAACCCTTGTATTTTGTGTAAACCAAGCTCTAATGTCTTTATAATTGGTGATGTTTATAGTTGAAACAGGATTTAGTAATATTATTAGGTAATTTGTAGACTTAAAATCGAAATAGGTAAAAACAGTCTTGAAATCCTACACCGAACAACAAGTTTGAAAAATCACCATAAATTCCACTTATTGAGTTAAATGATGGATTTTCATGTATGAACTGGAAATCGAGTATAGTTTATTTTTAAAAAACGGTGACTGATTTTGAGGTATGTACTAAAAGTTATGAATTTTTATTCGATGAAAGGTCAGAAAACAAGACAACAGAATTTTCGAAAATTTTATAATGTGACGAGATTTTGAGAATTTTTATAAATTTTTGTAGATTTTATTAATTTTTGTGGAATATACCGTTAGAATCATATTTGAACCTAGTTTTTATCGGTGTAAAGAGTGTTGAATTCTGAATTCTAGACAGTCTTCTGGAAACAAAAATGTTGAAAATGGTACAAAATGCTGTTTTACAAAACATAAAAATTTGAAATGATTTTCAATAATGTTTTGTAACATTATCGACTCGTGTTTGGAAACGAATACGGGAAGGTGTTTTACATTTATTGGTATCAGAGCTATAGGTTTAGTCAGTTCTGGAATGGAATTATGATTTATAAATGTTGAAAGTGTATATATGCCACAAGGATGTCATAATTACTATTGATGACGCTAGTATGATTGATATGCTTGCTTACTAACCTGAAATGTTATTGTGAGTACAGAAGTCTGGGGGTATAGGATCGCGTCAGACGACCCATATAGAGGGTCAGAATGATCCCGAGGTAGGTGAGGGAGCTAGTTTTGTTCAACCGATAGTACAGTTTGGCGAAAATGTTCCGGTTCAGCCTGGAATACTGAAACAAGGTCAAGGAAATTTTTTACAAGCTTTAGAGATGATTATTAATCGGCCTCCGCAAGTCTCTATTGCTAAAGAGTTAAAGAAGCTGGGAACACCGAATTTTACCGACGGAGATCCTGTTACTACGGATCTTTGGCTAAATGATTTAAAGATCATGCTCGAAGGATTACATTGTGATGATCAGAAGAAAATAGAAGGAGTTGTGTCTTTGCTGAAAGGGCAGTCATATATTTGGTGGACAAATGTCACTACTTGTCCTCACGAAGAGATTACTTGGGAGTTCTTTCTTCGCGAGTTTCGTAACAAGTATATTGGTGGCATGTTTATCCATGAAATAAGAAATGAATTTCTGAATCTTAAGCAAGGTGATCAGACAGTATATGAATACGAGTGCGAATTCAACAAATTGAGCCGTTTTGCCTCTAAGTTGATTCCTACTGAGAAGGATCGTACCACTTGCTTCGTTGAAATATTGGATCCTGATTATAAAAAAATGTTGATTGCTATGGATATCACTAGATTTCAAGATGTTTTCAACCGAGCAAAAGGGATGGAAAAAGTTCGACTAGAAAAGTTGGCAGCTCGGGATGTGCAATCTCAGAAAAGAAGTTATGGAGGACCTTTTGGTTCATCATCATCTAAGAGAGGTACGGGCTCATACCAGAGCAACCGAGCAGAATCTACTAGATCCTTTAAACAAAGATTTGGATCAGGGAAGTCCGAAGGTTCGCAAGCCTTTGCTGCAAAGACATGAGGTTCAAGGAAATACAAAGCCCAGCTCAATGTGACCATTGTGGCAAATTCCATTATGGACAATGTCGATTTGTCACGGGAGCTTGTTTTGGCTGTGGTGCTATTGATCATTTCCTCCGAGATTGTCCGAGGAGTGGCAATAGACCAGATAAGTCAGAAAGATCAGTAGTTCAAAACCAGAAAGAAGGTATCAAGGCAATCAGAAGTCTTTTGGAGTTAATCATCCAGGAGTATCTGAAGCTACTTCCAACAAGGAATTAAAGACTCCGACGAGAGTTTGCCACATCCGCACTGAGGATGATAAGGATGCACCAGATATTTTTACATGTACTTTCCAAATTTATGGTGACCTTGTATTTGTATTGATAGATCCGGGAACTACTCATTCATTTGTTAGTTCTAAGTTAGTCCGAGATAGAAGTATTATCTTAGAACTTATATTTAGTGGAGTTATTACAACAAACCCTATTGGCCAAAGTGCACGGGTGAATAGAATTGGTAAGCATTGCCCAATAGTGATACAAAAGATTAAATTCCCAGCTGATTTGATGGAATTGCCTTTTCATGAGTTTGAAATAATCTTGGGTATGGATTGGTTGCATGCTTACCATGCTATAGTGGATTGTCGTTTGAAACAACTAATATTAAAAAGTAAGAAAGGTGTAGAAATAATAGTGAATGACGGAGGATCTAATGGGTTGAGAAATGTGATCTCGGCAATGAAAGCAAAGAAATTGTTGTACCAGGGATGTCAGGCTTACCTATCTCATGTTGTGGATACTCAATCACCAAAGATAGATATAAATAGTATTCTGACAGTTCGAGATTTCCTAGATGTATTTCTAGAGGAATTGCCAGGGTTACCTCCGGATCGAGAAGTAAAGTTCAGAATTGATATTTTACCTGGTATTGAACGAGAATTAATGGCACCATATCGGATGTCTCCTACAGAATTGAGAAAACTAAAGGCTCAATTGCATGAGTTATTGGATCGAAGTTTTATACGACCTAGTTTATCACCTTGGGGTGCAGGTATTGTTCGTTAAAAAGAAAGATGGATCGATGCGGCTATGCATTGATTATCGACAATTGAACAAGGTGACATTTAAGAAAAAGTATCCTTTACTGAGGATCGATGATTTATTTGACCAGTTGAAAGGAGCAGCTTTGTTTTCTAAGATTGATCTTCGGTCGAGTTACTATCAATTAAAAGTTAAAGAGGAGGATATTTCGAAGACAGCATTTCGGACACGGTATAGACACTATGAGTTTGTGGTGATGCCTTTTGGTCTCACAAATGCTCATGCAACAATTATGGATTTAATGAATAGAGTGTTCCAACCGTACTTAGATCAGTTTGTTATCGTGTTTATTGATGACATAGTGGACTATTCAAAGACTGAAAAAGAGCATGGTGCCCATTTACGGGTAGTATTATAGATTTTGAGAGATAAGAAGCTTTATGCTAAACTCTCTAAACGTGAATTTTGGTTATCAGAAGTGGCTTTCTTGGGCCATATTGTTTCTAGTGAAGGAATTAGAATTGATCCTAAAAAGATACAAGCCATTTTTGAATGGAAACCCACCAAGAATATTACAGAGGTTCGTAGTTTATTGGGATTGACAGGATACTATCGCCGTTTTGTAAAGAGTTTCTCAATGATCGCTGCACCAATCATGAAACTACTAAGAGAGAATATACCTTTTGTTTGGATTGATAAATGTCAAGAGAGCTTTGATCAGCTGAAGCGGATTTTAACTAAAACTCCAATGCTTGTACAACCAGAATCGGGAAAAGATTTCACATTATATAGTGACGCATCCCATAATGGGTTGGAATGTGTACTAATACAAGAAAGAAGGGTAATATCATATGCCTCCAGACAATTAAAAACACATAAGAGAAATTATCCGATTCATGATTTGTAGTTGGCTGTAATTATTTTTACGTTGAAGATTTGGCGTCATTATTTGTATGGTGAGCGGTGTTATATTTTCACAGATCATAAAAGTTTGAAGTATTTAATGACACGGAAAGAATTAAATCTGAGACAGAGAAAATGGTTGGAACTGATTAAAGATTATGATCTTGTAATTAATTATCACCCTGGGAAAACAAATGTAGTGGCTGATGCATTGAGTCGAAAGACGTTTGCTGCCTTAAAGACATTGAATGTTCAGACAGCTTTGAGAAATGATGGTGTTTTGATTGCAAATTTATAGTTCAAATCTACCTTGTTGGGTCGTATTAAAGAGTCCTAGAATAAAGATGAAAAGTGCTAAGCTATATTGAAGCAAGTTGAAAGTGATGAAACTAAAGACTATGAAGTTAAGAATAATGGATGTCTTTATTATCAGAACAAATATGTTCCTGATGATGAAAAGTTGAAAAAGGAACTTCTACATGAAGCTCATTATAGTCCTTTGACGATGCATCCAAAAGGTAATAAAATGTATCAAGATTTAAAGAGTAGATATTGGTGGCCATGCATGAAAAGAACAGTGACAAAATTTGTATCTAAATGTTTGACATGTCAACAAGTGAAAGCGGAACATCAAGTGCCATCGGGTTTGCTACAACCGATTTCTATTCCCCAATGGAAATAGGAGAATGTCACAATGGATTTTGTGACAGGCTTACCAATGACTCCGAGCAAAAATGATGCTATTTGGGTGGTAGTGGACAGATTAACAAAGTTTGTTCATTTTATCCCAGTCCGGACTGATTATACAATAGATAAATATGTTGAGCTGTACCTTAAGGAAATTGTACGATTACATAGTGTACCTCTGTCTATTATGTCAGATAGAGATCCGAGGTTTACCTCGTGATTTTGGAGATCTATACATGAGGCATTGGGGACTCGACTAAATTTTAGTATTGTTTTTCACCCATAAGCAGATGGTCAGTCTGAAAGGATAATTTAGATTCTTGAAGATATACTTAGGGCTTGTATAATTGAGATTGAAGGCTCGTGGGAAAAGTATTTGCCGCTAGCTGAGTTCCCCTATAATAATAGTTATCAAGCGAGTATAAAGATAGCTCCTTATGAAGCCTTATATGGTAGACGATGCATAACACCGTTAAATTGGTTCAAGCTTAAGGATCGCAGTTTGATTGGAGCTGATTTGATGTGAGATATGGAAGATAAGGTTAAAATAGTACATGACAACTTTAAGAAAGCATTAGACCGACAAAAATCTTATGTGGATCTAAAGAGAAAAGATATAGAGTTTGAAGTTGGTGAAAAAGTGTTCCTCAAAGTTTTACCTTGGAAAAAGGTGTTACGCTTCAGACGTAAAGGCAAGTTAAGTCCGAGGTTTATTGGTCCTTATAAGATTTTAAAAAAGTTAGCCCAGTGGCATATCAATTAGTGTTGCCTCCGGATTTGAGCAAGATTCATAATGTGTTACATGTTTCGATTCTTAGAAGATATTGATCGGATCCTACTCATGTGATATCACCGGTAGAGATTGAAATTCAACCAGATTTGACTTATAAGGAGGAACCAATGGGGATTCTTGCTCAAGGAGTTAAAGAGTTGAGAAACAAGACTATCCCATTAGTAAAAGTTCTTTGGCAGAATTATAAAGTGGAAGAAGCCACTTGGGAAACGAAGGAATCAATGGAAAAACAATACCCGCATCTTTTTAAAACATGTACTTTTAAAATTCGAGGACGAATTTTCGTAAGGGGGAGAACTGTAATACCTCAATAGTTGTTTAGTGACCAAATAGTAAAGAATTGAAAGTTGGTGTTTTGGTTCAGTGATTAAAACGTAAGATTTAAAAGTTTAGTCGCTAAAGTGAAAAGTTGAGAAACGATCAAAGACCAGCGTGGTAATTTTTCCAGTAATTAGTTTTATTCTATAAATAGATAGATCACCTAAGGGTGTGAATCGAATATAGAAATTATGGTTTGATATGATATTTCTATTATTGGGAAATTACAGTTGAAGTTTAAAATAGAATTCGGGTAATCGTATGAGCTCGGAATATTGTAAAATTTTGAAGGGATTCTTAGGAAGACCAGAGAAATATGAAATTATGGTTTTGAATCATTTTAATCGATTTAGATTCGATTCTATTTAATATGTTGTATAGGTGACGAAATGATATTTTTGTAGATATGTTATTTCATTAATGGCAATTTAGTCATTTCACCTATACTTTTTAATATAAATTGATTATGGAAGATGATAAGGATGAGGTGTTGGCTTGCAATTGGTTATAATTCAAGGGCAAAATAGTCAATTGACTATTTTAGAGATTTTTTATTGATTAGCCAAATATAAAGACATTTGGCATCAAAATAAAGAAAGAAAATTTGGAAGAAAATTTGTTCATCTTTCTCCAAGTTGCCGTGAGCTTCAACCCTAGGTAAGAGGAAATTTTGATTCAATTTTTAGCTTGATTGGGTTGGTTTTTGGTTTGAGACATGAAATAAGAAAAGTAATCTCTATGAAATTATCTTTCTTTTGGTACTATTTTTATGTGGTTTTCATGCCTCTAAGTTGAAATTGGAAGATAGGGTGGATGGAGGGCATATTGAAATCTTGTGTTTTATGATTCAATCAAGTTGGCAATAGTGTTGTCGTGTTATTTTTATGCTTATAGTGATGAAAATATGAAGATTTATAGCATGGAGAATTTTTGGTGAAGTTGGAAAATTAGGGGAAATTATGTCAAAATTTATTTTGATGAGGGAAATGACTTGAAGTGATGTTTTTCATATTTGGTTGATGTTGGAATGTTGAAAACTTGAGTGATGGGCCATTATGTTAATTATGGAAAATTGAGGGTTGAAGTGTAGGAATTTATTTTAATGTTGGTTATGAAGAATTATGCATTCTATATGCTTTAAAGTGTTGTTTGAAGCAAAAATTCCACGTTGGAATGTTAATGACCAATTCAGCAATTACCTAAATTATTGGGGAAATTTTGTGAAATGTTAATTTAAAGTATTTAGGTTGATTGTTATCACCTAAGCTTTACTTTAATGTTTGCATTGTTGAACATGGGATCGAATTATGAAAATTCAAAAGTGGGGCGATTGAGTATAAGTGAAAGAAATGAGAATTTCTAGGAAGTTATGAAGTGGAGGGGTAGATTGAATTGAAGAAAGTATTGATATGTTATTAGTACTTTAAAGGAATTTTATTTATGAATTTTCCTCCTATTAATGTACTTAGTGGATTGATAATCTAACATATACATTTAATTGTATGAGTTATGGATAGATGATTACAAGCAGCTGAGCAAGTTCGAGATCGAAACAAGTTGAGAGATAAAGAAAAAGTTCCAGAGTAAACATATTTTGGTACAAGTAATTAGTGAGGCATATAAGGTGAGTGCATTTATATGTTTTAAAATGTATTTCAGTAGACTTTTAAGAATTCTATTTACTTGATTTTATTGAAATGATAACATGGTTTTTGTATAAGTTATATGATGTTTTACAGGCATAGGAAAAAGGTTAGTACATGATAGGGTATGAATTGCCCTATTATGTTTTGTTATGACAAGTTATTATTGAATAATGGTGATATATGAATTATTTGCAAAAATGATAATTTACATGTTAATGATATGGATTTATTGCCCAAGTTATGATAGAGAGTTATAATATAGTGGCATGCCATTAGAGGTCTAGCAGTCAAGGACTGCGTGTAGCTACACACCGATCTTCGGATCTATATGTTCACCAACACTTTATGTGTCTATATGTTTTCGGCACTTTATGTGTCTACAAGTTATCGTCACTTTGGTGACTAGTACTCAAGGAGTACCGACCTTGCATACTTTAGTTTTTCTTTATACAATTCTTGGGCTAATTAGAAAGTTGAAGTATATGAAATTCACCATTTCTTATGTATGATGGTTTTAAGTTATAAGAAAGATTTGATATGAACTTACTTAACCACGTTTTCAATTATTTCATTATTTAATTTTATAACTACCTATAATGCCTCACTATGTTATACTTAGCGTGTGTGATTTGTTTGTACACACGTAGGTTGATACGATACGGTGGTAAGCAGCAAGAGCTCAGACTATATTGTGGACGAGCAAATACTACATGTTATCATAGTATCATTTTGACATCCTATATGGTATTTTGATTAGTGGCATGTATAAAGTTAAACCCTTGTATTTTGTGTAAACCAAGCTCTAATATCTTTCTAGTTGGTGATGTTTATAGTTGAAACATTATTTAGTAATATTATTAGGTAATTTGTAATGATATAGGAATAGTTTTGTAGATTTAAAATCGAAATATGTAAAAACAGTCTTGAAATCCTACACCGGGCAGTAAGTTTGAAAAATCACCATAAATTCCACTTATTGAGTTAATTGATGAATTTTACATGTATGAATTGGAAATTGAGTCTAGTTTATTTAAAAAAATGGTGACTGATTTTGAGGTCTGTACTAAAAGTTATGAATTTTTATTCGATGAAAGGTCAGAAAATAAGACATCAAAATTTTTGGAAATTTTATTCTGTAACGAGATTTTGAGAATTTTTTAAATTTTTGTAGACTTTTTTAATTTTTATGGAATATACCGTTAGAATCATATTTGAATCTAGTTTTTATCGGTGTAAAGAGTGTTAAATTCTGAATTCTATACTGTCATGTGGAAACAAAAATGTTGAAAGTGGTATAGAATGCTATTTTACAAAATATAAAAA
This sequence comes from Hibiscus mutabilis, assembly GCA_019671005.1. NCBI lineage: Eukaryota > Viridiplantae > Streptophyta > Magnoliopsida > Malvales > Malvaceae > Hibiscus > Hibiscus mutabilis. Next base: position 38,073,058 of record CM033723.1, read on the forward strand.
TTTGAAATGATTTTCAATAATGTTTTGTAACATTACCGACTCGTGTTTGGAAACGAATACGGGAAGGTGTGTTACAGTCGTGCTTTCCCTCGAACTGAATTCAATTTGTAAGCCTGTCATGGGCCAGAATCGAGGTTCTTGTTATCTTAGTAGATAATAAGATAGGTTCGAGTACCTCTCTCTAGAACCCAAACCACACGTGTGCCAAACCACATGTGTGAGAATCTAAGAAGCCCGCCCCTTTAGAGTCATGCGGACAACCATAGAAATCTAGAATTCATGTTGTTAGGTCGCTTTGGTGTATTTATTCAATTCTCATTCTTTATTTGTATATTTTTATACTAATACACTCTTCTTGTCTGGTTTGGTTATTCATTTTTGTACATACTTATAACATTTTTATATAAAGTGTTAATTCAAGAATAGTTCAAAATTGAGGGCTTGCGTAATGGAAGAAATAGTCAATAATGATGCTTTAAAGAATTTTGAAGCCCGAGTGGGGCAAATGCTAATTTAAATGTGCTTATATGACAATCATTCTCTTTTCTAGTTGTAACGGGACTCGATCTTTATTATAAAAATCATTCAACGAGAATGTTCTTCGATCAACATTTTTTGCATCTATTCGTACACTTATTTTATGGTAATTGCATATGTATCCAGCATTAATTTCACTCATTTGTACGACAGTCACATCATACATGCACTCGTCATTAACTTCATGAACTTGCATCGTAGTTGCAGTGCATCATCTTAAAATAATAGTTATTTATCCACTTGCATCAACATTTGTACATCTATACATTAACATTGTATTTAGATGTATGCATTTTTACATTCACCATCACATCGGTTTAAAAAAATCTGTCAATTCGACAAAAATGATGCCCCAACCGGCGAAAAAAAGGACAAGCTCATGTCCACATTCGCAATTCAGACAGTGTAAGTGATCCCATATTGGGAGGCACCCGAGCACCCCCTCAATAAGTTTACATTAAAAAAGGGGGGCCCGAATAAGGTGTCGATCTTTTGTAATGGCCTAAGGCCACATATTCAAAGTTTCAATAAAAAGATGCAATATATTTTCAGTTCTCTTCATTCTGTAAATATATCTGTCTATTGAGTCCCCGTACATCAATTGCACTAGGGACATTGACGTTGACCCAAAGGTTGAGCCCGAGCAACCTGTGTCTAATTGAAATCCTAGGCTGCGGAGATTACGAATGTATGACTCGCATTTCACATTAAGGATCATAAATTATAATAAATCAATGCAATTTAATGTTCAAAGCCTGGTGATAGGTGTTTTCAAAAAAACATTTCAATGATCAAAGCCTGGTAATAGGCATTTTCAAAAAAAAAACACTTCAAAGCCTGGTAATAGGCATTTTTCAAATTAATCAAAAAATACTCCAATATTCGAAACTAGGCAATAGGCATTTTTCGGATAAGAGTGGAATTTTTGGGGCACTTCGCTGAAGCCCATTCTAATCGAAACCCTTCACTTCATGAGTGATGGTAATATTTTCAAAATCATGAAAATGTTGAGTAGCTTGGGAATTTGTTGCTTGCTCCATTATTTATTTTGAGCTAAAGGAATGTGATGAATTGAATTCCCCAAACAAAGTAAGACAAAAATGAATTAACCTGCCAAAGGCAAGGTGGTCAAGCACCGAAATAACTTAAAATGCACTTCGCATCTTCAAACATCAATTCAGCTTTCGAGGTCTCCTGATATTCGAGGCATTCAATATTTCTTGATATATCTACAATTTGAAAAGAAAAACCCAATTTTCTCAATAAGTATCTCACATTGGAATCAGAACATGTAGTATGAAATTTGAATAAAAGATTTCTCTACTTCACTTACAAAGAAGCTCAAAAGTTCAAAGACTAACCATAAATGAGCCTCAGATTGCTGCCTCAGCTCAAGAAAGCTTTCACTAGTTGACCTTCATCTAGAAAGGTAACATCTCAGAGGTTGGGGAATCGGCAACAATAGAACATCCAGCCTGCATAAGATCGAGCCCCTAATATGACCAGAAAGTCATGGGCCATCCCCTTTGAAGTCAACATCATGCCCAATTGCATTGCATGCCATTCATATCAACATTATGCCATTCAACTCATCATGCATTTGCATTAAATGCATACATTACACATCAAGATAGATGCATTCACGCTAAATGCATTTGCTTCACTCATACATAACAAACAGGTTCATGATGAGAAGCCTCAATCATGGATGACAATAACAAACCGGCAAGCTCGCAGCCATGAAGGGAAGTCAAACCAGCAAAGAAATTGAAACCTCAAAGAGGGAGTATAACAACACCTAACATGAAATGGCAAACCCTCAAAGCAAAGAAAGCCAAATTTAAATTCAAGACTCTATGTGAACAATCACTAACTATTGTTTACTTTGGTTTTTTAGGTCATGCCCCATCGTCAGTGGTGTAGCGGATTATCTTTTTCATCAAATCTCGAGTCACCGTCAGTGGTGTAGTAGATCAACATCTACTCCCCAAATCATGCATCTTCGTCAGAGGCATAGCTTGATCGCCAACAATAAATTAGATCATGCTTCTTTGTTAGAGTTGTAGCTTGATCATATCCATCATCAGATCTTGACTCATCGTCAGTGGTGTAGCGGATCAACAAATCTTTCAGATCATGTCTCTTCGTCAAAGTTGTAGCTTGATCAAATCTCTCTTCCAATCATGCCTCTTCGTTAGAATCGTAGCTTGATCCCCTAACTCCTCAGATCATGCCTCTTCGTCAGAGTTGTAGCTTGATCGCCACTAACTCCAGACCATGTCTTTTCGTCAGAGTTGTAGCTTGATCACCACCAATAATTCAGATCATGCCTCTTCGCCAGAGTCATAGCTTGATCACCACTAACTTCAGATCATGCCTCTTCGTTAGAGTCGTAGCTTGATCACCCCTAACTCTCTGGATCATGCCTCTTCGTCAGAGTCGTAGCTTGATCGCCACTAACTCTAGAGCATGCCTCTTTGTCAGAGTCGTAGCTTGATCACCCCTAACTCTCCAGATCATGCCTCTTCATCAGAGTCCTAGCTTGATCGCCACTAACTCTAGATCACGCCTCTTCGTTAGAGTCGTAGCTTGATCACCCCTAACTCTCCAGATCAAGCCTCTTTGTCAGAGTCGTAGCTTGATCGCCACTAACTCCAGATCATGCCTCTTTGTCAGAGTTATCAGAGTCGTAGCTTGATCGCCAACTAACTCTTCAGATCATGCCTCTTCGTCAGAGTTGTAGCTTGATCACCACTAACTCTTCAGATCATGCCTCTTCGTCAGAGTCATAGCTTGATCACTATCTAATCATTGGATCATGCCTCTTCGGTAGATTCGTACCTTTATCCAATCCAATCGTCTCGTCGTCAGTGGCATAGCAAATCACCTATATTCAAACATCTCTTTACCTCGTCTCTTTAAATTTTATAGTTTTAAATAAAATAAGTGAATACTTAGTCTGAAGCAATTTTATGTTACTTTTGCAGACTCTAACTTTTTGGAAAAAAGACAAAGTAGATGAGTCGACCAGATCTTGAATCTCCATCGATGGTATAGCGGGTCAACAGGCGAGTTTTATTTCTCCAAAAGTTAGAAGATGGACTAGTTAGAGTTCGAAGGAAGGGTCGTGCCGAGAAGGATGCTCCAGCTTGGCCGAACAAAAATGGTTATCTTTTAATCTTTGCTCTATTGTTGTTTTACAACAATGAACAAAGAAAGGCGGCTGTAATAACTATTTTTATCCTACCTAATTTCGAACAAAAATTTAAATCCAAAAGAATCCAATTTAAAACAAAACAGTCCAAAAAAATACCCATTAATGTTCAAAATATAAATCCAAGTTACAACTGGCCCAACATAACCGAGCTCGTTATTAAACCCGATACCATACCCATATGCCTAACCCTACCCAGTTACAACCAGCCCAATTTACCCAAACCAATACCCAAATCTGCCCAAATCGACCCAATTACAAATCAATCGACACAAGTCCATACCCATTAACCCAGATCCTTGACCTGGATATCCCTAAACCCTAGCCCTAATCAGCCGCCCCTAATTTCTCAGCCAATTTTTGGTTTTCCATCAATCCTACAGAAGCTTCTGGAAACCATCTCTCGACCGTTGGATTTTCGGCCACGTTAGCACCCTCTCACTGCCTCATCTGCCACGTCAGAGCCACGCAAGCAATACCAAGATGAACTGATCCCCTCCTTTCCTGCATCCACATCCGGCCAAAGAACCAGGCCTATTCTCTCGTACAGATCCTGCAACGGCACCAACAAACACTGTCAGACCTCACATGCAAACAAAAAATCAGACCATAAAAACAGCAACAATCGCAGCAACCAACCATATTTTTATTTCCTTTAATCCTTGTAAAAATCTGGCTATAAAAAGCCCCAAGCAACCATTTGTAAACCCAGACGGGTATATTGCAAAAAAAAATCAATATAAAAAATATTCAAAGCAAAAATTTTCTTTTATTCGAATACCAAAAAATATATAGAAAGGATAGAGTTTTCTTTACCATTAGAGTTCGGTCACCCGTCGCTGACGCCCACGCTGTCATCTTCTCCGTTCGGCCGTTTCACTTTTCCGTTCGGGTTCAAGGTTTTCAACTCAGTTTTTTTTAAAAAGGGCTCAGATCTGTTTTTTAACTGAAATTGAAAAGGGGTTTCCAAACTCGGGTTGATTTTAATAGCAAACAAAGGATTGGAATCTCGTTCTAAAGAAAAAAATCAAAGCAAAGGGGTTTTCAAAATTTCTTGTAAAAATTTGGTTTTCAAAAACAAAAATCAACAAGGGATTCTCAGTTTTTTTCCCTCAAAGATTAAAGTTTAGAGTTTGCATTTGGGTTTGGGTTTTCAACCAAAAATCAGAGAAGTTTGCTTGGCTTACCTACTCGCGGCCACCACTTTAACTGCCGGAGTGAAGGACACTTAGTGTATATGGTAGGCACGACCTTATGTGTATTATGGTTGGCACGACCTTATGTGTATTAGCACTTCGGTGCATATTTGACTCGTGTATCCAGGGTCTTCATAGGCTTTTACTTGGGCTATGGTTTATTGATTAATAAATGATAAACAGGTGAATAAGCTTATGAGCTTTTAGAATAAATGGCAAGTATATTGCTAAGAAATTTATATGTGATTTATATCATGTTAATATATAAATAACATGATGGATTTACATGTCTGTGATCATGAAGCATTTATGCATATAAGGCATATTATGACAAATAGACAAGCATGAAAGTCTTATGACATTGGCATATAGTAAATCATTACTAATGCAATGTGAAAGTTGATGCATTGGCATATATCATGTTATATAAATGTAGCCATAAAGTCGAATAAAGTTTAAATTATTGTTATTAACTTCCTTTATTACCTCACTAAGTTCGTACTTAGCGTGTATTTGATTGTGCACACGTAGGTGGTTCGAATCATTGAAATAAGGAAGGAGTTACGCCAAGTTTAGAAAAGTTCACCAAGTTATCATAGTAATGACATCCTACTTGAGGATTTTTAATTTATTTTAGTGGCATGTATAAATGGGATAATTTTGTCTATTTTAGTTCAACGTCCAATATTTTTCGAATAGTCAAATTTTTTTAAAGTAAAGGAGTTCCGATTTTGTGTATTAGTCAAAATAATTATTTTCAAAGGTTTTAAATTTATGAAAATTTTTTAATAAAAATCATGTTATTATTCTGTGACATCTCATATTCGGTAATCGAATACGAGAATGAGGTGTTACATTAATTGGTATCAGAGCTACAAGTTTAGCCGGTTCTAGATCCAAACCGAGCTTGTTATCAGTTAGTAAGTGTATACATGCCACTAGGATTTCATAATTACTGTTTTGATGCATGAGTGACTTGATGCAACTACTTATTAAATTGATTGTATAAAGTTATAGATGTTCAAAATTGAGAGATCGCGTCGAGCGATCAAATAGTTGGGTAAAAATGAGGCTCATGAAAGTAGTAACAAGATTAATCATTAGCCGCTTTTCGTTCAATATGATGTTAGTGTGTTGTGTAGTTGGAAATGCCTAGTTAAACCAAGTTTTATTATTTTGAACTTTGGATATGATTTTAGATGAAATTTAACCCCAAGTTCCTTAGACTTTTATTGCTAGAGAGTTGGGAAGTCTTGAAGTGTTGGACTTCAGGTGGGGTAATAATGGAAACCAATGTCGATAGACTATTGGTTTAATAAATATAAAATAATGATGCTATAAAGGCTTCGTTCTGATGATCCGAGAAAGCCCGGTGTGATAGTAACTTAACTCTTGGGACATAACACAAGGGTAAGTAAAATTTGAAAGAATTACTTGATAGTAATTCAAAGAAATCGAATATTTAGTATGCTTAATGCAGTTGCCTCTTTATGAATTGCGATTATGCTGGGCATTGAATGGTTATCTGCCTATTATGTAGTTATGAATTTTTGCTTGAAACGAATAATTTTGAAAGGAACCAGAAAGTTTATAACTTGTAATGATGAGGGAAAAATTAGATTTTTCTGATCAATGTGATTCAACAGTATTTTTTTGGAAACTGCTAGCATAGGGATTTAAGAACTTTCTAGATTATGTTGTGAACATATAAGTATTCAAAGGTGAATATGGAAAGTATCTCAACTATCAATGAATAACAGGATGTGTTACCTTAGGAATTGTTAGGGTTACTATCTGATCGTGACATGAAGTTCAGGATTTAGGTTTTCTCTGGCATTGAACTTATATCAAAGGTACTATACAAAATGGCTCTCACAAAGATAAGAGAGTTAAAGGTTCAGTTATATTAAATATTGGATTGAGTTCAAATACGACTTGATATATTACCTTGGAGAATTACAGTATTGGTTGTAAAAAAGGTTCAATGATAATATGTATTGATTATCGTCAATTAAATAATTTGGTAGTAAAGAATAGATAATTGTTCATGTAGATTGATGATCCCTTCAATCAATTGAATTAAGAAGAAGTGTTTTCCAAAATTAATCTTCAATCGAGATATATCAGTTGATAGTCAAAGAGAAGAATATTCCAAAAACTGTTTTCAAGACACGGTTTGGGCACTATGAGTTCATAATGGTGCCTTTTTGGTCATGCTAATTCTCTAGCAGCATTCATGGATTTGATAAATAGAGTGTTCTAATTGTATTCAGATCGGTTTGCAATGATATTTAATGATGATATTTTTAGTACCCAAAGATTAGGGAAGATTATGATTTATAGTTCCGAATGGTATTATGAATTTTACAAGAAAATGAATTGTATGCCAAGTTGTTCAAGTATGGATTCTAGATATTTGAGGATTTCTAAATATGAATTTTGGATATCTGACGTTGCATTTTTAGGCTATATTGCCGAGACAAATGGAATTTGATTGGATTAAAAAAAGGGGGGATTCTAACGGAAACTCCAATATTAGTATAGAAAAATTTTACACTCTGCAGTGATGTTTCCCATAATAGGTTGGGATATGTATGGATAAAAGGGGGCAAATTAGTGGCATATACATCACGACAAATCAAGACTCACAATGAGAAATTATTCAACTAATGATATGGAGTTAGACATAGAAGTACGTGCTTTAAAAAAATTGGCGTTGGTGAGCAATGTTATGTCTTCAGAATTATAAAAGTTTGAAAATGCTTGATAAACCAAAAGGGATCGGAACCTGCGTTAGAGGAGGTGGATAGGACTCCTCAAGGTTTATGATGTTGTGATTGGCTACTATCTAGGACAGGCTAATATAGTAGCTAATGCGCTTAGTTGGAAGGCATTCTCTACTTTAAGAGCATTGAACGTGCAACTATTTTTGAAAGTGGATGATATGTTAATTACAGAACTTTAGCTTAGACGTATTCGTTTAAGTTGGATTAAAGATTTTCAGTTGAAAGATGAAAAATGTTGCCAGGGATAGAACAAATTGAAAATGGTGAAAATAAAGACTTCAAAATTAAGTTTTTCAGATGTTTGAGGAAAAATATTATGTTCTTGATGATGATGAGAAAAACTAGAACATCTTACTGAAGAACACTGCAGTCCTTTGACGATGCATCTAGAAGGGAATGTGATGTATCTAGATCTGAAGAGAAAATATTGATGGCCAAATATAAAAAGGACAACAACTGAATTTATGGCTACATGCTTGACAGGCTAGGAACTAGAAGCAAAACATCAAGTACCATCAGAAATGTGGTAACATATTTCCATCCCCTACTGGAAGTGGAAAAGAGTTACGATAGATTTTGTAACTAGATTATCAATGATACCGAGTAAAAATGATTCGATTTGGGTAATTATGAATAGGTTGAATAAATCTGTAATGAATAAATATGTTGAGTTATAAATCTGAAATATTGTAAAGTTACATGATGTGCCTATTTTCATTTTGAGTGATTAAGATCTAAGATTATCTTTAGATTTTGGAGTTCCTTGCATAAGGCATTATGGACTCAACATAATTTTAACACTGCTTTGCATCCATAAAATGACGAACAATCTGAAAGGTTAACTCTTATTTTGAATGATATGTATAGTTTCTATTTGATTAAGTTAAAGGCTCATGGGGGAAAGCATGTGCCACTAGATGAAATTTCTTACAATAACAGTATCAATCGAGTATAAAGATGGCTTCATCAAAAGTTTAGTATGAAAGAATATTATGATAAACATTTATGAATGGTGTTACAAGCCTTGTAGGAAAGGTAGTTGTATACAAAGTTACCCAAAAGTGAATTTGATTAATTCAAGTTGCATTTTTAAGTCATATTGTCTCAACAAAGAGGATATGAGTAGATCCTAAGAAAGTTAGAATGAAAGCACTAATATTAGTACAATTTGAAGTTAATAAGGATTCCATGTTATTTAATGATATGTCCCATAATAGGTTGGGATGTGTATTGATGTAATAAGGCTAAAGTAGTGGCTGATGTATTTAGCCGAAAGTCTTTCTTTGCCTTATAAGCATTAAATGTCCAACTATCTTTGAAAGAGAATAGTGTATTGATTACATAGCTTCATCTCAAGTCTACTTTGACAAATTGGATCAAAGATTTATAGATGAATGATAAGATATGCTTGGAAAGAATTCAGTAAGGTGAAAAGGGAAAATTAAAGACTTTGATGTTAAGTTTAAAGGATGTTCATATTATCAAGGGATAATTTATATCCTCGATGATAATGAGTTAAAAAAAGAACTAAAAGGTGATTGGACTTGATTCAGTTCATAATGCGGAGAATAGAGTAAAAATGGTTCGAAAAAAATCTTAGAATTAATTTAGAATGATGGAAATTATATGTTGATCTTGAAAGAAAATATATTTAATATGAAGTTAAGGATAAAACATTCCTTAAAAGCTTCACCTTGGAAGAAGGTGTTATGGTTTGGACAAAAAGGGAAGCTGGGTCAGAGATTTATTGGACCATATAAGATTGTGAAAAGAGTTGGTCTGGTGGCTTATCAGCTAGCCTTACCTCCGGAAATGAACAAGGTTCACAATGTATTTCATGTATCGATGCTCAAGAAATATCGATCAAATCCTTTACATGTCGGTAGAGGAAATAGAGATTCAATCGAATTTGATTTATGAGAAAGAACCTCTAAAGATTATGGCACATGGAGTCAAAGAACTAAGGAGTAAGATGATCTCGTTTGTTAAAGTTCTTTGGCGAAATCTTGAAGTCGAAAAAATGACTTAGGAAAGAGAAAAAGATATAAGAAAGCAGTTTCCTCACCTTTTTGAACCACGTACGTATTAAAAATTCGAGGAAAAATTTTCTTAAGAGGGAGAATTGTAATATCCCAATTTTTGTCTAGTGACCAAAATGTAAATTTTGAAAGTTTTATGGCTAAAGTATAAACTTTGGGAAAGTTCAGGGACCAAATTGTAATTTTTAAAAGTTATGTATTTTAACCCCTAAATGAATAGCTTACCCCCAAGAATGATGTTTCCGTGTTATCCGGATTTTTTACGGAGTTTGTATTAATGGCTATAAAGCGATAAAATTCGGAAAAATATTCGGATAATCGGATCAAATTGAATATCTAGGATATTTTGAAGGATGATAAGGCAAGGTTAATTATGTCATTTTACATGTCTAAGATATTTTCTTTGTGTTGGAAAAATATGAACCATTGGATTTAAGTTGATTTTTCATGTTAAATATGAGTCGTTGGATGAAAAATGGGAAGATCGTAATTTTGGAAAATTAAAAGGGCAAAGTTAGTAACTACTAACTTATTGGTTTATTTTTGACCATTGGATGAATACTTTGACAAGTTTCAAGCTTTGGAGCCTTGGATCAAGAGTGTAAAATGGTCATTTTGCTATTTAAGAGATATTTTAAGTTAAATAAGTGGAAATTATGACATTGGGCATAAAATAAAAAGCAAAATAAAGAAAGAAAATCTGGTCTTTGTACCACTTTGCTGTTGTGGGATATTTGGGGAGAAGAAAAAAAATTCAAGCTTGATTTCAAGCATTTAGAGTTGGATTAAAGGTTAGTTCTTTAGATGCAAAATTGTTCTCCTTTAAATTCTTTTTCATTTGATATAATTTTCACATGGTTTTCTTGCTTCTAAATTGGAGATGGTGATTAGGGTTGATGAAGAACATGTTGAAATTTTATGTTTTATGGTTCAATCAAGTTGGAAATGTTGTTGAGATGTTGTTTCAATGCTTAAAGTGATGAAAATCCTATGGTATATGGCATAATGACCATTCGGTTATATAGAGAAATTGAGGGGAAAATATTGTAAAAATTATTTTAGAGAAGGAAATAGTTCGAATGATGTCCTTTATGCTTGATTATGTAATTGAAGGTTAATTTGAGGTGTTGGAATAGTTAAAGGATGCTAAAGATGTGAATTATGAATGTGCCCCAAATTTTAGTCATTGACAGTGAGTTTGGAAATTCACCATAAATTTTACAAAAATAATTAGAAATTGAGCCTTATATCATGGTATTTTTGATTCATTCTAGTTTCGTTTAAAACAAACGGTGACTGATTTCGATTTGTATATCAAAAGATATGAATTTTTAAGTGATGAAAGGTCAGAAAACAAAGTACCAGTCTGCTATGAAATTCAGCATTGTAATTGACTTTGAAAATTTGTCATAAATCGTACGATTTCAATTTGGGCTATTAAATTATATGGTTGAAAAGCTTATCGGATCTAGTTTTTTTCAGAATAAACGGAATTGAATTCTAAGTTGTAGATTATTTTATAGAAATATTTCTTTGAAGGTAGCGCACACTGACAGATTATAAAATGTGTGTCTTATTGGTATTATTAATTGTGCATTTATTTGTTTTAAAACGTATTTAGGAGGACTTGCGACAAGTCGACCTATATGATTTTATCAAATTAATTATATTAGTTTTCATATGAAATATGATATTTTTACAGACATAAAGTAAAGGTTTGGTATATGATGGGGTATGAACTGCCCTACTGTGTTTTGCTTATAATAATTTTTATTATCATATATCGATAATTATGTTACCGGAATGATTTTTTGTATAATTAATATTGATTTTTATGTGAAACATAATATTTTCACAGACAAAAATAGATGGTTTTTTACATGATAGGGTATGAACTGCCTTATTATATTTTGTTTATGATAACTTTATTATCATATATTGATGATTGTTACAGAATGATTTATGTTATAATGGAGTATGAACTGCTCTATTATTTTGATTTATCAATTATGAGATTTTTACCATCTATAAAATGATGTATTGCAAAGGTAATGATATTGTGTAATAACCATTTTTATCCGGCCTAATTTCGAACAAAAATTTAAATCCAAAAGAATCCAATTTAAAACAAAACAATCCAAAAATACACATTAATGTCCAAAATATAAATCCAAGTTACAACTGGCCCAACATAACCAAGCCCATTATTAAACCCAATACCATACCCATATGCCTAACCCTACCCAGTTACAACCAGCCCAATTAACCTAAACCAATACCTAAATCTGCCTAAATCGACCCGATTACAAATCAATCGACCCGGGTCCACACCATTAAACCGGATCCACACCAAATGAAGAAGGGAGCCAAGTAAAAAGCGAAGCAAGACGAGAATCAAGTACTTTTGTGGTGGAATTCTTTGCATATTGTGCGGTACTTATAGGTGAGAGTGGAATTCTTTGTATATTGTGCCTATAACCTCAAATACTAATAAATAATAAATAATATTATTTAATATATTAATATAGTTAAAATACATTTAAAATGTATTTTAATATCATACAATTGATTATAGTTTAACATATATAATAAAATGTTGTCATTTTAGACCAAAGAATTGTTTTAGTCCAATGGTTAAATGTGCTCCCATTCCCCTTCTAGATAAAACTAGGACCAAATTGAAAGAATTTCTAAATACTGAGGGTTATTTTTTTTATTTTTTCAATAAGGATTAAATAAATTGAATGTGTAAATATGAAGGACTATATGTGTTATTATGCCATTTTTGTTAACTACCATGTCATCAGCGTTAAATTTTTAACGACATCAGACCAGTTTGTTATTTTTTTAAGTCAATACCATTTTATAATTTTTCATAATCAGTGGACTCAACAAAAAAGCGCTCTACAGTTGGGACTATGTATGCATTTTATCAAAAAAATGTAATAAGGATTTAAATTGAATTAATATTTTTTTTTCAGAAATTACCAAAAGTACAACTTACTACTTAATCGAATGGTTTAAAAGAATTAAATTAATCGATTGATTTTGAGTGGGTTTGTTGAACTTTTTTCGATCAATCAAACATAAAACTGGCATGTTTCAACTTCAAGCATACATATAAGACAAAGTTTGTTGTAATATCTATTTTTTGTCCGGGCTAGACTCAATCTTTTTTTAAATCCATTAGTACAAAGGCCCAATTACAAATACCCTATACCCAAACAAAAAAACCATTACCCCAAAGCCCATTTGCCATACCTACACCCAAATAACCCAAAATTACACTAATATCCCAAAACCCTAAAAATGATACCCTAAACCTAACCCTAGTCTACAACCGTCGCACCCTAATACTCCAGGGCGCTTTATTGCCCCGTGGCTACCACGCACGACACCATTGGTCACCAGCCACCACCGCTGCCTCACACCATTCATATCTGCAAAAGAAAAGGAAAATGTTATCAAGTCTGAAAAATACCATGCAAGTGGCTCAACTTGATGCCCTTTCTATTTAAAAAAAATCCTTGTAAGTCAGGTATAAAAACCCATCTCAAATCTGTAATCGATGTTGGGGATAAAATAAAAAAAAGAGGTTTTTCAAAAATAAAAAACAGGGGAATTTTTTAGGCTTTCGGTTCGAATATATATATATATAAAGATCGAATGTTTTAAACTTAGATCTAGGATTTTAGATCGAATATTACCGAAAATAAACTAGAAAATCGGGTTCATGAGACTTACCTACGTCGACTGGTGTGTTTACGTGCCCTTCGACACGGCGACGCACGGTGAGGAAGGCGGCGGCGTACAACGGCGAAGTCGCCGAAATCTGGAAAACTTGGTGGTGAGGAATGAATATCTTGAATGTTCATATGAACATTTCAGAGAAAAAAATTCAAAAGTTTTGATCCTCTTTGAGTCCTTTGTAAATAATAAAGGTGTTTGTGCAAAACTAGGTTTTATACTCTGATTTTAAAAATAAAAAATTACAACTCAAGGGTCTCCGACCTAATTTAATTACCTCTGTGGTCCTCCATTGTTTTTAAACATTTTCAATTTCGTCTTGAACCCGTATGAATCCATTCCGATTGCGGCTCAAACCTTTACATTTTTTTAATTTTTCCGTATGTCAAACAAAATAATGAGCAAATCATGGATTTGATCCCTCCGCCCTATTTTAATTCTCTCCGCACACCCCCATGTTTTTTTTCATTTTTCCATCAATTTTGTCCTTTTTTGTCTTTTTAAGTTTCTTTTTTTAGTCACTTTTTATATTATTATTATTATTATTATTATTATTATGTATTATTATGTATATTATATATTATAATTTCTATTTAAGTATATTATATGTTATTATATTTGTTTAGTATAGTATATTTATTATTATGTATATTACTATTATTATTTTCACTATATACATACTAAGTATATATATTATTGTTTTTGTATTAAATTACAAACGTATATTATATTTGTATATATTATATTTAGTATGTTATGTGTATAACGTATGATATATTTTTTTATTTGTAAAATCTTCCTTTTTTGTACATTATTATTACTATTATTATGCTCGTATTATTTATAATCTAACATATATACATCTGTATATATATTTTGTATATTGTTTTTATCGAATTTTGAATTTAAACCTTTCATTAGGGATTCTCGTGAAAAACGTACCTCGAACGTAAGGGGTGTCATTTTTCATTAATCTCCATTACAAAATACCATTTTTTTCTAAATTATAATTCTCGAAACTGGTTCCCTTTATTCGGGAGTCTAGTGAAAATAATGCCCTGAGTGTAGGGGTGTAAATTCCTTTCATACAAAGAAATATTGTTTTAAATATTTTAAGGGATCACAAATTTTAAATTAAATTTGAATTCTTAATTTCCATCATTAAGACATCAAATAATAGACCAGGTACCAATTTTGGGCGTTGTAGGGGTGCTCACCCTTCCCCACATGTAACTGACTCCTGGACCTAAACTTTTTGAATATCTGGTTAACTTTTAACGGTGTTCGGCCTACCGAAGTGGCCAGTGGAGACTCCATTCTATTCAAAACTAATTCTAAACCATTTTTTTCGTAAGAACGCGCCAGGCCTTCCATTGAGGGCGAGACCGTTGTTACAGCTGGCGACTCCGCTGGGAATTTTTTTAGAGAGTCAAGCCACACATCGATTGCTTTTTTTATCTTAACGATTGGAAACTATAAATTTAGTTTGATTTATTTTGCGATCCATTCTTTTTATTTCTAATTTTTTACAATTTTTTTAAAAAATCTATTTTCCTAGGTTTGCATATCATGAGCTCTGCACCCGAGCTCCGTCCCTTTTAAGTAGGAGTGAGAAGTTGCGCCTTAGTGAGGTATCGCCTCCGTGCAGGATAGTGGATCACTTCCAAGATACATCGGTACCTTCGTCTCAGTGAGATCTTTATCTCCGCACAGACCTATAGAAATGTATCATCCCGAATCGATGTCCTAGCGAAAGTTCGGGTACCCTTTACTTTAGATCTAAACCATATATAGTGAGTTGTAGGAGCCAACTTTTTAAGCCATGGAAAACTCTGCCCGTTTAGCAGTCACCCTTTTAGGCTTTGGTGCATTTATTTGTTTTTATGTATAGTTTTTTTATTTATTTGATTATTTTTATCCTGGCTGGCCTCATTTTCTTGTTTTGATCGCATTATTTTGTATTAATTGCATGACATCATCATTTTAATTTTTACATTTTGCCAGCACGAAGCACTGATTCACGACTGATTCCCAATTTGAAAAAGATCCATTATCGGGAGAAAATCTAGTACCCTAGATATCAATGCAACATTCCAAGTTACGAACAAATCCCGTGAATTCAGAAGTTGAGCCACGAGAACCATTTTTGAATCAGTACCTCCGCATCTAGGACATGCAATTTGCATCTACATGCATACATTCACAATTTTGAACCTGCTCCCTACGATGCCCCGTGCCAGCAATACTAGATGAGGCGAAAATTGATTGATCAAGGACTTTATCGAACCTATGCAAAATCCCAACCCATGGACATTTTTTAAGAATGACCATCACGTATGTCGTGCCTCTACAAAGCACCACATCTATGGGGAATTTCCAGACAAGTTCTAAAAGCGAGCCTTTGATGCTGAGTTAGACTTCTGTACCCTAAACGACTACATCGATTAGCATTTGTAGTATTTCGCCAGAGCCAAAAATTAAAAAGCTGACATTAACCACCACAACAAATTCATAGACCCAATTAGGGGGCAACATACGCGAACAGTGAAAACCCTTAGAGAAGATGTGAAAACATACGCCAAACTTTGAATTTGCTTCAAGAGCATTCTTAGACCAAGATAACTTAACACAATTTTGGGGCATGTATCTGAAAGTGAGATGTTTAGAGAAAGGTGACCAAAACCGATGAAGGTTGGGGGCATCTTCGCAAAATAAGAGCGAGAACTCAATCCGACCAACATAGAGTCAGAGGCATCCCTTTGAAGGGCAAAAAAATCATTCACATCAAGTGCATGCATTATACACCTAAAGTTTGTCATGCATTTAGACTAAGCACATACATTTAGACATAAAGTTGCATTCATCCATCATGTATTCATTTTTGGCTTGGACATACAAACAGGTTCAAATAAGAGACCGAAAGACCTTGACCATGGGGGCAACAACGTGAAAACCAACATTTAGCCTTGAGAGAGGCCACAGACATTGAAGGCTCAAACATCCAAATAACAACGGCAAAATTTTGCACAATTACTAATTAATGTTTTTCTTCATTTTCAGGTCATGAATCTCGCCACAGAGTGGCAGAGCTGACTTTTTCCAATTTTTGCTTCCGTCAGTGGTGGTAGACCAATTTAATCCAGGTTCAGCCTCCCTGTTGGTGTGATATATCTGATCCATCGTTTTGCATATCTCGCGTTAGACCAAACTTCTTCCTCGGATATTATCTTTTTTTACAGTTATAGCTCAAAAAATTAAAAAAGGAAAAAGAAAAAAATATAAAAATATAAAAATTAGACAAAAAATCAATCAAAGCTTCATCCTCCGATCCTGCCCCTCCGTTGATAGAGTAATTGGGTCCAAGTCGTTGTTATTCAATCTAGTTCCTCTGTTGATGGTGTAGCCAGATCCAAGTCGCTCCCATCCATTCTTGTTCATCTGTTGATGGCGTGACAAGAATCTAAGTTGCTGTTACCCGATCTTGTCCCTTCGTTGATGGTGTGGCTAGGTTCAAGTTGCTGCTATTCGATCTGGCTCCTCCGTTGATGGTATGGTAAGGTTAGAATTGTTGTTGTCAGATTCTGCTTCTCCGTTGATGGTGTGGTAGAATCTAAGTTATCCGATCTTGTCCCTCCGTTGACGTTGTGGTTGGGTTCAAGTTGTTGTTTGTTCTTACTCTGCCAATGAGGGCTAGTAAGGTCTAATTTGTTGTTCATTCTTGCTTCTCCGTTGATGGTGTGATAAGGTTTGAGTTGTTGTTATCCAAATTTAGCTTCTCTATTGATGGTGCGGTAGAATCCAAGTTATCTGATCATGTCCCTCCGTTGATGATATGACTGGGTTTAAGTTGTTGTTCGTTCTTACTCCACCGTTGAGGGCGTAGTAAGGTCCAAGTTATTGTTCATTCTCGTTTCTCCGTTGATGGCGTGGTAAGGTTTGAGTTGTTGTTATCCAAATTTTGCTTCTCCGTTGATGGTGTGGTAGAATCCAAGTTATCCGATCTTGTTCCTCCGTTGATGGTGTGGCTGGGTTCAAGTTATTGTTTATTCTTACTCTGCCGTTGAGGGCGTAGTAAGGTCCAAGTTGTTGTTCATTCCTGTTTCTCAATTGATGTCGTAGTAAGGTTTGAGTTGCTGTTATCCAAATTCTACTTCTCCATTGATGGTGTGGTAGAATCCAAGTATCCTATCATGCCCCTCCGTTGATGGTGTGTCTGGGTTCAAGTTACCGTTCGTTCTTACTCCGCCTTTGAGGGCGTAGTAAGGTCCAAGTTGCTATTTATTCCTACTCCTCCGTTGATGGTGTAGTAAGGTTTGAGTTACTGTTATCTAGATTATGCTTCTTCATTGATGGTGTGGTAGAATCTGAGTTTTCCAATCTTGTCCCTCCGTTGAGGGTGTGGCTGAGTTCAAGTTGTTGTTCATTCTTACTCCGTCTTTGAGGGTGTAGTAAGGTCCAAGTTATCCCTCCATTGATGGTGTGGTTGGGTTTAAGTTATTGTTCGTTCTTACTCTACCGTTAGGGTGTAGTAAGATCCAAGTTACTATTCATTCATGCTCATTCGTTGACGATGTAGTAAGGTTTGAGTTGTTGTTATCAGATTCTGCCTTTCCATTGATGGTGTGATAGAATCCAAGTTATTTGATCCTGTCACTCCATTGATGGTGTGGCTAGGTTCAAGTTGGTTCGTTCTTACTCCGTCTCTGAGGGCGTAGTAAGGTCTAAGTTGTCGTTCATTCCTGCTCCTCCGTTGATGGTTTACTAAGGTTTGACTTATTGTTATTCGATTTTGCTTCTTCATTGATAAGGCGGTAGAATCCAAGTTGTTGATATTTGATTATTTCCCTCCGTTAATGGTGTGGCTGGGTTCAAATTTGCTGTTTATTCTTACTCCGCCGTTGAGGGCGTAGTAAGACCTAAGTTGCTGTTATCTGATTCTGTCCTTTCGTTGATGGGATGACTGGACCAAATTTCGATCTTGTCTCTTCGTCAATGATGCAGTTGGATAAAAGTTATTTTGACAAGTCTGGAAAAAATATTTGCACAACGTGCTTAAACACGGTAAAGTTTATAATTCAAATGTCTATTGAAAACTATTTTCACGATTGGTCGAAAGAAAATAAATCCTTTGAAAAAATCCAATGTCATGATGGTACAAACTGATTGTACCTAGGGAAATGGCACAACTATCCCGGAGCAAACGACTACCGGTAAAGGAAACTCAAAACCGTTGATCCCTGTGCGTTTAGAAAAAAATAAAAAAAGAAGTCTACAAGCCAAGCTATGGATCACAATTTATTGACTTCCAATTTGGCCTCCTCTTCGGTGATGTAGCTGGGTCGAACCTTCATCGTTCAATCCTATGTCTTCGTCAAAGTGGCAGCTGGATCAAGTTTTGCAGACCTTGCCTTTTCGTCAGTGTTGCAACTAGGTTAAATTTCCTCCAAGCATTGCATCATCGTCAGAGTCATAACAAGCCGAACTTGTTTTGTCTTTTCCAACGGATCTTTCATTTTGAAAATTTTGCTTACAAGAGCAACAAAGAAGATCAAGAGAAGCCCAAGGAAGAAGCGGTGGCCAAAGAAGGAACCCAGACCCCACCGGACATAAAATGGTTATTCTTTTGTCTTTGCTCTATTCTTGTTACACAATAATGAGCAAAGATGGACAATTGTAATACCCATTTTTTGTCCAGCCCAGACTCAATCTTTTTTAAATCCATTATTACAACAACCCAATTACCAATACCCTATACCCAATTAAAAAAATCATTACCCAAAAGCCCATCTGCTATACCCACACCCAAATAACCCAAAATTACACTAATATCCTTAAAACCTAAAAATTATAACCTAAACCTAACCCTAGTTTGTAGCCGCCGCACCCTAATACTCCAGCCTCCCCCACGCGTGGCCGCCATGCGCGGTACTATTGGTCACCATCCACCGGCCACCACCGCCGCCTGACACCATTCAGATCTGCAAAAGAAAAGGAAAATGTTATCAAGTCTGAAAATACCATGCAAGTGGCTCAAGTTGATGCCCTTTTATTTTAAAAAAAATCCTTATAAGTCGGGTATAAAAACAAATCTCAAATCTGTAATTGAGGTTGAGATAAAATAAAAAATAGATTTTTCGAAAATACAAAAATAGGGGATTTTTTTAGGCTTTCAGTTCGAATATATATATATATAAAAGATCGAATGTTTTAAACTTAGATCTAGGATTTTAGATCGAACATTACTGAAGATAAACTAGAAAATCGGGTTTAGGAGACTTACCTACGTCGATCAGTGTGTTTACGTGCCCTTCGACACGGTGAAGCCGCCGAAATCTGGAAAACTTGGCGGCAGGGAATGAACATCTTGAATGTTCATATGAACATTTTAGAGAAAAAAATCTAAAGGTTTTGATCCTTTTTGAGTCCTTTGTAAAAAATAAAATGTGTTTGTGAAAAATTAGGCTTTATATTGATTTTAAAAATAAAAAATTACAACTTAAGGGTCTTCGCCCTAATTTAATTACCTTCGTGGTCCTCCATTGTTTTTAAACATTTTCAATTTTGTCCTGAACCCGTATGAATCCATTCCGATTGCAGCTCAAACCTTTATATTTTTTAATTTAGTCCGCATGTCAAACAGAATAATGGGCAAATCATGAATTTGATCCCTCCGCCCTATTTTAATTCTCTTCGCACACCCCCTGTTTTTACTTTCCCTTCAATTTCGTCCTTTTTTTGTCTTTTTAAGTTTCTGCTTTTTTATTTTATTCACTTTTTATATTATTATTATTATGTATTATTATGTATATTATATATTATAATTTCTATTTAAGTATATTATATGTTATTATATTTGTTTAGTATAGTATATTTATTATTATGTATATTACTATTATTATTTTCACTATATACATATTAAGTATATATAAATATACTATTGTTTTTGTATTATATTACATACGTATATTATATTTGTATATGTTATATTTAGTATATTATGTGTATATTATATTTGTATATGTTATATTTAGTATATTATGCTCGTATTATTTATAATCTAACATATATACATCCATATATATATATATATATTGTACATTGTTTTTTATCAAAATTTTAAATTTAAACCTTTCATTAGGGATTCTCGTGAAAAAAGTACCTCGAACGTAAGGGGTGCCGCTTTCCATTAATCTCCATTATAAAATACCATTTTTTCTAAATTATAATTCTCGAAACATGTTCCCTTTATTCGGGAGTCTAGCGAAAATTATGCCCCGGGTGTAGGGGTAAATTCCTTTAATATAAAGAAATATTCTTTTAAATATTTTAAGGGATCACAAATTTTAAATTAAATTCGAATTCTTAATTTCCATCATTAAGACATCAAATAATCGACCGTGTACCAATTTTGGGGGTGCTCACCTTCCTTACACGTAACTGACTCCCGAACCAAAACTTTTTGAATCTTTGGTTAACTTTTAATGGTGTTCGGCCTACCGAAGTGGCCAGTGGCAACTCCATTCCATTCAAAACCAATTCTAAACCAATTTTTTTTCGTAAGAATGCGTCAGGCTTTCCATTGAGGGCGGGACCGTTGTTACATTTGCCATAAAAGCACAATAATTACATTAAACAGGGTCTGAATTAATTAAGATTTGATTTTGGTTTTTATTTCATTTAAATTAATTAAGCACAGTAACCCCAAAATCCCTAGATACTCAAATTCGAACACTATCACCGTCGTTCATTACGATGTCAGCGGCGAAATGAAGCCTCCTCCTCTCACCGCAAGACCTGTACACCGTTCATCGTATGATCGGTCGTTGTTTGCCGCCCATCATTTCTTTTTTCCTTCTTTCTTCGTTCGGCTTTGTTTTGACGTTAGGCATGCCGGCCAGCAACTTTCAGCGACAGAAGGTCGAGGGAAATGATCGTGAGAGTCTGGCAACGAAAGTGGTGGGCACGCCGTTGACAGCTGCAACGGCTGAAATCAGGATTTGTTACTTAGAGATTTAAGGATTATTTCGGGAATTTTTGAGAATTTTAAGATATTTTTAAAAATTATAATTTTTTAAAAATAAAAGAAAATAAAATAAAGCATGCTACGTGTCATGTTTTTATTGACTAAAGAAAATTTTTAAACAACCGTTAACGACAAGGCACCTAAAATGGTAATAGTGAAAACGTTTGGCACCTACTTGAGCGAAAAATACTTTAGGCACCTATATGGAAAAAAAAGGTGTAGTTTAGACACTTTTTTTACTATTAAGCAAAAAAAATTATAGGTTTAGTCCTTATAGTTTGATTTGGTCAATTTTATTTGATATATTTTTTGAATTTTAAAATTTCAAACTTAAATAATATATGATAATATAATTAAATTACACAACTTTAAATGATTAAATTAGAGAAAAAAATAAATCTACAACTAACACAAAATTTTAACTAAAAATAGTTATTCCATCAAACAACATGCTTATGAATGATATCTCATAGAACCAACAACAAAGTCAATTAACCTAAGAAGGGAAGATTGAAAAAAGTTCCTTTTTTGTAATAAAGATGAATTATTATTACTATTGAGATTAAGGGTCTTCAAACTTTAGTTTTAACCGAATTAATCGATAGGACTGAATTTTTTCCGATTAAGTTTAGGTTCGATCGATTAACAGTTAATTATTTTTCTTTAAATTTTGGTTATCGATTAATTTAATTCAAAATCGGTTAATTATTAATTAACCAAAATTTTTATATATATTATTTATATTACATATATTTATTTTTAGTCATTTAACTTTTAAAATTTATAAAATGATCATTGAATTTTTTGATATATTATAAAATGGTCATTAAACTGTATCAAATTAGCACAAAATGATCATTAAATTTATTAAATTATTAAAAAATAATCATTAAACTTTTTAATATTTATCAATAATTTGTAACGTGCTATGAATCAATGACCATTTTATAATAGTTCGATAAGTTTAATGGTTGTTGTATAACTTCTAAAAGTTTAGTGACTAAAAAGATTACTTTAACATAGTTTAGTGACCATTTATGTAATTTAACTAAAATTTTATGGAAAATTTCAGCTAATTAGAGAATTGACCGAATTAACCTAAATTATTTTTGGTTCAGTTAAAAATTTTCGAAAAAAAATTAGTTCGATTAATGATTAATAGGAAAAATAGGTTAATGATTTTTTGATAATTCGGTTTGGTCGGTTAACCAACCCGACCGATTGAACACCTTAATTGAGAGGAAAGATAAATTTGGCACAAATTATATCTCACACATGGCAACAATAAACAACCAAGCAAAATATAGAAACAATTAAGGCTTAATAGTAAAAAAGGTGCCCAACCTATACCCGTTTTTCTAGTTTGGTGCCTGACTTTTTTTTGGGTCACTTTAGTGCCTAACATGTCCAACGATACTCAAATAGTTGCCCACCATTAATGTCCGTTAATTTTCATCGTTAACTTCCATTAAGTGCCATGTGTGAGCTTCACAAAATTCCAAAATTTTATTTAAAAATAAATAAAAATTAATACATTTGAAAAACCCAAAATTATCCTAAAATTTTCAAATAATCCCAAAATAGTCCCCAAATCCCTAAACCCCCAAATCTGGCCACTATCACCGGCATTGGCCGCGTTTTCGGCTACATAATGAAGCGCCCTCTCCTCTCCGAAAGACCCACTCATCGTTCATCATCTGTTATGCTGCCGTTCCTCGTGAATTATTCGAATGAACCATTCGATGATTTCGACGTTTCACACGACGTCGATCGATTTTCGGTGACAAGGTGATAGGTTAATAGTCGTGATGGTCCGGCGAAAGATGTGATGACCGATGACGTGACAATTGGCGACGAAATTATCCCAAATCGGGATTTGGGGTTTGGGTGTTAGGTATTTTAATTTTTAGCGCCATTTTGTGATAATTTTGGATTTTTTCAGTTATTAATCTTTTATTTATTTTAAAATACAATTTTGAAATTTTAAGAAGCTGACACGTGGCACTTAACGAAAGTTAACGGTAAAAATTAACGGATAGTAACGGCGGGGCACCTATTTGAGTAACGTTGGAAACGTTAGGCACCAAAGTGACAAAAAAAAACGTTAGGCACCAAACTAAAAAAACGGATATAGGTTGGGCACCTTTCTGACTATTAAGCCAACAATTAAACAAACAAAACATAATCAGACAAACCATTAAATTCTACAATAGGTGACGCACACCATTGCACACCAGTAACGTAATATATCGTTGCAAACCATTAAATTTTATACTATTTTTTAATTAAAAAATACTAAATTCAAATCTGTCATCATTTAAAAACCCTAGTGCCAGGTCTCAACCCCTAAACATTTTTAGCCGCCGCTGCCATTAATGGCCGCTGTAATTTGTTTCTTTAATTTTCTTTACTTCAGATGACTTTGTTACTGTAACTGTAAGAGAAAATCTCTACCGTTCTTGGGTAATATAAGTATATAACTCAGTTAATAGTACACTGGAAAATGAAATCAATGATATTTAATTTTTTTACGATTTTATTTTTTTACACTGAAAATACGAGTTTTTTTTATTGGTGTTTAGAGTTGTTCGATTTATATTGTGATTCATCTTTGGATACTCTGACCAGCTTTTATCCGTATTTGGTAGAAGCTGATGCAATGTGATGGCCATCAATGGCACCGACGGTTAGAAGAAAAAAAAATTGGGGTTGAGACTAGGGTTTGGAGAGATAAAAGATTTAATTCTAATATTTTTAATTTAAAAATATTATAAAACAAATATGAATGGTTTAGTAAATAAAAAATTTAGTTTTGTTTTAAATAATTTTAATTATATGTTCTAATATTTTTAATAATAATTAAAAGTTTAATAGTATGTAACGATGTGTTGCATTAGTGGTATGCAACGGTGAGCGTCACCCGTTCTAGACTAGAGGTGGCAAACGGGTCATTCGGTTCAGTTTCGGTTCGAGTCATTTCGGTTTGGGTCATTTCAGGTCTGATATTATTCGGTTCAAATTCGGTTTGGGTCATTTTGTTTTAAATAATTTTAATTATATGTTCTAATATTTTTAATAATAATTAAAAGGTTATTAAAAGTTTAATAGTATGCAACGATGTGTTGCATTAGTGGTGTGCAACGGTGAGCGTCACCCGTTCTAGACTAGAGGTGGCAAACGGGTCATTCGGTTCAGTTTCGGTTCGAGTCATTTCGGTTTGGGTCATTTCAGGTATGATATTATTCGGTTCAAATTCGATTTTTGTTTGGTTCAGTTCGGTTCGGTTTTAGTTCGGGTCTATTGTGATTCGGGCCATTTTGGGTCGGTTGATTTTTGGTTCAGTTATTTTTGGTTCGGGTCAATTTCGGGTCAATGAGAGATCGATCGGTTTTAATCGAGTTTTTAGGCCGGTCAGTTTTTTACACCCTATATATAGATTTATAAAGTCAATATATTTAACTTTTTGGTGAGTTGTGCGGTTGTTCATAACATATCTTTATTTATTTCTATTAATATCTTTTCTACATTTCGGGTTGCCTTTGGTTCGGATCTATTCGGTTCTGTTATTTTTAGTTCGGTTATTTTTGGTTTGATTGATTTCGGTTCGGGTCAATTCGGGTCAATGAGAGATCGGTTGGTTTTAATCGAGTTTTTAGGCCGGTCAGTTTTTTACACCCTATATATGGATTTATAAAGTCAATATATTTAACTTTTTGGTGAGTTGTGCGGTTGTTCATATCCTATCTTTATTTATTTCTATTAATATCTTTTCTATATTTCGGGTTGCCTTTGGTTCGGGTCTATTTGGTTCGGGTCCATTTAGTTCGGTTGAAAATCTGTTCGGGTCCATTTCTGTTCAACTAAAATTCGGATCTGTTTGTTTCGGATCAAATTTTGAGTCATTATATTCGGGTCAATTTCGGATCTCGGTTCAGTTTTCGAGTCTCGAGTTAAGTTTGCCAGGTCTATTATAGACTCCATCCGCTGTGAACCAGACCCCTCAAAATCAAGAAAGCACCCTTCCAAAATGCGTGCAAATAGTGCATTTCTTAGTATGGGTTTTCCCTATCAAGAATGATTCCATCTTTGATTCTCTTTCTAAAGAAAAAAAATTTGCATTATGGAAAACAGCACATGAAAATGGATGAAGAATTAGGGAGATTAGATGGAAATACTTTCTTATATGAAATTATATCATTGATTGGGGATCATATGTAGTAGGAATGATTTATCTAATAATTTATATATAAAAAAAATATCAAATCGCCTAATAAACATATCAACAGGGGCAAAGCTCCTTTGGGGCCCAAAAGGGCCTCGACCCTGTTATAAATTTTAAACATTTGATAATATTAGTTTAATAATAATTTGATCCCTATAAAAAATAAATATTCATATTAAAAGAAGAGAAAAACTTCAATACACAATATGTTTAAACTTTAGTTCACACAGATCTTTTAGTTTTAGGGGTTAGGGGTTTAGTTTAAGGTTTAGAGTTTAAGGGTTTGGGTTGTAGGGTTTAGAATTTAAGGTTAGTGTTTAGAATTTAAGGTTTAGGGTTTATGTTTAATTTTGATTTATAGTAGAAATAGGCAGGCTTATGTAAAATTTATTTTGCACAGTCTGTGTATCAAATTTAAACCCTTAAAAGAAACATGAGTTTATTAAATATATAATCAAGTAGGTGTTGAATTAAAGAAAAATAAGTTAATGTGGTAAGCAATTTGGTATCGCTTAAGCATGTCTCGAGTTCGAGGCCTTGTGTATAAAAAAATTTCCGCTTGGAGACTCACCCACCAAAGTTAGGTGTGTGACGCGGGTTGGTCTGGATTAGTTAAGGCATGTGTCTTCAAATTTTTTTGTCCAATAACTTTTAGGTCCCTATAAGTTTAAATATTAGACAAATTAGGGCTTGCCCAATAAATTTTGAGTTTAAATACTTAATAAGTCTTTGTATTTTTGAAATTTAATATTTTGACCCCTACCAATGTTCAATCCTGGCTCCGCCCCTGCATATCAAGTTACATTAGAATTTAACATGGGTTCAAACACATTTAAATTGAGAAATTATCTTCAATTTTATTTTTTAAAAAAATTATCTTCACTTAGAATTGACTAGAAAATAAATAAACATGTCAAAATTTTAAATTTTAAATATTCTATAGATAACTCTTTTAATATTAAAATAAAATAAAAATAACCCATTTTATGTGGGTGCAAATAAAAATAAGTACTACATTTGCTTTAAAATTGAGTTGCGGAAATGATTATTTTGTCAACGTGTCATATTATTATATATTTTTATGTTAGTCTTGATAATTATTTATCCTCTATCGTCGATTAATGATGTTGTTTATATCTAATTTATTTGAGTCTTTTGGTTGAAAGTTTAACATTTTTTTGTATGGTTTTTTTATGATTTCAAAGTGACAAGCTACTTGCTTCAATGATTATATGCAAGTATTTAGATTATGTGTTTAGTTTGCTTTTTATAGTTATAAAAATCATTATAATTTGGTACGCTTTTCTCTGCCTTTGTGGCACGTATATCTCTGTCTTTTGATACGTTTTTCATTTTTTTCGATTGTTTGACCATTTTTTTATTTTATGTTTCTTAGGGTAGAATTTGATGACGCCACGACTGATAAAGATGACGCTTATTTGTAATCCCACTGATCTTTCCTACTCTGGACTCTCGGATTGAATTTGGATACGCAATTTGCGTTCGTAGATAGTTTCTCACGACCCTCGACTCTGATTTGCGGTTTTCGATGGTTTTAATAGCTTAATCCCTTTTTGTGGTTCGTTTGCCGATGCAGTTAGATTTGTTTGTATCTTTTTTTTGTTCAAGCATTTTGGTTGGGTTTTTAAACTTTTCCATGTATGGTCCTTGAATGATCTAAAGTGGCTAGTTTCTTATGCTAATGTTATAGGAAAATGTCCAAATTATGTATTTAGTTTACGATAGTTATTGTAAACACGTATTATAACTTTGAATATTTTCTCTTTTAATAAAACTAGCTGCTTCTATTAAAAAATATAATTATAATTTTAAATATTTCTGTTTTAATAAAATTAGTGATTTCTATAAAAAGAACATATTAAGAATGAATTACAATAATTTAATTTTTATATTCTTATTAGAATTTGTGTTGATATATTTATATTATAATATTGATGCACAAGCGGTGAATTTTTTTTATTTTTAAAAGCACCCTAGTTTTAGGGTTCAAAATTTAGGGGTTTAGAATTTAGGGATTATGGTTAAAATTTAGGGTTTATGATTTAGGGTGTGAATGTTATGGTTTAGGTTTTAGGATAATATGTTAGTGATTTAGGTTTTAACCTATAAAAACTAAATTCTAACTATAAACCTTAAATTCTATCCATAATCCCTAAATTCTAAACACATATACCTAAACTCCTAAACCATAAACCCTAAATAAGATTCATAAACCCTAAAATGAAGGCGATTGTGGGAACAAAAAAGTTTCCACCGCTAGTACATGGTATAATTAACTGATTGATAAATATATTTAAAATTTATGTTTTATCTACTTAAAAAACAATGTTTAACAATAATGTTAAACTCTCACATTTTAAACTAAAATTTTCAAATTAATATAAATTTTAAAGATAAAACGATTTTTTATTTGCAAATTAAATATTTTAAGTTTTTCTTCGATGAATGATCTAATTTATATCCCTACCTTAAGTTTGTATTAACTAATATGACGAGTAATTATTCATATTATTTAACAAAATTTTATGGAAAGTTTACACAAATATGGTTCTTATTTTTTTTTATTTTCAAAAATGTAGTTCTAGTTTTTTTATTTACAGAAATATAGCACTTTCTATAATAAAAGTGAAGACTGGAAGAAAACCACCGTTTTTGAACAGTGAATGATTTTTCTTAATTAAAAAATTAAAGTCGAAGAGAACCATACCTTCATTGAACAGTGTTTCACTGAAGTTGGATTGTAGGCCTATTGTCTTCAACATTTTTAATTAAAAAAGGATGCACAGTGAAGTCGGATTGTATTCCCACCGACTTCACTTTTACTGTAGCAAATGCTATAGATTTAGAAATAAAAACAAAGATGCCAAATTTTTGGGAAAAAAATTTCCCCTGCAATATTGATGCAATTTCCCCAAACTTTATTTAAAAATATATACTTTTATAAAATATTTTTTGAACATTACTTTTATTAAATATTTAAATCATATGTAATGTTTCTAAATTTATAAATCGAAAATGATAATATTTAAACACATTCAAATCTATAATTTACATTATTAAAAACCTATAGTTTACAAAATATATAGAATTCAACAAGTGACTCTAGTGAAAAAGCCTCGGGTTAGAGCAACTATATGTGCATTGTCAAGAATCAAGATTAAGAAAAAGTATGAATAGCTACTACCATGTAATCGCACCAGTATATTAAAAAAGGGTAAACTACACTTATTTGTTTCTAATCTTTATATGTCAAACTATAATTGAGATTAAGATGACTTTAATATGGTTTTTTTGTTCAGTTTAATCTCTAAAATTTTTATTTAATTCAAAATTAATCCCTATTTATTCCTAATTTTTATAATATAGTCTAATATTTTATTATAAATTTATTTTTGTTTAGTTTAGTCCCTAAGGTTTTCATTTAATATGAAATTAACCCCTATTTGTTACTAATTTTTATAATTTAGTATGTTTTTTAATATAGTTTTATTTATATTCGGTTTTGTCCCTAAAATTTTTAGTTAATCCAAAGCAAACCCTTATTTGTTTTTAATTTTTATAATTTAGTCAGTGGAGTTTTCTCTTTTCACAAACGAGCTTTAAATGATGTAACGTGTCATTTTAGAGCAATAAACCCTACAAACTAAAAAGCAAACCCTAAATTTTAAACTCTAAACCCTAACTATAAACCTTATAATTCTAACCATAACCCTAAATTTTAAAAATACACCATTTGCGGAAACTTCATTTTCCATCGCCACTACATCAAATCATTTCCCGTACAATATTTACTTGTTGTTTGTCAACGTAAAAAAATTAATCTATTTTATTTTGTTAATATATACGATTGATTCAAAATTAAAACATTATATTAATAATTAGAGTAATTGTATCTAGGGCTAGGCAAAACTCGAACCGACTCGAAAAAATGAATTATTCCACTCGATTCGAGGGGGAAAACCGACTCGTTTTGACTCAACTCAAAATTTCATAAAATCGACTCGACTCGAAATTTTTTTAAATAAATTTTGAGTTATAAAATGGAAATTCGAATAACTCGAAAATTTTAGTAATTAGTTGATCAGTTTTCACATTCAAGTCGACTTTTTTAATCTCGCATGATATATCATGTATATCACATGTGAAAATATGAAAAAAAATATATTTGTATATTATATATACATATAGAAAACTGTTAAAATTTGAATCAATATGTGCACCGCCCATCCCTAAGTATATGCATATAGAAATATATATGTGCACCCCTAAGTATATGCATATAGAAATATATATGAAGAAATATATGTTACAATTATATTTGTACAGAAACTCGAAAGCTCGACTTGATTCAACTCGACTCAAATTTCATAAACTCGACTCGATTCGAAAAAATTCAAATAAAGTTTGAATCGTAAAATAGGACTTGCAAACTCGAATAACTCAAAAAAATTTTACTCAACTCAACTCGATCGAACGTTCAGCCCTAACTATATCATGCACAGTGGAAACAAAAAGTTTTTACAAACGTTTTAATTTTAGGGTTTAGATATTTAGTTTATGGAGGGTTTAAGGTTTATAGGCTAAAAGCTAAAAGCTAAAAGCTAAATCTTTAACATATTACTCTAAAACCTAAACCTAACCTCTAAACCCTAAATTCTAACCATAAATCCTAAATTCTAACTACAACCCCTAGATTCTAAACCCTAAAACTAAGGTGCTTATGGGGATTTTTTTATTTCCAAAATATTTCCCTAATAATTATACCAAATAAAATTAACGATTCACTTTTGATTTGATATTTATGCTATTATTAATTAACTTGCCTAAAATAAAATTTCTACCCTAATTAATTTGACACGTTAAATTTGAAGCGTTTGATATTCGCTGTAAACATAATGTTCTATCCTTTAATAAATTTTCTATATATCAAATTATAAAAGTTGATTTCTTTCCTTTAAAAACTGCATTCCAATAATCAACAAATTTTTAACCTTAAAGATAACACTGTTAAAAGGGAGAGCCAAAAATTCCAAGCATAGACCATAGAATGAACATAATCTACACAAAAAAAAACTACATTCGTAAAATTAATCTAA
This sequence comes from Hibiscus mutabilis, assembly GCA_019671005.1. NCBI lineage: Eukaryota > Viridiplantae > Streptophyta > Magnoliopsida > Malvales > Malvaceae > Hibiscus > Hibiscus mutabilis. The sequence continues at coordinate 38,103,939 of CM033723.1, forward strand.
TTTGTATCAAACAATAATCTTCATCTACTATTAGAAAAGAATGAATATTTTCCATTAATCATGTTTATTTAATTTTTACAAGACAAACCAATTTAACATTAGTTTGATTGGTATGATTGATATAACATTAAAAACTTTATGAATTCGAATATATTTAAACACACATGCTATCATTTTAAGGACCTGGAATATAAACAGTTTAGATATTGTAATTTGCTTCGAAAAAATCTTATAAAACAAATATACTCCCATGAAATAAAAAATACAACAAAAAAATTCATTTACATTAAAGAAATAAAATATTATTAGTTAATAACAGCCAGAATTAACAAAAAAAAAGTAGAACCTTCTGTTATTTACATTGTTAAACTAAACAATCAAATTTCAAATAATCTAAAAACGTGTAAAACAGTAACACTTAACCTGGTACTCTATTTCTTTTTGTTGATAAAAAAAAAACCTGGTATATGTTTTCAAGCATTGGTCATCATCTTCTTAAACTCTTCAAAATCAACGTTTCCGTCGCCATTTTCGTCAAACTTACTAATCATTCTTTTGCAATAACTCAACGAGCACTCCTCCCCCAACCTTTTCAACACATCATGTAACTCGTTAGCCGAAATCAGCCCGTTCTTATCGAGATCGTAAAAGTCGAATGCGTCTTTTAGTTCTTCATTGCAGTGGTTCCCTGGAAAGCGATGAACTCGTCGCTGCAGATCGATTATCTGATCAATTTCATCGGAAGAGGCGGGTTGGGAACTTCAGGCACTTATGATCGATTTCAGTTCGTCGCGGCAGATCTTTCCGTCGCCGTTTTTGTCGAACTTGTTAAACACTTTCTTCATCTCTTCCATTGATCCGAAGAAGGTCGCCATTGAAAAGAATTTGAAAAACACACAAAAAGATATATAGGTTTATTTTTCCTTAACTTTTGGGGGAGTATTTATAGAGAGGAGTGCCAACCACAATACAAGTGAAAACACTGATTTAATTGTTTGACCAGTCAAAATTAGAGAATTAAATTACTTGGTCGTTAAATTTGTTAATTTAATTATTTGGTAAATATCCGATTATAATCTTTTAAAATTAAAAAAAAACTCATCTTAAGTGCTGTAAAGACTTTTTATCCTTGAAAAATACAAAAAGAATTCTCGAAATAACCTAAATTTGAATATCTCACATATATTTCAATCAAACATTTTATCATAAATAATTTAAATATTTGTTTTACTGTCAAATAGTTACGATTAATACATATGCTTCGTCATTTAAATTTAATAATAATATTATTAAATCAAAAAATAATTTTATAAATAAGAAATTAATATATACAACATTCAAATATTTTTAATAATGTTATATTAAAAAATTAATTGTTTTCATAATCTCAGACGCATATAGATACCAAATATTAACAACCAATAAATTATTCAAACAAATATTGAATACAATCATGTATTTATATGTTATTTTGTTTGTTTAAATAAACAAACAACTATATGCTATTAGTTAATTTTAATAAACCCTTTTATGCAATCAATTAATGCAATCAGCTCGTCAAACCAGCTAATATAATTCGCTATCAGTTACCAATTAATATAATCCATCATCAATTAAAAGCTAAGCTAATTGCCAAACATAACTGCTTTAAAAAATTCAACCTTAAATAATTTTAATAAACCCTTTTATGCAATCAATTAATGCAATCAGCTCGTCAAACCAGCTAATATAATTCGCTATCAGTTACCAATTAATATAATCCATCATCAATTAAAAGCTAAGCTAATTGCCAAATATAACTGCTTTAAAAAATTCAACCTTAAATAATTTTTGATCGGACATTTTAAATATTAACGAGTTAATTAACAAAATTTAAGTCACATAATTCAGACTTGAGTAATTATATATGTATGATGTTGACATTATAGTCAGGTTTGAATCTGATTTGACCTATAAACTAGAGGTGGCAAACAGGTCGTTCGGGTCGAGTTTGATTCGGGTCGGGTTCGGTTTTGATTACATTCTATTTCAGTTTAATTTGGATCAGATATGGTCTGATTCAGTTTTTATTCAGATCTATAGTAATTCGGGTCGGGTCACTTCGGTTCTGTTGCTTTTTGGGTCGATTGATTGATTTCGGGTCGGGTTAAGATCGGTTCAATAGGAGATCAAGATGTTTCAGTCGGGTTTTCAGGCCAGATCATTTTTTTACACCCATATATGGCTTTATAAAGCCAATATATTTGACTTTTTAGTGAGTTGTGCGACAGTTTACACCAAATCTTTCTTCATTTCTTTTAATATCTTTTCTTTATTTTGGATTGTCTTCGGTTCGAGTTGCTTTTCGGTTCGGATGAAATCGGTTCGGGTCCATTCGGCTTGCTTGAAAATCGGTTCGAGCCCGTTTGGTTTGGTTGAAAATCAGATTGGGTTCATATCGATTAAACTAAAAATTAGGTCGATTTCGGTTTGATTGGTTTGTTTCAGGTTTCATATCAAGTTTGGATCATCATGTTGGGGTCAATATCGAGTCTCGGATCGGATAAAATCATTTCAAGTTTCGGGTCTCGGGTCAATTTTCCACCTCTACTATAAACACTTCTATTTCTAAGATACATACATTTAATTAACAAAATTTTATACAATCAGCTCGTCAAATCAATTAATGTAATTCGTTATCAGCTACCAATTAATATAATTCTTTATCAATTAAAAGTTATATGTTAATTATCAAATATGACCACTTTAAAATTTTGAACTTAAATAATTTTTTATTGGACATTTTAAATATGAACGTATTAATTAACCAAATTTAAGGCACATAATTCAGACTTGAACACTTATATATGTATGATGTTGACATTATAATGGAATCCAATCCAACCTATAAACACCTCTATTTCTAAGATACATAATTCAGACGTGGTTATTTTATTTTATTGAAGGGTAAAATATACTGTTCATCACTCAACTATCTTTTTACTCCTATTTTGGTCACTCAACTTTTAAACTTTTGATAATAGTAAAAGTTTTTCTCTTAAACTTAGTTTTCTCTTCATAGCCGCCGTAAGTTTTTCTTATCTCTTTTTTGCTTAACCAGTGGCAGCAATCAGTCTTAGTACTGGTTGCCACCACCGTTGTTCATTAATTTTCTTGCTCTTTCATGTTTTGTTTTTTCAATTTTAATAAAAAATCTCTGCTCTTGTGGCACATGTTTCCTCTGTCTTGTGGCACGCTTTTCATTTCTTTTTGTGGTTTGTTTCATCTGTCGTTTGACACGATTTTAGCATACTGTAGCGGTCGTTTGGTGCTCATATAAAGATCCTCATGGCGCTAGATTTCTGATTTGATTCTGTCGGTGGTCATAGAAAAGATTGATCCCCACTCGTTTGATGGTTTGTTAGCCGATGTAATCAGAACTGTATAGCGGAGCAATCTGCCTAATAGTTTGGTTCGCTCACCAATCCTTTTTCATCACGTAATGCATCTTGTTTGGCTAGAGACAATGAGATTCATGAAGGTTTATGGGTTTAAATGGTAGGCTAATCTTCATAGAAGGGTTCGCTTTTCTTTGCACCTTTGTATGAGAATTTTAGTGAACTAGTCACTTTTTCTCTCTTTTTGGATGCACTGTATCTGTAATAACTTTCATGGTGATTAATAAAATTCAGATGCTATTGTTCAAAAAAACCTTTCAAACCTTTCAATTTACTAACAGAATTTTCGGATTGCTTATGTTTTGGTCACTCTGAAATATTTTTTATTATTATTTTCATTTTTAATATTATTAAATATATAAATAATTTAAAATAAATAATAAAATTATATTTTATTATTATTAAATTTAAAAATATAAAAAGTCACCACCACGGTCGACCACCGTTGGTCTCAAAATCGACGACTGTTTGATCCCAAATTGCACATGTGGACTCGTTTTGACACGTTGAGTCCAAATCTGGTGTTTGTTTCACCAGAAAATATCCCGAAACCCATAAATCTTATTTGAAACTTTTCGGTTTCCTCACTTTCGATCTCTTTTTTTGTGGATTTCAGAGCACTTTCCAGCAAAATAGAGGTTGAATTCGGACTCAGAAACCGAGACGAATTGACCAGTGAAATCTGAGACTGAACGACCACCATCTACGACTATCGGCGATGGTGTCCGACGACGGCCAATGGTGGCCGGCGAACAATTGGATTTAACTTTATATTGCCAGAAAACTAAAAATAATAATAAAATAATTGAGAGTGACCAAAACAAAAACAATTTAAAAGTTCATTTAGTAAATTGAAAAGTTTAAAAGTTGAATAGCCAAGAAATAAGAGTGAAAAGATACTTGAATGATGATATGTGTACTTCACCCTTTATTTGAATATAAGGGAACAAGTGAAATAAAAGGAAATAATTGAAATATTGATTTGTCAAACCTGTATCATATTCCAGTTATCTTCTTATTCGTTACATATTAAAACAATTACTTATTGAAAATCTAAATTTAATGTTTTGTTTTTACATTTCATTCCTTATCCTAATCAATTATTAAAAAAGCTTCCATATATTACTCAAAATTTAATTAATTGTCAAATCTGTATTAACCTAATTAAAGAACATTTTTTTTACTTTTTTCGTTTAATTTAGATTCCGCACTGAACATTTGACCTAGATTCGATGTTTCGACTTGATTCTATTGTGGCAAATTTTAAAAAAAAAATTAAGTTTGAGTCCGATTTTTTTAGGATGGTATCAGGTCAGTTTGAGTTTAAGAAGAAAAATATCGTACCCGACCCAAAATAATAGTTTAATTTTATTCTAAATATTTAGGTATAATTGTTATAATGCCTCTCTCTTTATATATTTTTTCAATTATCTCTCTATTTTATCTAATAAAAATGAAAGAATTATTATAATATACTCTCTCTATTTGTATTTTTCAATTAACTCTTTATTTTATTGAATAAGAATGAAAAAACAATTTTTATTTATGTCGGGCCGAGTAGAGTTTGAGTTTGGGTTTTTACTCTAAAATTTGAGTTGGGTTTGAGTTGGATGAAGGTGCTATATTTTCGGGTCGGGTGCGAACTGATCAAAAACCTGACCCTTGACCATCCTTAATCTGCACTGATACGTACTAATAACTATTATAATAAATTTTAAAATTATGGGACCTAAATCATGGTTATTTCTTTATGATAATAAAATATGTTAAAACACTTTTTTATGGCACATTTTCATTTTTTTTCTTTTTGAGATAAAGAATTAATAAAAAAATATACTTTTAATTTATTTAATTATTTTTAAAAAAAATTAATTTAAAGTTAAAATAGTAATTATTAGTTAAATAAAATTTCATTATTTTTAAATAGAAAAAGAAAAAAAACCGAAAAAATGGCACCTGTTTCAACATATTTTATTGGGTAAACAACACTTTTGGTAACTAAACTATTACCATTTTCTATTTGGGTCATTGAACTATTCTTTTTTGGTAAAATCATCACTAACTTTATTTTTTTCTATTTTGATTAGCGAACGTTTAAAAATTAGCAAAAATAGTGACTTAGTTTAATATCAATTTTAATCCTCAAAACTTATATATTCTGTCAATTAGGTCTCAATTCAAAATAACTTTTCAAATTTAACCTTTATTTAAAATATTTGGATCAAATCTTGATATTAAAAAAATCAACCACGATGGATTTGAACGATTTTCTCTTTTAGTGTGGACAGATTTACGATGTGTGCTTCGAGCTAAAGTGCGTGGTAATAGTATTAAATTATAATTACGGATGCGGTTGTAATGTTATAGTTGCGGTTGTTACGGCCTACTTTTTTTTTTCTAAAAAATAACTATAATTTTAAATGCAGTTGTGGTTTACAGTGTTGCAAGGACTTTTAGAACCGTTACGATACAGCCTCAATTAAATACTATAGCGTGAATAACCTATAGTAGTTCATACCTAGGACCTCTATAATTGTCACCGCTACCGATTTCTATTCTCCCATTGATGGGTACTCAAAATTGGGAACGTTGGAGGGGCGGAGAGAGGAGCAAACGAAGAAGAAAGAGATGAAAAAAATAGGAAATTTATGATTTCGTTCAGATATTTAAAAAGCAATTTAATTCTTAATATTTATTTTAAGTTAAAATGATTCATTTGCGGATGAAAATTATTAATCAGTTAAAGAAAAATAGCTTAAAATGACGTGACAAACATATATGACAATATACAATAATATGACAAGGTTATATAGATAAAGGTATTAACTTGAAAAAATATCACATTAATCAAAAAATATTTTATAAAATTACTTTTCCTATTCACATCATTCTGTCAAGGTATTAACGGTACGGGGTATATTGTTAATTGTACCAGTGTTACTCTTATATGATATATTTATAACCTAATTGTTTTATCAATCTCATAATAAAAAATACAGCCGTTCATCGCTCCCAAAGACGTAAGCATATTGCCGAACCTCGTTAAAATCTTGTGTTCTTGTTTGTTTAATTCCTTGCTATTTATCATTATTTCTCAACATGTATTTTGTAGTATTTATGATATAGGATTTAAGATTTAAGATTTGATATTAGAATTTAATTGTTTAATATTGTGTCGTAGAAAAGGCACTGAAAAATGCATAGTATTTTTATCCCCATTTCATTACCTTTCGTTAACAGTCAAGGACGGTTTTTATCAACATAATGAGCCCATTGATTGTGTTTTGGTTCTTATGTCAATTGGGTATGCTATTTCATAAGAGCTCAATTGATTATCCTTTACGATAAAAATATTCTCGTCATTTCAATTTAAATTTATGTCGTGTTGATTCGTAACACTAACTAATACATACATTTTAAGTTCATAGAGATATTCAAAGATAAAATAAAAAAAAATATGAATAGCTAGAGAAGAATGAATGATCACAAACATGAAATTATATTTGTTATAGTTTCTCAAAAAAATATAATAGTTTCAATGCTCACTGTTTTGTTTTATGTAGAATTAAAATATTACATGTAAATTTATCAATATTGTAATATTATTTCCATTAAAACATGTTTCTAAGAGTGATTGGTGATGAAATTAATGAAGTATACAATTCATTACATGAGGATTATTCTCGGATGAACTTGCATTAGTTTTATAGTATTTCTTCTTCTATTATAAAAAAATAAAATACGTGATAATTGATTTTGTGTACGAGTTGTTAAGTTGGGATAAATTTCTCAGTATCTTGTACATAAGTTGTTGAGATTGGGATAAAGTCTTGTGACGATATCTGCTATTAGGGTGCTAATTGAGTTGAATAGTTTAAGTTCGACTCGGTTAATGCTCGATTTGAATTGACTCAAGCTCTACTCGAGATCTTAACGAGTCGAGTCGAATAAAACTCAACTCGACTCGATAAGATCACGAACAACTCGTTATTTTTTATATAATATGTTAGTTTGATGTATTTGTGGATTGTTATTTTGGAGTTTAGATTTTAGAATTGCTTCACATACTATTTTGATCATTTTTTGGTTAAATTTGTGTGTATATATATTAAGCTTTATATAGTATTATTATATTTTACATATATTAAAAAAACAAGATAAAGATTCAAGCGAGCTTAATGAGCAAAAAGTCGAGTCGAGCAATGAGTTTTTTAACGAGCATAAGCCGAATAAAATTTTATCAAATTTATTGAGTATCGAGTCGAACAACGAGATTTTTTAACGAGCATAAGTCGAATAAAATTTTATCGAACTTATGAGTATCGAGTCGAACACAAGTCGAAAAATTCTCGAGTTGAGTTTAATATTACTCAACTTGTGATTGACTCGCTCGATAAACACTCCTATCTCCATCTAATCTTTTCATATGACATAATATATCACCCAGATATAATATTTTAGTGCTAAAGATGTATTCTGAAATGAAGCTGGTTAAAGAGTTTTTATTGAATAAGAAAAGTTAATAGATTGAAATACTAGAATTCATTATTCTTCTCAGTAAAGCAGATACAAACAACATATTTGATATATGATATTATTCAGGAACGGAGTCAGGCTAGAGAGTTGGGGACAAAACATAAAGTCTGAAAATAGTTGTTACAGCTAATATCATAGTTGTATATTCTCTAGTTAGGGTTATAAGCCTATATATATTCATGGTTATGATTTTAGTGTACATAATAATACTTTGTATTTCTCTACAAGTATATGAATAAAAGAAGATATTTCTCATGCTTCATCAATCTTAATAAAGAAGACATTTCTCAAGCTTCTTCAATCTTAATATGGCATCAGTTGTTTTTCTTGCTTCCACTTCTTGATTCATAAAGAAGTCGCTCTATTGTTTTTTCTTTTTCATTTTTAGTTTGTCTTTCTTAGTTTAAAAGTCAGTTTCTTCAAGTAATTGTAAATCTCAATGATCAGTTTAAAGAGGGTAACAACCCTTATTATCTTCATTAATCAGATAATCTGGGTATGGTCTTGGCTACTCAACCATTAAACAATGATAACTATAACAGCTGGAAACGATATATGTTAATGCTTTGTCTGTCAAGATCAAACTGGGATTTCGATATTGGCACCTGCTTCCACTTCTGATCGTTTTAATGCATGTACAAGAGCCAATAATCTTGTAAACTCATGGATCTTAAACTATGTTTCCAAAGAGATTGCAGCAAGTCTACTCTATCATTCTATAGTAGCTGCAATCTGGAATAATCTTGAGGATAGATTTCAACAGACGAATGGCCCTGGAATTTTCCATCTTAAGAAGAAATTGAATTAGCACAAGGTTCGATGTTTGTAAGTACCTACTATACACATCTTAAGATCATATGGGATGAATTAGTTTCTGTAAAACTAGTATGTTCTTGTTTACTATGCACCTATGGAGGTGTTTGAAAAATGTTAGATGATCAAGAACGAGAGCAAACTATGCAGTTCTTGATGAGCCTTCATGAATTTTATGCACACGTTCATGCCCAAATTCTATTAATGGATCCTCTACCGCCTATTGCTAAGGTGTCCTCTTGAATTCTATAAGAAGAAAATCAAAGATCCATTTCTTTGAATGCTCCTAATCCTGCTTCTAATCCTGAAGTTATATTTGCGGTTAAGTCTGCACAAATTTTTGCTTATAATACACGAAAGTCCTGACCACAGTGTACACATTGTCACATGTTAGGCCACACAAAGGATAAATGCTACAAGTTACATGGGTATCCTCCAGGATATTGTGCCCAATCTAATAAAGCTCCTCATGCTGCTCATGTCAATGCAGTTCCTGATTTTTCTCATTCTAATTCAACCCTCAACAATGTCAACAATAATGTCAGTGCTGCAAATAGCTTGTCAGCACAGCAATGTCAACAGCTCATTGCCATGCTCACTTCTCAATTGCAAGCTGCCTCAACTTCTACTTCAGATATTCTTACTACTTCTGTTAATCTCTCAATGCAAGGCAAGATCTTATCATATATAAATAGTTTAACTTCTTTTAATAATTGTAATAATTGGATTATTGATTCAGGGGCTTCTCGACATATTTGTTGTTCTAAAGAATCTTTTGAATCTTTATCTTCTATAAAAATGGTTCTATTATGCTACCTAGTGCATCTGTTGTTTCTGTTAATTACGCTGGAACAGTTTGTTTATCTTCTCAGTTAGTTCTTAATGATGTTTTGTTTGCACCTGAATTTAAGTTCAATTTGTTGGTTGTTACTGAGTTAGTTAAACATTCCAATCTAACAGTGTTATTCAGGACCTATGGCAGGTGATTGGGAAGGGTGATCTGCATCAAGGCCTTTATCTGCTACATTTACCTGATGATAATGTTGTTAGCTTGAATGCTGTCAGTCAAGATGTTGTTAGCAATGATGCCATGCCTAGAGATAATGTTGCTCGTTTCTTGGCACATTAGATTAGGTCATCCTAGTACTCGTGTTTTAAATTTACTCAAAGATGTACTACCTTCTTTCATTTTGAATGAAACTAATAAAACTAGTCCTTGTTATGTTTGTCCTATGGCTAAGCAACAAAGACTTTCTTTTCCCAATTTTGTTACTCGTTTCACTCAACCCTTTGAACTTGTGATATATGGGATCCCTACAAGTCATCTACTTATAATAATAAACGTTATTTTTTAACTGGACCTATTTGATGTAATATAAGTCTGAAGTCTCTTCTATTATTCCTACTTTTATTCACATGGTTAAAAGGCAATTTGGTTTTGATTTAAAAGTTTTTAGGTCTGATAATGCTCCTGAACTAAAATTTACTGATTTGTTTTCTTCCCTTGGCATCTTCATCAGTTTTCTTATGTAGAAACACCTCAACAAAATACAGTTGCTGAAAGCATCAGCACTTATTAGCTGCAGCTCGTGCTCTTTACTTTCAATAAAAAATTCCAATAAGATTTTGGGGAGATTGCTTGCTGAACTGCCACCTACAACATCAACATGCTTCCTTTTATTATGTTAAAGAATAAGTCACCTTATGAACTTTTATTTCATGAAATCCCTTCTTACACACACCTTAGAAATTTTGGTTGCCTATGCTTTGTTTCTACTCTCAAGGCAAAACGAGATAAGTTTGATGCTCGAGCATTACCTGGAGTTTTTCGCGGTTATGTTTCAGGGATTATAAAGTTTGTCCTTTTCACTCGTAGTATAGTAATTTCTCGAGATATTGTTTTTCATGAACAAATTTATCCTGTTCATTCTGTTAAAACTACTGGAGCATTAATTGATCCCTTTCAAACTATTTCTTTACCACATGTTTATGATGGATTTTGTTTATCTCATGATCAAGCTCCACCTGATCATAATTCATAAACACAACATGGTTCTATTATTCAAGATGATCACGTTGTCCAACATGACAATGGTCCACATGAAATGTCATCAGACAGTTATGCTTCTTTTCATAAAATGCCAAATGAAAATCTTTCTGTAGCGAGTCATAATTCTCCCATTGCTAATATTGATGTTCCAATAATTGGTTCTAAGGTTACACAGGTTATTCCTGAAGCAATTCCCGAATCTGTTCCCGAGCCTGTTACCCAGCTTGTTCCCGAGCCTATTGCACCAATTTCTAATAATCCTCAACATGCAGATGTTGTTGTTCGAAGATCAATCAAAATTTCTCAAAAACATTTTACCTTCAACATTACCATTGCAATAGCGTATCATCTAGTTGCCCCTATCCTACTGAAGACTATTTATCAACTTTGAAGCTCTCTCCTTCCTATAAGAATTTCATTGGAAATGTCTCTTCTACCTATGAACCTACTTATTATCATCGGGCAGTCAAATTTCCTGAGTGGAGGGCTGCCATGCAAGATGAATTACAAGCTATGGATGATTTACAAACTTGGACAGTGGTTTCTCTTCCAGAAGGAAAACAACCAATCGATTGTAAGTGGATGTACAGGATAAAATACAAAGCTGATAGAACTATAGATAGGTATAAGGCCCGATTAGTTGCTAAGGGATTTACTCAAGTTGAATGGGTTGATTATACTGACACTTTTTCTCCAGTTGCCAAAATGAATTCTTTTAAAATTCTACTAGCTTTAGCTGCTACAAACAACTGGCATCTTCTTCAACTCAACGTTAATAACGCTTTCCTCAATGGCCAGCTTGATGAGGAAGAATATATGAAACTTCCTTTAGGATATAATTCGAATGGATTAGCAAAGCTGGTATGCAAGTTAAATAAATCGATTTATAGTCTTAAACAAGGATCCAGACAGTGGTTCCATGCTTTTTCTCAAGTAATCCTTAAGTTTGGATTTGTGCAATCTTCATCAGAACACTCGCTTTTCACTAAAGCGACAAGAGATGATTTTATTGCATTGCTTGTCCATGTGGATGATGTAGTCCTTGCAGGAAAGAATTTGAAGTTGTTAGCTGCTGTTCAAGATTTCCTACAATAACACTTCAAACTCAAAATTTTATGACCTTTGAAATACTTTCTCGATTTTGAGATTGCTAGAAATGACACTGGGATTTCTTTATCTCAAAGACATTATGCCTTGCAATTATTGGAAGACACCGGTTCCTTTGCCAAGAAACCAACTGAATTTCCTATAGTACAATTTCATAAATTGAGTATTCATGAAGGCAAGTTATTGTCTGATCCTAAACTTTATAAAAGATTGGTTGGACGCTTGTTATATCTAACTCACACCAGACCCGTTATCACTTATGCAGTTTACTTATTAAGTCAATTTGTTTCATCTCCTCGCCAACCCATTTTGCAGTTGTTTATCATCTCTTGTCTTATATCAAAAGAGCTCTAGGCCTAAGATTATTTTTCTCTGCAAACAACAATCTACAACTCAGTGCATTTGTGTATGCTGACTACAGTTCTTGTCCTGGAACTCATAGATCCACTACTGGCTATTGTACATATCTTGGAGATAGCTTAATCTCATGGAAGTCTAAAAAGCAGCATACTGTCAGTCGTTCCTCTTGTGAAGAAGAATATCGAGCCATGGCTTCAGTCACTTGTGAGCTAGTATGGATTACAGCTCTTCTTGCTTCCTTTCATATCATCATCCCTCATGCTTCTTTGTTTCGTGACAATCAGTCAGCCATTTATCTTGCTTCAAATCAGGTTTTTCATAAAAGAAGCATACACATTGAAGTGGACTGCTATTTCATTCGAGACAAGATGGCTGCTGGTTTTATCAAGTTATTTCATGTTCGGTCTGTCAACCAATTAGCTGATATCTTTACCAAAGTTCTTCCTTCATCAGCATGTAAAGAATTTATAGCCAAATTGGGTCTTTTAAACATTCGTCAACCTCTATCTTGAGAGAGGGCTGTTACAGCTAATATCTTAGTTGTATATTCTCAAGTTAGTTAGTTATAAGTTAGTTAGGGTTATAAGCCTATATATATTCATGGTTAAGATTTGAGTGTACATAATAATACTTTGTATCAGGGTTTCAAATAGCGCTCCGCAAACACTATAGCGGCCACTATATTGCGGTAGCGCCGCCGATCGAAACCGCTATTTCTGATATTAACGGTGTGAAACGGAATCACACCGATCGCGGCGGTAACGGCCAATCGCGGTGGTAACGGCCAGTTATTTCCCGTTATTCACCCAAAACTAAAAAAAAGGAGAGGTTTTAAGAAAATGACCTGATTTTTTCCGATTCCCGGAGCTCCGGCAGTCGCTTGGACAATCCCAACGGTGAAAAGAAAGATGGCGAGGAGGGGAAGCACATACTCCGATCTTGTCCCGATCCGACGGTGAAAAAGCGAGATCATCGAGGGGGAAGTCGAGAAGTTCAAGACCACTTTTGAGGCTTTAGAGACATTTTTTGAAAAATCAATTCCGATAGAATGAAAGAGGACGCTGAAGGGAGTCGATTGGTGCCTGGATCGACGACGGAAAATAACTGGAGCGGCGGCGGCGACTGATTGAAGAGGACGACGGTGGAAGAGTGGGTTATTTGCAGTGAAATAAAAGGGGAATGGGAATGGACGGAGAAGAAAGGCTTAAACATTTACTTTTATTGTTTAAAATATTATTATTATTATTATTAATTATTAAATTTAATATTGCTTTGGAAATGAAAACAAATTGAAATAGGGAAAACAAAGCATTTAATGTTTTAATATTATTTATTAATAATATTATTAATTATTTAATTTTTTATAATACATTTATTCTTTATTAATATTATTATAATGTATTTATTTTACTGCAAATAAACCACATTATTTAATTTTTTAAAAACTTTGTTTAGTTTATTTACATGTTTAGTATAATTATTTATTAATATTATTATTTTATTATACTAAAATTATTTTATTGTTTATTAATATGTTTATAATGTTTATTAATATTTTAATAAAACTCAAATTATTTAATTTTTTAGTTTTAAATTTTTAATAAATTTAATTATTATTTTTTATAAGTTTATTCATGTGTTTAGTTCTTTTATTGATGCACATTATTTAATTTAATCATATTCATATAATTTTATTATCCAAACTTTAAACTAAACAAAATCACAAGACAATCTAAGAATTCTTTAAACAAAAATTTTCTTTTACTTTAAATTTATATTAATAAAATTTCATAATTGTTAGAAAACATTTTAAAAATCATTAGAAGTTATCTATTATGTTTAAAATTATAATTAATATATTTTACAATAAATTGTGCAAATTTTAAAAAAATTCACTACCGCGACACCCGCAGTGACCGCAATAGCCTCCGTTATATCCGAAAACGCGATAACCACAACGCGACCGAGATTTAAATCCCTGCTTTGTATTTCTCTACAAGTATATGAATAAAAGAAGATATTTCTCATACTTCTTCAATCTTAATAATAATAAATAAATTCATAATTAGCTTAATTTTTAAAATATATATTAAATAAAGGTAAAAAAAAATGGTGAGAGGAGGGCATGCACCCAACCACCCTCCACATAGATCCGTTCTTAGTACTTTTCGAACCAAAATTAAAGTAAATATGGATATTTAATATTCAAATTTGATTAAATAATAAATAAATAATATCCAAAACCTACAAAAATTGAACCAAATAGCGTTGGATATCTAATATTAGAAAGAAAAAAAATAGTTTATCTTATTCTCTTGATTAAAAATTCAAATTTTGGTCATTTCTCAAATAATTACACTTAGCATGTGTTCTTTTTTAACCTTAATTTCAGTAAAGCAGTTAGGAAGTTGCCCGCGTTTTACAGGTGATCCGTTCTTAATGCCGAAGTCCCTGTTTCAATGGACAGCCTCAATGCCTTAATATAACATGTCCTTAAAATCCACAACTTTACGGTCCTCTACCAATCTTATTGGAAAACCAAAAATCAAAGGAAAAAAAAAACCACCCCCATGAACACATACAACAGTTGAGAAAAAAGGACATGGATGATGCATTGAAAGCCGATCTAGAACGCATTTTCAAGCGCTTCGACACCAATGGGTATGGAAAGATCTCGTCGGCCGAGCTTGGGGAAGCATTGAAGACACTCGGATCGGTCACGCCGGAAGAAGTTACGAGGATGATGAACGAGATCGATACCGATAGTGATGGCTATATTTCTCATTAGGAGTACCTTGCTTTCGCAGATGAAAACCGTGGCCTAATGAAAGATGTTGCCAAAATATTTTAATTTTAATTTTTTTTATTCATCTTTTTAGAATTGATTCACTAATTTGTGAAACTTCAAATTTTCCCCTTTTACTTGTCATGAAGAAAGAAGTTGTTGGTAGTTAAGTTGTGTAACCTCATGTTCGGTCTCTGCTTGCTTGCTTGTTTGTTAACTGTAAGTTCAGAAAGGTCCATGCATAGGCCAAAATATTTTCTATTTTTTGTGTTTACTTGCGGACAACAACGGAGACAAGAGGATAAATATAAATAGTAATAAAAAATAGGTTCAAGGCATAGCAAGTCAAACATTTTAAAATTGAGAGTCAAGGTGTAATTTGTTTAATATTTTATCAGTATTGAGATAAAAACTAAAATATAAAAGAATTATTATTATATACCTCATTAATTTTTTTTAAATTTATGTCGGAGGAAAAGACTCAAAGAGTACAATATGATAACATTTGAGAACAAACATCCAAAACTAAATTAAAAAAAATACACCGCTAATTCGATACCTAACCAACTAGGACCGGGAGCACCTCAAACTCAATCTACAACGGTAAACATACTGCAACAAACCCCAGTTAACAAACCGTGTGCAATGACCATGGGGCAACCATCTTCCCAAGCTTAATGATGCACTCTGTCCATCACCAATATACCACGCCCCAAATAGAGTAGAGCAAAATCCAAAATAATACATCCCAACAACAAATCGCAAAGTCAAGTGTGTCTAGTTTCGAACCGAACCTCCAACCTACCACGCCAACTCAATTGATGACACGAGTCTATGATGTACGACCCACACCTCCCTTTGTCAACGCATCCGTAAGCTCTTTAATCTTTTAAAGACATTATTAAAATATACGACAATAAAATACATGCTTCATCAACTTTTTGGAACCATTGCCATAACTTTTAAGTTCGTCTCTCATAATGTAAAACTCATGCCACTATTATCATTGAATCCGATAAAATTATAAACAAAGACGTCATTTTTCAACCCGAGTGAACCAACATCTCTATAGTATATGCCAGAACACGAAGCTTTGCCTTATTAGAATCCATATTGCCTAGAGGACTTGCAAGCTAAGCTAACCCCATCTTGCAATATAATATTTTGCGGGGTCCTGTCGATCCAATAATTTCGCAATATCTTTGATAATTTCTTCCTTGTTACCGATCATACAAGCCCCCAACAATTTTCCCAAATCAATAGTTGCTCGATTTTTACCATTTTAATAGTTTAGTGATTTAATTGACAAGATTCATAGTTTAATAGTCAAAATAGAATCAGACCAATAGTTTAATGGTGTAAACTACCCTATTGGTCACTAAACTATGAGATCAATTTTATTTTGATCTAAGAATAATTTTTTGGTCAAATTAGTTTATTAAACTTTCAATTTGGTTCAATAAAGTCATTGATATATTTAGTTCTTATTACTTACACATTTTATCAATTTGATCATACTTTTAACTCTCTTGATACATCCATCATCAAATTGGTTTAAAAATAAGGAAAACATGGAATATGGGATTCAAACCTAAACCTAGGAATGAGACATTGTTTTATGCGAATAACATTTAGGTTAAATTGTGGTTGGTACATGATTTTTAAGGAAAAAATACATTGAGTTTGAGGGGATTCAAACTTAGGAACCTAGAATATAAGCAATGCTTAATCACATAACCAAGCCAAACAATTGTTATATGAAATCTATTAACCAATAAATGGTTAGATGAAACTATGGTCGATACAATTTTTGAAAAAAATATTAACCAAGGAATGGTTCCAGGAGATTTCGAACTTGCAACAACCCCAATCATCGAACAAAACCCATTTCTTTGTTAAATTATCAAACTTAATTAAAATCAATTATGTCGCAAAAAATCAATTATACTCTTAAATTCAGTTAAAACATTAATTATCCCATATGCCACATCATTATTCCCACGATTACTACCACATTATCATCCCTTATGTACTGACACGTTATCATCGTTGATTATCACGTTAACATTGTGGACTGTCACGTTAGTATTTGATGCAATTTACGAACTGAAGGGTCTAATTGTATGCGTTTTTCGACGAGGAACTGAGTTGATTTTTGGGTGAAACTCGGGGACAAAAATACTCATTTAGCCTATTTTCCGGAGGAAATTTAACGCTGTAAAAATAAGTTTAATTGTTAAATGACTAAATGAGTGAACTTCTTCACTTGTTAAAAGAGATGGTTTTAAGATTTTGGCTTATATCACAAATTAGTATTTAAAGTATATAAACCTTTTTATTTAAGTACTTGAAGTATTTTTTGGTCAAAAAAACAAGTACCTAAAGTATATTTTTTGGTTAAATTAAGTACTTAAAGTATACTTTATGGTCAAAATAGGTATCTAAAATATATTTTTGTCAAAGTACGTACCTAAAGTATATTATTTTGTTAAAATAGATACCTAAAGTATATTTTTATATTAAAATAGGTATCTAATGTATTTTATAATCAATGTCACATGATAACTTTTATGAACCTAGATGAAAAATATATACTTTAAGTACCTATTTTGACCAAAAAAATATTTTAAGTACCTATTTTGACCAAAAAATACTTTACGTTCCTATTTTGACAAAAAAATACTTTAGGTACTTACTTTGACGGAAGAATACTTTAGGTACCTATTTTGTCCAAAAAGTATAGTTTAGGTACTTAATTTACCCAAAAAGTATACTTTAGGTACTTATTTTGACCAAAAATTATTTTAGGTACCTAAGTGAAAAGGTTGATATACTTTAGGTACTTATTTGTAATATAAGCCTAAAATTTTCTGGACAATAAAAACAGAACAGGCTCATACAGTTGTGAATATATTTCTTTTGTTGTTTCTTCATACATCCAATATAAATGCTTGAATTCACCTTAATAGCAAAAGAAATTCGAAAGACCTTGGTCCTGGGCTAAAATTATATGTTTGATTTCACATCAGTACTACCAACCTTAGAATCTATTCCAATGGGAATACAACCGGTACCACAATTTTTCAATAAATTATGTTGTAAATTTTAAACAAAAAATGCGCTTGGCTCAATAGTTGAAGTTGTTGGAATATATTGATATGTCCCTGTTTTAAAATCTCTTGCAATCATTCTCTGGTTATAAATTTTTTTATTCAATCAGACGGGGCACGTGTCACTTGCGACAGGAGGGAACAAATATATAATTATATAATTTTTTGTTAATTGTCCCGTCGTCTTTTTTGTTAGATTTTAATATTAATTGACTTTACTTAATTTGATGGTTATATATAACTAATTTATAAAAATAAAAAAAATTGTGAAAAATATTAAATTTAGTTTAAAAATATAAAAATCTTGTATCAAACTATTTAACCTAAATATTATTTTGTTAACTATGTGACAATTGTTTGATTTGGTTCAGTAGTTAAGTGTTGCTAATATTCCAAATCCTAGGTTCAAATTCCTTCGCCAATCATGTAACAAAACAATAGCTTGGCTTGTTACGGGAGTTAAACGCTGTCTTATTCCTATGTCTCTGGACTGATGCGTTTGCGGTTCCATTAACAATTAATAGCCAGTTACTTGATGGGAAATAAATTCAAAGTTTGATAACCTATTTGATAAAAGATTATAATTTAATGACCAATAGAATAATTTACCAAACTACTAACTGCCATTTCCTTTTAAAACAGTAAATAAATTCATTGAGATTTTCTAGGTGTCTTGCCATAAAGTTTTACGATACATATAAAAATATAGATTTTTATTTTTAATGCTAAATATATATACTATAAAATCATTTTATAATTTATATTTAAGATTAGTAATTATTTCTTATAATAATAGTCTTTCTAAAAGTTTTAATTTTTAATGATTAAATCTTATTTTTATGTAATTTTGGAAGTATTATTTTTATCTATAATTAAGATAGGTGTCTACTACTTGTATAGAAAACTTTTTTATTTACTAACAAATTCACCCTAAAAAATTGAATTAAACTCATTTTTTTTATCTATTTAGAAAATTAAACAAAGTAAAAATGGACTCAGAATTATCAAGTTCTCACCCCAATTTAACACGTGATTCTGCAGCAAAGTAAATTGTTGGAATTTCCAATTTGTTTAATTATTTGTCATCATAGCCGTGCAACTTGCCTTGTGTTCATAAAAAGGAATGTACAGCCGTTTCTTCGGAGGATATTCTATAAAAAAAGGGGTGGACTTAAATGAACACTATTTCTTGCATTGGTTGTTGGTTCTCCCTCAATTCTTAATTTCAGAGCACCTATATATTTTGATCATCTCTCTTCTGGGTTTGGTCAAGAATTGAATCTTCTTTTCTGGGTTAGGCTTCAATTCCTTCTTTGGTGTTTATATTGGATTCAAGTCAAGGAAATACAAAGTTGGCTTCTAAGGTTCTATCGGCTGGAAATTTGGGTTGCTTTCTTATTTATAGATTATATGAGTTTATGTTGATTGCAAAAACTCCCTGTTTATTTAGTTGATTTATTGATTATTCTGGTGTTCTTTCTGGAAAAGATCTACCTTTTTGTTGTAGCAGATTTGGTAATTCCTCTCTCTCGTTTTACTTCAAAAGGGTGCAAAGTTTGTGCTTTTGTTGCAGGTTAGCACTATCAAGATTCTTTCTTTCCTGTTCTTTTGGATTATGTTATGAAGGAATTTAACAAAAGTTTTCACTTTCTAATTGGACAGATTTCTTGAATTGTGCTGGAGCTGGGTTTAGCCTGAAAGGTTGTTTTAAGTTTTCTGTATAAAGTTGAATCTTTGAGAGGTTTGGGTTATTTAGAAGATGACAATTGGGGATATAACACCAAAGAAGGAAAGGAAGTCAAGGAGGGGTAAACATGTTGTTGATGATACAGCTCCCTTGTTGCCTAAACTACAGGATGAAGATGCTGGTTATGATGAATTTAATGGAGCTTCTTTTACTGGGGCGGTGTTCAACTTGTCAACGACAATTGTCGGCGCTGGGATCATGGCCTTACCTGCTACTGTGAAAGTTCTGGGTCTGATTCTTGGGATTGGTATGATAATCTTTATGGCATTCTTAACTAATGCGTCGATCGAGTTCTTGCTTAGGTTTAGTAGGGCTGGAAGAGCAACTTCTTATGGAAGCCTTATGGGGGATGCATTTGGAAAGTATGGAAGAATCTTTCTGCAAATCTGCGTTTTAGTCAACAACATTGGTGTTCTAATTGTTTACATGATTATTATTGGTATGACTTCCGTTTCATCGATTCTTTGACTTCCAATTGTGTTTTGAATATGAGCTCTGATCACCTTTCATGTTGAATCATTTGTTTCCTAGATTTCCCTTGCTTGATCATAATGGAAATGTGTAAATTTGCTTATGAGCTTATGATGGTTTGTTGGTTCTTGAAGGTGATGTGCTTTCTGGAACATCATCTAGTGGTGTTCACCATGCTGGTGTCCTTGAAGGGTGGTTTGGAGAACACTGGTGGAATGGGCGAACCTTTGTGCTTCTTGTTACTACACTGGGCATCTTCTCTCCATTGGCATGTTTCACGCGGATCGGTTAGTGTTTTGATTGTCCTTTAAGAATCTAGCACCAAACTTTTCCTCATCTTTTCACACTATTATAGCATTTGAACTCTCAGAACCACATACTTTTTACTTTTACCGATATAAATCTATGTTGGATAGTTTGTATTGCATGTTTATTGTTTAGTTTAGCATGTTTATCATCGGTATGTCTTCTCTATCTTGCAGATTCCTTAAGATTTACATCTGCCTTATCAGTTGCTCTGGCAGTTGTGTTTCTTGTCATCACGGTGGGAATAGCAATTGTCAAGTTATTAGGTGGAACGATACAGATGCCAAGATTGCTACCTGATGTCACCAATTTGACCTCATTCTTGGAACTATTCACTGTAGTCCCCGTTTTAGTCACTGCATATATCTGCCACTACAACGGTATGCGATCAATTTGATTCTTGATTTAGCAATGTTTTCTTTCATCATTTACGTCGTTGGACGTAATAAGATCGGCTGAATTTCTTGTGTGCATAAATTTGCAGTTCACAGCATAGATAATGAACTAGAAGACTCTACCCAGATAAAACCTGTTGTGAAAACAGCACTTTCTTTATGCTCGATTGTTTATATTATGACAAGCTTATTTGGCTTCCTTCTATTCGGTGATGCTACATTGGACGATGTGCTTTCCAACTTTGATAGTGACCTTGGCATTCCCTATAGCTCTCTCCTTAATGACGCTGTCCGTGTTAGCTATGCTGCCCACCTCATGCTTGTATTTCCCATTGTCTTCTATCCGCTTCGACTCAACATGGATGGGCTCCTATTCCCATCCGCAAGGCCGTTAGCTCTGTCTAATACGAGGTTTGCTTTTACTACTGTCGGACTCATCACAGTTATCTTCTTGGGTGCAAATTTCATCCCCAGCATCTGGGATGCATTCCAATTCACTGGAGCAACTGCCGCAGTTTGCCTTGGTTTCATTTTTCCTGCAGCTGTTACTCTCAGGTGAGTTTCTGGCCTTTAAATCCGATTAGATATCCGCAACAGTTTACTTCCCCTTCGTGCACGTTGACGACCATCTCTCTGATGCATTAGTAGACATAGTGGCTCATACATTTGGGAATGAAATACTAAAATTGAAACATCGGGGCCATAGTGCCTCAGAAATGTTATGAGAAAATAAGAGCAACATAAGGAACTCGATTTGCATTTAAAATGTTCGTTGTTAGTGTCCAATGTCTCGAGAAAAAAAATCGATATTTCTGTCAATTATCCAAAATATTGAGATGTTACCACTGGCTAGGCTTTCTCATTTCTCATAATTGGTATTGCTGATAGAGCATGAAGAAGAAACACCTTTTCCAGTTTTTCTTTGCTCCTGCCCCTGTTTCGGTTTATCTTTGTTTGGTTTAAGCTCTTATTTGAGTTGCTTGTTCTCAATAGACTTGTTGTAAGCTGGCTTTCGTCTATTGATTTATTCCGAACATAGAGTTACATTAAACCATTTTCGATTGGCATTCAGGGATCGCCACTCTATAGCAACAAAGAAGGACAAGATCTTGGCTCTTTTCATGATCGTGCTTGCTGTATTCTCGAACATGGTTGCCGTATATAGTGATGCCCTTGCCCTGTTTGAGAAGAATCCTGGAACAGGACCCAGGGAGTGATTTCTCTGGAGAGGAGAGATGGTCGTGTTTCCCTTGGAGATTACCTGATTTATGGCATCATTCGAGGTGTAGTTTGAAGATATGTGTTTTCAAAGGAGGTTTGATAAGCTGTTTAATAAGATGAACATGGACTTCTTCCAATCTGCATCCTGTCGGAGACTTTAAATCAAGTTGTAAAATTTCAAATATAACGTAATCTTCTTGTTGAGAGATTTGTCCACCAAGTTTGTCTTTTATTTATGGATTTTTTATTTTATTTTTATTTCTTGATTTTGTTGAGGGCATTCAAACCTCAAGTCTCATTACAGAGATGTACGGAACCATCAATTTCAAGCACCATTTTCAAAAGTTATAAAATACTTGCAGTAACATTCAATTGAATCATTAAATCTCCTCGTTATACTCTTCGAATTAGCAGTTTTCCAGAAAATCATTTGCAACTAAAAGAGAAAATTACCATCCTTGAAAATGGCTTTTCTTAAAGTTTATCTTTTAATTGAATGCTTTACTTACTCATATACATTATCTTGAGCTTGTACTAATTACATGACATTACCTAATAAAATAATGGGGTTTGAGTGGAGGTAGGAAACTAACATGTTAACTGTACAACTGTAACCAATCCTCCAAAGTTACACGGAAATTTGCAGAAGTACTGAAGCCATACACCCCATCAACATCTTTCACAATATTATACAGTGTAAAGCAGCAACTCCTTACTGGGATTTCATTTTTTGGTGATAGAATTCAACGCTTCTGCCCATCGTGCACTCGGTAACAGAGAGAACCACCATAGGTAGCACAAAGCATGGGGTTGCTCTAAGGTCTAGGCTCGGATGAAGATGCGGCCAAGATACGAGATTAGTTGAAGAAATAGGGTGAGTCTAACACGTCCCTTAGATCAAAATCTCCCCTTTCAGGTAGGGGAGGGAAACACAATGTAGGGAAAGACCCCTGAAAGCTTTCCAACAACTGAAAAAAAAATTTGCCAAAAGAATAACAATTATAAATAATGAGGTGAGGAAACAACACTATTCTGCAGAAACTTTATATAAATTCAATGTCAGAGGGCAAAAGAAGTTTGAAACTTTCAAATAATATCAACTAGTGTCTATTTTGATGGACCAGTCCAGTGAAAAGGGAAGGGGATCAGGGAGCAGTGCAGTGAGGAGAACAAAGCATCCCATTGCATGGGTAAAGATCCCATCCATTACTTTCCAATGCATGAATCATTCTTATTCATATGTATAGAACCCATTTGTGAATATGTAAATTGATCATATGGATGGTGATTGAACTTGTATTGGATAGTTATGGATAAATAAGCAATGGAGGAGGCTTTTAATCATGCCACTCACGAAATACAAGTTTAAAGCTTCATCCTTGGATGGTCTTAATCTAGTTATGGAAGAGATTTGTAGACAGTGAAAATTTAAGCCAAATTACAATGCACAAAAGAAAAAACAGGGGGTAAAAAAGTTAGGACACTTACATTCTCCAATATTGGTTTTTCGTAGAGTTCAATAAATTTTTCTCTTAGTATCCTGTTCATTTGATCCACATCACTTGCATGTGTCCAGTATGAATCATGAACTCCTGTAAACAGATATATAGCAGTATAGTATCTTGAAATTTAACCATAAGAATGAGAATATAGGATACCAAAATACCATGAAAAGAAGTACAGTACCTGCAAAGGTTAAGCCTGCCTTTTTACAGGCAACCGCAGTCATCATCATATGAGAGCCATCCAGGGAGTGAACAAAATTTGGTGGGAAAGCTGTCCTCTGTCGTTTGACCATTATCTATTACAGAAAATTTGGTGAACGATTAGCCAAACTTCATACAACATGAAGTTATTGTACAATGTTAAATTTATTAGGGTGAAGCTAATACGGGCATCATGTTATGGAATTTAAACAGCTGAACATTGGCAAAGCAATTCACGTGGTTAATCAATTTCAGAAATCAAGATAAGAGGAATTCATACAACACAATCTAAATGTTACATTTATTTGTACAAAATTCTAGATCAAATTCTATGCAAAAAAATATAGGGTTATAAGGTCAGCTATACAATAAATCTCAATCTCACTCTAAATCCAAATTTCACAAGGACATGGTTGGGTAAGCAAGCAGCAAGCTATCCTGCCTGTCCCTATTTAAGAACCAGTATCATAACAGTTAACCTATTAAGCACAAATTCCTCTGGCGACTACCAAGAAAAAATGATAAAGTTAGCCCCATTGCAAAAAGAAAAGGTGGCTCATATATGATAATAAACCAGCGGTAAAGCTCGGTGATATGAGTAAAAAGAAAAAAAAAACAGTAAACAAAAGAAATAAGGCTGAACAAACGAGTAGGAAAGAAGATGGAACTCAAGAAAAAACTTAGGGTTAAAGGAAATCTCTAGTTTTCTTTTAATTCAAAGAAAATAATAATGATCAGTTGTGGCTGTAATATTTTTACAGCTTATTTATACTAGGGTTGCAAAGATATTTTAATACTAGCCCTAGATTTAAAACATAGGAAACTTATAATCCTAGCTATCCAAAATATCTCTAATATTTAATAAAACTGAAATAAATAAATATTATAATAATTCCTGCATCACTTACATCTAACATAAGAGGGTAACTTGTGTTTCTTTTTAACTAACAATCCAGTGATTCTGGTATTAATCCTTTCAGTCATCAAACCGGGTTGTATTGTAATTTTCATTTGTGCTGTGTTCAGTGATTTACCAAAGCTAGGGCATCCAGACTTCAGCAAGTACTATCTAAAATATACAGAAGCATAAACCATAAAATTGAGATAGTGTCAGTTAGTATGCATAACCGTGTGTTGTAGGAGTTTTAGATAGAGTAGGAGTTGTATGTTATCTTTACTTTATCTTAACTAGTAGTTTGAATTTAAATTTGATCTTTGTAAAGGATAAAAGTCTTATCCTATAGGTTAACCACTTGGTGTTAAACACCTCTGTAAAAGTCTATATAATAGACTCTCTTTCACTAATGAATAATAAGAAAAAGAGTACAGTGAAAAACTCTGTTTCTCACATGGTATCAGTTTAGGAGCCGATCCTATCTCTCTCGTTTTCTCCTTTGCTTAATTTCCATGGCTTTTTTCGAAACCACCACATCAGAAATTAGTTCCCAAAATAACCCTCGTGCATCTGAATTTCAGATCTCAGATGCCTCTCTTTCCCCAATCACATCCTACAAACTAAATGGGAACAATTACCTTCAACAATTTTTTGGCCATCTCACCTCTAAATCTTCCACAACTGCCTTATCAGCTAGTGAAGGTAGAATTTCCTGTTTGGCCACTTCAAATCCTCTATCCTGGATTATAGATTCTGGTGCCTCTGACCATATGACAGGCAACCTTCAGCTATTTCGCACCTTTAACCATTGCAACTCTAAAACCTCCATCAAGGTTGTTGTTAGTTAGTATGCATAACCATGTGTTGTAAGAGTTTTAGATAGAGTAGGAGTTGTATGTTATCTTTACTTTATCTTAACTAGTAGTTTGAATTTTAAATTTGATCTTTGTAAAGGATAAAAGTCTTATCCTATAGGTTAACCACTTGGTGTTAAACACCTCTGTAAAAGTCTATATAATAGACTCTCTTTCACTAATGAATAATAAGAAAAACACAGAGAAAAACCTTGTTTCTCACATGGTATCAGTTTAGGAGCCGATCCTATCTCTCTCGTTTTCTCCTTTGCTTAATTTCCATGGCCTTTTTCGAAACCACCACATCAGAAATTAGTTCCCAAAATAACTCTCGTGCATCTGAATTTCAGATCTCAGATGCCTCTCTTTCCCCAATCACATCCTACAAACTAAATGGGAACAATTACCTTCAACAGTTTTTTGGCCATCTCACCTCTAAATCTTCCACAACTGCCTTATCAGCTAGTGAAGGTAGAATTTCCTGTTTGGCCACTTCAAATCCTCTATCTGGATTATAAATTCTGGTGCCTCGACCATATGACAGCAACCTTGGCTATTTCGCACCTTTAACCATTGCAACTCTAAAACCTCCATCAAGGTTGTTGAGATGGGTCTCTGTCCCAAGTAAAAGGAAGTGGCACTATTCAAGTGGGTGATAAACTGGTTTTGCCTCATGCTATATGTTCCTAATCTTGCCTACAACTTGTTATCAGTTAGTAAGTTAGTTCAAGATACTAAATGTGATGCTCACTTTGGAATTAATGGGTGTGTATTTCAGAGCAGGGCTCGAAGAAGGTGATTGGCGGTGCTAGGCTATCCAATGGTCTCTATATCCTTGATGAATTACCACCTTTGATTTCTTGATTTCACATTGTTTTAAGACTTCATCTTCTTCTTTAAGTAACCCTGATGATATTATGTTGTGGCATCTTAGGCTAGGACATCCAAATTTTGTGTATCTTTCAAAATTGTTTCCCAAGTTATTTAGCAATAAAAAGCCTCATTCTTTTAATTGTGAAGTATGTCAAATTGCTAAACATACTAGGCAAACATATGCTCCTTCCTCATTTACACCCACATCTCCTTTTCTATAATCCACAGTGATATTTGGGGTCCATCTAAGGTAAAAAGCATGCAGGTCTAGGTGGTTTATTACCTTTATTGATGACTATTCTAGGACTACTTGGACTTTCTTAATGAGGGAAAAGGCGAAGTTGCGTCAATTTTCAAAACTTTCTATCAAATGATTGAAAAGCAGTTTGACAAACGTATTAAGGTTGTGAGGAGTGATAATGGGAGTGAATACCTTAGTCAATCTCTTGGGTGTTTTTTTTTGGGAAAAAGGCATTTTCCATCTTACTTCTGTGTCAATACTCCACAACAAAATGGTGTTGCCGAAAGAAAAAAACAGACATCTACTAGAGGTTACGAGGTCTCTTCTTTTTTCAGCCAAAGCACCTAAATATCTTTGGGGAAGCCTTACTTACGCCACCTACCTTATCAACAGAATGCCCAATAAAACCTTGGGTTTTGCAGTACCAATGTAAGTCTTATTCAAACATTTTCCTCACTTTAAACCACTTTCATACATTTCTTCCTCTTAGGGTATTTGGCTGCAGACTGACTTTTGTTCATGTGCATGATAAAAATAGAAGTAAGTTGGACCCTAAATCAATCAGGTGTGTGTTTATAGGATATTCCTCTAGTCAAAAGGGTTACAAATGCTATTCTCCTATTTCTAAAAAGACATGTGTCTCTTTTGATGTCACTTTCTTTGAGGATAAACCATATTTTTTTGGACTGAACTTCGTGGGGGGAGGAAAATGAGGAATTTCAACCCTTTATTCCTCCACCTTCCATCATTTCTCCTCTACTGGACATTCCTTTCATATCCTATCCACAAACCACGTAAACAGAAAATACTATGCCGATGTAAATGCACTCTCCTCATACCAACAAATCACCAAGTCCTTGTACAACACCTCTTCCAAAGACCTAGGGCTGTAGCACAAATTTCCCCTACTACTGGTGCATTCAAATGACAGATGATCAATTTAAGGTGTATACCGGGAGAAGAAGAGCCCCTAATGAAGTAAATAACCAACCTAGCACTTGTCAAGAACCGGACTCAAGTCCCTGTTTGCTGCTGAACCGGGCTTAAAATCGCCATCTTATCGAGATTGAAGGTAACATTCCTCCTCAAGATTCTAGTGACCTTGATGACTTTCCTATTGCTATTAGAAAGGGAGTAAGAAAATGTACTATGCACCCAATTAACAAATTTGTTGCCTATGGTAAACTTCAGCCCAATTTTAAGGCCTTTCTGACCGACCTAAGCGAAAATGTGATTCCTAAAAGCAAGAGAGGAGGCCTTGAAGAATCCCAAATGGAAGAAAGTCATCGAGGAAGAAGTAAGGGCACTTGAGAAAAATGAGACATGGTGTTTGACAGATCTACCAGAGGGAAAGAGGGCTGTTGGATGCAAGTGGGTTTTCACTATCAAGTACAACTCAGATGGGAGCATTGAGAGGTATAAGGCAAGGCTGGTGGCTAAAGGTTTTACACAATCCTATGGGGTGGATTATCAAGAAACCTTTGCACCAGTGGCTAAATTGAATACTATTAGAATCTAACTGTCCATAGCTGTAAACAAGGACTGGAAATTACACCAACTAGACATCAAAAATGCCTTTCTCAATGGGAGTCTCGAGGAGGAAGTATATATGCAAATACCACCTGGTCTAGAAGGTAAAACAGCTAGAAATATAGTGTGCAAACTCAACAAATCACTGTATGGACTTAAACAATCTCCAAGGGCCTGGTTTGAGAGGTTTGCAAAGGCTATGGTAAAGAATGGATTCAAACAAAGTCAGGTGATCACACCTGTTCGTAAAGGTTACAAAGAAGCTGGTAAAATAACCTTATTAATTGTGTATGTTGATGACATAATTATTACAGGGGATGATAGTACAGAAATTGAGAATTTGAAGATTGTTCTTGCCCGAGAATTTGAAACAAAGTACTTGGGGAGTCTAGGGTATTTTCTGGGTATGGAAGTAGGAAGGTCAAGAGAAGGTTTAGTCATCAATCAAAGGAAGTACATCCTAGATCTTCTTACGTAAACTGGGATGCTTGGATGCAGCCCCACCGAGACACCCATGGACCCGGGGTTGAAGTTCAACAAAGAGGAAGCTGGTAATCCGGTTGACAAAGAATCCTATCAACGGTTAGTTGGAAAACTAATTTATCTTTCTCTAACAAGGCCGGACATTGCCTACTCGGTGAGTGTTATAAGCCAGCACATGAGTGATCCTCGAGAAGAACATTTGGAGGCGATTAATGAAGTGCGAGGTACCTAAAATTCACACAGTCTTTGGGCTAATTTTCAAGAAAATTCCGCATGAACAATGAAGGTATACACAGTTCAAGCTGGGCGGGAGAGCTCAGCGATAGAAGGTCGGTTAGTGGATATTGTGCTTATGTTTGGGGCAACTTGGTTACTTGGAGAAGCAAAAAGCGGTGTGGTGTCAAGGAGTAGTCTTTGAGGCGGAATTTAGAGCATTAGCTCTTGGAATATGTGAAGGAATGTGGATAAAGAGGCTTCTCAAAGAGCTGGAGTTGGATGAAAAGACTGAGTTCGAGATCTATAGTGACAGCCAATCAGCAATGAGTATTGCTAAGAATCCAGTGCAACATGACAGAACCAAACGCATTGAAATAGATAGGCACTTTATCTATGAGAAAGTGAATGGTGGTATTGCACAGCTAAACTATATTCCTACCAGAAGCCAGATAGCTGACATCTTTACTAAGGCACTTCCAAGAGTTATTTTTGATGAGTTCACATCCAAACTGGGTATATACAACATATACACAGTTTGAGGGGGAGTGTTAGTTAGTATGCATAACCGTGTGTTGTAGGCGTTTTAGATAGAGTAGGAGTTGTATGTTATCTTTACTTTATCTTAACTAGTAGTTTGAATTTTAAATTTGATCTTTGTAAAGGATAAAAGCCTTATCCTATAGGTTAACCACTTGGTGTTAAACACCTCTGTAAAAGTCTATATAATAGACTCTCTTTCACTAATGAATAATAAGAAAAACACAGAGAAAAACTCTGTTTCTCACAGTTGCAGATGGGTCTCTGTCCCAAGTAAAAGGAAGTGGCACTATTCAAGTGGGTGATAAACTGGTTTTGCCTAATGTGCTATATGTTCCTAATCTTGCCTACAACTTGTTATCAGTTAGTAAGTTAGTTCAAGATACTAAATGTGATGCTCACTTTGGAATTAATGGGTGTGTATTTGAGAGCAGGGCTCGAAGAAGGTGATTGTGGTGCTAGGCTATCCAATGGTCTCTATATCCTTGATGAATTACCACCTCGATTTCTTGATTTCACGTTGTTTTAAGACTTCATCTTCTTCTTTAAGTAACCCTGATGATATTATGTTGTGGCATCTTAGGCTAGGACATCCAAATTTTGTGTATCTTTCAAAATTGTTTCCCAAGTTATTTAGCAATAAAAAGCCTCATTCTTTTAATTGTGAAGTATGTCAAATTGCTAAACATACTAGGCAAACATATGCTCCTTCCTCATTTACACCCACATCTCCTTTTTCTATAATCCACAGTGATATTTGGGGTCCATCTAAGGTTAGAAGCTTGTCTGGGTCTAGGTGGTTTATTACCTTTATTGATGACTATTCTAGGACTACTTGGACTTTTTTAATGAGGGAAAAGGCGGAAGTTGGGTCAATTTTCAAAACTTTCTATCAAATGATTGAAAATCAGTTTGACAAATGTATTAAGGTTGTGAGGAGTGATAATGGGAGTGAATACCTTAGTCAATCTCTTGGGTGTTATTTTCGGGAAAAAGGCATTTTCCATCTTACTTCCTGTGTCAACACTCCACAACAAAATGGTGTTGCCGAAAGAAAAAACAGACATCTACTAGAGGTTACGAGATCTCTTCTTTTTTCAGCCAAAGCACCTAAATATCTTTGGGGGGAAGCCTTACTTACTGCCACCTACCTTATCAACAGAATGCCCAATAAAACCTTGGGTTTTGCAGTACCAACAGAAGTCTTATTCAAACATTTTCCTCACTTTAAACCACTTTCATCTGTTCTTCCTCTTAGGGTATTTGGCTGCACAACTTTTGTTCATGTGCATGATAAAAATAGAAGTTGGACCCTAAATCAATCAGGTGTGTGTTTATAGGATATTCCTCTAGTCAAAAGGGTTACAAATACTATTCTCCTATTTCTAAAAAGACCTATGTCTCTTTTGATGTCACTTTCTTTGAGGATAAACCATATTTTGCGTGCATTGAACTTGAGGGGAGAAAAATGAGGAATTTCAGCCCTTTGTTCCTCCACCTTCCATCATTTCTCCTCTACCAGACATTCCTTTCATATCCTATACTGAAACCACCAGAACAGAAAATACTATGCCGACAAAAATACACTCTCCTCATACCAACAATTCACCAAGTCCTTGTACAACACCTCTTCCAGCACCTAGGGCTATAGCACAAATTTCCCCTACTTCTGTGCATTCACAAATGACAGATGATCAATTTAAGGTGTATACCGGAGAAGAAGAGCCCTAATGAAGTAAATAACCAGCCTAGCACTTGTCAAGAACCAGACTCAAGTCCTGTTGCTGCTGAACCGGGCTTAAATCCTGCTACTGTCGAGATTGAAGGTAACATTCCTCCTCAAGATTCTAGTGACCTTGGTGACTTTCCTATTGCTATTAGAAAGGAGTAAGAAAATGTACTATGCACCCAATTAACAAATTTGTTGCCTATGGTAAACTTCAGCCCATTTTAAGGCCTTTCTGACCAGCCTAAGCAAGTGTGTGCAGATTCCTAAAAAAGCAGTGGATGAGGCCTTGAAGAATCCTAAATGGAAGAAAGTCATCGAGGAAGAAGTAAGGGCACTTGAGAAAAATGAGACATGGTGTTTGACAGATCTACAGAGGGAAAGAGGGCTGTTGGATGCAAGTGGGTTTTTCTTGTCAAGTACAACTCGGATGGGAGCATTGAGAGGTATAAGGCAAGGCTGGTGGCTAAAGGTTTTACACAATCCTATGGGGTGGATTATCAAGAAACCTTTGCACCAGTGGCTAAACTGAATACTATTAGAATCTTACTGTCCATAGCTGTAAACAAGGACTGAAAATTACACCAACTAGACATCAAAAATGCCTTTCTCAATGGGAGTCTCGAGGAGGAAGTATATATGCAAATACCACCAGCTCTAGAAGGTAAAACAGCTAGAAATACAGTGTGCAAACTCAACAAATCACTGTATGGACTTAAACAATCTCCAAGGGCCTGGTTTGAAAGGTTTGCAAAGGCTATGGTAAAGAATGGATTCAAACAAAGTCAGGCTGATCACACCCTGTTCAGAAAGGTTACAGCAACTGGTAAAATAACCTTATTAATTGTGTATGTTGATGACATAATTATTACAGGAAGTAGGAAGGTCAAGAGAAGGTTTGAAACAAAGGACTTGGGGAGTCTAAGGTATTTTCTGGGTATGGAAGTAGGAAGGTCAAGAGAAGGTTTAGTCATCAATCAAAGGAAGTACATCCTAGATCTTCTTATAGAAACTGGGATGCTTGGATGCAAGCCAGCCGAGACACCCATGGACCCAGGGTTGAAGTTCAACAAAGAGGAAGCTGGTAATCCAGTTGACAAAGAATCCTATCAACGGTTAGTTGGAAAACTAATTTATCTTTCTCTAACAAGGCCAGACATTGCCTACTTAGTGAGTGTTATAAGCCAGCACATGAGTGATCCTCGAGAAGAACATTTGGAGGCAGTTAATGTAAATCTCGAGGTACCTAAAATTCACACAGTCTTTGGGCTAATTTTCAAGAAAATTCCGCATGAGCAGTGAAGGTATACACAGATTCAAGTCTGGGGGGAGAGCTCACTAATAGAAGGTCGGTTAGTGGATATTGTGCTTATGTTTGGGGCAACTTGGTTACTTGGAGAAGCAAAAAGCGGTGTGGTGTCAAGGAGTAGTCTTTGAGGCAGAATTTAGAGCATTAGCTCTTGGAATATGTGAAGGAATGTGGATAAAGAGGCTTCTCAAAGAGTGGAGTTGGATGAAAAGGCGAGTTCGAGATCTATAGTGAGTGACCAATCAAGCAATGAGTATTGCTAAAAATCCAGTGCAACATGACAGAACCAAATGCATTGAAATAGATAGGCACTTTATCTATGAGAAAGTGAATGGTGGTATTATACAGCTAAACTATATTCCTACGAAGCGGATAGCTGACATCTTTACTAAGGCACTTCCAAGAGTTATTTTTGATGAGTTCACATCCAAACTGGGTATATACAACATATACACAGTTTGAGGGGGAGTGTTAGTTAGTATGCATAACCGTGTGTTGTAGGCGTTTTAGATAGAGTAGGAGTTGTATGTTATCTTTACTTTATCTTAACTAGTAGTTTGAATTTAAATTTGATCTTTGTAAAGGATAAAAGTCTTATCCTATAGGTTAACCACTTGGTGTTAAACACCTCTGTAAAAGTCTATATAATAGACTTTCTTTCACTAATGAATAATAAGAAAAAGAGTACAGTGAAAAACTTTGTTTCTCACAGATAGGTTAATGTACCTTTTCAGTTTCACGTTGCAGAGTCAAAACCTGAAGGGAGGTCTTTATCTGCCAATTCCACAGAAAGAAACTAAAATGAGTAAAATTAGTGTTCTTAAATTTAATAGTTATCAGGAAAGTCAT
The DNA here is from genome assembly GCA_019671005.1 of Hibiscus mutabilis. NCBI lineage: Eukaryota > Viridiplantae > Streptophyta > Magnoliopsida > Malvales > Malvaceae > Hibiscus > Hibiscus mutabilis. Next base: position 38,137,496 of record CM033723.1, read on the forward strand.
CCCTGTTTTGGTAATGAAGATATTAGCAGATTCTAAGTTTTCACAAAAAATAACATTCAGCTCCAATACTCACAAGATGCCTTCCTAACTCTCGGTATGGTTGTACAACAGGAAGTCCAAGTGGAGTAGTCCAGCTCACTGGCTGATTTTCAGATGCAATAATCTGTTCATATTCAACATTTTAAGCTAAAAGCCATCCACTAAATTTTTAAGTGTAGCAAATATAAAATTGGAGAAATTCAAGCAGGGAGAAAGTGACAAGAGGGGTTAGAGACACCTTTGCACATTCACCAAGCCAGCTCATGATAGCACGTGCAGCTTGAAACATCTCACCTAAGGCAGTTAACGTTGTCTATTCGAAAAAAAAAACAAAACAAGATTTTATCATTAAATTGAGTGCAGGTGTAAGTATAATTTCATTTATAGAAACTAATTGAAGCTGAAGTAGAAGCTCAGCATTCCTTACCTTAGCAGCATAACAAGAAGCAATAAAGAGCTCTTTGTCGTCGATAATTACACCACGTTCCTTCAACCTCCTCTTGATTTGATCTCGTGCCCCGATATAAGTTACACCATAGACTGAGGTCATCACTGTCTGCTTCACCAATTTCCTGTCCACCTAGTTAATAAATTTTTTGGGCATCAGAATCAACTACCATGTAAATTAGCATCCAGTCAAGATGGACATGAATTCAGCAAGTTCCCAATGCCATGCTTGCCTTATAATGATTATAGTGCACAAGAAAGAAACAAAGTTGCACATTTTTTGGCAGACTAATATTTTTGCAAATATCATACAAGGAACCCATACCTGGTTAACCAATATTTTTGCAAGCGATGCATCTGGAAAAACTGCTGGATCCTTATGTGCATCAATCAGCGTGCTATCAAGCACTCTACATTCAGAATAAGTTCTTTGGTTATTATATTGTTACATAAAACTAAACAAAGAATATGCATAAAATGAAAAGTATAGCATAATCATCCTGCCGGATATCCACCAATAAATGTGCATTGCAGCATTCAATATTAACTTGTCACCAGTTCTTCATTTTAAGTGGTAAAAATGCAATTGAGTACCAAATCTTTTAAGCTGAACAAAACTAAATACAGTTGTTCTCTTATGGCAAACTGAAATCTACAAAGAAAGTTGAACTTTTCATCTATTAGTTGAAGAATAACTCTGTTATCTCCCTTCTCAAAAGTTGCATAAGAACAATCATTTCAAAAGATTTTCTCCCAAAGTACACAGCAGGGAAACATGTTTTTCTCTTTCTATTCACTTCTTACTGCAGGTTCTCGAGGAGGAATTGCAGTCATGGAGAACTCAAACCCGAGGATTAGGATCAATCAATCATTAAAAGGTTTTTCTAGAACCAACATAAAACTGGCTTACCTAGCAGCTATTCCTGAGTAAACATCTGCTGGTTTTTCACCTGCAATCAGATTGACTGCAGCTGCTCCCAACTGTAAGTCAAGTTTCAAAACCAAAATCATAAGCAGAAACAAAAGACATAAAACTTCAACCATGATTTCTGACTTATGAAAAGGATACCTTGTCTCTTCCAAGTGCAGCATAGTGTTGTAAACCGTTGCAGGAACCATCCTACAGGAAGGCAATAAAAAAGAAACAGTTACGGAATCAGCTTATAGGCTAAATGAGCAAGAAGCTGGTGGAAGTTGAGAGGAAAGAAGAATTGTCATTGTATATAAAAATGGAGGTAGGATATATTATCCATAAAATTAAACATGAACTCAAAATATTCCTCATTCCATGTAAAATTAATCAAATTGAAGGGAACATTTTTAGCAAGTCACTAAACAGCATAGTAGAAAGGAACAAAAAAGGTTCCACGCAGCTTAGCAAATAGAAACCTAAAAAATAAAGAAAACCGCAGGTACATTTCTATAGGCATACGAATGGAACAGTTTGATATTCCATCATGTACCTCAATTACACATGGTTTGTTCTTTTCTGTTTATTCAAGTCTCTGTGCATGTGCATATGCATATGTTAGTATGGCTATCAAAAAAGTATGTCTGTCTAAATGGCATATATATACTGACAACCTATAGATGAACTACTCAATTCATCTAGTTCCTCTTATGAATGATCTTGTCTAATAATTATGCGGACAGAATATTGGGGCATTAGGGGGTGGGGGATAAAAGAAGGAACCTGATGCACAGGTATATGTGAAACAAATGTCTCAGGGGAGGGGCATCTTAAAGCTTCAGTGAGATCAATGCACACAGCTAAGCACTGAAATGGATCTTCTGCTTTTAACCACCAGCGTCTTCCTTCAAGTGGTTTGTCCGCAGAGTCGTATATATCATCCAGATGATTCTCAGTGAAAGCCAATCGACCCTCAAGAGACAGTTTATCCACCCCACCAGCATATAGATTTGCAAGATGTATTTTCAGCCAGTGTAAGCCAGATATTCCAAGAGGGCGACCCTCAGCAAACTCCAAAATACCCCGACAAAGATCTGAGCCAAGATGATTCAAATAGGGGTGCATGGGATATGCGCGCCCTCGAAAATCGAGATTGTGTGGGTAGTAGAATCCTTCTTCATCTTTCATTTTCCTAGATACCTAATCACAGTTTTAAAGAGTTGGTAAGTCCGATTTTGTAATATACAAACATACTCGCAGCATATATATAAAGGTCAAGAGAAAAATACAGCAAGTTTAAGCTCTATATCACAACGCTGTGAATGCCTCTCTCTGTTTTCCTTTTTTACAGATTTGACTTTCCACTTCCATTTCCTAAGCAATGCTTCATCCTCCGTATCCGGCTTTTCTGGTAAGGGAACCTGCAATGTTTGAGGATTACAATTTCCACAATCTCAGGAAATAAATATAACTGGAAACAAAACCACACTGAACTTAACATCATCCTCAATGACCATAAAATATACAATGCAATAAGTAGCCAAAAAGTGCAAGTGTTCAAAAAAAAGAGGTGAAAATACATATATAAAAAAAGATGCAGTAGCTCACATCATTGCGGTCTACCATATCAGCAAGACGGCCTCCACTAGTCCATATTCTATCTACAACACTAAGAACCCGCTTATTTATCCTCCACTTTGTATATCCAAGCGTATCCAATGCCTAGCATGTTAATTACATAGATCAAGTTCATTGCAAAAACACAAGCTAAGCAAATGAAATAAGTGCCACCAATTGAGCCAGTAGTCAGGACTGGCATCCCATGGCAGAATACCATGAAGTTAAGATTTTTAAAAAAATTCAACCTCAAAGATTTGTTTTAGCTGGTCCCTAGGGGTTCTCTTGACAGCTTCTCGTTGCTGTTTAGATCCATGTGTGCGCATAATGTAGGAAGGTAAGAACAAGTATGCTCCTTTGTCGTAGCTACAAAAGGGAAAAAAGATAGTGGTTACCAACATAGTAATATTAACATAAATAAATAATCGCAAACTAATTAATAGAAAAAGAAAAGCTAGTTTTTCAAAATGACAGAGATTCACCCAGTTTAATCTAGTGAAGCATGTTGTGGAATCAGTCTATCGTGGAAAAATTAACTTTATCGTTTAAAAATTCTCTGAACATATATTTCATACATTTTATTTTGACTGGAACACAAATGATTTATACTCTAATTTTTTAGTCTCAAAAACAAAAAACCCAAACTGATAATCTCCACCAGCAAGAATTGCCAGCTCTAGTTGTCCCAGTTCAGCATCCTAAGCCTGTATAATCCAAGTTAGTGGTTACAGGCAGCACCAAGCTTATTTGACCTCATTAAATACCTCAAATTTTGAATATTTATAAGAGTTCCAATTGCATAACCACCAAAGCATTGACTATAGTAAGGCTCTACATAACCAGGAAACTGAGAAGCAACCTCATGTATCAGAACCATCTATATTTTAGATATGTCACTGTATTTTCTCAGAACTTGACAGATAGCTTTAATGAAAATTACCAAAAACCTTAATCCAAGGGAAAATCAAGCTACAATCTTGAGTCTTGACATGAAACTGAAAACAACATACCCTGTCCACTTGACTGGGGGCACCAACATTGGCATATAAGGAATCACCATGTGCCTTGCCTGTGTAAGAAAGAATTAAAGAATAGGTTCACGCTTTCTTCCGTGAGATATTTGAAAAACAAACTAGTGCATCAAGGTAGCTACTATACTCGGTCAATAACACAGACAACAATAAAAAAGAGAAAAAAGGGTCGGAAACTATTAACCCTTACTTAAGTTTTAGATTCTAGATGCTTGTTTACTAGTCATCCTAGGGAATTTTACATGGATCTAACAACTTAAATAACAAAAGAATAACAAACCGTAATAAATCATCTATAGAAAGGATTATAACCCATATACTTACAGTTCTCTCAACCCTTAGCGAATTAGCGGGTCACATTCAATAACGTGAACAACTTAAATAACAAAAGAATAACAAACTGCAATAAATCATCCATAGAAAGGATTATAACCTATACTTACAGTTCGCTCAAGCCCTCTGCGAACTAGCGGGTCACATTCAATAACACCATATCTTCTGCCAGTTTTCCTGCAGGAAGAAATGCCCGAAAATAAGTTAAGATAAACACATCAATCTGAAGTTACCACAAAGAGTGTTAACCAATCAAAATATAGAAATTAATCCTTACTTGTTTTCTTTTACTAAAGTTTTGAAAGAATGCACAAATGCAGGACGGATATCTGGTGGAGTATCAGCTAACTGATCAGATGGAGGCTGTATATAAGCAGTTCGCATCAATAACTCGATAAGATGGCATCCAACCTGGGAAAAATAGCAGAGATCACAATTTTAAAAATCATGTGATTAAGGAAAAGTGACGTTTCATCAGAGATTACATGAAATTAGATGGACCTTAGCCTTAGCATCCTGTCCCCAGGGTTTTGTGTCGTCCTGCCCCTTCACTATGTGCCTCACTGCTGGTAGCTTTTGCTTCTTTATCAAATTGGTCACCTTTTTCCTTAACCTCTCTTGTTCCTTAATTGCAGCACCAGATTCATTTCCTTTATCTTCATCCTCTTTATCAGCCTTTTTTCTCTTTGTTTTCTCCAAGAAATTGTGTATTCTAACCTAACCTTACAGAAAGGCTTATGAATTAATGCTAGATTTCAAGGAAAAACAAGGGGTTGGTCTGGACTAAGTAAAGCAGGTCCAAGGAATACTGCATCATCTAGTGTCACACAAGTAAAAGATGAAACAAAGAAAAGAAAAGAAAAGAAAAGAAAAAATGACAGAGACAAATGCAGTGTTGGAGTCCAAGCCACATAAAACTTGCGGTAACCAAGAAATGATGCATGTATATGGGTTCAAACATTAAAAAAAGAAAAGAGAGAGAAGAAGAAATGGAATCATGTCTGATAAGGAAAACAAATGGTGCACTGAAGTCACAAGCAAAGGTATGATGTATCAACACAGAATGTCCATTTTATTTAGAACAACTGCAAGATCTTAGTTTGGTATGTCTAATCATCTTATCAAGATAATGGCTAATAAAATAAATTAAAAGAGAAAAACAAAGTTGATAATGTATTTGACGGATAGAAAATTGTCATTGTTTTATTATGCTTCAGTTTACTTGCCCAGGTTTTAAAAAATGTTGAATAACCTCCAAAAACTTAGGCCATCTCAAATTACAAAACAATTTGTCAGCAAACATCAGATGAGAGAATCAGTAGACTTTAAATTCAGAATAACCCAACATCTTAAACCATGCCAAAACATACAAATTTAAACAAACACAATAACAGCACTCTTCTCCTATTTGAGAGAGAGAGAGAGAGAGACCTTTAAAGATCTATTGCTTGCAACACCACAACATATGAGTTTCTTTCACAATTTTAATTGAACTACCATCCAAGTCGTCAGCATTCTTTCAGCTTTAGGTTTGGCATTCTAACAACTCATGGTTCATTTAAAAAGAAAAGTTCAGATACTAGATACTATTTTTCCTCTCAGTGTCTATTATGTCTATAAAAGTTTACTTTTTACTGTCGATACCTCTAAGAGTTCACGTGAAATAACTATAACAACACGTGAATTTGTTCAACCAAACAACTGGTGAAACATCTCCTGATAAAATAAACAATAGGCTTCCAATCAAGCACGTAGCTCTACAAAAAAAAAAAAACAAAAAACAAATGCCATAACATATGAAAACAAATAGAGAGAACAGAAAATAGAGAAAAGAATAGAGAGAAATTGTTCAAAAAAATAGAGAGAAAAGAAGCAATCCATGTCACCCACCTCCTGCTCAATGGCATCACCTATCAGGCAAGCAGCCTGCACGACCCGGGCACATCCATGTTCCCCTCCAGTCATCAGCAACCCCATCAACTTATGCATTGTGATGACTGCCGTCATATCAGCCGGCAACTGGTCCAAGTAAGCAGCATATCCCGCCCTAAGTTTCCCTAACCTATACAACTCTTGCTCCTTAATAATAGCATCCCGAAAAGGCTCAAACCAACCAAGAAACAAAGATTTCATATATGGCAAATTGGGTGCCAATTTCTGCTCACACATATCACTCAAAAGTTCCCTATACTCATTTGCAGCTTGCTCCCACGCCTCGGTCTCGATCTTCACTTGCCTGCTTTTTAACATTCGGTACTTGTTTTCCCCCATCCCTGTCTCCATTATGTGGCTAATCCTACGCCTATTTAAATTCTCTTTCCTATGTTCTTTCTTCATTTCATCTAACAACTCCTTAACTTCATCCACGGCAGATACGTCCTCTTCAACATCAGTCGACGAAACCGCCTCTGCAACACTAGCATATCCATTCGGGCATAATCCTGAGTCTGCACCCAATACCATTCCTCAAAAGCCCAAAACTTGGCTTCCCCATGTACTCCTCGTTACCTAAAACCCCACCTACTCTCCTAAGAAACCCTGAGTTAGAGCAAAAATATCCAAACTTTGATTTCTCGGGAAAAAACGAATCTTTTGCAAGACACAGAAAGCTATAAGTTTTAGAAACGATTGAAAACAACGGGTTCTTGAAACGGCGTGCTTAGCTGTGTTTCTCCACATAATTGTGGAAATTCTTGGAGGGTTCTGGTAAAGAGTTGTGGGTTTATTGTAATGAAGGGGGCAGGAGTGATCGAACTTGTCTAAAATATTAGAAGAAAATAATGGGGTTTTGGAGATGGACATCAAATGATTAAGAAAGAAACGGTGACACTGGAAGAGAAGTGGGATTGGGATTGGGATTGAGCAGGTATTGAGACAACAGAAAATGGGTTTGGAAAAAGAGTGTTTGGAGAAGAGAAGAATGAACTCATAGAGGAAGGATAGTGGTAGCCGCCTTAAACCCTCCTTAAAACCTTTGTGTGATTGTAATGTTGTGTTGTGTCTCTAGCTGTGTGTTTGCTTCAGTTGCCCTGTGTCTGTGTGGGCTGTGCCAGTGAAATGAAGGGGACGGTATTGTAATTCAAGAATTTTGGGATACTTGATAGGAAAAGAGAAACGGAGATAATGAAATAGGCCCAAGTTTTGCCTTAAAGGAAAAGCCCAAATTTAATTCCTAAGAGTCTAAAAATCTTGGGTCCAAAACAATATTGATTTTGGACTATAAATTTATGCCTATGAGTTCCCAGGGATGAAGCTACCTTATGAAAAATAATTTTTTCCCGGTATTTTTATATACGTCTTACACTAAAAATTTAGATTTAGAATTTAGGGTTATGATCTAAAGATAGGGATTAAGTTTAGAGTTTAGGGATTTTGGAGTATGGTGTATTTTTTTAGAATTTAGGGTTTAAGGTTTAGAATTTAGTGTTAGAGTTAGGGATTAGAATTTGTTTTTTTAGTGTTAAGGTATAGAAAGGGGATACGGATTTTTGTTCCCTAGGGGCTATTCCTTCAAAACTTGATGGGTTAATTTCATTTTAGGTCATAATAATTTTGAAATCATTGCAATTAAATATGTCTCTTCTTGTTATTTTTTAGGACTATGTCATTTAAAATTAATAAAATTAAACTTTGATTCTCTTTTTTTTTGTTTAATTACTTTTTAAGACCTTTCAATTTTAAAAATTATAAAATTAAATCTAAATTCTCTTAATTTTTTTGGTTTAATTACTTTTTAAGACCTATTAATTTTTAAAACCTTTCAAAGTTAATCGATTTGCCCCCTTTCAAAACTTCGTCCCTGTATGTAAGATAATTACACCACTAAAACTATCATAACAGTCTTTTGTATAATATATCAAACTGCATTTAGATTAAATTAGCTTTTATATATTTTAAAGAGTAAAATGATTTTTCCTTAAAAATTCATCTATTATGTCATTCCGATCGAGCTTCATTTTTCGGTAGCCCATGGAAGACCTAGTTCTCCACTTGTAACTGATGTTTTGTCTTAGTTATACGGCTTACACCTCTTTTCCCATAAAAAATGATTTTCATTATTTTTTTATAATAATAAAAAGGTAATTAACTTGTGGCTAAACTACACCAATAGTCACTAAGCTATTTCTTCTTTCTATTTTGGTCACTAGACTAATTGTTTGACAAAATCATCACTAACATTACATATTTTTTTCTATTTTGGTCACCAGCAGTTAAGTTTTAACGAAGATGATGACATTGCATGGTACAATAGTAGATGTATCTCAACATCGGAAATAAGGTGGAGGATCTCGACGCTCTTGTAGAAACAATTTTGTAGAACAATTTGTATGATTGTTTTTTGTCATGGAGCAGAGGCATCTCGACACCAAAAATAGGACAGAGAATCTCGACGCTCATGTAAAAAAAACTTACTCTTTATGAAATATAAGGTAACTCAACGTACTTCATTAAAACGGAGGATCCCAAAATGATTGTTAACAATATATGAGAGAAATAGCAGTTTATTGGCATGGGGCAGGAATATTTCGATGCCTTAGTAGAATCATAACATAGCTTATCGAAATGAAGTGCAAAACTTCACTCTAATTTACTTCGACACCTCTTAAGATGGAGTATAGTTCACAATCTAATTTATTTCAACGTCTTTCGTAGAAACAATTTGTTTTTGTTTTGTTTTGTTATGTCAATGTTTGACTCAATGTCCTTTTCAAGGAGAAAGGCTTCAAGTGTTTTCTAGTAATCATGTACAAATATAGTAGTTTATTAACATGAGATAGAGGTGTCTCGACGCCTTTTAAAAAAACTGCATTACAAAACTAAGTGAAGTCTTAAGTAGTAGTCACAAGCTGCATATCTCTACGCCTACAAGGGCGGAGGAGCACACAAGATTATTTTTAGAAATTTTAGCTATAGGGCGGGTGTATTTCCATGCTAGGAGTGGGACGGAGATGTATCAACGCCTTTGTAGTAGTTGTAGTAATTTCTCCTAAAAACTATGTTCTTACACTACCTAGCTAGCACTCTTACAGATGTGTCTTCACATCCATCTACCTAAGTAGCGTTCTGGTGAGTTGTTTTCGTGGGGCTTGTTGTTTGAGCTGTCGTCTGTCATCACATGTAGTTCAACATAATCCACTTCATGGTGGAGGCTTTGATGGGGTTTTCAGAAATGGCGTTGAGGGTTTTTATCTATTTTTATTACAATATTTTTACATAGGGAATGTTGAAGATGAAAAAATTCTTAAGATTTATATACATTGTGTGCAGATTAATATCTTCTCTAACATAAATCTATCCCAAGTGATGAGTCTTCTGTTGTCGAACGTCGAGCCATCGTTGGTCAAGGAAACCAGATGAAGCCGACGAATGGGGATACTTTTCTTGAGATTTTATCATCGTTGATTCTTTTTTTTTACAAAAATTATCCATGCTCATCACACTAGATGTTAATGGGAAAATAGGATAATGGTGGTCGTTGATTCTTTAGACGATTCATCTTTTCTGATTTAGGTGAAAATGTAACACCCTTAACGTATACTGGTAAGCCTAACATACATTAAAGATGTTATGGATTCATCTGGTTATTATTATCATCGTGTCTGGCTAGAGGCCCATGGAAACCCCGTAGCCTATCTGCACCTTAGTGCCATGTGGAGTACGTTCTCGGGAGGACGCTCTTTGCTCCTCATATAAGGACGCTCTTTGCTCCTTATATTAAAAACACCTCGCTAGTGCCATTTGCACCCCAGGGTGTATCTTGGTCATTCTAATCTTGTCATTATCCATTTTTCATGTATGCCTAATGCATCATCATTTATGCAAACAATAATTCGTACATGGTATTCCATCAAACTTGCCATGTCGAGTAATGTATCATATCATATATTACAGAGAAATGCAATGCCAATTTCAATGTAATGCAAACATTTAGAAATGCACTCACATTGGCCATTTATTAATATGCCTCACTAAGCTCTATTGATCATTTCCCTTATAGTACCTCGAACCTTCTTTTGATTCGGATCCAACTTCATTTATCACAAGAATATAAATAATCATTTGTTAGATTCACCTCTAATAATATTTTATCAAACTATCTAATCACTCAAAATTTTCCATAAATTTCCTTTCTTCTTTATACAGTCAAAAAACCTCATTTTTTGTCCTTAATAACCATTTAGAACATCAAATAATTTTTCTGAACTTGCTAACCAACATTAGATACGAAATATATAAATTTCTATTTTTTGGCAGTTTTGTACCACATGCAAAGATTTATTTCTATAAAATAATCTAAAACTCAGAATTCGATTCCGTTTGCTCTGAAAGAAACTAGATTCAATAAGATTTTCACCCATATAAATTAATAGACCAGATTCAACTTGTACGATTTATGGCGAATTTTCAAAGTCAATTTCCAGTGATAATTTCGGAACAGACTGCATACAGTTTTTCTGACCTTTCGTCACTTAAAAATTCACATCTTTCGACTCGGAACTCGAAATCAGTTTTCGTCTGTTGGAAGTGAAACTAGACAAACATATCTTTACATCGGTATAAAATTCACCATCTAACCATTTTTATAGAATTTATGGCAATTTATTAAACTCACTGCCATAATTCAAATACAATACAACTTCCACAATTAACTTCTATTTTTCTCTAACTTTTCTTTAGTACTTTCTCCCTTATATTTACCAAAGGTTCATTATGGTCCTTTCTCATCAATTTAAGACAATTTGATCACATTATCAAAAATCACTCTTTAATCCCTCTTCAAAACAATAATTTTCACAAGTATCCCTTCATTTCTTCAAATTGCCGAGTATGTCCTCAAAATTTTCAATTTGGTCCTAAATTGTCAACTCAAGCTTAAAATAACATTTTCTATTAATTTCCTTCATCAAATAAACTTTGACAATTTAGTCCCTAATATTCCATAAAATTTCGAAATGGTCCCTAATAGGAATTTAATCTTCAAACCTCAAAATTAAGTTTCTAACATCAACATAAAGCTTCAAACAACTTAAATCCTTCAATATCATCATCAATTCTCAAACCCCTAACAAATTCCTAAACTTCAAGCTTGTTTTCTTCAAAACTAAGCTTAATTCATCATCTACTACATCAATTCTAACAAAATTCCATGAAACCCTAATTTCTCTCTCTTTAAACCCTAATCCAATACTTCATAATTCAATGCAATTTTACTATCAAAATGTAGAGTAGATCACTTTACCTCAAACAACCTTGCTTTAATTCTTGATCAAAAGCCTTGAAAATGGCTAGGAAAATTTTTTGGTATTTTTCTCCTATTTTCCTCCTTGTTTCAAACAGCCCAAAATAATGGATGAGAAGTATTGTTCTCTTCTTTTAATTATTTTAATCTATGTGTAAGGTTAAATGAATTTTAAATTCATTTAACTAGTAAAATTACCATTTTACCCTTTTCATCCAATGGCCATGATCTAATCTTATAAAAAATCAATGGCCATGATTAAATCCATGTGTATTTGACCTTTAAAAATTGCCCTTAAAGTTCCAAAATATTTCAAAAAAGCCATCCATGGCAAAAGACCAATTTGCCCTCCAACTAGTCTTTATTTACTAACAAGTCTTAAAATTTGCCATCCCATTAAAATTGAACCAAATTGGATCCCATCTAACCGGCCTTGTCACAAAATATCTTAGATTTTTATTTATGGCATTTATTCGATCCAAATATTCGAATTTCACTCGATACGATTTCTAAATTTTCTTCCTTTGAACTTTAAAGCTTTATAGCCACTAACATAAGCCTCGTACAAAAAATTCAGGTAACACGAAAGTGTCACTCTTGGGGGTGAACTATTCATTTATGGGGTTAGATTACATAACTTTTGAAAATTACACTTTGGTCCCTAAACTTTTACAAAGTTTACACTTTGGGCACAAAACTTTCAAAATATCCATTTTGGTCCCTAAACTTCAATTCCCATTTCAATTTTCCTCAGATTTTTACCAAACCTTGAAAGTACCCAATTCAGCTCACTTATTCCTTAAATATTATTTTATAACTTTTCCTTGGCTTATGGAACAACCTCTGAAATTTTGATTTGATCCGATCTCCCGATATTCGTAAAATACTTCTACTATGATTTTACCTTTTCCGAACTATCGAATTTATTCCAAAATTTTCATATTTTCATATTCGGGAAATAAACTCTATTATCTCATAAAAACTTCCTTTCTCAGAACTTAGATTGAATTTTCCTAACTCAGTCTACTATTTCGATAATTATCGAAAATCCTCATAGAGTAACATTTCTCTTAAAAATCCTTTATCGATAATCTATAAGAATATTCTCTACTCCTACTGAGTTTCAAAATGTCGATTAGAAACACTTTTATGGGACATTCCCGGAGGTCACCCATCCTCGTGTTTCTCTGGCCTGAGCACGCTTAACAATTTTATTCGATCCAAATTCGGTACCTTCTACTGTATCTAAATTCTCAAAACTGATATCAAGGTTTTTATTTCGATCATATTCACCCTTATACCGAATAAAATCACTTGTTGGGGAAATTTACACTTTAGTCCCCAAACTTTTCCAAGTTCACACTTTTACCCCCTAAACTTTCAAAAATTACATTTTGGTCACTAGTCCAAAGATTGGGATATTACAATTCTCCCCCTCTTAAGATAATTCGTCCTCGAATTTTCAACGCATACCCGTTTCAAACAGTTATGGTATTACTTCCTCATTTTCTTTTCAATTTTTCATATGACTTCTTCCATTTTATGATCCCTCTAAAGAACTTTAAACCATAGCATTTTCTTGTTTCTTAATTCTTTGACTTCATATACTAATATTTTCACTGATCCTCACTCATATCTGGGGTAACGCCAGCTAATAGCCACTGATCCAGCTCCTTTTTAAATCTCGTATGACCCATTAAATCTAGGACTAAGCTTTTCTTTCCGAACAAATCGTAGTACCTTATTCCAAGGTGAAACCTTTAGGAACACTTTATCCTCAACCTTGTACTTAACATCTCTTCTCTTTAGGCTTCGAGTAAAGCCCCTCGATAAAGCGTTCTCATTGGGACTTCTTGGTCAGTATTAAATCAACTACTTACCGACTTAATCTATTAAAATCCAACTCGTACTAGTAGACAGTACGAATACTTTGTTTGAACTTTGAAACTACTGCAACATCTATCTCTTAAAATGATCATCAACATACTTGGCTTTAAACACTTCTTAAAAGAATTTTCAAATCACTTTCATTAACAGTTACTAACTCTGTGGCGTTAGACCACTAAATGAGAATATGTTCCTTTAGCCAAGATGCAACTTTTTCTAATTTCTTAGCATCTACGCGGTTTAATTCCTTTATAACATGACTTTGACATCTTTATGCCATCAATTGGAAACTATCAGACCACTATCTTCATTAAATTCAAGAGCTCCTAACTTCTTAAGCTCCTTAACAGTCGTCGTCCTTACTAGTGCAAGTGTCATAACTGGTGTGGGCACTAGGGATTAAATTCTATTAACCATAATTTCTAAAGCTCGTATTAAGGCTCCAATTTCTTGTACTAGAGTTCCATGTTGCGCAGGTAGCTCAACTGGAACAGGAATTGAAGTTAGAATTTTCTATATCTTATTGTTTCCATTATAAACCTTCCCTTAATCCTCATAATCAATCGCCTGACATGATTTAACAGTGTTCGACATTTATCTACTACTATAATAACTTATTCATGCTATTGAGGAGCATAATCAAGTTACACAGCAGTACATCAGTAACATGACATCCTAGGGGCATGTACTTAATAACAAATCATGTCAATCTCGATTTAACCTCCAGAATCGGCTAAACATGTAGCTCTGATACCAATAAATGTAACACCCTCAACATACACTCGTAAGCCGAACATACATTAAAGATGTTATGGATTCATTGAAAGAAATCTTGACTTGTAAATTTTTTTTTATCAAAATTCATCTTGTAGTTTAACCCTTTTTCGGTTTTGAATTAAAAACAATGTCAGTCTATTGCAGCTAGTTTTAACCCTGAATTGGTTTATAAAATTCATAATCGAGTTATTGAAATAAAAATATAATTTAGGGTGAAAACTATGTACACTGCCTAGACCCTTTCTTGATTTTAAAATTTTTACGCGATCAGGGTTAAACAACATTTCAACCATACCAAAAATTTTGCTATTGTTAACAATTCGTATTTCTAAACTTATCCATCCATAAAAGCATATAATTACGTTGTAAACTTATGTTGTAAACAGATCAACTTTAAAATACTTACATGCCCACTAGTCTATCAAATTATGGTAAAGACGTACTTACTGAACTTACTGTAGTAACTTGATTTTTTTCCAAGTTTCTGCTCCTCCTAGTTAGACAATTTTCAGGAAACCTACGTGTGACATAAGAAACACGCTAAGTACGAACTTAGTGAGGTAGTTAAACTTATTTATTTTAAAAACCTGAAATAATGTAATATAGTATGCCATATATAAAAGTGCATTTCATTTCTCTATAACATGACAAGTATATCACGATGTACCTATGTCATGTATCATAATTATCATATAAATCATGTTATTATTGTGTAAAATATTCTCTATCATGGACATGCTTTCATCATGTAATCATTTACATATCATGTACTCTATCATGGTCATTCTTCTTTATGCCACCATTTGTCTAACAAGTATTCTATCATGTATCTTGTAACATTTCTATCATGTATCATGTATCATTTCTATCATATATCAATAACATTTCTATCTCGTATGTCATGTACTTCTCAGTCATGTAACATGTAACTTCTTTTTCATGTATCATGAAATCATGTAACATCTCTGTCATGTAACATCTCTATCATATATCATGTAACATCTCTGTCATGTAACATCTCTATCATGTATCATGTAACATCTGTATTGTGTATCATGTAGCATCTTTTCCATGTATCATGTAATCATGTAACATATGTATCATATAGATCATATATCACTTCTATTATATAAATCATGTATCATCATGTAGTCATTTTCATGCTCATGATCTACCATGTAAATCATCTGGTTATTATTATCATCGTGTCTGGCTAGAGGCCCATAAAAATCCCGTAGCCTATCTGCACCGTAGTGCCGTATGGAGTACGTACTCGGGAGGACGCTCTTTGCTCCTCCTATTAACAACACCTCGCTAGTGCCATTTGCACCTCAGGGTGTATCTTGTTTCATTTTAATCTTGTCATTATCCATTTTTCATGTATGCCTAATGCATCATCATTTATGCAAACAATAATTCGTACCTGGTATTCCATCAAGCTTGCCATGTCGAGCAATGTATCATATCATATATTACAGAGAAATGCAATGCCAATTTCAATGTAATGCAAACATTTAGAAATGCACTCACCTTGGCCATTTATTAATATGCCTCACTAAGCTCTATTGATCCTTTCCCTTATAGTACCTCGAACCTTCTTTTGATTCGGATCCAACTTCATTTATCACAAGAATATAAATAAACATTTGTTAGATTCACCTCTAATAATATTTTTATCAAACTATCTAATCACTCAAAAATTTCCATAAATTTCCTTTCTTCCTTATACGGTCAAAAAACCTCATTTTTGGTCCTTAATAACCATTTCGAACTTCAACTAATTTTTCTGAACTTGCTAACCAACATTAGATACGAAATATCTAAATTTCTATTTTCTGGCAGTTTTGTACCACCTGCAAAGATTTATTTCTATAAAATAATATAAAACTCAGAATTCGATTCCGTTTGTTTTGAAAGAAACTGGATTCAATAAGCTTTTCACCCATATAAATTAATAGCCCATATTCAACTTGTACGATTTATGGCGAATTTTCAAAGTCAATTTCCAGTGCTAATTTCGGAACAGACTACATACGGTTTTTCTGACCTTTTGTCACTTAAAAATTCATATCTTTCGACTCGGAACTCGAAATCAGTTTTCGTCTGTTGGAAATGAAACTAGACAAACATATCTTTACATCGGTATAAGATTCACCATCTAACCATTTTTATAGAATTTATGGAAACTTATTACACTCACTGCCATAATTCAAATACAATACAACTTCCACAATTAACTTATATTTTTCTCTAACTTTTGTTTAGTACTTTCTACCTTATATTTACCAAAGGTCCATTATGGCCCTTTCTCGTCAATTTAAGCCAATTTGATCACATTATCAAAAACCACTCTTTCATCCCTCTTCAAAACAATAATTTTCACAAGTATGCCTTCATTTCTTCAAATTGCCAAATAGGTCCTCAAATGTTCAAAATATTCAATTTGGTCCTAAATTGTCAATTCAAGCTTAAAATAACATTTTCTATTCATTTCCTTCATCAAATAAATTTTGACAATTTAGTCCCTAATATCCATAAAATTTCGAAATGGTCCCTAATAGGAATTTAATCTTCAAACATCAAAATTAAGTTTCTAACATCAGCATAAAGCTCCAAACAACTTAAATCCTTCAATATCATCATCAATTCTCAAACCCCTAACAAATTTCTAATTTTCAAGATTAGGGTTTATAACTTCCAACATGAAATTAACTTGATTTCAAGCATGTTTTCTTCAAAACTAAGCTTAATTCATCATCTACTACATCAATTCTAACAAAATTCTATGAAAGCCTAATTTCTCTCTCTTTAAACCCTAATCCAATACTTCATAATTCAATGCAATTTTACTATCAAAATGTAGAGAATGAAGAGTAGATCAATTTACCTCAAACAACCTTGCTTGAATTCTTGATTAAAAGCCTTGAAAATGGCTAGGAAAATTTTTTGGTATCTTTCTCCTATTTTCCTCCTTGTTTCGAATAGCCCAAAATAATGGATGAGAAATATTTTTTCTCATCTTTTACTTATTTTAATCCATGTGTAAGGTTAAATGAATTTTAAATTCATTTAACTAGTAAAATTACCATTTTACCCTTTTCATCCAATGGCCATGATATAATCTTATCAAAAATCAATGGCCATGATTAAATACATGTGTATTTGACCTTTAAAAATTGCCCTCAAAGTTCCAAAAAATTTCAAAAATGCCATCCATGGCAAAAGACCAAATTTCCCTCCAACCAGTCTTTATTTACTAACAAGTCTTAAAATTTGCCATCCCATTAAAATTGAACCAAATTGGTTCCCATCTAACCGACCTTGTCCCAAAATATCTTAGATTTTTATTTGTGGCATTTATTCGATCCAAATATTCGAATTTCACTCAATACGATTTCCAAATTTTATTCCTTTAAACTTTAAAGCTTTATAGCCACTAACATAAGCCTCGTACGAAAAATCCAGGTAACACGAAAGTGTCACTCTTGGGGGTGAACTATTCATTTACGGGGTTAGATTACATAACTTTTGAAAATTACACTTTGGTCCCTGAACTTTTCCAAAGTTTATACTTTGGCCACAAAACTTTCAAAATTTCCATTTTGGTTCCTAAACTTCAATTCCCATTTCAATTTTCCTCAGATTTTACCAAACTTTGAAAGTACCCAATTCAGCTCACTTATTCCTTAAATATTATTTTATAACTTTTCCTTGGCTTATGGAACAACCTCTGAAATTTCGATCCGATCCGATCTCCCGATATTCGTAAAATACTTCTACTGTGATTTTACCTTTTCTGAACTATCGGATTTATTCTAAAAATTTCGTATTCCCATATTGGGGAAATAAACTTTATTATCTCATAAAAACTTCATTTCTTAGAACTTAGACTGAATTTTTCTAACTCAGTCTACTATTCCGATAATTATCGAAAATCCTCATAGAGTAATATTTCTCTTAAAAATCCTTTATCGATAATCTATACGAATATTCTCTATTCTTACTGAGTTCCAAAATATCTATTAGAAACACTTTTATGGGACCTTCCCCGAGGTCACCCATCCTAGTATTTCCCTGGCCTGAGCACACTTAACAATTTTATTCAATCTAAATTCGGTACCTTCTTTTGTATCTAAATTCTCAAAACTGATATCAATGTTCTTATTTCGATCATATTCACTCATATACTGAATAAAATCACTTGTTGGGAAAATTTACACTTTAGTCCCAAACTTTTCCAAGTTCACGCTTTCATCTCCTAAACTTTCAAAAATTACATTTTAGTCACTAGTCCAAAAATTGTGATATTACAGAAAAGCCACGAATAATAGTAGTCATGGAGGACGCATGACATAGAGATGTGATGCTCTAGTTCTAATTAGCCAAATCTCACCTTGAGAAGCTGATGTTTTCCTCAAGGTTATATTAGGGGAGATCTGACGAACTTGTCAAATATGTACTTTGTAAGACATGATGGGTGCGACAGAGTAGTCATAGCTGTTAGTTAATATAGTTGGCTTGGTGGGCCAGGTAGATTTATTAATTATCTAATCAAATATAGTTACTTCCTTGATAATGATGTAGTCTAGAGACTTTGGAGTCTCCATAGAATCTCGTGTCCAACAAGATGGAGTGGATAAGTGCCTTGTGGAAAGAATGTTGCAGAAAACTCAGTAGACGGAGATATTTTATTCGGAGTATATTATGGCAAAAGATGTAATAGGTATAACACATTCGAATCTAAAAATTATCTAACATGTATTTAGTAGTTTTCGTGGAAAAGCTAACAAGTTTTATGGTTTCATACCATAGAGGCTGAAATTTTAAAAGATGAATTTGTAGAAGCCTCAAAAAAAAAAATGTTGATGATTCTTCGAAACAATAGAAATATGAAGCAACAAACTCTAAAGTAATACTTCAAAACCAAAAAAAAAACTTTTTTTTAATAATTTGAAGATTTGTTTTAATTTTCTATGTATTTTTAATAATTAAGCGCTAATAAAGAACTTTTTTAATAATTTGAAGATTTGTTTTAATTTTCTATGTATTTTTAATAATTAAGGGCTAATTTGACAAAAACTTTTAAACGAAAACGACTAAAAAATTTAATTTATTATTTTTATAATTATCATATCAACAATTAATAGTAAAATAGATGAGAATTTTAACAGGGATCATTTTATTCTTTTCAGAATGTACAAGAACTAATTTGTTCATTTTTTCAATAGAGTGACCAAAATACAAATTGATATATAGTACACGGACTACTATGATATTTTTACAACCAAAATAGTTTCTCGAAATTCAAAATGTAACAATTTGGTTCCATTTGGTTTTATGAAACAAATGTATTTTTATTTTCTTAAAAAATAAAAAATAAATGTTACGAATATTTATCTATGTGGATGTCTATCGTGATAAGAATTTTATCTTGGAGATTTGATTTGTTTTATCATTAGGAATATTATATTCATTAATTAGAGTTCTATGTATTATGTATTTCTTATGCCTATAAATAGATGATTTGATGAAGGCATTGTACACGCCTTCAATATTGAGAATGAATAATAATCTTTCTCTCATCTCTTTGTTCTTATTCTTGTCCTTCTTTATTTTATTCACAACACGTTATCAGTACGATCTCGTTCAATTATTATAGTTCTCGAAAAAAATGTTAATATAATATCAAAATTCATATGGTGACCAAAAGAGGTGAAGACGATTGCGTATGTCATAGCTTAAGCTTGGTTTTCTTTTATCATGTTTGCAACGACGTTTAGATACTGCCAGGTGAAATCAATATTGCCAACATAGACAAAATCAAGATTGCATCGTAAGCGGAAATCAAGATTCCTTTTTATTTTATTTTTGCTTTACTTTTACAATTGCTTATAAGGTATGTTTACCAAATTAATTGTTTAAATGCTCTAAATTTTTAATTATCAAACTGTACTAAATCTTGGTTTGGGTGTTTATATATATATATATATATGTTTGGGTGTTGATAAATCTTGGTTTGGGTGTTTATATATATATATATATATATATATATAAAAGCAAAAAAAATTTTGAAAATACGGCTAAGATAAAAAAAAACACTCTAAATTGCTAAGTTGCTATAGCCTGTATGCGTTTGTAATTTGTGAGCTCATGTGCTCCAAATAAAAGGGGGACAATGGCATCCTGAGTTTTCAGGTTTTAAATTTCATTTAGCTCAGTCCTTTCTTGTTTTCTTTAATTCAATTTTGACCCCAAACAGATTCTGTTTTTATTATAAACCAGTACAAACTTATTGATATTTGTTTATGTTATTATACCGTTGAAAGATATATTTTTAACCATGCTTTGAGTTTTACATGCCTTAGAAAGAGACATGACATAAAGAGATTATGAGAAGCCATCTTGGTCATTTGCTATATCTCCATCATCCTCGAGAGGAAAATCAATATTGGTAAACTCTACTTTTATTTTCATTCTTTAAAATACAGTTTTAAAGTGCGATAAATCATCGTGATTTTGAATCTACAAGAAGATTGTTATAAAGTCTATATTTGCTCGAAAGCAATAATTCTTCTGCGTCAAAAAACTTGACTATAGACTTCTCCCAAGTTCAAGTTACAAAAATTCGTCTTGATCCAAGAATTTTTTTGGGAGGCATTACCTGAAGTGAATGCAAGCATGATGTTTATTCCATGCGATTATTGGATCTGTTTCATTCCCTGAAGTGAATACAAACTTGGTAAATTACTATGATCCAAATTACTTCGCAACTGAAGTTATGTGGTTAGAGTATCAATGATGAGGATATGTTAATAAAAACATACTCCATTTTTTATGCAAATAATGTTGTCCTCAGACACAATATCGTGAAAAAGGTTTTAAATGCCCATTGGCTCCACTCCATTCCCTGAAGTGAATGTGAGATTATATAATGGAATGAATAAAGGTCACATTAGTAGTTGTGGTCGCGATTGAAGCCATGAACATAGACATTGACAATATGTTTATTTTAAGATTTTTTATACCTACCAAAAATAGAGTTATAAGGATGACAAGAGTGATAAAGATCATTCTAAGAAAGTGAAATCCTTTTTATCACCAATGCAATGTTATAAACCATTGGTCTCGTACTTGTCCTACGCTGAAAACATCAACAATCATTTATTGATAAAAGGAAAGACAATAGAAGCAAATTTGTTTGCGAAAATGACGAAGATGATATTGGTCCAACTCATTTAGACATTGTTGATTTCTTTATAACCCATAAAGGGAATAAATCTTCTAATTATTGTCATAACCTTGAAGAGAATTATTGATCTTTTATTATATTTTACTTTACGTTTATTTACTTTATAGTATAATTATTTAAGTTTTATATTTTTATATATTTATTTTGTGAAATTTATTTATTTTGTTTAACATAATTACTTATCAAATACATTATGTGGTGACGATTTATGCTTAGCAGAAGCATAAGAAATATTTTTCCATTTAAAGGCAAGGAAAAATATGAGTACTACATCTCATAGTACTAAAAGCATTGGTGCTCCGGAAGAGTAATAAGTTTTTGAGAGAAAGCACATTATGAAAGGTGCAAAACTATGAATATCACAATCATTGCCGTTAAAGGTAATAATATCGTCACCACCAGTGGAGATTTTAAGAGAGCAATATGAGTTCTCAAAATAATTCTTCGGGAATTATAGATAACATATGTTATCAATTGGCATTTGAAATAAGCCAATAAGTTCTGGAAGTGGAAAAATTAGTTGAAAGCTCTAGAAGAGCTATATATATATTTCTACCAAAAGAATATTTTTAATTGAAAGATCCAGAAGAGTTAAATATATTCCTATTAAAAGAAATAATTTTCGGTAGACAATGTATTATCAAGTTTTAAAGAAACTTGTATTTTAAAATTTGTACCACACATGTACAAGTGAGATTGAATCACATGTTATGGTAAACCAAAAGTTTACAAATTCAGAGATATACACACACACACACACACACACACATATATATATATAGTTGGCATGATCAGTTAGACCATCATGATCAATAATGATACGGAAATTATTGAGATTTACATGCGCATATACTAAAATAACCTGAAGTTCTTGTGGTGTTTGTTCTCAAAGGAATTGATTGAATTCCACTTACTAAAAGAACCTAAAGTTCTTGTGTTGCTTGTTCTCAAAAGAAATTATTAAAATCCCACTTACCAAAAGAAGTTGAAGTTCTTGTACTAAAGTTGAGACTGCTATCTTGCATATCTGAATGAAATATGGGCCCATTTATCCACAAATATGGAAAGTTTTATATGATTTTAGTAGATGCATCTACATTGTTTTTATTAACTTACAACTAGAAGTTTGTGAGATTGATTAGAAAATGATTCAGATTATGCAATTAGACTATTCGTCTTGCAAAAGCTAGTGCTTTATATTTTAGGCTATATCAGTTGAAATAACTGTTACAAAGCCTATTGATTATGAAAAATACGATTTAGCAAGATTTTAATTGGATGCCTCTATTTAATAGCTAAAATATGAGAACAAAACATTTATTATCTATATGGTAGTTCACATATAGAAGTACTTATAGTACCAAGCCAATGAGTTATAATAAACTCCCCGTTATGATTGGTTTTTGGTTAGAAGCCATACATTTTTCATTTTATAATTTTTGAATGTGCGATATATAGTTGAATTGCTCCACCATGCACAAAATGGGTAAATAAAAAGGGTTGGAAATATATATTGAGTATGAGTCTCCTTTTATGTTTAAATTCTTAAACATTAATTGGAGAATCATTTATGAGATGATTTTTCTCAACATCAAGGGGAGAGAATAATCCGATGGATAAAGAAGGAAATAAATTATCATTATCTAGATCCACGTATATGAACCAAAAGTTCATAAGATAATTCATGTTATTATATGTCAACTACCAGACATATTTACTGACCTAATGAGAGTAATCAAGTCTCATATACCAACAAAAATGCTCTAAATTTGAGTTACAACGAATGGATGTAAATCATGCCTGAAGCATGATAGTTGAAACTGGTTCCAATGATCAATATTTTTGTAAATGGAAAGTAATATGAGATGGTCATATATTGGAGGCGGGTACTCCTGAAGAGACCCAATACATAACTAATAATAAAACTCTAGAAGAGTTTCAGGTACCTGAAATAAAAATTAAAAAGAGATCTCGATCAGTTATGTCACTAGAGAAAAGAATAGATCCGAAATAGAAAAAGTTGTCGACAATAATTTTGCATAGAATATTTCTATAGAAGTAAAGAAAGAAAGCGTGAATCTTGTATAGAAATCTATAGATATTGAAATGATTGGACAATATAGAAATACGCTTTGAACTTCCAAAAGTGAAGTTTTTGGACCAGTAGTCTAAACACCTAAAGGTGTAATGCAAGTGAGGAACAAATAAATAGTCGTGAGATATAAATATGACTTGAATTATGATTTATGAAGAATTTTAATTACTTCATGGTGGATGCAATTACTTTGGCAGTTATGAAATATTTTATTTGCGTCTAGTTATTTTGTGGATCCATTTATAGTAAAATTATCCTTGAAAGATTTAAAATGCAGAAGCATTTGGAAATTTTTGAGAAATTTATTTAGATATGCCCCTTGAATATTTATATTTTTGCGCATTTGGTATAAACACCTCAGTGAGTATTAATTGAGGAAATAATATAAGAATGATCATATTTCTTTATGCATTTTATAAAGAAGTTTGGATCAAGATTCGCTATGATAATTTGAATATCATTAGAACTCCTGAAGATGTTTAAATTGAACACTCATGAAGAGCTTTCAAAGCATTTGATTATTTAATGAAATTATTTGAGAAAAAAAATCTTGAGATCAAGTTTTGTCTCGACCTGAAGATCGAGCACTCAAATATCCATTTTTGTCTATGAATTGACATAAGATGAAAGAATCTCAAAGGAGATTCAATAATTTGTTGGATGTGAATAAATTTATCTTCGAAAGAAAGATAAATAAATCTTTGGTCTGTAAGCACCATATATTAGTTGGTCTATAAGTTCCATCTAAATACTACAAAGATCGTCACCTTTAGACCTTCAAACATTAGTCAATGTATCCTCAAATCATAATTGTTATGCATGAGGCAAGCCAAAATTGTGTTTGGCTAAGACCATTGATCCAACATATTTAGAAGATATGTGATGTACTTTCACAAGATAAGATACAAGCTATCTTGTGTGGAGATAATGCAAAATTTATATCTCAATCCAAAGGTGGATACATCGAAGATGATAAAATTAAACATATTACTACAAAGTTTCATCTCTCACGATCTTCAAAAAAATAATGTTCAAGATTGAATTATGAAGATTCAAAGATCTAATATAATGTTTTCATGAGAGGGAGTAAATACACGTTGCACTTTTTTTCCTTTAACCGAGGTTTTATCCCAATGAGTTTTCCTGGTAAGGTTTTTAATGAGGTAACATATTATGCGTATCAAAGATGTGTGTACTATTTTTCCGTCACTAAAGAATTTTTCCCACAAGGTTTTTATCTTAGTAAGGTTTTGACGAGACATAATATCTTCATAAACATCCAATGGGAGTGTTATGAATATTTATCTCTGTGGATGTCTATCATGATAAGAACTTTATCTTGGAGATTTAATTTATTTTATCATTAGGAATATTATCTTCATTAATTAGAGTTCTATGTATTATGTACTTCTTATGCCCATAAATAGATGATTTGATGAAGGCATTGTACACGCTTCAATATTGAGAATGAATAATAATCTCCCTCTTCTTCTCATCTCTTTATTCTTATTCTTGTCCTTATTTATTTTATTCACAAAAATAAAATGTTTAGTTTAAAATTTTAAAAAATTGGAAAATGAAAATAGGTAAATTAGAAGTAAAAAGTTATTTTTATGTTTTCACCAAAATTGTTTTGCAAATTTGATTTTAAAATTACTCTGGTTCAAATCTATATAAATACGAAATAATTTTTTACTATACAATTTGATATATTTTTTATACTAATAACGACTTCATCACCCATAAATTGAAGAATATTGAGTGTTTAAGCATGTTCGCATTCATATCGTTTGTGTGTATTATCAAGAACAAATATGTCAACCAAACTAAACCTAATCAATATTTTTTAAAAAAAAAATATTCTATTGAATTAGTTTTAGGGGTGTTACATATCTAGTCCATGGGTGAGTTCGAAGTTAGGCCATTCATTGGTTTTGGGCCCAAAGACAAAGACTTGATATCCATAAGAAGCAAATGGCCGTCTTGGGCTCTTGTAAATCATATCTACATGTAAGCAGTCATGAAAATATCTTTTTGTTTTCCCCTAGGTATAGAGGAAAAGGACAAGGAATTGATATGGTCAAATCAGCAGAGGTCTTGCTCAACTGTATGTTAGAAAAATGGTGTAGTAATATTTTAAAAATAATAGAATATCGTAAAAATAAATAATAATAAATTAAGAACAGAACCTAAAATTCGACAAAGTTAAGAATCAGAAGAATTTTTGTTGAGGCCTGTATAAACAGTTTCCTTAAGATAGATTCGTCATCTTCTTGGTGCTTGAGTAACATTGGATGTCTATCTCCCAGTATACAACAACAAGCGTTCACGACAGTAGCATAATTGCAGTGAACAATCAAACACAATCTTGTCTTCCTCTATCACTCGAAACCAAAAACGTTTTTCTATGTTGGTTTTCAAAGTTGATGTGTTGTTGAGTTTCAAAAAGATTTTGTGAAAATGACTCTTAACTAGTATATATATAATGGTTGAAAACCTAAATTGTTTGATGAATAGATTAAACATTTTGATGGAAATATTTGTTGAAAAGATAATATGTAATATCACAATTTTTGCTTAGTGACTAAAATGTAATTTTTGAAAGTTTAGGGGTTAAAGTGTAAACTTTGGAAAAGTTCAGGGACTAAAGTGTAAATTTTAAAAATTATGTAATTTAACCCCGTAAATGGATAGTTCACCCCTTAGAATGGTATTTCCGTGTTACTTGGATTTTTCATACGGGGCTTATATTATTCGAATTTAGATCGAATAAAATTGTTAAGCATGCTTAGGCTAGAGAAATATTAGGATGGGTGAGCTTCGGGAAGGTCCCATAAAAGTGTTTTTGATCGATATTTTGGACACAGTAAAAGTAGAGAAAATTCGTATGGATTATCGATAAAGGAATTCTAAGAAAAATTTTATTCTATGAAGATTTATGATAATTATCGGAATAATAGGCTGAGTTAGGAAAATTCAGTCTAAGCCCTTGGAAAAATGAAGTTTTTATGGGATAATAGAGTTTATTTCCCGAATATGGAAATATAGAAGTTTCGGAATAAATCCAATAGCTTGGAAAAGGTAAAATCGCAGTAGAAGTATTTTATGGATATCGGTATATCGGATCAAATTGAAATTTTAAAGACAGTTCCAAAGATTATGGGAAATTCATAAAATATTATTTTATGAATATTTTAGTAAAGTTGGTGGGATTCTAATTAGATTTAGTTAGAATATGATGGAATGGTTATAAAGCTTAAAGAAAGAAAATTTAGAAATCGTATTGAGTGAAATTCGAATATTTGGATCGAATAAATACCATAAATTAAAATTTATGGTATTTTAGGAAGGAGGCTGGTTAGAATGGAACCAATTTGGTTCAATTTTTATGGAATGACAATTTTTAAGTTTTGTTGTAAATAAAGTCTAGTTGGAGGGCAAATTGGTCATTTGCCATGGATGGAATTTTTGAAATATTTTGAAACTTTGAGGGCAATTTTGAAAGGTCAAATATACATGGATTTAATCATGGCCATTGATTTTTGATAAGATTAAATCATGGCCATTGGATGAAAAGGGTAAAATGGTAATTTCTCTAGTTAAATTAATTTAATATTTATTTAATATGACACTTGGATTAAATAGATTAAAGATGATAAAAAATCATCTATATTTCCAGAAAGCTATTCGAAATGTACAAGAAAGAAAAGGGAAATAGGGTTTTCAATTTTCAAGTCCAAAATTGAAGAATCAAGACAAGTTTCAAGCAAAATTAATTTAGGTAAATTATTCTATGCTTGATTCTCTTCATTTTGATAGTATTTTTTGCATGATAAAGTCAAGTATAAGTTATGTTATGGATGAAGATTGTTTATGGAAATTGAAGTTTATGATGGAATTAGATTTGTAGATAGTTAAATTGATGATTTAAACATGGAATTAAGATTGAATTTGGATAAATTCCATATTAGAGATTATATACCCTAACCCTAAAATTTTGGGGTTTTGGTTATGAAGTTATGGGTCATGTTTTGATAATATGTTGAATGATTTCCCAAGTTGTAAATTTAGGGACCATTTTGAATTTTTTAAGAAATTAGGGGAAATTGTTGAAAATTTTATTTTAGCCTTGGAATTGTTGAATTATGGTGAAATCAGCTTGAATTGGTGATTAGGGACCAAAATGAAAATAAAATTTGGAAGTTGGAGGACCAACTCGGCAATTTAAGAAAATTTAGGGATTGGTATTGAATTTATGGAAAATTGATAGAATTGAAGATTTAAGCATGTTATGGAGGATAAAAGATTGAAATGACAAGAAAGGAAAATTTTAAAGACCTTTTGAAAATGAAGGTATAGTGAAGGACTAAATTGAATAAAGTTTAAAAGTTGAAGGAAAATTTCTAAGGATGTTGGAAATAAATAAATGGATTATTTTTACATGAATTTATGTAAAAAAGTAAAGTCGTGACTAAAATGTCACTTTTATGAAGTTGAAGGTCTAAAAAGGAAATAGTCCAAAATGAGTAATTAATTATGGAAATTGTTCAAATTAGGTTTGAACAATTTTTTAATGTTCAAAATGGTTACTAAAGACCTAGGGACCATTTCGGTAATAATGTAAAATATTGGGAAATTTTCAAAAAAAAATATATTCGAATAGTTATGTTTAAGAATCAAGTTAGCAATGTTAGATTTAAGTCGAATACGAAATGGTAATGTATATGTTCGATTGGTCTTATACAGCTCTAAAAGATATCGAAGGAGAACTAGTGATAAAAAGAAAAGATAAGAACCTTGAGTAAGCTTAGTGAGGCATACTATTCATGGCCCAGGTGAGTGCATTTACATGTTTTAAAATACAATAGTGATTAGTCGACCTTAATTTAAAAATAGTATTGTTATATATATTTATGTTGAGTTACCGCATATTGCTATAGAGGTAAATAAAATGAAATATGAATTATTATTTTGAGAAATGATGATCTATGTTTGCCATGATTATCTATAATAAAGCATGAAATATGGAATGTTTATTTATATGATAATTTATGTGCCATGAACAAATATGATGAAACATGAGTTATGATATGTTTATCTATATAAATGATTTTGATGATTGATGGATGATAAATGTAATGCCCAATGTATTATGTATGAGAGTCCACGGTATAGTTGGCATGCCATAGAGTCCTTAGCAGCTGCACCCTCATGTTTATGTTAACAAAAGATATTGTGACAAAATGATTGTGTCACATACACCTTGGGGACCTACGCCCTTGGTGTGCACCCTAGGGATCTACGCCCACTGTGCCCGAGTACACTGTCGAGGTGCTTTATGTTTATGGGGAGCAAAGAGCGTCCCCGAGTACGTACTAATCTTTACGTTTACGTTAGATACTACGGTGTCATTTCAAGATGACTCACATATCTCGATCTCATATAGTGCACTTTGGGCAATGATAAAAGAATTATGTCACGTAAATGAATCATGTTACGTATATGAAACATGTCATGAATATGAACCATGCTATGTATATGAAATATGTTAAGTATACGAATCATGCCACGTATATGAATCATTACATGTACATGAATTATGCCATGTATACGAAGTATGCCACATATATAAGAAATATGCTATGCATAAGAACCATGCCATGTATACAACTTATATTACGTATATGAATTATGCCATGCATATGAATTATGCCATGTATATGAATGAAAACATATATATGAATAATGCCATGTATGGAAATCATGTCATGCAAAAGAAACATGCCATGTATGAAAATCATGTTACATAAATGAATCATGCTATGAATATGAATCATGATACATAAATAAACCATGTCATGTATATGAACTGTGTTTTACATATGAATCATGTCAAGCATGTGAACCATATTGCTTATGTGAATTATGCTATGTATACGAAACATATCATGTATATATGACTTACTTGATGATGACAGAACATTAGAACTATGAGCAAGTTAGGAATTTATAACATGCACATTAATATCTAGTGACCATGGAAACTTTGATAGTACTATTCTATCTTACGTAGAGAACTTGATATGAAATCATATGATAAGTATTACTTTACTCTATGTTTATTAAGTGAAATTATTGCCTCACTAAGTTCGTACTTAGCGTGTGTTATTTCACACGTAGGTTCTTCCAAGTAGAGTAACAAGAGTAGCTGTTAAATCAAGGAATTCAAGTTACATTAGTAGTCACGATATGTACATCTTAAATTATGTTTGTTGTCTAGTGGGAATGTACATGTATGTATGTGGGTTTTAAAGATGCAAATTGTTTTGTAAACTTAAGTTATAATGTGTTTACATACTATTACGAGTGTATAGACTTAAAATATTATTTTACTACAAATGATTATGATTCACGGTATAGTTAAGTATAGTTTAACCCTGATCACATAAAAATTTGAAAATCAAGAAAAAGTCTAGGCAGTGTACATAGTTTTCACCCTAGATTATATTTTTATTTGAACAACTCAATTATAAATTTTATAAATCAATTCATGGTCAAAACTAGCTGCAAAGGGTTAAACTATAAGATATAGTTCGGTATATGGTATAAAAAAATTGTACAAGTCAAGATTTCTTTCAATGACTCCGTAACATCTTTAATGTATATTCGGCTTACGAGTATACGTTAAGGGTGTTACATTTATTGGTATCAGAGCTACAAGTTTAGCTGATTCTGGAGGCTAAGTCGAGTTTTATGTGTTTAATGTTAAGTACATGCCCCTAGGATGTCATGTTACTGATGTACTATTGTGTAACTTGATTATGCTCCTCAATATTATGAATAAGATAGAATAGTACTATCAAAGTTTCCATGGTCACTAGATATTAATGTGCATGTTGTTAATTCCTAACTTGCTCATAGTTCTAATGTTCTGTCATCATCAAATAAGTCATATATACATGATATGTTTCGTATACATAGCATAATTCACATACATGATATAATTCATATAAGCAATATGGTTCACATGCTTGACATGATTCATATGTAAAACATAGTTCATATACATAACATGGTTCATTTACGTATCACGATTCATATTCATAGCATGATTCATTTATGTAACATGATTTTCATACATGGCATATTTCTTTTGAATGACATGATTTCCATACATGGCATGATTCATATATATGTTTTCATTCATATACATAACATGATACGTGTGCATGGCATAATTCATATGCGTAAAATAAGTTGTATACATGGCATGGTTCTTACGCATAGCATATTTCTTATATATGTGGCATACTTCGTATACATGGCATAATTCATGTACATGTCATGATTCATATACGTGGCGTGATTCGTATACTTAACATATTTCATATACATAGCATGGTTCATATTCATGACATGTTTCATATACGTAACATGATTCATTTACGTGACATAATTCTTATATCATTGCCCAAAGTACGCTATATGAGATCGAGGTATGCGAGTCATCTTGAAATGACACCGTAGCGTCTAACATAAACGTAAAGATGAGTACGTACTTGGGGACGCTCTTTGCTCCCCATAAACATAAAGCACCTCGATAGTGTACTCGGGCACAGTGGGCGTAGATCCCTAGGGTGCACACCAAGGGCGTAGGTCCTCAAGGTGTATGTGACACAATCATTTTTTCACAATATCTTTTGTTAACATAAACATGAGGGTGCAGCTGCTAAGGACTCTATGGCATGCCAACTATACCGTGGACTCTCATACATAATACATTGGGCATTACATTTATCATCCATCAATCATCAAAATCATTTATATAGATAAACATATCATAACTCATGTTTCATCATATTTGTTCATGGCACATAAATTATCATATAAATAAACATTCCATATTTCATGCTTTATTATAGATAATCATGGCAAACATAGATCATCATTTCTCAAAATAATAATTCATATTTCATTTTATTTACCTCTATAGCAATATGCGGTAACTCAACATAAATATATATAACAATATTATTTTTAAATTAAGGTCGACTAATCGCTAGTCTTCCTAATTGTATTTTAAAACATGCAAATGCACTCACCTGGGCCATGAATAGTATGCCTCACTAAGCTTACTCAAGGTTCTTATCTTTTCTTTTTATCACTGGTTCTCATTCAATATCTTTTAGAACTGTATAAAACCAATCGAACATATACATTACCATTTCGTATTCGACTTAAATCTAACATTGCTAACTTGATTCTTAAACATAACTATTCGAATATAATTTTTTTTTGAAAATTTCCCAATATTTTACATTATTACCGAAATGGTCCCTAGGTCTTTAGTGACCATTTTGAACATTAAACAATTGTTCAAACCTAATTTGAAAATTTTCAATAATTAATTAATCATTTTGGACTATTTCCTTTTTAGGCCTTCAACTTCATAAAAGTGACATTTTAGTCACAACTTTTCTTTTTTACATAAATTCATGCAAAAATAATCCATTTATTTATTTCCAACATCCTAAGAAATTTTTCTTCAACTTTTAAACTTTATTCAATTTAGTCCTTCACTATACCTTCATTTCCAAAAGGTCCTTAAATTTTTCCTTTCTTATCATTTCAATCCTTTATCTTCCATAACATGCTTAAATCTTCAATTCTATCAATTTTCCATAAATTCAAGACCAATCCCTAAATTTTCTTAAATTACCGAGTTGGTCCTCCAACTTCCAAATTTTATTTTCATTTTGGTCTCTAATCACCAATTCAAGCTGATTTCACCATAATTCAACAATTCCAAGGCTAAAATAAAATTTTCAATAATTTCCCCTAATTTCTTAAAAATTTCAAAATGGTCCCTAAATTTACAACTTGGGAAATCATTCAACATATTATCAAAATATGACCCATAACTTCATAACCAAAACCCCCAAATTTTAGGGTTAGGGTTTATAATCTCTAACATGGAATTTATCCAAATTCAATCTTAATTCCATGTTTAAATCATCAATTTAACTATCTACAAATCTAATTCCATCATAAACTTCAATTTCCATAAACAATCTTCATCCATAACATAACTTATACTTGACTTTATCATGCAAAAAATACTATTAAAATGAAGAGAATCAAGCATAGAACAATTTACCTAAATTAATTTTGTTTGAAACTTGTCTTGATTCTTCAATTTTGGACTTGAGATAAATGTTTAATTATGGGAATCAAGAGAAGAATGTTTAAAGTCAAGTATGTTGGCAACTACTTGATAGAAAAAAATGTTGCAGCAGTCCTAAGTTTGAATAAAGTACTCGTACTGTTTAGGAGTACGAGTTAGATATTAATAGACTGAGTTGGTACGCAGTTAAATGGATACCGATCAAAAGGTCTCGATGTGAATGGTTTATAGAGAAGTTTTGTCCAAGACCTAAAGAGATTTTATTGGGAATAAACTTATCAAAATTTTCAAGAGGCTATGAACAGAGCGAGGGCTATGGAAAGAACATGTAATTGTTTTAATTTACTTGGGTTCGATTAACATACATATATTGGTACTAAGATGGTAGCACAAAGAAAGACCTCTATGGAGAATATTTAGTAAAGTGTTTGTCAATAATTCTCTTGGATACAATGCACAAGTAATTAGAATATGCAAGAAATGTTCATTAGGAATTCAAGGAATTAAGTTCCCTGCAGATTTAATGGAATTTCTATTCTATGAATTTGAAGTTATTCTTTGAATGGATTGGCTATCTGCATTGGATGCAAAAATGATGTATAAAAAGGAAATGTTAGTACTTCAAGGACCTGATGGTTTTAAAAAAATCTTTGAGGGAGAAAGAAATTATTGTTTAGAGTTAATGATTTCTGTAACGACAGCTTAAAGGCTATTATACAATGGATGTAAAACATGTTTGGGTTGTATGGAAAATACACAAAAGTTACCTAAAAAGATTGAAGATATTCTGACTAAAAATGAATTTCCTGATATATTTCCCTATGAGTTATCAAGATTACCTTCGAATAGGGAAATACAGTTTGGGATTGATGTTTATCCGAGAACTGAGCCGATATCAATGGTACTATATAGGGTGACACCAATTGAGTTAAGGGAACTAAAGGCTCAATTACAAAAATTTCTGGACGGGGCTACATTTGACCAAGTGAATTACTATGGGGTACTCCGGTATTAATTGTAAAGAAGAAAGATGGTTCCCTATGATCATGTATAGATTATAAACAATTGAATAAAGTAACCATTAACAACAAGTAACCCCTACCAAGGATTGAAAATTTATTTGACCGACTTAAAGATGTAGTAGTATTTTCAAAGATAAATCTTCGATCAAGGTTATTAGCAAATTAAGGTCAAGGAAAAAGATATACCAAAGACAATATTCAGGACTCGTTATGGGCACTATGAGTTTCTGGTGATACCTTTTTGATCGACGAATGCCCCTGCTGCATTCATGAATTTGATTAATAGGGTATTTCAACCCTATTTGGATTGTTGTGGTTTTTATAGATGATATTTTGGTTTATTCAAAAACCGAAGTTGAGTATGATTACCATCTTTGTGTGGTATTATAAATTTTAAGAGATTAGCAGTTTTATGCCAAGTTTTCTAAATGTGAATTCTGGTTGTTAGGAAAGTTTCGAAAGATTAAAGAAAGTTCGGATTTAAGCACCAGTTTTAATTCAACCAAAACCAAAAAAAAGAATGTACTCTATACAATAATGTATCTCTTTATGGTTTAAGTTGTGTGTTGATGCAAGAAGGTTGTGTCATAGTTTATGCACAAGGCAATTCCAAATTTATGAAAGGAACTATTCAACATATGATTTGTAAATGGCAGCTATGATTTTTGTTTTAAAAGTTTGATGACACAAAAGGATCTGAATCTGCGACAACGAAGGTGGGTTGAATTTTTAAAGGATCATGATATGGTTATCGATTATCACCCTGGAAAAGGCCAATGTAATCGTAGATGCTCTTAGCCGGAAGACATTATCTGCTTTGCACATGATGAATGCACAATTGTCTGCGGGACGAGATGGTTCCTTAACAGAAGAATGTCAGTTAAAGCCAACTTTATTAGATCAAATCAAGGATTTGCAGTCTATGGATGAAAGATGTCTTGAAAAGAGGAAACAAGCTGGAATCAGGAAAATACATGACTATGAAATTAAGTCAAAGAGTTAATTATATTGCTGAGGTAAAGTATATGTTTCTGACAATGATAATCTAAAGAAAGAAGATATTAACAGAGACCCAAGGTTTACTTCAAGGTATTGGAGTATGTTATTTGGAGTTTTAGGTGCTAAATTAAATTTTAGTACAGTTTTTCATCTGCAAATAGATGGGCAGTCCGAGAAGATCATACAGATTCTGAAGGATATGTTACGAGCTTGTGTAATTGAGTGTGCGGGATCATGGGAAAAGTACTTGCCTTTGGATGAATTAACTTACTACAATAGTTATCAAGCAAGTATCAAGATGGCATATGGAAGAAAATATCGAATGTTTCTAAATTGGTTAGGGTTTTAAGATAGACATGTTCAATGTTTAGTATAACTCAAACGTTAAAGGAGTTGAATTAACACAAGATATGGAGGATAAAGTAAAGATTATTTAGCAAAATCTCAAGGCCGCCATGGATCGATAAAAGGTCTATGCAAATAAGAAAAAAAGATATTGAATATAAAGTTAGAGAAAAAGAGTTTTTAAAGGTTTCACCTTGGAAAAAGGTATTACGTTTTGATTGAAAAGGAAATCTTAGTCCCATATTTATTGAGCCATATGAGATTCTAAAAAGATGGAACCAATGGCTTATCAATTGGCTTTACCTCCGGATAGGAACAAGACTCATTATGTGATTCACGTATTCGTGCTTCGGAGGTATTGATCGGATTCTTCACATGTAATTACTTTTGAGAAGATTGAACTGCAACCAGGATTGACATATAAAGAAGAACTAGTGAACATCCTAGCATACAAAGTTAAAGAATCGAGGGACAAGAAAATTCTATGGGTTAAAGTCCTCTGGAGAATCATAGAGTAAAGAAAGTCATTTGGGAAACTGGAGAAAGAATGTATAAGTAATGTATAAAGTTATTTGAAACGGGTAAACGTTGAAAATTCGAGGACGAATTTTATTAAGGGGGAGGAATTGTAATATCCCAATTTTTGCTTAGTGACTAAAATGTAATTTTTGAAAGTTTAGGGGTTAAAGTGTAAACTTTAGAAAAGTCCAAGGACTAAAGTGTAAATTTTAAAAGTTATGTAATTTAACCCCATAAATGGATAGTTCACCCCCTAGAATGGTATTTCTGTGTTACTCGGATTTTTCATGCGGGGCTAATATTATTCGAATTTAGATCGAATAAAATTGTTAAGCGTGCTCAAGCAGGGAAATATTAGGATGGGTGAGCTTCAGGAAGGTCCCATAAAAGTGTTTTTGATCGATATTTTGGACACAGTAAGAGTAGAGAAAATTTGTATGGATTATCGATAAAGGAATTCTAAGAAAAAATTTATTCTATGAAGATTTATGATAATTATCGGAATAATAGGCTGAGTTATTAAAATTAAGTCTAAGCCCTTGGAAAAATGAAGTTTTTATGGGATAATAGAGTTTATTTCCCAAATTTGGAAATATAGAAGTTTCGGAATAAATCCAATAGCTTGGAAAAGGAAAAATCGCAGTAGAGGTATTTTATGGATATTAGTATATCGGATCAAATTAAAATTTTAAAGACAATTCCAAAGATTATGGGAAATTCATAAAATATTATTTTATGAATATTTTAGTAATGTTGGTGGGATTCTAACTAGATTTAGTTAGAATATGATGGAGTGGTTATAAAGCTTAAAGAAAGAAAATTTAGAAATCGTATTGAGTGAAATTCGAATATTTGGATCGAATAAATATCATAAATTAAAATTTATGATATTTTAGGAAGGAGGCTGGTTAGAATGGAACCAATTTGGTTCAATTTTTATGGAATGGCAATTTTTAAGTTTTGTTGTAAATAAAGTCTAGTTGGAGGGCAAATTGGTCATTTTCCATGGATGTCATTTTTGAAATATTTTGAAACTTTGAGGGAAATTTTGAAAGGTCAAATATACATGGATTTAATCATGGCCATTGATTTTTGATAAGATTAAATCATGGCCATTGGATGAAAAGGGTAAAATGGTAATTTCTCTAGTTAAATGAATTTAATATTCATTTAATATGACACTTGGATTAAATAGATTAAAGATGATAAAAAATCATCTATATTTCCAGAAAGCTGTTCGAAATGTACAAGAAAGAAAAGGGAAATAGGGTTTTCAATTTTCAAGCCCAAAATTGAAGAATCAAGACAAGTTTCAAGCAAAATTAATTTAGGTAAATTGTTCTATGCATGATTCTCTTAATATCTAACTCGTACTCCTAAACAGTACGAGTACTTTATTCAAACTTAGGACTGCTGCAACATTTTTTTCTATCAACTAGTTGCCAACATACTTGACTTTAAACATTCTTCTCTTGATTCCCATAATTAAACATTTATCTCAAGTCCAAAATTGAAGAATCAAGACAAGTTTCAAGCAAAATTAATTTAGGTAAATTATTCTATGCTTGATTCTCTTCATTTTGATAGTATTTTTTGCATGATAAAGTCAAGTATAAGTTATGTTATGGATGAAGATTGTTTATGGAAATTGAAGTTTATGATGGAATTAGATTTGTAGATAGTTAAATTGATGATTTAAACATGGAATTAAGATTGAATTTGGATAAATTCCATATTAGAGATTATATACCCTAACCCTAAAATTTTGGGGTTTCGGTTATGAAGTTATGGGTCATTTTTGATAATATGTTGAATGATTTCCCAAGTTGTAAATTTAGGGACCATTTTGAATTTTTTAAGAAATTAGGGGAAATTGTTGAAAATTTTATTTTAGCCTTGGAATTGTTGAATTATGGTGAAATCAGCTTGAATTGGTGATTAGGGACCAAAATGAAAATAAAATTTGGAAGTTGGAGGACCAACTCGGCAATTTAAGAAAATTTAGGGATTGGTCTTGAATTTATGGAAAATTGATAGAATTGAAGATTTAAGCATGTTATGGAAGATAAAGGATTGAAATGACAAGAAAGGAAAAATTTAAGGACCTTTTGGAAATGAAGGTATAGTGAAGGACTAAATTGAATAAAGTTTAAAAGTTGAAGGAAAATTTCTAAGGATGTTGGAAATAAATAAATGGATTATTTTTACATGAATTTATGTAAAAAAGTAAAGTTGTGACTAAAATGTCACTTTTATGAAGTTGAAGGTCTAAAAAGGAAATAGTCCAAAATGAGTAATTAATTATGGAAATTGTTCAAATTAGGTTTGAACAATTGTTTAATGTTTAAAATGGTCACTAAAGACCTAGGGACCA
Organism: Hibiscus mutabilis; assembly: GCA_019671005.1. Classification (NCBI taxonomy): domain Eukaryota; kingdom Viridiplantae; phylum Streptophyta; class Magnoliopsida; order Malvales; family Malvaceae; genus Hibiscus; species Hibiscus mutabilis. The sequence continues at coordinate 38,175,564 of CM033723.1, forward strand.
TTTCGGTAATAATGTAAAATATTGGAAAATTTTTAGAAAAATTTTATATTCGAATAGTTATGTTTAAGAATCAAGTTAGGAATGTTAGATTTAAGTCGAATACGAAATGGTAATGTATATGTTCGATTGGTCTTATACAGTTCTAAAAGATATTGAAGGAGAACCAGTGATAAAAAGAAAAGATAAGAACCTTGAGTATGCTTAGTGAGACATACTATTCATGGCCCATGTGAGTGCATTTACATGTTTTAAAATACAATTAGGAAGACTAGCGATTAGTCGACCTTAATTTAAAAATAATATTGTTATATAAATTTATGTTGAGTTACCGCATGTTGCTATAGAGGTAAATAAAATGAAATATGAAATATGAATTATTATTTTGAGAAATGATGATCTATGTTTGCCATGATTATCTATAATAAAGCATGAATATGAAATGTTTATTTATATGATAATTTATGTGCCATGAACAATTATGATGAAACATGAGTTATGATATGTTTATCTATATAAATGATTTTGATGACTGGTGGATGATAAATGTAATGCCCAATGTATTATGTATGAGAGTCCACGGTATAGTTGGCATGCCATAGAGTCCTTAGCAGCTGCACCCTCATGTTTATATTAACAAAAGATATTGTGACAAAATGATTGTGTCACATACACCTTGGGGACCTACGCCCTTGGTGTGCACCCTAGGGATCTATGCCCACTGTGCCCGAGTACACTGTCGAGGTGCTTTATGTTTATGGGGAGAAAAGAGCGTCCATGAGTACGTACTCATCTTTACGTTTACGTTAGACGCTACGGTGTCATTTCAAGATGACTCACATACCTCGATCTCATATAGCGTACTTTGGGCAATGATAAAAGAATTATGTCACGTAAATGAATCATGTTACGTATATGAAACATGTCATGAATATGAACCATGCTATGTATATGAAATATGTTAAGTATATGAATCATGCCACGTATATGAATCATGACATGTACATGAATTATGCCATGTATACGAAGTATGCCATATATATAAGAAATATGCTATGCATAAGAACCATGCCATGTATACAACTTATTTTACGCATATGAATTATGCCATGCACACTGTAATCACTCATTTTGTCCGGGTTTTTAGTATTTTTAGTATTGTTGTAATAATATTATTATTAATATAAAAAATTTAAAAAAAATAAAAAGGAAAAATTTGTGTGGAGCTAAAGGCTCCACATCCCCCCTTTAACAACCCCAATTGCCTATATAAAGGCATGGGGGAATTAAAAGGCAATGAATCGGCAGTGGCTTTGGCCAAATAAGGGAGCTTAGGCTCCCAGCTAGCCCAGGACCGGGGCAGTTTCCTCGGTCCTAACCGGTTCGATCAGGGTCCTATTTTGGATCCGATCTAGTTAATTTTTTGGAGAGTTCGTGGTAGATCTCGGTGGGGTTCAGTCGGGGTTCGTCATTCGAACTCCTAGTTCGGTATATTTTCTTTCCTTTTTATTTATGTTTAATTTTTATGATTTAATGAAGTAGTAGTTAATTTAAAATTGTGTTTTTAGTTTGTATGTTTATTTATGTTTTAGATTAGTATTTATTATGTTTTAAATTTATGTTTTATATTAATATTTTATTTATGTTAGATTTGTTTTTATTTATGAGTTAGATTAATATTTATGGATGTATGTTTTAGATTAGTGTTTTATTTATGTTAGATTTGTTTTTATTTATGTGTTAAATTATTTGTTATGTGTGTATGTTTTAGATTAGTATTTTATTTATGTTATATTAGTATTTTATTATGTTAGTATTTATTTATATTTTTATCGCAATGTATTTATTTATATTTGCCATGTTTTTTTAAGTTTGCATAACGGACATATATTTTTTCAATGCGGTGCCCTTTTATTCGAGCGTAAACGGGGCCAGTATCAGGCGTAGTGATAGTGGTTGGGCGTTTACTCTCGAATAACGGGGCCTTTAAAATTTACTCGCACATATAACCAGATTTTAATTTAATTGCCACTTTAATCCGGAAAGTCTAATATTAATAAAGCGGTAATTATTAAAGTACCAATTTTGGGCGGTGTGGGGGTGCTAATCCTTCCCCATCCTTAACCGACTCTCGAACCCATCAATTTAAAATCTCTGGTTTTTTACGGTGTTCGGTCCACCTTGAGTGGCCGGTGGCGACTCCATTTTTAAATAAAACACGGGTTTTATAAAACTCCCCGCGGAAGACATTATTTTCAAAAGTAAAACAAAAATAATAAAAACCAACGTTTTTTAGCGCGAAAAATAATCACTGCAGATGGCGGCTCCGCTGGGGACATTTTTGTTTTTCAAAAGCAAATGAGAGTCGAGCTTTTTTCAAATAATTACCGCTTTAGTAATATCGAAAATTCCGGATTAAAGTGACTATTAAAGTAACATTTGGTTATAATTGCGCGTTTATTTTAACGCATTTAAAACTTGGCATATAAACCCGTCCTTTTTAAGTGGGGTGAAAACGCTAATGCTTTCGTGAGGATATCATTCCTCCGTGTAGGCCTAGCAAGTTCCTTCGGGGCTCGAGTACCTTATGCTTTCGTAAGAATATCATTCCTTCGTGCAGGCATAAGCGAATGGGTCCCCCTGAATTGAACCCGGTTGAAATGAGCCTATAATGGGTGATGACCGGGGGCCTTGCTACTCTTAGTAGAGGACAGCAAGGACAATTCAGGTACCTCTTAGCACCAAAACTGCATATAGTGAGCCGTAGGAGCCTACCCTTTAGAGCCATGTAAAACTCTGCCCGATTAGTGGTCACCCTATTTAGGCTTTGGTGCCTTATTTCTTGTTTATGTACAGTTTTTATTACTCTATTTTTGTTATATTTATCATTTGTTTTATTTTATCATTTTATTTGGTACTAACTCGTTTCATTTTATTCTCATCGCATTGATTTCACCTGCATCATTGCACAACATCATCACAATCTTAATTTTGCATTGCATCGATTTAGGACACATTTTGCATGCATTCATTTTCGGAATAATAAAACTGATCCTCGGGTTACCCCATTAAATACAACGAAGATGGTCGATCTAAAACCTTAAAAAGGCTCTTACAAAAGTTTGGTCTTGGGGCATGTCCAAAAGCACCCCACATCTTTTACAAACATTATGCCTCTAACAAGGTCCTAGTCTAGGGGCATTCTTTGCCAAGGTCCAGCCTTCATTACTGAGTCAAACCCTTGCACCCCTGCAATGTCTACATTGACCACAGTCTGTAAAACTGCACCCAATCAAAAAAATAATGAGCTACTATGGACCAACACAATTTATAAACCCAACCTAGGGGGCAACAGAATCTACACTCAAAGTGTCAAATTCAAGAGCAGTTTCAGACGATGGCATAAAAATGAATAAAATGTTGGGGCATGCACCCAGATGACTGATCGAACCCAAGTTGAGGTTGGGGCACCGTCACATACAAAAAACCAAGATCCTGACGGGACCAGTGAGGAATCAGGGGCATCTCTTTGAGGATCGAAAAAAATCATGTCACATTCATGCATGCAGTTGCATTCATCTTGCATTAAACCATTTTTGCAGACGTCATACATCTATGTTCAGTGCATACACCAAAGTCACCATGCATTTAGGCGTAAAATTCATGCATTTTTGCTTACAAAAAGGTTCAAAAAGAGACCGAACATCCTCAGCCGTGGGGGCAACAACACGACAGCCAACCTTAGTCTTAGAGGAGGCCAAACACAAAGAGAATGCTGAAACATAAAAAAAGAGGTACCAGTGACAAATTTTGTGAACAATTTACTAATAAATGTTTTTTCTCCTTTGTAGGATTTGATTCCTCCGACGATGGTGTGACGGATGCCAACAAAAATTCTTTCTAGATCATGCACTCTGTCGATAGAAAAGCCGGGCAAATTTTTCAAAAAAAATTATCTCGCTGTCAGTGGCGCAGTCACCCAACATCTTGCAAATCATGCCTCCGTCAATGGTGGTACGCCAACTTAATGAAGATCTTGCCTCCGTCGGTGGTGTTGCAGATCAAATTTTCCATCCAGATCCTATCTCTCAGCTGGTGGTGTAATGGATCTCACTTTTTGCTGATCTAGTCTCTCCGGCAGTGGTGTAGCAGATCAAATCCTATCCAGGTCTTGCCTCTTCGACGGTGTTGCAGCTAGACCTAAATTTTACTCGGAGATTACCTTTTTATTATAATTGTAGCTAAAAAAATCAATCCAAAAAGAAAAAAGAAAAAAAGTAAAAGGAAAAAAGTAAAGGAAAAAAGAAAAAAAATCAAAAAGAAAAAAAAGAAGAAAAAATTGAAATCAAAAAGAAAAAAGAGAGAAGAAAAGAAAAAGGAAAAAAATCAAAGAATCCAAAAAATGGAAAAAAGAAGAAAAAGGGAGCAAAAAAAGAAAAAAAAAGCAAAAGCAAAAAAAGAAAAAGAAAAAGAAAAAGAAGTTTTCAATTTTCTGATACTGACTCTTCATCAGAGTTGTAGCTGGATCAGACATTGAAATTTTCATCCATCGGTTCTACCTCTTCGTCGGTGTTGTAGCTGAGCCAGACTTGCCAAATTCCGATCATGCCTCTTCGTCAGAGTCGTAGCTTGATCACACATAAAAAAACTATGATCATGCCTCTTCGTCAGAGTCGTAGCTTGATCACACAAAAAAACACTCTGATCCTGCCTCTTCGTCGGTGTCGTAGCTGGATCAAATCTTCAGACCTTGCCTCTTCGTAGGTGTTGCAGCTTGGTCAAATTTAACTGCCGGTTCTGTCTCCTCGTCGGTGTTGTAGCTGAACCAAATTCACTAACTTCCGGTCTTGCCTCCTCGTCGGTGTTGTAGCTAGACCAAATTCACTAACTCTTGATCATGTCTCTTCGTCGGTGTTGTAGCTGGATCAACATCAGAAATTTTAGACCATGCCTCTTCGTCGATGTTGTAGCTTGGTCAAAATTTACTAATTTTCAAATTTTATCAATGTTTTTTATTGAAACAATGAAGAAAAATAAGAAGAAAAATCAAAAAAAAAAGAAAAGAAGAAAGAAAAAATCAAAAAAAGAAAAGAAGAAGAAAAAATATGAAAAAAGAAGCAAAAGCAGAAAAAAAAGCAAAAGAAAAAAGAAAAAAGGGGAAAAAGTTGTCAGTTTTCTGATCTTGCCTCCTCGTTAGTGTTGCAGCTGGATCGAATTTTGTACACCCTGTCTCTTCATCGGTGTTGCAGTTTGGTTGAACTCTCTTTAAGGTATTAGCTTATTATCAATAATGTAGCAAACGGGACTCGGTTTGGCTTCCCCAACAAACAACCCCCCATTTTGAAGGTTTTGCTTCCCTAGAGAGACAAGGTAGATCAATCAAGACAAGAAAGAAGACATGCGCCAAAGAGAAAGAAGATCTACCAAAGAAAGAAGACACGCGTCAAAAGGAGAGAAGTTCAGCCAGATAAGACAAAAATGAGTGCTTTTGATCTTTGCTTTGTTCTCGTTTCACAAGAACAAGCAAAGAGGGGCAACTATAATCACTCATTTTTGTCCGGGTTTTTAGTATTTTTAGTATTGTTGTAATAATATTATTATTAATATAAAAAATAAAAAAAAATTAAAAAAATGTGTGGAGCTAAAGGCTCCACATCCCCCCTTTAACAACCCCAATTGCCTATATAAAGGCATGGGGGGAATTAAAAGGCAATGAATCGGCAGTGGCTTTGGCCAAATAAGGGAGCTTAGGCTCCCGGCTAGCCCAGGACCATGGTAGTGTCCTCGGTCCTAACCGGTTCGATCGGGGTCCTATTTTGGATCCGATCTAGTTAATTTTTTGGAGAGGTCGTGGTAGATCTCGGTGGAGTTCAGTCGGGGTTCGTCATTCGAACTCCTAGTTAGGTATATTTTCTTTCCTTTTTATTTATGTTGTAATTTTTATGATTTAATGAAGTAGTAGTTAATTTAAAATTGTGTTTTTAGTTTGTATGTTTATTTATATTTTAGATTAGTATTTATTATGTTTTAAATTTATGTTTTATATTAATATTTTATTTATGTTAGATTTGTTTTTATTTATGAGTTAGATTAATATTTATGTATGTATGTTTTATATTAGTGTTTTATTTATGTTAGATTTGTTTTTATTTATGTGTTAAATTAATTATTATGTATGTATGTTTTAGATTAGTATTTTATTATATTAGTATTTATTTATATTTTTATCGCAATGTATTTATTTATATTTGCCATGTTTTTTTAAGTTTGCATAACGGACATATATTTTGTCAATGCGGTGCCCTTTTATTCGAGCGTAAACGGGGCCAGTATCAGGCGTAATGATAGTGGTTGGGCGTTTACTCTCGAATAACGGGGCCTTTAAAATTTACTCGCACATATAACCAGATTTTAATTTAATTGTCACTTTAATCCGGAAAGTCTAATATTAATAAAGTGGTAATTATTAAAGTACCAATTTTGGGCGGTGTGGGGGTGCTAATCCTTCCCCATCCGTAACCGACTCCCGAACCCATCAATTTGAAATCTCTGGTTTTTTACGGTGTTCGGTCCACCTTGAGTGGCCGGTGGCGACTCCATTTTTAAATAAAACACGGGTTTTATAAAACTCCCCGCGGAAGACATTATTTTCAAAAGTAAAACAAAAATAATAAAAACCAACATTTTTTAGCGCGAAAAACAATCGCTACACACGTATCATGTTATGTATATGAATGAAAACATATATATGAATCATGCCATGTATGGAAATCATGTCATTCAAAAGAAATATGCCATGTATGAAAATCATGTTACATAAATGAATCATGCTATGAATATGAATCATGATACGTAAATGAACCATGTCATGTATATGAACTGTGTTTTACATATGAATCATGTCAAGCATGTGAACCATATTCCTTATGTGAATTATATCATGTATGTGAATTATGCTATGTATACGAAACATATCATGTATATATGACTTACTTGATGATGACAGAACATTAGAAATATGAGCAAGTTAGGATTTTATAACATGCACATTAATATCTAGTGACCATGGAAACTTTGATAGTACTATTCTATCTTAGGTAGAGAACTTGATATGAAATCATATGATAAGTATTAATTCTCTCTATGTTTATTAAGTGAAATTATTGCCTCACTAAGTTCGTACTTAGCGTGTGTTATTTCACACGTAGGTTCTTCCAAGTAGAGTAACAAGAGGAGCTGTTAAATCAAGGAATTCAAGTTACATTAGTAGTCACGGTAAGTACATCTTAAATTATGTTTGATGTCTAGTGGGCATGTACATATATGTATGTGGTTTTAAAGATGCAAATTTTTTTGTAAACTTAAGTTATAACGTGTTTACGTACTATTACGAGTGTATAGACTTAAAATATTGTTTTACTACAAATGATTATGATTCACGGTATAGTTAAGTATAGTTTAACCCTGATCGCATAAAAATTTGAAAATCAAGATAAGGTCTAGGCAGTGTACATAGTTTTCACCCTGGATTATATTTTTATTTAAACAACTCAATTATAAATTTTATAAATCAATTCAGGGTAAAAACTAGCTGCAATAGACTGACACGGTTTTTAATTCAAAACCGAGAAAGGGTTAAACTATAAGATATAGTCTGGTATATAGTATAAAAAAATTTACAATTCAAGATTTCTTTCAATGACTCTGTAACATCTTTAATTTATATTCGGCTTATGAGTATACGTTAAGGGTGTTACATAATATATACAATTGAATGGATGCAACTTTAAACTAGAAATTAATAAGTCGATTCACCAAGTGATACGACTTATTATTAGCATGTCTATTCACCAAGTGAAATGACTTAGCATCAATATTTTTCAACCAATATATATAAATTTTCCAGCACTCCCCCACATGAATAAAATTGATGGTTCAAAAACATTGACTCAATATGGTGATAGATTCTACGTTTGATATTTGTATAGGTAGGCGTCTTCCTTTGAAAATTCCCTTGTGAAAATATGTTTACCTTACTAGCTATCTAGTAGACGTGATGTCCTTGAACTGTCCTGTCGTTTGTGTAAGTGATAACATACCTCACTGACAACAATTTTGTTCTCATGGTTTAAGTCCATATAGCCTTGGACACCTCCTGGTTCTACAAGAGCTTAAAGAACTATGCCTCAATAGCCTCCTTGAAGCGGCTCCACTTCACTCACACATAGGTGACTTATGTTGTTCGATTTGCCGAAACACAAAATGGTCATTAAAAGTATTGCTTAACCTTTTCCATATTTTAGTCACTATTTACATCATAAGAATGGACTTGGGATACGAACCCACATAGTGACCGCACAAGGTCTATGCAAGTTGGTTGTCTCATTGAACCTAGATCTTGGGATCTCCAGTCAACTAGGTTGAGTTTTCCTTCATATAACACCTTAAAATTCATGGACTTTAGTTACATTCCTTTCGATGTTTTATTAACTTGATCTTGACTTAACACTTTGGTTAGCGGAATGTTATTTTTTGACTTTACAAAATCAATAGAGATAATTCTAGTTGAGATCAGTTTTCTAACGATATTTTATGTCGATGAAACATGTGTCTCAACTTACCATTACGTTATATATTCTACCAAATGTTGCTTGTTTATCACAATATATACATATTGTGGGCATAGGCTTTAACCATTCTGAAATATCCTTCAAGAAATTTCATGGTCATTTAGCCTCTAGCATATAGGTCAGAAAATCCCATCCAAAGGACTTTTCTACCATTGCCCTTTTACTTTTTTTTTGCTTTGCCTCGACATCAACTTCTTGTTGAAAGTCTTGACAATTTTCATCAATAATATATAGTTCGTTTTGTTGAACTTAACCAAATTTCATAGTCTTACAAAAGAATGAGGCAATTTTATATTTCTGTTGAGATATTATTTCGATATAACAAATGAAAATTGTTTTTAAGTGTTTTTGACTTTTTCAAATATGTTTTAAACATTCCAAAATGTCAAAACAACATGCCTGTACTGATACGGTTAAACCAGTACTGATACGCCCTTTGTTTTCCCCAACTTTAGTTTTCTAGAGGCCAAAACATGTATCGATACAGGTTAGCCCGTACCGATACACAAGGCAAAATGTGAGGTCCAGTACCGATATGGAGTATCATATACCGGTACCCGTCTAACGGTCTACAACGACTAGTTTTGATTTAAGTGCAGGTACCGATACAGAGGTTACACGTACCGATACCCATTATCCAGAACTGCTTACAGCGACTCCAAATCACCTATAACAACCATAAACTGCTAGTAGATCATTCCAAACATAAATACAAGTCTTGGGACACTTGAAGACGGTGAGAAAACATCCAAGCATCATGTTCAAGAGAAATTAACTTTCAAATCCAATTTTATTATTTTTTGTAAATAGTATTTAAAAGAGTATTATTTGTTTTTTATCCTTTATACTCTTGTGAGCTTAATTCTTGTAAACATCTACCTTGTGAGGTTTATTTGTTTACATCTTTTTACCTTGTAAAAAGGGAGATGTTCTAGTTTAGCCTAAGTAAAAACTAGAGTGGTTCCATCTTAGCCATTGAAAAGATAGGGTTGTAAGAGTTGCCTCTCGATCCTGGAAAAAAGGAATAATTCAATAGTGAATTGCAAAATACTTAGTGGTATGCTAAGTTAGTGGATGTATACTTGATTGGGTAGTCGAACCACTCTAAATCATCATGCAAATTGTCCATTAATTTTTAGTTTAGCCAATTTATTCGAGAAACAACTTTCAACCCTCTTGACTGTCATTCAAAAGATCGATTTGAGCATGCTACAAGCCTATCAATTGGAATCAGAGCCTCGTCTCCATCGAAGGACTAACATCTGGGAGTAAAGATCATTTGCTTGAAGTTTAACACTCATGAAAATGGCAAGATTTGAAGAAGGACGCTCTATCTTGTGTCCTCCGCTCTTCAAAGGAGAACCATACTTCCAATGGTTCAACGTCATGAAATATTTCATCAAATGTCTCAATTTTGAGGTTTGGGATATCATTGAAGATGGTCACTTGGAAGCTCCTAAGATGAAGAAGAAGAAGCAAATGAGTGCAAATGACACAAAGGCAAAGCTAAACGCCAAGGCCACAAACACTCTTTTTGTGGCCTCAATAAAGATATTTCCAAGAAGGTCTCCACATGCAAAAGTTCCAATGAAATATGTGAGAAGCTTGAGAAACTCTATGGCAACAAAAAGGGAGATAAGAAAAATGATGCTTCATCTTGTGCAAACCTCCTCTCAATCCCTAAGGTGGATGGTGTTGTGGCTCTCAACGAGCCCAAAGTATCTTCTAACTATAGTGACCCAAATTCATATTCATTTGATGAGTTATAAGATGCATTCGATGAATTATTTTTGGAATTTGAGACCATGAATTCCAAATTTAAGAAAATTATTTCTAAACTTGAATTTGAAAACGATTTTCTTATGAAAACAAAGTTGGATTTTGAAAACCAAAATGAAATTTTGAAAAATGATTCAGAGTTTTCAAAAACAAGCAATGGAGTTTTAGAAAAAGAAAATCTTGATTTGAAAGTTAAGCTTGAAAGCTTAACAAAAGAAAAAGATATTATTTTTAATAATTCATATTGTCACATAATGGCAAAATGCCCACATTGCCATTATCATGGTCATTCTTTACATACTTGTCCTATAAAGAAAAGAAAAACTTATAGGATTAGACAAGTATGTGTTCCTAAGGGAACTAGAGACATTGAAATTAATGTAAATGGATCCAAAGTAATTTGGATACCAAAATCCTAATAAATGTCTCTTGTAGGTGTGTTGGAGCAATGGAAAGAAATGCAAAGACATGGAAATGCTCTAGTCACATAAGTGCAGAAAATGGGTAACCTCTAAGCTTAATGCTTTTAATTTTATATTTTTGGTTATTGATTTTTTATTGATTAATTTTCATGCATTTATGTGTTTTTTATTTCAATATCTAAATAGCATGACATTATTTGAGTACTTTATGCATATTTGTTCTTAAATTGTGTCAATCAATTTTTGCATAAAGTTTTTTAAAGTCTTGGATAAATTGAATTCCATATGCTCTTAATTTGATTTTATCTTGAAATTCAATGTCTTTTAAATATCAAGCATTTGAGCTAAATTTATTAAAATGGAATGCTTTTGATTAAGGGAGAGCTTTGATTTTAAAAGGAAAATATCATTTCTCCATTGTTTTAAACTTAATGAGATTTCAAACTTGCTTTGAACTATTTTTGACATAAAAAAGGGGAGATATGGATAGGTTTGAAAAATTCAATTTTAAAAATAAAAGGGGGAGCCTTTAAATATTTTTCAAAAATATTCCATTTTTCAAAAATTATTTTACTGAGGAGGAGCAATCTCAAAAATAATTTTTCAAATGTGTTGTTATATCAAAAAGGGAGAGATTGTTGAGATATTATTTTGATATAACAAATGAATTTTTTTAAGTGTTTTTTACTTGTTCAAATATGTTTTAAACATTCTAAATGTCAAAAATAGCATGCTCGTACTGATACGGTTAAACCTGTACCAATGCGCCCTTTGTTTTCCCCATCCTGAGTTTTCCAGAAACCAAAACACGTACCGATATGGGTTAGCCCATACTGATACACAAGGCAAAATGTGAGGCCCCATACCATTACGGAGTGTCGCGTACCTGTACCCGTCTAACGGTCTACAATAGCTAGTTTTGATTTAAGTGTAGGTACCGATATGGGGGTTACGCGTACCGATACCCACTGTCCAAAACTGCTCCAACGGCTCCAAATCACCTCAACGGCCATAAACGACTAGTAGATCATTTCAAATATAAATACAATTCTTGGGACACTTGAAGATGGTGAGAGAACACATCCAAGCATCATGTTCAAGAGAAATTAACTTTCAAATCCAATTTTATTATTTCTCTTGCAAATAGTGTTTAAAAGAGTGTTTTATTTGTTTTTTTTTATCATTTATACACTTGTGAGATTAATTCTTGTAAACACCCACCTTGTGAGGTTTATTTGTTTACATCTTTTTACCTTGTACAAATGGAGAGGTTGTAGTTTAGTCTAAGTAAAAACTAGAGTGGCTCTATCTTAGCTATTGAAAAGATAGGGTTGACTCGGTTGGGTAGTCGAACCACTTTAAATCATCGTGCAATTTGTCTATTAATTTTTGGTTTAGCCAATTCATTCGAGAAACAACTTTCAACCCTCGTGACGGTTATTTGGAAGATCAATTCGAGCCTGCTACAAGCCTATCAATTTCAATATCTTATTCTTGTGAATTTCAAGATTCGTTGATTCATGTACAAGAAACTGTTATGCATTGTTATGACAAACATAACTAATTATCACAAAAACAAGCATGTTAGGAGGATAATCCATGGTAACAAAATTCTTTCATTTTCACCACTAATACTATTACCATTATTGATATGGTAACCATTACCGATGAAAATACAATCAACCGTTTTAGGATATATTTTCATTTGCTTCGATAAATGAGTTATTACTTTGACAAGACACCCTCACACTTTCAAATAGTTGTAGAAAGGTTTTCTACCATTCCATAATTCATATTGCGTCTTTTCCTTTTTATTTTCTTTGTGGGACACCTTATTTAAAAGGTAAATTATTGATAACACAGCTTCTTTCCCCACATATTCTATGATAACCAAGAACTTCTCCTCGTTCTCATAATATTGTGTAATTCATAACATGCATCAAATGCGGCTTTGAGAATGTAGTTACAATATATGAAATCAGAGTGCTTCCATGCCTTGACAACATTGAAGACGGTAGCAACATGAGTACTTTCATGTCTTGGCAATGTTGAAGACGGTATCAACATCTGCATCATCCTCCCTAACAATAGGAGGATCATCACAATATTTTCCCATTACCACGTTTTGAAATTCTCTCCAAAAACTTTTCATTGTGTTTATAGTTACTGAAAACATTGGACTTTGGCTCAAAATCGAAGTCAGAGTAGTGACTGTAACATTATACTGAGAATTGAATGAGTTCTTGGCTTATGCCACGACAAAGTCACAAAATAAATGACATATCATAATTATGAATTTGTTAATCGTCAAGAATTTAGTCAGAAACTAAAAACCATAAAAAAACATAATTAATCAACTTATGTTAAACGTCAGGAATTTAGTAAAACTAAAAACCCGAAACAGAAGGATAAAACATAATAACTATGCGTTCAAAATCTCATGTCATTGTCATTACAGCATGCAAACCGTAATGGAAAAAAATTAAATTGTTTATCAAAACAATGCATGTAAACATGCGCTTACAATGTATACGCAAGTAATTCAATTAAACTCGTATGCATTAAAGATACGGTTTCATTATTATCGCATTTGGTTTATCATTGTCTGTAGAATTCATTTTTGAATCCAATAAACACATAGATTTATGAACCTGGTTGCTTTGGAGAAGCGTGATTGTCCTCCAAATCTACAACAAACCCTGTCATGACCTGCAACAATAAGACTATTGTTTCTATCACTATCTTTATACGATAATCCGAACGTTTTGGATTAAAACTTATAATATGTCTTAAGATCGTTAGAAAAATGGAGTAGTAATAATCTAAAAATAATACTTTCTTTGTCCCATAAAAAATGTTCTTTTTGTGTTTTAAAATCGTCCCACTTAAATTGTCCTCTTGAAAAACTCAACAACTTTTACTAAACACATTTTCTTTTCTACCCTCTTTTTAGTTTTCCAATAAAACAAACTTTAACTTTTTAAGGATAAAATTGTCATTTTAATTACTTTACAATACACCTCTTACACAAATTTTTTCTTCCTAAAACTACGTAAAAAGTCAACAAGGGACATTATTTTTGGGACGGATGGAGTAAAATATTGTAAAAATAAATAATAATAAATTAAAAATAGAACCTGAAATCCGACAGAGTTAAAAATCAGAAGAATTTTTGTTGAGGCCTGTATAAACAGATTTCTTAATATAGATTCGTCATCTCCTTGGTGCTTGAGTAACATTGGATGTCTACCTCTTAGTATACAACAACAAACGTTCACGACAGTAGCACAATTGCAGTAAACAATCAAACACAATCTTGCCTTCATTTGTCACCGGAAACCAAAATGTTTTTCTATGTTGGTTTTTAAAGTTGATGTGTTGCTGAGTTTCAAAAAAATGTTGTGAAAATGACTATCAACTAGTCTTTATATAGTGGTTGAAAAAATAAATTGTTTGATGAAAAAATTAAACCTTTTGATAGAAAGATTTGTTAAAAAGTTAATAGATACAATTGAATGGATGCAACTTTAAACCAAAAATTAATAAGTCTATTCACTAAGTGGCACGGCTTATTATTAACATGTTTATTCACCAAGTGACATGAATTAACATCAATATTATTCAACAAATATATATAATTTTTCCAACAGTTGGCTTGGTGGGCCAAGTACATTTATTAATTATCCAATCAGACATAGTTGCTTCCTTGATAATGATGTAGTCTAGAGACTTCAGAGTCCCCATAGGGTCTCGTGTCCAGCAAGATGGGAGTGGATAACTGCCATGTAGAAAGAATGTTGCAGAGGACTCAGCAGATGAAGATATTTTATTCGGAGGACATTATGGTGGAAGATATAATAGGTACAACACATTCGAATCCAAAAATTATCCAACATTTATTTAGAAGTTTTCGTGGAAATGCAAAAAAGTTTTATGGTATCATACTATAGAGGCTGAAATTTTAAAAGATGAATTAGTAGAAGCCTCCAAAAAATGTTGATGATTCTTCGAAACAAAAGGAAATACGAAGCAACGAGCTCTAAGGTGATGATTCTTCGAAACAAAAAGAAATATGAAGCAACTAATAGATCTTATTTTTTATATTAAAAATGCATATTTCGACATCATAAATTTTGAGTCGTACAATATAATTGAAGAATATTTAGTGTTTAAGCATGTTCGCTTTTATATTATTTATGTATCTTATAAAAAACAACTATATCAATCAAACTAAACTTAATTAATATTTTTTAAATATAAAATATTCTACTAAACCAGTTTTAGGTGTGTTACGTATCTAGTCCATGGGTGAGTTCGAAGCCAGTCCCTTCACTAGTTCTGGGCCCAAAGACAAAGACTTGATATCCATAAAAAGAAAAGCTTTTTTGGCCAAAAGCAAAAGGTTGCCTCGGGCTCTTGGAAAGCATACCTACGCATAATCATTCATGAAAATATCTTTTTGTTTCCCTTAGGTATAGAGAAAAGAACAAGGAGTTGATATACGCGCCCATCATTATGTAAATTCACGCGTCTTTTTTGCACCAAGAGATTTATTTGATTGGACAAAGTTATAGTACCAAAAAAAGTGGTGAACAATATTACCCAAGAGAAACAATTGTTCCAAGTAGATGGCAAGTTATGCTGAGACTTGAAAGTAGACACTTGACAAGCCCATTGATGCACAAGTCCTCCCATTCATTCACTAAGTTGTTGGGAAGAGCACTCTCAATTAGACACTTTCTACTTTGTCATGGATGAAATTGGGGCGATACTTGAATCAGAAACAAACTCATTAATGCTCTATTTGGTAATTTATTTTTCATAATATAGAGTTCACTTGTATTGTAAATGATAAAAAAATAAAATGTATACATTAGAGATAAATAGTTTTGATTCAATACAATATACAACAAAAACATTGATTTATTAAATTCAAATATATGATAAATTTCAAAATTGCAGAATTGCCCAAGTGAGGCTCAATTTGAGTTTTGATTATTTGCATGTTTCGATGAAATGCGATCGACATTCTTACGAATGGCGTTCGTTCTCCCTAGCTTGAAAAATGGTAAATTTTTTTTGAAAACACATTAAATCTGAATCATAATGATATGATGTCTGATTCACATGAAAACACAATAATCAATCTCCGTTGCATCGTTTGAAGAGTAAGGTTACCCATAACCACTCTCTACCTACACCATCCAAAGTGGAACTCAACCTGAAGGGTGGAACCACTGATCTGAAGCAAAATTCAGCCTGAAGAGTGAAACCATTGAACTTTCCCGTACAATCCCAATCCATGTACACACAATGATATGATGCTGATTTTAAAATATGAGTCTCAATCAAAACTCGAATTATTAAAAATTCAAGTTGCACAAGTCTATAAATCCAATGTTTCACAGTTCAGTAAATCTGATATTTCATAATTCGGTAAATCTAATTTTTCAATTAAAAAAATGACATGTTATGCATGATATTTGAAAACTTTCACCAATCAAAACAAAATAATGCACACAAAATGTATAAAAACATCATTTATTTATAGTACTAGCAGAAACACACCTTAAGGGCCAATAGCTCTATCATCGAAAATGACGCCACTCACGTTCAGACTTATCACTTGGTATAGTTGAATCAAAACCTATAAGGTAAAACTCTTTATTAGTATATGACACTATCACTAAGCCACCAACTAAAAACATAATATTAATCTTAAGAAGACTTATGTGTGGACCTAAAAAAATGCACGGTCAGACTGAACATGCAGAGGAAAACATTAAACGGTCCCACGAACTGGAAAATCAGGATCACCTTTAACACATGATTAACTCAATTAATCATCCCATAAAAATTAACCTCAATATACTACACACATATTAAATGTGAATAGCAAAATAGAGCTTGCAGGTTCAAATTTGACGAAATAGGCAGGGAATTCGGGCTCAGATCCTCGAAAAAGGTCAATATGAAGGTTGTATGAATAAAGTCAAATTTGGTCAACTCTAATAAAAGTCAACATCAGTTAAAATCAATTGGTCAAAGTCAACCCTAAAATAAACGTTCAACTTGGTCAAATGTTAATGGGTTGGGTCAACTATTGGTCAAAGGGTCATGTCTGGTCAACGATTCAGGCCAACTTACTAGTCCGATCCAGATCACCAGTTTTGTTCCTCATGTTGACTCAGGTTCATAGGCCCAGTTCAATTTACAAAAGAATTGGGCTCATTCAATTGGTGTGAACACATCAGACCTCCATCAGTAGGCCTCACGATTGGGCTCTCCCAGTTACACATACAGCCCAAAACCTTACCCCATTAACATCTTATCTGAAACTAGGGTTTCACTACCCCAAACGGCGGTGGCTGATGCACGAACGAAAATGAGTAACCATGACAATGACTGCAAAAAGATGATGGGGACAGAGGCGACAATGCGATAGATGAATGGTTGATGATGGTGACACATGTTCGACAGAAAGGTTCAAATGAAACCAAAATTAAAGAACTCAGCCATAAAATCAAATTTAAAAGGAAAAGGGAAAGTCACAAAGGCTTACCCAACAAACATGAATAGAGAACGACGACTGTGGTATAAGCAACGGACAAGAGGGCGACGGTGGTACAAAGAGAAACTACAAGGTTTCTGCCACGTTTCTCGTGAATGACGATCGACAAGGGTGATCTGATTGCTGGGATTTGTTCGCAAGCGGTGTACGATACGGACGACAGCTTGAGGCTAATCGGAGCTTTGTCAGAGAAGAGGGTGAGGGAAGGTGTAAGATATTTCAAGAGAGGGCGGCTATTTTCGGCTGTAGAGTCAAAATGGAAGGGAAAAGGCTTAAAGAGGATTTTATATTCTAAAAAGTGGGTAAACTACAAAGCATGTCCTTGAATTAACTAGGGTCCACAAAAGGGAAACCAAGTTTTACCCACTTTACAAATTGACCCACAAATTTCTTTTTTAACATAAAGGCACTGAACTTCGATTTTTATCCAAATAATTCCCAAATGTTAGGGTTTTTGAATTAGGGATTACAAAATTAGGGATTTTTTTTTTGGGAAATTTATAGGGTGATACATTTATCAAACAGAGTAAGGGGAAATTGCTTGCCTGCTTTCAAGGCACGAACAAACACAAGTCAAAGTCTAGTTTAAGATAAAAATTATCTGACCTAACCTGATCTGATATATTTTAAATTATATATATATATTATATTTATGAAAATATCATTGAGTGTATATGATTTTTAAGGTTAACTACATAAATAATACCCCACATATTCCTGCATTACTGTTTTGGCACCCCACCTATTTTTTTGGCAAAATGGTACCTAACGTTACGTTTTGTTTCTATTTTGGTACCCCGCCATTAAAAAATTAACGGCATGCTAAAAAGGAGAGAGAAAATCACATGTGGTAGACTGCCATGTCATTTTCTCTCCCCGCGTCAGCATGCCATGTCAACTAAAATCATAAAAAGCACACGTGGCATGCTGACTACGAGGAAAAAAATGACGTGACAGCTTGCCTCGTGTGATTTTCTCTCTCATTATTGGCATGCCACACATGTTTTTCTCTTTCCTAGCCAGCATGCTGTTATTTTTTTAACGGCAAGGTACCAAAATAAAATGAAACATAACGTTAGGTACCATTTTGCTAAAAAATAGTTAGAGTACTAAAACAGTAACGCGGGAATAGATGGGGCACTATTTATGTAGTTAACTTTAATTTTTAGGTTAAATTTTTCATACCTTTTCATTTCTTCCTCCTTTTTGTCACAGCCTCTAATGCTCTCTTCTTCACTGTTTTTTTCCTTTTTGTTCTTTTATTCTTCATTCATTTTATTTCATTTTCTTTTCTTATTTTCGTATGTTCTTGTATTTTTTAAACTTCTTTTATCATTGAATCAAATCTTCCATTATAATAGTTTTCATCTTTATTATTTATTTGTTCTTAATTTTTTCGATTTTTTTCATGTTGTAGCGACCTCTTTTTTCAAAAATCGCTACGAATAAAAAATCATTATTATTTTTTGGTTTTGTGTTTTTGTTAAAAAATTGAAAATGTTACCGGCCATTAAGGTAGGTCGGGCACCATAAAACCAGAGATTCTTTTGAAAATGGATTCGGGAGTTGGTTACGTGTGGGGAAGGATTAGTACCCCCATCATGCCCGGAAATCGGTACCAAATTATACGTTGCTTTTAATTTAGGGAAATTATTGAAATCTAAAATTAACTGTTCTTAATCGAATATAAGCTTTAATTGAATGGGCCTTAACAATTCGGTGGGTTCGAATTAATTATTCATTTAATTAATAAGGGTGACTGTACATCGAACTGTAGATTAAACCACATCGAATAAGACCTATTGTCGTATTAATTTACGGTTCGAATCGAGTACATCACCTTTATGCATGATGCAAACAGTTAAGAATGATGTTATGAGTTGTCAAAATTTTACCCATTTTAATATTTACCTTCAGAAGATAAGAATTAATTCAAATATTTGGTCTATATCTATTAAGCCAAGATTAAGACCAAAATAATCGAGTTAATAAATATTTCCTTTTTATATGTTAGATTAATTAATTAACGATGTGGAATTAAATAAATTAAGAGTTAGATGAATTTTAGGTAATGTATGCCACAAAGAAAACGATCAAATAAAGGAAATAAAGTAAATGCGGGAAAATAAATACTCGAATAAAATAAATAAATGCGGAAATTGAAAGATCCAAAAAAAGGATCTGATCGAACAAAAAAATGCGTAAAATAAATTGCGGAATTTAGAATGCAAGAAAGTAAATACAAAAATTAAAAGGCGATAAGATAAATGCGGGAAAGTAAATGCTACACTAAACGGGCCATGAATAATACGGGTCATCCCCCGTTGTGGGTTACCGTAGGGCCGATTCGAACGAAAAATTAAATAAAGGATAAAATATATAATAAAAAATATTATAATATGTGCAATATATAATATATGATATATAATATAATATATGATAATATATAATATAGAAACTATATAATATAGTATAAGATAATATATATTGCATAACTAATATTTATAATAAATATAATATAACATATATAATACATATATAATATAATAAAAGGTGGACCAAAATTAAGATATAATGAAATAAAGAGAAAAAAATAAAGGGAGCCTAAAGAAAACTGAAATTAAAGGAGAGAACAATGGTGAGGGACCAAAACGGGTATTAACCCGTTGAAATCAAACCGAGATTGCAAAATGAGGACAAAATTGAATGTTTTAAAAAAACGAAAGGGACTGCATAAAATATTTTAAAAATAATGAAGGGTTTAAATGGGTAAATATCTCGTTTTTCAAACCGGGTATAAAAGCCATTTTCACAAACACATTTCATTTTCAACCTCACCCCAAAACATATCAAAATCGAGTTATCTTTTTCTTTGAAGTGTTCTTCAGTGTTCTTGAGGAACTGAAGAACATCATCGTGATTCCCAGAATCTTTTGACTCATCTGCCATGCTCCGCCGCACTGGCTGCCTCCCGTCGGCGGCCGACAAACCTAAAACCTAACCCAAAAAAACCTCATTTCACCTTAAAACCAAATCTTACCTTCATTTCCCAAAATAACCCCTCAAATATTTTTTAGAACCCTAAAATTTGAGACTAAAAATCCCAAAAGCAAATCCTTTGGCCCTTTACCGGTTCACTATACATGACCCCGAAAGGGGTCAAGGCGGCTTATCACTGGCGAGGAACCGAAGCGGCACAAGATAGAAGTTGAACGGTCGCAAGGTAAAAAAACTAAACTCTTTTTTGCTTTTGATTTTTTTTGTGTTCAAAGTGTAAAAAAATACATAATACCTTTTAGAGAATTTTTTCTTCTATTGATCTTGGAAATCCCGTCTCTAGTTTCTAGGGTTTACATGTGATTTGATTTCAATTTTATAGCCGAGTTACACAGATTAAAAAAATTTCCATTCTTTGAACGTTTGCCTTATTTGTTGGTGGTTGTTACAGTTGTACGGGGGTGTTTTGGCCGAATGCGGAGAGGGTAACATGCACATATGACATGCTCGTTGGTGTGGCGCCTGATGTAGAGGGATGTTGATGCCATGGATCCGATGTGGAAGCTGAGTTGGCCGAATGTGATGATGTGGGTACAGAGTTAGACGAAAGCTGAAGGGTCGATGTGGGGGAATCTTCCAGAAGGGCGGTGACTACTCTCCTTCAGGTATTATTAGGGTTTACCTGGGTTAGGATTAGGATATCCGAGTCAATAGGATCTGGGTCGAGTGAATCAAGTTTTAGGTGAACCGATTTAGGTGTAATGGGTTTGGGTTTAATTGTGTAATGGGTATTTGGATATTGGGTTGATTTGGCAAATTTGGGTTTAGGGTAGTGGGCCGGTTGTATTAGGTTTAGGCGACTTGGGCTTGCTGGTTAATTGTAAATGGACAATTGAAATGTATTTTATTAATTTTTAGATTATGTGTTTTTTTTTATTTTTGGATTTTGGTTTAATGTTTATTTACTGGACAAAAATGGTGATTACAACTACCCCTCTTTGCTCATTGTTGTGAAACAACAATAGAGCAAAGACCAAAAGATAACCATTTTTGTTTGGTCAAGCTGGAGCACCCTTTCTAGCACGAACCTTCCTTCAAACTCTAACTGGCCCATCTTCCAACTTATAGAGAAATAGAACTCGTATGTTGATCCGCTACACCACTGACGGAGAGTCAAGATTTGGTCGACTCATCTACTCCGTCCTTTTCTCAGAAGGATAGAACTTGCGACGAGACAAGATCGGGAGATTAGATTGGATCAAGCAATGACTCTGACGAAGAGGCATGATCCGGTGATTTGATTGCGATCAAGCTACAACTCTGATGAAGAGGCATGATTTGAGTTGGTTAGTAGCGATCAAGCTACAACTCTGACGAAGAGGCATGATCTAAGGAGTTGGATTGGTGATCAAGCTATGACTCTAACGAAGATGCATGATCTAAGGAGTTAGGGGTGATCAAGCTATGACTTTGAAAAAGAGACATGATCTGAGTTATTGGTCGTGATCAAGCTACGACTCTGACGAAGAGGCATAATTCAGAAAAGAGGTTTTGATCTGCTACACCACTAACAATGAGTCAAGATCTAAGGATGTATGGCCTGCTACACCACTGATGGAGAGTCAATACCTGAAGAGAAGACTGATCCGCTACACTACTAAAGATGAAGCAAGATCTGAAGAAAAGATTACTCGCCACTCCACTGACGATGAGGCAAGATCTAAAGAAAATATAACCTGCTACACCATTGAAAGAGAGTCAAGATTTAAAGAGAAAAAGATGATTCACTAAACCACTGATGGAGAGTCAGGATCTGAAGGGAGGTCTCTTGATCTGCTACACCACTTACAATGAGTCAAAATCAGAGAATAAGTGTGATAGATCTGCTACATCACTGATGATGAGGCACAACCTAAAAACAGAAGTAAACAATAGTTAGTAATTGTTCACTTAGGGTTTGAGTTTTGGTTTGGCTTCTTTTTCTTTGAGGGTTTACCGTTTTGTGGTGGGTATTGTTATCCTCTATATTTAAGGTTTCAACTTCTTTGTTTGTTCAGCTCTCTTTTGTGGCTGAGGACTTGCCAATTTGTTATTGTCCAACAAGATGGAGGCTTCTTATCCTGAACTTTTTTTATGTATGAGTAGAGTAAATGCACTTCGCATGAATACATCTAACCTGATGTGTAATATATGCATCTAATGCGAATGCAAGATGAGGTGATGAATGACATGCAATACAATTGGCCATAATGTTGACTTCAAAAGGGATGCCCCATGACTGTCTGGTCATATTGGTAGTTTGGTCTTGTTTTCGCCCAAGTTCCATCTTACAGACAGAATAGAAGGCATTTGCCTTGTTCACTAATACCCCAACCTCTCTCGGGTTTGAACATCTTCTTCTGAAATGTTACATTTCTATGTGAAGATCAACTTGTGAGTGTTTTCTTTAGTTGAAGCAGCGATCTGAGGGCTCATTTATTGTTGGTCCCTACATTTTTTAGCTTCATTGTAAGTACCGCAGAGAAAACTTTTGTTTCAAATCTTAAACTTCATGTTCCTATTATAATGTGGGATGCTTATTAAGAAAACTGAGTTTTTCTTTTTCAAATTGTGAATATATCAAGCAATATTGAATGCCCCGAATATCAAGTGCACTAGCAATACTAAAATGGCTTACCGAGGATTGTCACAAGTAAATCTTGTGTCTAGGAGACCTCAAAAGTTAAATTGATGTTTGAAGATGTGAAGTGTATTTTTAAGTTACTTCGATGCTTGACCGACTTGCCTTGGCAGGTTCATTCATTTTTTATCTTATTTTTGTTTGGGGGATTCAATTCATCACATTTCTTTGGCTCGAAATAAATGATGAAGCAAACAATAAATCCATGAGCTACTCGGCATTGTCATGATTTGAAAATATTACCATCACTCATGAAGCGAAGAGTTTCGATTAGAATGGGCTTCAGTGGAGAGCCCCAAAAATTCCACTCTTATCCGAAAAATGCATATTACTAGGTTTTGAACATTGGAGTGCCTTTTAATTAATTTTTGAAAAAAATCCTATTACTAGGCTTTGAAGCACTTTTTTTTGGAAAATTCCTATTACTAGGCTTTGAAAATTAAATCGTTTTGTTTTGTTTTGAAAATGCCTATTACCAGGCTTCAAACATTGAATTGCACCGACTTGTTATTATGTGTGATCCTTAATGTGAAATGCAAGTCACATATTCATAATCTCCGTAGATTAGGATTTCAATTATACGCAGGTTACTCAGAGTCAACTTTCAGGTCAAAGTCAATGCCCCTTGTGCAATTGATATATGGGGACCCAATAGACAAAAATATACACAAAATAAAGAGAGAGTTGAAAAACAAAATGCATCGTTTCATTGAAAATTAAAACATATGGTCTTAGGCCCTTACAAGAGATCACCACCACTTTCGGGCTCAAACAAGTGGATTTGATTTACATGCATTACTTAAAAGAAGTTAAAAGGAACAAGGGAAACTACAAAGTTGATTAGCTTGGCATCTAGAGTAAGAAGCAAGAGCGAGTTCATTCCTCGAAGAATTCAACCTCTTTGTTGTCCATTAGTCCTTGAACAATATCCTTAAACTTAAAGCAGTCTTGATTAGCGTTTCTCTCTTCGGCATGGAACTCACAGTACAGACCGCTATGCCCCTCGGGCATTATCATTCTTTGACCGATTAGACCCGCATCAAGTAGCTTCTTCCAAACCTAACTGAGGGGTCCCTTGACTTCTGACACCTTGGACATAGTTGTTCGGTTACTTTCCTTAAAGATTGTATTCACTTTACTGGTATGATTTGGTAGAGGGTTGGCGGTTGTAGCTGGCCCACTGGATTTGTCAAAACTTATGACCCCAAGCTTTATCAGCTTTTCCACGACCTTCTTGAAGCTGATACAAGTCTCAATCGAGTGTCTCACTTGATCACCATGGTATACGCATTTTACGCTAGGATCATACTATTTTGGGAAGAGAGGCTGCAATGGTGCTTGATAGAAGGGTGCCAGCCCATGGACATCGAACAATTTCTTGTACAGTTCACCATAGGATATTGGCAATGGGTAAACTTTATCTTCTTAGTGTTCCTTATTTAACTGAAGTCTTGGCTCGAAAAACCCTAGACACTTGGCACTGCCTTGGATTGTACAACTGTCACTGGCTTCGAATAATCGGTGTTGTAAACTTCCGAAGAGTTTACTTTATGGTCTTTCTTTGCATATGATGTCTTCTTGTAGGATGAACTACCTTCACTTTCAATTATGCCACTTTTGACGACATTTTCGATGAGTTCACCTGATAGCACAAGGTTAGCAAAATTAGTAGTCACATTGCCTATTAAGCGATCCAAGACTGGGCCCTCCAAAGTCTCAATAAACATGACCATTGTTTCTTTTTCTCTGAGCCGGGGTTAAACTTGAGCCGCTACGTCTCTCCAACATTGTGCATACTGCCTAAAGCCTTCATTTGACTTTTGTTTCATGTTGCAAGGTCCAACGGTCTGGCACCATATTACTAACATATCAGTACTATTCTAGGAAACTTTGGCCAAGTCCTTATATGACTTTATCTTATGCCGGTTTAACCGATTATACCATATTGTGGCAGATCTCGAGAGGTTGTCTTAAAAATAGTGGATCAATAACTTGTCATCCTTTGGCAGAACATGGTAAGATGTGCATGGGGACAACTCGTTCTATCGTACTTCTCAAATTCTAGGACCTTGAACTTAGGAGGTAACACCAGATCTGGGACAAGGCTGAGTTCATGGGCCTCAAATCCAATAAAGGTGTCAGTTACCTATATGGCCTCCATCTTTTCTTCAAGTCTCTTACACTAATCCTCGATCTCTTTAGAGGTTTCTATTCTAGGATTCTCCATTTCGATCAATTGATCCATCTCCGAGACAAATTTTTTGGCTTGATTTCCCCCGAGCTTGACTTTCGATGTAGAGGGTAGATTTATTGGGAATGAGGTGCCGGCCTGAGGAAGTGGTGATTTCCCTCGAGAAAGTATTACCTAAGTGTTCAATTGATTCTTAGCATGAGTAGGAGTAAACCCTGATGGATATGTAGGACGTTCATTCCCATCAGTGAGATTGTGATTTGCCGTAGAATTTACAATAGAGGCCTCTCCTTGCCCGAGAATCTTAAACCGAAGCATTTGGGCTATTTGGCCTAGCGTGTCTTGTTAAGATTTCTTGAACTGCTCCATCATGTCTTGTCGAGCCTTAGCTAACTATTCTTCTATTTTTCTGGCCAAATCAACTTGCATGTCCCTTTGGGTTTTCTCAATTCGGTCTAATCTGTCTTCGTTCACCATTTTGTTTTTTTTGTCGGGTTCCTTAGGGGTGATAAATTGACTGGCCTTTTCTTTGATCCAGAATCACTATCATGGGACACCCCCAAAATTAGTCTTGATGATTTCAAAATTAATGAATGTAAATGCAAGATAAATGCCCTAGAAGCAAAATCATTGATGCAAAAATGATTAATTCAATATAACGAAGATGTCATGCCACCATGATGGGAATGAATGAAATTGATGTTGAATGCCAATGCAATCACCATAAAATGAGTGAAGGAAAAGATTGATAATGCACGAATGAATGTAAAAAGTGATGATCGATGAACATTCTCGTTGAGCAACTTTCCATAATGAAGGTTGAGTCCCATTACAATGAAAAATGAGAATAAGGTGCATCTAGATTAGATTTTGCTTAATTCGGACTTTGAGAATCTTTAAATCGTCATTATGGACTCTTTCCCTCATTACGCAAGCCCTCGATTTTGAATTGTTATCAAATCAACACTTTATGTGAAAATGTCATGAATATGCACAAAAATGATAAAAAAGCAAACGAGACAAGAAGAGTTTGTTAGTAATGAGTATACAAATAAAGAATGAGAGCTGAATAAACACACCAAAACGGCCTAACAACATAAATTCTAGATTTCTATGGTTGTTTGCATGGCTCTAAAGGGGTGGGCTTTCCTCGATTCTCATACATGTGGTTTGGGTTCTAGAGATGGGTACTCGAACCTATCCCATTATCTACTAAGATAACAAGAACCTCGATTTTGGCCCATGACAGGCTTGCAAATTGGATTCTGTTTGAGGGAAAGCACGATCTAGTGACGTGAAGGGCTGCTCACGTGTCAAAAGGCGTGGATTCCGGAAATGAATACCGACCCGTGGAGGGCTGCTCACATGGGTATGTGGCGTTTCACTCCCACTCAAGGGACAGAGCTCGGGTATAGAGTTTGATAAGTATGATGCAACTCATGTAGGTGATTCCTTAAAAATTAAATAAACAATTAATGCAAAACCACTAATTATCAAAGCTCGTGGAGTTAAAAATGTATCTTCGAGAAAGAAAAAATTAATTAAATTCAATTAAAATTTCAAAATTTCCATTGATAAAAGCAACATGTGTTTTTTGTCTTAACTCTAAAAAATAGTCCCCAGCGGAGTCGCCAGGTGTAGCGACCTCCTTTTTTGAAAATTGCTATGCATGAAAAATCATTATAATTTTTTGGTTTTTAGTGTTTTTGTTAAAAAAATTGAAAATGAGGGGAAATTAGGAAAAGTTGAATTTTTTTGGGATTTTGTTTTAAAAACTTGTTTTTATCTTGAAAATAAAGAGTTGGAGGCACCACCGGCCATTAAGGTAGTTCAGGCACCATAAAACCAGAGATTCTTTTGAAAATATATTTAGGAGTTGGTTACATGTGGGGAAGGATTAGCACCCCCATCACGCCTTGAAATCGGTACCAAATTATACGTTGCTTTTAATCGATGGAAATTATTGAAATCTAAAATTAACTGTTCTTAATCGAATATAAGCTTTAATTGAACGGGCTTTAACAATTTGGTGGGTTTGAATTAATTATTCGTTTAATTAATAAGGGTGACTGTACATCGGACCGTTGATTAAACCAGCATCGAATAAGACCGAATGTTGTGCTAATTTATGGTTCAAATCGAGTACATCACCTTTATGCATGATGCAAACAGTTAAGAATGATGTTATGAGTTATCAAAATTTTACCCATTTTAATATTTACCTTCAGATGATAAGAATTAATTCAAATATTTGATCTATACCCATTAAGCCAAGATTAAGACCGAAATAATCGAGTTAATAAGTATCTCCTTTTTATAAGTTAGATTAATTAATTAACAATGTGGAATTAAATAAATTATGAGTTAGATGAATGTTAGATAATGTATGTCACAAATAAAGGAAATAAAGTAAATGTGAGAAAATAAATACTCGAATAAAATAAATAAATGCAAAAATTAAAAGATTCAGAAAAAGGACCGGATCGAACAAAAAAAGCGCGTAAAATAAATAGCGGAATTTAGAATGCAAGAAAGTAAATACAGAAATTTAAAGGGGATAAGATAAATGCGGGAAAGTAAATGCTACAATAAACGAGCAATGAATAATACGGGTCATCCCCCGTTTCGGGTCACCGTAAGGCCGATTCAAATGAAAAATTAAATAAAGGATAAAATATATAATAAACAAATATTATAATATGCACAATATATGATATATAATATAATATATGATAATAAATAATATAGAAACTATATAATATAATATATATTACATAACTAATATATATAATAAATATAATATAACATATATAATACATATATAATATAATAAAAGGTGGACGAAAAATGAAGATAGACTAAAATAAAGGGGGAAAAAAGAAAGAGCACCTAAAGAAAACTGAAATTAAATGATAAAACAATGGTGAGGGACCAAAATGGGTATTAACCCGTTGAAATTAAACCGAGATTGGCAAAATAAGGACGAAATTGAATGTTTTAAAAAACAGAAAGGACCGCAGAAAGGATTTTAAAAAGGCGGGGAGTTTTAAATGGGTAAATATCTCGTTTTTCAAACTGGGTATAAAAGCCAATTTTTCACAAAAACATTTCACTTTCAACCTCGCCCAAAAACAGATCAAATCCGAGTCTTCTTTTTTTTTCTGAAGTGTTCTTTAGAGTTCTTGAGGAGATGAAGAATAGCACCATGATTTCCAAAATTCAGTGACTCAACTTTCGTGCTCCGCTGCACCGACTGCCGCCCTTCGGCGGTCAGAAAACCTAAAACATAACCCAAAAAAACTCATTTCACCTCAAAACCAAATTTGACCTTCTTTCCCCAAAATAACCCCTCGAATCTTTTTTAAAACTCTAAAATCCGAGACTAAAAGCCCAAAAAGCAAATCCTTTGGCCCCTCACCAGTTCACCATGCATGACCCCGAAAGGGATCAAGGCGACTTATCACCGGTGAGGAATCGAGGCGGCACAAGACGGAAGCTGAAAGGTCGCAAGGTAAAAAAACTAAACTCTTTTTTTATTTTTTATTTTCTTGTGTTCGAAATGTAAAAAAGGACATAGTACCTTTTAGAGAATTTTTTTCTTCTATTGATGTTGGAAATCCTATCTCTAGTTTCTAGGGTTTACATGTGATTTGATTTTAATTTTATAGCCGAGTTAAATAGATTAAAAAAAACTTATGTCATTCTCTGAATGTTTGCCTTGTTTGTTGGTGGTTGTTGCAGGTGTATGAGGGTGTTTTGGCCAGATGCGGAAAGGGCAACATGCACGCATGGCATGCTCGCTGGTGTGGCGCCTGACGTGGAGAGATGATGCTGTCGTGGCTCTGATGTGGCAGCTGAGTTGGCTGGATGTGATGATGTGACTGCCGAGTTGGACGGAAGCTGAAGGGTTGATCTAGGGGAAAGCTTATGGAAGGGCGATAACTACTCTCCTTAGGGTTTCATTAGGGTTTGCTAGGGTTAGGTTTAGGATATCCGAGTCAATGGGATTTGGTTCGAGTGAATCGGGTTTAGGGTGAACTAGTTTAGGTGTAACCGGTTTGGGTTTAATTGTGTAATGGGTATTTGGATATTGGGTTGGTTTGGCGGGTTTGGGTTTAGGGTAGTGGGTCGATTGTATCAGGTTTGGGTGACTTAGGCTTGCTGGTTAATTGTAAATGGACAATTGAAATGGATTTTATTAATTTTTAGATTATGTGTTTTTTTTTAATTTTTGGATTTTGGTTTAATGTTTATTTATCGGACAAAAATGGTGATTACACATGCAAACTATTTTAATGGTTTTTTAAATATGATTGATTGAATTTTTTTTGAATGATTATTTCTGGGTTTTTTTAGATATTCATTAATGTTTTCGACATGTTCATTTTTTATTTTCATGGTTAATTTTGTTGTTATTTGCTTATTTGCTTTTACTTGTCCATTCAAACATTTATTATGATTTTAACTTTTTTTCAGATTTGTTGTTGGTTCAGATTTAAATCCACAATCTCGAGCATGATGTCCTAACCTTATACAGGAATAGCAAAACTCTGAGATCCTTTCATATTTGAAATTAACAGAGATCGGTGTATTGCTCTGTCTCTTGAGGGTGAACCCTGAACCCTGTTTACAAAGGATCCTCAACACGTATGGCCACTTTCAACTTAAGCATGCCATCTCACTTCACTTTTTCATGGTCTTTAATATTAGAATCAAGAAATATTGGAAATATGTGTCTAATTTTTTCTACATTGGTCTTATTGATGAAGGAAAGCGGGATATTATGAACTTGAACCCAGAAATTTGAAAGGGAGAAATCGATCTCCTCCAATGTTGCCTCATGTGGCCAATCCTTGAGCACAATGTGCCTGTCTTGGATGGACCATGCTCCTTGGTTAATGACATTTCTCTTGTCATTTTCGATTTAAAGACAAAAAGGAAATAGTTCCTTCCAAGATCATGACATTCAAAATCCACATCATCAGGCCAAGCTCGGTTGAGAATAGCACTTACAGTTGAGAACTTCAAATTTCTGTCGGAGATAACCTTACCTACCAATGAATGAGATTTAATGGTAGCATTGATGTGGTCATCGGCTTCCAACTCCAAATATTCTTTCTCATTTAAGACCTCCTTTACTTGTTCACCATCCTCCTGAGAATTCATATCAGCTATAAAAGGAGGAAACAGACCAGAAACAGACATATGGAAAGTAAAAAGGAGAAAGATAGGGAGTGCAGATAGAAAAAGAAGAAACGGAAAATGGGGAACTGGAAGCGGAGTAAAAACACTAAACAAACCGCCGCTCAAGACAACCAAGATCCACACAAACACGGATAAGTAATCAGAAACGACACAGGACCATATTAGGAACCTTGTAAGGGATCAAAAGATATAGAACTGACGGGAAGCAAAGATAGGGTTTTTTACTTGGGGGGGTCTATGGCTTACTTATTACACCAAGAAACCATGGACAAGAAAAATTATAGTACCAAGAAAAGTGGTGAACAATATTACCTAAGAGAAACAATTGTTCTGAGTACATGGCGGGTATGCTGAGACTTGAGAGTAGGCACTTGACAAGCCCATTGATGTACAAGTCCCCCTTCATTAACTAAGTTGTTGGAAAGATTACTGTCAATTAGATACTCTCTACTTTGTCATGGCTGGAATTCGGGCGATACTTGAATCAGAAGCAAACTCGTTAATGCTCTATTTGGGAAGTGATGTAAAAGATAAAAAATAAAATGTATACATTAGAGATAAATAGTTATGATTCAATACAATATATATAGCAAGAACATGGATTTATTAAATTCAAATATATGGTAGGTTTCAAAATCACTATTAAATAGATATCTTGCAAATCCACTTATTTGAGAAATAACAATGAGAGTAAATTGTTCCACTGCGTTAAAAATTACAACATTTCCCAAGTGAGGCTCAATTTGAGTTTTCATTATTTGCAAGTTTTAATGAAATGCCATCGCCATTCTCACGAATGACGCCCGTTCTTCATAGCTTGAAAAATGAAGTAAAATTTATCCAAATCTATGATTTCTCTGTTCCAAGGAAGAAAACTAAAATTAGTAAGCTTCGTCTTGGAATAAAAGAATATAGTCATAAAACGTTGCAAATGAATACAAGAAAGAGAATTAACCAAAAAAATTACCCATGGAACCAGATTCCTTTTTAAAATAAAAAGATGATAGTCCAACTATATGACAACCAGGATTGGAATCGGCCTCAAGCTACACGGTTACAAACTAGGAAAGACCATGAAACTTTAACCTAGGATCAAGCCGCATAGGACCGAGCAGGCCATAGACAAGACACCAGATTTTGGCTCATCATAGGACCTTATGGTCCAACCAATCTAGTACCCACACCTGGTTAACACCTTACAAGAATGAGCTATCTAGTGGGGCGATTATGTTGCGCCTCAATCATCTATTTAAAAAGCTTGTACTTGGTATATATCAGCAATATGGGATTGCTTCTTCTTTTCTGTTGCTTTGGTTCTCTTTGTCTAGACAAGTTCCATTGTTACTGTTGGGAAATTATGATAAATAGGAAACTTTGAGGTATATTTTCTAGGGGTAAAGATAGAGATTCAAATGATGAATTTATAGGTTCATATTCTAATCCACTAGATATTTATAAGGGTATCTCATATGCTCAAAATGGTTGAGTGATGAATGAGAAATTGATGCTCAAAGTAGGGTACTTGTAAATTGTGCAAGGAAAATGAAGAACCCGTATCCCAAGTTGGTAGGATATCAAGTATGAGAAGTGTTCATATAATCTAACTCACTTGCTTATCATTGAATGACTTGGGTTAATATTGTGCCTCGCGTGCAAGCGTAGGGGCGTAAATTGAAACTTGTTGAACCCATCAGGGTTGGGGATGCACCAGCACGTCGTTGGTGACACGAATGTTCGGACCGGTCGGGACAACACAAACCATTTTCAATTGCTTTTCACGTCGTGGTTTTCAAAATCAGTGTTCATTTTTTTTGTATCATAGGATATAGACGTCCAACGTTTCTCAAGAGCCATAGGAGCGAACGAATCTGTCTTAAAAAAATTGTGATTTCACAGGCCTCAACAAATAAACGGTTTCGATTTGGTTCCTTTTACTTTCGATTTAATTTCGAGTTATCTTATTTTGTACTCGGTTCGATACAATAAATAAATTCAATATTTATTTTACTGTCTATTTTATTTTCTTAGATTAATGCTCCTGTGCTAACATTTACATGAATCACGGAGTAGTTTTTAAAGCTTAAACTTGTGCATCTAATCCAAATTTCTCACCTTCCCATCTCTTGACCCATCACCTCCTCCATCAACTTGTGCTTCCATCTCTCTCTCTCTCTCATGCATTGGCATAGGGCTGGGCGTTCAATCGAGTCGAGTTAAAAAATTGAGTTATTTGAGTTTGCATGTCCTGTTTTACGGTTCAAACTTTATTTGAATTTTTTTGAATCGAGTCGAGTTTGTGAACTTTGAGTTGAGTCGAATCGAGTTGAGTTTTTGAGTTTTTGTACAAATTTAATTGTACACATATACTTCTTAATATATATTTCTATATGCATATACATGTAATCACTAGTTTTCTCCGGGGTTAACCCAATTTATTTTTGATATTTGGGCTTTGGATATTGATGTTACCCTTTTGATATTTAATATACATAAAACACAAAAAATATTATTATGGATATATATTACTTATTACCTCGTTTATTATTATAATATGATATTAATATTCGGTTTATTATGTTATTGTGTTATATTATTATACTATATTATATTCTATTAGTATCTTATTAATTAAAAACACAAAAAACAACAAAAAAGATTAAAATATATAAAAGCCCAATAGTTAAATAAATAAACAAAGCCCAAAGTTTTAATTAATTAACAATCCATTTTACATTATTAAAACCCAAAAATAAATAAAATATTACATGGCCCGATAAGGCCCAAAACTTAATCTGCCCTTAATATCCAAAACCCTCACTCTATTATGGTTGATGTGCAGCCCATCTTGGACCGTTGAATATGGGAGCTTGATCAACGATCCAGATTCAATCTCATGAGGAAACCCTTCATCTGCCAGCGCTGCGCCATCTTAACCGTCAGATTTGAAGATTCGAATAGACAGCCCAGATCACCCCTAGAAGTCTCTGGAACACCCACGCGCCCACGTGTAACTTTCCCGCTCCACCACGTGCGCGTGTGCTCCACGCGCCTGATGCTTGGACTGCTCTTGACCCTTCCTCTGCTACGACCAGCCTTTGCACTAGTCCCCTCCTCCTCATCGAACAGCCACGACATCCATGCAACAGAAAAAGATAAACATGAGCAAATATGATTAAAAAGCAGATCGAACAAAAATAACAATTTTCCATGGAGATCTGACGAATTTCAGAGTATATCAAACTAGTTTTTTTTCATTTTCAGGTGCCATTTTCGGTTATATAATACCGAACCACCTATTGTAAAGGAGGTTTTTTGAGTTCGAAGAGTAATACAAAAAAAGACCCTTCAAAGGTATATTCTTCTTTTTATTTTGCATGCATACAAAAACATAAAAAAAACCTAGATCTAAGGGAGTTTCATTTTTACCCTTGGTTTTGAAGCTATCGGTTCGTGGTTCAGGATCATTTGCCGGCAATAAGCCTTGGCCTCTAGGCTTAAGAGGGTGATTCGGCAACATCTTTGGAGTGTCTCTTCGACTTCGCTATCTGGTGACAAGCCCTAGGCCTTCGGATGGTAAGGGTAAACCGAGGGTGTCTGGGTTTTTTTTTTTTCTAGAAGGAAACTTAGATATAAGAGAGGGAGGTGCTTCTGTTTTTGGTAGATCTAGGGGAGTATGGTTGAGACCTTGGAAATGCGGGCTCGGATTTGAGTTTAGAGAGGTGAGAAGAGGATATCAGTGTTTTTTGGGGTCTCTGGCGCTGACGTACGACGGTTGAAGAAAGGTCATGGTGGCCGATTTTTGGAGTGCACGACGTTTTTGGGTTCTGGGATGAACACCACGGCGGCATTCATCCCAAGGTTGAGAGAATTTGAAGGTTGCCGGATATGGCTAAATTTTTTTAAAGGGTTAAAGCCGTTTTTTGCCTAAAGGGTTCGATATATACAATGTTTATTTTAAAATGGTCTTTTCTCAACATAAACCCTTCCGTATTCCCATTTTGCACATAGAAGGGCTTCCGCAAATTTAAATTACACCCTTGGTCCTTGATGCTTTTAAAAATATTTAAATTTCGTCCCTAATTTTGGCTCGTTCAAATTTTTTTCGAAATGGTTTATTCCACAATCGATCCTTCCATGTTTTTAAATATTTTTTTGCTCCTTCCGCTTTTTAAAATTCCTTTCGTGGTCCCTAAATATTTTTAAAAATTTTTAATTTCGCCCCCTCTTTAGCTTAATCTGTTTTCAATTGGATTTATTTCCAGTTTGGTCTTCTAGTTTTTGGTGTTGTTCGATTAGATCCTAAATCCAGTGTTAAATTTCCTTTTTACCCCTTTGCATGCATATTTAAATTTTTATTTATTCGTACTGTTCATGTTTAATATTTACTGTTTTGTTAGATTAATGTGTATATAGTGTAGTTGGGCTATATTATGTAGTTTTTTTTATAAAGTATATAGCATATAATATCTTTTATACTTTATATAGATGTTAGGTAGGATATGATAACTTAATATATAGTTTTTATATATATTATATATTTTTCATATATTGTACAGTTTAAATGTTTTAATATATATAAAATCTTATATTGTATAATACAATGTTTATGGCATATTGTGGACATATGATATTTAAGTTTTTTATGTTTTTATTTACATCATGTTTATACCTTGCCATGTAAGTTTGCATTCAGATTTTTAAATTATGTTAACGCGATGTCTCTTTATTCGGGAGTAAATGAGGCCAGTTTCAAATGTAGTAAAGGCAGTTTTGTTGTTTACTTTCGAATAACGGGGCCCTTAAAATAGACTTGCATGTATAACCAAATATTAATTTATTCATCACTTTAATTCGGAAAATTTAATATTAATAAAGCGGTAGTTATTTATTTTCTTTTTACGGTACCAATTTTTGGGCAGTGTGGGGTGTCAAAACCTTCCCCATCCATAACCGACTCCCGAACCCAATTTTAAACGAATCTCTGGTTTTTATGGTGTCCGGCCTACCTCAGTGGCCGGAGGCGACTCCAAGTCTTTTATTTTCCAAAACACTAATTTTTAAAGGATATCCCCACCTTTTTCAAACATTTCCGGAAAATGCAAAAAAATCAAATTACGTACTTTTAGCGAACTCAAAATTTTTTAGGTCGCTGCAGCTGGCGACTCCACTGGGGGACTGGTTTTAATTTTTTAAAACTAAAGTGAGTCAGGCCATTTTTTCAAAAAGAACAAAAAATAATAATTACCGCTTTATTAATATCGAAAGTTGCGAATTAAAGTGATGATTAAATTGATATTCGTTTATAAATGCAAGTTTATTTTAACGCGTTTAAAATAGCTGTTACAAGATAGGAAATAGCTGTTACAAGATTGGGGTATCGGTACGTGGGCTTGCGTATCGGTACAGAGTAAGGGGTACTGATACGCTAAGGATCGTACCGGTACTTGAAATTGCTCGCTAGAAAGTCTGATAGAGCTTAGGTATCGGTACTCTCGTGGCCGTACCGGTACTCAATATGTTCATAAATATTTTCGCTCGGGATTTACCATAACGGTACTGAAAAGAATTTATTTAAAGAGAAGTTTTAAAACTCGTATCGAGAAGCTAAGGGTCATACATGTACTCATTGACCAATATGAATTCTATAAATTCCAGTGTTGGAAGGCCTGTACCGATATGCATAGGATCGTACCGGTACTCACTAACTAAAATGGTCTATTTGAGTACCAACTTAATTAGAAAATATTTTTCTTTGAAAAAAATTTAACTTATACCAAATATTTTCTTTAAAATAGGTTAAGTTTGTTTGAATACTTGTTCATTTGTGAGAAATTTCAAATACTTTAAAATTTTATTTATTTTCAAATTAGTTCTTGTTATATCAAAATCAAAATATTAGTTTAACACATCTCCATAATTATTTTTTCCTCTTTCTAGATTTGTATCAAACAGAGTAAGGGGAAATTGTTTGCTTGCTTTCAAGGCACGGACAAACACAAGTCGGAGTCGAGAGGTAAAAATTATTCGACTTGACCCGATCCAATATATTTTAATTTATATATTATATTTACGAAAATACCATTGAGTGTATATAATTTTTAGGTCAAATTTTTTCATACCTTTTCATTTCTTCATCCTCTTTGCTGCAGCTTCTGATGCTCTATTCTTCACTTTTTTTCTTCTTTTTTTTTCTTCATTCATTTTATTTCATTTTCTTCTATTATTTTCGTCGGTTTTTGTATTTTTTATACTTCTTTTATCATTGAATCAAATCTTCCACTATAAGAGTTTTCATCTTTAGTATTTATTTGTTCTCAAATTGTTCAGGTTTTTTTCTTGCATGCAAACTATTTTAATGATTTTTTTAAATATGACTGTTTGAATTTTTTTGAATGACTATTTTGGGGTACTTTTAGATATTCATTAATATTTTCGATATTTTCATTCATTTTTTATTTCAATGGTTGATTTTGTTGTTGTTTGCTTATTTTCTTTTACTTGTCCATTCAATCATTTATTATGATTTTAATTTTTTTTAGATTTGTTGATGTAGCTCTGAGATTGTGTGAGTAAATATGGAAAGAAAAAAATATGAGAAATTAGATTGACCAAAAATCCGCCATGCCCCTCTTCGTTACCATCCCTTATATCTCTTTCATTTTTTTGTATTAAAAGAGTTTTATTTGAAAAAAAACTATATACTTCAGGGGCGGATGCAACTGGATCTTTAGGGGAGCAGCTGCATTCCCATTTTTTTGAAACAAATTTAAATTAGAGAGAATTTTTTTTAAAAAAATAATTTAATGTGTAAAATAAAAATTTTGCATATCCATTTAGAAAAACATATTTTGAACCTCATTCTTGAATTTTTTGATCTCTCATTGCTCTTTCATATTATAAATCAAGGGTCCCATTTGAACTGTCCCTAACATTGCATAACATGCAAATCAACACACAATCTTTTTCATTTTGTCTTGCCCAGGGCCGGCCCTGAGGGTGGGCAGGAAGCACGCCCGCCCAAGGCCCACTACTCACTCAGAGCCCACTATTTATATATTTTTAATTACATAAATATCATTTTAAAATTTAAATATTTATTAATGGGCCTATCATCCCTAATTAAATATAAAGAAAAGTTAAAATTTATTTTGTCTAGACATTAATGGGCTGTAATGCATTTTTATTTTTTTTCTAATATTTGTTATTATGGTTTAATTTTTCAATATTTGTTATTTGGAGCTCAATTTTTTTAATACTTTTTATTAAAGGCTCAAATTTTCCCAATATTTGTTATTAGGGGTCTATTTTTTTCAATACTTGTTATATGGGCCCCAATTATTTTCAATACTTGTTATCAGAGACTAATTTTTTCCTGATATGTTTTTATTAGGGACATACTCATAAAATTCATTCAATATTTGTTATTAGAGACTTATTTTTCCCAATATTTGTTATTAGGGTCATACCTTTAAAATTAATTTTTTAATATTTTTATTAGAAGCGTACTCTTAAAATTTATTTTTTTCAGTATTTATTATTAGATGCCTACTCTAAAATTTATCATTTTCAATAATTAGGGCCCCATTTTTTTTTTAGTTTGCCCCAGACCTCCAAAATCCCAAGATTGGTTTCCTTCTATTTCTTAAACATTAAAAACATGATAAATCATGTTTATTCATACTCGGTACCTTTTCCAATGTATCTGGATTATTCAATAGCCCATAGTAAACAACTAGATAGATATTTGGATACCAATCCCTTTCCATAATAAACATTAACACACAACTTAGAGCAGTTGGTTAAAGATTTCTCTTGACATCAATCTCTTCTCCTAGGTACTGAATTCTAATCCTAGTAAGAACAATCTCCCTTTCCCCCTCCTAAGTAGAAATTTTTCAAAAAAAAAAATATTTGGATACACGAATCATCAAGATCTCCTTAAATGACCATAAACAAGATGGTGTATTCACTTGAGATGCACATTAACAAGGCACAACATGCGAAGTGACATGAATATGACGTACATATAAAATATGTTGGAGTCTATATAAAATAAATACTTAATTTATATAAAATATTACATATAAATTTATAGTAAAGACATGAATACAAATGACATAAAAATAATATAAACACACATATACGTATCAAAGATATTCGAGTTGAAATGAGTGTTTTTGAAGGAAAATAACGTTACTATTTTAACCAGAATAGTTAATTATCCTACTTATATTGACTAATGAATGACATTGTAAAAATATAAGATTAAATTATGTCAAATTGAAGTGTATGTGCAAATCTTAAATTTAAGCTTACTATAAGGACCAAAACCATAATATCAAAAACTTAAGCATCTAAAATTACTAAAATAAGAATTTGGTAAACCACATTGCTTGTGTCAGTGAATTGTTACCCAAAATTTACTATTGATGCTTTATAATGGTTTGGTGATAGCTTTTTAAGTTGGGTGATAAGTTTTAAGGTAGGTGTTTAGATATCTCCTTAACATAGTCTATATAAATTTAGCATTTTATTTTATCTCTTAAAATTATGAGCTAGATACATTAATCAAATCATAAAAAGTTGCTTTAAAATAAATCCATCATTTACAACATCTATAACTAAAATCATATATTCCAACTAAGCATCATCTTTATCATTTACACTTCCTACGTTTCTAAATGTTTAAATTGTGTTTGAGTGGTCAATAATCTCAATAGCAAGTGATTAAAAGCTCTCAGTTGATATCTTCCCCTGCTCCTAGGTTGTGGGTTATAGACACAGTAGGAGTAAATTTTCTCTTCCCTTCCTTCATGTAAGAATTGTTAAAAAAAATTGTGTTTGAATGAAGAATTTTAAGTAAAAGAGTCATTTGTTTTTAAAATTCAAATGAAATCCATTGTTTGGGTAAAAATAAGAGAGAATAAGTGTATATTTTGATAGCTCAAATCGTTATTTCATCTGATGCACCTTGTCTCATTAAAAAAAATAGAACTTTAAAATAACATTTTATTAACTCTAGTGTATATATTGATTGATATTTTGTATTATTAAAATTATTTATATATTTTTACAAAAG
This sequence comes from Hibiscus mutabilis, assembly GCA_019671005.1. Lineage (NCBI taxonomy): Eukaryota > Viridiplantae > Streptophyta > Magnoliopsida > Malvales > Malvaceae > Hibiscus > Hibiscus mutabilis. The sequence goes on from CM033723.1 coordinate 38,215,115, forward strand.
TAAAGATATCAATATTACATATTTTTATAGTATTAGTTATTTTAATATCATTAATTTTTTACGGGTTGATCCAAGTGGTAAGTAATTTGATATCGCTTTAAGCATGTCTCATGTTTGGGCATTATTTATGCAAAAAATCTTCACTGAGAGACTTACCCACCAAAATCAAATATGCGATCGATCTGAATTAGTCAGAACAAAACTATAGGAATAGAAGGGTTATATAGAATAAATAAATGTATTTAAAAAATACTAACGTTTTAAAAATATCAAAAATATAATAAAATCCATCACTCAAACACACCCTCAATTTTAACATTCCAACCAACATGTTGATTTTCTTTTATCAAAGCCAACATATTTTTTTACTATACTAGCGTGACTACATGGTAATATATGTTCATATTTTTTTAACTATTTGATAATGCTTGCATATAAATGTGTTCGAACCCAAATATTATAAGATAATATCATATGTTTTTTCGATTGAGCAGGGTTTCAAAGCCAACAAATTTTTATTTCGTTATAGATGGATTGTGGATACCCAAGTTGATAAAAAGTTAAAAACAACAAATGAAAGGTGTATACAATCATTTGTTGCCTGTGGGTGATTAAAGAGTAATTAGTTTTGAGCATTTTGACCAATCAATTTCCAAGTTTGCTGCCATGTCATGTCTTCGTTGGATATTCCACGACATGGTCCATCTTACTCGGCCCCCAGATTTGGGCCTCCCATTTTCAACATTAAATCTCCATTTTTTATTCAAAATAAATCAAGAAAACCAATGTAAGCGAGAGTCTCTGAGGTTAGGTGCTCTCATTTCTATGCCGCATTCTTCTCCTGACCTTTTAACGAAGGTTTCTCCTCGCCAAGAGATTAAGAAAAGGTCAGACAAATTCTTTGAATCTAAGGTAACCCAACTAAATATTCTCCAAGATTCATCCTTTTCAATTGAATTTAAACTCAATGCTTCCATCATTTGTTTTAATATTTTTTTCGGTTTACGAGATTATTATTCCTGGATCTGATTAAAATCTCTCCTTTTTTATCCGAACCAATGAGATGGTGTTGTTCTGTTATTCATTGCATTGTTTGGGCTTTTGTGATTCGCTGTGTAGTGCTTGATTTGATTTCTTTGTTTTTAGCTTTAATGCTAAGATCTTTGGGTTTGAAAAGACATGAATTTGGGCATTCAGCATGGTTTTTAGATAAGAAACAATTTTGGGTTGCATAGCTTTTTCGTGAATTAATGGCTATGGGTGGCCTTGCTGTTAGGGATTTTACAACATGGTATTTGAAGTCATTATTTATGCTTGAAAATTGAAAGTTAGGAGTTTTGAGTTTTTTTTTTCCTCCTTAAAATAAAAGAAACATTGCTTTTCTTAGGGTTGAGTATTAATAACTATGGCTGCTGCTGCTGCGGAATCATCTGAATCTGGGTCTAGATTATCCAGTTCCGAGTTGATGAAAGATGAGACTTTTTGTAACGAGGAAGGTTGCCCTAAACAAGCATCACCTATTAGGGGCAGTGGGTTGAGGAATACAAGTCCATCAGGTCGTGTAGGATCGAGGAACACTAGTCCATCCAGGCAGAAGGTGGTAAAGACCAAACCACGGGGTTTAGATGAGGAAACGGTTTCTACATTTGGTAAGGCAGTTCATCCTGATGTTCAAATGGAAGATAGCATATGGGCAATGTTGCCTGAGGACTTATTGAATGAGATTTTGGCAAGGGTTCCCCCATTCATGATATTCCGGCTTCGTTCAGTTTGTAAAAGATGGAATTCAATACTTCAGGATAATAGTTTTCTTAAATTTCACTCAGAAGTACCATCTCATGGACCTTGTCTACTTACATTTTCGAAGAACTCACAGACTCCCCAATGCTCAGTTTTTAGTTTGCCGTTAAAAACATGGTATAAAATTCCGTTCAGTTTTTTACCTCAGTGGGCCTTCTGGTTGGTCGGATCTTCAGGAGGTCTAGTTTGCTTTTCTGGACTTGATGGTCTAATTTTCAAAGCTTTAGTATGTAACCCTCTTACACAAACTTGGAGAACATTGCCAAGCATGCACTATAACCAGCAAAGACAGTTGATTATGGTTGTAGATCGAACAGACAAATCATTTAAAGTTATAGCCACTAGTGATATTTATGGTGATAAGTCACTGCCTACTGAAGTCTATGACTCGAAGATTGACAAGTGGACACTTCACCAGATAATGCCTGCAGTTAATCTTTGCTCCTCAAAGATGGCATATTGTGACTCCAGGTTGTATTTGGAAACCCTTTCTCCCCTTGGCTTGATGATGTATCGGCTGGACTCAGGATATTGGGAGCATATTCCAGCAAAGTTCCCAAGATCTTTGCTAGATGGTTATTTGGTTGCTGGGATACAGAAACGCCTGTTTCTGGTCGGAAGAATTGGACTTTATAGTACTCTACAGAGTATGAGAATTTGGGAATTGGATCATGCTAAGATTACCTGGGTGGAGATAAGTAGAATGCCACCTAAATATTTTCGAGCTTTGTTGAGGCTCTCGGCAGAGAGATTTGAGTGCTTTGGACAGGATAATCTTATCTGCTTCACATCTTGGAACCAAGGGAAGGGCCTAATTTATGACGTGGATAAGAAGGTTTGGTCTTGGATTGCTGGCTGTGCTCTTCAGTCATACAATAGTCAGGTTTGCTTCTATGAGCCAAGATTCGATGCCTCTGTCAACGGAGTTGGAAAATTTCCCTTGGGATTAGCTGTTAAGAGATTAACATGCAGCATGTAGTTCCTGTATTCTTTTTTATAAGAAAGATGGTGTCTTCTTTTACACCATCCTTTTTCCCGTGTCCTGCACATATTTTGACTGGAATTACTTCTCACTTGGTGGATTGTGCAACAAGTGAACCCTGCTGCTGCACCAGCATCGTGAGCATATCCGTTTCAAGCTATCTCTATCATCAATATTTTTTGGCAAATGGTGATATCATTCCATACGGGGGGACTCAATGAGGCAAATTGACAGTGTATTGAGTTATCCTTTGATGATTAGATGATGGCCAAACTTCTTGAAGGTGTATATCATGGGACTAAAAGAATTGTATGAGTTTTTTTCCCTGGTCTTTGCATTCTGATATAACTCATTGTAAATTTCATTTCATAATGTTATATACTTTCTTTTTCTTTTAATTTATATCGTAGTGGCTGATGTATGTTGCTGTGTTGTCTCCATCACAGCATGCATACATTGTACTTTCAGTGCTGTTAACTCCGCTCTTGTTGATTTGGGAGCTCTTCTCGACCCTCTTTACTTTTTTGATCTCCTTAAATAAATCTTCTAAGTCTGTCTGAATTGTTGATAAAGTAATATGATAAAAATTTACCACAATTAGAATAATAAAAAATGGTGCTTTTCATGTTCTCCCAAAGTGATTTGGAGCATATACTTGGTTATGTTTCTCATGAAGGGAAAAATTGCACTTGGATTTGGTTATGTTTTGTGTAGAGTTAATCCAATATTGTGCTTTCAGACGAAGATAAATCTTATTTTTTATTTCGTATTTTTTATTTTGCTGCTGCAGATGAATCATCATCGTTCTTTCTCCATTTACATTAGCTTTCATGGTGCGAAAGCCTTGCCAAAACCTTTTTGGGTATTAAGCCAAGCAAATTTTAGGAATTCTATGGTTGCAATTTAGGAGAAGTAATATTTTTTTAGTTTGTTGGTACTGCATTTGTTGTTTCTTATCATTAATCAAGCCTGTTAGCTTTTATTTTATAGTGACAATTAGTTGCACTTGCAGTGTTGCCACTGGATGGTTGCCTTTCTCTCGCTTAATTGATCTACTTGTTCTTAAAGCGACTTAAAAATAAGAATATGCTTTATCAATTTCAACAGTCCATGTAAATGCTCCATAGTTTGCAGCCCGGTGACAACTATATTCTTATGCTTTGCATCTGATTTGAATTGGCGAGGCGGTATCATTTGCTTTGGAGGAAGGTAAGTTCCCTCTTCACTACCTCCTGTGTACTATGTTCTAGTGAAAATGAAACTTTATATCTGGTGCTAAAGGGGTTGTGTCGAGTCGTCATTGCAATTACTCGTGACAGGTTATGAACCGAGTAAATTGCAAGAGATGCTAATTGATATAAATCCAGCTCACGTAGAGTAGCATATATATACGCATGTAAATTTGAGAACATTTGTTAATTTGGGTGTAATAGGATAAGAAATAAACATTTTCTTTACTGGTGGGCAACAGGAAATCTGCATTGTTTTTGCTGTGAATTGAATGTATTGTATTAAGTAATGGTGAGGGTATTGTTCTTTAAGTAGGTTTATCAGCATGATGCAATGCAAATCAAATGAAGCTCCAGAGTGTTCTAGCTCCATATCTGGTAGTGACATTTAGCATGTTTGCGTTTGAATCCGATCTTTTCTGTTATCCTTTGCGATCTCGGTTGAGCCAAAACGAAAGAAACGAGATTCAGGTAGAACATAGGAAGAACAACTTTCATTCCATTCAATTCAGGGGCACGATGAGAGAAACCATGGTTGATAAGTTTTAAAGACATGGGAGTTGCAGTCGGAGATTCTAAACTTTGAAAATGGGTTTACACTTCTTTAGTATTCAGTAATTAAACCTAAAAATATATATGTTCTCTTCATTCCGTGATCATGTATTAACTTGCTGAAGGGATAATTCCTGCAAATTCTTTTAAATTGAACTCTTCTTTTATATTCTTTTTCTAGCTTTTTCTCGGGAGATTATTAGGGGAAATCCGACAGGAAAACAACTATTTGTGTACTTGATTGGAAAGACAAAATTAAGAGGAATTTAGGTTGTCGGGTTTATAATTTAGAATTTAGGGTTAGAGTTTAGGGTTTGGATTTTAGAGGTTTTAGATTTAATAATGAGAAAAACTTCAATATAAAAGAGTTTACACAAGCCTTTTAGTTTTAAATGTTAGAGGTTTAGTTTATGATTTAGAGTTTAAGAGTTTAGGTTGTAGTGTTTAGAATTTAAGGTTATAATTTAGGATTTAGGTTTAGAGTTTATAGTATAGTTTGTAGAGTTTAGGTTTAGCAATTTAAGATTTGGGTTTATAGTATAAATATGTATGTTTGTGTAAAATAAATTTTATATAGTTTGTGTCAGAATTAAACTCTTTAAGAATTTAGATTTTAAAGATGGGTTGTGTATTTTTTTTAAATTTGTGTATCAAAATATAACCCTTTCAAAGTTTACACAACTTGCGTATTAAAATTATTTTCTTAATTTTTTTCTTTTTTCGGCACCATGGTCTCTAATTTATTGATTAATTAATCTAAATTAGATACTGTAGAGGTTCATTATGAAGGTGACCTTTTTAATTTAATTGTTCCATTTACAGCATCATGACTTAAATTTTTAACCTTACTTCAAGAATTTAGTGGTTTATCTTATCAAATTAACTGGTTGTTGGTTTTAACTTATTTTCTTATATGTATTATTTCGATTTGAAATGATTTGTTTTTATATACTAAAACAGAAAATGGTCATTTGCCTTTTTTTGTTTTGTTTTCTGTCGTATCAAATAGACCTATAGGTGGACTGAGAGGACCATTTAGCCCGGTCAGCTTAACCTGACTTGGGCTGGATTTGGATTCAGCACATGTAGCTCGACTCCTATAAAATTTAAATAATTTAAAGGATTTGTTTATTTAAATTTAATTATAAAAATAAATGAACCTAATAAGTGTCCCATTAGAAAAACGGATGATGTTCATCCTAAGAAACATGTGCTTGAATTTGGGGTGTTAAAAAATATCCTATCCGATCCAAAAATTTGAATATTCAATCCGATTTTAAATTTTTTTGATAGGATACGGATCACAATATTTCAAATTTCGGAGTATCCAAAAATCTGAATATCAAAAAATTCAAAATTTCATGAATATTAATCTTTTTATATTTAACAGTTTGATGTTTGTTATATCCGAAAATTTAAAAATAAAAAAATTTCATAGATACGAATCTTGTTATATTTAACAATTTGTTTGTTATATTCAAAATTTCAAAATTTTCATAAATACGACCTTCAAATTCGAAAAAATAGTTAAATCAAATTTTATTTTTGGATAATCGGATATCCGAATATTCGATTCGTCGATATCCGGATATTCGAATATCCAATCCGTCGATATCTGGATTGATACGGATCACTATATCATCGATCTGAAAAATCGGATACTTAAAAAAATAGGATCAGATCTGATATCCGACAATGAACACCCATAGTTCAAATCGCTCTGTCTACAAGGTGTATGTGCATTGTCAAATGGTTAAGAATATGTATAAATAGATATTACATTGTAATCACCTTTAGACTATTAGAAAATATATAAAAATAAAGAAATATTATAGTATAAAATTATGTTTTATTATTTTAACTTAAAAATACATTATTTGGGAGCAAGCACATTTGTTTGGTTGGTCAAGCTGTCCATCTTTGTTCTCTTATTTTTCTTGGGTCATGGGTTTTAGACCCATTAAAAACATCTCATTTCTTTCCCTAAAGTCCCCTTTCTCCCTCTCTAGATAAGATTAGGATTTTTTTTGACAATGATAAGATTAGAATTAGGATTGATGAAAAAAAATTACAGTATATGGATGAGTCAGATTGGGTCAAATGTTTGTATTTGAAAATTATCTGGTTGTTTAACTAAGAATATTGTCCTATTTGATTCGTATAATATTTGTATTTATATCACGTTCAAACTTTTTTAAAAATTATTTTATAATTTTAAAACAAACATTTTAGTTTTAAATCGGTGAAATCTAAATTAAAATACCATGTAACGATATTTTTATTTAAAAATCCAATTTTTTATTTATAAATTCTTATAAATAACTCATATTTTATAAAGAGAAAAACTTCAATACACAGGCCGTGTAAATTTTAGTTTACACGAGCTTTTTTAATTTTAGGGGTTATGGTTGTAGTTTAGGGTTTAAAATTTAGGGGTTTATGGTTTAGAATTCAAAGTTAGTATTTAGAATTTAGGGTTTAAGGTTTAGGGTTGAGGGTTTAGTTTTTTAAGGTTAGAAATTTAAGATTTAGGTTTTATAATGTAAAAATACAGGATTGTGTAAATTTTACCTGTATTTCAAAGTTTTACTATTTTATAAATTACTTACGTGTATAATATTTTGATTTTTTAGAATGATAGCAAAACTGTTTAAAGACGTGCTTTTAAAAGTAAAAATATTATACATTAAATTTAAATATAAGAATCAAACAAAATTGTTATTAAAATATTAGTATTGTTTTGTTAAATATATAAAGTATTTTTTTTAAAAAAATCATTATTGGTCGTGGGTCTAGTTTTAATGATTTTTTAAAATAATTTTTAATGAAAAATAATTTTTATTTTTTTTCTGAGTTTTCATTTTTAATGATTAAAGAATAAATTGATAAAAATAAAAATGTAGAGGATTAAAAAAGTTATTTTCCATTTTTATAATTTTCACATCAATAAAACGATAGGATGAATTGAGTTTATAATGGTGGAATCGTTTTGTTTTATGTAATTGTACATGAACTACTTTAGTCATTTTTCAATAGAGAAGCCAAAATGCAATCTGAAATATAGTACAAAAGTTGCTTTTGATACTTTTACCAAATTTTGACCTAATAAACCTAAGTGTTGTGCAAAAAAGTTCGAACAAAAATCTTATGTTTTTTTTGGTAATGTTTTTCGTGCTCCAACACTATTCTAAATCATAAATCATAAACTCCTAAACCTTTAAAAAGTCGCCATATTCCTATTTTTCTAAACCCTAACTATAAATACTAAATATATTTTTTTTTGTGGGGGCACAATAAGAAGCATACTAAGAAGCAGACGATTTTCTTTTAAAGAACTCCTACTTTCATTACTATGAAGCAACTTGAACTTTCAAAGCTCACAAGCATACACCAAAAAGACAAACAAGAATACAGGAGTACAATGCTCACCCAATAGCCACTAATTCTTTCAATTTCTCAAGATTCACAGCCTTCTTCAATGGTGTTACTCCATATTGCTTTAGCTCCCTGAAAATTGTTACATTATTTATTTGTACATAAAAGAAAGTGACAATTAAAACAGAACTTAAGCGTATTATACCCACTTGATTTCCTTTCTATGCCTGATATCATCCTCCCGCTTCTGTGCTTTCTTTGCTTTTTCCTCGAAAAGAAAATCAACAGCTCTCACAATTCTACAATCATTTTAAAGTGACATTTAATAAATTGTAAGTTTAAATATTAATATTTACCATCCATTTCCTTATCTTTAAATTACACATATATATTCAAAAAAATGTAATTATGTTAAAAAATTACTCAATATTCCATGGTAAAAGGTATTCTTGATTACAAAGAAATTTACGGTGTGAAAGAAGAAACAAAAATGCAGATCTAAAAGGAAACTTTTTTTTTCTTGGATTGCCAAATAAATAATTTCTTAACAACCCCAATTGATATAATTAAGGTTAGTGTTATGCATGTGACATTGTCCTTAGAAAGCAAACAAGTTCTTTTCCAAGAACTCAAAGTTCCGTACACACAGTGATTACAAAATAATTTCTTTTGTAACAAAAGGCATAACCGATCATAATCATATTGTTTTTTCTTTGCAAATTGCAAGTGCGGGTAGATTAAGATTAGGATTGAGATTAATGTATTAATTTTAAAGGATTTTAATAATATCGATAAACATTGATTAGTTAATAATACATGCCTAGCTAACCTAGATGGTAATAAACAAACTTCATAGATCAAAGACACAAGACATGGGTAAAAGGAGCCATACTGTTTTCCAGGTGTCGAAACCTCCTTTGTTGTGTTAATTTGTTGGCTTAATCTTCCTTAAAGTAAGAGATTAGGGGTCTCTGTTTTTATTCTAAGTATACATAAGTTCTCTTGATAGATTAATTTGGTTCATCACATAGACTACCTCACCGCATCTTTCAAACGACTATCATCCTAATAACACTAACGTTGGATCTATTTGCTTCATCGGTCAAATCTGTTATCTGATATACATATCTATCAGTTAAACTAACACTACAATAGGCATCAATCCAATATATCTAAACGTGATACTTGTCATTTAAGGTTGTAAAGAAATTTCTCCTTAAATACGTAAGAAGAGATCGACAAAGGGACATGATCTGAACTTTTCTCTCCCATAAATACTCTTCCATCAGGTCATATACTCCGACCTTTCTTCCTACAGCCCTATCTCTCTAAATCGACTACCACTCACAACGACTCTCTATCTAAATCAGATGGGATGAACTTCAAAACCGCCACAATAATTTTCACTCACAATCTTATTTGGTGTTGATCAATTTTTGACATCAATAATAATAAATATCGCTCAAAGACTTCATAAAACAAAATTGTTGATCGATCTAAAGTACATAAATCATTTCTCATTTTTCAATTACAACTGATCCAAAGTATTACGCGACTCTACACCAACAAAACATTATAAATATTTCGAAAACATTTCAATATGAATGAAACGTTGTCATAAATCTCGATTTGTTTATATAATTTCATATCATGGGTGTCGGTTAATTTTGATCGTTTTAATTAAGATAGGCTAATTAATTAACCACATTGAAGCGAGTTGGGTAATTAAAGGATCTTACACTACTCTCAAGATGAGATGAGCACAAGGCATCCTCGTCTTCTAAAACTTTTAAACACTAACCTATAATTAGGGATGGATCGAAGAGGTTGGAGGGAGCGGTCGTCCTCCTTAGAAATTTGAAATTCGTATATGATTTAGAGAACTTTTAAAAATTTTCTATATAATTTAGTTCAAAAATTATTTTTGCATCTGTTAAAATTTAAAAACGTCATCTAACATAAAATCACGCGTTTGTCTATGCTTATAATGGTTTATTAAATTTATGCTCAACTTTATGCATACATGGTTCAAATAAAACGTGATATGTTTAGTAATTCCATGCACTAATCACTTGCCCATGTTACTTCAAGCTCTTAATTTCATGACTCTTTGAGAACTATGCTTCCTTGCTTTGCCCTCTATCTTACATTAATTAATTGTTTATATATAACTTCTGACGCCAAACAAATATATACAAACAAAAGTGTTTCCTTTTTCTATTAATTTGTGGTTATTTAGTTCTAAAAGTTATAGAATTTGGGGAAGGAGTTTAGAGGGTCAATTTAAAACTTTTAGAAAAACTAGAAGTTTAAATAAAAAATTTTAAAAAATAATTTGATAGTTTAATTTAATATTTTTTCAAAAAATGGGATCTAACTAAAATTTTGAGATTTAATGAGAACTTTTAAAAATTATGGGAAGAGATTTAATTAAAAATATTCAACAAAATTTGAAGTTTAATACAAAATTTTTAAAAATTTTGAGGGTACAAAATTAATTTTTTAAAGGACTAAAATTTAATTTTTCAAAATATTGTAGGGACATGCCCCACTAATCCCTCTAGTCTTCCGCCACCCCTAAGTTTAAAGTTTTTTTAATTATATAAATCAATATGCATGTACGCATGCTTTCATACATACATCCATGTATATGTTAAAGCCTTTGTAATTGTCAATGCCCTATTGCATTGGCAATATTGGATGATCGTGAACTTAAGATTTGATCGAATAGGTGTATTTTTTAGTATGTAGGGTTTAGGATGTATAATTGAGGGTCGGGTTTAGAATTTAAATTATTAGTATTTTTAGTGTGGGGCATAAAAGGAGGCATGCTTAGAGGGCAGAAGATTTTTGTTCGCATGCAGTAGGATGGAAATCGCTTGTCCCCTAACTATGCCCCTTTTGGTACCTCACTTTAAAATAGTGGATTTAGGATTAAGGTTTATGGTTAGGGTGTAGGGAATTAGGGGTATGATGTATTTTTTAGGGTGTAAGATTTAGGGTTTTTGATGTGAAATTTAGGGTTATGATTTAAAATTTAAAATTTTAGTATTTTTTTAATGTGGGGCATAGAAGGAGACATGCTTAGGGGCAGGGGATTTTATTCCATGTAATAGCTCCATTGAAAATAGTATCTTAAACATATCATTAAATTCAGAGAAAAAATCATCTATATATATATATATATTAATTTATTCCACAAATAGAAAGTATAACATGCCTTTAAAACGATAGAATTGTTAAAGAAAGAAGAGAAATGTGCCTAGCTATGTATAAATACCATAGGGTAACCTATGGAAGACATATTTGTCTTTACCCCATTCTTCCACTTTGTATGTAATAATATTCAATCAAGAAGAAGACCGAATCTGTAACTCAGACCTTTGCCAGTTCAAATGATTTAGCGAATCAAAGAACTGATTAAACTTTTTTTTCCTCGTTGCATGCATGAAGGCAAACACAAAGGTACACGCTCTTAGCCTCTAAACTTTGACAAATCAATCCATAAAACCACATTCAAACTTTTGATGCAAAGAGTATTATAATTATTATTGTTTTAAAATGGATATTTGTGATTGTAGTTTATGTTTATATTGGTGTGTTTCCCTAAGCTCTGCAAGCAAATATTTTATTTAGGCAGGTGGTGGAAGTGGAACCCTAGCTTTGACTTGGGCTTTGAACTCTCTATAAAACCTATTCCTTAGGTTCTTTCAGAGTTCCCCTCTTTCAAGCAAAAAGAAAACACATTCAAGTAAAAAGGAAGAATCACAAAGATGCTGCATATTTTAAGGTTTACTGCAGGCTTAGTAATTGTGCTGTTCTTTGTTTTGCATGCCCTTAAGAGCTGCTCAGTTCATGCTGATCAAGGTATACCGTCTCATAGTAAATTGTCTTTTTACATTAATTTACTTAAAATAACCTTTTAGTTACTCTAATCTGAGATTATCCGTTGTTTCAATTGTCTCCGCGGGTGGGAAAACAGCTGCTGAAGAAACTGTTATTCAAAAGGTAAGTAAAAAGTAGTGTATAATTTGTTCATATAAATTTTTTAGTTTTGTAAGCTAATGCATACATGTTTGCAGGAGTTTCATGGAAGGAAAATTGGAACTTCAAAGAATTCAGGTGCAAACCGGTTTGATGGAAAATGTGAATTTGAAGGAAAGGGAGCTTTTGACGTGAAATACTGCAACTATTTGAATGAAAATAGCAGTGATCCTCCTAAGGCTGGTTTTGTAGCTTTTGGTGCTGATTATGGAGGGCCTAAACGTCACCCTCCAAAGCATAACTGAGTCTAAAACAACCCTTTTAGATCTCTTCCGTCAGATGTTAAAATTTAGCTTATAAGTTTTGTTGTTTATAAGAATGGAAATTTTATTTAGCTTATATAAGTTTTGGTACTTTGATCAAATGCTTCTGGTTTTTATGAAATGTTACATTTGATTAGATTGCATATGTTTTTTCCATGATTGAATCTGATCTACTTTGTATTGTGTATTCATACTAGATATTGTCCTTTGAGTGCAGGGAAAAACAATGTTGCTGACATTATGTCCATTGAGAAATCACAAGATCTACCAAATAACCTGGTCTTTCTCTCTCTTTCAGTCTAAAACACACAGAAAACAAAAACACAAAGTTAAACTTGACTCTGGTAATATTGTATGATTGTTTATAATAACCCACAGACATTGTAATTTTGTTATATTTTGACTAAAATTCTAATTGGTAATTAAATTGAGTTTTATTGTAATTCTAGTGGTTGAAGATTACTTGGTAATTAAGATTTACTTTGATGAGTAAATATCTATTTTAAGTAGGAGATTTTATTGAATAAGGTTTCTTGGTGACCAAGTATTTGGGTCTATAAATATAGACTAGGTTTAACCTTTTGAATTATGAGAGAACAAGAGAATGAGAGAGAGGGTATTATTTTCTAGAGATGTAACCATTTTTAGGTTCTCTACAACTATTGTGATTATATTGTAGAGATGAGTATTGTAGGGATGTTGGGAAGAGTGTTTAGCTTCCACCGGGTCATAGGATTTGCACATCGGGTTTTCGGATTACATGGGTTATCATGTATGCCTACTCTTCGTGTTCTCTACGTTTATAGTGGATTGTTCGTTTCTCTCATCCTTAGAGATAGGCTATGCTGAACCACGTTAAATCTTGTCTCTTGTGCATGTCTTGGCCTATGTTGTTATCGCTTTGGTTATTTTTCCGCATACCAAATTCTTAACATATTTTATGTTTCAAAATCAGGTGAGTGGTTTGAACAAGTTGGAGGCAGAGACATTGGGAACTCCTAGAAATGAAGAGACTGTCACTGGTAACAAAGATGAATCAAAAAGGCTTCTGGAAGCAGCTAAAGAGGTTGTAAACATGATGCAGGAGGATTACAAAGGTTCCGGTCGGAAGCCTCCGATCAACAATCATGTACCAAGGCATTGAGTTTCTTTTTTCTTTTTGAAACCCTGTCTTGGTATAGGTTCATAAGTTGGTTAAGCTTTATGTAGCAAGGGTTTGTTGTGTGTTTCTTCTTTAATTTGTTTTAGTTGGCCATGAAAGCATGCATGGGAAGAAGAAGAAAAGGTATTTTTGTTATAGGAACACAAGTGTTGTACATCATATAAGTTTGTCATGTTATTCACTTTTTCATATGATATCATATGTAAGTCAAGGTTGTAACATGTTTATTTTGCTTAATTTTGTTATATATATATAGAAACATATGTTTAATTTTAACATATGTAATTAAGCCTTGATTTAAACATAGCTTTCAAGTTTGAATGAGGTCCCTTATGCTGAAAGGAGTACAAAATTGAGCATTGTTGAAACAAAGGGATGCTGCTACTGAATTCCCTATTTCTGTATTATGATAGCCATCCCAGAAAAAATGTTGATTCGGGTTAGGGCATGCTTCTAGCCATGGAATGCATGCAGTACTCCCATTTCCCCAAGTTGTGCAACATGGATTGCTACCATCACTGTATCCTGTAAAACTCGAACACGCATCTGTTTTACAGTCTGAGAGTAATCATATTCAAGCCGGAGTGATATTTAGGTAATGAAAACTTACCATATTTCGAAGGGTTAGTAATGACATCATAACTCAATGAATTTATTCGAGCAAGCACAAATACAGAGCCTTGAAGAGTGGATGTTAAGGACTTGAGCAATTCATGAAGCTTATGATTAAAATATGAGACGATTTGGTTAGTTTCTTCATGGCATTTTCCAATGAGTTCATATTTCCTTGTGTAATGCGGGATGCATCCGAGGGGTCCGATTTCGTGCATTATTATCTTCCTTGCTCCTATTTTATACAGTCTCTGCAATTCAATAAGATGATTCTGAAAAACAAAAACTATGGATGAATAAAAAGAAGTGGTGAAAAGGGATTTATGGAGAACCTGAAAATGATTGGAGAGAGCATCTATAAGGAGCTGAGCAAATGATTGAGGATCATAATCATGGCCTGTGCTAAACAACGTTGGTTCTAAATAGTTTTGAATGTAATCGTTGCTGCCTATTGTTAATATAAATATAGAGTCTACAATGTGTTTAGAAAGCTCCTCGGAGCTCTTAAAGTGGGTAGGCAGCTTTGATTCAATTGTCCATTTAAACAAATCAATCTGTTCACCCAAACTCAAGCATTTTCCCTGCAATACAAAAAGTAAATAAATATGATATCATACACTTTGTATATATAGGAGCATGACTAAGAAAGTTGGGGTCTTACAAATATGGTTCCGGTTTGAGGGAGAATTCCACAAGCTGAAGATGCATAATTCAAGCCTGTTAATGGTATTGATTCATGTACACCAAGGTATGGTGGAGGGTATGGCAGCTCAACAAATTCAGCTTCAAATTAACCACAAATATTAGAACGTACGTACGTACATACATACATACATACATACATACATACGGATAGTGATGGCTAGAATGATGGAAGCTTGAGGTTTAAGGCATCCGATGTACCTATGAAGTCGGGGAGAGTTCTTCCATTAGTAAACCTGCCGGTGAAGTGTTGGACGAAATTCTGGCCATAAGGTGGGAAATTTGCCTTTGCTATGGTTGGCAGAAGATTGTTGTTGCCACTGTCAAACAATGAATCTCCGAACACGTAGAGAGCCGGTACCAGAGGTTTACTGTGAATTAGCAACAAGAATTGATGGAAACTGAATAACAGTATGTTGGATGAAATCAAGTTTCTGCTGCTCATCTTTTCAGATGAAAATTAATATTGTTTTTGGCAAGAGAAAATCATAGAAGAGGAGTTAAAGAAGAATGAAGATAATAGAACAAGTGTAAAATGTCAAAGGTCTATAGAGCTCTTACACAGTGGGGGGTTGATTTGTTGCAGTGATATATTGTAGGATTTATATATTTACTTTGACGAATGTATTTTCGGCGGCATTTTCATTTATTGAGATTGTGAATGTAATGAATGTTATCATCGTTAATCGGTGTGAATACCAACTATCAATATCGACGATAAATAGAAAATCGAAATCATAAAATTTCCATGGCAGCCAACTCTTTTTAGTGATTTCAGCATTAAGTATGCCAAGAATATGACACAACCGAAATGAGAAGTACTCATAACAGAAAACAGAATTTCATGAATATTACATGATTTTTTTGTGTTTTGTTAAGAGATTTATTTGTTAATTTCATCCTTTTTTTTACTTCTATAATCATCAGAATCTGAATTATTTGCATCTGTGATTTGTTTCACAAGCACTAGAGCCTGGCAACCATGAATTACTCTGGTTTATTTTGAATACACTATATAAAAATTCATTTTAAACTTTCAAACTTTTCCATTTGGGTTCACTAACTGTTACAGAATAAAGGCTGAAACATATATGCCTTGAATGATGATAATTAAATCTAAATGAAAAATGCATAGTCAATCTTGACTCTTGAGCTAAACAAATCATGTTTCGGATTCAAACCCGATATTCCAAAATCCCTCGGGAGTCATGGAAGGAACATACTTATATCGATGCCTAGACACACCATCATGATGCTCACAGCAGAAACTCTTATTGCGATCTTCATTTGCCTCCTCGTTTGTTAAGAACAGCATCATAGAATTTCTTACATTGATTGCATTCGAATCCTTTCAACTTTTCCCTCTCTGCTTGCTTTCTTACTGATTCCACGTACTTGGAACTTCCCTTGTCAACCATTTGAAACGGTATCTCTTGTTTTTGTAGCCTCTTGTCAACATTAACATCATGCGTCTCATCATCTGAGCTATCAATATTCATGTCTTCCCGAACTGGAGGATCACCAGCTTCTTTCTTCATAGCTTTCTCAAGGTTTCCCCTGATATTCTCCAGCGGAGTGTCAATAAAATCATCATGGGGGTCATGCCTAGATTGGCCCTGGTGGGACCTAGTATCTCTCCAACCGGAACCCGGTTTCTTTGTACCCACTATAGGATTAAATTTCACACTTGAGGGACATTTACGACTGGGGAAACTTGATGTAGGTAAACTGGAACTAGAAGCTTCAACTGATTTGGCTCCTTTCTCATCCTCTAACTCACCATTTACGCCAGTTACATCCTTCATGCTTTTTGTGTCAAAGACAACCATAGGAGCATTTAAATTTCTGTTTTCAGCATCGGTAATGAGGGACAGCAAAATGTAGCTTAGAAATCTCTGATCAACCGAAAAGGAATACGACAGGTCAAGGGCACTGGCAGCAATTTTCTGCAGTATGCTGCTGCCTCAAAAACTATACGGTGCTCTTGACAGTCTCACTTAAATGATCAATTCAGCTAAAACGAGAACTCAATAACTTGAGAGACCCTCAAGCAAATGTTGCAATTATCCGCCAAAACACTAGGATGACTAAAGGCAATAAGCATTGATCTAAATAGAAACCAATATATGTATAAACTAAATATAAGCAGCAAAACTTACCAAGAGAAGGTTTGGGATTGTGATGATGCCTTGCTGAGTCACTTTCATCTTCCATTTTATTTGGAAAAGACATTTTCTCACTAGTAAGGCTATTCTTTCAGCAGATATAGTTGTGCTGAGATTTTAGCCTTTTGTAAGCATCAAGAAGATCCCTTTTTTTCTTCTTCTCAGCCATCAACTCACCGGCTTTTGATTCAAACTGTTTCAGTAGCTTTTCATATGATTCCCTTTCTTCATCCATATGGTCTGCATCATCACCATTTTTGCTAAGTTTGGCGGCCTGCAGTTCATTGACTTTCTGTTCCAAGCCTATTACCTTGGCCAGAAGTTGTTCTTTTATTTCCTCGTGCTCCTCCAACAGCTGTTTATTCTTCGAAATTTCATAGCAATTTAAATCAATTTGTATAAGCAGCTGTTCCTGCAATTTTCTTCCTTCCTCAACTTCATCCGTCTTCTTCCCAAGTGCCATGCGGAGTTCTTCGTAGTTCTCCTTCAATTTCTCAAAGTTTGCCTCAAGTAGCTTCTTCTCCTTGTTACAATTGATCAGCTGCTCTTCATTATGCATAATATCAAAGTTTGGCGGCCTGCAGTTCATTGACTTTCTGTTCCAAGCCTTTTACTTTGGCCAGATGTTGTTCTTTTATTTCCTCGTGCTCCTCCAACAGCTGTTTATTCTTCGAAACTTCAGAGCAATTTAAATCAATTTGTATAAGCAGCTGTTCCTGCAATTTTCTTCCTCAACTTCACCCGTCTTCTACCCCAGTGCCATGAGGAGTTCTTCGTAGTTCTCCTTCAATTTCTCAAAGTTTGCCTCAAGTAGCTTCTTCTCTTTGTTACAATTGATCAGCTGCTCTTCATTATGCATAATATCAAAGGTTTGTGACTCGATTTTTGTAAGTAAATTTTCTGCCAACTTCTTCCCTTTAGCAACTTCCCGAGTCTTTTCTCTGAACTCCTGCTCGAGTGCTTCAACATTTTTATGCAGGTTGTTTAGATCACTGAGAAGTACATCCGTTTTCTCTTCATGCACTTTTAGTTCTTTGCCCTTATTAGCTATCACAGAGGCATTTGCTTCAACTAGCAGCACTAATTTGCTATTCATTTCCATTCTGTCATCTATCTCCTTAGACTTCAGCTCCTCAATTTTCGTTTTTCACTTTGTAGTTTTGCTCCAAGTTGTCTCATTTTCGCTTCCTGCTCCTTTAGTAGCTTTTCCTTCTCAAGCTTGAATGAATGGTTCTCTTCAACAACCTGCTGAGTTCGAGTTTCTCCAATCGGAGCTTGAACTCGTTTTCCTTCTTCTTCCATGCATCTTCAGCAACTTTCTTGCCCTCTGCATATATTTTCTCCAAGCCTTTACATTTCGACTGGAAATTCGGGTACAGTTGGCTGCAAAAGATGTACTCAATCTGAGAAATTTTGTCCTTTGCTTCCTGAATCGAAGCAACTAGTATGGTGCTTAACCCGGAGATATACTTGGCATCATTGCTCTCAATTGAAAGCCCTAATTTTGGGATTGTTCCATTCCTGGAATTAAAACTGCAAGAACAACAGCCAAGTTATCATTGAATAAAAATTATGTCGACTAATTCTGAATCTAACAAAGTAGTATTGGGAAAGGGGGATATCCATTTTATCTGCCTTGGTAGAAGACCTAGAAAACAAACTCGTTCGACCTCAATTTACAGAGCATCGCCATTGAATTGTGAAAGAATCTAAAGAAAAGTAGTTGAATTCAAACAAGCTGGGGCCTCTTTATAGAGAAACTAGCAACGAGACCACAAAAAATTCTAAAACGCGCTCAGAAGACCAGAAATGAAAATCATCAAAAGTGCAGGAAATTAAAACCAAACTAACAACACTTGCATCCAGCAATGAAAGGAGGGAAAAAGCAAAATGAAAGAAAAATGTCAGCTAAATAGTAGAAATCTGGAACAAGTTAAGAAATGTCCTCAGTAAGTTTCCTTGTGGTTGGAAGCAAATAAAAGAGTGAAAATGCCTTCGGACTCCGGATAATGAGAGAGTGGAGTGGCGGGGAAGACTTCAGGTTTCAATTCTTTGGTAAACTACTGTCGTGGTCACTTTTGTTTAATTTTAATCACTAAAATTATCAATTTATTACAATTTGATCGTTGAACCGTGAATCGGACAATAATCAAAATCTAACGTGACATGATAAATAAAAAATACATATAATTGGGTGAAATTTTGATACAAAGTAAAATTAATTTTGTACAAACCTATATATTTATACTATAAAACTTAAATCTTAAATTTTTACCCCTGACCCTAAAAACAAAACCATTACACTAAATTCTAAATATTAACCTTAAATCTAAAACATACAACCTAAACCCCTAAACTTTAAACCCTAAACTAAAATTTTAACTCCTAAAACTAAAGAGCACGTGTAAACTAAAGTTTACACAGCTTGTGTATTAAAGTTTTTTTCTCACATAATTTCCACATAACCAAATTTAAAAGGCATAAAGTCAAAAATAGCCACCAACGTTTGACATTTTCGTTACTTTAGCACCTATTCTTTTTTGTGTGCAAACAACTACTTAACGTTTCATTTTCGTGCAATTGCCACCATCGTTGGATGAAAATCGTCAGTCAATAAATGGTCAACTCTTTTCGATGACGTGGTATGACCACATGTATAGAAATTGCACAAAAATAAAACGTTAGGTAGTTGTGTGCACCAAAAAATAATAAATACTAAAGTGATCAAAAAGTCAAATGTGAAGGGCTATTTTTGACTTTATGCTGATTTAAAATTATGATGCGAGAAATTTATATCAAAACCAATCAAAGCAAAACTAATAATTAATATGTTATATTCAAGGACAATTATTTTATATGCAGACAGTGTAAAGTTTTATATGTGTGTATAATCTAATGTTAAAATTTAAAATTAAAATTCTTAACCTTAAACCCCTAAATACTAAACCCTAAACATTAAGCCCTAAGTTCCAACTATAAATCTGTAGCGATGTCCCTATCGCTAAAAAAAACGATGTTTTTTGGCTTTTTATTTTTGTTTTGAAAATATTTTGAAAATGATGTCTTCCGCGGGTTTTAGATAACCCGTATTTTGTTTAAAAATGGAGTCGCCACCGGCCACTCAAAGTGGACCGGACACCATGAAAACTAGAGATTTAAAATTGATGCGTTCATGAGTCGGTTACGGATGGGGAAGGATTAACACCCCCACACCGCCCAAAATTGGTACTTTAATAATTACCGCTTTATTAATATTAGACTTTCTGGATTAAAGTGACGATTAAATTAAAATTTGGTTATAAGTGCGGGTAGATTTTAAAGGCCCCGTTATCCGAGAATAAACGCCCAACCACTATCACTACGCCTGATACTGGCCCCATTTACGCTCGAATAAAAGGGCACCGCATTGACAAAATATATATCTGTTATGCAAACTTAAAAAAACATGGCAAATATAAATAAATACATTGCGATATAAATAAATAAATAAATACTAATATAATAAAATATTAATCTAACATAAACAAAACGCTAATCTAACACATACATATATAACTATTAATTTAACACATAAATAAAGACAAATCTAACATAAATAAAATACTAATCTAAAACATACATACATAAATATTAATCTAACTCATGAATAAAAACAAATCTAACATAAATAAAATATTAATATAAAACATAAATTTAAAACATAATAAATACTAATCTAAAACATAGATAAACATACAAATTAGAAAACACAATTTTAAATTAACTACTACTTCATTAAATCATAAAAATTACAACACAAATAAAAAAGGAAAGAAAATATACCTAACTAGGAGCTCGAATGACGAACCTCGACTGAACCCCACCGAGATCTACCATGACCTCTCTAAAAAATTAACTAGACCGGACCCAAAATAGGACCCCGACGAACTGAGGGGACTGCCCCCGATCCTTGGCTACCCGAGAGCAAAGCTATCTTATATTGGGCATGCCATGGCCGGCTCTTGCTTCTTTAATTGCCCCCCCACGCCCCTTTTATAGGCAAAGTGAGGGGTGAGGTGGGTGACGTGGAGCCTTGTGCTCTACTCCCCTCCCCTTTTTTATTTATTTTTATTATTATTTTTTAATTAATAATAATATTATTACAATAATATTAAAAATACTAAAAACCAGGGCAAAAATGAGTGATTACAGTTGCCCCTCTTTGCTCATTGTTGTGTAACAAGAATAGAGCAAAGATAAGAATAAACATTTTTGTCCGATCTGGCTGAACTTTTCTCCTTTTGACGCGTGTCTTCTTTCTTCGGTAAATCTTCTTTCTCTTCGGCGCATGTCTTTTTTCTTGTTTTGAGTGATCCACCTTGTCACTCTTGGGGAAGCAAAACCTTCAAAATGGGGGGTTGTTTGTTGGGGAAGAAAAATGAGTCACACTTGCTACATTATTGATAATAAGCTAATACCTAAAGAGAGTTCGACCCAGCTGCAACACCGACGAAGAGGCATGGTCTACAAAATTCGATCCAACTGCAACATTGACGAGGAGGCAAGACCGATGAATGAAAGTCCTGATGTATGATCCAGCTACAACTCTGGCGAAGAGACAAGACCAGAAAACTGACAACTTCTTCCTTTTCTTTTTTTCTTTTTTCTTTTTCTTCTTTGTTTTCCTCTTCTTCTTTTTTCTTTTCTCTTTTTTTGATACATCATTGATAAAACTTGAAAGTTTTGACCAAGCTACAACACCGACGAAGAGGCATGGTCTAAAGTTAGTAATGTTGATCCAGCTACGACACTGACAAATAGGCAGGATCAAGAGTTAGTGAATTTGGTCTAGCTACAACACCGACGAAGAGGCAAGACCAGAAGTTAGTGAATTAGGTTCAGCTACAACACCGACGAAGAGGCAAGGTCTAAAGATTTGATCCAGCTACAACTCTGACGAAGAGGCAGGATCGAATGATTGAAAGCTCATTTTAATTTGATTTTTTTCTTCATTTCCGTTTTCTTTTTTCTTTTTTTCTCTCTTTTTTTTGAATTTCTTCATTTCCATTTTTCTTTTTTCTCTCTTTTTTTTGTTTTTTTCATTTTTTCTCTTTTCTTGCTTTTTTCTTCATTTTTTCAAGAAACAACATTGATAAAATATGAAAATTAGTAAATTTTGACCAAGCTACAACACCGACGAAGAGGCATGGTCTAAAGTTAGTAATGTTGATCCAACTACAACACTGCCGAAGAGGCTGGATCAAAAGTCAGTGAATTTGGTCTATCTGCAACACCGACGGAGAGGCAGAACCGGAAGTTAAGTTTGACCAAGCTACAACACCGACGAAGAGGCAGAACCGGAAGTTAAGTTTGACCAAGCTACAACACCGACGAAGAGGCAAGGTCTAAAGATTTGGTCCAGCTACGACACCGACAAAGAGGTAGGATCAGAGAGTTATATTTGACCAAGCTACAACGCCGACGAAGAGACAAGATCTGAAGATTTGATCCAGCTACGACACCGACAAAGAGGCAGGATCGGATATTTTTCTTCTTCTTCTTTTTTCTTCATTTTTTTGATTTTTCCTTCATTTTTGTTTTTTTTCATTTCTTTTCTTTTCTTCTTTTTTTCAATTTTTTTCAATTTTTTTCTTTTTATTTTTTCTTCTCTTTTTTTGTTTTTTTCTTCTTTTTGTTTTTTCCTTTCTCTTTTTTTGATTTTTTTCTAATTTTTTCTTTTTTGATTGATTTTTTAGCTACAATTATAATAAAAAGGTAAATTCTGAGTAAAATTTAGGTCTAGCTGCAACACCGTCGAAGAGGCAAGACCTGGAGAGGATTTGATCTGTCACACCACTAACGGAGAGACTAGATCAGCAAAATGTGGGACCCACTTCACCACCGACGGAGAGGTAGGACCGAATAGAAACTTTGATCTGCAACACCGACGAAGACGAGATCTGGATAGTTTTTTTTATCTGCTACCACTGACGGATGGACTATATCAACAAAATGTGAGACTCGCTACACCACTGACGGTGAGACAGGACCGAATGGAAAATTTGATCTGCAACACCACCGACGGAAGCAAGATCTACATTGGATTTGATCTACTTCACCACTGACGGAGAGACTAGATCAGCAGAATATGGGATCCATTACACCACCGGCGGAAAGGTAGGACTGAATGGAAACTTTGATCTGCAACACCACCGACAGAAGCAAGATCTTCATTAAGTTGGCGTACCACCACTGACGGAGGCATGATTTAGATTGTTGTGCCATTGTCAATGAGATAATGTCTGGAAAAATTTGCTCTGCTTTTGTCGGCAGAAGGTAAGATCTGGAATGTTGGCGTCCGTCACACAATCGTCGGAGGAATAAAATCCTAAAAAGAAAAAAAATATTGGTCAGTAATTGCCAAAGATTTTGTCGTTGATACCTTTTATTTTGGGTGTTTCAGCATCTTCTTCGTGTTTGGCCTCCTTCAAGACTAGGGTTGGCCCTCTTGTCATTGCCCCCATGTTGAGGGTACTTGGTCTTTTCCGTAGACCTGTTATGTAGAAGCAATATTGCATGAATGTATCTAATTTTATGTCTAAATGCATGTGTCTATCCTAAATTCATGGTGATTTTGGTGTATGCACTTAATCTAAATGTATGCAAAAATGATTCCATGCAAGATAAATGCAACTACATGTATGAATGTGACATGATTTTTTTTATCCTCAAAATGATACCCCTGACTCTTCACTGGTCTCGTCAGGATCTTGGTTTTTTGTATGTGACGGTGCCCTAACCTCTACTTGGGTTCGATCAGTCATCTGGGTGCATGCCCCAACATTTTATTCGTTCTTATGCCATCGTCTGAAACTGCTCTTGAATTTGACACTTTGAGTGCGGATTCCGTTGCACCCTAAGTTGGGTTCATAAATTGTGTGTTGGTTCATGGCAGCTCATTACTATTGTTATTTTGGATTAGGTGCAGTTTTGCAGACTGTGGTAAAGGATGCGAGAGTTTGACTCAGTAATGAAGGTTGGACCTTGGCAAAGAATGCCCCTAGACTGAGGCCTTGTTAAAGGCATAATGTTTTTAAAAGATGTGGGGGTGCTTTTGGACGTGCCCCAAGACCAAAATTTTGTAAGAGGCTCTGTAAGGTGCTAGATCGACCAACTTCGTTGTATTTAATGGGGCAACCCGATGACTGACTTTAAAATTTTCAAAATATATGCATGTAAATGTGAGGTGCGTGTTTTAGATGCGAAAGTACTGATTCAAAAAATGGTTCCCATGGCTCAACTTCTGAACTCACGATATTCATTTGCAACTTTGAATATTGCCTTGATATCTAGAGTGCTAGATTTTTTCCCGATGATAATTTTTCAAATTGAGAACCAGTCGGGAATCAGCATTTCATGCTGGTAAAATGCAAAAAATTAAAGTGTTATGATATGCCATGCAGTGAATGCCAAAATGAGCAAATATGATATGATCACCAAAAATGGGTCAATTTGAAATTAGGGTAAAAATGAAAGATTCCTGATCGGGTAAACCACTTGAACCAACACCCCAATGTAATGAAAATGCAATGATGTATGCAAAAAAAGGTAAAACAAAAAAGAAAACGATTCAGTACCGGATAAGATCAATAACACATAAATAGAAGAATAATTTAGATAAGGTAAACAAACAAAACAACCCTATTTACATCCCGTCTAAAACACCTAAGTTATCCGCATGGCTCTAAAAGGGTGGGTTTCTATATGTTCTCTACATGCAGTTTTGGTGCTAAGAGGTACCTGAATTGTCCTTGCTGTCCTCTACTAATAGTAGCAAGGCCCCCGATCATCACCCATTATAGGCTCATTTCAACCGGGTTCAACTCAGGGGGACTCATTCGCTTATACCCATACGAAGGAACGATATCCTCACGAAAGTATAAGGTACTCGAGCCCCGAAGGTACTTGCTAGGCCCATTTAGGAGAACAATATCTCTACGAAAGCATTAGCGTTTTCCCCCACTTAAAAAACGGGTTTATATGCCATATTTTAAATGCGTTAAAATAAACGCGCAATTATAACCGAATGTTAGTTTAATAGTTACTTTAATCTGGAATTTCCGATGTTAATAAAGCAGTAATTATTTGAAAAAAGCTCAACTCTCATTTGTTTTTGAAAAAAAAAAATTTCCCCAGCGGAGTCGCCATCTGTAGTGATGTCCCTCTCGCTAAAAAATAGTATTTTTTGGCTTTTTATTTTTGTTTTGAAAATATTTTGAAAATGATGTCTTCTGCGGGGTTTTTAGAAAACCCGTATTTTGTTTAAAAATGGAGTCGTCACCGGCCACTCAAGGTAGACCGGACACCATGAAACCAGAGATTTAAAATTGATGGGTTCGGGAGTCGGTTACGAATGGGGAAGGATTAGCATCCCCACACCGCCCAAAATTGGTACTTTAATAATTACCGATTTATTAATATTAGACTTTCCGGATTAAAGTGACGATTAAATTAAAATTTGGTTATAAGTTCAGGTAGATTTTAAAGGCCCCGTTATCCGAGAATAAACACCCAACCACTATCACTACGCCTGACACTGGCCCCATTTACGCTCAGATAAAAGGACACCGCATTGACAAAATATATATCCGTTATGCAAACTTAAAAAACATGACAAATATAAATAAATACATTACGATATAAATAAATAAATACTAACATAATAAAATATTAATCTAACATAAATAAAACGCTAATCTAACACATACATACATAACTATTAATTTAACACATAAATAAAGACAAATCTAACATAAATAAAATACTAATCTAAAACATACATACATAAATATTAATCTAACTCATAAATAAAAACAAATCTAACATAAATAAAATATTGATATAAAACATAAATTTAAAACATAATAAATACTAATCTAAAACATAGATAAACATACAAATTAAAAAACACAATTTTAAATTAACTACTACTTCATTAAATCATAAAAATTACAACACAAATAAAAAATGAAAGAAAATATACCTAACTAGGAGCTCGAATGACGAACCCCGACTGAATCCCACCGAGATCTACCACGACCTCTCCAAAAAATTAACTAGACCGGACCTAAAATAGGACCCCAATCGAACCGAGGGGACTGCCCCCGATCCTTGGCTACCCGAGAGCAAAGCTCTCTTATATTGGGCATGCCATGGCCGGCTCTTGCTTCTTCAATTGCACCCCCCCACGGCCCTTTTATAGGCAAAGTGAGGGGTGAGGTGGGTGACGTGGAGCCTTGTGCTCCACTCCCCTCCCCCTTTATTTATTTATTTATTTATTTATTTATTATTATTTTAATTAATAATAATATTATTACAATAATACTAAAAATACTAAAAATCCGGACAAAAATGAGTGATTACAAAATCTTAAATTCTATACCTAAAATCTAAATCTCTAATCTTCAAACCTTAAACCCCTAAACTAACATGCTTGTGGAAACTAAAATTTTCACCGTAGGTGTATGAGATAATAATCCTATATTCAAAACTAAAACTAGTAAGAAATAAACATGAAAAACTTTGATAGGAGGGTTGTGTAAACTAAAGCCTACACGAGCTTTTTTAGTTTTAAGGGTTAAGAGTTTAGGTTTTAGAGTTTAAAATTTAATGTTAGTGTTTAGAATTTAGGTGTGGTGTTTAGAGTTTAGGGTTCATGGCTAGAAATTTAATTTTTGGGTTTTATAATGTAAACATGCAGGCTTTTGTTAATAAATTATACACAACATGTGTATCAAAAATTTACCCAATAATCATAGAGTAATTATTTTGTTCACAAGCGGTGGAAATAAAAAGTTTCTGGTTAGATTTTAGGGTTTTAGGTTTAGTGGTTTATAATTGATGGTTTGAGGTTAGAATTTAGAGTTTGGGGTTAGAATTTAGAGTTTGTGGTTAAAATTTAAGGTTTATAGGTTGAAACCTAATTACCTAATCATATTATCCTAAATTCTAACCCTAAACCCTAAATTCTAACCACACCCCATAAACCTAAATATCTAGACCCTAAATTCTAACAATAAACCCTAAAATTAAATATTTATAGAAAAATTTTGTTTTTGCCGCTTGTGTATTGAATATAAATATATAAACATAATTATAAAATTGAATATAAATATATAAACAAAATTTACATTCCCGAATCAAACCCATCACTATGTATTTCACTTGACCAAATTAGGTTGTTTTTATTTTAGTCATTCAGCTATAAAAGTTTTTAATATAATCATTGATGTTACAAATACTGAATTTGTTAGATTAGTCCAATTACAAAAATAATAAACAAGAAAAATTTTAGCGTTTATTTTGTTATGATTTTCTTTATTTTAAATTTTATAATTATTTTAATTTTTTAAAAAGTATACATTTTTCCTTTTAAATTTTATGAAATTATTTTGTATTTTAAAATTTTATTATTATTTTAATTTTTAGAATAAAAACTAAATTGACAAAATTTATAAATATAATTAAGTTTCTTGAATTAGGACCGATCTAATAGTAACCGTATCTGTAAATTAGATCGATTTCTTTATTATACCGATTGAAAGAAAGACACGTAATCATTTTTGATTAACTATGGTTAATATGCGCATTACATTATTGTTTGAGCTGTTAAGTGTTAGCTATATGGTTAATATGGATGATTTTGACGATTTAAAATTTACTTATTCAGCAACGACCTTTAGATTATTGAAAAAAAATTACTTATTCTTTCTGATAGAATATAATTTTATGGGCAAACTACATAAAAGGTCACCAAACTTTTAGGGCATATTCATTTTGGTCACCATACTTTTAAAATATTCGATAAGGTCACCCAAGTTTTAGTTCGATTTCAATATAGTCACCGAACTTTTAGGGCGGATTAATTTTGGTCACTATACTTTTAAAATATTCCATAAGGTCACCAAAATTTTAGTTCAATTTCAATATAGTCACCAAACTTTTAGTTCACTTTCAATATGGTCCCTCCCGTTACCTTCCGTTAAAAGATGACATTAGTTCTCGTTTTCCTTAATAAAAAATGGGTAAACTACACCAATCATCACTCAACATTCTTCTCACTCCTATTTTTGTCACTAGAGTTAAAATAATATCAATTTAATAACTTAACTTTCGAATTGTTCATATTTTGGCCACTCTCAAATGACATGTTTATACAAATAGAAAAATTCGATTAATCCTTAAAAGATTTATTTTGGTTAATTGGTAAATTTAGATTATTCAATTCTGGATCTTATATTGTATTAATTAAATCAGATAATCGATTAACTAGTTAACTGAAACATTTGATTGTGTAAATGATTTTTTCTTTGTTTATTAAAATATCAAATATGATAATATGATAAGTTTAATAAATTTTTGGTTGTGATAAAAGTGTAAAAACAACTAGAAAGTCAAAAATTAAAAGTTCACACCTATTAATTCTACCTAGAGCCAAAACTTAAAAAAAATCAGAAGGGTATCAAAATCATTAGACTATAAGATATTGTAATGCATAAAATTTATAAATATTATATATACTAGATCAGATCAGTAAATCAATTTTGCTTAAAGCTGTGAACCGTAATCGAATCAAAATAATTTATTTTAAAATTTTGTACCGAAATCGGGTTCAATTAATCCTTAAAAATTATTTTGGTTAATTGCTAAATTCAAATTATTCAATTCTCAATCTTATATTGTACCAATTAAATCGGATAATCGATTGACCAGTTAATTGGAATATTTGATTCGAGTAATAATTTTTTTACTTTGCTTATTAAAATATCAAATATGGTAATATGGTAAATTTAATAAGCAAAGTAAAAAAATCATTACCCGATTTTTTTAAGGATTAATCAAATTTTTCTATTTGTATAACCATGTCATTTGGGAGTGACCAAAATATGAACTATTCGAAAGTTAAGTTATTAAATTGAAACTTTTTTAACTCTAGTGACCAAAATAGGAGTGAGAAGAGTGTTGAGTGATGATTGGTGTAGTTTACCCATTTTTTATTAAGGAAAAACAAAAACTAACGCCAGCTTTTAATGAAAGGTAATGAGATGGACCATATTGAAAGCGAACTAAAAGTTTGGTGACTATATTGAAATTGAACTAAAAGTTGGATGACCTTATCGAATATTTTAAAAGTATGGTGACCAAAATGAATCCTCCCTAAAAGTTCGGTGACCATATTGAAATCAAACTAAAATTTGGGTGACCTTATCGAATATTTTATAAGTACGATGACCAAAATGAATACGCCCTAAAAGTTCAGTGACCATTTATGTAGTTTACCCTAATTTTATTGGTATTTTCATTGATATAATAAATAAAAATCGTGGGATCAATAATTTTTAAACTGATTATATTCTTTAATTTATAAATAAAAAGCAATCTGAATAATATAAATATTATACAATATTTAAAAAAATCACGTATTCACAAGGTTCAACAAATATTGGAAAAGAAGTTGAAATATTTTTAAAAAATCAATTTTTCTTCTCTCTACCTGTGTAACCTCCGCAGATCGATACGGGTAACTTGATCTAATATGAGGTGTCACATTCGGGTCGCCAGAGTGACCCACAATAAAATTTTAGATAAACAAATTTTAAACCAGTTAAAAACATTAAAACGAATTTTGAATTTAAAATACACGTTTAGAAATTACTCATTTAACAGAACAATGTTCATATATGCACGTTATAAAAACGAATTACAAACTCAAATATAATTCAAGACGTGACATACATGCCTCCTAATTACACAGGTACCGTACTCCGCAAGCAGTGTCGAAGGAACTCCTATGCTGATGTCAAAAACCGCATCATGATCAATCTTTTAACCTGCGATGGAAATTAACAGAATGAGCTTGGAGAAGCTCAGTAATACAGAACTACCAAAATATGCTAAAGGCACAAGCATGTATGTGGCAAAGCATAAAACTGTCATGGTGTTCTGAGCAATAATAGGGTCTGATTTTAATTCGATATTCCAATAAAGTGGTTAATCTGAAGGTAACAAAGTTGTTCTTTCTTCGAACATTCGAGTATCAGGCGAGAAGCCTATAGTCCAAAGAATCAAAAGAGAGATAGTTTATGGAAGTTGATCTCGGAAGTTTAGTGTGTTCTTTCGAGCGCAAATAGGATCCATACATAGAGTTTCTGATATGAGCATGAGAGTGCGAATAGGATCAATACAGAGAGTTTCTGATACGAGCATGAGAGGGGTCAAAATAATCATCTTGGAAAAGAAGTTAAAACTATTTAGCAAGTCAGAAACGTCAGTCAACTTGCGATGCATTTTTGGATGGGATCCAGGCATTTATGGGTTGACATGTCTTTTTAAAACTTGTCCTACTATCAATTAGCTTTCCAATGCATCTTGAAACGCCTCAATCAGACATCTAAAATTCAAGATATGTCTATTTTAGCGAAGACAACGCATGCAGAAATTACTCTACGGGATTAATACGAGATTTTTAGATAATTACGAATTTTTAAGATTTTATTTGATTATTTGTAATTTAAATCAATATAGGATTCTGCAATATCTATTAGGATCAGATTTATTTAATTAGGATTTTATTTTTAGTATTTATTTATTATTAGAAGTTACTTATCTAATTAAGAGATTAGATCTCAGCATTTATTTATTGTATTTAATTCCTAAGTTAGTAGGATTAGAACTTCTTCAAGGCCTAAATAAAGGAGGCTTCACCCACATTGTAAAGAAGATTTGAATGATTAAATAAAGTTCTCTTTTGAGTTCCAACTTGCAAGAAGATTATCTTGTGTTTTAGAAGCAAATCGATTTTCAAGTTCTCCGGGATTTATTGTTGAGGATCTTCACACTCCTGTTGCCCATACAATCGCGTTTGGGAGGGTGGGTTAGAGCCGCTTGAGGTTGCTTGCTTAGATAATTGATTCTAAAAAGGTACCAAGGATAACTATCAATTCATCACGCGATCTCCACATATTCAAGCTTCCTCCATTGACGCCATCACCACAAGCAAATCTAAATTTTCAGATTTGTTATTTATTTTGGGTTTATTTTATTTTTTATTTAGATCTGCGCTACTCTATCATTTGGCATCAGAGATGAGACGATTCTTGGAGGATGTTTCGCAGAGACAAATCGCCACAAAACAACATGACCGTTCAGGTTTTACTTCTCGAGGAAAGCCTCCATTAGCTGAACCAAACTTTAGAATACCTTATTTTCATGGAAAGTATAATCCTGATGGTTATTGTGATTGAGAATATCGCGTTGATTGCCTGTTTGATTTTTTTGGATATCCCGAGGAAGATCAAGTTCCATTAGTGACCCTAAATTTCAAGGATTACGCTTCACTTTGGTGGAAATCATTACGATGAAATAAGCGTCTCAATGGAGAAGCTGATATAAGATCTTGGGCAGAACTCAAGAAACTCATGAGAGAGCGATTCGTTCCTTCTCGAGGAAAGCCTCCCTTAATTGAACCAAACTTCAAAATACCTTATTTTCATGGAAAGTATGATATTGATGGTTATTGTGATTGGGAATGTTGCATTGATCACCTGTTTGATTTCTTTGGATATCCCGAGGAAGATCAAGTTCCATTAGTGGCCTAAATTTCAAGGATCATGCCTCACTTTGGTGGAAATCATTGCGGCGAAATAGGCATCTCAATGGAGAAGTCGATATAAGATCTTGGGCAGAACTCAAGAAAGTCATGAGAGAGCGATTCGTTCCCATCCATTATCAACAACAAGAATCCTCTTTTATTGTAGTTGAATCATCACCGGTACAGCAGATTAATGAACCATCATCAGTGTGTCATGTGGAAAAAGATGTGAACACCACACCAGCGACGATGATAGTCGTGTGAGTACGGAAGAGAACAAGATGATGCACAATCAGAAAATAAAGTACTTGCGTGTTACGAAAGTAAGTGTGATTCTAACCGTTCATTTAATAATTTTTCTATCATTATGTTAGAAAGACTTCATCCTCTACATAAATTGTATTTTGATAATTTTTTTGTGAGAGGAATTGGGTACGTGAGTTATTTTATTTGAAAAAGATCGAGAGTCAAGAGGCCGAGAACAATAAAGTCCAATTAACGGCCCAATTAATGTGAATGAAAAGAAACAAGAGGTAAAAGTCAATCCATGTCCAAAAGAAAAAGACAAGAAAAATATAAAGATAGAATTTTTTTCAACCTAACCATAATATCCTTGTTTCAAGTGGTTTTGAGTTATTTTTCCATGACTTTGTTGAACCATTGCGAGGTGCTCAATTAGATCACTCCACATATAAAAAAGATTGCTTTGCACTTACCATTATTTCACGTCTTTTTTGTCTTGGATTTGAGGATGAATCTCTTTGAGGAGGGAGGGGATGATACGTGCCAGGCAAGGCATATGCGAACACTCAAACCCCCTACGAACGCTCGACAACTTGTAGACTTGCGAAGACTCTTTGAATGGAATCCCGATTCGAATACGAATCCTTTTGAAGAGTGGGGTAATGATACGAGCATGAGAGGGGTCAAAATAATCATCTTGGAAAGGAAATTAAAACTATTTAGCAAGTAGAAACGTCAGTCAACTTGCAACGCATTTTTGGATGGGATCCAGGCATTTATAGGTTGACATGTCTTCTTAAAACCTGTCTGGCTGTCAATTAGATTTCCAACACATCTTGAAATACCTCAATCGGACATCTGAAACTCAATATTCGTCTATTTTAGCAAAGACAACACATGCAGAAATTCCTATATGAGATTTTTAGATAATTAAGAATTTTCAAGATTTTATTTGATTATTTGTAATTTAAATTAACATAGGATTCTGCAATATCTATTAGGATCAGATTTATATAATTAGAATTTTATTTTTAGTATTTGTTTATTATTAAAAGTTACTTATCTAATTAAGAGATTAGGTTTTACCATTTATTTATTATATTTAATTCCTAAGTTTAGTAGGATTAGAACTTCTATAAGACCTATATAAAGGAGGCTTCACCCACATTGTAAAGAAGATTTGAATGATTAAATACAGTTCTCTTTTGAGTTCCAACTTGCAAGAAGATTATCCTATGTTTTAGAAGTAAATCGATTTTTAAGTTCTCCATGATTTGTTGTTGAGGATCTTCACACTTCTGCTTGCCCATACAATCGTGCTTAGGAGGGTGGGTTAGAGCCGCTTGAAGTTGCTTGCTCAGATAATTGCGTCTAAAAGGGTACCGAGGACAGCTATCAATTCATCACGCCATCCCATGTAACATCTCAAATTTTTGCCCTAAATTTAAAACCCTAATTTTAAAATCCCTAAATTCAAAACCATAATTAAGAAATTTGGGAATTAATTGAATTTTAAATAAATTCAGTGTTGTAGCGATGTCCTTTTCTTCGCTAAAAAATGAGGTTTCTGTGTTTTGGAGTCTTTCGGGCATATAAAAACATGTATTCCGTGTGGTTTTAGAAAAACCGTATTTTATTTAAAATAGAGTCGTCACCGGCCAATTAGGTAGGTTGGACACCATAAAACCAAAGATTTTAAAAATGTTGGGTTCGGGAGCCAGCTACGGATGGGGAAGGATTAGCACCCTCACACCGCCCAAAATTGGTACTTTAATAATTACCGCTTTATTAATATTAAATTTTCTGGATTAAAGTGACGATTAAATTAAAATTTGGTTATAAGTGTGAGTAAATTTTAAAAGCCCCGTTATCCGAGAGTGAACGCCCAACCACCATCACTGCGCCTGATACTAGCTCCGTTTACACTCAGATAAAAGGGCACCGCATTGACAACTTATATTTCCAAAATGCAACTTAAAACATGGAAAATATAAATAAATACAAAGCGATAAAAATATAAATAAATACTAACATAATAAAGTACTAATCTAACATAAATATCTGAAACATACATACATAAATATTAATCTAACACATAAATACAGTCAAATCTAACATAAATAAAATACTAATCTAAAACACTCATAAATATTAATCTAACACATAAATAAAAACAAATCTAAAATAAATAAAATACTAATCTAAAACATTCATAAATATTAATCTAATACATAAATAAAAACAAATCTAACATAAATAAAATACTAATCTAAAACACTCATAAATATTAATCTAACACATAAATAAAAACAAATCTAACATAAATAAAATATTAATCTAAAACATAAGTAAACATACAAACTAAAAAAATAAGAATACAATTTTAAATTAACTAGTACTTTATTAAATTATAAAAATTACAACACAAATAAAAAGGGAAGAAAATATACCTAACTAGGAGCTCGAATGACGAACCCCAACTGAACCTCACCGAGATCTATCACGACCTCTGCAAAAATCAACTAGATCGGATCCAAAATAGGACCCCAATCGAATGTTGGATCGAACCAACTAGGGCCGAGGGCACTGCCCCCAACCCTATTTGGGGAGCCAATTTTATGCCAAATTTCCATGGCATTTTGGCGTGTTTTGTGGCTGAATGGAATGGCTGCCAATTGCAAGCCTTTATATAGGCAAGGGGTGGGGTTGGGGTAAGACGTGGAGCACGCTGCTCCACACAATTTCCTTTCCTTTTTTGCTTTTTAATTTTTAATTAATAATAATAATAATTTTTTATTTTTTATATTTTATTTTCATTATTTTTTTATTTTTCATTAATTTTATATTAATAATACTACTATTAAAATAATACTAATAATACTAAAACTCGGACAAAAATGAGTAATTACAGTTGCCCCTCTTTGCTTGTTCTTGTGAAACGAGAACAAAAAAAAGATCAAAAGCACTCATTTTGTCCTACTTCCTTGTTTGTAGCTTCGAAGTCACGTGTTCTTCTGGAACCCTCTGCTTCTCCTTAGCCGAATCTTCAGGCTCGTAAGTTCTTCCTATATAGAACTTTTTCACCTTCTCGTTTTGGAACTACAAGTCATTCCTCTGTAGAACCTTTTATTCTGACGTCTTGAGTTAGGAGTCCCTCCTATATAGGACTTTCCACTCTGAAACGGCAAAGCTTGGAGTCCTTCCTATATAGAGAACTTTTCATCTTCAACGCGGCTGGTTTTTCCTGTATAAAACCTTCTGCGTCACGGATGGATTCTTCTGACTGTGAGTTCTTCCTATATTAAACTGCTAGCCTTCAAACCCTGGAGCCACCAGTCCTTCCTATACAGAACATTTAGCTTTTGAAGTCTCGGAGTTACGTGTTCTTCCTATATAGAACCTTTCACTGCGATGGATCGAAAATATAGGCCCTTCCTATATAGGGGGATTCACGCCAAAATGGCTACCGATCTTTCTAGACTCGTGCTACTAAGGCTGCCAAAATCTTTTTTCAAATTTGGGGATTCACACAAAAAATGGCTACCGATCTTTCTAGACTCACGCTACTAAGGCTACCGAAATCTTCAAATTTGTGGATTCATGCTAAAAATGGCTATCGATCTTTCTGGACTCATGCTACTAAGGCTACCGAACTTTCTGGACTCACGCTACTAAGACTGCCGATCTTTCTGGACTCACGCTGCTAAGGCTACCGATCTTTCTAGACTCACGCTGCTAAGGCTGCCGATCTTTCTAGACTCATGCTGCTAAGGCTGCCGATCTTTCTTGATTCACGCTACTAAGGCTGTCGATCTTTCTGGACTCACGCTGCTAAGGCTGCCGATCTTTCTAGACTCACACTGCTAAGGCTGCCGATCTTTCTGGACTCACGCTGCTAAGACTGTCGATCTTTCTGGACTAAAGCTACTAAGGCTGCCAACCTTTCTGGACTCACGCTACTAAGGCTGCCGCATCATGCCTGAAGGATTTATTGATGGCTCGAAGGACTTATCACCATGCTCGAAAGACTTACTGATGGCCCGAAGGTCTTATCATCATACCTGAAGGTCTTACTGATGGCCCGAAGGACTTAATAGATGGCTTTACGCTACTCTAGCTACCATCATCTGGCCTCACGCTACTATGGCTGCCGATCTTTCTGGACTTACGCTACTAAGGCTGCCAATCTTTCTGACTCACGCTACTAAGGCTGCTACATCATGCCCGAAGGACTTACTGATGGCCCGAATGACTTATTAACATGCTCGAAAGACTTACTGATGGCCCGAAGGTCTTATCATCATGCCCGAAGGTCTTACTAATGGCCCAAAGGACTTAATATCTGGCTTTACGCTACTATGGCTACCATCATCTGGCCTCACGCTACTATGGCTGCCGACATCTGGCCTCACGCTACTATGGCTGCCGCATCATGCCCGAAGAACTTATTGATGGCTCGAAGGAATTATCACCATGCTCGAAAGACTTACTGGTGTCCCGAAGGTCTTACTAATGGCTCGAATGACTTAATATCCGATTTTACGCTACTTTGGCTACCGTCATTTGGCCTCACGCTACTATGGCTGCCATAATCTTTCTTTCTTTGATGAAATCTACTTCTTTAAACTTTTTGACAATTCTTCAAATACTTGTCTAAAACAAGCAAAAATCGACATGCCTCTATCTATATGATGCATCCAATGTAATGCTTTATTTTTCTTCTTGTAATCACTCATTATTATCTGGTTTGTAAATATCGTGTTAATATATATTAGTATAATAATTAATAGATATCATTATTGCATGAATGCATATGTTATATTAAGTACGTGTGATTAATATGTGCATAAAATATGTGTTGTATGTGTGAGTGCACGTATATTATACATGTTATGTATTTGTTCGTGTTATTTTTTATTATGGTATATGTGGGCCATATGTTTGTTTATACTTTATGTATCCATTGTTTGTATATGTACAATATGTGAACGGATATATATATATGCTTGTGTGTTATGTGTTTAAACGTATATAATATATATAATAATTTGCATATATGTGCGTATACACGTTATTTAAATATAATGTGTGTGTCTAGTATGTATGTGTGTATATTTATATATGTATTGCATGTATGACGTATATATATATATATATATATATATATATATATATATATATATATATGTGTGTGTGTGTGAATACATATTACATGTCCATATAGGTATAATTAATATATGCATGTATTATTATTATTGGATTAAAACAGATCTATAATATGAAAGCCCATATATCATAAGTGTCCAGTCCTTATACAAATATAAAACCCAACTTAAATAATTACAATGGCCCATTCGGTCAGATCCCAGACCCAATATTCTAAAAACCCTATATTCTAATCTGATATCCCTTATTTTACTTACAGCCGCCATCATCCTAGCCGTTAGATCAGGATATGATCCAACGACCCAGATCAATCCAAGACACCCCTCCAGTTGACCACGTAAAGAACACGCGCTAATGGCACGCGCGAGACCGTTCGATCTTCCCTGTCACGTGTCTTGATTGCTGGATCTCTCAAACCTTCGTACGGCCTCCCCTCACCAGTTCACCCACCCACAGCATGGGCAAACACACAGAAAAAAGAGAAAGATGTCAGATCTAATACCATGCACAACAGTACAAAAAATCCATCAAACATCAGATTTCAGATCAAGGAGTATGGGCATCCATTACCAACAATATATTAGATTTTTTATGTACTCTAATCGGAATAAATACGAAAAAAAGATACCATTGTTTTCAGTTACCAGATTCAAATAAAAAAGCAAAAAAAGTAGATTCCAGTGGTATTTTCCTTCTTCTTCTTTTTCATCTTTGCATGTTTATTTCAAAATAAAAATCTGAAGGAGTCAAGGCTGGGACCTTGGTTTCGATTTCAAAGAAAATAAAGGGGAGATGGAGTGTTATTTGAGGGTTTTAAAAATATGGTAGAAGTTTGAAATATGGCCGAATTAAGGGGTTTTATAGGGTTTTAAATTTTTTAAAATGGTCAAAATGTTTCATAAATCATCTCGCATTTATGATATTTTCAAAACTATATTGCCCCTTAGTTTATTTACAATCCTGGCCCCTCATCGTTTTCAAAAATTTTCAATTTCATCCCTGAATTAAACCGAAATCTGTTTTGTAATGGTGAAATTACGCTCTAACGACCTCCGCATTTTTGAAGTTTTCATTTCGAGCTCGCCGCATGGGTTTTTTACCCTTCCAGTCCTTGTATCTTTATTCCCGTTTTTAATTTCATCCGTGAATGTGTGTTTTCTTTTTTATTTCTATCATCCTGTTCTGTTTTAGTCCATTTTAGTCCCTTGATAAATTTTAAATGTTTATGTTTTTTCTTGTTTTGATTATGTGTTTTTCAGCATGTTTTTTATGTTCCTTTTTATGTTTTTATATCATGATTAATTATGCCTATTTAAGATGTATCATGTTATGTTTTTATGTTTTCGTTCATTTGGTTGTATCATACATGTTCAATTTGCATTATTAGTCGACTTGTACATAGCATGTTTTTGTATCTTAGCATTTATTTTATGTTCACTTTGTTTTTAGGTTATATGATAGTGTAATGTTTTTTGTCTCATTATAATTTTTTTTTAATTTATGCATATAATTTGTATCATATGGTGAGTATCAAGTACTAGTCTTTTATGCTAGCATGTTGTTTCGTTTTAGCATCATAATTTATCTATGTCATGTATATTTTGTTTGTGTTTTTTAGGTATTTAAGCATGTTAGATTTAATTATTTAATGTTGGAAGCATGTTTTATTATTGTTTATGTTTATACTTTGTTTTTTATCATTACAATATGATATGTTTTGTATGTATTTTATTATTTTTGTTTAACATTGAAATATTCATGTTTTAGTACCATATCGATGTAAATATGTGTCCTTTTTTATTTTGCTTTTTAAGGTTGCATAATGGAATATTAATTGTCAATGCGGTGCCTTTTTATCCGAGCGTAAACGGGGTCAGTATCGGGCGTAGTGATGGTGGTTGGGCGTTTACTCTCGGATAACGGGGTTTTTAAAATTTTCTCGCACATATAACTAAATGTTAATTAAATCATTACTTTAATCTGGAAAGTTTAATATTAATAAAGCGTTAATTATTAAAGTACCAATTTTTGGGCGGTGTGGGGGTGCTAATCCTTCCCCATCTGTAACCGACTTCTGAACCCAACATTTTTAAAATCTCTAGTTTTATGGTGCCCGACCTACCTAAGTGGCCGGTGGCGACTCATTTTTTTTAAATAAAATATGTTTTTTTTTAAAAAACCCAACAAAAGATTTTTTTAATACCCGAAAGATCCAAACACCTCAAAACCCCGATTTTTAGCGTAGAAAAAGGGATATCGCTACAGATGGTTACTCCGCTGGGAACCCCTTTTAAAAAAAACAAATGAGAGTCAAGCTTTTTAAATAATTATCGCTTTACTAATATTAGAAGTTCCAGATTAAAGTGACTATTAAAGTAACATTCGATTATAATTGTGCGTTTACTTTAACGCATTTAAAATTTGGCATATAAACCCGTCTTTTTAAGTGGGGGAAACGTTAATGCTTTCGTGAGGATATCGTTCCTCCGTATAGGCCTAGCAAGTACCTTCGGGGCTCGAGTACCTTATGCTTTCGTGAGGATATTGATCCTTCGTAGGGGCATAAGCAAATGTGCCCCCCTGAATTGAACCCGGTTGAAAGGAGCCTATAATGGGTGATGATCGGGGGCCTTGCTACTCTTAGTAGAGGACAACAAGGACAATTCGGGTACCTCCTAGAACCAACACTGCATGTAGAGAACATATAGAAACCCACCCTTTAGAGCCATGCGGATAACCTATGTGTTTTAGACGGGATGTAAATAAGGTTATTTTGTGTGTTTATCTTATTTAATTTGACCCTTTATTGATGTATTTTTTTATTTTAACCGGTACTGACTTGTTTTCTCTTTTGCTTTTTTTGCATATATCATCGTATCCGCATTACATAGGGTATTGATTCTCGAGTGGTTTCTCCCGTAATAGAGATTGTTCATGATGGACCAAGGGTTCTTTGACCTGACGATAGAGGGTTTGGTTCTAGAGTTCCATCCCGAAGCTAGATCAGGGGCAGTAGAAGAAGGACCGTTCAGAGATTATAGGTCAGATTCGGCTAGCAGTCTGGTAATGAGCAAGGTGGAGTACAAGAATTAAAGAAGCAAATGGCCGAGATGATGAACCAGATAAATGCTATGATGAAAGGTAAGCAGCTTGTCAAACTTAGAGAAGAATCAATCAATGATCATAATGTAGAATATGATGGGCAGAATGTTAAGATAGACAACCCCGTTAAATACGACAGGTTGAATCCTTTTGTGATCAATCTCAAGAAACAGACAGGTAACATATCTGGGGCAGATACCGAGGAAACAGAGGCAAGACTAGAAGAAGCCCGAGAATCAAAGAATGTAAAGAGACATTGTCATATACCTATAAGATACATCGAGCTACTTTCGTTGCTCATTGAAAGGGATCTTATCGTACCAGTGAAGTCTGTACCAAAGAGACCGCCTTACCCGAAGGGTTACAACAGTCGTATCTAGTGCAGCTATCACATAGGGGGTTTGGGTCATCACACTGAGAACTGTGGAGCCTTGAAGAATAGAGTTCAAGATCTTATCAGGATGGGAGTTTTGGGTTTTGAAGATGGACAGCCCCGATTCTACAATGAGCTAGCCATTGCCCGAGGGGCAAAGTTGAAAAAGGGTTAATACTCAGTCCAAGGTTCGGGTAACACAGAAGTGGGTCACTCAAGTGAGACAAATTCAGAAGCTGAGAGTAAAAGCATCTCAGAAGATGAACTTGAATTCAAGTACGGCCAGCTCAAGCAGGAGAGGTATGATCCGAGTAAAATATCGAAGTGTATACAAGACGAGTACCAGAAGTTGCACTTTGAATTCAACAATGCCGGTTTGGGTGACACATCTGAGGTATGGGTTAATGACATGATTTAATTGAATAACGATTTGGAACGTTGGAAGCAGAAATGCAAGACTAGTAAAAATAAAGCCAGATCATTGGCACAGAAGCTGATAACCAACGCGACGTCCTCCAAAGTGAGTTAGAAAGCAGTCTGGCCATGGACAAGATCCTAAAATCAAGTCTGCAGCAGAAAGGAGAGGAATCTCAAGCCCTTCAAATGAAAAACGCAACACTCAAAGAACAGATAGAAATGCTCAATACTTCTTTACATACCAGCGAGATTCATGCTGAAGCGTACAAGTAGACCGGGTATGAAAGTTTCAAAGAAGTAATTGTCAAGCTACAAAAGGTCGAGCAGAAGATACAGAAAAAAGACCAAGACATGAAGATTTTTATGACCCAAGCACGACAAGTGGCCCAACAGGTAGCAGACTTAGCCGATGCAGCAGCGCCGATAAACCAGAATATAGATCCAGTGTTGGACCATGAAGGAAAGCTAACGAGACTATTTAATGAGGTCAAGAAATTAGGAGCTAGAGCTCACCGCTATCTGTAAAACTCCTAATACATGATGTAATGAAAGCTTTTGGTCTGAATGAAAGATGTTTTATTGGGACAAATCACTTGCGGAATCAATACCTTATTGCATTCATGCATTGCATTTGCATCACATCCCTTACATTGTTTAATGATTTCACCATTGCATGGCACTTCATCATTTAATTTTTGGGGTTCGACGGCAGAACTAGTTGAAAAATAGAATGAACTAAGGAGTCGAGGCTTGACCTGCTAGAAGAAAGAATCAAGAATGAGCTAAAGAAGAAAGAAAAAATAGATGTTTTCAATATGAGGGAACTTTGCCTAGCCCCTGATTTGGTCATTCCTCCAGATTTCAAGATTTATAGATTTGCGTTGTATGATGGAACTAGCTGGCCGAAGATTCACTTGACCATGTTTTGCAGAAAAATGGAATGATACATGAAGAGTGAAGAGTTGTTGATCAACTACTTCCATGATAGCCTGACGGGACCGCAGCAGTGTAGTATAACCGTTTGAACAGAAACCAAGTTTGGTCATGCGGTGACCTTGCTAATGTCTTCTTGAGTCAGTACATATATGCTTCAGACTTAGCACCCTGCCGTCAGTTTCTTCAGAACGAGAAAATGAGGCCAAATGAAAGGTTCGAGGAATATGCATTAAGTTGGCAATGTTTGGCAAACCAAGTTCAGCCTTCTATAGCAGAAGAAGAGTTGACTCCCCTGTTCCATGCAACGCTTTCCTCTCCTTTCTTCGATATGATGTTGGAGAAATCAAGAAGCAGATTCGAGGATTCTATGACAATTGGAGAAAGGATAGAATACGTGATCCAAGAAGAAAAAATTGGGTCTAAGTCTAAGGACCGAACTGAAGAGAAGGCAGATGAAGACAAAGAAGTAAATGAGTGTCACCTCTAAAGTTCTCGTGGCCGTAAAAGAAGAAGACAGACTGAACTTCAGGATCCTCAAGGAAAATTCCTCGGACGAGTGCAAATTTGGAAGTGTTCGGAGTATCCATTTCAGACATATGGCCTTATTTGGTAGAAGGTCGCTATCTCGTTCCCAGATTGATGAAAATTACACCTGATCCATCTGCCCATAGCTTCGACTCGAGTAGCACATGTGAATTCCACATGGGGGCACCGGGGCATCCCACTAGAAAGTGCAGACCTCTACTGGATGAGATCAAGAAGCTAATCAATAATGGGACCTTGACACAATAACTGATCCAGCAGTGGAAAACCAAAGATGGAGGGCAAGTTTGCATAGTGCTAAGAAAGCCAGAGATGTCTCCGCATTAGAAGACTTTCTTGAAGTAATACAAGGGACCATATTTGCTACCTGTGGCCCACATGTGATAAAGATCTTTTGTGAAGGGGTATGCGTCATGTTTGTTGATTATCATTCCAATGAAGAACCCATTTTGCTTAACATACAATATTCTTGAAAGCACACAAATGTGTATCTTTTCTCACCGTTGTAGGTCACTGGATATCAATTGCAAGATGTGACATTAGTTGGATGTTGTGATAACGATGAGGTGTGATCTCCCCTACAGACTTTGGTCAGCAAAGCAAGACTACTACTCTTTTGATGACATTCAAGGATGAAAAAGCTCCAAATGTTAACCACGTAGAGTTGCTTGAAATTGAAACTCCAAGCATAATCTTCTATGCACTAAAGAGTTAACAATCAAAACATGACACGTGTGTGTGGAATAAAAGAAAATAACAATATTAAGTGGATTAAAAAATAGCACTCCTATGTTCGAAGCCTGGTAATAGGTTTGTTTGGATAAGAGTGTGGAAATTTTGGGGCATTCCACTGAAGCAATATGGTTGCAATACACCATTCAAGTCAGAAAAACCTTAGCTTTATGAATGATGGTAATATTTTCAAATCGTGACTATGCTGAGTAACTTAGGGTAATGTTGTTTGCTCCATCATTGTCTTCAAGACAAAGGACTGTGACGAGTTGATTTCCTCATAAAAATGAAAAATGATAAATGCGTGAAAAAAGAGAGAAAAAAATAAAGAAGGGAAAAATAGAAAAAAAAGAAAAAAAATAAGAAAAAAAGGGAGGAGAATGACCAATAGCATAAGTATAATTAAAAACACACACCACCTAGAATTTTATTCTTAGAATAATATTTCTGCGCTCGAGTGGTCAGACAAGTCCACCCTTTTTAGGGCAGAGCAAATAATGAGAACTGAGAAAGAGTAGTATTCTGCAGCAACGCGGTAATTATGAGGATGAAACGAGTCATCTGGGAAGACTTCACAGCCTTGAATCTCCGCAACATCTGAAATCTTTATAGATCCAAGCTATGCTTGAAATAATGGCTGAACGGTTGAATCTAAGACGCTCTTGCACTTGATATCCAGAGCTGCTATTCTGTTTGTTACACTAAGATTTTGCTTTCAAGATCCCGTATGTTAATCTAAATGACACTCTTCAGTGGAATGCCAATCAACAAATTGACAATTTAAAGCAACAGAGATTTCCATGTATTGATTCAGAGATAAGATTCAGAACATAAGGTCGCGGATATTATGGGGTATCTAATCAGAGAAACGACCCTTCAATGTATGAGATGAAGATAATGACAAGAATATACGTGTCAGACAGCTCAAGAGCAGGAAGCGGGTTTTAGATATGATGTCTTGGTTGGTTCAAGGAAATGAAGAACGAACCAGGACGAGAATGAGGTCACAAAATACTGGGGAAGGTAAAAGATAAACATTGATCCTCTAAAGAGTTAGAACATAGGGATCGAGAGATGGTTCCC
Organism: Hibiscus mutabilis; assembly: GCA_019671005.1. Lineage (NCBI taxonomy): Eukaryota > Viridiplantae > Streptophyta > Magnoliopsida > Malvales > Malvaceae > Hibiscus > Hibiscus mutabilis. The sequence goes on from CM033723.1 coordinate 38,259,225, forward strand.
GTCAAGAAGCAGCAAGAAGATCGAATTTAGAAATTAAGCTCAGAACATAGAAGCATTTTTGCTCACACCGATGATGAAACTGACAAATACTCCAAATGTTGGGTCAAAGAATTGGAAGATAGCTGAACTCATGATTGAGTAAGGCAAGGCAGAACATGACCAATGGTAAGAATCCCTACACAAGAATGATATAAAGATTAGAATGAGTTTATTTGTAAAGTGGGTAGAGACCTCGAAGAAGAAAGACAGTCGCTTGTGCAAGAGAGCGAGAGCATGTATTCAATTGATAAAGAAAATATTGATGAAAATGAAGATAAAAACTGAGCATATTGTAAAAACAAAGAAAGTAGGGAAATCCAGAGAATGACTTTTCAGGGCATAGGATTTAAAAAAAACATATTTAAGAAAGAGAAAAAAAGAAAGAAGAAAAGAGAGAAAAGAAAGAGAGAAAGAATGAAGAAAAGAAGAAAAAAAGAAAGAAAGAAAGAAAAGGAAAAGAAGAAGAAGAAGAAGAAGAAGAAGAAGAAAAAGAAAGCATTACATTGCATGCATCATATAGATAGAGGCATGACAATTTTTTTCTTGTTTTAGACAGGTATTTAAAGAATTATCGAAGATTTTTAAGAAATAGATCGTATTAAAGAAAGAAAGATGATGCGGCAGCTATAGTAGCGTTAGGCCAGATGACGGTAGCCATAATAGCGTGAAGCCAGATGTTAAGTCATTCGGGCCATCAGTAAGTCCTTCGAGCATGATGATAAGTCCTTCGGGCCACCGATAAGTCTTTCGAGCATGGTGATAAGTCCTTCAGGCCATCAATAAGTCCTTCGGGCATGATGAGGCAGCCATAGTAGCGTGAGGCCAGATGACGGTAGCCATAGTAGCGTGAAGCCAGATGTTAAGTCATTCGGGCTATCAATAAGTCCTTCGGGCATGATGATAATTCCTTCGGGCCACCAGTAAGTCTTCCGAGCATGGTGATAAGTCCTTCGGGCCATCAATAAGACCTTCGGGAGTGATACAGCAACCATAGTAGGTGAGGCCAGATGACGGTAGCCATAGGAGCGTGATGCCAGATGTTAAGTCTTTCGAGCCATCAATAAGGCCTTCGGGCATGATGATAAGTCCTTCGGGCCACCGGTAAGTCTTTCGAGTATGATGATAAGTCCTTCGAGCCATCAATAAGACCTTCGGGCATGATGCGGCAGCCATAGTAGTGTGATGCTAGATGACGGTAGCCATAGTAGCGTAAAGCCAGATATTATGTCCTTCGGGCCATCAATAAGGCCTTCGGGCATGATGATAAGTCCTTCGGGCCACCAGTAAGTCTTTAGAGCATGGTGTTAAGACCTTCAGGCCGTCAGTAAGACCTTCGGGCATGATGTCAAATTGTCCTTTTAAATGTCGAGACAAGTATGAATCAGGGCATAGAAGGGAGTAAAACTCAAAGAGGTGGTCGAGGAAGAACGGGGAGTTCCAGAAGAACATGTGACTCCGAAGCTACAAACAGGGAAGTCAGATAAAAATGAGTGTTTATGGTCTTTGCTTTGTTCCCGTTCCACAGGAACAAGCAAAGATGGGCAACTGTAATCACTCATTTTTATCTGGTTTGTAAATATCGTGTTAATATATATTAGTATAATAATTAATAGATATCATTATTGCATGAATGCATATGTTATATTATGTACGTGTGATTAATATGTATGTAAAATATGTGTGTGATATGTGTGAGTGCACGTATATTATACATATTATGTATGTGTTCGTGTTATTTTTTATTATGGTATATGTGGGCCATATGTTTGTTTATACTTTATGTATCCATTGTTTGTATATGTCCAATATGTGAACGGATATATATATGCTTGTGTGTTATGTGTCTAAACGTATGTAATATATATAATAATTTGCATATATATGCGTATACACGTTATTTAAATATAATGTGTGTGTGTGTGTGTCTAGTATGTATGTGTGTATATTTATATCTGTATTACATGTATGAATTATATATATATATCCATGTGAATACATATTACATGTCCATATAGGTATAATTAATATATGCATGTATTATTATTATTGGATTAAAACAGATCTATAATATGAAAGCCCATATATCATAAGTGTACAGTCTTTATACAAATATAAAACCCAAATTAAATAATTACAAGGGACCATTCAGTTAGAACCCAGACCCAATATTCTAAAAACCCTAGAATATAATATGATATCCCTCACTTTACTTGCAGCTGCCATCATCCCAGCCGTTGAATCAAGATATGACCAATGGACCAGATCAATCCAAGACACCCCTCCAGCTGACCACGTGAAGAACATACGCAGATGGTTCACCTTCCACACGGGCGTTCTTGATCACCAGATCTCTCGAACTGCCATACGACCTCCCCTCACCGGTTCACCTACCCAGCATGGCCAAACACACAAAAAAAGAGAAAGATGTCAGATCTAATACCATGCACAACAGTACAAAAAATCGATCAAACATCAGATTTCAGATCAAGGAGTATGGGCAACCATTACCAACAATAGATTAGATTTTTATGTACTTTAATCGGTACAAATCCAAAAAAGAAAAACCATTGTATTCAGTTACCATATTCAAATAAAAAAAGCAAAAAAAATATTCAAGTGGTACTTTCCTTTTTCTTTTTTTCATCTTTTCATATTTATTTTGAAATAAAAATAATGATAATAAAACTAAAACTAAAAATAAAAGGGGAAAAGGTTTACCCTTGATTACCGGTCTCCCCTCGCCGGTGACAAGCTGTCAGTCCCAAAGCCGAATTTGGTGAGCTGGTGAAGGGGAGGGGTTTTTTGGTCTCGGTTTATGAAACATTTTTTTAAAAAGGGGGAGTTTCGGTTCTGTTTTTTTTAGATCTATAAAAATAGGTCTCATTCTCTTAAAATCTGAGGCTGGTTTCGAGTTTGGGTGGAAACAAAGGTCGTTTTGAAGGTGATTTTTGGTTTAACCGGCACCGATAAGCGGCGGCCGACGGTGGTCTTAGGTGGCCGGAGGAGTCAGGGCTAGGACCTTGGTTTAAGTTTCAAAGAAAATAAAGGGGAGAGGGGGTGTTATTTGAGGGTTTTAAAAATGGTAAAAGTTGAAATATGGCCGGATTAAGGGGTTTTATAGGGTTTTAAATTTTTTTTAAATGGTCAAAATGTTTTATAAATCCTCCCGCATTTCTAATATTTTCAAAACTATCTTGCCCCTTGGTTTATTTACAATCCTGGTCCTCATCGTTTTCAAAATCTTTCAATTTCATCCCCGAATTAAACCGAAATTTGTTTTGTAATGGTGGAATTACGCTGTAAGGGCCTCTACGTTTTTGAAGTTTTCATTTTGGGCTCACTGCATGGGTTTTTTACCCTTCCAGTCCTTGTGGATTTATTCCCGTTTTTAATTTCATCCGTGAATGTGTGTTTTCTTTTTTATTTCTTTCCTCATGTTCTGTTTTAGTCCATTTTAGTCCATTGATAAATTTTAAATGTTTATGTTTTTTCTTGTTTTGATTATGTGTTTTCCGCATGTTTTTATGTTCCTTTTTATGTTTTTATAACATGTTTAATTATGCTTATTGAAGATGTATCATGTTATGTCTTTATGTTTTCGTTCATTTGGTTGTATCATACATGTTCGATTTGCGTTTTTAGTCGACTTGTACATAACATGTTTTTGTATCTTAGCATGTATTTTATGTTCACTTTGTTTTTAGGTTATATGATAGTGTAATTTTGTTTGTCTCATCATAATTTTTTTTGATTTATGCATATAATTTGTGTCATATGGTGAGTATCAAGTACTAGTCTTTTATGCTAGCATGTTGTTTCGTTTTAGCATCGTAATTTATCTATGTCATGTATATTTTGTTTGTGTTTTTTAGGTATTTAAGCATGTTAGATTTAATTATTTAATGTTGTAAGCATGTTTTATTTTTGTTTATGTTTATACTTTGTTTTTTATCATTATAATATGATATATTTTTATGTATTTTATTATTTTCGTTTAACATTGAAATATTCAGGTTTTAGTACCATATCGATGTAAATATGTGTCCTTTTTTATTTTGCTTTTTAAGGTTGCATAATGGAATATAAATTGTCAATGCGGTGCCATTTTATCCGAGCGTAAACGGGGCCAGTACCAGGCGTAGTGATGGTGGTTGGGCGTTTACTCTCGGATAACAGGGTTTTTAAAATTTACTCGCACATATAACTAAATGTTAATTAAATCATCACTTTAATCCGGAAAGTTTAATATTAATAAAGCGGTAATTATTAAAGTACCAATTTTTGGGCGGTGTGGGGGTGCTAATCATTCCCCATCCGTAACCGACTCCCGAACCCAACGTTTTTAAAATCTCTGGTTTTATGGTGCCCCCTACCTAAGTGGCCGGTGGCGATTCCTTTTTAAATAAAATACTGTTTTTTTTAAAAGCCCAACGAAAGATTTTTTTAATACCCGAAAGATTCAAACACCTCAAAACCCCATTTTTAGCATATAAAAGGGATATTGCTACACTTCTTCTTCTTCTTCTTCTCTTCTTTCTTTTTTTTCTTCTTCTTTTTTTTTCTTTTTCATCTTTTCTGTTCTAAAGTCTTACACCCTGAAAGGTCGTTCCTTAGATTTCTTCATCTCTTTACTTCATCACTGTATGCTCTTAAATCCTCATTTGATCAATAACTTCGAATATGAATTAACATGCTTTCAAATCTTTCATGCAGAAGGCTTTCTTGTCTTCAGGGTTATCATCTGTCTTCATAAATGATCTTCTGGTCCATATATTATTCTTATAAGAACCCTTGTCATCTTCTTCGCTTGGCGTTGCCCCATTCAATCACGGGCTCTACTGCTTCGAATTTCATGGCCCATCATACAAAGCCTTGATCTATTTCTAATCAACAAGGTGAGCAAAAATGCTTCCATCCCCTGAGCTCATTCTTGATCTTCTCGTAGCATTTCGACGGGAACTAACTCTCGGTCCCTATGCTTCAAACCTCATCATCATTCATTTTTAAAGTAATGCAAAAGGCAATTTACTTGTGTATATTTCAATATAAAAAATATTGATTGTTTGAAAAGATAACAGACATTTTGAAAATCGCGACTTGGAGGGAATACCAAACATTTTAAAAACATTGTTTGGAAAAAATGGTAAACATCAAAACTTTGGGAGAAAATGTTAAACCTTTTAAAACACGTTTGCCCCCAAAATATCAAACAGCATAACACATATGCTTCAAATTGCCAGAGATCAACTCTAATGAAGGACATATTTAGAAGATCTTGACTATTGTGGAGATACACGCAAATGTATAGTTTCTTCTAGTCTATTAGGCTTTCAAGAGACACAATCCCATACCTAATTTCTAACCCATATAAGGTGGCTCTCTTAATCTCACTAACTCACTATGCCTCATTATTCCCTCATTTGGGTGTCGATCAAGCACTTCAAAGTTTGACGTTCCTTGAAGAAAGTTTAACCCTTATAGGCGAAATGAAATCTGAAGACATTCTCATTCAACTTGGATATCTATGGATGATCAGAATGGTCTTTGGAGGCTTGTAATGTAGGCCTTTGGTTCATGGTTAGACGAAGTCGTATCTCTGTGCTCGTATGATCTGCATATGCTCACATGGAATATTTTTTTTCTTTTTTTTGAGGATCACTCTAGACTACCCATTTTAGGGTTTTCACCCTAGAGTTCATTTTCTCACTCTCTTTCTTTCGGTCTTCCTTGCATTCTGGCTGTGTATTGATGCTTGCTTTTCGTAAAAAATGATTGATCCTCCAAAGTTCCTTGAATGAAGGATTATGTACATTTCTGGGAATTCTTGTGATTGGTATGGCCAGATGAAATGTTCCTCTTTCGTTATTCTTATTTTTTTATTTTTTTTCTTTCTTTTCTCTCTTCTTTTCTCTTTTTTTTGTTTTTTTGAATTATTCTAGACTGCCCACCTTTGAGTTTTCACCCTAAAGTTCACTTCATTCTTCTGTATCTTCAGATTAGTGTATTTTGGTTGGATATTGATGCCAACATTCTCAGGCAGACTACTCTTTCCTCTTCATTTTCGGGATCGCTCTAGACTGCCAATTTTTAGGTTTTTACCCTAAAGGTCATTTCCCTTTTCGAAATTGGCAATTTTCGGGCCGACTTGTCTTGACTTGGCTTCAATTCAAGCTTTTATACAAATCTTCAAAATTGTGGATTCTTTATATATCTCTTGCTCATTTCTTACAGTTGAAGTCTTGATCTTGTATTGTTTGATCTGCGTGTGAAGTACATACAGTATTTTCCTTTTGTTTTTTTTTCTCCCTTTCTCTTTCTTTTTCTTTTTCTTTTTCTTTTCTCTCTTCTTTTTCTTTTTTTTATCTTTTAAAGGAATTCAACTCATCACAGTCCTTTGTCTCGAGGATAATGATAGAGCATACAATAGAACCCCGAGTTACTCGACATAGTCATGATTTGAATATATCACTCATGTAGCTACTCCACTTTTGACTTAAAAGATGGATGGAGCATACAACCACCTTCTGAGCTTTTCACTACAGCGGAGTGCCCCAGAAAATTCTACTCATTTCTCTCTTTTTAAACACTCTTATATAGGAATACCTTTTAGTAAACCCAAATAGTGGAGTGTAATCTTTTTTTTTGTCTCTTTCTTTTTTTTTCTTTTCTCTCTTTTTTTAGACTGTCCATTTTGGGTTTTCAGCCTAGAGTCTCTTTTCTCTTGTTCGAATATGTGGATGTATTCTTGAATCAAACTGTATCTACACCGGACATTGTCGCTTATTCTCGCTTGAACGTAATCAATTCTACCCAGCTCTTCTAAACTGGTGTCTATCGAACTGTAGAGTCTTCATGTATCTTCTTCTTTAACTTAGTGTACTCGCTCTTGACTGCTTCGGCCTTCCGATTGCCATTTCTTATATTGCTTGGTTTACTTTCTGAGCATAAACTTGTCTTCTTCCATTTCCCTTTGGTAGTTTTATGGCCTTCATGTCCAATCTATCTGGTTTCATCTCTTTCTCTTAGTAAAGTGAAAGAATACCATTCATCCTTCCATTCATAGATGTCCTAAGAAAGCCTTCAGGGGGTAAAGATTTAGGGTCAACTCTCGATTCAAGAATCTTAAACGACAAGTTCCTGAGAAGGAAAATTCCTAAAATTGGAACTGTCCATTATCTATACACTCGCTTTGTTCCTCTATTGGCCTAAGTAAACTAGCAGATACTCACATTTACAGTATCCTCACAACATTCAATCTCTTCTAAATATAAGCAACTTAGAGTTGATCTCCGAATTTGAACCATGGGTATTCTTGCATTTGAGATTCAAGGACCTGGTATAGAAATGATATATACATATGTCCATTAAAAAAATGCGTATATATGTATATGGGAGAACAAAAACTACCCCATAAAAATAAAATGTTTAAAGAATCAAAAATGTAAAAATGATTTCTAAATGGAAATGTGATTTGTTATTCTAACAAACAATATTTTTTTGAGAATTTCTTTGTGAAATGATGATAAAACCGTAGGGACCTTCAGACTATCTCTAGGGTACTGACTCATTCCAGCCCTTTCAAGGTAGTGTAGGCTTATGCCAATTTTCTTGTTTTTCCACTGTTGGATCAACTCTCTCGTCATGACTCCCTCGTCAACCAGCTTCTTGATTTCTTCAATTAACGACCCTAAATTTCTTGGTGCCATGCCTCGACGCCTTAATGTATAACTCACATATACTGTATGGATCAAAACTTTGGGCATATGAGTTGGGCGTAATCTTTATCGACCCAAAGATAAGGTATTAACCCTTTACCAGATGAGGCCATATGTCCGAGATAGAATACTCCGAATATGTCTAAATATGTACTTGTTCAAAGATTTTTTCTCGGTGATTCAGAGGAATCTTCTTTTCTTCTCTTACGATCACGAGAACCTTGAAAGTGGTACCCATTTGTCTCTTTCTTTCCTTTTGCTCCTAGGTATGCCTGGTTCATTGAATTAAGACTCAATTTTCCTTCATGGATCATGTATTCTATTAAAGTCATCACATTTGGCCTCAATTTTTTGAGCAGCTTATCAAAGAGGAAATACGGAAGTTGGCTTGAGACATGGAAGTCATTTTCCTCTTCAGCAATGAGAGGCTGCACTTGCGCGGCTAACCTCCGCCATCTCAAAGCGTATTCCTTGAAACTCTCATCAGGTTTCATCCTCGTACCCTGGAGATACTGACGACTTGGTGCTAGGTCTAAAGCATATATGTATAGCCCATAAAGACGTCGGTTAAGTCTCCGCATGACTACACTTGGTTTCTACTCAAATAGTTGTACCATAGCACGGTAGGTCCTGCTAGACTGTCGTGGAAGTAGTGGATCAACAATTTTTCATTCTCGATGTAGCCCTCTATCTTTCTGCAGGACGTGGTCAGGTGACTCTTGGGGCAGCTTGTTCTGTCATACTACACAAATCTTAGAATCTTGAAATTCGGTGGAAAAACCTATTCAGGGCTTTCTTGCGTCGAAGGCATCAATCTTTTTTTTCGATCCTATCTTTTAAGTTCTCGAATCTTGATCTAGGTGCGAACAAACCGATCTTCAAATAATGCGTCTAAATAGGGTTGGATCCTAGCGGCCCAAAGGGGTCTACTTAAAGTCTTTAAAACTTTTGGGTTTACATTAAAATTCTCAAAGATCATTTGGTTTAAAGATTTCCCCTTTTTATTATTAAAAAGTTTTAACTTACTTAAAAAAATGAAACTTTTAGGCTTTTTTTGAAAGTTTTAGGAGGGAAAAGAATTCAAAACACAATAATAATATTTTCAATTTTTTGAAGGAGTTAAATTAAAATCTTTGAGATTTTTACAAAGGTTAAATCTGAAGATTTTAAAATTAGTGTTTTGTAGTCCCCACTAGATCCTCTGTGCCGCACGTGCCTTACTATTGGATTGTCTTCTTTCTCGATTGGCCTTTGCTCGGCCTAACTTGATACTAAAATATTATCGTTTTCGGCAAAGCAAACTTTTTTTTTCTATTTTGGAAAGCCTTTTAAATGAACTGTTCTTGAATCAACACCATGTCATGATATGCAAAATGAATGCAAATAAAGGCGTTGATTCCGCTGGTAATCACCATTTCGAACGACTTTCATAGGAATTAAAGGGTCCAGATTCTAGAGCCAGAAAAAAAGACTTCTACAGATATGCCCCTCTACTTGTTTTTGGGTCGCACTCAAGGAAATGAAAGTCTCGGTTAAAATCGTTGGTACCGGGTTTGCCTTCCGCTTCATGCATTCAAACAGATCCAAGATGGATGCGTTAATGTTTCCAAGAACCCTCCAGAAAAAGATCAAACCCGATATCCCTAAAAAGAACATGTCCATCTTCATCACCTCATTCGAGTGTGCGGGTATGATGTCTCGGATACACTCCCATGCATAGGTTAGGCTGTCTCCTCGACTTTGAATCAGGCCGTTGACCCAATCATCACTCTTCCTGGCAAAGGTTTTCAACTTCAATGGATAATTCTAGTTCCTTTGCGGCTTTGTATAGATCCAATCTTTTTGAACATTTTTCCTGTTGAGCAAGGCTGTGTACTCTTCTACCGTGGGTATCATGTCATGTCCGTTGAAAGTGAAGCAACAAAAAATAAGGTTCCAGAACTGAGAGATGGCTCGACGCAAAGGCTGATTAACTTGGACATACATTAAATGTGATGTGTCACCATAAGTATCAGAATATAGGTCTTGTAGTCGTCGATCCCATCCTTCCCAAATCTCTTTAAGCTCCCATAGGTCATTCTGTTGTAGGCTCTTATATGTATATCCTGGCATTATCGCTCACTCGGCAAACTGTTACCTTGGGCCCACTGGTTGACTTCTGACCAATGTCTGACGGCTGTTCTTGAGATACCTTTTATCCATGATAATAGATTTCTAATCGGGCAAACCATTTGAACCAACACCTTTATGTCATACAATGTTAATGCATCAAAAGTATGTGTAAAGTAAAAGTAAAATAAAACAAAAAAAGAAATAAGTTAGTACCAAACAAAATCAATAGATACATAAATAAAAAGGGCAAATTAAATAAGGTAAACATAAAAATAACCCTATGTACATCCCGTCTAAAAACACCTAGGTTATCTGCATGGCTCTAAAGGGTGGGCTTTCTATATTCTCTACATGCAGTGTTGGTGCTAGGAGGTACCCAAACTGTCATTGTTGTCCCCTACTAAGAGTAGCAAGGCCCCCGATCATCACCCATTATAGGCTCCTTTCAACCGAGTTCAATTTAGGGGAACCCATTCGCTTATGCCCCTACGAAGGAACGATATCCTTACGAAAGCATAAGGTACTCGAGCCCCGAAGGTACTTGCTAGGCCCATACAGAGGAACGATATCCTCACGAAAGAATTAGCATTTCCCCCCACTTAAAAAAGACGGGTTTATATGCCAAGTTTTAAATGCGCTAAAATAAACGTGCAATTATAACCGAATGTTAATTTAATAGTCACTTTAATCCAGAATTTCCGATATTAGTAAAACGGTAATTATTTAAAAAGCTTGACTCTCATTTGTTTTTGAAAAACAAAAATCATATCCCCCACAGAGTCGGCATCTGTAGCGATGTCCTTTTCTTCGCTAAAAAAATAAGGTTTCTGTGTTTTAGAGTCTTTCAGACATTTAAAAACATGTATTCCGTCAGGTTTTAGAAAAATCGTATTTTATTTAAAATGGAGTCGCCACCGGTCACTTAGGTAGGCCGGACACCATAAAACGAGAGATTTTAAAAATGTTAGGTTCGGGAGCCAGTTACGAATGGGGAAGGATTAGCACCCCCACACCGCCCAAAATTGGTACTTTAATAATTACCGCTTTATTAATATTAAATTTTCCTGATTAAAGTGACGATTAAATTAAAATTTGGTTATAAGTGCGAGTAAATTTTAAAAGCCCCGTTATCCGAGAGTAAACTCCCAACCACCATCACTACGCCTGATACTGGCCCCGTTTACACTCGAATAAAAGGGCACCACATTGATAACTTATATTTCCAAAATGCAACTTAAAACATGGCAAATATAAATAAATACAAAGCGATAAAAATATAAATAAATACTAACATAATAAAATACTAATCTAACATAAATAATCTGAAACATACATATATAAATATTAATCTAACACATAAATACAAACAAATCTAACATAAATAAAATACTAATCTAAAACACTCATAAATATTAATCTAACACATAAATAAAAACAAATCTAACATAAATAAAATACTAATCTAAAACATTCATAAATATTAATTAATACATAAATAAAAACAAATCTAACATAAATAAAATACTAATCTAAAACACTCATAAATATTAATCTAACACATAATAAAAACAAATCTAACATCAATAAAATATTAATCTAAAACATAAATAAACATACAAACTAAAAAATAAGAATATAATTTTAAATTAACTAATACTTCATTAAATTATAAAAATTACAACACAAATAAAAAGGGAAGAAAATATACCTAACTAAGAGCTCGAATGACGAACCCCGACTGAACCCCATCGAGATCTACCACGACCTCCGCAAATTTCATGCCAAATTTCCATGGCATTTTGGTGTGTTTTGTGGCTGAATGGAATGGCTACCAATTGCAAGCCTTTATACATGCAAGGGGTGGGGTTGGGGTAAGACGTGGAGCACCCTGCTCCACGCAATTTCCTTTTTTTGCTTTTTAATTAATAATAATAATAATTTTTACTTTTTTATTTTTTTTATTTTTTTTCATTAATTTTATATTAATAATAGTACCATTAAAATAATACTAATAATACTAAAATCCGGACAAAAATGAGTGATTATAAGTGTCCTTTTATAAAGAATTAATATTAGGTACCTACTTTGTGAACCCTAGAAAAGAACAATGCCTTACCTTGTAATTTATCCAAAATTATATATATAAGTTAGATTTCACCCTCCCTGCGGCATTCTTTTTATCCAAGCCTGCGCCGGTCTTTCCCCTTACCCTCTCTCGATTTGGATTTGACGCATCTCCTTTATTTATTTATTTATGTTTATTCGATCAAACACTGGTGAGTCTCTAGCATCGCACAACCATAACTGTTATTTTTCCATTATCTCGTGGATGACATCGACTTTGAGGAAGATGAATTACCATCCCCTTCGCCCATTCGAATGACCGTGCTCATACCACGAAGACTACACGTGAGTATTCTTTCATATTAGGATTAGTGATTGTGATGTTTAACTTGGTGGCATAGTAATAGTGTTAATGTAGGATTATTATCATAGGATTTGATACAACTGGACCCAGTTCTTCTGATCGTGGAAAACACATTATTCAATAAGTTGAATTTACTTTGGCTAAGGTGTGTTCTCTTCTTGTGCTATTGTGAAATGTTTTAAAACTTGCATGACTACTTTTCTGTGTTGTGATTGCAATGTGTTTTGAGATATCATGCATATTGTGTTAAACTATATTTTCCAGAACTGCGATCCTCGTATTTAGTACGATAAACTATGATGTTATTAAGTGTTTTATAGTCATTAACATTTTTATATGCATGGGATGCGATTGTACGGTGGAAGAAGTGGTTTGACCACACTGTGATTGGAGAAATAAGGGTGAGGGATTCTGGGGAACTACCTCCACTGTGATCGGTTGGCTTTGCCACCACTGTGATTGGAGTATGTAGCTGGAAAATGTGTTTTGTCTGTTTCATCATTACATGCATTGTTTTTTACCGTGTTTTTATTAAATATCTTGAGAAAATTATTTTGGAACTGAGTTTGTGATTGCTTGCACTTTAGAGACACACTGGGCTCAATAACTCACTCCCCCATAGTTTCTTTTACAGATAACTCAATCTTTAGGTGACTTGGTACCCGGAGGATCTTTTTGTTTTATCGATTTTATTTTATCTTCGGAATGGACTATATAATTTTTAATACTTGTTTATTATTATTGGGAGAAACTTTGATGTATTTGGGAATCGAGGTTATTTTCAGTATACATGCATAATTTTTACATTCAGATGTTTTATTTAATCTTTCAAACTATAACATTATTGTTGGATATTTAATAAAGTTTTAAGATAGTTTATTTGAAAATTTCAATCCTTTTATATTATCAATCTTTAGATATCATTTTAACGCTTGAGTTTTGACGAATTATTAAGTATTTAATTATTTTACAATTATTATGATTTGTTATAAATAAAATTAGTTTCTTAAGGGAAAAGTTTTTAATGGTGACTTTCTAAATTCGGCCTTTTCTTCTTGGTCGGGTTTAGGGGGTTACATTTAGTGGAATCAGAGCAAGGTTCAACCCTCGGACTGTGAGGCTTACATGAAATTTTAAACCGAAAATGATTTTTGCATGCATATTAAATATTTTCGAGCAAAATGAGATTTCTGATAAATTGTTATTTTAAAGAATTAAAGATATATTTTGAATAGAAACTTTGAGTACCAATTCTGATCTTAGGTAATTATCTTTTGTAGATATTTGGGTATGCCACCTCGTAGGAGCTTTATATTTGAGTGTGTTTCATCTAGATTCAGATCTAGAGAAATGTGTGCTCATTAATTAGTGATTGCTACTCCAAACATATAATTACTCGTAATCTTTCCACCTTGTTGTATCAATAGTTATTCTTTTGAATCACGTGAATCCTTGAGCTATGTTCTTTTGAGTAATTATTATAGATCATAAATTGAATCCTGATCAAGACCCGAACTTTGGTTAATTGAACAAATGAACGTGACTGTACCCGTTCCTACGAATTTGAAATCAAAGCCTCTCTAAAAACTATTTGTTGTCATTTGTGACATGATTTGAAATGCTCCTTTAAGTTTCTATCTAAACATCCACTGTGACCAGTTGGCTTTGCCACCACTGTGATTGGAGTATGTAGCTGGGAAATGCGTTTTGTCTGTGTCATCATTACATGCATTGTGTTTTACCGTATTTTTATTAAATATCTTGAGAAAATTATTTTGGAACTGAGTTTGTGATTGCTTGCACTTTAGAGACACACTAGGCTCAATAGCTCACTCCCCCCATATTTTCTTTTACATATAACTCAATCTTTAGGTGACTTGGTACCCGGATGATCTCTTTGCTTTATTTTATCTTCAGTATGGACTATATTATCTCTGAGTTTTCTTCTATTATTGTACAGTATGAAGAAATGACTGGCATATATAAGCCAAGCTTCAAACCCTTAGTCATTACAATTATTTGCATTCAATTAAAAATTTAGGATTCCAATCACTTATCTCGAGTCAAGAGGGTATTCCAATTAGTAAAGTGGCAGGTATTCACGTTCATTCGATCTTGTTAAACCACTTAATCATTTTAATCTCCAGGTTATATCCGTCATTTAGTTAATTTAGTAGCTTTGGTGTCCGAGGGTATCTTAGTCATTTTAGCCAATTCAGCAATTCTCTCACTCATTTCAGTCATTATAATCAATTACGTATTTTCTATCAGTTTGATTAATCCAGATATACAAAGAGTTTCCCATAAATTTGTCTTCAGCGATTTATTCAAAATTTCAGTTGAATCCAAGTACTTATCATTCTCGGATGGTTAAGCCTTGTTACCGTATCTTTCCAAGTACATCGAAGTTTCTAGATGAATCAATTGTTTACCAGAATAAATGTAGATTTCTTGATCGATATTCATCAATAGGGGTATTATGGTCATTCTTTCACCTCAAGGGTATTTCACAATTATATAACCGACTATTTTAGGCACTAAATCCTTCAACACTATTAGTCAAATTTGGAGATTTCTAGCCTTATTCACAATTTATTGCACTCAAAATCTTTTCAATTTATTGATTTCACATTCAGATATTACGATCTCATTCAGATTACCATTCTTATTTTTCTTAATTGATTTGACTTAAGTGGACTTAACAGTACTCTTAATCATATTCATGCATACATTACCCAATTACTCACATGTTTCATAAAGCATGCAAGAGGTTGTAATATATTTCCTAGACTCCGAGCAACACCATTCGAGCTCTTAAAATTATCTTCGACCACTTTTGAACTCGAGGATATGAAAATACCTTCATTTAGCCATAATTCAAAATCAGTCTCTAACCACATTGCTTTTAAACTAAATAATGAAACAAGTATACAAGTTCATGTTCAAGGTCAGATTCGGAGGCTTTTGGGTTAGAATTTCACAAAATAGGCTTCCAAAACAGGCTCAGGACGTCGAGAAACGTAAAATAAAGGTTTTCAAAAAATTTAACTTTTTGGGTCAAAGTCAACATTGACGTCATGCTGAAGTCAACGATCAATGATCAACGGTCAGAGTCAACTAAGTTGACTCAGGCTGAGTTAACTCGAACTGAGTTGGTCAACAGGTTAAGTCCAATGAGTCACGGGTCAAGTAACACCCCGGTTTTGGGCTTAGATGTTTTAAAGGTTGGTTCGAAGGTCCGATGGACCGTTATTAGAGTTCTGGGTCGGTTTTGGGATTTAATTGGTTTAAATATTTTTGAAGGTGATAAAATTGAGGAAAAATATTCTAAAATCATCGTAAATTGTATTAAGGATAATGGTGAAGTCAATTTTGGAAAATAATATGTAAGTTTTGAAAACTGCTTTTTAAGGTGACTAAAATGAAAAGGGTCAAATTCTTAGAATCTTTAAGGAGCTATTTTACCAAGTTTTTTCCTGATGATTTCTCCCTTAATTAAATATATTTTAACATGTGTTTTAAAGTTTATTAAAAAGGGATTTTGGTTAAAAGTTAGTTAAGCTCTTTAAAGAAAATTCATGTAACTTTTCTCTCAACTTTTTCTCTCCATTATCTCCTCAGCTAAACACTCAAGTTTTCATAAAAATCCAGAGGTGAGAAGTCTTTTAATTTGTGTTTATGATTTGGGATTGATTTATTAACATTGTTTTACAAAATCTCATCTAAATTTTGTGTTTTCTTAGCTTTTATCAAACCAATTGAAGGAGAAATCTCACAATAGGGGTAAGGTCCATGATCTCCTTTATTTTACGGTTCTTTACTGAAATTCCCAAGTATTTGATCATTGATTTATTGATTGTAAACTGATTTTTATGTTTTATCAATGTTTGATCGAGTTAATGGGGTAATATTGATGAAACAAGGTAATTTGCGAAGTGGATCTGATTTCCAGTGTTTAAAGATTGATTTGATACATATTTTGGATGTATTATGATGTTGATAAGTTGTTTTTATCAATAGAATCCTGAAACTCTTGGATCTCTAATAGGTTAAGTTGTTAGATTTGAGTTTTTGGGGTGATAATCGAGTTTAATCTTTGCTGGAAGTAAAAAGATGTTGGAAAAGGGTTTTTGATGTTAATTGATATTGTTTGATGGGTTGAATCGTTGCTTTATGGCTGGGTTAAGTTTCGAAAACATTTGATAATGATTTCGGTATGTTTCAGATGGTTTCTAAGTGGGCAACCTGAGTGTTGCGGGATTTTTCTTTGAGGCAATGGTTTGAATGCATAATGATGCATTTATCCTCTGGTTTTATGTGTTTAAAACATGGGATAATCAAGGCGACGAAGCTTGACGTTGTTTTGTTGCTTGCCGAGAGCTTGTATCGCGTTGTCACGGAAGGTGAAGTGTATCAGTGAGTGGAAACTGGTTTTAGATGCTTTGCAAATGTTTGTAGAGGTTTTTGGGAGTTTAGGATAAGCGTGAGACACTTACCTAGGCTCGGAAGTAAGTTTCCCTTATTTTGCTCTTGAATATCGGATTGGATATGAGCATGTTGTTTTCATGTTTTGGTGATAAACACGGTATGATTTACTTACTGGAAATGCATGATTTTGAGTACATATACAGGGGTTTGAAAGTATATTGAATGCTATTGAGCATTGGTTTTCATTTCGGTTGGGAATGGTGTTATTTCTTTGGCAATGAGATTTGCATATGTGGTGTTGTGTATAATGCATTGTAAACAGTAAGTAAATGGCTTTGTAAATGATATATTGGCTATTTGACAAGGTAAGAAACAGTCAGATATAGTTGGCATGCCATAGGATTAAAAGTACACTATAAAATATGAACAAAATTGATCGTGGCCATGGGTTCTTGAGGTATGGTGGTTTAATAAGGCCACTCGGACTGTTGGGAACCTCATTGGGGCATGCAGTTTAACTAGGCAACCCAATTTGATGGTGATCTTGCGGTTTAACCAGGCAAGGTCGGTACACTTGCGGTTTAACTAGGCAAGGGTGGAATCTCGCAATTTAACTAGCCGAGGGTGTCAAATCTTGCGGTTTAACTAGGCAAGGTTTAGGATATCATGCGGTTTAACTAGGCATGGTATGAGAGATCCGTGTATCTGATATGTATAAGATAGAGGTAGTCTATTCGAGTCACTATAAATGCAGTATATGTGAAAGTTCATGTGTTGAACCTATTTTATAATGCTTTGGGATTTAAGCATGGAATGTATATGATTGCATAAAGGTTGCTATGTGTTGATTTGGTTGGAATCACGTAAAATGATTTGGTTGTAAGCATGTTTTTGGAAAGTAAGCATAGAGTTTTCAAAAGGTTTTATTGCATCATTGTTTTATGAGCATTCTCACTAAGCAAGTGTGCTTATGCTATCTTTTTCCTAATGATGCAGAACATTAAGGTTTGGGGCAGCAAGAAGCAAGGCTAAGTGATCCAAGGACATTTCCAAGTTTGAGTATGAACTAAGTTTACAATTCGGTTAATAAGGCAATGTGTTCGCCATGGTTTTTGGGAGTTGTATTTCTGTTCCCTTATGGATTTTAAGTATGTTTCTATGCTGGTTTTGAGGATGGTTTGGTGTTGCTAAGTTTGATGTTATTCCTTGCTTATAGTTGTGGATAAATGGTTGCTTAGGTATGCATCTAGAGCTACCTTGTTGATTTCCATGTTGTGATGGTTTGAGCAAGTTTATTATGTTGTGTTGGCATGTTGCCTATGCTGAGAATGGCCTATTTGTGTTTTTGGTATGGTTGGCAAAATAGATTAGAAAGCATGCCTTTAGAGTAATTCCATGGAAGCGTGTTATTGATTTGGATGATTAACCTTAGTATAAATGATAGTTTATGTACTCTTGAATAATTATATGCATGTATGCAAGCTGCTAGGGCCAAATGCATCTAGATTCGAGTGAAAAACCAGCTAATTTTGACATTACAGGCCCAGGCGTACCGATACGCTGGGGATCGTATCGGTACGGCTAGGCAATTTGGGCATGGTGTTTCGGTACGGGTATAGGTGTTCTGATACGGGTTGATGCTATTGGAATCTCACTTTTTGGAATGAGCCCGCGTATCGAAACACCAGTTGGCCGTATCGGTACGGTGTTTAAAGAAATTAAATAGGATTTTGTGTTCGATATAGCGTACCGGTACGGTACAAGGTGTATTGAAACGATGATGCAGTACCATATCAATACGAGCCTTAGCGTATCGGTACGGTGAACCGTTAATTTTGTTAATGTCATGGAAAGGCAATTCTGATTTCTTTCGTTTTAGTCTCTGGATCTTGTTCTATGAATTGAATGAGCTTGGATGATCGTATTAAGCTAATTTTTGACACGTAAGCATGAGATATATTTAATTAAAGGTTGGTAAACTAAAATTGGGGAAAGTCCCTAGAAATTATTAAAATTGCAATTTAGTACCTATTTTGCGCTTGTGTCTAATTGGATATCGATTCGATGGCTGATTGAGATGAGTTCTCACATGTGAGTAGTATGTACATGTAGGAAAGTAATAATGCATCTAGACTAGATAAAAAGAAAAAAATGGTAGCGTTTTTGGTTTTTTCTTCCTGGTTTACTTCGGTAAACTAATGTAGCTTGCTCGGTTTGGTCTTACGACTAGGTCGGGTCGAGGGAGTTACAGGTCGAACGGGTCGAGTTAACCTTAAGCTATTGGTTTTATAGCAGGCGTACCCATACTCAATTAATAACAGACCTACTACCGGTTTATTGGGCTAAATCGGTTATGTCCTATCGTAGCCTTTTTTCCAGGCTCGACGTATTTAATAAGACAAAAAAAAAACAAACGAAGTCGCCACCAATATTTTTCGAGGTGTGATTGGATCACCTAAAATGGTTTATTTTAATAAAATTATTTTATTTTATTAAAACAACAATTTTGGTCAGTGAAAACCTAAAAAACTGGTCCGGGAGTTAGTTACGTATGGAGAAAGGTTAGCACCCCCACAACGCCCAAAAATTGGTACCCAACCGATTACAAAATGTTTTGATGTCGGAATTTCCAAGTTTGTATTAAATTAACTTATTGCCCGTTTATGAATATGATTCTATTTTAACGGGCCCACTATCCGGAGAGTAAACTCTAATCACCGCCAACTTCTCTGGCGCTAACCCGTTACCTCCTTTTGGTCAGACACCGTATTAACTAGGTTTCACTTTTAGCAACCACTTAAAGAAACAATTGGTGTGTTAAAGCTTTTATTATTCTAAGTTAATGATTATTAACCTAAGGAATTGTCTAAGTAAATTTACCTATTGGGGTTCAAATATAATTAAGTGTATTTTATGAATTTTTTTTTATGTGAGAAGAGTTTTTTTTTTATTTTTTTTAACTTCAAGGCTCTAACTAAGACTTTTAAGAACCTAACTCTAGGGGGATTTATTTAAACTAAGAATATAAACAAAGGCAAGCGATTTAATAAGATAAATTAGCGAGATTATAAAATGAAAACAATATTAGTTTATTTTACAAAATTAGATAAAATAAAAAATGGAGGAAATTTAATAAATTTCAAAAAAGGTGTATCCTTCTCTAAAAATGAGTCAACACAATATTTAGACCAATTTTAAAAAAAATAATTAAAACTCTAATTTCAAAGAATGTCATAAAAATGAGTTTAACAATTAAAAAAATGAAGTTAATAACTAAATTAAAATTATATGCCAAGTTTAAAGAATATTTAAAGTGACTTTATGAAATGAAAAATGGTGTAGAGATTTAATAAAATTAAATGCCCCACTTTTGTTAGAAATGGGCACAAAGACCAAAAACACCATTATTCAATTTTCAATAAGAAAAATGGATCAAAACACCTCTTTTTTACAAGTTCATCAAGTGTTCATAAAATAAAAAAGAAGAAGAAACAAAAGTGGAGAACCACCATGCCAGCTGCCGTTCACAGAGGTGGAACTCCTCAAAAAATCCCCCTACTTATTCGATTGAAAACTCCTAAAATTAAAGAAAGGTAAAAAATTATTCGAAATAAATAAAAATAATAAGAGCAAATTACCTAAATGAAGAACTTTTGCTTCTTGTATTTCCACCAAAACTCCAATACAAATTTTATAGGAATTCTTTTATATAGGGATTTTTACTACCAAAATTACATGGAAAAATCAGCCCAAAAATCCACAAATATGAGTAAAAATATTGCCCTATTTTTCATGATTTGATTCTAATCTTTCCCTCTTCAAATATGACTGAATCTGGTAATATTCTTCCCCTTTTTTGAATCAAATCTACCCTTAATTACTTTTCTTTCCTATTTAATTTTCCTAGGATAATGCAGCTTTAATTTTTTTTTCCCTTTTTTCATTCCAGTCACCAGCTTTCATTTCCTTTTTATTGCATTTTTTAGATAAAAAATCAGTGACAACAGATGCCCCTCTTTGCTCATTTCGGCAAAACGGGAATAGAGGAAAGAACAAAAGGCACTAATTTTAGCCAATCACACTGCAAATTGGTTGATGGACATCAAAGCAAGGTTCCATTCTTCTCGTGCCTGAACGGATAGGCGGTTGCTGAAAAATAAAGGTCATATTCTCCTCAAACCCTAACAGATAGGCGTTGCGCTGAAAAATAAAAGTTCTATTTTCCTCGTGCCCGAACGGATAGGCGTTGTGCTGAAAAATAAAGGTTCTATTCTCCTCATGCCCAAACAGATAAGCAGTTTGCTACAAATTAAGGTTTTATTCCTCTTACGCCTAGACGGATATACGGGCTCTAGTCTCCATATGCCTGAACGGATAGGCAGGTTCTATTCTCCTTACGCCTGAACAAATAAGCGAGTTTCATTCTTCTTATGCCTGAACAAATAGGCGGGTTCCATTCTCCTCATGCCTGAACTGATAGGCAAGTTTTATTCTCCTTATGCCTAAACGAATAGGCGGGCTTCATTCTTTTTATGCCTGAACGGATAGGCGGGATCTATTCTCCTTATGCCTAAACGAATAGGCAGGTTTCATTCTACTTATGCTTAAACGAATATGCGGCTTTTATTCTCATTGTGCCTGAATGAATAGGCGGTTTCTATTCTCCTTACGCCTAAACAGATAGGCGAGTTATATTCTCCTTACTCCTAAATGAATAGACATGTTCCATTTTCCTTATGTCTAAACGGATAGGCGGGTTCCATTTACCTTATGCCTGAACGGATAGGCTGGTTTCATTCTTCTTATGCCTGAACGGATAGACGAGTTCTATTCTCCTTATGCCTGAACGAATAGACGGGTTCAATTCTTCTGACGCCTAAACAGATAGGTAGTTTCTATTCTCATTATGTCAACGGATAGACGGGTTCCATTTTTCTTACGTCTAAACGAATAGGCAGGTTCTATTCTCCTTATGCTTGAACGAATAGGCGAGTTCCATTCACCTTATGCCTGAACGGATAGGCGAGTTCTATTCTCTTTATACCTGAACGGATAGACAGGTTCTATTCTTCTTATGCCTGAATGAATATGCAGGTTCCATTCTCCTTACGCCTGAATAGATAGGCAGGTTTCATTCTCCTTATCCTTGAACGGATAGGTGGGTTCCATTCTTCTTATACCTGAATGGATAGGCAAATTCTATTCTCCTTACGCCTGAACGAATAGACGGTTTCCATTCTCTTTATGCCTGAATGGATAGGTGGGTTTCATTCTCCTTATGCCTAAACGGATAGGCGAGTTCTATTCCTGACAAAATTTAGCAAATGCTATGATTATGATAAGCATGCTCCTAGGGATGAATACCACATGAATGCATGTCCTTTTCTCTTTCATTTCATTTTCTTTTCCTTTTTATTTTTAAAATTTTCTTTATTTTTTTATTTTTCTTTTGGGGTTTTTCCTCTTTGCTTCTTTGTACATTTGCTCGCTCAGCCCAGATAGACAGCTATGCTCTATCATTTCATTTGTTGTATCTCTTTTCTTCATATAAAATATCTGATCCTTAGACATTTGATCTAGATGTTTATTAAAATAATATACTTTTTCATTCAGGCGTCTCTTAAAATAATATCAAGCACCTTTAGTGCCTTTTATAAGTTCTCATATTCTTGCCCCAACAGGGCACTTTGAAGCGCTTGCCTACAGCAAAGATTATTTCTAACTTGAATGTCTTCGAATGATATTGGCGTCTTCTTCTTTTCCTTTTGCGCCTATAAACGTTGAGGTTCATAAATCCTTGGCCAATGCAAACTGCCCCAATTCGATGGCATGGTTTACTTATAAGGTGTTATTTCAATGAAAGATGCCTTTAAGACCAAGAGAATCATTCCTTTTTTTTAACAAAATAGAATATGATGCCCCAAATATCAAGTGCATGAGTGTCTCTGACTCAACCTTCCTGTGATCACTTTAAGCATAACTTAAGTCTTTGAATGTTGCAGCAATATTTTGAAGTTGTGAAATTTCTCTGAGACCGCTCAGTTCATCCTTATAATTATCGCATTACTCGATCCAGTCGAAAGCAACTTCTTTTCAGTTCTCATTATTCTTCTCTATTCAAGAATGTGTTCAAGCTCCTTAGACTTGCTTAACCAAAGGAGTGAAAAAATATCTTTATAAGAATAAAATTCTACGAGTGCATGTGTGTGTTTCTGATTGCAACTAGCCACTCTATTATTTCTTTTTTTTCGACCTCCTTGAGATTTCATTTCATTAATTTGTTTGACTTTGTCAGGATTTGAAAATCACTCATAAAGCCAAAGCATTGAGCAGATAGAGCATTGCTATCTTATTAGATCCTCGGCCTCATAGCTACAACGGAATGCCCTCAAGGTTTTCTTTTTACTGGTCATTTTTACTTATCTCGAGATTTAATCTCATTGAACATTTGACTTTGTCAGGATTTGAAAGCCACTCATGAAGACAATGTATAAAATAAGTTGAGCATTGCTTCCTTATTAGATATTCAACATTATAGCTTCAGCGGAATACCCCCGAGATATTCTTTAAGCTACTAGTTACAATCGATGTGCCTTTGTTGAATATAGAAAACTACTATTAGAATTTCAATTTTAAACAGCTATATTTGGTTAAACTTGCCTAGTTCACAATTCCACATTCATGAATTTCCAAGATTTTCTTATCATTGAACGTCATCAAAGGGGTGGCAGTCTTCTTTTTCTTACTTTGCTGACTTGAGTTGTCTAAGACGTAAATCACACTTTATAATTTTCACAACAATCAATTGATCTCTATATTGGAATCAATTCCACAACATGCAATTGACATCTGAGGAACTACAAGGGTAGGATGAGGTATATATATATTCAATATTTCATGGTCAAAGGCACATCCTTTATTGAAATAAAAAACTCTACAGACCTGCCAAGCATGCCCCTATAGAAAAATCTTTGTTGTTTCTAAGCAAACTAGACCTCATCATGGCTGCGCCCCGCTAAGCTTGTGTATTCTTGCGGTTCAGCTCAACGACCATTGCTCTGGTATCGTACTTATGTGAGATTTTTTGCTATTTTTAGATTTTCCAAATTTTACCATAATTAATCCTTTTATTATGTATGAATGTATGCAATAACGTAAAGAAACATAAACCAATGCCAACAACAAACAACAAAAAATGCAAATGCATGAATAAAAGCAAATGGCCATCGATTCCATAAAGAAATTACTCTAGAAGTAGTTTTTCATTGGATGCCAAAGTTCCTTATTACAAAAGATTCCAAATTATATCATGAGTACATCTCAGCCCGAGCACCTAGCTCTTTTATTTTTTTGATCAACCACAGAAGTCTCGGTCCTACTTCCCCTATCGATCTAACATACTGGCACAGAGCTACAGCTTCTTTGGCCAACATCATCACATGCCTGGCTACATCCTGGACTTGGGTCATGACACTCTTTTCGATCTCGTCTTGCTCTTGGAATCTCATGGCGTTATCTCTATGACGAGTGAACCAGTAGTCATTGCCTCCTTCGTTGGTATCCTCAAGAACCAAGATCTTCTTTCGGTATTCTTGAATGATGTTCTCTATGTGCCTGTTGGTTGACCTTGGACAAGTGATGTGTACTCTCATTATCTTTTTTCTTTCTGAAGGAGTCTTCTATCCATTTAGAAAAACTATTTGCTACTTGAGCAACATGCTTTAGACTCGACTCCTTCTAGATATGAGATGCATGCAAAACAAGATAAAAAATTAGAACACCCAGAAAGGTCAAAATAATTTCATTGTAGGAATAATAACTGGGAAGCAAATTCCAACATTTTTGGACATGTCTCAACAGACTATTCTTAGGAAATAATTTTGACAAAATTTTAATCCTATGGCTCTAACGGGGTGGGTTTCTATATTCACACACATGGTTTGGTTCTAGAAAGGTCTCTGAGCTGTCCTTCATGTTCCCTACTAATGGTAGCAATGACCTTGATTCTCACATGTTATAAGCTTCAAACGAACCAAGTTCAACTCAGGATAACTCATTTCCTATGTCTTCACGAAGGATCAGTATCCATACGAGGACATAGGACATATGAATACTTGCTAGGCTCATACGGAGAATCAATACTCTCACATGAGCAAAGCGTTTTCCCCTTACTTAAATGATTGGGATGAAGCTCGGGTATAGAGCTTATAAACAAACTTTAAATGAGTAAAATGAGATCATATGCATAAATAGACAATCAAAATAAATTTTATACGAACTTAGCAAATTCCGACATTAAAGCAAAGTGTAATCATCTTGTGGCCTGACTCTCTTTTTTGTAAAATCAAAAAGTGTCCTCAGCGGAGTCGCCAAGCTATTGCAGCCTTCTTTTTGGGCTCGACGCTTTTAATAAGACAAAAAAAACATAGTCGCCACCAATCTTTTCTGAGGCGTGATTAGATCACCTAAAAATGGGTTATTTTAATAAAATTATTTTATTTTATTAAAGCAACAATTTTGGTCCGTGAAAAACACAAAAAATGGGTTTGAGAGTCGGTTACGCGCGGGGAAGGGTTAGCACCCCACATTGCCCAAAAATTTTACCCAGCCGATTACAAAATATTTTGATGTCCAAATTTGTAAGTTCGTATAAAATTTAACTTATTGCCCGTTTATAAATATGATTCTATTTTAACGGTCCCGCCATCTGAAGAGTAAACTCTAATCACCGCCAATATCTCTGGCGCTAACCCGTTACCTCCTTTTGGTCAAACACCTCATTAATTAGGTTCCATTTTTAGCAGCCAATCAAAGAAACAATTGGTGTGTTTAAGCTTTTATTATTCTAAGTTAATGATTATTAACCTAAGGAATTGTCTAAGTAAATTTACCTATTGGGTTCAAATGTAATTAAATGTATTTTATGAATTTTTGATGTGAGAAGAGTTTTTTTTTATTTTTTTAACTTCAAGGCTCTAACTAAGGCTTTTAAGAACCTAATTCTAATGGGCTTTATTTAAACTAAGAATGTAAACAAAGGCAAGAGATTTAATAAGATAAATTAGCGAGAATACAAAAGGAAAATGATATTAGTTTATTTTATAAAATTAGATAAAATAACAAAAAATGGAGGGAATTTAATAAATTTCGAAAAAGGTGTATCCTTTTCTAAAAATGAGTCAACACCATATTTAGACCAATTTTAAAAAAATTAATTAAAATTAAATGGCCCACTTTTGTTTGAAATGGGCACAAAGCCCAAAACGCCATTATTCAATTTTCAATAAGAAAAATGGATCAAAACACATCTTTTTTATAAGTTCATCAAGTGTTTATAAAATAAAAAAAAAAGAAGAAACAAAAGTGGAGAACCACCGTGCTGGTCGCCATTGAACTCCCCAAAAAATCCCTCTTATTCGATTGAAAACTCCCAAAATTAAATACAGGTAAAAAAGTGTTCGAAATAAATAAAAAGAATAAGAGCAAATTACCAAAGTAAAGAACTCTTGCTTCTTGTATTTCCACCAAAACTCCAATACAAATTTTCTAAGAATTATTGAATGCAACGTAGGAATTGTATGAATTGTGTTGTGAATATGTTGTGGTGGTGGTGCGTGTTGAAATACAAGTGAAGGGGGGTTTAGATAGGGATTTTTACTACCAAAATTACATGGAAAATTAGCCTACAAATCCACAAATTTGGGTAAAAATATTGCCCTATTTTTCATGATTTGATTCTAATATTTCCCTCTTCAAATCTGACTGAATCTGGTTGTATTCTTCCCATTTTTGAATGAAATCTGCCCCTAATTACTTTTCTTTCCAATTCAATTTTCTTGGGATAAGGCAACTTCAATTATTTTCCTTTTTTCATTCCAATCACCAACTTTCATTTCCTTTTTCTTGCATTTTTGAGCCATAAAATCAGTGACAACATGTCCAGACCAGTTCAGGGCTAGGCTAGCTCGGGTTTGGGGCTAGCTTAGACCAATTCAGGGGCTTCTATCCAGGGCAGCTAGAAATTGCCTTGGACGGCGCGTGGCACCCATGCACAGCCTCATCTCGGCCAAAACATCACCAGAATAAGCAAAAAACACAATTGGCTCAACCATTTCAGTCATAAACTAAAGAATAAGTTAAAAATAGTACCAAAACTTAACAAAACGAAGATAAACACTCAAAGTTAGCGTAGCTCCGACGAGGCCTTAAACGGCGGTGGTTTAACGATCGGCGATAACGATTTTACTTGCCTCGGTCTCCTGAGTACGATGGTGGCCTTAGCTTTAAGCCATGACGCCAGACGGTGACAGAAAATGGCCAAAAACAAGCGAGGAGATTTGTGTTTGAAAACTGAAGCTTTAAATGGATCTCCATGAAAAATGGTGATAGCTTGCAGCGAGTGGATGGTAGCGATGGGATCGGGGTACGATGGCAGACCCGCCGGTGGCGGCGGTGATGAACACAGACTGATGGTAAGGGAGATCAGAGGGTGACCAGTGGGGGTTGGTAAAAAATATTTTTTCTATTTTATAGAATTTTAGATCTTGAAATTTCAGATCTGAGGGAATTGATTCGAGTAGGTGAGGACTCGGAATTTTTATTATTATTGATCTAGGCCGAGAGGCAATGCTTGAATAAAACTGGTGGAAACGTAACTTAAAGAGCTTCTATAGCTCAGTTGGCTGGGTGATTAGCTCATAAAGCCACAGGTTGTGGGTTTGATTCCCACAACCAAAACCTTCCATATTTTTAACTTCTTCCATATTTTAATAACATTTTATTAGGGTGTTACAACTCTCTCCCCTAAAAAGAAATTTTGTCCTCGAAATTTACCAGAGTAAGAGAAATATAGAAGCCACTCTTTTATCCATTCATGTACTAAAACTCACCCATCCGAGAATGTTTTTTTCTCAGAACTCACAAACGGTCACGGATCAATCTAGCAGTATCCTCAATCACTCAAACTGACTTTGGATCCAAAAGCATCCCATTATACATCTCAGATCATCTAATTATAATACGATATATAAATTTATATAGAACTTTATACGATGCCAGGCGAATACTGGTCCCATAACTGTTACTATAAGCAGTCTCAGTCGGCGATAGGAAGCCTTCCCAACCACCACAGAAGTTAATCATACAACCCTGAAGTATATCGTCTAGAATCTGAATCACTCTCCTAGATTGACCATCAGTTTATGGATGAACTGCAAATATAGTTCAAACGAGTACTCAAGGCCTCGAATTGGGTCTTCCAGAATCAAGATGTAAACACTAGATTTTAGACAAAAATGATACATATTGGTACGCCATGCCATATTTTCAAAGAAATGCTTTTCATTATGCCTATCGAACATAATCAAGGTTTTGAACAGATTTCACTTACCTTCAGCATAATATTCAGGCAATTGCTACCTTAATGTATAATAGAGTAACCACAGAATTTGTATTTTCACCGCGCTCACGGACACATTTCTTTTAAATTCATAATACTTCTATCAAATTTCTATTATATTATTCTGAAACATAATTATGATCACCGAATAGCCTTACATAAAATCTTATATCGATTACCTCACATAATCAAACACTTATACTTAATCTGAATTAGGTCTTTAATTTCACATGCATGAACCATCTCAGATTCTTTATCCAGATCCATATCCATCAAGTTAATCCAAATCACATACGAATGTTATAGATATTTCTTGTCAGCTCAAATTGAGCACTAACAGACAAAACAATTAGAAACACTTATTACATAAAAAGAATTTGACATCAAAGTTCGGTTATAATATAGGGGCGTACACAGATCATACACCCTATGATAGACGATTGGTCGATCTACCCAGAAAGACGCAACTCTAAGCTCTGATAGCACTAAATGTAACCCCAACAGATCGATACGGGTAGCCCAATCCAATCTAAGGTGTCACATTCGGGTCATCGGAGCGACCCACAATAAAAATTTTAAATAAACAAATTTTAAACCAATTTAAAACATTAAAACAAATTCTGAATTTAAAATACAAATTCAAAAATTACTCATTTAACATAACAATGTTTATATATACACGTTATGAAATGAATTACATACTTAAATATAATTCTAGACGTGACATACATGCCCTCTAATTATACAGGTACCGTACTCTACAAGCAGTGCCGAATGAACTCCTATGCTGATCTCCACAACCACACTATGATCAATATTTTAACCTGCGATGGAAATTAGCAGAATGAGCTTGGAGAAGCTCAGTAATATAGAACTACCAAAAGATGTTAAAGGCACAAGCAGGTATGTGGCAAAGTGTAAAGCTGTCATGGTGTTCCGAGCAATAATAGGGTCTGATTTTGATTTGATATTCCAATAAAGTGGTTAATCTAAAGGTAACAAAGTTTTTCTTTCTTCGACCATTCGAGTATCAGCCGAGAAGCCTATAGTCCAATGAATCAAAAGAGAGATAGTTTATAGAAGTTGATTTTGGAAGTTTAGTGTGCTCATTCGAGTGTAGATAGAATCTATACAGAGAGTTTAAAATAGTGGTAAATTAATTCAGTAGGGTAGATTAAAAGAGGCAAGAAGATTTTACTTATAACCTAACTACCCTCCAACCGAACTCCAATATGTAATTCCCCAGAAGTGCATCAATAAGGGGCACTAACCTAGGCTCATTCGGCGTAGGTGCCATCTTAAGGGGATACCTTAGGTCCAGTAGGAATCACCCTAGCCGAAGCATAGGAACCTAAAACAGTAGGAATCACCCTAGCTGAAGCATAGAAACCTAAAACAGTAGGAATCACCCTAGCCAAAGCATAGGAATCTGATACAGTAGGAATCACCAGCTGAATCAGGGCTGAACCTAAAGTGACTTCATATTCTATCCTAAGTACCCCAGTAAAACAGTCTAGGCAGTAATTATAGTAATCAGTAGTGAACAGTAAGTAGTAGTAACAGTAAATATGAAGTAGACGATTATATTTCAGTATATTAGAAGGCATATAACATGTTTTCATATTAGACACAAAGGTATATTTTCAAATAAATAGAACTCGTGATTTAGAACAGAAAGACAATATTGGTTTTAAAATGGTGAGGATATTCATGTGCACTTGAAACATACTAGATGAAATAATTAATTACTCAGAGGTCATTGATAATCACCGAAAGGAGACACTAACTATAGTCCATTCTAGACTGATTTCAGAATCAAGAACCTTATTTGGAGGAATTTGATAGATATCGACTTTATCCAGGTATTCAGGAATTATACCTCAAGATCATTCAGAATTTTTAGTATATCATGACTATGCAAGAATTTATATATATCAAGATAAATTTTGGGAAGTCGGGTAGATCAAGATCAATCAAGATTCTGAATATATCAAGAGGGTTCTAGTCAATTTTACTCATAAGGGAATTTTGTTCATTTTAACACTCATGGGTAATTTCGTAGTCTAACCTTGATAGGTAAGTCAGTGACTTGTTGTGCTAAAGATTGTTGACGGCTTGCCAGGCTTTCAAGACCATTTAACTAAACACATCTCATCAATGCTTTACTTCCAACATTCAAATTGGCACACCTTATATATGTTCAATATTTAGTTCTAGTTACATTGTATATATGACCAGATCACGTCACATGTTATCCCAGAACAAGCCTCGAATGGTTGAACATGTATTTATGCAGTTTTCTTCTATTATTGTACAGTATAAAGAAATGCCTGACATATATAAGGCAAGCTTCAAACCCGTAGGGGATTACAATCATTTGCATTCTATCAAAAAATTAGGATTTCAACCACTTATCTCGAGTCAGAAGGGCATTCCAATTACTAAAGTTCAGTCATTCACGTTCTTTCAGTCATTTGAAACCACTTAATCATTTTAATCTCTAGGTTATGTCCGTCATTTAGTTAATTAGTATTTTTGGTGTATGAGGGTATCTTAGTCATTTTAGCCAATTAAGCAGTATCAATATTTCTAATTCCCTCACTCATTTCAGTCATTATAATAAACTCTATATTTTTGTCAGTTTGATTAATCCGGACATAAAAGAGTATCCCATAAATTTGTCTTCAGTGATTTATTCAAAATTTCAGTTGAATCCAAGTACTTATCATTCTTGGAGGTTTAAGTCATGTTACTGTATCTTTCCAAGTACATCAAGATTTCTAGATGAATCAATTGTTTACTAGAAGAAATGTAGATTTCCTTATCGATATTAATCAATAGGGGTATTATGGTCATTCTTTCACCTCAAGGGTATTTCACAATTATATAACCGACTATTTTAGGCACTGAATCCTTCAACACTATTAGTCAAATTTGGAGATTTCCAGCCTTATTCACAATTTATTGCACTCAAAATCTTTTCGATTTATTGATTTCACATTCAGATATTACGATCTCATTCAGATTACCATTCTTATTTTTCTTAATTGATTTGACTTAAGTGGACTTAACAGTACTCTTAATCATATTCATGCATTCATTACCCCATTACTCACATGTTTTATAAAGCATGCAAGAGGTTGTAATATATTTCCTAGACTCCGAGCAACACCATTCGAGCTCTTAAAATTATCTTCGACCACTTCTAAACCCGACATCACTTTAGATCTCATATTCTAGATTATGAAAATACCTTCATTTAACCACAATCTAAAATTAGTCCTTAATCACATTGCCTTTAAACTGAGTAATGAAACACATATACAAGTTCATGTTCAAGGTCAGATTCGGAGGCTTTCAGGCTAGAATTTCACAAAAACGGGTTTAAGACATTGAGAAACATAAAATAAAGATTTTTAGAAATTTTAACTTTTTGGGTCAAAGTCAACACTGACGTAGCAGTCAAAATCAATCCTGACATCATGCTGACATCAACAGTCAATTGTCAAAGTCAATAGTCAATAGTTAACGATCAGAGTCAACTGAGTTAACTCAGACATAGTTGATTCTGATTGAGTTGACTCAGACTGAATTAACTCAGACTGAGTTGGTCAACGGGTCAGTCAAATAGGTCGGGTCCAACGGGTCACGGGTCGGATCAGGTTCAGGTCGGACGGGTCAGGTTAACCATAAGCTATTGGGTTTATAGCAGGTCGGCCCATACTCAATTAAGAACATGCCTACTACCGATTTATTGGGCCAAATCGGTTCTGTCCAGACCTGTTCAGGGCTGGGCTAGCTCGAGTTTAGGGCTAGTTTAGACTGGTTTAGGGGCTACCGTCCAAGGCAGCCAGAAATTGCCCCAGACGGCGCGCAGCCCCATCTCGGTCGAAACATCACCAGAATAAGTAGAAAACATAATCGACTCAACCATTCCAGTCATAAACTGAAGAATAAGTCGAAAATCTTACCAAAATGAGGATAGACATTCGAAATTGGCGTAGCTTCGACGAGGCCTTAAACGACAGTCGCTTAATGATCGACGATAATGATTTTACTTTCCTCGGTCTCCTGAGTACGACGGTGGCCTTAGCTTTAAGCCACGACGCAGACGGTGATAGAAAATGGCCAAAAGCAAGCGATGAGATTTGTGTTTAAAAATCGAAGCTTTAAACGGATCTCCATGGTAAATGGTGATAGCTTGTTAGGAGTGGAGGGTGGCGATACGATTGGGGTACGATGGCGGACCCGCCGGTGGTTGCGGTGACAAACACAGACCAACAGTAAAGGAGATCGGAAGGTGACCGGTGGGTGTTGGTAGGAGAGATTTTTTCTATTTTTTGGAATTTCAGATCTAAGAGCTTCTATAACTTAGTTGGCTGGGTGATCAGCTCATAAAGCCACAGGTTGTGTGTTCGATCGATCCCTACAACCAACAACTTATTCCATATTAATAACATTTTATTAGGGTGTTACAACCTGTTTCAAACTCTAGTCTCTTTCGTTTTCTTCTTTGCTGGACATTAGCTGCTAGTGACCGATTCATCTCCCCCGGCATAATAACTCTTCCCCTCCATGTGGTGTGTCGACAAATCTTTTTTGGTGTGGTGATCTAGATATTTTTAGTTTTCTTCTCCATCTCCACGATCTGAGTTTTTGGAGGAGATCGTCGCAAGTTTTTTCGAACTATCGTTCATTGGCTCGTGGTTGGTGGTTCGTCTCAACGATGGTTTGGGATAAGGCGACACCTCCAACTTTTCAACGTTTTGTTGTTTGTGTTTCCCCTCCTCATTGCTTTGTTTGTTTTGTAGGTGTGGCTGCTCTTGGTGTGACTTTGCCAGTCGTCAATCGAGCGATGACCAGGTTCACCCTTTGGCCTTCTTATTTTGGCCTTTATTCTTGTGTCTCATTGGTTTTTGTTTCGTTCTTTGTTTTTCGTTTTGTTCTCTGACAATTTGTGTGCGGTTCTTTCTCTCCTTGTATTTTTTTCTTTGTTTTTCTAATGTCAATTGACAAATATTGAAAAAGAGCCGCATAATATAGTCGTCTCCTACCTTTGGTCCTTTTTATTTTTTACTTGTAAGTGGCGACAACAGTCTTAATTTTGGTTACCAACAGTCAGGATCCATCGTTTTCTTTGCTCTCATATTTTTTATTGTTAGTCTTATTTTTTTAATAAATAATTATGTTCTTGTGGCACGGTTTACTCTACTTTTTAATATGTTTTTTTTTACATTTTGGCACGTTTTTCTTTTTTATCAATTATTTGGTTGTTTTCTTTTTTTATTTTTATAAGGGTTGGATTTGATGTTGTCACGACAATCAAGATGACGCACTTTTGGTTATCTTGTTGATCTCCTTGTTTCAGACTCTCGAATTGATACGATCACAATCACTGTTTTTTGTTCGCGATTGAGTTGTGGTAATGATCGCGTTGTCAACATGTCTCGTTATAATATTCATTGTATTGTTGTCAAGATGACCGAGTTGTTTAACTTTCATCGTCAACATTTGGTGTTGTTTGTATCATCTTCTATTTCGAGTCTTTGATTTGGTTTTTACCTTTTCCTTGGTCTTGTTATGATCTCGAGACATTATTTTTGTTTACTATGAAATGTCTGGATTAAGTATTTTTGTTTACTAGGTTGTGAACTTTAATTATAATTTTGAATATATCATCGTTCAATAAAGTTAGCAGATTTCAATTTAAAAACAAATATTAAAAAGTGGTTAAGCCTCCCGTATGGTTGTTAAAATAAAAGAACATTAAAATATGTATGGTTGGATGTTCGATCGAGTCGAGTTAAATTTTTTTGAGTTATTCGAGTTTACAAGTTCTATTTTACGATTTAAACTTTATTTGAATTTTTTAATCGATTTGACTTTATAAAATTCAAGTCAAATCGAGTCGAGTTTTTAAGTTTTTGGACAAATTTAATTATAATTATTTATAATGTTATAATACATATTTATTCTAATTTAAACAACTTTCTATATCTATATACGATATACATATATATATTTCTTTATTTTTTCACATGTAATATACATAATATATGAGGCAGAATTGACAGACTCCACTCAAGCTTAAAAATTGATCAACTAATTACTAAAAATTTTAAATTATTTGAATTTTCATTTTATAATTTAAACTTTATTTAAATTTTTTTCAAGTCAAGTTTATGAACTTACGAGTTGAGTCAAAACGAGTCAATTTTTTCCATATCAAGTCGAGCTGAATAATTTGATTTTTTCGAATCAAATCGAGTTTTGTCCGCACCTAAAAATACGGGCTAGTGCCATGAGCGGGTCGGGCGGCCTGACCCGTTTTGATGTGAAAATCTCTCTTTTATATTTTGGGGGTTCTCAATTCAGCCGTTCCCCTAAAAAGCACGAAACATCGTCCTTAAACCCTGCAACCAGTCCGATTCCCGTTCCACCGTTTCTGCTGTTCGCCGGAGTCGACTAGCCTCCAAGTGGTACGTATTATCGTCTTGGCTTCTCCTTGTAGTACTTTTGCTGTATTTCCTTGAAAATCCTTAGAATACCCCGATTTCCTCCGTCTGCCACTCTCTTCTATTTAATATTCAGCAAGGGGAAATGACTAGTATTGGTAGTAGAAGGAGATCGAGAAGATTTAGAGATAGACGAAATTCAAAGAGGCGGCAACTAGAAAAACAGAAGCACAATTGGTCGGAACTCCCTCGCGACATCGTCGAACGTATAATTGGGAGTTTGCGATGGGTTGATCGAATTCGGATATGAGCTGTGTGCAAGGCATGGTCATTCCGTAACTCTCACATTCCCACCATCGACAAAGTTCCCTGGTCAATGCAACATTTTTATTGGAGGCCAACCGACAATGGTCAGGTAATTTGTATGTGCAAGCTGTTTGACCCTCTTTCCGGTAGTTACACTACAGAAAAATCGGTGAGAGGGGAAGAGTTTCCTTTTCCCTTTTTGGCAGATCCTTGTGCTTCGGTATATGGTTGGGTTCTTTTCAGTATGTATAACATTGAACAAGCACAAACATCACTCTTTTTTTTTGTATTCTCTGTTTACAAGAGAGATTATTAAGCTGCCAGAGTTAAGGGAATCTAACAGATTCAGTTGGCCACGTTTTCCCTGAATGCAACCTCCCCAAAATGTGTCATCTTCGCTTTGTATTTGGGTCCTTTTAGTTATAGTAATGGACGCAGAAACATTTATGCTAAGATGTGTTTTCTTGGTGATCATTCATGGAAGACTTTTGAATTAAATGGTTTTATTGGGGCTAATCATGCAAAGGGTGTTGTCTATGTCAATGGAGTTTTCTATTGTGTTTTCCTAGGAGGTCAATTGTGTTCTTTCAATGTTGAACTCGAAGAGTGGACTGTACTAATTAGCCGCCCGCCGTCTGAATTTAAATTATGGGATGCTAACCTTATTGCATCTGAGGGAGATCTTTGGCTGTTGGATCAAACTGATCCACAATCTTTGAAACTTTTTAAGTTTGATCGTTTAGAGATGCGTTGGGTTTATGAAAACAATTTGAACAACCGTGTGCTGTTTGTCGGACTCGGGTGCACGTCATTTTTTGTTCCAGCAGTGGGAGAAACAAATCAATTAGTAAATATCGTAGTTTGTTGTGGGAAGCACCAGAGATACTCAGTAAGATGTTATGGCAGCACATCCCCTAGATGCACGAGGTCCCGACTCTACCGAAAATGTATCGAAGCAACGAAGTATTCAACGAGTTGGATTGAACTTCCGTTGGGTGGTGTTTGGAGAGCCAAAGATTTGATCTAGTTGGATGGTGCAAACCTTTATCAGCATTTCTCTTATATGAATTTTTTTTCTTCAGATTGTATAGTAGACTGTCCAAGGGAATCAGTGCAGACGCATCATATGTTTTACGAATGAAATTAAAAGTTTAGTTCCCTTATTGCATTCTCATTGTTGTAACATGTTAGTTTACCTGTCTTATTTATGTGCTCCCAAGGGCATTTACTTTCATGATATGATGCATAATGTGCTGAAGTAACTGGTTACAGCGATCCAGAAGCCTGAAGCATAGAAGATGAAGGATTATGGCAATATTTACTCATTGCTGGTGTCATTACAGCTTAAAGGAAGCCTCTTTTCTTACAAACATGTCACTCAATTAACATATTGCTATAATCAAATCACTTTTCTTCTAATATAGCATGGTATAATAACATTTTTAGTCTCAAAACTTATACATACTATTAATTTGATTCTAACTTGAAATAATTCAATAAATTTAACTTTTAATATTTAAAATTTTTATCATTTTAATATTTATTTTTCTCCAAAATTTCTTGTTTTTATCCCATAAATGTTATCACTTTCCAGTTATTGAATTGTTTCGAATTGTTGGTAAATGGAGTGTTATGTTTATAAGAATATGTTAATTGAGTGATATATTTGTAATTTCAAAAAAATGACATTTATATATTTGTAATTTCAAAAGAAAAATGACATTTATTACTCCATAAAACTTATAATTAAGTCACCTTATTTTTAATGGAAAAGAAAATCAACACTATAACACAAAAAACAAATAGAATTGTTCTGAAGAAAAAAAGAATCAATCCATTGTTTCTTGACAGCAAGCTTCGCACCATTAATAGTGGTTTAAAGTGGAAGAATTAACAGAACCGAGAGAAAAACCAAAGAAGATTAATACACACTTGCACCAGAAAGCTATACATGACAAAAAAAGAAAGAAAAAATAAATAAATGATAGAGTATATTTAAACAGCTTAATCATACAAAAAAACAAGTACATTCTCTATATGTATTGCTAATTTCACATTGTCATTGAGAACTCAAATTCCGAACCGGGTTCATCATCGTCATCGAAAGAAGCGATGCCAACTGCACCATGACCGGGGCCAAAACCCTTGACATGATCTTTCAAAGACCTCTTGTGCTTGAAGTCCGACCCACAGATGCAGTACCAAATCTTCCCGCAGTTCTTCTCATGAGTTCTCCAGTCTCCTTTCACCGCAAAAGCCTTCTCACATTTCCTGCACATGAAGGGCTTGATTCCATGTTTTCTTTTGTAGTGGGTCTGGAGAGTTCTGAAATCTTTGAGCACTCTCGCTCTTGGGTGCTCGATGTTGTGCTTACAACCCGGCGCACAGCAGTAACAAGGAAGCCTTAGCATGCCTGTTGGCTGCGTTCCTCTTAGAGATTCAGGTCCCTTTCTGTACTGAGATCCATGCCCCCACATATGCATCTGCACTTTCATATATATATATATGCATGAAGTCTAAAATATCATTCATATCTGATGCAAATGAGGCATGCATACTTTACCTGCAGGTTGTTGTATCTGTTGAAGGCCTTGCAACAGACAGGACATGAAAACTGTGTAGGACCAGCGAGAATCTGAGTAGGGGTAGGGATCCAATACTGTCCATTGCCGCTGCTGTTTGAAGGGTACCCAGGAGCCGCATTACTACTACTAGTATTCTCTCCCAATTTGTGAGTTGAATCTGCGGATGGGGAGAAGGTGTAATCAGAACTAGGGCTAGGTAGGCCTATGTGTAGGGCTACAGTTTCATCAATAGTGCTGCGCTTATCGTCTTCCATGGAACTGCTGGTGGTGGTGGTGGTGGTGGGGCTTAGATAATTGATGAGAGGAGGAGGAGCAGTGGTTTCACTGTTGATTGTGCTGTTGGTGTGAGGTTGGGGAGAAGGGTAGTGGGGATGGAGAGGC
This sequence comes from Hibiscus mutabilis, assembly GCA_019671005.1. Lineage (NCBI taxonomy): Eukaryota > Viridiplantae > Streptophyta > Magnoliopsida > Malvales > Malvaceae > Hibiscus > Hibiscus mutabilis. Next base: position 38,297,072 of record CM033723.1, read on the forward strand.
ATGAAGTTGAAGCATGGGGTGAAAAGATTGGAAAAAGGGTCTGTCATGGTAGAAGTAGAAGGATTGGGGAATTGTGATAAGACTATAAAGTGGGATTGCCTGTACTTTGGTAACTTGAAATGATAAGACACTCGCACTCACACACATAATATTTATATATACATGGATAAATAGATACATGTACACGTATGCACGCATGACTGCACCTCATAGGGTAAGGAGAAAGAAAGGGGTGGATGCATCGCAGAAACATATATTCCATTATTTTCAACGTCTCTTTGCCCAAAAATTTGTGGTTTTAGGCTACCTACTTACCCTAGAACCTTTCAAGGTTGTGCAGAGGATAAATCTTGTACATATATATAAATTTACAGGCATAATGTCTAAAGATTGTACCATTTCATATTCATCCCATATTAGGAAAGTTTAGACAAATTTTGGACTTGAAAATGTTTGGGCAAATTTAGTAAATTAAAAAAAAATTATGCCGAATCACAAATTAAGTTCGAATAATTCGAATAGAAATCCTTTATCTCTTTTTGGTGCCTCTATTTATGCTCCACACTAAAAAAGATAGGTTTATAGTTAAGGTTTAAGGTTAGGGTTTAAGATTATAATTTAGGGAATTACGGTAGGTGTATTTTTAGAGTTTAGGGTTTGAGATTTAGAGTTTAGGGTTGGGGCTTATAATTTAATTTTTTAATGTTGAGCACCGAAAATGAGCAAAGAATTTTTGTTCGAATAATTCTTCAATTTTATAATATAATTTTCTTTTTTTTTGTTGCCCTTCCAGGGATTCGCCATGACTAATCCAGATCGACCCGTGTCACACACTTAATTTTGGTAGGTGAGTCTCCGAGCGGGGATTTTCTCCATACACAACGCCTCAAACTCAAATATAATTGTAATTATTTAATAAGAAATAAATATTAAAAACATATTTCAGAAACAATTAACTTAAAACTATTTTGGGATCTGATTGTTTTAATTATAATTACAAATAATATATCATCATTGTTACAATAAGAATTAATTAGTATAATGCACATAGATAATACATTTTTATAACTATGATCAAAATAATCATTGCAAAAAATAAATAGACATATCGATAATTAGAATACATCCGAACATTAAAGCAATTCTAGACGAAATACGGAATAAAAATATATATCGGTAAAACTAACATGGTTGGTTCAAGTGGTAAGCAGTTTAGTATCGATTAACCAAATTTCAAGTTCAAGATACTTTATATGTAAAAAATTTCGTTGAGAGACTCACCTACTAAAATTAAATGTGCGACGCTAGATAAACTTACATTGATGATTTGAATCCGAATGTTCAAAGACGGGCAGATGGCAAGAAAGGCAACGGGAGCTTTGACACACCCAATGTTTGGAAAAATTTGTATTGCACCCCTAAATGTTTATAAAATGCTAATTAACCTCAAAATTGTTAGAAATTGTCATGGAATCTTAATTTTTTTAACATTTTAAGTAAGCCTTCTTAAAATTGTTAAATTTTTGCATAAGCCTCCCAAAATTTTAATTGGACGTTTAATTTTTGTAAAAGAAAAGATTGTTAAAATTTTTAAAAATTTGATTGTACCTCTCAAAAAGTTTAAAAATTTTAATTAGACTCTAAACTCTCTCACCGCGATCTACCACTATTCAAAAGAGTTTGTAAAACTCGATTTAAATTAGTCCGTCAGTGGATTGGAAAAATGTGATTAAACAAAAAAAATTAGCCAAGACAAACATGTGATCAAATTCATTACCGCTGTGAAGTTGGCATGCTCTACTCCACCCTCCACTCCTAAAAACAAATGCTACTTTCGTGAATATTGCATCTTCACCAAAATTAATATTCCCTTTTCAAAAAAAATCCAGTCCATTCAAAATGAATGGGTGTAGAATATATTGGAGCATTCTGATTTTACCTCCCAACCATCAAGTCATGGGGGAAATTGTCATTTACAAATACATATAAATAAAACTTGAAGCACATGTTTAGAACCAAACCAAGGCATTAGGGTGTGTTGTGGAGGGGAGCAGCTAGATAACATAACAAAGAGAGAGGTGAGAGCGGAAGAGATAAGGCTAAAACAATGATTGAAACACACTGTTCACATTCGTGATTGACGTCATAAATGAATTAGTTATAAATACAAAAAAATAGGGAGAAGGGTGGTGTGTGGTTGAAGGCGACGGTGCAGCTAGTTGGGTTGGATGGGCACTCTCATTTGTCAACATCATCAGGTTCAACTTTGTGACTTGTTAGGGAACATCAAATTAACCCTCCTACCTGTTTTCAGGCATAAAGTTAAACAAATCTTTTAATGTTTGACTAAAAATTATTTTGGTTGTATTTTTTAAAATATTTAATTTTTAATGTTTTGTTTTAAATTAAAATAATTTTTTTGCGGATAAAAATTGATAGTCAACTAACAACAAACGACTTGAAATGATGCGACAAATCTACATGGCAGTGTACGCTGATATGACAGTGTCATATAGATAAATGTGCTGACTTAAAAGAATGACACATTAGTTAAAAATTATTTTTATAAAATTATTTTTCTGCTAACGTATCATTCTGTCAAGTCATTTCAAACAAACAATTTTCATTCGTAGATTAGCCATTTTAACCCACAGTTAAATGTTGAGATTAAATTACTTAAAAAATTAATAGATGTCAAAGTGACTATTCAATCAAAGGTTAGAAAATATTTTTTGACTTTATATTTTTTTAAGTACCCTTGTGTATATCACGTTTTAACAAAAATAGTTACTTCTATCTAGAGTCTTATAATTCTTCTGTACCCTACACTGGTTTTGAACACAAATTTAGCTACTTTTGAATTAATGTTCGTTTTTATTACTTATATTTATAGGTGTTCATGGTTTAAGCCGAAGCTAGATTACAAAAGAAAAAGTCTTGGATCGATTTGATTTGTCCATATACTAATTTGTTTTAAAAGAAACAAGTTGAACTGAATCCAACAAGTGGTCCCAGTAAAAAAGTAGATAATGTTTATCGTAGGAGACCCTGTTCAACTCGCTTTATTTGTAAGGTGCATGTGTATTGTCAAAAAGTTAATAATATTTATAAAAAAAATATTATTTTATAATGGGTGAAGCAAATATAACCTTACCATAGTTGAGTGACCTCCGTTATAGTTTACCCTTTTTTGATATGGTAGTAATTGTTCTTTACTTTTAGTCCTTTAAAAACAAACAATTTGTATTATTAATGACTACAATTTGTTAGCAATATTCTCTTTCCATTGAGACAACTCGATAAGTTCACACAAGTATATATCTAAAAATCTAATAAAAATTAAAAATATCAAATTTTAGTAAATAGACTAAATCTGTTCAGAATACATATATCAGCTATAAAGTTTCTATACAACTTAACCTATTTACAATAGTCGAAATTAAACTTCTTTAATAGGCTTAAAACTCATTTAGTTTCCTGACAAATAATATCAAAACCGACTTATGGTTGTGTGATTTCACACAAACACCTCAATGAGTAGGGTAGAGAGCGCGAACGTTCTATGATGAAGATATAACGAGATTGTGTTGGGAAAGTATCATGTCAAACACTTTAAAAAAATAGAAATAATATTTATAAATATATATTTCATTTTTATATTAAATATATTATATTAAATATTAAATTTCCGATCAAATGGTGACACATGTCACTATTTGATTGGATGATTAAATTTATTTTTATATTAAAATTATTAAATTGATTGTATATGTAAATATGAATGCCTAAATACATAATTATACCAATTTTTGTTAACTATCACGTTATCATTTCTGTAAAAATTAACAGCTAGTGGCTTGATTAAGAACACTTTAAAAGTTCGATGGTGTAATTGGTACAAATTTTAGTTGGGTGGTCAAAATAAGACCGACCACATAATTTACTGGTCATTAATGTAATCTACCCTAACCTTATAACATGCAACATTGTCCAACATGAAATTCACCGAAATACACATGCATGCACCATCAAGATTGAAGACTGATTTCGAGGCCTCTTATTCTTAACCAATGAAGAAAAGAAACAACTACTTGACTTGTAGAGATGAAGACATAATTTTATGTTAGGGGGCGAACTTATAAGATTATAAAAAACAAACATATAAAACTGTAAAAAAAACGAAAATAAATTTTTAATAAAAAATTTAAAATATATCTACATCATATACAAGTTTTAAATTTTTAGGAGAGTCCATCTGGTAGAGAGGGCTCCCCCTGCCTGCACATCACATCACTCATTTGTCTGCTCTGCATTTCTTCCATCCTTCCTCGCCAATAGGATTCATGTAAGCCAATGAAAAATGGACTCAAAGAATAGCCGTAACCACATCCCCAACCGTCCAAGGACCCTTGCTAACCCCAGCATGTCATTTTTGGGATGGGACCATACAAATTTTGTCTTCCTGCTTAAAATCAAGGGCAAATAGTCCGATAATTTAACTTAAAATCCCATTCATTAATATATCTCTAAAACCAGTCTTCTGAGTTCCCTACATGGATAGAAACCTGAACATTTACAAACCAAAGGGGCATTTGAATATGTAGCTTAACAATTTTACCATGGCAAAAGACTCCAACAAATACAATGGGACAGCAACTGCAGTTCTCAACCATCTTGAAAGGGTTAGCAGAAGGATAATGTGGCAGAAAACAGACGCAGACCTCTCATCTCATGCAAAAAGATGAAATGGACAGCTAGCTTCTACCACCTTCAAAAAGCTATTAATTATGGGACTTCGTCATCCACCTCTAGGCCCTCAAATCCCTTGCCTTGCCAAACAACTTCCAACCAAAATAATGCAATGCAGAAAGTGGATGAGCTACATCCAGAAAACAACCCAATGTGATTAAATAATCAGCAGAACCTTTACCTAGACAATTTCCAGTGCTTGGCTAGAAGAACAAAGTCGTTGAGCTAATGAGACCATCTTTAAAAGCTCAGTTGTACTCCTCTACCACTCTTCCACATGTAAGATTCCAAGTCTTCGATTTTTTTTGACTCAATCGTTGTAATAGCTGCAGTAAGGGTGGAGTTAAAAAATTTAAATTGTAGTGTTAAAACTTTCGGTATCAGCTTATATTTTATTTAAATCAATTAAAATTAAATGATAGATATCAATTTTTTAAAAGATCTTAATTAATTTTTAAGCCGGTATCAACTTTTTTAGAATGATGTCAATTTTTTGTTGTTATATATATATGTTTCCTAAAATTTTTGGGTGTGAACTAACACCTAATATACTATCAGGCTTCGCTAGTGCCTAACAACTGACACCAACCATCGATTATGAGCATTTATATACCCACACAAGGTGGACTGAAGGATGATTTTTGAATCTTGAGATCATTGTTCATCATCTTCTGAAACTTTTCCTTCTTCTTTTTTTCCTGTTTACTTCCACGGGTAGAAGTCCCTAAATTTTAGGAAATTAGAATTTGACACTTAAATTTTAAAAAATTTAATTTAACTCAAACTTTTTAAAATTCATATTAGTTTTTAAAATTTTGAATATTTCGAATTAAATCCATCTTATAAATTTTAAAAGTTTATTATTAAATCTCTTAAAATTATTAAAAAACTTAGTTAAACACTCAAAATTTTTAAAAATTTTAGTTTAAGCCTTCAATTTTTAAAAAAATTTAAGTTTACCTCTAACTCTTACCCTAAGTTTCCTCCACTACTTTCTTTGAACCACCAGTCTGCAAATTTTCGTTCTATCTAAAAGGGATGAACCGAATGAAATTACCACCATCCTACTCTTACCGTCAACAAGCTCCAAAGTAAAGCGATTGTCCTTCCAAATTATTTTTTTGAGGAATCGTTTTGAGTAATCATTCTATATTCTCATCATTTTAAACTTGGATTATTAAGTACTTATTAAGATTAAGGCCTGTTTTTTTGTTGCTGTTACTGTCTAAAATGCCCATTTATCAGCCACAACAATTCTAAAGGATCATTGGTTTGGTCTCAACGAGCGTTTGTTCACCATTTTTAGCGACTAAACGGGTATTTGGTGACAGTTAAAAAAATCCAATTTTTGGCCGACAATCGTTTGCCCCCTAATGGGCGTTGGGGACAACAACTTCAAAGGAAGCCTAAATTTATCTGGATTCGAATTAGATTTTTTAGAGTTAGGGAGTAGATTCTTATGATGGAAATGCAAGGAAAGGGAGGTTATGATGTAGGATTTAAGAAGTAGCAGAGAGGGCCAGCAAAGAAAAGGAGATCCCGCGAATCAAGGATCTAAGTCCAACAGTGGAAAACATGGAGCATGTGATGCGAGGGATAATTAATCCAATGTTGTTGGTACGTGAAGGCCTTATTTATTTATTGGTGGCCGTGGGTAAAGATCATTAATCAAAATCAAGCAACGGGGCTGTGGCCCTCATTTACTTCTGACGGTGGTGGGCGCGGGGTGAACGGTGAAGTCGTCGGCAAATTTGTATAATTGGGTAGAGTTAGAAGCTTTAGAGGTCAGCTGGGGACGGTGGTTTTAATGATTGGGTGTAAACTGCGGATGCGGAGAATGCTTTTGTCGACCTCTTGCTTTCTAATTTTAACCTCTTCCCTGGATCCAACATAGTGACTAGGGGAGAAAACTCGACTCGAAAAATCGAATTATTTGACTCGACAAGAAGTGAAGAAATTGACTCATTTTGACTCGACTCGAAAAAAATTCAAATAAAGTTTGAGTTATGAAATGGAATCCGAATTTTTCAAAATTTTTAATAATTAGTTTATAAATTTTCATATTTGAGTCGAGTCTGTCAATTTTACATGATTTATTATGTATATCACATATGAAAATATGAAAAAATATATATGTATATCATATATGCATATAGAAAGTCGTTAAAATTAAAATCAATATGTGTACCGCCCAACTCTAAGTATATGCATATAGAAATATATATGTGCACCGCTACATATATGCATATACAAATATATATATGAAGAAACATCTATGTACAATTAAATTTGTACAAAAACTCAAAATTTCGACTCGATTCAAAAAAAATTTAAATAAAATTTAAATCGTAAAATAGGACTTGCAAACTAGAATAACTCAAATTTTTTTGACTCGACTCGATCCAACACCCAGCTCTAGTAGTGCCAATAAAACAAAGGGTAAATTACACAAATCATTATTGAACTTTAACCTCTGACCTATTTTGGTCATTGAACTTTCAAAACGACCAATTTACTCACTAAATTTTACGTTCTAGTCTATTTTGATCACTATAAATTATTTTATTAAAATTTTGGTATGGCTTAATATAATTTATTATTATTAAATATAAAATATAATTTAAAATTAAAATAAATTATATTTTATTTATTATTAAATACAAAAATTATAAAAATAAAACTCAAACACCCTAGACGTCTTACACCCTCGCCGACGTCACTTTTACAGGCGCTATCACCCATTCACCGGCTTCATCCACCATTTTATCTATCATCTTTTTCGGTCCCATTTATGCCCTTTAAGCCCTCGGCCGAGTTAGCACAAATTTGACCTCTTTAAGCCCTCGCCGAAAAAGCTTTTAGTACTTTAAATAAAATGGCATAATAAACCATAAAAGGAATAGGAAAATAACTTACAGAAAAAGAAAGGCTATTGTTAAGCTTTGAGAAGTTGTTTTGTTCATCTTTCTCTCCGTCGTTGGAGGTATGTCCAATAGCTTGTCGTCAAAACAAACTGCCATCTCGAAAGCTTTAATTTTTGAAACAAAAGAAAAGTGGGTGGTGACGCTGGTAAGAAAGATAAGTAAAATGGTAAGTGATGCCGGTTAGTGTGACGTTGACGAGGGTTATGTCAGTGAGGGTAGGAGAGGTTTGAGGTTTTGGATGTTTGATTTTTATTTTTGTATTTAATGTTAAATAAAATATAATTTTTTATATTTAATAATAATAAAATATGACAAATCATATTAAAATATTAATAGAATAATTCAGAGTGATCAAAATATGTTAGAGGGTAAAATTCAGTGATAATTTGTGTAATTTATCCTAAAACAAAATGATAGGATAACTGTGTATGGATTTTGATTATGTGATGTAAAATCTTTAACATGCTTTCTCATCTCTTGTTTTTAAATAATTGTTTAAAGTTTAAATTTAATTGTTTAAAATATTAGTATTATATTAAGGGTAAACTACATGGTTGACCACTTAATTATTGGGTCAGACCAATTTTGACCACTAAATTATAAAAATTTAAAATTCGACCACCCAACTATTTAATTGAACCTATTTTGACCATTAGTCGTTAAAATCTAACGGAGGGGTGACTTAATAAAAATTTGTATAACTACACATTTGGTCCCTGTTAGTTATTTATTCTATCAATTTGATCCTAATTTTAATTTAATTAAATAAATTAATCATTCAATTAGGTGCCGACACGTGTCACCACCTGATTGGAGGAATTTAATTATTTATTTTTCTGGATGAGGAAAATAAAACAAAGAAAACTTTTGGCTTTGATAGGAATCAAACTCGAGTTCCCTGGGAGTAAATGGTGCATGTTTGCTACTAAACCAAATGGCCATTTGTGATATAAAATAAACAATGTAATATATGTTTTAATTTGTTGTTAATGCAAGGAAAAGGAAATAAATATGGATTAAGGAGACTCGAACATGACACAGTTAAGATGCATAAAAATATTTAAATTAAAGTTGGCAGCATTTTATATATTTATATAAATATATTAAATTAAATTAAAATAAAAATTATATTCGAGTCAACTTTAATTTTTTTGTTAATCTTATTTATTTTCTTTTTCATGGTATTAACTTTAAATTAATTATTATAATTTTATTTTTAACAAAATTTAATTTTAAATTTTTTTATTTTAAATCATGAATGAACTATTATTTAATATGTATATATATTGTCAACTTTAATTTAAATATTATATTTCTATAGTGGTTTAAATGTTTTTATGCGTCTCAAGTGTGTCATGCTCGAGTCCCCTTAATTCATATTTATTTTCTTTTCCTTGTATTAACAACAAACTAAAACATATATTATATTGTGTATTTTATATCATAAATGACCAATTGGTTTAGTGATAAACTTGCACCATTTATTCCCAGGGGACCTGGGTTCTATTCCCATCCAAGTCAAAAGTTCTCTTTATTTTATTTTACTCATCAAATCAGGTGATGTCAGCACCTAATTGAATGATTAATTTATTTAATTAAATTAAAATTAGGGTCAAATTGATGGAATATGTAACTAACATGCACCAAATATGTAGTTATACAAATTTCTATTAACAACCACATCATCCCCTCCATTAGATTTTAACGGCTAGTGGTCAAAATAGGTCCAATTAAATAGTTGGGTGGTCGAATTTTGAATTTTTTTAGTTCAATGATCAAAATAGGTCATACCCATTAGTTGGGTGGTCACCCAGCTAGTTTGCCCTAATATTAATTAGATAATTTCCATGCTCTAAAGTATTAAATTTTTTATAGTATATATTGATCTAATTTCTAGAATATATATTATAGGGATATTATCCGTTTACACAGGGTAAGAGTTGTTAAGTTTTACAGGGTTTTTTGGATCGTTAGATGACTGAGATTATTAGTAGGATATGCTAATCTCAACATCTATTTAACCCATCCAACGATCCAAAATACGTGCAAAACTCATAGTTTTCTAAAAGGCTTAACTCAGAAAAAGGTGCTCGAAAACTTTTTCTAAGATATGTGCTTGATGTTTTTTTGGCTGAAATATGTATTTTTTATTTTTTTATAAAAAATTGAAAAAATAAAATATTTTAATAAAGATATAAAAATTCTGAAAATCTCCAAAAAGTCTCAAATCCCTAAAACTCAAACCTCAAAATCCTAAATTTGATGTCACTACCGTCGTCGATAGCCTCGCCAGACTCCAGTGTCACCTGAGGCCACCGTCCATTTCCCTCAATCATCCATCACCGGTAATCGACGAGAAGCGTGCCAATCGGACGTCGAACGACTAGAGCCTTTCGCGTTCGTCGTTCAACGTTCAATTGACACCCCTATTGCCTGTTAACGACGATGGATGGTTGGGGAAATGGGCTGTGGTCTCTGGCGACGATAATGGTGGGGTTCGACAAGGCTATCAACGGCGACAGTGGCGTTAATTTTGGGTTTAAGGTTTTAGGGTTTTAGAGATTTTGGAACTATTTTTGTGATTTTTGAAAATTTTAAGATATTGTTTAATTTATTTTATTTTTAGTTTATTTTTGAAAAAAAGAAAAGCAAAAGCCGCGTGTCAATCTATTATTGGGTCATAAATTTTTTTAATGGTATTATCTTAAAACACTAACAGAATAAAACTATAGGCACTTATTTCAATAAAAAAAATTAAGCACCTATCTCAGAAATGTATAATTTGAGCACATATTTTTAAGTTAAGCCTTTCTAAAAATAGAACTAAAATTTTTCTTTTTTAAATTTTTATATTTTAGAATGTTATAAAATCATTTTTTTTATCTTTCTAGGTTTTTTTACTTTTTAGAATTGCTTTGATTTTAAAAAAACTTTTTAGAGTGTATATTTCATTTCAATCATATCAACACTGCATTTTTGCATTTAAATTGACTAGAAGTGTCACTTAGTGTATTCTAATAGGTTTCATATGTCAATCGATTTTTAACATTGATACAAAAATCGAACTGAGTTGCATGATAAAACATAACTTTAAGAATCAATTTGAAAAGTCAACAATATCTAAAGTAGGTGATTAAAGGCTAGTTGACACCCTTTCCTCTATTAAAAGCAAATTTTTACTACTCTTTCATTAGGTAAAAATTGTTAAAAAAATCAGTTTAAAAAAATAACTTTAATAATCAACGTGGGGAAATAATGTAGTTTAAGAATTAAAGCAAGCATTTAAAAGTGCGAGTTTTATAAGATAAATGGATATTTTTATAGTGAATGCTGATTTTCAAGTTAGTTCATAGTTTTCTAAGGAGTGTCAATTTTTTTTATATAATACCTAAATTATATATAATGTCTAAACCTAAGGTTATTGCATGTTTCAACGCATTCGAAAATATGGTTGTTAAGATATTGCACTAACAAATATGTCAACCGAGCTAAGACTCAATTGGTTAAGGTGTGCTAGTTTCATTAACGAAGTTGATATATACATATGTATTTGTAACACCCCTAGCTCAATTTAGTCGTAAACTAAACTAGAGGTGTCACATCTGAAAGTCGTAGTAAAATTTGACACAATAGAAATAAAATAAACAATGAAATCGTGCATAACAAACATATTACACAATATGATGACTAAATTACAAAATGTCAAAAGTATAGAGGGTTTTTAAGTAAAAATTTTTAGAAGTGAAATCAAGACAAGTAAATTTATGTACCCTATGTGTTTAGTACCGATAATTCATAGCCAGTAACAATAGTGGATCATCCCGTATTGATGTTGAATAGTTAGTAATGATATTAAAAAACTGGCCCTTCAAAACATCAAATAGAATATATTGAGTGTTTCTCTAGGAGCGCATGTTAGCCAGTCTAAAATGCACCTAGAGATTTTGTGATTTTCCAGTGTTTCTTGCATTTTCTCCTTTGATTCGTCTGGATTCTTTTTCTTTTTGTTGTTTTTGGTTACTGTCCATGGTTGATTTAGGTGGTGAGGTTGATTTGGGAAATCCTGCTCCGGTGCTTGGTAGCTTAGAAATCTTCCCTCCTTTGACGGGGGTACGCAAGGTGCCGACTGGGGATTCTAATGGGTCTGCTGCAGTGGCTGGTTCGTCTTCAATGGCTAGACATGATGGCGCTCCTCTGGGCTCGGGTAAGGTCTGGGATTCTTTCTCTGGGCAAGCGCTGCCGTTTTTTCCTCCAACTAGGACAGTGGGTAAGTTTGTGGTTACGCCTTCTAGAGAGGTTATTGATATAGGGGCAAAGCAATGGGAAAATGCTCTCTTGTGTAATTTTCCGGGTAAATCGCCTCCTCTGAGTATTTTTCAGCGTACTGCAGACAAGCTTTGGGGTAGGGAAGGATCGATTACTATTTGGTTTCTTGCTCTTAGTGTTTATATCCTGAATTTTCCATCTAGGAGGGTGAGAGATTGGGTTTTGGAATCAGGTCCTTGGCACATTAATCAGAAAGCACTTATTCTGCGTAAATGGATGCCAGGAATGCTTTCGGATTTGGTTAGTTTTACTTCTGCCCCAGTATGGTTCAAGCTTTGGGATATCCCTCTGGAAATTTATTCACAACAGGGGTTGGGGTATTTAGCTAGTGCTTTGGGTAAGCCGATGTATACTGATAAGGCAACAGCTTTGAAATTGCACTTAGAATATGCTAAGGTATGTGTTGAAATTAATGCTGATTTTGTGATTCCTAGTTCTATAACGGTAGATTTAGGTGGAGGAGCGTGTATTGATGTGGGAGTTGAGATGGATGGGTCTCCTCCAAGATGTATGCATTGTGCTTTGTTTGGCTATTCTGAGGATAAGTGCAAGAGAGCTTCTATGCCTGCTGTTGAGACTGGTTCCCTTCGAGAAATGGCTACTGAAGTAAATGGTGGTAATGCTGATGGTGTATCTGGTGGTGTGGTGGATGTGGTTAGAGATGATATTGTTGTTCCTGGGGGCTGAATTTGGTTTTGTTGAAGCTCCTGGGGGTTTGTCTACTATTGGTGAGGCTCCTTTTGTTGAGTCTGCTGTTGTTGGGAATTCAATTGTTGCGCCTGCTGTTGTAAAGGATCATTTTGTTGTGCCTGATGTGGTTGAGTCTTTTTGTGCTGCGCCTGTTATTACTGAGGCTGCTGTACCTACTGATATTGAGGAGCTATCACCCATGTTGGCTACTGTTAAAGATTCATGCGAGGTTCCTGCTGCTGTGTCTTATGGTATTGAGGTTGAGACCTCTGGGGGTGGTAGGGATATTTGTGAGACTGGTGTTTTGGCTAGTTCAAATAAGTATGAGGTGTTATCCTTATTAGGTGGGGATTTGACTCATGGAGAAGGAATTAAAGTCTTTAATAACAGTGTGAGGGGTGAATTTAAGGAGGGAGTTGCTGGTTTAATGGATAGTTTGCAGCCAGATGGAAAGGGAGTTAAGAAGATAGGTAAGGGTAAAGGGGCTGGCAAGGCTAAGGGGCCTAAAGGTGGTAAAACATATACTGATAAATGACATTGTTAGTTTGGAATGTGAGGGGTTTTAATGACCCCCTTAAGCAAGCAAAAGTTCTTAGTGTGGTAAATAAGCTAAAAGTGAATGTGGTTTGTCTTTTGGAAACTAGAGTTCAGGAAGGTAATGCTGTTCCTATTGTGCAGCGTAGATTTCTGGGTTGGAAGTTTTATAAAAATTATGTGAATGCCTATAATGGGCGAATCTGTTTTTTGGTTTGAGGTGTTAGGAAGATTGAGATCATTTGCAGTTCTGCGCAGTGTATCACTTGCAAACTCTGTCGGGGTGATGTATCTTTTTTATTTTCCTGTGTCTATGCTTTTAACAGCAGGGATGAGCGGGCTGGATTGTAGAGAGAATTGGTTGAGGTTAAAGCTATTGTGGGAGATATGGCTTGGGTCATTAGTGATGATTTTAATGTAATCACTAAACCTCAGGAGAGTTCAGATTATTCAGGAAGTCAGAGAATTACTAGTGCTATGCAAGATTTTGTTAATTGTCTGGAGGATGTTGATGTAGTGGACCACCCTTATGTTGGCACTTTGTTTACTTGGTGTAATCAAAGAGAGGAAGAGCCCCTGTCTAGAAAGTTAGATAGGGTGTTGGTAAATCAAATTTGGTTGACTAGGTTCCCTGGTTCTAAGGTAGAGTTCCTTGGTTCAGGCTGTTCGGATCATTGCCCTAGCCATTTAACATTGCAGGTACCTATTGTCTCTCCACCAAAGCCTTTTAAATTCTTTGGTTTTTGGGCAGATCATCCCAATTTTTTACCCGCAGTTAGAGAGTCTTGGACTGTGCCTGTTAGTGGTAATCCATTACAGGCTCTCTTTGCTAAATTGAAAAGATTAAAAGAGCCATTAAGAAAGTTTAATGCTGAAAATTTTGGTAGCCTCTCTACTAGAGTTTTGGATAAAGAGAAGGAGCTTGAGGTCTTACAAGAACAGTTGTTGATTAAGCCAGACTCGAGTACTGTTCGGAAAGAGAAGGATGTTAGGAAGGAATTGTGTGATTTGAAGAGGGCTGAAGAGAAGTTCTTCCTGCAAAAATCAAGAATCCAAAGTGTGAAAGAAGGAGATCTGTAATCACTCATTTTCACTTGTAAATACATATTAGTATTGCATGTATATTTATTATATTATATGCATGAGTGTTACTAATATATATATAAGGTGTGGTGTGTGCATGTATATTATAAGCTATGTATGTATACGTATTAATGGTGTATGTGTGTCGCGTATGTATCTATAGAGTATGAGCGTATTTGTTTAATGTGTGTAGATGTTATGTTAATTATGTGTATGATTATATATATATATATGTATGTTAGTATGTTACATTAATGTTTGCGTGTGTACTCGTATGTTACACTTATATGGGTGTGCACGTGTACGTATGTATGTAACGCCGTATTATTATTATTATTATTGTTATTATTATTGCTATTGGACTAATGTAAAATAAAATCTAAAATATAAAACCCAAATATTATAATAACAGTCCAAGTCCATATTATTACAAAATATATATATGTAATTTACAAGGCCCATTTTCGGCCAGCCTAATCCCATCTAATTAACCCTAAAACCCTATATGATATCTAATATCATATTTTTCTTTGCAGCAGTTGAAGGAGGGCCATTGGATCAAATTCAGAACCAACGGCCACGATCAGCCTTGGGAGAGCTGTCCAGCGCGTGAAACACACTTCCAGGCCGTTCAGCTTCTCACTCGTGCGTGCAACGCACGCGCGAGACCGTTCGATATCCTTTGCCACGTGTCGTCATCTCCAGCAAACACCACGCATTTCAAGGCTCGATCTAGGCCGCACATTCCCCATGTAATCACAGCCGTTGGATCAGATCTGATCCAACGACCGTGAGTGAGTCCAGCCGAAGATGATGCTGCCATACTCTCTCCACGTCGGCACCACTCTGCCGTACCATCAGTCTAACCACCAGACGTGCAAAAGAGGCAAAAGAACAGATTATCAACAACCAAATATCAGAAAGATAATCTTTTTTATTATTATTAGATCTACCAAAAGGAAAAAAGAGCATATATGTAATGAGGTCGACCCTCTTTTGTAAAAGGGTGGTTTTTTTTGAACCAGATCTAAAAAATACACAAGAAATTCCAGAAAGGTAGTCTCATTTTTTCTTTTTTGCATGTTCATTCGAACCAAAAATAATACCAAATACAAAAAAGGGAAGAGTATACCTTTTAGGCTTCGGCCGGTCACCTTGTACGGTGGCCGAGACTAGGATCTCCGATGAAAGGTCCCCACGCATCTATCTCTTTATCTTCTCCCTTATTCTGAACGTCGATCCACCTTCGCATCGGTGATAAGTCCACTCCTAGGGTGAATCGGTCGAGAGGAGAGATGTCGGGGTAGTGAAAATGAGGTTTTTTTTCTTCCAAAAAGGCTTCGGGTTTTTCAGATCTAAGCAAATCGGAGTGTTTTCCCTAAAAACTAAGCGTACACCAGGGTTTTAGAGAGAGGGGAGAGTTTTTCTGAAGCTAGTTTGGGTTCCACCACCGCCAGAGACGACATCGGCCATGAAAGGGGTGAACGACGATGTCGAGTTGTTGAGAGAAAAAGAGGGGGGAAGGCTGAATAATTTTTTAGGTTTAGGTTTAATATTACCGGTTATAAAACAAATAATAACCTTTATATAGTTAAATGGTTTAATTACATGAAGGGTCCTTTTGTTTTTTCCCGCTTTTACTTTCGGCCCTGGCACAATTGCGTTTTCAATCCCCATTCTCTGTTGCCGCACGCTTTTGCATCCCCTTTTTTCGTTTCAAATTAGCATATGCATTTCATTTTCATTCAATTCAACCCCGAAATTAAGTTGGATCAGATTATAATTGGCATAAATACCTTCGAAGTCCTTCCGTGTTTCCGTTTCTTGCACTTTGAGCTTGCCGCATGGGTTTATTACTCGATAGGTCCTTTGGAGTTTAATTCAGTTTTTAATCAAGTCCTTAATTATGTCTTTGACTATTTAATTTCTGTTTTTAGGTTTTGTTTCTTTTCCATTTTAGTCCTTCTGATGCTTTAAACTTTTATATCTTTTATTCCTTTTATCTATTTTAGTGTATTGTGTTGCACATCATATTTACATATGTTTCATTCACGCCTAGTCTATTTATGTTTTATAGTGTATTATATCATTTTTTGTGCTTTAATTTGATCGTTCGTATTACATATGTCTTTTGTTGTTATATTTAACTTAATGTGCATATCATGTTTACATGTTAGCTTATTATGGTCATTTTGTACGGTGTGATTGGTCTCATAAACACCATGTTTTTATGTCCATTTCGCTTCTTTGTAGGTTACTTGATAGTATGATATTGTTTGTTATATGTAATGTCTTTGTAGTTATTTTTTACATATTAATTATGTCATTGATAAGGGTTTTAGTGTATTTTTGTGGTATTGTTGACTTGTTAATTTCGTACCCTTCTTAGGTCTATGCCATGCATGTTATAGTTGTGGTTCATTTTAATGTGTTTAAGCATGTTAAAATTAATTAGTCTAATTTTGGAAGCAAGCATTTTCTTGTTCATATTTTGTTTTATTTTGTTTTTATCATCATGAAATGTTATGTTCATGCATTTTAATCATTTTTGTTTTATATTATAGTATTTGGGTTTTAATGCTACGTCGTTATGAATGTTTGTTTATGTTTTTTATGTGTTCTAAGATTGCATAATGATATAAATTGTCAATGCGGTGCCCTTTTATCCGAGCGTAAACGGGGCCAGTATCAGGCGTAGTGATAGTGGTTGGGCGTTTATTCTCGGATAACGGGGCCCTTAAAATTTATTCGCAATTATGACCGAAGTTTAAAATAATCGTCACTTTAATCCGGAAAATCCAATATTAATAAAGCGGTAATCATTAAAGTACCAATTTTGGGCGGTGTGGGGGTGCTAATCCTTCCCTATCCGTAACCGACTCCCGAACCCAATCTTTTTGAATCTCTGGTTTTACGGTGTCCGGGCTACCTAAGTGGCCGGTGGCGACTCCATTTTTTAAAATGCAGTTTTTTTTAAAACGCCACGGAATAAATATTTTACATCAAAAAAAATTACGAACACCTTTCAAAAACACTTCGAAAACAACGTTTTTAGCGATGGTTGATAGAAAAGACATTCGCTACAAGATCAGAATTCTAGGTTCTTCTTTCGCAGGGTTGCCATTCGACAGAAAAAAAATACTATACAGTCTATTCAGAATGCACATGGTCAGAAATTAGACACTTTTGAGGCCATATCAAATGAATTGGTGCGGTATTTTACTGAGACATTGGGGAAGATTGATGGTAATGTAGTACGGGTCCCTGATGCTCTTCTTCATGAAGTTCTGGGTGTTGGATTATCAGAGGGTATGCAGTCTGCTCTGGTTGCTCCTATTACTACGACTGAAGTGAGGGAGGTATTATTTGGTATGAATGGAAATAAGGCCCCAGGTCCGGATGGATATTCAACTAAATTCTTCCAAGTGACTTGGAATATTGTTGGAGAGGAGTTCATTGATGCCATTCTATTCTTTTTTCAGTCTAGTAATCTGCCCACTGCATTTAATTCCACCATACTTACTTTGGTGCCCAAGATTGATATACCAAGGGTGGCTGCTGATTTTAGGCCGATATCGTGTTGTAGCACGATTTATAAGTGCATCACCAAAATTTTAGTTAATAGAATGAAGCATCGCCTGGCAGAGGTTATCTTGCCTAATCAAAGTGCTTTTTTGGAAGGAAGAGACTTGGTTGAGAATGTTCTTTTAGCTTAGGAGCTTGTAAATGGATATGGGCGGAAGCATTTATCTCCACGTTGTGCTGTGAAAATTGATCTTAGGAAGGCTTTTGACTCCTTGGACTGGAACTTTATCCTTCAAGTGCTCAGGGTTATGGGTTTTCCTGCTGTTTTTGTGCGCTGGATTGAGGTTTTCATTACAAACTCCAGATTCTCAATTGGTCTTAATGGTGGGTTAGTTGGTTATTGTTTGAACCAAACCATAACATATATGAAATCTAAACCCAAGATCTATCTATATGTCAAATCATTAAGAATAAATACTAGATTTGCGGAAGCGTACCTGAATCCATTGATGGAGATTTTTAGAGGGTTTGATCTTCCAAGATGATAGATTACCTCTTGGCACACAACTCTCAGACGGGGAAAAGAGATATGCAAGTTAACCTATATCTCGGGGACCACTACCCTTTATATAAACTGAATTAAAACAGTTTATTAATATTTACAACTCTACCCCTCATTGAGTTATAAATCTAACTTATGGTATCTACACTTTTAATTCCATGACAATTTAGTACCTATAACACGTGTAACATAATTGGTCACTTAATTACGTGTTAAACTTTATAATAGCAACGTACATTATACATATGTGCCCACTATTATTGAATTTTGATCCAACAATCTCCCACTTGGGCAACATATGTTACCTGACAAATGTACGACCTTATGAGCTCAAAAAAAAATTTGCTATCATGTAATAGGTATTCTATAACAATCTCGTCCATCAATTATATCCATATAGGATCAAAGCGGTCTTTGCCATATCAATCATGACTGGACCCATCAATGGTCACGTATACAAACATAATCAAATGACATAGATCAATCATGGATGCGTAGCATGGAAATTACATGTAAATGTGAACCGAACATGCCTATTTCCAACTGGTCCTCTTTAAACATAAGTGAGGTCCTTATCCAAATAATAAAAGAGTGAATTAACTGAATACTTTATTTTTGATCAGAAAATAACCAAATTCATAAATGTTTGAAAATAAACATAAACATAAAGTGAACAAATAACAAACTCCCACTCAAACAATAATATCCTTAAATGATGTAACACCCATATGAGCAGTGTGCTCATGAAAGACCTTGGGTGGTAAACCTTTTGTGAGCGGATCCGCTATCATAGAGTTTGTCCCAATGTGTTCTATGGATATTTGTCCACTTTGCACTCTTTCTTTCACAACTAGGAACTTTATGTCAATGTGCTTTGACTTAGACGAGCTCCTATTGTTGTTGGAATACAACACTGCTGATTTATTGTCACAAAATAATTTAAGTGGTCTTTCTATATTCTCCAAAATACGCAGCCCAGTGACTAAATTTCGCAGACATATTCCATGATTAGATGCCTCGTAGCATGCTACAAACTCTGCTGCCATAGTGGAAGAAGCTACAAGTGTCTGTTTGGCACTTTTCCAAGATATAGCTCCACCAGCTAACAGATAAATATAGCCTGATGTAGATTTTCTGCTATCTTGGCACCCATCAAAATCAGAATCCGTATACCCTACGACCTCCAAATGATCTGATTTCCTGTATGTGAGCATATAATCTTTTGTTCTCTGAAGATACCTCATAACCCTCTTGTTTGCTTTCCAATGGTCCATACCAGGTTGCTTGAGTATATCGCCTAACATCCCAACAATGTACGCAATATCCGGACGCGTACATACCGAGCATACATTAGACTCCCAATAAGCGATGTATAAGGAATCTTATGCATTTCTTGAATTTCAAGATTACTTTTAGGGCATTGGGCAAGACAAAACTTGACTCCTTTAGTGGCAGGGGGTGTCTATTGGTTTACTATTTTGCATGCCAAACCTTTTAAGTACTTTATCGATATAGTTCTTTTGTGACATTCCAAGAATACCCGAGATCGATCTCGATGTATCTGAATTCCTAAACAAAAAAAGCGTCCCCAAGATCTTTCATTTCAAAATGCTTAGATAGAAATCTCTTAGTTTCGATGCGAAGTAAGCTATATCATTTGTAGCAAGCAAAATGTCATCGACATATAAAACCAAAAATATGTACTTACTCCCATTAAACTTGTGATACACGCAATCATCAACAATATTCATCTCAAAACCGAACGAGACAATTACTTGATGAAATTTGTGATACCATTGACGAAGCTTGTTTGAGTCCATAGATGGATTTTGTTAATTTGCAAACTATATTCTTTGGGTCTCCCGACTCAAAGTTTTTCAGTTGCACCATATAAATTTTTTCTTCAATTTCTCCATTGAGAAACGCAGTCTTAACATCCATCTGATGTAACTCAAGATCAAAATGAGCTACAAGTGCCATGATTGTCCTAAATGAGTCTTTCGATGAAACTGGAGAGAAAGTCTCTAAAAAGTCAATGCCTTCTTTTTGAGTATAACCTTTAGCTACAAGACGTGCCTTATACCTCTCCACATTACCATTTGTATCCCTCTTGGTTTTAAAAATCCATTTACAACCAATTGGTTTTGCACCTTCAGGTAATGGGACAAGTTTCCAAACTTTATTGTCTTGCATGGATTTATACTCTTCTTGCATGGCATCAATCCACTTTTGAGAGTTAATACTTTGCATGGCCTGATGAAAGTTGATCGGATCATCTTCCATCATTCTATTATCATTTCTTGGAGAAATACAATATAATCATCCAGAATAACATTTCTCCTTTCTCTCGTGGATCTCCTTAATGGCACTTGTTCTTGAGGTTGTTGAGTTTGTTCTTCTGGAACAATTACCTCATCCTGAATAAGAGGGAGCGGTTCGACATTGTCTTGTTGAGGTTCTGGATTCACTTCTTGATTGATTATCGGTATAGAAACTTGAACATCATCAAAAGAGATAGTAGGAACTGAGTTAAAACTCAATTCCTCCTCAAAGACAATGTCTCTTACCTTATTTCTCCATCCAAACTCAACATCCTCAAAAAATATTGCAATTCCTGTCTCAAAAATATTCTTAATTATGGGATTATAAAATTTATAGCCCCTAGATCGCTCAGAATAACCAATAAAGTAGCTGCTTACTGTTTTAGAGTCCAATTTCTTTTCAAGTGGCCTATAAGGCCTTGCCTCAGCTGGACATCCCCAAATGTAAAAATGCTTTAGAGTGGGCTTTCTACCCACCCAAAGCTCATAAGGTGTCTTTTCAGCTGCTTTAGTGGGTACTCTATTCAGAATGTACGCTGCTGTCTTTAATGCTTCTCCCCAGAGTGACTCAGGTAAGGTAGAATGAGCAATCATACTTCTTACCATATCCTTAAGAGTCCTATTACGTCTCTCAGCAACACCATTCATACTAGGTGATCGGCATGGTGTCTTTGTGGGACAATACCACATTCCTCTAGGAACTTTGCAAATGGTCCCGAACGTTGTTCACCTGATCCATCATATCTACCGTAGTAGTACTCACCACCACGATCGGATCGAACTTTTTAATCCTTTTGTTGAGTTGATTCTCAACTTCAGCTTTATAGGATTTGAACACGTCCAAAGACTGAGATTTTTCATGAATGAGATATAGGTACCCATAACGTGAGTAATCGTCTATGAATGTTATGAAATATTGTTGACCATTCCAAGATGCCGTAGGGAATGGCCCACAAATATCAGTATGAATTAATTCTAAGACGTCTGTAGAACGATTGGCACCTAATCTCTTAGTTTTGGTCTGTTTTCCCTTGATGCAATCAACACAAACATTAAAGTCTGTGAAGTCAAGGGACTCTAAAATACCATTAGACACAAGACGCTCAATCCTACACTTTGATATATGACCTAAGCGTTTATGCCATAATGATGCTGAATTTTCTTTATTTAATTTTCGCTTAGTACCACGTGATTCCACATGCAAGGTTTCATTATAGGATGCAATTGTATCTAACAAATAAAGGTTGTCATAAGCATTTAAATAACCAGTTCCAACAATACTTGAATTTAAAGACAAAGTAAACTGATTGTTTCCAAATGAACAATAATAACCAAATTTGTCCAACAAAGAAACTGAAACTAAATTCCGCCTAAAAGACGGAACAAAAAAAGTGTCTTTTAAATCCAAATAAAAACCAGTTCCTAATAACAACCTAAAATGCCCAATTGCTTCCACTTCCACCGATTTTCCATCGCCCACAAAGATGTTTCTTTCACCATCACTTGGCTTTCGGTAGCTCAGGCAACCCTGCATAGAAACACTTATGTGAGTAGTAGCACCAGAATCTAACCACCAAGTGTTTCTAGGTAATCAAGCTAAATTAACCTCGAAACAGACCA
Organism: Hibiscus mutabilis; assembly: GCA_019671005.1. NCBI lineage: Eukaryota > Viridiplantae > Streptophyta > Magnoliopsida > Malvales > Malvaceae > Hibiscus > Hibiscus mutabilis. The sequence continues at coordinate 38,319,406 of CM033723.1, forward strand.
AAGTAAGATTCATACCTTTCTTTACACGCCATGCGTGATATTTGGTACAATCTTTTTCTTCATGTGTCCAGCTTGTCACAAAAGAAACAATTATTTGGAACATTTTCTTGTTTCTTTTATTTGGACCCTTAGCGACTTCATTTCGATATTTCCTTTTCTTGCCCTTGTCTTTAGAGGCACTAGACAAATGAGCACTTTCAGTTTTCTCACGCTTCAACCTTTCTTCCTCTTGAACACAATGAGAAATGAGCTCATTTAGAGTCCACTTCTCCCTTTGTGATTATAACTAATTTTAAATTGGTTAAAGCATGCAGGAAGCGATACCAAAACCATAAGGACGAGTAAATCATCGAAAAACTCGATCTTAAGTGCCTTAAGTTTTGAAGCAATATGAGACATTTCCATAATGTACTCCCTTATATTTCCTTGACCCTTGTACTTCATAGACATCAAAGAATCAGAAGTGATGTCATCTCAACCTTATCGTTTTTGACAAAACGTTGCTCAATATTGTCAAGGAAATCCTTAGCCTGAATAATTTCCTCGATTCTACGCACCCCTAAAGGTTTCGGAATGCTACGTTTCATGATCATCGGACTCATGCGATTAGAACGTTCCCACCTCTCAAAATCCCTTTTTGCATCGGGGTGCTTGCCGCGATGAGAGGTGCAGGTTGTTCTTCCCTTAACGCAAGGTCTATGTCCATACTGACCAAGCACTATCGGTAAGTGCCTTTTCCATTCCTTGAAATTCGTCCCATTAAGCATGGGTATAGAATTGACATTAGCAGAATATTGTGGCGCGAGAAGAACTAGCTGAATATAGAACAAAAGAATAATAAATAAATATGCTCACACCAATAATTCATAAGTAAACAAATAAATTCAAAATAATGACTAATTCCCCTCAAGATACCAAACACAACATTAATATCAAGTCTTTGGACAGTAATATTAACTGTAAGCGGTACTCTTGTTGTAGCAATCAAACATTGACAATAAACTATGTCGAACAACAGTTAATCTTTGGACTAACGTATTGCACACATAAATTACCTTATAATTGTCACACATTTATCACCACAGATGTTATTTGAAATTCGGCCAAATATTAATTTTCCTTTGGGCCAATTAATAAACGCATGAATTACAAAAACACAAACATCTTGATATTTTAAATAAGTTAATCTACGCAGAAGCGGTCACTTTGGTGACATTGTGTTTCAATTAACCGACTAAAATATTAGACATAGCCAAAACATGAATTTATCTGTTTCCAATATTTATCTTAATACCTAATGATCAAAACTAAATTTTTTTTTGATCCAATCAAATTGAATATATATTTTAAATCAAATACATATCATAACAGTAAACTAGATATGTAATTATTGAATCCACAAACAAAAAACAATATAAAAAATTAAAGGTAAGTTGATATTCAAAAGTTGTTCACTGTAACTAATGAATTCCTCAAAGTCTTGATATAGTGCATGCATATTCATAATCATGAAAACCTAAATTCAATAGATTAAACATTAATCCATTAGGGTTATCGCACATAAAACAGATGTCAAATAATATAATATTCCAAAGTGATTTTTTTTAATTGCCGATTAATAATGAAACCCACGAAAAACAATGATGAAAAATCGTGAATTATAAATCAGAAAACAGTGAAGGAGAATCAATCCTCATAAACAAAATATATACAATAGAATTGAACCCAAAGGAAAAGCAATCCAAAGTGATGCGGCAATAAAAAAAAATTACGATTATGATTATCCATATAAAATTAATCGGTTCTTAATTATTCGACATAACGTGTCTCTGATGCCACTTGTTTGAACCAAACCATAACAGATATGAAATCTAAACCCAAGATCTATATATATGTCAAATCATTAAGAATAAATACTAGATTTGCGGAAGCGTACCTGAATCCATTGATGGAGATTTTTCAGAGGGTTTGATCTTCCAAGATGATAGATTACCTCTTGGCACACAACTCTCAGACGGGGAAAAGAGATATGCAAGTTAACCTATATCTCGGGGACCACTACCCTTTATATAAACTGAATTAAAACAGTTTATTAATATTTACAACTCTGCCCCTCATTGAGTTATAAATCTAACTTATGGTATCTACACTTTTAATTCCATGACAATTTAGTACCTATAACACGTGTAACATAATTGGTCACTTAATTACGTGTTAAACTTTATAATAGCAACGTACATTATACATATGTGCCCACTATTATTGAATTTTAATCCAACAGTTATTTCTCGGGTGCAAAGGGTGTCAGACAATGTGACCCTTTGTCTCCTTATCTGTTTATTTTGGGAATGAATGTTCTTTCGTGTCTTTTGAATCTTGCAGCTTCTCATGGTGTGTTTAAGTATCGCCCAAAGTGTAAGAAGGTGGGGTTAACTCATATATGCTTTGCGGATGATTTGTTAGTTTTTGCAAAAGGTGATATCTTATCAGTATTGGGTATTCGTAAAGTAATGGATGTGTTTTATCGAATGTCTGGATTACAGCTTAATGCTTCAAAAACTGAACTGTTTTGTGCAGGCTTGGGAGAAACTGAACTGCAGGCTTTACTTGATGTTTCTGGTTTCCATGGGGTTGCTTACCTGTGAGGTATTTGGGGGTTCCACTGGTTACTCGGAATCTCTCTTGTGCTGATTGTGAAAGGTTAGTGGGCAGGATTACCCAAAAAATTAGTGATTGGCCTTCTAAATGTCTCTCATTTGCGGGTCGACTTCAGCTTATTCAGTCTGTTATCTTTAGTATGCAGAATTTTTGGTGTCGTATCTTTCCTTTACTTGCTCGAATCATTAAGCAGATCAATACTTTATGTAGTGCTTTCCTGTAGGAGGGCTCGATTGGTTCGGCTAGAGAGGCGTGGGTGAGTTAGAAAAGTATTTGTCATCCTAAAGGAGAAGGTGGGCTGGGGGTTAAGGATATTTTAGCTTGGAACCAAGCTTGTTTGTTAAAATGTTTATGGCTCATTTTAATTAAATCAGGGTCTCTTTGGGTTGCCTGGGTGGAGGTGTATTTACTAAAGGGGCAATCCATTTGGGATGTGCCGATCAGAAGTACCCATAGTTGGGCTTGGAGGAAATTGCTAAAGCTTCGATTGGTGTATCCGCAGCTTGGGGGAGTACAAGGACAATTCAAGGCTAGAATAGTTTGGGAGGACATAAGGAGCAAGAAATCGAAGGTGGATTGGGCAGTCTATATTTGGGGCAGCCCTGCAATTTCCCGGCATTCGTTTATTGCGTGGTTGGTGATCCAGGATAGGTTGCCTACCAAATGCAGGATGTTATCTTGGGGGAACCTAGTGGATTCAACGTGTGTTTTGTGCTTAATGGGTGAGGAGTCAAGGGACCATCTCTTCGCATATTGTGGGTTTTCAAAGGGGCTTTGGGAGTGGATTCTACAAAAATGTGGATTGAATTGTCTATGCAATGGTTGGATGGGTATGCTTAGTTTGATGCGATGTTATGGTAAAGGTAAAGGTAAAGGTCTAAGGGCTGTTGTTCTTCGACTTGCTTGGGGAAGTTTTTTGTACCAAATTTGGCAGGAGAGGAATGATAGGGTGCATGGTAAATCGGTTAGAGGAATTGAGGCAATTTTATTGAGAATTACTAGTGATGTTAGATTGAGACTGTCAGGTTATACAAAATTTGTACAGGCATCTTTGTTTTTGATTGATAATTGGGAGTTGAATTTGAAAATATTTAGGGGTGGGCATATCTGGTGGTGGTATATCTTGTGGTGTATTTGGTGGTTTCTTGGATAATAAATCACTTATCAAAAAAAAAAACATGGTCTAACAAATTTCTAACTTAACAATATCGATAATGCTATAACAATATATGTACAAGATGGTAATAAGAGACTTTGAAACTCCATCAAACCTCCCTAAAATTTTCCTACATCTTCCTAAACTTTAATCCAACATGTTAACATCATAATTATCAACCAAAGTATGCAAAAGGGTCAAAGATCACATTCCCTTCCTACAACAATTAACTATACTTATGCATGTATAAAACATACTTCTTCCACACTTAAAAAGGACACTTAATTATCAAGGAATATGTAATTTTTTCTCGAACATACAATTTTGTTAGTATTGGCGAACTACGACCATGTGAATACCCAGTTACAACCCTTTACGAACATACTGGAAATGCCAAAGTCATTTCATTGTAGACTCGACATGCGAACAGTATCCGAATCACGTGCATAACCACGCGATTGACGTCAATATCCAATTCACAATGAACCCAACTCACTAACACACTTGTCCTCCTCGATTGACATGTGCCCTCATCCCGTCCAGCCCCTTATAAGGAGCCATGCATCCAAAAACGAGAATAGAAAAATGTAGAGTATTGAGACCAAATCCCAGAAAACAACCTGAACCCCATATCTCCATCCTCCAAGCTACCCAAAAACCATCGTTCAAAAGGGTTGTTCACATTAGTGATCAACAATTGGTACGGTGAGTATGGATCAAACACATCTTCAGTTTGATTCTCGAGAAATGATGAGGACCGATCCCCGACGAGAAACTATGAAGGAAGTACAAGAGGAAACCTCCTTTTCCCAAGCCAAAAACAACCAGCTAGCTAACATGAAAAGTAGACTAAAAATCATGGAGGAGTACACTCGTACCACATTAAAGCAGCCTCGATAGCAACAAGAGTGTACCAAAAAGTAGATGCATCATTCAGTAGTAAAGCACGACAAGAAGATGGAAGAGGAATCGCGAGAAACTACAACTAAAACGACTTAGGGGAAATGCGTGAATGCAATAAGAATCAACCAAGATGCCCCAGTAAGCCCCTTAAGAATTTCAGTTGAAGACACGCGAAACTCGCAACCCCTAAACCCTAATAGAAAGAAAAAGCCTATCATCCTGTAAGGATGGAGAAGAATCGAAAAAATGAAAGAGTAATTACATCATTGTTCAAGAAGGGAAGACGAAAGAGACAAGTAGGGAGAATAGCTCAACGACATGCAGAAAGCCAAATCGGAAAGGGACTACCATTTAATTTTCGAACATACCACCCTCTCACAGATCTGCCATCGCGTATTATACATCAAGTAGAACACCTAAAAAACTGGAGTCCTCACCGCAAATGAGGTCAAACCCAGATAGTGAAGGATTAGATAAAAAATGTGAATTCCATAGGGTGTAAGGCCACGACACAGATAAGTGTATCCATTTGAAGGATGCAATAGAGTCCGTCATTAGAAGGGGACAATTGGAAAGGTTTATTATGCATAAAAAAAGTGACGCTCAATAGAAATATGGGTGAAAAGTATAAAAAGTTCAGGTGAAATATGTAAAAATCAGGGGTAGCATGGAGGAGGCAACATGTACAAGAAGCAGGACGTTCGAATAAAGGATATAAGGAGCCCTTGCGTTCACTTCGCTAAAAGAAGAAAATGATTCCTGCCGAGGAAATTCGTAAGCAAAGTTGCTCCCCCATAACCTCTTTAGTAACAGAGATAAGTAGTCGCGGGTGGCGTCCGACGCAAAGCTGTGGACCATTTAGCAGCTGAGCATGGCAGCAAAAAATGCAAGAAAGTGACAACATGCCACCAAGCAAAGATGCATCACACATGCAAAGGTACAACCCAACTCATACTATTTAATATGCATTTCTATTTAATATGCATCTAAGATTTTATAGATCATTATGTACATTTTATTGTAAAACTTCAACCTTATAAATCATTTTTCATATTCTATATGTCTGCTTTGGTTAATGATAATGCCCTCCCTACTAATGTTTTGTCAATATTCAGTTCAGCTACTACCGCAAAGATGAAAGGTTCGCTAGCTAGCCACTTTCATAGTAAGTGTGCATAGTAAAGCTACCGCAAAAAAGAAAGGTTCGCTAGCCACTTCCATAGTAAAATGACCACAAAGAAGAAAGGTTTGCTAGACACTTCCACATTAAGTGTGCATAGTAAAACGACCGCAAAGAAGATAGGTCCGCTAGCCAATTCTACAGTAAATGTGCATAGTAAAGTGACCACAAAGAAGAAATATTCATTAGCCACTTCCACAATGAGTGTGCATAGTAAAGTGACCGAAGAGATGAAAGGTTCGCTAGCCATTTCTACAGTAAGCGTGCATAGTAAAGCGACTGCAAAGATAAAAGGTTCACTAGATAGTTACAGTAAGTGTACATAGTAAAGCGACCATAAAGAATAAATGTTCACTAGCCACTTCCACAGTAAGTGTGCATAGTAAAGCGACCGCAAAGAAGAAATGTTTGCTAGCCACTTCCACAGTAAGTGTACATAGTAAAACAACCGTAAAGGTAAAAGGTTCTCTTGCCACTTCTACAGTAAGTGCGCATAGTAAAGTGACCGCAAAGAAGAAAAGTACGCTAGCCACTTCTACAGTAAGTGTGCATAGTAAAGCGACCGCAAAGATGAAAGGTTCGCTAGCCACTTCCACAATAAGTGTGCATAGTAAAGCGACCGCAAAGATGAAAGGTTCACTAGCCATTTCCACAGTAAGTGTGCATAGTAAAGCAACCACAAAGATGAAAAATTTGCTAGCCATTTCCACAATAAGTGTAAATAGTAAAGCGACCACAAAGATGAAATGTTTGCTAGCCACTTCGACAGTAAGTGTGCATAGTAAAGCGACCGTAAATACCAAGGTACGCTTCGCCGAAAAATAGTAAATGTGTAAATCGGTCTATGGTGATTAAAATAATCTCACCCAGGGGCAAAAATCCTCCCAAATCAAAGTAACTACAAAAATATATATTATGCTAAAAAAGGGTGACATCACTCTATAAGAAACACTCTCCCACGAGATATTTTTTTAAAGAGGGTGATTGTTCTTTATCTATTTACCTTGTAAACTCGCGAATGTCAAAATTTTATATGTATACATCGCCATTTTAAAGAAAGAGAAACATAGTTAGAAATCTAGAATATAAATACAATTTGAGCTTTACAGCCTGTCTTCCACAAGTTTCCATCGTAAAGGGGGAAGAATTTATCCCAAAGGAAAGACAATATGTTATTGCGATACAAAAGTAAAATCACTTCAAACATTTACGCAAAAATAGGAAAAAATGCAATCTACCAAGCCCTTCAAGAACAACAACACTGTGTAATTAACTATCACTCTTAGAAGAGTTAAAACGTCCCCGAACTATATTAAACAAAGAACCATCTACTCTGAAAGTACAAGTCCCATTCCTAATTAACGATATAAAATACATGGGGGCAAGTGTTTGCATAACTTGTTCCAGACGAGCCATGAAATCAGCACATATGATTTCAATTCAAAAATCCCACTCAAAACACAGATGTAAAATACAAAACTTTGCTTCAAATAAAAATATACATCATACTCATTTTCTTACTTAGAGGCACCGATATAATACAACTTTAAAACTCTTAAAGGAAGCAAGAAAGCTCTTGCTAATTTTTCTGGCAAGCATCTAATCTCTCCTTGCATGAACACTCCCACTCTGATGGTTCTCGTTACAAGGCAAGGCCAAACACATGAAAATGGCCTTCTTGGTTTTCTAGTTCAGTTAATCAGCCCTGCAAATCATCTGGTGCGAACTGTTTGCTATCACAGTTGCAGCCATCACAAACACCACAACTAGCAAACGAACAGCCACACTGATGATATACACACGAAAAGTGGCCAAAGACAAAGCACACATCAACAACTTCGACACTCTGCTCCATATTGGCCGCCTTCTGGTGTAGCTCCAAACAACAACAAATAATAGTATTTGGAAAATCTTGAGAGTAAGGTTTTCCAAATACTCTTCTTGTCCATGTTCATAGCTTTCCAAATACCATTATTTGTCGATATGAACAACTCAAACACCAAACAACGCTCCTCCCAGATCTACAAAACAAAGCCTCTATATCCTACTCATCCCCAAAAATAAAGATCCTAACAAACATATATATCGCTTCACAGACAAAAGCTACAAAGGAAAGAGTATACCATTCACAAATTAGGTTATAAAAATTTGGATCCAAAGGACCCATATTTATAGGAAAACAACTACCAAAGATGAGCATCTAAAGTTTAAATCTCAGAAACTGTCAATACAAGCAGTTAGTTCCAAGATTTCAAAAATCCTGAATCGGCTCCTAAAAATACGTAATCTTGAAACATCCAAATAATAAATGCACCAGTCAAGGCGTGCACCTTCTACAACCAATCCAAGTCTCTTTTCAACGCATTTTGGATCACATCATCCAATTGCAATGACAACGAAATAACCACACACTACCAAAATTGCCCAAACAGACCAACAAACGCGAAATACAAAGAATTTGACAAACATCTATTAATCCATAGAGACGCAAATATACATAAATAGAATAGCTCACCACTAAGCTAGCCATAAAAATTTGCAACAGACATTAATGAACTTCACTTATCGCTCCCAAAAGCAAACGCAGGGGACCCAAGTACACACAAAGTGTAATCACCAAATAATTTGTTTATTATATAACTTGGCATCTATAATGCACAATTCGGGAAAACTCGATAGGAAATGTCAAAGTTAAGACTCAAGATCCATACGCCTTAACAAAATCTATTCTAGATTAATAAAAACAAGTGAAAACAATCATTTCAGTCTCAGAACATGAATAACATCAAACACAACACCATAACATAAAAGCTATACAGCTCCCTAGAGCCGCTCGTTGCTTCAGTATTATTCGCCACATAATCACCAATGATGTCAACAGGGCTATTCATGAGCACTAGCATACTTGATTCAACCGTAGGAGGAACCACAACTCCCATATAGTCCGTAACAAAACTTTCCCTAAAGGCCCCCGAGGGATTCCTTATGTCAAAACCCACTGCTACTTCACAAAGAGCGTTGAAAACCACTTGGAATCTAAGAATAGCAACATCCAACGCCTTATCCATACCTGCGATCATCAAAGTAGAGGTCGCGTTCGTAACTTCCTCAACTTTTTCAGCCACCTCCACCTCATAGGTAGCCTTCAATACCATAACTTCATCCTCATGACTCCTTAATTCAGTCAACTTCTTTGAAAATTTAGCCATACTCTTATCAGTAGTACCTTCTGCATACTGTAGTTTTTCTTTAAGTTCCTAAATTTCGGTCTTTAGACTTTCTACCACAGCAACATGGATTAGATTTTTCTTCTTGGTAGCATGATCAAAGTCTTTTTCCAACTGAAAAACTCGCTTTGAATTCTCTTATTTAGCTCTTGCACTCGTTCCCACATTTCTACTTCATGTTTTCCTCTCAACTCTTTTAACTTAGTAGTATATCACCTCACTTGCAGACACAATCCTTTATTCTCCTCTACGAGTACCCTAGCATTCATTTCCATATTATATTGAGCGCAACCCAACTCTTGAATACGACCCCAACCCCTTCAACAGATCTCTTCATGCTAGAGCAAGGCATAAGCCAAGCAAAGTTATTCACGTATAATCCTGACAATCTCTAGGAAACAGCCTCAGGATGAAACCAACTCACTACATCCCTAAGCCCCCTCCAAGGGTAGAATATATTCTACGGAGTGGGAGATTCAAACCCTTCAACATAGGATAGACCGCAATCCAAAGACACTAAAAGAATTGGTGCAGTCACAAATGAGAGTGGCATGTCTACAAGCGAACAACAACTTGCGCATTACCCACTGCACAATGTACAATATTCGAACCTACACCAATAGTTTCTACAAAAATAATAATAAACTGATAAATTTATGATTGACACTAAAACAACAACTTGTAAAAGCAAACATTATACAATGAACAACCGACCTGAAAAAATCGAGGATGAAGGTAGAGGGGTTACAAGATCCTCAAAAGCAAGAATTCCAACTTATGCACTTAACATCGACCTTTTACCAAGGCTCTTATCTTGTCCAACCATCAAAAGTTCTTTCAAACTATAAGTTCTTAGCCGACTAGCCACAATTTGTCTTGCCACTTCCAACACGTCTGTTGAGGTCGAACCCCAAGCTACTGCACTCGGGCCCTTCACGAGTGGGACAATAGGGACACTAACAGAGCTTGTTGAACAGGAAACAACAACAATAGCATTTCCCAAAGATACGATACCAACCATAGGAGTCACCAAACCCGGCGAACTTATATGTTTGTTAGAAGGGACATGCAAAAAGGATACCCCTTCTAAATACTACAAACCATTTGATCGCTAGCAGGTGCAGAAAGAGATAATTCTAGCATATTAACGCCCTCGTTAATTTCTAATGGGGCCACAACCACTCCTGCAAACAAAAGGAAAACACGAGCTAAACAAGTCATAATAAAAAAATAATCATATTTTAAACTAAGGTGCAAACATGGGTTGCCTTATACTACCTTTAGGAATGCACAATGAAGTGCCACCAGCATCTATACGCCTCTTTATCCTGCGCTCTAAGTTAATAAATTCACGTTCTTCGTCTGAAGAAGAAGATGGAATGGACGAGCGTGGAGATACTTATTTTTTTCCTTTGCCACTTTTAGCCCCTGTTCGATATTTCCATGGGCGAATACGGACGCCAGTATGGAGATAAAAGAAGTTCTCTGGTTCTACCTCACGACCCAAAAGAACCCTTGCAAAATGATCATGTCCGCAGAAGGACCAAACTTCTATGTGTATTGGCACTTTTGCCAAAGACCCCTCAGGAAACACTTAGAAATCAGATTCATCCCAACCATTCAGACTTTTACCCTTCAAGTAATGCACACACATTCTTCAGATTCCCTACTTCTTCAAATCGCAATGGAGGACCTCCTTTCAACCTCTCAATATGGCTTAACTCACCATGCATTAACTTCTTTAAATCAAGCGGTTCGACTTTTCCTTCGTTGAGAGACGCCAAACAACGAGAAAAGAAAAGCCTCCAACTTTATACTCCACCTTAATATACTTATTCCTGTCTAAACGAAGATTACTTGCATAATTGCTCATGGATGGCATTTTCCCGGCACGCGGGCCAATTGATACAAAACCCTTTGCACTATTATCATCATCAAGCATTATATTATAAAAGTAACAGAAAACATTAATAGAAGGTTCACCACCAGGAATTTTATAGTTTAGGAAATATGTCATCAAAGTCCACCAACTCGTCTCGATTAGTTGACCTAGGGCCACAACGTACCAATTCAACCAATCCACAATAAACGAATAAAGTAGCAAATGGAACCTAGCTTCAAAAACAAATAGAGGGATAAAAAACCACGATTTGCCTTCATCAGAACACCCACTTAAGCGGTACGTTCCTTGTGGCAACCCAAACTGATAGCGAAAATGATCCACTACACGAAGAACCCTAGATTCCAGAGCCTTATTCATTTTATCAAACTCAGTACTAAACTCATATTCGTCGCTCATTAAAACAGATGAATTAGCCATCAATACAAGAAGATTCTTTTTGCATAATTCCAACGTACCCTACCCCTGACTCCCCTAATAAAGTAAAATTTTATGACGTTTTATATGGAACGGTTTCTCCATGAAAAGAGCTAACTGGTTCACCAAAAAGATATGTTACGTGACGTTTCACATACACCAAACTATTGCTTCAGCATTTCAAAATTCCCACAGAAACTCCTGCCTTCTTAAAGCCTTTGAAATTTCCCAGGTGCACCAAGTTCACTTTATAACCTTCCCTCACCTGGGGGGCAATTGTTAGTATCGATGAACTACGACCATGTGAATACCCAGTTACAACCCTCTGCGAACATACTAGAAGGGCCAAAGTCATTCCGTTGCAGACTCGACATGCGAACGCTATCCAAATCACGTGCATAGCCACGTGATTCGCGTCAATATCCGAGTCACGGCGAACCCAACTCACTAACACACATGTCCTCCTCGATTGACACGTGCCCTCATCCCGTCCAGCCCCTTATAAGGACCCATGCATCCAAAAACGAGAAGAGAAAAGGGCAGAGGATTGAGACCAGATCCTAGAAAAACAACCTGAACCCCATATCTCCATCCTCCAAGTGACCCAAGAACCATCGTTCAAAAGGGTTGTTCACATTGGTGATCAAAAAATTCAAATACATCAACAATCAAAGAGCAGACAATTCATTTAGCTATTCAAAACATACACCTACTTAAAAGCACAAGTGAGCAACTACATATATAACCAAGTATATACATCATATATAACCAAGTATCATAACATCAACACATGTACTAAATCAGAGTGACATACCATCATATTAAGTGTTTCGGATAAAAAGAAGAATTTACAAGAGTGAAGATCGGACTTGGCTTGTGACTTCCTACTGCAATTTCGACAGTCGAAAACTATCGAACTTGTAGGCATTACATATGTATATATATCATGACAATTTATGATGGTATTTAATCAAAGCATAAAAAACACATCTTATCATAGCAAAGAATTCCATGGCAATTCTAACACAAGGAATTCATAAAGGGTGTCGTAATAGTTTTGAGGTAGCCGGACTGAATCACCTATAAAATTTGTTGTTTTAATAAAAAAATTAAATTAATGTCTTTGGTTTGTGAAATAAAAATTGGATAATGGAAATATAATTACGAGTTAGAAACGATTAATAATCTCGCAACGTCTTTAGTAAACAAAAGGACAATTTAATCTTCTATTATCCTCACTTTGATGTCATGAATTTGATATTGAGATTCTAATATTTTCATTTCATTCGCCAAAAAAAAAACTATTTTATGGACAATAAGAAAAATTAGAATTTTTTACAACACCATATAACGTCATTTTTATTTTTTTAATGCTTAAAGTTTAAACTATCATTTTAACAGTTTAAAGGTGATTACAAGGTAGTATCTGTTCATAATTAAATTAAATTATTATTTTTAAATATTGAGCCCTCACATATGACGTGTGATAACGGAGTCGTCATCGGTCCCTTTTATTATATTAGGCGGACTAGAAACCTAAAAGCAAAATAGAGATTAAGAAATCTCAAGGGTTCGGGGGCACGTTTACGTGTGGGGAAGGATTAACATCCCCACAATGCCCGCAGAATGACACTTACTTGATCACTAATATTTTCCTTGATAACCCGAATTAAAGCGTGCAAAGGTTAATGTAAAAATCCGCAAAGTTCTAAAAGTGATCCAAATTCAGTCACGACTGAGGAAACCCAGGTCAAATTTAGACGCAAGGGATTAAAGCATTAATCCCTAAAATCCAAAAGTATATTGTCGCATAGGAGTTTCGATCGTTCCCCAACTGCTAGGGGAAAACCGAATTAACCCTACTTGAGAAAATATTTCGTTTTTCGTGATGCAATAAAAACCCCTTTTATAAATGACATTTTATTTAATTTTATGTGTGATTTAATTTTCAAAGTTAATTATTTTTTAGAAGCATGTCTTTAAAGAAACTAATCCTAAAAGATTTTATTTAATTATATATATTTAAGAAAAAAATATTTATTTTTTAAAAAAATTACCTAAAATGTCTTATTTAATTGCTTAAAAGTAAGAAAAATGTTTATTTACTATTCTAAAAATTACCTAATAGAGTTTTATTTACAATTAAGGAGAATGAATTATTTACTTTTTAAAATAATTTACCAAGTTAGTTATTAAGAGGCAAGTTATTTAATGAATCTAAACCTAAGACATTTATAGTTAAATTATATTATTAGTAAACTAACCTACAAGGCAAAAATCTAATTAAGCCACCTAAAACTTACTAATTATTACAAGGGAAATTAGCCTAAAGGTAAATTTTTATAATTATTTTATTTAAAAAGTCTTCTTTTTGTCATCTTTATGGAAATTATATTATCACATAATATATATTAACCCAAAAGTTAAATTTAATTACATGACATGATTACAAATTAGATTTTTTTTTAAAAAAAGAAAGATATAAATTAATTAATAACACAAGGATTAAATTGCATCAAGTAAAAAATTAAAGGATTGAAATTTAGATAAAAAAGACTAAAGTGATGAGATTGCAAACAGTGGGGGTCGACGTGTAAACTCGTCAACGATGGGGAACAGGTCGAGCCGCGAACTACACTACACCGTCGCACCTGCCACCGTGCATGGATGTCGGGCACTGTTCGCCGGTAGTGTGCTGCTACTACATCTGCTCCCGGTTTTGGTGGTGACGCCGGTTCCGCCTCTTGGCGATAACGGCTCCTCCTCAAGCTTGAATTGGTGAGAATCTGCACCCTTTTTCTTCCTATTAAAAAAAGTAACAGAAAAGAATATAAAGAAAAATAATGTTTGGGTATGGAAAATACCTCAAAAATCAACTATGACTTGTATTACTCTTGAATAAGGTATGCACATGTGTTTTTGTATGGTGTGTTTGATGTTTGATGTGTGAATTACAATAGAATGAAGCCTATTTATAGGCGTCAAGAAACCCTAAAACCCTAAAATAATTTATACATTAATGCTAAATCTTTTTCTCGAAAAAAGAATAATGTCTTTACTTGGGCATCAAACCACTTTCCTTACAAAATGGTCCTAAATTAATTGGAACAAATAGGGAAAACCTAAATTTTACTTTGATTACAAATAATCAATAAATTAATTGAAAATTTGTAATAAAATCAAATTTCCGTATTGGACTCATATCCAGTTTTCTGAGAGCGTTGTCTTCAGTAAAACAGACATATCTTGAGCTTCTGGTGTCCAATTAAGGCATTTCAAGATGCGTTGGAAAGGTAACTGAAAAACGGTCAGTTCTTTAGAAGACATCCTAGACCAAATATGCTCAGAATCTAACAAAAATTTACCATGAGTCTACAATCAGAATTCCTTGCACATCACTTGACTTTCCATACTTGTTGAACAAAATCTCTTGCAATCTTCCCATATCTGACATGATTAGGATCTTGTGTGATCTGCAAGAAATACATTAATAATGAGATAAGTAACAATAAAAATAATATATATATAATGGGCTGAATGAGTCTTTATTTATGTATATGGATTCTTGTTTAATGGGCTCTCTTTTTTAATGGACTCTTTATATATTTTTTACTTAATGAATTTAATAATAATACATATATATATATATATATATAAATGAAAATAATAAAATAAAATAGGGGTCAGATAAAATTAGGTGACTTTAGCTGCCCCTCTTTGCTCATTCTGATGAAACGGGAATATGGCAAAGAACATAATGCACTAATTTTATCTGGCCAAGATGCGTATCGAGCACCACTCCTTCAAATATGACTCTGATCCTTTGAACCCAAGGACAGCAAGCCAGAAAGATGTTTTGCTCCTTCGAAACTGATGAAAAAAAATCAAACTATGCTTCTTTAAATCTAAGATAATGACTCTGATCCTTCGAACCCCAGGACACCAAGTCAGAAAGATGACTTACACCTTTGAAGATACTTCTTCAAATCTGAGGAAAATATGATTCGAACCCGAGGAGAAAAAATCAGACCCTACTCCTTCAAACCTGAGGTAGTGTGAAAATATGACTCTGATCCCTTGAACCTGAGGATAACAAGTTAGAAAAATAATCCGCTCCTTCAAAACCGAGGAGAACAAATCGAACCTCACTCCTTCAAACTTGAGGTAGTGTGAAAATATGACTCTGATCCTTCAAAACCGAGGACACAAAATCAGAAAATGATCTACTCCTTCGAACACGATGAGAACAAATCGAACCCCACTCCTTCAAACCTGAGGTTGTGTGAAAATATGAGTTTGATCCTTCAAACTCGAAGACACCAAGTCGAAAAAATGATCTGCTCCTTCAAACCCGGGGAGAACAAATCGAACCCTACTCCTTCAAACCTAAAGTAGTGTGAAAATATGACTCTGGTCCTTCGAACCCAAAGACACCAAGTTGGAAAGATGATATGCTCTTTCAAACCCGAGAAGAACAAATAGAGCCTCACTCCTTCAAGCCTGAGGTAGTGTGAAAATATGACTCTAATCCTTTGAACTCGAAGACACCAAGTCAAAAAAATGATCTACTCCTTTGAACACGAGGAGAAAAAATAAAAAATCACTCATTTGAATATGAGGTAGTACAAAAACATGACTTTGATCCTTTGAACCCGATGACACCAAGCTGGAAAGAATGATCTGCTCATTCAAACACGAGGAGAATAAATCAAATAATGCTTCTTCAAATCTGAGGAAAATATGACTCTGACCCTTTGAACCCAAGGATACCAAGTCAAAAAGATGATTTGCTCCTTCGAACCTGAGGAGAACAAATTGAACAACACTCCTTCAAACCTGAGGTAATGTAAAAAAGACAATTCCAATCCTTCAGTCATGAAGGGTTACCTTCGTCTTCGTGCTCCTATCAAAATTTTGTAATCCCCTCGACCCGGCCTAGCCGCCAGACTGACTCGAGCGAGTCACATTAGGTTTACCAAAGTAAACTGTGAGAAGAAATCCCAAAACGAGACCATTTTTTCTTTTATCTTGTCTAGATGCTTAATTATCACCCTATATGTTCATGCCGACAGCAGATGAAAATACATCTCAATCGGGCATCGAATCGACATCCAGTTGTTCTCAAAAGCATTTCAGGGACCAATTTGCAATTTTAGAAAATTACAGGATTGAAGCTCATTTTATGTTACCCAACCTTAATTAATCAGGATTCAATCATACATCGCAAGCGCATTTGATTGCATAAACAAAACTCGGGGACTGAATTGCAAAGGGCCAAAACTGTGCTACAGTGACATTAACAGCTTTAACAGCTGTCCGTACCGATACGGTATGAAACTCCCCGTTTCGATACACCTCCTTGCCGTACCGATACGCCTAACTAACTTACCGAACTTTTGAAATCCTTAAAGACCGTACCGATATGGGTTCATGCATTTTGGTACACGAGTTGGACCTGTAATGTCACTTTTTGCCTTGGCGTATCGGAACACTCATGGCCCATACCTACCCCTCAAGCCTGGAATTACCCATTCGTACCGATACGGTACCCCGCGTTGTACGCTTGGACCTGTAATGTCACTTTTTGCTGATTTTCATCCAAATAACACACTCAAATCATTCCAACAAGCTTGAAACATAACACCAGCATACTAGGCATACCACAAGCATCCAAGCTTCACAAACTTAGCATCCTAACATGGCATATTTGTATCAAAAGAAGATCTATAGGCATGCATCCTAATTTTCATCCAAGCAGCATACAAAAAGGTAAACCATCACCAAAACCAAACATTAGAGGCCAATTACAACCCAAGAGCAACCAAATAAACATGCTCAAATAGGGAGTTCAACAAAACATCTCCCAAAACCAAAACAAGTACCCCATTGCCTTTATTCTTATAGTCTAATTCAAAACATACTTTGCCAACAAGTTTTGCTAGGATCCCCCTTGCTTCTTGCTGCCTTCTGAGACTTTAATTCTCTGCATTAATGGACAAAGAGAGTGTAAGCACACTAGGCTTAGTGAGGAGTGCTCAAATGCAACACACCATCAATGCATTTAAAACCATTGACCATTAGCACATCGAAAAACCCTTTTTAAATCACACTTTTCATCATATAAAACATCATACCTTAAAACATGCACTTAATACTTTTAAAACCAGCATATTAAACCATGCGCTACATGTATCATTAACCAATAGCAAATCCCATTGTTGACCTCAATTTAAGCCTTCCCATGTATAATAACCATATGCAAAACTTAAAGAGTAAACATGTATAAATCACATTATACAACATAAACCTTTCAATGATGCATTAACAATTATATTGACTTACAAGTGATCATTAAAAAAGTCCAATACCAAAAGAGTTCATCGGATACACGGATTCAACAAGTGTTCAACCAACACTTCAAGCCATCTCAACCGGAATAGCGATACAATAACAATCGCGATACATTACCAACCGGGTACTTACGCAACCATTGGGGACACCAACCCCTTTCATCGGTTAGACGCTTAATCCACTAACGGGAGTTTTTGGTACTGTTTAACCCATCTACCGTTAGGTACTCAGATTGAGTTTTCGGTACACGGATCTAAACCCCTCAACATCTAAGGCGACTTATTATAGTGCACTCAATCCTATTGCCGGCCAACTATATCCGATAACAATTTTAAAATCACATCACTTGCCAATATAATTAACCATTTACCTCACTGTTTTAAATAAGCATTGACCAAACCGTTTTCCAAAGCAACAACCATACTTTAAATTACAAGTATAAACCACATACTTACAAGGATCACTTACCATGTGCATCCTTCAGCATTTCATGCTCAAAAATAGTATATCAAATACTTTAAATCATGCTTAAACAGTAGGTAACATGTAAATCAATCAAGTGCATAAAACCATTTTCTACTAGCACGACCGATTGAGAAAATACACTTTTACTTACTTCTGAGTTTAAACCAGCGTATCAAGCTAAGTTTAAACTCCCATAAACCTCCTTTAAAACATTCCAATGCTAGAATCCACGTTCTCACTCACCGATATGCGAAACCTCGATGTGCCGATGCGAAATCAAGCGTCCAAAGCCTTCAACGCCTCACCAAACACTTCCGGATCAACTTCCCCTGCTTTGACCACAACACAATAGAGGATTAGTGCATCTCAATGCATTCAAGACACTGCACAACAAATCCTCTCGGATTCCCACAATCCTCTCAAGATTACCCATCCACAACAACCAAAAACATCATCAAAACATTCTCAAACACAACCCAGCCATAAACTAACAAGCTAACACCATTTTTATCAACAATTAACACCTAAAAACAGAATCAAATCAACCTAACACCCTCTGCATTCACGCAGCCACCAAAACACCCCAAGAACACAAATCTTGCAACCTAACAATTAGAGATTCAAGAGTTTCAGGATTCCATTGAGAACCACAACTTATCCACATTATAAAACATCCACAATGTGAATTAAATCATCCTTAATTACTAGAAAATAGATTCAATACGTGAATCAACTCATTTCCCCCAAATGACTCAATTAATCATTAAAAAATATTAAAATCAGATTAGAAGCGCAGAATCAAGGATCAAATGCTTGGGAATTTCAATAAAGAACCATACAATAGAGGAGATCTCAGACCTTACCCCTATTGTGAAGTTTCTCCCTCAATTGATTTGATAAAAGCTAAGAAAACACAAGATTAATGTAAGATTTCGTATAATCAATCTTAGTTAAACAATTTGAAACCATATCAAGTTAGAAACCATCTCACCTCTGGGATTTGATGAAAACTTGAGTGTTTGGTTGAGAAGAGAATAGAGAGAGAAGTTGAGAGAAAAATAACGTGATTTATTTTCCAAAACCAATAACTACCTTTTAACCAAAAATCCCTTTTTAATTGAATAATAAAACACATGTTAAAATAAATCTAATTAAGGGAGAAACCATCAGAAACAAATTGGTAAAATATCTCCTTAAAGATTCTAAGAGTTTGACCCTTTTCATTTTAGTCACTAGAAAATCACAGTTTTCAAAACTTGCATTTTGGTCACCAACCAAAATGTCTGATTTCCAAAACTCATTTTCCAAAATTGATTCCACCAGAAATCATTATATATTAAAATATGATTTTAAACTATTTTTCCATATTTTTATCTTACCAAAAAATATACTGTCCCGAATCCGACTCAAATCTCTAACCCGATCCACTAGATCATCTAATAACCCCCAAAACTGCTAGGCCCAAAAACTAGGGTATTACAAATCTCCCCCACTTAAGAAATTTCATCCCTGAAATTTACCTGGAGGAAACAAGTGCGAGAACAACATGTTCGACTTGCGCTTCCACGTGGCCTCCTCAACATCGCGTTGTCTCTACATCAACTTAACCAGTTCGACCGTCTTACCATGCAACACCTTACTGCTGGTATCAAGAATCTCTACCATTTCTTCATCATAGGATAGGTCTGGTCTCAACTCAATCTCCTCCACCGGCATAACATGCGATGGATCCTACCTATACCTTCGCAACATCGAAACGTGGAACACATCATAAATCTTTCCCAACTCCTGAGGTAACCTTAAGCGGTACGCAATAGGACCCACATGCTCAACAACCTCGTATGGTCCAATGAATCTCGGGCTAAGCTTCCCTTTCCGCCCAAACCGCAACACCTTTTTCCAAGGCGACACCTTCAAAAACACTTTATCACCCACAACGTACTCTATATCCCTACGCTTTAATTCTGTATAGGATTTCTGACGATCTACAGCTACTTTTAAGTGCTCACATATCAACTTTATCTTTTTAGTTGTTCCTTTTAGAACATTAAGCATAGATACGAACTTTTCCCCCGCTTTTGCCCAACACACAGACGTACGACATTTTCTGCCATACAATGCCTCATAAGGTGCCATCTGTATGCTAGCATGATAACTGTTATTGTAAGCAAACTCCACCAATGGAAACTGCTTCTCCCACGTTCCCTGGTACTCAATAATACAACACCTCAGCATATTCTCGAGAACCTGAATTACGCGCTCTAACTGACCATCCGACTGAGGATGATACGAGGTACTGAAACTCAACCGGGTTCCCAAAGCGCGATGCAAACTCACACAAAACCTTACGGTGAAACATGGATCCTTATCCAAAACTATATATTTAGGCACCCCGTGCAAACGTACAACCTCTGAGATATAAAATTCAGCCAACCTGTCCAAGGTATACGTAGTATGCACTGGTACAAAATGTGCACACTTCATAAACTGGTCAACAATCACCCAAATAGAATCCTTTTTGGTTGGCATCAAAGGCAACCCAGACACAAAATCCATGGTGATTCTTTCCCACTTCCATTCCTGTATTCTCAACGGTTGCAACAACCCAGAGGAAAACTGATGCTCAGCCTTAACCCGCTGACAAACCATACACCGAGAAATGAAATTAGCCACATCCCTCTTCAGTTCGACCCTATAGCACTCCTCCTTCAACCCACGATACATTTTAGTACTATCAGGATGCATAGCAAAAGGACTAGTGTGTGCCTCAGTCAAAATAGTATGCCTTAACTTTTTGTCTTTCGGCACCACTATTCGACCTTTGAAGCACAACACCCCATCCTCACTGAAATGAAAAACTGTAGGATTCCCATCCCTGATATCCTCCACATGGGGTATCAAACTCCCATCGTACGGTTGCTTCTCCTTGATCATCTGCGACAAGGATGGCTTCACTTGTAACTCAGCCAACAACCCACCATCACGTGTCACACTCAAACGTGCAAACATAGACCTCAACTCCACCGCTGCCTTCCTACTTAAAGCATCAGCAACCACGTTAGCCTTACCCGAATGTTACTCAATAGCCAGATCATAATCTTTCAACAACTCTAACCACCTACGTTGCCTTAGGTTCAACTCTTTCTGAGATATCAAATACTTCAAGCTCTTATGATCCGTGAAAACCACACATTTTCCCATAGAGGTAATGCCTCCAAATCTTCAAGGCAAACACAACCGCGGCAAGCTCAAGATTGTGAGTAGGGTAGTTACGTTCATGCACCTTCAACTGCCTAGATACGTACGTCACTACCTTACCCTCTTGCATCAACACGCAATCAAGCCCAACATACGACGCATCACTATAAACAACGAACTCCTTTCCCGATTCTGGTTGAACCAAGACTGGAGCTCGCGTCAAGGCTTCCTTCAACCTTTCAAAAGCTTGCTGTCTTTCTTCCGTCCACTCAAACCGAACATTCTTTTGTAGCATCTTAGTTAACGGAGCCGCCAAACTGGAGAACCCTTCCACGAACCTTCGGTAGTAACCCGCTAAACTAAGGAAACTCCTAACCTCCGTCACAGACTTGGGCGCCTTTCAATTCATTACAGCCTCAACCTTATGCGGATCAACACGGATTTCTTCGGCCGACACAACATGCCCGAGAAACATAATTTCCCTAAGCCAGAACTCACATTTGCTTAACTTGGCATACAACTAATTCTCCATCAACTTCTGAAGTACAATCCTCAAATGAATATCATGATACTCCTCAGTACGAGAGTACACAAGGATATCATCGATAAACACAACCACAAACTGATCCAAAAACTCATGAAACACACGGTTTATCATGTCCACGAAAGCAGCTAGTGCATTGGTCAAACAAAAAAAAATCACCAAAAACTCGTAATGCCCGTACCTCGTACGAAAGCCTATCTTGGGTACATCCACCTCCTTCACCTTCAACTGGTAATATCATGACCTCAAATCTATATTAGAAAACACCGAGGCACCCATGTACTGATCAAACAGATCATCTATTCTTAGTAAGGGATACTTGTTCTTTATCGTCAACTTATTCAATTGCCGATAGTCTATACACATCCGCAACGTACCATCCTTCTTTTTTACAAACAATGTCGGTGCACCCCACGGGGAAATACTAGGTCTAATAAAGCCTCTATCCAGCAACTTCTGCAACTGTGTCTTTAATTCCTTAAACTCCTTCGGGGCCATGCGATACGGTGCGATCGATATTGGTACCGTACCCGTAAAAACCTCGATGCCAAACTCAACCTCACAGTCTGGTCGCAACCACGACAACTTTTACAGGAAAATAGCCGAAAACTCACATACGGTGCGAATATCCTGCACCCTCAACTCCTTTGATCCAGGGTTCATAACGTAGGCCAAGAAAGCCTGATATCCCGAATCCAACATTCGACTTGCTTCCAAAGCTGAAACAACATTAGATAAAAACTTGGCATTCTCACCAACAACCACTACCTCATAATCATCCGACAACCGCAAGGATATCTGTTTGGTCTCAAAATCCACCACTTCCTGATGTTCGATCAACCAATCCATACCCAAAATCACGTCAAAACCATGGAATGGCAACTCCATCAAATCCACGGCAAACTCATATCCCTGAACCATCAGCGAACACCTACGATACAACCTCCTAACCACGACTGTCTCCCCAAGAGAACTAGTCACTCTAACATCCATATTAAGAATTTCAACAGATATATCAAGCAACTTAGCATGCTCACTCAAGATGTATGGATAAGTAGAACCAGAATCAACCAAAAAATACAACGACAAAGACTGTAGGGTAAAAGTACCTGCAATCACATCAGTGTCATTGCGACCCTCTCGGTGCGCATACACCCTAGTCGGTCTACCTCCCTCAGGCTGGATAGCAACAGTATAAGCCACAGTCCTCTGCCCACCATCTCGACTCTTAAATAGTTCGCGGCCACGACCCCGCTGCAGAGCAACAACATGTGCAACACCCTGCGCAACTCGGGCCAACAACGAACAATTACGCCTCTGATGGTCATCCGACCTACAACTCTAGCAAGTATTAGCCACAACAGGAGCATGTGCGTGACCCTCGCTGGCCAGATGCAGGCACTCTCGCCTCAAATGATCTAGGGATCCACAAACCCAACAGGTGTTAAACGGAGCTCTAGCCTGGGCACCGTGCCTCTGGACACCACGTCCAATAGCACCTCCGCTATGCTTCGATTTCAGACATAACCTCCTGTCACGGTGTCTCTTAGCCTGACCACTGCTAAAACCCGAATTAGCAGCTCTATTACCTGAGCTAGAACCTTGTGATCCAGAAGCCAAACCCAAATTCTGCTCTACATCCTTGGCTCGCGAAACCAACACATCAAAATCGGTATAATCAGCAGCAAGCATATATGTCTTAACATCCTACACAAGCCCATAACAGAAATGATCACATCGCGTACGTTATTCAGGTACCAACTCAGGTGCATACTGACTAAACCTCACGAACTGCACCGCATACTCCGCTACAGACATACTGCCCTACATCAGAGCCATAAACACGCGCTTTCTATCATCTTGATATCGCACTCCCAAATACTTCTTCTGGAAAGCCTCCTAGAAGAACTCCCAGGTCACATCATCCATTGCCATACCGGATGTCGTGGTAGTCCACCAAGTATAGGCATCACCCAGCAGCATGAAAACAACGTAGCCCAGCTTACGAGCATTGGTACACCCCATCTGGCCTAGTATCCTCTCAGTACTGGCCAACCAACCCTCAGAACCTTCAGGTGATAACCCCCAGAACTCAACTCTGCCCAAACTGCGAAGATGCTCAAGCGACAACCCTTGCCCATAAACCGATGGTATTGGCACACGAACACCCGCAACTGCTGCCTGAAAAGTACCGATCATGGCCTATATCAAAGGTGCCATATCACCCATCTCTGGCCCAGCCGACACAGGTGGTACTTGTTTCACTCCCTCACATGGAATAGGTGGAGGTGGTGGAAACCCTCTAGGAGGCACAACATCTCCCTCAACACCCTACCAGTGGCAGTAGCAATCATGCCAGATCGTAACTCTCTCCTCGGTCCCATCGTGCTAAGATATATCTAAGGCATGATAATCATTTCAAAACAAAAATAGTTAGGCCAGCTTCAAGCAAGGATCCAATACTTCTATTTCTAGAAATCAAAACTTTCCAGACTATAATAATAAGGCAATGGGTTTCCCAAATTTCCCCCAACATAGCATAAAACAGTCAGCGTGCATATATCAACCACCGTGCTTAGCAAACAATCACCGTGCATATCAAGCAACAATAAACAATCAAATACAACATCCCAACACTAGGCCAAAATTGCCTTGGTGTATCAGAACACTCATAGCCCGTACTAATCCTTCAAGCTTAGAATTACCCATCCGTACCGATACGGCCCCTCGTATATCGGTACGCTTGGACCTGTAATGTCACTTTTTGTTGATTTTTCATCCAAATAACACACTCAAATCATTCCAACAAGCTTGAAACATAACACCAGCATACTAGGCATACCACAAGCATCAAAGCTTCACAAACTTAGCATCCTAACATGGCATCTTTGCATCAAAAGAAGATCTATAGGCATGCATCCTAATTTTCATCCAAGCAACATACAAAAAGGTAAACCATCACCAAAACCAAACATTAGAGGTCAATTACAACCCAAGAGCAACCAAATGAACATGCTAAAACATGGAGTTCAACAAAACATCTCCCAAAACCAAAACAAGTACCCCATTGCCTTTATTCTTATAGTCTAATTCAAAACATACTGTGCCAACAAGTCTTGCTAGGATCCCCCATTGCTTCTTGCTGCCTTCCGAGACTTTAATTCTTTGCATTGATGGACAAAGAGAGCGTAAGCACACTAGGCTTAGTGAGGAGTGCTCAAATGCAACACACCATCAATGCATTTAAAACCATTGACCATTAGCACATCGAAAAACCCTTTTTAAATCACACTTTTCATCATATAAAACTTCATGCCTTAAAAACATGCACTTAACACTTTTAAAACCAACATATTAAACCATACACTACATGTATCATTAACCAACATCAAATCCCATTGCTAACCTCAATTTAAGCCTTCCCATGCATAACAACCATATGCAAAGCTTAAAGAGTAAGCATGTATAAATCACATTATACAACATAAACCTTTCAATGATACATTAACAATTATATTGGCTTACAAGTGATCATTAAACAAGTCTAATACCAAAAGAGTTCATCGGATACACGGATTCAACAAGAGTTCAACCAATACTTCAAGCCATCTCAACCGGAATAGCGATACAATAACAATCGCGATACATTACTAACCGGGTACTTACACAAAACTTGGGGACACCAACCTCTTTCATCGGTTAGATGCTTAATCCACTAACGAGAGTTTTTGATACTGTTTAATCCATCTACTGTTAGGTACTCGGATTGAGTTTTCGGTACACAGATCTAAACCCTACAACATCTAAGGCGACTTATTATAGTGCACTCAATCCTATTACCGGCCAACTATATTCGATAACAATTTTAAAATCCCATTGCTAACCTCAATTTAAGCCTTCCCATGCATAACAACCATATGCAAAGCTTAAAGAGTAAACATATATAAATCAGATTATACGACATAAACGTTTTAATGATACATTAACAATTATATTGGCTTACAAGTGATAATTAAACAAGTCCAATACCAAAAGTGTTCATCGGATACACAGATTCAACAAGTGTTCAACTAACACTTCAAGCCATCTCAACCGAAATAGCGATACAATAACAATCACGATACATTACCAACCGGGTACTTACATAACCCTTGGGGACACCAACCCCTTTCATCGGTTAGACGCTTAATCCACTAAAAGGAGTTTTCGGTACTGTTTAACTCCTCTACCGTTAGGTACTCAGATTGAGTTTTCGGTATACGGATCTAAACCCTTCAACATCCAAGACGACTTATTATAGTGCACTCAATCCTATAGCCGGCCAACTATATCCGATAACAATTTTAAAATCACATCACTTGCCAATATAATTAACCATTTACCATTTACCTCACTATTTTAAACAAAACATTAACCAAACCATTTTCCAAAGCAACAACCATGCTTTAAAATACAAGTATAAACCACATACTTACAAGGATCACTTACCATGTGCATCCTTCAGCATTTCATGCTCAAAAACAGTATATCAAATACTTTAAATCATGCTTAAACAGTAGGTAACATGTAAATCAATCAAGTGCTTAAAACCATTTTCTACTAGCACGACCGAGAGAGAAAATCCACTTTTACTTACTTTCGAGTTTAAACCAGCGTATCAGGCTAAGTTTAAACTCCCATAAACCTCTTTTAAAATATTCCAATGCTGGAATCCACGTTCTCACTCACCGATATGCAAAACCTCGAAGTGCCGACGCGAAATCAAGCGTCTGAAGCCTCCAAAGCCTCACCAATCACTTCTGGATCAACTTCCCCTGCTTTGACCACAACACAATAGAGGATTAGTGCATCTCAATGCATTCAAGACACTGCACAACAAATCCTCTCGGATTCCCATAATCCTCTCAAGATTACCCATCCACAATAACCGAAAACATCATCAAAACCTTCTCAAACACAACCCAGCCACAACCTAACAAGCTACCACCATTTTTATCAAAAATTAACACCTAAAAATAGAATCAAATCAACCTAACACCCATTGTATTCACACAGCCACCAAAACACCCCAAGAACACAAATCTTTCAACCTAACAATTAGAGATTCAAGAGTTTCAGGATTCCATTGACAACAACAACTTATCCACATTATAAAACATCCACAATGTGAATTAAATCATCCTTAATTACCAGAAAATATATTCAATACGTGAATCAACTCATTTCCCCTAAAATGACTCAATTAATCATTGAAAAATCATTAAAACCAGATTAGAACCACAAAATCAAGGATCAAATGCTTGGGAATTTCCGTAAAGAACCATACAATAGCGGATATCAACTCATTTCCCCCAAATGACTCAATTAATCATTGAAAAATATTAAAATCATATTAGAAGCGCAGAATCAAGGATCAAATGCTTGGGAATTTCAATAAAGAACCATACAATAGAGGAGATCTCAGACCTTACCCCTATTGTGAAGTTTCTCCCTCAATTGATTTGATAAAAGCTAAGAAAACACAAGATTAATGTAAGATTTTGTATAAACAATCTTAGTTAAATAATTTGAAACCATAAAATCAAGTTAGAAACCATCTCACCTCTGGGATTTGATGAAAACTTGAGTGTTAGGTTGAGAAGAGAATAGAGAGAGTTGAGAGAAAAATAACGTGATTTATTTTCCAAAACCAATATCCACCTTTTAACCAAAAATCCCTTTTAATTGAATAATAAAACACATGTTAAAATAAGTATAATTAAGGGAGAAACCATCAAAAACTAATTGGTAAAATAGCTCCTTAAAGATTCTGAGAATTTGACCCTTTTCATTTTAGTCACTAGAAAATCACAGTTTTCAAAACTTGTATTTTGGTCACCAGCCAAAATGTCCGACTTTGAAAACTCATTTTCCAAAATTGATTCCACCCAAAATTATTATATATTAAAAGATGATTTTAAACTATTTTCCCATATTTTTATCTTACCAAAAAATATACTATCCCGAATCTGACTCGAATATCTAACCTGGTCCATCGAACCGTCTAATAACCCTCAAATTGCCCCAATTATTGGCATAGTTTGCTCTCTGGGTAGAACTCCACCCCTTTCTTTAAGGGATTTTACTATGTCCCATGATTATAATTAAAGCCAGAATAATAAATTGTGCCATAGTCCTTTCTCATGCAAGGTGATACGATATTCAATCTTCAAATATGATTTCTTTATTGATGGGCTAATCCTCTTTTGAATAAAGGGTGTTAACAAACGTCTTATACTCAGTCACACTTTTTCTATGTCTGGTCGATTATTTGTATCTGTATTTTGAAACGTGTCTCTAAAGCAATACAAAGAAATCATTTTTTAAAAAAATGTCAGTTTGTTGATCGGCATTTCAATGAAGGTTACCTTTGAATTAACATACACGACCCATAAAACCAAAATCTTAATATAAAGAAAGAAAATAGAATACGATGCCCTGGATATCAAGTGCAAGAGCATCTAAGATTTAACCCTTCGGTGATCATTACAAGCATAGCTTGTGTCTTTGAATACTTTGAATGTTGTGGCGATATTTGAAATTGTGAAGTTTCTCACAGATCGCTTGGTTCATCATCATGATTAATGCATTGCTAAAAAAATGATTAATTTTCAATTCTCATTATTTTTTATCCATCCATAAACGTGTTCAAGCTTCTCGGACTTCTTTAACCAAGGGATTGAAAAAATATCATTCTAAGAATAAAATCCTATAAGCATGTGTGTGTTTCTGATTGCAACTAGCCACTCTTTTATTAGCTTCTTTTTCTTTTTCAGTTTTTACCTTGAGATTTCATCTCATTAATTTTTGATTTTGTCAGAATTTGAAAAATCACACATGAAGCCAAGGTATAAAATAGATGGATCTTTTCTACCTTATTAGATACTCAACCTCAAAGCTACAGTAGAGTGCCCTCGAGGTTTTTTTTACTCGTCATTTTTCACTTATCTCAGGATTTCATGTTATTATTTATTTGACTTTATCGGGATTTGAAAATCACTGATGAAGCCAATGTACATAACACATAGAGCATTGCTTCCTCAACATTATAGCTTTAGCGGAGTGCCCCTGAGATGTTTTTTAGCTACTAGTTACAATCTATGTATTTTTATTGTGGTATAGAAGACTATTATTAGAATTTTAATTTCAAGCAACTCATCCGACTTAAACTTGCCTAGATCATATATTTATGAATTTCAAAGATTTTTTTCATCATCGATCATCATTCAATGTGTAGTAATCTTGCTTTTCTGACCTGATTAGCCTGGGAGACAAATCACATTTCATTATTTTCATAACACTCAATTGATCTTTATCAAAATCAATGCCACATCATGCAATTAATATCCAAAAACCTACAAGAGTAATATGAGATATAAATATATATTCATGGTTTCAAGGTCATTGTATGCTAAGCAAAAAATGCATTTTTCATTGAAATAAAAATCTGCAAATATAACATATGCCCTTACAAAAAGATCCCTAATGCTCGCGGACAAAAGCAAAAGGGTTGGGTCTGAGTATGACTTTATAATTGCCCAAGAAGATCATCTAACGTCCATTTGTTAAGCATTGTTCCAAAAAGGCATGGGTGAATTCCAACCAAGCTTGCCTCATCTACTTCACAAAAATATTTCATTGTTCGAGTAGTTCATGTTGTAGGTGCTCGTCATATTCACCTGGCATCTCTTCGAGTCTCCCATTTTTTATGGCTGCCAATATCAACTCTCTATTCGTGAACATGTCTATAAAGTGCTCGGTGGCATGGTTTAACATACAATCATAGAAAAGACCATTTAAAGTCTCCACAAACATTTGGGTAATCTCATTCTCCAATAACGGCAGATGAACCTGGGAGGCCACATCTCACCATCTTTGTGCATACTGGCGAAAGCTTTCATTGGTCTTTTGCTTCATTCCTTGCAGTACGAGTCAGTTTGGGACCATATCAGTTACATGTTTATATTGCTCGAGAAAAGCCCTCGATAACTCTCTCTATGTCTTTATGCTGGCCCGACTTAGTTGTGTAAACCACCGGGTAACGGACCCTGTCAAGCTATCTTGGAAACAATGTATGAGTAATTTCTCATTGTTAAGGTATAAGGACATCTTCCTGCAATACATATTCAGATGGCTAAAGAGCAGGTAGTTCCATCGTACTTCTCAAAATCAGGTGTCTTGAATTTCGGAGGAACTATTAGATCTGTCACCAAGCTAAGGTCCCTAACGTTTATGCCATCGCGAATAAGGACTTCTTGTAGGGCCTTGATGATCCCTTCAAGCTTGTCACAATGATCTTTCTAATTTCTTGTCTGCCTTAATTTTATCAGCTATTTCGTCAAGGTTTGGAACTTTGATGTCTTGGTCTTTACCTCGACCTGCCCCGAACTCCACCGGAGTATTGGTCGAGGTTCATGGGAGATGAATCTGAAACTTTCCTTTGAGCAATTCACGATTTACTTCTTGATGAGGTATTGTCACATCTATGTTTTTAATTGCCTTAACTGTATCGGGATTCTTGTAGCCCAGTATGGTCGCTATCTGGAGTACAATATTTCCCTGAGAATTGGTGATTTATTCCTTTAGGTATTTCTCGATCTTTTTGTGCTAATCTTGAGCGCCCTTCAAGCTGACTTCTACTGTTTCTATTCTATTTTTCATGTCCCTTTTCTAAGTTTGATAACGGGTATTGTACTTGTGTATAACACCCCGATTTTTGGCTTAGATGTTTAAAGGTTGGTTAGAAGGTCCGGTGGACCGGTATTAGAGTTTCGGGTCAATTTCGAGATTTAATTGGTTTAAATATTTTTTAAGGTAACAAAATTGAGGAAAAATATGCTAAAATCATTATTAATTATTTTAAGGATAATGGTGAAATCAATTTTTGAAAATAAGATTTGGACCAAAATGCAAGTTTTGAAAACTGCGTTTAAGGTGACTAAAATGAAAAGGGTCAAATTCTTAGAATCTTTAAGGAGCTATTTTACCAAGTTTTTTTCTGATGATTTCTCCCTTAATTAAAGATATTTTAGCATGTGTTTTAAAGTTAATTAAAAAGGATTTTAGTTAGGAAGTTAGTTAAGCTCTTTAAAGAAAATTCACGTAACTTTTCTCTCAACTTTTTCTCTCCATTCTCTCCCCAGCCAAACACTCAAATTTTCATCAAAATCCAGAGGTGAGAAGTCTTTTAACTTGTATTTATGATTTGTGATTGATTTATTAACATTGTTTTTACAAAATCTCATCTAAACCTTATGTTTTCTTAGCTTTTATCAAACCAATTGAGGGAGAAATCTCACAATAGGGGTAAGGTCCCTGATCTCCTCTATTGTATGGTTCTTTACTGAAATTCCCAAGTATTTGATCCTTGATTTATTGATTGCAAACTGGTTTTAATGATTTATCAATGTTTGATTGAGTTACTTGGGTAATATTGATGAAATAAGGTAATATTCGAAGTGGATCTGATTTCCAGTGTTTAAAGATTGATTTAATACATATTTTGGATGTATTATGATGTTGATAAGTTGTTTTTATCAATAGAATCCCAAAACTCTTGGATCTCTAATTGTTTAGGTTGTTAGATTTGAGTTTTTGTGGTGATAATAGAGTTTAATCTTTGCTGGAAGTAAACAGATGTTGTGAAATGATTTTTGGACGTTAATTGATGTTGATTGATGGGATGAATCATTTTTTTATGGCTAGGTTAAGTTTCGTAAACGTTTGATGATGATTTCAGTTTGTTTCAGATGGTTTCTTAGTGGGCAACCTGAGAGTTGCGGTGTTTTGCTTTGAGGTAGTGGTTTGAATGCATAATGATGCATTTATCCTTTGGTTTTATGTGTTTAAAACAAGGGATAATCAAGGCGATGAAGCTTGACATTATTTTTTTGTTTGCCGGGAGCCTGTATCTCGTTGGCCAGGAAAGCGAAGCGTGTCGGTGAATGGAAACTGGTTTTAAATGCTTTACAAAGGTTTGTAAAGGTTGTTGGGAGTTTAAGTTAAGCGTGAGACACTTACCTAAGCTCGAAAGTAAGTTTCCCTTATTTTGCTCTTGAATATCGGTTTGGATATGAGCATGTTGTTTTCAAGTTTTGGTAATAAACATGGTATGATTTACTTAATTGAAATGCATGATTTTGAGTACATATGCAAGGGATAATAAATGCTATTGAGCATTGGTTTTCATTCCTATTAGGAATGGTGTTATTGTTTTGGCAATAAGATTTGCATATGTGGTGTTTTGCATAATGCATTGTAAAACAGTAAGTAAATGGTTTTGTAAATGATATATTGGCTATGTGACAAGGTGAGAAAGCAATCAGATATAGTTGGCATTCCATAGGATTAAAAATGCACTATAAAATATGAACAAAATCGATCGTGGCCATGGGTCCTTGAGGTATGGCAGTTTAACATGGTCATGGACTGTTGGGAACCTCATTGGGGCATGCGGTTTAACTAGGCAACCCAATTTGATGGCGATCTTGCGGTTTAACTAGGCAAGGTCGAAACTCTTACGGTTTAACTAGGCAAGGTTGGAAATCTCATGGTTTAACTGGACGAGGGAGTTAAATCTTGTGGTTTAACTAGGCATGGTATGAGAGATATGTGTATCCGATATGTATAGGATAGAGGTAGTACATTCGGCTCACTATAAATGCCAATATATGTGAAAGTTCATGTGTTGAACCTATTTTATAATGCTTTGGGATTTAAGCATGGTTTGTTTATAATGCTTTGGGGTTTAAGCATGGAATGTATATGATGTTGCATAAAGGTTGTTATGCTTTGATTCGGATAGAATCATGGAAAATGTTTTGGTTGTAAGCATGCTTTTGGAAAACAAGCATATGTTTTTCAAATGGTTTTAATGCGTCAATGTTTTATGAGCATCCTCACTAAGCAAGTGTTCTTACGCTCTCTTTTTCCTAATGATGCAGAGCATTAATGTTCGGGGCAGCAAAAGCAAGGCCTGAAGGGATCCAAGTGATAAACTACTTTTGAGTATGAACTCAGTTATGTTTCTGGTTAATAAGGCAATGTGTTCGTCATGGTTTTTGGGAGTTGTAATTCTGTTTCCTTATGGATTTTAAGTATGTTTCTATGCTGGTTTTTGAGGATGGGTTGATATTGCTAAGTTTGATGTTAGCCCTTGCTTATAGTTATGAATGATTGGTTGCTTAGGTATGCATCTAGAGCTTCCTTGTTGATTGCCATGTTGTGATGGTTTGAGCAAGTTTATTATGCTGTGTGGGTTATATTGTTATAATGCTTATGCTGAGTTTTGCCTATTTGTGCATTTTGGTATGTTATGAATGAGTGGTTTAGGGGCATTCTTCTAGAGTGATCTTTTGGAAACACGAGTTTGCTTTAGGAGATTTAATCTAAGCATAGATGTGTGTTTATATATTTATGGTTGTTTGCATGCATGTGCGCAAGTTGCTAGGACCCAAACGCATCTAGAGTCGAGTGAAAAATCAGCTAAACTTGAAACTATAGGCCCAGGATTACCGATATGCAGGGGACCATATTGGTGCGGCTAGGCAATTTTGGGCACGGGATTTGGTATGGGTGTAGGCATTTCGATACACTTTATTGCTACTGGAATCTCACCTTTTTGGAACGAGCCCGCGTACCGAAACGCTGGAGATTTTATCTTTTAGAGTCAGAGAGTTGAGGAATAAGAAAATTCCATTGGTCAAAGTTCTTTGGAGGAACCACAAAGTGGAAGAGGCAACCTGGGAAACCGAGGAGAAAATGAGGAAGCAGTACCTGAAACTATTTAAATCATGTACGTTTTAAAATTTGAGGACGAATTTTCTTAAGAGGGGGAGAATTGTAATACCCCAAAATTTTCTAAATGGAATACATGATGGATCATGGAAGAAAGTATTACATTTTGGTCGAAAAGGGAAACTAAGTCCCAGATTCAGTGGACCTTATGAAATTATCAAAAGAGTTGGACTAGTGGCTTATCAACTGGCCTTACCTCCAGAGATGAGCAAGATTCATGATGTATTTCATGTATCTATGTTGCGAAGGTATTGATCGGATCCCTCGCATGTTATCACTCCAGAAGAGATTGAGTTGCAACCTGATTTAACATATGAAGAAGAACCAGTGGAGATTTTATCTTTTGGAGTCAAAGAGTTGAGGAATAAGAAAATTCCATTGGTCAAAGTTCTTTGGAGGAACCACAAAGTGGAAGAGGCAACCTGGGAAACCGAGGAGAAAATGAGGAAGCAGTACCTGAAACTATTTAAATCGGGTACGTTTAAAATTCGAGGGCGAATTTTCTTAAGAGGGGGAGAATTGTAATACCCCGAAGTTTTCTAAGTGGTTCAAGAATCATTTAGTACTAAGTTAAGAGCTTAAAAGCTAACTTAGTGACTAAAATTAAAAAAATATAAAAGTTAGGATTCCTTTAATTATGGACTCTAGGAAAGGAATTTCTGAGAATTAAGAGTACCATGCGATAGAGAGCAAGCAAAATAGGGTACTTGTGAAGTTTGGTTGAAATCCGATGACAAAAGAATAGGTTTCTGATGAAATAATTTTATTATATAGATAAGTAGTACCGGTTACACGAAGTTGATCTGCATAACTAGATTTCTGGTAATGTATTTATATGGAAACCCATTTTTATCAAATAATTAGGGGGATAATTTGGATATGGAGATACTTGATTCGAATAAAAATGCAGTACAAGATATCGAATTTAGATCGAACTGCAAAGTTAAGCGTGCTCAGGTCATAGGATGGGTGACCTTTTGGGAAGGTCTCATGTTAGTAATTGAGAATGATAAAAAGGAATCAGTTCGAGTTAATATTACTCGTATGGATATCAGATGAAAGATTATCAAAAGAATTTTATCCGATAAAGATTTCGGGTAAATTATCGGTATATTGGATCGAGTCAAAATTTCAAGATTTTGATTTTTAAAAATTATGGAATATTTTTTATGTCAAAAATATTTATTTATGGAGATTAAAATTATGAGAATTTCAGATTTTACCCGATAGTTTGGAAAATGGAAATCGTATAAGTGATTATCGGCTAATCGGATCGAATTGGAATTTTAAAGACAGTTCTATAAATCGTGGAAAATTTATAAAATATTATTTTATGAATATTTTAATGTTTCTAGTTGGATTTCAACTAGGCTTGGTTACAATTTTACAAGATGGCAATTTTGAAAATAAGAATATAGTTGGAGGGTTAGTTGGACCTAGAAATTAAATGAATTTAATATTCATTTAATTGAAATACATGTGGCAATATAAGATAAAATATGAACAAAAAATGTTCATCTTTCTCCTATAATTTCGAAACCAAGAAAAAAATAAGGGGAAAACACACAAAAATTTCCATGGCAATTTTGAAGGCTTTAAGGTTAGAATCAAGGTATGTTGCTTCGGGAAAAATTAATCTATGCTTCATGCTCTTTCTTTTGATAGTAATTTTGCATGGTGATATGAAGAATTGCTTATGATATTGATGAGAGATAATTTAGGGTTTCAAGTTCTATGATGAGATTGAAGTTTGATTTAAGCAAATCAAGTGTTATGGGGTAGAAATCAAGCTTAGAATTAGATTAATTTCATGTTTGAAGACATAAACCCTAACCCTAGAATTTGGTGTTTTGTTTAGGGTTTTGAAATTAATGATGAATATGGAAGAATTATGATACTATAAGCTTGATTTTGATGTTAGAAGGGAAATATACTCAATTAGTTTCTAAGTGATTATTTTGGAATATTTTGAAAATTAGGGGAAATATTGTGAAAATATTTCTAGTGATGAAATTGAAGAGATTATGAAATTACAAGCTTACTTATGGCATGAGGACCAAAATGAAATCCTTGAGAAGTTTATACACCAATTCGACAATTAGGGAGAATTTGGGGTTTCTAAGTATAAATTTTTGGAAATGAAGATTTTATGTTGGAATAATTATTTTGAGCATGTTAGAATTTTGTTTGAATGAAAAACAACATTGGAAAAGTTTAGTGGCTAATTCGGTCAAGGGCCAAAATAAAAGGAAAAAATTGAGAAAAATGGTAAAGGTGTTGGATTGAAAATTTAGTACAAGTTTGTCAACTTTTGTATGGAATTAGTGACTAAAATGTCACTTTAGCAAAAGTTAGTGGATTGAAGGATATTGAGTAAAAGTAAGTGGAAAATATTAGAATTATGGAGAAATTGTGATTTGGGCTTGAATAAATTGCAAAAGTTGCAAAATGGTCATTAGGGACCAAATTGGACTTTTCGGCTTCTAAAGGAGAAAAAGGAAAATTTTTGAAATTTTTTTATATTCGAATAATTATGTTAGTATTTTATAGTTAAGTAGTGTTAGATTTAAAGAAAAATCTAACATGTATATTATATATGTTCGATGGGTAATTTTTGCAGCAACCGATCAGGACAAGGAAACTCAAGAAAAAATGGGGCAAGGAAAAAGTAGTGGATTAACTTAGTGAGGCCAGTATTTTGCATAGCCTAGGTGAGTGCATTATATGCATAATAGCCCAGGTGAGTGCATTATATGCATACACGACATGTTATAAATAGGACGACTTGCAATGAGTCGACCTTGATATTAATGAAAAATGTGTATTGATTAAATTGTGTAAATGGCAAGAAAATTATCTGGCAAATGGAATACATGGACATGGCATGATGATTTATCTAAGATAAATCAGATTTTAGATTTTTGGGTATGAACTGTCGATTATCAAATTATGGATGATAGTATTGTGAATTGGATATTGAATTATGGATTGAATATGGAATATGCAAATATTATGTTGTTAAGCCCGAGTACTATTGTGAAAGTCTTGGTATAGCTGGATATCCATAGATTCCTAGCAGCTGCATCAAAGAACTATGGTGTTAAAAGTAAAGTAGGCACTACGGTGCTGAAGGTATGAGGAGCAAAGGGCGTCCTCGAGTACGTACTCATCTTGTTCGCTACGACGATGCTGACGCTAAAGCGTCGAAGACACTACGGTGTCATGATGACTCGCGTACTATAGCATCACATGAAATTGTACTTTGGGAAATAAACCAGGAAATGCTTTTAAGCAAGTAAATAGGCCAGTATGTCAATTATATTAATTACTAGTAATGTAAGATTGATATTATGACTCTGAACATACGTACATGCAAGCATGATTCACTGAAATAAGTTAGTTTCTCATTTACTATGATAAATTATGAAATGCTATACATTACATAAACATGGTATGCCATTTTTACAGGGATTGTGATATTCCTGAACTGGGTTTATATTGTTATACTTATAATTTTTACAAAGATTATGATATTTATGATAAATGTTCATAGTGTTACAAGTTTGCCTCACTAAGTTATACTTAGCGTGTGATTCGTATTACACGTAGGTTGATTAGGTTGATCGGGCTAATATTACCAAAGGAGGAGTTACACTTTTGGAATCAAGTTACCGATTAAAAGCAACAATATGTACATTTACATCCTAGACTAGTTGGGCATGTACTCGTATTTTGAATATGCAATCGTTTTATACTAATGGACTTATAAGTTAGTTCACTTATTTTCATTGGGCCTGTAATATAACTATCATGGAGGAATTGGTATGATTTTGAACTCATAGCAATAGGATATGATGTAAATATTATGTAATTTGTACTAATCGGGTAGAAAATTTTAAATTAAGAAAATGGTCAAAGTAGCACGCATAGTTTATACCCTGATTTTTATTTTCAAGCTAATAACTATTTTAAATATTTATTTAATCAATTCAGGGTTAAAATTGGGTGTTAATAGATAGGTTTATAATTCAATGAAACCCGAAAAAAAGATGTTTTGCTAAACTTGTTTAAAAAAATTTACAAGTTAGGAAATCAGTCAAATATTTTAATAACATCTTCAATGTGTATTTAATTATTAAATATATGTTTAGGGTGTTACATTTATTGGCATCAGAGCAAAGGTTTAGCCGATTCTAGAGGTTAAACCGAGTCAAATGTGATTTGTTTAAAGTGTACATACCCCTAGGATGATATGTTATTGGTGTATTGCTTATATAACTTGATGTGGCTCTTTACTAATATGATTCTAAAAATGTTGTAATAGACAATGTCGGACACTGAGGGATCACATCATGCGACAGGTCACCAGGGCTCGAAAGAGGCCCAAAGCGGTAGTAATGAGGTGCAACATGTTCCACCTCCAGCTCCAGCTGAGACACCTGCAGAGTAGGAAGCTCCAACTCAATTATACGGAGCATTAGTGCAAGCATTAGAGGCAATAGTTAATAGGCCGCAGGTATCTGCACCTGTACCAGTTCCTGCCCCTGCACCTGTAAAGGCATCGACTACTAAAGAACTTAAGAAGTTAGGTGCACCTGAGTTCAATGGAGAAGGTGGTTAGATGGCTTCATACTTGTGGTTAAATGATGTCAAGGTTATGCTGGACCAGTTAAGTTGTTCTGATGTTGAAAAGCTAGAGGGAGTTGTATCTCTTCTAAGGGAACATGCTCGTATATGGTGGTCAAACGCCATAGAACTGGTACTTGCTGAACAAATAACTTGGACATTTTTCTAGGAAGTATTTAATGCTAAATATATTGGTGATCAATTTAAGAGAGAAATGCTTCAGCAGTTTCTGGATCTCAAGCAAGGCAATCATTCAGTTTATGAATATGAGTTGGAGTTTAATCGATTAAGTCGATATGCAGCGGATTTAATGCTGACTGAAAAATCTCACTACGAATGGTTTATTGAAGGGCTTCATCCGAGACCCAAGGAAATACTGTTAGGCATGAACTTGACAGAGTATCAAGATACAATTAATAGAGCAAAGGCTATGGAAAGGGCCTATCTAGAGCGAGTCAGAGCTCAACCCTCTCAATCAACTAAAAGACCTGGAGAATCATTTGTATCAGCACAGTCTAAGCGAGGTAGAGGTTCTCGCCAACAAAGTAAGACTGGAACTAGATCCACACGCAGGAATCCTTTTCCTAAAAGAGCCCAAACATCCCAGATGTCTACTGTAGGCTCGAAGAAATCAGCAAAAGCTTCCAAAACAAAATGTGAGCATTGTGGAAAAATACATGGAGGGGTTTGTTTGAGTATTACAGGAGCCTGTCCGCGTGTGGTCAGATGGGACACTTTGCTAGAGAATGTCTGTGAGGACAGATAGAGAACCCTATCCAATCAGAACGATCTGCAGTAGCTCCACCTAGAGGTCGTGGTCGTGGTGGAATGGGACAAGCTAGAACATTAAACCAAGCTGGATCAGAGGCGGCATCAACATGGGAATTTCGAACCCTAGCACGAGTATATAATATGCGCACGGATGAGGACAAGCATGATCTGGATATCATAGTAGGTAATTTTTGACTTTTTGGTGAACCTGTGTTTGTTTTAGTTGATCCTGGTTCTACACATTCATATATTAGCTCTAAGCTAGTTGCTAAAAGAAGAATTCTTATGGAGATTATTAGTAGTGTTGTGATTGCCAGTAATTTGCTTGGTCATAGTGCTAGAGTGACTCGGATAAGTAAGGCATGTCCTTTAGTGATTTAAGGGATTGAATTTCCAGCAAATTTAATGGAGCTACCATTCTATGAATTTGAGATTATCTTGGGAATAGATTGTCTATCTGCATACGATGCAGATGTTAAATGTAAAAAGAAGCAATTAGTACTTCAGGGACCGGATGGTTCTGAAGTAGTTGTAGTGGGAGAAAGAAATGATTGCCTAAATTCAGTAATCTCTGCAGCAATGGCTCAGAGGATGCTAAATAATGGGTGTGAGGCGTATTTAGTTAATGTGGTGAATACGCAAGCTGCAAATAAGAAATTGGAAGATATACCAGCTGTGTGAGAATTTCCAAAAGTATTTTTGGATGAATTGCCAGGATTACCTCCAGATAGAGAGGTACAATTTGGAATAGATGTGTATCCTGGAACAGAGCCGGTATAAATGGCACCCTATAGGATGGCGCCAACAGAATTAAGGGAGCTAAAAGCTCAATTGCAGGAGTTATTAGATCGAGGCTATATTCGACCAAGTGTGTCACCATGGGGAGCCCCAGTGCTATTCATAAAGAAAAATGATGGATCTTTACGATTTTGTATAGATTATCGACAACTGAATAAGGTGACAATAAAGAATAAGTATCCTTTTCCAAGGATTGAAGATCTATTTGATCAACTTAGAGGAGCTGTTGTGTTTTCAAAGATCGATCTTCGATCATGTTATTATCAGCTAAAAGTTAAGAAAGAAGATATACCAAAGACGGCATTCAAGACTCGTTATGGACATTATGAGTTTTTGGTAATGCCGTTTGGTCTCACAAATGCCCCTGTCGCATTTATGGATTTGATGAATAAGGTGTTCCAACCCTATCTGGGCCAGTTTGTAGTGGTGTTTATAGTTGATATTTTGGTATACTCTAAGACTGAAGATGATCACGATTGACATCTCCGAGTGGTATTACAGACATTAAAAGATAAACAACTTTATGCAAAGTTTTCCAATTGTGAATCCTGGCTATCCGATGTAACTTTTCTCAGACATGTCGTATCCGCTGATGGAATTAGAGTGGATCCCAAGAAGATACAAGCTATTCTTGAATGAGAAGCACCAAAGAATGTCTCAGAATTTAGAAGTTTCTTGGGATGAGCTAGATACTATAGACGTTTTGTTCAAAACTTCTCTATCATTTCTATGCCACTTACCCAGCTGTTAAGGAAGGGTGTTTCTTTTGTATGGACAGAGAAATGTCAAGAGAGTTTTGAAAGATTAAAGAAAGTTTTGACAGAGGCACCAGTATTAATTCAACCAGAGCCGGGAAAAAAGTATATTCTGTATAGTGATGCATCCCATAATGGTTTGGATTGTGTATTAATGCAAGAGGGACGCGTTGTATCTTATGCATCGCGACAAATCAAAACTCATGAAAAGAATTACCCGACTCATGACTTAGAGATGGCAGCAGTGATATTTGCGCTGAAAATTTGGAGATGTTATTTATATGGTGAAAAGTGTCATATCTACACTGATCACAAAAGTTCGAAGTATTTGATGACACAACGAGATTTGAATTTAAGACAACGGAGATGGGTTGAGTTTTTGAAAGATTATGATGTGGTTATTGATTATCACCTTGGGAAGGCTAATGTAGTAGCAGATGCTCTTAGCCGGAATACGTTTTTTGTTCTAAGGGTAATGAATGCACAACTATCTTTAGGACAAGATGGTTCATTAGCAGCAGAGTTTCAACTTAAGATGACTTTCCTGAATCGGATCAAAGATTTACAGCTTTCGGATGAAGAATGCCTTGAAAAGAGAAGACAAGCTGAATCTGGGGAAGAACAAGATTATGAAATCAAGTCTGATGGTTGTTTATACTATCAAGGAAAAGTTTGTATTCCTGACAATGGTGAACTGAAGAGAGAGATTTTAACAGAAGCTCATTATTTCCCATTAACTATGCACCCAAGGAGTAATAAGATGTATCAAGATTTGAGAACCCGCTATTGGTGGCTGGGAATGAAAAGAGCAATCTCGAAGTTTGTAGCAAAATGTCTGACATGTCAACAAGTTAAGGCAGAGCATCAAGTACCTTCTGGATTGTTACAACCTATATTCATTCCTTAGTGGAAATGGGAAAAAGTGACTATGGATTTTGTAACAGGGCTACCAGTTATGCCCAGTAAAAAGGATTCAATATGGGTCATAGTGGATCGTTTATCAAAGTCCGTGCATTTTATTCCACTTCGTGTAGATTATTCAATGGATAAGTATGCAGAATTGTATATCAGAGAAACAGTACAACTTCATGGTGTTCCAGCATCGATTGTATCGGATAGAGACATGAGGTTTACCTCGAGATTTTGGGGAGCATTACATGAAGCTTTGGGTCCTAAATTAAATTTTAGTACTACTTTCCATCCACAGACGGACGGACAGTCAGAACGAACGATCCAGATCGTAGAAGATATGTTGAGAGCTTGCATTACTGAGTTCTCAGGATCATGGGAAAAGTTAAGCGTGCTCGGGTCATAGGATATGCAGATACTTGATTCGAATAGGCAATTTTGGTACGACTAGGCAATTTTGGGTAGGGTATTTTGGTACGGGTATAGGCATTTTGTTACGCTTTATTGCTACTGGAATCTCACTTTTTTGGAATGAGCCCGCGTATCGAAACACTGGATGACCGTATCGGTACGGTGTTTAAGAAATTAAATGG
This sequence comes from Hibiscus mutabilis, assembly GCA_019671005.1. Lineage (NCBI taxonomy): Eukaryota > Viridiplantae > Streptophyta > Magnoliopsida > Malvales > Malvaceae > Hibiscus > Hibiscus mutabilis. The sequence continues at coordinate 38,361,692 of CM033723.1, forward strand.
GATTTTTGTATTCGAAGTGGCGTACCAGTACGGTGCTTGGTGTACCGAAATGAGTTGCAATACCGTATCGATACAAGCCTTATTTTATCTATACGGGGGCAGTTATTTCTGTTAATGTCATGGAAAGGTAATTTTGGTTTCTTTTGTTTTAGTCCCTGGATCTGGTTTTATCAATTGAATGAGAATGGTTGATCGTTTTGAGCTGATTTTTGACATGTAAGCATGAAATATATTTTATTAAAGGTTGGTAGCTTAAAATTGGGAAAAGTCCCTGTATATTGTTGAAATTGCAATTTAGTCTCTAAATTGTGTTAGTGTCCAATTGGATATTGTTTCGATACCCGATTGAGATGAGTTCTCACCTGTGAATAGTATGTACATGTAGGAAAGTAATCATGCATCCAGGCAAGATGAAAGAAAAAAATGGCTTCGTTTTAGGTTTCATCTTCCCGGTTTACTTCGGTAAATCTAATGTAGCTTGCTCGGTTCGGTCTTGCGACTAGGTCGAGTCAAGGGGGTTACATTGTGTGTAATCTTGCCAACTGCGATTGGACTTCTCGTAGTTAACTTGTTTGTTTATTTTATTTATTGTTAGTTATTATGTGATGCAAATGTAAGAATACAAATGCAAATGCAAATGATGCAAGATCGGTGATATTTCAAAATATAAGTTCACTTCATAGATCAAAAGGCTCGAGTACACATCTTTCTTATTAAAAAAAAGAAGAAAAGGCTCTTCTATTTTGATTTCTCTCCTCCCTTGATGCGCTTCGGTGTTGGTTGATCGAACTTCTTAACTGGCGTACCTCTCTCTGAACCTGGTCAAAGAACTGGCTCACCTACTAGTTGATAATTCGTATATTTGCATGTTTTTATTATATAATTCCCTATGTTTTAGCACACTAATCTATTTCCAAGTCCTTGTTTTGGTTTATATTTGATTTTCCAAATGTTTAAGTGGCTAATGAACATTCTATTCATAAAAAGAGGTTACTAGCACGTATTTTACACATTGGAAATTATCCTACGAACAAGGGTTGTGAACATTCAGAATTCAGTACAGAAATACGAATATCTGAGTGCGAACGCACCAATAAAGGCTATGCGGACATATACGGAAGTAGAGTTGCGGACCAGTATAAGCGTACTCTTACTAAGTGTGAACACCTAAGGCAAAAATTGGAATACGAGCAGAAATTCTACAGACGTTGATATAGAAAAATGCAAACAAGAGGATTGTGGATGAATAGAATACAATGATGATCTCAACCGTGAACCTTTGAACGCGAATGATAGCTGCTAACATTGGTTTACGAACACTGACATGTTCAGAAATACGAATGCTAAAACATGAAGGAATTACATGAACGCTTAACATTGACGTGTAAGCTATGCAAACGCTGGAAGTAGACACACACGAGGAATCTTATGTTGTCGTAATTGCTTGGAAAAGAACAAATCCTACCTTAATTAGACTTTAACTATATATTAAATTACATTTAATGTAGGATTAGGGTTTGTACTTAATTATAACTCATTCCCTTACTTGATGTATAATTCCTTACCTATAAATAAGATCATAGGGGAAGAGAGAAGGGACAACCGAAAAACCCTAGAAACCCTCTTTGCTTTCATCTACTCTATGAGTAACTAAACCCTTAGTTCTAGTCAAGTTTGTTTCTAGGTTTTCAATACATTTATTAGTGAGACTTCTTGTTCTTAAATATTCTTCATAATTAAAGGTATTTTATATCTTTCGGGCTCATTCAATTGTGTGTGTTGGATTATACACGCACAATCAACCAATCATGGATTATTAATACAAGCGGTAAGAAAACCTGGACTATGGTTTTTGATGGTATGAAATCGTATATTTAACTTGTGTGGATTATCACTTTTTAAATATATGTGCTTTGGTCTCTTAATCACTTAATGCTATTTGATAGGTTTTATCTAGAGTGGACTATCAAAGGATTTAACCTAGATAGTAAGTGTTAATCAACTTATGGACTATTAGGTTGTTAGCTAATTAAAAGAAGAGAACTCTTAGGTTATTTGTGGATTATCATCTAACTTAAGAACCAAGCTACTTGAGTAATTATGCAGGTTATCTTTTGAATTCTGTGATCTAATAGATTGAATTGAAACACCGCGAACGACTTGGCTAGACATAACCAAACCATTTGCACAACCCTTACTTATTATTAATTTCTTGATCTCTTCACAAACAAATAAACAAACCCTTACTTAGTTAGTAGAACTTACACCTTCTGACCCCTCTATGTGGGTTTGACCCTGCTTACCACACTTCAAATCCATAGAACGTACGTAGGTAATTATTCTTGGTAGATTCGACACCCATCAAAAATTGGCGTCGTTGCCGGGGAGTGGTGCCAAAGAGGTTAAGTTAATTTAGCTTATTTTATTTAGTTCATGTTTATTTTATTTTTATTTTTTGCTTTATGCTCTGATATTCCAAGAGTGCAAATACAGGTTTATTATTTGATCCGAAAATCGAACGTACTTTGCGAAGACTAAAGCGAAAAAAAAAGAAAGGCAGACAATCAATGGACACTACTGACGGTGTCTGCGAACAAACCCAAGCAAATGCCCAACTATAAGAATACCCTGCATGTAACGCCCTGGTTTTTGGCCTAGGAGGTTCCCAATTGGTTTAGACGGCCCGTTGGATCAGATTAGAGGATTCATGTTAGTTTCGGGATTTAAATTGGATTGAATATTTTCGGAAGGGTTAAAAATATGGAAAAATTATCTAAAATCATTATTTATTATATAAATGATTTTGGTGGAATCAGTTTTACAAAAAGGGGTCTCGAAAGTGGACATTTTAGTTAGTGACCAAAATACAAAGTTTTAAAACTGTTTTAGTGACTGTTTTGCAAGAGGATCAAAACTTTGAATCTTTAAGGAGCTATTTGCACATGGGTCTAATATCAAGCTTTTTCCCTTAATTAACTATTTTAAATGAATTTAAAATAGAATAAAAGGCTTGGGGAAATAATTGTATAATTAAAATCTTTAAAACAAACTTTACGTAGCTAACTTTTCACAAAAAGATTTTCTTTCCAATTCTCTCCAGCCAAACACCTTTTCTCTCTTATTGTTTTGGCTTTGGCTTTGGAAATCACCTAATTAAGGGGAAAAGCTGCCATTAGAGGCGAGGTTCGTTATTATCCTCTAATACAGGGTTTTTTTATTGAAATTGCCAAGTTATTGATCCTTTACACATGTTTGTGCAATGTTTGGAGCATGTTTGAGTTGTCTTAGGAATGAAAAACCAACCAAATTATTCATTCTAGGCCCAGAGGTTTCAAAACCTGGCCCCTGGTTTCGAAACCTGTAGGCAAAATTGGGCTACGGTTGCGGTCTTTAGGGTGTTGTACCGATACGGATTTTAAGCTCTAGAGGCTTGGTTTCAAAACCTCTTGTAAAATTTGGCCCCGTATCGATATGAAAACCCATGTACCAACACCAAAGTCTGTTATTTTAGTTATAAGTTCAATTTAAGCTTTGAAATCTTGCGGTTTGCTTCCTGGTTGTTGTCTATACAATTGGATGAGTTTGGATGGTCGTTTTAAGCTAAAATTGATATATGGCTATGAAACCTGACTAATTGAGGACTGGTAAAACTAATTTTAAAGAAGTCCCTATGGTTTTGTAGATTTAGAATTTGGTCTCTAAATATTTGGATGTTCAATTAAGGGTGTTGTGGTGATTTAATTGCTATGAAATTTCACAAGCTTGCATGAAATGAATTTAATTGTGGATCGGTAAACATAATTTGTTAATTAGACCCTTAAATTTTTGGAAATTTTATTTTGGTCTTCGAAGTGCATGTTTGTGCAGTCAAATCCCATTTTTGAAACTGATTGCTTGAGTTGTCTTCCGCTATTGCATGTTCACCCTAGGACTTTAAATTTATGCATATAGAAGAGTTTAAAGAAAAAATGGAAGCATTCTATTAAAACCTTTTTGATTCATCTTGACGAACCTAATGTAGCTCTTTTGACTTGGTTTCTGCTAGACCGGGTTACATTTGTTGGTATCAGAGCCAGGTTACGAAAAGTGGGATGTTGTTGAGGTATTGTTTATGTGGTATGTGATAAGTGGGATGTTTTTATGGTTGATTGCATGATGATTGCTATGCACAGTGGTTGTTATCATGTACGGTGTTTGATTGCATGGCTTGTGATTGGTTTATGCCATGTTGGATTACATTTTGTGGACACATTGCCTTATTACTACATGTTGTAAATGGTTTTTATTTGGGTTGGAAAGTCTTGGAATCCTTGCTTGGAGCTATCTTGATTAAAAATTATTTTAGGTTATCATGCCTTACAAATATTTTTTATATAATGCCACCAAAGAGAGAATTAGGGTCAAGTACGACCGCTGTCGAAGTGCAAGGAGTTGAGGAGGATGTTGGATCTTGTGAAGAGTTTTTGTCTCCTCTACCTAGTCCACCTGAGAAAGAAGCGTGTGTTACCCGTTTTAGCTAGAGTAGGGTATGTTAGCTTGTTGCCTTTGGAACAAGCTATAGTTGAAGTTTTTTGAGTAGCTGTGGATGGGATGCATGTAACTACATCTATACTTATGAGAGTTACATGTTCAGAACCTCTAAAGAAAGGTCAGGAAAGGTTGAGAAATGTTAAGATCAGTGGGTTGGCAATTGTGGTGTCTAAGGCCAAAACTGTGAGATGAGAGCTGAACCAAGGAATATATGATCGTGTTGGAAGCTTTGGTTCTCACAAGAGAGTTGCTATAACTGATGTTGGGAAATGTCGGGGTAAGAGACACCGTGGGAGGAGGCATCGGCCCAATATTCAACGTGTTGAAGTTGTGGGTTGTGAGGCTGTGTGAGGCGTGATTGCCTAAAGTTAACTAGGGAAGGATAGACGGATGTACATGTATTTGTTGATGCTTGTTGAAGATGTAGTTCAGGAGATCACTCAAGCTGTGATTATCCGTTTATGGTCAGAGGTGTGCGGGCTCTTACATCTGTTGTGGCACTATTGAGAGGTCGTGGTTATTATCAGCATGGTGATAAGGGTTAGTGAATCGAGACACATGGCATTGTTGACTAGTCTAGTTATGGAAGTTTCGTAAGGGTGTGTACACATCGCGAGGGATGTAAGGACATCAATGTGATTGTAGGTATTTTTGTGTTGGAATCCTTATTGTTTCCCTGGGTAGATTCTGGTTCTATGCATTCTTGCATCTTAGGTGAGCATGTAAAGTTGTTTGATATGCATGTTGAAATCCTTAATGTGGTGTTTGAGTAACTAGTTTTGGATAAAACGGGAGTGGTATAAAAGTTGTACCGAGATGTTCCTTGATGGTTTAAGACCATAGGGTTGCCGAGAATTTGACAAAGTTGTCATTTTATGGGTTTGATAAGGTGTTGTGTAAAGATTGGTTATTCAGGTATAGGGACATTGCAAGCTTTGAAATCGAACCAAGCAGTGAGTGTTGAGGTTAGTGGGGTAAGGTTAAACATTTGTTAAGGATATGCTATTCAATTGTTGGAATTGATGGCTAGTAAGAACTTGATGATGTCGACACGTTGTTTCTTTAGGTAAGAGTGGGGTAAGGTTTGACATAAGATGTTGGAGTTTTAACCGCCTTTAGAAAACATGTTGCAAATGGGAATCTTAATTTTGGTAGTTTGATTTAGAAAATGGCTGAGTGGCTTGTTTGTTGTTGTCCTGGTTACGTCGTATGATGGTTTTTTGTTGTATGGAATCGTGCTTTGGGTAGGAGGTTTATGCTAGAAATATTAGAGTTCTTATGTTGGTGGTTATTTGTGTCAAAAAGTGGTTTGAATTGAGTTGTTGAGTTCTCTGAGGATTTGTGATGTCCATGGTTTCTTGTAAGGTGTCGCTAGAGTAGCCTGCAAAATTGCTAGTGGTTGTGAGGTTAGATTGTCAGTGAGTTATACCATCATAGCTAACGGGGCTTGTTTGTAAGTTGTTGACGAACGCCGGGAAATGCATGAGATAGGTTGTGTCTTTGAATAAGGATGGTAGGAAGAATGATGCTTTGGAAGTTTTAGTCCTAGAACATTCGTGTGGTTGTAAGCGGTAGTAGGTGGTTTGAGCTGATGGTTAGTAAAAGTCTATAAATGTTGTTAAGTTGGAGAATATTTTTGTAAACCTTCAAACTAGATAGGTGGATTTTCTCAGGTAGTTAGGTTTGAAGTAGACAAGTGGGTAGGAATGTCAGTTCTGGAAATGTTATCAGTACGTGTGGATGATTGATCATACATAATGCATAAGCATTTAATGTATATACTTATGTATGTCAGTTCATGCATGTATGTGGCATGATATTAGTGGTTTTGCATTCATATACATAGGCATCATTGGGAGCATATAAGTAATCATACATGCATGTGTTCACACTTACATATGAGTTTCTGGGAATTAGTGTGGTGATGGTATATGTTGGTTTGTTGGGATGTTAGTTTGTATAAGGTTCTCTAGGTTTTTACTAGTTTGAAGATTGTATTTTATAGAATCAACGGGTGAAGAGGGTTGTTGTAGTCGTAGTTTGGGTTGTATGATAGTGGTTACTAGGTTATAGGTGAATGTAGTTGTTAAGGGCTTAAGAGATTTACTAGGTTATATGTTGGTTTGTAGTCGTAGTTTGGGTTGTATGATAGTGGGTTGTATGATAGTGGTTGTCGTTATGTAAGGAGTGGAGCAGTAAGAAGTAATTGTAGCTGAATGGTCGAAAGAATGAGGATCGATGGTTGGGAACAACCTTGGTAGGAAAAACGGTGGTCGGGTAAGGTGGAGCAACCTTTGATAATGTGTTGGTGTTGCATGTTAAGGATATGGTAAAGGAGAGATCACCGAATTTTCTTTTTAATGATAATGGTGTTTAAGCTTCAAGGGTTGGATAGTTGTACTGAAAAATGTCGAGTTGAGGCATACTATTCTAACTGAAGTCCATTCAAGTTTCATTATCCTACACCCGAGTAGTACAAAGATGTTTTGATGGTTGGAAAAAAAGTACTATTGGGATAATTTGACCATTGACTACCATCTGGGCAAAGCTAATGTTGTGGATAATACTTTGAGTAAAAAGGTTGTTGTGGAGTTGAGAGCCATGTTTGCGAGGTTGAGTGTAACTCGTGATGGAGGATTGTTGGCAGAGTTGCAAGTGAAACTGTCACTATCGCAGTTGATTAAGGAAAAGCAAATGTATGACGAGGCGTTGTTTCCGCATGTCAAGGATATTATGGATGGAAATCCTACGATTTTCACTTTAATAGTGATGAGGTCTTGTGCTTTAAAGATAAGATTGTGGTGCCTAGTGACGAGGAGTTGAGACAGATGATTTTGACTGAGGCACATGCTTGTCCTTTTGCTATGCATCCTGGTAGTACTAAAATGTATCAGGTTTGAGGAATGAGTACTATTGGGGGGTTTGAAAAATGACGTAGCTGATTTTGTTTCTAGATGTATGGTATGTCAGCGTGTGAAAGCTGAGCATCAGTTTTCTTCTGGGTTGTTGCAACAGTTGAAAATCCCAGAGTGGAAGTGGGAGAGAATCACCATAGATTTTGTGTCGGGATTGCCTTTTACACTGACTAAAAAGGATTCTATTTGGGTGATTGCTGATCGTTTTACTAAGTGTGCACATTTTCTGCCAGTGTATACGACACATTCTTTGGATATGTTAGTAGATTCGTATGTTGCTGAAATGTGAGATTACACGGGGTACCTGTTGCGTGTAATAAGTGCTACGCAAATGTGCAAGTATACACGTCGCAAGTAATAAAGTGATACGAGTATCGAGTATCGTCTCCACAGGGATTGGTTTGGGCCACTTTGCTTAAGTTACTGCACTGTGAAAAGTAAAAACACAATTGAAAATAGGAGTTCTAATTAGCAAGTAAACTAAGAGCAATAAACTAAAAGAATAGATGAAATCAAAAGAGAGAATGGGTCAGGTTATCATGAGTTGAGGTGTGATAGCCGATTGGATCGTCTTGGTAAAAGAGTGCAAGGGCAACTCAGTTGCCGTGGCAACTTGCACAGCGAGGTTGCCTTGGCAACTAATCGATGGTTGCCTGGGCAACTAGCTGGGAAACTACTTGGGCGTCTGGGCAGCAACTTCAAGGTTCGGCAGAGCGTTCTTCAATGGTTTCTTCTTATCCCTAAGTCGAAACTCTAGCTACTTGTGCATGCCTTGATAAAACATCCCTACGTGAATCAAGGGTGAACAACAACCAATCTTGCGCTCCTCTTAGCCGTTGAAATCCTTAACTTATTCCTAAGCTGGATTAATCTTCACCATCAATAGATTGAATAAAGACCATACTCATTCGTTTCTTGAATCTAACTCTCCCGATATTAGATAAATAGATGAAGTTACGAGATCCTCTCCCAATTCACTCGCAAACAAGAATAAAAACCAAGAATGAGTAAACCTTGAATTGAAAGTGCAAACTCTTATTACCTAAACAAAATCCAATTGTTTCTCACAACAGCAAAACACAATAACCCCAACCAATCAAGTTAGTTCATGGTTGGGTTCAAAAGATATACAAAGAATAATCCCCAAACCATGAATCTAATGGAAGCAAAGAAGAAGAAGAAGAAATCGAACTCTCTCCCCCTTGCTCTCTTGTCGAAATTTCTTTCTTCTTGCCCTATGGGGTTGTCGAAATTTTCCCTCCTCTTGCTCTCCCTCAAGTTGACGATATGGCCTCTTATTTATAGGGCTAGGTCAAAGTCCTTCTTTGAGGAGGAAGTTAAGTTGGAATTAAATTATCTTTAAAGAATATAATTATTTATTATAATTATATTCCTACTAGAACTTCTCCTATCTTCTTGGAATTTAATTCTTCTTTAATCTCTTCATGGAAATCAAATTCCTTTGGGATTTAGCTTTGCTCCACGTCATCTCGGGCTTGTCTAGTCATCAATTTTGACTACCATATCACCTTATTCTTTGTCGACAATTGCCCTGGCAACTGGCTCGGCGTCTCCTTCATGCATTACCCTGGCAACTAGCTCGGCATCTCCTTCATGCATTGCCCTGGCAACTGGTTCTAGCCCTGTTTAGGCAAGTGATTCTGCATACACACAAAAACACACCAAAGCAGCATCTTTTTCCACAAAAATCACCAAGTTATGTAATCAAGCTCAATGGTGGAAAGAAACATGAATTAATGCATGAATGACTAATTATGCAACTAATATGAGCTTAAGTCTAACAATAATATGAGTAAAAAGGGTAATAAAAATAGTACTTTTGAACACTTATCACACCCCCAAACTCGAACTATTGCTTGTCCTCAAGCAATGCAAACTAACAATTACCTGCCAAGACTTTAATCATCAAAGACATGCTTCAAACTTGAATTCAAACCTCGGAACCGTGGCACAATGTATGATCACCTTTTAATTTTTCGGATAGCACAAAAATTACCCGGAACAAAACTATAATGCTCGTGACAATATGTGTACGTAGTTGTGTACAAGTTGATTTTCAAGATTCTATGTGAACAATAGGCTTTTATCAATTTAAGTACTGAGGCATTTTTTTTATTTTCACTAGAGCCAATTTCGGGCACCTCTAGCAAAGTAAGCAATTTCTCATTTTATTTTAGTCGACTAGAGCCAAATTCGGGCACCTCTAGCGATTCTTTAATGTGCATTAACTACTAGAGCCAGTTTCGGGCACCTCTAGCAAGAAAGTGCATTTACTACTAGAGCCAGTTTCGGGCACCTCTAGCAAGAATTCAACTTTTAATTTTCAATCTTAAATTTACCCAAATTTTAAGCAACCTAAGTTCACTAAGTCTCTTTCAATCAACAAGCCACAACCGTGTAAACAAATTCAGCATCATAGTAAAATTCTAAGTTCTTTTCATGCAATCCTAAAATTAAAGGTTCTTTCAATTAAGTGTAGTGGCAAAAATTCATCATTGGATATTCAACAAGCCTTAAGCAATTAAATCCAATTAAAGGAATGGCAAGTAACATATGCAACCTATATGTGATTGCTAAAAATGAATGCAACTAAACATGAAGCTAACTAGAAATCAACACCCCCCAAACTCGAGAGAAGCATTGTCCTCAATGCATGTAAGAGTGAAACAAAATTTAAAAGAAACTAAATGAAATTAGTTAGTCGGAGAGGTTGTCACCTCGAGTGATAAGTTTCCGTCGTGCCGTTTGCTTGATTCATTTTTCAATCGGTGGTTGATTGCTGGTACCGCGTGAATAGTATTACTTTGATTTGATCCATGTTTGCCGATGCAGGTTCACTTGCATGGGCATCAGTAGTTGCCGAAGCCATTGTTGTTGCCTGGGCATCGCCAGTTTCTGTTGTGGTTGCTGTGGCAAGTAGTCGGCAATGAATTTCCTTAGCATGGTGGTTGTGAGTCTTGTTGTGGAAAAGAAAACCTGGAAACTAAAGATAATGAAGAAAAGTAAAATCTCTCCTAAAAAATCCAAAAATAAATAAAGAGAGAAAAAAAAATAACCGAAAATAATAGAAAGAAAAAAAATAGTTCGAAAAAAAAAGAAAAAGGAAAAAGAAAAAGAAAATATCGAAAGGAGAGCATGCTCATGCATCTCCTAAGGTGTCAACTTCTTTGTTTCATTCTACATGGGAACCGTTGTAGTGCTTCAATCTCTGTCCGTTAACTTTGAATTCATGTTCGTCGGTAATGGACTTGATTATCACAGTACCATGGGAGAATGGTTTGACAACTTCGAATGGTCCCGACCATCTTGATTTTAGTTTTCCCGGGAAAAGTTTTAGCCGAGAATTGAATAAGAGAACTAGTTGCCCTGGAATGAATTGCCGCGGCAATAGTTTCTTATCCTGTCATTGCTTTGTTTTCTCCTTGTAGATTCGTGCATTGTTATAGGTGAGTGCACAGAATTGTTCTATCTCGTTGAGGTTCAACAAACGCTTTTGCTCAGCACTTTCCCAATTCATATTCACGATCTTGATTGCCCAATATGCCTTGTGTTCGATTTCCACTGGTAGATGGCATGTTTTGCCATAGACAAGTCGGAAGGGGGACATACCTAAGGGTGTTTTGATTGCAGTGCGATATGCCCAAAGTGTGTCATCTAGTCTTACTGACCAATCCTTCCTAGAGGGGTTTACAACTTTCTCGAGTATACCCTTCAATTCCCGGTTGGAAATTTCCGCTTGCCCATTGGTTTGTGGGTGATATTGCCCGTCCTATGGCAACGAAAAACTCTTGGGCATCTTTGTACAGTGTTGGCCAATACAAACCGGTTTGCAAAACTTTGGCCGTGGTACGAGTTCCTCCAAAATGTACTACATAGGGTGAAGAATGGCATTACCGGAGTATATTCTGCTGCTCTTCTTCAGGGACACATCGGCATATAACCTGATCAGGGTATTTCCGAGGTATATGCGGCCGTGGCGACTACTCCCAAGATTACCGAGTCATGTGCGTCTAGAGTTGCCGAGGCATACGCGTCCATGGTTGCCGAGGCGTGCGCGTCAAGAGCTGTTGCGGCGTCGAGGGTTGTCGAGGCATGCGCATCTATGGTTGCCGAGGCATCAAGGGTTGCTGCGGTATCGATGGTTGCCGAGGCGTGCATGTCAAGAGCTGCTGCGGTGTCGAGGGTTGCTGAGGCATGCGCATCCATGGTTTCTGAGGCGTGCTCGTCTGGAGTTGTCGAGGCGTGCGCGTCAAGAGCTGATGCGGAGTCGAGGGTTGTCGAGGCGTGCTCGTCTGGAGTTGCCGAGGCGTGCGCGTCAAGAGCTGCTGCGGCGTCGAGGGTTGTCGAGGCAAGCTTTTCCTTTAGGGTTTCAAATGCTTGGGTGCAAGAATCATCAAAAAGGAAGACTTTATCTTGGTGGGGGTAATCTCTCGATCACGTCTACCTTGGCTTTGTCTACTTCAATTCCCTTGGATGAAATCTTGTGGCCGAGCACCATTCCTTCATCTACCATAAGATGGCACTTCTCCCAATTAAGGACTAAATCGGTTTCTTCACATCTTGCCAACACATTCTCTAAATTGTCGAGGCAACTATTGAAGTCACTACCAAAAATGGAAAAATCATCCATGAAGATCTCAAGGAAGTCTTCGACCATGTCTGAAAAGAGTGCCATCATGCATCTTCTAATGTTAGTGCATATCTGAGAACACTTAAGGGTGGTCGTTTTCGATACTTCTTATAGTCCATCCGCACCCTCCATCGGGTGACAATATTGCCCAAAAAGAGTTTGGGCAATGTGCTTGCCACTACTCCCTTTTGCGTTATCATGGTGGAGGTGTCTTTCTTCTTTGTTCGCTTGTAGTCCATGTATACTCTCCACCTTGCTACTATTCCTGAAGGCACAAATATATTAATAGGCAAAATTATATCCATTCTCAACCATTCAATTACCTCATTCTAGTCGAATTCTATCATGGTTGGATGTAGCCTTTGTTGTCGTGGCAATTGTTGCTCAAGCCAATTGTCGTGGCAATCAGTTGCCAAAATTTGCTGTAAGTCAAGGGAAGAACCAATTTTCTGAAAAGCTTTACGAATCCAAACACCGTTTTCTTTTGGCCTCTCAAACATCTCCATCAGTAGAGATTTTGATGGCTTCAAATCTACCAACATCGGTTCCTCAAGACATACCTGCAAAGGACGAGGTAAGTTTTTAAAGAATTCGAAAGGTTCAACCATTACCTGCTCATATTCCATTGGCAATGTATTATCATCTCGTTGATCTTGCATGTGGTCGTGTAATTGCCGTGGCAATTGTAGGTGAGAGCAATCTATAGATTCTTGCTTCAACATCAACGTTGTAACCTTATGGGTATCAGGTTCCTCAGAATTTGCTGTAGTATTGTTGTTCTCAGCTTCACCGAGTGTTGTCGCGGCATTGCTCTGTTCAGGCTCCTCAATCATTGCCGAGGCAATTTGTTGTTTAGGCTCATCATGTGTTGGGCAATCTCTCTCATTGGCATCCTCTTGACTTTGAGGTTCTAGTTGTTCCCCACACATCGGAGAGCTTTCTTTGCATTGCTCCTTATCCTTTTTCCTTGGGACGTCAGTATCCCTAGGAATGAATTGTTGGTGCATGTTATCCATGACATATGTGGATCTCCCCAATTAATCTTCTGAATCCCCTAAGGTTGCATCCCACTGAGCTATCCTCGTATCCATAGATTTTGATAGCTCTCGAATCTCTTCAATTGATCCGTCAAGTCTAGCCAAAGAAGCTAGTAACGCTTCCTCCAAGGAATTGGAATGCTCTTGAAAAGGACTACATTGCCATGGCATATCTTTTGTTGCGGCGAAATTGTTATGGTAAAAAAAATTGAGCTTTTTGACCATACCATGAAGAATTTTGCTGCTGATTCTCTTTATGGTCCTTCATGTAGTTATATGCACCGAAAATGTGAGGGCAATTTTCAAACACATGATGTTCTCCACACATAGCACAAGATTTTTCCACGGTATAGGCTCTTTGGGCTTTTCTCGGTTGGTATAGGTAATCATCAAAGGGTGCAAGAAACTCTTGATTGGATTGATTCATATCTTCCAACATCATCTCTCGAATAGATCGGCTTTTATTTCCCGACATGTTGATGTCCCATAACTTGTAGTGCACCTAATTTTTTTTTGATAAAACAAACAAAAAGAAAAGTTAGTAAAACTAAGAGAAAAAAATGCAATAACAAAAACAACTAACACCAATTGCCAATCCACGGCAACGGCGCCAAAAACTTGTTGCGTGTAACAAGTGCTACGCAAATGTGCAAGTATACACGTCGCAAGTAATAAAGTGATACGAGTATCGAGTATCGTCTCCACAGGGATTGGTTTGGGCCACTTTGCTTAAGTTCTTGACTTTGTGAAAAGTAAAAACACAATTGATAATAGGAGTTCTAATTAACGAGTAAACTAAGAGCAATAAACTAAAAGAATAGATGAAATCAGAAGAGAGAATGGGTCAGGTTATCATGAGTTGAGGTGTGATAGCCGATTGGATCGTCTTGGTAAAAGAGTGCAAGGGCAACTCAGTTGCCGTGGCAACTTGCACAGCGGGGTTGCCTTGGCAACTAATCGATGGTTGCCTGGGCGACTAGCTGGGCAACTACTTGGGCGTCTGGGCAGCAACTTCAAGGTTTGGCAGAGCGTTCTTCAATGGTTTCTTCTTATCTCTAAGTCGAAACTCTAGCTACTTGTGCATGCCTTGATAATAGATCCCTGCGTGAATCAAGGGTGAACAACAACCAATCTTGCGCTCCTCTTAGCCGTTGAAATCCTTAACTTATTCCTAAGCTGGATTAATCTTCACCATCAATAGATTGAATAAAGACCATACTCATTCGTTTCTTGAATCTAACTCTCCCGATATTAGATAAATAGATGAAGTTACGAGATCCTCTCCCAATTCACTCGCAAACAAGAATAAGAACCTAGAATGAGTAAACCTTGAATTGAAAGTGCAAACTCTTATTACCTAAACAAAATCCAATTGTTTCTCACAACAACAAAACACAATAACCCCAACCAATCAAGTTAGTTCATGGTTGGGTTCAAAAGATATACAAAGAATAATCCCCAAACCATGAATCTAATGGAAGCAAAGAAGAAGAAGAAGAAATCGAACTCTCTCCCCTTGCTCTCTTGTCAAAATTTCTCTCTTCTTGCCCTATAGGGTTGTCGAAATTTTCCCTCTTCTTGCTCTCCCTCAAGTTGACGATATGGCCTCTTATTTATAGGGCTAGGTCAAAGTCCTTCTTTGAGGAGGAAGTTAAGTTGGAATTAAATTATCTTTAAAGAATATAATTCTTTATTATAATTATATTTCTACTAGAACTTCTCCTATCTTCTTGGAATTTAATTCTTCTTTAATCTCTTCATGGAAATCAAATTCCTTTGGGATTTAGCTTTGCTCCACGTCATCTTGGGCTTGTCTAGTCATCAATTTTGACTACCATATCACCTTATTCTTTGTCAACAATTTCCCTGGCAACTGGCTCGGCGTCTTCTTCATGCATTGCCCTGGCAACTAGCTCGGCATCTCCTTCATGCATTGCCCTGGCAACTGGTTCTAGCCCTGTTTAGGCAAGTGATTCTGCATACACACAAAAACACACCAAAGCAGTATCTTTTTCCACAAAAATCACCAAGTTATGTAATCAAGCTCAATGGTGGAAAGAAACATGAATTAATGCATGAATGACTAATTATGCAACTAATATGAGCTTAAGTCTAACAATAATATGAGTAAAAAGGGTAATAAAAATAGTACTTTTGAACACTTATCAGTACCTAAGTTGATTGTTTTGAATAAAGATCCGCAGTTTACAGCAAGGTTTTGGGGATGTTTGCATCGAGCTTTGGGTACTCGTTTGAGTTTCAGTACATCGTATCATCTTTAGACGGATGGCCAGTCTGAGCGTGTGATTCAGATTTTGGAAGATATGTTGAGCTGTTGTATCATTGAGTTCCAAGGAACTTGGGAAAGGCAGTTGCCTTTGGTTGAGTTCACGTACAACAATAGTTATCAAGCAAGTATAAAGATGGCACTGTATGAAGCCTTGTATGGTAGGAGGTGTCGTACACCCCTGTGTTGGGCTGAGGCTGGGGAAAAATATATTTCCATACCTAATGTGTTGAAAGACATGGATAAGAAAGTAAAAATGATTTGTGACCGTTTAAAAGAGGCCTCGGGTAGGCAAAAATCCTATGCGGATTTGAAGCGTAAAGAGGTTTAGTACGCTGTTGGTGAGAAAATTTTCTTGAAAGTCTCACATTGGAAGAAAGTGATGCGCATTGGGCGTAAAGGGAAGTTGAGCCCGAGGTTTATTGGACCGTATGAGGTGCGGGAACGCATTGGTCATGTGGCTTATCAGTTGAGGTTGCCTCGTAAGTTGGAGAAGATTCATGATGTGTTTCATGTGTCCATATTGCGGAGGTATCACTCAGATTCGTCGTATGTTATGCTAGTTGAGGATGTTGAGTTGCGACCGAATTTGTCTTTTGATGAGAAGCCAGTGGAGATCCTTGACTCCAGTACTAAAGTTCTTCGTTGCAAAACGATAGAACTTGTTAAGGTGTTGTGGGGACATCGCGGTGTTGAGGAGGCCACGTGAGAAAGTAAGGCGGATATGGTTGCTCAGTTTCTGCACCTGTTTTCATTAGGTAAATTTCGAGAACGAAATTTCTTAAAGGGCAGAGTTGTAACGCCCTAGTTTTGGGCCTAGGAGGTTCCTAATTGGTTTAGACGGTTCGTTGGATCGGATTAGAGGTTAGGTTCGTTCTTTTCCTCTAATACAAGGTTCTTTATTGAAATTCCCAAGTTATTGATCTTTTACACATGTTTTCTAACTTGATTTGATGATTTAATTGCGAAAAATTGATTAAATTGTGGTTTAATTGATTTAATTGAAGGATTTTCGTATAGGTTCTGTTTTGCTGGGTTCTTGATTTATTTTAATCATAATTTTGATGTTGAATAATGTTAATGAATGAGTTTTAACATTGGAATCCCAAATTTTCTAGGTTGCTAGTTATGTGTTTTTGAGGAGTTGTGGTGGTTAATTCAATGCCAGAGATATAAGGATGTTATATATGTGTTTTTAGATGTTGATTGATGTTAATTGATGTATTGAAACGTTAGGTTGTGGCTGGGTTGAGTTTGGAAGGGGTTTGTTGTTAGTTTTGGGTTTTGTGGAGGGAAATTGGATAAAGGATGATGAGGTTTAGTGTTTTTGTGATGTTGATTGCATCTTGATGCAACGTACCTCTGTTTTGTGTGGATAAAAGCAGGGGAAGTTGGTCTTCAAGCTTGAACGTTGGTTTCGAAAGGTTTGGAGGCGCGGTTGTCTCATCGACAAGCGAGGCTTTGTGAGCCGGTGAGTGGAAATGTATTTTCAACTTTGCAAAGGTTTGAAAGTTGTGTTGGGAGTTTAGATTGAGCTTAAAACGCTGGTCTAAGCTCAAAAGTAAGTAAATGATGAATTTTCTCTCGAACTCGGTTTGGCTAATAGTTTGATGCACTTGTTTTACATGATTTAATTACCCATTGTATATGCATGTTTTGAGCATGGTTTAATGATGGAATTTGGTTACAAAATGATGTTGATGCATTTGAAAGTAATGCATGTTTTGTTGATGTTTACGAAAATTGGTTAATGCAAGGTTTATTGCATTGGTTAAATGATTTTGATGATGCATATGAAAATAGAGAGTTCTTGATGTTAAAATGAATTATATTGGCAAGTGATGTTATGAAAAAGGTTTTTAAATGAAATCAGATATATTCGGTCGGCCATAGGTTTGATAGTGCACTATAAAAAGGCGCCTTGGATGTCGAGGGGTTTATACGGCGTACAGAATACTCCATCCAAGTACCCTAACGGTCGAGGGGCTTATGCGACCGAAGACTCCCGTTAGTGGATTAAACATCGTACTGATGAGTGGTATTGAGGGGTTTATGTGTACCGAATACTCCATCATGGGTGTCACAATGGTGGAGGGGTTTATGTGTACCGAATACTCCCTTGTGTGAGCCTTGTGTTACCAGTAGATTGTTTGTTAAGTGTTGAGGGAACACTTGTTGAATTCGTGTATCCGATGTTGTGTTTTGGTAAAAGAGAACTTGGTAAAGGATCACTTGGAAGCCAATATAACTGTTTATGTATCATGAGATGGATTATGTTGTTTAATGTGGTTTAAACATGTTTTACTCTTTAAGCCTTGCATTGGTAGTATGCATGGGAAAGCTTAAATTGAGGGTAGTAAATGGGACTTTGCTATTTAATCCATGATACACGTTGTATATGGTTTAATATGTTGTTTTGGAAATGTTAAGTGCATGGTTTTGATAAGGCATGATGTTGTGATGTTGATTTGAAAGGTGTTTTAAAAGTGGTTTTCAAAAAGGATTGTTTAATGGTTTGAAATGCATTAAAGTGGTTGGTTTTTAGAGCGCTCCTCACTAAGCATTACGTGCTTACGCTCTCTTTTTCCATCAATGCAGATAAGCAAAGCTTAGGAGGCAGCAAGCAAGCAATGGGAGATCCAAGAGATTTGATTTAACTCAAGTATGGTTTTGAAATATATTGTAATAATAAAGGCAATGTGGTCATATGGTTTTGGGAGGGTTGTATGCTTGACTCCCTGGTTTGTAATAGTCTAAATTCTTGTTTTGGACTTGTATGAAGCTTTATATGCTTGAAATGAGGGGTTTGGGGCAAGAATTACATGTTGGGCAGAAAGTATGCCCATAGGTGAATGCATGATTCTTCTTTGTGTACTTGTGTGCCTAGCATGTTTGAATATTGTGGAAATTATGTGTATGTTGATGTATGATGTTTGTGCAATGTTTGGAGCATGTTTGAGTTATCTTAGGAATGAAAAACCAGCCAAAATATTCATTCCAGGCCCAGAGGTTTCGAAACCTGGCCCAAGGTTTCAAAACCTGTAGGCAAAATTGGGCTATGGGTTGCGGTACGCAGAATGCTGTACTTGTATGGGTTTTAAGCTTAGGAGGCCTGGTTTCGAAACCTGTAGGGATGGTTTCAAAACCTCTTGTAAAATTTGGCCCCGTACCGATACGAAAACTCGTGTACCGACACCATTATGTTATTATAGTTATAAGTTCAATTTAAGCTTTGAAATCTTGCGGTTTGGTCTATGGTTGTTGTGTATGCAATTGGATGAGTTGGATGGTTGTTTTAACCTGAAATTTGACATGTGGCTATGAAACCTGACTAATTGAGGATTTGTAAAACTAATTTTAAGGAAGCCCCTATGGTTTTATAGATTTATAATTTGGTCCCTAAATGTTTGGATGTTCAATTGAGGGTGTTGTGGTGGTCTAATTGCTATAAAATTTCGCAAGCTTGCATTAAATGAATTTAATTATGGATCGGTAAACTTAATTTGCTAATTTGTGGGAATTACATTTTGGTCCTCAAGTGCATGTTCGTGCAGTCGAATCCTAATTTTGAAACTGATTGCTTGAGTTGTCTTCCGCTATTGCGTGTTCACCCTATGACTTTAATTTGATGCATCTAGAAGAGTTTAAAGAAAAAAAATGGACGCTTTCTATTAAAACATTTTTGGTTCATCTCAGTGAACCTAATGTATCTCTTTTAACTCAATTTTGGCCATACCGGGTTTAGGGGTTACACTGTGAACCTTCCATGCGAACAACCACATGTTCACGAGATGGCTGAACAAACTCTACGCTAACTAGCTTCCCATGAGATTGCTCAACAACATTTGTGCATTAATTATCAAGACCTTGCGGTCCCCTTCGAACTTAAATCTGAACTAATTAATTTATTACCTACTTTTAGGGGACTCGAGAATGAAAATCAACACTAGCATCTTAAGGAATTCCATGTAGTATGCTCGAGCATGAAGCCGCACAACGTAACCATTGATCAGATTAAGCTATAAGCCTTCTCATTTTCACTTACGGATTATGCGAAAGACTGGTTATATTACATACCATCCAGATCGATGGTGACATAAACTGATCTGCAAGGAAATATGTGGAACACGTCAGCGGGATAATAAGACATTGCACGCATACTGAGAATGGCTCAAACAGCTTTGTGTGAGCTGTTCGCAATATTGGGTGTTTTAGCAATTACTCATCTAGTATTTTTATGAGGTTTTAACACCCATAGAGCGAAGAATGATGGACGTTGTAAGCGGAAGAGCCATAGTGAACAAAACCCTCACCCAAGCCAAGGAGCTAATCAAAATCATGGTCGCGAACTCTCAAAAATTTGGCCCACTACAAGTTACCGTCTCTTGACGTGTGAACGAGGTAAACGTCTCTTCCTTTAAGGATAAGATTACAAAATTGACCTCTCTTGTAGAACGATTAGCTAAAGGTAATACACAAACAACGAGGGTATCTGGAATTTGCACAAGCCTTGAACATAAAACAGATGCTTGCCCAACACTCCAAGAAGGTAACACAGAGAATGCGAACGCCATTGGAGGATCATTCAGCCAAAATAAGTACAACCCTACTCGAACACGTACAACCCAGACTGAAAGGATCATCCCAACCTACGCTACAGGAACGGACATCCGCAAGAAGCATACCACTAAGCCCAATCGTCCGTACTTACGAAGCCTCCCTTAGAGGATATCGTGTACAAGCTCGCGCACAACCTCAAGAAATTTTAGCAAGAGACTAGGTCCAACATTAAAAACCTCAAGACTCACGTAAGTCAAATTTCCTCATCTATTTACCAGATTCTTAAACTATTATAAATCCTAAGCAAGATGTGAATGCTATTACTCTGCAAAGTGTAATGGATTTGTAGGGACCCACAAAGCCAACTGTGAATGGCGAACAGAAGGGAACGAGGGTAAAAAAACCCTTAGCATATGAGAAAAATACAAACGAAGATCTTACACACAATACTGATGGTGGACGAGAAAGTAAAAAAGCTAGCAAGCCATTTGCAAACGTCGAGAATGATAACCTGCCCAACGCAAACCTAAATAGACCAGTGCAAATGCAAGCAAACTATCGAAATTCTAGCTCTCACCCTTCTTTGACAAAGATGATAGCTTTACACTATCCGAACCTACGATGAAAGATGCCCCTGTAAAAAGCCTTGTGTCACCGACTGTGATTCAACCATTTTTTCACAACGGTTCGCACAGACAAAAAAGAAAGAACATGAGAGAGAAATCTTTGAAACCTTCTGCAAAGTTAAGGTAAACATTCCACTCATTGATGCGATCAAACAGGTCCCTCGATATGCAAGGTTTCTCAAAGGGCTATGTACAAACAAATGAAAGCTGACTGGAAACGAAATGGTACGCATAGGTGATGTGTCAGCAGTACTAAAATGTAAACTCCCACAAAAATGCAAGGACCCAGGTATGTTCACCATCCCTTACCAAATTGGTAGTGTAAAAATTGAAAAGGCCATGATAGACTTAGGAGCTTCCATTAATGTTATGCCAAA
The DNA here is from genome assembly GCA_019671005.1 of Hibiscus mutabilis. Taxonomy (NCBI): domain Eukaryota; kingdom Viridiplantae; phylum Streptophyta; class Magnoliopsida; order Malvales; family Malvaceae; genus Hibiscus; species Hibiscus mutabilis. Next base: position 38,382,675 of record CM033723.1, read on the forward strand.
TTCTATTTATTCTGCTAACAAAATGGGACCTCTTAAGCAAATAGGGGTGGTGATCCAACTAGCGATCAATCTAATGTGTATCCAAATAGATTACTTGAGGATGTTTTGGTGTAGGTTAATGGGCTAATCTTCCCCGCGGACTTTTATGTAATTAACATGGAGAAAAATGACCCTTCTAAAATAAACCTAATCCTGTTAGGGACACCTTTCATAAAAACATCAAAAACACACATCAACGTGTATCAAGGAATGCTAACGATGGAATTCGATGGCAAACTCATCAAATTCAACATTCATGATGCCATAAAGCATCCTAACAATGCTTCATCCTTGTTTATTTTAGATGCCATTGAAACCAATGTACAGAAAACACTTCAAGGTGAAGAGGATGAGGTTTTAGAAGAAATGGATGAGATCCAGGATCCATGTAAACAACAAGAGCAAGGTATGCCACTTTTATTGAATGATCATGTTGAACTATTGCCCTCTATCTTGCAGGCACCAAAACTCAAACTAAAAGGCCTACCGGACCACTTGAAGTATGCCTACCTTAGGGCGAATGAAACACTTCTAGTCATAATATCTAACAAGCTCAGTGAGGAGAAGAATAGCGGCTCGTTAGCATGCTCCAGGAACACAAGAAGGCGATAGGATGGACAATCGTGGGCATACAAGGGTTGAGTCCCTCACTTTGCATGCATCGCATCCTTCTCGAGGAATAAACCAAGCCTTCGCGCCAAGCTCAGCGAAGACTGAACCCTTTGATGGCGGACATAGTAAAGAAGGAAATTGTGAAGCTACTTAAGGCTAGAGTAATATATGCCGTCTCGGACAGCAATTGGGTGAGCCCCATCCATATGGTCCCTAAGAAAATTGGAATAACGGTAGTCGTGAACAAAGATGGAAAACGTGTCCCAACACAGATTCAAAACGGGTAGAGAGTTTGTATTGATTATCATAAACTCAACAAAGCAACAAAGAATGACCATTATCTGCTCCCATTCATAGACCAAATGCTAGAATGCCTCACGGGTATGTCTTATTTTTGTTGTTTGGATGGGTACTCAGGCTTTCATCAAATTCCCATCGCCCTTGAGGATCAAGACAAGACCATGTTCACATACCCATTTGGAACGTTCACATACTGATAGATGCCCTTCGAATTATGCAACGTACCGACTACTTTCCAAAGGTGTATAGTAAGTACTTTTTCTGATAAAGTGGAGAACATTATTGAGGTTTTCATGGATGACTTTACTGTCCATGGAAACTCATTCATTAAATGCTTAACAAACCTTGAAAAGATCCTAACAAGATGCATAGAAACCAACTTGGTGCTAAATTATGAAAAGTGCCATTTTATGGTAAACTAAGGAATTATCTTAGGGCACATAGTATCATCAAGAGGGATAGAAAATATAAAATTGATGTTATACTATCACTACCCTACCCCAAAAACGTGCGGGAAGTTCATTCTTTCCTTGGACATGTAGGTTTTTATAGACGCTTCATAAAGGACTTCTCAAAGATCGCCATACCCATTTGCAAGCTTCTACAAAAAGATGCAAACTTCTTCTTCGAAGAACCATGCAAGTTAGCATTTGACGTACTTAAGGAAGCACTAACGTCTGCACCAATCGTTCAGCCATCGAACTGGGACAATCTGTTTGAAATCATACGCTATGCAAGTGATCATACAGTTAGGGTTGTACTTAAATAAAGGATCAATAGGGCTTCGCACGTTATCCAGTATGCATCCAAGACACTACACACCGCTCAAGAAAACTATTCGACCACAGAAAAGAAGCTAGTCATCGTAATCTTTGCACTAGATAAATTTTGATCATATCTGCTTAGAGTACAAGTAGCGGCATACACGGACCATGTAGCCCTCAAATATCTATTCGAGAAAAAGAACTCTAAGCCAAGACTTATGTGAAAAGTGCTACTCCTTCAAGACTTTAACCTTAAGATTAAAGATAAACGAAAAGTTGAGAATCCAGTCGCATACCACCTCAGTCGCATTATCAGTACGGATAGACCTTGGCCAATAAAGGATGAGTTTCCCGATGGACATCTCTTCGTCATCACATAGAAACTAAAGGAATCACGTCTAGCCAAAAATGTTAAAGAAAGGCGATGCATGGGAGGCAACCCATGATTTAATTTTAAGTTTACAGTTTAACAATAATTTAATTTATTTTAGGAGATTTTATGTTCTTCTTTACTTGTTTTAGGAAATAGGGGATAGCACTCGTGGACGTAGCCATGCACCACAGACAGAGGAAAATCTACAGCAACAAAGGCTTTACGAACCAGGTCCTTGTAGGAAATGTTCGTAATCTCGCATTTGTATCATCAGATAGACGCTCCCAAAATATTCGCTTAAGTAATCTATCCGCATGACATACTGATGTGATGTATATGACTGAGATGGTCCGTACATGTCTCCTCGTAAACCATGATAGAATCCAAGGGTGAGAGAGGTAGCCTCGCTCTTCATACGAGAACCGTTCACAGCATCCATAATAGGACTCTACATCTAAACCATCCACACCTTACATAGCAACCTTGCGAAAGATGGAGTCATCTTCTCCTTTAAACTTTTAATTGTATATTTATGTTCGCATGCATATGAACATTTAGGACAATGTTTGATTTAAGTGTGGGGAAGGGTATTATGTGAATTCTAGATATAAGGTCTAATATGAGAATTTCATGCTTATTAATGACTTAGACTTGCTTTTGCATGAATTTTTTGTTTTGAAACAATATGCTAAAAAAATTTAAACTTGAGATCCTAAAGTAAAACTGAGACTGATATGGGTAGTAAAGTAGAATTGATGAATTTTTAGCCTTAAAAATCTTGTTTGATTAATTGATTTGATAGTCGGATGGATAGAAATGTACACAACATAAACCCTTTTTTGTGATACTTGAGCCTTAATAAGCATACATCTTTTATGCTTCATATTTTTCTTTCATTGAGTGTTTGTCAAGCATGATTAGTTTCTTCTAGAACTTGCATTGTTATACATGTTGAGGCCATACAGAATTGAACTACTTTAGATGATTAAGGCACTTAGTTATAAACCACGAGCCAAAAAGCCTACCCTGGTATAGTTGACCCTTAGAGAACCACTTTTGAGCCTAAGCCTTTTGTTTAGAAATTAACCACATCACAAGCCTAAATACTTTTTGTTGATTCCCCCAATTTGCACCCAAATTTGAGAACTATGTATCTTCATGAAAATAAAGAGAGATCAAGCAAAAAGAGAAAAAGAAAAGGGAGAAAAAAATGAAAAATAAAAAATTATTGTCTTGTTAAAAAATGAGAAGAGACAAGTTGTGCGAATAGAGATGAATATTTTTTCTCCTAAAGATTAATTATGCAAACGCTTGGTACGCAAGAAATAAAGTATAAAGTTTTTCAAATTCAAAGAGCCCAAAAGTCTTTCTCGCCATACCTGTCCTAAGCCCTGTTACTACCTGATCAAAGACCTTTTGATCTTGTGAATCGAACTGAACAATGGTTAAGATGTGATATATTTGTGAGCTTATGGTAAGATTATTTTACATGCTTTGACTTGAGTGTTGTTGTCCCTTAAACTCATTGAGCAAACAAGAGTGAATCCCATGCGAGTGTTTTGATTATGTTTCATCCTTAACTTCATGAAATTAATTGGATGACTATTTTCTTTTGCTAAATTGCAATCATGACTTATTATTATTCTTATCCTTTCTATTTACCGAATGGACCCTAGATTTTGAAGCTTTAATTTGCTTTAGGAAAAGCAAAAATCTTAGTGTGGAGGTATATGATAAGTCGTATATTCGCATGTTTTTTATAATTCCCTATTTTTTAGCACACTAATCTATCTCCAAGTCCTTATTTTGGTTCATATTTGTATTTTCTAGGTGTTTAAGTGGAACATTCTATGTATAAAAAGAGGATATTAGCACATATTTTAAACATTGGAAGTTATCCTGCAAATGAGGGCTGCGAACATTCAAAATTCAGTACGGAAATATGAATATCCGAGTGTGAACGCACAAATAAAGGTTATGCAGATAGATACGTAAGCAGATTTGTAGACCAATATAAGTGTACACTAACAAAGTACAGAACACTTGACACTGGAATGCGAGCAGAAGTCCTACAGACGTTGACGTGGACAAATGCAAACAAGAGGATCGCGAACAAATAGAATACAATGATAATCCCAACCGCGAACCTTTGAGCGCGAAACGACAGCTGCTAACCCTGGTTTGCAAACACTAACATGTTTAAAAATACGAACGCTAAAACGCGAAGAAACTACGCGAATGCTGGACACTGACGTGTAAGTTACGCGGACGCTGGAGGCTAACACTCACAAGGAATCCTATGCTGCCGTGATTGCTTGGAAAATAAGAAATCCTACATTAATTAGACTTTCACTTTATATTAAATTACATGTAATGTAGGATTAGGGTTTGTAATTTATTATAACTCCCTCCCCTACTTGATGTATAATTCTTTGCCTACAAATAAGATCATAGGGGAAGAGAGAAGGGACAGCCAAAAAACCTAGAAAATCGTTCTTGCTTCCATATACTCTATGAGTAGCTAAACCCTTAGTTCTAGTCAAGTTTGTTTCTAGGTTTTCAATACATTTATTAGTGAGACTTCTTGTTCTTAAATATTCTTCATAATTCAAGGTATTTTTATATCTTTTAGGCTCATTCAATTCTATGTGTTGGATTATACGTACACAAACAACCGATCATGGATTATTGATACAAGCGGTAAGAAAACCTGGACTATGGTTTTTGAAGGTATGAAATCGTATATTTAACTTGTATGGATTATCGTTTTTTGAATATATATGATTTGGTATCTTAATCACTTAATGCTATTTGATAGGTTTTATCTAAAGTAGACTATCAAAAGATTTAACCTAGATAATAAGTGTTAAACAACATATGGACTATCAGGTTGTTAGCTAATTAAAAGAAGAGAACTCTTAGGTTATTTGTGGATTATCATCTAACTTAAGAACCAAGCTACTTGAGTAATTATGCAGGTTATCTTTTGAAGTCTATGATCCAATAAATTGGATTGTAACACCGCGAACGACTTGGCTAGACATCACCAAACCATTCGCACAACCCTTACTTGTTATTACTTTCTTGATCACTTTGCAAACAATCAAACCCCATTTTTACTTTCCATTCGCACTAGTATTAGTTAGTATAACTTACACCTTTTGATTGTTATCTGTGGGTTTCACCCTTCTTACCACACTATAAGTCCATAGAACGTACGCTTGTATTTATTCTTGGTGGATTCAACACCCATCAATAGTATTGATCTATCGCTTTATCTAGGAAGTTTAGCAGTTGTTATCTGTCTTCCCCAGTCGGGAGGAACCTCTCCCTCAATTCTTCAACCCAGTTCTTCATCTCACAAGCCTTGGAGACTATCTTTTGAAGTTACCGATTCAAATGGTTAATGTACAATTGTCTACCCAAGTATGCAGCGTTAACGGCCCACTTAAAATTGGCCCATTGGATTTTTTTCATAGTCCTAATTATCGAGAATGGCACAGATATGGTCTTTGTGTGCTTGCAAATGTGCCTTCAAGTCTTCAAGACCGTAACGGAGTAGATCGACCTCATCACCCTTTATTTCTTCTTTCTTCAATTTCTCTTGGAGTTCTTGATTTCACTCACAATAATTTTTTAGGCTACTACGTGCTTCCAAGTATTGCCCCCAAGTGTTGTTTTTCTTCAGCTAGTCAGTATATCTTCTTTTTCTATTTCTCAACCTTTCATTGCCAAAGCTTCAACTCCTTCTTCATTTCATCGAACTATGCTTTTTTTTTCCTTTGGGGTTCTAGAGCCACTGGCTTATGCCCCTTAGGCCTTCAAGCGGTTGTTTTCTTGAGTCAGATATTGTACCTCTTTCAAGTGGAGCTTTTACTTTGTCAACAGGACCTTCACCTCTTTTTGGCAGCCCTCTCTTTGGTATTCTTCCGTGATGAGCTTGCCCTCGAGTTCAATGACTCTACCCCCACAATACCTTATTTTCTTTCTTGAAGTCTTGCTTGTAGATATCTAGCATAATCATAAGGATGTCAGATCGAGGGTTATCTGATTGACCCAAAAAGATTAAAACCCATATATTGTCGATCCTCTATTTTCTCTAACTTGCACACTTGGGTACTGCACTAGCAAATAGGGCCACCTTCATTCGGTATGTTTGTTTCCACTCACTATCCAACTTCATGACTTATTTCGTTGAACTGTCCTCCTTATAGGAGTACTCTTCTTCTTGTAGACCATGAGTAACGGGAATGAACTATCGAGATCCATGCTGGCGTTGTACCAACAAAGGCACATAACTAGTGGCTCCCCATAGGCTTATGAGAGGGACCCACTCTATCTTTCTACACTTGTATAGGATCAGCATCGGATACATCCATAGGGCTCTCCATGTCACATTATCGTCAAAAAGGTTTTGGAAGAATGCCACTCACTATTCTCGCTTTTTGTTTCGTTGCCATTATTTCTTAGTGGCTTCTTTGATCAAAATCAGGTATCTAGATGTCGGGTGTTTGCTCATCTTCTCATTATCCTAGAAATGGCTCCACAACCACAAGTAAAAAAATTGTGAACAGTCGTTGAAGCGACCTCTTTTATAGGTTCGACAATAGTTTAGGGACCTAAAGGTTTCAGCCTAGATCACTGGAACAGGATTCATGTTCTTCTAAGCTAGTAAGTCCACTAAGGTTATCTCCACATATCCCAAGACTTTAGGAAAGATCACTAACCCATGGATGTCCAAGGCGAGCAAATCGATGACTCTTTCATGCTCTACGCCCTTCATGATCTGGGCATAAATGAACTCCCAAGTGAAATAGGGACTCTTGTTCTTTTTTGCAAGATGAACATCTACCTTTTCATATATAGATCATCAAGCTTGGCAAATTTCTTTTGGTAATAATAATTTTCTCTTTTTAGTATATTTTATAGGGCTTTTCTAACTCTAGACATAGTTGGACCATGTACTCTTATATGGTGGGGGTCATATCTTCCTGATTGAAAATGAAACAACGATAGGCTAGGTCCTGGAACTCAACAACTGCTAGAATTATGGACCAGTCTATCTCTACTCTAAGTAGAAGGGCTATGTCTCCATACTTCTTAATGAGTATGGCTCAGTCTTGGGCTTCTAGGCTCTCCCAAACGGTAACCAGTCTTGACAGATGATTGTGAGGCAAACCCATATACACTTGTTTTGGTAGATCTAAGGTGGTTTCCTTTCGCACACTATCACCATGCTAGCGCTGGAGCTCCAAATACTCACTTCTGACATCAAAATTCGAACATGGGACCCAAAACTAGATGATGCAACATGAACACTCATGATCACTGACTGATTGGTGTTCCGGAATATCAACAGAATACAATGTGATGTATACTCTATAAGATAAAATTAAGGCAACAAAAGCATCAGTACATAATAATAATGAAATAAAATACAAGGAATAAGAAAAAACAATAAATGTAACAGCTCAAATTTAGGCATAGAAGTTAGCTAGGTAGGTTAGACAGTTTGGGTGAACCGAATTAGTCGGTTCGATCTAGTTTTAGGAATTAATTCGTAATAAATATGTTTAACATGAAATAAAATGTGGAAAAATGGTGGAAATATTTAATTATTACTTTAAGAGTTTTGGTAAATTCAATTTGATAAAATAAGGTTTGATTTACAGACATTTTGTCCTAGTGACTAAAATGTAAAGATTGAAAAGTGTTTTTGGTGACTAAATCGTAAAAGGGTCAAAACATAGAATCTTTAGAGAGCTATTAAGTCAATTGGTTTTATCAGACTTTTTCCTTAATTTGGATATTTTAAAATATTTTTAAAATAATTTAATAAAAGATATTAAAAGAGTTTCAATTGGTTTGTTTTAATTAGCTAAATCATTTTCTCACGTAACTACTTTTTCTCCCAATCTTTTCTTTCAAATTCTCAAAAGCCAAACTACCTTTTCTTTTCTAAAAATCTCAGGAATCAATCTTTTCAATCTTACTTTTGATTTCAATACTTGATTCCATTGTTCTACTTTGGATCTTCTACTTTGGATATTTTATCAAAATCAAGCCAATTGAGGAAGGAGTCTACCAATAGGGGTGATTTTCGTTTATCTCCTCTAATAAAAGGTTCTTTATTGAAATTCCTAAGTTCTTGATCCTTTGGAATCGATTCATGTTATGTTTTAAAGATTAAATCAAGATTTGATGATTTAATGTTAATTTTGTTTAGAAATTTATTGAGTTTGGTTATTGATCTGAATCATTTAAATCTTGATTGGTTTAGATCATGTTTAAAGTGTATTTTGATGATAGTTAATGGGATTTATAAAACAAAACCTGAAACTAGTTGAATTGTTAATTTTTTAGGTTGTGAATAGTTAGTTTATGAGGTGTTTGTGGTGCTATGTTGTTTTTGGAGATATAAGGTTGGGTTATGGATGTTTTTAGATGTTGTAAAGTTGATTGAAGCATTAGGTTATGGCTGGACTTTGTTTGGATTAGAATCAAAATGGTTTTCGGTTGTTTTTGGAAGGCTTATGGTGGTGTTTGGTGATGTGATGTTAAGGATTGAGATTGCTGGGACTTTAGATGCATAATGATGCATTAATCCTATGTTGTTATGTGAATAAAATAGGGGAGATCAATCCTACAGTGATTGACGAAGGTTTAGAGACGTCGAACGCGTAGTTTCATATTGGCAAGTGAAACTTTGTGTTGTTGATAAGTGAAAACGAGATTTACATCCTTGTAAAGGTTTGAAAGTGATTTTGGGAGTTTAGATTAAGCTTGAAACGTTTTTCTAATATTGAAAGTAAGTATTAGACGATTTCGCTCTTAATTTCGGTTTGTAAAGTTAATTTTCTCATGCCTATGTTTATGATTTGATACCAACTATTATATGTATGTTTAGAAATGGATTATGAAGCAAATGATCTTATATTGATGATATTTGAGCATGGTAAATAATTTATGAAAAGTATTTCGATGATATGAAATGCATGGTTTGTTGCACTGGAAATTGGTTTAAACGATGCATATGAAAAACAGTGAGGTATCATTTTAATATGGAATATATTGGCAAGTGACAATGATTAAATGTTTTCGGATATAGTTGGCATGCCATAGGGTTTAAAGTGCACTATAATAAGTCGCCCTATATGTGTCGAGTGGTTGTGATTGTACCGTATTCTCCACCATGGGTACCTCAGCGGTCGAGGGATTATGATTGTACCGTTTTCTCCCGTTGATGGGTATTATACATTGTAATCATCGAGGGGTTTATTGTATCGTTTGCTCCGGTTAAATGTATGTTTAAGTGGTCTAAGGAACCACTTGTGAAATTTGTGTATCCGATGTGTTTGATAAAAGAAAGATTTTGTTTTTGGGTCACTTTAATGCCAACATATGAACTAATGTATCATGATGGAGGATTTATGTTTTGTATAATGTGATTTATACATGTTTTGCTCTTTAAACTTTTCTATTGGATGAAAAGCATGTGAAGGCTTAAATTGAAGTTTTGCATATGGGATTATGCATAAGATCCATGATACATATTTTGCATATGGTTTAATATGCATGTTTTGGAAAGGTAAAAAGGGTATGAGATGTTTTAGCATGAAGTTGAAAATGTGGTTTGACTTTAATGGTTTTTAAAAACATTGATGAGTGTTTTTAGAGCATCCCTCATTAGGCAGTATATGCTTACGCTCTCATTTCTCATCATTGCATAGAAGTGGCTTTCAGGGCAGCAAGCAAGCAAGGGAGAATCCAAGATTCAATTTACTTCAAGTATGGTTTTAATAAATGAACTTGTAGTAATAAAGGGCAATTTGACCAAGTTGTAGTTGCGAGGGCTGTTTGCTTACTCCATATTTTAGACATGTTATATTTGGTATTTTGGACTTGTATGAGGTTATATGGTTTGATTATGGGTTTGGGATGAGAATTGCATGCTTGGGTAGAGACCATGTCTATAGGTTCTCTTGATTGATTTGCTATGGATTGAATGTTTACCTGTCATGTTTGGTTGGTTGTGGAAATGATGTTAAACATGTTATATGGTGTTTGTATGATGTTTTAAGCATGTTAGATTGAGCCAAGGTGTTATAAGTTTGGCAAAGAGGTCATTACAGGCCTAGTTGTACCGATATTGGTCCCTTGGGATCGGTACGTGGGGTCTGATACGGCTTAATTTGGGGAAAATAACAAAGGATTATCGGTACGAGTAGCTATCGTAACGGTAAGCTCTTACAGAAAATTACACAAGGATCGGTACATGGGATACCGTATTGGTACGAGTTTTAGCCACTAGAATCCTCTATTTTGAAATATAGCAATGGGTATCGATACTCGACCAAACGTACCGATACATGTATATCATGTGGACTCGTACCGATATGGTATAAGCCTGTATCGGTATGGGTTGGTTAATTTTGGTATTTTCATGATGTATTCTGGATTCTTTGCAAATTGGTCACTATTTTTGTAATGCTCAATTAATGATGATCTTGTGATCCAATTTTAATGCAATTTCACAAAAAGGCATGTAATGAATCTAATTGAAGGTTGGTAACTTTAATTTGTAATTTGCTCCTTTAATTAATAAAATTTACGTTTTGGTCTTTAAAGTGATAAGTCTTGCGAATTGAATGCTTATTTTGTTTTTTGTCGCTTTACGCCGCACCTTAGGGTTAAATAAGCATTTAGGCAAGATAAAAAGAAAAAAATAGTTTAGGTTATCAGTTCAGATTTGCTTCGGCAAACCAAATGTAACGCCTTTGATTCGGTCTTGGTGGCTAGGTCGGGTCAAGGGGTTACAATTAATAACGTAGAAAATAAACCCTATGGTTTTCACATAGCTCTAACGTTCTAAAGTCAAACATGTGGGTTTGTATCTAACAAAGTTTCTCGAACCGCCCTTACCCCCTACTAAGGCAAATAAGATGTTCGATCTTGGCCCATCACAGGCTTGTAGATCGAACACGGTTCGAGGGGATGCATTTTTACTATGCCCATGCGGAGGGTTACTCACAAAGGTATAGCTATTGTTCTTCCACTTAAGTTGGATAAAGCCCGGGTATAAGGCTTATGTTATGATGCAATAACAGTTATATACACAAAAAATGCACACACAAAATGCAACTGACTACCAAGGAAAATAATTCGTGATCAAGTAAAAGTTGTGCCGTCTTAAAAATAGTCCCCAGCGGAGTCGCCAAGCTGTGATAACAGAGTAGCCATCGGTCTCTTTTATTATATTAGGCGGATCGAAAACCTAAAAGCAAACCAGAGATTACAAAATCTCAAGGGTTCGGGGTATGGTTAAGTGTAGGGAAGGATTATCACTCCTACAACGCGCGATGAACGGTGCTTAGTTGATCACTAATATTTTTCTTGGTAACACAAATGAATGCGTGCAAAGATTAATGTAAAAATTAGCAAAGTTCTAAAAGTGACCCAAATTCACTCACGGCTGAGAAAACCCAGGTCAAATTTAGACGCGAGGGGATTAAGGCATTAATCCCTAAAATCTAAAAATATATTCTTGCATAGAGTTTCGATCGTTCCCTAACTGCTAGGGGGAGACCGAATTAACCCTACTTCAGTAAAACGGACATTTCTTGAGCTCCCAGTGTCCGATTGAGGCGTTTCAAGATGTGCTGGAAAGGTAACTGAAAGGCAGTCAATTCTTAAGAAGACATCCTGGACCAAATATGCTCGGAACCTAACGAAAATTCGCCATGAGTCCACAGTCAGAATTCCTTGCACATCACTTGACTTTCCATACTTGTTGGAAAAAATCTCTTGCAATCTTCCCATATCTGACATGATTAAGATTTTGTGTGATCTGCAAGAAATACATTAATAATGAGATAATTAAAAATAAAAATAATATATATACAAAAAACAAAATGGGCTGAATGGGCCTTTAATTATGTGTATAGATTCTTGTTTAATGGGCTCTCTTTTTATTTTTTTAATAGAATCTTTTTATATTTTTTAATTATTGAATTTAATAATAATACATATATATACATAAAAATAATAAAAATAAAACGGAGATAAGATAAAATTAGGTGACTACATGACGATAATATAATATTGTCAAAAATAAAGTATCATAAAATCATGTTAAAAAATTAGAAGTAAATATATGTTTACAACCCAAAAAACAGGCACAGAACTCATATGTTTGTATAGGCGTAGATAATTTTTTGGCTAAAAGGGTATTTTTGCTCTCGAATATGACTAAAAATTAATTCAGCCCCTCACCGAAAAACACACCTAATTAGGTCCTTCAGTTTACAAATTGCTTCAAATTTTTTACTGGCGTTGACCATTATATTGTTGATATGATAGTCAACTAAGATGACATAGCAGTACACTGTGGGATGATGACATGGCAAAGGGGTTGAATTGATTTTTTTAACCGAATTCGAGTGCATAATTGATTTTAATTAAAAGTTCGACAACTTATTTAATATTTAAGTTAAAAAAATAATAATTTAGGAAATTACTAAAATGATAAAATATTATAAATGGATAAATAATTTGTTTAAATTTCAAGTTAATTTAATCAATTTATTTTTTTAATAAAATAGGATAAATACTTTGGTTTTTCGAGTTTAACTCTTACGAATAGAATATATGAAAAGTTGATTAATAAATTTGTGTAAATATCCTTTGGGTCCCTGATAATTTTAAAAATAAGTAAAGTGAGAACTCTCATAAAAAATTAAAATATTCTTAAATATATTATAAAAATCCATAAAATTAATAAAAAAATAAAATATTCAAAAAATATTGAAAATAAAAAATAATATAAAAATTAGAATATATTAGAAATTATAAAATGATAAAATTTAAATAAAATAATTAAAAAAATATTTATAAAGTATTAAAAATTGAACACTTTCATCGAAAAAGTCTTCGACTTCGTCAGTTTGAGTATTACCATTCGTTAAACAAATTTTCAGTGGAATCAACCTTGTATTAGAGTAACAATAAAACTGAAATTTTCTTTCACTTTTTTACATCAAAGTGATGCTTATTAATATTCGATGTAGAAAAATGAAGGTAAATTTTGGATTTATAATTACTCTAACACAATGATGATTCTATTGAAAATATGTTCAAGGAATATTAGCACGCTTAGCATAACCATAAACAGTAAAAGACTTTTTCGATGGTCTATAAATATTTTTAAATTTTATTTTTTATATTTATAAATTTTGATATTTTTAATTTTATGTTTTTTACTTAATTTTTTAAATTTATTATAGTGCTTTTTATTTTTAATATTTTATGATTATTTAAATATTTTTAAATTTTTAAATTTTTAATCTTTTTTTATTTTTTAGTTTAAAGATTAAGTAAGTTATCAAACTTTCAATTAAAATCAGTTATGCCTCTTAACTAGGTAAAAAATCAATTACGCCCTCGAATTCGGTTAAAATAATCAATTCAGCTTCTCTGTCACATTATCATCGTTGACTGCCATGTCTGCATCGTGGACCGCCACGTCAGCATTGTAGTGGTCAACGTCGGCCAAAGGGTCAAATTGATGCAATTTGAAAACTACAAGACCTAATTGGGTGCGTTTTTCGGCGAGGGGCGAATTGATTTTTTGGGTCGAACTCAGAGACAAAAATACTCCTTTAACCTATTTTTTTTCTTGAACGAATATAGGATTAGATAAATTAGGGTTTATGTTTTGTAAGAGTTATATTTTAAGAAAGTAAACATAATTATTTTTTTAAAACTTTCTAAGTTATTTATATTCTCATCTCTTTCCCGAAGACATCATTATTTATCGAGAGAAAATAAATCATTTTATACCACTAGAATCAATCCTTAGATTCATAATTAAATTATTATTATATTGTGTCTGATTAACATAAAATTAATTTTATATATACAAACATTTTGGCCATTTGATTTAAATATATTTAATTTAATTTAAAAAGTCTAATATTATTTGGTAAATAACGGTTTGAGCCAAAACTAGAGGTTTGAGCTAAAATTAAACGTTTGACCAGTCAAATCCGCTAATGTAGTTGTTTGGTAAATAGCGGATTGGGGTGAAACTTCTAATTTTGAAAAGGCTACTAATAGGAGCCTTTTGAAATTAGAGATTTTGACATTAGAGTTATAAAGACCCGTTTACCTTTAACAATTATAAAAAATCTCCAAATAACCTAAATTTAATCTTTTTTATTTTAATTCTTCACCCTCATATATTTACATTGCGATATTTGTAAACTAATATTTTTTTATTTTCACACATTTATATTTATAATTAAATTTAATAATTAATTAAATTATATTAAAAATAATTATATAAATAATAAATTAATATATAGATCCTTCAAATATGCCTAATAATGTTATATTAAAAAACATTTTTCATAATCTAATTAATATTAATAGATACAAAATATTGATAACTAATAAACTATTCAAACAAGTATTGAATATAATCATGTCCTTATATGTCATTTTGCTTATTTAAATAATCAAACAGCTATTAGCCATCAATTAATTTTACTGAACACTTTTATACAATCAGCTAGTCAAATAAACTAATGTAATCAGCTAATATAATCCGCTATAAGCTATCAGATTTCCGCTAATTACCAAACACGACCATTGATTTTTATCGTTATAATTTTAACATACATGTGTACTATGCGTGATCCATAGATGAACATCAATATGTAAAATCATGAATTTTTTGCCATAGAGTCTGTAATTAATTCCACAACTTTTTAATTTCATCGTTTTCATTTTTTTTCTGCTTTAATTTTTTAAAAGTGTCACGTGAGACGACAGCACAAAATTACGATATTTGTCGCGCTTTTGTTTAGATGTCTGACTTTAAATATAAAAAGAAATTCGGATGAATGGCTTGCAACCATTATATTTGTATGAAGTTTCTTGGCGATTCGTCAGATGTATGGGTACTACTACTAGGGTGTTCATATATAGGTACCTATAATTTCCGGCCCGAAATTATAGTTACTCGGATTTTCGAATATTATAAATATCAATCCGTGACTCGGTTCATTAACATCAGGTACTTATAAGTCGAATGCTCACAATAATCGGGTATCCAAAATTTCGGGTCACATGGTACCTTGATTAAATTTTTTCATCTGACTATTGTAGCGATGTCCTTTTTTCTACTATCGCTAAAAACGTGGATTTTCGAAGGATGTTTGAAAGATGTTTGTGATTTTTTGGATATAAAATATTTATTCCGTGGGGTTTTTAAAAAAAACCGCATTTTAAAAAAAATGGAGTCGCCACCGGCCACTTAGGTAGGCCGGACACCATAAAACCAGAGATTCAAAAACTATTGGGTTCGGGAGTCGGTTACGGATGGGGAAGGATTAGCACCCTCACACCGCCCAAAATTGGTACTTTAATAATTACCGCTTTATTAATATTGGATTTTCCGGGTTAAAGTGACGATTATTTTAAAATTCGGTCATAATTGCGAATAAATTTTAAGGGCCCCGTTATCCGAGAGTAAACGCCCAACCACTATCACTACGTCTGATACTGGCCCCGTTTACGCTCGGATAAAAGGGCACCGCATTAACAATTTATATATCATATGCAATCTTAGTGGCAAAAATATAAAAACATGGCAGATAATTTAAAGACAGTAAATATTCACATAACAGAATACCAATCTAACATAAATAAATACGTAATTAAAACACACATATACGAAAATGCAAACAGGACCGAACTTGAAAGGACTGAAACTGTAATTAGACCAAGGGGCAGACCCGAAATGAAAAATTCAAAAACACGGGATGGTTAAAGGGGTAATTTTACCATTTAAAAACTGATTCGGTGTAATTTAAGGACTGGATTGCAAGATTTTGAAATACAAGGGGGACCAGAGTTGTAAATATACCATGCGGCGAGACAGAAGTGAAAATATTGAAAGCGCGGGGGGATTTAGTACGTAATTTACCCATTTCACGAAATAATAACAACTATAAAACCCCCTTTTTTAGGCCGGAACCAAATTTTCCCCCATTTCTTTCATTTTTTCAATTTTATAACCAGCCTCGTTCTTCATTTTCTCTCAAACTCATCCTATAAACCCAGAATCCGGCGGTCGGCCGCCGTATTTTCCGCCGTCGGCCGCTGCTAGCCGGCACCGGCGACCCCCAAATAATACACCAAAATGACCCTTCCTTTACCCTCGACACGAATCCGAGGTTGGATTCAGAGAAAAGGCTTTCATTTGTCCTAGATCTAGGAAATACGAAATGAAAAAAAAACCCCTCTTTTTTGTCTTCAACCCAAAACAAAGCCACAAAGGGGTCTCCCACTCCTTTCAGTTCACCACGTTCGGCTTGGGAAAGCCGAAAAGGCTTATCACTAGTGAGGGGAGACCCACCGACGACGATGGTACGACTTCCTACCCTCTTTTTTTTATTTTACTGCCTATCTTTTTGTGTATGCATGCAACAAAAAAAATAAGAAAGGAGACGAGTATTTACCACTGGACTGACTTTTGTATTTTTTTCTTTCGATTACAATTTTGCTTGTTTCAATTACAACTCTTGCCTCTTTCGATTACAACCTCTTGTTACAAAATATTTGTTTCGTACATATATGTCTGTCTTTGGTTTGGTACAAGTAATATAATATTTGCTTCCTTTTCAGATCTGGACTGATTACTGACATATTTCTTTTCTTGCTTTCTTTGACATGTCTGAGCGCGGTGGTTGAAGATCGCCATAGTGCAGCATGGTGGCGGTGTGGGGGTTCTGCCTTCGGCCAGAGGTGTTCTCGGCCGTTAGATCAGATCTGATCTAACGGTCGGGCTGGCTTGAGTGACGAACGGCCCAGATGAAGCCTCGATTGGTGAAACGGCTCCAGATCGTGCCACGTGGGGCTCAGCAGTCGAGGGGTCAGAGCGCGTGGGGCTCACACACGCGTGGGATATCAAAGAGTCTGCGCGTGGCATTCGAACGGTCCAGACGTGATGTGCCCGCGGCTGGCAGATATTTTGTCTTGGCTGGATCGTGGCCGTTGGATCAAATCTTGATCCAACAGCCCATAGTCATCTGCACACAAAATAAATGTAATTAAATAGGGTTTGGGTTTGGGCCAACCGGGCCTTGTAATAATATTAGATTTGTAATTGGACTTGGACTGCAATTTATTTATTTGGTTTAATATATTTTTTTTGGATTTTCATCTTATATTAGCCCAATAATAATAACATTAGTTATAATTATAACAGCAATACACATACAACAATACATACGTATATACCTATGCAAACATTAATTATAACATACCAGTATACATAATCATACACATAATTAACCGTAAAAACAAATACGCTCGTACTAAATATAGATGCATACGCGACACACATACATCGTATTTAATACGTATACATACATAGTTTATAATATACACACCACACATTTTATATATATTAGTAACACTTATGCACATAATAAACATATAGCATAGTATAATACAATGTATACATGCAACACTAGTATACTAATAATTATACTAATATGTATTTTGAGACAGATAAAAATGAGTGATTACTGATTTGCCCCTCTTTGCTTGTTCTCATGGAATGGGAACAAGCAAAAAGATTTCATAAGCACTCATTTTTATCAGACTTCCCTGTTTGTAGCTTTGGAAACACGTGTTCTTTTGGAACTCTCCGCCCTTCCTTAGCTGAATCTTTCGGCTCGTAAGTTCTTCCTATATAGAGCTTCGTCACCTTCCGATCTTGAGCTACTGTGCTCTTCCTATATAGAACCCTTCGCTCTCAAGCCTCGAGTTATGAGTCCCTCCTATATAGAACTTTTCACTTCGAGAGACAAGACAGCTAGGAGTCCTTCCTATATAGAACTCTTCGCCTTCAACGCTGGTTTCTCTTATATAAAACCTTTTGCGCCGCTGATGGATTCTTCCGACTGGGAGTTCCTCCTATATAGAACTGCTAGTCTTCAAACCCTGGAGTCGTCAGTCCTTCCTATATAGAACTTTTGGCGTCTGAAATCTCAGAGCTACAGGTTCTTCCTATATAGAACCTTTCACTCTAAGACAGTGAAGCTCGGAACCTTTCCTATATAAGACTCTTCGCTTTCGACACAGCAGGTTTCCTATATAACCTTGTGTGTCATATGTGAATTCCTTCGACTGGGAGTTCTTCCTATATAGAACTGCGAGTCTTCACCTTGGAGCCGTCGGTCCTTCCTATATAGAACTTTTGGCTTCTGAAATCTTGGAGCTACGGATTCTTCCTATATAGAATCTTTTACTCTAAGACATTGAAGCTCGGAGCCCTTCCTATATAGAACTCTTCGCTTTCGACACAATAGGATTTCCTATATAATCTTGTGTGTCATGGGTGAATTCCTTCGACTGGGAGTTCTTCCTATATAGAACTGCTAGTCTTCACCTCGAGTCATCGATCCTTCCTATATAGAACTTTCAGCTTCTGAAGCCTCGGAGCGGAGGATTCTTCCTATATAGAACCTCTCTATGGAGCTTGGAAACATATGCCTTTTGTATGTGAAAACATTGTCTTCTCATTTGGGATTCACACCACGATGGCCATCGATGTCTCTTTGAATCCGCAGATGCCTGTCTGAGATAAAACAAAATGCTATGACAAATGAATTGACATGCTACTAATCCTAGTGATGTCTGACTATTCATGATGCATGAGTGTCAATATCTTGGTGGGCTTGTTTTGGTCCTTATTCGATCTCGTTGTTCACTTTCTCCTTTCTCACGGGCGTCGATACCCCGCTTCACTGTCAGGTTCAACCATTCCAACCTTTCTTTTTCTCCACTTGCGACTTGGAATTCTAAAGTGCCCTTTCGGGTTTTCACTTTAGAGAAATTTTTTTAGGGGTGCCCTTCTGGGTTTTCACCCAAGAGATCTCTCTTGTTATCTCGCATGCTTTCCTTGAATAGACAGGACATACGCCATTGGTCATCCTATCCGGTTGTTTGAAGCTTTCCGCCTTCCCTATCAACAGCCATTATGCAGGGAACTAGAGGGCGGAGTTAACATCATTTTCTTTGATCACCTGCATTTTTAAGGTTAGATCACAGTAATGCTCCGAAATCTCTTGTTTCACTATAAGCTTATGTTAACTTATTTGACTGAAATTAACAAGAAGGCAAGGAATGGATGCTCAAAAACACGGTTTTATTACGATTAAGGGCTTGGGACATCTTAAAAAAGAAAGGTATGACACACATGAGAAAAAAGAAAAGTTAAGTATGAAATACAAGATCCCTCATTATCTTCGATATGAATGATACATGATCCTGTCAACCGGTGTAGAATTTTTTGCCGGAAGCCTCCTCTTCATGATGTTCATGGGGATACCCTTCTCTTCGGATATTCAACTTTTCAATTTACCCGAGCCGCCCTTTACGGGTTTTCAACTCGGGTCCTCCCTTTGCTTCAAGACGCCCGTTTTCGGGTTTTCGCCCTGAGCTCTCCATTTTTGTTCTCTTTTTTATTATTTTTCTTTTTTTTTCAAAGATAGTATTTCTTAACGACATCAGAATTTATAGGGTTTTTCAGCTCGTCTCCATCCATTTCTGTTAGGATCAGAGCTCCTCCTGAGAAGGCCTTTTTTACGACGTACGGTCCTTCCCAGTTGGGCATCCACTTTCCTCGAGAATCTTTCTAGATAGGGAGGATTTTCTTGAGCACCAGATCCCTTTCTTTGAATTCTCTCGGGCGCACCTTTTTGTTGTATGCCTGCATCATCCGCTTTTGGTACATCTGACCATGACAAATGGCCTTTAGTCTCTTTTCGTCAATGAGATTTAGCTGGTCGAGTCTGGCCTGCACCCATTCAGCTTCTTCCAATTTTACTTCATTTAAGATCCGGAGAGACGGGATCTCTACCTCGACGGGGAGTACTGCTTCGGTACCATACACCAAGGAGTAGGGTGTTGCCCCCGTTGACGTGCGAATGGACGTCCTATAGGCGAAAAGGGCAAACGGCAACTTCTCATGCCAATCCCTGTAGGTATCCGTAGTCTTTGCTATGATCTTCTTTATGTTCTTGTTTGCTGCTTCCACTGCTCCATTCATTTTAGGACGACAGACTGTGGAATTATGGTGCATTATCTTGAATTGAGTGCACACGTCCGTCATTATTTTGTTATTCAGATTGGAAGCGTTGTCGGTGATGACCCTTTCTGGCAATCCATATCGATAAATAATCTTCTTCTTTAAGAACTTACATACTGTAGTCCTTGTGATGTTGGCGTAAGACGCTGCCTCTACCCATTTAGTAAAGTAGTCTATGGCGACCAAAATGAAACGGTGTCCATTGGAAGCTTTCGGATGGATCTGCCCGATGACGTCCATGCCCCACGCCGCAAAAGGCCACGGAGAATTCATGGTGTGTAAAGGCGATGGGGGTGCGTGAATTTTGTCAGCGAAGATTTGGCATTTGTGGCATTTCCTGGCGTAATCGATGCAATCTCCCTCTATGGTTAACCAGAAATAACCATATCTCATAATTTTCCGGGCTATAGACAGCCCGTTGGCGTGCGTTCCACAAAGCTCGTCATGTACTTCGGCTAAAATCTCCTTCGCCTCCCGGGCATCCACACATCTCAACAATGTCTGATCATGGCTCCTCCTATATAGGATCTCCCCATCTAGGACATATCTTGTTGCTATTTTTCTAAGTGTTTTTCTGTCATTATCATTTGCCTCTTCTGGATACTTCCGAAGCTTGACATATTGCAAGATGTCATAGTACCATGGGTTTCCATCAATCTCTTCCTGTACATTACAACAATGAGCAGGTCTTTCAAACGTCTGCATCTCAATGGGCTTCATTTCTGCCCTGGTGTTTGTTTTAAACATGGATGCCAAGGTTGCCAAGGCGTCTGCCATCTGATTTTCTTCTCGGGGCAGGTAATGGAAGCTGACCTTTTCGAACTCTTTGGTGAGCTCTTGAATCAATTCGTAATATTTGACCAACTTCGGGTCCCTGGTTTCCCATTCCCCACGCAATTGGTAAATTACTAAGGATGAATCTTCGAATACTCGAAGTTCCTTAATCTTTCTCTCAATAGCTGAGTTCAGTCCCATAACGCAAGCTTCGTATTCAGCTATATTGTTTGTACAGAAGAATTCTAATCTGCTGGTGAAAGGATAATAGACGTCCTCAAGAGAAATTAGCACTGGTCCTATCCCATGTCCGAGGGCGTTAGAGGCTCCATCGAAGTAAAGCTTCCATGATTTATCATCTGAAACCTCTTCTTCGGTTGTAATGCACATCAAGTCTTCGTCTGGGAAATTAAAGTTCAATGCCTCATAGTCGTCCGAAGCACGACTAGCTAGGAAATCTGCTACGGCACTCTCCTTTACGGCTTTCTGGTTAACGTATACGATATCGAATTCGGATAAGAGCATCTTCCATCGGGCCATCCTTCCTGTTAGTGCTGGCGCTTCCATTAAGAACTTCAACGGGTCTAGCTTGGATATCAACCAAGTAGTATGATATAGCATATATTGTCTAAGCCGCTTGGTAGCCCAAACTAAAGCACAACACAGCTTCTACACTGGCGGGTACCGCGTTTCGTAATCATTGAATTTCCTGCTTAGGTAATAGATGGCTTGCTCTCTTTTTCTTGACTCATCGTATTGCCCCAATACGCATCCCATTGAATTCTCAAAAACTGTCAGGTAGAGAATTAATGGTCGATTTGGTACTGGTGCGACTAGAATTGGAGCATTTGTCAGGTACTTTTTGATCTTTTCTAGGGCTCTTTGACATTCCTCGTCCCACACACCAGGATTATTCTTTCTAAGAAGTCTGAAGACCGGGTCACATTGGTCGGTTAATTGGGAAATTAAACGAGAGATATAATTCAACCTCCCCAGGAAACCGCGAACTTCCTTCTGAGTACGGGGTGGTGAGAGATCCTGGATGGCTTTCACTTTATCTAGATCAATCTCAATCCATCTTCTACTTACCACGAACCCTAGGAGTTTTCCAGAAGTAACGGCGAAGGTACACTTGGCATGATTGAGCCTCAGTTGGTACTTCCGTAGTCTTTGGAATAGTTTTCTCAAGTTTTGTAGGTGCTCTTCCTCTGTTCGAGACTTGGCAATCATGTCGTCCACATATACTTCTATTTCTTTGTGCATCATGTCATAGAAAAGAGTCACCATTGCTCTTTGGTATGTTGCCCCTGCGTTCTTTAGCCCAAATGGCATCACCCGATAACAAAAGGTGCCCCACATGGTTATGAACGTAGTTTTCTCCATGTCGTTAGGGTCCATCTTTATCTAGTTGTATCCTGAGAAGCCGTCCATGAATGAAAACCATGAGTGTCCTGCAGTGTTGTCAACCAGCGTGTCAATATGTGGTAAGGGGAAGTTATCTTTAGGGCTGGCTCGGTTCAGATCCCTATAATTTACACACATACGAACTTTCCCGTCCTTCTTTGGTACTGGTACAATGTTTGCAACCCATTCGGGGTATTTGGCTACCTCCAAGAATCCAGCATCAAACTGTTTTTTTTACTTCCTCTCGGATCTTTAACAACATATCTGGTCTCATTCTCCGAAGTTTTTGCTGTATTGGTTTGCACTCCGATTTTGTTGGCAATTTGTGTACCACTATGTCGGTATTCAACCCTGGCATATCTTGATAAGTCCAGGCGAAGACATCCTTGAATTCCTGAAGTAGGGTTATCAGTTCGTGCTTGGTTTTTAAGGAAATCGTCGTTCCTACTTTTATTTCTTTTCTCTCTTCTTCATTCCCCAAGTTTACAACTTCTGTTTCTTCTTTGTGGGGCATGATCTGCCTTTCTTCGTTGGCCATCATTCTCTTTAACTCTTCCGGGACCTCACTTTCTATCTCATCATATCCTTCCTCAATTCCCTCTGAGACCTCAGGGCATTCAAAATTCACTCCAGGATTGGATCTAGTATCATTCATATCGTCAATCATGAGCGACCTGCATTAAATGAGAATGAATTGTATTGGGAATGAGACGGCTTTATATGAAGGGAATGAACATGAAGAATGCATGAATGAAATAAATAAAACTTTGGTCATTTTAGGAAAGT
This sequence comes from Hibiscus mutabilis, assembly GCA_019671005.1. Lineage (NCBI taxonomy): Eukaryota > Viridiplantae > Streptophyta > Magnoliopsida > Malvales > Malvaceae > Hibiscus > Hibiscus mutabilis. Next base: position 38,405,887 of record CM033723.1, read on the forward strand.
GGGGATATTTTCTTTTCAATCAAAAAGTTAACATATGTGCCCCGTACAAGAGATCCCCATTGTTTACGGGCAAAAACAAAAGGTTGATTCGGAGCATTACTCTGATCTATTCCTAAAAACTACAGGTAGATCAATGCAGCTCCAGTTATCGAGCGTTTCCCCGGGACGGCAGGGGCGGATGTTTGTCAACATTTTGCTGCCTCGGTCCTCTTCAGCTATCATGTTGATGTACATCCCTTCAAATGATTCACTGATTATCTTCTCCTGGTTGAGTACGTCAATTTTCTTCATTGCCTCTCCAACCTCTTGACCTGGCTGGTAGAATCCTTCGGAGACAAAAGTGGTTTTTAAACTAGGAAAGGACATTGGTCTCCACGGAATGTCTTCTCCTTTAGATCTGGCTTTTCTTTGCTCTTCCTTTCTCTTGTATTCCTCTTTCCTCAGTAGGACACTTGGTTGGTAACCCAGCCCAAAACGATCCTTCTTGGTTATCATATTCTTGGCTCTTAGGTTTCCTTGTAATTTCTTCCCCAACCCCTTTCCTATTTTGGCTCCACGGCCCAAAGTTTCTGCGACTGTCATCTTGGTACAATTAGATAACCTGGGGTAGGGGATCTGACTTCCCTCCGAAACAAACGTAGCATTCACTAGTTCCAATGCTCGGAACGAGCATTCTGCAGCATCTTTATCATTTTGAATGTTGGGGGCGTCTGATGTCACGGAAGCAACAATCTCCTACTCTGCCTCTACTGTGACCAATTTACCTTCGACTACAAATTTTAATTTCTGATGTAATGATGAGGGGACAACTCCTGCGGAGTGGATCCATGGTCTTCCCAACAAGCAGCTGTAAGATGGTTTTATGTCCATCACCACAAAATCGATCACATATTCAGTTGGTCCGATCAATAGGGGCACCTCAATTTTCCCCATTGTTCCTCTTTGCGTACCATCAAAGGCTCTTACCGAATTGTGGTAGGGCTTTAGGTGCGAACCATCTATTAGCAGTTTTTGCAGGGTCACCATAGGCAAGACGTTCAATGCTGACCCGTTGTCGATCAGTACGCCCGGTACTACATACCCTTTGCAGTGGTTAGTGATGTTAAGGGCTTTAGTGGACCCCATTCCTCCCTCAGGGATCTCATCATCACTGAACGTTATATGATTATAGGCAGTGATATGCCCCACTATCATGTCCAGATTTGTCACAGAAATGTCCTGGGGCACAAAAGTCTGATTTAGCACTTTTAATAATGTCTCCCGGTGTTTTTCTGAACTCAAGAGTAATTCCAGCACTGTGATCCTGGCCGGTTACTTTCGTAGTTGTTCCACTACGTTGTACTCGCTATGTCTCAAGAACTTTAGAAATTCTTTGGCCTGGGCCTCAGTCACCGGCTCATTTATCTTTGGGGGAGGTTCTTCTCTAAATATCTGCGTGGGGCTAACTGTTGTATTCTTCCCCTTATCTTTTTCAGCTGCTTTAAAGCCTCGGAATAATAACATCGGCCACTTCTTGTGAAATGGCCTGCCTCACCAACGTTTACGTCGTCCTGGCTTTGTTGGTCTTTCAGCGTAGGCTCTTTTACCTGACTATGTTCTAGTTTTTCTGGCGTGGTCACATTTACAGCATAATTCCAGGGGGTTTGCCGCATATCCTTGAATGGGAATGGGGATGGTGCTGAAATGATGATCCTGGGACTTATCTTGCTGGTTTCTCCTTGGGAGGCACCTGCATTCCCTGGCCTGGGAGAGATGATAAAAGGTCTATCCTTCCCATATTTAGATTTGGGGCTATCCGTCATGTGTACGTCCGACCCCTTCTTTCCCATGGGCTCCTCGAAGAATTCTATTTGTTTTTTATTCATTAATTGTTGTACCAATCTCTTGAACTCATCACACTCTTGGATATCATGCCCTTCAGTCTGGTGGAATTCGCAATACACTTCACATCCCTTCTGCCTTGTTATCATGCCTTTGTCGATCACACGAGCCATGCATAACTGTTGAAATACCCACCGTAAAGGAGATTTGATTTCTGACACATCATCCTTAATCCTCCTGGTAAAGTATTCTTCAATAACATTTACTCCTCTGCTCCCATGATTAGGCAGCGGGTTATTGGCTACATTCGGTTCTTCAAACTTCAATATCCCAGAATCGATTAAGTTCTGCACAAGTTTTTTGAAAGCAAGGCAGTTCTCAGTGGGATGTCCAGGGGTACCGCCGTGATAGTCGCAATGCGCGTTCGGATTATACCAAGAAGGGAAGGGCAGATTGACAGGAGTAACGATGTATGGACGGACCAGGTCTGCTTCATACAACTGGGAATAAAGTTTTGAGTATGAAACAGGTAGGGAGTGAAAGTTCTTATCTCTTTCTCTTTTCTGGCGATTCTCTCATCTCTTTGATTCGAGTTTTGTGTTTTTCCCACAGGTGCTTGTGGCTGTGAGACTGTGAAGTTCTTCGGGGTGGTATAAGTGCTGGTGGTGTTTACTTCATTTTTCTTGCTATACTTCCGAGACCCTTCCCCGCCATCAATTCTACCATTCTTAATTGCCAATTCAAGGGACTCCCCAGTCCTGATTAAGTCAGCAAAGCACTGCGTTGTGTTATTAATGAGGCGATCAAAAAGTGCCCCTTTCAGAGTATTAACAAATAACGGCGTAATTTCATGTTCCAGGATGGGTGGCTGAATTTGGGCGGCCACTTCTCGCCACCTTTGGGCATATTGCCGCAGGCTTTCGTTGGACTTCTGCCCCATATTTTCCAACATAATTCTGCTGGGGGTCATGTCTGTTACATGCTTGTATTGCTCAGTAAATGCTCTTGACAGATCTTTCCATGTCTTAACATTTGCCTTGCTCAACTGGGTGTACCACCGTAACGCCGCTCCAGTTAGGCTGTCCTGGAAACAATGGATCAGTAGCTTTTCGTCCTTATGGTAGGCCGCCATCTTTCGACAGTACATTGTTATGTGTGTGGAAGGACACATGGTTCTATCGTATTTGTCGAAATCTGGCGTTTTAAATTTTGGCGGTAGGACAAGATCGGACACCAGACTTAAGTCGCTAGCGTCATTTCCTGATTCTTCATTAGATTGTAACGTTTTAAATTTTTCCTCCATGAGGCGAAACCTTTCCTCCCATTTTTTCTCTACCTCGGTCCTGATCTTTTCAACCATGTTCAGGTCTGGCACCTCTTCTTCATAGAGTGCTTCAGCGTCAAGGGGTTGAGTTTCAGGTGCCCCTATTTGAAAACTAGATGATATTCCTGCAGGGTCAATATACACCTTTCTAGCCGGGTTTTTTGCAGTTGGTTGAACCTTGTAGTGAGCTGGGGTACCCTCTGGCTCTTGAACGTTTTCTCCTTCCACTCTTTTTCCAAGACTCTTAGCCAACAATGCGGTTATGTCGGATACTATAGATGCTTGCGACTGCACAATCTGATCACTGATGCTTCTTTGGGCCTCTTCAAGCCTTGTATCGAGCTCTTTTTGCCCTTTTTCTAGACTGATTATCCTGTCTTCCATGAGCTTTCTTTGTAACCGGGTAAGGTATGGGTGATGAATGATTGCGGGTTAACTATACACAACGCCACAATATTCATAATGTTAATATGGTTGCAAGAAATAAATGCATGTATAATGATGCGAATGTCATGATGCAAATGCAAGAATGTATGCAGATAAGGTACTGATTCCGCTGGTAATCACCATTTTAAACTACTTCCACGGGAATTAAAGGGGCTAAATTACAACAGAGTTCGTATTATAAAATGAAGATTCCTAATACAAAAGAGCTAAATACAACACAAAGCCTTATAGATAAGCTCTAGCTCTATCTCCTAATTTTCTAATTGCCCTGAGCAGCTTGAGGAACCTGGGAGCTTCTTCCATTTCTGGGACTATGAAAGGTCGGAGTGTTTCAGCCTCGACAACCAAATCATTCACATGCCTGGTGACTCGTTGTATATCCACCATCAGGTTTGCGTAATATTGGTCCCTATCCTGTACCATTCGGGCAGCGTCAAGCAATCTCTTTTGCCAATAGGTGTCCCCTCCGGCTGCAGCCTCCTCGAACACACTAATTCTTTCCTTGTAATCCTCAACAGTTGCTTCGAGGGACTTAATCCGTGCTCGTAACACGCCCACTTCGCGCTCTCTTTCTTGCAGCTCAGCGAAGCTATTTCTCTGGCAGTACATTCGAAGGGAGTGTTCAACTTCCGCCACCTTTCCTTTTAATTCGCCATTCTGACTTTGGCTTTGCTCCAGACTTTGAATAGTGTCATCGTCCAGTTTTTGCATCTCTAACAGTCTATTTCGGCTACTCATGGACTTTCTTTTCCATACGGCGACGCTTTCTCTCTCATGATGGACAACTTGTTTTCCCTTGCTGATTTCTTGCCTGAACCTTTCTTTTTCTTGATCAATGGCCTTCTTGGCGGACCGTTTTTCTTCCTTCATAGCCAAACGGTAGCTTTCTATCTCTTTCTTGATCGCTCTCTTGTTGATTTCTCGTTCTTCTTCCACCAAACGGATGTCGTTCATTCTTTCTCTTTCCACAGCTATGAATTGACTCCGGCCGACCTTCTGTATTTTTGCTTGTAATAGAAGGGCATCTTTTTGATAAAGAGTGTTCTTGTCGCTCAAATCTGCATTTAATTTCTTCAACTGCCTAATGATCCCGTCCCGCTCGTCAACCTCTAAGCTTGCCTTATAGAGCTCGCTCGCATGTTGAGTCTGTTGGATGTCCATTTTCTTTTTAATTTCTTCGAGTTCATTCCGTAAGATATCAGCTTCAGACGGTACCACCCTTGTAAGCTCTTCGAGTGACACTGCTGGTCCTTGATCAGATTCGGGAATCATATCATTTACCCTTAAACGTCTCCAAAGATCGTAGTCCGGGGTGGTCATGTACTCGGTGTCTCCTTCCACCCTAATCCGGTAACAATGATTCCAAGCCCTCATGATAGTCTGAACTTTCTCTTTGAACTCCCCTTTAAAAAGAAATTCAGTTCGGCTTAACCCGGCGGTGTTGGGAATGAACTGTCGCGATCCGAATTGTCGGGACACCAGAATTAGGGCACAAGCAATTCCTCCATGTAGTCCTAACATCATCAGCCAATTGAAATCACCACAACTATATAAAAAGTAATTAACTCTACCGAGCCACGGGACCCTCCATACTATGTCCTCGCCTTGGATATTCCTAAAGAAACCGGCCCATTTTCTTGTTTTCAAGTCCTCTCGCCACTCTTTTGTTAAGTATTCCTGTAAAGGCGAAAAATCTCAGAAGGATATTCCCGGCAGAACCCTCGTCGGTGTCTTCCACATGTGGCTCTAAATCCATACCTGTAATAGTTGTGCGCATCCTCGAAAACGCCCTTCTTCGTGCTTCCGACTGGCATTTAGAGAAATAAAGGTCTCGGCCAAAATAGCTGGTACTAGGTTTGCTCGCCGTTTTATCCGCTCAAACAAATCTAGAATGGCCACATCAATGTTTCCCAGAATTCTTGGGAAGATCACCAATCCATATATTCCCAAGGCAAGCATGTCTAACTTTTTCTCCTCATCCGGATGTGCAGGTAGGATGTCTCGAATGTTTTCCCATGCAAATACTGTACTATCTCCTCGAAGTCGGATCAAGCCATTGACCCAATCGTCGCTCATTTCGGTAAAGGTTTTGAGCTTGAAAGTGTAATTCTGATTCCTCGGAGGTTTTGCGTAAATCCAATCTTCCTGAACATTTTTATGATTAAGAAGAGCGGTGTATTCTTTCTTGTGGGCATCATGTCTGTCCATTGAAGGTGAAGCGACAAAAAGCGAGGATTCGGTGAAAAATGGCTCAGTAGTAGGGGCTGGTTGACCCGGATGTACATCAATCGTGCAATGTCACCATAACTATCACGGAATCTATCTTGTAATCTCTCGGTCCCATTCTTCCCGATACTTTGAAGATCCCTAAGTTGTTACGTTGAAGACTCACATAGGTGTACCCGGCTATCACGCGTTCACTTGGTAAACTGTCCCCCTTGGGCCTTACGGTTGACTTGACCAATGTCTAAATGACAAGTTGAGTTCCTCTTTTCTAAGACACCTTTTTCCATGGTGAAAGACTTTACGATCGGGTAAACCACTTGATCCAGTACCTTTATGCAATGCGAATGTAATAATGCATGAAAAAAATAGCCAAAAAAAAGAAACAAGTCAAGATCTAGGATAGAATTAATAAATACACAAATAAAAGGACAAATTAAATAAGGTAAACAAACAAAAACAAAGAAACCTATTTATCTCGTCTAAAACACCTAAGGTTATCCGCATGGCTCTAAAGGGGTGGGTTTCTCTATGTTCTCTACATGCAGTGTTGGTGCTAAGAGGTACCCGAATTGTCCTTGCTGTCCTCTACTAAGAGTAGCAAGGCCCCCGATCATCACCCATTATAGGCTCCTTTCAACCGGGTTCAATTCAGGGGGACCCATTCGCTTATGCTTGCACGAAGGGCGATATCTCCTTAAAGCATAAGGTACTCGAGCCCCGAAGGTACTTGCTAGGCCTACACGGGAGAACGATAACTCCACGAAAGCATTAGCGTTTTCCCCCCACTTAAAAACGGGTTTATATGCCAAATTTTAAATACGTTAAAATAAACGCGCAATTATAACCGAATGTTAATTTAATAGTCACTTTAACCCGGAATTTCTAATATTAATAAAGCGGTAATTATTTTAAAAGCTTGACTCTCATTTGTTTTTGAAAAACAAAAAATTGTCCCCAGCGGAGTCGCCATCTGTAGCGATGTCCTTTTTTCTACTATCGCTAAAAAACGTGGATTTTCGAAGGATGTTTGAAAGGTGTTTGTGATTTTTTGAATATAAAATATTTATTCTGTGAGGTTTTTAAAAAAAACCGCATTTTAAAAAAAAATGGAGTCGCCACCGGCCACTTAGGTAGGCCGGACACCATAAAACCAGAGATTCAAAAACTATTGGGTTCGGGAGTCGGTTACGGATGGGGAAGGATTAGCACCCCCACACCACCCAAAATTGGTACTTTAATAATTACCGCTTTATTAATATTGGATTTTCCGGGTTAAAGTGACGATTATTTTAAAATTCGGTCATAATTGCGAATAAATTTTAAGGGCCCCGTTATCCGAGAGTAAACGCCCAACCACTATCACTACGCCTGATACTGGCCTCGTTTACGCTCGGATAAAAGGGCACCGCATTAACAATTTATATATCATATGCAATCTTAGTGGCAAAAATATAAAAACATGGCAGATAATTTAAAGACAGTAAATATTCACATAACAGAATACCAATCTAACATAAATAAATACGTAATTAAAACACACATATACATAACAAGCTTAATAGTAGATAAAAACAAATTTAACATGTCACAATAACAAGGCACGAATAAATATATGTATAGACAAAAGCATATACTTCGAGGAGACATACATATTAGAAATAAAACACATTTCAACATATATAGAACAATATATTATATATAAAAAAAGAAAATATACTAGCATGTAACCTAAAAAGCCAAGAGAACATACACACATACAAAAATACAAAACATACCGTGTACGAGTTAACTAGAACATAACATGCTTAAATCGAATAACCGAACAAAAAGATACATAATCATTATAAACTTATCACACATATACATGTAAACATAAAAACTCAAGGCATATACGAGGGATATATAATAAGGCAAAAGAATACATCAACATATACGATTATAATACGATCATGAATATTTACATGGAAACAGGACCGAAATGAAAAGAAATAAACATCAGTGGCAGAAATTAAAGTATAATAATATGCAATTTAAGGACGAAAATGCAAACATGACCGAACTTGAAAGGACTAAAACTGTAATTAGACCAAGGGGCAGACCCGAAATGAAAAATTCAAAAACGCGAGATGGTTAAAGGGGTAATTTTACCGTTTAAAAACTGATTCGGTGTAATTTAGGGACTGGATTGCAAGATTTTGAAATACAAGGGGGACCAGAGTTGTAAATATACCATGCGGCGAGACAGAAGTGAAAATATTGAAAGCGTGGGGGGATTTAGTACGTAATTTACCCATTTCACGAAATAATAACAACTATAAAACCCCCTTTTTTAGGCCGGAACCAAATTTTCCCCCATTTCTTTCATTTTTTCAATTTTATAACCAGCCTCGTTCTTCATTTTCTCTCAAACTCATCCTATAAACCCAAAATCCGGCGGCCGGCCGCCCTATTTTCCGCCGTCGGCCGCCGCTAGCCGGCACCGGCGACCCCCAAATAATACACCAAAATGACCCATCCTTTACCCTCGACACGAATCCGAGGTTGGATTCAGAGAAAAAGCTTTCATTTGTCCTAGATCTAGGAAATACGAAACGAAAAAACCCCTTTTTTTTTGTTTTCAACCCAAAACAAAGCCACAAAGGGGTCTCCCACTCCTTTCAGTTCACCACGTTCGGCTTGGGAAAGCCGAAAAGGCTTATCACTGGTGAGGGGAGACCCACCGACGATGATGGTACGACTTCCTACCCTCTTTTTTTATTTTACTGCCTATCTTTTTGTGTATGCATACAACAAAAAAATAAGAAAGAAGACGAGTATTTACCACTGTACTGACTTTTGTATTTTTTTTCTTTCGATTACAACTTTGCTTGTTTCGATTACAACTCTTGCCTCTTTCGATTACAACCTCTTGTTACAAAATATTTGTTTCGTACATATATGTCTGTCTTTGGTTTGGTACAAGTAATATAATATTTGCTTCCTTTTCAGATCTGGATTGATTACTGACATATTTCTTTTCTTGCTTTCTTTGACATGTCTGAGCGCGGTGGTTGAAGATCGGCATGGTGCAGCATGGTGGCGGTGTGGGGGTTCTGCCTTCGGCCAGAGGTGTTCTCGGCCGTTAGATCAGATCTGATCTAACGGTCGGGCTGGCTTGAGGGACGAACGACCCAGATGAAGCCTCGATTGGTGAAACGGCTCCAGATCGTGCCACGTGGGGCTCAGCAGTAGAGGGGTCAGAGCGCGTGGGGCTCACGCACGCGTGGGATATCAAAGAGTCTGCGCGTGGACCACACGCGCGCGTGGCATTCGAACGGTCCAGACGTGATGTGCACGCGGCTGGCAAATATTTTGTCTTGGCTGGATCGTGGCCGTTGGATTAAATCTTGATCCAACGGCCCATAGTCATCTGCACACAAAATAAATGTAATTAAATAGGGTTTGGGTTTGGGCCAACCGGGCCTTGTAATAATATTAGATTTGTAATTGGACTTGGACTGCAATTTATTTATTTGGTTTAATATATTTTTTTTAGATTTTCATCTTATATTAGCCCAATAATAATAACATTAGTTATAATTATAACATCAATACACATACAACAATACATACGTATATACCTATGCAAACATTAATTATAACATACCAGTATACATAATCATACACATAATTAACCGTAAAAACAAATACGCTCGTACTAAATATAGATGCATACGCGACACACATACACCGTATTTAATACGCATACATACATAGTTTATAATATACACACCACACATTTTATATATATTAGTAACACTTATGCACATAATAAACATATAGCATAGTATAATACAATGTATACATGCAACACTAGTATACTAATAATTACACTAATATGTATTTACAGACCAGATAAAAATGAGTGATTACAACTATATATGATTTTATTGAGACGAAAAAATTTATACAATAATCATTCGAATGCCTCATTAAAAATCTCTCTAACCTAAAAATTGAGGAAAAGAGTACATCCGAATAATTAAGGAGTGCAACGAACACAATATAACCTCGCTGGAAAAAAAAAAAACCAACACGGGTCAATGACCACCGAATCTAACAAGCACACATGACCGGATCACCCCCTACACATAAACGAACAAACACCCCAACTAGCCAATCAAGGATCCACTAATCAACACCTCACCCAAAAATCAAGGAGCAACGCGCAACCTTCACCAGCACAATCCCAAAACAACCGTTCTATTGACCTCACTTATCTGATCCTCAACTCATTGTACGCAACCATGACAACCGCTCCACCCCTCCCTTTGCCATCGAATCCGCCAACACATTCGCTTCCTGAAAGATGTTTACAAAACACACATTTGACAATCGAGAACGTATATTATCAATTACCCGAAAGCATTGCCACAAACGTCATGGTCGTCGATCAACATGTAACACCCATGATACCGCCATTCTAGAATCTGACTCAATCACCAACGGATAATCATCATCCTACTTCGACTACACCATCATTTTCAATGCCACCACAATAGCCAGCACCTCCGCTTCATTCGACTCCATCCCTCCCAACAGAGCCAAAACATAACCATCTGAATTTCGCAACACACCACACATACAAAGTTAAAATTATCAGAATACCATACCTTTCAAATCACCCATTCCTGCACTTCCTCCAATTTTGATTCCAATACAAACGTCATCTCGCAATGGTGCTGTCGCAATAGCTTCTGTGATGCTCTCTTTTGGACTCCTAACCCCCTGACGTTTCACGACAACACCTTCATCGCTCTAACTATTCACGATCTCTCTCAGCGATAATATCAGCTATATCCTTAATCAACGCTTCCTTGTTCCCCATTATTTTTGCTCCTAGTAACCTATTCAACTTTATTGTTTCCTTTGCTTCACGCAAAATCACCCTCTGTTGTTGCTAGAAATCTCTATCTAATCTCGTCGGCTTCACTTCGTTACCATCCTTCTTATTCTTCTGTGGTCTACTTTTACCTCTTTTCTTATTTTTTGGTTTGCTTGTTTTTGAAAAATAGGACTCTGGTTCTATCCCAAAGTGATGAATATCTGAATTGTGAGAGTCCTTATGCGACACAACTCTTCCCTGGGCCCCTCACACCCTATCCCTTCACTCAATCGAATCGCCAATTGCCCATCAATGTTCGGCTCAATTGTTTGTATTGGTGTAACCATCATCCCACATTCATTAATCATCCTTGGCATCGTACCAAATAGAACTGGGAACTCTCCAAACGTCTCCTCCTCACCACCTATCCTATATTCCTTAATTTATGAATGATCTTTCAACCTCGACACCATGCCTGCGGCTTCCTCCTCTGCCATCCCTTTTTTCCCGAACTTACCACATCACTTATCATATGCCCAACACGCTCCCAATACCATAATTCATTGCATGCTATACTAGCGAAATGTCCACCTCATTCGAAAGACCCGGATCTGCATTGTCCTCTCTTTGTGCGGCCTCATTTTGTGTCATCTCTATGTTTGTATTATATTTCCTTGTTAATTGGTCATCAGTCTTTTTCATAATTTCTATATCGTCTTCGCCCTCACTTTTCTCTGTATCACCATCCATCTCACAATTTGTGCACAATTGTTCACCCATCAATGGTTCAAACTCATTCACATGTACCATAAAAGACAAGTAACTCACCTGTACCTCTACTTTCCCTTCAATCAATCTTCATCATTTGTTCTGTTTCAATCAAAATGTGTCTCCTTTCAAATGATTTAGGGTCTACTATTGAGTCATCACGCCCCATATTGATGCCAAGTTATCGAATGTCCGACGCGACCACACATGCCTCGTAAGCCCACTTATTGTCAACCACACTCTCTAATTTCCCTATCAAATTCCAGCTGGCAGGGTTGAACCTTCGAAAACCATTTATTCAGCGCCACATTGGCTAAAGTCACTCGCAAATCCTTACTGTTCTAAAAAATCAATAGCATTCTCGATCGCACTATTGCATTAATGACATACCTTTCAACTTGTCTTTCTTCAATTCTCTGGCTATTGATGTAATGCCCACCGGTTCTCCTTACCACGCAATGGCACAACAATAAAGAATTTCAATTTTAATCTCATCCTCCACCCCTTGAATGACTCGATTCTTGGATGTATCTTGTGTCAAATTAACCTCATTTCCCCAATTCATCACATCCTTCTCCATTCGACTCTCATTTTGTTGCCCAATAAAATCACTCTTCACCCTTTTCGTCATTGGTTCTCTCAATTTTGAACCATAAATCCATTGCTCATGTAATCGTCCAATAGCCCGCCTTGCATCCATCTCTGTCGCCATACGCACGAAACCAAATCTCGTCCCATCCTGTGCCCGTTTGTTTGGTACAAAAATATCTATTACTTTTTCATGGAGATCAAAGACCTGTCACACTCTCTTCCAATGAATTTGATTCGATAGATTTTCAACAATGGCCGTCCACCATTTCTGACGGTTGCTCTCTCTCATTTTCTAAAACTCTAAATGTAAAATTCGAAGTTACACTTATTAAATTTATAATTTTCTTTTACAAATAATAAAATTTAAATTAATTTGAAAGAATAAAATTAAAATTTAGAAGTCCAAATTACAAGATAACATAATCCAAACATAAAGTTTAATTCCAAATTACATAATCAAAAGATAAAATTTAAAAGTAAAAAAAATATATAACTAAAGATAAAACATAAAATCACGTACTCATCATCGGCATGAGATATTCAAGAATGAGATTTAAAAATTAGTATAAAATATTCGGGAATAAAATATTTTAATTTTTAACTAAAAACCTTAATAATTTAAAAATAAAAATAAAGATAGACAACCAAGTCGAGACCCCTATAATTCAAAAATTGTGATCCGGACCCGACCCGTGACCCAAAAAAAATTAACGGATTGGGCATCCGACCCGAAAATATTTTTTTGAAAAGAAAAAAATATCAGTTTATTTTTTTATTGGGTCAATGTGTAGGTTATCTCGGGTCAGATAATTTTGAACAACCATAAATTGGGTATAGCCTTTATTACCCTTTATGTAGAAAGATTGCTCATGATAAGGATGAAATACTAACAATTAAGATCATTCTGGTCAGGAGTGGATCTAAAAATTCTTATTGGAGGTTTGAATTATAATTATAATTATAATTATTTAGAGAGTTAGAATGTAATTTTACCCTTATATTAATTTATAACTTTATAATTTTCCACTGGATCAAACTGAAGTTTTACTATTTTTTGAGGAATCAAAAAGCAATTTAACCATAATATTAACTTAAAATTTTACAAATTTAAGGACAGAATTTGTATTTTTTTTCATTTTGGCAACAATTATCATTCAAAAAATATACGCCACAGCTTAGCAATATCATCCCTGATGATGGAAACGCTACAAAATTTAGCGACTTTGGGGACGATTAAAACGACCTTTTCAGGGGATATTGGGGTGTAAAAATTTTAGGGATATAGGACACGTTAAAGTATATTTAGCAAATTAGGGCATTTGTTATTAAGGTTGTGCATATTAAACCGTAACTATTAACCGATATAACTGTTATATTTTACAAGTTAAATAACCGAACCGTTAAGACTAAACTATTTCGATTAATTGAGCAGCTAAAAATATGATTAATGATTAACTTATAAATTAACTGTTATTAAATTAGTTATATATATACCAACATGGGTTCACATGCTTGTGGCAGCCGGCAGACCTTTCCATTATTAGAAAAATTGCAACTTGGAACCTCACTCTATACTCTCTTTTTCTTCATAATGTTGAATTGAAGGGTCTTGTTTGATAAGAATTAACTTCATTAAGGATTTGCTAAAGGTAGATATGCTCACAGTTTAAGTTTTTCCAAATCATATATATCACTTGAGAGGGTGGACAAATATTAATTTGACGAGTCGGTAGAGATAGGCCTAACTTCCAATATCGTGTAAGCTTCCAGTTTTATCGTCTCCAGTATTGCAAGGCTCCGAGGAGTCCTCTCGGGGCCACCTTCGGAGATATCGAGTACAGAGACACTGGGATTATTTCTGGATGCGGAGGTACCAGATATAACAAGAACGAAAAATGTAGGAGTGAAGGGGATGCCCAAGAAGTCATGTGCTATCGGAGGTCAATAACAATACATAATTCTCCTTGGGATTTATTTGTAAGGACCAAATGTGTACTTATACAATTTTATTTAGCTGTCACGTCAACATCTCTTGTTAATTTTTAACGATTAGCGGCTTGATTGATATAATTTGAATAGTTAAGTGGTCTGACTGAAAAAAATTGAAAAATCGGTGGTCAAAATAAAATCGAGGCAATAGTTCTGTGGTTATGGGTGTAGTTTACCCATTTTTTGATGTGTTGCAGCATTAGTGGTGTTTAGCGATGTGTGTCGCTCGTTCTAGAATTTTCCTATAATATAATATTCTTAAAAATATTGTTAAGAGTCCTAATTAGGGTTGAGCATGGTTAATCGAAAAACTAAAAATCGATCTGAACCGAGGTGTTTGGACGATTTATGGTTCACAAGTTTACGAACAATGGTTATTCTAATTGAACCGAATTTAATTTTGTTTATTTAATTTATAAGTATTTTATATTGTAAAAATAAGTATTTTATACTTAAAATACTATAAATGCATTATTAATTATTATTATTATTACTTGAAATTTATTTTTTTAATAAATATTTATAAAAAAAATTAAAATTTTATCATTTAATGTTTAAAAGTCATAAAAAAGTTATTTTATCAAAAATAAAATATAAAATTTCAAAAATTAATGTTAATATAAAAAAAACTAAATAAACTAAAAATCGATGATTATTAAAATAATTTATCGAATTAAATCGAAACAGAATAGTATACACCCTTAGTCCTAATCAGAAAACTCCAATGGAAAATGGAAAACAATTACGTTGGCCAGGCTGGATATTGGACCACAACTTTCACCGGATCAAGAGAAAAGTTAGACGGTTCTTAGTTTCTTACTCCTATTACTAGGATTGAGGTGTCAATTACTTTTGTTGGTAATAAATTAACTATTTCTCAACTCAAACTTTGGGTTATTTTTAAACATTTTAATGTAATATTTATTTTATTTTTAATCCTGAACAAGATTTGCACTCATTTTATAAATAAGATTGCTTAAATACGAGTCGTCAAGGATAAATATATTATTTTTTTATTGTTAAGACTATTCATTAAATTTGTTTGGCTTAAATGAAAAACAAGTGTCTAAAGTATACCTTTTTTGAACTTTAGGTGCTTAAAGTATTTTTTTGTAAAAATAGGTGTCAAAAGTTTCAACCGTTATAATTTTAGGTGCCTAACGTTTACACAATTATAATTTTAGGTGTCTGGCCGTTAAAGGGTATTAAAAAAATTAACCAAACAATGCTTGACACGTGACATGTTTATTTTATTTTTAAATTAAAACTTAAAATATTTTTTTAAAAAATCTTTTAGTTTTTATAAAATCTCAAAATTTTAAAAAATTTACAAAATAGTCCTCAAATCCCTAAAATTACCCAAACCTAAACCCCCAAATCGCCGCCGCTTCCGCTGCCAATTGCCGCCCCTGACTCCCCTTTGGTCGCCGAACTAAGGCGGTCATTTTTTCCCAATACGGCATCGTCGAAAATAGCGAATGACATGCAACCAAACGTCAAACGCAAAATCAACGTTCGGCTTGCACGTCGTTTGCCGTTTCTAACCACGCCGTGTTGGGGGAAATGACCGCCTTGATCTAGCGACCAAAGGGGTGTGGTCAGGGGCAACGATCGGCCGCGGAAGCGGCGGCGATTTAGGATTTTGGGTTTAGGTAATTTTAGGGATTTGGGGAATGTGTTTGTAAAATTTGCAAAATTTCGAGATTTTATAAAAAAACTAAAAATTTTGGGTCTTTTTCTTTAAAAAATTAAAATAAAATAAAATTAGTGCCACGTGTCAAGCATTTATTGGTTTAAATTTTTTAACACCTTTTTTTACAAGACTGCACCTAAAATTGCAACTGTTGAAACTTTAGGCACCTATTTTTATAAAAAAATACTTTGGGCACCTAAAATTAAAAAAAAGTATACTTTGGGCACCTATTTTTCATTTAAGCCAATTTTTTTTTGTTTATTTTTACCACCGAAACTATTTGTTAGGTTCATTTTTAGTATTTTGCTTACTTTTTTTGGCTTAATTGTAATACCCAAAAAAATTGAATTAAAAATCCTAACCCTTGATTTTGGGAATTAAGAATAAAAAATCCTAATTATTTAATTTGGGGATTTAATTAATTGCATTCAGAATGGGGGACCTAATTGCAAAAAACTTCATATCTGGTGGGCCTTTTGAAAGGCGTGCTATTTGTGGGGTACCTTTCCTGCAATTTGCCTAATTCCGCATAGGTATATAATTCTCATTTTAAAACCCTAAGGCTATTCATCTCCCATTTGTTCAGCCACTCTCACCCCTTGCTTCCCCTCTCTCCCGAAACCCTCTAGTATCCCACGCCCTTCCGTTCTTCGATCAAGCTCCGGCGAGAGCTTTGTTGTTGACCGTGCCCAACACTGCCATTTCTCGTGCGTTTGTGATCTCGTCGCGAATCTAACTAGACATCCCTTTAACGGTTTGCCATCGTTCTTAGCCTTATCCACTCGAAACTTGCATTTTCCCTTGCACCGTCGTCTCATTCGACACAAACTTCTTCTCCGTTCGTGTTGGATAAGCTTTGGGTAAGGATTTCGAGTCTGTTTTCCTTTATTTCATTTTGGTGGGGGTATGCTCGTGTTTTGAGCTTGTGGTTGGGTCGGAGTGACCTATTGGGTATCGGGTTGAGGTCGCCGGTGTACTAGAACGCTACCGGCCTCCTTGTAGTTTGCCGGCGGCGGCAAAGGTTTGTTAACCCTAGCCTCAGATTTGTGTAAGGGGAAGGGGATGGACTGGTGTGTTAATTGTTGGGTTAAGCCCAACTGATGAGGATTGCCCAAGCCCGTGTGTGTGTTATGTGAGAAACCCGAGTGGGTTGGGTGACATGCGTGTACTATGGGCCTTTGAGGAGAGTGGAGTTGTATAGCCCCAAAATATGAGTAAGCCCGCTGGAGGAAGAACCGAATTGAACTAGTTAGAGAAACCCAAACCAACAATGTTAGAACCGAATCGGACCTCTAACCAAACTAACAGAATTCTTTGAGGACTCGTTAATCGACCTGACCCGTTAACCAGTGATGACGTCAGCGTTAACCTGGGGTGAGGTCAGTGTTGACTAGACTAGTGACATCACTGCTGACTTTGTCAAAGTCAACGTTGACCATTGACTTTTTTAGTCAACTTTGACTTGACATTTTTTCGACGTCCTAATTCTGAATTTGCAGTCTGTTTTATCTAATTCGAACCCAAAATGCCAATTTTGCTAATTGTAATTTATTTTGTACTTAGAAAATTCTGAGAATTTGAGTATGAGATCTAACGTGGTTTAATTATGTGTTTCAGACGACATCGATTCCGAGGACGACGTTTTATCTCTTTCTCCTCTTGTTCAGCCTGTTCCTGCACCTTTTGCGAGAAATACACGTGAGTTATCTAGCATAGTTTCAGTGATGTGGCATAATGTTATTTTTATTAGAATGTGAATTAATTTAGAACTTTACTACGTAGGTTCTAACTCAGCTAGACCTAGAGCTAGTTCAGACCGTGGGAGGCGTCAGCGTCGATGTTAGAGCTTTGGCCGCTAGATGTGTGTTCTCTTTCTGTGCCATATATTCTGTGAAATATTTTACAACTTGCATGACTACTTTCCTGTGTTGCGATTTTAATGAGATTTGAGATGCCATGCATATTGTGTTAAACTATGTTTTTATGAGATTATCAGAACTTCAGAACTGTGTTCTTCGTATTTAGTACGATACAACTGTGATGAGAATGCGTTTTACAAATATTATATTTTTCATACATGGGGTGGGTTGTACGGAGGAAGAAGTGGTTTGACCACACTGTGATTGGATAAATAAGGGTGAAGGGTTCAGGGGAACTTCCTCCACTGTGACTGGATGGCTTCGCCACCATTGTGATTGGAGTTAGCAGTTGGGTATTGTGACTTATTTTTAGTAACATCTCATGCACTGTGTTTTAATATGATTTACTTTACCTTGAGATATTTTTGTGAAACTGAGTTTGTAATTGCTTGCACTTTAGAGGCACACTAGGCTTAATAGCTCACTCTCCTATAGTTTGTCTTTCAGATACTTGGCTCTAGGCGACTTGGTACTCAGAGGACCTCTTGCGTTTTAGATTTATTGTTTCTTCAGTACAGACTTGTTTATTTTCAAATTATTATTATTAATACTTTTTTATCAAGTTTGGGTGTAATTGGGACTAGAGTCGATTTTGGGATTTGAGGATGTTTTCAGTATCATGCATTTGCTTTTAATTCGGATATTTTATTATACTATTGGGTTACAACATTATGATGGATTTCAATAAACTTTTGGAGTACCTTTTATTAGAAGAATTTTATATTTATAAACAATGATTGGTTTCTTGAGGAAAAAGTTGCGAATATAACTTCCTAAATTGGATTTTTCCTTTTGGGCCGGGTTTAGGGGTTACATTAATTATAAAATAAGTGTTCAAAATATGTTTCTTTTTTGTAATAGGTGTTTAAAGTATTTTTTGATGTAATAAGTGTCTAAAGTTTTGTTTTTGATTAAAATATGTGCTTAAAATATTTTTTTGCTGAAATAGGTGTTTAAAGTTTTATTTTTGGCTAAAATAAATACTAAAATAAGTACCTTATTTGACTTTAAAATAAACTTAAAATAAAATTTTAAACACCTATTTTAATAAAAAAATATTTTAAACACGGACAAAAAAATACATAATCAAGTTTTGTTTAGGGAAGCATTAAAGAAAGTTATCCCTTGAATAAACTGTGCGCAGGGTTTGCCAGTTGCCATTACTGTCATTCACACGTCTCTTTTCTCTGCATATAATTTCCCCTTTTTACGTGACAGCCCCCCCAAGCATCACCCTTTAATTCAAATGCTCTAATTGCTACTATAGTCCTTGTAAAACATTTTGTAGTTCAATTAATTTATTTTTATTGAATCCACTAAGAATTCTAATTTTATTCGGCCATCCTAAAATGAATTTCCAGTTTTTTTTTTGCTTAAGGCCCTTGAACTTTGAAAAAAAATTAATTTGTCCCCTAAATTTTGTTTCACCCGATTAAGCCCAATGGACTAAGAAATTGATCAATTAAGCTTTTGAATAAAGAATTTGAATCAATTAAGCTCTTTAACTATTTTTGACCATTAAATATTGACAATTTGTTCTTTAGATTTACTAGCACATGCTACATTACAATTCTATCATATTGCATTTCATTTTTTTCAAAAAATATTTTTTTATAATTTTTTTCTCAGCAAACATATAATTTTATTAAGAAGCAGATCATGCACATATTGACGCGTGCCTCATAAAAAACCTCCCTAACCTAAAATGAAGGAAAAGAGTTCAAGCACGCCAATATCGAACAAGAACCAAAACACCAAAGATATACACAATCTATAACAAAAAAAATCACCAACCCTCAATAAAATAACGAAGCTCTATCGACCCCTTCCTTCGCGACCACATCCGCAATACAATTCGCCTCACAAAAAATATAAAAAAAATGCACGAAAACAACTCACAAAACGAATCAATTAACCCCAAAACATCCCAATATTTCCAAGGCCTTCGATCCTTATGGGACACCCAACTAAGTGCCATTATCGAGTTCGATTCAATCACCAAATTTCCTTCAAATCTCCACTCGGAAGCAGTAAACAAACCAAGCGCGCACTCAATCGCTAATAATTCTGCTTCATTCGAATCCATAACACCTAAGGGATTGGAAAACACCGCCCTAATAGATCCCTCCGAATCCCGAAGCACCACTCCACACCCTGCTCGCTCAAGCTTACCCCTTCCAACCCCATTGATATTAATTTTTAACACACCCATCGGAGGCGGTAACCAAACTACCCCCTGCGCACACCCCTCGGAATAAGAAATCAAAGCTTAATTTCATCAATTTCAACTATAGAGTCTTAAATAAATCAAAAAGTTTTAAGAACGAAAACTTAATTGTACAATGGTTTTAAAAATTATTAATAATCTAAAATATTTTTTTTGACAAGTCCTGATTTTAATCTTAATCCTACCTAGAGGATAGGAGAAATGGAAGGAAGTGATACTCATATTGGGTCTAGAACTTATAACCTAAGAGCATATGAGGAACAAAGATGAGCATTTTGACCAACCGACCAAATGTACTTGCTCAATAATCTAAAATACAATTAAACTATCAAATTTGAAGACAACTACATTTTTTACTCATTATATAAGTCTCAGTTTATAAAGTTTCGTATAAACAATTGATTATAGTTTGTGTTAAAAGTAGGGTTGTAAATGAGTCGAGTCGAGTCTAGTAGTGCTGGGCTCAACTCGACTCGTTAAAAACTTTAGCTGAGTTCGAGTTCGAGCTCGAGTCAAGCCCAGTAGTATTGAGTTTAACTCGACTCGTTAAGAATTCAAATATTACAAAACTCAGCCCGTCTTGTTAAGAACTCAAGCTGAGATTAAGTTCGAATCAAATCTAATGAGTTAAACTTTAATAGAGTGAGAACTCAAATAGCTCGCGATTTTACTCTTTTCGTTTGGGATCCTGGTTATGAGTCACACAACATATGCAATCAACCTAAACCGTGCAATGAAATTCCAACTTTACCCCGATCAATTCATCTTCTTCTATTGTTAGGCGCACTCAATTAATTGCTATTATGAATTATCCATTCAATAAATCTTAGTATTTATTTATTTCCAATGAGTTTAAAATTCAAATTACTGTCGACTCGTACTCTTAGCATTTTTTTGACCTTAAACTACTCTTAGCATTCAATTAACTGCAATAATAGTATTTAATTAGTTGATAACACACGCGCAACAGCAAGAGAGTGGAGCAGTTGCTAATATCAGAATCTTGCCGTGTAATAGCATGTCGGATCTCTTACAACCCAATAAAACCAACCCTGCCACACCACTTCCTTTTTTCTCCTTCCAACCTTGTTTTCACACGTATCGTTACCTTTGTATCTTGACTTTTCTCAGTGATTCCTCTCTTCCTCTTCTTGAAGCTTTCTTCCATTTCTAGAGAAAGAAAATAACCCATTGGGTTTTCTTGAAAGCAAGAACAGATCAATATGAAAGAAGGGAAAGCAATTTTGAAGTCTAAGATGAAATGTATTGGTTTAGTTGGTCTGGTTTTATCGGCTTTCTCACTCTTTGTGCACTTTTTGCTAGCCAGATTCACTGAAGATGGCTTCTCCGACTACCAGTCTTCCATAACAATCTTCTCTTGGAGGCCTATTTCTGAGACTTCAGACCTCTCAAGAACGGTAATATGCAATTTTTTTTTGTACTTTCAAGTTCTCATTTTTCTTGTTTCTCCACTTGATTCTTTTCAGTTGACAAGTTTTTCATTCTGGGTATTTCTTTGTTTCTTTGTTGATTTTGGAACACTTTGGTTTTGCTGATTTTACCTTTCTGTTCTTGGACATGTGGGTTTGGTTTCAGATTTGTTTGGATCCATTTTGGTTACAGAAAATTCCCGGAATCCCCAGTATAATGTTATTTGTTTATTTCATACGGGGAGGTGAAATTTGTAGTTGGATCCGGTTTAATTTGATTTTAGACTGTTTTGGTAATATCAAAGGCAGTTCTGTTTGTTGATTTTAATTAACACTTGTGGCTTCTTTCGGTTTTTCTCTTCTCTTCTTTTGGTGCAGAGCCCGCTTTATAGAGTACTCTGGGGACCAGTTGGGCAATTGGACTCTATACACCCACATGCAAATCCTAGAGGATACTATGCAGGTTTGTTATCATTTCCAACTTTGATTATTTGACACTTATGTGTTTCGTGAGAACTTGAGTCATTTGGTTAAAAAACGTGAAATTTCATGTTTTCCATCTCAAAATTATAGCTAATACAGGTTCAAGTTAAGTTGCTAACATTGGACGATTAGGATCATCTTCTTTTTACAATTCTAATTGGAGAAGTTGTAAAGTTCCTTAACAGTACTGATTGGTGTCGGAGGACTTATATTAGCCTCAATTGTTTGTTATTAAACCGGTAGAATGTTTGGAGAGACTAAAATGTAAATCATGAAATGCTGGCTCTATCTTGTCACCTAGAATTTCCCTTGTCTTTAATTCTTATTCTGACTTGTAAACCGCTTTATTTAAGCAACCTATAGAGAGTGTTTCAAACATTTTGCTACTTTAAAAGCGGTCATCGGAACTGTGGGATTCTCTTGGGTAGTATGATGATTGTTCTAAAATAGTTTGTGTCTTGCATAAGTTATTAAATTTCCTCTTTCGATAAATCAAAGATGTGCTGTAGGAAACAAGATTTTGTTTGGGTCCGATATGATGGATGTTCTGTCTGAAGGTTTATGTTCTATTTTGTGTCTTTACCAATTGTTCTGACTATTGTTTTTTATTATCAACTTCTTTTGCTCAAGGTAGACATCATTTTAATGAATTTATTGGTATATACTCTCTGCAAACACTGGTTCTGGTTTATATCCTGTAGTCATATGTGCATATATGCACTTCTTTTTATTGACCAACCTATATATACTCATGGCAATGCTGATTTATACACATGCCTTTAACAGGCCCTAGTGCTCAGACAAATGGGTACATTTTTGTTAGAATACAAGGTGGTTTCCATGAGATTAGGAGTTCGGTAAGTGTGCTGTAATGAAAATTCCTATTTACAGATAAAATTATCTATGTACATAATTGGAATTCTAATACTTTTTTGTAATCCCCTAGATATGTGATGTGGTTGCGGTTTCTTGGTTTCTTAATGCTACTTTAGTTGTTCCAGAGATTCAACAAACAACAAGCAAGAAGGGAATCAGGTGACTTTTGTATAGTTAGTAAACTTTCCATTCTATTCGGACTTTGGAGTTAGATCATGATCGTTTAATGTATCAGTAATTGTCCTATATCAACTTATTTTTGCAAAATGTTTGATGCAGCTCGCAGTTCAAGAGTTTTGCCTACCTATATAATGAGGAAACATTCATGGCAGCTTTAGCAAAAGATGTTAACATTGTGAAAACCCTTCCTAAAAGCCTTAAATCAGCAAGGAGAAATAAGGAGATTCCAGTGTTTAGAGTGCCATATGCAGCTTCACCATATTATTATTTGCACAATGTACTCCCTATTTTGATCAAGCATTCTGTAGCAGAACTAATTGTTTCCGATGGTGGATGCTTGCAGGTGATTTCAATTTCCATTTTTGTGTGGACCTGTGTGGCTTGAACTTTAAACCTTTTCATTTTACTTAGAATATCACCTTTTGAAATTGTATGTCAATATATTGCAGTTAGGCACATATTTCCTAAATTGGTTATGGGTTTCTTAGTTTGCATGTATGCTAGTTCAATTTGTATCCATGTTACTCTTTTGTTAAATTGATAAATAATATATTAAGGGCTTGTATTCTTGCGGCAAAGGTTAATAGCATCTTGCTGGTTTTAATTATATCAATTGTATTGTTAAGCATTTGGTGGTTCTCTAATATGCTTAGAGCTCATGTTTGACCCTTGGGGTACTTGCATTCTTACCATTGCTTGACCTACATTTATTTCATGCACTAAGTTCTATATCGGGACCATAGTTCTCTTTCTAATGCCTGAAATATTCAAAAGACTTGGGGTAAAATTCTCTATCTAATGCCTTAAACAATTCCAAAAGACTTGTACCAAGTTGGATACTTGGATTTTTTTATGTAGTGAAGAATGCATATCTTGCTTTTCATGTCAGGTTTCTGAAAACTGAAGTGTGGTGCTTATACGGTTCTTTAGGTGATCGTGTTAATGTTCATACTTTTGTGTTTCTGCCTTTCTATGGTCTCTTAACTAATATTTTGTGCTTCTGAAATCATGTGATTAGTCAAGACTAATGTGAATGCTGCAGCATTTAAACTAAAATGCCTCTCGCTAGTTTTTTATGCGTTTATGATTGTTGCTAATGTTTTCTGCATCCGATCCAGGCAATTCTTCCTCCACATCTTGAGGAGTATCAAAGTCTCAGATGTAGGGTTGCTTTTCATGCTCTGAAGTTCCGACAGGATGTTCAGGACCTGGCAACTAAAATCTTGCATAGGTGAATTACTATCTGTGATTGTATTTTGTAATATTATCTACTTTCCTTTCTTTTTTTTAACAAATATTTTGTTATCAATTAAGGTTAAGGGCTCCTGGAAGGCCGTTTATTGCATTTGATCCTGGGATGACAAGAGACGCTTTAGCTTATCATGGTTGTTCTGAACTCTTCCAGGTACCTGCTTTAAACTCAGAAGAGCACAATTGGTTCTTTTACTCGCTGAATCTTTTGTTTCAAATATTTGTCCAGTATTTGACACTTTTATTCTCTCTTGGAGCATACCCAAGGATGTGCATGCTGAGCTCATTCAACAGAGAAGAGCTTGGATGAGAAAACGCGAGATAATAAAGGGGCAGCTCTCTGTAAATTCTGCTAAGCAACGCCGCAAGGGTTCATGTCCACTGACGCCGGAAGAGGTAGTCCTTTTCAATCGGTGAACTTCATTTGCTTATGAAGTTTCAGTTCTATGCTTGTCTTATTCTTTGAAACCAAATCTGTATATTTACCATCCAACAATGGAGTTGTTGCCTCTTGCATTTCATATAGTTGGAGAGATGTGTTATGATCTTATGATGCATAACTGGTAGAGATTACATTAAGGCAAGGTGAATTTCAAAGTGGATTTGTCAGTTGCACTAGGTTAAAATAGCCTGTGCTGATTGGCCCGCACCTCATAGAAGGTTAATTAATGTTGTCATTCCATTGGATACGGAGAAACAATTTGAAAAAACTTGAGACATTAAATGAAATCACTTGTCTTTCTGCAGGTCGGTATTCTTCTTCGGGCATATGGATACTCATGGGATACAATTATCTATGTGTCTGGGGGAGAAGTTTTTGGAGGCCAAAGGAATTTGATCCCGCTTCATGGATTGTTTGAAAATGTTGTTGATAGGACTTCCCTCAGCACAAGTTGGGAGCTGAGTAGAATTTATGGCCGTGAGGCTAACCTTGACAAAAATTATCCAAAGGCTCCACCTACTCAGGTTGAGACAAAGCTCGATGTATGGAAAAACTCTGGTCCTCGTCCTCGTCCTCGTCCTCTCCCACCTCCTCCTGCCAGACCTAAGACTTATAATATCGAAGGGTGGTGGGGTTGGGTGGCTGAGAGTGACAATGAGCCTGAAAGTACAGTTGTAGAGTTGAGGACAAATGCCCATAAATTACTATGGGAAGCAATAGACTATACGGTTGCTGTTGAAGCTGATGCTTTCATTCCTGGATTCGACCGTGATGGCAAGGGACATCCAAATTTTGCCAGTCTGGTTATGGGACACAGGTTGTATCAATCCGCTGCATCTAAAACATACAGGCCAAACAGGTAAACGCGTCTCTGACCGGACATTTTTGCTTGAATGTACCCATTATTTTTATAGATTGTATGATTTAGTTGCAAGTTAATGCAGTGGAGTCTTAAATTTGTTTTTAAACTTGTATTCATGCCATTGAGATAATTCATGGAAGGTTACATGCTCTCACCATGTTCTGATTGTATGCTCTTCCAACACAGGAAAGAAGTTGTAAGGCTTTTCGACGAAATCAGTGGCCACATATATCATGCAAACCATTCCTGGTTAACATCGATACGAAGGCATCTACGGAGTTCTTTAATTGATGGACTGATCGAAGCATCAAATAAGTCAAAGTCTTCATCTTTTCTTTCACATCCAGTCCCTGAATGTTCTTGCTTGAGGCCTAATTCTAGTGAAACGTCATCTAACGTTTCAACTCCTTCAGCGCAATCGCAAGTTCATGCTGCTCTTGGGGTGGCACATCGTTGCCCTGCTTGGATGGACGGTGAAAAGGATTTACGCTCTAAAGAAAATGACAACGAAGAGGATATTGATGAAAACGATCCAGCATCATCTAGATTGTTTTTTCAGCATACTGGAAGTCACGATGTTGGAGGTGAAGATATAACCCTCAAAGAAGAATCAGCATTCGAGGATCAAGAAGAAGATGGTGATTGACAACTGGAGCTTGTATAGTTTGTTAAAGTTCCTAAAATGCTGCACCGGTCAATGTACATATAGATAGTTTCTTCTGCTAATTTGGAGCAAGCTTCAAATTCTCGAGTTCTGATTCAAGATGAAGCAAGCAACAACTCCATCGACTTGGACCTCTAATCGAATCCATCGAAAGAGTTATTACTCTCTTTTACAGAGTGATGTATGGTATAATTCAAGCTTTGCTGGGAAAGGCAATCATGTCTTTCTGCAAGTCAGACCAATTTTGACTGGTCTTACGGTGTTCTTAATGGGAGAACATAGTTTTTTGTTGATCTATTTTGGGACATTTCCTAGTGATTCTTGGCATTTTCATGACATGTTTTGGAACAGGATGAGTAGATGTTTTCTTTGGATCCATTACTATATTATTTATTTTAACATTTTGTGATTGATTTTCTCTCAGTTCGTTTGATTATACTTGAGAGGTTTAGTTCTAAACAGGACAGGCTTCCATCATTTTCTCTGCCTAGACAAAATTTGCTTTTCCATGAATGTAAAAATGTCCATACTAAAGCATTGCATTATAATAAGTCCTCCGTATTTACAATGTCTATCAATTTGACCCCGATGACTCACCAACTGCCAAGCTTACACCCCGATGACTCACCAACTGCCAAGCTTACACCTTGGTCAAAAAACACAGTTTTCCAGCGAGTTTCAGTCCATCCACTAAGAAGGTAGTCAAAAAGGGCGGATGCTTTCCGCTTTTCAACCTTGAGTAACACTCTTTGTGGGATTCCATCAGAACATATTTTGGTTAAAGACTCCACCAAAGTTGTATCAACCAACTTTCTCTGTCCAGTACTGGGTTTTATCGAAGATACCAAGATTAACAAAGACATGGAGGAGGTTTCCTGTGTATCGTTTTTAAGATTTCCGGTGTCTTTATACTGTGCAATTCGCTATCGAAAACTGCACGACGGAGTGGCAAAGGTAGTACCTGCTCATGCATATTCGTAACCCTTTGACAATACGCATATCCCTTGTAGACAAAATGATTTGAACCCGTGTCTCCTAGAATAAACATCATCCACTTTTCTACTGGGACACATGTTGGGTTCGGAATGATTAAAATTTAAATTCATATTTCATTTTGATTCAAATTACAATTTGTTTCGTGTTTCGATTAATATGATTTGTATCAATTGCTACACGATTATGATATTTTAAATATATTTTTTATAATTACACTAAAATTATAATAATTAAATCAATCTATTCGATTTAATTACTAATTCTTGTTGTGAGTAAAGTAAAGAAGAGCAAGAACAAAAGAGAACATGAACTAGATAAGAGACAAAGAGAGAGAATTGTATTATTCTCAATGTATAGTTGTCTATAATGCTTTCTCTAAACTCTATATTTATAAGCATACGAGAGAAACCCTAAATCCAATGGGTATTAAACCATAATAATAAAGTAAGTTAAAATCTCCTTTAATTTATGGATATCCACAATAAATAAATATTTATAACACCCCTTGGATATCTATGAAGATAAGGTGCCTCGTTAAAATCTTACTAAGATAAAAATTCAGTGGGAAAACCCAATGGGACAAAGCCTCGGTTAAGAGAAAAAGAGTGCAACGCGTATTTACTCATTCTTATGAAAGCATCACATAAGATCATTGAATCTTCATAATTCAATCTTGAATACAATCTTCAAATGTTGAAGTAGACTATGCACTAGTGAATAAATCTTTCAAATTACCGCATGAAAGGATTCGTCGAATACTATTCTTTTGAAGATCATGAGGGACGAAACTTTGGAGAAATGTATTTCGTTTTGTTACATTTGATGTATTCACATTTCGATTGAGATATTATTATCTACGCACAAGATAACTTGTATCTTATCTTGTGCAAATAATTTGCATATCTTCTGGATATGTTTAGCAAAACACATTTTTTGGCTTTGCCTCGTGCATAACAATTATTTCTACATGATTAGAAGTAGTGGCAGATGCACGTTAAAGGTTGGGTGGGCTTGTGCCCAGCCTGAACTTTTCGAAGTTTACACATTTGGCTTCAATTTTCGTAATTTTTATGAATTAGTCCTTAAATTTTATGACTTGTGCCCACCTTGAAATTTTGAGATTTTTATGATTTGTGCCCACACTCAAAAATATTTTGACGTGTGTCCACCCTCAAAAAAATATTCTGGATCCGCCACTGATTAGAAGAGGCATCGAGTTTTGAAAGATCTAAAGGTAATGATCTTTGTAACATTTAGATGGTACTTCTAGACCAACTAAGATACGATTCTTCTAGACAAAGAAAATATAAAATCATATTTATTCTCATCCAACAATCTTAGAACTATTAGGGTACTCAATAGATATGCTTTATCCATATCGAATCTTTTAAGATTCTTTTAGCATGTGTGCATTCATTGTCAAAAATTCATATTTACGTGCTTGTAACGACCCAAATTTTGGATATTTGAGTTGGATCTCGGATTCGGGTTAACATAATTAAGTTTAAGGATTTAATTTAAAATGGATGAGAAAATTAAGGATTCAGTTGATGTTTTGAAGTCTAGTCTCTAAAGAAAATAAAGTTATGGGCTTGAGGAAAAACAAGGGGTAAGAGGTGGTTTTATTAAAGAATTTATCCAATATTATTTGGAGAGGGAAAATAAAGAGGGGTTGGCTGCCAAAAGGGGAAAATTTCTCAAACATTTTCCCTTTTTTTCCTTTTTCTCTTTTGCCTTGAGTTTTGCCCTGATATACGACCACTGAAGCCACCGTATGCTATAATGCCACCACCATTGTATTCCCATCACCGCTCGAAGTCAATCAGTGCCAACAGCGTTGCCAATGGAGCTACAATGAGAGGAGGTGACGGGAGAGAAGCTTTGTGAAGTTGAAAAAATGTAGTTCGACGACCAAATCAGAAAACTGAGGTCACCAGCATACTCTCCGACGTCAAGATAGCGGGACTAGAGCTCATTGCCACCGTTTGACCACTAGAGGGCACCCTATGTGCCTCCATACGTCGTCGTCGAGGGTGGCCGTACGTCTACCTAAGCGGGTGCACATTGCTTCGGTGCACTATGCCACACTGGAACCTGTTCGGCCAGATGCATGTGCACTTTCTTGCACCGAATAATGCCCTGCGGGTGCACCGTTCCTACTGTGCACTGTACCATATAGGATCGGCTAGACAACTGACCAGCCGTGATCGAGCTGTGTTGACTGAGCTGTTGACTTTTTCTGGGAGACCTTACCTAGGGGTTTCTCGACATTATGAGTTCGTTAGCTTAGTCCATTTCTCCAAATTCAAACATGATAAGATGCTTTTACGCGTTTAACTTTGTGGATTAGTTAGTGAATGAGGTTAATTAATATTTGTGGTATTTGTATTTCTATAAGGATTGTTCAAGCTCGAATACCAAATCAAGAGGAGCGCTTGAGGAGCTCGAGTAAAGATTTGTCGCTTTGGCTTAAGATTAGTACACCTCAAACTCCTATTACTTCATGAGCATCATAAATGTGATTACCTTGCGTGTTAGTGCTTGCAAAATAAGTAGATGATTAATAAGCATGATTAGAGACCGATATTATGAGACTCGATAATTATGAGATTCATGATGATGTTTAGGGATATAATTTGACTCGTATAGACTTTAGAGTTTGTGTAGGGTTGTTTAGACATTCGTATATCTATGTGATGACTGTTTGAATTGTGTGTTGTGATGATTGGGTGCTAGAGTATGGATGTTGATGTGTTCAATGGAAATTATGCATAAGGGATAAATAATGGTAATATTAAAATAATCGATTATGAAGTCGATAATTAATATTAATGGATTGAATGCATTAGTAAACAAACCCTAATGACTTTCATAAGCTTTAGGAATTGAATAAAGTGTTACAAAACCATAAATCGAAGTAATGGTACGAACCCGTGAGTAGGGTATCGGTACAGGCTTCGACCGTACTAGTACGCATTTGACCCATACCAATACTTATAGAAATTAAGAATTTTTAGTAAGCTATGCTAGTATCTGTGTGCATGTGAGTATTGGTACCCAAAGGTAACGTATCGATACTCGTGTTCGAGTACAAGTACCCACTGAACGAAATAATTTTTATGCTAATAAAAAGATAAAAATTGACGTGAGATATTAATGAGATAATTAATGAGGATGATTAACGAACACTTCTATAATGTATTAACAAGTTGGTAAACTTAATTGGGTGACTTGTGGTAATAGAAACCATAAGAGTTCCTTGGTGGATCGAGATATATTGTGTGTTGTATGGTAGTCGTGTCTGTACTGTGTGTTGTATTGGGCACTTGATTGGTTGAGTCACATTTGATTGATGGGATCCGGATACCCAAAGAGCGTGTTGCAACACCATGGTTAGATATACCAAATGTACGTTGATGCTTGTCGAATAGTGATGTACTTTAGAGCAAGTATACTCGTCGTATCAAGTAATAAAGTGATCAATAGAATGTCAAATCCATGAGGGTTGGAATAATAACTACGAAGTTATTATGCTTAAGTATGTGTTTTCAAGTGATGGTGTTGAAAGGTTTAATTAAAACTAAAACAATTAAACAAAAGATAGCTATGATTAAGACTAAAAGCTGCGGCAAATAACAAATAACTATGGAAGCTAAGATTACTGATAAGGATATATGTTTGATTGCCTATTACAATGCTATAGCGACTGGCAATACATAGATTTTCTAATGAACTTCTGACTTTCTCGATGCCTAGAAGTTAATAACATTGTAGTTAAGGTAATACATGTCTATGTGAACCCTAACAACCCTATTATTTGTTCAAGAACTCTCTTTTAGTTGTTAAAACCCTAAACTTATATCTAAGCCAAATTAAAACCAAGTTAACAGCTTAGCCCCACTGTTCATGTTTGTATAACCTAATATCTCGATATTAAGCCATAAATCAATAGTCAAAAGGTCTCTCTCGATAGCTCTTACAATAACTACGCATGAAGTACGATGAACATAATAGATAAACGGAAAACAATTATAGCATTATAAAAAGGTAATTAAACCATAAAATCCTGGGATGCAATAATCCCAACTAAAGTATTTAGCTCATGTCTGAGCCTAAAACATCCATAACAAAAATATTAAAGTACATCAGTTTATCAAGCAAGGTAAGAAAAGAGTCGAGTGTCACCGACAAACTCCTTTCAAGCCGTCCAATTGTGTTGAAGGTCTCCCACTACGTCAGCCTCTCTCGATGGCTTCTATCGTGAGAAGATTTATCTAGTTTCCACTTCGGTGGTTCTCCGCAAGCTTTAGACTAGGATTGTTGTCTATAATCGCGCCTCCTTAAAGTAGCGTCCAAGTCTTTCTTATATAGGCTGTGAAACTAGGGTTTTAGTACCATAAAGTGCGCACGACTTCATTAAAAAAAACCATTGGTTTCCTACTTCATTTAATGTTGCGTATCTGGGAGAAAGTCCACATTGGCAAAAGCAGATTCATCTCTAACTCTTTATGCTTAGTTAGCTCCAGCCATGAGATATGCTCCTCTTTCGCTCTAGCAGTCCTCCAGCATCCACCATTATCCTGCAAATGCATCACAAAACACCATCTTTCCCTTGAAAAGCACCAATATACATTACAATTAAAGCATAGGTGGTGTACCCTATCTACATACAAATATGTACAATCTAACCTAAATACAAACTATATGAGCTTAAAAACATGCAAAAGAAAAGGAATAAGAGCATATAAAATAGATCAATTAACTGTTGCTTATCATCAAACGATACAGAATAGAAACGAGAAAAATAGAAAATAAGAATAGTGAACAGCCCCTAAGTCCTAAGGTTCCACTAAGCTATGATTATAGTGATTCTAAGTTATGCTGCAGCAGTAATTCATTCCTCAACTATGTTGATGATAAGCAAATATATTAGAGCTTACAATTTTGTTCAAAAGATCAAATCTATTGTAGGTGCAGCGTGTGCTAAGTTACATGCATTCATCACTTAATAGCTTTAGAGAAGCTTAAGGGTTGCTTTCTTTTTCTACCTTGGTATATTATTTTCCTTTTTCAGCACATTTTTACTCAATTTTCTTTTTAAGTTTGAAAACTGTATCCTCAGGGCTTCAGCTTATCACACTAACTCTTAGTACCTGAAAATAGAGTAGAACAAACAGCCCATCCCCAGGCTTTACGAGCAGTGTCATCCCGTGAAGACTTTCATTCACTCTTTGCCAAAACTATCATTCCTACCGGGGAAAGTTAAATGGAGCAAACATAACTCACCTAGTGTATTAAGATAGCAAGATGTATAAAAGAGTGTCCCTCAACCGTTTTGTTTAAATTATAAAGTCTTAATTTATTTTATTGATTTTTTATGGAGTTTTTAAGCCTTTAGTTTATTACATTGAACATTAAGTTCATTCACTTTGATTCATGCTTTGGCATCAGAAAGTCAACCTATAGCTTCCTTAAGGTTTCTTAAATGTTCAGATTGCATGCAACATGTAGTTTTAAGGGCTACATCAAATTCATCATTAAGTTCAAAACCTAAAGCTCTTAATACCTTGCAAAGCATCAACATAGATTCATCGTGGAAAGTCATAATCAACACAGTAGTAGATTTAGAATCAAATGAATCATAGTAAAGGGAACCTATCGGACATACTAGGCTAATTACAGTTCTAAATAAATTTTATTTTTTTAAAATTTTTACCTAAATTTAACCTAATATGTATATAGATATGTACTCCCCTAAACTTGAGAAGAGTATTGTCCCCAATGCAAAAAGAAAAGAAAAAGCAAAACAAATTAAGAAAACACAAAAATATGCAAAATATAAAAAACTAAACTAAAAAGAAAATAAAAACTAACATAGGGAGTTACCGGGGTGGTGGTTCCCGGATTATGATGTCCTTGCCTTTGTCTCGGGAGGACGTTAGTTTCTTGACAGGGAGAGAGGATGCGTCAGCATCAGTATCTGGCTACTATCTCTGGCGGGTGATGGTGGTGACATGTTGCAAAAGCTGTTGGGGAAATGATAGAAAGTCAATATGCGCATTGGGCAATAGCCTCTAAAATAATGTTTGGAGCATTGCTTCCCTTTGTTTAGCATCTAAGAAGTAGGGTTAGATAGTGGTGCAGACAGTTTCTACCATAATGTCGTGAATAGGCAGAGAGATGACAAAAGGAATAGCTAAAGGTGCAATACGAGCATATCCTTTTAATTCTTTCACTTGTGATAGAAGCAAACCTTGGCGGGCTTCTACAATTGTGTCCCATTCTCGAGTTAGGACTCCTGCCTAGGCGCATAGAGTAGTGACCAAGTTAGGAAAGGGTAACCCATTAGATTTATTAATAGTTGTGACTCCTTCTATTATGGCGGCTCAAATCAATTGTGCTGAAAATAAGTTGCGCCCTTCAACAAGGAAGTCTAATAGTAGCATCCATCGGAGGGATAAAGTTTTCATATCACAGGAGGGCAAGATGCGATTGTTGATTATGTGGGCCCAAAATCTTGAGTCAGGCTTTAATTGCCGCTATTACACCATTCTATCGTAGGCCCAAAATTTTGAGTCAGGCTTTAATTGCTAGAGATGCCCATCTGGCTCTAGCTAAAAAGATGAAAGAAATCGTTAAAGGTGCCTAATTGGCTCTAGCTGAATTAATTTCCTCGACATGTTAATAAAAACTAAGGTTTGCTTGGAATTCTGATGACTGACTTGTTTACAACTCTGCACACACATTTTCACCAGCATTGTAGTTTATTTTTGAGTAACTTTTTTTGCTTCATGAAGCTCGAAAGGTAATCAATTCTTTGTTGCCACGGTTCTGAGAATTGAAGTCAGGTTCAAAGCATATTATTTGGTAAATGCCTTGGCAGGTAATTGTTGTTAGTTCATGCATTGCTTGAGGACAAGCAACAGTTCGAGTTTAGGGTGTGATAAGTGTGAAAAAGTACTATATTTATACCCTTTTTACTTAGATTATTATTTAGACTTAGGCCCATTTAGTTGAATTTATAGTTATTTATGTATAAATTCGTAGTCTTTTCATTTATTGGGCTTGTCCTTGCGTTTTGCTATTTTTGTAGAAAAATCACTGCTGCTTTATTCTTTTTCTGTGTAAGATAAGTTGTCGAGCCACTTGCCGAAGGATTGGAGAAGAGTCAATTCTGAGAGAGAGATTAGATCTAAAGGGATATTTGCGTGCAACCATTAATGCATATTGGAGAAGTACATCTTCGCCATTTTTTTATCTTGTATCATGCGATCCACCCATTCTGAGATTTATTCATTGTTGTTTTTTCAACCCAGCCATGAAATAGATTAATTGGCTTGGGTTATTGGGTTTATGGCGTGTAAAAGATGAATGATTTGTTTTGGTTTTTAATTCTATAAAATTCAGTGTTTATCCATTCTTGGTTCTTAATTTCCCTTCAAGTAAATTTAGAAAAGGAACTTGAATGCATTCATTTATCTAGGCACGGGAGAGCTAGATTCACTAAATGATTGGATACGGTTTCCATTTAAACAATTGTTGGTGAAAGATAATTCGCCTTAGGAATAAGGAATGGATTTCAACAGCTAAGAAGAGTGAAAATATCAATGTTGTCCACCCAAAGTTCTTCAGGTATGAATTACGCGAAGGCATTGAAGAACACTCCGCCGAATATTGAAGGGCAATTCACTTGCCAAAGCAATTTACTTGCCACATCAATTCGCTTGCTGCAATAATTACTAGCCACAACAATTCATCTGGCAATCACACCACTACTCACGATAACCCAACCTACTCTCTCGTATCAATTATCTCTTTTTATTTATTCTATTTACTTAGTTTATTTTACTTGATATTTAACACCATTTATCACCATCAATATATTTCTTTTACAATGCAATAACTTAAACAAAGTGACCCAAACCAATCCCTGTGGAGACGATACTTGATAACTATTACTTTATTACTTGCAACGTGTACACTTGCACAGTTTACGTTGCACTTAAATCACGCAACAATTATTATTATTATTATTAAAACCCAAAAGAATTAAAAAAGAGTCCATTTAAATTAAATAAAGGTCCATTTACATTGGTGGCCCATTTGGTCCAAAAAGGAAAAAACCCTACCTGATATCCTTTTGTCCTATGCGCGCAGCCCATCCACAGCTGTTGGATCTAAGCTAGATCCAGCGACTCAGATCGAGTCCGAAGAAGATTCGATCAACGCCCCAGCGTGCGTGTGCCCCATGCGCCCCATCTCGAGTTGTCTCCCCCGCGTCTGCAGCCCACGCGCTCGGGTTTTGGGCACTGTTGGAGGCCATCAAGCAGCTTGCATGGTTGCTCCAACGACGACAGCCACAACCCCAGACCATCTCGGGCCGCCGAATGGTACTGATGGCTGCTCGCCCTGCTATAGCACATGCCGCCGACAATCCCCTCTTCGGCTGAATTCCTTGCAGCATCAAAAAGGGAAAGAAATTGGTTATTCATGAATTGAATATGGAAAAACAAAGAAAAGTCAGCCCCAAATTAGTGTAAAATCAGTCCGAAAATAAAAGGGAAAGGGGAATCCGAATCCAAACAAATATGGAAGAGGAAATCACCGAAATTAGGGGATTTGTATCTTAATATTCTTTGTAATTTTGGTATGAAAAATACCTATATATATCGATCAAACCATTGTAATTTTTCTCTACGAATTTACACAGATTTTTTTCTGAAATTTTTGAATCAATAATATAAGCCAGCAAGCAACTTTTCGATCAATCCTTTTAAAAAACTTATCTGTCATCTTTTTAGGTTAGTTCCCTTAAAACTTTAGGAATATGTTCTTTAGTTTAAGTTTAAATTTAATTTTAGGGATCTGTTAAGTAAAATTCTTAGCATAGTTTAGTCCATTTTTCATCGTAGAATTAATTCTTTTAATTAACACTTAACTATACTTGAACCCCTTTAAAATAAAATTTATTTGGACCTTTTCAGCTTAAACCTTAATTAAGCTTAATAATTAACATAGAATAATAATAGAAAACTTTAACCCCTAAATTTAAATGAATCTGCTTCTTTGATGCTATGTTTAACTCCGGGACATTTAACGGTGTCTCACCAAAAGAGGTAAACGGGTTAGTGCCAGAAATGTTGGCGGTGATTATTGTTTATTTCATGGATGGTGAGGCCGTTAAAATGAATTTATATTCATAAATGAATAATAATTTAAATCTTACATGAACTTGCAAATTTCAACATTAAGACACCTTGTAATCGGCTAGGTACCAACTTTTGGGCGTTGTGTGGTGCTCATCCTACCCCACGCGTAACCGACTCCTGAACCCGTTTTTGTGTTTTCGCAGACCAAAATTATTGTTTTTATAAAATAAAAGGTTTTTATTAAAATAACTAGTTTTTAGGTGATCCAATCACACCACGAAAAAGATTGGTGGCAACTCCGTTATTTTATTTTCTTTTAAAAAAGTCGTGCTAAGTCCTTGTTGCGACAGAGAAAAGATAGTTAAGTGATAAACGGTCTATTTTACCCATATATATTTAAGAAACTAGGAATTAGACTATAAATATAATATTAAAACAAAATTCATTAACCTCAAGTTGTGCACAAAACACATATTAGTACTGGTACGTATCAATACCAAAATAAAAAGGATACACCAATCAATACGGTATTGACATTTTTTATTATAATATTGGAGATAAAGTTTTACATTATTGCCCATTTTGATAAAAAAATTTTGGATTAAATCGACCGATTTAATTAAAGAAATTGAAAATCAGTTGATCTGATAACTAATATTGTAAGTCTAACAAAAAAGTATATTAATCTGCCAAAAATGGGAAGAATGAAAACAATAACTTTGTTCAAACTAGGCTAAACCTAAGTGAATTGAGTAAGATTTTTAAGTCTAAATGATTCAATTTTAATGGTTTTATGTATAGGGGCAAAAGCTCAAAACTTAATTAAGTATAAAACTTGACGTCATATTTGACCTTTTATATATTTTGTTGATTAAATTATGGATTTATATTCAATACAAAAGTTTCCACAAGTGTCTTAATTTTAGGGTGTAAGGTTTAGGTGTAGGGTTTAAAATTTAGGGATAGTGATTAGAATTTAAGGTTTGGGTTAAAATTTAGGGTTTAGAGGTTAGAGTTTATTTTCCAGAGTAATATGATGAGGGTTTAGGTTTTTAATCTATAAACCTTAAATCCTAACCCTACACCATAAATTCTAACCACTATCCCTAAATTTTAAATCTCTAAACATAAAACCCTAAACCCTACACCCTTAAATGAATATCTAAACCCTAAAACTAAGACAACTGCCAATATATTGAATAATTACCCTTAAATTATTATCACTTAATAAAATTCAAAGAATCATAATTTTTATACTTCAATTCTAAAATACAAATTAAAAAATATAAAATTGCAAGAAAATTCAAAAATTAATTAGATATCCGAAAATATAAAAACCACTTAAATTTACATTTTTTTGAAACAAAATACCCCTCCATCATCCTTGTAGGAATCCTTATAGAAAAATCGAAAATAAGGATAGATAAAGATGTGGGTTAAGATAAAATTCGATGTAGATTAATTAAGTCATTAATATAACATTATTCCACACAGACACGAATCTATGCTTTGTCTTGGAGGTCACTGACCCATTTTTTTATTGTTAATATATATATATATATATATATATATATATTTCTCTACATTGACCTCCTAATTTTAATTTATTTTAATTTTATCCCTCTATTTTTAATTATTAATTACACTTTGTCTCCAGAACTGGTATTTTTTTTAACATAACCAGAACCGGTATCCTAGCTTGGTCTGATTCCAGGGATTTATGAAGTATTAGTTGACTAAAATAATATTATTAAATCTGAATAAACAGGAGTTTA
This sequence comes from Hibiscus mutabilis, assembly GCA_019671005.1. NCBI lineage: Eukaryota > Viridiplantae > Streptophyta > Magnoliopsida > Malvales > Malvaceae > Hibiscus > Hibiscus mutabilis. The sequence goes on from CM033723.1 coordinate 38,443,864, forward strand.
AAAACATTAAGCTGCTGTCATGTTGAATTTTCAACAACCTTGGAAGCTAAGCACGGTGCTTATTTTCAACACGTGTTGCCAAACACAACAGTTTCCCAGCAAGTTGAATTTGACCACCAAGAAAGCAGCCAGAACATCAGCTTGATCTCCAAGCATCTCCCTGGTTTAAGAACCCCCAGAATCCGGCATGGAAATCAACCAAGCAAAGACACCACTTAAATCTTGTCTGTTCATTTCACTGTGTTTCTGTTGAAGACCAAGATGAGCAAAGGCAAGGAGAAGCATTCGTGTGTATCATTTTTAAGATTTCTACTACTGTCTTCAATAAGCTGCCATTGCCAAACATCCTCAGAAAAAACTGCTCACCCAAGTGGGCCTGAAGCTGCCATTATTACTGCAACTAAACACTTTAGTCATAAAGTAAAGTTTGGGTAGTTTTCTTTCTTCCATCTCTGTAGCTGTTGTTTATCTCATTTTGTAATTAACGGATTTTTGTTATAAATCTGTAAACTACACAGACAAATTTGCAACATAGGCGATTCCTGAATTTTTTATATTAATCTTTTTTTCCCCTTTATTAATAAGCTGATCAAATTGAGAGGCAACGTTTGGGTTGTCCAGCAGGGGTGTTCATTGTCGGATATCGGATTCGATCTAAAAAAAATTAGATAACCGGATATTCGGATATCAGATAATCGAATCGAATATTCATATATCTGATTATCCAAAAATATTTTTTGATTTAATTATTTTTTTGAATTTGAAGGTCGTATTTATAAAAATTTCAGAATTTCGAATATAACAAACAACAAATTGCTAAATATAACAAGATTCGCATCTATGCAAATTTTGATTTTTTTTAAATTTTAGGATATAACAAGCATCAAATTGTTAAAAGTAACAATTAATATTCATGAAAATTTGAATTTTCGGATTTTCCGAAACTTAAAATATTGCGATCCATATCCGATCCGAAAAATTTAAAAATCAAATCGAATATCTGATCCGAAAATAAAAATCAGATTGAATATCTTAATTTTCAAATTAGATCAACAGATAATCGGATTTGATCGGTCGGACCGGATATGTTTGAACACGCGGGTTGTCCAGGAAAGAGGAGCGGATTAGTTGCATAAAAGGATGGGTCGCTAGTCCCCCTAAAGACTCTAATATTGACATTTCGAATAGAACAAAATGAGTCCAAAAAATCATCCATGATGGATCTCTACTATATTTGATCTAAATTAGTTGAGTAATGAATATAAATTTTTTAAAATTTATATAAAATTTAAAAGTATAAAAAATATAAAAATATCAAAACAAATAGTAGTATTAGACATTATTTATTTTTTAAAAATAATATTGAAGAACTAAAATATTAGACAATCTTAATACCTTCATTAGATAAATTTTCAACCATTTCTCGACAACTTGATTCTATCGTCTTTTTTCAAATGCATTTTCAATAGATTTTAGCTTGCATTGAAGTAACGATGACTTACAAGGTTCTCTGATCCAACCCACCAACAAGGGAAATTATCTAAGACCAAACGAACCAAAACAACTGGAAGCAATCACACATTTCTTATACGTATGAAATAAAAGCTTTTAAATAGATAATTGAGCCCAACTTGGTTTAACGACTGCTTGTATCCTGCTGGGGGTATTAGGGCGGTTGGACTTTGGTCCGTTCCTATGCTTTTGTCTAATCACTTTTTTCCTTTAAATAGTTTTCATTAGTCCAAAGGACATATTGATGTAATTTTCAAGATTAATGACTCAGTTCGATATGCTTTTCATGAAGTAGTTTAATTATTTTTGTCAAAAAAAAATCAAGAGTTTATATATACTACTTAAGCCTTATTACTGGTTTGTTGTTTTTTCTTTTAGAACTTTTAATACCAATATCAAATGAGGGTTAAATATACCTCTTCTCACTCAATTATTAGTTGGTCACAAACATGCTATTCTTTTAAAAAAAATTATAATTTAGTCGCTCAACTAAAAAATATTACAAACATATTATTCTACCGTTAAAATTGAAACAGACGTCCAATATGGCATGATATAATATCAGTTTTTATCCTCAACACTTATACACTTAATCAGTTTGGTCCTAATTTAAAACAATTCAATAAATTAAATACATTTAGTCCTTTACTAATAATTGAATTGTTTACCCTAGAAATTTTCCCAAATAAACGTGGGACGTTGGATGTTAAAAGGAATTATAGAGAAGCTTCCAAGTTCTTGTTAGATTCAGAAGTTTAAACTTTAAAAACTACTCCATGATTCAAGTAACCTGAAATTGTATATGTATAATGTATTGGAAGCCAAACAAGCTTTGATGGGTTGGAAAGGTAGATCAAGGTAAAGTGTTAGATTCATTAATCTCTGATCGAATCCACCAACAATGGAGCTTGTCTAGACAAAACAACCAAAGCTACTGGTGACAATCCCACATCTCTTATGCGTAAGAAATACAAGCTGTTAAATAAAGGATTGAGGCGTATTATGATAAACGAGTTGGGTAGCGCCAGCTTGTGACTCATGAGGGGACAGTAAGTTGGTTGGACTGTGGGTTTAGTTGACGTAGTCATGATATTTGCCTCTGGCTTGCCCTGTTCCATTCTAAGCGTTGGGTATGTGGCTTGGGCCAAGGCTCTTGTCCCATGGTCAATTCTAGAGTGGATGGCACAGCCTGAGGTCAAATTTCATTACTGGGTCTATCGGCCGTTCCTAATTGGACAATCCTCTTTTTCCATGTGTTTACAATTAGTTAACAAATGATACATGTAACATTTTTATTTATAATGCATGCCCTAATTGTTGCTTGTTAGAAGATGTTTGCTTGTTTTCGTTGGTGTCGTTTGTTAGTGGTGCGAGTTGTCTTTTCTTTTCCTCATAATATTAACCCCGTTGGTGTATGCCCAAGAAAGCCAAAAGTGTTTTGCCTATTCATTAACGAGATATATGACATAATATTCCTGCATGAAACATTTGAGTAGATATGTCAATAGTTTCTAAACAATTATACAAGGGTATGTTTTTCGTCGAGCTATATAGCCTTGTTGGCGTATCCTTCGTTCAAGGATAAACACCTATGCTAGGAGATGATGATGTCTCGGCACCACACAAATTATTTCTTAACTAGAAGTTGCAATGAAAGGTTCTTAGTGCAATAATGTTAATAGGTGCGGTTATTTAATCATATAAGCCTAACTTTCCGTGGGACAAAAATCATCTGTCCCTTTTCGGTGTCACTTTCTGTGCTTCAACATTAAAAAATATTAAAAAAATTAAATTCTAAGCACTAACCCTAAATTTTAAATTCTAAACCCTACATCCTCCCCAAATTCCCCAAACTCTAACCTTAAACCCCAAACCCTAAACTTAGTTTTTAATGTGGGGCATAAATAGAGGCACCAAAAAGGGTAAAGATTTCTATTCCTTTCTATATGCACTTAATAAAAAAACTATCTTACGCCCTACAAGCTCATTCTCTATCGCATATAAAATAAGTTCAAAGTGCAAGGATGCTATAAAGTATAAGGCTTAAATGAAAAAATCAACCTCGAAACTATACCTTTTGTTTGCTTTTAGCTCTTAAATTATTTTTTGGTCAAATTAAATCCCTAAACTATCATTTTTGGTCACTCTAAGTCCGGTAGTTATTTAAGTAAAAAAAAATATTTCGACCAATAAGATGTTGACATATCACAAAAAATTTTGACCAATAGATAGTTTAGGGACTAAAAAAATGGCATAGTTTAGATACTTATTTTGCCCAAAAAATAGTTTAGGGACTTAAAGTGACTAGAAATGATAGTTTAGGGACTTATTTTGACCAAAATAGTTTAAGGGCCAAAAACAAACAAAAATAATAGTTTAAGGGTTGATTTCTCATTTAAGCCAAAGTGTAATCCAAATTTTATTTGGCCATGTTCGAAAAATTCACAGTACGACCCAAGTGGTGAAAATAAAAAATAATAGAAAATACTTCTAGTTGTGCAAAAATTGACATTGGATAAGCTCGAGAAATACAGAGAACATCATTTGTGCTCTAAAAATATGAAAGACGATTACTAGATATACTCTAAAAATGTAGAAGGCACGTACTAAATGCACTTCATAAATACAAAAGGTAGAAGGCTTGTACTATATGTACTCTAAAAATATAGATATGTTGATTGACGTGCAACAGTCGCTAATAATGCATCGACTGGCGTAGCGATTTAGGTGCAAGCATACACACCGATTAGTCATATAAAACGACTGCAATGAAGTGTTGAGTATCGAATCCCACAAGAATTGAATTTTGGTCTCCAGGACAGTAGCAACCGAGCAATCCATAAAAATGTTTAAGTTGGTCTCCAGGATATGGCCACAAACTGTGCTACGCAGGTTGTCAATCCTCCTCTTATATCTGCAGTCGTTGCTAAGGATTTTTCCTCGGATCAATAGCCAAAGATATAGTCCGACTTTTTGAGGTTTCTCGACTCTCTAAATTAAAGTCCAAGAACCATTCTACTAGTTAGGAACGACGATTTGATGAGGAGTTATAAGGTTTGATGGCAGTGAATTCGGGGTTGGAAAGCTAGATTAAGGTAAATAAAGTGTTCATTAGTCTCTGATCCAAGCCAGCAACAATGGAACTTGTATAGACAAAACGAACCAAAGCAACTGGAACAATCCCACATCTCTTATACGTAAGCAATACAAGCTATTTAAATAAAAGATTTAGGCGTACTACGATCGTCTAGTTCGGTAAGCGCCAGCTTGTGACTCATGCGGGGGCATTAAGTTGGTTGGACTATGGGTTAAGTTCCTTCGGCTTGCCTGTTCTATTCTAAGTTGTGGTTATGTGGCTTGGACCAAGGTCTGAGTCCCATAGTCCTTCCTAGAGTGAGTGTTATAAGGCACAGCCTGAGGTCAAATTTCATTACTGGACCTCGCTGTCCTTCATAATTGGACAATCATCTTTTTCCTTTTGAAGGATCTTTCTTTGCTGAGGCCTAGGCTAGTGTTTACAAAATAGTTGACAAATAATATGTTTTTTTGATAAGCAAATAATTTTATTCATCGAAGATTTTTGCCAATGTTGGGAGTCTCATTAAAAACCCCTCTAATCCTAGATGGAGGAAAAGAGTAAATCCCAACATGCCTTACAAGTCTACATAATTTTTAACGTAGAAATACACCTTGATCCTTTCCAGACTTAACCATTTTACCACCGGGTAGGGCTGAGCATGGTTAACTGCAAAACCGAAGCGTTTGGACGGTTTATGGTTCATAAATTTACAAACCGTGGTTAACTGAATCAAACCGAATTTTATTTTTTATTTAATTTATAGTTATTTTTATAATGTAAAAATAAGTATTTTATACTTACAATACTAGATGCATTTTTAATTATTGTTTTTTACTTAAAAATTTAAGTTTTTAATAAATATTTATGAAAAATACTTTAAAACTCTAACTTTCTAATGTTTAAAAGTCATCAAATAAAGCTATTTTGTCAAAATAAAATACAAAATTTCAAAAAACTAACGTTAATATGGAAAAATTGAAAACCGAGATTAACCGAACCGAAAACCGATGGTTACTAAAATAGCTTACCGAATTAAACCGAAACCGAACCATATACACCCCTACCACCGGGCTTTAAAAAGAGCTCTTCTTCGCACACCAATTTTTGCAAGATTATCCGCTAGCCCATTCCTTGCTCTTGGGACATACTCGAAAGACACCTGGCCTATTTTCTTTACTAAGGAGTCTATATCTTCAAAGTAATTCCACCAACGCCAAGGTCTAAGAAGGAAATTCGAAATCCAATTCAATACAAATTGAGAGTCTGATTCAACAATTAAGTTTACCTTACCAATCCATCCCGCATCAGTATACACTATAAGTGCAGTTCGAATAGCCATTAATTATGAAAAATCAACTCCAAAATTTTCCACATGACTAGAGAACAATGCTCTCGCATCACCAGCACTCGATCTTAAGACCCCCCACACCTAGCTGCATTATTATGAAAAGATCCGTCCACATTAAACTTGACTGTCCCAACTTCTAGAGGGATCCATTCAGCTGAAGCTTCTTTTGTGTTCAATGCAAGGCAACAAATTGGATTATTCCACCAGTTTTCATCGTTTAAGATCAGAGACTCATTCACAGCCTTAATCCAGATCAAGGCTCACATCTTCGAGTAAAACAAAAGGTCTTTTTGAGAAGTAGCTTTACCCCTAAATACCTTCTCATTCCTTGCTAGCCACATACTCCAAAGGGCAGATGTAATTGTAATGAACCATAATGTTTTAGGTAAATCTGTCCAAGAAGAAGAAAAACAAAACAAGAAAAATTCATCAATAGTCACTATATTAATCCAAGGAACATACCACCAGTTGCAGAATTTTCTCCAGAAATTCCTTGCAAAGATGCAGTCCACAAATAAATAAGAAACATTCTCAACTCCCTCCCCACACTAAGTGCATCCACAAGACAATTCATCCAACTTCTTGCCTTTGTCCATGAGAAAGTTTTTGGTTGGAATCCTCTTGAGCTTCAACATCCAAAGAAAGTTTTTAACCTTTGAAGGAACTTTCAACTTCCATATTAAATCAAAACTAAAGTCTGATTCTTCCAAATCTGCATTTACCAATAGTTCAATGAGTTTACCAGCCGAGAATTTCCCTGCTTGGTCATGAATCCAAATAGTTCTGTCAGGAACTTCTTTATTAATCCTTTGGCCCATTAACTTATCTTTAATATTTTACAGCAGCACCATTTCTCTATTAAGTAGAGGTCTTGAGAACAATTGCATCATTTCAATGCCGCATTAGTCACCATTTTTCTCTACTGTAGCCATTATAGCTCCCTTGAGCAAAGCTATTATATACAGTCTTGGAAATGAATAGCGTAATAAACTATCTCCACACCAACAGTCTTTCCAGAACAAAATTTTTCCCCATTTCCCAACTTCCATCGAAGTTCCTTAGGTGATAGCCATCTACTCACCTTTTGATCGAACAGATTTCTCACAATTCCCTTCCATACAGTTGAGGCTTTGCGTGATCTGCTGCAATTCGCAATCCAATTGTGCTTTGAATCTTCATATTTTGCACTAATAATCTTTCTCCATAATGCATCTCTTTCAGTGATGAACCTCCAACCCTATTTAGCTAGTAGGGCCTTGTTTTTTGCTTTGATATTGACAACGCCAGCTCCACCCTTGCTTTTTGGAGTGCAGATTTTCCCCCAATTGACTCTAATAAGTCTTTTGTTGCCTGACCGGTTCCCCCACAAGAAGTTCTTCCTGACCTTGTCAATTTTTAATAAAACTTGCTTTAGGATTTCAAAAACTGACAAATAATACAATGGCAGCGCAGAAAGAACAACATTTACTAATACAATTCTTCCAGTAAAAGACGGTGATCTACATTTCCAACATGACAATTTTACTCTGAATTTTTCGATCATCGGATCCCAAGTGCTAATTGTTCTTGGATTAGTACCTAGCGGGATGCCTAAGTAAATGAGAGGAAGAGCCCCAATCTTACATCCACACAACTCAGCCAATACCTTCAAGTGACTAGCCTCCACGTTGATTCCCACCAAGCATGATTTCTTGAAGTTGATACTCAGACCTGAACATACCTCAAAACACCTCAAAATTCTTTTAATGTTGATTATATGTACATCACACGGTCTAATAAATAGTATTGTATAGTCTGAAAATTAGAGATGGGTTATAGATTCAAAAGGTGCTAGGTTCTTGATTCCCTCAATTAAACCACACTCTTCGGCCTTCCTCAAGAGTAAATACATAGCTTCTGTGGCAGTAATGAATAAGAAAGGTGAAATGGGGCTCCCTGTCGCAATCCCTTATTCATCTTGAATTCTCTGGTTGGGGAACCGTTAATCAAGATGGAGACTTTAGCAGTAGAGATACATTCTAGAATCCAAGCACACCAATTAGCACCAAAGGCCATTCGCTCTAGCACCATGATTAAGAAATCTCATCGAACACAATCGTAGGATATTGAAAAGTCAAGTTTTAACACAACCCCACCTCTATTATAGTCTTCATGTTGCATTGAGTGTATTACTTCATTTGCATTCAGAATACCATCGAAGATTTGTCTGCCTTTTATAAACGCACACTGAGTATCGCTGATAATGTTCTCCAACACCCTACTCATCCTTTTAGCAAGCACCTTGGATACTATTTTATAAACTGAGCTCACCAAACTTATTGGTCTATAGTCAGATATGCTCCTAGGATTTTTTTTAGGGATTAGGGTTATGAAGGAAGAGTTCGAATTATTTGGCAGCTTCCCGTTTTATGAAAGACCTCCAAGAATTCCAAGAGATCCTCTTTCACTACCTTCCAACATTTTTTTAAGAAGTAAGCATTAAAACCATCTGGTCTCAATGCTTTAGATTCATCACAACTCTAAATTGCCTCATTGATTTCCTCCAGAGAAAAGGGAATTTCCAGTGATTCTGATTCTTCTTTTGTTAGCCTTCTAAAGTCAAGATTAAACACAGTGTCCCATCTCCTCTATTTTGCACTGAACTTCTTGAAGAAATGATAATAAACTTTTTGTTTTTTCTTGGCTCATCTGGAACATCTTGCCCCAAGTTACAACCTCGGACCACATTGCATTTTGCTCCCACCTTCACTCTCCTATGAAACAGTTTTGTGTTTAAATCCCCCTGTTTTAACCATCCCATTCTTGCTTTTTGTCTCTAGAGATCTTCTTGAACTTTTAAGCAATCCCACAACTCTATCTTAAGAGATTTTAACTCTTCCACCATGGGTGGATCAAGCTCACCCTCATCTCTATGTTTCTCAATTTCATTGATGCGTTTTTCCAGTCTAGTAACCTTTGAATTGAAATTCTCACAGGAATTATTCCAGTTCTTCAAGGCTTCCTTGACTTTCTTCAACTTTACTGAGAGGTTTTTTCCTTTTGTTTTTTCATCTTCTAGAGTATCTTTAATCACCTTTATGCACCCATCTTTAGAGAACCAAGCATTTATGAGTTTGAAGGGTCTTGGACCCTAGTTGATACTCTCATTACAAAGAAACAAGGGAATATGGTCTAACACATTACGAGGAAGGCCTCGAAGCACTAGATCATCTTTTACTTGAAACCAATCCTCATCCACCAGGAATTTGTCAATCTTGATGCGTCTTTTACCAGCCCAATCCAAGTGAATTTTCTCCCGACAAGAGGGACTTCAACCAGCTTGCAACTAGCTATGAACTTATTAAATTCAACAATCCCAATAGCTTTATTCCCTTGCCCAGTTCTATCATTTTTCCTTCTTACTGCGTTAAAATATCCATCCATGATCCAGGGTTGATTCCACATATTTCTTAAAATAAGAAATTCATCCTATAGTTCTCATTGATCCATCAAATCACAAAAGGCATATAGTTTTACCCAGAAAAAATCTATATTATCCTCTGCCTATTTTCTAGAAATAAGAATGTACCTAGGTTTTATGTCACATGACTCCATTTTGAATTTGTTTCTGTCCGAAATTGTCAAAAGGCCTCCAAACCTCCTTGAAGACATTGCCGCCTTGAAATTATAATCATCATCATACCATAAACGCCTCAGCTCAAATTCGGTAAAATTTTCCTTCATAGTTTCTTGAAACATCACCATCTCTGCTCTATACAATCTTATGAATTTACGAACAGCTAACAACTTTATTTCAGACCCTAATCCCCTTATGTTCCAGAATAAGACCTTCATCCTGAAAACCTTTTCCCAAACTTTCAGACTGTTAGATCTCCTTGTTTCGGTGGTCCATTTCTTCTAGTGCTGCTAATTCTTCCACCACCTTATTTTCATCCCCTCTTATTTCAATGCCTAGTTTCTTGCCAACAGCTAGAGTCTTCTCAGCCTCTTTGGTGTAGTTATCCATCTTACTTGCATGTTAAAATCAGTGTGCGATCTTCCTTCCAGACCAGGTTTATCATTTTCCTTCCCCTTGTTCTTGAAGTGTCTCTTCGCACGGTCTCGTTTCTTCCTTTCTACTTCAGTTAAATCCTTGTCTTGGAATTCAAATAGTGATCCAAATCTTCTTTCCCTCCTTTGATGCACGTTTTTTGGTCCCTAAAATTCTAGTAATTCAAACTTTCCCCCGCAATCATCGGGGCCACAGTCTTCTTCTGAGAAATCACTTTCGTCTGTTTTGTTTTCAACTGTGCCCTTATTTGAGACTTTATTACTATTGTCCATGTTCTTCTCCCAAGGTCTATTAGGGCTGGATAACCCATTAGGCCTATTATCATTACACATCTCCTCTTCTAAATATTCTTCAATTGGATTTACATAATTTTTTTCCAAAACCCATGTACTTAAGGTCTTCCCTAACTTTGACTCAAATTGGATCGTGCTCTGTGTGCTTTTCCACACCAGGTTCTTTGCTTAGACTACTCCCCACAATATCCGCCCAACTAAGCCCACATCTGACTAGGCTTATCGGATTTGCTTTGTTAGATTCTTTTTTGGCTTGGCTTCCAGATAAACACTTTTGCATGGATTTATATTCCTCGACAACCGCCTCTAAGCTGTCACTCAAAGTATTCTTTTTCAGACTGTGCTTCTTCTTTTGATTACTATAATAGATACCCAAATCATGTGATTGTCTTCCCAGGGAGTCCGCAATAAATGATCCCACCTGCACAGGGCTAACATCCCCCGGACCTTTGGACTTCTCCCTCTGAACTGAACTCTTCGATGAGTCTAATGAACTACCTACTGAAATTAAAGTCGGCTTCTTCTCTGTCTAATTTCTTTGATCACAAGAGTGTATACTACTCTTAACAATCAAGGTAAAAAATTCTGAGACCCAAATTTTGAAAACATTGTTGCCAACTTTTAATTCTATTGGATATATGTACATTTTTATTTGTTGCTTGTTAGAGAAGATGTTTGCTTGTTGACGTTGGTGTTGTTTGTCAGTGGTGGGGTTGTCTTTTTTCCCATAATATTAACCAAGTTGGTGTATGCCCGAGAAAGCTAAAAATGTTTTGCCTATTCATTAACGAGATATATGACACATAATATTCCTTCATGAAACACTTGGGTAGACATGTTAATTGTTCCTTAGCAATTATACAAGGGTATGTTTTTCGTCGAGGTATATAGCCTTGTTGGCGTATCCTTCGTTCAAGGATAAACACCTATACTAGGAGATGATGATGTCTCGGCACCACACAAATTATTTATTAACTAGAAGTTGCAATGAAAGGTTCTTAGTGCAATAATGTTAATAGGTGCGGTTATTTAATCATATAAGCCTAACTTTCTATATGCACTTAATGAAAAAACTATGCTACGCCTAGGGGTAGGAATCGGATGGGGAATATCCGAAAATCGTGAGGATCTAAACCGACAGGGATGGGAAATAATCAAAATCTTCACCCACAGGGACGAAGATAGGGGAAGTTTTATCACCGAAGCTCAAATGGGGATGGGGACATGGGTTGCTATATCCAAACCGTAGGGATTACCAAACCATAACCGTATAAATAACCATAACAATTTATATATATAATTAACTCTCATTTATTTGTATATCTACCAATATTATTATCAATATTTCAATCCATCAATATATTTGTGCCTTTTGTTTAAATCTTTTTAAGTTTGTGTGACCTCTCTAGTAATTTACCCTTTTTTTATTAATTAAGAGTATATAATCTATTTATCCTCCAATTTACCTTATTCCCCTTCGATCACATTTTTTAGGTGTATTGAATATTTGACTTGTAAATTAAACTTGACCATATATTTTGGTTAATAAAATAGTATTTTTTTTATTTTGTTGGGATGAGGATTCCTCGAAAATCGTAGAGATCCGATGGATATGGGTATGGGGATAGGGACGAAAAATCCCCAAAACATGTAATGGGGATTCCCCGAAACCGTTCTCGCAAGTGTTGGGGATAAAGTGGGGAATGCAAAACCATCCCCGCACCGCCCGATTCCCACCCCTAGTTACACCTTATAAACTCATTCTCTATCTCATATTAAATAAATAAGTTCAAAGTCCAAGGATGTTATTGTAACACCCCGTACCCAGTCTGGAAGAAAATCGAATTAAAAGTGTCATTGGAAAACAAAACAGAACATACTTGTACATGGTTCGAACTAACAATATATATACTTTCATATTATCATAGCATATTAAAGTCAATGACCTTAATAACAACATAATTTCATACATGTTTAACTTTATATTCTAATTCTTTTCATAGGGGTCAATTTGTAATTCCTGAAATCTAAGATCTTCTAACACAATTAAAGACATTCATACAAAATTCATGCCATAGTATTCATGATTAATCATACATGTTGCAAAAGGTCATATCAATTCATATTAGGCCATTCAATAAAGAATACAAAGTTTAGGGACTTAATTGTAATTTCAAAAACTAAAAGTCCTTATCCAAATTTTAGATCATGACCATGAAATTCATTACATGATGATCAAGCATGCAGGTTTCTATTTTAATCATGAGCTTCTAAGTCATTCAATTAAACATATCATAGTTAAGGGACCCAACATGTAATTTTGGGAAATTCTTAGTTTTTTAAAGGATTCAATGACATAGTTATACAATTTAGTTCACCATAATCATGTAAACCCGTTTTTAACTTAATCAGAGGTTTCTAACCCTTTCAATAAAGCTTAACATCATTTAGGATCAAATTGCAAAGTCCGTAAGTACATGTCAAATTTATAACAAGTTTACCTACCTTTGGTACCGATACTCAAGAGGTTGTATCGGTACGCCCATGTAAATTCAAATTCTAGTAACCACTTTTTGTATCGGTATGAGGCTCGTACCAAAATGCTTTGCACCAAATGGTTATTTTTGGCCTGACTGTACCGGTACACACCATATAGGGTACGTATATGCTTTGCACTAATTTACATATTTTAGCTGGTTTTTTATACAAATTATCAACCTTGGCCATGTTTAAACCTTACCAAACTTATTTGGACACATTTTAGTATGTTAAGCTTATTGCATATCATATCCTTATACATTTTAAAATGCTTAAGCTTAATCTAACCATGTAAGTCACAATAAAGTCATTTCTAGTAACAAATTCCCAATTTCAAGTATAACTTGATCCTTCATGCAATTTACCAAGTTAACCTTCCCAAAGATACATTTCTAACATGTCAAACACATCAAATAAAATTGTAACACCCCGAAAACCCGTCTAGTGAGTAAAGGGTTTCGGTGATCGAAAAATCTATATAAAAAAGGTCCAAATATTGTATCGACCCTAATTGTGTAATCAATTATACCATATTAGACTCTAATTGAGTTTAGTTATAGACTTTGGACCTAATTGAATTCTTTGAAAACAATTTAGTTACTAAATTGTAAAAGTTGAAAGTTTGGGGGTAAAAGTGTAACATTTGAAAATATAAAATACCACCTTTGTTATTTCCCCATTTTGAAGGTGAGTCACCTCCTTACTTGGGGACATGTCCACGTGAATTGGCAAGGAATGATGTCAAAAGATGACAATCTTGGTGGTGGATAATTATCAAACATTGAAAAGATAAAAAGATGATAGAAAAATACTAAATATTAAAGAATGAGCTTTCCCTCATAAGGAGGAAAGCTCGGTTGCTTAAAGAAGCAAGTTAAAGTGTTTTAAAACACATTGGTGAAAAGTAAAAGTATTACCGAGCCTCTTTCCTCAACCTTTCTTTTTCTCTCTCCAAGAAGCAAGCATACACCACCATTGTTGTATTCTACCTCAAACTCAAGCTAGCACCTCTATTTCTAGTTCAAGTTTTCTTCGATCTCACTACACCATTGATTAGTCCTTGGATTGGCAAGCTAAAGCCCCCAAACAATTTTGTGAATTCATGGATCATTGAAGTTTAGTTGCAAGTTTAAGCTCTGGAAGACCATAGTTGCACCCATGCTTTAAAAGCATAAACCCATGGAGATTTCATTGGCTAATAGATATGTTAAGCCTAAATATTGATTTTCAATCTATTGTATTAATTCCAACATCTCCCTATTGTTTTAACCAGCACAAGTGCTGGAGAAAGGAGGACCATCATATCCTTCAAAGGTTAGGGACAAAGGGTGTAACGCCCCGGTTTTGGGCCTAGTAGTTTTGAGGTTTATTAGACGGTTTGGTGGATCGGGTTAGATATTCGATTCGGATTCAGGACTTTATATTTTTCGGAAAAATAAAAATGTGGAAAATAGTTAAAAACCATATTTTAATATATATTGATTTTTGGTGGAATCAATTTTGGGAAATGGAATTAAGAAAAGTGACATCCTGGTTAGTGACCAAAATATGATTTTTGAAAACTATTTTAAAGTGACTAAAATGAAAAGGGTCAAATTCTTAGAACCCTTAAGGAGCTAAATTACCAAGTTTTTGCTGTTGGTTTCTCCCTTCAATTAAATCATTTTAAACATATGTTTTAAAGGTGGTTTAAGAGGGATTAAAATATCTAAATTAGTTATTTGCTTTTAATGAAAATTTACGTAACTTTTTCCTAAACCTTTTCTCTCAACTTCTTTTCCACCAAACACTCATAATTTCATCAAAATCCAAAGGTGAGGGATTATAGTCACTCAGATTATTGATTCTAACTTGATTCTTTAACTTTGTTTTACAAAATCTCATTGAAATCTTATGTTTTCTTAGCTTTAAACAAGCAAATTGAGGGAGAAATCACATAACAGGGGTAAGGTCCGTGATCTCCTCTGTTAAATGGTTATTTTTTGATATTCCCAAGTATTTGATCATTGATTTATGGTTTATAATCCAATTTTATGTTTTTATATAGATTTAATCGAGTAAAATTGATGAAATGATGAAAGATTCGAATTGAATCTGATTTTCAGTGTTATGAATTGTTTTTGAACATATTTTGGATGTGTAATGATGTTGGTAAGTCGATTTTATCAATGGAATCCTGAAACTCTTGAATCTCTAATTGTTTAGGTTGCTAGATTTGTGTTTTGAGGTGTTATGGCGGCTGTTTGTTTGCTGAAGGTGTTAGGTTGATTTGATTCTGTTGCTAGATGTTAATTGATGATAAAAGTGGTGTCATATTGTTAGGTTGTTGCTGAGTTGTGTTTGGAAATGATTAGTTGAAGTTTTCGGTTGTTGTGGTTGGGTAATTGTGAGGTGAATGCAAGAATCCGGGAGGATCTATTGTTGCAGTGCTGTAAATGCATGGAGATGCATTAATCCTCTATTGTTATGTGGTTTAAACATGGGAGGTTGTTTTGGAAGCAAGCGGTGTGGCATTGGAGGCTTCAAACGCTTGATTTTGTGTCGGCAAATCAAGGCTTCGTGTATCGGTGAGTGAGAACGTGGATTATAGCTTTGGAATGTTTTAACTTTATGGGAGTTTAAACTTAGCTTGATACGCTGATTTAAACTCGGAAGTAAGTAAAAATTGATACTCTCTCTCGGTCGTGCTAGTGTTAAATGGTTTTATGCACTTATTTTGATTTACATGTTACCTATTGTTTAAGAATGATTTAAAGTGTTTGATATACTGTTTATAAGCATGAAATGCTGAAGGATGCACATGGTAAGTGATCCTTGTAAGTATGGGTTATACTTGTGATTTAAGGCATGGTTGTTACTTTAGAAAAGTGGTTTGGTTAATGCTTGTTAAAAACAGTGAGGTAAATGTTAAATGGTTAATTATATTGGCAAGTGATGTGGTTTTAAAATTGTTATCGGATATAGTTGGCCGACCATAGGATTGAGTGCACTATAATAAGTCGCCTTGGATGTTGAGGGGTTTAGATCCGTGTACCAAAAACTCTATCGAGTACCCTAACGGTAGATGGGTTAAATAGTATCGTATACTTCTGTTAGTGGAATAAGCGTCTAACCGATGATTGGGGTTGGTGTCCCCGTGGGTTGAAAGGTGTACCCAGTTGGTAATGTAATGCGATTGTTATTGTATCGCTATTCTGGTTGAGATGGCTTGAAGTGTTGGTTGAACACTTGTTAAATCTGTGTATCTGATGAACTTTTTTGTTAATGGACTTGTTTAATGATCACTTGTAAGCCAATATAACTGTTAATGTATCATTGAAAGGTTTATGTTGTATGATGTGATTTATACATGTTTACTCTTTAAGCTTTGCATATGGTAGTTATGCATGGGAAGGCTTAAATTGAGGTTGAGCAATGAGACTTGCTATTGGTTAATGATACATGTTGTATATGGTGAATATGCTAGTTTTAAAGATGTTAAGTGCATGGTTTTAAAGGCATAATAATGTTTTAAAGGTTGTTTGAAATAAGTTTCAATGTATTATTGAGAGATGGTTTTAAATTCATTGATGGTGTTTTGTTTGTGAGCACTCTTCACTAAGCCGTGTGTGCTTACGCTCTTTTTGTCCATCAATGCAGATAATTGAGAGCTTTGGAGGCAACAAGGAGCAAGGGATCCTAGCAAGACTTGGTTACCAAAGTATGTAGGACTAGACTACTAGTAATAAAGGCAATGTGGTACTTGCTTTTGTTTTTGGGAGATACTTTGATAAACTCCCTGTTTGAGCATGTTAGTTTGATTGCTCTAAAGTTGTAAATGGCCTTTATTGTTTGTTTTTGGTGATGGTTTGAAGTTTCATGTTTTACTTGAATGGTTTTCTAGGTTGTATGCCCATAGATTTATGTTTGTTGCAAAATGCCATGAATTGATGTTGAATATGTGATACTATGCTGCGAATTGTATCCTGAATATGTTGGATGTATGTTAGAAGCATGTTAGGGTGTTTTGGATAGACTAAGAGCTTGTTAAACCAACTAAATGTGACATTACAGGCCCAAGCGTACCGATACGCGAGGGACTGTATCGGTACAGTTAGGCAAAATCAAGAATGTTGTTTCGATACAGGCTTGTGTGTATCAGTATAGCTAGGCAAAAATAAGCATGGTGTTTTGATATTGGCTTGGGTGTTTCGGTATGAATTTTCTTTACTGGAATCTACTTTTTGGGACAAAACTCGCGTACCGAAACACTACCGTACCGTATCGGTACATTTGTCAAATATTTTCAAACTGCTAGCTAGGCATACTAAAATGGGTTGCAGTGTATCGAAACAGTACATGCTTTTGTAAGGCACCGTATCGATATGGTGGCACGCATATCGGTACAGTTGTATGTTAATTCAGTTAATGTCATGGAAGTGGAGTCCTGTTTCTTGCGTTTTGGTCCCTGAATGTTATGGATGCAATTGAATGAGTTTGAATCTTCGAATCGAGCTAATTTTTGACATGAGAACATGCAACCTGCTTAATTAAAGGTTGGTAACTTAAAAATGTGCTAAGTCCATGTAGATTGATCAATTTGCAATTTGGTCCCTATTTTGCATTTGAGCCAATTGGATGTCAAATCGACGCCCGATTGAGTTGAGTTTTCACCTGATGTTATTATGAATAAATAGGTTAATGATTTTGCATATGGACAAGATGAAAGAAAAAAATAATGGCCGCATTTCGATTTCTTTCTTTATGGTTTACCTCGGTAATCCTAATATAGCTCGCTCGGTTCGGTCTTGCGACTAGGCCAGGTCGATGGGGTTACATTTTGTGGTATCAGAGCCAGATTTACGATAGTTGGGAGTTGGTTTGATTGTTGCAATGTGATCATGAGTTGTTATCCGATGTTTAATATACACGGTGATTGTAATATGCATGGTGATTGCTTTATTCCATGTTGAGGGGAAATTTTAGGAAACCCATTGCCTTATTATTATAGTTTGGAAAGTTTTGAATTTTGAAATGGAAGTCTTGGATCCTTGCTTGAATCTTGCACGACTATTTTGTTTTGAAATGATTATCATGCCTTAGATATATTTTAGACCGATGAGAGAGTTGCGATCTGGTGCGATGGTTGTTGCCACTGGGAAGGATGTTGAGGGTGATGTTGTACCACCTGAAGGGTTGCTACCGCCCTTACCTATTCCACCTGAGGGAGTGGAGCAAGTACCACCTACGCTAGTTGGGCCTGGGATGAGTGATAGGCACCGCTAATTTAGGCCATGACCGGTGCTTTTCAAGCAGCAGTTACGGGTGTTCATGTGCTAGCACTACCGGTCATTGGGCACGGTTTGCCGCTTGAGTGTCTTTGTAGTTTGGGCATAGTTGAGTTCCGAGGATTGTCGCCTGAGGCTTCTGAGGACTGGTTGGCCACTACTGAGAGGATGCTGGGCCAGATGAGGTGTACCGATGCCCGTAAGCTGGGTTGTTCTATTTCCCTGCTGTAGGGTGATGCTTATACATAGTGGACTACCACGACTTCTGGTATGACGACCGATGATGTTGCTTGGGAGTTCTTTTGTAGTACATTTCGGAAGAAGTATCTGAGAGTCCTATATCAAGATGATAGGAAGCGGGAGTTCATGACCTTGGTGTAGGGTAGTATGTCTGTGGCAGAGTATGAGGTGCAGTTTGTGACGCTGAGTTAGTACGCACCTAAGTTGGTCCCTGATGAGCGCCAACGATGTGATCGTTTCTGCTACGGGCTTGTACAAGAAGTTAAGACATACATGTTTACTATTGATTACACCAAATTCGATGTGTTGGTTTCACGGGCCAAGGATGTGGAGCAGAATCTTGGTTTGCCTTCTAGGTCGCGAGGCTTTAGCTCGGGTAAGAGAGCTGCTGATTCTAGTTGCTAGCTGTGGTCAGGCTAAGAGACACTGTAATAGGAGGTTTCGCCCAGAGCCGAGCATGGTGGAGGTGTTGTGGGACGTGGAGCCCAGGGGTAGGGTGCCCAAGCTAGAGTGTCGTTTAACACCTGTTGGGTTTGTGGATCCTGAGATCATCTGAGGCGAGATTGTCCTCGTCTGTCTAGGGAAGGTCAGGCACCTGCGCCTGTTGTAGCTAATGCTTTTTGAACTTGTAGGTCTGACGACCATCAGAGGCGTGATTGTCCGTTGTTGGCCCGAGGTGGGCAGGGTGCTACACCTATTTTTGCTCCATAGCAAGGCTGTGGTCGTGGCCGTGGGCTGTTTCAATATCGAGATGGTGGGCAGCGGACTGTGGCTTATACCGTTTCTATCTAACCTAAGGGAGGTGGACCGGCTAGGGTGTATGCACATTGTGAGGGCCGAAATAACACCGATGAGATTGCAGATACTTTCTCTTTACAGTCCTTGCCGTTGTATTCGTTGGTTGATTTTGGTTCAACTCATTCGTACATATTGTGTGAGCATGCTCAGTTGCTTGATATACCTATTGAAATACTAAATGTGGGTGTTAGAGTGACCAGTTCTCTTGGGGAGACAGTTGTAGTTAGGAAGTTGTATCGTAGGTGCTCGTTGATGGTTCAAGGCCATGTTTTTACTGTGGATCTGATGGAGTTGCCATTCCATGGCTTTGATGTTATTTTGGGCATGGATTGATTGACCGAGCATGTAGTCGTGGTGGATTTTGAGACCAAAGAAATATTTTTGAGGTTTTCGGATGATTTCAAAGTGGTGGTTGTTTGTGAGAATGCCAAGTTCTTGTCTAATGATGTTTCAACTTTGGAAGCAAGGCAGTTGTTGGGGTTCGAATGTCAGGCTTTCTTGGCCTATGCGATGAATCCTGGTTTGCCACCTGACCGTGAGGTAGAGTTTGGCATTGAAATCTATATGGATACGACACCAGTGTCTATTGCTCCGTACCGCATGGCCCCGAAAAAGTTGAAGACACAATTGCAGGAGTTTCTTGATCGTGGGTTCATTAGACCAAGTATTTCACCATGGGGTGCGCCGGTGTTGTTTGTAAAGAAGAATGATGGTACATTACGAATGTGTATAGATTATCGGCAGTTGAACAAGTTGACAATAAAGAACAAATATCCATTACCGCAGATAGATGATCTGTTTGATCAGTTCAGGGGTGCCTCGGTGTTTTCTAAGATCAATTTGAGGTCTGGGTACTACCAGTTGAAGGTGAAGGATGTGGATGTACCCAATACAGCTTTTCGTACAAGGTACGTGCATTATGAGTTTCTTGTGATTCCGTTTGGTTTGACCAACGCACCTGTTGCTTTTATGGACATTATGAACTGGGTGTTCCATGAGTTTTTGGATCAGTTTATGGTGGTGTTTATCGATGGTATCCTAGTGTACTCTCGTACTGAGGAGGATCATGATAGACATTTGCGTATTGTGCTTCAGACGTTGCTGGCTAATCAATTGTATGCCAAGTTAAGCAAGTGTGATTTTTAGCTTAGGGAGGTTGTTTTCCTTGGGCATGTTGTGTCGGCCGAGGGAATTTGTGTTGATCCGTATAAGGTTGAGGTTGTGATGAGTTGGAAGGTACCTAAGCCTGTAACTGAAGTTCAGAGTTTTCTTGGTTTGGCTGGTTATTACCGTAGGTTTGTGGAAGGGTTCTTCAGTTTGGCTGCTCCCTTAACCAAGTTGTTACAGAATAATGTTCGGTTTGAGTGGACAGAGGATAGGCAACGAGCTTTCGAAAGGTTGAAGGAAGCTTTGACGCGAACTCCAGTCTTGGTTCAACCTGAATCGAGAAAGGAGTTCGTTGTTTATAGTGGTGCGTCATATGTTGGGCTTGGTTGCGTGTTGATGCAAGAAGGTAAGGCAGTTGCGTATGCATCTAGGCAATTGAAGGTGCATGAGCGTAATTACCCTACCCATGATCTTGAGCTTGCTGCGGTTGTGTTTGCCTTGAAAATTTGGAGACTTTACCTTTTTGGTGAAAGATGTGTGGTTTTTACGGATCATAAGAGCTTGAAGTATTTGATGTCCTAGAAGGAGCTAAATCTTAGGCAATGGAGGTGGCTTGAGTTGCTTAAAAATTACGAGTTGACCATTGAATATCATCTGGGAAAAGCCAACTTTGTGGCGTATGCTTTGAGTAGGAAAGCAGCTGTAGAGTTGAGAGCTATGTCTGCTCGTTTGAGCCTGACGAGTGACAGTGGTTTGTTGGCTGAGTTGCAAGTGAAGTAGTCATTGTCGCAGTTGATCAAGGAGAGGCAACCGCATGATGAGAGTTTGGTGCCGCATGTGAAGGATATCATGGATGGAAATCCTATGGATTTTCATTTCAATGATGATGGGGTGTTGTGTTTCAAAGGTCGAATTATGGTGCCTGAAGATGAAGAGTTGAGGCGTACCATTCTGACTGAAGCGCTTGCTAGACCTTTTGCTATTCATCCCGGTAGTACTAATATATATCGTGGGTTGAAGGAAGAGTACTATTGGGTTGGGCTGAAGAAAGATATGGCTGATTTTATTTCTCGTTGCATGGTATGTCAGCGGGTTAAGGATGAGCATCAGTTTCCTTCCAGGTTGTTGCAACCGTTGAGGATACTGGAATAGAAGTGGGAAAGACTCACCATGGATTTTGTGTCTGGATTGCCTTTGACACCGATCAAGAAAGATTCCATTTGGGTGATTGTTGATCGATTTACGAAGCGTGTGTATTTTGTGCCAGTGCATACTATGTATACCTTAGATAGGTTGGCCGATCTGTACATCTCTGAGGTTGTGCGTTTGCATGGTGTGCCTAAATCTATATTTTCGGATAGAGATCTATATTTCACAGCAAGGTTTTGGATGTGCTT
This sequence comes from Hibiscus mutabilis, assembly GCA_019671005.1. Taxonomy (NCBI): domain Eukaryota; kingdom Viridiplantae; phylum Streptophyta; class Magnoliopsida; order Malvales; family Malvaceae; genus Hibiscus; species Hibiscus mutabilis. The sequence continues at coordinate 38,465,494 of CM033723.1, forward strand.
GCACCGTGCTCTGGGGACATGACTGAATTTTAGCATTTCATATCATCCTCAGTCGTATGGTCAGTCAGAGCGTGTGATTTAGGTTCTCGAGGATATGTTAAGATGCTACATTATTGAGTTCCAGGGAACATGGGAGAAGCAACTGCCATTGGTGGAGTTTGCTTATAATAAAAGTTATCAGGCTAGTATACAGATGGCACCGTATGAAGCGTTGTATAGAAGGAGGTGTCGTACGCCCGTATGCTGGGCTGAAGGTAAAAAGAAGCATCTTTCCTTGCCTAATGTTTTAAAAGGCACAAATGAGAAAGTAAAGTTGATATGTGACCACTTGAAAGCGGCTTCGGTTTGTCAAAAATCCTACACGGTTTGAGGCGTAGGGATATAGAGTGCGCTGTTGGTGATCGAGTGTTTTTGAAACCATATGATGTTGTTGAGCGTGTGGGTCCTGTCGCTTACCGTTTGAGGTTACCTCCTGAGTTGGAGAAGATTCATGATGCGTTTCATGTTTCGATGTTATGGAGGTATCAGTCAGATCCCTCGCATGTTATGCCAGTGGAAGATATTGAGTTGAGGCCGGACCTATCCTATGATGAAGAACCAATAGAGGTTCTTGATACCAGCAGTAAGGTTCTTCGTGGCAAGACGGTTGAGCTAGTTAAGGTGTTGTGGAGGCACCGTAGAGTTGAGGAAGCCACGTGGGAACGTAAGTCGGAGATGCTGGAGCAGTTTCCACATCTGTTTCCTCCAGGTAAATTTTGAGAACGAGATTTCTTAAGTGGGGAGAGTTGTAACGCCCCAATTTTGGGCCTAGCAGTTTTGAGGTTTATTAGACGGTCTGGTGGACCAAGTTAGAGATTCGAGTCAGATTCAGGACCGTATATTTTTCGGAAAGATAAAAATGTGAAAAAATAGTTAAAAATCATCTTTTAATAAATATTGATTTTTGGTGGAATCAATTTTGGGAAATGGAATTAGGAAATGTGACATCTTGGTTAGTGACCAAAATGTGATTTTTGAAAACTGTTTTAAAGTGACTAAAATGAAAATGGTCAAATTCTTAGAATACTTAAGGAGCTAAATTACCAAGTTTTTGTTGGTGGTCTCTCCCTTCAATTAAATCATTTTAAAGAAAAATGTGGTTTAAGAGGGATTAAAATATCTAAATTAATTATTTGCTTTTAAAGGAAATTTACGTAACTTTTTTCTAAACCTTTTATCTCAACTTCTTTTCTCTCAAACACTCAAAATTTCATCAAAATCCAGAGGTGAGGGATTCTTTTCACTCAGATTATTGATTCTAACTTGATTCTTTAACTTTGTTTTACAAAATCTCATTGAAATCTTATGTTTTCTTAGCTTTAAACAAGCAAATTGAGGGAGAAATCACATAACATCGGTAAGGTCCATGATCTCCTCTGTTAAATGGTTCTTTATTGATATTCCCAAGTATTTGATCCTTGATTTATGGTTTATAATCTAATTTTATATTTTTATATAGATTTAATTGGGTAAAATTGATGAAGTGATGAAAGATTCGAATTGAATCTGATTTCCAGTGTTATGAATTGTTTTTTTAACATATTTTGGATGTGTAATGATGCTGGTGAGTTGATTTTATCAATGAAATCTCGAAACTCTTAAATCTCTAATTGTCTATGTTGCTAGATTTGTGTTTTGAGGTGTTATGGTGGCTGTTTGTTTGCTGAAGGTGTTAGGTTGATTTGATTCTATTGCTAGACGTTAATTAATGATAAAAGTGGTGTTAGATTGTTAGGTTGTGGCTGAGTTGCGTTTGGAAAGGATTAGTTGAAGTTTTCGGTTGTTATGGTTGGGTAATTGTGAGGTGAATGCAAGAATCTGCGAGGATTTGTTGTTGCAGTGTTGTAAATGCATGAAGATGCATTAATCCTCTGTTGTTATGTGGTTTAAATAGGGGAGGTTGTTTTGGAAGCAAGAGGTGTGGCATTGGAGGCTTTAGACGCTTGATTTTGTGTAGGCAAATCAAGGCTTCGCGTATCGGTGAGTGAGAACGTGGATTCCAACTTTGGAATGTTTTAAGGTGGTTTATGGGAGTTTAAACTTATCTTGATATGCTGGTTTAAAATCAGAAGTAAGTAAAAATGGATACTCTCTCTCGGTCGTGCCAGTGTTAAATGGTTTTATACACTTGTTTTGATGTACATGTTACCTACTGTTTAAGCATGATTTAAAGTGTTTGATATACTGTTTATAATCATGAAATGCTGAAGGATGCACATGGTAAGTGATCATTGTAAGTATGGGTTATACTTATGATTTAAGGCATGGTTGTTGCTTTGGAAAAGTGGTTTGGTTAATGTTTGTTAAAAACAGTGTGGTAAATGTTAAATGGTTAATTATATTGGCAAGTGATGTGGTTTTAAAATTGTTATCGGATATAGTTGGCCGGCCATAGGTTTGAGTGCATTATAATAAATCGCCTTGGATGTTGAGGGGTTTGGATCTGTGTACCAAAAACTCCATCCGAGTACCCTAATGGTAGAGGGGTTAAACATTACCGTAGACTCCTGTTAGTGGAATAAGCATCTAACTGATGATTGGGTTGGTGTCCCCGTGGGTTGAAAGGTGTACCCGGTTGGCAATGTACTGCGGTTGTTATTATATCGCTATTACGGTTGAGATGGCTTGAAGTGTTGGTTGAACACTTGTTGAATCCGTGTATCCGATGAACTCTTTTGTTAATGGATTTGTTTAATGACCACTTATTAGCCAATATAATTGTTAATGTATCATTGAAAGGTTTATGTTGTATGATGTGATTTATACATGTTTGCTCTTTAAGCTTTGCATACAATAGTTATGTATGGGAAGGCTTAAATTAAGGTAGAGCAATGGAACTTGCTGTTGGTTAATGTTACATTTTGCATATGGTCAATATGCTGGTTTTAAAGATGTTAAGTGCACAGTTTTAAAGCCATGATAATGTTTTAAAGGTTGTTTGAAAAAAGTTTCAATGTATTGTTGAAAGATGGTTTTAAATGCATTGATGGTGTTTTGTTTGTGAGCGCTCCTCACTAAGCCATGTGTGCTTACGCTCTTTTTGTCCATCAATGCAGAGAATTGAGAGCTTTGGAGGCAGCAAGGAGCAAGGGATCCTAGCAAGACTTGGTTACCAAAGTATGTTGGACTAGACTATAAGTAATAAAGGCAATAGGGGTACTTGCTTTGGTTTTTGGAGATGGTTTGATAAACTCCCTGTTTGAGCAAGTTAGTTTGATTGCTCTAAAGTTGTAAATGACCTTTATGGTTTGTTTTTGGTGATGGTTTGAAGTTTTATATTTCACTTGAATGGTTTTCTAGGTTGCATGCCCATAAATTTATGTTTGTTGCAAAATGCCATGAATTGATGTTTAATATGTGATACTATGCTCTGAATTGTATCCTGAATATGTTGGATGTATGTTAGAAGCATGTTAGGGTGTTTTGGATAGACTAAGAGCTTGTTAAACCAGCTAAATATGATATAACATGCCCAGGTGTACCGATACGCGGGGGACCGTATCGGTATGGTTAGGCAAAATCAAGAATGTTGTTTCGATACAGGCTTGTGTCTATCGGTACAGCTAGGCAAAAATAAGCATGGTTTTTCGATACGGGCTTGGGTGTTTCGGTACGGATTTTCTTTACTGGAATCTACTTTTTGGGACAAAACTCGCGCATCGAAACACTACCATACCGTATCGGTACGGTTGTCAAACATTTTTGAACTGCCAGCTAGGCGTACCGAAATGGGTTGCAGTGTATTGAAACATTAAAGGCTTGTGTAAGGCACCGTATCGATATGGTGGCACGTGTATCGGTACGGTTGTCTGTTAATTCAGTTAATGTCATAGAAGTGGAGTTCTGTTTTCTTGCGTTTTGGTCCCTGAATGTTATGGATGCAATTGAATGAGTTTGAATCTTCAAATCGAGCTTATTCTCGACATGAGAACATGATACCTGCTTAATTAAAGGTTGGTAACTTAAAAATGTGCTAAGTCATTGTAGATTGATCAATTTGCAATTTGGTCCCTATTTTGCAATTGAGCCAATTGGATGTCAAATCGACACTCGATTGAGTTGATTTTTGACTCGATATTAGTATGAATAAATAGGTTAATGATTTTGCACATAGACAAGATAAAAGAAAAAATAATGGTCATGTTTCGGTTTCTTTCTTTATGGTTTACCTCGGTAAACCTAATGTAGCTCGCTCGGTTCGGTCTTGCGACTAGGCCGGGTCGATGGGGTTACAAAGGGATTTTCATTCGAGAGCCTTTAGAGCTTCAGAAGCTGAGGTCAATGTAGTCAAAGTCTCAGGATTGGCTAGGTGCCTTCCTGATTTTATTGCTATTGTCTTTTGCATTGCTACCATTGTCTCAAGGTATTGTGGCATCGAAACCTCGTAAGAGGTTTTATTGGTAAGCTTGGGTAGGTTCATCGCATTGGCATATTGGCTATTGAATTATTGTATAGTTATAGACATCTTTGAAATATTTTTAAGGCCATATTGCTAAGCATTGCATCGAATCATTATTTGTAGCATCGTTATTGTTGTCATCAGAATCATTGAAGTATTGACATATAGAAATATTGATCATTGACCATTGCATATTGCTATTGAAACATTGTTATTGATTATTGTCATTGAGATGTCACTATTGAAATATTGTTACTGAATTAATGTCATTAGACTATCGCTATCAGATCGCTGTTACCGAAACATTGTTACCAAATCATTGCTATTGAGTTATTATACTGAATCATTGCTATTGAAATTATTTCTACCAGACTAATGTTATCGGACCTTGGATTTGAGTGGGTTTGGATACAACTGGCATACCATAGAATTCATGAGCTCATTGGTACGGGTGGATTACGGTCTTTAGGCTATGGTCTTTATTATGGTGAGGCAGATATATGATGTATATTGGTCATATTGGTGCGGTGGAGGGACTAGAACACTATTGATTCTGGTGCAGCGTAGGAATTCATGTATCCACACTCCTTACATCGATCCAAGGAAACCTATTGATATGTATTATGTATTGTCATTGATTATTGCTATTGCATCAGTTATTGTTATTGCATTGACCATCGATATCGTATTGAAATTGCCATTAAAACATATGACCATGTTATTATTGTCATTGATAATATTGAAGCATGGGTAGAATGCATTCTTTGATGCATCCATTGTTTATGACTACCTCACTAGGCAAAGTAGGCCTAATGCATTCATTTCTCATGCATTTCAGGTTAACAAAGTTCGGAATAGAGATCGGGCTAACTTGAGGTTTTGGCAAGTCATTGCGTCGTTATAGCAAAGTATGTCAACCTTAAGAATTCCTAAAATGGCGGCATAATGGTTGTATAAGTCAATTTTGACCATATAGATGCATATATACTGTGAAGGCTTTTAGTATGTTTAAAAGGCTAAAATGAGACTTTTGAAAGTTGGTTAAAAAATGGTTAAAATGCTTATTTGGCTTAAATCTGGGAAAACATAGTAAACGAATTTGGTTAAACGTAAAATTTGGCATGTTATTAGATTTAAACTTACTGGAAAAATTTCTTAAAATTTGGAAAAGTTTTGATTGGGTAAATGGCTAATAACCAGATAAAAGTTGCCATTACAGACCCTGCCGTACCGATATAGGTTGTGTTGTATTGGTACGAGCTTGCATATTTTGACTCAAGATAAAAGGCGTATCGGTATATCTTGAGACATACCAGTATGAGTTTTAGAATATGGAATTTTTACTAAAGTTGGGTATCAGTACGAGTATAGAATGTACCGATCCCCCCTTACGTAGACAGACTCATATCGATACTACTATAGACGTTTCGGTACTCTCTTTCATCATTAAACTCTGAGAAATTAAATTAAGGCTTCGCGTACCGATACTCCGTATCAGTACATGTATAATGTTTTGTAACTGTTTTAACAGCCATCAACGTATCAGTACGGTAGAACACATATCGGCACGACCTTTTGACTCTGTAAATTATTCACATTAATCATAGCATATCGATACGGGGTGACTCGTATCGGTACAACCCCTATATTACAATAACTAACTTACCGAACTCGGCTAAAGCGTATCGATACGGCCAAGCGTTTACCGATACCCATACCGTTAATTATGTTAATTAGGCCTAAAATAAATTATGAAACCTTACAGTTTGGTCACTAAATTTTGTAATGTTAAATTGGGTTAGTAAATGAACTCCGATCGATATAAAATTTTACAGATATGTCGTTTATAGCTTGTTACAATAGGGCATGCTTAATTTATGAAATAGACCACTAATTTATCAAAATTACAATTTAGTCCCTAAAACTTGTAAAAGTTTAAAATGTTCCAAGGTAAATAATTTTTGTATCGTACCGAAATGCCGATCTTAATGTAACGAATATCGAATCATATTGAACATCGAATCTCATCGAATTACTAATTATCGAATAAAATATTATATTAAATATCATTTTGTTCACCGGTAACACATTCTGATCCAGATTCCTACCAGGAAGGGAATGAGGTGTTATATTTGTGGTATCAGAGCTAGAGTTTAGTCGATTCTAGGACTAAACTAAAGTATATTGTATTGTCATTGCATTGCATTATGCCACCTAGGAGTTATTATTGTATATTGTGACTTGGTGGTTAACCCGATCTCTTTTTCTTCTTATAGTATAGTAGTATGTAAGTTAGCCAAAGCTCACATAAGTTTTGACCTTAATATTGACTCCTTGATTCATGGGAAGGAAATATGTGGAGACCCTCTGAGTCTATGATTTCTTGGGTAAGAGACCCTAAAGTTTTAAACCGTTAAGGTAGATCACTCAGTCTAAAGAACTATTGGAAGTATAGCTAAAAGATACGAACAATCCTTGACTTCACCTAAGCTCGAGTAAGCTATACATCCTTCTAGGGATGTACTTTCAATATCTTAAACCTTTATCAACTAGTACGTCAGTCTTGGGCTCTCACACTTAACGACAAGGGAAAGTATGATCCAAATATCATTGCAAGCACCATTGAATTTCGCTCCCATCTTGTTATGCTTTGATAAATTCTTAATGTAGTCATCTCTTTTAAGGGTATGTATCGATCAAGCTATTAAGTAACTGTATGAATCTATTTCATCTAAGATTATCGTAACCAATTCGTTGGGTGATTGTGTCACCATAAACCTCGTGTGTAAATTTTGTCCCTTAATGATTCAAGGGATTCTATTTCTGGCCAATTTTTTGGCATTACCGATTCACGAATTCGATGTTATACTGGTATAGATTGGCTTAGTGAACATCAAGCCTAGGTTGATTGTTGCAAGAAGAAACTGTACCTCCGGGGTCTTGGAGAAGAAATCACCACTTTAATGAATTCAAGGATCCCATCGTTGTACACTTTGTCATTAGAAACCAAGGATGAACCTCAGCTGTAAAACATTGGCACTGTAAGTAAATTCCCTGACGTTTTCCCAGACAAACTTCTGGGCTTAGATAGTTAAAGGCTCAGATTCAAAAATTATTGGATAAAGGCTTCACTCGACCGACTTCTTCGCTTTGAGGAGCTTACTCTTTTTCGTAGAAAAGAAAGACGGTTCTAAGAGGCTATGCCTTGACTACCGATAGCCGAATAAAGTAACCATCGAAAACCCCTCCATTGAATCATTAAAACTATATATCGTTATCGAATCCTTCCGGCACATATTCTAGAAGACATGTTACGTGCATATACTATTGACTTAGGAGAATCATGAGAGAGATCTCTACCTCTTATCGAATTTGCCTACAACAAGTACCAAGCCTTCATCAAAATGACCCATTTGAAATGATCAAAAAGTTGGCCATGTGGCATATCGTTTGGCATCACCCTCAAAATTAAGCAAGATTCATGATTTGTTCCATGTTTCAAAGCTTCAAAAATACTGCTCTGACCCTTCGAATATTATTAAACCAGAATCTATGCAGATCCAACCAGATTTGACCTACGAGAAAGAACCGGTTGAAATTCTTGCAAGAGAAATTAAAAGGCTCCGCAACAAATTCGTACTACTAGTTAAGGTTCTCTGGAGGAGCCATACCATTGAAGAGGCTACTTGGGAATCGGAGGGGACAATAAAGCATCAATACCCTCATCTTTTCTATTCACGTAAAAAATTCGAGGATAAATTTTTCTTAAGGGGGAGAGTTGTAACACCATGAAAACCAATATAGTTAGAAAATGGTTCCAGTGATCGAAAAATCTATATCGGAAAGGTCCAAATATTGTATCGACCCTAATTTTGTAATCAATTATACTGTATTAGACTCTAATTGAGTCTATTTATAGACTTTGGACCTAATTGAATTCTTTGAAAACAATTTAGTGACTAAATTGTAAAAGTTGAAAGTTTATGGGGTAAAAGTGTAACATTTGAGAGATGGAAGACCACCTTTGTAATTTCCCCAATTTGAAGGTGAGTCACCTCCTTGCTTGGGACATGTCCACGTGAATTGGCGTGGAATGATGTCAAAAGATGTCGATCTTGGTGGTGGATAATTATCAAGCATTGAAAAGATAAAAAGATGATGGAAAAAGACTAAATATTAAAGAATGAGCTTTCCCTCATAGGGAGGAAAGCTCGGTTACTTAAAGAAGCAAGTGAAAGTGTTTTAAAACACATTGGTAAAAAGTAAAAATGTTACCGACTCTTTCCTCAACCTTTCTTCATCTCTCTCCAAGAAGCAAGCACACACCACCATTGTTGTCTCCTACCTCAAGCTCAAGCTAGCACCTCTATTGCTAGTTCAAGTTTTCTTCGATCTCACTACACCGTCGATTAGTCCTTGGATTGGCAAGCTAATGCCCCCAAACAATTTTGTGAATCCATGGATCATTGAAGTTTAATTTCAAGTTTAAGCTCTAGAAGACTATAGTTGCACCCATGCTTTAAAAGCATAAACCCATGGAGATTTCATTGGCTAAAAGATATGTTAAGCCTAAATATTGATTTTGAATCCATAGTATTAATTCTAGCATATCCCTATTGTTTTACCTAACTCAAGTGTTGAAGAAAGAAGGACCATCATCCCCTTCAAAGGTTAGGGACAAAGGGATTGTAATTCAAGAGCCTTGAAAGCTTTGAAAGCTGAGGTGAGTGTATTCAAAGTCTCGAGATTGGCTAGGTGCCTTCTCGATTTTATTGATATTGTCTATTGCATTGCTAACATTGTCTCAAGGTATTGTGGCATCGAAACCTCGTAAGAGGTTTTATTGGTGAGCTTGGCTAAGTTCATTGTATTGACATATTAGCTATTGAATCATTGTATAGTTATAGACATCATTGAAATATTGTTTAAGGCCATATTGGTATGTACTGCATCAAATCATTGTCCGTAGCATCATTATTGTTGTCATCGGAATCATTGAAGTATTGACATATAGAAATATTGATCATTGACCATTGCTATTGAAACATTGTTATTGATTATTTTCATTGAGATGTCACTATTGAAATATTATTACTAAATTAATGTCATTGGACTATCGCTATTAGATCATTGTTACCGAATCATTGTTATTGAGTTATTATACTGAATCATTGTTATTGAAATTATTGCTACCAGACTAATGTTATCGAACCTTGGATTCGAGTGGGTTTGGATATAATTGGCATGTCATAGAATTCATAAGCTCATTGGTATGGATGAACTACGATCCTTGGGCTACGGCCTTTATTGTGGTGCGGCGAAGGTATGATGTATATTGGTCATATTGGGGCGGCGGAGGGACTAGACCACTATTGATTTTGGTGTGGCATAAGAATTCGTGTATCCGCACTCCTTACATCGATCCAAGGAAACATATTGATACGTATTATGTATTGTCATTGATTATTGCTATTGCACTAGTTATTGTTATTGCATTGACTATCAATATCGTATTGAAATTGTCATTAAAGCATATGACCATGTTATTATTGTCATTTATAATATTGAAGTACGGGTAGAATACATTCATTGATGCATCCATTGTTTATGAGTACCCCACTAGGAAAAGTAGGCCTAATGCATTCATTTCCCATGCATTTCAGGTTAACAAAGTTCGGAATGGAGTTCAGGCTAACTTGAGGTTTTGGCAAGTCATTAAGTCATTGTAGCAAAGTGTGTCAACCCTACGAACTCTTAGAATGGTGGCATAATGGTTATATAAGTTACTTTTGACCATATAGATGAATATATATATTGTGAAGGCTTTTAGTATGTTTAAAAGGCTAAATTGAGACTTTTGAGAGTTGGTTAAAAGATGGTTAAAATGCTTATTTGGCTTAAATCGGAGAAAACATACTAAAAGAATTCGGTTGACCCTAAAATTTGGCATGTTATTAGATTTAGGCTCAACAAACCTACTGGTAAAATTTCGTAAAATTTGGACAAGGTTTGGTTGGGTAAATGGCTAAGAAATCAGATAAAAATTGCAATTACAGACCCTATCGTACCGATACAGGTGGTGGTGTATCAGTATGGGCTTGCATATTTTAACCCAAGATAAAGGGAGTATCATTACCTCTTGAAACGTATCGGTACAGGTTTTTGAATCTGGAATTTGAACTAAAGCTGGGTATCGGTACAAGTATAGGACATACCGATCCTTCCTTTACGTAGACAGCCTTGTACCGATACTGCTATAGACGTATCGGTACCCACTTTCGTTATTGAACTCTGAGAAATTAAATTAAGGCTTCGCTCATGGATACGCCATATCAATATGTGTATAATGTTTTGTAACTATTTTAACCTCCATCAGCGTATCGGTATGGTAGATCACGAATTGGTACGACCTTTTGAATCTGTAAAATTATTAAGTCACATTAATCATAGCGTATCGATACAGGGTGACTTGTACCAGTACGACCCCATATTGCAATAACTAACTTATCAAGCTCAGCTAAAGCGTATCAATACATCCAAGCATGTACCGATACCCATACCGTTAATTTTGTTAATTAGGCTTAAAATGAATTTTGGAACCTTACAGTTTGGTCACTAAATTTTGTAAGGTTAAACTGGGTTAGTAAATAAACTCCGATCAATAAAAAAATTTACAGATATGTCGTATGTAGGCTGAGTTACATTGGGGTAGGATTAATTTCTAAAATGGACCACTAATTTATCAAAATTATAGTTTAGCCCCTAAAACTTATCAAAGTTTAAAATTGGTCCAAGATAGATAATTTCTATATTGTACCAAACTACCGATCTTAATGTACCGAATATCGTATCACATTGAACATCGAACCTCATCAAATTATTGATTATTGAATAAAATATTGTATCAAATGTTGTTTTGTTTACCGGTAACACATTTCGACCCAAATTTCTACCAGGCCAGGAATGGGGTGTTACAAATATGCTCTTGCACAATTTACGTGTACTTGCCTAGTCAACCATGTGGGTGCCCAAAAGACCATTTCATGAAATTCAAACATACATTTCATTCCTCTTTTATCTATTTAACTAATTTCATGTTTTACACCACCCCAAACATCACATAATTACATACTTGGCATGCTTAAACACACATTTAGCTTAGATTTACTTTATCTAATCATGTGAACATCAAAGGACTATTCCTTGAAATAAGACAATATATATCTAAGGTTCCATGCATCATATGTCTTAATGCATACACAATTATAAAAAGACCTCTTCATACAAATCCATGACATATGCCACCATTTTAGGATTTATAGCGACGAGTATAAACATTACTCGAAGCTTGATAAGCGACTTGCAACCTTCAACCACGATCGATCATTTTCAAACTTTTAACCTGAAAATGCATCTCAATGGAATGCATTAGGCTTACTTAGCCTAAATGGGGTAGCAATCTTACATAACATCATATATAAATAATCATGGATTTTTAATAAAATCAAGCACAAAGTGGCATCAATGCATACAATAAAATCAAAGCACATGGTGACATCAATACATACTTGTTATATCTTGAACATATCTTATTTGTGCTCATAATCATGTCTTGAGTATGTCTTATTGGGGTTCATAGTCATGTCTTGCGTATGACTTATGGGAGTTCATAGTCATGTCTTTGTTCATGGTATACTTTCTTGATATTCTTGTTATGATTTTCTTGTGTCATAATTATCTTTTCCCTTGGATCACACTGAACATAGATATCTTGGTCCGTGTTTAACCGTATTGGTCCGTGTTACTCATAGTGCATAGCACAAAGCATATGGTACATAATCATGAATCTCCTTCTCTCCATCATTTCCCTCGAATTCTACAACATCACCCAAAATTATGTAAGCATATACCATGTCAATGTGTCCAACGTTCTTGTTAAATTATGAACTTTATTCCTTGATCTTGTTTCATGAATAAGCTATTAGCTCCATAAGTTCACAACCATGGTGAACACAGCTCCAAGGAGTGGTAGTTCATGAATATTAATAGTATATAATTCATAAGTCTTATTTTACAATTAACAAGGATTAAGGTTCATCATTAATTCTCATGGCTCATTTTTGAAAAGATTGGGAGTAGTTACCGGTCACTTTGGTAGACCAGACACCGTAAAAAATAACCAGAGATTCTTTCTTTTAAAATTGGGGTTTAGAAGTCGATTACGTGTGGGGAATAATTAGCACCCCACAAACGCCCAATATTGGTACCTTTAATTTTGTGTGGCATATTGACATTTTGGAATAACAATTCGAATTTAATTTAATCATTGATTATTAACTGTGTTTATATTCCAAATGGAAATATTCCTTTTATAAGGAATTATATTTTTTCTTCGAATATAAATTGGAAACATCCCTATACCCTCAAAGCACCTCTATTCATATTCTAAAAATATATCTCCCATATAAGAAGTTTTTATGCATGATTAATCATGGTCTAATTTATTTTAAGTGCTATTCTAAAAAGGCTCTAATTTAAATTTGTGTTATTTAATCTATGAATATTATTTAACTCCAACGTTTGCACAAAATAACACTCAATTACTTTTGAGAACCATCCATATTAAACCCCAAAGTTATAGATAATATTCTCCTACTAATTAATTATTCTAATTATTTAAAGTTATGATCTTATTAAGGCACTAATTAATTAATCTAAATTATTTTTCAATTTTCTAGGGTTTTAATGAATATTGAATTTTTTACTTAAGAGCTCATGTTGAACAATATCACATTACTTTGGGACATCATTCAAATTTGAAACTCCAAAATTTTCCATTCAATGCCTATTAATTTTCTATAATTGTCTACTTAATTAAATTATTAAAGGCCTAATAAAGAATATATGACTTAGGCTCTAATATGCTATTAAACTAAGCTAGGTGTTTTAATTATCTAACAATTATGCTATATGCATTAATTAAAACATGCATCATTCAAATATAAATTAAAGCATTTAAATTAAATAATTAAAGTAAAAACATGACTAAATTGAAAGGAAATAAAACTTAAATTCTTGATTTTATTGAAATGGGTCTAAATTGAAAGGGATTACAAAGCTTGGGTCTAAAACATGAAAGTTCAAGAAAAGGGGCACGAGTCTGATAACTGACCCGATCAAATAACGCGGGTCACTCTAACCCGTCACCAAAACGGTGCCGTTTGAAGATAGCTTTATAAAGCCCATTCAAGGCCAAAAAATGACCTTTTTCCCATTTTTTATTTCCCACTTTCTCTAAAGCCTAGTTTCTCTGCCCTCTCTCTACAACAACAACTCAAGCCCAGAAATCCTCCCTAAAACTTGATCAAACAACCCTTTTCCCTTGAGTTCTTCATGTGTTCATCATGTTTTGTGATGAACACGAAGAACATGAACTTCGACCATTGTAATTTTATCGTCCAGATCCACCTCAGCCCCACTTTGAACATCAATCACTATTCTTCGGCCACTACCTAGAATCCCGATCATCCTTAACCTTACTTCGATGGTCGTAAAGTAATTTTCGACCACCATAAAATGATTTACTATCATCGCTTTCTAAACTAAAACCCCCTTTTTATCTCTAAACTTAGAACTAGGCTCGGTTTAATAGAACCACCAAACTTCAACCACCTAAGAGTCTAAACTACCCATTCTTGGCCCATTTTCGACTATGCTGTGACTCTCCTAAAAACTTCGGCCAAAGAGATGAGTTTTATTTTCTTTTATATTTTCAGTTTCATTGATTCGATTTTCATACATGCATAAGCTGATGATTCTTGTTTATCTTTGTAGGAATCAAAACGGAGAAGGAAAATATACATTCACAACGGTAAATCAAAGCTCTGATCTCCACTCTTGACTACGGTTGGACTACTCTGACGTCCCTTTCTCTTTCCGGCAACAGCTCAACTATCCGAGGTAATTCTCTTTCATCCTTTATTAATGTAATTACTATTAATTATTTGTCATTAATTCCCTGACAGCTTTTTTTCTTTTTTTATTTATAGGTAGGTGTGCTATGATGTCATTACTAACATCATGGCTAGCTGGCATTGAGCTGGAGGTAGCTAACATTTGATGAAGTACAATCCTAGTCTTTGGTTTCAACCTATGAACGGATGACATGTGTCACCTGAGCTATGTTTTGGTCGGGAATGGATCAAAATTAGGATGAAAGTAGTTGGATGTGGGTTGTCATCAAATATAAAGAGTTTTGGAGTTTTAGGCTCTGTAATTTGGGCTTTTGATTGTAAATGAGAATGGGGTTGGAAAATAAATGGACTTTTATTTTTATGGACTATTATTATCTAATGGGTTTTAATGTTTATTCTTTATTTATTTAAGGAGACACATTATATATGTGTATATATGTATATATGGGTATACCCGAATAAAATACGGGTATTACAATTTCATGTCATATCAATATATCCAATGCATACATGATACAAAATAAAATCAAAGAAGCTTACCAAGCTTTTCATGCCATGAATGTAGACACCAACTTGCTCTATGTGAGCCATGTATGTCATGGTCATGCATAAACATAATAATACATAAAAACATTAATCGGGATGACACTACGTCATCCGAAATCATGAGTAACACTCACCTCAATCCAAGCTTAAAGACCTCTTTATTCTCCGAACTTATAGTTTCCTTGATTTCCATTTTCTATAGCCAACATTAAAAAGAACATATCATTTAGTACATGGTAGTTTGTTCCATATTTAAAAAATATTCCTATAAAATGCTCTATAACTCAGAATTCGATTCTGTTTATTTTAAACGAAAGTAGACTGAATAAGCTTTCTAGCTATATAGATTCTAGATTCTAAGTCCTCTCATGTGATTTTTAGTGAATTTTCAAAGTGGTTGTTCAAGCAGTTTTCAAACCGCTACTCTGTTTCTTGACCTCTACTTACTAAAAAATATATATCTTTTAGCACACAACTCGAAATCAATCACTGTTTATTGAGAATGAAACTAAATTTATACACGGTTCTATACATATAAGTTTCATTCTTTAATTTGATCTATATAATTTTTGGTGATTTATTGAACTTACTACCACTGTAATAATTCTAGACAGATTTCTCTAAATCCAAACTTAAACTCATTAAATCATTCGAACAAATCAAATAACACATGAACCTCTAATTCTTACAATAGATACATGATTTTAGGGTGTAAAAGTTTACTTACCCATATCCAAACTTGCTAAAATGGAAATTTCATCACCAAAGTTCGATCAAACATAGACATGGATTGAAAAACTAGTGACTAAATTAAAAGAATGTAAACTTAAAATATTTTAGAGCTCAAAGGTTCCTTCAATGGAATTACGAGAGAGGTTGAAGAAGACAAGGTGGTCTTCTCTTATATTGCCATAAGAAATTACCAAAATTCATTCTTTTTGAATGAATTATCCACATGATTAATTAACATAAATGAAAAATGCTAAATTGTGAAGTTTTGACAGCTAGGTGCTTGCTTCACCACTTTTGAAAATGGGTAAATCTCCCTCTAAGTCCTTCAAGAACATTTCCTCTTCCATAAAGAAACCTCATTGTTAAAATGTCCGCATAACATGGATTTTCCCTTATTTGCACTTTAGTCACTTAACTTTACTTTCTTATAATTTAGTCTTTAGGTGGTCTAATTACACACCTAGTCCTTATAAAGTCCATGCCTTATTCTTAGAACTTATTGTCTTACTATTTCACATTTCAGCCAATGACCCTTGATTTCATAATTTTACAAATTAGCCTTAATCCTCCATCTTTTGATTTAAGCTTAAAACTTTATAAATTATTCAATTTAGTCCTTTTTAATCTTTTCATATGGAATACCTTAATTGTCAAAATCAAATTTCTGATCATCGAAAATTGAATCTCGACTAGGCCGATTATCGAGGTGTTACAGTTATAAAATATAATCCGAATTTTGCTTGGTCCCATTCGAAAAATTCGCAGTGCGATCCACTTGGTGAAAATGAAAAATTAATAGAAAATACTTCTAGTTGTGCGAAGAATTGACATTGGATAAGCTCGAGAAATTCAGAGGACGAACATCATTTGTGCTCTAGAAATATGAAAGACAAATACTAGATTTACTCTAAAAATGTTGAAGGCATGTATTAAATGCACTTCAGAAATACAAAAGGTAAGTATTAAATGTACTCCGAAAATGCAGAAGGCTTGTACTAGATGTATTCTAAAAATATAGAAGACATGTTGATCGATGTGCAACAGTCTCTTATAATGCACCGGCTAATGTAGCGATTTAGGTGCAAGCATACACATTCATTAGTAATATAAAATGGCCACAATGAAGTGCTGAAATTGAGCTTTGGTGACCTGCAATGCTAATGGTTGTAAGAGTTGGATGCAATAAACGTAAAGATCTAGGTTGTGGAGTTTGTGGTATGATGCGATCAAGAAAGGTAAAACAAACAAAGATTTAAAATAGAATATGGACCCATCGAGATAGCACAATTGAGAAAAACAATATGACAAGATACCAACAAAAATAGATGAATAAAAAGATGAAATGAATGTAAAGCACCAACAAATGTCACCACAATGATCGCTGCAATCTCAAAACTTATGATGATGAATTATTTTCTCTCAAGAAATAATTTTAAAAAAAGTATCAATCAATCTCTCGACATCTGTCGGTATAAACCACATCACAACAAGTCTAAAAAGAATTAGGGAGAAGGCTTTCCCACCAACCTAATGAGATTCATAGAGTACTCTCTCTTCGTTTGAAGCAAAGAGAATGGTCTCGTTATTCTACCTTCTCTCGAAACCTAGAAACTCATTAGAGCAACCCTCGTTGTCATCTAATGGCTTGAATAACACCCTAACCAATGGTTCATGTTTTGAGCTTCTCTAGAAGTCACGAAAAGCTAATGAAGCAACTCTCGTTGGCAACATTCATGAAGTAAAAATAATGATCAATCAAAGATTTACAACATATATAAAGAAACAAACAATCATTAAACTCTAAAAATAAATATAAAATATTCTAAAATCAACCAAATCATTCAACAAATAAAACATCAAGCAATAATCACGAAAATTCGTCTCTCGATCAAAATCGAAATTACAACTAAACTAGATGGAGTCCCTGCTCAGTAATGATCCTCGTGTGAAGATTGACCCATCAGGTTTGGCTACTACTTGATTTATCTCGACTATGAAACTTAAGTTGCCATTAGCTTTGAGGCTTGGGACGACGTAGAACTCGTGAACGACAGAGAATAAGGTATATCAAATCTGATCATAAATTCTATCCTTTATACTTGTTATAACCTCCCAAAAATCCTTTCTCTTTCTTCTCTTTTCCACTCCAATCAGGTACCAGAGGTCAAAATGATAGCCAATGGAGTACAAGACAACAAGCTTTTATGTTATATACGAACAAATTTCAAAATTTTCATGAAAAATTGGCTAAGTGTTATGCGCGTCGAGCGCTGTGGCCTCATCACTAGAGCATTTACTCCAGCATTGGACCTGTCATGTCGACACATAATCTAGCACAAGACTAGCAGTAAAGTCATAACAAAGTCGAAACATTTATGGACGTAATATAGCTTAAAATTCCACAAATCACTTATCATGCATGAGATGTAAACTAAGAGAATAATATGCAAAACCCAAGAGAAAATGCTAAGTACAAGCTAAATCAAGACATGAAGAGATGTAAATATAACTCCTTTTGGGGAGTTATCAAATGTACTAAATGTACCTTGAAAATGTAAAAGAGGACTATGATAGGTGTCTTCGATAGGTGCTCCATATATTTTTCAGAAAACACCATACTTACTAGAGTGTTATACTCGTACTTCTAATTCTTGGATTTGATTCATCCAAAACTATTTCTCATTGGAATTTTGCTATCATTTTAATGCCCTAACTATGGGTAAGTGACATATATGCTCGATTTTGTTGGGTTTCTAACAACTTTTAAAAATTTCAAGTTTTTTCACTTTAAGTAATAATCAATAATAACTATACCAAGCAGAATATAACAACATAACGAAAGTGTGTCTGGATAACTAATAATTGAGAAGTTCAAAAATAAATGTTATAAGATAATTTCAAACCTTTTAGTTTTAAAGTTCTTTCCTCATCGTTCCTACAACATTTACCATCACAGTGGCTAAACGTTGCTTCTCGATTTGGATACAAGGTTACATGTTTGGAGTCAACTATTGTAACTGGTTCTTTTGGTTGAGAAGTTTGTTTACGCTCACCGCACTTTATTAATATACAATATGGGAGTTAATGATTCTGTAGCGGTAATAGACGATTCACCTTTTTTTTTTATTTGGATAGAGAGTTGTTGACTATAATGGCTTGAAACCCGTGCATGAAGGCACTTTGAGAGCATGAATGAAAGCTATGGTATGAAAGAGAATTTTTTTTTTTTGAGACGGGATGAGAAAGGGAAATAAACCATCCTTTGTTAGAAAAAGAGTGGGAAATTACCTTCATATTTTATGTATTGTTTATTTATTAGAAACATAATAGTTATGTGTCGTGTGGTATCCATTTTTTTTCAATTAGCTATTTAGCTTTTTTGATGATACAATTGGGTACCTAACTTTTTTAATGGTACAATTAGATTTCTAATTTTTTTGGGTGCAATTTAGGTACCCAACTTTTATTATTTGGTGCAATTGGATATCTAATCTTTTTTGATGCAATTGGGCACACAACATTTATTATTTTGGTGCAATTAGGTAACTATTTTTTTAAATTACATGTGTTCATACTTAGAATTTTAACACTTTTGAATTTGTAACACAAAACATCAATTAAGTAAACAACATTAAAGTTATAAGTATGAACCAGTCAAAATAGAAATATGTGTAACTAAAAAAATTAGGTACCTAATTGCATCACTGAAAAGTTGATGCTTAGTTACACCATTAGAAAGTTAGATATCTAATTTTACCAAGAAAATTGGTACCATATTGTACCTACAGGGGCGGATTTAAGTTGAATCTACTGAGGTCAATTGACCCCACTTGGATTTTAGAAAATCTGATCGGTGAATAATCGTCACACGAACTGTGCAAGCGTACACTGCCGATGCAAGTATAGTTAACAGGTGATCATGTTAGATATTGATCCCACGACTATAGGTATTTAGTCATACTATTATGTGGCCACAAGCAATTCTGAAAAATCAAAATATTGTGAGTGCAATTGTGGTTGTAACTAAGAAATAAAGTATTGAATGTAAGAACAATTGTGATAGCAAGAACAAACAATTATAAGAAGGTAAAAGAAATATTAAGTAAAGACCTGGATTCCATCGGCTCAGCTCGGCAGAACGTCAAGTGCAACAAGGAAATAATATACGATTGTTTATTTGAAAATTAAAAGAATAAGCTCGCTTACTATCTTCCATTCGAATATCAACCGATGACGCAAAGATGTAGATCAACCACAATTCTCATTGTTCGTCAAAACTACAACTCCTCGAACAAGTAGATCAACTCTGGTTGTATCCTCATTAGTTTAAACAAGTTCATACAAAGCTTAAAGAGTTAAACCAACGTCATTAACACAAGAAATATAATAAAATCTCTTATAAACTTCTATCTCTAGAAAAGATTTAAAGAAGATAACACATATTCCTCTTTGATCCAGTACTTGAATCCTCATTTCCTCAGATATTTCTACCTTGCTTTGCCTTGGATCTCCAAAAATAGAGTTTAAACCGCCATGGGAGGAGAGCTCAAAAGGTTGAAGATAATAGGAAAATGAATATCCCATGAGTTGATCTTTTCTCTCCTCCAAAAATGTCGTTTTATAAAATATTGAGGTAAGGACACATGTCCTTCAGGCGTTCTGCGTGACTTTTTGTTGTACACAATTTGTTGTAACAGAAAATTTAATTGGCAGCTTTGTATTTATCCTTAGCAGTCTGGACAACTGGCTGCAGTGGTGAAATTTCTCTTCAAGGACATTAGTAATACAACGATAACATAACAAAGGTAGAAATATGTAAAATAAGAGCAACTATGACTTGAGTTAGACAAAATACAGAAAATAAACATGAAAATGCAGAAATAGATGCATGAAACATTATTGTGGGGACAATTTAATCCATAAATCTAGAGGAAATACGTTCTCTTAAAGAGCTATTACACCCCAAACTTGAGTTTTTACTTGTCCTCAAGTAAAATTGAAAACAACAAGGTCTAACATAAGTTTAGAGACATTCTAGCTACTTGAATCATTCCAACCGACCAATGAATCAATTATATCGACAATATAAAAGATTGCATAAACAAATCAAACATCAATATATAAACAAATATTTCAACAATACTTAACGTCATGCCTATCGTCTCAGATTCTTTCCACCTATCAGCATTTGTTTAATACAACTTATAACAAAATATCATTATATCAATATATATTTTTCATTTTCTTTTCCCTTCTTTTATGTAGCGAGGGATATCAAACAATGAATGCAGCACCCTAAACCCTAAGAAGTAAGATGTTGTGCAACGAACCCCCATGAAGTACTTCATTGCCTAGACACACACTCATGCACCGATAGCCTTTGGCCAGATTCATTTTTTCTAACGCATGCATTGGAGTGTTCCCCTTTGAAGCTATCCTTATTGTACTCACATTAGAATGCCTTTTATTTATACTTAATAAGATCTACTAGCATATATAACATAAGCTGAACAAGGTAGAATTCATCCAAAATCAAAGAGATGATGCTAGAAATTCTTTACTCAAACAAGTAGATATATTTATTCATAGTTATAATGCAATCATCCAGCATATATATCCAACCAATTTATCAGAAATTATAATAATTCAGGCTAATACAAGCAAACGATTTTGAACACAAAAGAACCTTGTATTTTCTTATAATTTTTTTAAAATAGGGGTGTCACACCCTAATTTCCCCCCAAATTAGAAATCCTCAAAGCATAAAAATTCCTAATTTCTAAACCCTAACTTTGGGAATTTAAATCAAAAACCCTTTATTGAAATTTAGTGATCAAAATGGAAAATTCAGAACTTTAGTGGTCATTGTCTATTGCGGGTGAAGTTGGGCCCTATGGTGGTAGTTTTCCCTTTCCCCCAAGGTATAAATACCTTATTATAACACCCCCGAAACCCCCTAGCCCTCATTTCGCAACCCTAGCCGCATAATCCCGCTTCAATTCTCTCTAATATCTCAAAACCCCCACTTTTGTTGCTCCGGCCAAGCTCTGTTGAAGCCCCTAACGTCGTTCGTTGGCCGAATTGAAACTGTCAATCGGCACTCCTTTCCATTTCGACCAAAGCCTCTTCAACCGTTCACCCCCGTTCATCGTTCTTTGCCCGAAAATCTTGAGTAACCGTTCGTGCTCCCCTTCTCTCCGCCGTACCCCGGTGTCGTCGAATCTGTGTGTGGGTAAGCATCCGGGTTTTGGTTGTTGTTTTATTATTTTTGATGCGTGTTGTGTGGTCAGAATAAGGGACTGCCGTGGTCACCCGTATGCGTCACCAGTGATCAGACCAGTAAAGGGCAAATTGGAACCCAAAATCAAGCTGTCGCCGCGATATTTTGTTGACTATCGCCGTCAAGGACAGTGGCCCTAGGGTTTCAGATTATGGAAAGGGCTGCTAAGGTGGTTGCTCTTGGGCCAGTGAGGTTTTGGGCTTAACTCAAATGTGAGGGGAGGGACCAAACCGTGTTCAGTGTGTGGAAAGAAACCGGACCGAATTAGGGACCCAAACTGGATAAGCTTTTGACCAAATTGGATCAAGTTTTAGACCGGACCAGTGAACTGAACCGTGACCCGTATCTGACCTGTGACCCGTATCCAACCATTGACCGACCCGACCCGTTGACCGTTGACCTGACCCGTTGACCGATCTGACCCGTTGACCCGTACTAACCTGAGCTGACGTTAACGTTGACTTTTTTGCTGACATCAACATTAACTTTTTTGATGACTTCAACATTGACTTTTTGATGATGTCAGCGTTGACTATTTTCGACCCAATTTGACTTTATGTTTTTCGACGTTCTGATTCCAAATCCGCTGCCCGTTTTCCCAAATTCAAACCCGAAAAACCGTTTTGCTATCAACATTTAATTATAGTCAGTATTTTAGGAATTTTGAATATCAAAATCTGATCAAATATTATTGTGTTCAGGTGACGTTGACTTAGAGCCTGAGAACCTTCCTCCTCCTCCGCCTGTTCGACCTCCTTCTACATAGCCTGTGGGTTCTACACGTGAGCATGGTTTCATTAGTGGTATATTAGAGTGGCATAGTAGTAGTAGTGATTAATTATGTTTTGTTTACCTTGTAGGTGTTGACTATGTCTGACCAAACACTAGAGCTGAGCGTGGGAGACGTCACTCGCGACGTTGAGTTATTAGCTGCCTAAGGTGTGTCTCTTCTTGTGCTATATCTTTTTGTGCTCTATGTTATGCGTGCATGTACACGCATCAGATATCAGAATCAGACTAAAATAATATCGGACATATATCGTATGCACTCAAATTAAATTAATATATCAGATATACTCTCAGATTCGAAAAATATAAATCAGACATGTCATATCATTTTGGTTGGGAAATTGTATGGGGAAGTTCAGTAGGTTCACCCTTCGGGCTGAATTTCGCTTCGGATCAGTGGTTCCACCTTCGGGTCGTTTTACTTCGGATGGTGACGATGTTGTTAGAGTGGTTATGGGGAACCTTACTCTTCGAACAATGTATGGAGATGGGTGCATGACATTACATTTTATGTCTAAGATTGTATGCATATGTATATTGTGATGACTGTTGAACTATGCTTGTTGTTTGGATTCATGTTTTGTGTTTTATCCCCACTTTAGAGACACACTGAGCTTTATATCTTACTCCCCCTTAGTTCCTTTTTCAGATACTCAGGCTTTGGCGTACGGTACTTGGAGGATTTTCCTATCATCAGACTTTACCCTATTTTACAGTATGATTATTCGGACATTTGAATTATTCTATTATTATTATTTCATACAATTTTGTATTTGGGACTTGGGACATTATTATTATTATTTTGAGACTTATTGGTTTGACATGCATTATTTGATTTTTTTTTTCGAATTTTATAATAGCTTTTGGAATTTTGTTAAACGACTACATTTTACTTAATTAATATAATTTTGTGGTTTCAATTATTACAATTAAATTGAGATTTGATTTATCAAACCTAATAACCTTTCTTGAGGGAAAAGTTTTTCAAACTTAACTTCCAAGATTCGACTTAAGAAATCAGGTCAAATTTAGGAGGTTACATTTAGTGGTATCAAAGCCAAGGTTCAACCCTCGGACTGTGTGGCTCGAATGAATTTTTTTAAACCGAAATGCATATTAAATATTTTTGGGCAAAATGAGAATTTTTAATAAATATAATATTTTAAAGATTATATTTATTTTGAAAGGAACTCTAAGTACCGACTCTAACTTAGAATTACTTTCTTTTGTGATAGACTACTATGCCACCTCGTAGGAGTTCAAGATTAGCGATCAGATGTGGTCGTGGTCGAGGTCGTTCTACTGCTGTTGAGAGTGATGCTCTGCCTCATGCGGATCTACCGCAGAATCATAATGAGGTACACGATGCTGATGGAGAGGATCAACCTGGGAGTTAAACTGGAGCTCATAATACAGTGCTTGGTCAGCAGACGCAGAGTGTTGGTGCACATGATTTCGGGGATAGTGAGACAGTGGGTATTGATTCGGTTACAGTACAGAGAGAGTTACTCTGTTACCTCCGCCAGTCTGAGGGCATGAGGAAACCTATTTCTACCGAGTTCTTAGCTGTTGGGATGACCATGATTGATGGCAAGTTGGGTACAAACCCGGCTGATGCGGAGTATTGGCTGAAAAAACTTCATCGTTTATTTGTTGAGATAGAATATCCTGCCGATCGAAGATTGAGAGCTGCTGTATTATTGCTTCAGGGTGAGGCCCAAAATTGGTGGGAGGTTGAGGAAAAAGTTGTTCCAGACAGTTAGATTACATGGAGTTTTTCAGGCAGGCATTTCAGGACCGGTATGTTAGACCTGATGACAAGCGTCGTGAACTATCAAAACAATCTATCCTTAATCTCAGATAAAATAGATAAATAATGTAGTAATAGAGAAGAAGGGTCGATCCACAAGGACTAAGGAGCTTCTGATGTAGAGAGGTTTTGATTCTGACTTTATTGAGAAAATTAAGAAAAATGAGGGGGGATAGCAAGAGTTTAATTTAAATAAAACTAAGAAATAAAATTTAAATCTAAGGATGAAAGTAAATTTAAGAAAATATTCAGTTTAAGTAACAGCCTCAAGCTTCGCTTTGACTCATTTCCAATGGATCATCGAATAATATTTTTACTTCGGATAATTACCGGTTACAGTTTACAAGGCCCAACCCTTATAACTTGTTTTTCTCTCCGGTAAACCGATAATCCAAAATCAATTTTTAAATTTCAGTTTTCTGGCTAGACTAACCACGACTATTGTCGTTAGAATAAAATAGTTTTTAAATCTGGAAAAACCCGACTCGAGCTATGTTGTCTTAATGAGAATCGAATCTGATCTCAATTTCCCTTAGCTAATCCGTCGCTAAGTGTGTTCATAGGAAGTCGAATATGCTACAAGCTGGTCCTTCCTCCCAACTATAAATTGAAACAACATTCAAACCAACGAGCTCTTTTTGAAATGAAGGTGTTAAGATTTTTAAAGGAAAAGTCGATTGCAAATCCAAGTATGCAGAAAATTAAGAAATATATACGGAGTTATAAAGTGCTTTTCGATTCTCACGATCAGAATTGAGTTGTTGCTAAAGCCTTCGGCTAAAACTTAAAATAAAAACTTTATAAAATTAAAAACCCTAAGAAGAAATAAAACTAAGTACAAGATGAGAGATGATTTTCTAGCTTACCTCAACGGGGTATTTATAGTATTCTAAAACCCTAAAAATAACTCTAAAAGATAAATCCTAAAAAATATTTAAATTAAATACAAAAGATAATCCCAAATTTAAATTTTAAATTCGTCTGATAAGCTATCAAAATGCGGCTGATAAGCTGTCGCCATTGCTGACGTCATTTTCTAGAAGTGCTGATGTGGCGTCCAGTCAAAATTTTCATGCCCGGATTCATGCCCATTAGCCTAGCCTTGACTCCAGATAAAATATGCAGAATTTTGCCACTTTTCAGTGTGTTTTCCAGAATTAAAGGTCTACACGAAAAACACATAATAAAGCCCATATCAGTATTATATTCGAATCTTTAGAGGCATAATTAAAGATGAAAAAGTGATCATTTAAACTACTCATCACCTGAGTATCTGGCAAAGTGCAGAAACGACTTTATGAATTTGGAGCATAATGATATGAGTGTTAATGACTATGAGATTGCGTTTTTGAGACTTTTCCAGTATGTTTCGGGGCTAGTTACTATAGAAAAAGAGAAGTGTGACTGGTTTCTGAAAAGACTACGTTTTCCTATCAAGACCGAGGTTGCTTTACATCATGATAAAGAGTATAAGGAGATCACCCAATGGGCCAGAACTACTGAGCGGGTTGAATTAATGAAGAAACGACAAGAGTCTCAGGGTAATGATCGGGCTAGGAAGTAGTCGACCGCGTCAGTCCAGTACAGTCAGGGAAATAAGTCTAGGAAGAAGACTAGAGATGAGTATGACCATCAGAGTTACTCCAGGGCTAGACCAGTGGCATCTACTATTCTGACCGCCAACGTTGGAGGTTCGTTTAATTCACGTAGGGTGCCACAGTGTTCTTTCTACAAGAATTGGCATCCAAGCGAGTATAGGAGGCAGAGTGGGGCTTGTTTCCGATGCGGTTCTTTTGAGCATCTTTTTAGAGATTGTCCGGTGTCACCTTCATCTGCCTATGTTCCGAGCCAGTCTCAGGCATCTGTTCAGACTCCTAGTAGAGGGAGAGGTCATGGTAGATTTGTTGTTTCGGGTACAGCTGTAGGGGTTGGCCTGCTTAGAGTAGAGGATCGGCTGGTTCAGGGGCGAGCCAGTCTGGGTTGGTTTATGCTCCCAGGAGGTAGGAGGATCAAGATGAGGCAGACGTTATTGTTGGTACCTTTTGTATCTATTCTATCTCTTATTTTGCACTGCTTGATAATGGTTTTACTGATTCATATGTTGTGAGTTTTGTATTCGGGGGTCTTGAAATTCCTGTTGAGGATGTTGCTAATGTTGTTACCGTACATAGTCTGGTAGGTAATCCTGTTGTGGTATCTAGGGTGTATAAAAATTGTCCCCTAGAGATTCAAGGGGAAATCTTTTCGGCTAATCTAATGGAGTTACCTTTTGGCGAGTTTGACCTAATTTTCAGTATGGACTGGTTGTCTGCTCACCGAGTCAATCTGGATTGTGAGAAGAAAATAGCAACTCTAAAAACTTCTGATGATTTGGAGGTAGTTCTTTTTGGAGAATGTCGAGGCTTTATATCTAACGTAATATCCGCTCTCAAAGCCGAGAAGATGATCAAGAAGGGGTCCATTGCCTATCTTGCTTACATTCTTGATCGAGACTGTCCGAATCTGGGATGGATAAGATCCAGGTTGTGAGAGACTTTTCTGATGTATTTCTGAAAGAATTATCAGGTGTTCCGCCAAAGCGTGATGAGGTTGAGTTTGTCATTGAGGTCTATCTGGGTACAGCTCCTCTGTCTATGGCACCTTACCGGATGACACCAAAAGAACTTAAAGAGTTGAAGGTGCAGTTGCAAGAACTGCTAGATAGGGGATTTATCTAACTAGTGTTTCTCCGTGGGGAGCCCCTGTCCTTTTTGTTAAGAAGAAGGATGTGACACTCCGGCTATGTATCGACTACCGAAAGCTAAACAAGTTGACAATCAAGAACAAGTATCCCGTTCCTCGTATTGATGATCTCTTCGATCAGTTCCGAAGAGCTACGGTATTCTCTAAGATAGACCTGAGGTCTGGTTACTATCAACTCAAGGTTAAGGATTCTGATGTTTTCAAAACGGCTTTTCAGACACGTTACGGTCATTATGAGTTCCTTGTGATGCCCTTCGGGTTGACTAATGCTCCTATCACTTTCATGGATATGATGAATAGAGTGTTTTAACCCTATCTCGATCAGTTTGTCGTGGTCTTTATAGACGATATTTTGGTTTATTCTAAATCTGAGGATGAGCATGAGGAGCATCTCTGGATTATTTTATAGACTCTGACGGAGAAACAGCTTTATGCGAAATTCAGTAAGTGTGAATTCTGGCTTTCAGAGGTGATGTTTTTGGGGCATATCATTTATGCTAAGGGTATTCAGGTTGATCCGAAGAAGATTAAGGCTATCATGAGTTAAAAGTAACCCAAGAATGTTCCCGAGATCCGAAGTTTCTTGGGTTTAGCCGGCTATTATCGGAGGTTTGTTGAGGTTTCTCGATCATCGCAGCTCCGTTAACTAAACTTCTAAGGAAGAATGTTCCTTTTGTTTAGTCTGAAGCTCAACAGACTAGTTTTGAGAAGCTTAAGACCGTGTTGACTAAAGCATCGGTCCTGATTCAGCCTGAGCTGGGAAAGGCTTACACCATCTACAGTGATGCTTCTCGCACTAGATTGGGGTATGTTTTGATCCAGGATGGTAAGGTAGTAGCCTATGCGTCCCGACAGTTGAAACCGCATGAGTGCAACTACTCTACTCACGACCTAGAGCTTGCTACCGTGATCTTTGCTCTCAAGATCTGAAGACACTATCTCTATGGAGAGAAGTGTTATATCTTCACAGACCATAAGAGTCTGAAATATCTTCTCACTCAGAATGAGCTGAATCTGAGACAACGACGTTGGTTAGAGCTCCTTAAAGACTATGACTGGGATTGAGTATCATCCAGACAAGGCCAATGTTGTTGCCGATGCCTTGAGTCGTAATGCCATATCATATTTAAAAGCCCTATTTGCTCGGATGAGTTTGTATGAGGATGGCAGTTTGTTGGCAGAACTTCAGGTTATTCCTACCTTGATTTCTGATATTCGAGCTGAGTAGCCTAGTGATCCGTTCTTGATGCACCGCATAAGAGAGGTTGAGGAGGGGACATCTCATGATTATTCGATCGATTAGGATGGTGTTCTGTGTTTCTGAGGTCGGTATTGCATTCCAAGGAATTCTGACTTGAAGCAGGTTATCTTTCGTGAAGCCCATGACAGTCCTTATTCTATGCATCCTGGTGGGGACAATATGTATAAGAATCTTCGAGAGAGATACTGGTGGAAGGGCCTGAAGAGGGATGTTGTTGGGTTTGTGTCGAAATGTTTGACTTGTCAGAAGGTAAAAGTAGAGCATCAATGTCCGTCTGGGTTACTACAACACATTGAGATTCCTCAGTGGAAATGGGAGCGTGTGACAATGGATTTTGTCAGTGGTCTTCCTTTCACTCCCTCAAAGAAAGACTCTATCTGGGTTATTGTTGATTGGTTGACTAAGTCTGCGCACTTCATTCCTGTTTGGGTTATCTACTCCTTGAGCAGGTTATCTAAGCTCTACATTTCGGAGATTGTTAGACTCCATGGGGTGCCGTCGTCTATCATTTCTGATCGGGACCCAAGGTTCACAGCAAAGTTTTGGAGGTCACTTCATACTGCTTTGGGTACTCGATTGAACTTTAGCACTGCTTATCATCCGCAGACCGATGGCCAGTTTGAGCGGGTAATCTAGATTCTTATGGATATGTTGAGCGGTTGTGTTGTGGATTATAGTGGCAGTTGGGAAGATTTCTTACCACTTGCAGAGTTTGCCTACAATAATAGCTACCAGGCTAGTATCAATATGGCACCGTATGAGGCTTTGTATGGGCGTAAGTGCCGTACACCTATTGGTTGGACTGAGCTTAATGAGCACAGATTGTTGGGACTGGATATCATACATGAGGCTGAGCAGACTGTTGTAGCGATCTCCTTCATCTTCGCTAAAAACTGAGTTTTTAAGGTATTTAGAGGTCTTTTGGGTGTTAAAACATTATTCCGTGGGGTAAACTGTGTTTTATTTAAAAATGGAGTCACCACCGGCCATTGAGGTAGGCCGGACACCATAAAAACTAAAGATTTTTAAAATATTGGGTTCGGGAGTCGGTTACGGATGGGGAAGAATTAGCACCCCCACACCGCCCAAAATTGGTACTTTAATAATTACCACTTTATTAATATTGAAGTTTCCGGATTAAATTGACGATTAAATTAAAATTCGATTATAAGTGCGAGTAGATTTTAAGGGCCCCATTATTCGAGAGTAAACCGATAGACCACCATCACTGTCTTTGATACTGGTCACGTTACGCTCGAATAAAAGGCACCGCATTGACAAATAATATTTCGTTATGCAATCTTAAAAGACAAATTACAATATTATTGAACCGACATTCACAAAGATATGGCTTAAAAAACATAAATACACGAACATCATAATATTAAACAAAAATAACAAAATGCATGAACATTGATATAAATGACATGTACAAGAATCAAGACTAAACACACATAAGACATATACACATAAACATGGTAAAAAAGAAAAAAAAACATGCTTCAAAAATTAAACAAATTAATTACAAAATGCTTGAATACATAAAAAACACAAAGGCACTAAATGCGTGACATGCATATAATATGATATTAAACTCATTAAATATAAACAACATGTTAAAAAAACTAATACTTAACATATGACACAACTTAAAATAGAATAAAACATGACATTAATATGTAGCAAATATCACCCATTTTTGACATATAACCTAAAATGCAAAACAAAAATATATCATACTAGAACACATATATACATGATAAATAATTAAACTAAACATGCTCAATTACTAAAACATATATATGCATCATGAATAAATAAACTAAATAAAAATATTAACACAATGACACATATAAAAACATAAAAAAGCAACAAAAATACATAGAACACATGTGAAAACATAAAGAGCAAAATGAACATAAAAGAAGCTAAACATGCTATAAATTAACATGTAAGTAATGTACAAAAAACATAAAAAAAACATGAGGGCATGATATGTAAATTAAAATATGACATAACATGTAAAATAAACATGAGGACAAAATTTTGGGATGGGATTACAAAACGGACGAAACTCAAAAGGATTAAACCTGTAATAAACCCATGCGGCAAGAGATATTCGAAAATTTTAAAAACGCGGGATGACCAAGCATGTAATTTTACCATTTAAAAACCTGATTAGTTTAATTTAGGGGTGAAATTGAAATTTTAAGAAAGCCAAAGAGGACCGAGTGTGCTATTTACCCAAGGGGCAGACCCGAAACGAAAATACCCACAACACAGGGGGATTTAGTAAGTAATTAACCCAAATATTTTTTATTATTCGATTATAAAACAAGCCCACCGATTTCCCTTTCTCCTCTTTCTCATTTTTTACCCTAAAGATAATACCCTTATTTCCCTCTTTGTTTTCCAAAAACCAAATCTCCCCAAAACAAAACCCTAGCCACCGTGTTCAGATAGCCTCCGGCGAGATTCAGTCGTGAGGCAATCTCGAGCCATCCTGGACCGTGGCTTCCAGCCACCACTCAAGAGTAAACCGCTCTTAAAACCTCATATGCCCTTTTAAAAAAAACTACAAAAACCCTTACTAGTTTGAACCGAAACACATACAAAAACTACATCGGCTCCCCACCTTGGTTCATCGCCGGCGAAAAAACTCAGGTAAAACACTTTCCTTTTTAGTTTTTCTTTTGCTTTTTATTTCAACACATGAACGAAAAAAAAGAAAGAAGATAGGAAAATTACCACATAAAACTCATGTCTCTCTTTTTTTCGTATTATTTTTTGTCACTGGAAACTATTTTTTTGTATTTCTGAAACTGATAACCTCTGAATGTTCTTACAACTTTTTCATACATATATCCTGCTCTGATTGTTTTTGGTAGGAATAACATATAGAAGTACATATTTTTTATCTGATTTATTATTGATATACATATTTTTTGGTGTTTTTATGCTTCTGATGCATTTGGCATGGTGGTTGAGGGTCGGTGAAGAAGCATGGTGTGGTGTCTTCGTGGCCAGACGTATTCGTGGTCATTGGATCAGATCTGATCCAATGGCTGAGATGGCTCGATGTACGGACGGCTAGGATGCAACCTTAGACTGGGTGAGATCGCTCGAGATGACACCATGTGGCATCTGGGAAACTGAGGGCCTTGCGCGTACAGAACACGCGTGTGTGGGAGATGGACAACCCTCGCGTGCATTCACGCGGCCAGCTAGAAGGGTATTCTTCTTTCAGCTTCTGTGACAATGATCTGGCTTTATTTTTACTAGTCTTGCATTTTTGCTTCCAACATTCCAAATCGCTCTATAGCTGAATCATGCCATTAACCCATTCCTCATAGGTGCCACCCAGACCGGCATTCTTGAATTCAAAGTGTAATTTATGGTACTCGTCTTGTATACTCTTTAGTTTTTTGTAGATCATACTCTCCTACTTGAGTTGGCCGTACTTGAATGCAAGTTCATCTTTTGAGATGTTTTTACTCTCGACTCCTGAATTTGTCTCACTTGAGTGACCTATTTCCGGGTTACTTGAACCTTGGACTGGGTATTGACCCTTCATCGACTTTGCCCCTCGGTCAATGGTTGGCCCATTGTAGAATCGGGGTTGTCCGTCTTCGAAACCCAAAATTCCCATCCTGATAAGATCTTGAACTCTATTATTTAGGGCTCTACAGTTTTCAATGTAATGACCCGAACCCCCTATATGGTAGCTGCACCAGATACGACCGTTGTAACCCTTCAGATAAGAAGGTCTCTTTGGTACAAACTTCACTGATATGATAAGATTCCTTTCAATAAGCAACGGAAGTAGCTCGTATATCTCATGGGTATAAGACAATGTCGGTTTACGTTATTTGATTCTTGGGCTTCTCCTAGTCTTGCCTCTATTTCCTGGGTATCTGTCCCAGATGTGCTACCTGTCTGTTTCTTGAGATTGATCACAAAAGGATTCAACCTGTCGTATTTAACGGTGTTGTCTATCTTAATATTCTGACCATTCTATCCTACATTCTGATCCTTGATCGATTATTCTCTAAGTTCGACAGGTTATTTATTTTTCATCATAACATTTATCTGGTTCATCATCTTGGGCATTTCCTTCTTTAACTCTTGTACTCTACCTTGCTCGTTACCATGACTGACATTTCTTGCCGGATCTGACCTGAAGTCTCCGAACGATCCTCCTTCTACTGTCTCCGATCTAGCCTCGGGATGGAACTCTGGAATCGAACCCCCTATCGTCAGATCAGAGAATCCTTGGTCCATCATTAACAATCTCTATTATGGGAGAAACCACTCAGGAATCAATATCCTATGTAATGCGAATGCGATGATATATGCAAAAATAAAACAAAAAGGAAATGAGTCAGTACCGGTTAAAATCAATAAATACATAAATAAAGGGTAAATTAAACACGATAAACAAACAAAGCAACCCTATTTACATCCCGTCTAAAGCACCTAGGTTATCCGCATGGCTCTAAAGGGTTGGGTTTTTTATGTTCTCTACATGCAGTGTTGGTGCTAGGAGGTACCCGAATTGTCCTTGTTGTCCCCTACTAAGGGTAGCAAGGCCCCCGATCATCACCCATTATAGGCTCTTTTCAACTGGGTTCAATTCAGGGGGACCCATTCGCTTATGCCTCTACAAAAGAACGATATCCTTACGAAAGCATAAGGTACTCGAGTCCCGAAGGTACTTGCTAGGCCTACACGGAGGAACAATATCCTCACGAAAGCATTAGCATTTTCCCCCACTTAAAAGGATGGGTTTATATGCCAAATTTAAAATGCGTTAAAATAAACGCGCACTTATAATCGAATGTTAATTTAATAGTCACTTTAATCCGAAACTTCCAATAGTAATAAAGCGGTAATTATTTAAAAAAAAGCTTGACTCTCATTTGTTTTTGAAAAAACAAAAATCATCCACAGTAGAGTCACCATCTGTAGCGATCTCTTTCTTTTTCGCTAAAATCTGAGTTTTAAGGTATTTGGAGGTCTTTCGGGTCTTAAAACATTTATTTTGCGGGGTTTTGAAAAAAACTGTGTTTTATTTAAAAATGGAGTCGCCACCGGCCACCGAGGTAGGCTGGATACCATTAAAACCAGAGATTTTTAAAATATTGGGTTCGGGAGTCGGTTACGGATGGGGAAGGATTAGCACCCCCACACCGCCCAAAATTGGTACTTTAATAATTACCACTTTATTAATATTGAACTTTTCGAATTAAATTGACGATTAAATTAAAATTCGGTTATAAGTGCGAGTAGATTTTAAGGGCCCCGTTATTCGAGAGTAAACCGATAGACCACCATCACTACATTTGATAATGGTCACGTTTACGCTCGAATAAAAGCGCACCGCATTGACAAATAATATTTCGTTATGCAATCTTAGAAGACAAATTACAATATTATTGAACCGACATTCACAAAGATATGGCATAAAAAAACATAAATACTCGAATATCATAATATTAAACAAAAAAAACAAAATGCATGAACATAGATATAAATGACATGTACAAGAATCAAGACTGAACATACATAAGACATATTGATAAGTGTTCAAAAGTACTATTTTTATTACCCTTTTTACTCATATTATTGTTAGACTTAAGCTTATATTAGTTGCATAATTAGTCATTCATGCATTAATTCATGTTTCTTTCCACCGTTGAGTTCGATTACATAACTTGGTGATTTTTGTGGAAAAAGATGCTGCTTTGGTGTGTTTTTGTGTGTGTGCAGAATCACTTGCCTAAACAAGGCTAGAACCAGTTGCCAGGGCAGTGCATGAAGGAGATGCCGAGCTAGTTGCCAGGGCAATGCATGAAGGAGACGCCGAGCCAGTTGCTAGGGCAATTGTCGACAAAGAATAAGGTGATATGGTAGTCGAAATTGATGACTAGACAAGCCCAAGATGACATGGAGCAAAGCTAAATCCCAAAGGAGTTTGATTTCCATGAAGAGGTTAGAGAAGAACTAAATTCCAAGAAGATAGGAGAAGTTCTAGAAGGAATATAATTATAATAAAAAATTATATTCTTTAAAGATAATTTAATTCCAACTTAACTTCCTCCTCAAAGAAGGACTTTGACCTAGCCCTATAAATAGATCACCAAGCCGTCAACTCCAAGGGAGCAAGAGGAGGGAAAATTTTGACAACCCTATAGGGCAAGAAGAGAGAAATTTCGACAAGAGAGCAAGGGGGAGAGAGTTCAATTTCTTCTTCTTCTTCCTTGCTTCCATTAGATTCATGGTTTGGGGATTATTCTTTGTATATCTTTTGAACCCAACCATGAACTAACTTGATTGGTTGGGGTTATTGTGTTTTGTTGTTGTGAGAAACAATTGGATTTTGTTTAGGTAATAAGAGTTTGCACTTTTCTATTCAAGGTTTACTCATTCTTGGCTTTTATTCTTGTTTGCGAGTGAATTGGGAGAGGATCTCGTAACTTCATCTATTTATCTAATATCGGGAGAGTTAGATTCAAGAAACGAATGAGTATGGTCTTTATTCAATCTATTGATGGTGAAGATTAATCCAGCTTAGGAATAAGTTAAGGATTTCAACGGCTAAGAGGAGCGCAAGATTGGTTGTTGTTCACCCTTGATTCACGCAGGGTTGTATTATCAAGGCATGCACAAGTAGCTAGAGTTTCGACTTAGGGATAAGAAGAAACCATTGAAGAACGCTCTGCCGAACCTTGAAGTTGCTGCCTATATGCCCAAGTAGTTGCCCAGCTAGACGCCCAGGCAACCATCGATTAGTTGACAAGGCAACCCCGCTGTGCAAGTTGCTACGGAAACTGAGTTGCCCTTGCACTCTTTTACCAAGACGATCCAATCGGCTATCACACCTCAACTCACGATAACCTGGACTATTCTCTCTTTTGATTTCATCTATTCTTTTAGTTTATTGCTCTTAGTTTACTCGTTAATTAGAACTCCTATTATCAGTTGTGTTTTTACTTTTCACAGTGCAGTAACTTAAGCAAAGTGGCCCAAACTAATCCCTGTGGAGACGATACTCGATACTCGTATCACTTTATTACTTGCGACGTGTATACTTGCACATTTGCATAGCACTTATGACACGCAACAAGTTTTTGGCGCCGTTGCCGGGGATTGGCAATTGGTGTTAGTTGTTTTTGTTATTGCATTTTTCTCTCTTAGTTTTACTAACTTTTCTTTTTGTTTGTTTTATCAAAAAAAAAATTTAGGTGCGCTACAAGTTAAGGGACATCAACACGTGGGGAAATAAAAGCTGATCTATTCGAGAGATGATGTTGGAAGATATGAATCAATCCAATCAAGAGTTTCCTTCACCCTTTGATGATTACCTATACCAACCGAGAAAAGCCCAAATAACTTATATCGTGGAAAAATCTTGTGCTATGTGTGGAGAACATCATGTGTTTGAAAATTGCCCTCACATTTTCGGTGCATATAACTACATGGAGGACCATAGAGGGAACCAACAGCAAAATTCTTCATGGTATGGTCAAAAAGCTCAATTTTTTTTTGCCATAACAATTTTGCCGCAGCAACAAATATTCCATGGCATTGTAGTCCATTTCAAGAGCATTCCAATTCCTTGGAGGAAACGTTACTAGCTTCCTTGGCTAGACTTGACGGATCAATTGAAGAGATTCGAGAGCTATCAAAATCTATGGATATGAGGATAGCTCAGTGGGATACAACCTTAGGGGATTCAGAAGATCAATTGGGGAGATCCACATATGTCATGGATAACATGCACCAACAATTCATTCCTAGGGATACTGACGTCCCAAGGCAAGAGGATAAGGAGCAATGCAAAGAAATCTCTCCGATGTGTGAAGAACAACTAGAACCTCAAAGTCAAGAGGATGCCAATGAGAGAGACTGCCCAACACATGATGAGCATGAACAATAAATTGCCTCGACAATGATTGAGGAGCCTGAACAGAGCAATGCCGCGACAACACTCAGTGAAGCTGAGAACAACAATACTAAAACAAATTCTGAGGAACCTGATGCCCATAAGGTTACAACGTTGATGTTGAAGCAGGAATCTGTAGATTGCTCTCATCTACAATTGCCACGGCAATTACACAACCACAGTCAAGATCAACGAGATGATAATACTTTACCAATGGAATATGAGCAGGTAATAGTTGAACCTTTCGAATTCTTTAAAAACTCACCTTGTCCATTGCAAGTATGTCTTGAGGAACCGAGGTTGGTAGATTTGAAGCCATCAAAATCTCTACTGATGGAGATGTTTGAGAGGCCAAAAGAAAATGGTGTTTGGATTCGTAAAGCTTTTCAGAAAATTGGTTCTTACCTTGACTTACAGTAAATTTTGGCAACTGATTGCCACGGCAATTGGCTTGAGCAGCAATTGCCACGACAACAAAGGCTACATCCAACCATAATAGAAGTCGACAAGACTGAGGTAATTGAATGGTTGAGAATGGATATAATTTTTCCTATTAATGTAGTTGTGCCTTCAGGAATAGTAGCAAGGTGGAGAGTATACATGGACTACAAGCGAACAAAGAAGAAAGACACATCCACCATGGTAACGCAAAAGAGAGTAATGGCAAGCACATTGGCCAAACTCTTTTTGGGCAATATTGTCACCCGATGGAGGGTGCGGATGGACTATAAGAAGTATAAAAAATGACCATCCTCATGTTTTCTCAGATATGCACTAACATTAGAAGATGCATGATGGCACTCTTTTCAGACATGGTCGAAGACTTCCTTGAGATCTTCATGGATGATTTTTTCGTTTTTGGTAGTGACTTCAATAGTTGCCTCGACAATTTAGAGAATGTGTTGGCAAGATGTGAAGAAACCGATTTAGTCCTTAATTGGGAGAAGTGACATCTTATAGTAGATGAAGGAATAGTGCTCGGCCACAAGATTTCATCCAAGGGAATTGAAGTAGACAAAGCCAAGGTGGACATGATCGAGAGATTACCCCCACCAAGATAAAGTCTTCCATTTTGATGATTCTTGCACCCCAAGCATTCGAAACCCTAAAGGAAAAGCTTGCCTCGGCACCCATTGTCGTTCCACCAGATTGGAGGCTATTTTTTGAGCTCATTTGTGATGCAAATGATTTTGCGATAGGAGCAGTCCTAGGCCAATGCACAGGAAAGGAACAGAAAATCAGTGGCCAATCACTTATCACGTTTAGAACGCAATAGAGAGGAGGACGCGGATTTAGAGATATGCGATGCATTCTCAGATGAACAACTTTTAGTTACCTCGGCAACCATGGATGTGCACGCCTCGGTAACCCTTGACACCGCAGCAGCTCTTGACGCGTACGCCTTAGCAAACTCCAAACGCGCACGCCTTGGCAACCCTCGATGCCGCAGTAACCCTTGATGCCTCAGCATCCATGGAAGCGTATGCCTCGACAACTCTAGACACACACGACTCCGCAATCTTGGGAGTAGTCGCCACGGCAGCACATGCCTCGGCAATACCCTGATACGCAGATTTAGTTAATTTCCTTGTTTGTGGTATTTTACCTTATGGCCTTACTCACCAAGGGAAGAAGCGGTTCCACCATGATGCTAAGCATTACTTTTGGGACGAGCCTCTTTTGTTTAAACAATATGCAGATCAGGTTATACGCCGGTGTGTCCCTGAAAAGGAGCAACAAAATGTATTCCGACAATGCCATTCTTTACCCTATGAAGGACATTTTGGAGGAACTCGTACAGCGGCCAAAGTTTTTCAATTCGGTTTCTATTGGCCAACACTATACAAAGATGCCCAAGAGTTTTACAAGCAATCTGATCGTTGCCAGAGGACGGGCAATATCACCCACAAACCAATGGGCAAGCAGAAATTTCCAACCGGGAATTGAAGGGTATACTCGAGAAAGTTGTAAATCCCTCTAGGAAGAATTGGTCAATAAGACTAGATGACGCACTTTGGGCATATCGCACTGCATTCAAAACACCCTTAGGTATGTCCCCCTTCCGACTTGTCTATGGCAAAACATGCCATCTACTGGTGGAAATCGAACACAAGACATATTGGGCAATCAAGACCGTGAATATGGATTAGGAAAGTGCCAGACAAAAGTGTTTGTTGGACCTCAACGAGATAAAAGAATTTCGTGCACGCGCCTATAACAATGCTCAAATCTACAAGGAGAAAACAAAGCAATGGCACGACAAGAAACTATTGCCGCGACAATTCATGCCAGGGCAACTAGTTCTCTTATTCAATTCTCGACTAAAACTTTTCCCGGGAAAACTAAAATCAAGATGGTTGGGACCATTCGAAGTTGTCAAACCATTCTCCCATGGTGCCGTGATAATCAAGTCCATTACCGACGAACATGAATTCAAAGTTAACGGACAGAGATTGAAGCACTACAACAGCGCCCATGTAGAACGTAACAAAGAAGTTGACACCTTAGGAGATGCATGAGCATGCTCTCCTTTTGATATTTTCATTTTCTTTTTTTTGAACAATTTTTTTCTTTCTATTATTTTCGGTTATTTTTTTTCTCTTTATTTATTTTTGGAATTTTTAGGAGAGATTTTATTTTTCTTCATTATCTTTAGTTTCTAGGTTTTCTTTTCCACAACAAGACTCACAACTACCATGCTAAGGAAATTCACTGCCGACTACTTGACACAGCAACCACAACAAAAACTGGCGATGCCCAGGCAACAACAATGGCTTTGGCAACTACTGATGCCCATGCAAGTGAACCTGCATCGGAAAACATGGATCAAATCAACGAAATGCTATTCACGCGGTACCAGCCACAAGCATTCAACCACTGACCGAAAATTGAATCAAGCAACCGGCACGAAGGAAACTTATCACTCGAGGTGACGACCTCTCTGACTAACTCATTTAGTTTCTTTTAAATTTTGTTTCACTCTTACATGCATTGAGGACAATGCTTCTCTCGAGTTTGGGGGGGTGTTGGTTTCTAGTTAGTTTCATGTTTAGTTGCATTCTTCGTTAGCAATCACATATAGGTTGCATATGTTACTTGCCATGCCTTTAATTGGATTTAATTGCTTAAGACTTGTTGAATATCCAATGATGAATTTTTGCCATTGCACTTAATTGAAAGAACCTTTAATTTTAGGATTACATGAAAAGAACTTAGAATTTTACTATGATGCTGAATTTTTTTACAGGTTGTGGCTTGTTGATTGAAAGAAACTTAGTGAACATAGGTTGCTTAAAATTAGGGTAAATTTAAAATTGAAAATTAAAAGTTAATTTCTTGCTAGAGGTGCCCAAAACTGGCTCTAGTAGTAATTGCACTTTCTTACTAGAGGTGCCCGAAACTGGCTTTAGTAGTTAATGCACATTAAAGAATCGCTAGAGGTGCCCAAAATTGGCTCTAGTCGACTAAAATAAAATGAGAAATTGCTTACTTTGCTAGAGGTGCCCGAAGTTGGCTCTACTGAAAATAAAAATAAATGCCCCGATAATTAAATTGATAAAAGCCTATTGTTCACATAGAATCTTGAAAATCAACTTGTACACAACTACGCACACACATTGTCACGAGCATTATAGTTTGGTTCCGGGTAATTTTTGTGCTATCCGAAAAATTAAAAGGTGATATACTTTGTGCCACGGTTCTGAGGTTTGAATTCAAGTTTGAAGCATGTCTTTGATGATTAAAGTCTTGGCAGGTAATTATTAGTTTGTATTGCTTGAGGGCAGGCAATAGTTCGAGTTTGGGGGTGTGATAAGTGTTCAAAAGTACTATTTTTATTACCCTTTTTACTCATATTATTGTTAGACTTAAGCTCATATTAGTTGCATAATTAGTCATTCATGCATTAATTCATGTTTCTTTCCACCGTTGAGCTTGATTACATAACTTGGTGATTTTTGTGGAAAAAGATGCTGCTTTGGTGTGTTTTTGTGTGTGTGCAGAATCACGTGCCTAAACAAGGCTAGAACCAGTTGCCAGGGCAGTGCATGAAGGAGATGTCGAGCTAGTTCCCAGGGCAATGCATGAAAGAGACGCCGAGCCAGTTGCCAGGGCAATTGTCGACCAAGAATAAGGTGATATGGTAGCCGAAATTGATGACTAGACAAGCCCAAGATGACATGGAGCAAAGCTAAATCCCAAAGGAGTTTGATTTCCATGAAGATGTTAAAGAAGAATTAAATTCCAAGAAGATAGGAGAAGTTCTAGAAGGAATATAATTATAATAAAGAATTATATTCTTTAAAGATAATTTAATTCCAATTTAACTTCCTCCTCAAAGAAGGACTTTGACCTAGCCCTATAAATAGATCACCAAGCCGTCAACTCCAAGGGAGCAAGAGGAGGGAAAATTTTGACAACCCCATAGGGCAAGAAGAGAGAAATTTCGACAAGAGAGCAAGGGGGAGAGACTTCGATTTCTTCTTCTTCTTCTTTGCTTCCATTAGATTCATGGTTTGGGGATTATTCTTTGTATATCTTTTGAACCCAAACATGAACTAACTTGATTGGTTGGGGTTATTGTCTTTTGTTGTTGTGAGAAACAATTGGATTTTGTTTAGGTAATAAGAGTTTGCACTTTTCTATTCAAGGTTTACTCATTCTTGGCTTTTATTCTTGTTTGCGAGTGAATTGGGAGAGGATCTCGCAACTTCATCTATTTATCTAATATCGGGAGAGTTAGATTCAAGAAACGAATGAGTATGGTCTTTATTCAATCTATTGATGGTGAAGATTAATCCGGCTTAGGAATAAGTTAAGGATTTCAACGGCTAAGAGGAGCGCAAGATTGGTTGTTGTTCACCCTTGATTCACGCAGGGATGTATTATCAAGGCATGCACAAGTAGCTAGAGTTTCGACTTAGGGATAAGAAGAAACCATTGAAGAACGCTCTGCCGAACCTTGAAGTTGCTACCCATATGCCCAAGTAGTTGCCCAGCTAGTCGCCCAGGCAACCATCGATTAGTTATCAAGGCAACCCCGCTGTGCAAGTTGCCACGGAAACTGAGTTGCCCTTGCACTCTTTTACCAAGACGATCCAATCGGCTATCACACCTCAACTCACGATAACCTGGACTATTCTCTCTTTTGATTTCATCTATTCTTTTAGTTTATTGCTCTTAGTTTACTCGTTAATTAGAACTCCTATTGTGTTTTTACTTTTCACAGCGCAGTAACTTAAGCAAAATGGCCCAAACCAATCCCTGTGGAGACGATACTCGATACTCGTATCACTTTATTACTTGTGACGTGTATACTTGCACATTTGCGTAGCACTTATTACACGCAACACATATACACATAAACATGGTAAAAAGGAAAAAAAACATGCTTCAAAAATTAAACAAATTAATTACAAAATGCTTGAATACATAAAAAACACAAAGGCACTAAATGCGTGACATGCATATAATATGATATTAAACTCATTAAATCTAAGAAACATGCTAAAAAAAACTAATACTTAACATATGACACAACTTAAAATAGAATAAAACATGACATTAATATGTAGCAAATATCACCCATTTTTGACATATAACCTAAAATGCAAAACAAAAATATACCATACTAGAACACATATATACATGATAAATAACTAAACTAAACATGCTCAATTAATAAAACATATATATGCATCATGAATAAATAAACTAAATAAAAATATTAACACAATGACACATATAAAAACATAAAAAATCAACAAAAATACATAGAACACATGTGAAAACATAAAGAGCAAAATGAACATAAAAGAAGCTAAACATGCTATAAATTAACATGTAAAGTAATGTACAAAAAAACATAAATAACATAAGGACATGATATGTAAATTAAAGTATGACATAACATGTAAAATAAACATGTATATAATACGAACATAAAAAACATAAAAAACATAATAGAACACATAACAAAACATAAATGGATATGATATAGACCCAACATGTATATAAATATAATGCAACATAACATGCTAAAAAACATTAAAAAACAAAAGACACAAAACAAATCAGATGGACTAGAATGAAGAAGAAACAAAACCCGAACATAGAACTTGAAGTAATAAAAACACAATTTTGGGATGGGATAACAAAACGGATGAAACTCAAAAGGATTAAACCTGTAATAAACCCATGCGGCAAGATATATTCGAAAATTTTAAAAATGCGGGATGACTAAGCATGTAATTTTACCATTTAAAAATCCGATTCGTTTAATTTAGGGGTGAAATTGAAATTTTTCAAAAACCAAAGAGGACCGAGTGTGCTATTTACCCAAGGGGCAGACCCGAAACGAAAATACCCACAACACAGGGGGATTTAGTAGGTAATTAACCCAAATATTTTTTATTATTCGTCTATAAAACAAACCCACCAGTTTCCCTTTCCCCTATTTCTTATTTTTTTACCCTAAAGAGAATACCCTTATTTCCCTCTCTGTTTTCCAGAAACCAAATCTCCCCAAAACAAAACCCTAGCCGCCGTGTTTAGATGGCCTCCGGCGAGATTCAGCCGTAAGGCGATCTCGAGCCATCCTGGACCGTGGCTCTTAAAACCTCCTATGCCCTTTTTAAAAAAAACTACAAAAACCCTTACTAGTTTGAACCGAAAACACACAAAAAAACTACATCGGCTCCCCACCTTGGTTCATCTCTGGCGAAAAAACTCAGGTAAAACTCTTTCCTTTTTAGTTTTTCTTTTGCTTTTTATTTCAACACATGCACGAAAAAAAAGGAAAGAAGATAGGGAAATTACCACATAAAACTCTTGTCTCTCTTTTTTCGTATTATTTTTTGTCACTGGAAACTATTTTTTTTTGTATTTCTGAGACTGATAACCTCTGAATGTTCTTACAACTTTTTCATACATATATCCTGCTCTGATTTTTTTGGTAGGAATAACACATA
This sequence comes from Hibiscus mutabilis, assembly GCA_019671005.1. Lineage (NCBI taxonomy): Eukaryota > Viridiplantae > Streptophyta > Magnoliopsida > Malvales > Malvaceae > Hibiscus > Hibiscus mutabilis. Next base: position 38,508,979 of record CM033723.1, read on the forward strand.
GAAGTACATATTTTTTATCTGATTTGTTACTAACATGCATATTTTTTGGTGTTTTTATGCTTCTGATGCATCTGGCATGGTGGTTGAGTGCTGGTGAAGAAGCATGGCGGTGGTGTCTTCGTGGCCGGATGTGTTCTTGGTCGTTAGATCAAATTTGATCCAACGGTTGAGATGGCTCGATGCACGGACGGCTAGGATGTAACCTTGGACTGGGTGAGATCGCTCGAAATGATGCCACGTGGTATCTGGGAAACCGAGGAGCCTTGCACGTGCAGAACACGCGCGCGTGGGAGATGGACAGCCCGCGCGTGCATCCACGCGGCTAGCTGGAAGGGTGTTCTTCTTTCGATCGTGGCTGTTGGATCTAGATCTGATCCAACAGCCCTCCCGCAGCTGCACAAAAAATAAAGAGAGGTATTAGAGTTATTAAATTTGATATGGGTTAGGGTTTGGTTGGGTCTGTCCGAAATGGGCCTTGTATATTATTTTGATTTTGGGTTTGTATTATATGGACTGGAAACTTAATAATAAATATTAATGGGTTTATATCTTTATCTAATCTGTTTCAAACTGATGACCCAATTAATGAAATAGAATAAAATTAATAAACAAATAATAACATTAATAGTAATTATAATAAACATACATATGCAAATACTAATATATATAGGTACATGCAAACTCCTTCGTATATACATATTATACATACACAAATAATAACCATACGCGCATGCACACATTAGTATTAATAATACATACAAACAAACACATATACTATACTCAAATGCAAACATTCATACAAATTAACATATATATCACATAACATGTAAGCATACGTATTTATTCACACATATTGCACATATACAAACAATGTACTCATAAAATACATACGTAAATATGACATACATATACCAAGATAATTACTAACGTACACACGCATAATACATAATGTACATGCACACACCCGTATCGCACACAATCTTACTTATGCATTAATCACACATATAAACACATATAATAATAATACTATATATGTATACATGCAATAATAATATCTATTAATTATTATACTAACACAATATTTACAAACCGGATAAAAATGAGTGATTACATCTGTTAGATTGATTCGGGATCGGCTTAAGGCTGCTTTTGACAGACAGAAGTCTTATGTCAATTTGAGACGTCGGGATCTTGAGTTTGATGTGGGTGATGAGGTTTTCTTAAAAGTATCTCCGTGGAGGAAGGTACTTAATTTCGGTCGAGAAGGCAAGCTGAGTCCTCGTTTCATCGGCCCTTATCGGATTATTCGGCGAGTTGGACGAGTTACCTATCAGCTTGAGTTACCACCTGAGCTTAATCGTATTCACGACGTCTTCCATGTCTCAGTGTTGAGACGCTATCATGCTGATCCTCTCATATTATTCCTGTAGAGGAGATTGAGATACGTCCCTGTAATCACTCATTTTTGTCCGGGTTTTAGTATTTTAAGTATTGTTGTAATAGTAATATTATTAAAATAAAATTAATATAAAAAATAAATAAATAATAATAATAATTTTAAAAAAAGGAAAAATGCGTGGAGCAACATGCTCCACGTCACCCCAAATTCCCCCCACCCCTTTGATTTTGCCTATAAATAGGCAATGGAATTGAGCAATTGAAAGGGGCAGCAAGCCAAGAATCGGCCATGGGCTGGCCAATAAAGGGGGCATTAGCCCCCGGCTAGCCCAGGACCGGGACAGTGTCCTCGGTCCTAGTCGGTTCGATCGGGGTCCTATTTTGGATCCGATCTAGTTAATTTTTTTGAAGAGGTCGTGGTAGATCTCGGTGGGGTTCAGTCGGGGTTCGTCATTCGAACTCCTAGTTAGGTATATTTTCTTTCCCTTTTTATTTATGTTGTAATTTTTATGATTTAATGAAGTAGTAATTAATTTAAAATTGTGTTTTTAATTTGTATGTTTATTTATGTTTTAGATTAGTATGTTTTAAATTTATGTTTTATATTATTATTTTATTTATGTTAGATTTATTTTTATTTATGTATGTATGTATGTATGCTTTAGATTAGTATTTTATTTATGTTAAATTGGTATTTTATTATGTTAGTATTTATTCATATTTTTATCGCAGTGTATTTATTTATGTTTGCCATGTTTTTTAAGTTTGCATAACGAACATATATTTTGTCAATGCGGTGCCCTTTTATTCGAGCGTAAACGGGGCCAATATCAGGCGTAGTGATAGTGGTTGGACATTTACTCTCGAATAACGGGGCCTCTAAAATCTACTCGCACTTATAATAAAATTTTAATTTAACCGTCACTTTAATCTGAAAAGTTTAATATTAATAAAGCGGTAATTATTAAAGTACCAATTTTGGGCGATGTGGGGGTGCTAATCCTTCCTCATCCGTAACCGACTCCCGAACCCATCAATTTGAAATCTCTGGTTTTCTACGGTGTCCGGTCCACCTTGAGTGGCCGGTGGCGACTCCATTTTTAAATAAAACACGAGTTTTATAAAAATCCCACGGAAGACAATATTTTTCAAAACAAAAAAAAACATACTTTTTTTTAGCGAGAAAAAAACATCGCTACAGTCCCGACTTGCGATTTGAGGAGGAGCCAGTTGAGATTCTTGCTCAGGACAAGAAAGTTCTTCGGAGGAAGACCATTAAGATGGTCAAGGTCTTGTGGCATAATCGTGGTCATAATGAGGCTACATGGGAGCCCAAGGCCTTTGTCAAAGCTCAATATCCACATCTTTTTGATCCAGGTAAATTTCGACGCCAAAATTTCTTTTAAGGAGGGGAGGATTGTCATACCCTAATTTTCCCACAAATTAGAAATCCCCAAAGCATAAAAATCTCTAATTTTTAAACCCTAACTTTGGGAATTTAAATCAAAAACCATTTATTGAAATTTAGTGATCGAAATGGAAAATTCAGAACTTTAGTGGTCATTGTGTTTTGCGGATGAAGTTGGGGCCCTATGGTGGTAGTTTTCCCTTTTCCCTAGGGTATATGATAAGTGTTCAAAAGTACTATTTCTATTACCCTTTTTTACTCATATTATTGTTAGACTTAGGCTCATATTAGTTGCATAATTAGCCATTCATGCATTAATTCATCTTTCTTTCCATCGTTGAGCTTGATTACATAACTTGGTGATTTTTTTGGGAAAAGATGTTGCTTTGGTGTGTTTTGTGTGTATGTGCAGAATCACTTGCCAAAGCAAGGCTAGAACCAGTTGCCAGGGATGCATGAAGGAGATGCCGAGCTAGTTGCCAGGGCAATGCAGGAAGGAGATGCCGAGCTAGTTGCCAGGGTAATTTTCGACAATGAATAAGATGATATGGCCCAAAGGAGTTTGATTTCCATGAAGAGGTTAAAGAGAAATTAAATCCCAAGAAGATAGGAGAAGTTCTAGAAGGAATTTAAATAAAATAAAGAATTATATTCTTTAAAGATAATTTAATTCCAACTTAACTTCCTCCTCAAAAAAGACTTTGACCTAGCCCTATAAATTAAAGACCATGCCGTCAATTCCAAGGGAGAGAGGAGGGAGAATTTTTGACAAGATCAAGGGCAAGGGAGATTTCGACAAAGCTCCAACCATTCTTCATCTTTTTCTTTCTTTGTTCAATTAGGTTTATGCTAGGAGTTCTTTATCTTGTGTTTCTTTGGAACCTAGCCATGAACTAAATCTATTTGGCTAAGGTTATTGTGTTTTGTGGTTGTGAGAAACAATTGGATTTTGTTTAGGTAATAAGAGTTTGCACTTTCAATTCAAGGTTTACTCATTCTTGGTTCTTATTCTTGTTTGCGAGTGAATTGGGAGAGGATCTCGAAAATTCATATATTTATCTAATATCGGGAGAGTTAGATTCAAGAAACGAATGAGTATGGTCTTTATTCAATCTATTGATGGTGAAGATTAATCTGGCTTAGGGATAAGTTAAGGATTTCAACAGCTAAGAAGAGCGTATGATTGGTTGTTGTTCACCCTTGATTCACACAGGGATGTATTATCAAGGCATGCACAAATAGCTAGAGTTTCAACTTAGGGATAAGAAGAAACCATTGAAGAACGTTTCGTCGAACCTTGAAGTTGTTGCCCAGCTGCCCGAGTAGTTGCCAAGCTAGTCGCCCAGGCAACCATCGATTAGTTGCCAAGGCAACCACGCTGTGCAAGTTGCTACGACAACTGAGTTGCCCTTGCACTCTTTTACCAAGACGATCCAATCGGCTATCACACCTCAACTCCTAATCTTTCTCATTAGATTACATCTTCTTTTACTTTATTGCTTTCTAGTTTAGTTGTTAGTTAAAACTCCTACAATCACCTACTTGTGTTTTTACTTTTTACAGTGCAAGAGATTAGATTCTTGAAGTGGCACCAATCCCTGTGGAGACGATATCTTTTATACTATAACTTGCGACGTGTATACTTGCACAATTGCGTAGCACTTATTACGCACAACAAGTTTTTGGCGCCGTTGCCGGGGATTGGCAATAGCAACTTTGTTTTTATTTTCTTGCACTTTTTTATTTTTCTTGTTTAAGATTCAAAGGGTTAACAAACTTTGGTTTTGCATTGGTATATGACCAGGGCGAGACCGATTACACCAGAATATCCCTTTGATCCAGAAATCAAACGAACCTTGCAAAGACTTAGACGAAGGTTAAGAGTAGCAATGGCTAATCAAGACGGCAATATGAATCAAGATGTTCCAGTAGGAGGAGGAGTGATTCTTGCACGAAATAGAACTATTCGAGACTATCTTGAAGAAGATCTTGATGGACTTAATCCAGGAGTTGTCACGCCTGAAATTGAAGCCGACCACTTTGAGTTGAAACCGGTGATGTTTAATATGATCAACACAATTGGTCAATTTGGCAGCTCAGTAAGTGAAGATGCACGACAACATCTTAAATCTTTCCTTGAGTTTTGCAATTCATTCAAAATACAAGGAGTCACCCCCGATGTTTTACGACTAAGATTATTCCTCTATTCACTGAGGGATAGGGCGAAAGCATGGTTGAATACTATTCCTGCCGGATCAATAGGATCTTGGACTAATCTTTGTCATGATTTGCTAGCTCGATTTAATCCTACAAATTTGACTGATAGGCTTAGTAACAAAATTACTTCTTTTCGGTAGGCAGATGATGAATCCATGTACGAGGCTTGGGAGCGATATAGAGAACTTATGCACAAATGCCCCTGCACGGATTCCCAGTGTGGACACAAGTAACAATGTTTTACAACGCTGTGAATACACCAACAAGGATGATGCTAGATGCCTCGGCAAACGACATACTCCTAGATAAGTCGCCGGAGGAAGCAATGCAAATTCTAAACAGGCTTGCCAAGAATGATTATCAATTCCCCTCCACTAGAAGATGAGGAGTTAGACGCCAAGCCACAATACATGAACTGGGATCATCAGACTCAATTTCGGCACAATTGGCCAATCTAACCAAGATGGTCCAGAACATGCAAAAACCAAACAACACACAGGAAGTCACGGTAATGGATTCCTTTTGTGAGTTATGTGGTGGCAACCATGATTCTTCTGAATGTATGCAGAATCCAGAATCCAACGACAAAAGCAAGAATATCAATTCAAGAAGTTCCTTGATATCCTAAAGCAAGTCCACATCAACTTGCCATTGGTTGAGGCAATTGAACAAATGCCGAACTATGCCAAGTTTCTTAAAGACATTGTGTCCAAGAGAACAAGGCTAGGAGAGTTTGAAATAGTTGCCGCAACAAAGGGATGCATGGCCATGTTGCACAATCGCATGCCACCCAAGCTGAAGGATCCCGGAAGTTTCACAATACCCTATTCCATTGGAAACCAATATGTCGGGAAAGCATTATGCGACCTTGGAGCAAATAAACTTGATGCCTAAATCGGTTTTCCAGAAACTAGGAATCGAGAAGGCAAGACCTACAACAGTTATGCTACAGTTAGCCGACAGATCCTATGTGCATCCAGATGAAAAAATCGAAGACATACTGGTAAAAGTTGATAAATTTATTTTTCCCGCTGACTTTATTGTTTTGGATTGTGAAGCAGATGAACATGCACATATCATTCTCGGGAGACCCTTTCTAGCAACAGGGAGAACCTTGATCGATGTTGAAAAGGGAGAACTCACAATGAGGGTGAATGACCAGCAAGTTAAACTAAATGTGTTCCAAACACTAAGGCATGCCGATGATCCAGAAGCATGCCAACGTCTCCATGCCACGGTAGAGTTTAACTTTGACGAGGAATTTAGTTGCCTCGGCAACTACATTGCCGATCAAGAGGAACCTGAGGAGTATGAAGAACCGATCGATGAGGAACAACAAGAAGAGGCAAGTTGGTTAGTCAATCGACTAGGTACATACTTTGAACCAGTGGATTACTCAAGTAAGGAAGGTAAGCTCGAAAAGCCCTCTATTGAACAACCACCGATTCTCGAGTTGAACCAGTTGCTAGAGCAACTAAAATATGCTTACTTGGAAGCCGATAATACATTGCCTGTAATTATTTCCTCGAAGTTACAGCCTGAGCAGGAAAAGAAGCTGATCAAAATGTTGATACTACACAAGAAGGCAATAGGGTGGACAATTGCTGACTTGAAGGGAATTAGCCCGGCAGTGTGCATGCACAAGATTTTGTTGGAAGATGATCACAAACCTTTGATTGAGGCCCAGAGAAGACTGAATCATGCTATGAAAGGGGTTGTAATGAAAGAAATCATCAAGTGGCTTGGCCCCGGCATCATATACCCTATCTTTGATAGTGCATGGGTAAGTCCGGTACAATGTGTATCGAAAAAAGGAGGTATAACAGTGGTAAGTAATGAAAACAATAAACTGATTCCAACCAGGACTGTGACCGGTTGGAGGGTTTGTATGAATTATCGAAAGCTAAACAAAGCCACTAGGAAAGATCACTTCCCATTACCCTTTATTGATCAAATGCTTGACCGTCTTGCAGGTAAACCCTTTTATTGTTTTCTTGATGGTTATTCAGGTTACAATCAAATTGCCATAGCACCAGAAGATCAAGAAAAGACAACCTTCACATGCCCATACAGTACTTATGCTTTCTGAAGGATGCCGTTCGGATTGTGTAACGCTCCGGTAACCTTCCAAAGATGCATGATGGCACTCTTTTCATATATGATCGAAGACTTCCTTGAGATCTTCATGGATGGTTTTTCGGTTTGGTAATGACTTCGACAGTTGCCTCGGCAATTTAGAGAAGGTGTTGGCAAGATGTGAAGAAATTGATTTAGTCCTTAATTGAGAGAAGTGCCATTTTATGGTAGATGAAGGAATAGTGCTCGGCCACAAGATTTCATCCAAGGGAATTGAAGTAGATAAAGCCAAGGTGGACGTGATCGAGAGATTACTCCCACCAAGTTCGGTTAAAGGAATCCGAAGCTTTCTTGGACATGCAAGTTTTTAGAGGAGGTTCATTCATAATTTTTCTAAAATTACTAAACCCTTGTGCAATTTGCTTGAACAGGATAAAGTCTTCAATTTTGATAATTCTTGCGCCCAAGCATTCGAAACCCTAAAGAAAAATCTTGCCTCGACACCCATTGTCGTTCCACCATATTAGACGCTACCTTTTGAGCTCATGTGTGATGCAAGTGATTTTGCGGTAGAAGCAGTCCTAGGCCAACGCACAAGTAAGACCTTTCATGTGATATACTATGCTAGTAAAACTCTAAATAGTGCTCAAGTGAATTACACAACTACGAAGAAAAAGTTACTAGCAGTAGTTTTCGCATTTGACAAGTTCCGATCCTATCTGATTGGTACAAAGGTAATTGTTCATACGGACCATTCGACAATTAGGTATCTATTTGCTAAAAAGGATGCCAAACCTCGTTCGATTCGTTGGATATTACTTTTACAAGAATTTGATATTGAAATTAAGGACAGGAAAGGAATAGAAAATCAAGAGGCCGATCACTTATCATGTTTAGAACGCAATAGGGAGGAGGACGCGGATTTAGAAATATGTGATGCATTCCCGGATGAGCAACTTTTAGTTGCCTCGACAACCATGGATGCGCACGCCTCGGCAACCATGGATGCGCATGCCGCGACAACCCTTGACGCGCACGTCTCGGCAACCATGGAAGCAGTTGCCACGGCAGCACATGCCTCGGTAATACCCTAGTACGCAGATTTAGTTAATTTCCTTGTTTGTGGTATTTTACCTTACGGCCTTATTCACCAAGGGAAGAAGCGGTTCCGCCATGATGCTAAGCATTACTTTTGGGACGAGCCTCTTTTTTTTAAACAATGTGCAGATCAAGTTATTCACCAATGTGTCCCTGAAGAGGAGCAACAGAATGTACTCCAGCAATGCCATTCTTTACCCTATGGAGGACATTTTGGAGGAACACGTACCGCGCCAAAGTTTTGCAATCCGGTTTGTATTGGCCAACACTGTACAAAGATGCCCAAGAGTTTTACAAGCAATGTGATCGTTGCCAGAGGACGGGCAATATCTCTAGACGACATGAGATGCCGCTCCAAAACATCATTGAGGTAGAATTGTTTGATGTGTGGGGGATCGATTTTATGGGACCTTTCCCATCTTCATTCAGCAACCTCTACATTCTACTTTATGTTACTACGTGTCTAAATGGGTTGAGGCAGCTGTAGTTCCCAACAACGATTCTAAGATCGTGCAACGATTCTTGCAAAAAAAATATATTTACACGGTTTGGGATGCCGAGAGCAATTATCAGTAATGAAGGCAAGCACTTTGACAATAGACTTATCGCCAAGATGCTGCAACGCTTTGGTGTATCTCACAAGATTGCCACGGCATATCACCCACAAACCAATGGGCAACAGAAATTTCCAACCGGGAATTGAAGGCTATTACTCGAGAAAGTTGTAAATCCTTCTAGGAAGGATTGGTCAGTAAGACTAGATGAAGCACTTTGGGCATATCGCACTGCATTCAAAACACCCTTAGGTATGTCCCCCTTCCGACTTGTCTATGGCAAAACATACCATCTACCGGTGGAAATCGAACCCAAGGCATATTGGGCAATCAAGACCGTGAATATGGATTGGGAAAGTACCAGACAAAAGCGTTTGTTGGACCTCAACGAGATAGAAGAATTTCGTGCACTCGCCTATAACAATGCACGAATCTACAAGGAGAAAACAAAGCAATGGCATGACAAGAAACTATTTCCGCGACAATTCATGTCAGGGCAACTAATTCTCTTATTCAATTCTTGGCTAAAACTTTTTCCGGGAAAACTGAAATCAAGATGGTCGGGACCATTCGAAGTTGTCAAACCATTATCCCATGGTGTCGTGATAATCAAGTCCATCACCGACGAACATGAATTCAAAGTTAACGAGCAAAGATTGAAGCACTACAACGGTGCCCATGTGGAACGTAACAAAGAAGTTGTCACCTTAGGAGATGCATGAGCATGCTCTCATTTCGATATTTTATTTTTATTTTTATTTTTAATTTTAATTTTAATTTTTTTCTCGAACTATTCAATTTTTATTTTTTTATTATTTTCGAATATTTGTTCTTTTTAGGATAGATTTATTTTATTTAAGATTAAAACTACATCTTTCTTTCATATTTATCTTTTTAAGATTTTCTTTAAACATCTTTATTTATTTCCTTTTATTAGTTTATCTTTAACTTTAATCCTTATTTTATTTGTCTTTGAATTGTAGGAAAAGAGTTAAAGATAAAGAGGAATTTTGATTCAAGAAGGAAACTTCTTCAACAAGGAAATTAATGGGCTGAATCTAAGGCTTATATTAAGCCTCCAATTTACCCTAAATAAACCCCCTAGCCGTCACCTACCCCTAAATCGAAACCCTTTTCCTCTTTATTCCAAAATTAATCCCACCCACCATATTTACTACCTATCTTTTCTATATAACCCATCACCCTTAACTTCCAAGAAACTCATTCCTACTTTTCATCTTGCAACTCTTTAGTTTCTTTTATTTTATTTTCTTTATTTTTACAAAACTCACAACCAAGATCATCCATGGCATCCAAAATCGAATTTTTGGTTCATCCAAGTTCCTCCAAAGAACCAAGATACAAGAAGTTTGCTACACCGGTGGTTCAAGAAAGATTTCACTCCAAGTTTGAAAGCCGGAAGATTTACGAAGAACAAGGCTTTGAATACTCCAACTCTCATCAACATTTCGGCCTTGAACCATTCATCTTCGAAAAGATTGCACATCAAAAGTGGCAAATCTTTTGCCATCAATCGGAACCGGGTAACATCTCATGGGTAAGAGAATTCTATGCTCACTCACCTAACCCGGGTAATCCTTATGTTTTTGTTCATGACAAGGCTATACTCATAAGCCCCGAAAACATCAACACCTTTTATGGGCTCTACATTGAGAAGTACGAGCATCAAACCTTTGTTGATCAACTCACGCCCAAGCAACTCGACAAGGTGCTTCAAGAACTCACTCTACCGGGAACTCAATGGAACGATGGTAAATACAAGGGCACGGTAAATTGCCTTCGGCTTAAACCCGAGGCAAAATTATGGAATAAGTTTGTTAAAACTTCTTTAATGCCCATAACACAAAATACCACCGTTGATACACCGCGTCTTTTGCTCATACATTCTATCTTGCATGATTGCATCATTAACATTGGAAAAAGTGTTTGTGATGAGATTGTTGTATGTAGCTCAAAAGACAAGGGTTCTCTTTTCTTCCCGTGCTTAATTTTCAATCATTGCAAGGAGATGCATGTCTCAAGTGAGTCCACTGATGAAAAGGCCCTACCAAAGTTCGGTTGGAATCAAGCACAAATCCGAAAGCTAATGGGAGAGGCACCGGTAAAATCCCCAACGCCTTCAATTTCCGCGACAACTCTTGCCGCCTCGGAAACCCCTAATGCCCAAGCACCTAATGCCCGGGCAACTCAGCCACCAACCCCGGCAACCACTGCAAAAGCCAAAGGTAAATCACCTATGCCCGAATCAACTCGTATTGAATCATTGTCTAATTTTTCAGATTTGGACGAGTCCTCCATTGCACCAAAAAAGACCGCACCAATCGAATCCTCCAAACCCAAGAAAAAAGCCAATGACATTGATGAAGAGGACGATGAGGACAACCCCATACGAGGATCGATTCCACCATCGGCAACAAGGAAGCAACCACCGCGTTCAAGCAAAAGAATCAAGACACCAACCAAAAGGAAACTAATCATCCACGACGACGAACTCTCGGAGTAAGTCCTCATTTGCATTCTAATTTTCTTTATTTTTATTTTTCTTTATTGCATGCATTGAGGACAATGCCTCACTCGAGTTTGGGGGGGATTGTTATTAGTTAGTTACCATGTTTAGCTGCATTCATCTTAAGTATTGCATTTAGGATACATAAATTGCTTGCCATGCCTTTAGTTGGAACAAGAATTGCTTGATTTGATGAATATCCGATGATGACTTTGCCAATGCACTCAATTGATAGAATTTTTATTCTTGGATAAACATGGAAACACTTAGAATCGTACTATGATGCTAAACTTGATCAAACACTGTTGTGGTTTGATTGATTTAAAGAATTCTAGCGAACTTAGGTTGATAGTTAAAAAATTTGGGGATTAGAATAAAAATTGGATGAATGCTAGAGCTGCCCGAAATTGGCTCTAGTATGTGCTAAAAATTGGTCACTAGAGGTGCCTGAAATTAGCTCTAGTATGTGCTAAAAATTGATCGCTAGAGGTGCCTAGTCGAATAAATTAATTAACTTAAGAAAACTAAAAACAAAACACTAGAGGTGCCCAAAACCGGCTCTAGTTAAAACATGTTAAAAGAACCCAATGAAGTAATTTGAAAACCTCTTGTTTGCATAGAATCTGGAAAATCAACTTGCACACAACTCCTCACACACTCACAAGCATTATAGTTTGATTCCGAGTAACTCCTAAGTTTTTCGAAAAATGAAAAGCCAATCATACTTTGTGCCCTGGTTCTGAGAATTGAAATCAAGTTCAAAGCTAAGTTTGTGAAAATTGAAGTCTTGGCGGGTAATTATTAGTTTGCATTGCTTGAGGACAAGGAATAGTTTGAGTTTGGGGGTGTGATAAGTGTTCAAAAGTACTATTTCTATTACCTTTTTACTCATATTATTGTTAGACTTAGGCTCATATTTGTTGCATAATTAGCCATTCATGCATTAATTCATGTTTCTTTCCATCGTTGAGCTTGATTACATAACTTGGTGATTTCTGTGGGAAAAGATGCTGCTTTGGTGTGTTTTGTGTGTATGTGCAGAATTACTTGCCAAAGCAAGGCTAGAACCAGTTGCCAGGACAATGCATGAAGGAGATGCCGAGCTAGTTGCCAGGGCAATGCATGAAGGAGATGCCGAGCTAGTTGCCAGGGCAATTTTCGACAAGGAATAAGATGATATGGTAGTCAAAATTGATGACTAGATAAGCCCAAGATGATGTGGAACAAAGTTAAATCCCAAAGGACTTTGATTTCCATGAAGAGGTTAAAGAGAAATTAAATCCCAAGAAGATAGGAGAAGTTCTAGAAGGAACTTAAATAAAATAAAGAATTATATTCTTTAAAGATAATTTAATTCCAACTTAACTTCCTCCCCAAAAAAGACTTTGACCTAGCCCTATAAATTAAAGGCCATGTCGTCAACTCCAAGGGAGAGAGGAGGGAGAATTTTCGACAAGATCAAGGGCAAGGGAGATTTCGACAAAGCTCCAACCATTCTTCATCTTTTTCTTTCTTTGTTCAATTAGGTTTATGCTAGGAGTTCTTTATCTTGTGTTTCTTTGGAACCTAGCCATGAACTAAATCTATTTGGCTAAGGTTATTGTGTTTTGTGGTTGTGAGAAACAATTGGATTTTGTTTAGGTAATAAGAGTTTGCACTTTCAATTCAAGGTTTACTCATTCTTGGTTCTTATTCTTGTTTGCGAGTGAATTGGGAGAGGATCTCGTAACTTCATCTAATTATCTAATATCGGGAGAGTTAGATTCAAGAAACGAATGAGTATGGTCTTTATTCAATCTATTGATGGTGAAGATTAATCTGGCTTAGGGATAAGTTAAGGATTTCAACAGCTAAGAAGAGTGCAAGATTGGTTGTTGTTCACCCTTGATTCACGCAGGGATGTATTATCAAGGCATGCACAAGTAGCTAGAGTTTCAACTTAGGGATAAGAAGAAACCATTGAAGAATGCTCCGTCGAACCTTGAAGTTGCTGCCCAGCCGCCCGAGTAGTTGCCCAGCTAGTCGCCCAGGCAACCATCGATTAGTTGCCAAGGCAACCACGCTGTGCAAGTTACCACGGCAACTAAGTTGCCCTTGCACTCTTTTACCAAGACGATACAATCGGCTATCACACCTCAACTCACGATAAGCTGGCCTAATCTCTCTCATTAGATTACATCTTCTTTTACTTTATTGCTTTCTCGTTTAGTTGTTAGTTAAAACTCCTACAATCACCTACTTGTGTTTTTACTTTTTACAGTGCAAGAGATTATATTCTTGAAGTGGCACCAATCCCTGTGGAGACGATATCTTTTATACTATAACTTGCGACGTGTATACTTGCACAATTGCGTAGCACTTATTACGCGCAACAAGTTTTTGGCGCCGTTGCCGGGGATTGGCAATAGCAACTTTGTTTTTATTTTCTTGCACTTTTTTATTTTTCTTGTTTAAGATTCAAAGGGTTAACAAACTTTGGTTTTGTATTGGTATATGACCAGGGCGAGACCGATTACACCAGAATATCCCTTTCATCCAGAAATCGAACGAACCTTGCAAAGACTTAGACGAAGGTTAAGAGTAGCAATGGCTAATCGAGACGGCAATATGAATCAAGATGTTCCAGCAGGAGGAGGAGTGATTCTTGCACGAAACAGAACTATTCGAGACTATCTTGAAGAAGATCTTGATGGACTTAATCCATGAGTTGTCGCACCTAAAATTGAAGTCGACCACTTTGAGTTGAAACCGGTGATGTTTAATATGATCAACACAATTGGTCAATTTGGCAGCTCAGTAAGTAAAGATGCACGACAACATCTTAAATCTTTCCTCGAGATTTGCAACTCGCTCAAAATACACGGAGTCACCCCCGATGTTTTACAATTAAGATTATTCCCCTATTCACTGAGGGATAGGGCGAAAGCATGGTTGAATAGCATTCCTGCCGGATCAATAGGATCTTGGACCGATCTTTGTCGTGATTTCCTTGCTCGGTTTAATCCTACAAATTTGACTGATAAGCTTCGTAACGACATTACTTCTTTTCGGCAGGCAGATGATGAATCTATGTACGAGGCTTGGGAGCGATACAGAGAACTTCTACACAAATGCCCCTACACGGATTCCCATTGTGGACACAAGTAACAATATTTTACAACACCGTGAATACACCAACAAGGATGATGCTAGACTCCTCGACAAACGGCATACTCCTAGATAAGTCGCCGGAGGAAGCAATGCAAATTCTAAACAGGCTAGCCAAGAATGATTATCAATTCCCCTCTACTAGAAGAGGAGGAGTTAGACGCCAAGCCACAATACATGAACTAGGATCATCAGACTCAATTTCGGCACAATTGGCCACTTTAACCAAGATGGTCCAGAACATTCAGAAACCAAACAACACACATGAGGTCAAGGTAAAGGATTCTTTTTGTGAGTTATGTGGCGGTAACCATGATTCTTCTGAATGTATGCAGAATCCGAAATCCAGCTTCTATGTGGGGAATTACAACCGGAACAACAATGTGATGTCCAATACATACAATCTAGCTTGGAAGAAGCACCTGAATTTTTCATGGAGTAATCCCAACAATGCTCTAAACTAGAACAATCAGAATGCACAAGCATCAGGATTCCAGCAGAATATGTCACGGCAACAGTTGCCGCAGCAACAACCGACAACATCTAGTTCTTTGGAAAATTCTCTACATGCTTTTATGATGAAAACTGAATCTTATATGGCTGAGAATAGTAACTTCATAAAAAGAACTGATGCTTTTATTAACAGGACCGAGATGATATTGCAAAACCAAGAGGCGGCAATCAAATCGTTGGAAAATCAAGTCAGAAAATTTGCTTAAAACCTGAATACTAGACCGCAAGGAGGTTTACCTAGCGATACTAAAGTCGCAAGAGGAACTGGCCATGAGCAATGTAAGGCGATCACCACTAGAAGTGGCTAACAACTTAAAGAGGCTCAAGCTCGCTCATCAAACAAAACTCCACAAAAAGATCAAGACGAACCTAGCGGCAAAGCCTCAGATGTTGAACCAGGAATTTCCGCAGAAACCGGCAATAAGCATGCCTCGGCAACCAACGATAAGGATGCCTCGGTAACCGACGATAAGGATGCCTCGGCAACTTGCGATAAGCATGCCTCGGCAACCCCAGTTGATAATGCCTCGGCAACTTCAGTTGTCCCAGAAATGTCGTCAATCAGGTTCCAAACCAATGAAAGGATCGAAGATATCTAACTTCCACCACCATTCCCACAAAGGTTGAAGTGACAAAAGTAAGAATATAAATTCAATAAGTTTCTTGATATCCTAAAGCAAGTCCACATCAACTTGCCATTGGTGGAAGCAATGCCGAACTATGCCAAGTTTCTTAAAGACATTGTGTCCAAGAGAACAAGGCTAGGAGAGTTTGAAACAGTAGCTGCAATAGAGGGATGCATGGCCATGTTGCACAATCGTATGCCACCTAAGTTGAAGGATCCTAAAAGTCTCACAATACCTTGTTCCATTGGAAACCACTATGTCGGGAAAACATTATGCGACCTTGGGGTTAGCATAAACTTGATGCCTAAATCAGTTTTCCAGAAACTAGGAATCGGGATGGCAAGACCTACAACAGTTATGCTATAGCTAGCCGACAGATCCTATGTGTATCTAGAGGGAAAAATCGAAGACATATTGGTAAAAGTTGATAAATTTATTTTTCCCGCTGACTTTATTGTTTTGGATTGTGAAGCAGATGAGCATGCACCTATCATTCTCGGGAGACCATTCCTAGCAACAGGGAGAACCTTGATCGATATTGAAAAAGGAGAACTCACAATGAGAGTGAATGACCAGCAAGTTAAACTAAATGTGTTCCAAACACTAAGGCATGCCAATGATCCAGAAGAATGCCAACTTCTCCATGCTATGACAGAGTTTAACTTCGACGAGAAATTTAGTTGCCTCGGCAACTACATTACTTATCAAGAGGAACCTAAGGAGTATGAATAACCGGTCGATGAGGAACAACAAGAAGAGGCAAATTGGCTAGTCAATCGACCAGGTACATACTTTGAACCACTGGATTACTCAGGTAAGGAAGGTAAACTCGAAAAGCCCTTTATTGAACAACCACCGATTATTGAGTTGAAAAGTTACCAGAGCAACTAAAATATGCATACTTATGAACCGATAATACATTGCATGTAATTATTTCTTCTAAGTTACAGCCTGAGCGGGAAAAGAAGCTGATCAAAATGTTGATGCTACACAAGAAGGCAATAGGGTGGACAATTGCTGACTTGAAGGGAATTAGCTCGGCAGTGTGCATGCACAAGATTTTGTTGGAAGATGATCACAAACCTTCAATTGAGGCCCAGAGGAGATTGAATCATGCCATGAAAGGGGTTGTAATGAAAGAAATCATCAAGTGGCTTGACGCCAGCATTATATACCCTATCTCTGATAGTACATGGGTAAGTCCGGTACAATGTGTACCGAAAAAGGGAGGTATAACGGTGGTAAGTAATGAAAACAATGAACTCATTCCAACCATGACTGTGACCGGTTGGAGGGTTTGTATGGATTATCTAAAGCTAAACAAAGCCACTAGGAAATATCACTTTCTATTACCCTTTATTGATCAAATGCTTGACCGTCTTGCAGGTAAACCTTTTTATTGTTTTCTTGATGGTTATTCAGGTTACAATCAAATTGCCATAGCACCAGAAGATCAAGAAAAGACAACCTTCATATGCCCATACGATACTTATGTTTTCCGAAGGATGCCGTTGGGATTGTGTAACGCCCCGGCAACCTTCCAAAGTTGCATGATGGAACTCTTTTTAGACATGGTCGAAGACTTCCTTGAGATCTTCATGGATGATTTTTCTGTTTTTGGTAATGACTTCGACAGCTGCCTCGGCAATTTAGAGAAGGTGTTTGCAAGATGTGAAGAATCTGATTTCGTCCTCAATTGGGAGAAGTGCCATTTTATGGTAAATGAAGGAGTAGTGCACGGCCACAAGATTTCATCCAAGGGAATTGAAGTAGACAAAGCCAAGGTTGACTTGATTGAGAGATTACCCCCACCAAGTTCGGTTAAAGGAATTCGAAGCTTTCTTGGACATGCAGGTTTTTACAGGAGGTTTATTCATAATTTTTCTAAAATCACTAAACCTTTGTGCAATTTGCTTGAACAGGATAAAGTCTTCGACTTTGATGATTCTTGCACCCCAAGCATTCGAAACCCTAAAGGAAAAGCTTACCTCGGCACCCATTGTCGTTCCACCAGATTGGACGCTACCGTTTGAGCTCATGTGTGATGCAAGTGATTTTGCAGTAGGAGCAGTATTAGGCCAACGCACAGGTAAGAGCTTTCATGTGATATACTATGCTAGTAAAACTCTTAATAGTGCTCAAGTGAATTACACAACAACGGAGAAAGAGTTACTGGCTGTAGTTTTCACATTTGACAAGTTATGATCCTATTTGATTGGTACAAAGGTAATAGTTCATACAGACCATTCGGCAATCAAATATCTATTTGCTAAAAAGGATGCCAAACCTCGTTTGATTCGTTGGATATTACTTTTACAAGAATTTGATATTGAAATTAAGGACAGGAAAGGAACAAAAAATCAAGTGGCCGATCACTTATCACGTTTAGAACGTAACAGGGAGGAGGATGCGGATCTAGAGATATGCGATGCATTCTCGGATGAGCAACTTTTAGTTGCCTCGGCATTTCTCGACGCTGCAGCAGCCCTTGACGCACACGCCTCGGCAACCATGGATGCGCATGACGCGGCAACCCTTGAAGAGCATGCCTCGAAAACCCTAGACGCACACGCCTCGACAATTTTGGGAGCAGTCGCCATGGCAGCACATGCCTCGGCAATACCCTGGTACGCGGATTTAGTTAATTTCCTTGTTTGTGGTATTTTACCTTATGGTCTTTCTCACCAAGGGAAGAAGCAGTTCCGCCATGATGCTAAGCATTACTTTTGGGACGAGCCTCTTTTGTTTAATCAATGTACAGATCAGGTTATACGCTGATGTGTCCCTGAAGAGGAGCAGCAGAATATACTCCGACAATGCCATTCTTCACCCTATGGAAGATATTTTGGAGGAACTCGTACCGCGGCCAAAGTTTTGCAATCTGGTTTGTATTGGTCAACATTGTACAAAGATGCCCAAGACTTTTACAAGCAATGTGATCGTTGCCAGAGGACGGGCAATATCTCTAGACGACATGAGATGCCACTCCAAAACATCATCGGGGTAGAATTATTCAATGTTTGGGGGATCGATTTTATGGGACCTTTCCCATCTTCATTCGGCAACCTCTACATTATACTTACCGTTGACTACGTGTCTAAATGGGTTGAGGCAGCTGCAATTCCCAACAACGATTCCAAGACCGTGTAATAATTCTTGTAGAAAAACATATTTACACGGTTTGGGATGCCGAGAGAAATTATTAGTAATGAAGGCAAGCATTTTGACAACAGACTTATTGCCAAGATGTTGCAATGCTTCGGCGTATCACATAAGATTGCCACGGCATATCACCCACAAACCAACGGGCAAGCAGAAATTTCCAACCAGGAATTAAAGGGTATACTCGAGAAAGTTGTAAATCCCTCTAGGAAGGATTGGTCATTAAGACTAGATGACGCACTTTGGGCATATCGTACTGCATTCAAAACACCCTTAGGTATGTCCCCCTTCCGACTTGTCTATGGCAAAACATGTCATCTACCGGTGGAAATCGAACACAAGGCATATTGGGCAATCAAGACCGTGAATATGGATTGGGAAAGTGCCGAACAAAAGCGTTTTTTGGACCTCAACGAGATAGAAGAATTCTGTGCACTCACCTATAACAATGCACGAATCTACAAGGAGAAAACAAAGCAATGGCATGACAAGAAACTATTGCCGCGACAATTCACTCCAGGGCAACTAGTTCTCTTATTCAATTCTCGGCTAAAACTTTTCCCAGGAAAGCTGAAATCAAGATGGTCGGGACCATTCGAAGTTGTCAAACCATTCTCCCATGGTGCCGTGATAATCAAGTCCATCACTGACAAACATGAATTCAAAGTTAATGGACAAAGATTAAAGCACTACAATGGTGCCCCTGTGGAACGTAACAAAGAAGTGCTCAACTTAGGAGATGCATGAGCATGCTCTCCTTTCGATATTTTATTTTTATTTTTTTATTATTTTTGATTATTTTTTTATTTTTTTTCTCGAACTAAATTTTTTTATTATTTTCGATTATTATTATATTTTTTAGGATAGATTTTCTTTTTTATCTTTTTAAGTTTAAGAATCCCTTTACACATCTTTATTTATTTTCTTTTATTAGTTTATCTTTAATTTTAATCCTTATTTGATTTGTCTTTGAACTGTAGGAAAAGAGTTCAAGATAAAGAGGAATTTTGATCCAAGAAGGAAAACATCTTCAACAAGGAAATTAATGGGCTGAATCTAAGGCTTATATAAAGCCTCCAACTTACCCTAATTAAACCCCTAGCCGTCACTCTTCCCCTAAACCGAAACCCTATTTATTTTCTATCCAAAATTAATCTCACCCACCTTATTTACTACCTATCTTTTCTATATAACCCATCACCCTTAACTTCCAAGAAACCTATTCCTACTTTTCATCTTGCAACTCTTTAGTTTCTTTTATTTTATTTTCTTTATTTTTACAAAACTTACAACCAAGATCATCCATGGCATCTAAAATTAAATTTTTGGTTCATCCAAGTTCGTCCAAAGAACCAAGATAAAGAGGAATCATTGTCTGATTTTTCAGATTCGGACGAGTCCTCCATTGCACCAACAAAGACCGCACCAATTGAATCCTCCAAGCGAAAAGCCAATGACATTGATGAAGAGGACGATGAGGACAACCCCGTACGAGGATCGATTCCACCATCGGCAACAAGGAAACAACCATCGCGTGCAAGCAAGAGAATCAAGACACCGACCAAAAGGAAACTAATCATCCACGACGACGAACTCTCGGAGTAAGTCCTCGTTTGCATTTTATTTTTTATTTATTTTTAATGCATGCATTGAGGACAATGCCTCACTCGAGTTTAGGGGGATTGTTAGTTGTTAGTTACCATGTTTAGTTGCATTCATCTTAAGTATTGCATTTAGGATACATAAATTGCTTGTCATGCCTTTAGTTGGAACAAGAATTGCCTAGATTTGATGAATATTCGATGATGACTTTGCCAATACACTTAATTGATAGAATCTTTATTCTAGGATAACCATGGAAAAACTTAGAATTTTACTATGAAGCTAAATTTGATGAAACACTGTTGTGGTTTGATTGATTTAAGGAATTCTATTAAACTTAGGTTGATAATTAAAAAATTAGGGGATTAGAATAAAAATTGGATGAATGCTAGAGGTGCCCAAAATTGGCTCTAGCATGTGCTAAAAATTGATCGCTAGAGGTTCCCGAAACCGGCTCTAGTATGTGCTAAAAAATTGATCGCCAGAAGTGCCCGAAACCGGCTCTAGTTGAATAAATTATTTAACTTAAGAAAACTAAAAACAAAACACTAGAGGTGCCCGAAACCGGCTCTAGTTAAAACATGTTAAAAAGAACCCAATGAAGTAATTTGAAAACCTCTTGTTTGCATAGAATCTGAAAAATCAACTTGCACACAACTCCGCACACACTCACAAGCATTATAGTTTGATTCCGAGTAACTCCTAAGTTTTTCGAAAAATGAAAACCAATCATACTTTGTGCCCCGGTTCTGAGAGTTGAAATCAAGTTCAAAGCTAAGTTTGTGAAAATTGAAGTCTTGGCAGCTAATTATTAGTTTGCATTGCTTGAGGACAAGCAATAGTTCGAGTTTGGGGGTGTGATAAGTGTTCAAAAGTACTATTTTTCTTACCCTTTTTACTCATATTATTGTTAGACTTAGGCTCATATTAGTTACATAATTAGTCATTCATGCATTAATCCATGTTTCCTTCCATCGTTGAGCTTGATTGCATAACTTGGTTGTTTTTGTGGGAAAATATGATGCTTTGGTGTGTTTTGTGTGTATGTGCAGAATCACTTGCCAAAGCAAGGCTAGAGCTAGTTGCCAGGGCAATGCATGAAGGAGATGCCGAGCTAGTTGCCAGGGCAATGCATGAAGGAGACACCAAGCCAGTTGCCAGGGCAATTGTCGACAAAGAATAAGGTGATATGGTAGTCTAAATTGATGACTAGACAGGCCCAAGATGACGTGGAGCAAAGCTAAATCCCAAAGGAGTTTGATTTCCATGAATAGGTTAAAGAATAATTAAATTCCAAGAAGATAGGAGAAGTTCTAGAAAGAATATAATTATAATAAAGAATTATATTCTTTAAAGATAATTTAACTCCAACTTAACTTCCTCCTCAAAGAAGGACTTTGACCTAGCCCTATAAATTAGAGGAATTTCGACAACTCCAACGGGGAGAGAGGAGAGAATTTTTCGACAAGCTTCAAGGGGAGATCTCGACAAGAAGGCTTTATCCATCCTTCATCTTTTTCTTTCTTGTTTAATTAGGTTCATGCTAGGAATTCTTTATCTTATGTTTCTTTGGAACCTAGCCATGAACTAAATCTTTTTGGCTAAGGTTATTGTGTCTTGTGGTTGTGAGAAACTATTGGATTTTGTTTAGGTAATAAGAGTTTGCACTTTTCTATTCAAGGTTTATTCATTCTTGGTTCTTATTCTTGTTTACGAGTGAATTGGGAGAGGATCTCGTAACTTTATCTATTTAACTAATATTGGGAGAGTTAGATTCAAGAAACGAATGAATATGATCTTTATTCAATCTATTGATGGTGAAGATTAATCTAGCTTAGGAATAAGTTAAGGATTTCAACGGCTAAGAAGAGCGCAAGATTGGTTGTTGTTCACCCTTGATTCACGTAGGGATGTATTATCAAGGCATGCACAAGTAGCTAGAGTTTCGACTTAGGGATAAGAAGAAACCATTGAAGAACGCTCTGTCGAACCTTGAAGTTGTTGCCTAGACGCCCAAGTAGTTGCCCAACTAGTCGCCCAGGCAACCATCGATTAGTTGCTAAGGCAACCCCGTTGTGCAAGTTGCCACGGCAACTGAGTTACCCTTGCACTCTTTTACCAAGACGATCCAATCAGCTATCACACCTCAACTCACGATAACCTGGCCTATCTCTCTCATTTGATCTCATCTATTCTTTTACTTTATTGCTTTCTAGTTTAGTTATTAGTTAAACTCTTATAATCTTCTATTTGTGTTTTTACTTTTTACAGTGCAAGAGATTAGATTCTTGAAGTGGCACCAATCCCTGTGGAGACGATATCTTTTATACTATAACTTGCGACGTGTATACTTGCACAGTTGCGTAGCACTTATTACGCACAACAACTGCCGCTGTCAGGGACAGTGGCCCTAGGGTTTTAGATTGCGGAAAGGGCTGCTAGAGTGGTTGTTCTTGGGCAAGTGAGGTTTTGGACTTAACCCAAATGTGAGGGAGAGGGGCCGAACCGGGTTCAGTGTGTGGAAAGCAACTGGATCAAGTTTTAGACCGGACCAATGAACTGAACCGTGACCCGTATCCGACCCGTGACCCATATTTGACCATTGACCGACTCGACCAGTTGACTATTGACCCAACCCAAACCGAGCTGACGTCAGCGTTAACTTTTTTGCTGATGTCAGCATTAACTTTTTGGCTAACGTCAGCGTTGACTTTTTTGCTGACGTCAAAGTTGACTTTTTGATGACATCAGCGTTGACTTTTTTAACCCAAGTTGACTTTATGTTTTTCTACATTCTGATTCTAAATCTACTGCCCATTTTTCCAAAATCAAACTGAATGACTGCTTTGCTATCCATATTTAATTATAGTTAGTATTTTAGGAATTTTGAATATCAAAATCTGATCGAATATTATTTTGTTCCGGTGACGTTGACTTAGAGCCTGAGAACCTTCCTCCTCCTCCGCCTGTTCGACCTCCTTCTACACAACCTGCGGGTACTGCACGTGAGTATGGTTTCATTAGTGGTATATTAGAGTGGCATAGTAGTAGTAGTAGTAGTAGTAGTAGTGATTAATTATGTTTTATTGGCCTCGTAGGTACTGACTTTGTCCGACCGAACACTAGAGCTGAGCGTGGGAGACGTTACTCTCGACGTTGAGTTATTAGCTTCCTAAGGTGTGTCTCTTCTTGTGTTATATCTTTTTGTGCTCTATGTTATACGTGCATGTTGTATATGTGACTAAATGAATGATCTATGATTTATGGTATGTTTTGTATGATGGCATGACACGCATCGGATATTAGAATTAGACTAAAATAATATCAGACATATATCGTACGCATTCAGATTAAATTAATATATCAGATATACTCTCAGATTTGAAAAATATAAATTGGAACATGTCATATCATTTGGGTTGGGAAATTGTAAGGGGAAGTTCAATGGGTTCACCTTTCGGGCTGAATTCCGCTTCAGGTCAGTGGTTCCACCTTCGGGTCGTTCCACTTCGGATGGTGACGATGTAGTTAGAGTGGTTCTGGGGAACTTTACTCTTCGGATGGTGTATGGAGATGGGTGCATGACATTACTTTCTATGTCTCAGATTGTATGCATATGTATATTGTGATGACTGTTGAACTATGCTTCTTGTTTGGATTCTTATTTTGTGTTTTATCTGCACTTTAGAGACACACTGAGCTTTATAGCTTACTCCCCCTTAGTTTTTCTTTTAGATACTCAAGCTTAGGTGTATGGTACTTGGAGGATTTTCCTATCATCAGACTTTACCCTATTTTACAGTATGATTATTCAAACATTTAAATTATTCTATTATTATTATTTTGAACAATTCTGTATTTGGGACTTGGGACATTATTATTATTTTGAGACTTATTGGGTTGACATGCATTATTTAAATTTTCTTTCAAATTTTATAATAGCTTTTGGAATTTTGTTAAACGACTATGTTTTACTTAAATGATATAATTTTGTGGTTTCGATTATTACAATTAATTTGAGAGTTGATTTATCAAACCTAATAATCTTTCTTGAGGGACAAGTTTTTCAAACTTAACTTCCAAGATTCGACTTAAGAAATTAGGTCAAATTTAAGAGGTTACAGGGGGTGCATTTCAACTCCCAGGTGTATACCCCCAAACTTAAAGATTGCATTGTCCCTAATGCAAAAACATAATGCAATGACAGAATGTGGTTGCAATGATAAATGCAATGGCAATAAAATTAAATGCAATTACAATGATAATGCAGATGTCATGATATTATAGTTTAACAAAATAAAATTACACTATATGGTATGCATGCCTACAAAAACTAAAAAAAATAACTCAGTCCTTCAAGTTTCTTGAGAGAAGGAGGAGGAGGAGGAGCAACACTTCTTCTTCTTGCTCCTATTTTCTTCCTTGCGCTTCTTCTTGTTCTTGTCCTTGGATTTTGAGTACTTGCATTTCTTCTCTTTTTTTCAAAGAGAGACCTCCTCTTCTTGCTCAAGCTCTTCATTATTGTCAGGCTCCTCTTCTTTGTCGGCATCATCGATCGTAACTGCAATAGGGATAAACTAGGGTGGTGCTTTTTAAACCACCATTGCAAGAGGGTTGTCCTCATGTTCATCCATTGCAAAGATAGCTTCTGTTGGTCTCGCAGAATCTAGCACAAACTCTAGTCCTTCATAAGTTGCATCCACAACCTTGGATGCAACCGACTTATCATCAACAAAAAATTCATTAGATTCAAACTTCTCGATTAGGGTACTTTCTCATTCATCTTCATTGACATCTTTCATAAGAACATCTTCTTTATTTGGGATAGTGGGGTGGCATATTTCTCTGTTGTGACATTCAAATCAAAGAGGCAGTCTTTGATGATCCTGCTTGATGCTTTTTATTTTGATGTGTCCTCAACCTCACTCACGTTCTTAGAGGAATTTACAAATTTAGTTGGGCTTCCTTTGTGGCCGCATTAAAAGAAAAATCATAACTGCATATGATTAGTGGGAATTCTGGCGAGGAAACTAGGGTGACTCTGCTCGTTGCAGCGAAAGCATATTTGTTTCATGTCTTGATGTACGCATAAAATAAATTATGTGCAAGGTACTATGGTTGCAACCTTTCCCAGCATGCTTGTCACAACATCGAGTTTATCCTCAATTGCCAAAACTTTCATCCATAATTCATTTTTTGTGGGGACATCTTCAAAAACAAACTCCACCTTTGCTTTCTATTTCTCTTCTCTCATCGCAGTACTCACTTTGGGTGTAGGAACCTGAGTAGTTCTCACCATTCTCTCAATGGCGACCTCATTAATTGACCCTTTGTCGGCTGATATCTCCTCATATTTTAAGGGCTTGACTCTCTTCAAATTGCATAGTTGTATAATCAACGATGTGAATGACAAGATTCTTTCCCTTTTTCGGCAAAACCTACTATCTCCTTGTGGATAATTGCATCCACATCAATCTTTCATCCATTGACGATAGAATGTATTAGACACATTCTATCTAGGGAGACTGTGGTGCTATGAGTCGAAGGCAGCAACCTAGAATTTGCAAACTAGAACCATATTTTTGCAGGAAAGATTAAAAAATTTCTATACATTTTGAAGTTCCCCATATTGGTCTCCGACCAAAATGCATCAACAACGCATAAATCTCTAACTAGCGAATTCAGTTTTTCCTCATCACTTTCTTTCACAAACAAAGAGTGTTCATCAATATTCACAGTGGTTTTCAATATATTATTACTGGAAATAGCACTCCATGATATAGAATTCTCCCTTACAAAAACAAACTTCAATGAAGGCTCGTAAAGGTTAGCGTAGAATCCCTTTACTAGAGCAGCACTGTAACTACCAGGGTGAGTGCAAAAAGTGCCCAATTTGTGAAGCTCTATGGTCTGAGTAACACCCCTACCCGGTCTAGGAGAATAAATCGGTTTAAGACGTGTAACTAAGCAAAAAACAAACATTCTTGACAAACATAATACGAACGACTAAACATGCCTTCAAAACATAGGATATTTAAAACTTCTCAATTTATATACAGTCATATATAGACTTATTAAGTAAAACACTTCAACTACAAGATCGTAGCATGCCTTATCATCTATGTATTTCAGATATCAAGGTTTATTTTATAATCTAAACTCAATATCCAACATTATCATCAAGCACCACACATCACGACCAACTTGTAACCATCAAACGATCTTTCAAACATCATATCTAACATAACTCAAGTAACAAACAATCATGAGGTATAATAGACTTATACAAGGAGTAGTCATAGATACTTTGAATACTAAAACAAAGTTATTTCGAAGTTTAGATCAATCATTTCCAAATACTTATAAACTTTTACATAGAAATATCATTTACGTATACATTGACACCCCACCCATTAGCGTGTTTCTAATCAACAACCTAATTATGCGATCTACACCATTATTTTAGAGTTCAACCATAATAATAGATATGTATATATATTGACCTTCATTCAAACATTACAGAAGGGTGGTCTAACAACCTACAACACATATAGATAATTAAGAAGCCATCAGCAATATAACTATTATAACTCACATAGCAACCAATTACGAAATAATTAAAGGCCCATTACAAAACTTGAATGCTTATAAAGCTTATATACAAATAATCAAAATGGAATCTAAATGCACTATGCATACTCAACACACATGTGCCACCATCTAGGAGTTCAAAAGGTAACATTCAAATCAGACTTATAAGTCCTTGTGATCGCGTCCAAGCTCATGAGAAATTCAAAGAAACAATTACCCTGAAATGTAATGAAGAAAAAAAGTAAGCAATTGCTTAGTGAGATAGCTTAAATAACCAATATTATGAATTAAAAACTTTATAATACAACTCTACTCATTCTTTAAGACCAACGGATCCAGGTAAGTAACATATTTAATCAATTACAATTTATCTTAATCAAAGAACTCAAATATGGTAATATTGGTAAACGTATCGAAACCAATCAAACATCCAATTGGTTTGAACACAAGTCCTTTAATCTACAAGTTCAAATATGATAATCTTTCTTAGTTCATTACTTATACATATATCCTATGAGCATATATTACTTATTGTATAAGTTACCAAGCGACACATTAGCTTAACTTATAATTCAATCATTTCTCATACATACTCTCACCTAAACATGTATTACATATCACTTAAGTTATCAACACAACTTAGCAACATCATAGTTTACTTATCATATGAGATATCATACTTAGTTTTTAAAATGCAGGATTACTTATCATATAAGGCACCAAAAATGTATATATAATGAGGTCTTTGAAACAAGCATACCCATATATTTATGGATTTTTAAACAAACTAAAGGTTTTCAAGAAATCAAACCAATCACAAGAAGGTAAGCACTTTATCAAAGCATGTCTATTTACTCAAAAAGAATACCCAATATACAAAGATATATTTTTACTTATTAAGTAAGTCATTGCCATAATTCATTTATTTAACTTACGAAGTTTCTTGGTTTCTATTCAATATGTGTATTGTTCTTAACATAACCTACCAATATACATAAATTACTCTTTACACGAGTTATCAAACATAATATATCATAACATAAGTTTCTAGGTACGTAAGATATCGAACATGTTACATCTTAAACATAAATTTCTTGGCATATAAAACAATCTAACATAACATATCATATTCAAGAGTTACTTGGCACATAAGACATTAACATAATGTAACAAAGGCATGGAATGTCAGGTTCATAAATTATCAAGATAGTTTACTCATTAGAATCGCAATCTCATTCTTTTTATCTTTATCAAAACAGTCCCCCAATTAGGTATTCACAATAATACATTACAAAACAGTCCAAGGTACATTCATTTATATCAAAATAGTCCATAGAACATGTATACACACTTATACATTGCAAAATAGTCCATGAAATAATCATTTATATCAAAACAGCCCATAGAAAATGTATACACACTTATACATTGCAAAAGAGTCCATGAAATAATCATTTATATCAAAATAGTCCATAGAATATGTATACACACTTATGCATTGCAAAACAGGCCATGAAATAATCATTTATATTAAAACAATCCATAGAATATGTATACACACTTATACATTGCAAAACGATCCATGAAATAATCATTTATATCAATTTTGTTTATAAAACATGTATATATACTTATATGCCTAGGCGTTTATTTAATTTATAACTTTTCATGTATTCTCTTATCATAACTATAAGGTTTCGAATCATGTCACTAATTCGTAATCACATTATGCACAATCCTTAATTAAACGTTAATTACTTAGTATGCAAATGTTCATGTCTATTCAATAGATTAACCTGTGGATTCATAACTTCCTTAATTAAAGCATTACATAAATATGGTTGTTTATCACATAAGTTATTCTAATTCCGAGTTACTTGTCTTACGAGACATCCAACATATCATAATCATATCACATCATATACATAGTTTTACTTATCAAATAAGTTGTTAACATGAAGTATAAATCATGAACTTAATCTACTTTATCATATAGGCTATCAAATTTAGCATGTCATCGACTTGTGATTATTTGTTACATATAATATCAAACATAGCATCTCATAAACATGATTACATGCTATCCAAGTTATGAAACATAGTATTTCACCACATGGTTACTTGTCACATAGTTTTTCTTTACACATAATATCTCATTAACATGAATATTCTTCACATATATTATCAAGCATAGTTCATTGCTTAACTTGCAAATTTCATTATTTAATCTTTATCATAGCCTTGAGAATCAAGTGACAGCCTAGGTACCCGAATCCCCAACCAACTGTCACCAAATAAAAAGAGTACTTGCAGTACAGGTCAATCCCTCCTACTGTCGCCAAGTGACCACAACACTTCCCTCCTACTGTCGCCAAATAAGGACCGTATTCCACCCCAAACACAAGCTCTATGGACTCTAAGGCATGCCAACTATACCTATGACTGACTTGATACCAAGGCTTTTCATTGAAATGTTATCATATCAGAATCATAATTCAGCTTAGCTCCTTATACAGATAATCAACTAACATATTTTTTTCATATCCAAAATGAGCATAGCTCCACATTCATATAATCACATAAGCAAAGCTTATGACTTATCATATCAACCACATATATTTATATAGCCGATTAAACAAAGCTTATAACTTATCATATCATATTAGAATCGGGATTTGAATATAACTTCATAATCGAAGTATCAATCGAACGTAGCTTATTATTATTCATCTCAATCATATATCTTTATCAAATGATAACACAGTAAAGGTTACTTATAGAGTATATTAAAGCACAAATTGTCTCACTAAGAGCATAGCATCAAGTCAAGCATTACATTTCATAGAATACTTAACTTTTAAGTACTCACATTGAATCCAAGCTTAAGTATACTGGCATGGCTTAATTTAATAAATAAGCAATGTAAAATAAAGCAATTAAGGATGCTCGAGATGGTTTGATCCTATCTCGAGACTTTAAACTACACTCACTGTTAACTATGAGCTACTATTTTCACGAATCATGACCCCCTTTCTTTTTGTCTATCTATGGTTGAGTCTACTTTGGTCCTTATAGCTTCCACTCCATCTTGGTCTAACATAAAAAAGTGTAACCATGTTTTACAATATAATTCTTTACACAAGTCTATCCATAACCTTATACAAACAACCCAAACATTTCCAAATGTCCAAAACAATTTTTATTGACACTATTAACCATTTGTTTGCAAAATAATACACAAATCATGAGTATATCTAATTCTAGTAGAAACAGTCTCATTTTGTTGTACACACACAAGCACACATTCAAAAATTCTCAAATGTTCATAGAATATATTGAATAGTCCATTAAACTTATGCATATATATAGGTAACAGCCCAATTATGTTCACATATTTCTATTTACCTCAAAACAGTCTCGATTATTACACTTGGATGCAAATCAGTCCTCTACTCATTATTTCATAAATTTCATACTACAAAATAGGCTCCTAAGGTTCTTTTCGATGCAATTATGCCTTGTTTCTTTCTTGCACAAGTGGTATTATTCAAAACAATCCTCTTATGATCCTTCTAACATGAAATAGCTCAAATAGCATCAAACATATTTTTTTCCTTTGTTTACCGATCACAAAGACAATCTTTTCTTAGCTCATTTATAAAATTATCTTTTCCAAAACTCACATCCACATTAGTAGTTACATGTCTTCATCAAAACAGCCTTTAAAAGTTCCTATAATTTAACTTATGGCCATACACACATGTTTAGATAATTCAATTTCAAGTTCAATTCATCTAATTAGACAATCAAAGACTTATTTCCAACAATTTAACCTCATAAGATGTGTCACAATTTTACAAGGTCATATACGATCAACAATACAATTTCATATCATGGATTCAAACCCTAATATCATCTAGCATAGAATAACCTTCCACTGATTCTCAAGTTGACAAACACTATAATTGAGGAAAGGAATTAGATACATACCCCTTCCACAAGATAACTGAACAATGGTGCAGAATTGGATGACTAATTTAGCTCTCTCTCTCTCTCCCTCACAAAGCTCAAGCCTCGGTCATAGCATAAGAGAGTTTTTATCAGAAGACTTTGCCATTTCCAATTTATCCTTACTTATTCAGTAGCATTCGGAAGACTTTTATGTTTCCAATTCATCCTTACTCTACATCATTCAAAGGAGGAGCCAACCGAAATTTCATTATCTCGGTTCAAAAGTGCTTTAAACATTCTTATTAACTATTAGCTCATAAGAGAGTTTTTTTCAGCAGATCACAAGCACTTATCAAATTTAACTTCTAGGTGGTACATGTCACAAATGACGATACATTGAGTTTCGATTTAGTCTGAGAATCAGCTAAACCTAAGCTCTAATGCCAATAAATGTAACACCCCTACCCAGTCTATAGAATAAACCGGTTTAGGACGTGTTACTAAGCAAACAAACAAACATTCTTGACAAACTTAATTGGAACGACTAAACAAGCTTTCAAAAGAAAGGATAATTTAAAACTTCTCAATTTATATACAGTCATATATACACTTATTACGTAAAACACTTCAACTACTAGATCGCAGCATGCCCTTATCATCTATGTATTTCAGACCTTAAGGTTTATTTTATAATCTAAACTCAATATCCAACATTATCATCAAGCACCACACATCACGACCAACTTGTAACCATCAAACGGTCTTTCAAGCATCATATCTAACATAACTTAAGTAACAAATAATCATGAGGTATAATAGACTTATACAAGGAGTAGTGATAGATACGTTGAATACTAAAACAAAGTTATTTCGAAGTTTAGATCAATCATTTCCAACTACTTATAAACTTTTACAAAGCAATATCATTTACGTATACATTGACATACCACACATTAGCCTGTTTTTAATCAACAACCTAATTATGCGATCTACACCATTATTTTAGAGTTCAACCATAATAATATATATGTATATATATCAACCTTCATTCAAACATGACAAAAGGGTGGTCTAACAACCTAAAACACATATACATAGTTAACAAGCCATCAACAATATAACTATTATAACTCACATAGCAAGTAATTACGAAATAATTAAAGGCCCATTACAAAACTTCAATTCTTATAAAGCTTTTATAAAAACAATCAAAATGGAATCTAAATGCACTATGCATACTCAACACTCATGTGCCACCATCTAGGAGTTCAAAAGGTAACATTCAAATCATACTTATGGGTCCTTGTGATCGCGTCCAAGCTTAGGAGAAATTTAAAGATACATTTACCCTGAAATATAATGAAGAAAAAGAGTAAGCAATTGCTTAGTGAGATAGCTTAAATAACAAATATTATGAATTAAAAACTTTATAATACAACTCTACTTTTTCTTTAAAGCCAACGGATCCAGGTAAGTAACAGATTTAATCAATTACAATTTATCTTAATCAAAGAATTCAAATATGGTAATATTGATAAACATATTGAAACCAATCAAACATCCAATGGGTTCGAACACAAGTCTTTTAATCTACAAGTTCAAATATGATAATCTTTCTTAGTTCATTACTTATACATATATCCTATAAGCATATATTACTTATTGTATAAGTTACCAAGCGACACATTAGCTTAACTTATAATTCAATCATTTCTTATACATACCCTCACCCAAACATGTATTACTTATCACTTAAGTTATCAACACAACTTAGCAACATCATAGATTTACTTATCATATGAGATATCATACTTAGTTTTTAATATGAAGGATTACTTATCATATAATGCACCAAATATATATATAAATAATGAGGTCTTTGAAACAAGCATAACCATATATTTATGGATTTTCAAACAAACTAAAGGTTTTCAAGCAATCGAACCAATCAAAAGTATGTAAGCACTTTATCAAAGCATGTCTATTTACTCAAAAAGAATACCAATATACAAAGATATATTTGTACTTAT
The DNA here is from genome assembly GCA_019671005.1 of Hibiscus mutabilis. Taxonomy (NCBI): domain Eukaryota; kingdom Viridiplantae; phylum Streptophyta; class Magnoliopsida; order Malvales; family Malvaceae; genus Hibiscus; species Hibiscus mutabilis. Next base: position 38,541,879 of record CM033723.1, read on the forward strand.
TAAGTAAGTCATTAACATAATTCATTTATTTAACTTATGAACTTTCTTGGTTTCTCTTCAATATGTGTATTGTTCGTAACATAACCTACCAATATACATAAAATACTCTTTACACGAGTTATCAAACATAATATATCATAACATAAGTTTCTAGGTAAGTAAGATATCGAACATGTTAGATCTTAAACACAAATTTCTTGGCATATAAAACAATCTAACATATCATATTCAAGAGTTACTTGGCACATAAGACATTAACATACTGTAACAAAGGCATGAAATGTCAGTTTCATAAATTATCAAGATAGTTAACTCATTAGAATCACAATTTCATTTTTATCTTTATCAAATCAGTCCCCCAATTAGGTATTCACAATAATACATTATAAAACAATCCAAGGTATATTCATTTATATCAAAACAGTCCATAGAACATGTATACACACTTACACATTGGAAAATAGACCATTAAATAATCATTTATATCAAAACAGTCCATAGAATATGTATACACACTTATACATTGCAAAACAATCCATGAAATAATCATTTATATCAATTTTGTTTATAAAACATGTATATATACTTATATGCCTAGCCATTTATTTAATTTATAAGTTTTCATTTATTCTTTAATCATAACTTTAAGGTTTCGAATCATGTCACAAATTCGTAATCCCATTATGCACAATCCTCAATTGAACGTTAATTACTTTGTATGTAAGTGTTCATGTCTATTCAATAGATTAACTTATGGATTCATAACTTCCTTAATTAAAGCATTACATAAATATGGTTGTTTATCACATAAGTTATTCTAATTCTGAGTTACTTGTCTTACGAGACATCCAACATATCATAATCATAGCACATCATATACATAGTTTTACTTATCAAATAAGTTATTAACAAGAAGTATAAATCATGAACTTAATCTACTTTATCATATAGGCTATCAAATTTAGCATGTCATCGACTTGTGATTATTATTTACATATAATATCAAACATAGCATCCCATAAACATGATTACATGCTATCCAAGTTATGAAACATAATATCTCACCACATGGTTACTTGTCACATAGTTTTTCTTTAGACATAATATCTTATAAACATGAATATTCTTCACATATATTATCAAGCATAGTTCATTGTTTAACTTGCAAATCTCATTATTTAATCTTTATCATAGCCTTGAGAATCAAGTGACAGCCTAGGATCCCAAATCCCCAACCAACTGTAGCCAAATAAAAAGGGTACTTGCAGTACCGGTCAGTCCTTCCTACTTTCTCCAAGTGACCACAACACTTCCTTCTACTGTCTCCAAATAAGGACCGTAGTCCACCCCAAACACAAGCTCTATGGGCATGCCAACTATACCTATGATTGACTCGAAACTAAGGCTTTTCATTGAAATCTTATCATATCGGAATCATATTTGAGCTTAGCTCCTTATACAGATAATCAAGTAACATATTTTATTCATATCCAAGATGAGCATAGCTCCACATTCATATAATCACAAAAGCAAAGCTTATGACTTATCATATGAACCACAATATTTATATAGTCGATTAAACAAAGCTTATAACTTATAATATCATATAAGAATCAGGATTTGAACATAACTTCATAATCGAAGTATCAATCGAACATAGCTTATGGTTATTTATTTCAAGCATATATCTTTATCAAATGATAACATAGTAAAGGTTACTTATAGGGTATATTAAAGCACAAATTATCTCACTAAGAGCATAGCATCAAGTCAAGCATTACATTTCATAGAATAATTAACTTTTAAGTACTTACCTTGAAAGTATATTGGCATGGCTTAATTTTAAAAATAAGCAATTTAAAATAAAGCAATTAGGGATGCTCGGGATGGTTTGATCCTATCCTTAGAATTTAAACTACACTCATTGTTAACTCTGAGCTACTATTTTCACGAATCACGACCCCTTTTCTTTTTGTCTATCTATGGTTGAGTCTAATTTGGTCCTTATAGCTTCCACTCCTTCTTGTTCTAACATACAAAAGTCTAACCATGTTTTACAATATAATTCATTGTACACGCCTATCCATAACCTTATACAAACAACTCAAACATTTCCAAATGTCCAAAACAATTTTCTATTGACACTATCAACCATTTGTTTGCAAAATAATACACAAATCATGAGTATATCTAATTCCAGTCGAAACAGTCTCATTTTGTTGCACACACTCAAGTACACATTAAAAAATTCTCAAATGTTCATAGAATATATTGAACAGTCCATTAAACTTATGCATATATATATATATATATATATATATGTAACAGCCCAATTATGTTCACGTATTTCTATTTACCTCAAAACAGTCTCGATTATTACACTTGGATGCAAATCAGTCCTCTACTCATTATTTCATAAATTTTATACTTCAAAACAGCCTCCTAAGGTTCTTTTTGATGCAATTCTGTCGTGTTTTTTCTTGCACAAATGGCATTACTCAAAATAGTCCTCTTATGATCTTTCTAACATGAAATAGCTCAAATAGCATCAAACATATTTTTTTCCTTTGTTTACCGATCACAAAGCCAATCTTTTCTTAGCTTATTTATAAAACAATCTTTTCCAAAACTCACATACACATTAGTAGTTACATGTCTTCATCAGAACAGCCCTTAAAAGTTCCTATAACAGTCCGACTTATGGCCATACACACACATGTTTAGATAATTCAATTTCAAGTTCAATTTAGCTACTTAGACAATCAAAGACTTATTTCCAACAATTTAACCTCATAAGATGTGTCACAATTTTACAATGTCATATAAGAACCTTCCACTGATTCTCAAGTTGGCAAATACTATAATTGAGGAAAGGAATTAGATACATAGAATATATTGAATAGTCCATTAAACTGATGCATATATATAGGTAACAGCCCAATTATGTTCACATATTTCTATTTACCTCAAAACAGTCCCGATTATTACACTTGGATGCAAATCAGTCCTCTACTCATTATTTCATAAATTTCATACTATAAAACAGCCTCCTAAGGTTCTTTTTGATGCAATTCTGCCCTGTTTCTTTCTTGCACAAATGGCATTATTCAAAACAGTCCTCTTATGATCTTTATAACATGAAATAGCTCAAATAGAATCAAACATATTTTTTTCCTTTGTTTACCGATCACAAAGCCAATCTTTTCTTAGCTCAGTTATAAAACTATCTTTTCCAAAACTCACATCCACATTAGTCGTTACATGCCTTCATCAGAACAACCCTTAAAAGTTCCTATAACAGTCTGACTTATGGCCATACACACACATGTTTAGATAATTCAATTTCAAGCTCAATTTAGCTAATTAGAAAATCAAAGACTTATTTCCAACAATTTAACCTCATAAGATGTGTCACAATTTTACAATGTCATATACGATTAACAATACAAAATCATATCATGGATTCAAACTCTAACATCATCTAGCATATAAGAACCTTCCACTGATTCTCAAGTTGACAAACACTATAATTGAAGAAAGGAATTAGATACATACCCCCTACACAAGATAACTGAACAATGGTGCAGAATTGGATGACTAATTTAGCTCTCTCTCTCTCTCTCTCTCTCTCTCTCCCCCTTACAAAGTTCAAGCCTCGGTCATAGCATGAGAGAAGATGAAGATACAATTTTGGTGTATCATTCATCCAAATACCTGTTCCACTACCTTACCCCCACACATGTTTTCCTCATTGATAAACAAGTGTCTACACCCTTAAATTCGTAGAAGATTTACATGAAATCACTAATTTCAAATTGTATTCTTTTTAGCCCCTTGTGAAATGGCCTTTTATATGATCCAAATTTTCATTTATGTCATAAAACCCCAAAAGTGATTATTCTGAAGTACATTTCAATTAATTTAAGCTATATCGAATCTTACCAAGAATTCTAAGCCATAATTTGGGGTATTACAATTCTCCTCTCCTTTAAAGAAATTCGTCCTCAAATTTCCATAGAATTTATTTTAGAGGGTTTCTTATCTACTCAAACATAATGTTTGCTTAGTCAGTAGCATTCGAAAGACTTTGCAATTTCCAATTCATCCTTAATCTACCTCATTCAATAGAGGATCCAACCGGAATATCATTATCCCGGTTCAAAAGTGCTTCACACATTCTTATTAACTATTAGCTCATAAGAGAGCTTTTATCAAACACAGATCACAAGCACTTATCAAATTTAACTCATAGGTGGCACATGTAACAAATGCATCGAGTTCCGGTTTAGTCAACACTCATTTGCCACCATCTAGGAGTTCAAAAAGTTACATTCAAATCATAATTATGGTCCTTGTGATCGCGTCCAAGCTCAGGAGAAATTCAAAGATACATTTACCCTGAAATGTAATGAAGAAAAAGAGTAAGCAATTGCTTAGTGAGATAGCTTAAATAACCAATATTATGAATTAAAAACATTATAATACAAGTCTACTCTTTCTTTAAAGCCAACGGATCTAGGTAAGTAACAGATTTAATCAATTACAATTTACCTTAATCAAAGAATTCAAATATGGTAATATCGATAAACATATCGAAACCAATCAAACATCAAATTGGTTCGAACACAAGTCCTTTAATCTACAACTTCAAATATGATAATCTTTCTTTGTTCATTACTTATACATATATCCTATGAGCATATATTACTTATTGTATAAGTTACCAAACGACACATTAGCTTACTTATAATTCAATCATTTCTTATACATACCCTCACCTAAACATGTATTACTTGTCACTTAAGTTATCAACGCAACTTAGCAACATAATAGATTTACTTATCGCATGAGATATCATACTTAGTTTTTAATATGCATGATACTTATCATTATAAGGCACCAAATATATATAAATAATGAGGTCTTTGAAACAAGCATACCCATATATTTATGGATTTTCAAACAAACTAAAGGTTTTCAAGCAATCAAACCAATCACAAGTATATAAGCACTTTACCAAAGCAAGTTTATTTACTCAAAAAGAATACCCAATATACAAAGATATATTTTTACTTATTAAGTAAGTCATTGCCATAATTCATTTATTTAACTTACGAACTTTCTTGGTTTCTCTTCAATATGTGTATTGTTCTTAACATAACCTACCAATATACATAAATTACTCTAGAATCACAATCTCATTTTTTTATCTTTATCAAATCAGTCCCTTAATTAGGTATTCACAATAATACATTATAAAACAGTCCAAGGTATATTCATTTATATCAAAACAGTCCATAGAACATGTATACACACTCATACTTTGCAAAACAGTCCATGAAATAATCATTTATATCAAAACAGTCCATAGAATATGTATACACACTTATACATTGCAAAACAGTCCATGAAATAATCATTTATATCAAAATGGTCCATGAAATAATCATTTATATCAAATCAGTCCATAGAATATGTATACAAACTTATACATTGCAAAACAATCCATGAAATAATCATTTATATCAAAACAGACCATAGAATATGTATACACACTTATACATTGCAAAATAGTCCATGAAATAATCATTTATATCAATTTTGATTATAAAACATGTATATATACGTATATGCCTAGCCATTTATTTAATTTTTAAGTTTTCATGTATTCTCTAATCATAACTATAAGGTTTCAAATCATGTCACTAATTCGTAATCCAATTATGCACAATCCTCAATTAAACGTTAATTACTTAGTATGCAAGTGTTCATGTCTATTCAATAGATTAACCTGTGGATTCATAACTTCCTTAATTAAAGCATTACATAAATATGGTTTTTTATCACATAAGTTATTCTAATTCTGAGTTACTTGTCTTGCGAGACATCCAACATATCATAATCATAGCACATCATATACATAGTTTTACTTATCAAATAGGTTATTAACATGAAGTATAAATCATGAACTTAATCTACTTTATCATATAGGCTATCAAATTTAGCATGTCATCGACTTATGATTATTTGTTACATATAATATCAAACATAGCATCTCATAAACATGATTACATGCTATCCAAGTTATGAAACATAGTATCTCACCAGATGGTTACTTGGCACATAGTTTTTCTTTAGACATAATATCTCATAAACATGAATATTCTTCACATATATTATCAAGCATAGTTCATTGTTTAACTTGCAAATTTCATTATTTAATCTTTATCATAGCCTTGAGAATCAAGTGATAGCCTAGGTACTTGAATCCCCAACCAACTATCGCCAAATAAAAAGGGTACTTGTAGTACCGGTCAATCCCTCCTACTGTCGCCAAGTGACCACAACACTTTCCTCCTACTTTCTCCAAATAAGGACCGTAGTCCACCCCAAACACGAGCTCTATGGACTCTATGGCATGCCAACTATACCTATGACTGACTCGACACCAAGGATTTTCATTGAAATCTTATCATATCGGAATCCTAATTGAGCTTAGCTCCTTATACAGATAATCAAGTAACATATTTTATTCATATCCAAGATGAGCATAGCTCCACATTCATATAATCACATAAGCAAAGCTTATGACTTATCATATCAACCACATATATTTATATAGTTGATTAAACAAAATTTATAACTTATCATATCATATCAGAATCGGGATTTGAGCATAACTTCATAATCGAAGTATCAATCGAGCATAGTTTATTGTTATTCATCTCAAGCATATATATTTATCAAATGATAACATAGTAAAGGTTACTTATAGAGTATATTAAAGTACAAATTGTCTCACTAAGAGCATAGCATCAAGTCAAGCATTACATTTCATAGAATACTTAACTTTTAAGTACTTACCTTGAATCCAAGCTTAAGTATATTGGCATAGCTTAATTTAATAAATAATCAATGTAAAATAAAGCAATTAAGGATGCTCGGGATGGTTTGATCTTATCCCGAGACTTTAAACTACACCCATTGTTAACTCTGAGCTACTATTTTCTAGAATCACGATCATTTTTCTTTTTGTCTATCTATGGTTGAGTCTACTTTGGTCCTTATAGCTTCCACTCCTTCTTGGTCTAACATAAAAAAGTGTAACCATGTTTTACAATATAATTCATTACACACGCCTATCCATAACCTTATACAAACAACCCAAACATTTCCAAATGTCCAAAACAATTTCTATTGACACTATGAACCATTTGTTTGCAAAATAATACACAAATCATGAGTATATCTAATTCCAATCGAAACAGTCTCATTTGTTGTACACACACAAGTACACATTCAAAAAATCTCAAATTTTCATAGAATATAATAAACATTCCATTAAACTTAAGCATATATATATAGGTAACAGCCCAATTATGTTCACATATTCCTATTTACCTCCAAACAGTCCCGATTATTACACTTGGGTGCAAATCAGTCCTCTACTCATTATTTCATAAATTTCATGCTTCAAAACAGCCTCCTAAGGTTCTTTTTGATGCAATTATGTTGTGTTTCTTTCTTGCACAATTGGCATTATTCAAAATAGCCCTCTTATGATCTTTCTAACATGAAATAGCTAAAATAGCATCAAACATATTTTTTCCTTTGTTTATCGATCACAAATCCAATCTTTTCTTATCTCATTTATAAAACTATCTTTTCCAAAACTCACATACACATTAGTACTTACCTGCCTTCATCAGAACAGCCCTTAAAAGTTCCTATAACAGTCCAACTTATGGCCATACACACACATGTTTAGATAATTCAATTTCAAGATCAATTCAACTAATTAGACAATCAAAGACTTATTTCCAACAATTTAACCTCATAAGATGTGTCACAATTTTACAATGTCATATATGATCAACAATACAAGTTCCTATCATGGATTCAAACCCTAATATCATCTAGCAGATAAGAACCTTCCACCGATTCTCAAGCTGACAAACACTATAATTGAGGAAAGGAATTAGATACATACCCCTTCCACAAGATAGCCGAACAACGGTGCAGAATTGGATGACTAATTTATCGCTCTCTCTCTCCCTCACAAAGCTCAAGCTCAAAAAGAAATAAAAATGTGCGATCTTTATCGTCTGATGCAATGAGATTTGATAGTCTAATTGTGGCGCAAAAAATCACGCCTATTCGATGCATCTCCCGCTCTCTTGCATCAAAAGTTGTGATTGGGGAGATTAATCAGCATAATTAAATTACCCAAATTGCCCCTAAAATCATACATATGATTTGTTGCCTTTTTGCCGTACAAGTAGTTGGAATAAGATTCCATACAAAACAAGGTAGGATTTATTCTGCAAAAAGAAATATAAGGAGTTTAATGCTAAACAAGAAAAAGAAGAAAACTAAATCTACAACTAACAAAGAAATTTAAAGAAAACATCAAAATAATTTAACCAAATTAATTTTCTCAATACTCTTAGAATTAAAGTCACCAAAATAATGTTTGAGTCTTTGTCCATTGACAATGAATGGGATCCCCTCTTTACTATCTTTGATTGTGATTGCACTATGTGGAAATACTTCAACAACTTCAAAAGGCCCTAACCAACGTGATCGCAATTTGCTTGGGTGCAACTTCAGTCTTGAATTGAATAGCAAAACCAATTGTCTAACGTCAAATTGTCGCTGCAATATGATCTTCTCATGCCAGCTTTTACTCTTTTCCTTGTAAATAGAGGCATTTTCATAGGCATTGCGGTGAATTTCTTGTAATTCAGTGATGTCCAGCAATCACTTCTTCCCCACAACCTTATAATCCAAATTTACTTGTTTCAAAGCCCACATAGCCTTGTGTTCTAGCTCAACAGGCAAATGGCAGGATTTTCCAAAGACAAGCTGATACGGTGACATCCCAAGTGGAGTTTTGTATGCAATACAAATAGCCCACAATGCATCATCTAAGCGTGAGGACCAGTCTTTCCTAGTAGTATTTACCACTTTTTCCAAGATATTTTTAATAGCCCGATTAAAGATATCGGCTTGTCTATTGAACTTAGGATGATACATTGTAGCCAATCTATGATTCACTCCATATCATTTTAAAGCAGTAGCCATCTGGCTGTAATGAAAATGCTTTACCTGGTCACTGATTAATGCCCTTGGTGTTTCAAAATAGGTGAGCATATACTTGTGAAAGAACTTTAAAACCGTTTTGGCATCATCTTTAGGCACAAAAATAGATTCTATCCACTTAGAAACGTAATCCACAACGACTAAAATATATAGATTGCCAAAAAATTCAAAAAATAACCCATAAAATCCAATCCCAAATATCGAATAGCTCAATTTCCATGGTTGGCTGCTTTGGCATCTTATTTCTCATGGATATTGACCCTGTGCATTGACAACGATCACATCGTTGGGCAAACTTGTAGGCATCTTTAAATAATGAAGGCTAGTAAAAACCAGATTGAAAGACTTTTGCGGACGTTCTCATACCACATAAATGCCCTCTATATAGAGCATTGTGACAGTGTTGTAAGATTGACATCATTTCTTCCTTAGGGATACAACGTCGAATAATGTTATCATTTCAAACATTGAACAAATAAGGTTCATTCCAATGATATTTATTTGCATCGCAAAGAAATCGTGCCTTATTGTGCCTAGTTACACCCGAAGGAGTTTTTTCACACACAAGGTAATTGGAAAAATTAACGTACCAAGGTGTTGCGTCCACAGCGAGAGCTTTTAATCAGGAAATGCATCAACAATTTTCAGTTTATTTCTGTCTTCGCTGCATGCTTCCAATCTAGAAAGATGATCGACAACTTGATTTTCTAACCCTTTTCAGTCCTTTATCTCAATATAAAATTCTTACAACAGTAAGATCCATCAAATCAATCTTGGTTTTGCATCTTTTTCGTAAAAAGGTATCTCAAGGCAGAATGATCGGTAAATACTATAATTTTTGCACCGACAATGTAAGAATGAAACTCATCAAAAGTAAAAAATTTTGCTAATAGCTTTTTCTCAGTAGTAGTGAAATTAATTTGAGTTTCAGCTAGAGTCTTACTAGCGTAGTAGATTTCATGAAATACCTTGTCTCTTCTTTGGCCTAACACTGCCCCCACATTGAAATCAGTGGCATCGCACATAAGTTCAAATAGTTGCTCCTAGTTGGGTGCAACGACGATAGATGCGTTTACAAGCTGATTTTTAAATTTATTGAATGCATTCAGACATGCATCATCAAAGACAAATTTTCTGTTCTACTCCAACAATAAGCATAGAGGTTTCGTGATCTTTGAAAAATCACAAATAAATCTTTTATAAAATCCAGCATGGCCCAAAAAACTTTGAATTCCCTTTACATTAGTTGGTGGAGGCAATCTTTCAATAACATCCACCTTAGCTCTATTGACCTCAATTCATGCTTTAGATATTCGATGGCTAAACACTATTCCATATGTGACCATAAAATTACATTTCTCCTAATTTAGAACTAAATTAGTGTCTTCATATCGCTGTAATACTTTCCCAAGATTATCGACGCAATGGTCGAAGTTATTCCCATACACTAAAAAATTATCCATAAAGATTTCTAGGGAATTGTCAGTCATATCTGAAAATATTATCATCATGCACTTTTGAAATGTGGCTGGTCCATTGTACAGACCAAAAGGCATGTGACAAAAGGAAAATTTCCCGAATGGGCATGTAAACGTAGTCTTTTCTTGGTCCTCATGCAACCCCCTTGACCCGGTCTAGTTGCAAGACCGAACCGAGCGAACTACATTAGGGTTTGCCGAGACAAACCCAGAAGATTTACTTTAGAAAACTACCTTTTTTCTTTTATCTTATCTATATGCATACTTAAGCCCTAAGGTGATCATGTTGACTATGGTGAAGATTACAACTTAATCGAGCGTTGAATTGACATTTAATTGTTTAAACAACATTTCAAGGACCAAATTGTAAATTCATATAATTATGAGGACTTTATTGTAATTAATGTTACCCATCTTTAATTTGTCATATTCTATACCAATAGGTTAAATTTCAACTTGAAATAACCATCCAAACTCATTTAATTGAATAATCATGAAACATGGACCTACAGAGAATCAAACTTCAAAAGACGTCTTAACTAAAATAATGGTTGGCGTATCAGTACAGACACTTACCATATCGCAACGGGTGTAAAATACAAAGGCGTATCGGTACGGTCCTCGGGCGTACCGATACAAGTATGTGTTTTTGAAAATATTGTATTCTAGTAGCTAAAGGGCGTACCAATACGGTTTCCCGTGTACCGACACTAGGCTTATTTCTCTACTACGCATACCGATACAGTTACTAGGCATATCGGTACACCTAGGCAATTTTGCCCAGATTGAGCTGAGATAGGTCCCCACGTACCGATCTCTAAGGATCTGTACCAGTATGGACAGACCTGTAATGACCTCTTGGTCCAACATATGACACTTTGGCTCAATCTAACATACTCCAATCAACTTCTAATCATCATAAGACTTCACAAACATCAATTTTACAAACATAGAAGCATGGTAGAGCATCATACTCAACATATCAAATCCAAACATAAGTCCTATAGGCATGATTTCTACCCAAGCATGCATAATGTTTCCCAACCCCTCAAAACCAAACATTAAGCTTCATACAAGTCCAAAACATCAAACATAACTTGTACATCCAAGGAGCTTTCAAAAAAAACCTCCCACTTAGCATTATTAAAACCATACTTTGAAAATATCTCAACCCTTGGATCTCCTCTTGCGTACTTGCTGTCTGAAATGGCCTATTTCTCTGCATTGATGAGAAAAGAGAGCGTAAGCTATAAGCTTAGTGAGGGAATCTCAAGAAAACACTCATCAATGCATTTAAAGCCATTTTATTCAAATCTAGAATTTAAGTCTCATAGAAAACATCTCATTCTTCTATAATCTCTTTCAAATGCACATTTAAATCATTTGCAACACATGTGTCATGGATTCTAACACAACCCTCAATTTATGCTTAATATGCCAAAATCTCTAGATAGCAAGCTTAAAGAGCATCACATGTATAAACCACATTATACAAAACATAATCCATTTCTCATGATACATCATCTTGTATATTGGCATTCAAGTGACTCAAAACCAATTTATTTCCATCTTAAAAAACACATCGGATACACAGATTCCCCAAGTGGTTCCTTCGACCACTTAACATACATCTAATCGGAGATTTAACCCCTCGACAGTTACTATGTAAACTATATACATTTGGAGTAAAAGGCACATTTAACCCCTCAACCATTTTGATACTCAATCCTCCAGCAGGAGAATACGACACAATTAACCCCTCGACCGCTACGGTTCTCATGGTGGAAAAAATGGTACAATCACTACCCCTCAACACACATAAGGCAAATTTTTATATTGCACTTCAAACCCTATGGCTAGCCAACTATATTCGATAACATTTACCACAGCCACTTGCCAATATACTCATTAAAAACCACATTAGCTTATTGTTTTATATATCCATCAATTCAAACCATTTTCCAATACATTAAACCATGTATTATAGCATGGTCAACATGCTTTCATAAATCATTTACTTTACACAAAGCTCAACATGAATAATCATTTGCAACATTTTTTGTTTCCAAAACATGCATATAACAGTAAATAATCAAAGCTATAAACATGTACATGAGATTATATTTTACAAAAATGAAAACGAAAGAGAGCTCAACCAATACTTACTTCTGAGCTTAGATAAGTGTTTCAAACTTTATCTAAACTCCCAACAACCATCTTCAAACATTTTAAAAGCAGTAAAACAGGTTTCCACTCACCAACAACCAAATGTTCCACTTGCCGATACATGGTCAAGCTTCTGAAGCTTCCGCAACCTCTCCAAAAGCTAAAGGATTCAACTCCTCTTCTTTACCCAATCAAAAATAGAGGATTAATGCAATTCCATGCATCTTTAATTTCCAGCAACCAACAACCACAACTTCGCCTCACAAGAAACCATCAAACACCTCTCTAAAACAACCAAAATCATCATCAAACCTCATCCAAACAAAGCCCAGCCAAAACTTATTGATTCTAACATCTTAACGACATCAATTAACATCCAAAAACATCCTTGCCACGACCTTATACCTCTAGCCACTCTACAACACCAAGATCACACCAAAATCTAATTATTTACAACCTAGAAAATTAACAATTCACATAGTTTCGGAATTTATTTAACTAACCACTTCTTTCAACATTAAAACACATCATAGTAAAGATCTAAATCAATTTGATTCAACACAAAACGGATCCAAAATAGTGTCCATCCAATTCTTATATCAAAACTCAATTAATCAACATATCCATGTTTTAATCTTAATTCCATAAGAAAAAGCAGTTTTAAAGGATCAAGAACTTGGAAATTTCAATAAAGAACCTTTAATTAGAGGAGAGAAACGAAAAATACCTCTAATTGTTGATTTCTCCCTTAATTGGCAAAGATTGGTTGAAATCTAAATAGATTTTGTTGTAGAATTCAAAGGAAATAAGTAGGAAATCAAAAAAGTTGATTCCTGGAAATTTTGGAAAGATTTTGATAGTTTGGATATTGAGAAAGTTGAGAGAAAAGTGATATTAAAGTTAGTTACGTGAGAAGTGATTTTGTGAAAATAAAAATCCTTTTTATTAATCCCATTTATTTCATTATTAAAACCAATTAAAAACCTTTTTAAAATGGCTACAATAAGGGGAAATCCGATGAAAAAGTTTTGTCAATTAGCTCTTTAAAGATTCTAAGTTTTAACCTTTTTACGATTTAGTCACCAAAAACCATTTTGAAAACTTTTCATTTTGGTCACCAGAATAAAATGTCCTAAAATTAGATTTAATTTCTTCAAATTGACTTTACCAAAACACTTAAAATATTAATTAAGTATTTTCCAGCATTTTCCATATTTTATTTAAGCTAAAACTATTTATTAAGATTTAATTCGCGAAACTAACTCAAATTTCCTAATGCGGTTCTCCCGAACCGTTTAATCGATCCGTCTAACATCTAGTCCTAATTTTAGGGCGTTACAACTCAATTGCAATAGAAATTTGATTGTAGCCAGAGTAACCATCTAAAAAATAGTATATTCCTTGCCCGCAAGTCGATCAAGCATTTGATCAATAAAAAGAAGAGGGAAGTGATCTTTCCCTGTGGCTGCATTAAGTTTTCTATAATTCATGCAAATACGCCAACCCATAATAATGTGAGTCATAATCAATTCATCAACATCATTATGGACTACAATAATGCCACTTTTCTTGGGAACATAATGGACTGGACTAACCCATGCACTATCAAAAATTGCATAGATAATACATGCGTCCAACCATTTAAGAATTTCTTTCTTACCACTTTTTTCATCTTTTCATTTAGTCGACGCTACGGCTCAATAGATTGTTTTTTTTATCATCATCCAACTTGATCTTATAATGCATGGAGATGGACTAATACCTTTAATATCCGCAATGGTCTAGGCAATAGCATGTTTGTGCTGCTTCAGAATATTTATCAACTTAGCTTCTTGAATTGCATCTAGATTTGCAGAGACAATAACTAGAAGTGTGTTCGTATCTCCAAGGAATACATATTTAATATTAGCTAGTAATGGCTTCAGTTCTAGAGTATGAGCTTCTTCAATAGATGGTTTAAAAGTATAAATCGTACGATGTGCAAGATCTAAAGATTCAACCTGCCATTTGTGTTGAACAACACTAGTGAGCACTTCAACAACACTTTCACAATTTGGGAGATCTCCTTCTACCGTTGTCAGTGCAATATCTTTAGCAATGAGAATGCTATGATGATTCAAGTCTTCTTGAATGATATTGTCTAAAACATCAATATGATGACATTCCTCTGTGCTCCTTCTAAGATCCACATTAAACATCACAAAAGTAACTTGATCATTGTCGACCCGTATTATGAGTTCTCCTTTTGATACATCTATAATCGCCTTCCCGATTGCTAAGAATGGCCAGCCAAGAATAATAGGGACATTCTTGTTCGTCTCATAGTCAAGAATAATAAAGTTTGTTGGGAAAACAAACTTGTCCACACTGAACAAGCACATCTTTTATTTTTCCATTCGGATGAGTTAAAGATCTGTCTGCTAGTTGCAATGTGACCGCAGTGGGTTTTATTTCTTCAATGTCTAACTTCTGAAAAGTTGACAATTGCATTAGATTAATATTGTCCCCCAGATTACAAAGAGCTTTTCTAAAGTAGTGATTTCCAATAGCGTAGGGGATGATGAAGCTACCAAGGTATTTCATTTTTCTTGGTAGAGGGGTTGATATGAGCGCACTGCACTCATTTGTGAGTGTAATTGTCTCTATAGCACTGAGCTTTTTTTTCTTGGATAAGATTTTCTTCATGAACTTTGCATAATTAGAAATCTGCGTAAGAGCACCTATCAGAGGGATTTGCACTATAAGCTATTGCAAAATATCTTAAAAGAATTGAAATTGATTATTAGACTCAGTGTTCTTGAATATCTAAGGAAAAGGTGGAGAAAGATTATCTGCCGATTGCACCGACGGTTGAAATTGTGTCGACAACTTAGATTGCAAAATAGGTGGTAGCGGAGTGATAACTGAAGGGGTATCATCTGTCATGCCATCCTCCATTCCATTTTTTAACATTGGAACAATTTTTGAAGACTCTCATTGCTCATGATTAGATATGGGTGCTTGTTGCAGTCAAGTCAGCAGTTTGCTTGCCACTACGAAGGGTAATAGCCTTACAGTGCTCTTTACCCTTGATTACTGGACTCTCAGTATTGCTAGAAAGTGTGCTCGGTTGTCGAGAGTTCATTTTAGTAGCTAACTGCCCCAATTGAGCTTCCAAAGTATGGATTAATAAAGAATGTCCTTGTACTATAACTTCTATTCGAAAGAGGTGTTCGCGCATCATTTCCTTAAAGAGAGCAAATGGATCAGATATAGATGACGGAGCATAGTGACTAGTCTGTGATTGTATTTGAGATGGTACTACATATTATGATTGTGCACCACATTGCGATTGTTGAGTTTGTGAAGAAGAATGTTGTGGTTGCATCATATTCTGTTGTGACTACAATCGAGCCTGTGGTGTAAACTGTTGTTATGGATAACTGAAATTTCCTTGACACAGACTAGAGTTTCCTTGAAAAGAATTATTTTCAGGGCGAAATTCTCCTGGATTTTGCGCAGATTTAGAATTTCCCCAAGATTGCCTATTGCCTGTGTTGTAAGAATTACTCATGGTATGGCCTCGCATATTGCTGACATAACTTGCATTTTATGCATGTTGTGGGCAATCTTCATAACTATGTTTCTCACCACAAATCTCACAAGAGAACATAGGAGTAGTGGTTTGTTGAGCCAACTGGATATGAGCAACTTCACTTGTGCCCTCTATATTCTTGATTTTGTTCTCTAAAGAAGAAATCTAAGCTTTTAGAAAAGAAATATCATCAAGCTCTAACACTTGTGGTGTAACTCTGCATGAAGTAGCTCTCAAAATAGGATATTGAGAATCATTTTGTACAAATTGCTCGAACACACCAACATCAGCGATGTAAGTGCAATTAAGTAAAAGACCATTGGATGATCCGTCGACAAGATGTATTGTGGCCGCATTCAACCCATTGTAGAAAATCTCAATTTGAGTTTCTTGTTAAAGGCCATGGTTGGGACATCATCGCAACAAAGACTTATATCTCTCCCATGTAGTGTGGAAAGTTTCATCAATCAGCAGATAATAATCAGTGATATCATTCCTCATTCACGAGTTCGTTATCGGTGGATTAAAACGCAATACAAATTATGTTGCGAGATTATTCCATGACATTATGGATCTAGCAAGGAGTCCATGAAACCACGTGCGATCTCTTTCCTACAAAGAATATGGAAATAACTGCATACGTAAGGCATCATCAAGAATACCTTGTTGGCTAAAAGAAGCACAACTTAAAAGAAATGATTTAAGATGCTCTCTAGCGTCGTCATGTTGCAACCTTGCGTACTGCCCATTTGAATTGAGCATTTGAAACATAATCGGCTTCAACTTAAAATTTCCAGCTTGGATAGGCGGTCAAACAACACCCGGTTGCAAATGATCTAACTAGGGAACTATAACTTCACATATTGTTCTGTTATGGGCTTGTGGGTGCAGTGGTGGGTTTATAGGATTGTGAGGGATACCCTCATTGTTGACATGTCTTGTCATCTTACTTTGTTCTTGAAGTCTTCAACTAAGAGTCTTCTTAACTTCTGGATCAGGCACGAAGAGTGGTGTGGCAGCACTTCTGGTCATACAACACCTACAAAACTAATAAAAAGAAAAAGAAATAACAAAAAGCTATTAGGAATAACTAAAAACTAAATAAAAGAAACAGAATTGCAAGTAGAAACATAAAAAAACAAATAATGCCATCCCCAGCAACGATGCCAAAACTTGATCGGCAAATAATTGTCACACGAACTGTGCAAGCGTACGCTATCGATGCAAGTATAGTTAATAGGTGATCATGTTAGATATCGATCCCACGAGGATAGGTATTTAGTCATACTATTATGTGGCCACAAGCAATTCTGAAAATCAAAATATTGTGAGTACAATGGTGGTTGTAACTAAGAAATAAAGTATTGAATATAAGAACAATTGTGATAGTAAGAACAAACAATTATAAGAAGGTAAAAGAAATATTAAGTAAAGATTTGGATTCCCTCGGCTTAGCTCGGCAGAATGTCAAGTGGAACAATGAAATAATATACGATGGTTCATTTGACAAGTAAAAGAATAAGCTCGCTTACTATCTTTCATTCGAATATCAACCTATGATGCAAAGATGTAGATCAACCATAATTCTTATTTTTCGTCAAAACTACATCTCCTCGAACAAGTAGATCAACTCTCGGTGTATCCTCATTCAACTTTCGGTGTAATGGCTTGTTAACCTAACTTGTCACCGTATCTCTCAATGTCAACAACAATGTTTTAACACTCTCATGCAAACAAAGATCAGATCCAACAATTAAAATAAGAAGAAAGCTAAGAATAATATATTAAACTGAAAAAAGAAGT
Source organism: Hibiscus mutabilis (assembly GCA_019671005.1). Lineage (NCBI taxonomy): Eukaryota > Viridiplantae > Streptophyta > Magnoliopsida > Malvales > Malvaceae > Hibiscus > Hibiscus mutabilis. The sequence continues at coordinate 38,560,002 of CM033723.1, forward strand.
TCAAACAAGTACATACAAAGCTTAAAAAGTTAAACCAACGTCATTAACACAAGAAATATAATAAAATCTCTAATAAACTTCTATCTCTAGAAAGATTTAAAGAAGATAACACATATTCCTCCTTGATCCAACACTTGAATCCTCATTTCTTCAGATATTTCTGCCTTACTTCATCTTGGATATCCAGAAATGAAGTTTAAGCCGCCATGGGAGGAGAGCTCAGAAGGTTGAAGATTATAGGAAAATGAATATTGCGTGAGTTGATCTTCTCTTTCCTCCAAAAGTGTTGTTTTATAGGCTATTAAGGTAAGAAAACTTGTCCTTCAGGTGTTTTGCGTGACTTTCTACCGTACATTTTTGTTGTAACAGAAAATCCAGCTGGCAGATTCATTCTTATCCTTAGCAGTCTGGACAACTAGCTGCTATAGTGTCGAACTGGCTGCAGTGGTGAAACTTCCTCTGTAGGGACATTAGTAATACAACGACAACATATCAAAAAGGCAGAAATATGTACAACAAGAGCAACTATGACTTGAGTTAGACAAAATGCAGAAAATAAACATGAAAATGTAGAAATAAATGCATGAAACATCATTGTAGGGACAATTTAATCCATAAATCTAGAAGAAATATGTGCTCTTTAAAGAGCTATCAAAATCTTTGTTAAAACAAAAAAATTGAGGAGGGAGAGAGGAATCAAATATATTTGAATCTATTTGATCCCACTTAATTTGTTTAATTTTAATTTTTTTAATTCACTTGCTGTGTACCTAAATACTAAAGTTAGGTACCCACAATTATATTCACCCAAATAAAAGAAAGAACTCTATTTATATACAATATCTTGCGTCTATAAGAGTTTTTGTACCGACGAAAAGAAATTTCATCTTAGATATTTGGCTTAATAGCTTAATAGGTGTCCAAACTATACATATGGCTTATTTTTTGTTCCTAAATTATTTTTCGTTCTAAATAGGTGACTGAAGTTTCATTTCTGTCATTTTAGGTGTCTAACCGTTAATTACTGTTACCTCTTTTAAATTATTTTTTATTTTTAAATTAAATTTATTTTTAACTTAATTTTTAAAAAAAGAACCCTAAAATTTCTAAAACTCACAAAATTATCCCAAATTAAAAATCCCTAGCTGATTTCGTCGTGGCCCACTATATCTGTCGTTGGGCCACCACGACCATTTTCTCAATCACTCATCACCGGTAATCAAACAATAGATATGTTAATCGGCTTTGTAACGTAAAATAAAAAGTCTAATTCATAAAAAAAAGCCGGTCGATACACTTGTTGTGGATTGTCGGCTATGGGTGATTGGGAGAAATGGCTAACAATTTTTGGCTATTAAGCCTAGATATTTTTGTAGACGATTACTTTGGTCTAGAACATTCGCGTCATTCATAATTCCAAACCTGGTTAGATCCTACCCGATTCCCAGGTTCCTGGAACACCACCGGTTTACGCTTATTAATCAACAACAGAAGCTTTGTCTTTGCATTTTTTTTTTGTATTGTAATAAAATCTCAATTCAATTTTTTTTCTTCTATTTAATCGAAGGAATTCAATTCCAATTTCATTCTCAAACTGAGGTGCGTTCTTCAAGTTTTCTTCAATTCGTTTTCTCTTTTCTTTTGAAATCAATCAAAGTTTTGTCGAATTGTAAATGAGGTGAATTAATTCTTGAAAAAAGTCAGAATCTTTCTTTTTAAAGTCTCCTTTCCTTTCTTTCCTCCATTTTCTCGTTAACTTATCGCATATTGTATCATCAACATTTGCTTTATTAATTGAAAAGAACTTGACTTTTCTTCTGGGATTTTCTTGCCTTTCTTTTTTTTCCTTTCTTCCATTTTCCCACCTACCAAACAAAAGTAAGCAACGGCATAAAGCTGAATTGGAAAAACAACCCTTTAATTTCCTTTTCTTTGTTAAATTTATATAAATTTCATATCATAGACAAATGTTGTGAGCTTCTTCTCATTTTTTGCATCTATATTTGTTTGTAAACAGGATGGATATTGATGCAATTATGGGTGAAACAATGACCCGTTCTGTGAATATTCCGACAAAGAGTGCAATTTATGTGTGGGGATATAATCATAGCGGCCAGACTGGTAGGGGAGGAAAAGAGCAACACCTTAGGATCCCTAAACAGCTATCGCCCGAGCTTTTTGGGTGTCCGGCGGGGGCAAATTCCCGCTGGTTGGATATCGCTTGCGGCCGTGAGCATACTGCGGTCGTGGCCTCAGATGGGTCATTATTCACGTGGGGTTTGTTTGTTTTATTCATATGAATTTGATTTGTTGTTTTCCATTTTGAAAATGATGCGTGTTCGTGTTATTTATCCTACCATTTGAATTCTGTTCTTGGTGGCTTGAAATTGTGGTTGTGGAGGATATTTAGAATGTTGTGTTCGTTGTATTGGTGGGTTATGTTGATTTGATTCTAGTGGTTTTGGGACATTTTCTCCCTGAGGTTGTTTTTCATATCTTAAGTCCCTCTTTAAGTTTTTGTATTGTCATTCAAGTTGATTATTATGATGCATTTGGTATTTTTATTCTCATTTGCTTTGATTGTGTTGATCTTCCTATTGACTTCCGTTGCCGATGGCTGGAATTTTTCTGGTCCAATGACATACCTTTTTGTGTTGTTTGGTTTCCTTTGAGCCGATTCGGTTGTTTGTATTGCTTGAATTATATTGGTATTAACTAATTTGCTTCTGAACTGTCTACTTGTTAATGCGAATTTATCTTTAGTGTGAATGATCGTATATGGTATTCTGTTATTGGTATAGCTCTATGTATCTTAGAGTTGTGTGTCTGATATGGATACGTGTTCGACATAGGTATGTTCAATTTTTTTTCATACATTTAGAGAGTTCTTTAAGGGTCATAACCTGATATATGTCATACATGTTCTTATATGGACACGGCACTTCAAGGAAAATGAAGAGTTGGAGTAATATAGGTGTAGATCTATGAAGGTTTTGTGGTACTGACTATTGGAAACATAAATGAAGTAGTCTTTTCCAATGACGTACATGTTCTTGTTGTTTTAGTGTGTTCATATCAGGAAAAGAAGAAGAAATGAAGAATTATATTTTGATACATCTTGCTAGGTGCTAATGAGTTTGGACAGCTGGGAGATGGCACTGAGAAGGGGAGGAAACACCCGAAGAAAGTAAAACAATTGCAGACGGAGTTTGTGAAATCTGTATCTTGTGGGGCACATTGCACTGCTGCTATTGCAGAACCTCGTGAAAATGACGGGACCATCTCACCAAGTAGACTCTGGATTTGGGGACAAAATCAGGTAATGAAATTTATGGTTATAGAATCATTTTTGCCGTTTTTTAATTAATATTGATCTCACTTCCCAATAACATCTCCACATCTGATTACAGGGATCTAATTTACCTCGCTTATTTTGGGGTGCATTTGCTCCTAACACGGTATTGTCTTGAACTCCTGATTTCTTCAACCCAAGAGATGTTGCTGTTATTTCAGATTTATTGCTTTTTTAGCCTTTCTTTTATTTTTCATGGTCCCATATATGATATTTGATGCTTTTATTTATTTAAAGTTGTTTACCATCAAGGGGATGTTACTGTCATCTCGTTCATAAACAAATGAACTGAAGATTGCTTTGCTTCAATCAGTCACGACCTAACATGTACGAGATTTTTGCAGTATCGTTTGCTTCTAATATTATCTGGCTTCTATCAGTTAAATTGGCATGTTATCTAGCTCATGATGACCTAGCAGAGAAATAAGTAACTTTTCCAGTCGATTTTCAGGCTGGCAGGTTCCTTCAATCAATCGATTTACTAACCAAACATGGAGAAACTCTACTCTTTTGAAACATACACAAATAAGAGGGGGAATAGAGAGAAGTTAACTTCCGTTTTTAGTTTCTGATCTAGACAAATATATTTTAGCTTGTAGCTTTCTCATTTAACTTGCTGCTTATGTGGATTGTGGCCTGGTCTTAAGCAGCCCAATCTTTCACAATCCTTCACTATTGTGTCTCCCTTTGAATTTGCGAAAACTTTCCACTTTTTTACTGGTCATTCACCACATATACTTTGATCATGATTTATAACCAAGGATCAGGTTCTCTGCAACAGTTTGTTGAATGCTTTATCATATAAGATTAATTTGGTTTATGATTTATCACAGATCATCCGTCAAGTGTCTTGTGGAGCAGCTCACGTAGTTGCTTTATCAGAGGAAGGCCTACTACAAGCTTGGGGTAAGGCTTACTACACATTTTCATGATTTATTTCTTGACTAGAATTCACAAGTACATCGAAGGTTTATTGATAACAGTTAAGGAGCCTGTACACCTCATTCTTGACGGAACTGAGATTTAGGAAAGGAAACTTAAGAATTCATGCTAGTTTCGTGCTGCCTATTAATCGAGATCACTGTTCTGATAAACCAGGCTATAATGAGTACGGTCAGCTAGGCAGAGGCGTTACTTCTGAAGGATTACAGGGGGCTCGCATGATAAATGCATATGCAAAGTTCCTTGATGAGGCTCCTGAGCTTGTGAAGATTACCCAAGTGTCATGTGGAGAGTACCACACTGCAGCTGTTTCTGAAAAACGCGAGGTGTAAGTTATCCAAAGGACTTGCTAGATGGAGATAAGATCTGTGTTAAAAGTATAAGAATTGTGGTTATCTGCATCACTTGGGTTACTAGGTTCTAATGGAGGGGATTTGTTGAAAGTGTTTACATGCTTGTACAGATAGGAGATAAATTATTGATTTTAATCCTTTCCTTAATTTTGGCTTTCTAGGAGGAAAAGGAAAGAAATAGAAGAGCATTTTAGGGTGTAGAATTACAATTATCAAAGCACTGCGAGACATAATTCTTTAGTTTATATATTTCCCCGTTTAACAGGCATTGAATCTTAGCAGATTGACTGATCTCTTACTGATTTTTTTTAACATTTACCAAAAGAAAGGATAGAGAAAGAGGAAGGGGTGGAGGAGTCAATGGTGTTCTTTAAACAAGTTAGTTGCTTGGTTGGTATGGAGGCTTGGATGTAGTTTCTTATGTGAAACTCACATTAGCCAGGACGAGACGGGATGAGATGAAAATTAGTTGGACTGTGATATAAACAAGTCTCTTTTAACTTACTTTGGTTATAACATGAAATGCGGGGTTGTACTTTAGAGAACATAAAAAAAAATTCAACGACTTCACCCGTTTATTGTATGAGATCGTTTTCATGCACCTTTAATTATGGTAGTCTGTATAATTTCTCATAAGCTGATACTTGAGTCTCATGTTAGTTAGGCTTCTATTGGAGCTTGGTATCTCCACCAGTTCCTTGAGTGATAACTTTTATCAATGGTGTTTAAGGAATTAAAATTCATGCATGCACTCATGTTCTACGTCAAAATGTAGGTTATTCATCACGTGTTAAAATTATCTTTCGTGTTAGGTTATAATTTTCCCTTACCGACAAAGATTTTATCATTGATGATTATCCACTTCATCTATTGCAGCTACACTTGGGGTCTAGGAAACATGGGTCAACTTGGACACAGTTCCCTTCAATCTGCTGATAAAGAGCTATTGCCGAGGAGAGTAGTTGCTCTTGACGATATTTGCATAAAGGTTGTTGCTTGTGGTGGGGTACATACATGTGCTTTGACTTCAAAGGGAGCGCTTTATGCCTGGGGTGGTGGTCAAGTAGGACAGCTGGGCCTTGGTCCTCAAACGGGATTTTTTTCATGCAACCCTAATGATTCATTCTTTCGTAATGTACCTGCTTTGGTTGTCCCCACCGGTGTCCAGCTCGTTGCTTGTGGACATTCTCACACACTTGTTCATTTGAGAGATGGAAGAATTAATGGATGGGGTTACAATAGTTATGGTCAGGCAGCGAATCATAAATCTATTTATGCATGGTATCCGTCACCAGTTGATTGGTATGAACAGCTTAATTGTTGTGTCTGATTTGCAACATTTTATGGTGTCTGTTTTGATGACAATACTATTTCGTAGGTGTGTTGGTGAAGTGCGCAAGCTAGCAGCTGGTGGTGGTCATTCTGCTGTATTGGCTGACGCATGTTCCTTGAAAGAACTTTGCGAGTTTAGTCTCGCAGATAGTGTGACCTTATCAAATGCTGCACAGATCGAGGATGTTGCTTCTCGAACTGGAGCAGATTCTTTAGCACGTCTTTGTGAGAGACTGAGGTACTATTTTCATATTCCGGCTTCATTCATAGGATTTCATGTTCAATGCTCCTTTTTCCCTCGATGTGATACTATTGATTATGGAGGATAGTCGACTTCCATATTCGTTCTCTGCTTTATCTTATCATTCTGATGAACATGACATGTCATCCGGTTCTTTGTATCTGCAGGGAACATTATCTTCATGGCGGTGATTTCGACGATCAAGATGGCATAGGCAATCTCCAGAACTGATTGCAACATCATCAGGTCACTACGAAAACGCTGTCGTGGCCTTTATTACCAATGTTAGAATTGTAGGATAATTGTTAATCAATTCAAAATCCATTCTATTGGTTATCTTGATGACCAAGTTGATTAGGACAGTGCAGTAAAAAAGAAAAACTCAAAAACAATGAAATCAAATGTAAAACATGTTTCAATGACTTTGTAGAACATGAATGTATGGCTTGAAACTCGGAAGCTTGCAAAACAGCAGTCGCCCTAACCGTCATTTTCTTTCCTTCTGTATCTTCAACTTCTCAAACTCTTCTTCAAAACTGCAGCATGAATAAGCTCTTTGAGGAACCATTTATCATTATTATTTTGGGTAAATTACTTGGTTAGTCACCCAATTACTAGGCACATTCATTTTGGTCATCAGGGAAAAAAATTCAATTGAGTTATCGGGAGGTACATAATTTTATATGTATTTTTTATTTTTTAATATTTTGTACTATTTTTTAATTATTTGAAATATTTATAATTATATACTTTTAGAATCATGACCGCAAGGGGAGAAAAATGTAAAAGTGTTTTTTTAATCACTAGTTTTCTATTTACAAGTCGACTAATTTAGATTTGATATTACGTTCATTATGAGAGCAACCCTTTCAACTCAGTTGTCTCCATTCACAACATCATAATTTGAACTTCTGATTTTATTTAAAGAATCTAGTACCTTATTTTATTAGACCACTTGATGGTTGTTGGTAGAAAAATGTAAAAGTTAGGCGTCATATCAGTTGAATTTTTTAGAATCAAGATTAAATTGATTAGGCTTAATAAAAAAATAATTGTCTAAATTATATTTTTTAAATTTTAATGCCTATAATTTTTTATTAAAATAGATATCTAATGTTTCATTTATTATTATTTTAAAGTTAATCTGTTAAGGCCCGTTAAAAATAATCTTTAACCAATGAATGCCTGATACTTGACTTGCTTGTTTTTTACTTTTTATATTTTATTATTTAAAATTTATTTTAATTACATTTGCATCCTTCTTCTCCAACTATAATCATCTCCACCATCATCGGAACCGCCATTGGACCCCTTTTACTGCAGAAATTTACAACCCAAAAAAATCACACACTACCCATCACGACAACCAAAAAAATTATATTTTATATAAATTTATAAAATATTTTAGACTGTTGTGATATTTTTTTAAGTCAAAATTTTTGTTTACATGACACAGTCATGTCAGCAAGCACTACTATCTAGGTCAGCTACGTCTTTTCAAGTCATTTACAGTTAGTTGACTAACAGTTTTAATCTGTATAAGAGTTATTTTGATCCAAAATAAAACGTTAAAGATTAAATTAGTTTAAAAAAATAAACGCTAAAGTGATTATTCAATCAAATATTAGAGCTATTTTTTAATTTTATGCCATTTTTGAAACACCAAGAGCTATCTAAATGACCAATCTTTTCTTGCGTTGTTGCAAGAACAATCCTTTAATATTTATTTAAAAGTCACTAAAAATGATAAATAATGGCTACGAAAAGAGAAAAGTTTAGGGGTGAGTCTAGGGTTTTGTGGAGAATGAAAATATAAATTAATATCTTAAATTAAAGATTAAAAAATATAGTACAGACTAAAATAGAAAATAATTACAACCTAAATTTTGACTTGTTTTAAAAAAATGGTTAATTGCGTGATGAGTCTATGAAAATTTTAATATTTGTTTAAAAGCTATTAAAAATAATGATGTATAATGATATATAATATTAGCTGTATATAACAGTATGTAGCTCATTCTAAAAATTCCCTAATATTTTTATTATTTATACATTTCCATTTTCTAAAAAAATCATTTTCAAAAATGGTAACCAAAATGAAAAAAAAAATCTCTATTTTCAATAGTTCTTTTAATAAATATATAATTTATCTTTTTATTCTTTAATGTTTCACCCTACTCTACTCGCTGCATTATTAATCGATTGAGCTTTACTTGTATTGATAGGAAAAGGGTCTTCTATTTTTCTGGCTGAAAAAATGCAAGCATTAACTGGACCTGGACCGCACAATTTGGAAAAATCTCTGAAGATAAAAGATGACAAAGGTGCAACCATAACTTCATCTTACATTCATCCTTTTTTAATATTCTAAAAGCAATTCTGAATCAACTAAAACATATTTTTATTCATGTTTGTAACTTCAGAACATAAAGTTGATAGAATTACATAATATATATCTAGTGAGGAAATAACAAACAAAAATTATTAAACCTAAAACTGTAGGGAAACAATGGCGCAGCTGTGTGTTGAAAAGCATTTGAAATAGAATACCAATAATTAATGTGATTTTTGGGAAAAAAGATTTTCTAAGCTGCTTTGCCATTCAACAGAGAAGGTGGGTTGAGCTCATCCCAGGCTTTAATCCAAGTGACCATGGCATCACCCAGCTTGTCAAAGTAGGGATCAACTTTGCTAAGCTTCTCTTTCACCTGCTTAGCCAGTTCAATATAGCATTTTTGAACTGTGGTGCAGTCTTTTGGAAGTACTACTTGTTGGAAGAAGGGGATGATCTCTTCCTGCCAGAAAATGCCCTTGTATTCCTTCCTTAGGTTCACAAACGGGTTGCTGGCTTTGCTGTGATAGATGTAAGGTAGACCCGTTTTCACCCCCAATCCCAAATGGTCACATATCACCTACACATGAAACAAGCATCAAGCTCGATACACATAAAACATATTGTCACGTCTGGGAAGATGCGGGATATTAATCCTATATTGGAAAGAAAAATAAAAGTCTTAGGATATAGCGGTAGTACTACATATATACTATCAGACATTTTTTAAGAGTAGGGTAATGCCCCGTGACAATATGCACAAGTAACAGTACAAATGAATCAACTCGAATGGTACTAATGTATACCTTGATGCACCAGCCAGCCCACATGTCGTCATAGCGACCGATTGGCTGACCATCACCCATGAGTCCAAAGTACATGGCAGGGCCGATCAAGTCGCGGTCGAAAGCCAGATTCATACCGCACATGGGGAACAAGGTGCCCCTTGGGATGGTGAGGACTGCGTCGACAAACCTAGTGTTCCTCTCGAGAGGCTTCACGAGTTAGGTCGGCGCATCGTAGTCCGGGATGTTTAGCCACAGCCCGTGAGAAACAGCAGTTGGGACACCCTCACGAAGACTGAACGGGTATCCACGGACGAAATCGGCCCCCTCTCGAAAGGGATCGTACAAGGTGTTGAAGAAGAAGGGAGTTGATGGACATAGCAGCTTTTTGATGTGCTGCTCAAGTGCATTCACTGCTTTACCCGATGGGTCCTTGGCAACCTAATCAAAGAATTTGAGTGAAATAACAAAAACCCAGATTCCAAAACATCTCAAAGAAGATTAAAACAAGAAAAGGAACATACAAAGCAATCATCATCAATGGTGAAAATGTACTTCTTCTTAGACACCATGTAACCAAAGCAACGACAAGCAGAGTCCTTGAAGGAAATGCAAGAAGCCTTAGGGCCCAGAATCTTGTTGAAGTCGTTCCTGTTATAAAGCGCATAGTCAAAGCCAGGAGGGACCTTGATGGTCTTAGAAGGATCACCATCTTGAACAATGATGAGATGGTAGGGCTGAAAGAATGGCCTCCACATCTCAAGGAAGTCCAAGTTTCGTATGGTGGGTATAACAATGTCAAGCTCATCTTTCAGCTGAGGCATTGCCGGTGCGGCTGTCTGGGTTTCCGTTGCTGGCTCAAGTACCATTATTACTTGAAAAGAATAAGAAACAAAAAGAAAAACAAGGGAGGACTTGGTTTTTCTTTGTGTTTGAGAGATGTGATTGAAAGGTAGAGGTTGTATAGGAGTATATATGGAGGGAGAGTGGGGTTCGGCATGTGAGAAACGAGTGAGGCGCCATGAGTGAAGGAAGATGGAAGATGGAAGATGGAAGATGGAAGATGGAAGAGAGACGAGAGACGTGTAAGAAATTTGCAGGGAAGGACGACTTTTTCAATGCCTGTGATTGAGCCTCAACTTTTGTCAAATCTAACATATTGAAATTTATATGTTAAAGGATATAAATAATTACTAAACTAAGTAAAAAATCCTTTGGTCAATAAGTTTTAGAAATTATAAATACTTATCAAACTTATAAAATTTGAAAATTCTACAATCGACGTCGCACAACATTAAATATCGCTAACTTAATATACACCGTTAGATATCGTTAAATTTTTTTAAGTACTAGAATTATAATTAAAATTATTTTTAAAAAATAAAAAATTAGATTTAATAAATGTTTTCTATTTCTTTATAGTATTTTTAATTAATATATTACAATCAAATATCACAAAATTTTCTTAATATCAAAACTCTTAAACTCAACCCTTTTATTTTTCTTCTGTCGTCGCCACCGCCGCTACTGTCACTTTTATTTCCCTTTCTTTCAAAGGAGTATTGAGTTTTCTACCACTGTTTGAGGCATATACAAGAATTCTCTTAAATTTTAAAACATATTTTTATAATTATAAAAAAATGATAATTTTAGAAATTCAATTTCAAAACAGCGACGGTATAAATTACAATATTAAATTATTGATAATTCTCTCAATTTCAATTTCTTTTGATCGGTAAATTACAATCTTAAATTATAGAAATATGTGTTAAAATATATAAAAGCTGACATATAATGGTTAAGCGGCGGCGACAGAAATGAAATAAAAGGGTTAGGTTTAGAGTTTTTGATATTAAGGAGATTTTAGGATATTTGATTCTAATATATTAATTAAGAATATTATAAAGAAATATAAAAGGTTTATTAAATTTAATTTTTTAATTTTCTTTTGAAATAATTTTAATTATAAGTCTAGTCCTTAAATTTTTTTAATTATTATTAAAAAAATTTAATGGTGTTCAACGGTGTAAGGCGTTAGTAGTGTTCAGCGGTGTGCGACGTCTGTTTTAGACGCATCCTATAAAATTATTACAAAATGGTCACTATATGGTATAAAATAGTGATAAATTTTGATAAGTTTAAGGACCATATTATAATAGTTCGATAAGTTTAATGACTTTTTTGTAATAGTTTAATAAAATTTAGTGAAAATTTTGTTATAGTTCAATAAATTTAATGATCATTTTTACTTAGTTTAAGGACCATTTGTGTACTATATCCAAATTTATTAGATCGCTTACACAATTTTACTAAATAAATATTTATTTATTAAGGTATGAATAAAAGATTAAGATTTCTTATTACTAAAAAAAGATTAAAATTTCTTCGTATAAATTGTACGTTATGAAATTAATTTACGTTTATATTAATATTTTAAAAGCTTATTAAAATGTAACGAAATGTAAAAGTTTATCCAAATACAAAGATAAGATTTAAAAGTTTTTTAATATTTTAACTAAAAATTGTTTTTATAAAAAAATTCTCTCTAGCAACTTTATATTTTCATCTTGTTTGATGATCGCCGGCTGTATCAATTTTGGTCTTGGTTGTCAACCGTGATAATTTTTTTTCTTTTTTGCTAATTTTTATTATATTATATTTATGTTTTTTTATTATCTAATTTTTATTAAGAATAACTCTGCCTTTGTGACATGTTCTTTTTCTGCCTTGTGGCATATTTTTTTCTATCTTTTGACACATTTTTTTTTTGTCTTTATTGAAGGTCATTTGACCATTTTCTTTTTATTTTTATTGTTCTCAGGATTGAATTTTATATTGCCTCAACTGATCAAGATGGCGTTTATTTGGTTATCTTATTGATCTTCCCTGCTTTGGCCCATCGAATTGGATTTGGATACGCAGTTTGCGTTTGTGGATGGTTTTCTCACGATGCTCGGCTCTGATTTGCGGTTTTAGTAGTCTTTCAGTAATTTGATCCTTTTTTATAATTTGTTTACCGATGTAGTCAGATTTGTTCATATCAATCTTTTGTCTGAGTTTTTTGATTGGATTTTTAACCTTTTCATTGTATGGTCATTCTATGATCTAAAGTAGCTAGTTTCTTACGTCACAGGTTATTGAAAAAATGTCCAAATTATGTGTTTAGTTTAAGTTTATGATTGTAAACTCTCATTGTAATTTGAATATTTTCTCTTTTTAATAAAACTAGCTGCTTCTATCAAAAAAATATTTCAACTAAATTTAAGCCAAGTGCCTTTTCACTTTATAAGTTATAACTAGTGTTTTTTTAGAATAAAGAGGAGGTCGAAGCGGATACATTAGGTGCTCCTTAGCTGAGCATTAGGAAACCGAAAATATCTCTTTAAAGTAAGCATGTAAGACTATCATGAGGATCAAAGAGAGCTATATGAGAACCATCAGTCCTAGGATCAGATTTTGCCATGAAATCCGCGGCCATATTCACCTCGCGTCGAATGAGAACAAAATCTACAATCCAATATCTGGATAACATTGAAGAAATAGACCCCAATAAGGCATGATAACTCGTGGAAGAAGGGGCCGAGAGAAGCTTGAAAGCACCTGCACTATCAATTTGTACAACCATGCGCAAGTAGCCTTGAGACCAAGCAAATAGTAATCCTTCCAAAACTGCCCATAATTCAGCTTGCAACACATTTATTTTGCCTATATGCTTGGAGTAAGCAGACAAGAAGTTACCATATTGATCACGGAAAGTACCTCCTATCGAACCATAACCTGAGGTGACAGAAAAAGTCCCCATCCGAATTAAGACAAATTCAGCTTGAGGGAGGTGGCTGCCATTGGATCATTTCAATCGGAGGAGACTGCATGCTAGACACAAAGGTAATCGCAGATGCATGAAGCTTAGCACAACGAGTACTAATGCCGAGCAAAGTTGTAACAAGTAGATGTTGGCCTCTGAAGTTTGTTGCATTACAGCGCCGCCAAATTTGTCATAAAAGAGAAGCAAATAGGAGAGAACAAGGCCCCACATTCTAAAAACAATAGCATGCATTAGAAATACCATGAAGGATCCAATCCTTTAAAGGGAGAGAGAAGAAGTTAGACCGGACAAGTGAAGATAAAAATTGCAGCCAAAGATTTAGGCTATCAGTGCAATCACGCAGAATATGAAGGAGAGTTTCATTGGGAGAGCCACAAATGTCACAAGATGCAGAGGGAGAATGATGACGGGCAACTCGATTTGAATTCGTGAGAAGCTTATCTTGAAAAGAAGCCAAAGAAAGCCACAAACTCTTTACCTTCAGAGTCCAAATAGAATTTCAGGAGGCTCGGTGTATTCCAACGATTTTTAATTGCTACACATTATTTAATTATTTATTTTATTAAAAATATTATTTAGTAAAAAATTAAAAATAACTATATCAATATATTATAAATAAATCAAACATAAATATTAAAAATAATTAATTTAAATACATTAATGCCGACTGGCTAACGCTTGGCAAACAATTGAATAATTAATGTAAATATGCCCGAAAATAATGCCAAGTTTAGGGGGGGTTTTTTGCGTGCAAGTATACACGGCCAACAAGTAATATATCAGTAAGCTGAGCATTGTATCCACATGGATTGTCTAGGAATTAAATTTCACAATATTTCACTTGTGAATGAAAACAAATGATTCGAATTGGATGTCGAATTTTGATTAAGAAAATGACTAAAGTAAAATGTAGTGAGAAAAATAGTTTGGCAAACGAATGTATTCAAATAGATGGTTGGTGTTGGCAAGGGATGCTTGGATTTCACGCTAGCTATGACAGTAATTAATAACTTTCAGCCTTGGTTTTATTGCCTAGCAAATTTTAAGTAGTATTGCCTCTGTCGATGGCAATACCCTAAGTTAATTACGATTAACCCTTATATGTCTATAGTGATGTTTTTCAATTAATTAACTTGACAAAGCTCTATTCTTTACTCCTAAGGGGTAAACTCACTTCCGAAGTAAGCTCATCTACTTGAACATCTTCCGTCGAAGTTTCTCACCTTACTACCTGGCAATTAATCGTTATCTCCTAAGTCTATTAAGATATTAAGGGATAATAAGCATGCAATTCCAACTGTCGTATGGCAAAGTGTAATCACTCATTTTTTTATCTGGTGTATAAATATTATGTTAATCTATATTAGTGTAATAATTAATTAATATCACTATTGCATGTTTACATATGTATATGCGTGTGTATGTTATTAATATATATGATATGTGTGTCGAATGTATGTTTGCATGTTACATATGCCTTAATTGTTTGTATGTATAATGTGTGTATACTTATATTAATTAGGTGTGTGAACAAATATGTGTACATATATGCTATGTGTGTACATGTTATGTGATATATATTTTAACTTGCATGTATGAACTTATGTACGTAAAATTATATGTATATGTTATTATATTGTTACTCCCTTTGTCCCACCAACTTTGTCCAGTATTGACTTTAAAAAAGTCAATTTTTTTAACTTTGACCACAATTATTTTAAATATTTGAATTAATTAAATTTTATGAAACATATATTTTTAAACTGCTTGATATAAGGTTTTTAAAACATATTTTTTTATATTTTTACCAATAATACATTTAAAGTAATAAATAGTCAAAGTTTAAAAAGTTTGACTTAAAAAAAGTCAATACTGGACATTTTCAGTGGGACGAATGTAGTATTATATTATTATTATTATTATTATTATTATTATTAATGGGCTGAATTAAATGAAATCCAAAAATTGTTATTTTAAAACCTAAATAAATATTAATTGTCCAGTCCAATATATATTACAGACCCAAGAATATTAATATTATCACAAGGCTCGTTTGGCCAAAAACCCTAATACGTATCATAAACCCTAACCCTAATTACATCTCTTTGCACAGCTAAAGGAGGGCCATTGGATTGGATCCAAATCCAACAGCCGAGATCAAACCATAGAGTCTCTCCAGCTGGCCGCGTGGGATCACGCGCAGACCGTTCAGCCTCCCACGCATCAGACCCCTCAGCCACCGTACGCCACATGGCATCATCTCGTGTCGTCCCACCAATCTCCAGATCAAATCTGAGCCATCCGTTCCTCATGCAATCCCAAATGTTGGATCATATCTGATCCAACGGCCAAGAACACGTCTGACCGAAAGGCTTATCCGCCGCCGCCACCGTACGCTCGTGCCTTCCCGGCTCACCAAAACAGACATACAAAATCAGCGAAGTATGAGTTAGATCATGAAAAAACAAAAAAATCATTTCATCTTGTCTAATCTTGTAAGCCGGTAAAAAAAGTGAGATTATATATCACAAAAAATAACCATTTGTACTCAAGTTTTCCACTTCCAGAAATACAAAAAAAGGCAAAAAAATTTCGGTGGTAAAATTTCTTTTCTCTCTTTCTTTCTCACATGCATGCAAAGTAAGTAAAATAATAAATAAAAAGAGGGGTTTTACCTTAGTTTTCTGGTTGTCTCACCGGCGATGAACCACAGTAGGGAGCCGTTTCAGGTTTTTTTTATATTTGTTGTCGGTTCGAAGTGGTAAAAGGGGCTCTTGTTTTTTAGATTCGAAGGAAAGGGTGTAAAGGTTTTTGTTCTTTGAGTTCAGGGTTACTGGGGACTCTGGTCGGTGAAGGTTGGAGGTGGCCACTACGGCCAAAACTCACCGAAGATCGGTTGAGCACGGTAATTTTTGGGGTGGTTTGTTTCTGGAAAGCCAGAGAAATGAGAGCCTTCTCTTTTAAGGTTAAAAAAATAAGAAAGATAGGAATGAGAGGCCGGTTAGGGTGTTATATAGACATAAATAAAAATAATTGGTAAAATAACATCCTAAATCCCACCGTGTTTTGGGTATTTTCAAAACTGTCTCGCCCCTTGGTCAATTTGCATATCTGGTCCCCCTTATTTTTAAAATTCTTTTAATTTAGTCACTAAATCAAACAAAAACTGTTTAAAGATGGTAAAATTACAAGCTTAATCCTTCTGTTTTTTGATACTTTTCAAATCGAGCTTGCCGTATGGCCTTTTTACAGCTTCAGTCTTGTAACGACCCAAATTTCTTGAGTCAACAATGGACGTTGACCCAGGTCTTAGACCAATACGTCAGTCTGAGATGTTTGGTCATAATGGGCCTCCATACGTTGTTGGGCTTGCTTGGTGGTTTGGGTTTGGCTTATGTTGGGCATAAAAAAGGGTATTATGGTAAAATCATAATTGAGGGAGACAAGGGCTGATGTCTCATTAAGGTGGGCCATCATCCTCGTAAGAGGGTGAAGTCACCCTTGTCATCTCTCTCTCTTCATCTACTTCGTCTAATTTATACCCCAACCCAAAGTAAAAGATGGAAACTTGTTGTAGAGAAGTGTGAATCTCGGATTGGCCGTCAAGGAAGAGTTTATCAGCATCAAATGATCTTTATTTCGAGCTAAACATCATTGGTTTTGGTGGGAGTTGGGTTTGAAGCTTGGAGCAAGGAAAGAGAGGTGGAAGAAGCTTGGTTGCTGCTTAAGTTCGTGAATCTTGCTAAAGGTCAGTACATTTCTGACTCTTACGTTTCATGAGCCACATAAGATGATTGCCTTGCTTGGTTTTTGGTTATGAGTGGTAAAGTTAGGGTTCTTGAGCTTTAAAACCCTTCTAATGGTAAATCACGTTTTGGGTGTTGATAATGTGTAAAATTGGTAAAAACCCACTTATTATACCCTAAATAACTTGTAAGATCGTTTTGGGACTTAACCATGGAGGTTAAGGGTGGGAATGGTGAGATCTCGAGCTTTAGATTTCAAAATCTGGGCTCGAGTATCGGTACGGGGTGGCTGCATACCGGTACTCCTTTGTAGATTGAGAGACAGGTTATGAGAGGAGTACCGATACGCCCTTCCGTGTATCGGTACCCTTCACTTGATAAGAATTCCAAAGACGCCATCGTGTACCGATACGTAAGGGGGCGTATCGGTAGGTACTGTTTCATTGCCTGAGAAGGCTTTGAGTACTGGTATAGTACGTAGCGTATCGGTACGACCTTAGGATAAACTTCTTCGAATCTAATAGGGATACTGGTACTCATTGGGGAGTACCGATACATGATGTTGTTTGCCTAGGAGAGGCTTAGCGTACCGATACATATATGTGGGAGTACCGGTACGGTGGTGGATCAGTATGGGGCAATCTTAGTACCGATAAAGAGTACCGGTACGGTACTGTTACATTGCCTGAAAAGGCTTTGAGTATCAGTATAGTACGTAGCGTATAGGTACGACCTTAGGATAAACTTTTTCGAATCTAGTAGGGGTACCGGTACTCATTGGGGAGTACTGATACACGATGTTGTTTTCCTAGGAGAGGCTTAGCGTACCGATACATGTATGTGGGAGTACCTGTATGGTGGTGGATCAGTATGAGTCAATCTTAGTATCGATAAGGAGTACCGATACGGTACGTAGCGTATCAGTACATATTGTGGTCAAATTCTTGGAGTATCGGTACACATGGGGGAGTATCAATACCCAAAGGGCAGTACTGATACTCATCTTGGAGTATCGATACTCGCTGGGCAGTCGGCCCAAGAAAGTTGAGTTAGTGTTTATGGGTTCCATAATTCGTGGTGAAGGATCCGATGGGTCTTTAAAGGTATAATACAAACTCTAAAAGTGAGAAATTAGGGTTAGTAACCTAGTTGTGGATTAATGGCTAATGGTATAGTAATTATGAGTGGATCGCTTGTTCAATCATTCATAGAGATCCGTAGTAGATCGATTAAGGCTACGTGGAAGACCGGGGTCCTTGCTATGTGCTGAAAGGATGCCCATATAGGCTGCTTTCCATGATTAATGAGATAATCTAATGAGAAAGGCATAAACGAACCCTAAAGACACATACTAAATAGTGTAACAAATGAGTCATGCCTTGGGGCATTGGTAATGGTTGGCATGATGCCTTTTATCTCTCGGTGAGATATGTTGATGCTCGGGGGAGCATGTGGTATCGTATGAGTCTTTGTTAGGAATCCGTATGTCCTAGAGTTAGTGCAAGGGTACTTAAATAAGGGGATGGGTACTCTGGGCTATGTGATTGAGTACATCCGACATGTTCATGGGATATGTGATCTGGATGCGGTCCAAAACCTATCCTTGGGCTATGTGATCAGGATATGGAAATACAACTCGAAGGGCTATGTGATCTCGAGTAACTCGATGGGCTATGTGATCTAGAGTAATCCTGTTCCACTATGTGATTGTAGGATAAGATTGCTTGTGGCTATTGTGATCCAAGTATGTCTATGACGTATCTGGGGATATAGTGATCCAAATATGATCATTACCTAGCGGCTATGTGATCACGGGTAACCCGACGACTGTGTGAGCACGGGAAAATAGTGGGGCTTCGTTGGTCATTAGGGAATGCATATTAATTACGTAGCTGTGTGGATGCTAGATGTTGGTTAATTTACCCTTGAGCTATGTGATCAGGGTAGGGTTGTCACTCGATGGGATTTGTGATATCGAGTATGGGCTAGATAACCCTTGGGCTATGTGATCAGGGTATGAATGAAACCCAGTGGTCGATGGGACCTCGCGTATGGTAAGTCTGGGGATGGCTTGGTAGACTTCTTACATAATTGTGGTGTCTTGAGACAGTTGTAAGCTCTAATTAGGATAGGCTAGAAGATGATCCTTAGATGATGAGAAGCCTTTTTGTGCATTCTTAATTATATTATCATGCATGCTTGTTTTATGATATTCATGAATTGTGGTAGAGTAGAAAGGTACCACTGAGCTTTGTTAGCTCAGCGTGAGGAATTGTGGTTTCTTCTGTGCGTAGGTTGATGTGTTGCGTTTGGAGGAGCACATCGAGGAGGATTTCCCAGCATCGAGCCAATCTTAGAGTACAATGCTTGATGTCTAGTTTGGACTGGTTGTATTCATAGGACCTTACCACAATCGAGCCTGTATTTTCATTGTGATTTTCTATTATTTGGTCAATGGTGTACTTTATGTGGAACTCGTATTTTGTAAACCCTTTAAATCTCTTTACCTACGTGGATTTTATGGAAATGGATCGTTCAAGAATTTCTAACTTGTGGTTTTAAATAAGAAAATTCGATGGGTCAGTTTTGGGTGACCCGTAAGTGACGCTTCAGATTCGGGACGGGTTCGGGGTGTTACATTTTAGTATCAGAGCCTAGGTTTAGTCTGTTCTAGGAAACCCCGAGGTGTCATAAAGGTTCTGGTAAGGTGTCTAGTGAATACAAGTCCCTAAATTTAAGTGTACTTTATAAGACTGGGAATCTTGATGTGCCACCTTGTTTGTTGTGTTTCAGAAAAGGATTAATGGAAGGTAGAACCGGTAGTGGAGAGGTGGGTCACTTTCGTGACCTTACCTCTGCCCTTTGGCGTGTAGTGCAAGCTATTATGAGTCAATATGAGACATCTCACAAGACCCCTGTAGAGAGGCTTCATCGTTTTTGACCTAAGAGTTTCGAAGGATTAGGTGAGGATGACCCGATCAAGACCGACCAGTGGTTGCGTGACACACAGAGAATCTTGAGACAAATGAAAGAAAGCCCGAAAGATGATATTGATTGCATTGTCTCCCTTCTTGAGGGCAATACACACGAGTGGTGGGAGACCGTAGAGTTGGGTCTAAAGCCTGCGCTCCCGGCATGAGACATCTTTGTGGATGAGTTTTGAAAAGATTACATCATGGAGGTACACATGGATGAGATGAGAGACCAGTTTCTGCATCTGGTTTAGGGAGATCGAACGATATTTGCTTATAAGCAAGAGTTTTTGCGTTTGAGTCGTTATGCCCCAGAGTTTGTTGCCACGAAAGAGTTGAGGTGCAAGAGATTCAGACAAGGCTTGAATGTTGACCTTCAGTTGCTTGTAACAGTAGGTCCACTTGGGATATTCTCCGAGTTAGATAATAGTGCGAAGACGCTTGAGCGGCTTCAGAGTTTAACATCTAATCAGTTCGAGGATTTTAGGGATCGTGACGCGGAGACCTGGTGATAAGTGTTCAAAAGTACTATTTTTTATTACCCTTTTTACTCATATTATTGTTAGACTGAAGCTCATATTAGTTGCATAATTAGCCATTCATGCATTAATTCATGTTTCCTTCCAACGTTGAGCTTGATTACAAAACTTGGTAGTTTTTGTGGGAAAGGATGCTGCTTTGGTGTGTTTTGTGTGTATATGCAGGATCACTTGCCAAAGCAAGGTTAGAGCTAGTTGCCAGGGCAATGCATGAAGGAGACGCCGAGCTAGTTGCCAGGGCAATACATGAAGGAGACGCCGAGCCAGTTGCCAGGGCAATTGTCGACAAGAGCAAAGGTGATATGGTAGTCGAAATTGATGACTAGACAAGCCCAAGATGACGTGGAGCAAAGCCCAAACCCAAAGGAATTTGATTTCCATGCAGAGATTAAAGAAGAATTAAATTCCAAGAAGATAGGAGAAGTTCTAGTAGGAATATAATTATAATAAAGAATTATATTCTTTAAAGATAATTTAATTCCAACTTAACTTCCTCCTCAAAGAAGGACTTTGGCCTAGCCCTATAAATAAGATGGAGATTTCGACAATCATGGAGAGAGCAAGAAGAGGGAAAATTTTGACAACTCCAAAGGGAGAGAGGAGAGAAATTTCGATAAGAGAGCAAGGGGGAGAGAGTTTGATTTCTTCTTCTTCTTCTTCTTCTTTGCTTCCATTAGATTCATGGTTTGGGGATTATTCTTTGTATATCTTTTGAACCCAACCATGAACTAACTTGATTGGTTGGGGTTATTGTGTTTTGTTGTTGTGAGAAACAATTGGATTTTGTTTAGGTAATAAGAGTTTGCACTTTTCTATTCAAGGTTTACTCATTCTTGGCTTTTATTCTTGTTTGCGAGTGAATTGGGAGAGGATCTCGTAACTCCATCTATTTATCTAATATCGGGAGAGTTAGATTCAAGAAACGAATGAGTATGGTCTTTATTCAATCTATTGATGGTAAAGATTAATCCGGCTTAGGAATAAGTTAAGGATTTCAACGGCTAAGAGGAGCGCAAGATTGGTTGTTGTTCACCCTTTATTCACGCAGGGATGTATTATCAAGGCATGCATAAGTAGTTAGAGTTTCGACTTAGGGATAAGAAGAAACCATTGAAGAACGCTCTGCCGAACCTTGAAGTTGCTGCCTAGACGCCCAAGTAGTTGCCCAGCTAGTCGCCCAGGCAACCATCGATTAGTTGCCAAGGCAACCCCGCTGTGCAAGTTGCCACGACAACTGAGTTGCCCTTGCACTCTTTTACGAAGACGATCCAATCGGCTATCACACCTCAATTCATGATAACCTGGCATATTCTCTCTTTTTCTTTCATCTATTCTTTTAGTTTATTACTTTTACTTTACTCGTTAAAATCAACTCTTATTATCAATTGTGTTTTTATTTTCACAGTACAGTAACTTAAGCAAAGTGGTCCAAACCAATCCCTGTGGAGACGATACTCGATACTCGTATCACTTAATTACTTGCGACGTGTATACTTGCACATTTGCATAGCACTTATTACACGCAACACCTGTGATATCATGAATCCTCCTTCTTATCCTTATAAGAGGTTTTATGCTTTGAGGAGCTCAAAGAGGGTTGCATCAGACCAGCCACTGAGAGTCGGCACGGGATCTAGATCAAGGGTTTGTCGAGACCCCTTGGTTTCTACATCAAAATGGAGTGTTGATGGTTCTGTTTGAGTACCGCTACCACCGACATGCGAGCGTTGTGGCCGATATCACCTTGGAGTGTGATTCTTGCTTCGGAGGGTTCGCTATAGGTGTCGAGCACTAGGGCATATGGCAAAGGACTACCCAGTCATAGATGATAACTTATTATTTCAATCTCAGAGGTTGGTTGCTTTCCGTCACGATCAGAGTCTTGCTCGAGGCAGAGTTAGGACACCATCAAGCTATCGAGGTGGAGGTCCTATGAGATCCACTGCCAGGGCTGGCACTTGAGGTGTTGCTAGACAGCCTGTTGTTCAGGTTGGGGATGATAGTGTTACAACCGAGGATATGTCCAGTAATTAAGTTTTGTGTTGGTTCAGCTTTTGCGTTAACCATTTAGCTCTTCGGTTGTATAATAGACCGATTCTTGTGATATGTAGCTTGGTAAATCTTGGGTTTCTTATTGTTTTAGATGGCAATTAGATTTGCATCCTTTGCTAGATAAGGTTTTTATCGCAAATGGCTGTTGAGAGTGTATGTGTGTCGTAAGATGTGAACGAGAAGTTATGAAGTTTTAGATTGCTTGAATCTAGTTGTTAGTGTTGGTTATGTAGGATCTTAACCTCTCTAAGGTAGACGTTGTGCTCCGTAGTGCTAGCTCAAGAAAGGTTCTATAGGTTGCAAGGTATTTTTTTAGCTTGCGTTGCAGGCATGAGGGTTAAGATTTCTTAGTCTTAGCGTTGTGGGTGTTTTGAGGGTATGGAGGTACCCTTGGTGAGTGATCGATCTTACCGGTTGATTGTGGTTTAGAACTGTGATAAAGGTAAGGTCGAGTTCGTTGTTAGTGTCCATCGCTTTGTGGCATGGTACTTAACAGGCTCTTTGTTGGAGGCACATTTTTGCCAGCGACCAATTGGGTGTCGATGCCAAGTGCTTTGCCGAGATTGTGTCTGTGTGTGAGTAGCTTGTATGGTGGCCTTGGATGTGTTAAGCTGTAGTAAAATGGTGGAAGACTGATGACGGGTTTGTGAGATCGATGACCTT
This sequence comes from Hibiscus mutabilis, assembly GCA_019671005.1. NCBI lineage: Eukaryota > Viridiplantae > Streptophyta > Magnoliopsida > Malvales > Malvaceae > Hibiscus > Hibiscus mutabilis. Next base: position 38,583,137 of record CM033723.1, read on the forward strand.
GTACGACCATAGAACGTGAGAACTTCGCGTGTTGTTGTCGGCGTAAGATACCGTAGAAAGGGGTAAATGAAGGTTGTGATGAGCATGGTGGAGGTCCTAAGGGCAAGTCGTGAGAATAGCAGCTTAGCTTGTACACCTGTTGAGCTAGGTTTCGTGGGGCAGAAGATTGCCCAATCGAGTTCAACCAAAGTTGTTATCGGTTAAGATAAGCAGTGTGGAAGTTATCAGAGTGGCACATCAGAAATATGGATCGATAGTGGTGTTGAGGGTAACCGGATGGTTACTTTGTAAAGAAATATTTTTAGACGGGCCAGTTGGCGATCCTTGAGAACAGTCTGATGGCTTTCCATGTCTGACGACTGGGACCGAGACAAGGGTGAGGAAGAAGGTGTTTAGACCTTGTAAGTAGAATGGCTAAGTTTTGGGTTGCTTGTGTAAGTTCCTAAATGACGATGGCCTTTGTTCGGAACCAAGTGGTTCAAATTGAAAGTGGTTTTCGATCGTACGAAAGCAAGTTTGGATAAAAAGAAGTTTTAAGTACCGACTTGGTGGGTCAAGTCTGGGGAGAAGAGGTGTCAGTTCAAGGTAGATTGATGATAATGATCGGTTGTTAGGGTTTTGCTTGTCCTTTAATGGTTTGACCGGGACATGGTTGTTTGGTGTGATGCATTCCCAATAATGGTTTTTGGGTGTGGTGTAAAGTTTTAGACGTAGATAAAGCCCAAGTTAGGTTTTGGTTGACGAACGCTAGTAGAAAAGATTGGTTAACCGAGATAGAATCCTTTAGAGGTAAATCATTAAAGTTGATGTTTGAGCAGCGTGGTTTGAGGTTGGTTATGTTACCATGCTTAATGGCTTGTCATAAGTGTCATTGGTTGCTGAAAAATAGTCATTGGAAACCTCAAAAGAAGTGTCGAGAGCGAGTGGCTTATGCTATGGTTCTGTTTAATGTAGATTGAGGGAGAACTCTCCCTAATCAAGGTGATCCTGTTTAAATGATTAAATGGTTAGATCTGTTCGGGTTACATCTCTCTCACATCCATCTAAATTTTGAGGATAAAATTTCTTGAAGAATGAGAGAATTGTAACGACCCAGATTTCTCGAGTCAACAATGGACGTTGACCCAGGTCTTGCACCAATACGTCGGGCTGAGATGTTGGGTCATAATGGGCCTCCATATATTGTTGGTCTTGCTTGGTGGTTTGGGCTTGGCTTATGTTGGGCCTAAGGAAGGATATTATGGTAAAATCATAATTGGGGGAGACAAGGGCTGATGCCTCATTAAGGTGGGTTGACATCCCCGTAAGAGGGTGAAGACACCCTTGTCCTCTCTCTCTATTTGTCTCATTCTTCTAATTTCTACCCTAACCCAAAGTAAAAGATGGAAACTTGTTATGGAGGAGTGTGAATCTCGGATTAGCCATCAAGGAAGAGTTTATCAGCATCAAAGGATCTTTATTTCAAGTTAAACATCATTGGTTTTGGTGGGAGTTGGGTTTGAAGCTTGGAGCAAGGAAAGAGAGGTGGAAGAAGCTTGGTTGCTGCTTAAGTTCGTGAATCTTACCAAAGGTCAGTACATTTCTGACTCTTACGTTTCATGAGCCACATAAGATGATTGCCTTGCTTGGTTTTTGGTTATGAGTGGCAAAGTTAGGGTTCTTGAGCTTTAAAACCCTTCTAATGGCAAATCATGTTTTGGGTGTTGATAATGTGTAAAATTGGTAGAGACCCACTTATTATACCCTAAATAACTTGTAGAATCATTTTGGGACTTAACCATAGAGGTTAAGGGTGGGAATGGTAAGATCCTGAGCTCTAGGTTTCAAAATCTGAGCTCGAGTACCGGTACAGGATGGCTGCGTACTGTCACTCCTTTGTAGATTGAGAGACAGGTTGTGAGGGGAGTACCGGTACGCCCTCTCGTGTATCGGTACCCCTCACTTAATAAGAATTCCAGAGACGCCATCGTGTATCAGTACGCAAGAGGGCGTATCGCTACGCACTGTTACATTGCATGGAAAGGCTTTGAGTGCCGGTACGATACATAGCATATCGGTACGACCTTAGGATGAACTCCTTCGAATCTAGTAGGGGTACAGGTATTCATTGAGGAGTACCGGTACACGATGTTATTTTCCTAGGAGAGGCTTAGCGTACCGGTACACTTATGTGGGAGTACCGGTACCGTGGTGGATCGGTATGAGGAGATCCTAGTACTAATGAGAAGTACAGATACAGTACGTAGCGTATCGGTACATATGGGGGAGTACCGATACCAGAGGACAGTATTGATACTCATCTTAGAGTATCGATTCTGGCTGAGCAATCGGCCCAAAAAAGTTGAGTTAGTGCTTATGGGTTTCATAATTCACGGCGAAGGATCCAGTGGGTCCCTAAAGGTATAATACAAACTCTAAAAGTGAGAAATTAGGGTTAGTAACCCATATGTGGATTAATGGCTAATGGCATAGTAATTATTGAGTGAATCACTTGTTCAATCATTCAGAGATCCGTGATGGATCGATTAAGGCTACGTGGAAGACCGGGGTCCTTGCTATGTGCTGAAGGATGCCTATGTAGACTGGTTGCCGTGAGTAATGAGATAATCTAATGAGAAAGGCGTAGACGAATCCTAAAGACACATACTAAATAGTGTAACAAATAAATCATGCCTTGGGGCATTGGTAATGGTTGGCAGGATGCCTTTTATCTCTCGGTGAGATATGTTGATGCTCGAGGGGCATGTGGTATCGTATGAGTCTTGTTTAGGAATCTAGATGTCCTAGAGTCAGTGCAAGGGCACTTAAATAAGGGGATGGGTACTCCGGGCTATGTGATCGAGTACATCCGACGTGTCCATGGGCTATATGATCTGGATGCGGTCCGAAACCTATCCTTATGTTATGTGATCAGGATATGGAAATACAACTCGAAGGGCTATGTGATCTCGAGTAACTCGATGGGCTATATGTTCTCGAGTAATCCTATTCGGCTATGTGCTCGCAGGTAACCCGACGGCTGTGTGAGCACGGGAAAATAGTAGGGCTTCGTTGGCCATTAGGGAATGTATGTTAATTACATAGCTGTGTGTATGATAGATGTTGGTTAATTTACCCTTGAGCTATGTGATCAGGGTAGGGTTGTCACTCGATGGGCTTTGTGATCTCGAGTATGGGCTAGATAACCCATGGGATATGTGATCAAGGTATGGATGAAACTCAGTGGTCGGTGGGACCTCGCGTATGGTAAGCCCGGAGATGGCTTGGTAACTTTTTACATAATAGTGGTGTCTTGAGACAATTGTAAGCTCTAGCTAGGATAGGCTAGAAGATGATCCTTAGATGATGAGAAGCCTTTTTGTGCATTCTTAATTATATTATCATGCATGCTTGTTTTATGATATTCATGAATTGTGGTAGAGTAGAAAGGTACCACTGAGCTTTGTTAGCTCAGTGTGCGGAATTGTGGTTTCTTCTGTGCGTAGGTTGACATGTTGCGTTTGGAGGAGCACATCAAGGAGGATTTCCCAGCATCGAGCCAATCTCAGAGTACAGTGCTTGATGTCTAGTTTGGACTGGTTGTATTCATAGGACCTTAACACAATCGAGCCTGTATTTTCATTGTGATTTTCTATTATTTGGTCAATGATGTACTTTATGTGGAACTCGTATTTTGCAAACCCTTTAAATCTCTTTTCCTACGTGGATTTTATGGAAATTGACCGGTCATGAATTTCTAACTTGTGGTTTTAAATAAGAAATTTTGATGGGTCGGTTTTTGGTGACCCATAAGTGACGCTTCAGATCCGGGACGAGTTCGGGGTGTTACAAGTCCTTTCAAGTTCAGTCCAGTTTATAATTAAGTCCTTGAATGTCTTTTTGGTTATTTTGATTCGGGCCTTCTAACTTTGTTTTTAGTTCATTTCAGTCCCCATTGTGATTTAAATATTTATGTTTTTTACATTGCTCTCTAGTGATTACATGTTTTTTTATTTTTTATTTTATGTTTTTACATGTTTTTTATATCATGTTTTTTTGTGTTTTAATTTATTTTGTTCGTGTCATATATATGTCTATTTTGTACGTTATATTTTAATTTCGTTCGTACATCATGTTTATGTGGTTCTTCATGTTTTTATGTATTTAGGTTGGCATATTATGTGCATTTACTTATGTTTTTATAATATGTGTTTTATCATGCTAATGTATCATTTAGTATATTTATTCATGTTTGCATGCGTATCCATTTTATATGTAATGTTTAGTTTAATTTGAATATTAGGTTTATATGTTAGTTTTTTTTATGTTTGTTTCGTATGATATGTTACATGACAATTTATGGTACGTTTAGTCCCATTAATATCTTATTTTCAAGCCCATTTCGTTTTTTTAAGTTGCGATCGATGTGGTAATTTTGTACACTAATGTTAATGTCATGTTTTTTATTTTCATGTGTGTAAATTATGTCATATGTTAAGTACTAGGTATTAGTTTTTATGTAGCGTGTTGTTTTGATTTGTGAAGTTAATATCATATTACATGTATGTCATGCATTTGTTGCATTTTTTTGGTGTTCAAGCATATTGTAGTTAATTTATTTAATTTTTGAAGCATGTTTTTTTTCTCACGTGTTTTTGTTTATACTCTTTTTTATTTATTTATGCTATGTTATGTTTTTTTCTCATGTGTTTATTATTTTTATTTAATATTATGATATTCATGTTTTCGATTATTCTATTCTAAATACCATGTCAATGTATAATTTGTTTGCTAAGATTGCATAATGGAATATTAATTGTCAATGCGGTGCCCTTTTATTCGAGCGTAAACATGGCCAATATAAAAACGCAATGATGGTGGTCTATCGGTTTACTCTCGAATAACGGGGCCCTTAAAATATACTCGCACTTAAAACCAAATTTTAATTTAATCGTCACTTTAATCAGGAAAGTTTAATATTAATAAAGCGGTAATTATCAAAGTACCAATTTTGGGCGGTGTGGGGGTGCTAATCCTTCCCCATCCGTAACCGACTCCCGAACCCAACATTTTTAAATCTCTAGTTTTATGGTGTCCAGCCTACCTTAGTGGCCAGTGGAGACTCCATTTTCAGATAAAACACGGCTTTTCTAAAAAACCCCACGGAATATATTTTTAAATACCTGAAATACCTCCAAACACATTGAAACCCGTTTTTAGAGAAAAAAAGATCGCTACAGGTGGCGACTCCGCTGGGGACCATTTTTGTTTTTCAAAAAAACAAATGAGAGTCAAGATTTTTAAATAATTGCCACTTCAGTGATATTGGAAGTTCCGGATTAAAGTGACTATTAAACTAACATTCGGTTGTAAGTGAGCGTTTATTTTAATGCATTTAAAATTTGGCATATAAACCCGTCCTTTTAAGTGAGGGGAAAACACTAGTGCTTTCGTGAGGATATCGTTCCTCCGTATGGGCCTAGCAAAGTACCTTCGGGGCTCGAGTACCTTATGCTTTCGTGAGGATATCGTTCCTTCGTATGGGCATAAGTGAATGGGTCCTCCTGAATTGAACCCAGTTGAAAGGAGCCTATAATGGGTAATGATCGGAGGCCTTGCTACCCTTAGTAGGGGACAACAAGGATAGTTCGGGTACCTCTTAGCACCAACACTGCATGCAGAGAATATAGAAAACGCACCCTTTTAGAGCCACGTGGATAAACTAGGTGTTTTAGACAGGATGTAAGTAGGGTTTTTTTGTTTGTTTACCTTATTTAATTTGCCCTTTTTGTTTATGTATTTATTTATTTTATCCGGTACTGACCTGTTTTCTTTTTTTGTTTTGCCTTTTTTGCATATATTATTGCATTTGCATTACATAAAGGTATTGGATCAAGTGGTTTGCCCGATCAGAAAATCTTTCATCATGGAAAAAAGATATTTTAAGAAGGACGAACTCAACTCGGCCGTCAGGCATTGGTCAGAAGTCAATCAGAGGACCCAAGGTAATAGCTTGTTGAGTGAGCGCATAATGTTAGGGTATACTTATGTGAGCCTCCATCAGAATGGCCTATGAGATCTTACAAGGATTTAGGAAGGATGGTATCAAAGACTACAAGACTTATTCTGTGATAGTAATGGCGACATAGCACAGTTGATGTATGTCCGGGTCAACCAGCCTTTACTCCGAGCCATCTTCCAGTTCTGGAATCCCGCATTTTGCTGCTTCATCTTCAAAGGGCAAGATATGATGCCTACGGTAGAGGAGTACACGGCCCTACTTAATAAGAAGAATGTCCAGAAAGATTGGATCTATGCAAAGCAGCCGACGAACCATAATTACTCTTCGAAGCTCAAAACCTTTGCCGGGATGAGTGACGATTGGGTTAATGGCCTGATCCAGGTCTGAAGAGACAGCCTAGCCTTTGCATAGGAGTGTATCAGAGACATCATACCAGCTCACCCAAATGAGGTATAGAAGATGGACCTATTCGCCTTAGGAATATATGGTTTGGTCATCTTTCCGAGGGTTCTTGGAAACATCGATGTAGCCATCCTAGATCTATTTGAGCACATGAAAGGGAAATGCGAATCCTTTACCAGCCATTTTGATTGAAACTTTCATTTCTCTGAATGCAAGTCGAAAGCATGAAGAGGGATGTTTCAGAGAGTGTGCGCAGCTACTACAAGTTTGGATTTAGAGCCATATGTGGAAGACACCAACGAGGGTTTTACCAGGAATATCATTCTGAGACTTTTCACCTTTTAGGGAGTATTTAGCGAATGAATGACAAGAAGACTGGAAGACGAAGAAATGATCCCATATCTTTAGGAACATTCAAGATGGAGACATAGTGTGGAGAACTCCGTGGCTCGGCAGGGTTAGTTACTTCTTATACAGCTGCGGCGATTATGACTGGCTAATGATGTTAGGGCTATATAGTGGGATTGCTTTTGCTCCGCTTTTGGTGTCCTGACAATTCGAATCATGACAGTTCGTTCCCGTCATCATCGGTCTAAGTCAAAGTGAGTTTCCTTTCAAGGGCGAGTTCAGGACGAAGGTTCAGACCATCATGAGAGCTTGGGATCACTGTTACCGAATCAGGGTAGAAGGAGATACCGAGCCCATGATCACCCTGGATTACGATCTTTAGAGGCGTCTGAGTGTTAAGGACAAGATTCCAGAACCTGACCAAGGACCAACCATGTCACTAGAGGAACATATGAGGATAGTACCGTCCGAGGCCGACATTTTGCGAAGAGAACTCGAGGAAGTTAAGAAGAAGATAGAGGCTTTACAGACACAACATATAGATGAGCTCTACAAGGCAAGTTTAGAGGTCGACGAGCGAGATGGGACCATCAGGCAACTGAAGAAGCTCAATGCAGATCTAAGTGAGAATAATGCCTTTTATGAGAAAGACACTCTCCAGCTTCAAGAAAAGGTGCAGAATACGGGCCGAAGCCAATTCCTAGCCATGGAGAAGGAAATGATGAAAGGTATGCGTTCAGTTGAAGAAGAACGGGAGAAAGGCAAGCGAGCAATTGAGAAAGAAGTACAAAGTTGCAAGTTAGCCATCGAGAGTGAAAGATGGCCTTTTAGGGACGCCATTAAGCTAGATAAAGAAAGAGCTAGGCAAGAGATCGACAAAAGCAAGGAAGCAATCATCTACGAAAAGGAGAACACTGTCGTTTGGAAGAGGAAATTCATGGGGAGCAGGAATAGACTACTAGAGATGCAAAACTTGTACAATGACACTGCCCAAAGCCTGAATCAGAGTCAAGATCAGAACGCCGAGTTAGAGGGGAGACTGACAGAGTTGGAGCAGTCCTTTCAGGCTTATCGTCAAAGGAATGGCTTCATCGAACTACAAGAAAGGGAGCATGAAATTTGTATGTTAAGAGCCCGCGTTGAGTCACTCGAGGCAACCGTTCAAGATTACAAGGGGAGAATCAGGGTTTTCGAAGAAGCTGCAGCGGGTGGAGACAATTATTGGCCGCGAAGACTTCGTGATGCTTCCCAGATGATTCAAGATAGAGACCAGTATTACGCGGCCCTGATGGTGGACTTACAGCGAGTTGCGGGACATGTCAACGATTTAGCTGCAGAAGCTGAAACTCCCTGACCTTTTATAACCTCGAACATGAAAGAAGCACCTAGGTTCATCAAGCTGCTCAGGGCTATCGAGAACTAGGAGATAGAGCTAGGGCTTATGTGTTGAACTCTACTTTAATATTTTGTAATCTGGACCCTTTAATTCCTATGAAAGTAGTTCAAAATGGTGATTACCAGCGGAATCTGTACCTTTATTTGCATAATTCTTGCATTGCATTATGACATTTGCGTCCATATTTTTGCATCATTATACATACATTCATCTATTTTTGCAAAAATATTAATAGTGTAAATATTGTGGCAGTGAAGCTAAAAGATAAGCCACAACTATTCCGCATTCATACTTTACTCGGTTCTAAAGCAAATTAATGGAGGACAGAATAGTCAGTTTGGAAAAGGGGTAGAAAGATTTGGAAGCACGTTTTGATGAAGCCAAACAGAGCCTGAGTGAGCAGATCGCTCAATCACAAGCTGTGACAGTATCTGATATAACTGCATTGCTGGCAAAAAGACTTGGAAAATAAAAGGTTAAAGATGAAGTCACCCAAGAGCCGGAAGGTATCATATCTCACAGCAAGGTTCAACCAACGACGCCAAGTCCGGCAAAAAGAGTATATATTGACCCTGTCGGGATAACTGCTAGTCTTTAGGAAAGGGCATCTAAAAGCCAACCCATTGATGCAGGGGCATTCTACGAAGAATAGGTGCCAGATCTAAACTTGATCGAGAAAATCAAAACGGAAGTGGAAAAGAAATGGGAGGAAAGATTTTGTCTCATGGAGGAAAAGTTTAGAGCACTGCAAGCCCCAGACGAACCAGGAAATGAGGCTAGTGATCTAAGCCTGGTATCTGACCTTGTCCTACCACCAAAATTCAAAACTCCAGAGTTCGACAAATATGATGGAACTTCATGTTCTTTAGCGCGTGTGACTATGTACTGCCAAAAGATGGCAGCCTTCATCAAGGACGAAAAGCTTAGATTACACCCAATTAAGCCGGGTAAACATCAAGACCTGGAAGGACCTTTCAAAAGCATTCATTGAGCAGTACAAGCATGTGATAGACATGACCCATAGCAGGATCATGTTAGAAAACATGGGACAGAAGTCCAACGAGAGTCTCCGACAGTACGCCCAGAGGTGGCGAGAGGTGGCCGCTCAGATTACGCCCCTGTTCGTGAATACTCTAAAAGGAACACTATTTGATCGCCTCATTAATAATACAACTCAAAGCTTTGCTGACTTGATCAGGACTGGCGAGTCTCTTCAATTGGCGATTAAGAGTGGCAGGATTGACAATTGGGATAACTCATGAAAGTACAACAAGAAAAGAGAGAATAAGGTAAATACTACAAGCACTTACAACGCCCCAAAGAACTTTACAGTCTCTCAGCCGTAAGCATCAGCAGGGAAGGCTCAAAACCAGAGAGAAGAGAGAGCTCCAAGAAAGGAAAAAGTGAAAGTAGCATTTACTCCGTTGCTTGTTTCATACTCTGAGCTTTATTCTTAGTTGCACAAAGCTGATTTGGTCCGCTCGTACTATGTTACTCTAGTCAAACCTCTGTTCCCATCATGGTATGATCCTAACGCACATTACGATTATCATGGCGGTGCTCCTGGTCACCCCACAGAAACTCGTATAGAGTCTGATCAATTATGGGGTGTTAAAGTTCGAGAAACCGAACGTGGCCGCTAACCCGTTATAATCACGAGAACCGTAGAGTAAATGCTATCGAGGATAGAGGACACGACATCCATCAATGTGAGGAATTTAGGAGATTGGTTCAACAGTTAATGGACAACAAGAAGATAGAGTTCTTTGAGGAGGCTGTAGGAATACAATGGTTAGATGTATGTGTGTCAGATAGCCCCAACCTCAAGTATGAGAGAGACAGGCCTTTTGTTATCTCCTTCAGATCAGATGAAGCAAGTTCATCTCAAGGAGCAGCTGTAAAGGTGGCCCCTAAAATCATCATTTCAGCACCAGCCCTATTTTCGTTCAAGGATATGCGGCAAACTCCTTGGAATTATGCCGCTAACGTGACTATACCAGAGAAGCAGAACCCGGATGAGGAGAAAGAACGAATGGTAGAAGAGGAGTCAACACAGAAAGATGAACAGACAGAGAAAGATAAAATTGTCAATGAAGTAGGCCACTTCATGAGGAGCGACAGGCCTTACTCTTCGGAAGTCTTGAAATCGACTGAAGTTGCCAAGGACAAGGGAGAAGGTACATCAACCGGTCCTACAAAGATATTCGGCGAGAAGCCCCCTCCAAAGATTAATGAACCGATAACTGAAGCCCAGGCACAAGAATTTCTGAAGTTTCTGAGGCACAGTGAGTATAGTGTAGTGGAGCAGCTGTGAAAGCAACCAGCAAGGATTACGGTGTTAGAGCTGCTTTTGAGTTCTAAAAAGTATCGTAAGGCATTGTTAAAGGTTCTAAATCAAACATTTGTACCCGGTGACATCTCTGTATCTAAACTAGACAGAATAGTGGGGCATATCACAGCATACAACCACATCACATTTAGCGATGACGAGATCCCGGAGGGAGGTATAAGGTCCACCAAAGCTCTTAACATGACTACTCACTGCAAAAGGTATGTGTTACCAGGAGTACTGTTTGATAATGGGCCAGCATTAAACGTACTACCGATGGTGACTCTACAAAAGCTACCGGTAGATGACTCCCACATGAAACCTTGACATAACACCGTGAGAGCTTTTGACGGTACTCAAAGGGGGGTTCTGGGAAAGATTGAAGTACCTTTGTTGATCGGGCAAACAAAATACACGATTGATTTCGTGGTTATGGACATAAAGCTGACCTATAGTTGTTTATTGGGGAGACCATAGATTCACTCTGCTAGAGCCATCCCCTCATCACTTCATCAGAAATTGAAATTTGTGATCGAAGGCAAGCTGGTCACTGTGGAGGCTGAGCAAGAAATTATTGCCCTGATAACGTCGGATGCTCCCTACATCCAGAACAATGAAGATGCTGAAGAATGTTCTTTCTGAGCATTGGAGCTTGTAAATGCTACGTTTGTTGTGGAAGGTAACAAGATCCCTTACCCTAGGTTATCTAATTGCACCAAGATGACCGTTTCTGAAACTTTGGGCCGAGGAGCCAAAGCAGGAAGAGGGCTGGGAAATAGATTACAAAGAAGCCTACGACCCAAGAGCGTCATCACCAGGAAAGATCATTTTGGGCTTGGCTACAAACCAAGTGTTCAGTAGAGAAGAGAGGAGTATAGAAGGAACGAAGAACAAAGGAGGGTCAGACTCAAGAGAGAAGACATCCCATAGAGACCAATGTCTTTCCCTCATGTAAAGGATATTTTTTTCTTTGAAGGAATTGACTGTAAAGGACATAAGGTAGAAGAAGCAATTCAAGAAAATGATACACTTAACCAGAATAAGATGTTCAGTGAATCGCTTGAAGAGATATCCATCAACATGATAGCTGAAGATGACAATGGCAGAAACGTGTTGACTAGCATCCGCCCTTGCCGTCCCGAGGAAACACTTGATAACTGGAGCTACGTTGATATACTTGTAGTCTTTAGGGCCAGATCAGAATAATAGTTCGAATTAATCCTTTTGTTTTTGCCCATAAGCAATGGGGATCTTTTGTATAGGGCACCTATGTTAACTTTTTGTTTGCAATGAAAGAATATCCTCCTCATTTTCTCAAATGGAAAACATTTCATTTACTTCATTCATTCATTTCTTGTTCATATTCATTCACTTCATTTAAAATCATTATCTTCCCAATATATTCGTTCTAATTTCATGCAGGGTTCTCATAATTAACTATATGAATGATTCCGAATCCAATCCCGAGGAAGATTTCAAATGCCCAGAGATCTCGGCAGAAATTGAAGAGGGGGACTAAGAAGCAGAATGTGAGGTCCCTGAAGAGTTGGTAAGAATGATGGCCAACGAAGAAAGACAAAACATGCCCCATCAAGAAGAAACATAAATTGTGAACTTGGGAACTGATGAAGAAAGAAAAGAAGTGAAAATCGGGACTACATTTTCCTCAGAAACCAGGCGTGAACTGATAGCCCTACTTCATAAGTTCAAGGATGTCTTTGCTTGGACTTGTCAAGATATGCCAGGGTTGAATACAGACATAGTGGTGCACAAGCTGGCAACGATGCCAGAATGCAAACCAGTCCAGCAAAAGCTTAGAAGAATGATGACTGACATGTTGTTAAAAATCTGAGAAGAGGTAAAAAACCAGTTTGATGCTGGTTTCCTAGAGGTTGCCAAATACCCTGAATGGGTTGCAAATATCGTGCTGGTGCCAAACAAGGATGGGAAGGTTCGCATGTGTGTAGATTACATGGATCTCAATCGGGCAAGCCCTAAAGACAATTTCCCTTTGCCACATATTGACACGCTGATTGAAAAATACCGCGGGACACTCATAGTTCTCATTCATGAATGGTTTCTTAGGATACAATCAGATAAAGATGGACCCAGAAGACATGGAGAATACCATATTTGTAACTATGTAGGACACGTTTTGTTACAAGGTGATGCTTTTCGGACTCAAGAACGCAGAGGCAACTTATCAAAGAGCGATGGTGACCCTTTTCCATGATTTGGTGCACAAAGAGATATAAGTATGCGTGGATGATATGATCGCTAAGTCCTGAACTGAGGAAGAGTACCTCTGAAATTTGAGAAAGCTATTCCAAAGACTACGAAAGTACCAGTTGAAGCTTAACCCAACTAAATGCACCTTCGCAGTCACATCGGGAAAACTCTTGGGGTTTGTAGTGAGTAGGAAAGGGATCGAGATCGACCCAGAAAAAGTGAAAGCTATCTAGAACCTTCCACCGCCTAAAACTCATAAAGAAGTGTGGGGTTTCCTGGGAAGGTTAAACTATATCTCCCATTTTATCTCTCAATTAACAGATAATTTTGACCCTATCTTCAGAATATTTATAAATAATAACTCGGGGGTCTGGGATGAAGAATGTCAAAAGGCTCTAGAGAAGATTAAGAAGTACCTGACGAATGCTCCAATTTTAGTCGCAATGGTACCAAGCAGACATTTGATCCTTTACTTGACGGTTTTTGAAAACTCGATGGGTTACGTGTTGGGGCAACATGATGAGTCTGGGAAGAAGGAGAGATCCATCTACTACCTAAGCAAGAAGTTCACTAATTGCGAAGCACGGCACCCACCAATTCAAAAGCTATGTCGTACTTTGTTTTAGACCACCAAAAGGCTTAGACAATACATGTTATACCATACCACATGGTTGATATCCAAATTGGACCCCTTGAAGTTTCTGATAGAAGCACTGGCATTAACGGGGAGGATGCCCGCTGGCAGATGTTGTTATCCGAGTTCGACATTGTATATGTGAGCCTAAAAGCTTTGAAAGGAAGTGCTATAGAAGATTTCCTAGCTAGTCACGCTTCAGATGATTATGAATCATTGAATTTCAATTTCCCAGATAAGGACTTGATGTGCATTACAACTGGGGAAGACGTTTTAGATGACAACTTGTGGAAACTTTTCTTTGATGGAGCCTTCAATGCCCTAGGCCACAGAATAGGGGTCGTACTAATTTCTCTAAAAGATGTCTACTATCCCTTCACCAGTAGACTAGAATTATTTTGCACAAACAACATAGTTGAGTACGAAGCATGTGTCATGGGACTGAATGCAGCTATTGAAAGAAATATCAAAGAAGTTCGAGTATTCAGAGATTCATCCTTAGTGATCTATCAGTTGCGAGGAGAATGGGAAACTAGGGATCCAATGTTGGTCAAATACTACGAGTTGATCCAAGAGCTCATTAAAGAATTTGAAAAGATCAGCTTCACCTACCTTCTTAGAGAAGACAACCAGATGGCGGATGCTTTGGCAACCCTGGCCTCTATGTTCAAAGTAAATACGAGAGCATAAATGAAGCCAATTGAGATGCAGACTTTTGAGAAGCCAGCACATTGCTATAATGTGCAAGAATAAGTATATGGCAACCCTTGGTACTATGATATCTTGCAATATATCAAGTTTCAAAAGTATCCTGAAGGGCCAAACGAAAATGACCAAAAAATGCTCAGAAGGATGGCAGCATGATATGTTTTAGACAGAGAGGTTTTGTACAAAAGAAGCCATGACCAAACATTGTTGAGATGTGTAGATGCCCGAGAGGCGAAGGAAATTTTGGCAGAAGTGCACGATGGTTTGTGTGGAACACACGCTAATGGTCTGTTAATAGGCCAAAAAATCATGAGGTATGGCTATTTTTGGTTGACTATAGAGGGAGACTGCATCGATTACGCCAGGAAATGTTACAAGTGCCAAATATATACCGACAAGATCCATGCTCATCTGTTGCCTTTACACACCATGAACGCGCTTTGGCCGTTCACAGTATGGGGCATGGATGTCATCGAATAGATTTACTCGAAGGCTTCCAACGGGCACCGTTTTATTTTGGTTGCCATTGATTACTCCACTAAATGGGTGGAGGCAACATCTTATGCCAATATCACAAGGACAACGGTGTGCAAGTTTTTGAAGAAGGAGATCATTTGCCGATACGGATTGCCGAAAAGGATTATCACTAACAACGCTTCCTACCTGAATAAAAAAATTGATGACTGAGGTGTGCAACCAGTTTAAAATAACACACCATAATTCCACGACCTACCATCCTAAGATGAACAGCGTAGTAGAAGCGGCAACAAGAACATAAAGAAAATCATCGCGAAGATGACAAACACCTACAAAGATTGGCATGAGAAGCTGCCATTTGCTCTGTTCGCCTATCAGACATCTGTTCGCACATCAACAGGGGCAATGCCCTATTCTTTAGTGTACGGTACAAAGGCGGTACTGCCCATTGAGGTTGAGATTCCATCACTCTTGGTTCTGAATGAAGTAAAACTGGATGAATCAGAATGGGTACAAACCAGGCTCAACCAGTTAAATCTCATCGAAGAGAAGAGGTTGAAGGGCATTTGCCGTGGTCAAATGTACCAAAACGAATTATGCAGGCATATGATAAAAAGGTATGCCCGAGAGAATTCTAAGAGGGAGATCTGGTGCTTAAGAAGATCTTCCCAATTCAAAAAGATTCTTAAAGGAAGTGGATGCTTAACTTGGAAGGGCTATATGTCGTCAAGAATGCCTTTCTAGGAGGAGCATTGATTTTAACCGAAATGGATGGAGAAGAACTGAAAATCTTGAGAATTCTGATTCAGTTAAGAAGTATTATGTTTGAAAAAAAGAAAAAAAAAAGAAGAAAAAAAAGGAAGAAAAAATGAATGAAAATGAAAAATGAAATAATGAAAGAAATGAGGCGAAAACCTAAAAAGGTGTTTCATAAAAAAAGGGAGAGCTCGAGGCAAAAACCCGAAGAAGGGCGTCTTGAAGCAAAGGAAAGATTTGAGTTGAAAACCCGTTAAGGGCAACTAAGATAAATCTTGAGATCGGGCATCCGACAAGTAGAACTATCCCCATGGGTACCAGAAGAGGGAGCTCCAGGCAAAGATTCTACTTCGATTGAAGGGATCACGCATCATTCATACAATGGATATTTGGGGGGTTTGCATGTCATGTTTTGCTTTCCCTTTTCCTCATGTTTGCCATGACTTTTCCAAAATTGTTCCAAGTCCTTAATGTTAATAAGATCCCATTTTTGTGCCTTTTTTTCCTTGTCTTCTCATTGTTTTCATAAGCATCACGCAGACAGGTTAACATAGACTTATGATAAACAAAAGATTTCTGAGCATTACTATAATCTGAAAAGTTTAATATTAATAAAGCAGTAATTATCAAAGTACCAATTTTGGGGGTGTGGGGGTGCTAATCTTTCCCCATCCGTAATCGACCCCCGAACCCAACATTTTTAAATCTCTGGTTTTATGGTGTCCGGCCTACCTTAGTGGCCGGTGGTGACTCTATTTTCAGATAAAACATGGTTTTTCTAAAAACCCCACGGAATATATTTTTAAATACCCGAAAGACCTCCAAACACCTTAAAACCCGCTTTTTAAAGAAAAAAAAGGTCACTCACTACACAAAGAATATATGAAAATAAGTACTAGCAAGGTAGACAGAAAATTGCCAAAGCATTCAATTATTAAAACTGCAAAATAGCTAAGCATTCATCGCAAAAATATCCCTAACCATCTTAAGAAAATTAGTTCATGATTGGAAGAACCATCAACATATCATCGTTTTCAAATAACACCATAATAAAATCAGAATTAAAATAAAGAGAAATGGACAACGAATGAGATCTGTCGAAGCAGCCCTTCAATGGATCCAGAGCTCTCGGTCTCAGCTCGGTCGAACCACGGTTTGCCCTTTTCTTTCTTCACCACTGTGCTGCCTTCTTTGGCTCAATGATCGACTTTTTTTATATGGACACTCGTGGAAAACCTAGATTGAGTTTGAATTAAAAGTTTGTTACACACTTAAGATAAGCGCGTTATCTTCTTATCATCTCGTTTGAAATTAGGGCTGACTGGATTCTTTGACCAACGGCTAACTGACATGACATTGGCCATCCTTCTTTTGCTAACCAAGCTTGGCAATCCTTGTCCTACTTTTGCCAACAATGTTCGGTATCTCTCTTCTGTTCCTTCGCTCCACTCTGCAAACTGCCCATGTCCTGTTCAACCAAACCTGGCCTGCATACCACAACAAAGAAATACACCTTTACTCTGGCAAAGAAAACATTCCCTAACTCTTATATGTAAATGCATGATTCTATTAGCTAAATGCACACATATGTACTCAACGTCAAGCAAAAGCATGGTAATATATATGAGAAATAGTACTTTTGAGGAGTTAACAATTAACAATATAATGTAATAGAAAACAATTATATAAAAATAAGTCAAATACATATTTAAAAAAAGGTTATATTTTGATACACAAGCTGTATAAAAAAAGTACACAACCACAACACTTCATATTTAAGCTATAAAATCTAAAATCTAAATACCTAGCCTTAACACCCTAAAACCTAAATCTTAAACCCTAATCCCTAAATTCTAATCATAAACCTTAAATTCTACTCCCTACAACCTAAACTCCTAAACCCTAAACCTTAAATCACAACCTAAGTCTTTAAACCCTAAAATTGAAAGGCTTGTGTATCAAAGTATTTTCCTTAAACATAATGTACCAATGACAGAAAAATATCTACGAATAAATACAACCTTGTAAATCACCTTTAGACTATTTAAAATAATAATAAAAATAATAATTTTGCCCTCTAGCATGGGTGGCACCGCCTTTTGCACTAAGTAGTGCGGTAGCCATCCCCATGTCTCTCATCCTCCTCAGTTACTCTACCTCTTGTTTATTTATGTAGATTTGGTTGTTTAATCTTAATGTCTTATCTCCACTTTTGTTTTGTCTGTTTTTGTGGAGACTTTCGTTTTCTTGTTGAGAGTTTTATCTCTCGATATCAACTGCGCCACTCTCGAAGGTTAGTTTTGGTGGAAATAGGTTTTCTTTTCAATTTTTTTTTCAGGTTTGAAGATCTGTCCTGTCATCCATCAACTTTCCAAATGTTCTTTATTGCTTCGACTGTCTTATTATCGCGAAAGAAAAGCGCCTGGACTCGTACAATCCTAATGGTCTTCCTTATGTCATTTTTGTCAGTACAGCTCCTTGAATCACCCGTCGGTATATCCGACCACCAAAGACCTCTCATACGACGAATCCAAAGTTGTGTCATATACACGGCGTCGCTCCTCCACTCTATGTGGTTCACTGCTGCATGTTGTAATAACCATTTTTGTCATACGAAAAAAATCCAAATTCAAAAATAAATAATCCAAATTAATTAAATCCAAAAATAGTTCAAAAATTAGATGTCCATATTACAAAGTTCATTATCCAAACCATTACTCAAAATACAAACTCAAATTAAACGACCCAATTGTACCCCATTTACAAACCAACCCAAATATCCCTAAACCCAATTATCCATCACAACCAAATACCCTACTCGGTTTACCATACCCTAAAGCCTAAACCAATTACCCATCTACCCGGTTCCCTTGACTCGGATATCCTAACCCAGATATCCTAACAGAAACCTTAATTTCCTAACCCCAAACCCTAGCCGCCATTAACCCGACCCTCCATCTTTCTTCAGAGACGTCCAAAAGCTTCCCCGGCCACCTTAGTCATTCTACCACATCGGCCGCCACATCGAATCTGATTCAACGCCGTACACTCGAAGCCTTGCCATGTCACTACGCGTGCTCCATCTCTCCTTGCATTCGGCCAAAAATGCCAGGCCTGACGTACCTGCAAACAACAAAAAATTTAGAAAAATTAGGCATGCAACAACCAACCGAGTCATTTTTTTCTTCTCTCTAATTCGGCTATAAAAGCCAAATCTACGCATGCATGTAACCCCAGACGGGGTATTATCAAAAAATCAATACAAGGCAAAAAAATTAAAACAATCCACCTTTTTTTAAATAAAAAAGAAGGGAAAATTAGGGTTTAGGACATACCTTTAGGGTAGGCCGGTCACCCATCGCCGGCACCCTTCCTTCCACCATCTCCGTCTTGCCGTTTTAACTTCCCTGTTTGGAGATTCAAGCTTGAAATCGGTTTCAAAAAAGGGATCTAGGTTTTTTTTTTAAAAGAAGAAGTTTTTAGGGTCGCGGGCCATCGGCTAGCGGTGGCCCAGACGACGACGTTGTGACTAAGGCTCGCCGATTTCTGGAAAAAACAAACAAAAGGGCTAGGGTTCATTTTCAGAGAGTTTTTGAAAGTTTTCGTTTTTCAGTTTTGATTTTGAAACAAAATGAAGTTTAGGGTGAATTTTTGCCCTAGTTTCTGGCTTTATATTGTTCGCCATACGACGTCGTTTCGGCAGCCCTGGATCCGCGCGGTGACCCGACCCGGAGGGATATGGGATAATCACCCAATAGATCCTCTTGATTTCTCCCCCTTTTTGAATCGATCGTGGGTTAATTAACTTTTCGGTCCCTTTTATTTTATTTTAAAATTGATTTTAGTCCGTTTAAAATTTTGTTTTGTTTTAATTTTCCCTCTAAATTTTGTTTGTTTTCATTTTGACCCTTTTCCAGATTACCTTATTTTACACGTATATTGTATATATAGTATGTATATATACTATAGTATTATGTTGTTTATATCATAAATGTATTATAGTATGTATATTATATATAGTATAATATTATATTATGTTTACATTATATTTTATTATGTATTACAATATTATTTATATTATAGTGTGTATACTATATGTTCTTATATATTATATTACTATTTATATTATAATATATTTTATTATTTATTTAATTTATTTGTCTCTTATGTTCGAATCGGCCTTACGGTGACCCGCAACGGGAGATGATCCGTATTATTCATGGCACATCAAATTTAACTAACATTCAACTTCTAACATCTAACAATTATTTTCTGCAATTTAATTTCTTGCATTTAATTTTCGTAATTTAATTTCTCGTATTTTATTTTCCCGCAATTTACTTTCTTGAAATTTATTTTTCGCATTTCTTTTTATGTTCGATCTGATCCCTTTTTCATATTCCTTAATTTTTGCTTTTATTTACTTTGTTCGTATTTATTCCCCGCAGTTATTTATTTTATTCGTTCTTTAAATTTTCGCATTTATTGTTATCCATTTATTTATTTGCAATTTTGTGACATATTTTATTTTGTCATTCATTTCACCCCTAATCTATTTAATTTCACGTCATTAATTAATAAATCTTAATCATAAAAAGGAGGTATTAATTAATTCTGATATTTGTGTCGTAACAGTCCGAGCTTAATGGATGTTGACCAAATATTCGAATTAATTTTTACCATCTAAAGGTAAATATCAAAGTGGATAAAATTTTGACAATTCATAACATCATTTTTAACTGTTTGCATCATGCATAAATGTGATGTACTTAATTCGAACCGTAAATTAACACGGAAGTCAATCTTATTCGATGTCAGTTTAATCTACAGTCTGATGTACAGTCATCCTTATTAATTAAATGAATAATTAATTCGAACCTACTAATTGATAAAGCACGTTCAATTAACGTTTATACTCGACTAAGAATAGTTAATTAAATCCAATTTTGATTTTCAATAATTTCCATCGATTAAAAGCAACATTTGTTTTGATACTGATTTCCGGGCGTGACGGGGGTGCTAATCCTTCCTCACATGTAACCAACTCCTGAACCCATTTTTTAAGAATCTCTAGTTTTTATGGTGTCCGGCCTACCTTAGTGGCGGTGGCGACTCCAACCTTTCATTTTCAAACTAAAAACGCATTTTTAAAACCAAATCCCCCAAAAATTCTATTTTCCCAAAATTTCAATTTTCACCCAAAAACTATTCAAAAATAACAACAAAAAATTTTCAAAAACAAAAATTGCATAGAAAAATATTTCTTTTTTAGCGATTTAGAAAAGGGTTGCTACAACTGGCGATTCCGCTAGGAACATTTTTGAGAGTTAAGCCAAAAAAACTTATGTAATACCCCAATAGTTGTTTAGTTACCAAATAGTAGAGAATTGAAAGTTGGGTTTTCTAGTTCATTGACTAAAACATAAAATTTTAAAGTTAAGTGGCTAAAGTAAAAAGTTGAGAAAAGTTCAAGGACCAACATGGTAATTTTCCCAATAATTATTTTTATTCTATAAATAAATAGATCACCTAAGGGTGTGGATCGAATATAAAAATTATGGTTTGATCTGATGTTTCCATTATTGGGAAATTACAGTTGAAGTTTAAAATGGAATTCGGGTAATTGTGTGAGCTCGAAATGTTGTAAAATTTTAAAGGGAGACTTAAGAAGACCCGAGGAATATGAAATTATGGTTTTGAATTGTTTTTAATCAATTTAGATTCGATTCTATTTTAGTATTTTGTGTAGGTGCTGGAATGGCATTTTTGTAGATATATTATTTCATTAATGGCAATTTAGTCATTTCACCTATACTTTTTAATATAAATTGATTATGGAAGATGACGAGGATGAGGTGTTAGCTTGAAATTGGTTATAAGTCAAGGGAAAAATAGTCATTTGACTATTTTAGAGATTTTTTTATTAATTAGCCAAATTTAAAGACATTTGTCATCAAAATAAAGAAATAAAATTTGGGAAAATTTGTTCATCTTTCTCTCCAAGTTGCCGTGAGCTTCAACCCTAGGTAAGAGAAAATTTTGATTCAATTTTTAGCTTGATTGGATTGGTTTTTGGTTTGAGACATGAAATAAGAAATTAATCTCTATGAAATTCTCTTTCTGTTGGTACTATTTTTATGTGGTTTTCATGTCTCTAAGTTGAAATTGGAAGATAGGGTGGATGAAGGACATATTTAAATCTTGTGTTTTATGATTCAATCAAGTTGTAAATGGTGGTGTAGTGTTATTTTTATGCTTATAGTAATGAAAACATTAAGATTTAAAACATGGAGAATTTTTGGTGAAGTTGGAAAATTAGGGGAAGTTATGTCAAAATTTATTTTGATGAGGGACATGACTTAAAATTATGTTTTTCATATTTGGTTGTAGTTGGAATGTTGAAAACTTGAGTGATGGACCATTTTGTCAATTATGGAAACTTAAGGGTTGAAGTGTAGGAATTTATTTTAATGTTGGTTATGAAGAATTATGCATTCTACATGCTTTAAAGTGTTGTTTGAAGCAAAAATCCCATGTTGAAATGTTAAGGACCAATTCGGCAATTACCTAAACTATTGGGGAAATTTTGTGAAATGTTAATTTAAAGTATTTAGGTTGATTGTTATCACCTAAGCTTTATTTTAATGGTTGCATTGTTGAACATGGGATTGAATTGTGAAAATTCAGAAGTGGGGTGATTAAGTATAAGTGAAAGGAATGAGAATTTCTAGGAAGTTATGAACTGGAGGGGCAGATTGAATTGAATAAAGTAATCATATGTTATTAGTACATTAAATGAAATTTTTATGAATTTTTCTCCTATTAATGTACTTAGTGGATTGATAATCTAACATATACATTTAATTGTATGTGTTACGGACGGATGATTATAAGCAGATGAACAAGTTCGAGATCGAAACAAGTCGAGCGATAAAGAGAAAGTTCCTGAGTAAATGTTACCTCTCCAAAAGTACTATTTTTAATGCCAATCTTACAATGTTTTTGCTTGTTTTTAGGTACATTTAGTTGTATTAGGTTGTTAAAATCATGCATTTGCATAAGGAGTTTAGAATCCTTCTATGCCAGTGAGAATGGTTGTTTTGTTGGCAATTTTGTAGGTTTGGCATAGTATTTGGCCCAGAAATGAAACACATGAAAGGATGTCAGAGAGAATGCCGAGTTGCTATTGGCAGCGAAGGATCAGAAGAGAAATGCCAAGCACCATTGGCAATAGGATGCTAGAAGAGTTATGCCAAGAACCCTTGGCAATGCCAGCCCGAAAAAATAGGACCAGATCAGGATGCGAAAAAATAGCATTTGATCAAACTCCGAAAAAATAGAAAGGAAAAAAATAGGATGCCAAGTCTGTCTGGCACAGATGGATCAAACGATGCCAAGCGTGGATGCCAAAGGATCGACGTCATATGACGTCAGCTCTAGTTAAAACCTGATCAGCTTATCACTTCAAATCTGGATAAGATGATCACATCCCTTATCCCTTGGCACATTCAAATTTCAAACTTGTAGGCTTATCCTAGGGCTTCTTCGCATGCCTATTTAAAGAATGATCAAGCAAGCATTTGGGGGACGAACTTGGAGATGATTTCATTGACGATCAAAAGAGGAAGGCTGCGTGGTTCGACCAGCTAGACCGAGGGCTTGGAGCCATTGAAGGGCTGCATCGAGAGACCCCATTCTTGCTCATTCTATTTTTTAGTTATTTTTATTTTTTTAATGATGATGTATTTTGAAAACGTTTATGGATTTTCGGTTAAATCCCTCACTATGAACTAATTCAATAGTTCGGTGGGGGATGTTTGCGTTGAAACGTTGTTTTCATGTTTAGTTTTTAATAATAAATCTGCCTTTGCAATGTTTTATCTATTCGACATACTTTAATGTTTTCTAAATACTATGCCAAGCGAGAGCTGGCACTGTTGGCCTATTGCGCCTCAACATCTTAATAGACTTGGGGTGGCAATGATTAAGTTGTTGAATACTGAGGAGAGAAGCTTCGAGAGAAGTCGTTCAAGTAGATGAACTTACTTCGGGAGTGAAATCTACCCCTTAGGAGTATAGATTGGATCTTAATCAAATTGGTTTATTTAAAAGCAAGTACTATAGAGATATAGGGGTTTTTACATGATCAATTTAGGGCAATGACCATCGAGAGAGGCTTTGCTAATTTTGAATCTGCTCGGCAAACAATGCCAAGACAGGTTGTTATTAAAGGCTGGCACGGCATGAATACCGTGAAAACCAGGCATTCCCTGCCAACGCTCATCATTCATTAAAACACATTCCTTGCCAAGACTTTACTTTACTTTTATTTATTTTCTATTCAATTATTTCTAAAACCAACTTCAAAACAAAATAACTTTTTCTCAAGGCAAGTAACAATCAAAGCAATTGAATTCCAAGTCAATCTATGTGGGATCGATACTCAGCTTAACTACTGTATTACTTGCAGACCGTATATACTTGCACGCAAAAGACTCATCTTGGCACTGTTTTATACTTTTCCAATACATATCTTATGCCCCTTTTGCCATCACTTCACCTAGAGAGTCTACAAGTTTTTGGCGCCATTACCGGGGATTGCGGCGGAATTTATTGCTTTATTTTTTACTTATTTTTTTCATTTTACTAACTTTGTTTTTTGTTTTGATCATTAATTTTTTCTTTCTCTTTTTTTCAGGAAAGCTATAAAAAAGAGTATGGGCAACCACATATGGTATGATAATGACTATATTTTTCCCACTCCAAGAGCGGTCCATGAGCAAAGACGATATGAAACGCATGAAGAGGATGCCTATACAACACTATCGACACAGATTTCTAACTTGAAAAACATGATTACATCAATGCAAATGCCTAAGAAGTTCAGCAAAAGGCAAGCAACACCCGTTGTTTGTTCATATTGTAGAGGATACCACTTGTTTGACAATTGCCCTTCAACCCTAATTCCTATTGTTACACGGGGCACTATAATGTGAACAACCCTTCCTCCTACAACTTCAACCAAGGGTGGAACCAACAGCAAAATATTTTTTGGAATGATCAAGATGATGATTATTTTTATGCACCTAACAACTTTGCTGCACCACCAGACTTCAAACAAATGCCATCCCAAGGCAACATTCTTCATGAGAAATCAGCGACAGATCTTTATGGATCAAACAGATCGTTTGGCATGACAGAATTGTCTTCAGAAATGCCAATGCACAATAATCCACCTCAAGAGAACACAAATTACATTGGAGACGCATTTGAAGAGGCCACAGATGCTATGAGAGGCTTGGAAGAACAAGTCAGGAGGCCTGCAAATGCCGTGAATGGCATGCCTCAAGAGAATGAGATAGAGCTTTCATCAAGGCAGTAAGAGGTGGCAAACGCTTCGGTTAGTGGTAACGTTCAGAATGCCATGCCAACGCTACATCAACAAGCTGTCAATTTTCTTTCTTCATCTGTGCCTCAAGGAATTCTGAATCAACATTACGAGTATTAGGTTTTTCCTAACACATTTGAATTAATAGATTATACTTATGAAGAGTATTCCACAACAGGTACATTGGACTCATTAGTGGTAATAGAGTGTGGGGAAATTTTTATGGCAAGGATCCTGAACACAACAACATCGAGGAAAAGCTATATAATGCTGCCAAGTTTGATGCCAAGGCAGAAGGGCAATATCCTGAAGTTCTAAACCAAGAGGACGAAAGTAAGCAGCCGATTATTTGCCAGGAAGAGGAATTAGTGCCAGCAGGTGAACCCAAGGACGTAGAGAAAGAAGAGGCAGAGGCTGATGATGCCATACGACTATCTTATGCCATACCACTATCTGATTCCAGACCTCCAGAAACTCTGCCATGTGATACGGATGATGCTCGGTAAAAAGGCAAAGTTGTCACTCCTTTAAGTGGCAACTAAGTCAAGATTTTAACGTGTGAAAAAGAGCCAATTATTTGCCATACGGATAAATCAATGCCAGTAGAAGAAACCAAAGAAGCTAAGAAAGGGGAAGCAAGCACTAGCAATGCCATATCTCAATCTGATGCCAACACCACTTCGGCAAAACCAGTGGAACCAGTAATTGCCAACCCTATATTGGTGAGACAAATAAATGTTACTTTTAATGTTGACAAAGCTCTTACATGTGCAGATAAACCTGAAGAATGCCATGCAGTTGAGCCAATGGAATCCATTTTGGATGAGAACCTGACATTGACTTACCAAGGAATGAAAGCTGATGCCATAAAACAACAGTGCGATGGCAAAGAAATTGAGCCACAGAGGCGAGGTGTGCTCAAATGGCTTGTTTTTGGAAGGAAAAGTGGATGCCAATTGACTGAGAATAAAGAGCTGAAGCAAGAGAATTTGGCCGTGACAATAATGCCAGAGATGGTGCTGCTAGAAATTAAAGATTTACCTAAGAATGCTACGGCAAGTCTAGAACCGGTTGAGGATACATACACCTTGGCATCAAATGAAACAGAAGGACCACAGCCTAAGCACTACTGGGGTGCTGAATTCAATCAAAGATTTGATAGGCCTACATGGAAGAGGTATTTTGGTTTTCTAGGGTGGTTATTCAAAAACCCCATGGCAAAACATTCTCCCTTGTTGAGAAATCTAGAGTTCGACATACTCAAAGGTAAGAAATTCTTTGGCTTTCTATGTTGGTTATTCAAACAAAAGATTGCCACAGACTGAAGCACTACCGGGAAGGAAATCGAAATAATGCCAAAGAGACCATTCTCATTGCGAAAATTCAGCAACTCTTTGCCAACTCAGTTTGATCATTGTGAATAATTTAGGAGAATTATTTTTTTAGTACTTATGATATCTCAGTTTTAAATTTTTAGTTTTTCGTTTATTTTCTTTTTCTATTTTGAAAGGTTCCTTTGAGTGAATGCAGGATTTTGTTGCCAAGGCAATGACTGGCATGGGGTGATTGAACAAAATACGGAGAATGAACTAGTTGTAGAGGATGAACACACCAAGTTTGCGGAAGCCTTGGACGATGCCAAGAGGAAGATGATGTTGAAGGAACTTTGTGAACTTGTCACTAAGTGGACTGTGTCATCAAAATGCCATCGGACGGTAAAGCGGCTGGCATTGAAAGACTGGCATTGTTACATTCAATCATTATGGGCCGCAAGATCAATATCGGTCGTATCATTATTAATGAAACTTATAAATGCACCGGTAAGGATAATGAGAGTTTATGTTTCCTTTTATTGATTTTTAACATTTACATGTAGCATAGCGTGCCAAAGTTTGATATAAATAAAGCTTAATAGCTTAAGGGAACGACGATCACTCTTGCCCTGTAGAGGTAACTCATTACCAATGAGAAAGGCAAGGGAAAGGTTACCGACTCTGTGCCAAAGGCCAGGATGCCAAAAGTAGTGCCCGAGACTTCGATGCCATCTGGTTCATTGACAATGTTTTTCTAGATATATCAACGCCAGAAGGTCATCCTTCAGAAATTAAAGAAAGCCAAGGAGCGAAAGTCGATGCTTTGGCAGTATGTTCATGTTAAGGACCATGCCATGAAGAAAGCACATAAGAACATGTTTGTCCACACACTGCCAGCATTTTGTGAGTTCCCTGCAGACCTCCTTACCAAGGATGACATGCTAGCCAGACCACACTCTGTTCACGTGCTGACCCAGTTTGATGCCACCATTGTTCAAGAATTCTATGTCCATCTTATAACTAAAGATTCGCCCTTCTTAATGATTAGAGGTACGTGTGTGTGTTTTGATGAAGGATATATTAACACTATGTTTGATTTGGTTGGTACATGGGATAAATATTTTGAGTATGCCAATTCGATGAATGCTACCAAGAGAAAGAAGTTGTTGGCAGATTCATGTGAACCTGGCACATCATGGACAGTGTCATTGAAGGGCCACCGAACGGTGAAATAATTGCCATTGAAACATAAACCGAGAGGATATAATTAGTTTTTAAAGGCCAATATGATGCCTACAACCCACAATGAGACCATCTCGGAAGAAAGGCTGATTTTATTACACTCCATCATGATGGGGCACAAAATTAACGTTGGCAGGCTCATCATCGATGAAACTTATAAATGTACAGCAAGAGGTAATGGTAGTTTGTTCTTTCCTTTGTTAATTTCTAACATTTGCATGCTCCATGGTGTGCCAAATCTTGATACAGATAAAGGTCAAAGGATCAAGGAAACAACAATCACAATTGCTATTTGGAGAAACCTCACCGTTGCCGAGCCAAAAAACAAAGGCAAGAGGAAGACAGTGCCAGACACCATGTCAGCCAGTTCACTGGCAGCGCTGTCTCAAATTTACCATCGCCAGAAGATCATTCTTTGAAAGTTAGAGACAGTCGAGGAACTCAATGATAAGATGAGGCACTGCACAAAGAAAAGGGATGCTATCATCATGGGAGTTCTTGAAAAAATGTCCCCTGATTTTGTGCCTTGTTGAGCCCTCTGCCAGCGATGATGCCATGCCAGTCAGTCCAGTTCATACGCCATCCGATGCTATAGTCCCATTGTCTCTAGTTCAAGTTGATTATGCCAGTTCTGATTCTTCATCTGAAGCCAGTCTACTAAAGCCAAGTCACTAGTGAAACCTGCTATACATACGCCATCTAATGCCACCGATGCATCTGCCGCGTCAGAACCTGCCAAGAAAGTGGAAGAAGTTGGAATCTCCACTGCCGCTTCAAAACCGAGCATGAAAGGAAAAAATGAATGGTCCCGGATCATGGGACATTTGTGAAAAGAAAGACCCATGTCACACATGAAGAAGTCTCCGAAGGGGATTCCTATTCTATCTAAACTCATTTACATTTCATTGCATTTACATGATCATGCATTTTTTATTTTTTTTATTTTTCGTGTATATATGTGTTGTTTCATGCATTGAGGACAGTGCACATCTTGGGTTTGGGGGTGTACGTTTCCTCACATTTATGCCACGCCATGCATTTCATGTTTACATTTCTGTTGCCATACCACTTGCCATGCCATCTAGGTCATTTAGAATATATTTATACCGAACCACTAATTTTGCCTCTGTTTAATTTTGAAGAATGTTAACACTTGTTAGGAAAGTTTAATTTGATCTAGGTGTTTGTCCAAGTTGCAATGCCATGCTAGCAGAGTAGTATGCCAGGTTAGCTTAGCAATTGATCTCTAGTTTAGGGAATTTAACTTACACTTAACACGTAGTATGTATCTAGTTCCTTAGCAAACTTAGACTTTTTGAAACTATGCTCAGATTAAAAAAAGAGAGAGAGAAAGAAAAAAAGAAAAACCGATGCCAGGGTAAAGAAACTAATAAGGCAGCAATGTTCTTCCAAGGCAAAAAAATTGAACTCTCATCTACCTTAGGGATAATAAGCTACTTGGGGCTTCGTGGTTTGCTCCCTCTTAGTTTTCAAGTCCAAAAATTTAGGGTGTGAGTTAAAGAGAAAGCCTAGTGATGTCTAGATTAAGGTGGGGATTCGTGGTATGCTCTCTCTTATCTCTCACGCCAAATAGTATCACAAAGTAAGCATAAATTAATGCCAACAGAAACCCTTGGCAAAAGAAAAAAAGATATAAAAAGAATCTGAGTTTAGGTAGTAAAATTTGCTAAGGGAGTAAAAGGATACTCGATGCATATTGCCTACACATCATGCATTCTTCATGAACTTAGACTAGAGTTATCTTGTTGCACTTGAATTACTACCTGTTTGGCATTATTTCACTGAGATACTGAGGACAGAAATAGAGACAAATTCTGCTTGCCAACACTTGTTGGAATTCTAACCAAATTTTTTTCGAGGTAACATTTTCAAGTTTTTTTTGTTTTTATTTGTTTGCATTACTTGAGGACAAGTAATGAGTTAGGTTTGGGGGGTGTTACCTCTCTAAAAGTACTATTTTTAATGCCAATCTTACAATGCTTTTGCTTGTTTTTAGGTACATTTAGTTGCATTAGGTTATTAAAATCATGCATTTGCATAAGGAGTTTAGAATTCTGTCTATACCAGTGAGAATGGTTGTTTTGTTGGCAATTTTGTAGGTTTGGCATAGTATTTGGCCCAGAAATGAAACACAAGAAAGAATGCCAGAGAGAATGCTGAGTTGCTTTTGGCAGTGAAGGATCAGAAGAGAAATGCCAAGCACCATTGGCAATAGGATGCCAGAAGAGTTATGCCAAGAACCCTTGGCAATGCCAGCCCAAAAAAATAGAACCAGACCACGATGTGAAAAAATAGCATTTGATCAAACTCTGAAAAAATAGGAAGGCGAAAAAATAAGATGCCAAGTCTGTCTGGCATAGATGGATCAAACGATGCTAAGCGCGGCTGCCAAAGGATCGACGACATATGACATCAACCCTAGTGAAAACCTGATCAGCTTATCACCTTATCACTACAAATATGGATAAGATGATCAAAGCAAGTAACATTCAAAGCAATTGAATTCCAAGTCAATCTATATGGGATCGATACTCAGCTTAACTGCTGTATTACTTGCATACCGTGTATACTTGCACGCAAAAGACTCATCTTGGCATTGTTTTATACTTTTTCAATCATATTTTATGCCCCTTTTGCTAGCACTTCACCTAGAGAGTCTACAGTAAACACATTTTGGTACAAGTAATTAGTGAGGCATATAAGGTGAGTGCATTCATATGTTTCGAAATATATTTTAGTAGATTTTTAATAATTCTATTTACTTGATTTTATTGAAATAATAACATGGTTTTTGTATAAGTTATATGATGTTTTACCGGCAAAGGAAAAAGGTTAGTATATGATAGGGTATGAATTGCCCTATTATGTTTTATTTTGGCAAGTTATTATTGAATAATGGTGATATATAAATCATTTACAAAATGATAATTTACAAGTTAATGATATGGATTTATTTCCCAAGTTTATGATAGAGAGTTACAGAATAGTGGTATGCCATTAGAGGTCTAGCAGTCTGGGCTGTAGTGTAGCTACACACCGATCTTCGAATCTATATGTTTTCCGACACTTTATGTGTCTATATGTTTTCAGCACTTTATGTGTCTACAAGTTATCGGCACTTTGGTGACTAGTACTCAAGGAGTACCGACCTTGCATGCTTCAATTTCTCTTTATACAATTCTTGGGCTAATTATAAAGTTGAAGTATACGAAAGTCACCATTTCTTATGTATGATGACTTTAAATTATAAGAAATATTTGATATGAACTTGCTTAACCATGTTTTCATTTATTTCATTATTTAATTTTATGACTACCTATAATGCCTCACTAAGATATACTTAGGGTGTGTGATTTGCTTGTACTCACGTAGGTTGATACAATACGATGGTAAGCAGCAATAGCTTGGATTATATTGCGGACGAGCACATACTACATGTTATCATAGTATCATTTTGACATCCTATATAATATTTTGATTAGTGGCATGTATAAAGTTAAACTCTTGTATTTTGTGTAAAACAAGCTCTAATATCTTTGTAGTTGGTGATGTTTATAGTTGAAATATTATTTAGCAATGTTATTAGGTAATTTGTAATGATTTAGAAACAGTTTTGTAGACTTATAATCGGAATAGGTAAAAACATTCTTGAAATTTTGCACTAGGCAGTAAGTTTGAAAATTCGCCATAAATTCCATTTATTGAATTTAATGATGAATTTTATATGTACGAACTAGAAATCGAGTCTAGTTTATTTTAAAACAAACGGTGACTGATTTTGAGGTCTGTACTAAAAGTTATGAATTTTTATTCGATGAAAGGACAGAAAACAAGACAGCAGAAATTTTGGAAATCTTATACTGTGACGAGACTTTGAGAATTTTTATAAATTTTTGTAGATTTTATTATTTTTTTGGAATATACCGTTAGAATCATATTTGAATCTAGTTTTTATTGGTGTAAAGAGAGTTGAATTTCGATTTCTAGACTGTCTTGTAGAAACAAAAATGTTGAAAGTGGTACGGAATACTATTTTACAAGATTTACTAATTTGAAATGTTTTTCAATAATGTTTTATAACATTACCGACTCGTGTTCGAAACGAATACGGGAAAGTGTGTTACATTTATTGGTATCAGAGCTATAGGTTTAGTCGGTTCTGGAATGGAAATAAGATTTATAAATGTTGAAAGTGTATACATGCCACTAGGATGTCATAATTACTATTGATGACGTTAGTATGATTGATATTCTTGCTTACTAATCTGAAATGTTATTGTGAGTACAGATGTCTGGGAGTATAGGATCACGTCAGGCGACCCATATAAAGGGTCAAAATGATCCCGAGGTTGGTGAGGGAGCTAGTTTTGTTCAGCTGATAGTACAGTCTGACCAAAATGTTCCGGTTCAGCCTGGAATACCGGAACAAGGTCAAGAAATTTTTTTACAAGCTTTAGAGATGATTATTAATCGGCCTCCACAAATCTCTATTGCTAAAGATTTAAAGAAGCTGGGAGCACCGGATTTCACTGATGGAGATCTTGTTACTGCGAATCTTTGGCTGAATGATTTAAAGATCATGCTCGCAGGATTACATTGTGATTATCGGAAGAAGATGGAAGGAGCTGTGTCTTTGCTGAAAGGGCAGTCACGTATTTGGTGGACAAATGTCTCTACTTGTCCTCATGAAGAGATTACTTGGGAGTTCTTTCTTCGCGAGTTCCGTAACAAGTATATTGGTGACATGTTTATCAGCGAAATGAGAAATAAATTTCTGAATCTTAAGCAAGGTGATCGGACAGTATATGAATACGAGTGTGAATTCAACAAATTGAGCTGTTTCGTCTCTAAGTTTATTCCTACTGAGAAGGATCATACCACTTCCTTCATTGAAGGATTGGATCCTGATTATAAAGAGGTGCTAATTGCTATGGATATCACTAGATTTCAAGATGTTGTTAACCGAGCAAAAGGGATGGAAAAAGTTTGACTAGAAAAACTAGTAGCTCGAGATGTGCAATCTCAGAAAAGAATTCATGGAGGACCTTTTGGTTTGTCATCATCTAAGCGAGGCAAGGGCTCATACCAGAGAAACCGAGCAGAATCTACTACATCCTTCAAACAAAGATTTGGATCGGGGAAGTCCAAAGGTTCACAGGCCTCTACTGCAAGGACAAGAGGTTCAAAGAAATATCAAATCTGAGCTCATTGTGACCATTGTGGCAGATTCCATTATGGACAATGCCGACTTGTTATGGGAGCTTGTTTTGGTAGTGGTGCTACTGATCATTTCCTTCGAGATTGTTCGAGGAGTGGCAATAGACCAGATAAGTCAGAAAGACTAGTAGTTCAGAACCAGAAAGGAAGATATCAAGGAAATCAAAAGTCTTCTGGAGTTAATCGTCCGTGAGTATCTGAAGCTGCTTCCAACAAGGAATTAAATACTCCGGCAACATTCTACCACATCCACACTGATGATGATAAGGATGCACCATATATTGTTATAGGTACTTTCCAACTTTATGGTAAACCTGTATTTTCATTGATAGATCCGGGATCTACTCATTCATATATTAGCTCTAAGTTAGTCCGAGATAGAGGGATTATCTTAGAACCTATAATTAGTGGAGTTATTGCAACAAACCCTATTGGCCAAAGTGCAAGGGTGAATAGAATTGGTAAGCAGTGTCCAATAGTGATATAGGGGGATTGAATTCCCAGCTAATTTGATGGAATTGCCTTTTCATGAGTTCGAAATAATCTTGGGTATGGATTGGTTGCATGCCTACCATGCTATAGTGGATTGTCGTTTGAAACGACTAGTGTTGGAAAGTAAGAAATGTGTAGAAATAATAGTGAATGGTGAAGGATCCAATGGGTTGAGAAATGTGATCTCGGCAATGAAAGCAAAGAAATTGTTGTACTAGGGATGTCAGGCTTACCTAGATCATGTTGTAGATACTCAATCACCAAAGATAGATATAAATAGTATTCCAACAATCCAGGATTTCCCAGATGTATTTCCAGAGGAATTGCTAGGGTTACCTCCAGATCGAGAAGTAAAGTTCAGAATTAATGTTTTACCTGGTATTGAACCGGTGTCGATGGCACCTTATCGGATGTCTCCTACAGAATTGAGAGAGCTAAAAGCTCAATTGTAGGAGTTACTAGACCGAGGTTTTATACGACCTAGTGTATCACCTCTTGATGGTTGTTTAATATTTGCTTTTTAATTTTCTCATATGTAAATATGTGTGTTTACTTTTATCATGATGTGTAGTTGTTTATGGTTTTTATTTGTGTATATGTACGTATGTACATATATTTTTAGTATGCATCTATGTACATTACGTTATATATATATATATATATATATATATATGTATTAAGTTATGTATTACCTATATATGTTAAGTAATATATGAGAGTTTATACTATGTTTCTTTTAGTATATGTTTATATAATACTGTATTTATATTTATTGTTTTTTACCATTTTTTATACGTATGTGTTATATACTTTAATGTGTGTTATTTTAGATTCCTTGTTATATTGGTTTTATTATTATTATTATCATATTTGTACAAAATAATATGTTTTCTATATATTATAATTATATTTTTATGTATATATCCGTATAGTGTTCTAATATGTATTTATTACATATATGTTTTTTTGGTATGTGAAACATGTTTTATATTATTATGTATATAATTTTTTTTCTACAACCCATATTTTACGTATAACTTTTTATATTTTCTAGGTTTTTATATTAGATATATATATATATATATATAAGATTTCATGTATATATTGTTGTTTGTACATATTGTTATGTTATTACGTTAATTAATATTTGTGAATAAGTTAGATTAATATTTATGTATGTATGTTTTGAATATGTTGCATTGTGGTTTTTATTTAGATTTTATTACGTGTATATATGTGGTTAATTATTTCTTGAAGTATGTTTTTTCTCCTTTTTCACATGTTTTTATGCTTTGTTATTGTGATATATCGTGTTTATGTTTTTATTTGTGTTTAATGTCGTGATAGTGTTATATTTATATCATGCATTTGTTGCATTTGTATTTTTTCTTATGTGTTTAAGCATGTTAGAATTAATTAGTTTAGTTTTGGAAGCATGTCTTTTGCATGTTTATATTTATATTTTATCTTATTATTGTAACATGTTATGTTATTTTCATTTATGCATTTCATTTAATATTATTTATTTATTTACATTAAATTAGTATGTTATAATGTTAGTATTTATCTTGATTATCGCATCGTATTTATTTATGTTTGTCGTGTTTTTTAAGTTTACATTTCGGATATAAATTGTCAATGCGGTGCCCTTTTATCCGAGCGTAAACGGGGCCAATATTAGGCGTAGTGATAGTGCTTGGGCGTTTACTCTCGAATAACGGGGCCTTTAAAATCTACTCGCACTTATAACCAAATTTTAAATTAATCGTCACTTTAATCCGGAAAGTCTAATATTAATAAAGCGGTAATTATTAAAGTACCAATTTTTGGGCAGTGTGGGGGTGCTAATCCTTCCCCATTCGTAACTGACTCCCAAACACATCAATTTTAAATCTCTGGTTTTTTTACGGTGTCCGACCTACCTAAGTGGCCGGTGGCGACTCCATTTAAAAAAAACAAAAACACGGGTTTCCTAAAATCCCACGGAAGACATTATTTTCAAAATAAAAGTAAAACGAAAATGAAACCACATCTTTTTTAGCGTAAAAGGACATCGCTACAGATGGCGACTCCGCTGGGGAAATTTTTTGGTTTTCAAAAACAAATAAGAGTCGAGCTTTTTTCAAATAATTACCGCTTTATTAATATCGGAAAATTCGGATTAAAGTGACTATTAAACTAACATTCGGTTATAATTGCACGTTTGTTTTGACGCATTTAAAGTATGGCATATAAACCCGTTTTTTTAAGTGAGGGGAAAACGCTAATGCTTTCGTGGAGATATCGTTCTCCCGTATGGGCCTAGCAAGTACCTTCGGGGCTCGAGTACCTTATACTTTCGTGAGGATATCGTTCCTTCGTATGGGTATAAGCGAATGGGCCCCCTGAATTGAACTCGGTTGAAAGGAGCCTATAATGGGTGATGGCCGGGGGCCTTGCTACTCTTAGTAGAGGACAACAAGGACAATTCGGGTACCTCTTAGCACCAAAACTGCATATAGTGAGCCGTAGGAGCCAACCCTTTAGAGCCATGTGAAACTCTGCCCGATTAGTGGTCACCCATTTAGGCTCTGGTGCCTTATTTCTTGTTTATGTACAATTTTTTTTATTACTCTATTTTTCATTTGTTTTATTTAATCGTTTTATTTGGTGCTAACTCGTTGCATTCTCATCGCATTGATTTCACCTGCATCATTGCACAATATCATCGCAATCTTGATTTTGCATTGCATCAATTTAGGACACATTTTGCATGTATATACATTCATTTTCAAAATAAGAAAACTAACTCTATGGGCGCCCTATGACAGCGATACTGGATAAAGTAGAAGATCAGTCAGCTCAGCATCCATACGGAACTCGGTACAAAACAAAGATGGCAAACGATGAAAGATTGAAAAAAATCGAGCAAGATCAGAAATAATTGCAAGCAAACATAGCCAAACAGGTTGAGGAACAGTTAGCGAGAGTCCAACAGGATATGAGGGAACAACTTGCAAAGTCACAACAAGACATGCTGGGCCAAATGGAACAAATGCTGGGATTAAAGCTTCCCGAGCCTGGAGAGGCCTCTGTTGTAAATCCCACTACAAATCCTATACCCAGTGCTGGTGACGAGGATCTTATGTATCCTCCGGGGTTCACGCCCGTTCAAACCAGGATACAGCTAGAAACTCAACCCCAGGTGATCATTTCTCGGGGAAAGTCTCATCTACACCAGGTCGGTACTTCGATCCCTATAAATCAGCCATCTGCATCGGAAGTTAAACCCAGGGGCAATCAAGCTGAAAATTTTATCTCAGAAATGGATCATCTGTTTGAGACTGAGGGGCCGAAGGTAGAAGCTTCAAAGGAAATCAAAGATTGATGTAAAAAACTCGAAGAGAAGTTAGAGGCTATGGGATTAGAGGATACCTTCAGTGGATTCGATGCCAGTGAACTCAGTCTTGTCCCGGATTTGGTATTACCCCCGAAATTTAAGGTCCCAGAATTTGAAAAGTATGACGGAACCAGCTGCCCTCGCACTCACCTCACTATGTTCTATCGGAGGATGACTGGATACGGCCGAGACGATAAGCTGTTAATTCATTGCTTCCAGGACAGTCTATCAGGATCTGCTACCCGATGGTATAATTAGTTGAGCCACCGTCAGATTAAATCATGGAGAGACTTGGCCAAAGCTTTTCTGGAGCAGTACCGACACGTCAATGATATAATGCCAGACCGGTGGACACTGCAACAAATGAAACAAAAGCATAATGAAAGCTTCAGGCAATACGCTCAGCGCTGGAGGGATATAATAGTTCAGGTCCAACCCCCGCTCAGTGAAAGGGAGACAGTGGTTACATTTGTACAAACTTTGGAAGGTCCGATCTTGGGTCGCTTGATAGGCAACGCGACTACCAATTTTGCCGACCTCGTGCTATCCGGGAAGCTCATTGAGAATGCCGTTAAGACTGGCAAAATTGATGACAGAGGTAGTTCGTCCCAGGAAAAGCCCTACCATGCAAAGAAATATCATGAAATAAACTCTGCGGGAGTTTATAATGCTAGTTATTCTAAGCCTATCACAGTTGTGCAACCTCAGGCCATGCCAAGTGCTCACGGTTCTTCAAGTCAAGGCTCTGGTACACTAAAAACGTAGAATTTACTCTACTACCAGTTTCTTATGGAGAATTGTACAAGCAGCTGTATGATGTCCACATGGTGGCACCCTTTTACCGAGATCCAATACAACCTCCCTTCCCGAAATGGTATGATCCCAATGCAAAATTCGATTATCACGCGGGGCAGGTTGGCCACACCATTGAAAACTGTTTCGGCTTCAAAAAGTTGGTGGAAAAATTCATTAAGCTTGGGGTGGTAAGCTTTGATAACTCAACAAGAACGGCTACAAGCAAAGACCCTTTACCAAAGCATGAAGATGCCAACTGAGGGTGTGTTGAAGGTTTTTTGAACTGGACCATGTTAAGTATTGCACTGTCTTGACCATAGTAGGTCCCCTTGTACTTTTTATCACTTTCAGAGTAATACCTTTTGTAAACCAACCTCACCGACTTAAGTACAATAGTGGCGAGAGTATTTTGTAAGGGATCAAAACTACAAATAGCAATGCAAACATCTTTTGTTCATATCTGAGTCTTGAATATCCAAAATACATCACCCTAAAGTTTCAAAAATATTACGAGAACAGTGACAGATGATGTCATGTAATGAACAAAATTTTGGGGCATTAACTCAGATAAAAGCTGATTGAACCCGAGACAAGGTTGGGGCACATACAAAAAACCAAGATCCTGACGGGACCAGTGAGAAGTCAGGGGCATCCCTTTGAGGATCAAAAAAATCATGCCACATTCATGTATGTAGTTGCATTCATCTTGCATTAAACCAATTTTGCAAACGTCATACATTTAAATTAAGTGCATACACCAAAGTCACCATGCATTTAGGGTAGACACATGCATTAGATACATTCATGCAATCTTGCTTGCACATAACAGGTCTAGGAAAAAGACCGAGTACCCTCAACATGGGGGCAATGACAAGAAGGCCAACCCTAGTCTGGAAGGAGGCCAAACACGAAGAAGATGGAAACACCCAAAATAAAAGGTATCAGCGACAAAATCTTTGACAATTATTGACCAATGTTTTTTCTTTTGTAGGATTTGATTCCTCCGACGTTGGTGTGACGGATTCCAACAAAAATTCTTTCTAGATCATGCCCTCTGTCGATAGAAAAGCTAGGCAAATTTTTCAAAAAAAATTATCTCGCTGTCAGTGGCGCAGTCGCCCATCATCTTGCAAATCATGCCTCCGTCAGTGATGGTACGCCAACTTAATGAAGATCTTGCCTCCGTCGGTGGTGTTGCAGATCAAATTTTCCATCTAGATCCTATCTCTCTGCCGGTGGTGTAATGGATCTCACTTTTTGCTGATCTAGTCTCTCCGGCAGCTAGACCTAAATTTTACTCGGAGTTTACCTTTTTATTATAATTGTAGCTAAAAAATCAATCCAAAAAGAAAAACACAAAAAGAAAAAGAAAAAACCAAAAATAAAAAAAGAAGAAAAAAATCAAAAAGAAAAAGAGAAAAAATTAAAAAAATTGAAAAAAAGAAGAAGAAAAGAAAAGAAATGAAAAAAAGGAAAAATGAAGGAAAAATCAAAAAATGAAGAAAAAAGAAGAAGAAGAAAACTATCCGATCCTGCCTCTTCGTCGGTGTCGTAGCTGGATCAAATCTTCAGACCTTGCCTCCTCGTCGGTGTTGTAGCTTGGTCAAATTTAACTGTCGGTTCTGCCTCTTCGTCGGTGTTGTAGCTGAACCAAATTCACTAACTTCCGGTCTTGCCTCTTCGTCGGTGTTGTAGCTAGACCAAATTCACTAACTCTTGATCCTGCCTCTTCGTCGGTGTTGTAGCTGGATCAACATTACTAACTTTAGACCATGCCTCCTCGTCGGTGTTGTAGCTTGGTCAAAATTTACTAACTTTCTAGTTGTATCAATGTTGTATCTCAAAAAAAAGAGAGAAAGAAAAAAGAAAAAAGCGAGAAAAAAAAGGAAAAAAGAGAAGAAGAAAAAAGAAAAAAGAAGGAAAAAAATCAAAAAAAGAAGGAAAAAAATCAAAAAAAGAAGGAAAAAAATCAAAAAAATGAAAAATGAGCTTTCAACCAAATTCTGATCATGCCTCTTCGTCAGAGTCGTAGCTTGATCACAAAAAAGAACAATTATTTGATCCTACCTCTTCGTCAGAGTTGTAGCTGGATCAAATCCTCGGACCTTGCCTCTTCGTCGGTGTTGTAGCTTGGTCAAATCTAACTTTCGGTTCTGCCTCTTTGTCGGTGTTGTAGCTGAACCTAATTCACTAACTCCCAGTATTGCCTCTTCGTCGGTGTTGTAGCTAGACCAAATTCACCAATTCTTGATCCTGCCTCTTCGTCGGTGTTGTAGCTTGGTCAAAATTCACCAACTTTCAAGTTTTATCAATGTTGTATCTCAAAAAAAAGAAAAAAAAGAAAAAAAGAAGGAAAAAGAAAAAAAAAGAAAAAAGAAAGAAAAAAGAAAAAAAAGAAGGAAAAAAATCAAAAAAATGAGCTTTCAACCAAATTCTGATCATGCCTCTTCGTCAGAGTCGTAGCTTGATCACAAAAAAAAACAATTATCCGATCCTGCCTCTTCGTCAGAGTTATAGCTGGATCAAATCCCCGGACCTTGCCTCTTTGTTGGTGTTGTAGCTTGGTCAAATCTAACTTTCGGTTCTGCCTCTTCGTCGGTGTTGTAGCTGAACCTAATTCACTAACTCCCGGTCTTGCCTCTTCGTCGGTGTTGTAGCTAGACCAAATTCACTAACTCTTGATCCTACCTCTTCGTCGGTGTTGTAGTTGGATCGACATTACTAACTTTAGACCATGCCTCTTCGTCGGTGTTGTAGCTTGGTCAAAATTCACCAACTTTCAAGTTTTATCAATTTTGTAAGAAAAAACAAAAAAGAAAAAGAAGAAAATATGAAAAAAGAAACAAAAGCAGAAAAAAACAAAAAAGCAAAAAAAAAAGAAGTTGTCAGTTTTCTGGTCTTGTCTCTTCGTCAGAGTTGTAGCTGGATCAGATATCTGAACTTTCATCAATCGGTCTTGCCTCCTCGTCAGTGTTGCAGCTGGATCAAATTTTGTAGACCCTGCCTCTTCGTCGGTGTTGCATCTGGGTCGAACTCTCTTTAGGTATTAGCTTATTATCAATAATGTAGCAAGTGGGACTCATTTTGCTTCCCCAACAAACAACCCCTAATTTTGAAGGTTTTGCTTCCCCAAGAGTGACAAGGTAAATCAGTCAAGACAAGAAAAAGACATGCGCTGAAGAGAAAGAAGATCTACCAAAAAAAGAAGACAAGCGTCAAAAAGATGAGAAGTTCAGCCAGACCGGACAAAAACGTTTATTCTTAGTCTTTGCTCTATTGCTGTTACACAACAATGAGCAAAGAGGGGCAGCTTTAATACTCATTTTTGTCCGGACCCCAAATTATATTCGAACCACTTATCCTAATTAAACCAAAAAAATCAATCAAACCAAAAAAAGGGGGCATGTCGCCCATACTCTGCCTCACATTTCCCCCATGTCCTGCTACTTGCCATTCCCACACTCCACTCAACCTTTTTTTATTATTTTATTTCCCCATCACCCATTTTATAATTCACACTACAAATTGAACAAATGGGGGCAAAAAACAGAAGGAGGCTGGCGGCAAATTTGAAGAAATAATTAGGGGGTAGCCGGCCATTTTCAAAACAAATTGGAAAATTGAACGGGAGATCTTGGCTATTGAAGAAAAATAGGGGGAAGAGTCGGCATTCACCCCTCATTTTATTTTTGGTATTTATATTTTATGTATGTTTATGGTGTAATCTCTTTTTATAATCTAATGATGTTTTATTAGTAATTTCTTATTTATCTTTAGTTATTACGTTTTTATATGTTTTTATGTTCATATCTTTCTATATATTGTTAGGATGTTTAGATTAATTCTTAATGGTTGTTTAATATTTGCTTTTTAATTTTCTCATATGTAAATATGTGTGTTTACTTTTATCATGATGTGTAGTTGTTTATGGCTTTTATTTGTGTATATGTACGTAT
The DNA here is from genome assembly GCA_019671005.1 of Hibiscus mutabilis. Taxonomy (NCBI): domain Eukaryota; kingdom Viridiplantae; phylum Streptophyta; class Magnoliopsida; order Malvales; family Malvaceae; genus Hibiscus; species Hibiscus mutabilis. Next base: position 38,624,220 of record CM033723.1, read on the forward strand.
GTACATATGTTTTTAGTATGCATCTATGTACATTACGTTATATATATACGTATTAAGTTATGTATTACCTATATATGTTAAGTAATATATGAGAGTATATACTATGTTTCTTTTAGTATATGTTTATATAATACTGTATTTATATTTATTGTTTTTTACCATTTTTTTATACGTATGTGTTATATACTTTAATGTGTGTTATTTTAGATTCCTTGTTATATTGGTTTTATTATTATTATTATTATTATTATCATATTTGTACAAAATAATCTATTTTCTATATATTATAATTATATTTTTATGTATATATCCGTATAGTGTTCTAATATGTATTTATTACATATATGTTTCTTTGGTATGTGAAACATGTTTTATATTATTATGTATATAATTTTTTTCTACAACTCATATTTTACGTATAACTTTTTATATTTTCTAGGTTTTTATATTAGATATATATATATATATATATATATATATATATATATATATATATATATATATATATATAAGATTTCATGTATATATTGTTGTTTGTACATATTGTTATGTTATTACGTTAATTAATATTTGTGAATAAGTTAGATTAATATTTATGTATGTATGTTTTGAATATGTTGCATTGTGGTTTTTATTTAGGTTTTATTACGTGTATATATGTGGTTAATTATTTCTTGAAGTATCTTTTTTCTCCTTTTTCACATGTTTTTTATGCTTTGTTATTGTGATATATCGTGTTTATGTTTTTATTTGTGTTTAATGTCGTGATAGTGTTATATGTATATCATGCATTTGTTGCATTTGTATTTTTTTCTTATGTGTTTAAGCATGTTAGAATTAATTAGTTTAGTTTTGGAAGCATGTCTTTTTCATGTTTATATTTATATTTTATCTTATTATTGTAACATGTCATGTTATTTTCATTCATGCATTTCATTTAATATTATTTATTTATTTACATTAAATTAGTATGTTATAATGTTAGTATTTATCTTGATTATCGCATCGTATTTATTTATGTTTGTCGTGTTTTTTAAGTTTGCATTTCGGATATAAATTGTCAATGCGGTGCCCTTTTATCCGAGCGTAAACGGGGCCAATATCAGGCATAGTGATAGTGGTTGGGCATTTACTCTCGAATAACGGGGCCTTTAAAATCTACTCGCACTTATAACCAAATTTTAAATTAATCATCACTTTAATCCGGAAAGTCTAATATTAATAAAGCGGTAATTATTAAAGTACCAATTTTTGGGCGGTGTGGGGGTGCTAATCCTTCCCCATCCGTAACCGACTCCCAAACCCATCAATTTTAAATCTCTGGTTTTTTTACGGTGTCCGGCCTACCTAAGTGGCCGATGGCGACTCCATTTAAAAAAAACAAAAACACGGATTTTCTAAAATCCCACGGAAGACATTATTTTCAAAATAAAAGTAAAACGAAAATGAAACCACATCTTTTTTAGCGTAAAAGGACATTGCTACAAGAGGGAAAAAAGGAAAAAGAAAAGAAATATCTGTTCTACTTGATCAAAAGGCCAGATAGATCAACAACAGGCAGATGAGGAAGATTTTCGGTTCAATCAGTCACATACATTCCAAACGCAGAAGAGATTGATCAACAGAAAAAGAGAAACAAGAGATGAGATCCCATATGAGCTTCAGAAAGAAAGATCAATACACCTTAGACAGAAAAGCAATGACATTAATGAAATCAGTGCTTCAAACGAGAAATTGAAAATATTTTATAGTACTTTAGATTGAATTTGAATTAGTTGGTGATGTTTCTTTTTGCAGGATTGGCTATTCCCCACAGGAGAATCAAAATTTCTAGCAAAGAATCCAGAGTTCACAATGAGAATAGCTCAACCATCAAAGAATTCAGAGTTCATAATAAGAAGAACTCGCTAAGAAAGATTGAAGAGCTCCTAATGAGAAGAGTTCGTTTGTTGAGGAATGATGAGAGTTCATAATAAGAAATCTTACTTGTTCATGCCTTTACAGAGAGGTAGACAGCAAAATTGAAGAACTCATAATGAGAATAGTTTTTTACAGAGTTCATAATGAGAAGAGCTCGCTTAGCAAAGAACGAAGAACTCCTAATGAGAAGAGTTTGCCCCAGGATTCCTAATGAGAAGAATTCACCAGCAAAGAATGAAGAATTCCTAATGAGAAGAATTCGCCACAAGGCTCCTAATGAGAAGAGTTCGTCCAGCAAAAAATGAAGAACTCATAATGATGAGAGTTTGCCTTTTTGAAATAATGGAAAGTTCCTAATGAGAAGAGCTTGCTTATTCAACGCCTTTACAGAGAGGCAGATCAATGGATTCAAAGAAAAAAAGGAGTTCACTTGTTCGATACCTTTGTAGAGAGGTAGATCAGTATGACCAACAGAAATGAATGGGTTTATAAGGAGAAGAACTAGTTTAGATTTTGCGGTTAGCCTGCAGAGAGGTGGACTGTTTGACAGAGGGGTGAAGAATTTCATAATAAGAATAACATCTTCAAACCTCAAGAGATGAAGAATGTCAAGAACAATTTCGAACCTTGGAAAATGTAGAATTTCGTAATAAGAAGAGCAGCTTCAGATTCCACAGTTTGGCAGAAGGTTGAAAAATTTTGAATTGAGAAGAACAGCTTCAAGCTTCAGTAGTTTAGAAGATGGCCAATGGATTCTGACATAATCCGTGTCTTTTCAGTCTTTGCCCAATTCTCGTTCCACATCAATGAGCAAAGATGGGCAGTTGTAATACCCTTATTTTGTCTGGGGTATTCGAGTATATATAAATAAGGCCAAAATAATAAATAAATAAACAAACAATCTATAATCCATATGAATATCCAATACATATATCTGAAAACCCATTCTAATATACAAAGGCCCAAATTACAAATAATTCTCGTATAATTCCCCCATTTCTGTTATATACAGCCCAACAAACACAAATCCAAATTTTCCTGCCCAAATTGGTCCACGTGGCAGCCCCAGATTGGCCAAAACCTAAGGCACGCGGATTTTACTTCTTTTTTCCGCTCAGTTGGCAGTGCTGATGTCATCCTCTATTACCCTATAAATAGGAGGAGAGAGTGTGTATTAGGGGTAATAATTAGTCATTAATTAACTACCATTATTAATAATAATAAAGAAGAGAAAGAGTACCTCGGGGTAGCCAAACCGCCTGAAGCACGAGCAGTCATCGAGAAGCTCATCAGTCGCCGAAAAACTCATCGGTCACTGAGAACTCGTCGAAGATGATCGAAATTGCAGAACCACCGTCGGAGGGTAAATCTTTCTCCGATATATCAGTTTTTTTGCAAAATAAAAATGAAGTCAGTGATATATATAAAAGCAGGAAATGGAAAATATAAAGATTAAATTTGTGTGACTGCGGCGGCCGGAGTAAATTGGTACGACGGAGTTGAAGATGGATGGGTTTCGGGTAGATCTAGGCTTAGATCGGCGGAGTTTGGGTGATTCTTTTGAATCGGGATAGATTTAGGGTTAGATCTAAGAAAAAAAAGAATTTTGGGTGTTTTAGGATTCCAAAACGGTGGTCGGCGGTGGCTGAAAATTGCCCCATGGCCGCCGGCCGAAGTGAGGTGATGGCCAGAGCTCAGATGGTGATCGACAAACTGGTCGAAGCTAACCAGTGACGGCGGCTAAGGATCGGGTGGAGGAGATAGCGGTGGAGAGTTGTCAGACTCTTAGGTGTTCATTGTGTTCATCACGAACATAAATGAACACCATCTGAAAATGGTGAATTTTGATTCAATTTTGGGTGGTTTTCTAGAAATATGGTGTTTGTGTAGAGAGAGGGTGAGGGAAGAGAGAGAAGGGTTCAGATGAAAATAAAATAAAGAAGAGAATTTTTTTTACAAAATGGCTTTATAAAGCCCTCGCAAAACGGTGCCATTTTGGCACTGGGTTATGGGCAGACCCGCGAAGGGTTATTCGGGTCAAGAGAAGATTCGCGCCCTACTTTTGGGTTTTCATAGTTTTGGCCTAAAGTTTTACATTTTTCACAATTTAGTCACTATTTCTTTGTAATTGGGATGTCAGTTTTAATAAAATTTCAATTTGGTCCTTTCCCTTTGTTTTAAAGTTTTAATTCTTTTAATTAAGTCCTACCTGTAATTAATTTCCTTGTAAGTATAATTTAATTTACTTTAGTTGCTTAATTTATATATGTTTGATGCATGATTTTTAAATATTGCATTTAGTATATGTGTTAGACAATTTAAATACACTTAGATTTAAATTATTTATTAGAGCCTTTAGCTTAGGTTCTCTAATTAGAATTCAATGATTAGAGTGAGTACAAAATTGTAGTAATTAAATGTGTATTAAATATAAACTTTAAGTTTCAAATTTGGATGGTGTTCCATTGTTTACAATGGGCTGTTATCTCAAAATTGGTCTTAATGAATTATATTTAATATGTGTTTTCACTTATAATCGAATATTGACTTAATCAGTTATTAGAGCCTTAATAGGTTAGCAATTAAATTAATTAGAATAATTAATTAATTAGGAATATTATTAATTTTGGGGCTTTAATACATGGATAATGTTCAAGCAATTGGCATTTTCTCATGAAAGCCTTTTAAATTAATTAATATTCATAGTTTAAATAACCTAATTAATTAGAACCATCTTAGGTTAGAACTTAAAATAAACAAGACAATAATAAGTCATTCATTTAAAATCTTCTATGTTGAAAATTCAATTTTAAATATGAAAGGGGTGCCACTTAACGGGGTGTTTTTAATCTTATATTCGAATAAAATGAAAGGGGTGCTTTCAATTAATAACTATGGAATAAATTAAATTTAAATAATTATTCAAAATGCCACGTAAAATTATGGTACCGATAACGGGTGTTTGTGAGGGTGCTAATCCTTCTCCACACGTAACCAACTCCCGAACCCAACTTTTAAAGAAATGAATCTCTAGTTTGTTTTTACGGTGTCCGGTCTACCTCGAAGTGATCAGTGGCGACTCCAGTTGTTTTTTAAAAGTAAATAAAAGGATGAATTTAATAAAAATGGATAAAATGGGTCAAAACCCTAATTTTACAAAATCAAACGTCAGGCTATTTTTACACACCAATTTCAAAAATGGTCGTGACACTATTTATATTATAATATATTTTACTAATTATTTAATTTATTTGTCTCTTGTGTTCGAATCGACCTTAGGGTGGCCCGCAACGGGGATGATCCGTATTATTCATGGCACGTTAAATTTAACTAACATTTAACTTCTAACATCTAACAATTATTTTCCACAATTTAATTTATCGCATTTACTTTATCGCATTTAATTTCTCGTATTTTATTTTCCCACAATTTATTTTCTTGCAATTTATTTTTCGCATTTCTTTTTATGTTCGATCTGGTCCTTTTTCCGGATTCCTTAATTTCCGCTTTTTTTTTACTTTATTCGTATTTTTCCCGCACTTATTTATTTTATTCGTTCTTTAAATTTTTGCATTTATTGTTATCCATTTATTTATTTGCAATTGTGTGACATATTTTATTTTGTCATTTATTTCACCCCTAATCTATTTAATTTCACATCATTAATTAATCAATCTTAATCATAAAAAAGAGATATTAATTAATTCTGATATTTGTGTTGTAACAGTCTGAGCTGAATGGATGTTGACCAAATATTCGAATTAATTTTTACGTCTAAAGGTAAATATTAAAGTGAATAAAATTTTGACAATTCATAACATCATTTTTAACTGTTTGCATCGTGCATAAAGGTGATGTACTTGATTCGAACTGTAAATTAACATGGTAGTCGGTCTTATTCGATGTCGGTTTAATCTACGATCCGATGTACAGTCATCCTTATTAACTAAACGGATATTAATTCGAACCCACTAATTGATAAAGCCCGTTCAATTAAAGTTTATACTCGACTAAGAACAGTTAATTAAATCTAATTTTGATTTTTAATAATTTTCATCGATTAAAAGAAACATTTGTTTTGATACCGATTTCCGGGCATGATGGGGTGCTTATCATTCCCCACACGTAACCTACTCCCGAACCCGCTTTTTAAGAATCTCTGGTTTTTATGGTGTCCGGATTACCTTAGTGGCCGGTGACGACTCCAACCCTTAATGTTCAAAATAAAAACGCATTTTTAAAAGGAAATCCCCAAAAAATTCTATTTTTCCCCAATCTATTTAAATTTTCCCAAAATTTCAATTTTCATCCAAAAACTTTTCAAAAACAACAACAACAAAAATTTCAAAAACAAAAAATGCCTATAAAAATATTTTTTTAACGATTTAGAAAGGGTCGCTACACATGTTTCTCATTCCGGTGGATAGCAACTCTTCTCTCAAACCTTTTGTGTTTGTTCTTTCTGGGGAGTTATTTTGCCTTGTTGTTTCAAGCCTCTGTGTTTTTATTCTGTATTGTCCTGTTGTAATGCTTGGTTTTCTATGAATGATTTATGGTATTACTTGATAAAAAAAATATGCTATACTTATATTTATATATTTGATGGAGTTATTCTCTCAAAAACAATATCATATTGATGCAGACTTGTGCTGACTTCTTCTTCTCAAAAACCACTCACTCACATGAGAACAAGTGTTTCAAAGGCCAAGGGAATGCTATTATATATGTTTATTTGATTAAATATGCTTATAATGTAGCTTTGGCTATGTTTCTTTCTTACATGTTATTATACTTTATATTACATCGGTTACCTCACTGTGTTTCTCAAAACTTGTTTTTGCTCTTTGTTATCCTTGCAGACGATAGATAATAGCTTTACAATTGGTAGAAGGATCACATCATTCTGCAATTCACAAACTTTTGTTCGTATGTATATATTATAGTTTTTGACTCTTACACGGGCAGAGGAGACCATGAGGTTAGTAGGGCCCTGGCTCCTCAATATTTCAAAAATGGTTAAAACCATAAATATCACTCAATTATCTTCTCACTCTTATTTTGCTCATTCAAGTTTAAATTTGTTCAATTTAATAACTAAATTTTTAATTTTTTCCTATTTTAATCACTTTGAATTATTTTATTAATTTTTTCATATGACATTGAATATTTTATTATTATTAAAATATAAAAATAATTTAAACTAAAATAAAAATCATATTTTATTAATATCAAATAAAAAATATTTAAAATAAAAAATTATATTTTATACTCAAACACTAAACCTCAAATTACAACTCCATCTTCTCCTTCGCCTATGATGCCCATCCCCAAACCAAATATTTAATCCTGAGTTTTAAAGCACGAGAATGGCCCAAGATTTCCCGCATACCTCTGTTTCACATTGATGGTGAACATTTAATCCCGAGTGAACTAGAATGAAAGTAAAGCTGCAAATTTTGATTTTGATTTCTCCACACTCAAACCACGGGTGAACTCATTTTAGACATTGGGCAATTTCATAGAATATTTTGATAATCCTTTTAATACCTGATTTTGTTTTACAATTTTAAATACAGGGGAGCTTTTTTTTTTCAGAGCATCGTCAGTCGTCACTGTTTGCATAAAGATTGCAGATGCTAACATTTCATGATCAAATTCCCATCACTACTAGTAGAGTGGAGCAACATATTTGTTGTTGTTTTTTTATGGAAAGAAAGATCATTTATTCATAAAAAACGAGAATCAACCTGAGAGCAAATATATCGAGAATTCGACTCAAAAACAAACAGCCCGTAGGCAAGCACAACAAGATCAATAATCTTTCAAAAAAATAAACCCTCGTCGGAAAGATGTCACAGCATCTTGTCGGATAGCAAGAGACAACTCTGATCAAATAATCATTTCCGTGAGAGTTCAAAGGAGTGAGACAGGCTTCTCTTCCAACAGATTGGATCCTATTCAATGGAAAATTGTCTGGAGTCGAACCTAGGCCAACAAAGACGGACAATAAAGATGCTTGTTCAAGAAATCGAGCTCGAACAAAGCTTTTCCTTAACTTCAAAACATGACTGTTTCAAAACGAAGACTGATTTGGGAGGAGGACAACGAGAGAGGAAGAGCATAGATGGGGTCGAGCGAAACCAAGCAATCAAAGGTGCACCAAGAGACCAAACCTTGTTGGAAAGACCAGATCATCTGGAGTTAGAGATGAGCAGAGTCTCGAAACAAAAACACGCGAACAACGAAGGTAGATTCAAGTCTACTAAAAGAAAATCATCGACCAACACTGGAATGAGACAAAACAGGAGAGCTTTCAGTTTGGGCATGACCAAAAGATACCAAAAATGGGAAAGTAGATCAAGGATACGAGAAAAACGCAGACCCTAGAGCAAAGACCCAGAAGAAAACAGTCCACCAGCTCCACGAAAAAACCGACCAAATGCAGTAGAGCCGACGAAGAGAGCTCGGGGAGGGACAACAAATTCGAGAAAACAAAACTGAAGATGTGAGCAAAGTTTTGGGAGAAAAGAGGAACGGCGATTCTAGGGATTTTGCTCTGAGTGCTTATAATGCTTTACTTATACAGCTAATTGACAGCGCTACAATGTGTATTGTAACATATTCGTTGTTTTGCAGCTGAATCTTTGAAATTCTAATGATCAACAGTCTAATCTCATGGTCGGTTTGGGAGGGAGGAAGAGAAGGTGGGGTTGTGGTTTATGATTTGAGTATAAAATATAATTATTTTTTATTTTAAATATTTTTATTTAATAATAATATATTATTTTTATTTTATTTTAAATTATTTTATATTTTAATAATAATAAAATTTTTCTATGTCATATAACAATATTAATAAAATAATTCAGAGTGGTTAAAAGGAGTAATTCAAAAATTCAGTTATTAAATTAAAAAAATTTAAACTTAAGTGATCAAAATAAGAGTGAAAAGATAGTTGAGCGATGATTTATGTATTTTACCCTTTAAAATTTACATTTTAAAAAATAATTTGAACCTTTCAAAAAATTAAATTTTAAAATTAATATTTTATTTTAAAATATTAAATATTTTTAATTAAATTTCCTCTTAATTTTTTTAAATATTTTAAAAACTCCCAAACTATATCGTCAAGATTCGCTATTACAAACGGTGGCATGAATATAAACATCTTGTCATCTATGTTTATGTGTTTATTGGACGATTCTGAAAAAAAAAGTATGCTTAATGTATGGTGACACAAGTTTGCTCTTGTTACCATTATGATTCATGACAAAATGTATGAGATTGGTAAAATTACTTTTACAATAGTATACAATTAGTATATTTATTTATTTTTGATAAATTCTATCTAAACCTAATCTTAACTAGAGGGGAGGGGGCTCTAGGGAAAGAAGGAGAGTGTTACCGGCAGCAACATGGCAAGTTTGAAGCATGTTAATCAGGTCTCCCGAGTTGTCCTTACATGTCTGCAACTTGATTGGGTCCGAACAAAAGTAATTAACCAACACCAACGATTTAGTCTTGTCGGATAGATTCGATGACTCCGCCCTGTTAGGGCAACTTCCTGCTTTCATTCCACCATCCCCGTCTGCCAATTCCACATTCAATAATCCAGTGTTATTCGGTAACTGTATGTATATTTTAGCGGTTAATTGGAGGAAATCATATATGGTTTACATTGATTTTCGACCATGTAGTTCCACTGGTAAGCGATTCCTTCACTTGCTTCTTTGGACTTAATTGAGGTGAAGACGAGTAGTCTTTGGTTATTCGCCACCATGTCACTCACTAGAGGCCAGTCTCCACCATGTTTGGGCATTTTCGACACCGGAAACCAGTATTTCATCAACCCGGCATCAGTAAATACCTTTGTCAACCCATTTGGACCAACATAATCTTCCAAGATTAATGTAACAATTTCCTGTGGGTTTGCAGATAAGAATGCTTCGACCGTCTTCAAATAATCTATAGCTGGTCCCTGGTAGGCCAATCCAACGCAAAAACAATGAACACAACACAAACCAACAGGTCAAAAAAAAGAGAATATTTATGTATAATTAGACTTACAAATGAAGTAAAGTCATGGCATTTCCCCCCAAATGAATGGCACATCCACACAGCTCCTTGAAAATGTAAGTGTCAAGCATGAATCCCCTGACTCCATTCTGCAACTCAACTAATGGCTTCAGTTATAACTGCGAATAGATAGGGTGATAGATTGTAGGATGTGAAGAGTTGAGAAACATACGTTGAGCTGAGCAGAAATCATGTCTTCTTGATTGGTAAAGGTAATACGAGGAACTGAGGTATGCAAAGGATATCCATCGATGGCATATGCGTTGTGGCTTGTCAAGAATGCGTATTTGTTGAAAGGAAGAGAGTTATTCTATTCACCATGTAAACACATCAGAATTAGTAAGTACACTGAACCCATCAATTAGTTATAGTGAATAAAAAAATATTAGTTATCTATAAGTGACTCGAATTCGAATAATTTGTATGTACGGTATATTACATTATTAAAAAGTTAGGATTAATCACAACAAGCATAAGGACAGAGCCAGGATACAATGCCACGAAAGGTCAAATTGCTTAATTTAAAAAATATAAGGATTTATTAAGTATTTAAACTCAAAATTAAAGGACAATGCCTAATTTTTCTAATATTTAAAGTTATAAGAACTCAAATTATCATTAGACCCAAAAAATTGAAGGGACTAAATTAAAAGTTTAAAGAATTTAATTGACAATATTAAGAAAATACATAATTTTTAATATAAATTTCTGACACCAAATTAAATTTTTTTCAAAAAATTAAAGGACTTACGAATTTTTTAAATTCTAGAGTTGATATCTGGCGAGGGATATTATTTTTCTCATGTTCATTTTTGGCCCAATCTGAATGTTCAAATTCATTATTCAATTAATACAAACAAAATTTAAAGATAATTAAGAAATAATTTAATCCCTATTTAATTTATATATTTGAAGAAAATTTTATTATTTAAGAGATCAAAATAAAATTTTATTATTATTTTATCTTAATAGTTTAAATTTAAGAATATCAAATTCGTATTTTTATCATTAGGAGGAGCTCAGGATATTACCTACCCTTTGCTTCTCCCGGTTGGCACGCATATATAATAAGGTTTAGATTTGATATAAGGATAATATAAAAGTTGACACTATCAGCACCAGACTACATTGAGAGATAAGTAAACAATTTTAAAAAGGAGTAAATATATAAATTGGAACTTGACTGTTTCAAGGTTTAGTTTGGAATTTAAAATTGTTTTTTTATATATTTGGAGCTAGAAAATTTGTTTCATTTGATTAGGTATTTGAAGTTGATTTTTTGTTTAATTCTATACATGTAAAGTTATTTTTCCTATTTAATTATTATACTTAAAATAAAAATATTTATTTGTTATAATTTTTTAAAACTATTTGAATTTGTCTAAGTGTTATTAGCTTGAACATATCTGAATCTAAATTAATTCAATTTAAATTAAGAAGTTACTAATTTTAACAAAAATAAAATCAATTCAGGTTCCTAATTGGACAAAATAAAATATAAGTACCGAGAAGCTAAATTTATGTTATCAATTTGAACAAAAAAATAGTTATATTTAATTTAATACACAAAGCCGTGTAAAAAAAATTATACAACCGTTCTTTAAAATCTAAATTCTAAACTCCTAAACCTAAAATCCTAAAACCTAAATCTTAAACCCTAATCTTAAATCTTAAATTTTAACTCTAAAACCTAAATTCTAAACACTACAATCTAAAGCCCTAAACTTTAAACTATAAAATCAAACTCCAAACTCTAAATCTAATAAGCTTGTGTAAACTAAAGCGTTATATTTTGACTAAAATTCTAATTGGTAATTAAGTTGGATTTTTATTATAATTCTAGTGGTTGAAAATTACTTGGTGATTATGATTTACTTTAATGAGTAAATATCTATTTTAGGTAGAGATCTTATTGAATAAGGTTTCTTGGTGACCAAGTATTTGTGTCTATAAGTATAGACTAGGTTTAACCTTTTTGAATTATGAGAGAATGAGAGAGGGGGAATTACTCTGGAGAGATGTAACCACTTTTAGGTTCTCTACAACTATTGTGCCTACGTTGTAGAGATGAGTATTGTAGGGATGTTGGGAAGAGTGTTTGGGTTCCACCGGATCATGGGATTTGTACACCAGGTTTTGGGATTACATGGGTTATCATGTATTTGTACTCTTCAGATTCTCTACGTTATTAGTGGATTGTTCGTTTCTCTCGTCCGTGGAGGTAGGCTATGCTGAACCACGTTAAATCTTGTCTCTTGTGCATGTCTTGATCTATGTCGTTATCGCTTTGGTTATTTTGCCGTATACCAAATTTCTAACAAATGGCATCAGAGCTATGGTTCGAGCTACGCGATTGTGGAGGAATTTTTTGCTGTGGATTTTGTGGTGCGATATTAGAGACATGCCAGAGGATTATTGCTGCAACGAGCTTTCAGTTGCAGGGGAGTAATTCTCAAAATTCAACGGTGCTTTAATAGATACTGCGTAAGAATTGGAGTTGTTGAAGACTTGGCGGCGATGCTTCAACGGATACTTGGCTTACATAAAAATTGAAGCTGTTGAAGACTTGAAGACCAAAGCTCGAATAGAATTTTTTTCAATGGGGAGATTTGTTATATTTTGACTAAAATTCTAATTGGTAATTAAGTTGGGTTTTATTGTAATTCTAGTGGTTGAAAATTACTTGGTAATTAGGATTTACTTTAATGAGTAAATATCTATTTTAGGTAGAGATCTTATTGAATAAGGTTTCTTGGTGACCAAGTAATTGGGTCTATAAATATAGACTAGGTTTAACCTTTTGAATTATGAGAGAATGAGCGAGGGGGAATTACTCTAGAGAGATGTAACCACTTTTAGGTTCTCTACAACTATTGCGCCTACGCTGTAGAGATGAGTATTGTAAGGATATTGGGAAGAGTGTTTTGGTTCCACCGGGTCATGAGATTTGTACACCGGGTTTTGGGATTACATGGGTTATCATGTATGTGTACTCTTCAGGTTCTCTACGTTATTAGTGTATTATTCGTTTCTCTCGTCCGTGGAAGTAGGCTATGTTGAACCACGTTAAATCTTGTCTCTTGTGCATGTCTTGGTCTATGTCGTTATCGCTTTGGTAATTTTGGCGCATACCAAATTCCTAACTTAAAGATTACAACTTTTTTGAACGAAAATGACTGCATAACTTGTGTATTGAAATTTTTTCATATATCCTAAACCCTAAAATCCTAAAATATAAATCCTAAACTATAACCCTAAATCTTAAACTTTAAATCATACAACCTAAGAATTATTATCATATACACTGGCGGTAGAAAATAAAGTATCCACAAGCAGGCTTATTTAGGGGTTTAGGGTTTTAGTTTAGGGTTTAGGTTGTAGGGTTTAGAATTTAGGATTTATGGCTTGAATTTAGGGTTTAAAGGTTAGGGTTTGTGTTTAGATTTTTAGGGTTTTAAGGTTAGAAATTTGGATTTTAGATTTAGGCTTGAAATAAGCATGCTTGTGTAAACTTTTTTTCACTGGCAGTGTATCAAATATTAATCCTAACCCCTAAACTCTAAACCATAATGTAACCCCATCGACCCGGCTTAGTCGCCCGACCGAATCAAGTGAGCTACATTAGGTTTGCCGAGGCAAATCGGAGAAAGGTTATGAAAAGTCGGTCCATTTTTTTCTTTTTATCTTGTCTAGATGCAAATTATTAATCTTAAATGTACATACTCGCAGCAGGCGAAATTTCAAAGAAAACAAATCACAAAAAGGCAACCAATTGCATCATATTCACTTTGGGACCAAAACGTAAATACTTTAAATTATCGAACCAAAATTGAAATTAAGGTTACCAATCTTCAATTAGTCCATTTATAAGCCCATATCTCAAATTTCAGGTCAAAATGATCAACCATGTGCATACAATTACATTTGCAATACTTAAGGACTAAAATGCAAGAGACCTAAAGATGGACTCCATGACATTACCTATAAAAACTGCCACCCGTACCGATACGAACACAAACGTATTGATACAGAGAAACCACACGTACCGATACATAATTTACCGTATCGGGACTCTACGTTGGCATGCAAAATATTAAAGTCGTACCAGTACGAGCCCTTGGTATTCCGGTACACGGGTTTTTCTCCAAAAAACAACTTTCTAGTAATGAGTTTCAGTACTGATATACCTTATCCCGTACCGGTACGCAAAGCATAATTTGCTTATCCGTACCGGTACTTGAATGCCTGTACCAATGCTAAGAGCCCTGGTTTGCCTAGCCGTACCGATACAGTCACATGCGCATCGGTACGCATAAGCCTGTAATGTTATTTTGTATAGATTTTTCACTCAAATTCTGATGCATTTAGATTCTAGCAGCTTGCATACATGAATATAAACATTCAACAATACATATGTCAACACTTGCACCAAGGTTTAGCTACAAAACAAGCTTATGCTACCATATGATTTAATCTATAGGCATACTCCCTAAAGCACTTCACCAAACATACGAAAATGCTCAAGTAAACATTTACCAACACAAGCATCATACCAACATCACTTTAATACCATATTCAACATGTTAAGTTCATCAAAGCATGCCATCCAAGCAAAACCATCTAGATGCATACCTAGGCAACCAAATATCATCAACCATAGGTGACGATGTACAACATGTTTAACAACATCAATCAAACTCCAAAATTATAGCATTACACATGCTCCAAACTAGGGGAAAACAGAATTACATATCCCAAAATCCATGGCAAACACATTGCCTTATTAACCGGAAACATAAACCGAGTTCATACTCAAAATTGCTTTGCCTCTTGGATCACTACGACTTTGCATTTGCTGCCCCAAGCCTTAATGCTCTGCATCATTAGGAAAAAGAGAGCGTAAGCACACTTGCTTAGTGAGGATGCTCTTAAAACAATGATGCATTAAAACCCTTGAAAACCAACACTTGTTTTCAAACCATGCTTACGACCTAAGCAAGTTCCAATGATTCTAATTCAAAACATGCATATCGACCATATGCAAAACAATATATACCACATGCTTAAATTCCAAAGCATTAAATACAAAAACCATGCCTAAATCCCAAAGCATTAAAAACGCAACCATGCTTAAATCCCACAGCATTAAAATAGATTCAACTTTAGAATTCTCATATATTGGCAATTATAGTGACCCCGGATAGTCGACCACTATCTTTGATTAGCCGACCGCTAATCTTTAGTTAACTGAACGTTAACTTTACACATCGGATATACGGATCTCCCTTAATGACCGACCATCATCAAGACTACTCCATGCCGACCGCATGAATTTACAACCTTGCCGACCGCAAGCTTTACATCAACAAGGGGAACCGACTGCTCAACCCAAGTGACAAAAACATAGTCCGAGTAGCCGACCGCTATACCTCAAAGACCCTTAACCACGATCGATTTTTAAACATATTATAGTGCACTTTATCCTATGGCATGCCAACTATATCCGAATGTTTTCTCACTTTGTCACATAGCCAATATATCATTTACAAAACCATTTAGTCAATGTTTTACAATGCATTACACAAAATCCCCACATATGCAAATCACCTTGCCATAGCAATATCACATTCCTGACCGAAAAAAAAAACCAATGCTCACTAGCATTTAATAAACTTTTAAACCACTGCATATGTACTTAGAAATCATGTATTAAAACGCATCCAACTCTCTGTTTCAAATCAAAATCCCGCAGCTCTCAAGATGCCCACTCAAAACTTATCCGAAACTTACCGAAATTAACCTCAAACACTTCTCAATCTTAACCCAGCCATAATATAATGCTTCAATACATCAAACTTCATCAAATAACATCTAAAAATCCTTTTACAACATCCTTTTACTTCTAGCAAAGATTAAACTCCAAAACAACCAAAAAACCGTTAGCTAACAACCTAAACAATTAGAGATTCAACCAATTTCGGGATTTCATTATTAAAAACAACTTATCCACAATATAATACATCCAAAATAAGATTGAAATCAATCCTCAACACTGAAAAAACAGATCCAATTTGAAAATCACAAGATTTCATCAAATAAACCTCAATTAAGCAAAATTCCATAATTAATTACTTAAAACCTATTAGAAAACCTATGTAAAGAGTCAAGAACTTGAGAATTTTAGTAAACAACCTTTCATTAGAGGAGAAGAATGAAACTTACCTCTAATGAGTGAGTTTCCCCTTAATTGGATGTTTCCCTCTTGAAAAACAATGAGACCCAACAAGATTTTTGAGAAAACAAGTTAAAGAATCATTTAGAAAATCAAAAGATTAAGAAACAAGATCATTACCTTGAATCTCTGATATGAAAAAGAGTGTTTAGCTGAGAGTATTTTTGAGAAAAAATATGAGAGAAAGAAAGTTACGTCAAATTGTGATTGAGAAAAATAACTACCTTTTAACTAAATACTTTTTAATTCCTTTATTTAAAACTCTTTTAAAAATAATCATAATTAAGAGAAAACTCAGATTATAACAAATGGTAAAATACCTCCTTAAAGATTCAAAGTTTTGACACTTTACAAAACAATCACCTTTTAAAAACAGTTTTCAAAAATTACATTTTCGTCACTAGCCAAAATGTCACCCTTCCAAAGCTCCTTTTCCAAAATTGCTTTCACCAATATTTTTAATATATTAAAATAGGATTTTTAAACATTTTCCATATTTTTATCTTTCAGAAAAAATATCTGCTCCCGAATCTGACTAGAATCTCTAACCCGGTCCACTAGACCGTCTAACTAGCGTTAAACCTGCTAGGCCCAAAACCAGGGCTTTACAACTCCCCTCCCTTAAGAAATTTCATACTCGAAATTTACCTGGAGGAAAAAGTTGCGGAAATTGCTCTAACATATCCGTCTTGCTTTCCCAAGTGGCTTCCTCGACACCTCGATGTCGCCACAAGACTTTAACCAGTTCTATCGTCTTACCACGTAGAACCTTATTGCTAGAATCAAGGATTTCCACTAGCTCCTCATCAAAGGATAAATCCGGTCTCAACTCAATATGCTCTACTGGCATAATGTGCGAAGGATCCGACTGATACCTCCGTAACATAGATACATGAAACACATCATGTATTTTCTCAAGCTCGAGAGGCAACCTCAATCGATAAGCCATAGGACCAACACACCCCACGATCTCATATGTTATAATAAACCTCGAACTAAGCTTACCCTTACGTCCTAACTGCATCACCTTCTTCCACGGTGACACTTTCAAGAACACACGATCGCCCACCTCATATCCAATTTCCGTACGCTTCAAATCCACGTAAGATTTCTGCCGATCTGCGGCCTCTTTCAAGAATTCACACACAAGATTAACTTTCTCATCTATGTCTTTCAACACATGTGGCAAGGAAACATGCTTTTCCCCTACCTCAGCCCAACACAAGGGCGTACGATATCTCTGGCCATACAATGCCTCATACGGTGCCATCTGAATACTCGCTTGATAGTTGTTATTATAAGCAAATTCAACCAAAGGTAAATGCTTCTCCAGGTTCCTTGGAACTCAATAATACAACATCTCAACATATCCTCGAAGACTTGGATAACACGCTCAGACTGCCCATCCGTCTAAGGATGATATGCGGTACTGAAACTCAACCTCGATCTCAAAGCCTAATGTAAACATCTCCAAAACCTTGCTGTAAACCTCGGATCTCTATCTAAAACAATAGACTTTGGTACCCCATGCAAACACACAATCTCAGCTATGTACAAATCCACCAGCTTTTCCAAGTTGTACGTCGTATGTACTGGCAGAAAATATGCACACTTTGTAAACCGGTCAACAATCACCCAAATGGAATCTTTTTTAGCCGGTGTCAACAGCAACCCTGACACAAAGTCCATGGTGATTCTCTCCCATTTCTATTCTGAAATTCTTAACGGTTGCAACAAACCGGATGGAAACTGATGTTCAGCTTTAACCCGCTGGCACACTATACACTTGGACACAAACTCTGCCACATCTTTTTTTTAAACCAACCCAATAGTACATTTCCTTCAAATCACGATACATCTTGGTACTACCCGGATGCATAGCAAAAGGACTAGAATGTGCCTCCGTCAAAATAATGTGCCTGAGCTCCAGGACTTTTGGCACCGCTAATCGGCCCTTAAAGCACAAAACACCATCATCATCAAAATAAAAATCCGTTGGATTACCATATGCTATGTCCTTAACATGAGAAACCAAAGAATCATCAAACAATTGCTTAGCCTTAATCATTTGTGACAAAGTAGGCTTAACGTGCAATTCAGCCAACAACCCACCTTCCCGCATCACACTCAATCTCGCAAACATCACCCTAAGATCAACCTCAACTTTACGACTCAACGCATCCGCCACCACATTGGCCTTTCTAGGATGATACTCAATTGTAAAGTCGTAATCCTTAAGCAACTCCAACCACCTTCGTTGCCTAAGGTTCAAATCCTTTTGAGACATCAAATATTTCAAACTCTTGTGATCCGTAAAAACCACACACTTTTTACCGTAAAGATAGTGTCGCCAAATCTTCAAGGCAAATACCACAACTGCAAGCTCCAAATCATGAGTTGGATAGTTGCGCTCATGAACCTTCAACTGCCTTGACGTGTAGGCCACAACCTTTCCATCCTACATCAGCACACAACCCAAGCCAACATACGATGCATCACTATAGACCACAAACTCTTTTCCTGACTCAGGTTGAATCAACACAGAAGCATGTGTCAAAACCTCCTTCAACTTCTCAAAACCCTGCTGCTGCTTCTCCGTCCACACGAAATGAACATTCTTCTGCAGCAACTTTGTCAACGAAACTACGATACTAGAAAACCCCTCGACAAAACAGCGATAATAACCAGCCAACCCAAGAAAACTATGCATCTCCAATACGGTCTTAGGTTATTTCTAATTGAGAATAGCCTTAACTTTCTGTGGATCAAGACAAATACCCTTCGCGGATACCACATGTCCAAGAAACATCACTTTCTTGAGCCAAAACTCGTACTTGCTCAACTTAACATACAACTGGTTATCATTCAGCACATGCAACACGATCTGCAAATATCAGTCATGCTCCTTCTCGGTATAAGAGTACACGAGTATATCATCGATAAAAACCACCACAAACTGATCAAGATACTCATGAACCTATCATCATGTCCATAAAAGCTGCTGGGGTATTCGTCAAACCAAACGGCATCACCAAAAACTCGTAATGGTTGTACCTTGTATGAAACGCCGTCTTATGCACATCTACGTCCTTTACTTTCAACTAGTAATACCCTGACCTTAAATCAATCTTTAAAAACACTGCTACCCCGAGAAACTGATCTAACAAGTCAACAATCTGTGGAAACGTATATATTTTCTTCACCGTCAATTTATTCAACTAACGATAATCAATGCACATACGCATCGATCTATCCTTTTTCTTCACAAAATGAACTGGAGCACCTTAAGGAGAAATACTTGGTCGAATGAACCCATGATCTAACAACTCCTAGAGCTGAGGCTTTAACTCTTTCAACTTCTTCAGTGCCAACGATATGGAGCAATAGACACCAGAATTGTACCTTTGTACGTCTAAATACGAAATTCCACCTTCTTATCCAGAGGTAAACCTGGTAAATCTTCAGGAAAAACTTTTGGATAATTACATACAGCCCGAATGTCCTACACCCGAACACCATTGGCTTCTAGATTCATGACAATAGCCAAATAAGCTTTTCAACCATCAAACATTATTCTCTCCGCTCGAGAAGCCGACATAATATTGGACAAGAATTTCATATTCTCCCCAACCACCACAACTTCATAATTATCGGCCAACTTCAGAGAAATCCTTTTGGACTCAGAATCCACCACCACCTTGTGCTCACTTAGCCAATCCATACCCAAGATAACGTTAAAACCATGAAATGGCAACTTCATCAAATCCGCAGCAAATTCATGACCTTGGACTGCAAAGGGCATCGCCTATACAACCTTCTAGTTGTAACCGTCTCCCTAAAAGAACTAGTTACTAACATGCTAACATCCAAAATCTCAACAGAAGCATTAAGCAATGATGCATGCTCACTTAATATATATGAATGAGTAGACCTCGAATCAATTAAAGAAAATAATGACAAAGATTGCAAGGTAAAAGCACCTGCAATCATATCAGTGTCATTGCGCCCCTCACGATGAGCATATATCCGTGCCGGCCCACCATTCTCTGGTTGTACAGTAACAACATGAGCCACAACTCTCTGATCATTCTCGCGCCTCTAAAAATTACCCTTGCCACGACCTCGGCCCCTAGTAGGTACAGTAGCCCGAATCGGTGCATCACCCACAGTACGAGGACAGTCACGCTTCATGTGACTAGGAGATCCATATATGTAGTAACTCATGGTATTTCCTCAACACTCACCCATGTGGCATCTACCAAAAATGCTCACACTCAGCTATAATACGAACACCTTGGTTACCATGGCCAACATCGCCACCACGCCTGTGATCCAACTTATGCCTCTTATCACGAAACCCTTTACCTTGCTTCCTGGAATTACCAAAGTCAGCCCCACGCTTTTTCAAGCTCATGCCCGAACCTTGTCCCTTTACCCCCAATGACTGCTCAATATCCTTAGCGCGGTTCACAAGCACATCAAAATCTATGTAGTCCGCAGCCAATAGGTATGTTTTGATATCCTTCACCAACCTATAGCAAAACCTGTTGCACCTCTCAAGATCTTCAGGAACTGACTCCGAGGCATATTGACTCAAACAGAAAAATTTAACCTCATATTCAGCCACAGACATGCCGTCTTGTTCCAAGGCCATAAACTCACGTTTCCATACATCTAGATACTGAGGACCAAGATACTTCTTCTTGAAAGCTCTTCGAAAGAACTCTTAAGTTACATTCGCCTCCGGAACACTAAAAATTATGGTCACCCACCAATGATAAGCATCACCATGCAACAATGATACGGTACAACCCAGCTTGCGCTCATCATTATAACCCATCTAATTTAGAATACAAATCATACTCTCTAGCCATCCCTCGGCTACCTTAGGGCTCAAACCCATGAACTCAACACCTCTCAAATTGCGGAGACGCTCTAAGGGTAACCTTGGATTAACTACCACCGCTGGTACCGGTGCCTACACATGCACTCCAGCCATCGCCGCTTGGAACGCTCCCGTTATTGCCTGAACTAACGGGGTCAAATCATAAAATACTGGCACTTGATGCGCCTGGGGTACACCACCAGCTCCAACATCAACAGGCGGAACCAACGGAGGAGAAGGAGGTAAAATGTTATGGGGATTCTCTTCTTCAACGTTATTCTGTCCAATTCTGGCATTATCAGTCATTGAATGTGTCTCACGTCGATCCATGCTAACAAAAGCATCAAAACACATTAAATTCATGCTAACATAAGGAAAAGGATCCAAGGCCATCTTATAAAACATTTTAAAACCTCGGTAATAGGCAATGTGTTCCCAATTCAAACCCCAACATGATATAAATCAAACACCATACATATATACAATCATCGTGCATAACAAACAACGATATACAATCAAACAACAACATCCCAACCTTTCATAACCTAGCCTTGATACCAACAATGTAACCCTCTCGACCCGGCCTAGACGCCTGACTGCATCGAGTGAGCTGTATTAGGTTTGCCGAGGCAAACCGGGAAGGTTATGAAAAGTCGGTCTATTTTTTTCTTTTTATCTTGTCTAGATGCAAATTATTAATCTTACATGTACATACTTGTAGCAGGCGAAATTCTGAAGAAAACGAATCACAAAAAGACAACCAATTGTATCATATTCACTATGGGGACCAAAACGTAAATACATTAAATTATCAAACCAAAATTGAAATTAAGGTTACCAATCCTCAATTAGTCTATTTATATGCCCATATCTCATATTTTAGGTCAAAATGATCAACCATGTGCATACAATTACATTTGCAATACTTAGGGACTAAAACGCAAGAGTCCAGAAGTCGGATTCCATGACATTACCTGTAAAAACTGCCACTCGTACCGTACCGATATAGAGCAACCATATGTACTGGTACACAATGTACCGTATCGATACGCCGCGTCGGCTTGCAAAATATTAAAGCTATACCAATATGAGCCCTTGGTGTTTCGGTACACGGGTTTTTCCCCAAAAAGTAACTTTTTAGTAACGAGTTCCCGTACCCATACACCTTATCTCATACTGGTACGCAAAGATTAATTTGCTTATCCATACCGGTAATCGAATGCCCGTACCGATGCTGAGAGCCCTTGTTTTCCTAGCTGTACCGATACAGTCCCCTACGTATTGGTACGCATAGGCTTGTAATGTTATTTTCTACAGATTTTCACTCAAATCTAGATGCATTTAGATCCTAGCAACTTTCATACATGAATATAAACATTCAACAATACGTATGTCAACATTTGCACCAAGGTTTAGCTACAAAACAAGCTTATGCTACCATATGATTTAATCTATAGGCATGCTCCCTAAAGCACTTCACCAAACATATGAAAATGCTCAAGTAAACATTTACCAGCACAAGCATCATACCAACATCACTTTAATACCATCTTCAACATATTAAGCTCATCAAAGCATGCCATCAAAGGAAAACCATCTAGATGCATACCTAGGCAACCACATATCATCAACCATAGGTAATGATGCACAAAATGCTTAACAACATCAATCAAACTCCGAAATCACAGCATTACACATGCTAAAAACTTGGGGAAAATAGAATTACATATCCCAAAATCCATGGCGAGCACATTGCCTTATTAACCAAAAACATAAACCGAGTTCATACTCAAAATTGCTTTGCCTCTTGATAACCTCGACTTTACCTTTGCTGCCCCAAGCCTTCAAGCTCTGCATCATTAGGAAAAAGAGAGCGTAAGCATACTTGCTTATTGAGGATGCTCTTAAAACAATGATGCATTAAAACCCTTGAAAAACTGTAACCCCATCGACCCGGCCTAGTCGCAAGACCGAATCGAGCGAGCTATATGAGGTTTACCGAAGTAAACCATAAAAAAAGAATTCGAAACATGACCATTTTTTTCTTTAATCTTGTCTAAATGCAAAAATGTTAACCTATATGTTCATATTGTCATCAGGTGGAAACTCAACTCAATCGGACATCGATTTGACATCTAATTGGCTCAATTGCACATTAGGGACCAAATTGCAATTTAACCAAATTACAAGGACTTAGCACATTTTTAAGTTACCAACCTTTAATTAAGCAGTTTTCATGTTCTCATGCCAAAAATTAGATCGATTTGATCATCAAAACTCATTCAATTGCATTCACAATATTCAGGGACCAAAATGCAAGAAAATAGAACTCCATTTCCATGACATTAACTGAATTAAAAAACATCCGTATCGATACGCAAGCCACCGTACCGATACGTTGCCCTACACAAGCCTGTACTGTTCCGATACATAACAACCCATTTTGATACGCTTAGCTGGCAGTTCGAAAGTGCTTGACAACCGTACCGATACGGTATAGTAGTGTTTCGGTACGCTTAACCGGCAGCTCAAAAATGTTTGATAACCGTACCGATACGGTATGGTAGTGTTTCAGTACGAGGGTTTTGCCCCAAAAAAAATTCAAGTAAAGAAAATATGTACCGGAACACCCAAGCCCGTATCAAAACATCATGCTTGATTCTGCCTAGCCGTACTGATACGGTCCTCAGCGTATCGTTACGCCTGGGCCTGTAATGTCACATTTAGCTGGTTTAACAAGCTCTTAGCCTAACCAAAACACACTAACATGCTTCTAACATACATTCAACATATTCAAGATACCATTCACAACATAGCATCACAGATTCAACAACAATTCATGGCATTTTGCTTCAAATGTAAATCTATAGGCATGCAACCTAGAAACCATTCAAGTAAAACATGAAACTCCAAACCATCACCAAAACCAAACAGTAAAGGCCATATACAACTTTGGAACAACAAAACAAACTTGCTCAAACATAGAGTATATCAAAACATCTCCCAAAACCAAAACTAGTTCCCCATTGCCTTTATTACTTATTGTCTAACCAAAACATACTTTGGTAAACAAGTCTCGCTAGGATCCCTTGCTCCTTGCTGCCTCCAAGCCCTCAATTCTCTGCATTGATGGACAATAAGAGCGTAAGCACACAAGGCCTAGTGAGGAGCGCTCACAAACAAAACACCATCAATGCATTTAAAACCATATCTCGACATTACATTAAAACTTAATTCAAACAACCTTTAAATCCTTATCACACCTTTAAAACCATACACTTATCAACTTTTAAACCAGCATATTGACCATGTGCAAACATATATCATTTACTAACAGCAAGTCCCATTGCTCAACCTCAATTTAAGCCTTCATATGTATAACAACCATATGCAACGCTTAAAGAGTAAACTTTTATATGTCACGTTATGCAAAATAACTTTCCCATGATACATCAACAATTATATTGGCTTACAAGTGATCATTAAACAAGTCCATTAGCAAAAGAGTTCATCGGATACACAGATTCAACAAGTGTTCAACCAACACTTCAAGCCATCTCAACCGGAATAGCGATACAATAACAATCGCGGTACATTACAAACCGGGTACACCTTTCAACCCACGGGGAAACCAACCCCAATCATTGGTTAGACGCTTAATCCTCTAGCAGGATTTTACGGTACTGTTTAACTCCTCTACCGTTAGGGTACTCGGATGGAGTTTTTGGTACACGAATCTAAACCCCTCAACATCCAAGGCGACTTATTATAGTGCACTCAATCCTATGGCTGGCCAACTATATCCGATAAAAATTTTAAAACCACATCACTTGCCAATATAATTAAACATTTAACATTTACCTCACTGCTTTTAACAAGCATTAACCAAACCCTTTTTCTAAAGCAACAACCATGCTTTAAACCACAAATATAAACCATATACTTACAAGAATCACTTACCATGTGCATCCTTCAACATTTCATGTTCAAATACAGTATATCAAATACTTTAAAACATGCTTAAACAGTAGGTAACATGTAAATCAAAACAAGTGCATTAAACCATTTAACACTAGCACGATAAAGAGAGAATATCCACTTTTACTTACTTCCGAGTTTAAACCAACGTATCAAGATAAGTTTAAACTCCCATAAACCACCTTTAAAACATTCCAATGCTAGAATCCACGTTCTCACTCACCAATACGCAAAGCCTTGATTTGCCGACGCGAAATCAAGCTTCCGAAGCCTCCAATGCCACACCATTTGCTTCCAAAACAACATCCTCTCTTTAAACCACATAACAATAGAGGATTAATGCATCTCCATGCATTTACAACATTGCAACAGATCCTCACGGATTTTTTCATTCGCCTCACAATTACCCAATCACAACAACAGAAAACTTCAACTAAACCCTTCCAAACAAAAATCAGCCACAACCTAACAATCTAACACAACTTTTATCATTAGTTAACATCTAGAAACATAATCAAATCAACCTAACACCTTCAGCAACCACGCAACCACCATAACACCTCAAAAACACAAATCTAGCAACCTAATTAATTAGAGATTCAAGATTTTTGGGATTCAATTGATAAAATGATCTTATCAACATTATTACACAACCAAAACATGTTCAAAAACAATTCCTAACACTGGAAATCAGATTCAATTCGAATATCTCAATATTTCATCAATTTTACCCATTTAAATCTATATAAAAACATAAAATCAGATTATAAACCTTAAATCATGGATCAAATACTTGGGAATATCAATAAAGAACCATGCAATAGAGGAGATCACAGACCTTACCCCTATCGTGTGATTTCTCCCTCAATTGACTTGTTTAAGGATAGAAGACACAAGATTTCAATAAGATTTTGGTAAAACAATGATAAAGAAACAATTACAAACCAAGAAATCAAGAATACATGTCTCTCACCTATGTAATTTGTTGAAAGCAAAAGTGCTTGGCAGAAAAGAAGTGGAGAGAAAAGTTACGTGAAATTGGTTTAAAAGAAATAAATAACTTTAATATCCAAAATCCTTTTTAATTAGGTTTTAAAATACATGTTAAAATGATTTAAGTGAAGGGAGGAATCATTAGAAAAATCTTGGTAAAATAGCTCCTTAAGGATTCTAAGAATTTGACCCTTTTCATTTTAGTCACCATTAAAAATAGTTTTCAAAATTTACATTTTGGTCACTAGCCAAAATGTCACATTTCCAAATTCCATTTTCCAAAATTGATTCCACCAAAAATCAATGTATATTAAAAGATGATTTTTAACTATTTTCCATATTTTTATCTTACCAAAAAATATATGGTCTCGAATCTGACTCGAATCTCTAACCCGATCCACCAGACCATCTAATAAACCTCAAAACCGCTAGGCCCAAAACCAAGGCATTAAAACTCACCCCCACTTAAGAAATTTCTTCCTTGAAATTTACCTGGAGGAAATAGATGCAGAAACTGCTCCAGCATCTCTAACTTGCGTTCCCACGTGGCCTCCTCAACACCTTCACAAGCTCAACCGTCTTGCCACGCAAAACCTTACTGCTGGTATCAAGAACCTCTATTGGTTATTCATCATAAGATAGGTTCAGCCTCAATTCAATATCTTTCACTGGCATAATATGCGAGGGATCCGAACGATACCTCCGCAACATCGAAACATGAAACACATTATGAATCCTCTCCAACTCAGAAGGTAAAATCAAAC
This sequence comes from Hibiscus mutabilis, assembly GCA_019671005.1. Classification (NCBI taxonomy): domain Eukaryota; kingdom Viridiplantae; phylum Streptophyta; class Magnoliopsida; order Malvales; family Malvaceae; genus Hibiscus; species Hibiscus mutabilis. The sequence continues at coordinate 38,651,068 of CM033723.1, forward strand.
GATACGCAACATGACCCACACACTCAACGACATCATACGGTCCAATAAACCTTGGGCTAAGCTTTCCCTTCCACCCAAAACGCACCACCTTCTTCCAAGGCGATACCTTCAAAAACACTCGGTCACAATAGCATACTCTTCTATCTTTACGCCTTAAATTCACGTAGGATTTCTAACGATCTGAAGCCACTTTCAAACGCTCACATATCAATTTTACCATCTCATTCGTGCCTTTTAACTCATCAGGCAAGGAAAGATGCTTCTCCTCAACCTCATCCCAACACACGGGCGTACAACACCTCCTTCCATACAATGCCTCAAATGGTGCCATCTGTATGCTAGCCTGATGATTGTTATTATAAGAAAACTCCACCAATGAAAGTTGCTTCTCCCACGTTCCTTGGAACTCAATAATGCAGCACCTCAAAATATCTTTGAGAACCTGAATCACACGCTCTGACTGACCATCCGGTTGAGGATGATACGAAATGCTCAAATTTAGTCTTGTCCTTAGAGCATAATGCAGGCACATCTAAAATCTTGCCGTGAAACGCGGATATATATCCAAAACTATGGATTTAGGCACCTAATACAAACGTACAACCTCAGAGATGTACAGTTCGGCCAACTGATCAAACGTATACATCGTATGCACAGGCACAAAATGTGCGCACTTTGTAAACCGATCGACAATCACCCAGATGGAATCCTTCTTGGTTGGTGTCAAAGGCAATCCAGACACAAAATCCATGGTGATCCTTTCCCACTTCTATTCCGGTATCCTCAACGGTTGCAACAACCTAAAAGGAAACTGATGCTCAGCCTTTACCCGCTAACAAACCATGCATCGACTAACAAAATCAGCCACATCCTTTTTCAGCCCTACCCAATAGTACTATTCTTTCAGTCTACGATACATCTTAGTACTACTAGGATACATAGCGAAAGGGCTATCATGCACTTCGGTCAGAATGGTACGTCTCAATCCATCATCCTTAGGCACCACAATTCGACCTTTAAAACACAACACCCCATCATCATTGAAATGAAAATCCGTAAGATTCTCATCCAAGATATCTTTCACATGCGGCACCAAACCCTCATCATGCGGTTGCCTCTCCTTGATCAACTGCAACAAAGACGGTTTCACCTGCAACTCCACTAACAACCCTCTATCACCCGTCACACTCAAACGAGCAAACATAGCTCTCAAATCCACAGCAGCCTTCCTACTCAAAGCATTTGCCACCATGTTGGCTTTTCCCTAGATGATATTTAATGATCAGATCATAATCCTTAAGCAACTCAAGCCACCTCCATTGCCTAAGATTCAGCTCCTTATGGGACATCAAATATTTCAAGACTTATGATCCGTATAAACCACATACTTCTCGCTATAATGGTAATGCCTCCAAATTTTCAAGGCAAACACAACCGCGGCAAGCTCAAGATCATGAGTAGGGTAACTACACTCATGCACCTTCAATTGCCTAGATGCATATGCAACTACCTTACCTTCTTGCATCAATACGCAACCAAGCCTAACATATGACGCATCACTATAAACAACGAACTCCTTTCCCGATTTAGGTTGAACCAAGACTGGAGCTCGCGTTAAAGCCTCCTTCAACTTCTCAAACGCTCGTTGCCTATCCTCTGTCCACACAAAACGAACACTCTTCTGAAACAAGTTGGTTAAAAGAGCAACCAAACTAGAGAACCCTTCCAAAAACCTACGGTAATAACCAGCTAAACCAAGAAAACTCCGGACTTCTGTTACTGACTTAGGCACCTTCCAACTCATCACAGCCTCAACCTTATGCGAATCAACACAAATTCCCTCGGCCACCACAACATTCCCAAGGAAAACAAACTCCGTAAACCAAAACTCACACTTGCTTAACTTAGCATACAACTTATTTGCCAACAACGTCTGAAGCACAATCCGCAAATGTCTATCATGATCCTCCTCGATACGAGAGTATACTAGGATATCATCGATAAACACCACCACAAACTGATCTAAAAACTCATAGAACACACGATTCATCATGTCAATGAAAACAACTGGTACGTTGGTCAAACCAAACGGCATCACAAGAAACTCGTAATGCATGTACCTCGTACGAAAAGCTATCTTGGGTACATCCACATCCTTCACCATCAACTGATAGTACCCAGACCTCGAATCTATCTTAGAAAACACCAAGGCACCCTTGAATTGATCAAACAAATCATCTATTCGTGGCAATGGATATTTGTTCTTTATTGTCAACTTGTTCAAGTGCCGATAATATATACACATCCGCCACATACCATCCTTTTTTTACAAACAACACCGGTGCATCCCATGGTGAAATACTCGGTCTAATGAACCCACGATCAAGAAACTCCTGCAATTGCTTCTTCAACTCTTTCGGGGTTATATGATACGAAGCAATAGACACCGATGCCGTATCAGCATAGGTTTCTGCCAAACTCTACCTCACGGTCAGGTGGCAACCCCGTCAATTCTTCTGGAAAAACACTCAAAAACTCACATACGGTACGAATATCATGCACCCTCAACTCCTTTAAAACAGGATTCATCACATAGGCCAGAAAAGCTTGACATCCGGACCCTAACATCCGACTCGCTTCCAAAGCTGAAACAGTATTAGACAAGAACTTGGCATTCTCTCCAACAACCACTACCTCGAAATCATTCAACCACCTTAAAGATATCCTTTTGGTCTCAAAATCCACCAAAGCTCAATGCTTGGTCAACAAATCCATGCCCAAAATAATATCAAAGCCGTGGAATGGAAACTCTATCAGTTGCACATCAAAAACATGGATTTGAACCATCAACGGGCACCTACAATACAACTTCCTAACTAAAATTGTCTCCCCAAAAGAACTGGTCACTCTAACACCCACATTCATAATTTTAACGGGTATATCAAGCAATTGGGCATGCTCACACAAGATGTATGAATGGGTGGAACTAGAATCAACCAACGAATACAACGGCAAGGACTGTAAAGAGAAAGTACCTGCAATCATATCAGTATCATTGCGACCCTCACGGTGCGCATACACCCTAGTCGGCCTAGACCCTCAGGCTGGATAGCAACGGTATGAGCCACAATCTTTTGACCACCATCTTGACGCTAAAATGGCCTACGACCTCGCTGTGGAGCAACCACAAGTGCAACACCGTACCCATCACAAACCAACAACGGACAATCACGCCTCTGATGGTCGCCAGACCCACAACTCCAACAAGCATTAGTCACAACAGGCGCAGGTGCCTGACCCTCCATGGCCAAACGTAGGCAATCTCGCCTCAGATGATATCAGGATCCACAAACCCAACAATTGTTAAACGGTGCTCTAACCTAGGCACCTTGCCCCCGGGCTCTACGTCCCACAACACCTCTGCCATGCCTCGGCTCCAGGTGAAACCTCATGTTACGGTGTCTCTTAGCCTGACCATCGCTAGAACTAGAATTAGCATCCCTCTTACCCAAGCTAAAGCCTCGCGACCCTGAAGCCAAACCAAGATTCTACTCTACATCATTGGCCCGTGAAACTGACACATCGAAATTGGTATATTCAGCAGTAAGAATGTATGTCTTAACCTCCTGCACGAGCCCGTAGCAGAAATGATCACATCGATGGCGCTCGTCAGGGATCAACTCAGGTGCATATGACTCAACCACACAAACTGCACCTCATACTCTTCCACAAACATACTGCCCTGAACCAAAGCCATGAACTCCCGCTTCCTCTCGTCCTGATATCAGACTCCTAGATACTTCTTCCGAAAAGTACTATAGAAGAACTCCCACGTCACATCATCGATCGTCATACCAGAAATTGTGGTAGTCCACCATGTATAGATATCACCCTATAATAGGGAAACAACATAGCCCAGCTTACGGGCATCGGTACACCCTATTTGGCCCAGTATCCTCTCAGTATTGGCCAACCAACCCTCAGAAGCCTCAGGTGACAAACCTCGAAACTCAACTTCGCCCAAACTACAAAGACGCTCTAACGGCAAACCCTGCCCAACCACTGGTGGTGCTGGCACATGAACACCTGCAATTGTTGCCTGAAAAGCACCGGTCATGGCCTAAATCAATGGTGCCATATCACTCATCCCTAGCCCAGCTGGCACAGGTGGTACTTGCTCCACTCCCTCAGGTGGAATAGGTGGGGGCGGTGGCAACCCTCCAAGAGGTACAACATCTCCCTCAACATCCTGCCCGGTGGCAGCAACAATCGTACCAGATCGTAACTCTCTCCTCGGTCTCATCGTGCTAAAATATATCTAAGGCATGATAATCATTTCAAAATATATCTAAGGCATGATAATCATTTCAAATGTAAATCTATAGGCATGCAACCTAGAAACCATTCAAGTAAAACATGAAACTCCAAACCATCACCAAAACCAAACCGTAAAGGCCATATACAACTTTGGAACAACCAAACAAACTTTTTCAAACCGGGAGTATATCAAAACATCTCCAAAAACCAAAACTAGTTCTCATTGCCTTTATTATTTATAATTTAACCCAAACATACTTTGGTAAACAAGTCTCGCTAGGATCCCTTGCTCCTTGCTGCCTCCAAGCCCTCAATTCTCTGCATTGATGGACAATAAGAGCGGAAACACACAAGGCCTAGTGAGGAGCGCTCACAAACAAAACACCATCAATGCATTTAAAACTATTTCTCGACATTACATTGAAACTTAAATCAAACAACCTTTAAAACCTTATCATGCCTTTAAAACCATACAATTATCAACTTTTAAACCAGCATATTGACCATATACAAACATGTATCATTTACTAACAGCAAGTCCCATTGCTCAACCTCAATTTAAGCTTTCCTATGCATAACAACCATATGCAACGCTTAACGAGTAAACATGTATAAGTCACGTTATACAAAATAACTTTCCAATGATACATCAACAATTATATTCGCTTACAAGTGATCATTAAATAAGTCCATTAGCAAAAGAGTTCATCAGATACACGGATTCAGCAAGTGTTCAACCAACACTTCAAGCCATCTCAACCGGAATAGCGATATAATAACAATCGCGGTACATTACCAACCGGGTAAACCTTTCAATCCACAGGGACACCAATCTCAATCATCAGTTAGACGCTTAATCCTCTAACGGGAGTTTACAGTACTGTTTAACCCCTCTACCATTAGGGTACTCAGATGGAGTTTTTGGCACACGAATCTAAACCCCTCAACATCCAAGGCGACTTATTATAGTGCACTCAATCCTATGGCCGGCCAACTATATCCGATAACAATTTTAAAATCACATCACTTGCCAATATAATTAACCATTTAACATTTACCTCACAGTTTTTAACAAGCATTAACCAAACCATTTTCCAAAGCAACAACCATTCTTTAAACCACAAGTATAAACCATATACTTACAAGGATCACTTACCATGTGCATCATTCAGCATTTCATGCTCAAATACAGTATATCAAATACTTTAAAACATGATTAAACAATAGGTAACATGTAAATCAAAACAAATGCATTAAACCATTTAACACTAGCACGACCGAGAGAGAATATCCATTTTTACTTACTTCCGAGTTTAAACTAGAATGTCAAGCTAAGTTTAAACTCCCGTAAACCACCTTTAAAATATTCCAATGTTGGAATCCACGTTCTCACTCACCAATACGCGAACCTTGATTTGCCGACACAAAATCAAGCGTCCGAAGCCCCCAATGCCACACAGTTTGCTTCCAAAACAACATCCCCTATTTAAACCACATAACAACAGAGGATTAATGCATCTTCATGCATTTACAATATTGCAACAATAGATCACAACGGATTCTTGCATTCGCCTCACAATTTCCCAGCCACAACAACCAAAAACTTCAACTAAACCCTTCCAAACATAACGCAGCCACAGCCTAACAATCTAACACCACTTTTATCATCAATTAACATCTAGAAATAGAATCAAATCAACCTAACACCTTCAACAACCACGCAACCACCATAACACCTCAAAAACACAAATCTAGAAACCTAATCAATTAGAGATTCAAGAGTTTCAGGATTCCATTGATAAAATCAACTTATCAACATTGTTACACAACCAAGATATGTTGAAAAACAATTCCTAACACTGGAAATCAGATTCAATTTGAATCTCTCAATAGTTCATCAATTTTACCCATTTAAATCTATATAAAAACATAAAATCAGATTATAAACCTTAAATCAAGGATCAAATAGTTGGGAATATCAATAAAGAAGCATGCAATAGAGGAGATCACGGACCTTACCCCTATTGTGTGATTTCTCCCTCAATTGACTTGTTTAAAGCTAGAAGACACAAGATTTCAATAAGATTTTGGTAAAACAATGATAAAGAAACAATTACAAATCAAGAAATCAAGAATATAGGTCTCTCACCTCTGGAATTTGTTGAAAGAAAAAGTGCTTGGCAGAAAAGAAGTGGAGAGAAAAGTTGAGAGAAAAGTTACGTGAAATTGGTTTAAAAGAAATAACTAACTTTAATATCCAAAATCCTTTTTAATTAGGTTTTAAAACACATGTTAAAATGATTTAATTGAAGGGGGAAATCATCAGAAAAATCGTGGTAAATAACTTCTTAAGGATTCTAAGAATTTGACCCTTTCATTTTATTCACTATTAAAAATAGTTTTCAAAATTTACATTTTGGTCACTAGCCAAAATGTCACATTTCCAAATTCCATTTTCAAAAATTGATTCCACCAAAACTCAATATATATATTAAAAGATGATTTTTAACTATTTTTCCACATTTTTATCTTACCGAAAAATATACGGTCCCAAATCTGACTTGAATCTCTAATCCAGTCTACCAGATCGTCTAACAAACCTCAAAACCGCTAGGCCCAAAATTGGGGCCTTACAAAAACCAACACTTGTTTCAAACCATGTTTATGACCTAAGTAAGTTCCAATGATTCCAATTCAATACATGCATATCGACCATATGCAAAACAATATATACCACATGCTTAAATCCCCAAAGCATTTTATTCAAAACCATGCTTAAATTCCAAAGCATTAAATACAAAAACGATGCTTAAATCCTGAAGCATTAAAAACACAACCATGCTTAAATGCCAAAGCATTAAAATAGATTCAACATTAGAATTCTCATATATTGGCAATTATAGTGACCCCGGATAGTCGACCATTACTTTGATTAGCCGACCGCTAATCTTTAATTAACCGACCATTAACTTTACACATCAGATACATGGATCTCCCTTAATGACCGACCATCATCAAGACTACCCCATGCTGACCGCATGAATTTACAACCTTGCCGATCGTAAGCTTTACATCAACAAGGGGAACCGACTGGTCAACCCAAGTGACAACAACATAGTCCGAGTAGCTGACCGCTATACCTCAAGGACCCTTAACCAAGATCAATTTTTAAACATATTATAGTGCACTTTATCCTATGGCATGCCAACTATATCTGAATGTTTTCTCACCTTGTCACATAGCCAATATATCATTTACAGAACCATTTACTCACTGTTTTACAATGCATTACACAAAATCCCCATACATGCAAATCACCTTGCCATAGCAATATCACATTCCCAACCGGAATAAAACCAATGCTCACTAGCATTTAATATACTTTTAAACCACTGCATATGTACTTAGAAATCATGTATTTATAGCAAGTAAAACCAACCATTTTTACAACTAAAACATGAATCACACATGCTCATATCTGAACCGATATTAAAGAGCAAAGGAGAGAAACTTACTTTTAAGATTAGGTAATTGATTCAAACTTAACCTAAACTTCCAAAACCACTTTCAAACCTTTGAAAGACTTTTAAGACAGTTTCCACTCACCGATTTCACTTCGCCTCGCTTGCTACCGCTAAACAAGCTCCCAACATGCCTCAAACCACCTCAAGATGCTACGCCTTGATTATCCCCTATTTTGGCCACACAAAACCAGAGGAACCATGCATTAAAACGCATCCAACTCTCTGTTTCAAATCAAAATCCCGCAGGTCTAAAGATGCCCACACAAAACTCATTCGAAACTTACCGAAATCAACCTCAAACACTTCTCAATCTTAACCCAACCATAATATAAAGATTCAATACATCAAACTTCATCAAATAACATCTAACAACCCTTTTACAACATCCTTTTACTTCCAGCAAAGATTAAACTCCAAAACAACCCAAAATCATTAGCTAACAACCTAAACAATTAGAGATTCAACCAATTTCGGGATTTCATTATTAAAACAGCTTATCCACAATATAATACATCCAAAATAAGATTGAAATCAATCCTCAATACTGGAAAAACAGATCCAATTCGAAAATCATAAGATTCCATCAAATAAACCTCAATTAAGCAAAGTTCCATAATTAATTACTTAAAACCTATTAGAAAACCTATGTAAAGAGTCAAGAACTTGGGAATTTCAGTAAAGAACCTTTCATTAGAGAAGAAGAACGGAACTTACCACCAATGAGTGAGTTTCCCCTTAATTGGATGTTTTCCTCTTGAAAAACAATGAGATTCAATAAGATTTTTGAGAAAACAAGTTAAAGAATCATTTAGAAAATCAAAGGATTAAGAAACAAGATCATTACCTTGAATCTCTAATAGGAAAAAAAACTCAGATTAGACAAATAGTAAAATAGCTCCTTAAATATTCAAATTTTTGAAATAGCTCCTTAAAGATTCAAAGTTTTGACTCTTTACAAAACAGTCACCTTTTAAAATTAGTTTTCAAAAAATGCATTTTGGTCACTAACCAAAATGTCACCCTTCCAAAGCTCCTTTTCCAAAATTGCTTTCACCAATATTTTTAATATATTAAAATATGATTTTAAAATATTTTTCCATAATTTTATCTTTCAGAAAAATATTTGCTCCCGAATCTGACACGAATCTCTAACCTGGTCCATCGGACAGTCTAACTAGCCTTAAAACCGCTAGGCCCAAAACCGGGGCATTGCATATAAACTCAAAATATAAATATAATAAGCTTGTGTAGGGTTTAGAATTTAGGGGAAATGGTTAGAATTTAGAGGTTAGGGTTTAGGTTTTAGGGTATTATGTTGAGGATTTAGGTTTTAACCTATAAACCTTAAATTTTAACCCTAAACCCTAAATTCTATTTACAATCACTAAATTCTAAACTACTACACTTAAACCCCTAAACTCTACACCCTAAACTGAGTCCCTAAATTATAAAACTAAGGCGTTTATAGTCAGACCCGAAATGACCCAAACCAAACTGAATAACCCGTTTGCCACCTCTAGCTATACACAAGAAAGGGCAAACTGTCCATCTCATGAACAAAGTGGACTGATTAAGTATCAGTTTGTTTCACTTTATAACACTCTCTTGACTAAAGGGGGACTAGTGCTATGCCTCCACCAAAGCCCCAGAGTCTACCAAGGACCGTGGCCCTCCGCGCACTCCAAAAAAGGTAAACAATTACCTCTGAGGAGATATCAATGCATTCAAAGCTAATCAGTATCGAAGGAAATCCTCCGCATACGGAGTGCCACGAACCATAGAGACGTTGCCCCCAAACTACTCTGATGGCTGTGTAGATAACCTATTTTGTATGCTCTTTTTACTTAACTTTTGCATATGTTTAGGCTCATATAGTTGCATTTAGGAGTAATTTGCATATAGTTTGCATGCAGTTAGAGATTTACGGTATATGTGCTTAATTTCTATATATTTTGGTACTTTTAATGGGGAATGTGGTGTTTTGTGATGCTTGTGCAAGAAGTTGTTGGAGCTGGAAGAACGTTGGAGTAAGAAGGATAGCATCCCTCTTGTGTTGAGCTAACAAGGTAGTAGAGTTAGAGATAAATCAGACTTTGGCACACGTGGATTCTCACTTGATACGGAACTCATTAAATGAAGAGGGAAAACAAGATCCTCTTAAGGAGGCTTTATGCGCTTCAGGGTTTCCAAACCCTACTTTTTTGCCTATGTAAAATAAGACTTGGGCCACGAACAAGGAGAGTTGTATCTTAGACGGCAGCTCTTAGTCTTCAACTATCAGAGAACCACTAGATTCGAAGGTCCAGAGGATTCTCCATACAATGAAATCCATCGAGAGAGGCTTGAGGAGTGCAGGACTTGCAACATAGTTAAAGAGCTTGGAGGAAAACATCAAGGACGCTTTCTTTCTTTTTCCTTGCTTGATAAACCGCCATGTTTCTTAATACTTTTATTATGGATGCTTTAGGCTAAGACATGAGCTAAATACTTTTTCTTGGGTTTATTACTTTTAGGATATTATGTTTTGATTAATTTTTTAATGCTATAGTTATTTTCCTTTATATGTTATGTTTATCGTTCTTCATGACTAGTTATTGTAAGAGCTATCGAGAGATGCCTTTTAACTATTAATTTGTAGCTTAATATTGAGAGAGTTGGGTTAAAAAAACGTGAACAGTGGGGCTAGGTTGTTAACTTTGTCCTAATCTGGCTTAGACATGAGTTTAGGATTTCAATGACTAATAAGGGGAGCTTGAATAAGATAATAGAGTTTTTAGGGCTCACGCAGACATGTATTACCTTAGCTTAATTATTATCGAATTTTAGGCACCAAGAGAGTCAAAAGTTAGTTAGGAAACCCTATCAGTAGATAAAGACTTAATTGGTTTATGCATACATGTATTGCCATCCGATATAGTATTCAAATAAGTAATCAAGCATAATTCCTAGGCAATAAACCCAGCTTTAATTATCTGTATATCTGTTGCAGCATCTGTTTGTCTTGACCATTGCTATCTTTACTTTTATCGCATTTAGTTTTGATAATCACTATCAAACTAATACTTGCTCACCAACTCTTAAGTACGGTCGCTTCATATTTATTTATCCAATCCATGTGGGTTCAACTCTCTACTTTATCACTTTATTACCTGATCGACATGTATACTTGCTCTAAAGTGTATATCTATTTCAAAAGCATCATACTCTCAACAGGACAACCATCAAATCCCCAAGCCTAACAATTGAGCTAGCACCTGCCAGCCTATCAGTAGCCGTCAATAGGCCTGGTATAGTCCCGTCAACATTACCTCGTTGATGAGTTTTTTAAATTGAATATATTTTCTTGTAAATTCTCCTTCATTGTCAATTATTACTACTGATTTGGTTTTGTTTTGCTTATTTTTGTTACAGGAATCTGTTTTCCAGTCAACAACGGTTTCTAGAAAGCAATCAAGTCAGCACATTCTGAAAGATAAATGGAAGAAATTATTGTTAAGTGTCTAAAAGTACTATTTTATTCACCCTTTTATTCATATTATTTCTAGACTTAGGCTCATATTAGTTGCATTATTGGCCATTCATGCATGTTTGTATTGTTTCCATGGTGGTTAAGCTTGATATCATATTTTGCTTAATTTTATGGAAAAAAGGGTGCTGTCGATAGTTATTTTTGTGTGTGCAGAATCACTTGCCAAAGCAAGGCTGGAACCACTTGCTAGGGTAATACAAGAAGGAGATGCCGATGCAGTTGCCAGGGCAATTGTCGATAAGGGAAAAGATGATATGGCAGCCAAAATTAATGACTAGATAAACCCAAGATGACGTAGAGCAAAGTTAAATCCCAAAGGAGTTTGATTTCCATGAAGAGGTCAAAGAGAAATTAAATCCCAAGAAGATAGGAGAAGATCTAGAAGGAATTTAAATATAATAAAGAATTATATTCTTTAAAAGTATTTAATTCCAACTTAACTTCCTCCTCAAGAAAGACCTTGACCTAGCCCTATAAATTGAGGACCAAGCAGTCACCTCAAGGAGGGACAAAAAAAAGGGGAGAGAAATCGGCAAGAAGCTTTCAACCATTCTTCATCTTTTTCTTTCTTGTTGGATTAGGTTTATGTTAGGGACTCTTTGTTTTGTGTTTCTTTTGAACCTAGCCATGAACTAAATCTATTTGGCTAAGGTTATTGTGTTTTGTGGTTGTGAGAAACAATTGGATTTTGTTTAGGTAATAAGAGTTTGCACTTTCAATACAAGGTTTACTCATTCTTGGTTTTTATTATTGTTTGCGAGTGAATTGGGAGAGAATCTCGTGATTCTATCTATTTATCTAATATCGGGAGAGTTAGATTCAAGAAACGAATGAATATGGTCTTTATTTAATCTATTGACGGTGAAGATTGATCTAGCTTAGGAATAAGTTAAGGATTTCAATGGCTAAGAGGAGCGCAAGATTGGTTGTTGTTCACCCTTGATTCATGCAGGGATGTATTTTCAAAGCATGCACAATTAGCTAGAGTTTTGACTTAGGGATAGGAAGAAACCATTGAAGAACGTTCCGTTAAACCTTGAAGTTGCTGCCCAGCCAGTTGCCCAGGCAACCGTTCGATTAGTTGCCAAGGCAACCCAGCTGCGCAAGTTGCCACGGCAACTGAGTTGCCCTTGCACTCTTTTACCAAGACGATCCAATTGGCTATCACGCCTCAACTCATGATAACCTGGCCTATTCCCTCTATTTTGATTACATCTTCTTTTACTTTATTGCTTTCTAGTTTAGTTGTTAGTTAAAACTCCTACAATCACCTATTTGTGTTTTTACTTTTTACAGTGCAAGAGATTGAATTCTTGAAGTGGCACCAATCCCTATGGAGATGATATCGTTTATACTATAACTTCCGTTGTGTACACTTGCACAATTGCGGAGCACTTATTACGCGCAACAAGTTTTTAGCACAGTTGCCGGGGATAGGCAATAGCGACTTTGTTTTTATTTTCTTGCACTTTTTATTTTTATTGCTTAAGATTCGAAGGGTTAACAAGCTTTGGTTTTGCATTGGTATATGACCAGGGTGAGACCGATTACACCAGAATATCTCTTTGATCCAGAAATCGAACGAACCTTGCAAAGATTCAGACAAAGGTTAAGAGTAGCAATGGCTAATCAAGATGGCAATATGAATCAGGATGTTCCAGCAGGAGGATGAGTGATTTTTGCACGAAACAGAACTATTCGAGACTATCTAGAGGAAGATCTTGAAGGACTTAATCCAGGAGTTGTCACACCTAAAATTGAAGCTGACCACTTTGAGTTGAAACCGGTGATGTTCAATATGATCAACACAATTGGTCAATTTGGCGGCTCAGCAACTGAAGATTCACGACAACATCTTAAATATATCCTCGAGATTTGCAACCCATTCAAAATAAAAGGAGTCACCCCAGATGTTTTACGGCTAAGATTATTCCCCTATTCACTGAATGATAGGGCAAAAGCATGGTTGAATAGTATTCATGCCGGATCAATAGGACCTTGGAACGATCTTTGTCATGATTTCCTTGCTCGATTTAATCCTACAAATTTGACTGATAAGCTTCGTAATGGAATTACTTCTTTTCGGCAGGCAGATGATGAATCTATGTACGATGCTTGGGAATGATATAGAGAACTTCTACACAAATGTCCCCTACACGGATTCCCACTGTGGACACAAGTAACAATGTTTTACAACGCTGTGAATACACCAACAAGGATGATGCTAGATGTCTCGACAAATGGCATACTCCTAGATAAGTCACCGGAGGAAGCAATGCAAATTCTAAACAGGCTCGCCAAGAATGATTATCAGTTCCCATCTGCTAGAAGAGGAGGAGTTAGATGCCAAGCCACAATACATGAACTGGGATCATCAGATTCAATTTTGGCACAATTGGGCACTCTAACCAAGATGGTCTAGAACATGCCGAAACAAAACAACACACATGAGGTCAAGAATCCATAATCCAACTTTTATGTGGGGAATTACAATCGGAACAACAATGTGATGTCCAACTATAATCCAGCTTGGAAGAAGCACCCAAATTTTTCATAGAGTAATCCCAACAATGCTCTAAACCAGAATAATCAGAATGCACAAGCATCAGGATTCCAGCAAAATATGCCACGGCAATAGTTGCCGCAGCAACAATCGACAACATCTAGTTCTTTGGAAAATTCTCTCAATGCTTTTATGTTGAAAATTGAATCTTATATGGCTGAAAATAGTAACTTCATAAAAAGAACTGATGCTTTTATTAACAGGACCGAGATGAGATTGCAAAACCAAGAGGCGACAATTAAATCATTGGAAACTCAAGTCAGACAATTTGCTCAAAACCTGAATACTAGACCGCAAGGAGGTTTACCCAGTGATACTGAAGTCACAAGAGGAACTGGCCACAAGCAATGTAAGACAATCACCACTAGAAGTGGCTGACAACTTAAGGAGGCTCAAGCTCGCTCATCAAACAAAACTCCACAAAAAGAACAAGATGAACTTAGCAGTAAAGCCTCAGATGCTGAACCAGGAAATGCCACGGCAAACCCAGTTGACGATGCCGCGGCAGCCAACGATAAACATGCCCGAAATGAGCATGCCACGGCAACCAGCGATAAGGATGCCACGGCAACCCCAGTTGATGATGCCTCGGCAACTCTAGTTGCCTCGACAATACCGCCAATCAGGTTCCAGACCAATGAAAGGAGTGAAGATATCTGACTTCCACCACCATTCCCACAAAGGTTGAAGCGACAAAAGGAAGAATATCAATTCAAGAAGTTTCTTGATATCCTAAAGCAAGTCCATATCAACTTGCTGTTGGTTGAGGCAATTGAACAAACACCGAACTATGCCAAGTTTCTGAAAGACATTGTGTCCAAGAGAACAAGGTTATGAGAGTTTGAAATAGTTGCCGCAATAGAGAGATACATGGCCATGTTGCACAATCATATGCCACCCAAGTTGAAAGATCCTAAAAGTTTCACAATACCATTTTCTATCGGAAACAACTATGTTGGGAAAGAATTATGTGTCCTTGGAGCAAGCATAAACTTGATGCCTAAATCGGTTTTCCAGAAACTAGGAATTGGGAAGGCAAGACCTACAACAGTTATGCTATAGCTAGCTGATAGATCCTATGTGCATCCAAAGGAAAAAATCGAAGACATACTGGTAAAAGTTGATAAATTTATTTTTCCTGCTGACTTTATTGTTTTGGATTGTGAAACAGATGAGCATGCACCTATCATTCTCAGGAAACCCTTCCTAGTAACAGGGAGAACCTTGATCGATGCTGAAAAGGGATAACTCACAATGAGGATGAATGACCAGCAAGTTAAACTAAATGTGTTTTGAACACTAAGGCATGCGATGATCTGGAAGAATGACAACTTCTTCATGCCATGGCAAAGTTTGACTTTGATGAGAAATTTAGTTGCCTCGGTAACTACATTGCCGATCAAGAGGAACCTGAGGAGTATGAAGAACCGATCGATGAGGAATAACAAGAAGAGGCAAATTGGTTATTCAATCGACCAGGTACATACTTTGAACCACTGGATTACTCAGGTAAGGAAGGTAAACTCGAAAAGCCCCCCATTGAACAACCACCGATTCTTGAGTTGAAATAGTTGCCAGGGCAACTAAAATATGCTTACTTGGGAACCGATAATAGATTGCTTGTAATTATTTCCTCTAAGTTATAGCCTGAGCAGGAAAAGAAGCTGATCAACATGTTGATGCTACATGAGAAGGCAATAGGGTGGACAATTGCCGACTTGAAGGGAATTAGTCCAGTAGTGTGCATGTATAAGATTTTGTTGGAAGATGATCACAAACCTTCGATTGAGGCCTAGAAGAGACTGAATCATGCCATGAAAGGGGTTGTAATGAAAGAACTCATCAAGTGGCTTGACGTCGGCATCATATACCCTATCTCTGATAGTACATGGGTAAGCTCGGTACAATGTGTACCGAAAAAGGGAGGTATAACATGGTAAGTAATGAAAACAATGAACTCATTCCAACCAGGACTATGATCAGTTGGAGGGTTTGTATGGATTACCGAAAGCTAAACAAAGCCACTAGGATTGATGGTTATTCAGGTTACAATCAGGTAAACCCTTTTATTGTTTTCTTGATGGTTATTCAGGTTACAATCAAATTTCCATAGCACCAGAAGATCAAGAAAAGACAACCTTCACATGCCCATACGGTACTTATGCTTTCTGAAGAATGTCGTTCGGATTGTGTAATGCCCTGACAACCTTCTAAAGATGCATGATGGCACTCTTTTCAGACATGGTCGAAGACTTCCTTGAAATCTTCATAGATGATTTTTCAGTATTTGGTAATGACTTCGACAGTTGCCTCGGCAATTTAGAGAAGGTGTTGGCAAGATGTGAAGAATCCGATTTAGTCCTTAATTGGGAGAAGTGCCATTTTAAGGTAGATGAAGGAATTGTGCTCGGCCACAAGATTTCATCCAAGGGAATCGAAGTAGACAAAGCCAAGGTGGATGTGATCGAGAGATTACCCCCACCAAGTTCGGTTAAAGGAATCTGAAGCTTTCTTGGACATGCAGGTCTTTATATGAGGTTCATTCATAATTTTTCTAAGGTTACTAAACCCTTGTGTAATTTGCTTGAACAGGATAAAACCTTCAACTTTGATGATTCTTGCGCTCAAGCATTCAAAACCCTAAAGGAAAAGCTTACCTCGGTACCCATTGTCGTTCCACCCGATTGGACATTACCTTTTGAGCTCATGTGTGATGCGAGTGATTTTGCGGTAGGAGCAGTCCTAGGCTAACGCACATGTAAGATCTTTTATGTGATATACTACGCTAGTAAAACTCTTAATAGCGCTCAAGTAAATTACACAACAACGGAGAAAGAGTTACTAGCCGTAGTTTTTGCATTTGACAAGTTTCGATCCTATTTGGTTTGTATAAAGGTAATTGTCCACACAGACCATTCGACAATTAAGTATCTGTTTGCTAAAAAGGATGCCAAACCTCATTTGATTCGTTGGGTATTGCTTTTACAAGAGTTTGACATTGAAATTAAGGACAGGAAAAGAACAGAGAATCAAGTTGACGATCACTTATCACGCTTAGAACGCAATAGAGTGGAGGACGCAGATTTAGAGATACGCGATGCATTCCCAGATGAGCAATTGTTAGTTGCCTCGACAACCCCTGATACCTCGGCAACCACCATTGCGCAAGCCTCGGCAACCCTTGATGCCTCGGTAAACCTTGACGCCTCGGTAACTCTAGACGTGTACGCCTCGGCAACCATGGAAGTAGTTGCCTCGGCAACCACTGATGCCTCGACAATACCCTGGTACGCTGATTTAGTTAATTTCCTTGTTTGTGGTATTTTACCTTATGGCCTTACTCACCAAGGAAAGAAGGGTTTTGCCATGATGCTAAGCATTATTTTTGGGATGAGCCTCTTTTGTTTAAACAATGTGTAGATTAGATTATACGCCGATGTGTCCCTGAAGAGGAGCAGTAGAATATACTCTGGCAATGTCATTCTTCACCCTATGGAGGACATTTTGGAGGAACACGTACCTAGGTAAAAGTTTTGCAATCTGGTTTGTATTGGCCAACACTGTACAAAGATGCCCAAGAGTTTTACAAGCAATGCGATCGTTGCCAAAGGACGGGCAATATCTCTGACGACATGAGATGCCGCTCTAAAACATCCTTGAGGTGGAATTGTTCGATGTATGGGGGATTGATTTTATGGGACCTTTCCCATCTTCATTCGGCAACCTCTACATTCTACTTGCCATCGACTACGTGTCTAAATGGGTTAAGGCATCTGCAGTTCCCGCCAACGATTCCAAGACTGTGCAATGATTCTTGTAGAAAAATATATTTACACAGTTTGGGATGCCGAGAGCAATTATCAGTGATGAAGGCAAGCACTTTGACAACAGACTTATTGCCAAGATGTTGCAAAGCTTCGGTGTGTCACACAAAATTGCCATGGCATATTATCCACAAACTAATGGGCAAGTAGAAATTTCTAACTGGGAATTGAAGAATATCCTCGAGAAGGTTGTAAATCTTTCCCGAAAAGATTGGTCTACAAGACTAGACGAAGCACTTTGGGCTTACCGAACCGCATTCAAAACACCCCTGGGAATATCCCCGTTTCGCCTCGTCCATGGCAAGACTTGTCATTTACCGGTGGAAATCGAGCACAAAGCATATTGGGCAATCAAGACCGTAAATATAAATTGGGAGAGTGCCGGACAAAAGCGTTTACTATATCTCAACGAGATAGAAGAATTTCGTGCACTGTCCTATGACAATGCACGAATCTACAAGGAGAAAACAAAGCAATGGCATGATAAGAAACCATTGTCGTGGCAATTCATGCCAGGGCAACTAGTTCTCCTATTCAATTCTCGGCTGAAACTTTTCCCGGGGAAACTGAAATCAAGATGGTCGGGACCATTTAAAGTTGTCAAACCATTCTCTCATGGTGTCGTGATAATCAAGTCCACCACTGACGAACATGAATTCAAAGTTAATGGACAAAGATTGAAGCACTATAACGGTGCCCATGTGGAACGTAACAAAGAAGTGGCCACCTTAGGAGATGCATGAGCATGCTCTCCTTTAGATATTTTCCTTTTATTTTTAGTTTTCTTTTATTCGAGCTTATTATATTTATATTTTTATTAATTTCGATTATTTATTTTTATAGGATAGATTTATTTATTTTATTTAAGTTAAGACTACATCTTTCTTTCATATTTATTTAATTATTTTTGAATTTTAGGATTAAGAATTTCTTTGCACATCTTTATTTATTTATTCTTATTTTATTTCCTAGTTTATCTTTAATTTTAATCCTTATTTTATTTGTTTTTGAATTGTAGGAAAAGAGTTCAAGATGAAGAGGAATTTGATTCAAGAAGGAAGTTTCTTCAACAAGGAAACTAATGAGCTAAATCTAAGGCTTATATTAAGCCTCCAATTTACCCTAATTCTCCTACATAGCCGGCCAAACCCTTCCCCTTCCCCTTCCCCTTCCCCAAATCCCTTTGCCGCTCCCTTCCCCCAATTAACACCCTTGTTTTCTTTCTTTCCAATCAATCTCACCCACCATATTTACTACATATGTTTTCTATTTAACCCATCACCCTTAACTTCCAAGAAACCTATTCCTCCAAAATCAAGTTTTTGGCGCACCCAAGCTCTTCCAAAGAACCAAGCTACAAGAAGTTTGTTACACCGGCAGTTCAAGAAAGATTTCACTCCAAGTTTGAAAGCCAGAAGATTTGCGAAGAACAAGGCTTCGAATACTCCAACTCTCATCAAGATTTCGGCCTTGAACCATTCATCTTCCAAAGGATTGCACATCAAAAGTGGCAAATCTTTTGCCATAAATCGGAATCGGGTAACATCTCATGGGTAAGAGAATTCTATGCTCACTCACCTAACCCGGATAATCCTTATATTTTTGTTCGCGACAAGGCTATCCTTATAAGCCCCGAAAGTATCAACGCCTTTTACGGGCTCTACGTTGAGAAGGATAAGCATCAAGCCTTTGTTGATCAACTCACGCCAAAGCAACTCGACAAGGTGCTTCAAGAACTCACTCTACAGGGGACTCATTGGAACGGCGGTAAATATAAGGGCACAGTAAATCGCCTTCGGCTTAAACCCGAGGCAAAATTATGGAATAAGTTTGTTAAAACTTCTTTAATACCCACCACACGCAATACTACCATTGATACACCTCATCTTTTGCTCATACATTCTATTTTGCATAATCGCATCATTAACATTGGAAAAATTATTTGTGATGAGATTTTTGTAT
Organism: Hibiscus mutabilis; assembly: GCA_019671005.1. Classification (NCBI taxonomy): domain Eukaryota; kingdom Viridiplantae; phylum Streptophyta; class Magnoliopsida; order Malvales; family Malvaceae; genus Hibiscus; species Hibiscus mutabilis. Next base: position 38,670,787 of record CM033723.1, read on the forward strand.
GTAGCACAAAAGACAAGGGTTCTCTTTTCTTCCCTTGCTTAATTTCCAATCTTTGCAAGGAGATACATGTCCCAAGTGAGTCAACCGATGAAAAGGCCCTACCAAAGTCCGATTGGAATCGAGCACAAATCCGAAAGCTAATGGGAGAGGCACCGATAAAATCCCTAACGCCTTCAGTTGCCGCGGCAACTGCTAATGCCCAAGCAACGGATGCCCGTGCAACTCGGCCAGCAACCCCAGGACAGCTTGAAGCACTCTTACAACCGTTGGAGAATCGCCTTAGGCAAATTGAAGATCGACAACTAATGTTCATGCGGTACATGAAGGATCACAACAATACCATCACCCAAGTCATCCTAGAAAAGTACCCGGGCAGCCGCGTGTCGTTCCCCATCTTTCCTGCCGAAATCCTTGCCACGACAACCAATGAAGCAGTTGCCACAACAACCGCAATAGATGATGCCACGGCAACCTACACTGAGCCTACCCAAGTAATTGCCATGGAAACCAACACTGAAGATGCCGCGATGACCAAAGCTAAAGACACCCCTGCAACCACTGCAAAAGCCAAAGGTAAAGCACCTATGCCCGAGTCAACACGTACTAAATCATTGTTCGATTTTTCAGATTCAGACGAGTCCTCCATTGCACCAACGAAGGCCACACCAGTCAACTCCTCCAAGACAAAGCGAAAAGCCAATGGGATTGAGGATGATAAGGACGATGAGGACACCCCCGTATGAGGATCGATTCCACCATCGGCAACAAGAAAGCAACCACTGCGTTCAAGCAAAAGAATCAAGACACCGGCCAAAAGGAAACTAATCATCAACGACGACGAACTCTCGGAGTAAGTCCTCTTTTTCATTTTACTTTTCTTTATTTTTATTTTTCTTTGTTACATGCATTGAGGACAATGCCTCACTCGAGTTTGGGGGGATTGTTACTAGTTAGTTGTCACGTTTAGTTGCATTCATCTTAAGTATTGCATATAGGATACATAAATTGCTTGCCATGGCTTTGGTTGGAACAAGAATTGCCTAGATTAGATGAATATCCGAAGATGACATTGCCAATGTACTTAATTGATAGAACCTTTTATTCTAGGATAAATGTGGAAACACTTAGAATCTTACTATGATGCTAAATTTGATGAAACACTGTTGTGGCTTGATTGATTTAAGGAATTCTAGCGAACTTAGGTTGATAGTTAAAAAATTAGGGGATTAGAATAAAAATTGGATGAATGCTAGAGGTACCCAAAATTGGCTCTAGTATGTGCTAAAAATTGATCGTTGGAGGTGCCCAAAACTGGCTCTAGTCGAATAAATTAATTAACTTAAGAAAACTAAAAACAAAACACTAGAGGTGCCCGAAACCGGCTCTAGTTAAAACATGTTAAAAGAACCCAAGGAAGTAATTTGAAAACCTCTTGTTTGTATAGAATCCGAAAAAATCAACTTGCACACAACTCCGCACACACTCACAAGCATTATAGTTTGAATCTGAGTAATTCATAAGTTGTTCGAAAAATGAAAAGCCAATCATACTTTGTGACACGGTTCAAAGCTAAGTTTGTGAAAATTGAAGTCTTGACGGGTAATTATTAGTTTGCATTGCTTGATGACAATAAATAGTTCGAGTTTGAGGGTGTGTTAAGTGTCTAAAAGTACTATTTTATTCACCCTTTTTATTCATATTATTGCTAGACTTAGGCTCATATTAGTTGCATTATTAGCCATTCATGCATGTTTGCATTGTTTCCTTGGTGGTTAAGCTTGATATCATATTTTGCTTAATTTTGGGGAAAAAGGGTGCTGCCAATAGTTATTTTTGTGTGTGCAGAATCACTTGCCAAAGCAAGGCTGGAACTAGTTGTCAGGGTAATACAAGAAGGAGATGCCGACGCAGTTGCCAGGGCAATTGTCGATAAGGGATAAGATGATATGACAGCCGAAATTGATACTAGATAAACCCAAGATAACGTGGAGCAAAGTTAAATCGCAAAGGGTTTGATTTCCATGAAGAGGTCAAAGAGAAATTAAATCCTAAGAAGATATGAGAAGATCTAGAAGGAATTTAAATATAATAAAGAATTATATTCTTTAAAAGTATTTAATTCCAACTTAACTTCCTCCTCGAGAAAGACCTTGACCTAGCCCTATAAATTGAGGACCAAGCCGTCACCTCAAGGAGGGGCAAAAAAATGGGAGAGAAATCGGCAAGAAGCTTTCAACCATTCTTCATCTTTTTCTTTCTAGTTCGATTAGGTTTATGTTATGGACTCTTTGTTTTGTATTTCTTTTGAACCTAGCCATGAACTAAATTATTTGGCTAAGGTTATTGTGTTTTGTGGTTGTGAGAAACAATTGGATTTTGTTTAGGTAATAAGAGTTTGCACTTTCAATTCAAGGTTTACCCATTCTTGGTTTTTATTCTTGTTTGCGAGTGAATTGGGAGAGGATCTCGTGATTCTATCTATTTATCTAATATCGGGAGAGTTAAATTCAAGAAACGAATGAGTATGGTCTTTATTTAATCTATTGACGGTGAAGATTAATTCGGCTTAGGAATAAGTTAAGGATTTTAACGGCTAAGAGGAGCGCAAGGTTGGTTGTTGTTCACCCTTGATTCACGCAGGGATGTATTGTCAAGGCATGCACAATTAGCTAGAGTTTCGACTTAGGGATAAGAAAAAACCATTGAAGAACACTCTGTCGAACCTTGAAGTTGCCGCCCAGCCGCCCAAACAGTTGCCCAGGCAACCGTTCGATTAGTTGCCAAGGCAACCCAGCTGCGCAAGTTGCCACAGCAACTGAGTTGCCCTTGCACTCTTTTACCAAGACGATCCAATTGGCTATCACGCCTCAACTCACGATAACCTAGCCTATTCACTCTCTTTTGATTACATCTTCTTTTACTTTATTGCTTTCTAGTTTAGTTGTTAGTTAAAACTCCTACAATCACTTACTTGTGTTTTTACTTTTTACAGTGCAAGAGATTGAATTCTTGAAGTGGCACCAATCCTTGTGGAGACGATATCTTTTATACTATAACTTGCGACGTGTACACTTGCACAATTGCGGAGCACTTATTACGCGCAACAATTGTCTTGGGAATTTGAGTTTAAATTATCTTAGGATTTTAATTTGAATTTATTTTCTTTTAAATAATATTATCTTTAGGAAAAATAATATTATCTTTAGGATTTATCTTTTTAATATATTTAGAATTTATCTTTCTTTAGAATGTATCTTTCATTAGGATTTATCTTTAGGGTTTTTAGAAGACTATAAATACCCCTTTAGGGTAAAGCTTGAGTTGTATCTTTTTCACTTTTCTTTTCATTAATAAAAGTTCTCTCGGGTTTTGTCTTTTATTTTTTCTTTCAACTGTTCTTTTATTTTTTTCTACTTTGTTTTCTAAAAAAGCTAAGTATGATTCCTATCATGCTTAGCTAAACTTTTTATTAGCTGATGGCCTAGCGATGACTCAATTCGTTTGGTGAGAATTAAAAGGTACTTAATATCTTCGGATATCATTCTCAATTTTCTGAAAACTTAGATAGGCAATCGATCTTTCTTTTAAAAATCTTTGCACTTTTATCTCAAAAAGCGTGCGTTAGTGTGAATGTTGTTTTGATTTACCGTTAGGAGGAAGAGTCAGCTGGTAGCATATTCAACTTCCTGTGAACACACTTGGCGGCAGTCCGCTAAGAGAAATTGAGATCGGGTTTGATTCTCGATTGAGACAACATAACTCGAGTCAGGCTTTTCCAGCGCTTAAACTACTTTGGTACCAACGACGATAGGCGTGGTTAGTCCAGCAAAGACTGGATTCTAGAGATAGGCTTAGGAATATCGGTTTACCGAAAAGAAAAGTAAGTTACAAGGGTTGGGCTTTGTAGACTGTAACCGGCATGAATCCTAAAGTAAAATCTTTTTCGATGATCGAAACAAATTGAGGCAGAGCGAAGCTTGAAGCTATATTTCTACGATTGTTATTTTTATCTATTTACTTCTTTTTTATCGCAATTTTTAGATTTAATTTATTTTTAATTTTTGTTCTTCTTATATTAAAAAACCCCATTTTATTACTTATTATTTTTTTTCTTTGGATCAGGATCAAAACAAGACGACATTGGAAATTCCTTAGTCCATGTGGATCGACCCTACTTCTCTTTACTACATTCTTATTTACTTTATTTTGAGAATTAGGCATAATTTATTTGACAATTACGACGCTTGCCACTCGTCTACAACACAAAGGGAATATAAACACCCCCAAGACCAAAGACAAAGGGGATGACTCTCCTACATTCACTACTCTCTCTCCCACATGAGTCCGATCTTGGCTTCGACTACTCTCTCTACACTGTTCACGGATCTAGTCCCCAAGCCAACTAGGGGTAGACCGCCTGACTCAACGACCAACCATGGTCCTTTGTGGCTCTCGACTCGCCTCACGGCAGGTGAACCACTAGTCGCCGGCCCCAAACCTTTCTCTGGCCACCATTTCCTCCTCCTTGCTTGATGTCACCTAAAATCGGCATCAACAAAATCATTCCATGAACCATTCTCACAACCTCATCCATGGTCCTACTCAATTAAATAAAAGTGCATATTCTTTATTTTTTACATAATATTTTTTTTATAAATTAAATTTTACAAATCATCAGCTTTTTACTCGTGCCACTTATATTTATTCTAATATGTTAATGAATGAAATAGTTAAAAAAAGCCCTAAAAGCTTAACCCAAAATTCAAAAGAGATCAAAAAATAAAATAATTAATTCTAATAGTAGGCATAGGAAGAAGATGATGATCTGTAAAATTTAATTTATAAAAAAAATATTATAAAAAAATTAATTCTAATAGTAGGCATAGGAAGAAGAAGATAATTTGTAAAATTTAATTTATAAAAAAATAAAGATAATGTGGTTTTATTTAATTGATAAGATCATGAATGAGGTGGTTCGAATGGTTCATAGAATAATTTCTTCTAATTTTATTTTGAAATATGATTAATTACATGTCGAGTTTTTGAGCTTTTTAATAATTATTTAAAAGTAATTAAAAATTAATGATGTTCAGCAGTATATTTCGCTAGTTACATTCAGAGTTGTGCGTCATTCATTCTAGAATTTTCCAATATAGAATCAATTTCTACATTACCGAGTTTTAATTAATCTAATAATAATAAGAAGAAGAAGAAGAATGTGTCTATGTTGACATAATATTTTCACCATGTGTGGCATTCATTATCAATGCTATCTGGCTGAGTTAAAACTACAAATAAAGAAATAAATAAATAAAAGTTGGATAATCTCCTGTCATCTTCAAATGAAGCAACCAAGAAATTAAAGGTTTGAATTTGATGAATCTGTCACTGTCAGACGTTTACATTTCTTCTACAAGCTAAATTATGTTGCAGGATTAGAAAATGTCCAAAAATGGATCAAGTTTCACAGTTCTTTCTTCTTTCTCTACTCATACTGCCATTGAATCCTTAATATTTGAGCGGCCGCTATTAAGAATCCTTTGCCTTCTCTTTCATGCTTCTCTGTTTCAAACAAAAAATCCCCTCAACAACTACCGGAGGGCTTATGCCGTCATTTTTCACTAGCCCAGATCAAAGCTGCAACCAACAACTTCAACGTAGACTCCATTATTGGTAGAGCTTACGGGACTGTTTACAAAGGGACTACTAATGATGGAAACATAGTTGCTGTCCAGCGCTGGCAAATCGAAAACGGATCATATGGAGCTAGACAGTTGCAAAATGAGTTACTTTTCCTTTGTCAGTTGCGCCACCCGCATCTCGTTTCTCTCATTGGTATTTGCGAAGAGGGAAATGAGAGGATACTGGTCTGAGTACACGAGCAGAGGGGTATTCTCCGATCATCTCTACGGTAAGGGTTATGCACCACTCCTTTGGAAACAAAGGCTACAAATATGTATCGGTGCATTTCGTGGGTTGCATTACCTTCACACGGGTGCAAAGTATGCTTTGTTTCATGGTCCCATCACCAGCCGAAGCATTCTTCTTAATGAAGAATTGTCTTCTAAGCTTTCCGATTTTGGGTCATCGAAATTGGGTTCTTTTTGCATGTCAAAAGCTTCAAAAGTTCGGAAAGAATCGAGAGTGAAGGGTACTTTGTGTGCTCTTGGGTACATGGCTCCGGAGTATGCCATTCATGGGGAACTAACAGAAAAATCTGATGTTTTTCCATTTGGGGTCATTTTGTTGGAAGTTCTTCTGGAAGAGCAGCCTATGATAGAAAACTACCGCAGAATCAAAGTTCTATACTTGATTGGACCAAGGAATACCTAAGAGAAGGAACCATTTATCATGCCATTGATCCACACCTCAAGGGAAGGATAGCTCTAGAATGTTTGGACAAGTATTTGGAGATAGCTTTTAGTTGTGTTCACCATAAGGGAAATGAAAGGCCAGCAATGGATGAGGTGGAAGTCACACTAGAGCTTGCCTTGGAGCTTCAAGACAGAGCAGATGCTGAAATGGAAGCCATCAATCGTTCTTGCGAATGTATGTATGACGAAGCATTGTTTTCTGCCTTTTCTAGGAAATTTACGGCACTTGACAGCCACTACGATTATTTTCGCTTATCAGATTCAGCCAATAATAATAGCTAAATGCTTTGTCATAGCTGTATCTGTTTAGATAGTCTGCTAATTCAATTCCCAAGCACTCTTTCATTTATTGATCAGATTTAGATCATATTCTGATTGTACTAACTATTGATTTGTGACAATCAAGGAGCGCCTTAAATAATCATGTTTTTTATTGATACAAAGAGATGGTATGGTAACTTGATAATAATCATGTTTTAAACTCTGGATTCTTATTATGTTGAAGTTTATGCTTCTGCATTCTGCCACTCAATCAAACTATTAAGGTTCACGTCATCCATTGGAGGCTTAATGTTCAATGAAACCACAAGTCATAAAGGGTCCACACATTTCCGCCTTCTGAACTAGATTGTCGTTTACTCTGAAATTTCAATCCTTTTCATACTGCAGAAAATTATCAAGAAAGTTCATCACATAAAATCCTTTGTCCCAATCATGGCACTTAAAGGATTCCAGAAAGCTGAAAGGTAATGCTCCATCCCAAGTTTGAAATAGAATCAATGATATTTAAAACAATGTAAAATAGTCATTAAGATTTTTGGCTTAAAAATTTGTTCATTTCTTGGTTATGAGGAACATGCAGTGACATTCAGGTTGATCAGAATTTCTTTCTTCTTTTTTCCCCCTCTTGCTGGCTAGATGTGTAACACCCTTAACGTATACTCGTAGTACGAATACACATTAAGGATATCACTACATTCTCTGATAGAATTCCAGACTCGTAATTTTTTTTTTAATTTTTTTAAATCGTTACGTGATAAACGATAATTTAAAATTTCACCTTTAAAACAACTAACGAATAAATTGATACATGTTCACTAAAGAATATCATAAATTAGAATGTCTTACTGATGTTTGGCATATTGCAGCTTGATTAACATGCCTGACTCCTCTTCCGATAAGTTTCCAATAACCTACGTGTGAAACAACACACGTTAAGTATTCACTTAGTGAGGCAACTGTAATTTAAAGTAAATCGTTTCAAAGTATAGAATCATATAAAATAGACTTATCAATGTCATTCCTCTGTTATGTAACAGTGCAATACATTTCCTGCAAAATGGCAAGTGATTCCCAATACAGTTTATATCATATCATAAAACAAGTATAAATATCATATTCTTAGTATTTATCAGTCATCATGTAATCATTTGCAATATAACCTTCTTTTAAAGATAGCCCAAAGTATATAATATGAGATAAAAGGTACTCGAGTCACATGAATAAGACACCTGAGTGTATAACTTGTACTTGTAAATGAGTACGTACTCAAGGACGCTCTTTGCTCTTCATAAAAGCACATCTTTAGTGCACTTGGCACCATGGGTTTAGATCCCCAGGGTGCAACACCAAGGGCTTGGGTCCCCAAGGTGGGTGTGACACCGTATTAGTCACAAAAACATGTAATTATATCATAACTTGTGTGATGCAGCTGCTAAGGACTCTATGACATGCCAACTATACCATGGACTCTCATAAATAAATAATTGGGCATTTCATTTCATTATCAATCAATCATCATCATTCATGTAAACAGTCAATTCACATCCTATATTTCATCATAATTTTTCATATGTACTTGCCATTACTGTATTATGCATCTCATCGATTATTCTAATATATCATAATCAAAGTGGGCAATTCATACCCTAACTTCCTTCATATATAAAATATATGTCACTTATCTTTGCTATTTTTATGCATCAATATAAATCATATAAGTCGATATTAGGCAGTTCATACCCAATATCGAAAATCCAATTTATCTTAGATAAATCTTTATGCCATAGCAATGTATCATATATGCCATTTAATATTTCATGCCATTTGCATAACTTTGATCAGCATACATTTCATTAATATCAAGGTCGACTAATTGCAAGTCTTCCTCGTATCATTGTAGACACTCATTTTTGCCCAGATATATTAGTACTATTAATTATTAATATTATTCGTATAAGCATTATTAAACATGTTAATATGTATTGTGTATGTGAATGTGTATATTAATAATCGTATATATGTTGCACTCTTTATATGTATTGGATGTATGTGTACATAAATGTATGTCTAAGCATGTATGTCTTGGGTGTTATTGATAACCGATAATTAAATGTGAGGATATAATATATGTGTTACACATGATCAGTATATGTACATATCGTCATTATTAATATATTATTAGATATTATTATTCTATTTTTATTGGGCTATTAAGATTCAAAAACATATTCATAATTAAAAACCCAATTGAATTAAAGAGTCCAGTCCAATTACAAATGTAAGATATCCATTACATCAGTGCAGACCCGTTTAACCCAAAACCTTAACAGAACCCTAACCCATCTGATAAACTAAACCCTAAATATTTTTATTCCTTGCGCAGCCCAATCTTGGCCGTTGGATTAGTTTTTCATTCAACGGTCCATATCAAGGATGATGCTTCTTCAGCTTCCAAGTGTTATACACGCGCCAACCCTCTGCCTTCTCACTCGCGTGAGACCGTCTGCATCCCACCCGCCACGTGGCACGATCCCAGACCGCTACGTCATTTCCAAGATCGTATCTGGACTGTATAACTCTATGCAATTTCAGCTGTTGGATCAGATATGATCCAACGGTCGAGAATGATTCTAGCCGAAGTGATCTCTATCTTCCTCGCTTCGATAGCTGCCATGTGTTCTCATTAACGGTTGCCCTTCTTCCTCGCTGCCACTGTCCTTCCACCAGTTCTCCAACAACCGAGCATGGGCAAAATCGGACAGAAATAATAAACAAAAAAGAAATGTCAGAATCAAAAGTCATCAACAGTTTTTACATTTAAAGTTTACCTATTATTGTAAACAAAAATCAAGGGATATATATTTAATCCCTTTCACCTCTGTAAAAGGGATTCTAGAAAAAATAACAAAAAAAACATTTTTCAGTGGTAATCCTCTCAACCTTTCTCTTTTCGCATGCATTCGTAAATAAAAAAAATAAACCACAAATAAACAAAGGGAGAGTGAGGGTTTAGAGTTTACCAGAGTCGTCTGATCCTTTTCTCGCCGGCAATAAGTCTCGCATGGTGAGCCGTCAAAAGAGGAAAGTTTATTTTTGGGTCGAAATTCAAAAGGGGTGTTCTTGTTTGATTTCTGTTTTGGTTTAAGTTTTCTTAAAAAAAGGGTTTTTTAGGGTTTCTGGCAATGTTACTAGCGGCGACTGGTGACTATCTGCGGCAACTGACACGGCTTGACTACGGTGGTTTCTGGGATTTTTCCCAGGAGTTCATCACTCTGGATGAACATCCCGGGAGGTTTGGAGAGATTTAATTTTAGGATAATTTTTTTTGAACCTAAAGTTTTGAAACATGGGTTGGGGTGTTTATTTATAGACTACTTTTTTTAAAAAAAAATGGTCCAATACCTGTTTTAGTCCTTCCGCCCCAGTTAAATTACATAACAAGGGTTTCCGCATGGTCAAATGGAATTCTCAGTCCTTTTATGTTTAAATGTTTTTTTCAATTTCATCAATAATTTTAATTAAATCAGAATTTTAATGGTGAAATCACCCCTAGGTCCTTCTGCCCTTTTGGTATTTTCAAAACAGCTCTGCTGCATGGTTTAATAACCCTACAGGTCCCTAGTTATTTGATTTGTTTTACGATTTTAGTTATAATAGTTTTAAGGGTTTAATCTCCCTTTTGGTCCCTGGAATAATTTTGAAGCTTTCGATTAAGTCCTTTTTCAGTGGTTTATTTGGATTTAATTAGTTCCTAGTCCCTGATCTTTTATTTCTTTTTTTATTTCAGCCATTTGTTTTGTTTTTTATTATTTACATGTTCGATTCATTATTATGTTTTGGTGCTCAATATTTATTTATTTTCATGTGTTTATTCGGGCAATACTTGTTATTTATATTGTTTTTATATGTTAAATGTGATTTTTGTTTGTATTATACTTTGTTATTTTTGTTATGCTCGTTTTTAGTTATTATTCGATATATATTTCATTAGTTATCAATTCGTGTTTATAGTATGTATATATTATATGTTTATATATATATATATATATATTTATATTTAGTGTCTTTATATATATATATATTATTGTATGTATACTAAGTCGTGTATTTTATAATAATACATGTTAGTATTTTTAGTAATATATTTCATTTATTGTATATTTTATATATGTATTGTAATGTATATGTTTTTACTAAATACGTATATTAGATATTAGTGTTTTTATTTATATTGTGATGTTTTTTATATACATGTATTATATTATAAGATATATATTAGCTTTTTATACATCTAATATGTATATTATATACTAGTATTCTTTTATAAATATTTATATTATGGTAAATATTTTATACATATATATAATATATTAGTTCGGTTCCATGTTATATGTTACCTATATTATAATATATGTATCGTTTAGTTTTTGTTGTATTTTATTTAATTATGTTATTTATTGTTCATATTAATATTTTTATTTCATGTATTCATCTTGCTTTTTTACCTTGTCTTTTAATATGCATATTCAACATATTTAATTGCTAATACGGTGCTTCCTTTTTTTACGGTAAACTTGGCTACCGATCTAAGACGTAGATGGTAGTTTTCGTTTATCACTCGACCACCGGAGCCCTTAAAATTTACTCGCACATATATCCAAATTTTAATTTAATAGTCACTTTAACCCGTAAAATTTGATATTAATAAGGCAGCAATAATTTAGTACCAATTTTTTGGCGGTGTGGGGTGCTAATCCTTCCCTATCCGTAATCAACTCCCGAACCCATTTTTTTTAAAAGGAATTGCTGGTTTTTATTTTCGGTGTCTGGTCTACTTTATCCAAGTGACCGGTGGCGACTCCTAATTTTCTAAAACATGAGTTTTCCCCAAATTCACATTTTTAATAACTTTTCAAATAAAAACGGGATTCCCCCATTTTAATATAATTTATTATTTATTATTTTCGTAGCGGCAACACTTTGAAAAAATAGTCGCTACAGCATGGGACTCCGCTGAGGAAACTATTTTTGTTTTAAAATAAAAAAGAGTTAAGCAAAAAAATTACCGCTTTACTAATATCAGAAGTTACGGGTTAAAGTGACGATTAAACTAATTTTTGTTTATAAATGCGAGTTTATTTTAACACATTTAAAATTGGACATATAACATGTCTGTCTAAGTGAGGGGAAAATGCTATTGCTTTTGAGGGGATATTGTACCCCCGTATGGGCCTAGCAAGTACCTTCGGGGCTCTACTACTCTATGTTTTCGTGGGAATATCGTTTCCCCGTAGGGGCATAGAGGAATGGGTCCCCTTGAATTGAACCCGGTTGAAAGGAGCCTATAATGGGTGATGATCGGGGCCTTGCTACTCTTAGCAGAGGACATCAAGGATAATTCGGGTACCTTTTAGCACCAAAACTGTATGTAGAGAATATAGAAAGCCCGCCCCTCTTAGAGCCATGCGAATGACCTAGGTGTTCCAGGTGATAAATAGAGTATTTTATGTCCTATTCTATTTCCTCATATTCTTTATTTGTTACTTTATCAGATACTAATTTATCTTCTTTTTTGTTTTTCTTTTTTTCTTTTTGGGCATTCTTTATTTGCATTTGCATCACGTATCACAAAGGTGTTGATTTGAAGATTGGTCACAGTGATTAGAAATCTTTGATGATGGAAAGAAGGTATCTCAAGAAGGACGACGAGTTTATGAACGTACGACATTAGTCTGAGCTCAAGCAACGAGAAACTGGGGATAGTCTGCCTAGTGAGCGTGTCTTGACCGGTTACACTTATGTTAGCCTTCGACAAAATAGCCTACAAGAATTAATAGATATATGGTATAGTTGGAGTTGGGAGACAAAACAATTATTCCATGACAAATATGGCGATATTGCATATTTATTGTATGTTCGGGTAAATCAGCCTTTGCTTCGTGCTTTGTTGCAATTCTGGAATCTGGGGTTTTGTTGTTTCATATTCAATGATGGCGAAGATATGATGCTTACGGTGGAAGAATACATGGATCTTTTCAATCTAAAGGACGTAAATAGCGACTGGATTTATATTAAGCCGATGAGATCTCAGAATTATTATGCTAAGCTAGTGAAGATTGCCAAAATGAGCAATGATTGGGTGAACGGTCTAATTCAACTAAGAGGGGATGGATTTTCCTTTTCTTGGAAAAGTATTCGAGATGTAATCTATACTCACCCTGACGAGAAGATAAGAATCAACCTCATGGCACTCAGAATTTATGGTCTGGTTATTTTTTTGAGGGTGTTGGGAAACATCGAGGTACATATTCTCGATCTGTTTAAATGTCTAGAATTAGGAACGAATCCAGTACCGGCAGTCTTAAATGAAACCTTCAAAAATTTGAACGCATGTCGAAGGCATGAAGAATGTCGTTTTAGAGGATGTGCCCATATGCTTCTGGTATGGTTTCGCAGTCACTTTTGGCACACGCCAAATCAAGTATTGCTAAGGGCTCATTTTTTACCTTTTCTCCCTTACAAGAGTTTTTGGCAGAAAAATGGCATGAGGATCTCTCTAAAAAGAAGAGGATCGTAATTCTTCAACACTTGCAGGAAAAGGACATAGTTTGGCGGGTTCCTTGGCTAGGATGTGTCGTCCGTTTCTTATACAAGTGTAAAGATTTTAACTGGTTAATGATGTTATGCTTGTATGGAGGGATCGGTTGTGCTCACCTATCGGTGTCCAGGCAATTTGGGTGTCGGCAGTTTGTACCAATCACTTTTGATTTAAGTGGATTGGAGTTCGAATTTAAGAATGAGTTCAAAAAAAAGGTCCAGACAGTTAATGATTCTTGGAAGCATTGTTATCGTATGAAGGTCGTCCACAATGAAAATAACAAGATTACTCCTGATTATGATTTTTGGAGGCGGATAAGGGTAAATAATGACATCCCAAAGCCAATGCAAGATCCAATCATGTCACTCGAAGAGCATATGAAGATTGTTCTATCCGAGGCTCACATCTTAAGGAATGAACTGGAAGAGGCCCAAAAAAGATGGACGCCTTGAAAACAGAACATGCAGATGAACTTTACAAAGTAAGTTTAGATGTGGATATACGAGATAGAGAAATCGCACAATTAAAGAAGGAGAACGCAGACTTGAGTGACAAAAATATTTTCTACCAGAATGATACTGTTAGGCTCGAAGGTTTGATCCGAAAGGCTGGCCGGAAGGGATTTGTAGCTGTTGAGAAAGAAAGGGTAAGCAACGCATAGCTCATTAAAGAAGAAAAAGAAAAAAATAAACAAGCACTGGAGGTGGAAAAAGAAAAATACAAGCTAGCTATTGAAAAAGAGAGAAAGTATTTTCAAAGTCTACTCAAAATTGAGAAGGTTAAGCACGAGAAAGGAAAAGGAAAACAAGTAATCGATTGGGAAAAAAACAGTGTTGCATGGAAAAGAAAAGCTCAAGACAACAAGAATTGCCTGCTCAAAATGCAAAGTTTTTACAATGATACTTTTGAAAGTTTGAATAAGATCCAAGCTCATAATGCTCGTCTAGAAAGAAGACTAGCAGAGTTAGATCAGTGATTTCAAATGTACCGTAATAGGAATGGTTTCCTCGAACTCCAAATTATGAAATATGAGAATGGGACTCTACGGGCCCAGATTGAGGCGCTTGAGGCAACAGTTGAAGATTACATGGGACAAATCGTAGTTCTTGAGCAAGTTGTAGACGGCGGAGATAATTGCTGGCTACGACGGCTTCGCGATGCCACCCGGATGATCCAAGTTCGGGACCAATATTATACAACTTTGATGGTCGAAGTGCAGAAAGTAGCCCAACATGTCACGACTTTGGCCACGGAGGTAAAAGCTCTATGCCTTTTCGTTGTTCCAGAAATGGATGAAGCATCGAGATTCTTTCAACTCCTTGAAGCCATTCAAGAGTTAGGAAATAGGGTATGAGCTTATCTGTAGAAATTTGCTCTACCTTTTGTAGTGGAAACCTCTTTAATATTAATGAAAGTTGTTCTAAGGCGATCTTCTAAAAATTAAATCAACGCCTTTACTTGCATACATCCTCACGTTTGTCATCATGCATTTCATAGTACATATTGCATATATTATTATTGATTGAAATTAATCATGGAAATGTTATGGCAGAACTGTTAACACCAAAGATGCAAATATTCCGCATCAATACGGTACCTGTTTACAAGTCAAAATAATGGAAGATAGAGTAGCTAGCTTAGAACAAGGACAAAAGGATCTTGAGGCTTGTTTTGGTCAGGCGGAGCAAACATTAGTGAACAAATATCCTATTCACAAGATGTGGTCTTGTCAAAAATATTTGCAATGCTTGAAAGAAATGATGGAAAGAAGAAAACTTTGGATGATGTCATTCAAGAGACAAAAAGTACCACATCTCACGTTAGGGTTCAATCAGAGGCACCAATTCCCGAAAGAAAGATGTATATCAATACTGCGAGGGTAGCTGTCAACCACCAGGTGGAAACATCCGTAAGACAACCAATTGATCTAGAGGCCGACCATGAGAAGGAAGTACCAGACTTGAATATGATGGAAAAGTCAAAATTGAAGTAGAAAAGAATAATGAATAAAGATTTTGCTTGTTAGAAGAACAGTTAAAAGCTATACAAGGATCATGTGAGCCTAGGAATGATGCTTGCGACTTAAGTCTTGTAGCAGATCTAGTCCTCCCACCAAAATTTAAAGTTCCAGACTTGGACAAGTACAATGGGACTACCTGTCCTTTTGCCCAACATAACCATGTATTGCAGGAAAATGGCAGCCTTCATAAAGAATGAAAAGTTGCTAATTCATTGTTTTCATGACAATTTGACCAGGTCAGCAATCCGTTGGTATACCGAATTAAGTCGAGCTAATATTAAGTTGTGGAAGGACCACTCTAAAGCTTTTGTTGAACAATACAAACACGTTTCTGACATGATTCCTAACCGGGTTATGCCAGAAGGAATGGAGCAACGAACGAACGAGAGTCTATAATAATACGCCCAGAGGTGGCGTGATTTAGCTGCTCAGATTTAGCCACCTATTCCTGAGCACGAGATTACACCCATGTTTGTCAACACTCTTAGAGGGGTTTTGTTTGACCGTTTGATTAACAATACCACTCAGACCTTTGCCGACTTGGTAAGAACAGGAGAATTAATTGAAGTAGCAATAAAAAGTGGTAGGATTGACAGCGGGGAGAATTCTCAAAAGCACTATAAGGAAAAAGATAATAAGGTGAATAATACTAGCACCTACAATGTCCCGACAAACATCACTATTTCTCAACCGTCGGTTGCCTCTAGAAACGTACAAAGATCTAATAAGAAAGAGGATAGGACCCCCAAAAAGGAGAAAGAGAAGTTGTCATTTACCCCTTTACCAGTGTTATATATAGAGTTGTACACTCAACTGTATAAGGCCAACTTGGTTCGACCTTATTATGTCACTCCATTCAAACCGCCCTTCCATTCTTGGTATGATGAGAAGGCCCATTGTGACTATCACCCTGGTGTTCCAGGTCACTCGACGGAGAATTGCCTCACCTTTAAAAAGTTTGTGCAAAACTTGATTAATATTGGACTTCTAAAATTGGATGACCCGAGTGTGGCCGCTAACCCATTGCCAAACCATGGAGGTCGTAGTGTGAATGCTATCGAAGAAGAAGGTGATAGGAGAGTAAAAAGAAAAGTGACTGAAGTTAAGTCCCCACTCAGATGGGCATTCCAGTAGCTAAGCATGGCATGTGTGATATAGAAGGGTATGGAGTTATTACTAGAAGGTTGTGGGCCCTACTACGAGTATCATCAGAAAGAGGGGCATGATATCCAGCAATGCGAAGAATTCAAGCAATTGGTCCAAAGATTAATGGACAGTAAAGAAATAGAGTTTTTCGAGAGGGAAGAGGGAATGAAGAAATTGGACATATGCGCATTAGATAACCCCAGCATCAAGTACGGGGTAGATAGGTCGTTCATCGTTTCAGCTAAACCAAAAGATAGAGGTTTATCCCATGACGAAAGCTCGAAAGTAGTTCCTAAGCTTATCATTTCGGCTCTAGCTCTATTCCCATTTAAAGACATACAGAGAGTTCCTTGGAATTATACCGCTAATGTGTCTGTGCCAAAAGAATTAGAACTTCAAGAGAAAAAAGAGTTGCCTACAGAAAAAGATCTTGCACCAAAAGAAGAATCAAAAGGGTTAAAGGAGGAATATGTGAGTGAGGTGGGCCATTGTACCAGAAGTGGCTGATGCTATTCTCCGGAGGCTTTGAAAGATGTAGAAGTTAAAAGGATAAGGGAAAGGATGATACAATGGTTCCTGAGAAGGTATTTGGTGAGGAACCCCCTCCAAAAATTAACGAGCCAGTAACTAAAGCACAAGCACAAGAACTTTTAAAGTTTATAAGACATAGCGAATATAGCATCGTAGAACAACTTCGTAAGCATCAATGATTACGGTGCTTGAGCTGCTTTTGAGTTCGGAGAAGCATAGTGATGCTTTATTGAAGGTATTGAGTCAAACATTTGTACCGAATGATATCTCTATGGCCAAGTTGGATCGAATTATAGGACATATCGTTGCTGACAATTATATCACGTTTAGATATGATGAAATCCCAGAATGAGGCATGAGATCTACGAAAGCTTTAAATATCACCACCTACTGTAAGGGGTACGTCTTGCCACGTGTGCTTATTGACAACGGGTCTGCATTGAATGTACTGCCAATGGCAACCTTACAAAGGCTACCGGTGGATAGTTTCCATATGAAACCATGCCACAGTTCTGTGAGAGCTTTCGATGGAACTCAAAGAGAGGTGATGAGAAAAATAGAGGTACTTTTGCTGATCGGGCCAGTAGAGTACACAATCGATTTTGTGGTAATGGATATTAAACCTGCATATAACTACTTATTGGGGTGTACAAGGAGATTGAGGTGTACATGGACGATATGATTGCCAAATCTCAAACTGAGGAGGAACACATTCAGAACCTAAGAAAGCTCTTCCAAAGATTGAGAAAGCACCAGCTGAAACTCAATCTGGCTAAATGTACCTTCGCTATAACATCTGGAAAGCTCTTGTGTTTTGTAGTAAGCCGAAAGAGAATTGAGATAGATCCTAACAAAGTGAAATCCATACAGAATCTTCCACCGCCTCAAACACCAAAGGAAGTTCGAGGTTTCATGGGAAGACTAAACTATGTATCTCGTTTTATTTCCCAGTTGACCGACAAATGCAACCCTATTTTCAGGTTGTTAAGAAAAATAACCCAGGAGTATGGGATGAGGAATGTTAGAAGGCTCTAGACAAAATTAAGAAGTACTTGACAAATCCTCCAATTCTAGTAGCGCCAATACCGAGTAAACCGTTGATTCTATACCTGACAGTCTACAAGAATTCGATGGGTTGTGTGCTGGGACAGCATGATGAGTCTGGAAAGAAATAAAGAGCCATCTACTATCTAAGTAAAAAATTCACCGATTACGAAACACGGTATCTGCCAATTCAGAAGATGTGTTGCCCTTTGGTATGGGCTACAAAGAGACTCAGACAGTACATGTTATATCATACCACCTGGCTAATATCTAAGTTGGACCCATTAAAATTCTTTATGGAATATCCAGCGCTAACTGGAAAGATGGCCCGATGGCAAATGTTGTTGTCTGAGTTTGAAATTGTGTATGTGAATTAGAAAGCAATAAAAGGGAGTGCCGTAGCCAAATTCTTGGCAAGTCGTGCCTCTGACGATTATGAATCCCTAAATTTCAACTTCCCTGATGAGGATCTGATGTGCATAGAGACCTCCGAAGAGATTGCCTCCGAAGAGAAATTTTGGAAGCTTTATTTCGATGGGTCATCCAATGCTTTGGGCCACGAGATAGGGGCATGATTGATTTCCCCAAGTGATGTCTACTACCCCTTTACGAGCTGATTAAATTTCTTTTGTACAAATAATATAGCTGAGTATGAGGCATGTGTCATGGGACTGTATGCAGCTATTGAAAGAAGGGTTAAGGTACTTCAAGTTTTTGGTGATTCATCCTTAGTAGTCTACCAACTTCGAGGAGAATAGGAAACAAGAGACCCTAAACTGATCAAGTATTTTAATCTAATTCAAGAGCTACTTAAAGAATTCGAGAGGGTTAGTTTTACCTATCTTCCGAGGGAGGATAACTGTAACACCCTTAACGTATACTCGTAGACTGAATATACATTAAAGATGCTATGAACTCTTTTAAAGAAATCTTGACTTACATTTTTTTATTTAAAAACATTTTTAGCAATTATTAAAACAACAGTACAATTCTGGGTGAAAACTAGGTTTGCTACCTAGGCTTTTTCTTGATTTTAAAATCGTTGTGAAATAATTGATAAATAAAATTTAAAACTGATTAAACATGTTCTACTAGCAAATAAATAATTACATGCCCGCTAGAGATCGTCATAAACTAGAATGACTTACTGATGTTTTGTAGATTGTAGCTTGATCAGCATGCTTGACTCCTCTTCAAATATTCCAACTTAACCTACGTGTGGAATAAACACACGCTAAGAATGAACTTAGTGAGGCAATTAATCTCATTTATCTAAACATGAAATAATGCATTACAATATATCATATGAGAAGTGCAATACATGTTTTGTAAAATGGCAAGCATGTCCAAATATGATTTATATCATTAATCTACCTAACTTAGAATCATACTATCATTATTTCATAATCATCAAGTATTCATGTGCATGTCATATTCTTTAACATAGTCATATTTTCAACATTCTATATTCATCAAGTAATCATATACACAACATATTCTTTAACATAGACATGTTTTCAATCATAATTCATGTCATCTATCAGTTTTGTCATAGAAACATACAATTAATATTTCATGATCATCAATTAGTCATTTACATAATGTAATCTTTATCATAGCCATGCTTTCAGCATTCTATTATTATCATGTAAGCATTTGCATAACATGCCTTTTAACATATTCTTGCTTTCGTCATGTAATCGTTCACATAACATATACCTTGACATAGCATTGTACTAACAAGGTTTTCATAGTCTATCAATATTCATGTGCAAGTCATAGTTTTTCTAACTTAGTCTAGTTTCCAATACTCCGTCGTAAATCACATACATGGCATAGTTCTCATACATGGCATATTTCATACACATGGCATAATTCACATGCATGACATACTTCATATACATGGCATAATTCACATGCATGACATACTTCATATACATGTCATGGTTCATATACGTGACATGATTCATATACATAACTTGATTCATTTACATGACATGATTCTTTTACCTGGCATGATTCATATACGTGATTTAATTCATATCCATGGCATGTTCCGTATCCATGGCATGGTTCATATCTATGATATATTTCATATACATGGCATGGTTCATATTCATGACATGATTCATATACGTAACATGATTCATTTACATGACATGATTCACTTACGTGACATGATTCTTTTATCATTGCCCAAAGTACGCTATATGAGATCGAGGTACACGAGTCATCTTGAAATGACACCGTAGTGTCGAACGTGAACGTAAAGATGAGTACGTACTCGGGGACAGTAGGCGTGGATCCCCAGGGTGCATGTGACACAGTTATTTTGTCACAATATCTATTTGATAACATGAACATGAGGGTGCAGCTGCTAAAGACCCTATGACATGCCAACTATACCATGGACTCTCATACACAATACTTGGGCGTTTCTTTTATCATAAATCAATCATCATAATCAATCATATAGATAAACATTTCATGCTTCATCATAAATATTCATGGTAAACATAGATCATCATTTATGCAAACAATAATTCGTACCTGGCATTCCATCAAGCTTGCCATGTCGAGTAATGTATCATATCATGCATTATAGAGAAATGCAATGTCAATTTCAACATAGTGCAAACATATAGAAATGCACTCACCTGAGCCATTTATTAACTTGCCTCACTAAGCTCTATTCGATCTTTTCCTTTATAGAACCTCGAATCTTCTTTCGATTTGAATCCAACTTCATTTATCACATGAATATAAATAAACATTTGTTAGATTCACCTCTAATAATATTTTTATCAAACTATCTAATCATTCAACGTTAAAATTTTCCATAAATTTTCTTTCTTCCTTATACTGTCAAAAACCTCATTTTGGTCCTTAATAACCATTTTGAACTTCAAATAATTCTTCTGAACTTGATAACTAACATTAGATACAAAATATCTAAATTTTCATTTTCTGCCAGCTTTGTACAACCTTCAAAGATTTATTTCTATAAAATAATCTAAAATTTGGAATTCAATTCCGTTTGTTCTAAAAGAAACTATATTCAATAATATTTTCACCTATATAAATTAATAGCCCAGATTCAACTTGTACGATTTATGGTGAATTTTCAAAGTTAATTTCCAGTGCTAATTTCGAAACATACTGGTGCTTTGTTTTCTGACCTTTCGTCACTTAAAAAATCATATTTTTTGACTCAAAACTTGAAATCAGTTTTCGTTTGTTGGAGGTGAAACTAGACGAACATATCTTTACATCGGTATAAATTTCACCTTCTAACCATTTTTGTAGAATTTATAGTGAATTTTCAAACTTACTGCCAAATCCAGTTTTCCTACACAACTTCCATAAATAACATCAAACTTTATACTAATTTCTCCTTACTTTTCTATTTGTCCATTTGGTTCCCTTACTTGATTCAAACCACTAATGTATCACTTTCTTCATCAAATAATTTTTTTTAAAAATAATTTCCCCTAATCTTTCGTTCTTTTCGAAATTGTCACTAAAAATACAAAGATAAGGATTCAAACTTCTTAACTTTGCAAATTAGTCCTCAATTCAACGTTTCTACTTGAATTCTACTATTTCAACTAAAATCAGATTTAGTCCTTCTATAAAACCTCATTTCCGAATTGGTCACTTAACTTTGACAATTTGTCAAAATGGTCACTAACTCGATTTAACATCGGTTTTGCATTCTAACTTCAATTTCACATCTCCAACATCAATAATAACATAAATACACTTTAAAATCTTAAAAATTTAGATTAGTCCTTTAACTTTTAGAATTGCCGAAATGGTCCCTATACCTTTAATTTAGGATTTTGCTTCCAAATAACAAATTCAAGCTTACTAGATCATTTATCCAACATCACAAACCCTAAATCAAACTTGAATCCATAAACCTTAACCATCTTCATACAAACTAAAATATGTAGGGTTTAAATCCCAACTCAATAACATGATTTTAACATTATACTAGCTTGATTTCAACTTGAATTTCATCATGAAATCATAAAATTCCAAAAGCCCCAAACTTTTTCCATAAGCCCTAATTTCTTCTCATGCAAAATTGTCATCAATCAAGCATGTTTTCCATGAATTATTTACAACAAAAGATAGAGCTTGAAGAGTATAACAACTTTGCAGTTCGAAAGATTACCTGAAAATCGAGTTTCGGGGCTTGAATCGAGCTTGAAAAATTTTCTCCTTTTTTTCTCCCATTAGTTCAAAATATTTCAAGAAAGATGAACAATTTGGTTCATCTTTTACTTATTTAAATCCACATGTTAAAATTAAATGAATTTAAAATTCATTTAATTAGTGAAATTACTAATTTGCCATTTTAATCCAATGGCCAAGACTTAATCTTATCAAAAATCAATGGCCATGATTTGATCCAAGTGTAATTCACCTTCCAAAATTGCCCTTAATATTTCAAAATTGCTATCCTTGTCAAATGACCAATTTGCCTTCCAACTAGTCTTTATTTACTAGTTTGCCATTCTTGTAAAAATTCAACCAAGTCTAGTTGGAATCCAACCAACTATAATAAAATATTCATAAAATAATATTTTATGACTTTCCCATGGATTTCGAATCAGTCTCTAAAATTTCAGTACGATCCGATTTCCCGATATTCGTAAAATACTTCTACTACGATTTTACCTTTTCCGAACTATCGAATTTATTCCAAAAATTCCATATTTCCATATTCGGGAAATAAACTCTATTATCTCATAAAACTTCCTTTCCCAGAACTTAGACTGAATTTTTCCTAACTCAGTGTACTATTCCGATAATTATTGAAAATCTCCATAAAATAAAAATTTCGCTTAGAAATCCTTTATCGATAATCCATTCGAATATTCTTTACTTTTACTGAGTCCAAAATATCAATTAGAAACACTTTTATGGGACCTTCCCGGAGGTCACCCATCCTAGTATTTCCCTGGCCTGAGCACGCTTAATAATTTTATTCGATCCAAATTCGATACCTTCTACTGTATCTTAATTCTCAAAACTGATATCAAGGTTCTTACTTCGATCAGATTCACCCTTATACTGAATAAAATCACTTGTTGGGAAAATTTACACTTTAGTCCCCAAATTTTTCCAAAATGTATACTTTTAACCCCAAAGCTTTTAAAATTTACATTTTAGTCACTGGCTAAAATTTGGAGTATTACAATAACCAAATGGTAGACGCTCTGGCAACCTTGGCTGCGATGTTCAAAGCTAATACAAAGGCAGAGATGAAACCGATTCAAATGCAGATCTTTGAGATACATGCTCATTGTTGCAACATAGAAGAAGAAATAGATGGTAATTCGTGGTATCATGATATCTTACAATATATATCAAGTCCCAAGCTTACCCAGATGGGATAAATGAGAATGATAAAAGGACTATTAGAAGAATGGCCATTGGATATGTCCTGAATGGTGAGATTTTATAAAAAGAAGGGTTGAGATCAAGTGCTACTGAGATGTGTGAACGCCCATGAAGCGAAAAGTATTCTCGCCGAGGTACATGACAGGTTCTGCAGAACACATGCCAACGGCCTCTCAATGGCCCGAAAGATCATGAGATACGGTTATTATTGGTCAACCATGGAAGGGGACTGTATTGATTATGCCAGGAAATGTCACAAATGCCAAATATATGATGACAAGATCTATTCTCTGCCACTACCATTACAAACCCTGAATGCACCTTGGCCTTTCGTAGCATGGGGAATGAATGTTATTGGGCAATTCCATCTAAAAGCCTCTAATGGGCATCGCTTTATTTTGGTGGCCATTGACTACTTAACCAAATGGGTAGAAGCATATTCCTACGCCAGTGTCACGAGGACCACAGTTTGTAAATTCCTGAAGAAGGAAATTATTTGTCGATATGAGGTGCCTGAAAGGATCATCACTGACAATGTTTCTAGCCTGAATAACAAAATGATGACTGAGGTGTGTGAGCATTTGAGTTGAAAACCCGTAAAGGGCGGCTCAAAGGAATTTTGATATTAGGCATCCGACAAATAAACCCTTTTGGAAGCAAAGATGACTCAGTTAAGAGCTTCAGGAAAAGATTTTACCTTGGTCGATGAGCTCACGCATCATTCATGCAGTCAATATATAAGATACTTGTATTTTATTTTCTCTTGTTTTATGTTTGCCATGACTTTTGATAAATCATCCCCTAGTTTATCAATTTCAATAAAACGCTATTTTGTTTATTCCTTTATTCTTTCTATAAGCATCCTATAAGCAAGTTAACATAGGTTCGTGATAAGCAAAAGATTTTTGAACATTACTGTGTTCTAACCTTTAAAGTGTAGGTAATACATGAAAAAGACTGACGTCGGAATAAAGGTTTCTGCGAAAAATATGTCAAGGACTGCCTTGAAGAAAATTCATAGCACCGAGAGATGAAAACTTGTCCAGCTATATGAAACTTAAACTTGTCAAGGAAAAACAAAGGAATCACAAGGGGTTCAAGGTGAAAACCCGAAAGGGTACTCAAAAAAGAGAGAAAAAAGAAAAAAAAATAAAAAAACAAAAAGAATGAAGGAAAAGGAAAAAAGAAAAAAGAAAGAAAGAGAAAAACAAAAACAAAGTGAAAACCCAAAGAGGGCGCTTTGAGAAAAGAATTCTAGAGTGAAAACCTAAAAATGTACTTTAGGACAAGGCTTGCAATCTCGGAAGGGATACGGTCGAGATGGTTTGAACCCGTGCGTGAGATGGGGTACCGATACCACTGGAAGTGAGAAGAAAAAAGAGAGGAAAAAGTCGAGAATGGTCAACAAAGAAGAAAAGCATATGGACAGTCATAAGATGTTATTATCCATGAATCATATAGCTTAGGCAACCCTAAGTTAAGAGCATACTAACTCATATCATTCAAATGTTTTATTCGTCCCATGACAGGTACTCAAAAAAGCAGTTTGTTTGATTTGCAAAGAGGAGGAAGGTCTCAACAAAGTGTCAAGGGTTTGTTGTACTCATCCAAAATACATTATTCTAGTTTTGGTTCCAAGACAATCAGAAATTGAGGCATCACATCAGGAGATTCCAGTTCTTCAGCCTTCAAGGAAGTGTTGGGAATTATTGGTACTCGCACCATCAAAAATGGGGAGCCATATTTGAAGATAAAGGTTTTATATAGAAAACACCCACGTCTTCGA
Source organism: Hibiscus mutabilis (assembly GCA_019671005.1). Lineage (NCBI taxonomy): Eukaryota > Viridiplantae > Streptophyta > Magnoliopsida > Malvales > Malvaceae > Hibiscus > Hibiscus mutabilis. The sequence continues at coordinate 38,695,980 of CM033723.1, forward strand.
GACGAAAGTTCTATGTAGGAGGAACTAGTCGTCCAGGGATTTAAGAGTAAGCGGTTTCATATAAAAGAAACCCATAATTCTGAGTAAAAGATTCTATATAGGAAGAACCTATAGCCCAAAAGACTTTGAAGCTAAGAGTTTCATATAGGAGAAACCAATGCTTTAGGATTTCAAGGTTAGAGATTCTATATAGGAAGAACTCTTAATCCGACAGATCCATCCAAGAGGTTCTATATAGGAAGAACCTGCAGCTTTAATAGTTATAGGTGAAAAGTTCTGTACAGGAAGAACTCATAACCCGAAGACTCTTTGCCAAGAACGAGTTGAAAAATTCTATATAGGAAGAATTTGTTGCTACAAGGCTTCAGATGAAGAAAGAGTGAATCGGTTCCATGCAAGAGGAACTTGTTGGCTCCGTGATGAGTAGTTTAAATGATCACTTTTTCATCTTTAATTATGCCTCTAAAGATTCGAATATGATACTGATCTGGGCTTTATTATGTGTTTTTTGTGCAGACCTTTAATTCTAGAAAACACACTGAAAAGAGGCAAAATTCTACAAATTTTATTTAGAGTCAAGGTTGGGCTAGTGGGCATGAATCCGGGCATGAAAAATCTGACTGGACGCCATGTCAGCGCTTCTAGAAGATGACGTCTACACTTTGATAGCTTATCAGCCGTATTTTGATAGCTTATCAGACGGATTTAAAATTTAAACTTGGGATTACCATTTGTATTTAATTTAAATATTTTTAGGATTTATCTTTTATATTTTTACGGTTTTAAGATACTATAAATATTCCCATGGGGTAAGCTATCTCTCATCTCTCTCATTCTTAGCTATGTTTTTTTTATTTGGAAGTTTTATAAAATTTTCTTCTCTTTTTATTTTTGTTCTTTTAAATTTTATTTGTTAAATGCTAAGTATGATCTCTTCCATAATCATGCTTAGCTAAATTCTTCTATTAGCCAAGGGCTTAAAGCGAAACTTTAATTCACCTTGTGAGAATTAAAAGCACTCAAAAAATTCATTTTACATTCTCAATTTTCTGAAAACTTAGATCGGCAATCGGCCTTTCTATTAAAATCTTTTCGCTTTCAATTCAAAAGTGCACGCTGACTTGATTGTTGTTGGGATTTACAGTTGAGAGGAAGGATCGGCGATAGTAATGGTTTTAACCTCCTATGAACGCACTTAGCGACGGATTCGTTAAGGGAAATTAAGATCAGATTCGATTCTCCTCGAGACAACATAGTCCGAGTTGAGTTTTTCCAAATTTTAAAAACTATTTTATTCTAATGGCGATAGTCGTGGTTAGTCTAACCAAAAAACTAGAATCTAAAAATTGATTTTAGATTATCGGTTTACCAAAGAGAAAAACAAGTTACAAGGGTTGGGCCTTGTAGACTGTAATCAGCATGTATCCGGAGTGAAAATTCTTTTTCAATGATCATTTTGAATTGAAGCGGAGAAAAAGCTTGAGCCTAATTAATTTAATCAATTTATTTTTACTTCATTTATTCTCGCAGTCATTTTACACTTATTCTCTAGTTTTGTCGATCAAAACCCCTCGTTCACTAAATTAACTTGCAACAATCAGAATTAGAACAACCGTGTATCATAAACTCCTTAGTCACTGTGGACCGACACCTTCTTCTCTATACTACATCTTTATTTATTTATTCTGAGATTAAGGAATACTTATTTGACAATTACGATGCTTGTCAAATTGGCGTTGTTGTCGTGGACTACGGCAAAGTTACTAATATTGTTTGCTTTGATTTATGACCAAGAAGAATTCGGGCGAATTTGTACATTTTGAACTGGAAATAGAAGCAGTTGCCCAAAGGTTGCACGCACGCACACTTCGGGAAAGAAGACAGCGACAACAACGATTCCATCAATAACTAGAATCATCCTCCACAGCCCAAACACACTTTGAGGACACCGAAAGCGAACAGATTCCAATGGCTGACGAAGATCAAACCATTCGTCAACTTGTCGTGGCACCACATAATCAACAGCCATTGTGCATTACATTCCCGAATAGAGAAACACCTTTTGTACTTAAGACGGGCTTGATACATCTTCTACCTACCTATCATGGTTTGCCGAGCGAAAATTAGCATAAACACCTAAAAGAATTTCATATGGTTTGTTTGAGTACAAAACCAAAGGGAGTATCTGAAGACCAAATAAAACTTCGCGCTTTTCCCTTTTCTTTAGCCAATATTGCCAAGGATTGGTTATTTAACCTACCTTTCAATTCTGTTACAACTTAGACTGACATGGCTCGGCTTTTTCTTGACAGGATTTTCCCTGCGGCTAAGGCAAGCAAACTGAGGCGGAGCATCTTGAGTATCTGACAAAATGATACTGAGTCGTTATATGACTACTGGAGAGATTCAAGAAGTTGTGCGAAAATTGCCTACAACAAGGGGCTATCAGAACAAACACTTATTCAGTATTTCTACGAAGGCCTATCTCCGATGGAAATGAAGATGATCGATGCAGCGAGTGGAGGGGAACCTTGAACATGACCCCAACAGCGGCAAAATCTCTAATCTCTACAATGGCCGCTAACTCCCAACAATTTCGCCCTTTAAGTGAACCCCCCTCGACGAGTTCACGAGGTAAGTACAATTTCCCTAGAAAATAAAATTGACAAACTAGCTGACATAGTTCAATCCCTTGTTGCAGACAAAAGAAGCGCAGCTAGACTTTGCAGGATATGCACGAGTCCAGAACATCTAACGGATTGTTGTCCGATGATACATGAGGAGAATGCTGCGTAAGTAAATGCCATGGATAATTTTCCCGAACCTCCCAGAGACAATACAATCCCAATGCTAATACATACAACCCATGATGGAAAGATCATCCAACATTAATTACGCACAAAACCAAAGACCAAATCAAGCACACCAGCAGAGGCAGGCTTATCAGCAGACAAAATCATCCTTGGAGTCCATTGTTGAATGATTGGCGATATATCAGGAGAAGTCTCAGAACCGCACCGAGGCCCATCTACAAGAGTTGGACAAGCAAATGACCCAATTGGCCTAGATAGTAGGGCGAATCGAGACTCAATTAAAGCAATAAATTTCGTCACAATCCCCGGCAACGGTGCCAAAAACTTGTTGGCTCTCTAAGTGAATGCTGGCAAAAGATATGTGTTGGAAAAATATAAAATAGTACCAAGATGAGTCTTTTGTGTGCAAGTATACACGGCCTGCAAGTAATACAGCTGGTAAGCTGAGTATCGATCCCACAGAGATTGACTTGGAATTCAATTGCTTTGTTTGTTACTTGCCTTAAGAAAAAGGTTGATTTGATTTGAAATTGGTTTTGGAAAATAATTAGAAGGTAAAGGAATGTAAGTAAAGTAAAGAAGTTGGCAAGGAAGGTGCTTTAATGAATGATGAGCGTTGGCAGGGAATGTCTGGTTTTCACGCTATTCATGTCGTATCAGCCTTTAACAATAACATGTCTTAGCATTGTTTGTCGAGCAGATTCAAAATTAGCAAAGCTTCTCTCGATGGTCATTGCCCTAAATTGATCATGTAAAAAACCCCTATATCTCTATAGTGCATGATTTTAAATAAACCAATTTGATTAAGATCCAATCTATACTCCTAAGGGGTAGATTTCACTCCCAAAGTAAGTTCATCTACTTGAACGACTTCTCTCGAAGCTTCTCTCCTCAGTATTCCACAACTTAATCGTTGCCACCCCAAGTCTGTTAAGATATTGAGGCGCAATAGGCCAACAGTGCCAGCTTTCGCTTGGCATAGTATTTAGAAAACATTAAACTATGTCGAATAGATAAAACATTGCCAAGGCAGATTTATTATCAAAAACTAAACAAGAAAACAGCATTTCAACGCAAACATCCCCCACCAACTATTGAATTAGTTCATGGTGAGAGATTTAATCGAAAAACCATAAACATTTTCAAAATACATCATCATTAAAAAAATAACTAAACAAAGAGAATGGGCAAGAAGGGGGTCTCTCGATACAGCCCTTTAATGGCTCCAAGCCCTCGGTCTAGCTGGCCGAACCATGCAACCTTCCTCTTCTGATCGTCACTCAAATCCTCTCCAAGTTCGTCCAGTTGTTAGTTCCCCGTTGTTAGTTGTGTTGATCGATCTCTTCTCTTCCTTTAAATAGGCGTGGGGAACCCTTGGATAAGCCTTGCATTTGAATTTTGATTGCGCAAGGGATAAGGCTTGTGATCACCTTTATCCAGATTTGAAATGATAAGCTGATAAGGTGATAAGCTAATCAGGTTTTCACTAGGGCTGACGTCATATGCCATCGATCCTTTGGCAGCCACGCTTGGCATCGTTTGATCCATCTGTGCCAGACAGACTTGGCATCCTATTTTTTCGCCTTCCTATTTTTTCAGAGTTTGATCAAATGCTATTTTTTTGCAGCCTGATTTGGCCCTATTTTTCGGGCTGGCATTGCCAAGGGTTCTTGGCATAACTCTTTTGGCATCCTATTGCCAATGGTGCTTGGCATTTCTCTTCTGGTCCTTCGCTGCCAACAGCAAGTCGACATTCTCTCTGGCATTCTTTCATGTGTTTCATTTCTAGGCCAAATACTATGCCAAACCTGCAAAATTGCCAACAAAACAACCATTCACACTGGCATAGACAGAATTCTAAACTCCTTATGCAAATGCATGATTTTAACAACCTTATGCAACTAAATGTACCTAAAAACAAGCAAAAGCATTGTAAGATTGGCATTAAAAATAGTATTTTTGGTGAGGTAACACTATACTTGGTTGGCTCTATGGATGTATTATTTCTTCTACTGTGCTCTTTTGGTGATTCTCTGGCCTTCGTATCCAATATGTCCGGTCTCATTTCTTCCTTATTGAAAAGTGAAAGAATGTCATTCGTCGTCCCATTCACAGATATCCTGAGAAAGTCTTCAGGGGGTAGAAGTTTAGGGTCAACACTCGATTCAATAATCTTAAACGAAAAATGCTTGAGAGGAAAATTTTCTAAATAGGATCTGCCCATTATCTAACCACTTGTTTTGTTCCTCTATCGGCCTAAAAGGACTAGGGATACTCACATCTGCAATATCCTCTTAACATTCAATTTCGGCTAAACGTAAGCAACTTAGAATTGACCTTTAGATATGAACTAAAGGTACTCTTGCATTTAAAACTCGAGGACCTGATAAAAATGATATATGCATATGTCCATTCAAAAAATATGTGTATGCATATGAGAGAACAAAAACTACCCCATAACAATGAATAAAATGTTTAAAGACTTAATGAATGCAAAAATGCAAAAAAAATGGTTATCTAAATAACAAATTAAAATTCTCCTTTTTCAAAGAAAATCTATAGCTTAGTTTATAGATTTCTTTTGCATTTTCCCCAAATGCACAGGGATCAACGGTTTTGAGTTGCATTTACCGGTAGCCGTTTGCTCCGGGCTAGCTGTACCATTCCCCTTGGTACAATCAGTTTATACCAATCATGACATTAGATTTTTCCAAAGGATTTATTTTCCTTTGACCATTCGTAAGAATAGTTTATGATGGACATTTGAATTATCCATTGACTTAAACTTTACCGTGTTTAAGCACGTTACGCCAACATTTCTGTTGGACTTGCCAAACTCCAACATTTTCAAAATATTTACAAGTATCTTTAAAAAATATTCCTACTATTTTTTGGGCTTAAGTCGTAGGATTCATACATTATTCTTAAAAAAAGGAATCAAAATATAAAAAAATCTGAAACCATAAAAGATTAGAGCCCAAGCACAGGGATTTCAAATCATCTTCAGGGTGCCATTTTGTTTTGTCCTTTTCAGCGCGATGCAAACTTGCCCCAATCTCCCTTGATTTCCACCACTGGATTAACTCTTGTCAGGTCTTCATTGCCAACCAGCCTCTTAATTTCTTCTAATAACGACCTATACCTCTTGGGGGCATGCCCCGATGCCCCATTTGGAAAGCAGGTAAAGGACCAAGTAGAAACATCTTGCATCTAAGGCGTCAATACCCCTATTATCTTGGGCTATTTCTCCAGCTTTGCTACCATGAAAACCCGCAATCGATTCTATCATTGTATGAATATATGTATGCAAGAATAATCAAAAAATATTTTTCTTCTTTCATCCTTAAGAAAGGAGAGAATTAAGAAATTCTCTTATTTTCAGAAAAATAATTCTTAAGAAAGAATAGAATCGAGAAGAAATCTTCTTAAAAACTATGAAAAACATCCTTAAGACTAGTAGGATTAAAACATCTTTAAGAAATTTTTGAGATAAAAACGATCCTAAAAAAGACAGAATTGAAAAAAATTATTTTGAAAAAAGAATTGAGATTCTTTTTCTTTTCTTTTTTGGGAAAATAGGAAAAAAATATTAAGAAAGGAAATAAATTCTTTTTGTTTTGAGAAAAATCTTTTTAAGAACTAAAAATTATCCTTAAGAATTGGTAACATGCTGAAGAAAGGGTAGAATTAACAAATCCATTTTCTTTCATTTTTTTACAATATCCTTATGAAATGATTGAATAAGAAATATTTTCTTTGAAAATTTCCTTATGAAAGGACTGAATTAAAAGGCTCATATTAAAAAATGTCCTTGTGAAAAGATCGAAGAAACTCTTATTATTGTTTTTGAAATAATGTCCTTATGAAAGGACTAAACAAGTGTATTTGTGAAAGGATTGAGAAAACCTTGCTTTAAAAAATATTTATTCTCATAGGAGGATGAAAAAAACTCAAAAATGTCCTTGTGAATGGACTGAATTTAAAAATTTTGTTGAAACAAATTAAAATGTTCATTTTAAAAAAAATGTCCATATAATAGGATTGAATTTAGAAGTTTGGTTGAAAGGATATAAAAGTTCATTCTTGAAAAAGGTCCTTATGAAAAAAAATTATATTTTCTTAAAAATTGTGAAAGATCTTTTAGTAAGTGGTTTTATGTAAATGAGATGCATGTGCATGCTTCAGAGGTGGTGCAAAGATGCGAATGTTATGAATGCTTTATGAAAAAACATATGTCATGATGTAGGAACATATTAGGTGATGTAATGTACGAAATGTATAAAGCATAACATTAAAAAAATGCAAGAATGAATGAAAATGAGGTGTTAATTCTCAAATAATCTTTTAGGAAGATTTTTATCAAGAGAAGATGTTTATTTACAAAAGATTGATAATAATCATTCTTCCTAATATCTTGATTTCTCGGAGTGGAGCATGTACTTGGTACTCCAAATATGTCTCTTCTCTATTTGCTTCTGCTCGGATCATCCTAGACCGTAATATTATCAAACTCTATATATTACATAACGTCTCTCCCACTATAAAGATCTCATAATATGAAATAATTTTCGAATCAACACCTATGATTTGAAATGAAATTTAAATATGAATGCAATGAGGTATTAATCGCAAAGTGCTCATCATAGAAAGACTTCCATTAGACAAAAAGGCTCGTTACATCAAATGTTGCTTTTCTAAGCTTTACAAATATTGATGAGCCTTAACTTCTTGACTTCGTCCAAAAATTGAGTTAGTTTTTCCCTCTTATTCTAATGCCGGATCAATATTCTGACTTAACAGCATCATTGCGTTGGCCAAGTTCACCACTTACTAAACCACTTTATGTGTTTGGGTGACAACAATCTTCACATCATTTGCTTCTTGAGTTTCTTTTGGACCTACCTCAAATTTCTTGGAACTCGACTCATATACAAATCCTACTAATCTGTTGATGCGATTCACAAATAGGTTCGAACTATTATATTGGTTGGAACTGCCTTGATCAGGGGTAGAATTTTGACCATCGTGTTTTATATTCTGACTCTTAATTGATTTTTTTTATTCATTAAACCTCATCTCTTTGGCCATAACGGCCATCAGGTTCATCATCTCAACCATCTACTTCTCCAATTCTTGCATCTCATGTCGATCATCATTAGAACGAGTATCACCTACTATGTCTGATTTGCATGCTTCGAATGCACCCCCTCTTTGGTCTTCAATGTATCCTTAGGACAATGCTTGGGAGTTATTATTTGTTCTATCTTATCACAAGACCTTTTATTCATTATGATTGCCCTCTATAGCGATGGACACTTGCAAGAAATTAAAAAAATGTGAAAAAAATGATAAAGAAAACTATGTCAATATGGTAAATGCCATAACTGCGATGATGAATGTGAATGAAAATGTTGATTCTCAAACAGTCCTTAAAGAGACTTTCATTTAATCAGAGAAGATGTCTGATCTCAAGTTGAAAATGAAATACATATAATGGTTAGTTTCTCTTCTTTAGATCTTGACTTTGGGAAGCATGGTTCGAACTTCACGTCTCAACATCATCTCTGAGCTAATAGGCGACCTCATTATTCCTTTCTTATGTTGTTCAAAATACCGCAGTTGTATAGTTTATGTGCTCCAAAATTTTTAGGAAGTTCACTCACCCGTGCAAGCGGAGTGCGGACAAGAGTCTTTTCTTTAAGGGCGGATCTAGACAATATAGTTTGAAGGGGTCTATTTAAAAAAATTAAAAATTTTGAAAGCTCAAATTAAAATTTCTAATAATTTTGAAAGATTTAATTTAAATTTTTTATAAAATGTGTGAGTTTAACTAAAATTTTTTAGAGAGAAAAAGAACAAAACTTATCAAAACCCTCCACTTTTTTAAAAAATAGAAAAAGATTTAATTGAAATTATTTAAAAATTTTGAAATATAATAATTTTTTTAGCGGGGCCAAATTAAAATTTTTGAAATTTTTAATGGGTTAAATGTGAAAATTTTCTAACTTTGGGAGGGGGTCACTGGCTTCAATGAGAATCTGCCTCTGCATCTAAGATATGCCGTCTATGCCTCTAAAGCGCATCTCCTTGTTAATTTGACTTCTTCCTCCATTAGTCTTCGTTTGGTCCAACCCGATACTATAGCGTTATCGCTCTTAGCATCACAGACTTCTCTCCCATCTCGAATGCCCTCTAAATTGGACCATTTTCGAATCAATATTTATGTACGATATGAGATGCAAATTGGATGCAAAAAAAAGAAAAAATAAAAACAAAGCAAAAAACAAACAAGTCAGTATAGTAAAACAATCGAATAAATAAATTAAATAATCAACAATAAAATAAAGCAATTAATCCGAAGCGAATAAAAGGTATGTGAAACAAATAAAAAAATAAAACCTAAGAGGGTTAGTTTTAAACGGGCAACATAACGGTATGGATCTAAAGGGTGAGCTCTATGGTTCACTATATGAGGTTCAATTCTAAAGAAAATGGTACTCGAAATGTCGCTTGGACATCAATTCGAGGGAATACGACCCTTATACCATAAGGAGGTGAAATTCTCATTAAATATAAGGACCGAATTCCAGAAGTGAATTACAGCACTATACGGAGGTGAAGACCCCATGAAGCGAAGTAATCACTCCCACTTAAGGGTTCTAAAACTAATATATGATGACAATTTATATCAAAATCAAACAAGGCTTAGAAATTAAAAATTAAATCAAATTTAAATTTTCTTTAATAATTATGATACGAACCCAACTAAGGCTTGACTCTTAAATTTTTTTTAATTTTTCTCCAGCGAAGTCGCCATACTGTAGCGACTATTTTATCCGGATCGAAGCCGTTACAAAAAATTAAAATAAATCATGTTTGGGGGTATTTTTCGCTTTTATTGAAAAAATGAAGTCGCCACTGGTCACTCGAATAAGGTAGACCGGACACCGAAAATAAAAACCAGAGATTTAAAAAACTTGGGTTCGAGAGTCGATTACAGATGGGGAAGGGTTAGCACCTCACACCGCCCAAAATTGGTACCTAATGGGTTCGTATCGTAATTATTAAGAGAAATAAAAATTCAATCTAATTTAATTATTAATTCTTAGAATACATGATTAAATTTGCCTCAATTTTCACGGTACCAAAAGAGATGACACTCGGAGACCGGGATGACACTCCCATAGAATACCAGGATCAAAGGCCTAAAAACTAGATCTAATATAACATGCAAAATATTTAAAAACATACTAATATTAAATAAATACTAAACTATCTAATACCCTATATCTACTATAAAAACATATCAATAAAAAAACATAATCAATAAAACTATTCTATATATAAACCAACAATAAAATAAATACAAAGATAAAGATCGAATTTTACCCCCTCGAAGCTCAGATGAAAAACTTCGACCGACCTCCACCACGAACTCTGTGCCACCTCATCATGGCCCAAAAATTAACTAGATCAAACCCAAAGAGGGACCCCGATCGAATGTTGGATCAAACCAGTTGGGACCGAGAGCACTGCCCTCTACCCCTTTGGCCAGCCTTGATTAGGCCGGCCTTGGATCCCAAATTTTTTAGGGCCCGATTGCTTGCTTTTGGCTGCTTCCAAGGCATGCCCCCCACCCTTTTATATAGGCAAAGGTGAGGTGGGGTGGGTGATGTGGGGCGTTAAGCTCCACTCCCTTTTTTTGCTTTTTAATTTTTTTATTTTTTGTTTTTCTTCTTTTATAATATTATATATTATTTTTACTATACTTTTTTTAACTTTTTATTGATTTTATATTAATAATATTACTATTAAAATAATACTAATAATACTAAAACCCAGACAAAAATGAGTGATTACAACTCTGGGATAAGAAATCATTAAGAATAAATACTCGACATCTTTAACCAGTGAATTCAATGAGTCATTCTCAAATAGGATCACCCAAACTCTTGGGAATTCACTAAGAGTTTAATAAAACTCATCATCTCTAGCAGCAAGTTCATCTAGTCCTTTGCGATAAGACCACCCACTCAACACTAGGTTACGAACTTATTAAGAGTAGATATTTATTTAAAATCGGTAAATTCATCAAGTCTTTCTCACTAAGACCACCCAAAGCCTAGGCTATGAATTTATTAAGAGCAATAAAGCTCATCATGTGCATGTACATTATTCTTCATAGGGATAAATAGGTAGAAATGTACACTATGAGTCTTTCCATGGTTTCGTTTGACCACATTGAACTTAGATAACTAAGTTGGGTATCCACCATGAATTCCTTAACCAATAGGCTTTAGACACATCCCCTCGACGAATCTAGAACAAACTTCCGACTTTATCCTTTGGTAAGCGGATCAACTAGGTTCCTCTCTAACTTTAATCATCATTTTAAGACACCCTCACATTTCTAACATTTTAAGATAGAAATAAATCTATAAGTGTCTTGAACAATGTGTAAACAAATACTCAATCATATTAGAGTAAAGTTTGTTATGAGTTTTAACCATAAAACTATGTTTTAACAAACTCAAATCTTGTTTACACATGATTATATTCCCAAAGTTTTGAGAAGTTACTAATCATTTAAGATTAATATGCATAATCTCAAACGAGTATGAAATTCCTTTTATCCCATTCAAAGAGAATTTCAACTTTTTTCTAATTCAGAAAATTATGAATATTATGCAAATATTTATGAGGAGTTTTCAACTTTTCCTGACAACAGGAAAATTATCTCAAGTTTATTACAAGAGATTTCAAAACAACTCCTAAAATAGACCATATCTTTACTTTCCTCTTCTTAGGAAAAAAAACTCAAAGAGATTTAATAGCTACAAGCAATCTTTTAGTAGCACTAATGTCTATCATATTCCCATTCATGTTATTCAACATATTGGCCCTAAAGAGACCATCACGTATTTTATTTAATATGACTAAATTTGGTATTCGACTCAACCAAATTAATCTCAACTCCTTTAACTTCTACAGTAAGTTTAAAGAGATCTTATTTGCCATAGTATTTTTTTTATAAAAGTGGGCACATTAAAGAACAATACACCAGGTAGGTTACCATGAAAGAGAGGTGGTGCACTAGGCACGCTTAAATACCAAGTCTTTCATAAAACCAATCCTAGACATGCATTTTTCATAATGCTTTCCGATAAGCTATTTATGAATTTTCTTTTACTTTAATTAAGGTCTCTTACAGAATTATGCTTAATACTTTTACTCATAACAATATCTTATTAACCAAACTTAATATAAGACTCACTATTTAGAATAGTCATTCATTCTATCTTTTAGTCTTTTCCCTAGTCTAAAACATGTTCACTGTGTTAAAGACTAGCTAAAAGGCTCAATATAAATTCATATGATAAAAAGCATGAATTAATAAATAAGTCTAAATAATCTGACCTTATAAGTAAAATCATAAAGTCTAAGTAGACATGTTCATCCTCACCATGCTTCTAACTTCAATCTTTTCATATGAATTAACATCTCTTTAAAACCTTTTAATTCTAAAATCAGAGAAGAATTCAGAAGATTAGCCTTTGAGAAATTTACTAACAACAATAAATTTTCTCAAAATTTACTGATAGTAATAAAGTTTTTATCTTTAGTATTCCACTTTTTCCTCAACTAATTGTGAAATTTGGATCAGGACTTTGTCATCTTCATTGAAGAATACTTGATTTGGAGAGTTTTCCCTTACAGTGCCATAAGCTTGTACTTCTCTAAAATTTATACTGCCATGTTGTCTTTACAAAATAAAATTCTCAATGAAAATGAGATTATTAGTTTGACAATTATATGCAGATACACATCTTTCTTCTTCAATAAAAAGAATCACATCAATAATTATTAATATATTATTGTATTAAATACATGCTATAAAATATGCATTTTCACTACAGAATAATATACATATTTCACAACATTATTCTATTATTGCAAACATGGTATAATCAGATTCCAATTACTATAGCTTGATGACATCAAAAATTAAAAGGCTAAAAGTTAATAAATTTGATGCTACAAGGATCGCCATCATAATTACTAAAAACTATGCATGCAAACCGATCAATAGCCTTTTAAATAAGCCCACGGTTGCAATTGAAAATAAAACTGCCATTTAAAAGCAAAATTTTGGTTGGCAAAATTAATATTTAGCATTAAACCCATGCTTTTACTTCCTAATCGTTTAAGAGCACCAAATATTTAAACTGTACTTAAATCACATTAAAATAAAATAAAATATGAAACGGTTTGCTCACCACCATTATTCATAAAATAATAAAGCTAATCATGAAAAACTATTCTATTTTAATATCAATTAGAACTATAGGTTTGAATCAACAATTTCAAAAAATTGAATTACATCGTATAATACTTTTCATTCTTTCCTTTTCAAACATGTCATATATTTATTTATTTTTTTAAAAAAAACTTTTCTTTATTGGATAATGAGACACTTGTCTCATGTTGATCAGCTTTAGACTTCTAAAGCTCCCATTTTCTACAATTTATATATACTTTGGCATAGTGCATCAAATTGTAAACAAAACCATGGCAGATAGCTTACTTTTTAGGTGGATAAATAATATCATCTCTCCAATAAATAAATAAAAACCTCTTTTGACAACTCAAGGGAAGGATAGCTCCAGAATGTTTGAACAAGAAGTTGGAGATCGCTTGTAGTTGTGTCCACCGTAAAGGAAATGAAAGGCCAGCAATGGGTGAGATGGAGGTCACACTAGAGCTTGCTTCGGAGCTTCAAGACAGAGCAGATGCTGAAATGGAGGCCATCAATCCTTGTGGTGAATGCATGTATGACGAAGCATTGTTTCTGCCTTTCCGAGGAAATTTACGGCACTTGACAGCCACTACGATTATTTTCGCTTATGGTATTCAGTTTTCAACAATGGAGGGATGACTGATGAGGACAGCAATTCCTCTGTTTAATCGTTTAGTTATCCAAGCTTATATTTATTGATCAGATTTAGATCATATCGTGATTGTACTAACTATTGATTTCTGTTGTAATCAATTTTATAAAGTTTTTATAATAAGAAAAAGTTTTATAGAATGCTATTTGTGAAGAACAACGGTATAAATAAACTCTGGGTTCTATTTATGTTGTAGTTTGTGCTTCTGCATTTTCCCACTCCATCGAACTAATAAGGTTCAAGTCATCCATTGGAGGCGTGAAGTTCAATGGAACCACAAGTCCTAAAGGCTCCACACATTTACGCGTTCTGAACTAGATAGCCGTTTACTTTGAAATTCCAATGCAGGAATTATCAAAAAAGTTCATTCCATAAAATCCTTTGTCCCACTCTTAATCAGGCCCGTTCGATTTTGATGGCCTACAGGGGATCTTAAAAATTAGGTCTTAATAATAAATATTAAAAAATTATATTTTAAGAGCCTTAAATGGGACTCTAAAAAAATAAATAAATTCTAATAGTTTGTACTCTAATAACAAGTATTGGAAAAAAAATTAGACCTTAATAAAAAATATTGAAAAAAATTACATTTTAAGAGTAGACCCCTAATAACAAGTATTGAAAAAAAAAATTAGAACTCTAATAATAAGTATTGCAAAAAATGGACCCATAATAACAAATATTGGAAAAAAATAAATTTTAAGAGTAGGCATAATAACAAATATTGAAAAGAAATTGGGTCCCTAATAACAAGTACTGAAAAAAATAGACCTTAATAACAAGTATTGAAAAAATTAAATTTTAATAATAAATCACTAATAACTAGTATCAAAGAATTAGGCCATAACAATAAATATTAGAACAAAAGTTAAATTATCATTAAAATTAAATACTTATAATTATAAACTCCCAATCAATGCACTTGAAGGATTCTAGAAAGTTGAAAAGTAATGCTTCATCCCAAGTTTGAATAGATACATTCAAGACGGAACCATGAATTAAGATTAAGGGAGCAAAATATAATTAACCATAAAAAATAGAGGCCAAGTTCAAATGAATTGAAATTTAGGAGTCAAATAGGCAAAAACCCTAGGGGTGTGCATTCGGTTAATTCGGTCGGTGGCCGAACCGAATTAGCCATAACCGAATTAACTGAAATTTTTAGAACTTTAACCGTTAACTGAACCGAATTAGCCTTAACCGAATCGAAATTATTTCGGTTAATTCGGTCGGTTTCCGAATTAACCAAAATTTGTTATAAAATTTTGGGTAAATTGCACAATTGATCACTAAATTATGGTAAAATGACTTTTTAGTCACTGGACTTTCATTTTATACTAATTTGACAAAAGTTTAATGAACATTTTATAATATATCAAAAAATTTAATGATCATTTTATAATTTTTAAAAGTTCAATGACCTAAAAATAAATATATATAATATATATAATGTTTAATATATAATAATTTCGTTTAATTCGGCTAATTAACCGATTTTGAACCGAATTAACCAATAACCGAATTTTTCAAAAAAAATTAACCGTTAACCGAACCAGCCTAAAATTAAACGACCAAATTAATCGAAAAAAATTCGGTTCGGTCGGTTAAAACCGAATAATGCACACCCCTAAAAAACCACGTTCAATTTTTTAATCAAAAGATTTGGGGAATGATTTAGGTCCGACACTGGATACATTCATATTTAAAACGAACAATGTAAAACAGTCATTAAGATTTTGGCTTAAAAATCTGTTAATTTCTTGGATACGAGGACAACGCCGTGACATTCAGGTTGATCACAAGCTTTTTCTTCTTTTTTTCCCCTCTTGCATGGTAGATGTTTGATATTTTGTCTGAATGGGATTAATTTTCTTTTGTAGCAGTCTCGTAATAATCAACTGAAGCATGTTGGCTTCTATTAATGTTCGACAAGTTTGGTTGTATGTTGAGCTGTCAAAGTTCGATTTTTACGAAGGGTGGCAATCTTGGACAATACTTGAATTAGCCAAAATCATTCCTTCTCTTTGTCGTGTTTCATTCGTTGATTTGCTTAATTCAAATCTTAGATTGCATACTTACTTGATGATGTCTTTATTAGGCTGCTGCTATGAGCAGAGAGGATGAGGACACTCATGCTGTCAAAAGGACCACTTGAAGCATATTGTTTTGATGAGGTTAGCTCTCAACTTTGTTGGAAGATTAAATGCTTTCAATTCTCAATTCAAGTATTGTAGGAATCCGACAAATTGCATTAGTATGAGCTTCATACATGATGTTTAGCCGTATAAACCTAGCATATGATCCGATAGTTTATGCAACACCAAGCATAAATCAAGAGAAGTCTTAACAATATTAGCAAGAGAACTAGATAATCTTAAATGACGAATCCTGCAAACAAACACACCAAGAACCCTGCATCATCTTGCGCCTTTTAGCTTTCAAAGCATCCATTTCTATGTAACAGCATTCCATGCACTCCTGAACATTCAAACACAAAATTCAGTCAAGAATAAACAATAGACAAAGTTATTCATGATAGAAGGTTGCTGCAGATGAATACATATACTTGTTTCTCTCTTGTGTGTTTAATACAGTTGTTTGGTTTCTCTGACAAAGAAATAAGTGTTAAAAGTTTTGTATTTAATGATTAGCTATTTATAGATCTCTATCATAAAAAAAAAAAATTGTAAGGCAACTGGTAGAAAAATGTTTGAAAGCCTGGAATAAAACTAAAGCAATGCACTTAGAGAAGGTCTTGAGTATGACATTGAAAGCAAACATGCAAATTAAATCAACCTTATAGCAGTTAAACAAATTAACATCAACAGTATGAATCACTTACCATAAGTCTGTCTTAGTTCAAAAATACAATTGAAGGCACATGCTGGACTTTGTAGAAATCTTCCCCGTCTTCCTCAACACTAGTTTTGAATGCTCTTGACATCAACAGTATGAATCAACACTAGTTTTGAATGAAAATAAGAAAAACAAGAAAAATCTCAAGAGTTTCAAGAAGATGGTGAAAATGTGATTAAAGAAGATGAAAAAGATGGGTAAATAGTGTCTTTAATGATGGAGTGATAGTGGGTAAGTGAAGTGACTAAGGCAAAAAAATGGGTGACTAAGAATCTTGCATCAGCAATAATGAAGGTAAATTGGAAGGGAAGGGTACGACTAGGGTTTTGGGAAGAAGGGAAAATATTTTTTTGGGGTTTGAAAATTAAACCCTTATTGTTTTTTGCTAAACCCACCGATCATATATTCTCTTGGGGATAAAATTTTTATTTAAATAAAAACTTTATCCCTTAAGCTCAATCTTTAAATCTTCTCGAACTCTTATCCTAAAAGAAAGATAAAACAAAAAGATAAATATCAAATAAAGAGATAAAATAAAAAAAATAAATAAAGATAAATAAAAAGATAAAAGACTAAATTAAATAAAAAAATAAAAGAGTAAAACGAAAATAAAAAAAAATAAAAAGATAAATATCAAATAAAGAGATAAGAAGATAAAATAAAGATATAAACAAATCAAAACGAAAAATAAAAAGAAAAATAATCTAAATAAAATAAAATAAAACAAAAAATAAAAATTCCTAGAAGTTGCATTTTCATGCATACAATTCTCTATTATCGCGCTCAATTGGTGTTGATGTAGTGCCACAAAAGTTGTTGCTCTGCTTCAATTTGCTTCAATCGATTCAGCAATGGGCTCAGAGTTCTTCTGGGACCGGGGCAGTTGCTGTGGCATGTTTCTTTGCCATGATAGGTCTGATTGTTTGAGCTTCTTTCAACACTATGACTTTATTAAAATGGAAAACAGAACAACAACTAAAATCAAAATAAACATAAAAGAAAAGAAAAGTTGAAAGGAATAGAGTTGCCTTAAAGAAAGCTTGATGGGGGTCATTTCTAATACTTCTTATAGTTCATCCGCACCCTCCATCGAGTGAATATTTCTCAAAAAGAGTTGGGCCAATGTACTTACAACTACTCCCTCTTACGTTGCCATGGTGGAGGCGTCTTTCTTTCACGTTCCTTTGTAGTCCATGCATACCTTCCACCTTGTTACTGTTCTGAAGGCATGGATATTTTAATATAAAAATATATATTAACATCCAACCATTTGATTACCTCATTCTCATAGAATTCCATCATAGTTAGATCTAGCCTTCGTTATCATAGCAATTGTCAGCCAATTGCTATGGCAATCATCTGCCAAAATTCGGTGTAAGTCAAGAGAATGACCAATTCTTTAGAAAATTTTATGAATCCAACATTCATTTTCTTTAGGCCGCTTAAACGTCTCCATTGGTAGAGATATTGGTCCATCACTAATATTGGAGGGAATCACCAAGGATAAAGTATTGGAGGGAATCACCAAGGATAAAATATCATCTCCCAAACAATCATACCCTACATTCGATGACTTCAAATCTAGTAGCGTTGATTCCTTAAGAAATACCTACAATGGATGAGGTGATTTTTTAAAGAATTCAAAAGGTTCAACCATCACATGTTCATATTCTATTAACAAAGTATCGCCATCTTGTTGATCATGCATGTGCTTGTACAATTGCCACGACAAAGGTGGATAAAAGTATTCTACAGATTCTCACTTTAGCATCAACGTTGTAACATTATGGGTATCAGATTTCTTAGATTTTGTTGTAGCGTTACTCTTTTCAGTCTCACTGAGTGTTTTCCCAACATTGCTATGTTCTGGCTCCTTAATCTTTGCCATGGTAATTTATTGTTTAAGCTCATCTAGTGTTGGGCATTCTTCCTTATCAGTATTCTCTCAATTTAGATGTTCTAGTTGTTCCCCACACATCAAGAAGCTCTCTTCGCATTGCTCATTGTCCTCTTACCTTGGGATTTTAGTATATCTAGGAATTAATTGTTGGGGCATGTTATCCATGGCATATGTGAATCTCCTCAATTCAACTTCTGAATCTCTCAAGAGTACATCTATCCTAGCTATCCTCGCATCCATAAAATTTGATAGCTCTTAAAGGTTACCACATTGCTGCGGTAATGTGAAGGATTTTATCAACAATGATGTTTCCACATTAATCAGGTAGCCATGAAAGCTTGAAACGTATCCTCAAGGGAATTTGAATGCTTTTGACGAGGACTATATTGCCATGGCATATCTGTTGTAGCGGAAAAATTGTTATGGTAAAAAAATGATCTTTTTGATCATGCTATAAAGGATTTTGTTGCTGGTTCAAATACTATTCTTCATGTAGCCATATGCATCGGCATTACATGAGCAATTTAAACTCTTTGGGCTGCTCTCAGCGGTTGCATAGATGCGATCAAGTTGGTCAATTTCGTAATTTTTGTCGAGATTGATGTGGAAGCATCATTGTTGATAAAATCATTCACTCCTCTTCCTTGAGAAGCTCTACTGGGTTGGAATAGGTAGTCATCGGTGGATGTAAGATACTCTTGAATAGATCGACTTTTATTTCCCCACATATTGATGTCTCTTTACTTTTGTAGTGCACCTGATTTTTTTTCTTTTTTTTGAATAAAACAAAAAAAAAAGAAAAGTCAGTTAAAATAATAAAAAAAAACAACAAACACCAATTGCCAATCCCTGATAATAGCGTCAAAAACTTGTTGCATGAGTTAAGTGCTACGCAAACGGTTTAAGTATATGTAACGCCCCGGTTTTGGGCCTAGCCGTTTTAAGGCTAGTTAGATGATTCGGTGGACCGGATTAGAGATTCGAGTTGGATTCGGGATTAGATATTTTTTTAAAAGATAAAATACGAAAAAATGTTTAAAAATCCTATTTTAATATATTAAAAATATTGGTGAAAGTAATTTTGGGAAATTAGCTTTGGAAGGGTGACATTTTGGCTAGTGAACCAAATACAATTTTTGAAAACTGTTTTTAAAAGGTGACTGTTTTGTAAAGAGTCAAAACTTTGAATCTTTAAGGAGCTATTTTACCATTTGGTCTAATTTGGGTTTTCTTTTAATTGGAATATTTTTAAAAGGGTTTTAATTAAGAGAAATTAAAAAGGATTTAGTTAAAAGGTAGTTATTTTTCCAAATCACAATTTGACATAACTTTCTTTCTCTCATATTTTCTCTCAAAATACTTCTCAGCCAAACACTCTTTTCCTATCAAAGATTCAAGGTAATGATCTTGTTTCTTAATTCTTTGATTTGCTAAATGATTCTTTAACTTGTTTTCTCAAAAATCTTATTGAATCTCATTGTTTTTCAAGAGGAAAACATCCAATTATGGGGAAACTCACTCATTGGAGGTAATTTTCGTTCTCCTCCTCTAATGAAAGGTTCTTTACTGAAATTCCCAAGTTCTTGACTCTTTACATAGGTTTTCTAATAGGTTTTAAGTAATTAATTATGGAATTTTGCTTAATTGAGGTTTATTTGATGGAATCTTGTGATTTTTGAATTGGATCTGTTTTTCCAGTGTTGAGGATTGATTTCAATCTTATTTTGGATGCATTATATTGTGGATATGTTGTTTTTAATAATGAAATCCCGAAATTGGTTGAATCTCCAATTGTTTAGGTTGATAGTTAATGGTTTTTGGGTTGTTTTTGGAGTTTAATCTTTGCTGGAAATAAAAGGATGTTGTAAAAAGGTTTTTAGATTTTTTTGATGAAGTTTGATGTATTGAATCGTTATATTATGGCTGGGTTAAGATCGAGAAGTGTTTGAGGTTGATTTCGGTAAGTTTCGGATGAGTTTTGAGTGGGCATCTTGAGAGCTGCGGGATTTTGGTTTGAAATAGAGATTTGGATGCATTTTAATGCATGTTTCCTCTGGTTTTGTGTGGCCAAAACAAGGGATAATCAAGGCGTAGCATCTTGAGGTGGTTTGAGGCTTGCCGGGAGCTTGTTTCGCGGTAGCAAGTGAGGCGAAGTGAAATCGGTGAGTGGAAACGGTCTTAAAAGTCTTTCAAAGATTTGAAAGTGGTTTTGGAAGTTTAGGTTAAGTTTGAAACACTTACCTAAGCTTGGAAGTAAATTTCCCTCCTTTGCTCTTTAATATCGGTTCGGATATGAGCACATGTGATTCATGTTTTAGTCGTAAACATGGTTGGTTTTACTTACTGTAAATGCATGACGTCTAAGTACATATGCAGTGGTCTAAAAGCATACTAAATGCTAGTGAGCATTGGTTTTATTCCGGTCGGGAATGTGATATTGCTATGGCAATGTGATTTGCATATGTAGGGATTTTTGTGTAATGCATTATAAAACAGTGAGTAAGTGGTTTTGTAAATGATATATTGGCTATGTGACAAGGTGAGAAAACATTCGGATATAGTTGACATGCCATAGGATAAAGTGCACTATCATATGTTTAAAAATCGATTGTGGTTAAGGGTCATTGAGGTATAGCAGTCGGCTACTCAGACTATGTTATTATCACTTGGGTTGAGCGGTCGGTTCCCCTTGTTGATGTAAAGCTTGCAGTCAGCAAGGCTGTAAATTCATGCGGTCGGGATGGGGTAGTCTTGATGATGGTCGGTCATTAAGGGAGATTCGTGTATCCGATGTGTAAAGTTAACGGTCGGTTAACTAAAGATTAGAGGTCGGCTAATCAAGGATAGTGGTCGACTATCGGGGGTAACTATAATTGCCAATATATGAGAATTTTAATGTTGAATCTATTTTTAATGCTTTGGGATTTAAGCATGGTTTTGTATTTAATGCTTTGGGATTTAAGCATGATTTTGTATTTAATGCTTTGGAATTTAAGCATGGTTTTGTATTTAATGCTTTGGGATTTAAGCATGGTTTTATATTTAGTGCTTTGGAATCCAATCATGGTTTTGTATAAAATGCTTTGGAGATTTAAGCATGTGGAATATATTGTTTTGCATATGGCCGATATGCATGTATTGAATTGGAATCATTGAAACTTGCTTAGGTCGTAAGCATGATTTGAAAACAAGTGTTGGTTCTCAAGGGTTTTAATGCATCATTGTTTTAAAAGCATCCTCACTAAGCAAGTGTGCTTACGCTCTCTTTTCCTAATGATGCAGAGCATTAAGGCTTGGGGCAGCAAAGGCAAAGTCGTAATGATCCAAGAGGCAAAGCAATTTTGAGTATGAACTTGGTTTATGTTTCCGGTTAATAAGGCAATGTGTTCGCCATGGATTTTGGGATATGTAATTCTGTTTTCCCCTAGTTTTGAGCATGTGTAATGATGTGATTTCGGAGTTTGATTGATGTTGTTAAGCATGTTGTGCATCGTTACCTATTGTTGATGTTATGTGGTTGCCTAGGTATGTATCTAGATGGTTTTTCTTGGATGGCATGCTTTGATGAACTTAACATGTTGAATATGGTATTAAAGTGATGTTGGTATGATGTTTGTATTGGTAAATGTTTACTTGAGTTTTTTTTTTTGTATGTTTGGTGAAGTGTTTTAGGGAGTATGCCTATAAATTAAACCATATGGTAGCATAAGCTTGTTTTGTAGCTAAACCTTGGTGCAAGTGTTGACATATGTATTTTTTAATGTTTATATTCATGTATGCAAGTTGCTAGGATCTAAATGCATCTAGATTTGAGTGAAAAACCTGTAGAAAATGACATTACAAGCCTATGCGTATCGATACGCAAGGGACCGTATCTGTACGACTAGGCAAACCAGGGCTTTTAGCATCGATACGGGTATTCGAGTACTGGTGCGGATAATCAATTTAAGCTTTACGTACCGGTACAGGATAAGGTGTATCGGTATGGGAACTCATTACTAGAAAGTTACTTTTTAGGGAAAAACTCGTGTACCGGAACATCAAGGGCTTGTACCGGTATAGCTTTAATATTTTGCAAGCTGACGTGGCATACCGATACGGTACATTGTGTACCAGTACGCGTGGTTGCTCTGTATCGGTACGGGTGTGTTCGTATCAGTACGGGTGGCTGTTTTTACAGGTAATGTCATGGAATCCAGTTTCTGGTCTCTTGCGTTTTAGTCCCTAAGTATTGCAAAGGTAATTGTATGCACATGGTTGATCATTTTGACCTGAAATTTGAGATATGGGCATGTAAATGGACTAATTGAGGATTGGTAACCTTAATTTCAATTTTGGTTCAATAATTTAAAGTATTTACGTTCTGGTCCCCAAAGTGAATATGATGCAATTGGTTGTCTTTTTGTGATTTATTTTCTTCGAAATTTCACATGCTGTGAATATATACATGTAAGATTAATAATTTGCATCTAGACAAGATAAAAAGGAAAAAATGGACCGACTTTTTGTAACCTTTCTCCTGTTTGCTTTGACAAACCTAATGTAGCTCACTCGAAACGGTCGGGCGTCTAGGCCAGGTTGAGGGGGTTACAGTATACACGTTTAATTGCCATATCAATGTTCGACAAAGTGTTCTTCAATGCCTTCGAATTATCCATAACCGAAGAACTGATGACTATGCAATCCTAGATAATACATCCTTGCGTTAACCTTGGGTGGACATCATCAATTAGCAAAATCATTTTAGTAGCTGAAATTCGCTCCTTATCCCTAAGGCGAATTAGCTTCAACCAACAATTGTTTAAATGGAAACCGTATCCAATCGTTTCATGAATCTAGCTCTCCTAAGCCTAGATAAATGGGTTCATTCAAGTCTCTTTCCCAAGTTCACTTGAAATTAAATAAAGAACCAAGAAATGGATAAAACACGAAAATATTAAATTAAAAACCAAAACAAATTATTCGTTCACAAACACTATAAACCCAATAACCCAAGCCAATCAACTTAGTTTATGACTGGGTTGGAAGAAATCAACAAAGAATTAAACACATACATCAGTTTAATCAAAAGATAAAAAGAGAAATAAAATCTAAAGGAGTCAAACTCCTCCTCAAACCGATCCTCCTTCTTGAGTCGACCTCACTCTCGTTCTGATTCTCCTCTCTCATGTTGTTGTTGATGCGATGAGTTTATTTAGAGGTGAAAATCTCCATTTGAATTTCAAATTAGAAGGGATAATCTCTTTACCTTTATCTACAACAGTTCTTGATTTAAATCTGGGCTTTATCCTATTAGATAAGGATAAGGATAATGGATAATTTTAAAAAAAAGTTGATATTTATCTCCGACTTGCCCTGGCAACACTCGGTAATGGCTCGACAATTCGTCTCTACATAAAAGAGAGCAAATCATCATCAATATCTCCACAAAATAGCTAAACGCAAGGCCAAGCCTAATATATAGAAGGACTACGAATTTATGCATGAATGACTACAAATGCAACTAAATGGGCCTAAGTCTAAACAATAATCTAAGTAAAAAGAGTATAAAACATAGTACTTTTTTCACACTTAACATCAACCATAATAAGATGAACACATTACCTTTAGGAATTATCATCTAATTGCACTAAAAACATAACCTATAAATTAACCATTGTAGTTTTTTGGTTAACCATGAACACCCTTAATTGCTGCAAAAACCAAGCATCGGAAGGAAATAAAGCTCCATGTCTTCCGAGACCAACCTTGATTTTTGAATCATTTTAACCCTCAAAGTTTTATTTTAGGTTAAATGACCCATTCGTAGTTGAAAACTGTTACTCAACTAACAATAAATGATGTGACAAACTACATGGCTGAGCACACTGACATAGCAGTGAGGTATAAATAACGGTACTAACTTTACAGAATGATACATCGGTCAAAAAATAATTTTTATAAAATTATATAAAATATAATTTTTTTGCTGACGTGTTATTCTGTCATGTCATTTAAGTTGGTTATCATTGGTTGACTAACGATTTTCATCCACGGATAGACTATTTTGACCCAAGATAAAACGTTGAGGGGATAAAGTGCTTTAGAAAAAATATGGACTAAAGTGACTGTTCAACTAAATGTTAGGAACATTTTTTGATGTTATGCCTATATATAAATAAATAAGTAAACAAACAAAAAGAAAAAGGTACTCAAAAGTTTAGTAGCTTAAATGCAATGTTATAGATAGGGATGGGCATTTTACCAAACCCAGTTGGGTTTCGACCTGATCGAGTCAATTATTTTTTGTTTGTAAAAATATCGAGTTCGGGTTGAATTTTTACTAAGGGTGAGGTTGGGTTAGACTTGAGTTTTAAGGTGAAAAATATTTGACTTGACACGAGACTAATAGTGTAATTTTCTCTTATATTTTTAGGGATATTTGTAATTTGGTCCTTAAAATTAATTTTTATTTATAATAAGGTCCTTAAAAATTGATTATTTATTTATTATTTGGTCTAAAATTATTTTTTTACAATTAAGTCCTTAAAATTGATTTTTTTATAGATCGGGTCGGGTGGGGTTCATGTTTAGGTATATACTTTTCAGTTGAGTTTTTTAAAGGATGAGGTCGGATCGAATCAAATTTTAGGTAATTATTTTCAGGTCAGGTTCGGGTCGAAAAAACCCAACCTATCTCATCCCTCTTATTAGGGGTGTTCAAAATCGGTCCAATGGGTATTCAAAGGTCCAATAAGTCCATTATCACTACTATATTATTACTTTGTTTCATCCTCTATTCTTCTTTTTTAAGTTGGATTATAAATTTATTGGGCCACTAAATATCTATTAGTCCGATTTTGAACACCCCTAGTGAAGCCCAGTTTTAGATTAGTCCATTTGAACTGTGATCTGCCGCTTGGACCCAGGTGGCGTGGGTCTCGCTTCACGGGTTGGAGCAGCATCTGGAGCGAACCGTTGAGAACTATATGGGTCAAAATCGGGTCCTTATTTGCATATTCATCGCCTAAAACCAAATTTTCTTTCCACTGCAAGACGAAGCCTCTGCTTCTTTCTATCGCTGCCACCATCTTTATTCCGGTGGCTCGTCCGGCGAACCGAGAAAATCGAGATAATGCTCTCCTCCTCCCCTCTTTTCATCCGGTTAACTTCACCTGAACGCTAAACGAAAGACATCGCGCCATCATCTCTGCCGCCACTGACCACCGCTTCCGGTGGTTCTTTCGTCGTTTGAAACCACCGGTGTACTCGCCTCGGTTAAATGTTACTGTAGTGAATCATTTCGGTTTAAGGCTGCACTCTTAGCGATAATGGAACCATGAGGGTTCGGGTAATGAACATGTGTTCGTGTAGGGATGCCCAGAAATAAACATCTTCTCTTTCACTCGCTTACTAACTCAGTTACAAATTCGTGGAAGTGTATTTGAAATGGCAGGGGAAGTGAAAGCGCCAGGTGCCTTTGCCATAACTCCACACAAAGTTTCAGTCTGCATTTTGGTTCATACCTATGCTTCTCCTTCTCAAATCTCCGTCACTTTCCCTTTCTCCTCCGTTTCTCAGTACAACCGCCTCGGCTTGTATTTGTTAGCTCTCACCAAGGTATTCCCCCCCCCCCCCTCTTCGCTTTTGTATCTATATTTTGCTTTTGGAACCAAATGGATGCACCCTGTTTGCATATTGCAGTCATGTGATGACGTTTTGGAGCCAAAGTTAGATCAGCTCATTAACAAATTGAGGGATATTGGTGGTTTAATGGATGATTGTTTAACTGATCATGTAACTAGTATGTTATCATCTTTATCATCACCAGATGATCTGTTCAATTTCTTTAATGAGTTGCGAGGTTAGCTTTTTGTTTATTTCTTTATTGTTGTTTTTATCACTTTATCATCTTCCTTTCCGCTGTCATTATTATTGTTGTTGTTATTTGTAGAAACACTTGGGGGACATGATTCAGGAATTATGGACGATGACCAGGTTATTTTGGACCCAAACAGCAACCTGGGATGTTTCTTCGCCGTTGCATACTTGCTTTCAACCTCTTGACTTTTGAGGTATTTCTTTCTTGCCTTGTAAATCGTAAATATCATTATTGGATTGTAATTATATGCTTTTGTTGGAATAATCATTTGTTTGCTATGCTTAAGATATACACTAAATTGTGAGGCAAGAATCTTTATAGAGATAGAGCATCATTGTTGGTATCACCATATAGGCTTCATGGTGGCCATTGAAGTATAAATCTGCCATTCTGTATCCTGATATTGATAGCTGGATGCATATTCTTAGAAAAGAATTGAAAGGTTGAGAATTTAATTAACATTCTACTTGCCGCTGTTCAAGTGGAATTTAGTTACATTCCCCCCTGTTGAGTTTGTATGTTATAATTAAATGTTATAGGTCCCTTGTTCTGTGCTTTTCTTTTAAGTATCTATAGTTTTTTCCTGTTATTTTTATTCTCTTTAGGTATAAACAGAAGGTTGAATGTACAATATGATGTATTTTTTGTTTAGGCATAGATTATATTTATGGCACTAACCTTTGTCATGTAATGTAGGGTATCTGCCATCTTTTGACTAACATAGGGATCTATTGTAAAGAAGTCATTTCGAGTTCGTCTTATGAGCGTCGGTTAGATGACTCTGGTAATGACTCGGAATATTTATTTGAGTATGAGAATATAGATCTCAACCTTGTTTTCAAAAAAATAAATGAAGAAATGGAAGCAAGAAAAAGAGCCACTAAACAAGTTTCTTTTTATCTTCATCTTCCAAAGGACCTTTCAACATTGGTGGAAGGTAGTTTCATTCTTGTAAAGCATGTTTTGTGTTTGTAAGTTATTAATTACTTTCTTTTGTTTGAAAAAGAGACTAATGGTTAGAGTTGTGACGATGATATGATTTTATTGTAATTTTTTGTAGACATATTGCGAACGATATCTCTAGATTACAAAAATTGTGCAGTAGAAGCCATTGAATATAGTTGTTGATTCCAAATCCACTTTAAAGCGAAATGTAAGGGGTATTTGTATGGGAAATGTTTTAACAATGACAAGCTCTTAAGTATTTCCAAATGCAGTATGCTGAAGATACCTTATTTCTCGTGTTTGACGGCTTGACGCTACTTTATTTTTAGTTTTTCTCATCCTCATCACCTTAATATGCACATAATTAGGCCTGTTGTCTTCTGTCTAAACTTTTCTCTCAGGCGAAGTGTCTTGAACGGGAGTTGTTGGTTCTGAAATTTGCTTTATTTATCGAAGTTGAATGATTTTGAAGTGATTTTTTTGGGTGAATTTATGTAAAATATGTACCATTTTACTGGTATTGCTTAGCTTCTGAAATTATGCATGCAGATGTTGAGGTTTTTGTTGATCCTCAATCAGAGCACAATGACAAAGGCAAAGAATCTTCTTCATATGCTTCTGGTGATTTATTGAGAAATGTTGATCCCAATGGCGGGGTATTTTTGCGCACCAATTGGCAAATACAAGGTTATTTAATGGAGCAAGCTGATGCAATTGAAAAGTAAGCCACTTGCTGACTTAAATTCTTTTTCATTCATATTTTGAAATGCTGATTATATTGAACTAAAATGCTCTGGTCTTCTTGTGGCTGGCATGGCAGTTCTTTCACTTTGAATGCCTTTGAACTGACTCTGAGGCAGCTTCGGAAGTTGGCCCCTGAGTTCCATCGTGTAGGTTGACATGCTTTTTCAAGTTGCACATGCTCTGTCTTTCATCTTGCTTTGAGTTGGTAGTATAACTCATTACTTTTTGTCACAGTTTCATTGTGATGCAGGTTCACTTTTTGCGTTACTTGAATAATCTTTACCATGATGAGTATTTTTCTGCATTGGATAATCTTCATCGTTATTTTGATTATAGGTGACTTGGAAACTTTTAACTTTTTTTTTTGGGGGGGTGGGGGGCGGTAAAGGGAAAATTTGTCACTATATTTTGCTTTGATATTTGTCATTGTACTTCTAGGATTAAGAGTAAGTTTACTTAATATTAACTCATTATTGGATTTTGTCACTCTATTTTTTGTTTGATTGAATGTTTCCACTTAACTTTGATTTTTTCGTTGAAATTTGCCACATAACTTTGATTTTTCGTTGAATTTTGCCACTTCACTTCAATATATATTTTTGGATAATTACTTCAATTTTGAATAGTTTGAAGACAAAATTTGAGATATATATATATATTCAAATATTTTATGCTAATAGTTAATGATATTAAATTAATTAATAAATATTAAAAATCAACATAGAATGTGTAATTTTTTTAATTTTATTTTTTGAAGTATTTTCTTCGTAAAAAATATATATTAATTTAGTTTTGAATAATTTTTCTAAATTAATTTATTGTTGTTAATTATTACATAAAATATTTGAATGTATTTGCTTGTTAAATTTTCTTGGTAAGTGGCACAGTTCAATTAAAAACCAATGGTAAGTTGAAAAATTCAATCAACTAAAAGGAGGTAAATTTTGCCCAAATGTCAATCAAAATATTGTGGCAAATTTGCCCTTTAACCCTGTTTATATATGAGTGTGCCACAGATGAGTTAGTAGCACTTCCTAGCGTCTTGTAATCTTTGGTTTTATCAATTAAATTATTTATTTCTTATCCAACTATATTTGGCATCCTTTAATTCTACTAACGCTGTTATTATATTTAGGCTATGTTATGCTTAGTCTCTTGCTTAAAAACTGGGTTCTGGTACTTGCAATGACTTATCACTATGAAGCATCTTTGGGCTGAGATATAGTTTTATTAAATTATATGCATAAAATTAGAGCTTCTTGTACAAATTAACATCTCTAGATTTGCACATGGGAAAAGTATGAAGAACCCTGTTTCTTTAGGAGGTTAAAAAATCTATGCTCATCAGTGCTTTTGATTGAGGGATAGCTAAACTTGTAGAAATGCAAGTGAAAGTCATTTTTGACATTTATAATTTGTTTTGAATAAGGTTGCATGAGCAATAACATTATTTGATGCTTTAAATTTTTTTAAGAGTTCATATGGGTTATTCTCCTTAATTATTGAATCCTTTTTTGTTTGCCATATTAGTATGGTCACTGTAACACCCTTAACGTATACTCAAAGGTCGAATATACATTAAAGATGTTACAGATTCAGAAACAGAAAATCAGATAATTTTTTTAACCTCAACAAAGTAGTTCAGTGGTTGGCATTTTCTCAGTTTTCAAACAAAAACAATGTCAGGCAAATGCAGTTAGTTTTGACCCTGAATTGGTTTATAAAATGTATAATACAATTATGAGCATAAAAAAAATATAATTTAGGGTGAGAACAGTGCGCTGCCTAAACCCTTTCTTCATTTTAAAATTTCTACACGATAAGAAATTATTGATATATTTTTACTAAGTTTATTTTCTGTACTAATATTTTTAATCCATATTTCGAATATAATCAAACATACTGTCATGTATCTAGGTTACTAACTTAGTTATACAAATAGCTCACTTTAAAAAAATAGTTACATGCCCACTAGCTACTAAATTATGTTAAAGATGTACATACTGTAAACTTACTTGCAGTATTTGGCCTCTTTTCCCAAGGCACAGCTCCTCTTCAGACTTAATCCAGAGAACCTACATGTGACATAAAGCACACGCTAAGTACGAACTTAGTGAGGCAATTAAGACTTATTTAAACAAATAAGAATTATGTAGTACAGTTTACTTTTCATAGATCAATGTCATATAGATCCCTGCAAAATGGCAAGCGAGTTTCCAGAATAATTTATATCATATTTCTAGACAGACATGGTTACCATGCTTTTATCATCTAGCAAGTATTAAGTATTTACATTACAAAATAACTTATTCTTAAGATGGCCAACGTATATAATATGAGATCAAGATACTCGAGTCATATAAATAAGACACCGTAGTGTCAAACGTGAACATGTAAATGAGTATGTACTCGAGGACGCTCTTTGCTCCTCATTAAAGCACCTCGTTAGTGCATTAGCACTATGGGCTTGGATCCCTAGGGTGCACACCAAGGGCTTGGGTCCCCAAGGTGTATGTGACACCATTGTAGTCACAAAAACATGTAATTATATCATAACTTGAGTAATGCAGCTGCTATGGACTCTATGGATATCTAACTATACCATGAACTCTCATAACATAATACTTGGGCAAAATCAACATTATAATCAACATTCCATGTTCAAAACATCAATATAAATCATATAAGTTGATATTAGGCAGTTCATACCTAATATTTAAAATCTGATTTATCTTAGATAAAT
Organism: Hibiscus mutabilis; assembly: GCA_019671005.1. Classification (NCBI taxonomy): domain Eukaryota; kingdom Viridiplantae; phylum Streptophyta; class Magnoliopsida; order Malvales; family Malvaceae; genus Hibiscus; species Hibiscus mutabilis. The sequence goes on from CM033723.1 coordinate 38,726,791, forward strand.
CTTTATGCCATATCAATGTATCACATATACCATCTAATATTTTTATACATCAAAATCAATGTAACATAATTGCTTATCAAGTCGTGACCATGTATTCTACATGTCACATTTCATGTCATTTTCTTTTTATAGTCTAACATAAATAACAGATGCTTATTTTAAGAAATATCATGAATGTCTTGAACAACATTCTTAATTATGCCATTTGCAGGTCATTCATTAAACTCACATTCAGTATATTGTTATAACCGACAATTAAGGTCGACTTATCACAAATCTTCCTTTTAATAACATTCAAAACATATATTATACTCACCTTGGCCACTTGATATACTGCTTCATTAATTCTTGGTTCAATCCTTTCCATTCCCTTTTCTTACCGGTACTTCGAACACTTTCTTCGATTACTGAAATAATTTCATCAATCACAATAAGGCATATGTTAGATTTTAATTTAACTATGCACTAATCATACTAATTACTTATCCACTTGATCACATACTTTCCAAAAATTTTCTCTTAAATTTTCGTATTTGCCAAATACAAAATACATTAAATTTTAGTTTCCTGGCAGCTTGCGCTACCTTCAGAGAAATACTTCCACAGAGCAAAATACACTTCGGATCTTAATTTCCTTTATACTGTAAAAACTAGATTCAATAATGATTCTAACGGTATAAGCCACAAAAATTAATAAAATCTAAAAAAATTATAAAAAATCTCTACATTCACGTCACAGAGCAGTCCAAGTAGAAAATTGCTTATAATTTTTCTGACCTTCTTTCGAATAAAAATTTATATTTTTTAACACATAACTCGAAATTAGTTTCCGTTTGTTAGAAACGAAACTAGACTAACGAATCTTTACATCAGTATAGAATTCATCATCTAACCATTTTTATAGAATTTATGGCAGTTTATCAAACTTACTGCCATAATTCAAATTTCAACACAGCTTTCTATAATTAGCTTCTAATTCACTCTAACTTCTCCTTATTTCACTACTTATCAATTTAGTCTCATCATTTGCTCAATACTTGCTCTTAAGCTTCATTATCCATTCATGTAACATATTCAATACAAAATGCACATTAGTGATACATTTATCTTTTCCTTGAATAAATACATAATAATGTACTTATTAGCATTCTTTTAAAACTACTAAGCTTCCACTTGACAAAATTCAAGTAACATATATTCGAATATAAAATTTCTGAATTTTTTTTCGCCCTTATGATTTCCGAATGTACATTATGGTCCTTAGTGACCATTTTGAACTTAAATAATTTATCCAAGCTTGAATCATATTCTTATTAACAAATCCATCATTTCTAAAATTTTTCCAATGTTTTCCCCCTTGCCAAAATAGTCCTTCAACAATCTAGGAACTCATTTTTTTTATTTCCATTTAGCATTCTAACATTTAAATCAACCTTGCAATATCACATCGTGTCCATTTTCATCATCAAAACAATTATTCAACAATTCTTCCCTAACTTTCCTCTCTTAGCCGAAATGGTCACTTAACAAACCAAAGGTGTTGTTTTCATCCTAACATCACAATAAAGTTTCTAATACCATAATTCATTCAAATAAATCCTTAATTTGATTCTTTAGCCAAAATCCCAAAACTTAGGGTTAGAGTTTATGGCTCCAACATAGGATTTAAATCAAATTAAAGCTTGTTTATATATCTACAACATGTATTCTAATCAAATCAAGCCTTAAACATAACATATATTCATAATTTTCAAATCTTTCTTCTTCAAAATTATAAGCTACACTTATTTTTTCTATGCAAAATTACCACCAAAATGAAGAGAATTAAGCATTGATTAATTTACCTTAATTGGTTTTACTTGAATCAAGCTTGAAAGCCTTCAATCTAAGCTTGGAAATTATGTTTTCTTCTTCTCCCACTCATTCTTATATCCCACGAAGTGTTGGAGAAACATGAACAAAGTTTGTTCATCTTTTTGACTTAATTTTAGCTTAATTAATCTCAATTTGCCACTTGCTAGATTAAAAATGAATTTTAAATTCATTTTAATCCTTGTTCCAAACTTGCCCTTCCATTACTTCTTTAATTACAACTCTTCTTCAAAAATGTCATTCCATTACATTTGAACCAATTTGGTTCTCTCCCAACCGGTCACTTAAATATCATAAAATATTATTTTATGATTTTTTTGTTCGATTCAATTACTCGATATTCACCTTCTAAAATTTTTCTTCTATTGAATTGTCGAATCTAGTATGAAAATCCATATTTTATGAAATTTCAAAAATAAATATTTTTTTCATATAAATTCTTCCATAAATAAAAAAGTCAACTCTATAACTTTGACTCAATCGAAAATACTGATATTTACCCGAAATTTTTATCGGATAAAATTTTCCTTAAAATTCCTTCATCAGATATTCATACGAATTATTCCTAATTTTTCTGAGACATTTATCGATCAAAAACACGGATATGGGACCTTCCTAGAGGTCACCCATCCTAGTGTTACTCCCGGTCTAAGCACGCTTAATAATTTTATTCGATCCAAATTCGATACTTTCTACTACATCTTAATTTCCAAATTTGATATAAAAAATTCTTATTTTGATTTGATTCATCCTCATACTGAATAAAATTATCTTTCGGGGAATTTACACTAAGTCTCCAAACTTGTACAAAAATTTCACTTTGGTCCTTAGGCCTTATCCTTTTCAGATTCGGACCAAAATTCACATAAACCCTCATCAGCTTATCCTCTATCACAAGACACTTTCGAATCACCGGAAATACTTTTAGAATTTTTTTAATTAAGGGATCTTAACTTTTTCGTTTTTGTCATTTTAGTCACCAAGTTAGTCTTTTGCCATATCTTAGTACTAAATGACCTTTCACTAACTTAGTAAATTTTTGGAGTATTACAGTCAGGTTCATATATGTCAGAAATGTGTTTCGTTTTTTACTTATCTTTTGTCACTATTCTCTTGACTTCTTAATATAATCTTGGATGGAAGAAGCTACTTGCTTGAAATAAACCTTTCTGATAAATTTTGGCACAATAGTGCAGGAACAGAGGGGGATTTGATTTTGTTCCACCTGCTGGTTACAATGATTCTGGAAGGTTTGAGATTGCTCTGTTATGTTTAGGGATGATGCAGTTTCATTTTGGGCATCCTAAGACGGCCTTGGAGGTAACACTAGAGGACTTTCTCCCCTACAATTTGCTTGACATTCACATAAACTGGATGAGGTGACTATGACTTGCACACTTGTCCTGCTTTTTTGGGCTGTGCATTTATTTAGTTAATTGGGGGGGGGGTCTAAGATATTTGTTGTAAATCAACAATGCCTAGTCTAAGGTTGTCTCAATGTTCTGCTTTGAGTCTCAATGCCTGGGTCAATCAGATTTGCTGAGTCTCAATGCCTAGTCTAACTTTCTTGCTATATTTGATGAGTTCAGGTCCTTAATGAAGCTGTTCTTGTCTCCCAACAAGTTATTTCATTCTATCAGCTTTTGATGGTTTTGAATGTTAACATGCCATATATTTTCAATTTTTTTCATACTATTTAACCTGACTGTTTTGAATTTTTGCAGCATTGCAATGATACTTGTCTGCCATACACTTTAGCTGCCATCTGCAACTTGTTGTCTGAGATTGGCTTCTCAACCACTAGTGGAATACTTGGATCACCATTCTATCCTATGACCAATGTAGGCACTTCTTTGTCTGTTCAGCAACAATTGTTTGTTCTCTTGAAAGGATCTCTAAAGAGAGCAGAGAGTTTGAAGTTGAAGCAACTAATAGCTGCTAATCATCTTGCAATGGCTAAATTTGATTTGACAGTAAGAATGCGTACAATTGCTTTAGCAAAATTTCCTTTATGAGTTGATTACACAATCCCCTTTCTATATAGGCGATGCATGTTTGCCATTCATGCTACCCTTGGTTGAAATAAAACTATTTATTTTTAGAAATGAGTTTTGCTGCAGCTATGTTTGTCTCTAAATTGAACAGCTGTTTTAGACATCTTTGTGCATAACAAATTATCTTATTAATGAACTGTTCTTAAAAGCTGAAATGTTCCTGCACATAAATCTGCAAAAGTACACGCTTTTTAGGGCAAGTGCTCAATCATATTTTCAAGGCTGCATCTTAGAGTGTATTACCCATCTTCTAAACTTTGTTCTCAGAGACTTCTAGCTGCGTCTTTTAAAAACTTCCCCTCAGAATGTTGATGTCATTTATATCAGCAACTTTGTTGATTACGATGAAGAATATTTTAATAAAACCTGTAGCTATCTATAGTTTCCTTGGGTGCCATGCTAGCAGTGTTTAAAAAGGCGCATCTGAGGCGCGCCTAACGCTAAGGTGAGGGTGAAACACCTAATTGGGTCTAGGCGAGGCGATTTCAATGAGGCGCGCACTAGGCGCCGAGGCACAAAAAGGTGCGTTTGTTCAACTTTTTGATCTTTTTGCCTTTTTTATTTTTTATTATGTTTTACATACTAACTTGGGCCAAAAGTGGGGACCACACAAAAATAACATTAATCAAATAAAATTTAAATTAACCTAGTCAAGAATGCGTAATTTGAACTTAAAGCATAACACACAATATATACAAACATTAATTAAATTGGATTGGATTTAAATTCAAATTAATTTGGTTGAGTTTTAAAACTTGAACTAAATTTAATTGTTTTAGGGTTTAGGGGTTTAGATTTAGTAGTTTAGAATTTAGTCATTGTGAATAGAATTTTTGATTTAAGGTTAGAATATAGTGCTTATAGGTTAAACCTAAATCTTCAACATATTCTCCTAAAACCTAAACCCTAAATCCTAACTCTAACCCCTAAATTCTAACCATTACCCATAAAATTCTAAACCCTTAAACCCTACGCCCTAAACTGGGTCCCTAAAACTAAGGCGCTTGTTTTAGTTTCCACCGCTAGCGTATTAGATATAATTCCTTAATTTAAATCATATTATCATATATCCTTTTGAAATTATTATATAACTATCTTTGTCTATTTACAGTATAAAAAATTTCATATTGCATGATAAAATGCAATGTCATGCTTTTTGATTAGAAAGTTAAAGGTAAATGAAATAAAGAGCTTTTATTAAACTTATTGTCCTTTTTAAAGTACTATTTTTTTCTTGTTTAGTACTCTGCTGTATGTGCATTCATACATTCTCCTTGACTGGTTCATGTTGAAGTTGAACATTCAAAGAATCTCATTATTCGTATCACCCAAAATTTTATTGAATGTAAAGAATTTTGAAGTGAGGCTTAATACATAAAATACTGATGATAAATACTTTTTGGTGTTTACATTATATAAACTGTTCTTTTTGCTTGACTATACAACTGGAAAAAACATGTATATCTCTTATTTTCAAAAAGTGCGCCTTACTTCAATAAGGCGCGCGCCTTGGCTATAAAATTCCTATCGCCTTAGTGCGCCTTGCGCACTTTTTAATACTGCATGCTAGTGTATTGTGAGTATATGACTGTAATTAAGGATAAGGATAAAACCTTATCTCTTTGCTGTATCTTAGACAGATTATTAGGCAGATTATGAGGCTTAATCTTAGGGATTTATATTTTACTTATTTGTTTCCTAGTTTAGGGATATTCTACTTGTATATATATACCATATGTCTGATGAATAAAATCAGTGTGAAACTTATTGTTCTTACCAGATTCTATATGGTATCAGTCTAGGGATCGATTCTTTGATTAAAAAAAAACGATGGTTTCTCCTATTGCATCCTTTGGAGTTACTGCATCGACAGATCCTCATTTTACTGTCGATAATTTTTCAGAACTTATTGGAACAACAGTTACTTGCCATCGATTTGTGGGCCACATGGGAGGCACTAGCAATGCAAATGTGGTTCTGTCAGAAGAAGATACACAAACTGGGTTCTTCCCTACAACCTTTTTAGCTACACAAGATGCTCCAGTGTGATTGACTCAGGAGCATCTGACCATATGACTGGTAATAGAACATTATTTTCTACCTTTGAACCCTCCTGCTCTAAGCAATCTATTAAAACTGCAGACGGGGCCTGTATCCCCTATACGTGGGTCTGGTTCACTTGCTCTTAATAAGGATATTTTGCTTAAGGATGTTCTTTTTGTACCCAATCTCACTTGCAATCTACTCTTAGTGAGTAAACTCTCTAAGGATTTGCAATGTTGCTCAAAGTTTATTGATAATAGTTGTATTTTGTAGGCACTAGATTCAAAGAAGATGATTGGCAATGCTAGATTGCACAATGGGCTTTATATCCTCTATGGCACTCCTAAATCAACTCTTTCAACTTTTACTAGTTCTGTTTCTTCTTTAGGGCAGCATGATGAAATCATGTTATGGCATTTTAGACTAGGCCACCTTATTATATTGCTAAACTATTTCTTGCTCTATTTATTAATAAAAAACCACAGTTGTTTAAATGCCATATTTGTCCTCTTGCTAAGAAAACGAAAGCCTCTTATCTCCTATCTACTTATAAATCTTTTCAACCCTTTGCCTTAATCCATAGTGATGTTTGGGTCCCTTTAAAGTGAAGAATATTAATGGGTGTAGATGGTTTGTTTCTTTCATTGATGATCATAGTAGGATGACATGGACTTACTTAATGAGAGAGAAATCTGAAACTAAATCTATTTTTGAAAGGTTCTATAATATGGTTGAAACTCAATTTTAGAGTAAAATTCAACTATTCAAATCCGATAATAGGGGAGAGTTCTTTGCTGCTTCTTTGGGTAAATTTTTTCAGGAAAAAGGCATTGTCCAAATTAGCTCTTGTGTGGATACACCACAACAAAATGGGGTTGCCGAGAGAAATAATAGGCATTTACTAGAGGTAACTAGATCCTTGTTATTCTCTGGAAATATAACAAAATATCTGTGGGGGTGAGGCTTTGTTAACTGCCACTTATCTTATCAATAGAATGCCGAGTAAAGTCCTTAAATTCAAGACACCAATGGCTGTTTTCTTGGGGAGTTATCCTCATTTCAAACCTCTTTCCCCTGCTCTTCCTCTTAGAATTTTCGGTTGCACTCTTTTTGTAAAGAATTTGGACCCTTAGAAATCAAAATTAGATCCTAGGGCTCTTAAGTGTGCCTTTATGAGATATTCTTCACTTAAAAAAGGCTACAAATGTTACTATCCTCCTACTAAAAAATTCTTTGCCTCGATGGATGTAACCTTTTTTGAGCAGGAACCTTATTTTACCAAGGCTGCAATTCAGGGGGAGACTTGGACAGAATTCCAGCCTCTTCTAGAACATCAGGTATACCCATTCCCATCTTCTTTGATACCTTCAGATGTTCTGCCTACTGCATCTCATGATATTGAGTCTCCACCCAAACCAACTACACCAACACATTCTCTTATTCCTGTTGATGTTCCTTCACCAGCAGCCTCCCAACTTTCACCTCCTAAAACTATTCCTTAAAACACACAGACTACAAAAGAACTTAGTGTCTACACCAAAAAGAAAAAGACCATTCCTGAGACCATTTTGCAATCTGACACTTGCCGGGAGTTGAAATTAAGTCGAGCTGCCTTGGAGAATGATGGAGGTAATGAAATTTCTCCCTTATTTGATATGGAAATTTTACATATTGCTAAGAGAAAGGGGGTTAGACAATGTACTATCTTATTCAGAAGTATGTTGCCTATGGACAGTTAATGCTCTCTTTTAAGGCCTTTACAGCTTGCATTGTTAAGGAGGAGATTCTCACAACAATTGATGTTGCCCTAAAACTCTAGATGGAAGAAGGCTATTGAAGAAGAAATTCAAGCACTTGAGAAAAATGGCACTTGGACTGTTACTGATTTACCACATGGTAAAAAACCAGTTGGCAGTAAGTGGGTCTTTGTAATAAAGTACAACTCAGATGGCAGCATAGAAAGATACACTGCCATGTTTGTAGTCAAGGGTTTTACACCAACCTATGGTATTGACTATAATGAGATTTTTGCACCTATAGCAAAAATAAACACTGTTCGAGTACTTCTTAGTCTTGCTGTAAACAAAGATTGGAATCTTCTCCAACTTGACATAAAAAATGCCTTCTTGAATGATAAATTAAGAGAGGAGGTCTACATGAAAATGCCACCTGGGATGAAGTATGAGTTAGGAAGTCAGAAGGTTTGTAAACTGGAGAAATCTCTCAATGGTTTGAAGCATTCACCTAGGGCCTGGTTTGACAGATTCACAAAAGTCATTAGGGAGAATGTATATAAACAGTGTCAAGTAGATCATATTTTGTTTGTTAAAGCATCTTTCAGTGGGAAGAAAGTTATCCTCATTGTATATGTTGATGGCATTGTAGTGACAAGAGATGATGGTGAAATCAGTCAGTTGAAGAACTTATTGGGCAAATAATTCGAAACAAAAGACCTAGGGAAACTCAGGTATTTCCTAGGCATGGAGGTTGCTAGATCGAGTAGGGGTCTGGTAATAAACTAGAGAAAATATGTACTGGATTTACTCTTAGAGGCTGGTATGTTAGGTGTAAACCAGTTGATACTCCTATAGAAGCTGGCTCGAAGCTCAAAGGAGAAGAAATGGGATCCGAGGTTGATAAAGGTCAGTTTCAAAGACTAGTGGGAGAACTCATTTACTTGTCTCTGACCAGACCAGATATTTCCTTTCCTGTCAATGTAATTAGTCAGCATATGACTAATCCTAGAGAAGGGCATTTAGAAGCTGCAAACAAAATTCTAAGGTACCTGAAAGGTACACCTGGACATGGATTATTTTTCAAGAAAACTGAAGATAGAACTGTAAAATTATTTACAGATTCTAGCTGGGCCAGTGAAGTTACTGATAGAAGATCAACTAGTGGATACTGCTCTTTTATATGGGGCAACTTGGTTACCTGGAGGAGTAAGAAATAGACTGTTGTTTCTAGGAGCAGTGCCGAAACGGAGTATAGAGCCTTAGCATTGAGAATTTGTGAAAGAATATGGTTGCTGAGACTTCTAAGAGAGTTGAATATAGAGCATGAAGGGAAACTAGATATTTTCAGTGATAATCAGTCTGCTATTCAGATCACAAAGAATCCAATTCATCATGATCGTACCAAGAATGTGGAGATCGACAGACATTTTATTGCTGAAAAAGTGAATGTTGGAATTGTGAACTTAACTCATGTTCCTACCGAAGAACAACTTGCAGATGTGCTCATTAAAGCACTATCCAACTTGAGGGGGAGTGTGATTATGTGACTGTAATTAAGGATATGGATAAAACCTTATCTCTTTGATGTATCTTAGACAGATTATTAGGCAGATTATGAGGCTTAATCTTAGGGATTTATATTTTATTTATTTGTTGCCTAGTTTAGGGATATTCTACTTGTATATATATACTACATGTCTGATGAATAAAATCAGAGTGAAACTTACTGTTCTTACCAGATTCTACATGTATCATCCTATAAGGAGATGGAAAATATCTGGAAGAGCAACAATCTTTATATATGTTAGGAACTCCATATATTATCGGGTACTGTTTGCAGTTTAGGAAAGTATGAATTTGAAACTCCAGTATTTATGAAATTGTCTCGTTATCTTTAATTCTTTAAACCTTTAGAGTATCTCAGATTTTCTAATTTATGGTGAGAATCCGAAACAATCATATATCTTTATTTAGGACTTGCATGGAAATAGTTTTTCGTTCTTATGTGCTAGTGAGCTTGAGTTATAGTTTCAAACAACCTTCATGTGCATGTTATCATTTGATTAGTTTCAAATTGAAAGGCAATACTGTCCAGCCTCAATTGGTACAATGGTGTGGATCATATATCCATGCATACAAACAAGTTGGTGTTAATATAGACGCAGAAGCTTTATGGAAGACATGACTGATGCACGTGGCTTTTCTTGTAATATTATACTCAGTTTCTAATGCTTTAGTTGTATTTCTGTGTGGAATACTCATAATAATTGTTACCATGAATCAATTCGGATAAGCTTGAAAATGTTTGACAAAATATTTGGAGGTGGTTCTCTCATTCTTTACTCATAAGTAGTGACTAGTGAGCACCGAAAAATGCCAAAAATATGGCATTATAAGAACTTGAAACGGAAAAGGGAAATATCAGTTAAAGAAAGGTTCCTAAAGCCTAAAACTTGCACACTCAAAAAATAAAACATATGAAGAAATTATATATAAAAATAAGCTACGACTATGAGTAGGTGCGACCAGGAGCGGGAAAAACACCTCTGTCCCTGGCTTCAGGCCACTTCAGTGCTCTACTCATCTTCTGAATTATATAATTTCTTTATCTCAAAGATTTCCGCTCAAGACAAGAATGAACTACCTTGCATATCATATCAGTCTGTCTTTACCATATTAGTAGAGCTTTTTTTTCCTGGTCTTTTGCTTCTCATAATTTTTGAATATGTTAATTCCTAAAGCTTTTCTTGTTGTTTTAAGATATTTAACCTTCTTATTGTCACATGCAGCATGTGCAGAGACCTCTTCTGTCATTTGGTCCTAAGACTTCCATGAAGTTCAGGACATGCCCAGTTATTGTTTGCAAGGTAAATGGTGTTGTTTATGGCATGCTTGTTTCTTGTATATTTGCTGCAATTGCATTTTATTTCATATGATATATTACCTTTGCAGGAACTAAGATCAGGTTATCACTTAATCAGTGATTTCTCTTGCGAAGGCTCTACAATGACAACATATGGTGCTTTTAGTACTGCATGGCTTAAGAACTTGGAAAAGCCCATGGGTTCATTAGTGATGTCTCAAGATAATTGTTCTAGGAACAATTCTAATCCTTTTCTATTGTTTACACAACCAAGTTCAATTTCTGGATGTGTTCTGCAGTTGGTAGGTTCTTCATATCTACATCGTGCTACTGCATGGGAGATGTATGGAAGGTGACATTTGACAAGCACTTGTTACATATTTTTTGTTCTTTGTTGCACTTCTGACTTAGATCATCCTGCTTTGACTTCTCATTCTTGACCCCCCGCCTGACAATTAAAGTATTTGTGTGTTTCTTGTTTCATAACCATGTTTAAGTTATTTTGTATTTATCAACTTGTTGAAAAGTTAATAGTCTGTGTTATAAAAATTTTGGCATGCTTGTTTAGTCTTGTCGTTTTCGTGTTGTGTTCAGTATCTTGAATTAATTATTTTTCTGTCGTGCAATTGTGCTGTGTCAAGCATGCCAGGTCGATAATTCTTTTATTGCATACATTATTTTCAAGTAATTGACATCAAGGGATTCATTTTCTAAAAGTGATAGTTTTAGATGCTGTTTGATAAACTCAATAAATTTAATACTGAAGATTTAACTGCTATATTTTTTATTCTGAAAATTTTTAGTACTGAATTCAGATATAAAAGTTATTCTATTCAAAATTAAAATTGTGTTTGATTTTTTATATAAAATATGTAATTTTGTAAATATCTCCATTTGGTAAAAAGTTCAAAAGGAAACCATTTGTAATGGAAGTAAATAATATAAGGATAATATAATTGCATAATATTTTCTTCCTTGAATACAATTTACTTACATTAAGTATCTAGAAACTACTTAGAGCGTTTTGAGCATTTCTTATTTGAAAATGTTCCATCAAGTAATTTCTTAAAATGGTGTACGAATGCATTGACAAAATTGAAAATTTTCAATGGTTTATCAAGTATACCCTTAGTCTACAAGTACAAGTTAATCTGGTGATATAACCCTACTGGTCCTTTCGGTAATACTGTCAGTGTTCTTGATGCTAGCATGAACCTTTGGGTGTCTTGGTGTTTCATGATTTCTTTTCACCTTTCTCTGCTTCATCACATCTTCTTGAGGCAAGATCATTAAAACTAGGAATTTGCTCTTTGCATTTACTACCCTCATTGCTCTTTATTCGTTCACCATTTATCTTATTTAATTACCTCTTTATGGTTCCTGCCCCCACTTTTTTTGCATCTTCTGAACACAGGATGAGGATGTAGCCTCACTCTGTCATCTGTTGGTACAATTGGCTTAAGCAGGAAGATAGTTGTTTGAATTATATGATTGTGTGTTTCATTCCTGGTGTTGCTCAAATAATCTTTTAACTGTTTGTTACTACCGATTGCTTGATGTTTCCTGTATATACCTGTCAGTGCTCCACTTGCTCGGGTGAATGCTTTGGTTTATGCAACTTGCTTTGCTGATGCTTCAAGGTAATAATCATGCCAGACCAATCTAGTAGGTACTATATATATATATATATATATGTGTGTGTGTGTATATATATATGTATTACTGTATCTGAGTCTTTCTTAACTTGAGGTTTACCAAATGTTTGGACATTCCAGTTCATCTGATGCAGCATTAGTGCATGTGAAGCTTATCCAACATCTGGCAGTATTTAAAGGTTACGAAGGTCAGAGAAAATGTTTGAATGCCTCACCATTGGCATTGCATTCCTGCATTTGTTTTTCCTACTCTGCTTTTTACTTGAAACAGGTTGATTTTTTTAATTGATGATTGTGTATATGTGGTTCCAATTTTACTGAAATTTGAGACTCGCTCCCTACTTATATTTGCATCTTGAAATATTAGTTAAATATCTGGTTTTAGATACTATTTGCTTTTGGCAGAATACAACATGGATATGGTATCTAGATCTGTTTGTCTCACACTCTCACGTTCATCTTGTCAATGAGACATAATCATGAGTGTCAAATGGTTAAAAAGAATGAGGTGAATTAAGGAAAATACTTTTGATACACAAGCCTTTTAATTTTAGGGTTTAGAGATTTAGGATATGATTTAGGGTTTAGTGTGTATGGTGTAGAATTTAAGGTATATGGTTAGAATTTAGAGTTTAAGGTTTAGAGTGCTAGGGTTAGGGATTTAGGTTATGGTTTAGGGATTTAGTGTGTATGATGTAGAATTTAAGGTATATGGTTAGAATTTAGAGTTTAGGGTTTAGAGTGCTAGGGTTAGGGGTTTAGGTTTTAGATTCTATAGCTTAAATATGAAGGGTTGTGTAAATTTTTTTTACACAGCTTGTGTATCAAAATAAAACTCGTGAATTAATCTATCTGATTTGGTTGAAATGCTTATGCTTCTATAGAAGTTTTTGATAACAACTATGTGCACATTCTTGCCAATACCTTAACATATATGTATGTTATTACTGCATTTATTTTATCATTATTTATTTACTTATTATTTCTATACGCTTCTAGAGTCTTTTGCTGCTCTTAAAATTGCGGAAGAGAAGTTTTTATGTGCATCCAAATCACGGATATCGATACTGAAGTTACAGCTTCTCCAAGAGTGTTCATTACATCGGTAAGGTTGCATAGTAAAACTTATATACGCAACACTCTTCCCATATTTATTGCAAGTTTTTTTATTGCTTTCATTGATACTAGAGGACATCTCAAGCTTGCCCAACAAGTATGTGATGAGCTTGGAGTTTTGGCATCATCTGTCAATGCTGTTGACTTAGAGCTGAAGACAGAGGCAAGCCTTTGCCATTCTCGTACATTGCTTGCAGCAAAGCAATTTAGCCAGGTTTGTGCTTGATATGCAGACAACATTCTTGTGTGGGGCTATGTTGTTCTATTTCCAAAATATAATTAAGAGATGGATTATAATGCAATCTGGTAATTCTTTGATTTAAAGATACTATAAGTTTGAAAAGGAAGGCAAACAGAAGCTGATTCCAGGGCATGGGCTTTCTGATGCATATTAGTTCTCAAAAAGTTTCATTGTTATGCATATGCAAAATCATTCAACATTCGGAAACCTGTGAGTTAATAAAACTGGAGTCTGTAAAATATCTAATGCAAGTGATTTGAGATTTCCCTTGAGTATTTTTCAAGAGTTTGATAACTTAGGTTGTCAGCAATGCTGGAGAATACCAAATGCCATTCATCAGGTCCTTAATTTCTAATACTCACCAATATATTCTGCCTGTTTCTGGATTTCCATTTTCAATTATCTGTGCAGGCAGCTGCTGTGGCGCACTCCCTCTTTTGCATGTGTTACAAATTCAATCTTCAAGTTGAAAGTGCAACTGTTCTTCTCCTTGCTGAAATTCACATGGTATGACTATGCATTTGACAGTTATACATGCGATTTGAGATGCAGTGTAGCTAATAACCATCTATAGTACAATTATAAACTAAAGAGAAATTGAACACCGTACTTTTAAGGAAATCCTCTTCGTGTCACATTCATTTTGATTATTTGGTCTTCCTTTCTTCCAACATAGGTTTCCATCATTTTGTGCTCATACTATCCCTACTTTCTACAAGCATTTATTTAATGTCTCATCTTTCCCTAGAAACCAACAGATTGTTTCATACTGTAGCGATGTCCCTCTTTTAACTCGCTAAATAAAAAACGAGGATTTTTGGAAAGGTGTTTTTGAAAGATGTTTATGATTCTTTTGGATATAAAATATTTATTCCGTGAGGTTTACAAAAACCTCATAAAAAAAATGGAGTCGCCTCCGGCCACTTAGGTAGGCCGGACACCATAAAACCAGAGATTCAAAAAGACAGGGTTCGGGAGTCGGTTACGGATGGGGAAGGATTAGCACCCCCACACCGCCCAAGATTGGTACTTTAATAATTACCGCTTTATTAATATTGGACTTTCCGGATTAGAGTGACGATTATTTTAAAATTCGGTCATAATTGCGAATAAATTTTAAGAGCCCCATTATCCGAGAGTAAACGCCCAACCACTATCACTACGCCTGATACTGGCCCCGTTTACGCTCGGGTAAAAGGACACCGCATTAACAAGTTATAAATCATATGCAATCTTAGTGGCGAAAATATAAAATATAACAGATAATTTGAAGACAGTAAATATTCACATAATAAAATACTAATCTAATAAATGATATACTAGATTAAAACATGCATATATACATATTATTCTAAATGATAAATAAAAACAACTTTAACAAGTTAGAACAACAATGCAGGAATAATTACGTTATATGTAGACGAACAAATATTAAAAAAAATATACATGCTATTAATAAAACATATTTCAACATATATGAACAATATATTATACATGAAAGAAGGCACATTAACACGTAGCCTAAAAGCCAAGGAAACATGCAATACGTACAAAAATACAAAACATACTTTTTACGAATCAACTAGAACATAACATGCTTTAATACGAATAATCGGATAAAAAAAAACATGAATATCATACTTAACACATATATATACATATAAACATAAAATACGAGTCATATACGAGGGACATAAAATAAAATAAAATAATATCAATATATACGATTATAATACGAACAATAATATTTGCAAAGAAAATAGGACTGAAATGAAAGAAAAATGAAAGTCAGTGGCAGAAGTTTAAGAACAATAATATGTAATTTAGGGACGAAATTGCGAAACAAACAAAACCTAAAAGGACTATAATTGTAATTAGACCAAGGGGCAGACTCAAAGTGAAAAATCCAAAAACGCGGGATGGTTAAGGACGTAATTTTACCATTCAGAAACTGATTCGGTGTAATTTAGGGACGAAATTGTAACCTTTTGAAATATCAGGGGGACTGGGATTGTGATTATGCCATGCGGCAAGACAAAAATGAAAATATTGAAAACGCGGTGGGATTAAGTGTGTAATTTACCCATTTAGCAAAATAAAAACAACTATAAAAACCCCCTTTTTAGGCCGAAATCAGATTTTGGTCATTCGTTTCATTTTTTTGGTTTTTGTAAGAATCCTCATTCTTCATTCTCTCAATCGTTCTTATAAAACCCGAATCCGGCGGCCGCCGCCGTATTATTCCGCCGGCCGCCGCTAACCGCGCCCGCGTGACTCAAAACACACCAAAAACACCCCCCTTTTGTCCTCGATACGAATCCTAGGTTGGATTCGGAGGATATACCTTTATTCGCCCTAGATCTAGGAAATACGAACCAAAAAATATATTTTTAGACCAAAACAAAACTACACAAAGGGTCTTCTCCTCCCTTTAGTTCACAGATCTGGCTTGTAGGAGCCGAAAGGCTTATCGAGGAAGGAAGACCCACAAACAACGCAAGTAAGACTACTCTCCCTTTTTTTGTTTCATTTTTTATTCTATTTCGTATATGCATGTAAAGAAAACAAGTAAGAAAAAGAGATAAAAAATTTACCACTGAATTTGTCTTTTGATTATCTTGGATGCTTACAACTTTTGATTTTTTTTCTATTACAAGATCTCCGTTTTTCTTTTTTTGTTACTACTCTCGTTCTTCTTTTTTTCTCCTTTTGTTACAAAAACCCCGTTTCATATATATTACTCTCTGTTTGTTGCAAGTTGCATCTTCTTTTTCAGATCTGAACTGACATTTTTGCTTGTTATCTTGGGCATATTCTCGAATATCGCGCGGTGGCGGTGTGGACACTCTGCCGGTGGCGGGGACGTTCTCGGCCGTTAGATCGGATCGATCTAACGGTCGAGATGGCTTGAAGAACGATCGGCTTGGATGAAGCCTCGATTCGATGAGCGGCGGCAGATTTTGCCACGTGGAGCTCCGCGATCGAGGAGTCGACGCGCGTGGATCTTACGCGCGTGGGATGTTAAAGCGTCCGTGCGTGGACCCACGCACGCGCGTGGCACTCGAACGGTCCATACGTGTGGAGCACGCGCTGGCGGATATTTTTGACTTCTGGTTGCATCGTGGCGTTGGATCGATCTTGATCCAACGCCCACGATACCCCCGCACATTGTAATTAGATAAGATTGATTTGGGCCAACCGGGCCTTGTAATTGGATTTGTAATTGGACTGTAAATTTATTTGGGTTTAATATATTTAATTTTTTTTTATTTTGTCAGCCCAATAATAATAATAATATAATTATAACAGCAATACATATACATACGAAAATATATACTTATATTATACAATCATTAATTAATATAATATTCTAGTATACGTATAATCATACATATAATTAACATAACATCTATATATTAATCAAATACGCTTATACTCTAGATACATACGCGACATACATACACCCCTAATACGTATACATAGCTTATACATGCACACATCACCTTATATTAGTAACATTCATATAATAAATATACATGCAATATTAATATATTTACAAGTGAAAATGAGTGATTACACATACCATCCTTATCTCTGCTATATGTGTCCATGATGAGTACCTTGGGGAAGAAAAAATGGATTATTGGATCGTAGACCTCAAAGTGTTGAAATGTTGATATTTTCTTTATTTGGTGTCACTAGAAATCAGGAAATGCTGTTCTAGGCCTTCCCTATGCATTGGCAAGCCTTTCGTATTGTCAGTCATTTAATTTGGATCTTCTTAGAGCCTCAGTAACTCTTACACTGGCTGAGTTATGGCTTTCACTTGGATCTAGTCATACAAAGACTGTATTAACACTGTTACACGGTGCTTTTCCAATGATTCTTGGTCATGGAGGTTTGGAACTCTGTGCTCGGGCCTATATTACAGAGAAGCAAAATGTTATCTCTCTGATCCAAGCTTCTCAGGTATTATTTTTATCGTCCCCTTCATGGCATTTATACCTTTTTTTAAAGTAGAGCATGTGGGTTGTAACCGTGTAATTAAAGTTTATTTCTAAGTCAGTAACTAGTAATTTAGATTTACTAGAAGTCTTCTTTAAATTAGAAATAAAGTCTTCTTTGTCTTCTTTATATTAAAGATAAAGTCTTATTTAAATTAGAGATAAAGTATAGTTTTACCTATACTAAAACTCTGTAATTACCTATTTAAAGGCTCATCTTATACACATTTGAAAAAGAAGAATAATAAGAAAATACAGAGAAAGACATTGTTCTTTGTTGAAAATACTATTTTTATTCTATCGTTAAACTCTAGCTTTTTCATATTTTATTGTTCACCGGCGTTCATCTTCTTCGGCTACCATGACCCCTTTCTCACATGGTATTAGAGCCACAGACGATCTTGACGCCGGTTCTCTATTGATGTCGTCGAAGGTCATGAAACTATTTTTCTTCCGCTACTGACAAATCATCGGATTTGTCCGGTGAAGAATGCCTAATTACTTCCTCTGATATTCACCTCCATTCAATCACAAGATGAGTAGTGTTCTTTTAATGGTTCTATCTTAGTCATCCATTGTAAAAGATAGGGAAAGGTTATAGTTTAGCCTTAAAAACTATTTGGTTATATCTTAGCCATCCATTGTAAAAGATAGGGAAAGGAATTTACATCAAAGATCCAAGCTGAGTTTTTAGTATGTGTAACTACCAGCTTGATGGGGAGTGTAGATTCCTGTCATCACAGCCTACATCTTTCGCATCAGAAATCCAATCAGGAATTGCATGCTGGAGCATCCAGTGGAGAATCCTGCTATTCCAACTGATGCATAATCAAATCAAAGACTCTAAAAAAATGGGAGCATTTTTTTCTAAGTAACAACATGTGAAGTTTGAGTTACTGTAAAAAAAAGCAGCAAATATAAAATTGTTGGTTTCTTCTTCTTCTTTTTTGCACAAGGCATCGCATCCAAGACCCAAGCTGGTTCTCTACTACGTTTACTCACCAGCTTGAGGAGGAGTGTGGATTGTAACCGTGTAATTAGAGTTTATTTCTAAGTTAGTAACTAGTAGTTTAGATTTATTAGAAGTCTTCTTTAAATTAGAAATAAAGTCTTCTTTGTCTTCTTTATATTAGAGATAAAAGTATAGTTTTAGCTATACTAAAACTCTGTAATTACCTATTTAAAGGCTCATCTTATACACATTTGAAAAAAGAAGAATAATAAGAAAATACAGAGAAACACATTGTTCTTTGTTGAATATACTATTTTTTTTCTATCGTTAAACTCTAGCTTTTCATATTTTATTGTTCATTGTTCACCGGCGTTCATCTTCTCCGGCCACCATGGCCCCTTTCTCACAGAGCAAGTGTGCTAATTTTTTCTTTCCCTTCTTCCTCTCACCTTTGGACATTTGGAATTAATTTGATTGGCGTTGAGTGTTCTAGATCTGTGGAATAATTGCTGTTTGATCATTATAGAATATGAACCTAAAAAATGCAGTTACAAAATAAGGATTATTCAATAGAATTTGAAATTATGAAAAGGAAATAAAATGGTTCTGATAACAATGGAAAAGGATGTCGGTAAAGGCTGTGAGAGTGAGGTTGTTTCTTCAACTTTTATGGGGGATATGCTTACAAAGAACTGAATAGTCGAACAAGATGTAATTAGATAACTCTGGTAAGATGGATTATTAAACCAGTCGTTTTCCCAACTACCTCATATGGTTTAGGGTACCTAAAGTGAAAAGTCTTGTCAAAGGCACCGGTCTGCTGCTTCTGGTCAGATGGTAATACTCAATGGCAGGTACGTCAATAGGTCATTCTGAATGAGCTGCAATCAACTTGTTAGAAGTGTTTTAGTTCATATTCTTTCAGAACAGGCTTTGAAACAGTCAAAAGCAACTTTATTTTTTATCAAATGATGCTACAAAGCTCTAAATGTAATTCACCTGATCTGAGTGGTTAAAAGGTCAATCTTTGAACAAATACACAATTATGATATCAAAGTACGGAGTTCTTTTTTGTAAAAGACACCAACTTTTAGGATCGGATGAAATTGACCTATAGTTTTTTCCTTTTCCTCTATTCTCTCTCTCTCTCTCTTTGTATCATCTTTTTGTTAAGCTTGTTTGAATTGGAAATGTTATATACTTGCTCGACTGCACTAACATGTTGAATTTCCTTATCAGTTTCTGACAATCCGGAGCTTGTGCTAGATCCCTTGAGGCAAGCTGCAGATGAGCTGCAAGCTTTGGAGGTTAGTTAACTTCTAATATGGAATGTCTAGATTCTGGTTGAATTCATTTTGGAATGCTCAGCATTTATGTCTTCAAGTGTCAGCATATTCTGGCTCTTAGGTTTAGCCATTGACAGACATAAGAATTACATGCAAAAGAGAGAAAAGAAACAAGAACCTATGCATTTCATTGAATGTTAAGTGGTATTCATATGATCCAAGTTTACTTTTGCATTCATAGCAAATATTGGCATTGTTATTAATGGGATGGAACTTGTTTTGGTCCTCAGTATCATGAATTAATGGCTGAAGCTTTCTACCCGATGGCCATTGTATATGACAAGCTGGGGCAACTAGAACAGAGGGAAGAAGCCGCGTCTTTGTTCAAGAATCACGTAATGGCTGACCATCCTCATGATCTGATCCGATCCGACCCAATTATGTGATTGCTGAAAATTGGATGATCTTTTATTTAATATAATTGATTGAAAAAAATGTTAATTATGTATCGTAATTATATTATTGTGTTTG
This sequence comes from Hibiscus mutabilis, assembly GCA_019671005.1. Classification (NCBI taxonomy): domain Eukaryota; kingdom Viridiplantae; phylum Streptophyta; class Magnoliopsida; order Malvales; family Malvaceae; genus Hibiscus; species Hibiscus mutabilis. Next base: position 38,747,144 of record CM033723.1, read on the forward strand.
GTGGTTTTAGGTGATGTTGATCATCGATTTGCTTTGCCTGTGAGATAGTTTAAATCTAAAATGATCAGAAGCTTGTGACCCAAGTAAAATGAAAAATTTATTATACCTAAGGCCATCTTTTTAATATGTGAATTGAAAATAATTAACGGGCAAGGGTGATCTTTCCCATCGATCACCTACTAAGCCTGACCATCACCGTTGGATTAAGATAGAGGTGGACTTTATGGCTTAAAAATGAAAAATCATGTTCATCTCTCTGTATTTGGCTCCCTTAGTTTTGGTAAGAAAAGTCAAGAATGATGAACAGGTAATGTTTTGCCGTCGGATATTTGTACGCCTAACCTAAAACAACCGGAGCAACTATCGAACGATTCAAAGATCAATCATTTTCATACCACCAAAAAATTCGATAGCTTTAATTTAACATCTGTTTTTATTGGTGAGCGTAAATTGGCAACATTATTAGTTAGTGTAAAATTTTGATACACGTAATTTTACACAAGCATGCATCTTTATACTATAAAATGCAAATTTTAAATTTTTAACTATAAGTCGTATATCCTAAAACTTTAACCCAAACTTTAAATTTTAAATTTTTAAATTTTAAACCTTAAATTAAACTCTTAACCCCTAAAATTAAAAGGTTTGTGTAAATTTTAAGTTAAAGACTGTGTATCAAAGTTTTTTTTTAATTATCATGCTTAAAATTATTTGTTAATATAATTTCTTTAAAAAAAATAAATATTGGCCTAATATTTTTTTAAAATTGAAATCTGCTAGTTTTATTACAATGAGAAACTTTAAAGGATCGGCTGAATACTTAAAGTCATTTTAAACAATGAAAATAATTCGATCCAATAAACTTAGTGCTAATATTTGATACATTGTACATTGTCAGTGTAAAAAAATTATACAAGTATACGTATTTTTAAGCCTAAATTTAAAATCTAAGCTTTTAACCCTAAAATCTTAAAACTCTAACCCAAAATCTAAACCCTAAATTTTAACTATAATCTTAAATTCTAAACCCTACCACATAAACCCCTAAACTAAACCTCCAATAATCTCGCTTGTGAAAACTTTATTTTTCCTCCAATGTATAGGATAATAATCTATAAAGTTATGCTTAAAGAAAAAAACTAGTACTAATTGTTTGATGCGGAAGAAAAAAAGAAAGTAGTATAAACATATAGATGTAGAAGAATGGAAGTGAATCTGGTCTTTGTTTTTCCATAACCCAAAGAAGCATGGCATTAATTATCATTGTATACAAAAGATTTGAGAAGGCAGAGTTTATAGAACTCTAACCCGTTTCCTTTTAGAGGTTCATAATATATATGGTTTATTGTGAAAGTCGGTTTAAATTAGCAAGTGAAAAATAATATTTTCTCGAACAAAATGAAGATTGAAGTCAACATGTCTGGTACATAATCTCCCCCAAATCTTAGGGTTCCAGTTTCCTTCGTTTTGTGCTGGGTTTCCTTGGATTTTGACTGGGGTTCTGAATTCGAGTTTGGTTCTGGCTCGTCCCCCCCCCCCCCACCCACCCCACAAGGTAACTTCTGGCTTTGGAGTGGAGGTCTCTCGCTTGGTCATGGGCCTTTTTGAGCTATTGTTTTTTTTGCGTGGATTGAAGCTTTGCTACTATTTTTTTGGTTCCGATTTTGTTATCGGTTCTTCTCCGAGGTCCGTTCTTTGTTTCTTTCAATCTTTTTTTTTTGTCTTGGCCATCCCGACATTGCTGGTCGATTGCTTGGGGTCCTCTTGTTTTCTTCTGTTTGTTGTTTGTGTTGAATAATTTAACATTTTTATGAAAAGTTACAACTTTTCATATTAATGAATGGATGTAACCATTCATCATGAATAAATGTAAATTTGCATGACGAATGGATGCAAATGTAAAGTTGTAATTTTTCGAATAGTCACTTACAACCATATATAAAGGATTGTTAGTGATAGAACAAATTGATTCAAAATTTTGTACTCTTGTAATAACATTCTATTTCTCTTTCTCTCTATCAAAGTCTTACAATTTTTCTTCCACCTATTTCTAACAAAGTGGTATCACGAGCTTGGTTCGATAGCAAAAGAAGATGGCCAACAATGGTGTGTTTCCATTTCAATTTCCTCGTCTTACAAAAGACAACTATAAAAATTGGTGTCTCCGTATGAAGGCTTTACTTGGGGCACAAGATACTTGAGAGATCACTCACAAGGGTTATGAGTCTCCTCAAGACGAGGCGTCATTGTCACGACAAGAAAATGGGACTTTGACGAAAACAAGGATGAAGGATCAACAAGCTCCCACCCTCATCCAACAATGTCTGGATGATTTGATGTTTGTAAAAGTGGCAAATGCCAACACCGCAAAGGAAGCATGGGAGATTTTGCAAAATTCTCTCCAATGAGTTGACAAAGTGAAGAAGGTTCGACTCCAAATATTACAAGGTGAGTTTGAAACCTTGCGGATGAAGGAATTCGAGTCAATTTCGGATTATTACTCAAAGGTGGTGGCTATTGTTAATCAAATGAATAGATACGAAGAAAGTTTAAAATATGTTCGTGTGATTGAAAAGATCCTTCGTTCTTTGACTCCAAAGTTTGGTTATGTGGTTTGTGTCATTGAGTCAAAAGATTTAGACTATGACTATTGAAAAAGTTATGGGTGATTTGCAAGCTCAAGAAGATAGATTCAACAGAAGACAAGATGAGTCCATTGAACAAGCCCTCACAGCCAAGGTGTTTTTGAAAAACAATCAAGAAAAAAAGAATCAAAAGGGACGAGGACGTGGACGAGGTTGAGGTTATGGCCAACAAGGATATGGAAGAAGTGATCATGAAAATCGTACAAACAATGGTGTAAGCTCATTATCAAGAAGCAGAGGAAGATCAAGAGGAAGAGGAAGATTTTAATTATCAAAGATCGAATAAAAAGAGTTATGACAAGTCCGATGTTGATGTTATAATTGTCAAAAATTTGGTCATTTTTCTTAGGAATGCCAAAATGAAAGCAAAAATGAGGAGAGTGTTAATCTCATTGAAGATCAACAAGATGTTGAAGAAGCAACCTTGTTGCTAGCACTCAAGAATGAGGAGAACAATTATACAAGCACATGGTACCTTGACAACGGAGCAAGCAATCATATGTGTGGAGACAAGGACTTTAGTTATTTTTATTTAATTTAATAAATTTATTTTCCTCTGTCAATCAAGCGATGACACATGTCACCTAATTGGAGAAAGAAAATAAATGCAAAGCAACTTGGCTTTAGGGGGATTCAAACTGGGGTAAGCCTGGAGAAAGTGGCACGTCTTTGCCACTAGGCCAACGATAACTTTGGGATAAAGAATATAAAATTATCTTTATCACAAATAGTTTCAAGCTTTCAATTCCAAGCCTTCAACAATGGCAGCCAACTTGCAGGACTCATTCAACCCCACCATCTACCCTTCAATTCCAAGTTGTCATAAACAATAGATGTGGTAGCTAGAGGTGGCAATTGGGTCGTTCGGATCGGATTCAGGTTGGGTCACTTTAGGTTGAGTTGATTTTCGGTTCGAGTTGTTTTTGGTTTAAGTTTGATTCGAGTCAGATCGGGTCTAATTCAAATTTAGCTCGAGTCTATGTTATTTTGAATCGGGTTGGGTATCGAGTTGGTTGATTTTTGGGTCTGATCAATATCGAATCAGTTGAATTTTCGGGTCAGGTCAATATCGGATAGATCGGCTTTCAATTTGAGTCAACATATGAAGATTTTTTAAAGAAGAAAAATGATATTAAACTATTATTAAAGTTAGTTGTTAATTAGTAATATAATACAAAATGAGATTAAAACATACATATTTTAGGAAATTAAATTCGGGTTGCTTTCGGTTTGGTTGATTTTTGGTTCGAGTTTCTTTCGGTTCGGGTTGATTTTCGGTTAATTTCGATTCGGGACAAGTTTAGACCATCATGTTCGTGTCTTTATCGGATCTCGGGTCAAGTTTTCCAGGTCTAGTGGTAGCATTTATCAAATACATCAGCCAGTGCCCGCTTTAAACTATGCTGAAAATTTGCAACAAATGTTAACTAGTTAGACGTAGAAACTGCAGATTTTAGTTCCCTTAAAAACCAAGTCCAATTGTCTTCATCCTCAACTACAGCAAACAGGAAAATACCATCCTCCGCATCTGCAGCGGTTGCAGCCAACAACATCCCTTGTCATTTTGAATTTAAAGCGTAGAATGGAGAAAGATTTGAAGGTTTATGTGGCATAGAAGTTGTATTTGATCCGGCTTGACTTTATATTTGATCCGGCTTAACTTTATATTTGATCGACGGGGTTTGATTCAGGTCGACCTTAGATTTAGTTGAAGTTACTGTGTCTGAGCACTTCCTATTATCCATAAATCTTTAATTATGCATGGAAGCTGGGTTGTTTTTGTTACTTAGAGGTAATCAGTAAAGTTTCAAATTTAACAATATTGAATATATGCATCCGTCGATGAATTCAGTTTGGTTATCATTGTCATAAAATATCTGCTGAATATGTTTAAATGTTGAATATGTCCATTCTCTTGGTGCCCATTGTTTGCTGTCATTGTTGAAGGCTTGAAATTGAAAGTTTGAAACTGTTTTTGATAAAGACATATATATATATATATATTTGTTTTTCTTATCACAAAGTTGTTGTTGACCCTGTAACACACTCGACTTGGGTGTCACATTTAGGCCTAAAGCTCAAATCAAAAATCATAAAATTTTCAACTTGGTTTAGCCCAAATAAAATAATTTCCAAAAACATTTAAAACCCACAAATCAAAATAAATATATATATGATTAAAATGTTACAAGGAGCTACAATTAAATAAAATATTTAAACATTTAGCTTGATTAATACAAATTCAAAATAAAGATTACAGACTTATACACGTAAGGTTCTATGAATTCACAGCCTACTAAATACAAGTATCATACTCTGACAACGCCGCTTGCTGGAATCCCATACAGACAGTGCTCCTTGATCCCGCGATCAATCTACGCACAAAAACAACAATTCTGAGCGCTGAGCTTACAAAGCTCAGTGGTACACATCTACTCTACTATACTTTATGCTAATCATAAATATAAGCATGCAAGCTAGTACGAGCAATAAGAAGAAATAAATAAACATGTGGCGCTACCGCTAGTGCCTAAACACATAGCATTATGAATGTATGATCACGCACATAGCTCATACAAGTACCTCATACGTTTACATGACATCACACAAATAACACCAACAACATTAAGTAAGGTCCGCATCCACAAAACATCGAAATCCTACACTTGAGTGAGGCCTACGTCCACACAGCATCGAGATCCTATACTTAAGAGGATGAGGTCCGCGTCCACACAGCATCGAGAACCTACATCCATGCTCGAAATCTCTCATCAAGCATCTTTGAATGAGGCTCGCGTCCACACAACATCAGGATCCTACATTCGGGAGTCTTCAAGGTGTTGCAACACACTTAGAGTATACAAATCCCAACAAGGGATGATTCGACTATCTAGGTGTCCCATCAGCACACATCAAGGACCTTAGTCACCACACAGCCTCGATCGATCCGCCTAGGATCTCTATGGGTTACTACCTCACACGGTTTAGCCAATATTTACCAAGTCATTAGCCATTTATTTCACATACAAGGTTTAAAATCTCCATATCTCAGTTTTAATATTCATTTTATACCTTAAAAGACCCTAAGACACTTTTTCTTGAATTATAAAACCCCCGAACTCGATCCCAAATTTCTTGGGCAGAATGCCCAGCGAGTATGGATACTCCTACATGGGTATCGGTACGCCCCTATAGGTACCGATACTCATCCATGGATACCGATACTCAATTTTTGTTCGAAAGAATTTAACCCTCAAGTCGTACCGATACGCTCCACCCGTATCGATATGCATTATCGGTACTCGGATCGCCCCGTACCGATTTCAGCCCGTATCGGTACTCCTACCTTCTCGTACCAGTACGCTAAAGCCTCCACAGGCAATGTAACAGTGGGTACTGATACACTAATAGCGTACCAGTACACAAAAGCGTCACTGGTATTCTTATCATGCAAGGGGTACCGATACATGGGGAGGCGTACCGATGCTTTCCTCACAACCCGTCTCCCTTTATACTAAGGCGTAAATCAATTTATTAATATTCCTTATTCACTTCTATGTTTAATTGATATTTTTAATTATTCAGATCAGCGGGTAACGATACCCGAGTACGCTTATTCGATCCCTAAAGCTTATAAAAGTTATTTAAGTATGTTTCTAGCGTACTTAAATAATTATTACCACTTACTGGTTTTTTTATCCATTTAAATTGAATATTTATCAGTATTGTCACTAACCAATATTCAATCAAACATGTTAATTTATTCGACTAACACGCAAGGCATCATTATATATCAATCAGTCAACCAAGCATACAATCAGATAATCATACAGGTATTCGGCCAATCTTATACAGTCCCTAAAGCTCATAACGAACTCGGACATTCTCAAGCTCATCATGTATCTCGATAATCATCAAGCCTCGAACTGACAATATCAACACATATTTATTACTCATCTCCTAATTTGCAACCACTAACATGCAAGGCAATTACACTTATGATGCTCATGAAGCATTTTAGAGTTCGAGGTATACTAACCTTAAGCCAATATCGCTAACATCCTCATCTGAACTTTTCGACTATTTCACTTGACCTGATATCCAATCCCGAATAATCCTCGTATACCAAAGAATACGAAAATACATTATTTTCATGCATCTCCTATACTATTCACAGGGTTAAATACGTAAAAATAACTTACCTGGTTTGAATTTGGCAAAACAGACTGCTCTAATGGATTCGAAACATCGAGAAACCCCCAAGCAGGGTCCCCTAGAAAAAGTTAACGGTCGGTTAATACTAGTCAAAGGTGGTCAAGGGTGCTGGTCGATCTGGTGCGACGTAGGTGCACAACAGCTATGGTGCACCTGCTTGGCATGATCCTGTGCGATACGGAGCATTGAAGCGTCAGTGCACCCGTGAGCAATTATCTCGTATGGCACGGGTACAGGGTAGCATGTGTGCACCCGCCTCAGCTGCTGGGCAACTTCCACTCGCGGCTGCTGGAGAGTAGGGACCAATAACCGGTCCGAGACCTGATTCATTAATCTGAAAATTTGGGTCGTTACAACTTTCCACTCCTTAAAAGAAATTTCATCTTCAAAATTTGTATCCATTACTCAAAGAATATACTCAAACTCTTATAGCTCATCAACATTATTAAAGATTTCGCACTGCGCCACTCTAATCTCAATACTTATCAATATAACCCTTGTCTTTTAACGATACAAACATAATCTCAATAGATCATTTCTCTTAGAAGAAATTCATTCTTGCTCGGTACAAACCCATTTTAACTAACCATTTCCTTTAAAGAGATCTGCCACTATTTGGTGTATAACCAAAGCCATGGAACAAACCCAACGGTACCTTGACCAAAGCGTCACACAAATATGTCATCAAAGAACCTCAACTTATGATGTAGATTCCACAAGATTGTTTCACAACGAAATCTTTCCACAACTCCGTATGATCTAAAGGAATAAGAGGTTGGACAACGTAACAACCAACAAAACAATTTCTTATCGTGGCGACCCCTGAATGAGACTTTAACTCTAAGGTTGTATTTTATCATTACAATTGCTTACCCGGTGCAAGGCTTCTGAGAACTAACAACGTCTCAAATTGCCTAAAACATTTACCTTAACCTCGTCATGATAATTCATATCAGCAACTAAAGCAATTCTCATAACTCAGATCTGTCCTCACATGAAATCCCACCAAAGGGATAAGATTCCAACACAACCCTCGAACCTCATACCCAAAGGGTAGTATGTACACACCATAGTGTCGTACAACTCGACTCACAACCCAACCAAGTTCACTTTACTTAGGCTGTGACCGACCACACAGTTAACGATTTTCTATTACTTCAACTCACGTCATTGTCCCTCACTTCACTTCCTTGATGAACAAACACTTAAAATTTTACACCGTTAGGGTAGGCACACATTTCCCTCTTCTTGCACAAGAATACAACCTTGACAACACAACAAAACATGCTCGAAGATCTCAAAATCTTATTTGACTATAATCGAGTCAGCACCATTGTCATAACAAAATGGTTTCACGTAGCTTGAATCTCTACCAACTTTCCTCGGCTCGCCTCAAGGAACTATGATACAAATCAAAAACATTTGGGAAGTATCAAACCCTTGCTTCCTTAACTGATTACTCAGTAACTAATTATTCCCTCACACAAGGTCATTAAGGTGATTATCTCGCCAACACTCATACTTACATATTCCTTATACATTCACACGTGTTACGCAAGCATCAAACTTATATTCGAGAGACAATATGGCGGCCTCCACCTTATCATAGCCGAAACACCTCAACATCACTATAGACATCAACCGTTACCACGACACACTAAGGAGATTAATCCATATTCTAAAATTTATTTCAAAACTAAAAACCTCTAACACTTTAATCGCAACCATCTTATTCTCAAACCATTCCTGGAAAAACACACGAGTACCTCACAATTGGTTAAACGAGTCATCTACCCTAGGAGTCAAGTAACGGTCTTCCACTACCACATAACAAGTTATCAACGATTTAAACACCACCTTAACGAACCAACTTCTTACTAGCGAGCAAGCCCGGTTCTTCATTGGGTGAAGCACTTAGACAAAAGAAACCTCATTTGAGTTACGTTTTCACAACTAAATCTCTGATTCTTTCAACTGGGTTGATGTCCTCTAACAACGGCAATAGGAACCGACGTCTAACTCGATCTTTCCTCAACATCCACTCGTGTTCTTGATATAGAAGAAGTCTTGAAGACTTATCCAAGAAGCGTAAACAAACATTATGGCAATCTGAAAGCTCCCAAGCATCAAACTGTACGTATCAGCATATGCCCACCATTCAAACATGTCTCACAACCCCGTTGTGTCATTCTCAAAATGACCCCCATAAAAAATCATGGTAAAAGGGAAACGGTCCAAACATCCTCATTACTAAAGGTTGGGCTCCCTCAAGGTCTTAGAGTCTCGAGCACCACTCTCGACATTACTGGCTAGCATCGCGTTTGATTAACCAAAACAATTTCCAAAGTGCAACAACTCCCAAGAAGGTAGCTCTCTTTCAAACATGTAGAACGTCTAACTTGGCCACACTTTGACGATCTAGTGGATCCTGAATCCACTATCTTTGAGAAAAGCCTCTAAGAAGGGTGATGATACTCTCCAAGTATCAACAAGATACACTTTTAAGCGAACAAAGGGTTTTCCAACCAACATGAATCCATTGATCTATTTCGAAAGAGGTTTGTCCAAACTCGTAACACAACTGCTATTTATACATAACGATGAAGATTCCTTGTTACAAACTCTCATAACGTATCCAAAGGCTTTAGAACGACCCCAACATACAATGAAGACACTATTTAGATGGCGGGAGAAGGACATATCCTCGACTCTGGCATCATTCAAATAACTCGTATCTCAACAATCTGGGTGTCCCCGCCCCTGAAATCACTTCCATAACAGATCAACACACTTAACTCGGTCTTCTCTGCATCGATCATAACCATTTTATCATCGCAACATTGTATGAACTATTGGGACTCCAGTCTTAAAGAGTATGAACTTAATTTAAGGGGTTGTATTCACTATACACCTTACCAAAACACCTATACCACCCCGAAGTTTCCTAGAACCGGCTAAACCTAAGCTCTGATACTACTACATGTAACACTCTCGACCCGAATCTCATATTTGGGCCTAAAGCCCAAACCAAAAATCATAAAATTTCTCAACTTAGTTTAGCCCAAATAAAATAATTTCCAAAAACATTTAAAACCCACAAATCAAAATAAATATATATGATTAAAATGTTACAAAGAGCTCCAATTAAATAAAATATTTAAACATTTAACTTGATTAATACAAATTCAAAATAAAGATTAAAGACTTATACACGTAAGGTTTTATGAATTCATAGCCCACTAAATACAAGTATCATACTCTGACAACGCCGCTTGCTGGAATCCCATACAAATAGTGCTCCTTGATCTGGCGATCAACCTACGCACGAAAGCAACAATTCTGAGCGCTGAGTTTACAAAGTTCAGTGGTACATATCTACTCTACTATAATTCATGCTAATCATAAACATAAGCATGCAAGCTAGTACGAGCAATAAGAATAAATAAATAAACATGTGGCGCTACCGCTAGCCGCCTAAACACATAGCATTATGAATGTAGGATCACGTACAAAGCTCATACAAGTACCTCATATGTTTACATGGCATCACACAGATAACACCAACAACATTGTGAGGCCCGCGTCCACAAAGCATCAAAATCCTACACTTAAGTAAGGCCTACGTCCATACAATATCGGGATCCTACACTACGAGTAAGGCCCGCGTCCACACATCATTGGTATCCTATACTTAAGGGGATGAGGCTCACGTCTATACAGTATTGGGATCTTATACTCAAGAGGATGAAGCTCGCATCCACACAATATCAAGATCCTACATCCATGCTCAGAATCTCTCATAAAGCATTTTGGAATGAGGCCCGCGTCCACATAGCATCGGGATCCTACATTCGGGAGTCTTCAAGGTGTTGCAAAACACTTAGAGTATACAAATCCCAACAAGCGATGACTCGACTATCTAGGTGTCCCATCAGCATATAGCAAGAACTCTAGTCACCACACAACCTCGATCGATCCGCCCAGGATCTGTATGGGTTACTATCTCACAACATTTACCTAATATTTACTAAGTTATTAGTCATTCATTTCACATACGAGGTTTAAAATCTTTATATCTTAGTTTTAATATTTATTCTATACCTTAAAAGACCTTCAAGGCTCTTTTTCTTGAATTATAAAACCCCTGAACTCCTACATGGGTATTAGTACGCCCCTATAGGTACCAGTACTCATCCATGGGTATCGATACTCAATTTTGGTTCGAAAGAATTTAATCCTCAAGCCATATCGATACACTCCACCCCGTATCGATATGCATTATCGATACTCAGATCGCCTCGTACTGATTCTAGCCCGTATCGGTACTCCTACTTTCCCGTACTAGTATGTTAAAGCCTCCCCAAGCAATGTAACAGTGGGTACTGATACGCCCATAGCGTACCGGTACGCAAAAGCGTCACCAGAATTCTTATTATGCAAGGGGTGCCGATACACGGGGAGGCGTACTGGTACTCTCCTTACAACCCATCTCCCTTTATACTAAGGCGTAAATAAATTTATTAATATTCCTTATTCACCTCTATCTCTAACCGGTATTTATGATTATTCAGATCAGCGGGTAACGATACCTGAGTATGCTTATTCAGTCCCTAAAGCTTATGAAAGTTATTTAAGTATGTTGCTAACGTACTTAATTAATTATTACCACATACCAGTTTTTATCCATTTAAATCGAATATTTATCAGTATTGTCACTAACCAATATTCAATCAAACATGTTAATCTATTTGACTAACACGCAAGGCATCATTATATATCAATCAATCAACCAATCATACAATCAGATAATCATACAAGTATTCGGCCAATCTTATACAGCTTATAACATACTCGGACATTCTCAATCTCATCATGTATCTCGATAATCATCAAGTCTCAAACTAACAATATCAACACATACTTATTACTCATCTCCTAATTTATAACCACTAACATGCAAGGCAATTACACTTATGATGCTTATGAAGCATTTCAGAGTCTGAGATGTACTAACCTTAAGCCAATATCACTAACATCCTCATCCGAGCTTTTCAAATATTTCACTTAACCTGATATCTAATCCTGAATAATCCTCGTATACCCAAGAATACGAAAATAAATTATTTTCATGAATCTTCTATACTATTCACAGGGTCAAATACGTAAAAATAGCTTATCAGGTTTGAATTTGGCAAAATAGACTGTGCCAATAGATCCAAAGCGTCAAGAAATCCTCAGGTAGGGTCCCCCAAAAAAAGTCAACGGTCAATCAACGCCGGTCAAAGGTGGTCAAGGGTGCTAGCCAATCTGGTGCGACGCAGGTGCACAGCAGCTATGGTGCACCTTCTTGGCGTGATCCTGTATGATGCGGAGCAAGGAAGCTTCAATGCACCAACGCGCAATTATCCCGTGTGGCGCGGGTGCAGGGTTGCATGTGTGTACCCACTCAGCTGCTAGGCAATTATCCCGTGTGGCGCGGGTGCAGGGTTGCATGTGTGTACATACTTATTACTCATCTCCTAATTTTCGGCCGAGGAATCCAATGGTGGCCTCCATTTTTTTACTTTGAACACTCGAACATGGCTAACTTGTAAAACTCAAACCTGTTTTTCTTCACCCCCTCCAATGACAACTCCAACCGCGATTCCGAGACCATCGGCTGACTCATCTCAACGAGATGAACGCGATGGTGTAGGAGGTGTTGACAACGGACAACCCGATCTCCGTAGATCGGAGATTAAAACTCTCCCATTACTTTCTCTCACCCTTTTTCTATTTTCTCTCCCATTTTTACTTTGTCTCTCTCCCATCATAATCTCTTCCACTTTTCCTCATATCTTCATCTTTTAGAATTCAAACCTTCCCCACCAATGTAATGGGCCCAACTTTAGCTAGGCTTCCAAAATTAAGGGCCCAATACCTGGGTCCGAGACCCGATTCATTAATCCAAAAATTCAGGTTGTTACAGACCCAGTGGCAGAGGTGTGCCATTTTTCTTGGCTTACTCTGATTTGAATCCCCCCAAAGCCTGGATGTTTTACATTTATTTTCTTAAACTAAAATTAGGATCAAAATGATAAATTATGTAAATAACGAGGACCAAATGTGTAATTATACTATTTTTATTTAACAGTCACGTCAGCCTCTCCGTTAGGTTTTAACGGTGGGTATAATGATCAAATTGACACCAACCCTATAATTAAGTAGTCATCTGTATAGTTTACCAAAAAAACGAAATCCGGCGTAATGGTAGCCAAAGCCAATGGCTTAGGGCTAATTCAAGGTTTGAGATGATAACACAATAAAGTGGGATGGTTTTTGTTAGCCTCAATCCGGATTCTATTTTTACACTCTCATCCCAACCTCAATTTGAATGTGATTTTATTTAAAATTTTAATATTTAAACTTGACCTTAAAAGTAAGTATATATATATATATATAACTTTTATGTTATCTGATTGACCTGAAACGTTATAAATTTTTTATATTACATTAATTTTGTAAGTTAGATAAAATTCTCTTTCAAAAAGTATTATAAAAATCAAGAATATCTAATTAGATTATATGAAAAATAGTTAGAATATAATAAAGTCATATAAAAGTTTTAAATAATCAAATTAAAATAGTTAAAAATTTAAAAGAAGGGTAATTTACCATTTGATAAATTTATCAAGGTTGGATGGTATGACTTTGATCTAAGGCCGACCTGAACTAGAACCTGGAAATATTTATAGAAAACATGTCCGGTATCATCCATCCCAATCTTAAAAAAAAATACAAATTGTTCATATAGAGTTGGATCGGATTTAAGCTTGAAAATTCGGGTTATTTTGATATCCCTAATAAAAAATCTGAGTTAACTTCTGATTATTTTTTTGAACAAACTTATGATTATTTTGAATTCAAACACTTTGATTTAAAATTTTATTTTGATTTAGGTATAATCTTTTCTTTAAAAAAATCAAACGTAAATAATCTATAACAAAATATAGGTTATATTGATGTCTAAAATTAAATACCATATATTTTGTTCATAACTTTCAAGTAATTTTTGAATTTTAATCGATTTAGATTAACTTTCATACGAGTCATCATTTAGGTGATTGACTTGTAAAAACTAAGCAGGTAGAGTTTAGTTAATAATTGAAGGGGGTTAATCCACCTTTTAAATCTCTGATTAATTCAACTCACTAATGAATCTAACAAGACAATCCATCAACTCATTTGTCGGGATACTACTAATTTCCTTTTATTACTTATAAACTCTGATGATTCATTGCTGAAATTAAGAAATTCCTTTTTAGAAAATAATTGGTGAAGCTAGAGACCTCCAATCAAATGAAACAAACGACAATGCACTTGATTAAGCTTCAATGACAATTCCTCGATGGAAAAAGGTTAAGAAATCATTGTATCATCTAATAATTCATTTGTTTGTGTATACTTTTATGTTATGTTTATGTTTAAAGTATTTTATATTTATTTGTATTATATAAATTTCAACGTGTTTGTTTATTTTTTTAATAGTCTACAGATGATTATAATATAGTATTTGTTCATATATATTCTTAACTCTTTGACAGTGCACACACACCTTGCAAACAAGGCGATTAAACTCATATCTCCTAATATGAACATCATCTAGTTATATATTTTAATAATTTAATCATATCGTATCTTGTCCTAATTTTTAGAATTAAGTTAAAGTGTTATCTTTATTTGCTTTCAACAACAACATTATTTTTAGAATTTCGACTTCTTACCCATTTTAAAGTGCATTATAGTTTTCTTTGAAGTTAATGATTATGGGATGGAAAGGCAACCCTAGCTAACGTGTTAGACGCAACTGAATCCGTCTGGCGCTCCTTTCGGTCTTAAAATTTTTTTTGTTATTTAATTAAATTTGAAAAATTCATGTCCGGTTTTGAAATTAAAAATGTGGAGTCGACACCGTTCATTTAAAAAAAGGTAGACCATACACCAAAATAAAATCAGGGATAAAATTTCAGGTTCAGGAGTCGGTTACGAATGGGAAGGATTAGCACCCCACACCGCCCAAAATTGGTACCTAGCGTCTGAGACACTGTTTCTCGTCTTCTTGGAAAAAATCGAGGAAGTCATATCACTATACGCCCGGGATATGATTTCTCGAGGTTTTTTTAAACATTAATTTAAAACTCAAAATTAATTTCTTTAAAAATATTTTTTGATGATGTAAAAATAACAACATATATGATGCGAAAAAATTAAAGTGCGTGAACAAAATATAAAGTATAAAGTAATTAATGAAATAAGTATAGACACGTATATATACATATTAAATACATATATAAAACTATAATATAAAACTATACTATATCAAAATATATTTAACGAATAACACAAATATATATATACATACCGTACATACGATAATAACATATATTATAGTAATAATATAATATATGTATAATAATAACGTATTATACTAAGTAAATATATATATATTAATGTTTAAAACTTTAATATATACATAATTGATATATACATATAATATGTATAAAAAATATTTACATTCACATATTATACATAATACAATACATAATATAATATAATAAATATAACTATATAACATATATATGTGTCACATATAATACACATGAAATATGATAATATGAAATGGACCAAAATGCAAAGGGATAAAATAACGATACTAAAAATAAAAAAAGGAAATTAAAGGGCATAAATTAAAATAAAAGGAAGTAATCAAAATCTGGAAAGGACCAGATTGTAAAGAAGCCAAAATTAAAGGGCAAAAATAAAAAAAAGCGCAACTAAAACGAAATTAGAACTTCAGGGACCAAAAGTGCAATTGGTCCCTGGGTTAAAACAAAGGCAGGAGGAAATTTGAGGGGCTAAACGGATAATTAACCATTTTAAAAAGACGCGGATCCTCCCGTGTATCCGGGTCACTGAGCGGGTCGGGCATACCAAACGGCGTCGTTTTGCCGAAGCTAGTTTAAGACATAAGGGTTATTTTATTTATTTTTATTTCGATCAGATTAAAAAAAACCCTTAAACACTTTCATCTCTTCTCCTCTCAATACAACCCTAGACCCGCGGCAACGGTGCCTCCACCTTGCCCCGTTCATCGGCCACGAAAGCCTCACGGCGACTCCACGGCCGGATGCTTCCCCCAAATCAGGTAAGATTCGAAACCCTACTTTTTTTTATTTCGAAACGAAAAAAAGATTTAAAACAAAAACGAAAATTTGATTAAAAAATGTTTCATTTTTATTGATTACCTCTTTTCATACAAAAAAAATTGGTCTCAAAATCCTTTTTTCATATTTTTTTTCATCAAAGTCTCCTTTTCTCACAATTTTTTCGAACAAAAGAAAAACCCCCTTACATTCCCATTGATTTCGGTTTTATAAACCGATTTTTACATAAAATAATAAACTACCCCCTGTTTTTTATTGCTTGTTGCAGATATGGTGATGGATTTGAGCCAGATTTTGTGGGATTAGTAAGGCAGTGGGTTCGGCAGGGGTATAGGCAAGGTTGATAGGGCTAATTTATTTTAGGGTTTCTGGAAGATTAGGTTTTAGGGTTAGTTTAGTTTGGGGTTTGGTCGTTTAGGGATCAAGGTTTACAGATTACGGTTCAGTTTGAGATTAATTTAATTTAGGGTTTTGGCGGCCGGCGGCAGGAGGCAGCAGGAGGTGGTGGCTAGGGTTGAGTTTGATTAGGGTTAGGGTTTTGTTATTTTAGGGTTAATGGGTCGGGTTTTAAAATTTGGGCCTGAATCCGGGTTTGGGTTATGGGTTTGATTTGGGTATTGTAAACGGGTTATTACACCAACAAATATTAGAAAATAGTTATGATTGTTCATGTTATCTGTGAGTGCAAATTAAATAGAACCTTGAGTGGAATGTTAATTTTAATGATTAGTGACAGTTTTAGACGTGTAATATGCACAGACTCAAAATTAAGAGAAAACAAAATTCCATGGAGTCTGAACAGTCTCATCTTTATTCATGTGGAAAGCGAAATACCTAAAATTTTTATTTATTTTTTACTCCCAAATTAAAAGCATTTAGATCTCTTTCCTTTGGATTATAAATTAAACAGCATATTTTAATATTTTAATAGATTACACATGACTACTTAAATTTTTTAAGTTGTATTAATGATGCTGAACTTTAACGGTACCAATTCATGCAACAACCAATATCCTATTTCAGTTAGGATTTAATTAGAGCCGAAGCCCAAAAGCATTTAATTCTTAGTTTTATTATCAGAATTTTTAATACATTAAAATTATTTGGCTTAAAATTATTTTTCTTTGTAAACTATTTTTTTGTCACAATAAGTCCCAAAATTATCATTTCTGGTCACTTTAAGTCTCTAAATTATTTTTTTGTCCTAAAATTATACTATTTTTTCTTTTAGTCCTTAAACTATCTATTAGTCAAAAAATCTTTGTAATATATTAACATTTTATCGGTCGAAATATCTTTTTGACTTAGATAAATATTAGACTTAAAGTGACAAAAAATGATAGTTTAAATATTTATTTTGACCAAACAATAGTTTAAGGGCTAAAAGCAAATAAAAAGTATAGTTTTAGGGGTTGATTTTTCTTTTAAGCCAAATTATTTATAATCATCACTTTTAAGTCATAGATGATTCTACTTAAATATATCTGAATCCAAGACTTTTAAGATGTACTAAGTGCCTTTAAAAAAAGTACTAAGTGAACTAAAATTGTCATTCTATATATAATATTTTGATAAATCTTACATAATTTTGATGGAATAATCGTAAGCAGGACGGAGTTTAGATCAAACATTGAAATAGACAAATGTCTATTAAGCCTTTGAATTTAAAAATTGGGAGGAGCAAAAGTCTTATATTACTACTATTTAAACTAAAAGAGACTGGAAATATAATTATACAAAAAAAAAATTGAGAGGAACTTTTGTCCCTCCCATGCAAAACATGGCTCCGTCCCTGATTGTAAGGGTATGTTTGGTTCAGGTAATGCTATATTACCTCTGGTAATGTAAAATTTTGGAACAACATAATCTCTTTTGGTTTCACGATATAATAGGATAATGTCAATGTAAGAAACATTATTTGAAAATATATGAGTAAGGTTATTATTGCACACTTCTTAGATAATAAGAATGTTACATTTTGAACAATTTTGTCATTGAAATTTAATATTTTGTCAATTTATTCTTTCCAAATTAGACTTATTCATGGACTAGTTAACTCGCCCGGTTCGATTTAAATATAATTTAAAATATTTTTATTAAATTTAATTACAAAAACTGTAAATATTAATATAAAATCATTATTTATTTACTTATTTAAAAAATGAAAATTTTGTGCAGGGCGGGACAAATCCGAGCCCGAGAGCTTTGAATTATTTTGAAATCGAGTAACATCTCTATTCTAAATAAAACATGAAACATAAAAGTCTCAATCTAATGCAAAGTGTTATAAGGAATTTTCATACAAATTTCTTTCAATTTATTGAATAGTATACCCATTGTGCGCTAAATGTTAAAAAAATCTATGACAATACCAATTTATTGAAATGCACTCGTACATAATCTTACATTTTGCCAGACAAACATCATAATCTTACATTTTATTTCATCCAAATAAACTAAACAAATTAATAAAACACTCTTAGTAATGTTCTAATCAATCATACACTCCAACAATTCTTTTCTTAAATATAAAAGGTTATATTCTATAAATAAAAAAATATCCATCCGATATAACTACAACGAAATTTGTAAATAGAAACATGTTAAAATTTAACTATAGTTTCACATTAATATTTTGAAGAGGACTTGGATGATATTACTTTTAGTCTAAATTTGTAAGATTTTATAAAATATTAAAAGAAATTAAATTCAATACGTAAATAAAATTCAACGGGATCAAAAATAAAATCTATGTTTTTCAAGCAAAAAAAATAAAAAAAATCTATGTTTTGGTTCTGAATGGATCAAAATTAAGTCTACTCGGTGTACGAATTTCAGCAGGCCAAGCCTGTGCAAACTGAACTTGCTTCCTAATAGAAATCCTCTATTCATTTTTAGTACATTATCTATGCTCAACACTAAAAATAAGGTTTAGGGTTATAGTTCATTGTTTAAATTTTAGGATTTAAGGTGTAGGGTTTTAATTTTTAGGGTTTTAGGATTTAAGATTTAAGAATTAGGATTTAATTTCTTAGTGTTGAGCATAGAAAAGGACACAAAAAAGGAGCAGAGTATTTTTGTTCTATTGCTTTCGTATCCTTTCGGTTTATGATCACGTGGAACATAAACATACACACACCACAAAAAATATTTAGAATATAATGCTTAAAAATCTTTTAAGCAAAACCCAAAGAAAAGAAATAAAAAAAATGGTGTCCTTGTGCAAGCATGATATGCATATGTATGAAGAGAAGCACAAATAAGAAGAGCCATTAGACCAGTGCATAATATCTACTAGTCTTGGAGCTTTTGTTTAGCTCTAATTAATTTGTTATGACTATACGAATGAAGATATTGTCTACAAAATACAAGCAAACAACCAACAATATAGGTCCAAATAATAATGAATGAAGAGGGCCACAATCTAACACAACCGGTTTCATTATGCAAGTTAATGATGAATCTGAAACTATATGCAAAAGCTAATTTACTCTTTGCTTTTGGAATTTGTAAGCAACCATCCAAACCATATCAGTTTTCCTCATTTCATTATGCACATATCCTGACCTTCAACTGCTCGGTTGAATTTATGGTAACCTTAACCGATGAGATTTGACACAATGGTTATCTTCTCGACATTGCAGTCGGTGTAATAGTAACGTTATGCATTCATGGTAAACCTATCCGAATCATGACCGATTATAATAATAATACTAATATTCTAGAAGTGAACCCCCACACGGTAGAATTTCGAAGTTGCAATCTATTCCCATTCCCCACCTTTTTCGTTTTTGAAGTCAGCTTATCATTACAACATTGACGACACTTTTCACCCTTGTCCTACGCTGTATTTGTACGCTCACAAACTTATAATCCAGAGCTTCAATGTCAGCATAAGAGAGGATTTCCCAGTCTTTGTTCTTTGTCCTTCACCTTTCACTAGTTGAAGAAAATAATGCAAGTCGTGGCCGGGAAACTGTTCTTTTCCGCCATGTCTATAGCTCTTATAATCACAAACGTTCTATCATTTGTCAGCTCATCAGAAGAACACGTGGAGTTCATTGGCAGCCCTACAAACAATGAGGAAAACACCCCTAAGGTACTGTATATTCATGCTCTTAACTTACAGGCTTTCCATTAATGGTGTCTGCTGCTTTATTTTTTTTTCTGGTTGTTGTGGTGTTTACACAGGTGAGTCGGAAACTAATGTTTGAGATTACAGTGCATGGGATTATCCTCTGGGTATCAATGGGGTTTCTGGTTCCTGTTGGAATAATTGCTATCAGAATGTCAACAAATAGAGAGGAATGTGGGGCGACGAGACATCAAGTTCTTTTCTATGTTCATGCAGTTTCACAGGCAAGTTAGTTTGGATAACCCTTTTAACTTTTATTTGCAAAATTAAATGAATATTCTTTTTTTCGAGAATTATCTAGAAAAACAATCCCAAAGCAAGATTATATAGAAAAATACATTCCTTTCCGTTCACGTAAGATAAAACTCGTATTTAGCTAAAAGCGAATTTTTAACTCGCTTTTAACTAAAAGTGAGTTTCGTGTTGAACGGATAGGTAAGACTTTTAATTTATCAATTTTTTTACACATAACTCGTTTTTAGTTAAGCGCGAGTTTAAAATTCGCTTTTAGTTGAACGTGAGTTTGACTTACGTGGGTTGAAAATTATATTTTTTCTATATAATTTTTTATGGGATTATTTTTCTAAATAATTTTCAAAAAAAGAATATTTATTTAATTTCGACACTTTTATAATAATAATAATAAAACATAAGCCGTTTCCTAGTTTGACAGGATTCCTATCTTTCCACTATCAGTATTAGTACAATGATTGGGGTGTCTGCATTGAAAAGTTAATTTATGTTGAAAACAGATACTTTCTGTACTTCTGGTCACAGCAGGAGCACTCATGTCCATCAAAAACTTCAACAACTCTTTCGACAATTATCACCAAAAACTAGGGTTAGCTTCATATGGTATCATATGGGTGCAGGCTTTGACCACCGCTCTACGTTCATGCAGGTAAACCAATGAATTGATTACCTAGTCGTACTGGAGATATATATAATATGGTGTTTTGTGTACAGGGGATCCAAGGCAAGAAGTGCATGGTATTTTGGACATTGGTTACTGGGGACTGCGGTGTCTATTTTAGGTGTAATCAACATTTACACTGGATTGGGAGAATTGCATGAAAAGACATCGGCAAGCACAAAGCTTTGGACCATAGTTTTGACAGCGGAGATCTGTTTGATCGTGTTCGTTTATCTGTTTCAAGACAAATGGTTGCAGTTACGGTTACAAAAGCAAGAACCGGTTCTACGCCGTGAACCTGTAAGGCCATACCCCTACAGAACAAGACAATATGCACCAGGAATCAACTGCTGAGAAATCAAATTCATTACTTAATATGACAATTAAGTATTCTTTTTCTCTTCTACTTTTTGGATTTCCTTGTTTGGAAGGGTTGGTTTTTAAACACAATAAGACTTGTAATGATCCTTGTTCTTCCTATTCCTATATCCAAGTCTAAAGAGAACTTATACCATGAACTTTCTTTGCCACATCAGTCATAGTCTCAATCAATATAAACTACATATTTCATCATTTTTTCTCATGTTATCAATCCACTTAAATAGTACTAACTTTTGAGCAAGAATATTTGACCGATTGGCCAAACTGATCATCTTTGTTCCCTCATTTCCCTTAGGTCATAGGTTCTAGACCCACTAGAAACACCCCCTTCCTTTCCCTCCCCTCCTCTCTAAGTAGGATTAGAATTAGAATTTGTCAAAAAAAAATACTAACTTTTTAAAAACGATTTTTAAAATCTGATGCGGAAAATAAACGAGTCAGCAAAGGATGCACAATAAAACCTTATCAATTTCCTTCTCTTTCCCCCCTAAAATAGGAAAAGCATATTGGAATGTTATTAATAGAAGATTATATTAATATAGAATTTTAATTTAAACTCAAAAGATAAATAAATATAAAAATAAATTGAAATATCAATATAAATACACAATATTCTTCATTTTATTTATTATTTTTATTTGCACGTGGATTATTTACAATTTAAATGTTATATTTTTTATAATAAATTTTTAATGGATTTGATATAATGTTTTAAATATTATAATTAATGATTCAGTTATAAGTTAATTTTATATTAGTTACAAATTTTAATATAAAAATATCATCCAATAGTCATTGTAAAGTTGGATGGTATTATAATTATAAAATTCACCATTATCTTGAATTATCATTTTCTTCTATGTTACTATTATTTTATCTAAAATATTTTTTACTCGTGCATAATAAATTATTTATTTTTATAATTACCTATATGTCATTAATTGATTATAAAATATTATCAAATACTGCTATATTATACATTATTAATTTATAATATTTTATTTTTAAAATTAATTTAATAATAAATTATCATTGATTTACAAAATATTTAACTTTTGTGTTCCCATAATTCTATTCAACAAAATTTCCAACATCTTAAAGCACATAAGTTGGAAATAAATTATGAATTAAAAGTTTTTATAAAAAAATTATAAAAATAGATACAAAATAATTCTCGATTTTAATTTTTCCATCTACATATGCATTGCAAATGTAACGACCTAAAGTTTAAGTTACTATTCAGATATGGACTCGGGTTAAGGTAGTTAAGTTTTGGGTTGAGTTAAGAGTATTGGGCCAAAAAATTAGGTTCAGAGCATTGGGGGAAATAAGAAACACTCAGTTAAAGGCATGCAAGCAGCAATGTATGTATTGCAGGAAGGCCTTGCTTTACAAGTGGGAAAAGCATTGGATAAAGAAGGGATATAGAGTTAGATGCTCATTTGTTTTTTTGTACATTACCTTCTATTTCACTGGCTATCAGCTTAAGAAATATTAAGCTGAGTAAATTCGATGCTTCCTTCAAGCACCGAACCTCATGCCAGAGTTAAGGCCTTGTTTGGTATGAAGGACGGAAAAGAAGAATGGTGAATAATTAGTTAATCAAATGGTTGAGAATTGGTTAACTAATTTTCCATCTTTCCTCTTTTCCGTCCTTCATACAAACCAAAGCCTAAATGTTGTAATCAAGAATAACTCGGTAGGACTAAAGAATTGGTTAGACCATGTATACAAGGAGAAGGCTTATGTGAGATTTTGAAAAAATGGTTGCCTCTCCTTTATGTGAATAATAGTGATTATATCTGCTGCCAGCAGCACACCGACCTGAAAGGAACCGAAGAAAGTAATGCGAGGCAAGGAGAATAAAAATGAGCAAGCTGCAGCAAAGTAAGATGAAAACAATTTTTTCATACATAAACTGACCCGAGCATATCCGTGAACACATTCGCACAATCCTTTCCTTAAGGAGTGCACAAAAGTCCTGTAATTTGAGAAGAAAATTGGCGTCTACATTGCAAATGTTAAAGGGTAATAGTTCTATTAACAGATTTAGAAATGGCTTACCGACATGAGTAAGATCTTCAATAGCAGTAGAAGAAGAAAATTTCCATTAAACAAACAGAACATTGTATAGTTACAGCAGACTACAACTGAAAATGCATGTGTTGTATACCTTCATTCATTAATGGCCATCGAATCCTCAATCGTTATTCTATCAGTTTCAGAATATTACATCTTCATACATGAACTCACCATGAGGAATTATATACTTGTCATTTCGGAGTTTGATTTCTTTTGCAGTTCCAATGCAAGCTCTAGAGCCTCCTCCACTTCACCCATGGAAGGTCTTTCATCTCCCCTATGAGAGATGCAACACATAGCGATCTCCACAAATTTGTCGAAACACTCTGGCGTTATCCTCCCCTCCAAATATGGATCAATGTTTTGATGAAGGGTCCCATTCCTATAGCACAAAGTTGCCTCACCCCATCAGTCATCTGAGAGAATTTCGTTTGATCACAAATTACTTCGAGTAACACAACACGGAATGAATAGACATCGATTTTCTCCCACTGATAGTTGGTGCGCTGATATTCTGGATCGAGGTATCCATAAGCACCCACAACTGGTGCCTCCTTTTTTATCAAATCTTTTGACATGCTAAGAGGCCCTAACTTGGACACAAAGAAACCAGAAAGCTTAGGAACCAATTCATGATCTAAAAGAACAGTGTGGCTGGTCACATACCGGTGCAGTACTACATACTTGGCTCCGGTATGAAGATAATGTAATCCACGAGCTGCACCAATGCAAATTTCTAGCCTCTTTTCCCAAGGAAGTGGATTACCATTACCATAGAGACAATTGTAGAGCGACCCATTGAACAAGTATTCATATACAAGGATTGTTTCCCCCTTTTCATCTCAGAATCCAATTAGGGATTCAACATTTAAGTGATTCATCTGGCAAAGTAGGAGCACTTCAGTTCGGAATAAATTAAGACCAAGTTTCATGCGTCTGATAGCAACAGTACTGGCACCATCATCTAAGATCCCTTTATATACAGAACCAAAATTACTTGTACCGATAAGGAAGCCTTTATCGAAGTTGCTAGTAGCAGCTTTGATCTCCGCTAGTTAAAAGTGACGAAGTAAGAGTTCGTCTGGAAGTGTGGAATACGATTCTCGTGGAATCCGTCGCGAAATGCAGCCAAACGCCTTTCTAGAGACTTGAAAGAAACGTAAACGTGAGCTTGAAGAACCTGTCATGATGGAAGATGAGAAATTGAGAATGAGACTGGCGATTTACAAATTTGGATTAACGGGTAATTCAGACAATGGAATTTTGCAGCTTTTGAATTTGGACATTGAGCCGTAAAACCCTAACACAGCTGAATTTGGGAGAGTAAACAAGTGATTTCAAATTTTCATTTCGGTTGACTTGCAGAATTAAGATTTCGAGGGGGGGCGGCGGCGGCTGAGAAGCAGCGGTGGGTATTGATTTATGGATTAGTTTTTGAAAATATTTTGATACATAACCTTTCGTAGTTTCATATATTTTTTTTAATTTTAGAGTTTAGAGATTTAAGTCGTGGTTTTGAGTTTATTGGTTTAGGTTATAAGGGTAGAAGTTAAGGTTTATAGTTAGGGTGTTAGGTTATGGATATAAGTTTTAGATTTTATAGCTTAAATAGGAAGGTTTGTGCTACTTTTTTTTTTGAAAATAAGCCACTAGTTTTATTAATGAGAAAATACCTTTTACAAACTATCATTGTAAACTAAATACATAATTTGAACATTTTCTTAAAACTATCCATTTTATATCAGACAGGAACCATACATGAAAAGGTTATAAACTCATCCAAATACTCGATCGAAAAATAGATACTAAATCTGACTGCATCGGCAAAACAAACTACAAAAGGGATTAAGCTATTGATAGACCGCCAAGAAAACGCAAATCAGAGCCGAGCACCGTGAGAAACTCTTCACAAGCGCAAACCGCCTATCCAAATTCAAACCGAAGGTCCAGAGCAGGGAGATCAGTAGGATTACAAATAAGCGCCAACTTGATCAGTTGTGGCGTCGTCAAATTTACCCCTAAAAAAATATAAAATAAATGGCCAAAACGACCGAAAAAGAAGAGGAAACATACCAAAAGACAAAGATAAACAAGCCAATAGACTGAGATAAACATGCCATAGAGACAAAAAATAGCGTGTCATAAAGACAAAATTATTTTTATTAAAAAATTAAAAAAGAAAATAAAAAATAAGTCCGGATTTTTAATGAAAAAATCAGGTTCGGATTGGGTCGGGCTGGGTTTTTTTTAAATGGTTAAGTCGGGTCGGGTTCGGGTTTAGGGTGGAAAATATCCGACCTGACCCGACTTGGGACTACTTGTGTAATTTCCCCTAATTTTTTAGGGATATTTATAATAATACACCCTCTCTCTCTCTATATATTTATAATTAGGTCCTTAAAATTAAACTTTTGTTTACAATTTAGTCCTTCAAATTATTATTTTTTATGATTAAGTCCCCTAAAATTATTTTTTTACAATTAGGTCCCTAAAATTATATTTTTTCTATAGGTCGGGTCAGATTTAGTATATTTATTTTTGGGTCGGGTTCAGATGGGCAAAAAACCTGACCCGTGCCCATCTCTAAAACTACCCATGATCTTGATTTTCATTTAGTAACAAAAGATTGTTGGATTGTGGTTTAGATTACCAAGCAAGGTAATGGTCATGAACCCTAATCCATCATGTGCTCATATTAGAGTTTTAATTATTGAATTGATTACTTAATTGTGTGTATTTATATTTGAAATGTTTGTTATATATAATTGAAGCATAGGTGGAAGAAGGAAGTTCAAAGAATAAGAGAAAAGAGAAAGTTGTTGAATGATCGGTGAATCCGAAGTCATTAAAAGCTCGGATTTAGGTGAATGTAGTCATAATTGTGCGTGCTTTGATATTTGCTTGTTTTTTCTTTTTTATATGTATACATAGGGTTTGTGGCCAAATGTGTGTAAATGCCTATGTTTAGATATGGGCCATAAGAATTTGAATGTGTCAATAATGAATTACCGCGTTATGTTTCATAATGATATGCATTAATATAATGCGTTGTCATGTTGATATAATATGCTTGTATAGTTATGGTATATGTTTATATGTTATCTTATGACGACCATCTTTTTGAAAATTTCAAAGTTCGTTATGTTTTTCTGTTCTTTTGTAGTAAATAGGATGAGTCGGTCCTACCTTGTAGTTGTGATGCATTTTGCTTAACCACAATTATGATGCTTTGATTTTGTAATGAAGCCCTTAAATTATGGCTTCTGCTTGGTTCCTATGCTTTATAAGTTTTTTTTTAATTATGTTTGCATTGAGTTTATACATGATTTCTTTGTTAATGAATGCCATGACATATTAAACAACAAGTGTTAGTGATGAATTGGGTGGAGTTGGATAATGATCAAGTTATGTAGGAAGCATGTGTAAAGGATTGTGAAGTACAAAAGCATTTTTGATGATGGATATAGTTCATTTGTACCTTGTACTTAAGTAGCAGGCTCATCATGCATGCCAAATGGGTGATATGAGGTCCAAAGTGTGTTTTACATGTTCATTTATGAATTGGCATGTTGGTTTTGTTTGTAGGGTTGTTTCGAATATGATTCAAAGAGTTCGAAAGTAAAAACACTGAAATTTTACCCAGAGTTTCGATACTAAGCTGAGAGTTATGAAACCCTTGGCCTAAGTTTTGATACCCGAAATTTAGTAGGTTCTGGAGTTTTGATACTCCTAGATAGGAATTGTTCAAAGAAAATTTTACCAAGCATGCATACTAAATTTGAACAACTAATCAGTTTTTTCAATAAAAATACTCTCAATATATATACATATGCATATACATATACATATACATATTCAAGGCTTGTAATTTTCACCCATTCATCTGTATTTACAAAAGAGCAAAAAAATACAAACGAAAAGTATGAGAAACTATTTCTCTATGCATAAGAAGGTACATGGAAATGGAAAATAAACAAATAAATACTGTACCCCTCTGATATATCTCATATAAAATCTATATAAACAAATATCTATATTTACATCGAACAAAAAATATCTCTTTTTACAACATAAACCATAGGATACCAATGAAGCTAATAGATATATAGGCTAGTAGCATTCATACAAGTCCAGATAACTCATAGTCATAGATGCTCACTTCATGCTGAATTTCAGAATATGCATTACTGAAAGAACCAAAACATTGTTCATCCACATGATCAAGCTGTAAAAACGCCTGAAGATCCCCGAATACCGATGAATTCTCCCGCTGATTATCCATGAAACCATATTCAGGCGGATTCGTGTCATCGAAAGGCAAAGCTAAATCGTCGAAGACTCGGAATGACTCGACCGATACATCAAAGGACGATTCCATGCTACTTTCAGGGTTCCCAGGATCATCTTCGACCTCGATAACAGGCACCGAGTTCTCGGAAATTCGGGGTAAAGACGAAGAAGAAGGGGATGAAACAGTGGCATTGCCAGTGAGCTCTTGAACAAGGGTTTTGAAACTGGGGCTGTCGATGATGTAAACCTTGGGACGCAACACCTTAATTAAACTGTTCAATGGCCTCTTTTCGCTGCAGCTGATCTTAGGTATTTTTGCCTTCGCTTGGTTTAATATCTTCTTCCCCATAATTCCAAGGCTTTGGTTAACTATATACTTGGATTTCTGAGATGTAGCGGAGCTTCCCAGGACCTTATATATGGAATTTTACATTCATTTAAAAAACGTAAAGAAACAGAAGAAATGACGATTACGTGAAATAAATGATAAAGATAGGGTGATGGCGATGTTATTTCTGTTAATTGAATTTGTTAATAGGAATCCTTGTCCGCCCACCAACCTATATTAATTAATTAATTAAACAATGTTTAATTATTTTCTTTCATTGTCCATCATTTTCATAGTATGATAGAGAGAAAATGTGCAAGGGCTAGTATTCACACGGTGGTCTATCGAAAGAGAATTTTATAGGGTTATTTAAAGGTATAAATAAATTAAAATTAAAGCTTAATTTAAGATTTAATAATTTAATTAAAGGAATAGGAAATTATATGAAGGGTGTATATATACGGTGGGAGGGCATTGATGGCACGCTGTCTACTATTGAAGGATCGTCGTCTTCTGCTTTCTATTCCTTCACATCAAATCCATGTAATTTATGAAGGAATTATCACTGTAATTAAAATAAATAACAAATTAAAAATCAAACCTAGGGTTAACGATTAAACTCGTCATTGTTTTATAAATGGATATTGAATCTATGTTATCAAATGGATTTATTATTTATTGTATTTATTCATCACATGATGTTCATCCTAGGATATTCGAATTCAATCACTTTGTTTGTAAAGTGTGTGCATTATCAAAGGGTTAAGAATATGTATAAACAGATATTACTTTGTAATCAAATTTATACTATTTAAACAAAATATAGTATCATTTGATTTTGGTGCTTAAATTATAGTATATAATTGCTCATAATAGTTGATTAATACATGAAGTTTTGTTGGGCAATTGGGTTATTGATATATAACCGGGGCAGATTTAAGTTTAATCTATCGAGGTCAATTGACCCTACTTGGATTCTTAAAAGTACTTGTAAAAGCATAAAATTTTGAAGAGAGGATAAAATTAAATATATTTGAATTCACTTGATTCACTTATTTCGTTTAATTTTGACTTTGATTTTTTTGAAGCCACTTGATATAAAATTTAGATCCACCAATATAATCCTATATTTGGTTTATATTGTTATTATTAAAATATTTCATACAACGTGTTAAGTTTCAAAAAAAAAAATTAGAGTTAATTGCGTCATATGTCCCCAAACTATTACCCCCATTCTATATTAGTCCTCAAACTATAATTCTCATTCTAAACTGGTCCCCCAACTTCTGATCATTCTAATTCCACCCTCAAACTACAGCTCTCATTCTAAATTGGTCCCAAAACTTTTGAACATTCTAATCTCATTCCCAAAAATCCTCAAATTATTAATATATACTAATCATACCTCATGTTAATAAAATTGTTATAAAAATGTTAACTACCATGTAAACACCGATGTATATTATGTAATAATATGATGTATCATAAACGATAATTTGAGCATGAAATTGAAATGTTCAAAAGTTTTGGGATTAATTTAGAATGGAGGATATAGTTTGAGGATAAAATTGAAACATTTAAAATTTTAGGGATCAACTTAGAATGAGGGTCATAGTTTGAGCATGCAATTAGAATGTTTAAAATTTTGGGGACCGGTATAGAATCAGAATCATAGTTTGGGGATATATGATGCAATTAACTCAAAACGTTATAATGGATTTTCCAATTTTATATTTAGACTTTTCGTTCCTCTAAATTTGAGGTTGAATTTGAAATTTAAAAGAATTTGAAAGAAAAAACACTAAAAATATGGGTCAAAATAAAATAAAAAATTATTTTAAAATGTATCAAGCTTTGGACAAAAATTTAAAAATCGACGTTGTTCGAGTACATATAAACGTCTAAACAGTAAGAGTTGTACAGATTTAAATTTAAAGCTGTAATTAATAAGATGTAAGAGGTGGCAAACGGGTATTCGGTTCAGTTTCAGTTTGGATTATTTCGGGTCTAACTACATTCGGTTTAAGTTCGGTTCAGTTTTAATTCGGGTCTGTGGTGATATCGGTTCGGGTATCAGGTCAGGACTCCGGGTCGGTTGATTTTTGGTTCGATTGATTTCGGGTCAGGTCAATTAAAGGTTAATAAGAAATTGATCAGTTTATTCAGGTTTTCAGGTCGAGTTAAGTTTTTCCACCCTATATATGACTTTATATAGCTTGTATATTTGTCTTTTTGGTGAGTTGTGCGACAACTAACCTCTCATATTTATTTATTTATTTTAATATATTTTTTATTTCGGATTTCCTTCGGTTCGGGTGAAATCGGTTCGGGTCAATTCGGTTTGGTTGAAAATTGGTTCGGGTCCATTTTTGGTTCAACTAAAATTCGGTCCGGTTTCGGTTCGGTTCATTTTATTTCGAGTTTCAGATCAAATTCGGGTCATCATATTCGAGTCAATTTCGGGTCTCGGGTCAAATTTACCAGGTCTAGATGTAAAAAAGCAGCACAAAAAACTTTTATCACTATACCAATTGCTTCGATGACTATTCTAGATATAACAATAATAAATAATATTATATATTTAACATTTATTCTAATGCAACTAAGTCTTAAACACAAATATCAACCTCTAAACCCAAATGTTTTTTTCTTTATTTATGATCATTACAAATAATATTATATATTTATATTATAATATATAATAAATATTTATTTAAGTGAGAGCAGTCTAGATTTATTTTAATTTAAAACCGTTATAAATGAGCCTTATTTAGATATATTGTAATTATCAGTTCGATTACCCATTGTTATTGTAATACCCCAATATTTGCTTAGTGATTAAAATGCAAAGAATAAAAAGTTAGTGGTTTTAGTTCAGTGACTAAAACGTAAAAATTTTGAAGTTTGATGGCCAAAGTGAAAAGCTGGGAAAACTTCAGGGACAAATATGGTAATTTTCTCAATAAGTAATTTTATTCGGTATAAGAGTAAATCGGATCGAAATAAGTACCTTGATATCGGTTTTAAGAATTAAGATGCAGAAAAAGGTACCAAATTTGGATCGAATAAAATTATTAAGCGTGCTCAGGCCATGGAAATATTAGGACGGGTGACCTATGGGAAGGTCCCATATTTGTGTTTTTGATTATTATCGAGGACTCCGAATAATTAGAAATGATTCATACGAATATTTGTTGAAGGACTTTTAAGAAAATTTTATCCGATAGAGATATCGGATAATTATCGGTATTTTTGGATCGAGTCCAAATTTTAGTGTTAGACTCCATAAATATAGGAGATTGATTATGGCAGTATTATTTATTTATGGAATTTAAAAATATAAGATTTTTGGATTGAGAGTTGATAATACGATTGATAAAAAAATCGTATTAGATGATTTTTGGATAATTGGATCGAACAAAAATCGTAAAATGAAATTTTACGATTTTTTTAAAGGATGGCTGGTTAGGAAGGAACTAAAGTAGTTCCCATGTAATGGAATGGCATGTTGGAAGAAGATTTGTAAATATGAATGTAGTTGGAGGACAAAGTGGTAATATGGATAAAAATGAATTTAAAATTCATTTTTAAATATACATGTGGCATTATTAGAATACAAAATAAGGGACATGTGGATGAATATAAAAAAAGGATGAACAAAATTTTGGTTCATCTTCTTCCTACATGCCGTGAGCAAGAAAGAAATTAGGGGGGAGGAAATTCAATTTTTAAGCTAAATTTGGGAGGTTTTAAGCTTGATTCAAGGTATGTTACTTTAGAATAAATTGTTTTATGCTTCAAACTCTTCACGTTGATAGTATTTTTGCATGGAAAAATCAAGTATAAGTTATGTTCATGGATGAAGATTTATGATGGAAGTTGAAGTCTATGATGGAATTAGAATGATAGTTAGTTGAATTGATGATTTAGAACATGAAAACAAGCTTGAATTGAGATTTATTTCATGTTTAAGACATAATCCCTAACCCTAAGTTTTGGGGATTTTGGTTAGGGAATTGAATTAAGGATGAAAATAAATGAATTATGAAATTAGAAGTATTATTTTGATGTTTAAAAGATTGAATTCCCTTAGTTAGGGTAAGTGACCATTTCGGTTAAGATGTAAAGTAAAGAGGAATTATTGTCAAATTTATTTTAGTGTTGGAAGTAAAGAGATTTTGATTTCAATAAGTTGTTTTAGGTGATTTAGTAATCTATATGAACAAATGAGGAGATTATGTGATAACTATAGAACCTAAATATGGAAGTTTAGTTAAATTTAGAATTTGACAGTAAGTTTAGAAATTCACCATAAATTCTAGAGAAATGTTTAGATGGTGAACTTTATACCAAAATGAAGATATGGATGTTTAGTTTCGTTTCCAACAAACGGAAACTGATTTCGAGTTCTGAGTCAAAAGATATGAATTTTTAATCGAATGAAGGTCAGAAAATTTTCAGAACAGTTTTGGTTAGGTCAGCTCTGTGACGGGAGTTTGAAGAATTTTCATAATTTTTGTGGATTTTATTAATTTATGAGGTTTATACCGTTAGAACCGTTATCGAATCTAGTTTCTCCAGTATAAAGGAAATTAAGATCCGATGTTTATTCTGCCCATTAGAAGTGTTTTTCCGAAGGTAGTGCAAGCTGCCAGAAATTGAAAAGTGATACATTTTGTATCTGAATATTAGTTTAAGGAGTTGGAAGAATTGTTTGAAGTTAAATTAATCATCAAGGACTATGATAAGAGTTTAGAAAGTACAAGGAAGAAGGAAAATATTTGAATATTTCATATTCAAATAAGTATGTTTGGAATCAAGTTAGCAATGTTAAATTTGAGACTAACAAAAGTATGGTAATATATGTGTTCGATTGGTTTTCTACAGTTCCGAGGGAGACTGAATGAGACCCAAGTAAAAGAGGAAAAGAAAATGTTATTGAATAGACTTAGTGAGGCTACTCCTACATCATTACATGTGAGTGCATATATGTTTTTAGCATGACATACGTATGACAAGTTATTTCATAAAATTGTTAAATGACAGTATACCGTGAATGTTATAAAGCATATTGGAGTATGAACTGTTCCATTATAAAAACGTTTTACGTGATGTATATATATATGTATGGAAATCGGGTTACTTGCCATTATTTGCAAGAATTGTTTTCAAGTTTGCCCTTGGTAATGTAATGTTAAGTTGGACAATATTGAGGTATACCATTAAGAGTATATAAAGTTATTAGCACTTCAATGTGTCATGATGAATTGCCTTATGGATACGTAAAGGTATTGTCTGATAATGAGATTAGGTGATTTAAAGGCATCACCAATCATATAAGGTGGTTAGTTGGTTTAAAGGCACCATCAAACGTATAAGTTGGTTAGTTGGTTTAAAGGCACCATCAAACGTATAAGTTGGTTAGATGGTTTAAAGGCACCATCAACCATATAAGACATTCTACGAGTTAGTGACACTTGAAGAATATTATAAAGTTATTGACACTTCAATGTGTACCATAAAAAGTTAAAAACACTTTAAAGTGTCATATATGTTATAGGCATTTTATTGTGTCTGCAAGAAATAAAGAATAATACTTTTAAAGTACTTAATATTTACCTTGGGCTATATTATGGTAAAAGAAAGTAGAAGCGGAGCCTTTGCATCATATTCTCTTTTTTGAGATTTATGAATCGACAGGTTAATTTCTAGTACTTATGACATCCTTGTTTCGTGTATGTATTAGTGGCATGTACTAAAATGATCTGTCTATTTTGTTAAAATGTTTAAACCGGCCTGCCTTGTATTGAATTTTATATACGTTGTTAAATGAGTTATGTAAATATGTAACTATGGTATAATACTTAAAAGTTAATTATGTTTACATTTTATTTGTTTACAAATTATGAATGATTAATACTATTAAATAATTAGAAAATTTTTAATTTACCTCGATTTTTTTAATATAAAATGTTTTTAAGTTACTGTGACATTTCCAACTCGTGTTCGTTGTACGGATATGGGAATGGGTGTTACAGTTATGATTAATTTGAATTGTTTTTATTTAGATATTATATTGTGATTGTGATTGTAATCATACTTATAAACTAAAAAATTTATTTAATCATAAAAATATTTTTTTATTTGTCGATCGGCTCAGGCTCGAAAATCAATCTTTCTATTCAAATCGGGATTGGCCGAAAAGTTATGTTAATATTTTGAGATAAGTAAAGAATTTATAGAACTAACTTGAAGATAGAAATCTTCAAAACCTCAAATGAGGTTTCCCACACCAATTATGAAGATAGGGATCTCTATTCAAAGCCATAATTTAGAGATCATGAAGCTAGCAACTCAAGATTCAAAGTTGAAAGTGGGAAGGAAGAGTGAGTTGGGAAGACATAGGTGGAGAGTGTGACTCATCCCCTCTCCTACGTGAGGGAACGGTCTGTCATTCCCCAAAAGATGAGTTAATTGCCCTTCAAATTTTTCATCTTTTTCACAAAGATGCCCTTCACTAACCACCCAAGCCCAAATTCGTCCAAAAAGGTCTTAATAACCCAATGGACTAACATACTTAAGTCTAGGTCAACGTTCAAACGTTACAAAAAAGTTTGGGCCGTTACACTAAATACAAATAGCTTGTTGTTGTATTGTTTACAAAATTATTACAAAGATTATGGTTAAGTATCTTCCAGAACTGAGCAAGAATATTTGGCTAGTTGGTCAAGCTGCCCATCTTTATTCTCTCATTTCCCTTAAGTCATGGGTTCTAGAGTCACTAGGAGCACCCCCTTCCTTCCCCTAGAATCCTTCATTTCCCTCCCTTCTAGGTAGAATTAAGATTATAATTAAAATCTGTAAAAAAAATCTTCCAGAACTATGTTAAAATAATAAAAGTATCTTACAGAGAGTATCTCCTATTGAGGGGAAATTCTAAATTGAGGCAGCTTAGGGTGAGGCTAAAATAAGGCAGAATTTGTGTAACTACATAAATTCTTACCATTTTTATAAGAATTTGTGTAAGACTGGGTAAGAATTTGTATAAATACATAAATTCTTACCATTTTTGTAAGAATTTGTGTAACTACATAAATTCTTATCAACTTGGTAAGAATTTGTGTATATTTTGCCTTATGTAAGAATTTGTGTAATTACCTAAATTCTTATCATTAGGGTAAGAATTTGTGTAGATTGTAAGGGTTTACACAAACCATTATCAAATTAGTAAAAATTTATGTAAATCTGCCTCATTTTAACCTTACCCTAAGGTTGCCTCACCGTAAGATCACCCCTATCGTCAGTGCTTTCTTACAAGGAAAGAATTATCTCTGACATTTTTATGGATCAGGAGTTGGTCAAAGGCTATGTCAGGAAGAATTTGTCTCCTTGTGCTTTGAAGGTAGATCTTCGTAAAGCTTTTGACTTCTTTTCTCGGCAGTTCATTCTTCTCATGATTGAGGCATTGGAGTTTCTTAATTTTTTCATTCAGTGGACTAAGATTTGTATTTCTACTCCATTCCAATTAATGGAGTCTTAGAATAGGCATGTTGGAGGTTAAAAGGGAGACCATAAATTGATCTGTTGCTGAAATTAGATGGGAATGGATGTATTAACTCATCTCATGATTCTTTGAAACACTAACATTATTATAATCATTTGTGTCATACCCGTATTTTGACCGGGGTATCCGGATTTACTAAATAAATAAGGCCAAACAATGAATAATAGATAAATAAATAATAAATAAATAAATAATTCAAAACCAATCCAAATACCAAATAATGTCCATATTACAAATAACCCAAACCTCTTTACAAAGCTAAAAGCCCAAACCGAAAGCCCAAATTCCACTACATCCAATTTCTCGCTCATTTTATAGCCCAACAAGCACAAATCTGATAAAAAACTGTTTTTCCCGTCCAAAAGGTTAGCCAAAACCATTTGCCACAGATTGTGGTCTTTCTCATTACCAGCTGACATCTCAATGATGTCATCCTCTAACCCATATAAATACAGAGAGAGAAAATGTCAGTCATTATGAGGATAATAAATAAAATAATGATAATAATAGTAATAATTAATATAGTAATAATGGTGGAGAGAGGTATCCTTACCTCGATAGCTGAAACGTTGCAGAAGCCAATGAGACGCTGAGCACGACCGGAGCAGACGGACGGTCACCAAACGAACGCTTGAGATGATGATCGGAACTGCAAATCCGCCATCAGAAGGTATACCCTCATTTGATCCGTCTATTTCCTACAAAAATAAGAAATATCAGTTCGAAATGAAAACAGAAATAAAAAAAACAAAAGGAAATCAAAAATCATTTTTTATGGTTTATGTGTCATGGCCAGAGTTGTTTTCCGAGTAAAGGCGAAGTCGAATAGGGTGGTTATGGGTAGATCTAAGTTTAGATTCAGGGAAGATTGGGTGTTTCTAATGAAACGGGTGAGTTTTTAGGTTTGAAAATTGAATTTGGGAATTTTCTTAAATTCGACAACGACGGAAGACGGCGGCCGAAAATCACACCACGGCGGCTAGAATGAGGTTGATGATGATCGGATAAAATGGCGGTGGCCGGAATGATAGTGACCGATGGTCAGAATGAGGTCATGGGTGTTCGGACGTTCACCGGCGTAATCTGCGACGACCCGCGAACAGCTTAGGGAGACCGGAGTTTGGCGGCGGAGGATTGAATGGCGGTTGAGGTGGTGGTTTAGGGTGGCGTTCATCGTATTCTTCATGAAAATGAAGAACACTTGGTGAACTTATGTAAAAAACAGGTTTCTTTGATCCATTTGAGTTGTTTTTTTGGGCAATTTGTTGTTTGTTTTAGAGGATATTGAGAGAGTGAGAGAGGTGAGAGAATGAGTCTTTGAAGAATGAAAGGGGAATGCTGGTTTTGAGCTAAAGAGCACCCTTAAGTATCCAAACCAAAACGCTATCATTTTGGGGATGGGTACGGAGGGTCCGCGAAAGCAGGTCGGGTCAGGCTTCAGGATTCGCGTTTTTTGGGCTTTTGGGTAAATAACAGCTTTGGTCCCTGAATGTTTGAAGTGTATTACATTTTGGTCACCATTTGTAATAGATTCAGCAATTCAAGTTTATTTTCAGTTCAATTTGGTCCCTATTTTGTGTATTAATTTAATTTTATTTGTTTAATTTAATTGTATGTGGCATGTTTTAAATTAAGCATATAGAGTTGTATGTTAGGTAACTAAATGCACCTAGTTTAATTAATTTATTAGAGCCTTAGTTAGGTTTCTCTAATTAGGATTCAATAATTAAATAGCATAGATAATTAAAGTAATTAAATGTATATTAAATATAATTTTAAAATTCTAACCTGGATGATGTTCCATTGTTACCAATAGGGTGTTATCTCAACATGAATTTTAATAAATTATATTTAATGTACATTCCACTTATAATTGAATTTTAATTTAGTTCTTTAGTTAACACTAAATAATTAATTAAGATACATTGTAGTTAATTAAATTTATATCGAATAGAATCTTTGAGATTCAAATCTGGATGGTGTTCCATTGTTTACAATGGGGTGTTATCTCAGCCTTGGTCATAAATGTGTACATTCGATATGCATTTTCACTTATAACATTGATTTAATAAATTGCTAGGGCCTTAATTAGGACTAGAACTTTAATTAATTAGAAGAATTAATTAATTAGGAATATGATTAATTTAAAGGCTTTAAATATATAGAAGGTGTTCAAGTAATTGGCATTTTCTCATAAAAGTCATTAAATTAATTAATATTCATAGTTTTAAATAACTAATTAAATAAAGCCTTTTTTGGAATAATACTTAAAATTGATAAGACAATAAAATATCATTCATTAAAAACATTTTATGTTGGGAATTCATTTTTAAATACGGATAAGGGTGCCACCTAATGGGGTGCTTTTAATCTCGTATTCGAATAAAATGAATTTCCTTATAAAAGGATATCTGCATTCGGAATTTAAATTCAATTAATAATTATGGGATAAATTAAATTCAAATTATTATTCTAAATGCCAAAATGCCACGTAAAATTAAAGGTACCGATAACGAGCGTTAGTAGGGATGCTAATCCTTCCCTACACGTAACTGACTCCCGAACCCAATTTTAAAGGCAGAATCTCTGATTTGTTTTTGGGTGTCCAGTCTACCTCGCAGTGATCGTTGGCGACTCCAAAATGTTTTTCAAGGATAAATAAAGGAAAATTCGATTTAATACAAGAAACCCTAAATTTTCAAGATTAAATTAAAAATGGCCAGAAAACCCTAATTTTACAAAATATCGATCGACAGGCTATTTTTACACGTCCCGATTTGAAAAATGGTCGCGACAGCTTGGCGACTCCACTAGGGACTTTTAAAAACCGAGAGTCAGGCCTAATTAATTTTACGTGGCATTTTGGACAGTAATTTGAATTTAATTTTTCCTATAATTATTGGATGAATTTTCTGGAAAAATGCTGGTACCCTTTTCTTGTGGGATATAAAATGGCATTCATGCATAAGCCTTCTACCCGAGATTTTCACCTTTAAGTGGGAGTGAGGTATGATATTACGTGAGTTATTCAGCTCCGTGATCGGATTTTGTCTTCCTTCCGGTATACCAACCTTATACACCGTGAGGTTACGTCTCCGCTATAAGGAGTTGTATACTCTTGAATCGATGTCTTACTAGTCCAGTAATGTCAGTTCAGGTACCCAGAGTCTAGATTGAAACCCACATGCTGTAATAGAAACCTACCCCACTAGAGCCAGACAGGGACCTAGGAAAGGGTGTTGCTGATTAATTTTTTCCTCTAGTTAATTTTGTATACAAAATAAATTGTTCTCTGGTTAATTTTATGCAATATAAATTATTTTTCCTATAATAATTATTTTTGCTTACAGTATTACTGCACCATACTGACACAGTTTTGTTTTGTTTTGTTTTTATGTGTTTTGTTACATTGCATTCATGAGAGGTATCGGTTTGAGAATTAGTCGAGTAGGCAGTGACCATAAGAGCTGAAGGGTTCGATAGACAAGTGAGGGATAATATGTCATTGTGGATTCGATTCGAGAAGACTCGATGCAAGAATGAAGTCAATATACGTGGAGACCATGTGTCATTAATGCAAGGTTGTACAGGAAATTTCTGCACATGATGAAGTTTTGCCATAACCAGTTTAATTTGAAACCATATGATGGGAATATGAAGAGTCATTTCCAGTAAGATTCATGGGTTATAATGTTGCTGTCAAACAGTTAAATGGATCAATAGTTGTTTAAGGCCGTGGCCTGTATATGAAGCCCGGTATAATTGTTCACCTTTTAGAAGGATACATATGACACCAACAATAGAGAAATATGAGGCTTTGCTACACTGCTCCAGTGTTCAAAAAGACAAGGTTTATACAAGGTTTAACAATAGTTCAGGGTTCAGGATAGAGTCAGTATCAATTTTAGAGACAAACAAGGCGCGATATCCGAAGAACTGTGATAAACAGAAAGAAGATAGATAACAGATAAGTGAAAGGGCCACTCAAGACAGATAAATTAAAGGGGTATTCAATGACTGTTTATAAACTCGAGAAAGAATATAAAGCTTTGAATTCAGAGGCGATATCCAAGTTTCATAAATACTAATTTTTAATAAAAATAATGAGCTGAGAAAAGTGGCAGAATCAGGAAACGCAATACAACAATTGAAAGATTGGCTCGACAGTTTCGAAGAGGTGCCGCAATAAAGGATAAAACACCGAAAATCAAGCTGGGGCAGTAATCCAGACTATTCAGAAATAGAGTTGTGAAATGATTAACTTTAGGAGTCCAGTGCGAGGAGTTGCCTAACATGTGTAGATTGTGTTCGATGAGATCGGAAGCCTGCAACAACGTTCTGATATTGACACCGAGCTAGGACAGATGTTGATTCGGAGGCTGAACAAAGTGATCGACCAAAAGAGCTAGAGCTAGTGAACATATTGACTTTTCTCTGTATTCGACCTTTCAGTTAAATGGGTGTTGCTCTAATGACTAGTTCTTGAAATCGATACCTCGTGCATCTATGCATTATAGCATTTAAATATTATGTAAAATAAAAATATTGCATTTCTGTTTAAAATATTACATTTTGTTTAAAAAGTAACATTGCATTAGTTAAGGTTCCTGTTCAAAAGAAGAATAGGTTACAGATCTGTTAAGGATGAACAGTTTCAAAGGTTGTTGAAGACCAATTGGATCGAATGAAAAAAGAGGCTGATCAGTCCATGAACGAGATGGAATATGAGCTACCACTTTGCTTGGAGTTAGAAAGGTCAAGAAAGGAATGATCCTAGATGAATCACGAACATGGGTAATCAAGATAGAAATTCATCTCACATAAGGGTTCAGTCTGAAAGGACTCTGCATGTAAAAAAGAGAAAGGTCAAAAAAAAGAGAGAGTAAAAAAATAAAAAAAAGAAGTCAAAAATCAAAAAGTGAGAGAAGTCAAAAAAAGAAGAAAAGAGAAAAAGATGAAAATAAAAAACCAAATAAAAGATGAGCAAGTTCGGATCAATACGACTAGGGGCATCTGTGAAGAATCTAGAAGATCTAAGTTTGGATCCTGAAGAGAACAGTGAAATGTTTGACTTAGAGGTACTGATGGATTTTGAAAATGCTAAAATGAAGGAAGCTCAGTGGATAGGCATAGAAAGAGTGAATGAATTTAAGTTTTGGAGTTTGGCTAAAAGCTTTGTCGGTCAATGGTTCAGTGACAGTCAGAAGACATAATGATCCTAACAGAGATGATGGGCAGAAGACTCTTTCTCTAAAGCGATGAATTCCAAGGTCAATTGAATATTGAAGTTTGCTCACAAAGGGGTTAATTGCAAGAGAAGCAGAATACAGATACGAGATACAGAGATCGAAGATATTAGTTAAAAAAAGACAGTCATTCATATTCAATGTCGTATTCAGATTTGTGGCTCTACCTTATAAAAAATCACTTTCAGACAATGGCCCCATTGAAATTTTTGGTCTCATCAGGACTGGCTATTTATGTTCTGAAAGTAAGGATTCTGGTTCAATTAGGGGTTATCATTTGCTAAAGCGGTTGAGGTAAAAGGAAATGACAAAAGCTGTGACAAAGTTTTGTGAATAACTCGTCGCAGTGTGGGTTTATTAGAGTCAGAGTAATATTTTGATATCTTTTTTGCAATATTTCCTTCACCAAAGAATACCCCAATATCATATGTTCAAGATGCTCTTGTCAATAGAAAATCCAAATTTAGACTGGATCTCATTCGTGTTTTTATTGAGAGATACATTTCAAACTGCTTGAAGCTTTGTCGTATCATGAGAAATTATTAGAGCCCTATTAATTAAGTTGTTACAATATCAAGATTGTTGTGAGTTATGATTGAGATGTTGAAGGTTGCTACATTTTCAAGCTACAAATTCAAATTTTCTGAAGTGTGAGATTTTGGAAGTTGACACTGAAGACCAGCTATTAAGATATGTGACTTAAAAAGTAGTCCCCTGATTGGAGAAAACGCAATTGGATTGCTCAGAAAATAAATTTTGAAATGTCAAGTGAGAAGAGAGAAAAAAGTGAATGAATGCAATGATCAAACTCCTCGAGGTTGTAAGAGGAAAAAGTCAACTAACTCACCAGATCTATCATGGAAGGTTCCTCGGACAAATGCAAATTTTGAATGCCCATTTCAGACTTATGTTCTTATCAAAGGTTAATATCTTTCCCTTAGGCCGGTGAAGAAGATGCCAAGCCCATCTGCCCATAGTTATAATCCCGGTAATATTTGCAAGCTTCACATGGACACCAGGATGAGCTACCAAGAAATGTAGGTCCTTAATGGAGGAAATCAAGAAGTTGG
Source organism: Hibiscus mutabilis (assembly GCA_019671005.1). NCBI lineage: Eukaryota > Viridiplantae > Streptophyta > Magnoliopsida > Malvales > Malvaceae > Hibiscus > Hibiscus mutabilis. Next base: position 38,789,216 of record CM033723.1, read on the forward strand.
TTAGTCAGAGATTTAGAATGAATACTTCCAAGATTGTCAGGAGTTTTGAAGTCTGTCTCGTTCATGTCTAGGGGCACAATTTGCAAGAAATATCTCTGGAGTAGTATATGAAGTCAACTTTGTTACTTCCAGCCCAAAGATTCTCTTGTGTTGCTTGATAGGTGATTTCAAAATGTAAGGCCATAGTTGCAAATGTTCAACCACTCATAGAAAGAATATGACTGATTATGGGGTAATCATTTTTAGTTGGTATTTCTTTATTCAGAAAATCGTTTATCAGAGGTCATGACGATGGTAATGAAATACATATATCAGCCAGTTCAGGGACTTAGCAAGTTTTGCCATGGATTTTTGGTGGTTTTGTAAAATTAAATATGAACTTGATGAAAGTTCAAGAACCTAAAAGATTCAGTGACTTGGGGCATTTGTTCGCCCTCTGTAATAAATATAGGGCAAACTTAATATGGCAAGAGACTAGTGGAGCGATATTGAATAATTAAAAATCTATTCGTAAAGAATGAGAGCATCAAAGCATGAGCAAGAATGTGCATGTCCTTACGGTCAACAGTGAACCACGGAAGATCCGTCTGCAATTTTAGGACCGTTGCGGAGTAATACCTTGAATCATCTCAATCGTTTTTGCCTGCGAGCATTGGGGGTCCTTTGTAAGGGAGGCTATTCAATTTATTTGTTTACGATGCTTGTTTTCTATATATGTTTCTCAAATGGCAAACATTTTGCATTCTTTGATTTTTTCTTAATATTTCATTTGTTATTTGTTATGGGTTAGTTTTGTTCTCCCATACGTATATGTATATATCTTCACTAACATTTTTCTATCAAGAACCTGGATATTAATTGTAAGAGTAACCTCGAATTAAATTCAGAGATTAACTTCAAAAATATGACTCTCTTTGATTTTATTTAGGCCAATGGAAAGACATTAATGAGTGTTCAAGAATCACGGGAAAATCCTAAATACAAATTTTGAGTGAATTGCCTCTCAAGCATTTTTGGCTAAGGTCTTTGAATGAAGTGATAACCCAAAATATCTTCCATATGAAGATGGATTTTCTTCGAAGATATCCAAGTATGGGAGGACATTTGCCATTCCTTTATCTCCCTTCACAAAGAAAGAAAATAAGAAAAATATCATTTGTTATCCCCTTTGAGCCTGAGGATTTTCTTTCGATTCAACTCAAACCAAGGACCACCTCTACAGTGGGGGCAAAAAGGATGAACGTTCGTTTGCAAAGGAAAAGTGTTCGGTTTTGATAATATTGTCATGTGAATCAAGGGCAAAAGAAACAAAAGTGAATATATCATGCACAAAAGCCAGAAAGGCAAGATAAATGAAGAAGAGTATTCTGAATCAAGTCAAAAAAGGGAAGAAGTAAACAAAAAAGAAAAGAAAAGAAAAAAATAGTGGAAAGTTTGTGTTCAAAAAGTCACCTGAATCAAGCTGAAGCAACTGAAGAAAGCACTAAAGCTGAAAAGTGCAAAAGTAAAGCAATACATATATGGGAGATCTTCCATTCAAATAAGTCTCTATCTAAAGAAGCAATGGAAGGTTGATTTCAAGGAAGAGAAATGAACTCTAGGGTGAAAACCCAAAAATGGGCAGTCTAGAGCGATCTACAAAAAAAGAAGGAAAACGAGAAAAGAAAAGTGCATTTCATCCGAGCATATTCATATCAAGGAGTGCAAAAATGACATTTCACTTGAAAGAAAGAATCCTTGGTTTCATCACCCTTAAGTATTTATTTGAGCCTATATATCATTTCTTTGGCAGCCGTGAACCATAGCCTACATTACAAGCCTCAAAAGACCATTTTGACCATATACGGGTATTAGAGCAAGACGAGTTTATCTTCAGAATACATCCCGCTTATCAGGGTTAACCTTTCTTCAAGGACTTGCAGACTTCTAATGCTTGATCGAGATCAGAAAAGAGGAAAGGATTGGGCACAGTGATTTAGTGAGGTGAAGAGTGCTACCTTAAATGGGATATAATTAAGTATACGGGAAATGTTCTCCCAGAAGCCTAATAATTTAGAAGGGGTCACATTGGAGTTGATCTTTGCAGTTTGATTCAATAGCTCTGTTGCACTTGATATTTAGGGGCGTAATCTTGATTTTTTGTTCTCATGTTTGCCATGACTTATCGAACTATTCCAGTATCTCAAATCTAGTAAATAATATTTTGAGCCATTCACTTATCTTTTCAACAAGCATCTTGCAGATAAATTGATTAGATACAAGAAAAGCAAAGGATTTCGTGGGTATTATTATGACGTACTAAACCTTTAAGTGCAGGCAGAACATGAGGTGGCCTCGATACTTGTTTAATGATGGAAAGTATGACGAGGAAAAGACATGATTCCAAGTGTCAAAAACATTCAAACAAAACTTGTAAGAAATGACACAAGTGATTATGGGGCAAAGAGAGAGAGCATGAGCCATCTTTTGGGAGCAAAGATGCAATCAAATCAATCTGTTGGGGTTTTTGTTAATCAAAATTAAGGAAGTAAAGCGAATGTGGGCAAAGATGGTAGTCAAAGTCAAGCTAGAGTGAGGCAATGTTGTAAAAAATGACCTTATAGAACGTCACATGCCAGTAAATAAAGTTTACAAGCTAGAACAACAGTGAATCATAATTGCTTTCAGAGTTATGAGAAAGAATTTTGTCAAAGAAGCTGAATGGAGATGTAGCAGGAACGGCTTTCTAAGAAAAATGTGATCCCCGTTATTTAAATTGTGAGAAATACATGGAGATGCAGCAAAAAAGAGGTTTATGTGCTTAATCCATGAAGGCAAGGAAAGTTTCATCATAATGAACGAAAGAAAACATTGTTGCAGAGAAAAGAGAAAAAGAAAAAAACAAAAAAAGAGAAAAAAATTGAGGTAAAAACCTAAAATGACGCCTTGAGAAGAAAAAGAAGAGAAGAAAAAGAAAAATCTAAAGTAAAAACTTGGAAAGGCGCTTTAGAGCACAGATGCAGAGATCCTGAAGATTGAGCCTGAGTGTGAGATGGGTTACGCTGTTGGTAGAAAAAGTTTTAATGAAAGATGAAGCAAAGAAACTTGGAGCTCCCCAGCAGATGAAAGTTTGTCCAAGTGATCCTCAATTGACAACATTCATACATCATATAGTTAGACATCCATAAGAATGAACATGCAAATTCATACATTCAAAAGCATTTTAGCATATTTTGGCAAGAATTTGCATATTTAATCAAGGAAAGACGGAGATCAATTTAAAGCTTCGAGTTTTGGAAGAGAAGATCCAAGCAAGAATGAGCAGATATTTCATAAAAGATCCAGTTAAGACAGAATAAAGATCTTGAAAAGGTTGATCCAAGCAAGAACGAGCAAAGATCTTGGAGGAAATATCCAGTTTAGAACGAATAAAGATCTCAAAGAGAAAGATCCATCAAGAAATGAACAAAAATCTCAGAGGATAAAATCTGACAACAAACGAGCATAGATCTTTGAGAAATAGATTTAGCAAAAATTACAGTTGTGTTTGTGAGAAAGCAAATATATTAATTCATGATTTTCTGTTTACAGATATAGATCTCAAGAAATTGTGCCTACAGAGGCGGATTTCAACAAATATCCTGTTTCCAGAGGTGAATTTCGGCAAGATGTTCTATTTGAAAAAAAAACAGATTTCAGCAAGAGATTCCGTTTGCATAATCAGATCTTGACAAGTATTTCGCTTACAAAGGCATATTCAGTCAGATGTTCCAATTGAAGAGGCGGATCATAGCAAAGATTGCAATCCGTTTACAGAGGCGGGTCTCAACAAAGATTTTAATCTGTTTAAATAGGCTGATTTCAGCAAAGATTTCAATCCGTTTGAAGAGGCGGATCTCAGTAAAGATTCTAATTCGTTTGCAGAGGCGAATTTCAGCAAAGATTCTAATCCGTTTACAGAGGCGAATTTTAGCAAAGATTTTAATCCGTTTATAGAGATGGATCTTAGCAAAGATTCCAATCCATTTACAGAGGCGGATTGCAGCAAAGATTTTCTAATTGTCTGCACAGGAAAGGAAGTGCATTACAATTTTAAATCTTTCGGGTCATCAGTAAGTCCTTCGGGCATGATGTTAAGTCTTTCGGGCCATCACCTTCAGGAGTGATGTAATTGTTTGCACAGGAAAGGAAGTGCAATGTAATTTTAAATCCTTCGGGTCATCAATAAGTCATTCGGGCATGATGTTAAATCCTTCGGGTCGTCAGTAAGTCTTTCGGGCATGATGTTAAGTCCTACGGGCCATCACCTTCAGGAGTGATGTAATTGTTTGCACAGGAAAGAAAGTGCATTACAGTTCTAAATCTTTTGGGTCATCAATAAGTCCTTCGGGCCAATACCTTTAGAAATGATGAGAACTTTCCGAATGTTATCGCAATAAGACGGTGGGTCATGATATCAACATAAATATTAATCCTTTGGGCCCTCGGCTTCAAAAAGAAAAAAAAACAAAAAAAGACAAAAAAGAAAGAAAAAGAGAAAAAAAAGAAAACAAAAGAAAAAGGAAATGAAAGAAAAAGAAAAGGAGAAAAAGAAAAAAAGAAGAGGAAAAGGAATGAAGAAAAAGAAAAAGGAGAAAAAAGAAGAAAAAAGTGAAAAGAAAAATGGTGAAAGGGAGGAAAAAGAAAGAGGAAAAGAAGAAAGAATAGAAAGAAAAAATAAAAAGAAAAAAGAAAAAAAGAGAGGAAAAAGAGAAAAAAAGAAAAGAAGAAGAAAAAGAGGATAAAAAAGAAAATAAGAAGAAGAAGAGAAAAACGATTCAAGTTGCCAGATTGAAAAGCAAGATAGACCAACTTCAGGCTCAAACGAGGAGGATTCATAGTTTCAGCGTCTCCTATTAAAGCACTTGAAATTTTAATGATATACCCAAATTGTGCATTTTTACAATCAATGTTGGAAGATTAATGATAAATTTAACTTTTACAGGTACAGAAGAAATTGATCAATAGAGAAAGAAAAATAGGAGATGAGATCTATATGAGCTTTAGATAGAAAGATAAAGATACTTTAGACAGAAAAATAATGACATCAAAGAACTCAGTGCTTCAAGCGAGAAATTGAAAATATTTCAGATTAAATTTGGATTAATTGATGATGTTTCTTTTTTGCAGGATTGTTCCCCAGAGGAGAGGAGAATCAACATTTCTAGAATTCAAAGTTCTCAGTAAAAAAAGCTTAACCAGCAAAGAATTCAGAGTTCATAATAAGAAGAACTCGCCAAGAAAGATTGAAAAGCTCCTAATGAGAAGAGTTCATTTGCAGAAGAATAAGGAGAGTTCCTAATGAGAAGAGCTCATTTGTTCGTGCCTTTACAGAGAGGTGGATCAGCAAAATTGAAGAGCTCCTAATGAGAAGAGTTCGCTCCAGAATTCTTAATGAGAAGAATTCGCCCAGCAAAGAATGAAGAACTCCTAATGAGAAGAGCTCACTCTAGAATTCCTAATAAGAAGAATTCGCCCAGCAAAGAATGAAGAACTCCTAATGAGAAGAGTTCGCTCTAGAATTCCTAATGAGAAGAATTCACCGGCAAAGAATGAAGAACTCCTAATGAGAAGAGTTCGTTCCAGAATTCCTAATGAGAAGAATTCGCCCAGCAAAGAATTAAGAACTCCTAATGAGAAGAGTTCGCTCTAGAATTCCTAATGAGAAGAATTCTCATAGAGTTCCTAATGAGAAGAACTCGTCTGATGAAGAAGGAATAGCTCCTAATGAGAAGAGTTCACCCTTGTGAAGAATGAAGAATTTCATAATAAGAAGAACAGCTTCAAACCTAAAGAGATGAAGAATGTCAGGAGCAATTCAGAGTCTTGGAAGATGAAGAATTTCATAATAAGAAGAACAACTTTAGATTCCATAGTTCGATAGAAGTTTCAAGAATTTTGAAATGAGAATAACAAATTCAAGCTTCGGTAGTTTAGGAGATGGCCAGCGGATTTAGACAAAATTGTGTACAAAAAGTATTTGCTCTATCCTGTTCCACAAAGAATGAGCAAGAGGGGGCATTGTCATACCCGTATTTTGACCGGGATACCGAGTTTACTAAATAAATAAGGCCAAATAATGAATAATAGATAAATAAATAATTCAAAATCAGTCCAAATACCAAATAATGTCCATATTACAAATAACCCAAACCTCTTTACAAAGCTAAAAGCCCAAATCGAAAGCCCAAATTCTATTACATCAAATTTCTCGCTCATTTTATAGCCCAACAAGCATAAATCTGATAAAAAACCATTTTCCCGTCCAAAAGGTGCCACGTGGCAAGCACCAATTGGCCAAAGCCATTTGCCACATATTGTGGTCTTTCTCATTACCAGCTAGCATCTCAGTGATGTCATCCTCTAACCCCTATAAATACAGAGAGAGAAAATACTAGTCATTACGAGGATAATAAATAAAATAATGATAATAATAATAATAATTAATATAGTAATAATGGTGGAGAGAGGTATCCTTACCTAGATAGCTAAAACGTTGCAGAAGCCAAGGAGACGCTGAGCACGACCGGAGCAGACGGACGGTCACGAAACGGACGCCGGAGATGATGATTAGAACTGCAAATCCGCCGTCAGAAGGTATACCCTCCTTTGATCTGTCTATTTCCTACAAAAATAACAAATATCAGTTCGAAATAAAAACAGAATTAAAAAAACAAAAAGAAATCGAAAATTATTTTTTTGTGGCTTTTGTGTCATGGCCGGAGTTGTTTTTCGAGTAAAGGCGGAGTCAAATAGGGTGGTTATGGGTAGATCTAAGTTTAGATTCGGGGAATATTGGGTGTTTCGGATGAAACATGTGAGTTTTTAGGTTCAAAAATTGAATTTGGGGATTTTTTTAGATTCGGCAACGGCAGAAGACGGCGGCCGAAAATCGCCCTGTGGTGGCCGGAAATCACACCACGATGGCTGGAATGAGGCCGGTGATGATCGGATAAAATGGCGGTGGCTGGAATGAGAGTGATCGATGGTCGGAATGAGGTCATGAGTGTTCAGACGTTCGCTGGCGTCGTTTGCGACGGCCGACGAATAGCTTAGGGCGACCGGAGTTTGGCGGCGGAGGATTGAATGGAGGTTGAGGTGGTGGTTTAGGGTGGCGTTCATCGTGTTCTTCATGAAAATGAAGAACACGTGGTGATCTTAAGCAAAAATGGGGTTTCTTTGATCCATTTGAGTTTTTTTGGGGCAATTTGTTGTTTGTTTCAGAGTATATTGAGAGAGTGAGAGAGAGGTGAAATAATGAGTCTTTGAAGAATGAAAGGGGAATATCGGTGTTGAGCTAAAGAGCATGCTTAAGTATCGAAACGAAAACGCTGTCGTTTTGGGGATGGGTATGGAGGGTCTACGAGAGCAGGTCGGGTCAGGCTTCAGGATCCGCGTTTTTTTGGGCTTTTGGGTAAATAGCAGCTTTGGTCCTTGAATGTTTGAAGTGTATTAAATTTTGGTCACCATTTGTAATAGATTCAGCAATTCAAGTTTATTTTCAGTTCAATTTGGTCCCTAATTTGTATATTAATTTAATTTTATTTGTTTAATTTAATTGTATGTTGCATGTTTTAAATTAAGCATATAGAGTTGTATGTTAAGTAACTAAATGCACCTAGTTTAATTAATTTATTATAGCCTTAGTTAGGTTTCTCTAATTAGGATTCAATAATTAAATAGGATAGATAATTATAGTAATTAAGTGTATATTAAATATAATTTTAAATTTCTAACCTGGATGATGTTCCATTGTTACCAATAGGGTGTTATCTCAACATCAATTTTAATAAACTATAGTTAATGTACATTCCACTTATAATTGAATTTTAATTTAGTTCTTTAGTTAACACTAAATAATTAATTAAGATAAATTGTAGTTAATTAAATGTATATCGAATAGAATCTTTGAGATTCAAATCTGGATGGTGTTCCATTGTTTACAATGGGGTGTTATCTCAGCCTTGGTCATAAATGTGTACATTCGATATGCATTTTCACTTATAACATTGATTTAATAAATTGTTAGGGCCTTAATTAGGACTAGAACTTTAATTAATTAGAAGAATTAATTAATTAGGAATATGATTAATTTAAGGGATTTAAATATATGGAAGGTGTTCAAGTAATTAGCATTTTCTCATAAAAATCATTAAATTAATTAATATTCATAGTTTTAAATAACTAATTAAATAGAGCCTTTGTAGGAATAATACTTAAAATTGATAAGAGAATAAAATATCATTCATTTAAAAGCTTTTATGTTGAGAATTCATTTTTAAATACGGATAGGGGTGCCACCTAACAGGATGATTTTAATCTCGTATTCGAATAAAATGAATTTCTTTATAAAAGGATATCTGCATTCGGAATTTAAATTTAATTAATAATTATGGGATAAATTAAATTCAAATTATTATTCTAAATGCCAAAATGTCACGTAAAATTAAAGGTACCGATAACGGGCGTTCGTAAGGGTGCTAACCATTCCCTACACGTAACCGACTCCAGAACCCAATTTTAAAGGCAGAATCTCTGGTTTATTTTTCGGTGTCCGGTCTACCTCGAAGTGATCAGTGGCGACTCCAAAATGTTTTTCAAGAATAAATAAAGAAAATTTTGATTTAATACGAGAAACCCTAAATTTTTAAGATTAAATTAAAAATAACTAAAAAATCCTAATTTTAAAAAATATTTATCGTTAAGCTATTTTTACTAATTTTAATTTTAAAAATGTCCGACAATTTGCTTTTAGCATAGATAGTCAATTCAATTGTCAGTAACCCACTTTCTAAATTCTTTCTAGTTGTTCAGTTTACAATCGACTAGCTTCTCCACTTGTAAAGATAAATGTGTCATCAGAACCTGTCTCATCGTTGGCATTCCAACCTAATACGGGCTACGTAAAATAAAATAAATCAATATACATCCTTTTATTAATGTTGTAATAATTTCGTAATTTAATGTAACATTTTACGTACAAAATTATAAGTTTTTTATTAAATTTTATGTAATTTGAATATATTTTACAAAATCGATTTCAAATTAATTTTGTAATGATTTTATTATAAAATTTCCCGATTCAAAAGTGATGATGCATCAGTAATCTTATCCACAGACTGCACCAATAAACTTGTGCCTCTTCCAAGTGGCCTGGAGTATGCCGGCTTTTATCTTGGACAATTACAGACTTGCCACCACCCGGCCTGTCGGACTTTACAACCCTTTCTTTTGATGGATGCTTTTTTATAATAACAATCGATGTAAAAGGAGAAAATTGCAATTGAAAAAAATTAAGGGAATAGTGATGGTATCTTTGGTGAAATATTGTAGTGGGAAAAATTATTTTTCCAATTATTGCACCCATGTTTTTATTTTTCAATCTATAACATTTGTTACAGTAAAAAGTGAAGTCGGTGAGAATACAGTCTGATTTTACTGTGCATCATTTTATTAAAAATATTTGTATTTCGACTTCACCACTTGGTATGTTTCTATTGACTTTGTAACCAAACTTTGATTTTTTAATCGAAAAAAACAAATGAACAGTGAAGTCGGATTGTATTCCCAACGACTACATTTTTGTAATGTTAAAGTACAATGGATTGAAAAATAAAAACACTAGTACAACACTTGGGGAAACATTTTTTTCCAGCAATATCTGAAGAGGAGGTCAAAAATGCAATTTGGAGTTGTGATGGTGTGAAGGCTCCGGGCCCGGATGAATTTAGTTTTATTTTTTTCAGGAAAGGCTGGCCATTTTTGATAAATGATGTGATGCATATGTTGGGAACATTTTATTCTGAGTGTAGTCTACCGCGTGGTGCTAACTCAACTTTCGTCACTCTAATTCCAAAGAAGAATGAACCGTTGGTGAGAGGTGATTATAGACCAATATGCCTCCTCAACTCGATTAACAAGATTTTGTCCAAAGTGTTGGCTGCAAGATTACAAAGGGTTATTGGCAATGTTATTAGTGACACACAACCGACATTTATTAAAGGCCGTCAAATCATAGATGGGATTTTATTGTCAAATAAAGTGATTCACTCTATTGGGGCATACAAGATATGGGGAAGGAGGTGTCCTATTGAAGCTAGATTTCGCGAAGGCCTATGATTGTATCTGATTGGATTTTTTGGATCATATTACGGAAAAGATGAACTTTGAAGTGAGATTGCGTAGGTGGATATCAGCTTGTATTAGCACTGTTCGCTTATCAGTGTTGGTTAATGGTAGCGCCACCAAGGAATTTGCAATGAAGCGTGGGCTTCGACAAGGTGATCCCATATCCCTATTACTTTTTGTCATTGTAGCTGAAGCTCTCCATGAGTTTATTTTGAAGCAGAGGGGAAGAATTTATTATGGGGAGTTTAAGTGGTCGAGGGGATTCGAATTTTGCACTTACAATTTGCCGATGATACGGTCATCTTCATCTAAAATGATATTCATTTTGCTCAAAATTTGAAGAAACTGCTAACTTATTTTCAATATAGATCGGGACTACAGAAATTTTTTTCCAATCATGTCTTTATGCTTGGGTGTTGAGGAATCTCGAGTAATAGAAATAGCCAATGTGTTTGGGTGTAGCCGTGGGGAAATATCTTTTAATTATTTGGGTTTACCGGTGGGTGTTAATCCCCGTGATATGAAGGTATGGTTACCTTAATCCAGAAATTTCATTCACGGCTGTCGAGGTGGAAGAGCTATTCGTTGTCTTTTGCAGCACGGTTAGTGTTGGTAAACTCCGTTCTATCAGCTTTGCCTTTGTATTACATGGGTGATTTTATGATGCCGAAAGAGGTAATAGCGAAAATTGATAAAATACGGCGTCAATTCCTATGGGAGAATCGGATTTGAAAAGAAAGATGAACCGTGTAAATTAGCATACCGTTTGTCATTCTTAACACTTGGGTGGTTTAGGAGTGGTGGATTTACGGATTCGTAATCTATGTTAGTTGGCTAAGTGATCACGGAGATATGCGGAAAATGAACAGTCGTTATGGTGCTCAATTATTGTTGCAAAATATGGCGAGCAAGTGTTGAGTTGGCGTCCGAATTCAGTAAGGCAAAATTTTATGTCAAAAATATGGCGTTAGATTGTTGCTGTAAATGATGAGGACCATATTCGACAGGTTATGGATGAGAATTGTTTTACTTGGATTGTAGGGAATGGTTCAAAAGTCCTCTTTTGGCATGACAAGTGGTGTTTAGACGAGCCTTTGCGGATTGTATACCTTCGTCTTTTTCGGGTAGCATTTAATAAACTTCTTATGGTTGATTCGGTACTATTACTAACTCCACAAGGAATTGAGAGTTGGGCGTTACTTTTTCGTCGACAGCTAAGAGGATTTGAATTAACACAACTTGAGGAGTTGAGGGCACTGGTTTGCGCCATGTCTATGTCCGAAGCCATAGAGGACAGATTAGTTTGGAAGCCAAGTAAATTAGAGGAGTTTTCGGTTAAGCAGCTTATGGAATGTATGACGTCATTTGGTTTGGATGAGGAGTGTTTTGATCATTCTATATTCTAGAATTTTGCTGTTCCACCAAAAATTAAATGCTTTATTTGGTTTACATTGCTCAGTAGGCTGCCAACTATGCATTTCTTACGTGATAGGGGAGTCCATGTAAGTCTTCCTTCTATGCAATGTGCTTGGTGTGCTACTGGGGAGGATGAGATGAACTATATTTTATATGCTTGTCTGAGGATGTATTTATTTTGGTCGAGCATCTTGAATTGGTGGAATGTGGAAATAGTTCGGCCGCCACTGTTACTAGATTTTCTTGCTCAATGCTTCCACAACCAATTTTTCGGGATTGTTCGACAATGGTGGTTAGTAGCTGTTATATTTTGACTCAAATTCTAATTGATAACTAAGTTGAGTTTTATTGTAATTCTAGTGGTTGAAGATTACTTGGTAATTAGGATTTACTTTAATGAGTAAATATCTATTTTAGGCATGAGATCTTATTGAATAAGGTTTCTTGGTGACCAAGCATTTGGGTCTATAAATATAGACGAGGTATAACCCTTTGAATTATGAGAGAATGAGAGAACAAGAGAGGGAGAATTACTCTGGAGAGATGTAACCACTTTTAGGTTCTCTATAAGTGTTGTGGCTACGTTGTAGAGATGGGTATTGTAGGGATGTTGGGAAGAGTGTTTTGGTTCTACTGGGTCATGGGATTTGTACACCGGGTTTTGGGATTACATGGGTTATCATGTATTTGTACTCTTCGGGTTCTCTACATTGATAGTGGATTGATTTCTCTCGTCCGTGGAGGTAGGCTATGTTAAATCTTGTCTCCCGTGCATGTCATGGTCTATGTCGTTATCGCTTTTGGCTATTTTGCCGCATACCAAATTCCTAACAAATGGTATCATGAGCTATGGTTCGAGCTGCGCGATTGTGGAGGAATTTTTGTTGTGGATTTTGCGGTGCGATGTTTGAGACATGCCAGAGGAGTATTGCTGCAACGATCTTTCAGTTGCTGAGGGAGTAATTCTCAAAATTCAACGGTGTTTCAACGGATACTACGTAAGATTTGGAGTTGTTAAAGACTAGGCGGTGGTGCTTCAACGAATATTTGGCTTACGTAAAAATTGAAACTGTTGAAGACTTGAAGACCAGTGCTCGAATAAAATTTGTGTCAAGGAGAGATTTGTTATATTTTAACTCAAATTCTAAGGGTTTTATTGTAATTCTAGTGGTTGAAGATTACTTGGTAATTAGGATTTACTTTAATGAGTAAATATCTATTTTAGGTAAGAGATTTTATAGAATAAAGTTTCTTGGTGACCAAGTATTTGAGTCTATAAATATAGACTAGGTGTAACCCTTTGAATTATGAGAGAATGAGAGAACAAGAGAGGGGGATTACTCTGGAGAGATATAACCACTTTTAGGTTCTCTACAACTATTGTGCCTACGTTGTAGAGATGGGTATTGTGGGAATGTTGGGAAGTGTTTTGGTTCCACCGGGTCATGAGATTGTACACTGGGTTTTGAGATTACATGGGTTATCAGGTATTTGTACTCTTCGGGTTCTCTATATTGATAGTGGATTGATTTCTCTCGTCCGTGGAGGTAGGCTATGCTGAACCACGTTAAATCTTATCTCATGTTCATGTCTTGGTCTATGTCGTTATCACTTTGGTTATTTTGCCGCATAAAAATTCCTAACAGTAGCTTGTACCGCTGTTTTGTGGACTATTTGACTTGGCAGAAACGAGTTTGTTTTTAATAAAAAGAGGTTGTCGATGGAGGAGTTGTTATTTCGTGTGAAGTTGCGTTCCTTGTATTGGGTGAAAGCATCTAAATGGTCGATTGATATAATTGAAGCCCAATAGTGGTCATGCTCCTGGGTTGGGGTACCGTTGGTTACTAGGAAATCCATTCGTGATGGTATTGTTTGGGAACCTCCGTTGCCAAACGTATTAAAGTTGAATGTTGATGGTTCGACGAGAGGTAAACCGGGGCCGGCTGGTTGTAGGGTGTCTTACGTGATTCTATGGGTAAAGTATTGGCCTTATTTTCAAGATCGTTGGGAGTTATTGACTCAAATGAAGCTGAATTGCATGTTATTCGAGCAGCCTTATTCTTGTTGACATTGTCGAGGTGGAATAATCTATAAGTGGTAATAGAATCTGAATCTAGGGTCACTGTGGCATGGGTGTTAAAACGTGATCGACGACCTTGGCGGTATTGGCAATGTTTCCGTCTCATTTATGAGGCGTCATCTATGCTACCTTGCATTTGTTTTAATAACGTACCACGTGAAGCTAATTCGATTGCGAATGCTCTAGTTAAGGGTGGGGTTGACCGTGTTTCATGGCCAGAGGTTATATATTGATTTTTGTTTGTCTTTGGGTGGGACATCTTGTCAAGTCTGTTGTTTAAGTTTTATGGGGTGTGTTGGTTTTGCTTAGTAGCTTATCCTATTGAGTTTCGGGTCTGACCTTGGTAGCCTGTTTATGCATTTTTGGTGTTTGTTTCTTTATGGTGTTGATTTAGGGAAATTTTTAACGAAGCTGAAAGTTTGTATAATTTTTCTTTTAATAAAATTATACCTTGACCGATAAAAAAAATTCTCCAAATAGTGATGGTCGAATTTTATTTAAGTTTTGTTTGAATGTTATAAGAAAATAAAGTTGTTAGTAAATATCGATGACTATAAAAAATTGTCATCGGATAATTTACTAAAGATAAATAAATTTAATTTTTTTCCAGCCTCAATTACCACTCTAGAAAAATGTTTTGTAGTCTCTCTTCTTGTCTAGTGTTTTTCTGAGTTCTTTTTTTGTTTTGGAGGTCAGTTATCTCTTCAATTTTGGTGGTTGATCTCCCGTTTTTTCTCCCTTTCCTTTTTGTTTTGTTCTTCTTTGATTTGTCTTAACGAGACTTACAGTCTTTGGCGACCATGTTCTGACCGGGCGCGTTTCTATGAGTAGGAAGCTGGACCCTAATTGGTTGCGGGGGTCGCGTTGGTTAGGTGAGAGTGGGGGTTTTTCTTGACCTTCGGTTCCTCTCCCTCTTTCTCCCCCGTTTTTGAATTGTGTTTCTGCTTGTTTTTGCTTGCAGGTTTTGGTCCTCTTTCTCGATTGGTCGTTTGACTTCTTTTTAGCAATGGTCGAATTTCTCCTGATTTTGTCGACAGAAGACTGACGACTTCGATCGTTGGCCCCTGATTCTTTCCTGAACTTCCATCAGTCACCGTGACTCCAGATCTATACACAGTGACTTTTCGATGGGTTCTCGTTGTATTTCTACTTACGCTTGATATTTTATTGTCTCCGATCTGACATGCAGATAAAGAAGAGCTTGTTGGCTTCATGACTTCGGTGTTCTTATTGGTGGTGAAAATCTCCCTGGGCCTTCCCCAATTGCCTTTTTTTTGTTTTGTTTTGTCAGTTTGTCTCCTTGTTTGTATTGTCGATTGTTTTTCTAGGGCTTTTTGACTCAATTTGTGTTTATGATTTTGTTCATGTTTTTTTGTGGGGTTTTACCCTCCCGTGTGTTCTTTGTTCTGTTTTATGAAATGCCGGTTTATGTGTTCAAAAAATAATAATAATAAACTGAACAAAATAATATTCTAAATTTTCAGTTTTACACTCTTTGCAGATAATATTATCTTTTATCTCAAATCATTTATCACCTTCGTTGGTTTTCTTGAACAGAAAATATACGGATCATAAAATTCGAATATTGGTTTTACTTAATGTGTATAATTATCAACAAATTAAATAAACTGAAAAACATAAACTAGAATACAGAACATTACTTGATAGTAGAACAAAAATTTATCTCCTAGGAAACCATGCATCTTTCCTCAATGATGCTAACAAGAATTCAAACAAATCAAGCTGTAACACACTCTAGTCTTATTCATTCAAAGTTATGTATGATCAGAAAACACATCCTTACAAAAAAAAATGAAGACCAAAACTAAAAAAAAAAAGAATAGAAATAGAATTATATGGTTACCCATCATTTCTGGGTTAATATAAAAAAAATGAAGGAAGAAAGATCAGAAGTGGCAGCCGCAGCAAAGATAGAAGAAGCAGAGAGTGGAGACGAGAACGATGGCTTCCACGACGTAAAGAAGTCTGAATACCAAATTGTCCACAATCTTCGCCTGCAAATCTATGGGTCTCTTCCACTTGAATGCTGATGGGAGCTTCCACCTGCCCCAAAACCTCTCCCTTTTCTTCATTTCCCCAATCATTTCAAACCGACGGAATCCTCTGATTTGCTCCCTCTTTCTCTCTCAGATGTTTCGATTCGAAATATGTAAAAACAAATGCTTAATGAATGCGTGTGTGTGTGTGGGGGGGTATGTATATATATATATATGAGAGAGATGAGGAATTGGATTCACTTTGGTTTCTTGGAAAGAAAGGCGTTTGCTGGCACAGGCAGGCTGGCTGGGTGTGGACTACCCTATTTTATTGCTGGTTTTAGGAGGATACACCACACACCAGGAATAGGATGCTATCATCCTAACTGTAATTTAATACAAATTTATAGAATTCGATTGCTTAAATTTATATAATACAAATTGTTAGAAAATAAATAGAAATTATCTGTTCTTTTTCGGTGCCCTTTTCTATTTCCCGCATTAAAAAAACTAAGTTTATATTTAAGGTTAGATTATAGAGAATTAAGGAAAAGTTGTATTTTTAGGCTTTAGAATTTAAGGTTAAGACTTAGAATTTAATTTTTTAGTGTTAGGCATAGAAAGAACCTCGAAAAAAAATTATTTATCCGTTAAAAAAGGGGAAATAAAAGAATGAGTATATTAAGAATAATACATATGGCATTGGCACAGAATATTGTTAAAATTAAAGGAAGTTCACAACAGGCTTGCACTTTTACAAGACCAAAACCTTCTGTATAAACAATTATATATCAAACTTGAACCATTCTAATTCTCATTATGAAAAAAAGTATATAATATATTTGTATACTTGAACAATGCAATTATATATGCAGCTTTTTTTTAGAATTTTTTAATTACTGTTTTTCCCAAATTCATAAACTCTAGCCGCTTGTTTTTTTTTATTAAATCTGTCGTTTTGCATCTTCTTTTGATTTTGTTTAGCCAGTGACCGGCGATATTAATCTTAGCGTTGGTCGATGATAACTGGTGCTCAATCTTCTCCATATTTTCTTATATCTCACTTTAGCTTTTTTAATTTTTAATAAAATTCTATGTGTTTTGGTTATATTCTTCTCGCAAATTTTATTGCGTTTATTTTTCTCTGCCTTTGTGGCACGTATTTTCTCTGTCTTTATGGCACGTCTCTTTATTATAACATGTTTTCTGAATACCTTTGCGGCCGCTTGATGCTCGTGTAGTGTTCCTCACGACGTTTGTTCTTGATTTGGATTTGTCGATGGCCTTGGATAGCTTGATATCATTTTGTGGTTTTTTGCCGTTGTAATCAAAACTGTGTAGTGGATCGGAGCCTATGAAACCGACGTAAAAGGTATTTAAAGTTTTCTATTGGGAATTTCATTTAGTTCATGTTTTGACAACTCCTCATAGACTCTTGTTACAATAGACTTTAGAGATTTGTTGTGGTACAAAGAGGAAGTGTCTAATTTGGCTAGATGAGCCCTTTAATTTTCTTTTTAATATGTCATTTTTTGATATTGAAAACCTTTAAAAA
Source organism: Hibiscus mutabilis (assembly GCA_019671005.1). Lineage (NCBI taxonomy): Eukaryota > Viridiplantae > Streptophyta > Magnoliopsida > Malvales > Malvaceae > Hibiscus > Hibiscus mutabilis. The sequence goes on from CM033723.1 coordinate 38,806,410, forward strand.
GTTATATTCTTATTTTTTTGTTTATTAATAAAGGTGCGTAATTTTAAGTTTCAAAAAACAATACAATTATATATATAAGTGAATTTGCGGGTCCAATTAATGAGAAAAAAAATCGTCTAACATCGGCTAATTCTCTCTCTTGTTTTCTTGTGATTCTATAACGGCTGAATTACAAAGTTGATATTATGATGTAACAACTTTAACATCAACACTGAACATAAAACTAGAAATTGCCGCCAAACGGTCATGTCGTGCTAATGTTCGTTATCTTTGTATCCTTTTTTCTTTTTTAATTTTTCAATCTACTACTTTTTTATAAAGTTGTTTACAACGGCTACAGCAGCATGAATTACGTAATCAAACTAATGCCGAGTGCGGGGGGTGGTAGGAAACTCAAAAAAAGTTTTGAGTTTTGAGTTTTATAAATAGAAAAGGCAACCATGAAGGAACTCGTTCTTCCATTAAAATCCAACCTTATTAAGCTTATCATATAATTAGATACCGTATGACTACCGAAATTAAAAGGTTTTGAGTAAATAAACCCACAAATCGATTCAATTGCATCAAACATTTTAAAATTATAATTTTTATTTTAAATTAGTCTTTAAATTTTAAATCATTTTAATCACATCCTCAATCTATCGGTATATGTTAATTAAATCAATACGATCATAAAATCGTTTACTATTCAGGGTTAGTTTAGTATTGCTTTTAAAAATTGTTCTAAAAAAGTGTTTTTTGAAAATTTTAGTTTTAAAATCTAAGCGTTTAGTACTACTGTCAAAATATACTTTTAAGAAAATAAATACTCATCTTAGACATTATATTGTAAGCTTAAAAAATACATTCACATGACATTTAAATTCATTAATATTATAATATACAATAAATATCAATTTAAATTATGATAGAATTATTATTTTTATTAAAATGTAATGATTGAGCATTAATACCGGCTACGGTGATGGCACGGAGAAGGAAAAGGAAGGGAATAAGTGTTAGAACCAAACCATAATAGATATAAAATATAAACCCAGAATCTATCATGTCAAATAATCAATAACAATAAACCGAATAAACTGAATGCGGAAGCGTACCTGAATTAATCGATAGAAAACCTTGAATCTTGACGTTGAAAGACTGTATCTTTGGTATTGATCTTCCAAGAAGATAGGTTTTCTCTTGACGTAAAACTCTCTGACGGGGAATGAGAGAAAAACAAGTTAACCTATTTATTGGGGACCATTACATTTTTATATAATTGATTTAATAATCAACTATTAAGTATTTATAACTCTGCCCCTCATCAAATTATAAATACATCTTATGGTATCTACACTTTTATTTCTATGACATTTTAATACCCATGACACGCCTAACATAATTGGTCACTTAATTTTGTGTCATACTTTATAATAGCAATATACATTATACATATGTGCCCACAATTACGGATTTTAAGCCAACAATCTCCCACTTGGGCAACATATGTTTCCTGACAAATGTATAACCTTATGAGCTCAAAAATTTGCTGTTATATAATAGATATTCTATAACAATCTCGTCCATCAACTATATCCATATAGGATCAAAGCAGCCTTTGTCGTATCAATCATGACAAGACCCATCAATGGTCATGTATACAAATATAGTCAAATGACATAGATCAATCATGGATGCGTAGCATGGAAAATTACATGAAATGTGAACCGAACATGTCTATTTCCAACTGTTCCTCCTAAACCTTAGTGAGATCAAACTTTACTGAATCCAGAGTGTACATAAACCAAAATAACTTTATTTCTGCAGAAAATAATCTTAAAATATCCTTAAACTAAAGTAACCGAAATTGTGTCTAAACCGAATGAGCATTTTTCAAAATTAAAAACTCCCACTAAACTTGAATATCTTTAAATAATATTACACCCACATGAGTAGTGTGCTCATGAAAGACCTAGGGTGATAGCTTATTAATAAGCTCGCAACTATGGAGTTTGTATCAATATGCTCTATAGACACACAACCACTCTGAATTTTCTTTAACAACTAGGAACTTAATATTTATGTGCTTCAAATTTGAAGCGTTCCTATTGTTTATAGAATAAATGAATGCATATTTATTGTCACAAAATAACCAAGTGGTCTTTTTATTCAATCTATAATTAGCAGCCCATGTGACAAAATTCTTTTGCATCAATATTCTAATAGAATCAAGTCAAGTAAACTTGATGATCTCTAACTTACGTAACTCCGATATGTAAGCATGTAATTTTTTTGTTCTCTAAACATATCTTATAACCCTATTGGCTGCTATCCAATGGTTCAAACTAGAATTGCTTAAATATTTGTCTAACATTCTAACAATGTACGCAATATCCGAACGCATACATACTTAAGCATAAATTAAATTCTCAATAGATTATGGACATGGAATCTTTTGTATTTTCTAAATTTCAAGGTTACTTTTAGGGCATTGAGTAAGACTAAATTTGTCTTCTTTAGCAATATGAGTATCACTTGGTTTACTCCCACTGAACTTGTAGTACATACAATTGTCAACCAAATTTATCTCAAAACCAAATGAGATAATCAATATGAAATTTATAATTTCATTAATAAGAGTCATACTTAAGCTCATAGATGGATTTCTTTAATTTACATATAATTGATTTTGTATCATTAGACACAAATATATGATTGTACCATATAATTTGTTTCTTCAATGTCTCCATTGAAAAACACAAGCTTAACATCCATCTTATGTAGCTCAAGATTAAAATAAGCAACAAGCGTTATGATTATCTTGGAAGAGTCTTTCAATGAAACTTGAGAGAAAGTCTCCACAAAATCAATGTCTTCTTTTAGAGTATATCCTTTTAATACAAGACATGCCTTATACTTGTCCACATTATCATTTGCATCCATCTTGGTTTTAAATATACATTTACATCCAATTGGTTTGCACCTTCAGGTAATGAGACAAGTTCCTAAACTTTATTGTCTTGTATAAAATTATACTCTTCTTGAATGACATCAATCTATTTTTGAGAGTCAGAACTTTTATGATCTGATAAAAAATGATTGAATCATTTTCTATCATTCCATTATTATCCTTATTTTCTTGAAGAAATACAAAGTAATAATCTACAATAGTATTTCTTGAATATAGTATTTCTCATTCCTCTCATGGATATCTTTAATGACACTTATTTCTTTTAAGGTTGTTGAGTTTGTTCTTCTGAAACAATTACCTTATCTTGAATGTGAGTTGTTCAACATTGTTTTGCTGAGGTACTTGATTCATTTCTTGATCAATGATAGGTGTGAAAACCTAAACATTGTCAAAAGTGATAGTAAGAATTAAATTATAACCCAATTCCTCCTCAAAAGCAATGCATCTAACCTTATTTCTCCCTCCAAACTCAACATCCTAAAAAAGTTATAAATCTCTCCTTAAAATAATCTTAATTGTGGGATCATAAAATTTACAACCCATGGATCACTCAAAATAACCGAAGTAGTTGATCACTTTTAAAGTTTAATTTCTTCACATGTGTCCTAACTTGTACAAAAGAATCAATACTTTGTAACTTATTATTGTTTCTTTTGATTAGGACCTTTAGCAACTTTATTCTAATATTTTTTATTGCCCTTATTCTTAGATACACTAACTAAATAAGCACTAACCGAGTGAGTATTTTTACACTTATAATGCTTCAACTTTTCTTCCTCTTTAACATAATGAGAAATAAGCCCATTTAAAGTCTATTTCTCCTTTTGACAGTTGTAACTAATTTTGAATTGGTTAAACAGATAGGAAGCGATACCAAAATCATAAGAACAAACAATTGTTAGAAAGTTCGATCTTATGTGCCTTAAATTTTGAAGCAATATTAAACATTTTTCATAATGTACTCCCTCACATTTCCTTGACCCTTATACTTCATAGACATCAAAGAAGGCATAAGTGATGTCATCTTAACCTTATTGTTTTGGGTAAAACATTTCTTAATTTCGTCAAGGAAATCCTTAATATGAGTAATCTCTTTAGATTTTTTTACTTCTAAAGACTTATAGAATGTTATTCATTATAATCATTAGACTCGTGCGATTTGAACAATCTCACCTCTCAAAATCCCTTTTATGGGTGCTTACCGCGGTGAGAGGTGCAATTTATTGTTCCCTTAGTGCAAAGTCTATGTTCATACAACCAAATACTATATGTAAGTGTCTTTCTATTCCTTGAAACTAGTTTCACTAAACATGAGTGTAGAATGTATTTAACAGATATTGTGATAGCAAAGATAAATTACCTAAATATAGAACAAAATAAGTAAATAAAATAAAAACAAGCTCACATAAAATATTATAAGTAAACAAATAAATTTAAAAATAATGGCTAGTTCCCCTCAAGATACTAAACACAACATTAATACCAAGTCTTTGGACGTAATATTAATTGTAAGCGGTACTCTTGTTGTAGCAATCAAACATTGACAATAAACTATGTCAAACAATAGATTAATCTTTGGACTAACGTATTGCTTACATAAAATACCTTATAATTGTCACACATTTATCGCCACAGTTGTCATTGTAATTCTGCCAAATATTAACTTTCCTTTGGGGCAATTAATAACGCATGAATTACAAAAACCCATAATTATCTTAATATTTTAAATAAACTAATCTACACAAAAGCGGTCACTTTGGTGACATTATGTTTCAATTAATCTATTAAAATATTAGATATCCGAAGCCAAAATATGAATTTAATTGTTTCAAAATACTTGTCTTAATTTTATCTTTCAATCAAATTAAAAGATAACCAAAATAATAATAAATTTGAATAAAGGTAAACCTCGTATCAATATACCCAGACATTCCATTAATATTTCATCTTTGGACAAAACATTAACTTGCAAGTGATATCTTGGTACAGTAATCAAACATTGATAATAAGAATATGTCAAACAAAAATCTTCCTTTGGGCCGATTTATTGCTCACATATTAAACTGAATAATTATCATATGTTTATTACCACAATTGCACATGTAATAATGTTAGTTATTAACCTTCCTTTGGGCCGATTAATACTAACATAATTTGACTTACACGCACAAAACCTTGTATATTTTAAAATAAAATAATTTTCACAATATGGGTCACTTTGGTGACTTAATGTTTCAATTAATTTATCTCAAAATATATAACATAAATATACCGATATTCAAATTTAAAATTTTGTAACAAATCAAAACTAAAATTTCGATAACACTTAAGTTTCGAAATAACCAAAAATAAGGTTGTCCGAATGGGGCTATCGAATTCAAAGAACCGAAATCTTTGATTGTTCTTCAAAAATTTTTAAATATGCATTTATTAAAATTTTAGATATAAACTTAGAGCAAGATTTATAAATCATTAAAATAAATGCATTCAAACCTAAATTTCATTCCCAAAACTTGAATTCAAAATAATCAATCTTTAACTAAAGGTCCAAGAAAATAGAAGTATGATATAAATGAATAATTCATAAAATGATCACATTAAACTTTAATTTATATTCATAATAACCTAATGATCAAAATTGAAATTTTTGATCAAACCGAATAGGATATGAATTTCATAAGATTAATGACATGCTTTCCAAAACCCAAACCAGATGTATATTCCGTAGATAACATTAATGATATAATGAAGCATAATGCCAAACAAATTTAAGCAAATATTTTGTACAAAACTAAACATGATTGTACAAAAACTAAATCATAATTTATTAGACATAAACTGAATATAAAGCTTCGAGAGCTAACCTGATTATAAAGTTTGTAAGTCAGGGTAAATTTACCACGACAACACCCAAGACAAATTTTAATCTTGTCATTTTCCAGATGACAATCGATCAACTCTAAAGTAATTTAATGAGGGCAATCATACAAATAATAGTCAAGTCAAATAAATCAAAATCATAAATTACCGAATTATGATCGAACATAGGTTCAAAAGACAAAAATCAAACCTTAATGGACATTAACAATAGAAGCTGTAAGAATTAAAACCTTTAATGTTTCTTTATAAAAAAAATAACCCTTGAAGAATTGTGCAGCAAACATGAACCACATTAATAATTATCAATAATCCAAATACCAATCATTCTCATAGTCTTACGAAATGCAATTAAAGGTCATAGGGCAGCCCTACTTCTATCTCCAGATAGATTCATAAGTCTAGGAGACGCCATGAGAAGGGTTTACGATATGGTGGGCATATATACTTTGCGATAAATTCAATATGAGGGTTATCACAAATGACATGACATAATCAGAATCAAAAAATTAAAAAAATGATCGAACCCTAAATGCCCAAATAACAAATTCTAAATCATGTAAACCATCAAAATTCTAATTTTTCGTAATAAATCAATCGATCCATAAAATAAATAATTGGTTCTCAATGATACAACATGATCTCGATGCCACTTGTTAGAACCAAACCATAATAGATATGAAATCTAAAAACAATGATCTATCATGTTAAATCACCAAGAACAATAAACTGAATAAATGAATGCGGAAGCGCACTGAATTAATTGATAGATAGAAAACTTTGAATCTTTTGATGGAGATCGCTTAGAAGGTGGTTGTGATCTTCCAAAGAAGATAGGTTTTCTCTTGACATAAAACTCTCTCGACGGGAAGGAGAGAAAACAAGTTAACCTATTTCTTGGGGACCACTACCTTTTATATAATTGATTTAATAATCAACTATTAAGTATTTATAACTCGCCCCTCATCAAATTATAAATACATCTTATGGTATCTACACTTTTATTTATGACATTTTAATACCCATGACACGCCTAACATAATTGGTCACTTAATTTTGTGTCATACTTTATAATAACAATATACATTAGTATAACCTTATGAGCTCAAAAATTTGCTGTTATATAATAGATATTCTATAACAATCTCGTCCATCAACTATATCCATATAGGATCAAAGCAGCCTTTGTCGTATCAATCATGACAAGACCCATCAATGGTCATGTATACAAATATAGTCAAATGACATAGATCAATCATGGATGCGTAGCATGGAAAATTACATGAAATGTGAACCGAACATGTCTATTTCCAACTGTTCCTCCTAAACCTTAGTGAGATCAAACTTTCTTGAATCCAGTGTACATAAACCAAAATAACTTTATTTCTGCAGAAAATAATCTTAAAATATCCTTAAACTAAAGTAACCGAAATTGTGTCTAAACCGAATGAGCATTTTTCAAAATTAAAAACTCCCACTAAACTTGAATATCTTTAAATAATATTACACCCACATGAGTAGTGTGCTCATGAAAGACCTAGGGTGATAGCTTATTAATAAGCTCGCAACTATGGAGTTTGTATCAATATGCTCTATAGACACACAACCACTCTGAATTTTCTTTAACAACTAGGAACTTAATATTTATGTGCTTCAAATTTGAAGCGTTCCTATTGTTTATAGAATAAATGAATGCATATTTATTGTCACAAAATAACCGAAGTGGTCTTTTTATTCAATCTATAATTAGCAGCCCATGTGACAAAATTCTTTTGCATCAATATTCTAATAGAATCGAAGTCAGTAAACTTGATGATCTCTAACTTACCAGAACTCCGATATGTAAGCATGTAATTTTTTTTGTTCTCTAAACATATCTTATAACCCTATTGGCTGCTATCCAATGGTTCAAACTAGAATTGCTTAAATATTTGTCTAACATTCTAACAATGTACGCAATATCCGAACGCATACATACTTAAGCATAAATTAAATTCTCAATAGATTATGGACATGGAATCTTTTGTATTTTCTAAATTTCAAGGTTACTTTTAGGGCATTGAGTAAGACTAAATTTGTCTTCTTTAGCAATATGAGTATCACTTGGTTTACTCCCACTGAACTTGTAGTACATACAATTGTCAACCAAATTTATCTCAAAACCAAATGAGATAATCAATATGAAATTTATAATTTCATTAATAAGAGTCATACTTAAGCTCATAGATGGATTTCTTTAATTTACATATAATTGATTTTGTATCATTAGACACAAATATATGATTGTACCATATAATTTGTTTCTTCAATGTCTCCATTGAAAAACACAAGCTTAACATCCATCTTATGTAGCTCAAGATTAAAATAAGCAACAAGCGTTATGATTATCTTGGAAGAGTCTTTCAATGAAACTTGAGAGAAAGTCTCCACAAAATCAATGTCTTCTTTTAGAGTATATCCTTTTAATACAAGACATGCCTTATACTTGTCCACATTATCATTTGCATCCATCTTGGTTTTAAATATACATTTACATCCAATTGGTTTGCACCTTCAGGTAATGAGACAAGTTCCTAAACTTTATTGTCTTGTATAAAATTATACTCTTCTTGAATGACATCAATCTATTTTTGAGAGTCAGAACTTTTATGATCTGATAAAAAATGATTGAATCATTTTCTATCATTCCATTATTATCCTTATTTTCTTGAAGAAATACAAAGTAATAATCTACAATAGTATTTCTTGAATATAGTATTTCTCATTCCTCTCATGGATATCTTTAATGACACTTATTTCTTTTAAGGTTGTTGAGTTTGTTCTTCTGAAACAATTACCTTATCTTGAATGTGAGTTGTTCAACATTGTTTTGCTGAGGTACTTGATTCATTTCTTGATCAATGATAGGTGTGAAAACCTAAACATTGTCAAAAGTGATAGTAAGAATTAAATTATAACCCAATTCCTCCTCAAAAGCAATGCATCTAACCTTATTTCTCCTCCAAACTCAACATCCTAAAAAGTTATAAATCTCTCCTTAAAATAATCTTAATTGTGGGATCATAAAATTTACAACCCATGGATCACTCAAAATAACCGAAGTAGTTGATCACTTTTAAAGTTTAATTTCTTCACATGTGTCCTAACTTGTACAAAAGAATCAATACTTTGTAACTTATTATTGTTTCTTTTGATTAGGACCTTTAGCAACTTTATTCTAATATTTTTTATTGCCCTTATTCTTAGATACACTAACTAAATAAGCACTAACCGAGTGAGTATTTTTACACTTATAATGCTTCAACTTTTCTTCCTCTTTAACATAATGAGAAATAAGCCCATTTAAAGTCTATTTCTCCTTTTGACAGTTGTAACTAATTTTGAATTGGTTAAACTGTATAGGAAGCGATACCAAAATCATAAGAACAAACAATTGTTAGAAAGTTCGATCTTATGTGCCTTAAATTTTGAAGCAATATTAAACATTTTTCATAATGTACTCCCTCACATTTCCTTGACCCTTATACTTCATAGACATCAAAGAAGGCATAAGTGATGTCATCTTAACCTTATTGTTTTGGGTAAAACATTTCTTAATTTCGTCAAGGAAATCCTTAATATGAGTAATCTCTTTAGATTTTTTTACTTCTAAAGACTTATAGAATGTTATTCATTATAATCATTAGACTCGTGCGATTTGAACAATCTCACCTCTCAAAATCCCTTTTATGGGTGCTTACCGCGGTGAGAGGTGCAATTTATTGTTCCCTTAGTGCAAAGTCTATGTTCATACAACCAAATACTATATGTAAGTGTCTTTCTATTCCTTGAAACTAGTTTCACTAAACATGAGTGTAGAATGTATTTAACAGATATTGTGATAGCAAAGATAAATTACCTAAATATAGAACAAAATAAGTAAATAAAATAAAAACAAGCTCACATAAAATATTATAAGTAAACAAATAAATTTAAAAATAATGGCTAGTTCCCCTCAAGATACTAAACACAACATTAATACCAAGTCTTTGGACAGTAATATTAATTGTAAGCGGTACTCTTGTTGTAGCAATCAAACATTGACAATAAACTATGTCAAACAATAGATTAATCTTTGGACTAACGTATTGCTTACATAAAATACCTTATAATTGTCACACATTTATCGCCACAGTTGTCATTGTAATTCTGCCAAATATTAACTTTCCTTTGGGGCAATTAATAACGCATGAATTACAAAAACCCATAATTATCTTAATATTTTAAATAAACTAATCTACACAAAAGCGGTCACTTTGGTGACATTATGTTTCAATTAATCTATTAAAATATTAGATATCCGAAGCCAAAATATGAATTTAATTGTTTCAAAATACTTGTCTTAATTTTATCTTTCAATCAAATTAAAAGATAACCAAAATAATAATAAATTTGAATAAAGGTAAACCTCGTATCAATATACCAGACATTCCATTAATATTTCATCTTTGGACAAAACATTAACTTGCAAGTGATATCTTGGTACAGTAATCAAACATTGATAATAAGAATATGTCAAACAAAAATCTTCCTTTGGGCCGATTTATTGCTCACATATTAAACTGAATAATTATCATATGTTTATTACCACAATTGCACATGTAATAATGTTAGTTATTAACCTTCCTTTGGGCCGATTAATACTAACATAATTTGACTTACACGCACAAAACCTTGTATATTTTAAAATAAAATAATTTTCACAATATGGGTCACTTTGGTGACTTAATGTTTCAATTAATTTATCTCAAAATATATAACATAAATATACCGATATTCAAATTTAAAATTTTGTAACAGTCAAAACTAAAATTTCTGATAACACTTAAGTTTCCGAAATAACCCGAAATAAGGTTGTCTGAATGGGGCTATCAGAATTCAAAGAACCGAAATCTTTGATTGTTCTTCAAAAATTCCTTAAATATGCATTTATTAAAATTTTAGATATAAACTTAGAGCAAGATTTATAAATCATTAAAATAAATGCATTCAAACCTAAATTTCATTCCCAAAACTTGAATTCAAAATAATCAATCTTTAACTAAAGGTCCAAGAAAATAGAAGTATGATATAAATGAATAATTCATAAAATGATCACATTAAACTTTAATTTATATTCATAATAACCTAATGATCAAAATTGAAATTTTTGATCAAACCGAATAGGATATGAATTTCATAAGATTAATGACATGCTTTCCAAAACCCAAACCAGATGTATATTCCGTAGATAACATTAATGATATAATGAAGCATAATGCCAAACAAATTTAAGCAAATATTTTGTACAAAACTAAACATGATTGTACAAAAACTAAATCATAATTTATTAGACATAAACTGAATATAAAGCTTCGAGAGCTAACCTGATTATAAAGTTTGTAAGTCAGGGTAAATTTACCACGACAACACCCAAGACAAATTTTAATCTTGTCATTTTCCAGATGACAATCGATCAACTCTAAAGTAATTTAATGAGGGCAATCATACAAATAATAGTCAAGTCAAATAAATCAAAATCATAAATTACCGAATTATGATCGAACATAGGTTCAAAAGACAAAAATCAAACCTTAATGGACATTAACAATAGAAGCTGTAAGAATTAAAACCTTTAATGTTTCTTTATAAAAAAAATAACCCTTGAAGAATTGTGCAGCAAACATGAACCACATTAATAATTATCAATAATCCAAATACCAATCATTCTCATAGTCTTACGAAATGCAATTAAAGGTCATAGGGCAGCCCTACTTCTATCTCCAGATAGATTCATAAGTCTAGGAGACGCCATGAGAAGGGTTTACGATATGGTGGGCATATATACTTTGCGATAAATTCAATATGAGGGTTATCACAAATGACATGACATAACTGTAATCGAAAATTAAAAAAAAATGATCGAACCCTAAATGCCCAAATAACAAATTCTAAATCATGTAAACCATCAAAATTCTACAGTTTTCGTAATAAATCAATCGATCCATAAAATAAATAATTGGTTCTCAATGATACAACATGATGAGTCTCTGATGCCACTTGTTAGAACCAAACCATAATAGATATGAAATCTAAACAATGATCTATCATGTTAAATCACCAAGAACAATAAACTGAATAAACTGAATGCGGAAGCGTACCTGAATTAATTGATAGACTGAAAACTTTGAATCTTTTGATGGAGATCGCCTAGAAGGTGGTTGTGATCTTCCAAAGAGATAGGTTTTCTCTTGACATAAAACTCTCTGACGGGGAAGGAGAGAAATACAAGTTAACCTATTTCTTGGGGACCACTACCTCTTTATATAATTGATTTAATAATCAACTATTAAGTATTTATAACTCTGCCCCTCATCAAATTATAAATACATCTTATGGTATCTACACTTTTATTTCCATGACATTTTAATACCCATGACACGCCTAACATAATTGGTCACTTAATTTTATGTCATACTTTATAATAACAATATACATTATACATATGTGCCCACAATTACGGATTTTAATCCAACAATAAGCGGAGGGAGGAGAGGAAGATACAAGGGGAAGCTGTTCCCAAGAGAAAACAGTTTATGAAAAACTCATTCTTGGATTTGAATTCATTTGAAATTTTAGTTTCTGAAACAGATCTTTAAGAGATTGTGTTAGACTTTAATGTTTGTTCATATAAAACAATAATATTAATATTTAATAAAAGTAGTTAAATCTTGATGCTGCAACAACGTGGGGGGTATGGATTTGGAATCCCCGATGGATGGCAACCTGATCTTTGGCGTAAGATACGGGAAACTTGCAATTTCTGATTTTTTCTGGTATAATTTAATATATAAAAATAATAAGTAATTAAGATATTTCTTGTATTTCAGTTCTTCAGCTAATTAACGGTAAATGTGTATTTTTTTAAATAATTTTATTCGGACTAATAAGATAATGACATGTATCACCATCTTATCAAAGAAAATGGTTTGAGAAAAGTGGAATGTCATAGGACTCGAATGTAGCTCCACTTGACAACCGAACTAAACCATGTATATGATAATATTCTACCAAAACTTATCGTAGATGATAATGATATGGTAAAGAGAAGTAAGACTTCTTCTCATTCACTATATTCGATTCGAAATACAATACAAGTATTATACTTCCACTAGGTTAATCTAATTCTAGAAATAACATTTATCTACACTTAAGATAGGAGTTAGCTTATATTTAAATATATTTAAACTACTTATCTAATAGGATTTACATTGCATAGGATAATTATATATAATTACATAATTCTAATCTACACTCTTCTTAAGCTAGTGAGTAGACAATGTAGATTCTCAATTTGGATGTGAATTTGTCGATGATGACCCTTGGTAGTGTTTTGATGAGGACATAAACTAACTGGCTTATGAACAAAATTTAATTTAAGATCAATCTCTATCTGTTTTGTCCTATTATGATGAACAAAATTTTTGGCCATGCTAATAGCTGACTGACTATAACTCTGTAATTGGAACTCTTTATACTGTTTGAGTCCCAATTCTGCAAGTAATCTTTGTAGTCAAATTTCTTCACAAATTTTCAAATTCAAAGCTATATGCTCAGTTTCTGCACTACTCCTTGAAACTTCTGACTGTTTCTTGCTCCTCCACATAACTAAATTATCCCACATAAATGGACAATATCCGTGAGTTGATCTTCTGTCAATCAACTCTCTAGCCTAGCTTCGGTAAATATCTTCACTGATACATCTTCACTTTTCTTTAATATCAAACCATGACCAAGAGTCAATTTTAGACATCTCATGACACTGTTAACATCTTTAAGATGCTCTTCCCTTGGATCACTCATGAATTGACTAATGATGCTTACCGAAAACACAATTTCTATTCTTGTGAGGGACAAATAGATTAATTTCCCAACAAATCTCTAGTAATGTTCTTTGTTGATAGCATCTCATAGCTTATCTCTTCGAAATTTCAAATTTGGTTCCATAAGTGTTTTTGTTGGCTTGCACCTCAACAGTGCAGTTTCTAAAAATAAATCAATGTCGTATTTCCTCTAATTTATAATAATGTCAGCTTTAGACCTCCCCACCTCCATACCCAAGAAGTATCTAAAACTTCTTAGATCCTTGGTCTCGAATTCAATCGATGGCAACTTATTCAAGTTCTTTATTTCATCACAGTCATCCCTTGTAAAGATATTATCGTCAACATAAACAATTAAAATTTCTTTTTTGTCACCTAAAGTCGACATCAAAAGCAATTGGTTCAAATGCTATAAGGTGAGAAATGCTTTGTGAGCTTCTGCGTGCTAGTCTTCCTCACACAAATGAAGCCTAGAAGAAGCTTTTAATGGACTTCTCTCAGTGTTATGTACACATGAACAGATCCAATTCCCATTGCTGGAAGTACCGACCAAGTAAACTTTGGATCAATGAGGGGTTAAGAAAGCACCATGTCAGTGTGCAAATGTCGGAGTTGCGCTTGACGGATTGTGGAATGGTGGGACGGCAGAAGCCAGGTGATGTGTATTTTACTACATGAGTCCAGTTTGGAGCGACAATATTTACTTATCTGCATTGCATTGTCGATTTTTAATTGTCATTGTCTTTTTTACCCTTCTCAACTCTCCCTAACCCTTTCCACCCTCTCTCCCTTTATCTTTTATTATGTTCTATTTTACCGGTTTTAAGAAAGGTATAAATCCTCAGAGGGAAGGAAGCAATGAATGAGAAGTTGATGAAACTTACAGACACTGTGGTGGTAAGGCTATGAATCATGTATTTAACTATGATGAAAGTTGAGGGGAGCTTTATTTTGCTGCTCAGTTGTGAGACTTCCGTACAAGTACAACTTAGAATGAACAGTTTTGCTGAAGCAATCTTCTTCTTACACAACTTTTGGAAACTCACTTTGGTCTTGCTTGGTATGGAGGATGGAAAAGAGGAGGGATGAAAAATTAGTTAACTAAATGGTCAAGATTAATAATCACTTTCTTACTTTGAATCTTAACCATTTAATTAATTAATTTTCCATTCTTTTTCTTTTCCATCTTTCATACCAAGTAGAGCCTGTGTTTGGTTTCTATTTGGTTAATATTAGCTGTGAGATGAGGTAGTTTGATTATGTCCCACTGTTAGTGTTTGTTTGTTGTTCAGAATCCTGTAATAAATTCTAGGGTAAAGTACACAAATGGTCACTAAACTATCCCAAAAAATACAAAATGGTCATCAAACTTTTAAAAGTTATATAATGGGCATTAAATTTTAATTTTTGTTACAAAATGGCCATTGAACAGTTAACTATTGTTAACTGGGTGACATGTCAGTTACGAAAATTTGTATAACAACACATTTAATCCCCAATATCTATACATTCAATTAACATAGACATCTATAATGAGGGTTAAATCAATATTAAATTGACTGAATGTGTAAATATTGAGGATTAAATGTGTTATTATTCAAATTTTTGTAACTATCACGTCAATAACTTAACGACAGTTAGCGGCTCAGTGACCATTTTATAACAAAAACTAATGTTTAATGCCCATTATGTAACTTAATTAAATGTTTGGCCTTACAACATTAAAACTACATCTTTCAAAGTTTCTCATCTTTCATTTCAATCAGCTTAACCATCGCCTTTAAATAATGTGATGAAAATATATAAATAGTGAAAAGTAACTAATACACAATTATTTACGTGATTTAACTAATCATACACGTGTCCATGCGTTGCTATATTTTATTAATTTTTATATTTTTATGTTATTTTAAATTTTTAATATTTTCTTAAATTCGCATTTTTTTGTCAAAATCAATTTTGGCCTCAAATTTCGTAAAAAATAATCAACTTTATTCCTCTGCCATGTCATCTTCACATATGAATTGTCACGTTAGCATAGTTGACCGTCACGCCATCACTGCAACGGTCAATGATGGGTTATGCCGGTCAAGAGACAACTGTGATGCAATTCGACTAGTCTAAGAGTCAAATTGATGAAAAAAACTATAAGAGCAAAATCGATAAATTAAGACTACTACATAGACAAAAGTAACCAGTAAGCATTATTATTATTATTTTTATTTTGAGATCAAGGTGAAGTCTTTATACAAATTGATAATTGACTCCACCTGTGATTCTGAATCTTGATAAATCCAAAATGGATCATCTTACAATCCGATGTCTCTCTCTCTCTCCCTCCCTCGTCTTATAACTTGTAATACAATTTACAATCTTGATAACGATTATAGTTTTAGAATTTTCTGATAATAGATTTACAGATGGTTATGTATTATTAATATATTAATTCAGTTAAAAATTAACAAATCAAAATCAGATTAAAACTAATAGATTTATTCATGACTCGAATTTTATATCAATTTGGTCCCACTTAAACTGTTATAAAAATTGGATTGTGACCCGACCCATTGAAGTCAATCGATAGGAAACCCATAAAAAGTCCAGGCTCAAAGCCCACTGAAACCTAGCTACAATACAAAAAAAAATGCTAGGGTTTTACTACTTCAGAGTATATATACCTCATTTTAATTTTCCTTTCTTTCTCGACCTGGGGCTTTTGCGTTTGAGAGAACCGGAGAAGCAGCTGCTGCCGTCGTCGCCATGGTGAAGTTTCTGAAACCCAACAAGGCCGTCATCATCCTCCAAGGCCGATACGCCGGTCGCAAAGCGGTGATCGTGAAATCCTTCGACGAAGGCACCCGCGACCGCCCCTATGGCCACTGTTTGGTCGCAGGGATAAAGAAGTACCCTAGCAAGGTTATCCGCAAAGATTCGGCCAAGAGAACAGCCAAGAAGTCTCGCGTCAAGTGCTTCGTCAAGCGCGTCAATTATCAGCATCTGATGCCCACGCGCTACACCCTCGACGTGGACTTGAAAGACGCGGTTTCCGTCGATGCACTTCAGACCAAAGACAAGAAAGTGGCTGCTTGCAAGGCAACCAAGCAGAGGTTTGAAGAGAGGTTCAAGACTGGAAAGAACAGGTGGTTCTTTACTAAGCTTAGGTTTTGAGTGTCTTTTGGTAATGTGTTGTCGTTTTTGAAAAAGGAAAGTTTAATGTTCAACCTAGTGCTTCAAACATTTTGCATTTTGAGGGCGGATTTGAATATGTTTCTATGATATATTTCTGGGTTATTTTGTTATATGATGCTGTGTTATTTACTTATTTCTCTTATAAATTCGTGGTTGCTATAGGGCTTTAGATTTGGTGAAAGATGATAATTGAATCTTTGAATTAGAACATTTTCAATGCCTGGAAAATTGCTGTGCTTCAGCTTGAGATGCAGTTTTTGTTCCTGTTATACTTTTAGATTGAATAAAATATGTTTATGATTTAGTTCTGCTTCAACCATTCACGTGTCATCTAATTGTGACAATCTGTCTATTGGTTACTGTTTAGTTGGCTTGGCTTTACTCTTGCATTTGGAATTTTCCTTTTATTTTTTAAGTGCACATTGTGGCCTTTGAATTTTGGGGATTTGTTAGCTGTAGTTTAGCACAATAATTTATCCATATAAACTTCTGTTTTCTAGTGTAGAAGTTGGGTTTAGGGTTTGTTTATCCTGGTTTATTCCTTTGTCTAGAAAGTAAGCATTGGATTCTTGTGGTTCATGGTGTTTGAATGCGGGCATGTGCTTGATGTAGATACTTAAGAAAAATGAGAATCCGAATAAATACGTGATTCACTTGGTCACTGTCTTTCATTCTCTCAAGGCAAGTTGGATTTTTACTTATGGCAGTCATGATTTACAAGGTTCTTGGTTGAAATTGTCAAAAATATAGTTTGAGGAATGGTAATCTGTTTTTCATTTTTGTAACTGAATGCGTTGGTAGTCTAGTGATAATGCCATCTGCATCTTCAGCAAAAGTAGTTCTAGGTGCGCTAGCTCATACTGATTTTGCTTGGATTCTGGGATTTAGATTCATCTGTTGGAGATCCTCGTCTTCATGGGAAGAAACATGATCCGTTGTTTCTTAAGTTAAGAATGCGGTAAAGTTAATTCAACTATTTACTTGAAAAATAAGCATTCAGGAAGTCGGAGTATTAAACGGATTTCTTTTAGGTCTAGTTCTGCTACGCAATTTGCATTTTTCCTATCATGAGCTATGTATGGTATTCCTTGAAGAAATGTAACTATAACTTGTTTTGCTGCTACAAATTTAATTCACGACTTTCATGCAATACACAAGACTAATGTTGCACAAAAGAATAATATATTAAACGTCTCTTATGCATGAATATGTCACGGCTCTCCCTTACAAAAACAAATGGTAAATTGACATCAGAACAAAGGTAAAAACGCATAAAAACTAAATATTAAAGGAGGAACAAGCCGCCGGAGCAGGGAGAGTCATCGCCTTGCCTCTGATCTTCCTTCACAAGAATACAGAATAGATGAGAGGCTTTCTCCACACGAACCAAAGCTAAGCTGGCAGCAACGGTAGCGGCACTACATGATGATGGAGCGAAGGGATGGTTGGAGGGCAAGATTGAGGCACCTCTCCGTGGCATAAGGAAGGATGAAAAGAAGGGGAATAGAAAGCTCCCTCACCAACATCAAAAAACAATGGAAAAGAAAATGGAAATAGGAAAAATTCATACCGAAACTGGTCAAAGTTAGGCTCAAAAGGAAGAGGGGATGAAAGGTGATTGGCCATATGGCTGATCGCTCAAGTGCTGACCGCTCAAGCAGCAGCAGCAGCAGAGGCTGCAAAACCTAGCTCGTCAGACTTGCTATATGAAAGAGAAAGGTAAAGCGTTTTTGGGTATAACCATTAACATTTCTCGTCAACTATGACAAATGGAGATACACCGGAAACATGCGGACTTCTATCAGAATACAGACTTGAATGATGACATTATACAAAGCCAACCATGGTTATGTTTTGACAAACAAGCAAGAGAAGGAAAGAAAACAGGTTCCTCCATCAACAAAGAAAAGCACACAAAAAATTAAGCTTCTCATTCTGCGGTGCATAGCTTATATATAGGTAGAAGCAAAATCAATGAACACGAGAACTTAAACTAATAACGCTTTCCTAAAATAACTCCAATGATCACCGACACCAAAACTACTCCCAGTATGAACTTTAAGGTTGTCAAAGGAGGAGAAGCCTCGGTGTGGGAAATCAACGAAGAAGAGGACGGAGCTTCCTTTGCAGCTGCTTCCAACTTCTTCTTGCTCTTCCTTCTCGATGGTGCTGTAAAACTTAATCCATCACTATCCCTGGATTTCACCTCTACTCCATCTTTCGATTCGGCTGCACCGGCATCACCCTGCAACACGTGATTTAGGAGAAAGCAGCAAATTCCATGTTTTCATAAGAATGTATAGTGTGAGAAGCATGTAAATCTAGCTATTAATGTTTGTAGCTTTTCTTTGATGGCTTTCTCTGCCCAACTGAGGAGCCGAAGCATACATGAAAGGACCGGCTAAGAGTGAAGAAGAGATTAAAAATATGAACTGACCTTCACTTTAGCTTCAGCTAATTGCAGTTTATCTTCCAACTCTTTGACCTTCTTGTCAAGCAGTAGTGCTTCATCCTTTTTTGCTTCAAGCTCTTCAAGGCAACGGTTTAAAACCGCTTCTCCTTCCAACATTTTTCGGGAATCTGCCTCTTTCTGTTAGTCATGACGAGAAATCTTAATTCAAATCTCATTATTGCTTTTGATATTAAACTGTAATAGCAGTTAAACTCGTACAGACTATAAAGTCGTTAAACAGAAAAAAGGATTGGAAAGATGTATAATCTTTTAATAAATTTAGTGCATTATAAAGTCGTACAGACTATAAAGTCGTTGAACCTGTTGATTAATGGCTCGCAGGGAAAGTTGTAAATCTCTTTGAAATTGAAGCACTTGTGCATTGATAGAATCTCCATCACCAAGATTTTGTGCATGCTGTCCTAATTCTGAAGTAAATTCAGCCAGTCTTAGATTGTTAACCTACAAGTGACAAACCAAATGGTTAGAACTAACCATTTGCAAACAAATTTGGAAAAACAGAAGCCAGTTTCCTTATTGATTAACAGAGTACGGTACCTCTTCTTTCAGTTGAGTTTCAAGCTTCACCAACTGTTCTTCAAGCTCTCTATCACGAGTTTGCATCCTGGAATTCTCTTCGATCTCATCCTTGAGATTTCTAATCTCCAATATCAGAGAATTTTCGTTTTCCTTTTCTTTTTTCAGTTGCTCTTCAAGCTGTAATATTACAGATTGAAGTTCCTTCTTTGTATCCTGATGGGTTTTATTGAGCAGATTATTCTCCTCCATTAGTGAAGAAATCTGTAACATCAAAAAAGAAAACAATGCTTACAAAAAATGGAAAACCATCACTTCAGTTTATTAAGATTCTAGGAAAGTTTTCATCCAAACCTGAGATTGAAATCTCTGCCCTTCAGAAGTTATCTGCTGAGTTAAATCTTCTATAGCCTTCTTTGAAGAGTGAAGTTGTTCAGCAGTTTCATCTTTCTCTGTCAGGGCAGCAGCCAGTTTGGCCTCCAAATCACCGAGTTTTGACTCGTATGTGGCGAGTTCCCGAGTAAGCTTCATATTCGCCTCAGCTAGCCCTCCACTCTCGTTTTCAAAGTGAGATGACTTGGTTTGCAGCTCCTCAACAAAGCTTTCCAACTGCTTTAATTTTGTTAGCATCTCTTCCACCTCGACTTTTCTAGATTCAGCAATTTCGGATGCTTCATGAGCTTGTTCTTCATATATTTTAATTTGGCCTTCAAGCACTTTCAACTTTTCAATCAGGTCACTGGCTTCTGATTCTTTCTTGGTGTGTTTCTCAATAGCTTCATGTAAACGTGCTTCTGCTTCCACAATTCGGGATTCGGCTTCAGCTCGAAGTTCCAAGGCCTTTGTATGCTGATCTGATAATTCTCTAATTGTGTACGTCTGAGAGGCAATTTCTTGAGCAGTTGCTTCCTTCTCAGAAACAGTCGAATTAAGCAATTCCTGAAGCTCGTCAACTCGGCCCTTGAGTTGAATGTTTGTCTGTAGAAGAATTTCATTCTCCGAGGAAGACTGAAGAGCTCTATTTTCTACTTCCAACGTCTCTTTTCGGAGTTGTTCATTTGTTCTTTCCAACGAGGCCAGTTCCGTTAAACTCTTATCCAATTCTTCTTTTAGAGTTGCAGACTGTCCAGATGCTTGAGCAACCTGTTCTTCATAAACCTTTATCTGATCTTCAAACGATTTAAGTTTATCAAACAGCGATTTCGCCTCTGAATCCTTGTTGGTGAAGTTTTCCATCACTTCTCGGAGCTTAGCCTCTGAATCCCTTGTTAGAGATTCATGTAATGACTCAAGCTCCGAGTTCCTTGTACTAGCTTGCTCTAATACTCTTACATGTTGCTGTAGTTGCTCTTCAGCAGCTTTAAGCTTTTCCATTGCCTCACTTTCTCTCAAACCAGCAGCCTTAAGATCATTTTCAATGCCTTCCAATTTCTGTTGTGTCATATTTAAATCATCCCTCAGAATTTCCACCAGAGTTTCTGCTTCAGCAAGCTTTCCACCGGAGCAAAGGGACGTCTCTTCTAACTTTTTCTTCTCATCTGTTGCTAAATTCAAGCAATCTGTCAATTCCTTCTCCTTCTCATTGGCCATTTGCAGTGCAATTTCAAGGCTTGATGTTCTAGCTTGGAATGCCTCAAGCTCGCATGCAAGTTTGGATATCTTATCAGAGTATCTAGTGGACTCTGCCTCTGCCTCTCCACATTTCTTTTCTAACTTGCTTATCTGTTCTTCAAGTTCTTGAATCCTGTATTTCTCTGCTTCAAGTAACAGCTCCAACTCATTGACCTTTTTGTCGGCTCCCTCTAGTTTGGAATGGGAAGTCTGGAACAGATCCTCTAGCTCAAGGCTGTGCTGATGACTCATATTAGCTCGGTCTTCATGTTGAGCACTTCTCTCAGCAGCAACCTTCAATTCCTCCGTGAGCTCCAAGTTTTTAATTGCCGACTGATTTAGAGCTGATTCTAGCTGGTTTGCCTTCTCCTGATATTCCTGAATTTGATTGTTTAGAAGTTCTTTTTCTTCCTCAACCTCTCCCAATTTGGTAGTAAGTTCAGATATTTTCCCTGAGAATTCCTTCAGTTCTTTCTCAGCTTCAAAACCTTTTAGTTCTATCAAATTTAACTGTTGTTCAAGCTCCACGTTCCTCTGCTCGGACGCTATAAAACGTGCTTCGAGCTCCCTCAGTTTCAATTTTGCATCTTCTGCTGCTTCATTTGATGCCTTAAATATATCCTCCAGTTCAAGATTCTTTTGAGAAGCAGTTGCTGCGGCAGCTCCGGATTCACTATGGAGATCTTCAAGAGATTTCAGTTTCTTTTCAAGCTCCTCATTATTAAATAGAGCCTGAGACAAGAGAGAATCAGTTTTACAGAAATTTTCATTTGAAAGCTTCAGTTTTTCTTCGAGTTCGCTGCATAACTCCTTTGTCTGTGCTGCATTGCTGTCGAGATCCGACATGGCTATCTCTAGAGCTTCTTTTTCTTTTAGCACTTTACTTAACTCCTCCTGCACAACGGAGACCTGAATTTCTTTGTCGTTCAGCCCTGCCTTGACCAATTCCCTTGCTCTGACTTCCTCCTCAAGTTTCAACTTGATATCTTCCAACTCAGAAACCTTTGCTTGAAGATCTTCTTTGGTTGCGGCGAAAATATTCTCAAGATCTGAGATATTTTCCTTCACCCTGGATTCTGAAGCTTTTTTCAAGTCCAACTCTTCAGTCAATTCACTAATAAAAGCTTCCTTAGAAGCAAGTCTTTGCTCCAAGTCCAACACTAGTGATTTAGAAAGTGTCAATTCCTCCTGAGCAGCAAAAAGTTCAGCTGTTGTGCTTTGAAGTGCTGCATTAACGTTCTGATTTTCAGCAACCTTTTCATATAGGCTCTTGACTTCTTCCTTGAGGGAAGCTATTTGATCTTCCATTTCTTTTGCACTTGTGTTTGCAGTTTCAAGCAATCTCTCGAACTCCGAAACCCTTCGTGTCTCAGACTCGGCATGCAAGCCGCTTTTTTTATGCAATTCTTCAAACTTCCGTGCCTCTTCCGCTGAACTCTGCAGATCCTGCTCCAACTCTTGCATCCTCTTTCTTGAGTTCTCAATCTCAATGTTGAGACCATCAAATGCTTCCTTCACTTCAGTGAGTTCCTTCTGTTTAGCCTCTTGAGCTTGCAATGCCTCTTGCAAATTGGTTAGCTGAGAACTGTATCTCTCCTCAGCTTCAATGATCTGCTCCTGCAATTTTTTATGACTGAGATCAAGCTCATCGTACTTCTTTCCCCCTTCATCCAACTTCTCTTTTGCAAGCAAAGCTTCATCCTTCAGTTTGGTATTTTCTGATTCAGAATGCTTTAATGCTTCACTCACTCTTTCCAGTTCAAGCTCGAGTTCATTCATCTTTTCTTGGGCTCCAAGTAGTTCTCTGCTTGAACTGCTTGCGCTTCTTTCTGTGATTGCTTGAAGTGCTTCCTTCTCTACTTTAATGAATTCTCCATCCAAGGAGGTTTCTTCATCTTCTTTGCTCCCTTCCTTTCCTAACTGCGGTACATCGCCAATAGAGACCGATAATGCATTATGCCATAAAAGGATTGCTCAGCCTCAAATATGTGAACTTAAGTGGTGTAAAAGTTCAACCAAGAGACTAAATTGCTTTCAGTAAAATGTGAAAATAAATATGCCAGATTCAACCGAGAATAACTTGAACTTTTCATGGAAATAATGTAAAAAAAGAACCAGAAATTGTCATTTTGAAGTTAGTATGCAGGGGAAATGACTTCAAATAAATTAAAAAGTGAACATCTTATAACTGCAAACAAAACCCAACAAAAAAATGCAGAGAACAGAAATATGGTCTTACAACGCTTTCATATACCTCAACAGCTTCCTTTACTGGGATTTCAGTACTTTCTAGCTTCTCTCCTTCCATAGTTGAATTAAAATAAATTCTGGCTTTTATCACTTGTTCACCTGTGATCATTAGAATTCACAATTCGAAATGAAAACATGTTTTTTCAAACCAAAACAAGACCTTATATTTTCCCATTGGCGAAGGCAAAAGAGTAGTATATTCATATGGTGGTCTTGTAGCTGCAATATTGATTGCCAAATAAAGTAGCTTGTATAAGCCAGACGAAGATGCCATTGTCAATTTATGTGTTCATTATGGGAGAGCATTGGTTCCATCACATTCCCTTACAAGGTAATTTGTGCCTTTTTAAGATTTATGGCTACCATTTCTATTTTCTTTTCAACTTTAACTTTAATATCAACTTTTTTAAAAGGGACCAAAAAACGTATAGTTTAATTCGGGTAGCTGTATAAGTAAGATGAAGATGCCATTGTCAATTTCCCACCTAACTACAATCATAAGTGTTTATTAAGGGTTACCATTGATTCCATCGCATCCCCTTAGAAGGAAATTTGAGCCTTTTTTAAGATTTATGGGGTATCATTTCTATTTTTAAATTCCAACTTTTTTATGTGATGGAAAACCTATATTTTAATTTTAATTTTAATTTTGATGAGCAGAATTTTATATGCCTTTAATTAAGAGAAGCTGTCTATTAGTCACTTAATTTTATATTTAAATACAACGTTATTTTTTAAAATGACAAAAAAATTAGTTTCTTTATATATAACATATTATCAGAATGTTTCAATATTTTTAACATTCACATTATTAATTACATAAGAAATTAGACAATAGATAATTAAGTGCATAAGTAATAATTTCTAACTTAGTATGTGTAAATATATTATTAATTTTCAACAATAGAATCGTTTGATATCTAACTTTTAAACTTATACAATATGTTATAAATTTAATTGGCCAATAAACATTTGCTGTAATGATAAAATATATTACACCCATAATGAGGAAGGAATACTTTTATATAATCTTTAAATAAAACAATTAAAAGTCACGACTTGAATATTTAAATTCATATTTAATAAATTTTTTTATATAATTTATTTTCCATTTCACCTATAATTATTATTAAATAAAGTTTTAAAAAAATTATATAATTTTAAATATTGATATTTATCTTGTAATTATCTCTAGTCTCTACTTACTAAAAAATACTTTTTAAAAAGATTTATTTTAAACAAAATATTTTCTTTCGTATATAAAATTGATCGTAATTAATCCAATTGTTTCTGATATTTTATACCAAAAATATACTACAATTACTTTCATCATCTCTTCCTTCTTCCTAATTTAGAAGACCATCGAAAATGGTTCTCATCGTCGGCCATGTGAGATCAATAACTTTGTGGGACCAAAAGAGTCCCATCAAAGTAGACACCCCATCACTTTAGCTTAAATTTGTTCTATGTACCAAAGCATATCCGAATTTAAAAGCCTTTTTTTATTTAGTAATTTTTGTTAAATAAATCATAATGAAGCCCATCCCCCTATCCTTCTCCGTCAGCCTCATCTTTTCGATATTTGGATGTCCAATCTTGATTACCATTCCTTCCTATAATTATTGCCTCAAAAAAAATCTAAAAAAATTCAGCCTACTTGCTGAAGGATTTACAAGTCAATTCGGTCAAAAATGTTTGCAGATACTCGATTTTACTTCATTTTTTTTTTCAAAAGAGAGGAAATAATCAAGTTTAGAAAGGAATTCGAAACGTTATTGCCTAAAGGTTCCTTTGAGATCTACAACACTTCAAAATTCAAACCAGTGGGAAATTGAAAAGAAGAAGGAACCGATATTATGATGAAAAGGATCGCCATCGTCTTGTGATGATCAAGTTCGACAGTATTCCAAACAGATGAAGAATGAATTGCTAATTTTTCTTCCTCTCTCTCTCTCTAGAAAACTCGAAAAATCATCCACCAAAAACGATCTAAGCTATATATCTCATCGCGAATATCGATCATATGTTTGAATTTGATATAATCATACAAGAAAGGAAGAGAAACACAGAATCATTCATTAAAAGAAACGAAGAGAAATTCTTGCCTGATAAGAAAAGTAGGTTGATTTGACTTGCTTTGGCTTGGCTTACTGTTTTCTTTTACTTGGAGAAGCTAAGAAACAAAAACAGTGAAATCTTCAGAAATAGAAGGATGAAGTGCAGGTGATGATAATAAAAAGCTGAGTGGGTGGCAACTCCATTTATAAAAAGGAAAAGATAATTAAATTGGACTAAATTTTGGTTTGACTTAAATTGTACATCTCTAAACTTAATTACTGATACATCCATTTTCTGATTTTCACAATCGGCTACCCACAACATGCTTTCTCTATTTTCAAACTTCACATTTCAATGCTCCATATATTAATAAGGAAAATATTTGATCTATACATATGACGTAAACTGAAATTCATGATTTATAATTTTAGAATTAGATATTTAGGTTTAGATTTTGATACATAAATTTTAGTCTACACAATACAAGTATGTCCAACTCTAGGATTTAGGTGTTTAATTCAGGGTTTAGGTTGTTAAGAGTCTAGGGGTAGGAATTTAAATTTTAGATTTTTAGTTTAAATAATAATAATAATTGTGTAATTTTTTGTACAACTTAGGTACAAAAATATACTAATTCTTTATTATTTTTAGAGTTATTTTTTTACATAGGGTGTGTAAAAATTATTTTACGCATCATGTCTATTTTTTTATCGGCAAAGCATGATTTTTATAATAACGAAAAATCATACAACATATATTATCGCTTCTCTTATTAAAAAACGTACATACACAATAATATTAAGAAACAAAACCCCAAAAATATAAAACAAAAGCGGACAAAACACCATCAAACTTGAACTTGAACCTAACCCACACCATTCATGAGTGCAGCACCCAAGCTCACATGCATTACAAAACGAGTAACAAAGCATTCTTCCATTCAACGCAAGCCTCGAGACTATACCGAAACAATCCAAAATCACAACAATCGACTTAACACTGAAGCAATAAAAAAATGTAAGTCCCAAAAAGCAACAAATTAAATAAAACATCCTTAAATAATGGCACCGATTAACACTTTCACATCAGCTATTCGCCTCCCTAAATATGTTAATAAAATAAACACACTACACACAAAGAATCAATTGACACAGAAGCGTCTTAATATTTTTAAGGACAACGATCTCTATGCTGCACTCAACCTAAAGTCACCGCCTATTCAGATTCAATAATCAATTTACCAATCTTGTACCACTTCGAAGCAAAAAACATAGATAAAACACATTTCATAACATGAAGCTCCGTCTCATTGGACTTTATAACCCCCAACGGACCTTTATTTTTCTAAAAAGTCTTGAACCCCTTTCTGCTTTGTCGAACCCCAAGACCTCATAAATTACAAGATAGTTACTACATACTTTAATTTACCTTCCGATGATCGACAATGATACGGAAAATATCTTTAATTATGTCTTCTTCCCTATCAATTATGAAAATCTTAATCAATTTACATAATTGTTGATTTAATTTTGCGTCACGTAATAAGTTTTCTTGTTGAATCTTAGCCTTCGATTCTACTACACATTCTTTAACGATAGAATCACTCTTTCGTGGTCGACCACGTCCCCTCTTGGTAGGTGTTTGCTTCTCGCTTTGGGTAAATTTACTTGCTGACCCCGAACCCTCAATAAGCACTTGAAAACCAATACCCACCTTAACCGAAATAGATGGCTCCACATGAAACGTGGAACCAACCATAACCTCCTTACAAACAGTATATGAACTGAATTCCTCACCTACTTTATCTCTGGCCCCCGCATTCAGCGTTTGAGTCTAACCCAAATCAAGCCTCTTTCTAATTGACCCCACCAACTGGCCCGAAGCAGCACCTAGTAACTCTATATGTCCCGAACAATCCGCACCAAGAACCTCTATACAATTGAAAGCCTCAATCGGCAAGTCAACACTTAACGGCTTACTCGGAAACACCTCCCTATCAACCACTCCCACCCCCTCTTCAACCGACCAAGACCCTACCCCTCGCTGAACATCCAACACACGCATTTTAGCCTCTCGAGTTTCCTGAACTACCAAATATTCTTCCTCGTTATCCTTCAATTCTTGGTCATGATTCCCTTTCTCAAACAACGGATTTTGAAATGCAACCTCATTTGTACGTAATGCCACTTCATTCTCAAAAGAGTTCTCATCCTTATCCTTATTACTATTCGACTCATCACTATCACCTTCACAACAAATTTCACATCTAGTAGCCATAAAAGACTCAAATTCATTCACATGAATTTTATAACAATGATCCTTTACCCGTAAGTTTACCCATTCATCTATATTTTCCCAATATTCCGTTTCAATTAGAAATCTGCCTCGTTCAAACGAGGGTGGTGCCAGATCCTCCACTCGAATCAAAGTTCCCCATATTGCTGCCAAGTTACCAAAAGTCTCTTTCGACCACGCATGAATCGAGAGCCCACTGACAGAGAGCCAAGTTCGTCGATCCATTACCTTAACTTTCGGTGACCATATTTCCACTTTTGAGAACCATTCATTTAGTTCTCCGAAATAACTCGTCTTATGTCCGTATTGTCAAACATCAACAATACCCGTGAAACTGCAATTCTCACGACAGAAAATTCCTTCAAGTTTGCCGATTGAAACTCATTTGATAATTCAGACAAGCTCTGAGATTGACGACCCAACCAACTGCTCATCAATTTAATATATTCAATTTCTCTTCATCCACCACACCAGTGGCCGATGTCCTAAATTCCCTAGGATTTTTGGAATCTGTCGTCCTTATCTCAATTATCTTACACTGCTCAATCTGTTTTATCCTGCAAACAAAACTCCTTCTTGCGCCTCCAGAAGGACATATTGTACTGATCTGCTATAAGCATGTTTTTTGGATTATTATGTGATAGTCACACTATTGCTCATAGTGATAATTACATATGATCCTCAGACTTGAGATCATCATTATTTCAATATCGTGAGTGATATATTTTGATACAGTCAAACGTGTGTTGTAAGTGACTACATTATAAAGACTGATATTGGATATGTTACAATCTATGTAGTGAGATATGGTTGATCAAGATAGGATTTGTCCCTCTTACGTAATAGGAGTAATATCGTAGGCCACTTGATTGAGTGAAAATAGAAATGCATGGCCATGCTCGAATAAGTTGATATGAGATATCATAGTTATTTGTTTATAATAGTCTACTCAGGATATCATGAAATATTAGATGGACTATACAAGCGTGACTATTCCATGACTTGTGTTCAATATAGATATAAGGACAAAATGATGTAATACAAGAAAAGAGTTAATCACGAAGAGGTTTTGTCGAATCATGATTTCTTGTAACTTAGGTGACAATGACATGTTGCTAGATGTCACTCCTTGTTTGTAATATTAGAAATGTTCTAATATTTACTACTAACGTTACAAAAAACCTACAAGGTCACACCCACGGTTGAAATGAGCATATATTAAATGAATTATATATGTATAAATTTGTTGCACACGAATTTAGTTAAATTAATATATATTTGATATATATAATTTAACTATTGGATAAATATTAAAAGAAAATAATTATTGTAATTATGAATTTTTTAATATATAAATAATATAATTTAATTTAAATTAATATATATATTGAAATCCTAATTAAAATTGAATTGGGATTATATATATTAATATATATATATTGAAATTTTAATTAAGTTGAATTTGGATTATATATATTAATATTTATTGATATCCTAATTAAGTTGAATTGTGATTATATATATTAATAGAGATATATATTGAAATCCTAATTAAGTTGAATTGGGATTATATATATTTAATATATATATATATATATATTGAAATTCTAATTAAGTTAAATTGGGATTATACATATTTAATATATATATTAAAATTCTAATTAAGTTGAATTTGGATTATATATATTATATATATATATTGAAATTCTAATTAAGTTAAATTGGGATTATACATATTTAATATATATATATATATTGAAATTTTAATATATATATATATATTAAAGTTAAATTAGAATTATATATATTAATATATATATATTGAAAACCTAATATGAATTAAATTATAATTACAAATGCTATGAAAAGGTATGATAAATCTAGCAGTCATTAATGTTTTTTGAAAAAACCCTCTAAATAGTTTAGAGTTTTTATATGCTCGTTTCAACTTGGTGAACTACGTAGAGGTCGGAGTGTTATCGTTGCGACTTAAGAATCGACATCGTGGAATCGTGATTGGATATCTATCTCCTCCAAATTCAGAATTTCAGATTTTAAACAGGTAATTCTTCATCATTATTCACCCCGATTCGTTCCTCATACATAATCTCTGGTGATGATCGCCAGACGGCGTAACCCAACACATAGCACGCCTCGTATCCCTCTCATGTCCCATACGCACAAAGCCAAAATGCAAACCATCTCGTGCTCTTTTCTGTGGAATAAAAACATCAACCATTACCCCAAGCCTATAAAACACCTGCCAGAGCCTTTTTCAATGTATAGACGATAAATTCGATATAAATAAGGTCCAAACTCGATCAGTTGCTTGGTAGTTTCTCACTGTCTCCCTCACGCTCATTTCACTTGAAATAGTTTTTTTTTTCATCATCATGTCTATTTTAAGCCTAAATACGAAATTTACAATTCATAAACTTTAAAAGTTCTAAACTCTACCCCACTAAAATCTTAAAATTAACAGGCATGTATAAAATTTTAATTTACACAATACGTATCCAAAATTTTTCTTTATTTTTATGTGTCTCTAAATATTTGAATACGAAACTTGATTTATATATATACATATATTCTAGTGAGTATACTTCTATATTTGAAGATGTGGGTTCAAATATTTGGAGTCGCACATGGAGACAACAAAAATCTTACAAGACTTGTGGATACTCAAAGAAATGACTTTATGATTATATTACTACATCACGAGTCTAGGAGGTTGGATCGATCAAGCGTAATTATAGATTCCCTTTATCCAATTATTTTTTTGTTAAAACTTTGATCATAATTAAATATAAACAAAAATTATATTTAAATTTTGATTATATAGTCACGTTGGTCTCTATTTTTTTAAAAATACTTTAACTTTTAACGTTTTATTTTAGGCTAAAACAACCCATCCGTAATAAAAACTGATGGTCAACTAACGATAAATTGCTTGAAATGACGTGACAAACCTACATAACAGTGCATGCTGACACAGTAGTGTCATATAGGCAAAAGTGTTGACTTGGCAGAATGACACATCAATCAAAAAATAATTATATAATTTTTTTGCTGACGTGTCATTCTGTCAAGCTATTTCAAGCTGTTTATTGTTAGTTGACTAACAATTTTCATCCACTGAGGGGTCATTTTGGACCCAAAATGAAATATTGAGGGTTAAAGTGCTTCAAAAAAGAATAATGACCAAAATGACTATCTAGCCGAATGTTGGAGGGGCATTTTTGACATTATGTCTTATTATAATATTATATTTAATTAAATTATATATATATATTTAAAAACTACTTGATTGAAGATTTTTAAAAAATATATTTTTCAATTTTTATCAATAATAAATTTTAAATAATAAGAAGTTAAAAAAATTAACAAAAAATTAATATATGACAATTTTAGTAGGAGATATAATTTTTAAATATATTATTAAAATATTAATTAGACAAAAATTATAAAAGTATATAAAACTAATATAATTTTAAATTAGTATAACTAAATCCTTTCAATATATGTGTATTCCATGACCTATCCATCCTAGCATGAATCGTCAGTGCAAAATATTTAATAATATTTTATGGTTCAAAATATTTTATTCATCAGAATATAAGATTTCATATATATATATATATGGATGGACCGAAGAAAATTGAAAGGGCAGTTGTCCCTCTGAAAATTTGAAATTCGTATATAATTTAAAATTTTTAAAAAATATATATGTATTTTCTATTGAAAATATATTTTTACCCGTAAAATTTTATAAGTTCACCCCTAACATAAAGTCCTATGTCTGTCTATATATATGTGTGTGTATGTTTGGATCAGAGCAAAATCAAATGGTTGACATTTTTTTAGGATTTAAATAACTTAATTTTTAAGCTTATTTTAGTACATAATTTACCATTACCTAGAATTTAACCATGTTAGATTAATATATATATATATATATATATTAAGAAATAAGTAAAATATAGTTTTAATTATATCCTTTACTTATAGTTTAAGATAGAGAGATAAAGCATTATATTTACGCGACTATTACATAAGAACATTAATTAAATGCCAATCATCGTTCTCAGCTAAAAGGTATTGCGTATTCCTTCAAAGAAAAATGTTTGTTCCATACTCCATAAAATATCGTTTTATGTTTTGTTTTTCTTTATGTGATTCACACGTTAAAAAATTAGCTTGATTAAATGATAATTTTATTAAACCGCGATTAAGTCTCTTAGTATTGTTGTGTATGTCTTCGCTTCGCTATGATAAATTAAATAATATTATATTTTATTAACGTATAATAAATGTAATAATTCAATTAACAAATGAATCCTAAAGTAAAAAGTAAGTCATTATGACAAATGCACAAAAATGACATGTATTAAAACATAACACAAAAAGTAGAAAAAATAAAACATCTAATGGGACGAGTCTATAACGGGCGACGCGCACTGTTGAATACTACTAGCGTAATATACCGCTGAGCATTATTAATTTTTTAATAATTTTTAAATAATTATTAAAAATCTCAAAGCCTCGACATGCAATTAATCATATTTTAAAATAAAATTAGAAGAAATTATTCCATAAACCATTCTTACAATCTCATCCATGGTACCCAATTAAATAAACTCACATCATCTTTATTTTCCACATAATATTTTCTTATAAATTAAAATTTATAAATCATCATCTTCTTCCTCATACCTCATATATTTTATTCTAATATGTTCATGAATAAAATCGTTAAAATGAAAGAAGAAAAAAACCTAAAAAATTTAACCCATGAATCAAAAGAGACGAAAATAAAATTATTATTAATGAAATCACTACATTCAAGTCTCAACCCAATATTCGATGAAATTGTTAGCGATAGTGCCCTAAGGCCTATTGTATAGACTTGATATTTTGATTATTGAATTTATTATTATGATAAATTTGCATGCTTTTGTATCATTGAATATTATTATTCTAAATATCCCTAATCAGTTATTATTGTGGGAACAATAATAAGATAAGATTAGTATGAAGTTTGATAGATATTCATAAGATGAATATGTAAATGAGATTCAAATCAAATTCATATATATATATATATATATTTGTTGAGAACAAATATTAGGACCGACGTCTTGAGATTAATACATGGATTAAAGTTATATATTAATCTTCAAACAGTCGTGACATTAAATCCTTAGACCTGAAATTGCTACGGTTCTCAACATGATAACTATTATGTTTTGACATAGTCAAACATCGTTTTTAATCGGACGATTATAAAGGTTATGCTTGAACATAATAAGGAATCATGCAGTGAGATGTGAGTAATTAAGATAGAATTTATCCCTCTTAGCATACGAGAGATATCTTTGGGCCCCTCGATGATTGAGACTAAGAAATGCATGGTCGTGCTCAAATGAGTTGACAGAGATCAATGTCATTTGTTTAATCAGTTTAATTGGGCATCGAAGAACTAAAGATAGAACGATATAAGGTTAACATTTTCCATGTCTTATATTCTATCAAGATATCATGAGATAAAAGGATTATGACATAAATTGAATTAAGGTTATCTCGGATTGTGAGCTTTTCATTTAAATTGGGTAGTCATAATGTCTTGCTAGAGGATGCTTATGACTTGTAAAATAAAATGTGATTTTATCTACTGCCAACGTTAATTGAACCTATAGGGTCGCACACTATGAATGGATAAGAATGGTTGTAGTTATTACTCCCAATACTAAATTTAAGATAATGTGATTATTTTAAATTATATTTAGAGAAATTATTTATTCGAATTTAAAGAAGTTAAATTTGTATTCTTGTGATAGAATATTTTATTTATTTTATTATTTTTTCTGATAAATAATATTAAATAATCTCATTATCTTAATTTGATTGGATTTAAATTCCTTATTGGACAAGGAATATGTTTTTAATATATTATTATTTATTTATTTTAAATAAATAATATTATTAAATAAATTACATCACCTAGATTTTAGTTGAACTTGAATTCCTTATCAGATAAAAGAATTTATTTTATAATTTATTTAAAAGAGTTTTAATTAAATTATAATAAGTGAACTCAATCTAACCCTAATCAAGTCATATATATACGTATGTATGCCAAGGGGTTGGGTAAGAGTGATTTTCGAAATAGCCACCAAACTACAAAAGTAGATTTTTGAAATCTTGATTAGAACTAGCATTCTGATAGCTATTCGTCGTCCATTCGCGTGTAGATACTTGTAGAGGGCGGTCGTCTTTTAGAAAGGCAGTGCCTTAACTCAACCGGATTCCTGAATCAAATATCAAGGTAATGTTTGATTTCCTCTTCGTACATTAATATGATAGCATGTGATCTTGGAAATTCTTCATAGGATTTTTTTCCACTGCGTTTATATGCTTGATTAGTTCAGTTAATTTCCTATGAAACTCAACAGTATCATCAAGAGCGACTTGCGTATTCATATTAATTGTATGATCATTATAGTATGCATTATTAGATGTATGTTATTAGGGCTTGCGCGAACGATATAATTAATCATGTTGTTTGAGGTGTTTGAAAGGTTAAATCCGTTTCTTTAAAGGATTATTTAAATATTGTTAATGATCCTAATACTGTTTCGCGATTAAAGAGTTTAATTGCTTGATTAGATCATAACAATATATATTTACCAATTATGACTGTCGGTGATTTGTTTATAAGCCTCTTGTGTAATTAGATTACATTGTTTAGTGCGATTAAACTAGATTCTGGCTTGTTCACAAATTTGTTGATAAGATCAGTAAATTTGAAATTTTTGGGAAAAATCGTAAGGTTAAAAGACTTAAGTAACACGTCTTAGTAATGATGTATGCATTGTCAAATATTCATGAGATGATTGTTTCTTGATTGTTTTGCTTGATGTATGGCATGGTGCGTAGTATGACCTTTTAGATTTTTACAAAGGTTGCAAAGTTTTTAAATATGGCATGCATGTCATTTTATTCATTGTAATACGACATGCGTGTCGTTTTATTTTATACGGCCTGCGTGCCATTTGAATTTTTGTAATCAAGACGTAATTCTTACCACCATTATGATGGAGAAGCTAGATGATGATCCAAGGCGATAAAGATATTGATCCAATGCAATGAAGTCATTTATCATTTAGGTTTATTTATTTTTAGGATAAGGCCATACTATGTCACGTTTATTTATTTACATATATGTGATGCTATGTGTATATGATGCCTTAGTAATTAAAATCAACAAGTACCCCTCACATAAAATTTAAGTTTTACATGTCATCCAATTTTAAACATTTGTTAAGACTTTTATCACCTTAATGTAGGTCTACCAAAGTAGGAGTACATTAGTAAGACAAGACGAGTAATAGTGCTGCTCACATGTTTAAAATGGTGTAGCTTAATTAGGTTATCAAAACAATTTTGGACCTAATGGAATGGGATGAGATTTATGCATGTCGGGACATAAGATGTCCAAATCTCATAAATTTCTATGAGTTGCATAAGATGCAATTAGTAAGAGTTACTTACCTAAATAACTTATTTATAAGTGTCATGCTAAAGCTAACTTAAAGATAGAGAGAAATATGGATCTTAGCCCACTATATTAATTAGTTTTGAGGGTTGTTAATATAGTGGAAATCTTAAATCAAAATATCTTATCAAACTTTACATTATGTTGTAGATGACAACCAGTAATTCTACTTTTATCACTCGATCGGTCCTTGAGAAGGAAAAACTTACCGGGACTAACTTCCTTGACTGGTATCGAAATTTGAAAATTGTTCTCAAACAAGAAATGAAGATTTATGTCCTAGATGAACCTTACCCTGGGGAATCAGAGAAAGATGCCTCTAAAGCTGATACAAAGGCTTATGAGAACCATAAAAATGATTCTCTTGATGTTGCATGTTTGATGCTAGCTACCATGAGTTCTGAACTTCAGAAGGATCTAAAAAACATGGAAGCTTATGATATGATTCATGAGCTTAAGGAAATATTCCAACAGCAAGCAAGGCAAGAAAGGTATGAGACTACCAATGCATTACATTCTTGCAAAATGGTTGAATGTGCCTCTGTTAGCACCCATGTGCTAAAAATGAAAGGTCGTATTGAGCACCTTGAGTAACTTGGATTTCTATTGAGCCAAGAGTTGGCGACTGACTTGATCCTGAATTCATTACCTGAAAGTTATAGTCATTTTGTTATGAACTATAACATGAATGAGATGGATAAATCAATTTCTGAGCTGCATACGATGCTTAAAACTACTGAGCAGAATATTAAATCTAAGCCTAGCCATATTTTGATGGTTCAAAAGGGAAAGAATTTTAAGAAAAATAGAAAGGGGAAAAGATTGGCTAGAAAGTCCAACGCTAAACCAAAACCCAAAGCTAATCCCATAGTTAAGCCGCCTAATGAGGGTGTTTGTTTCTTTTGCAATGAGTATGATCATTGGAAGAGAAACTGGAAGTTGTATATGGAAGATCTAAAGAAAAAGAAGAACACTGGTGAGACCAACTCTTCAGGTATTTATGTTATACATGTTAATCTTTCTCCTGCAAGTTCCTCGGTATTAGATACTGGATGTGGGTCTCACATTTGTACGAATGTGCAGGGATTTAAAAGGAGTAGACAATTGAAAAAGGGCGAGGTGGACCTACTAGTTGGAAATGGAGAAAGAGTTGTTGCTTTACCTATAGGAAGTTATGAACTTACTTTGCCTAGTGGGCTTTTGTTAGTATTGAACAATTGCTTTTATGTTTCTAGCATAAGTAGGAATATTATTTTAGTTTTTTGTTTAGATAATGATGGGTTTTCTTTTATTATTAAGAATAATAATTTCTCCATTTATTATAAAGACATGTTTTATGCAAATGCTGATTTACAAGATGGTCTTTATGTTTTGAAGCTTCAAAACTCCAACAACACTTCGATGTATAACATAAATAAGAGGCTTAAATCTAATGATTTAAATCTAACCTATCTCTGGCATTGTCCTCTTGGCCACATAAATGAGAAACGTATTTCGAAACTTCATCAAGATGTAATTTTGAATCCTTTTGATTTTGAATCATATGATACTTGCGAATCTTGTTTACTAGGTAAGATGACAAAGAGTCATTTTACTGGACAAAATGAAAGGGTTAATGAGGTTTTAGGCCTAATACATACAGATGTATGAGGACCTTTAACTTTAATTGCTAGAGGAGGTTACAAGTACTTCATCACATTTACTGATGACTGCAGTATATATGGTTATATTTATTTGTTGAGACACAAATCAGAATCATTTGAAATGTTCAAATCTTTTCAAAATAAAGTATAAAATCAACTTGGAAAAACAATCAAAGCTCTTCAATCTGATCAAGGAGAAGAATATTTAAGTCAAGAGTTTGATGATCATCTAAGAAATTGTGGAATAGTTACACAATTAACTCTTCCTGGAACACTACAATGGAATGGCATTTCAGAAAGGAGGAATCATACTTTATTAGATATGGTTTGATCGATGATAAGTATGAAAGATCTTTCACTTACCTTTTGGGGTTATGCACTTAAAACAGCTTCTTTTACACTAAATTGAGTTCCTTCCAAAGCAGTTGAAAAGACACCATATGAGATATGGACTGGTAAAAAAACCCAGTCTGTCTTTTCTTAAAATTTGGGGTTGTGAGGCTTATGTGAAACGTTTAGCTTCTAATAAGCTTGAATCAAAATCTGACAAATGTCTTTTTGTGGGATATTCTAAGGAAACAAAATGATATTACTTTTATAATCCCACTGAGAACAAAGTGTTTGTTGCTCAGAATGGTTTCTTCTTAGAAAATGAATTTATTTCTAAAGGAACCAGTGGGAGCAAAGTACAACTTGAAGAAGTTCAAGAACCACAAAATCACATTAAACTGTCTTTGGATACTCAATGTCAACAAACTGTTGTTGACATACCTCCAATAACACAAGAATTACGTAGATCTGATAGGGCACGTCGTGAACCTGAGAAATATGGGTTTCTTGTTACTGACAATCATGACATGTTATTAGTGGATCAAGATGAATCCACTACCTATCAAGAGGCTATTTCAGATCCAGACTCTAAGAAATGGTTGAAGGCCATGTAGTTTGAAATGCAATCCATGTATGACAATCAAGTTTGGACTTTGATTGATCCACCTGAAGGTACTAAAAGAATTGGATGTAAATGGGTTTTCAAAAGGAAAACTAACATGGATGGCAAAATGCATACTTATAAAGCAAGGCTAGTTGCAAAAGGTTTCAAACAAACTCAGAGTATAGACTATGATGAAACATTTTCACCGGTAGCCATGTTTAAATCTATCAGAATTCTTATAGCCATTGCAGCATATTATGACTATGAGATTTGGCAAATGGATGTGAAAACTGCGCTTCTTAATGGATACTTACTCGAGGATGTGTACATGACATAGCCTGAGGGTTTTGTACAAGTTGATAATTCTGGTAAAGTATGCAAGGTTCACAGATCCATTTATGGATTGAAGCAGGCTTCACGGAGTTGGAATCTTCGTTTTGATGAGTTAACAAATAGATTGAATTCTTCAAAAATAAAGATGAACCTTGTGTTTACAAGAAATTAGTGGGGTGCAGTTGTGTTTTTGGTCTTATATGTCGATGACATTCTACTCATTGGGAATGACATTCCTACCTTGTAGAGTGTCAAGTCTTGGTTAGGAAATTGTTTCTCAATGAAAGACTTAGGCGAAACTGCCTATATCCTTGGGATAAAGATCTATAGAGAAGATCTAAAAGGCTAATCGGTCTAAGTCAAAGTACATATATAGACAAAGTACTAAAAATGTTCATTATGTATGATTCCAAGAGAGGATTCTTGTCTATGTCTCGTGGTATTATTCTTAGTAAGACTCAGTGTCTCGGAAATATGGTTTATAATGTATGTCATGTTATGTACTAGACCAGATGTTTCATATGCTTTGAGCGTAACAAGTCGATACCAATCAGATCCCGGTGAAAGTCACTGGACATCAGTAAAGAATATACTTAAGTATTTGAGAAAAACTAAAGATATGTTCTTAGTCTATAGTATATTGGAAGATGATCTAGTTGTAAGTGTTTACACAGATGCAAGCTTCCAAACTGACAAAGATGATTTTCGGTCGTAGTCGAGATATGTGTTTTGTTTAAATAGAGGTGCTTTCTACTAGAAAAGTTCAAAGCAAAGCGTCGTTGATGATTCTACAACTAAAGCTGAATACATAGCTGCTCTGATGCAGCAAAAGAAGCAGTTTGGATCAAGAAATTCATTACTGATCTTGGGGTTGTTCCTACCACCATAAATCATGTTGATATTTACTGTGACAATAATGGTGCTATTGCACAGCAAAGGAACCCAGATCACATCAGCGATCTAAACACATCTTAAGACGTTATCATCTCATTCGAGAAATCATTAAGAGAGATGACGTTAAGATATGTAAAGTTTCAACAGATGATAATGTTGCAGATCCATTGACCAAGCCTCTACCACAAGTAAAACATGATCGTCATGCTAGGTCTATGGGTGTGAGATACATTCTTGAATAGGCCTAGTGCAAGTGGGAGATTGTTAGCGATAGTACCCTAAGGCCTATTGTATGGACGTAATATTTTGATTATTGAATTTATTATTATGATAAATTTTCTTGCTTTTGTATCCTTGAATATTATTCTTCTAAATATCCCTAATAAGTTATTATTGTGGGAACAGTAATAAGATAAGATTAGTATGAAGTTTAAAAGATATTCATAAGATGAATATGTGAATGAGATTCAAATCAAATTCACACACATATATATATATATATATTTGTTGAGAACAAATATTAGGATCGACTCGTCTTGAGATTAATACATGGATTAAAGTTATATATTGTTGGACTCGATATCCTTCAACCGAATTGCTTGCCAAGTGGTGGAGAAGTCAATTTTTGGGTGTATGTGGTGGAAGCAAAAGTTAAGAAAATAAACACAAAGATTTAGAGTGGTTCAAGCTTCTAACAAGCTCTACATCCACTATCTTAGCTTCCCCACTAAGGATTTCCCAAATTCACTAAGAATTTCTTCCCCTTTTAACAAGGTTTAGGAGGCAACCTTTAAAACCTAGACCCAATTACCAAGTCCATCATCCAAAGCTTACAACCCAAGCTTTGGGAATCCTCTCAAACAAAGAAATAAAACAAACAACAAAATCTCTCTACAAGATAGATGTTTGCACTCTTTAAGCTCTCACCCAAATCCTAAAACACTTGAGCATATTATGACATTTGAGCTCACAAGTGTTGTCTATACAAAGAATGGGAAATTTATGCTCTAAGACAAATTTTCATCATAATGTTGTTGACAATAAGATCATTAGTTGTTGTTGAAGCTTGAGTGTCCATTTTATACTCCCAATTGAGTTCCTAGCCGTTGAAGATCGTTGGGATTAAATTGGAGCTGTTGAAGCCTCTATTTCCCGCAATTAATGCAGTTCTACAACTGTCCGTATCGATACACGAGTATTTGTATCGGTACGGGTACTAGCCGTTATGTCCACTCTGGCTATGCATATCGGTATGCCTTGGACTGTATCGGTACGTTGTATCGGAACGCCCTTGTCTGTTTCGGTACGCCCTACATTTTGAATAGCCGTTGAGGTAGTTAAAATAGGGATCGGTATGCGTACATCCATATTGGTACGACCCTACCCGTATCAGTACGCCTAGGAGCGTATCGGTGCGGTTTTTCGATTCTGAAAAATCACTGTAGTTGAAACCCTTGGACCGTATCGATACAGGGTATACCGTATCGGTACGCCTGTGTTAAAAACAACATTTTGGCTTCTTTAAAACGTTTAAAACATTTCCAAAACCTCTCAAAAACTTGTTAAACTTATTTTCAAGTTGTTTGGACTTAAAAACTTTTGAAATCTTTTCAACTTAGTCCAAAACTATTTTTCAATTATTATATCAAAACAAATATCCCAACAATCTCCCCCTTTTTGATATAATAAAACAACTTGAAAATTTGTTTTTGAGATTCTCCCTTTTAGTAAAAATAAAATTTGAATAAAAGATTAATTGATGAACATCTTATAAACCCCCCAACTTTTTCATTTGAAAATTCAATTTTTCAAAACATTCTCCCCCTTTTTGTTATATCAAAAATGGCTTAAACTTTAAAGTCCAATAACAATGGAGAGTTAAAAAAATTTGCAAAATAATTTTTGTTTTAAAATTAGCTCCCCCTTACTCAAGTAACATTTAAATGTTAGTCCAACATTTATGATAAACTAGTTGAATTAAAATAAACAAAATTCAACTAATTTTACCACACTTGAACCAAAGGTAGGATGTGAAGCCTTCATTCTTCAAGTGTTCATCCTTGTGTGTATAGAGCTCCCCCTTAATTTCATCACTTGTTGATCAAGGCTCCATCACACCTAAAACAAGACAATCATGTAATTTTTGGTATCCAAATTGCTTTGGATCCATAGGCATTAGTGGCACATAACTTAGTCCCCTTAGGAATCCATTTTTCAATTTCATCAGTTTTAGTTGAAGTAATTAGTCCTTTTGGAACCCAAATACTTCTAAAACATTTACCTTTAATAAATCTAGGGGCATTAGATTGTCTCACATAAAAATTTGATTTTTTCCAAATTATTTTTCTTTTGAAGTTCATTGAAAATCAATTCTTTTTCTCTTTTAAGATCATCCACTTCAATTTGATGATCTTTCTCTTTCTTTTGAAGCAAATTTTGTAAAATCAAAACTTTAAGTTCAAAATCTTTTAATTTTTCTTCAAATTCAAAATTGGTTTTCACAAGCAATTCATTTTCATTTTTCAATTTAGAAATCGACTTTTTATTCTTAGAAAATGAGGCTTTAAATTCCAAAACCAATTTATCATAGGCATCTTGCAACTCATCCAATATGTATGAATTTGAAATAGAATAAGATGAGTTAGAAGTTACCTCCCCCTCATTGAGGGCCATTAAGCATAAGTGGCCTTCTTCATCCTCATCGGTGGAGTCTTCATCACTCTATGTAGCCACATATGCTCTCTTTGATGATGATCCCTTTATGTTGAAACGAGGGCAATTGAATTTGTTGTGCCTCGTTTCCTTGTACTTGGAGCACTTGGGGGGATCCACCATCTTCTTCTTCTTCTTCGATTCATGTTTGGATTCTTCTATGTTACTCTTCATGAACTGAGTAAATTCCTTGAAGAGATAGGCCATCTCTTAATCTTCACTTTCCTTCTCACTTGATTCTTCTTGGTGGCTTGTGCAGGATTTAAGAGCTTCAATATTGAGATATTCGATTCCAAGCTCTTTGATTTTGTTCTCCTCTCTCAATGGTTTGGACATTATCTCATGGGTAAGAAGAGGTCCTATGAGCTCGTCAAGCTTGAGTTTATTTAAGTCTTTGGTTTCTATAACGGCTGTCTTCTTAACCTCTCATGATTCTGGAAGTGAGTAAATCAACTTCTGAATGAGCTTTTCTTCTAAAATCTCCCCTCTAAGACTTTTAAGTTGATTGACGATTGTAGAGAACTGGTCGAACATGCTCTTGATGTCGTCATATGGGTCTATCTTGAAGTTTTCATATTCGAGGTTGAGTAGACCAATCTTTGTCTCCTTTACCTCATTAGTCCCTTCATGGATTGCTTCAAGTTTGTCCCATAACTCCTTGGCACTCTCACGAGAAGATACTTTGGCATACTCATCCGGCCCCAAAGCACAATATAGAATGTGTATGGCCTTGCAATTTAGCTCCATCTTCTTGCGATCTTCCACGCTCCATTCTGCCTTACTTTGTGGTAGCAAGTATGGTCAATCTTCAACTATGTCCCAAAGACGATAGTCTTTGCCTCTCATGAAGAACATCATCATATGCTTTCAAAAAGTATAGTTTTCACCGTTGAAGAAGTGTGGTTTGTCAATGGATAGCGCCATGGTCACCGTTTGAGAGTTTGTTGTATCGAGCTTCCCGGATCACCTCAATAGAATGTTAATCCCTCTCGATTGAGCCTCGCTCTGATACCAATTGTTGGGCTCGATATCCTTCAACCGAATTGCTTGCCAAGTGGTGAAGAAGTACATTTTTGGGTGTATGTAGTGGAAGCAAAATATAAGAAAATGAACACAAGGATTTAGAGTGGTTCAAGCTTCTAACAAGCTCTACATCCACTACCTTAGCTTCGCCACTAAGGATTTCCCAAATTCACTAAAACTTTCTTCCCCTTTTAACAAGGCTTAGGAGGCAACCTTTATAACCTAGACCCAATTACCAAGTCTAGCATCCAAAGCTTACAACCCAAGCTTTGGGAATCCTCTCAAACAAAGAAATAAAGCAAACAACAGAATCTCTCTACAAGATAGATGTTTGTACTCATTAAGCTCTCACCCAAATCCTAAAATACTTAAGCATATTATGACATTTGAGCTCACAAGTGTT
This sequence comes from Hibiscus mutabilis, assembly GCA_019671005.1. Taxonomy (NCBI): domain Eukaryota; kingdom Viridiplantae; phylum Streptophyta; class Magnoliopsida; order Malvales; family Malvaceae; genus Hibiscus; species Hibiscus mutabilis. The sequence continues at coordinate 38,850,030 of CM033723.1, forward strand.
GTCCATACAAAGAATGGGAAATTTATGCTCTAAGACAAATTTTTATCATAATGTTGTTAACAATGAGATCATTAGTTGTTGCTGAAGCTTGAATGTCCATTTTATACTCCTAATTGAGTTTCTAGCCGTTGAAGACCGTTGGGATTGAATTGGAGCCGTTGGAGCCTCTATTTCCTGCAATTAATGTAGTTCTATAGCTATCTGTATCGATACGGGAGTATCCGTATAAATATGGGTACTAGCCTTTATGCCCACTCTGGCTATGCGTATCGGTACGCCTTGGACCGTATCGGTACGCCCTTATTTGTTTCGGTACGCCCTACATTTTGAATAGCCGTTGGGATAGTTAAAACAGGGATCGGTACGCGTACATGCGTATCGGTATGACCCTACCCGTACCGGTACGTCTAGGAGCGTACCGGTACAATTTTTTAATTCTGGAAAATCACTGTACTTGAAACCCTTGGACCGTATCGATACAGGGTATACCGTATTTGTACGCCTATGTTAAAAATAGCTGTCGCGACCTCTTTTTAAAGGTCTTGATGGTTTTTTTTAAAATAAATCCAAAACAACGGAGTCGACACCAATCTTTTTTAAAAGTGTGATTGGATCACCTAAAAACGGGTTATTTTAATAAAATCATTTTATTTATTAAAACAATGGTTTTGGTCTGCGGAAAAAATAAAAACGGGTTCGAGAGTCGGTTACGCATGGGGAATGATTAACACCCCCACAGCGCCCAAAAATTGGTACCTAACCGATTACAAAACGTTTAATATCGGAATTTGCAAGTTCATATAAAATTTAACTTATTGCCTATTTATGAATATGATTTCATTTTAATGGCCCTACCGTCTAGAGAGTGAACTCCAATCACCGCCAACATTTCTGGCGCTAACCCGTCACTTCCTTTTGATAGGACACCGTATTAATTTAGTTCCACTTTTTTAATCAAAGAAGCAATTAGTGTGTTAAAACTTTTATTTATTCTAAGTTAGTGATTATTAACCTAAAAAAATTGTATATGTAAATTTTACCTATTAGGGTTAAAATATGATTAAGTGTGTTTTATGAATTTTTAAATGTGAAGGAAGTTTTTTATCTTTTAACTTTAAGACTCTAACTAAAGTTTTTAAGAACTTAATCTTAGAGGCTTTAACGTAAACTAAAATATAATTAAAAAAACTAGCATTTTTAAATATAAAAAACAACCATGAAAAATACATAAAATTAAATAGATACAAATGAACCACAAATAAAAAGGCAAAACAAGATTAAAAAAATTAAAACACTTAATTAATAGGGAAATAGATTTTTATTATTTTTTAAAAAAACAAATAAAAACAAATTGAAAAAATAAAAAAACTAACCAAATTTAAAAAAACAAAATAAAGAAAAAACTAAATTGTGAAAAATGGCAACTAAATTAAAATGGATAAAAATGTGGTACCCGAGAAGTAAAATGTGGTTGGGTGGAGGGATTTAATGAAGGTAATTTTTCTAATTTATTTTAAAATATGTGGGTATAAACTTTTAAATTTTTTTATTTTTACTTTTAGGTTTTTTGAATCAAACACCAACTTTTAAAACTTCTCTCAAATGTTCATCCATGTTCTTCATGGATGATGAACACGAAAAACAACCACCGCGCCGGCCGCCATCCGCCACCGCCGGCCGCCACATATCGGCGACCAAAAAAACTCAAATTTTTCGGTGAGATTCTAATCTCGATTTTAAGGCTCAAAAAACTAAGTTAAAATATCATATATTTGAATCGAACACAAAGAAAAAAAGAAAATAAAGAAAATAAATAAATACCTAAATTTGCTTAAATGCTTCTTGTATTTCTCTTGAAAAATCGATGCAAAAGGTGATAAAACTTTTCCAATTTCAGTGTATTTTCGTGACAACTCTTGGTGGTCATTACAAGAGAGAAAGAGGTTCTTATATATGCTTTTTCATCGCCTAAAATACAACAAAAATCGGACCAAAAAAATCACTCAAATCCCGTTGAGATTTTTGCCATGTTTGAGTGGATTCCTTCCTTCTTTGCTTGTCTTCAAATCACCCAGATTTTGGGTCTGATTTTTTCCAATTTTGGTTCGAATCGGAGCAAATTTGGGGTTTATTCTTCCTCTTTTTATTTTCATATTCGAACCAAGCCTTGATTTCTTTCCCTTCCTGCATGTTTACCGATCCAATTTGCTTGATTTCACCTTATTTTCCTTGCAGGATACACGCACAGTGGAGGCATCATTGGGGGGAAAGAAGATGACGCGTGGGGTCCACGTTGGTGTTGACTCTCTTTCATTCTTGATCCAATTTAGACCATTGGATTGGATCTAATGGTTAATATTTGGCTGCACATGTCATTTAGTTTTTTTTTGTTTGGGCCAAATGGGTTATTAAATGGGTTTTATTAAAAATTAAATGGACTTTTACTTAAATTATACTATAAATTAAATGGACTCTTATTTAAATTAAGTGGACCTTTTAAATAAAAAATAATGATACTAATCATTATAATAATAAGACAAAAACAATAAAATAATAAATATGGGTGAAAATTTAGTGACAACAGCAGCCCCTATTTGCTCATTTCGGTGAAACAAGGATAAACCAAAGAACGAAAGGCATTAATTTTCACTGATTCCAAACAAGGTTCCGTTCTCCCTGCGCCCGAATGGATAGGCAAGTTCTATTCTCCTCATGCTCGAATAGATAAGCAAGTTACACTCTCCTCGTGCCCGAATGGATTGACGGGTTCTATTCTCCTCACGCTCGAATAGATAAGAAGGTTCCACTCTCCTCGTGCCCGAATGGATAGGCGGGTTCAAAAAATGGTTCCATTCTCCTCATGCACGAATGGATATGCAGGCTCTATTCTCCCCATGCTCGAATAGATAAGCAGGTTTAAAAAAAGGTTTCATTCTCCTCATGCACGAATGGATATGCAAGTTCTAGTCTCTTTATGCTTGAATAGATAAACAATTTCATACATGCCAAACAAATACTATGATTATGATGAGCATGCTCCTAGAGATGCCTAACACATGAATGCATTTTTTTTAGATTTTCTCTTTTTTCTTTTTCTTTCTTTTCTCTCTCTCTTCTGGGGCTTTTTCTTTTTTGCTTCCATGCGTATTTGCTTGTTCAACCCAGATAGATTACCATGCTAGTTATTTATTCTTTGTATCTTTTTGCTTTAGAGAAAACATCTAAGCTTTGCACATTTGCTCACTCAATCTAGTTATCTTGTATTCTTAGTTGGAAGGACCTCACATTCTTCAACACTCTTTTTCTTTGTCTGGTTGAGAGAATAGAATCTCTCACATCCTTTCAAAAGCTTGAATGAAAGCTTTAACATCATTGTACATCTCTTTCAATGTCTATAAAATTATTCTCAATGTAGGAGAAGGTTTAGCAATCTTGCTGTCCTAAAATAATATCAAGCATCCTCAATGCTTCTTGTGAGTTCTCAGATGCTTTCCCCTGCAGGGCTCTTTGAAGCGCTTGCATGTAAATCCTTGTAGCAAAGCTTATTTTTACCTTGAATGTCTCCGAATGATACTGTCGTCTTCTTATCTTCTTTTTATGCCTATTATCGTTGATGGCCTTAAATCCTTGTCCAATGCAAATTGCCCCACTCTGGGCATGCCCCATTTAAAATTCAGATCTCATTGGCCAAAACTTCCCAAGTAAGGACATCATAAATTTCCATGTGCTGCTTTTTCCAAGTCGATGAGGTATGAGGATACAAAATTCCTTCCAAGATGCCAAGTTTCCAAGAGATTCATTTGATGCTTGCCTAATTCATAAACTATCCAAGCCGCCCTTTGCGGGTTTTCAACTCGGATCCTCATTTAGTTTCAAGACGCCCTTTGTGGGTTTTCATCTTGAACCCCCTTTTCCTTTTTCTTTTTTGTATCTAAGGCGCCCTTTGTAGGTTTTCACCTTTCGATAATTTTATTTTTTCTATTTTCTTTATTTTTTATTTTTTCTCAATCTTTCATTTTTAGGCATAAAACTTCCGAATTCATCAGATTATGAAGCTCATCTAGATCTATCTCGACCAAGATCAATGCTCCTCCTAAGAAAACCTTTGTTACGACGTAAGGCCCCTCTCAGTTAGGCGCCAACTATCCTTGGGAGTCTCTATGGATTGGCAGCATTTTCTTTAATACTAAATCTCCTTCTCAAATTCTCTCAGGTGAACTTTCTTTTCATGAGCTCACATCATTCTTCTTTGATTCACCTAACCAAGGCAGATGATTTTCAACCCCTTTTTTATTGGATAACTCAACTGGTCATATCATGCTTGGACTCACTCTGTTTCTTTTACTTTTGCTTCCATCAAGACACGAAGAGGTGTAATTTCAACCTTGATTGGCAACTCAACCTTTTATCCCATAAACTAATGAAGGCGGTGCTGCCCCTATTATTTCTCGATGCAATGGTAAACAATTGCTCCTAAATTTGGAATCAATACCAAGAAACCTATGTTTTTTTTTCATGAATCTATGTCACTTTACTTGTAAGATGCAAGAAAAGGGTTAGCAATGAGGATTTAAAGAGAAATAAAAGGATAGAAATGAGCATTTTAAAAAAATAAAGGCTGGAAATGAGGGTTCAAAGGAAAACGCCATAGAAAAGAGCAAAGTCAAATGCCCCAAAATCCATAGTATGAATGATTAATGAATCCATCAACTGGATAGAGTCCCGCTTTTACGTGTCTCTCTTTAACTCACCCACTCCCCGAATTTCAATTTTCCCACTTTTCTAATATCAATCAGACATTAGAAGTTTAGGGTTTGTGAAGAAAGGTTAACTCAATTGGGTAGAATGTATTCTGAAAACAAACTTCTTTCTTCAGACATTCATGTGTGATCCAAATGGTCTTTTAAGGCTTGTAATGTAGGCTAGGCTCGGGTTACAAAAAAGGATATATATGCTCAAATACATGCTTAAGGGTGGTTAAACCAAGGATCAATCTTTCTTAATGAATTCTCTACTATGTTATTCTTTGGATCACTCTAGACTGCCCATTTTGGGTTTTCACCCTAGAGTTCATTTCCCTTTCTGGCACATGTCTCATCTGAAGGATTCTGCACACGTTTTTCTCCTATTTCAATTTTTTCTTCGTATTCCAGCTTTTATTTCTTCATTTTCTTTTTCCTTTTTTCCTTTTTATTTTTTTGTTTTTTTTTCCTTTTATTTTGAATTTAGGACATTCAACTTGATCTGACATGTTTTCTTTCTTGCTTACGAACAACCTTTCATCGTCTTTTCCCCCCAGTGTGGGGGTGATCCTTGGTTGGGGTTCAATCACAAGAAAAAAATATCAGGTTCAAAAGGGGACCACAAAGGATTTTTTATTTTCTTATTTGAGAAGGAAAATGAATGAATGCCAAATGTCATTTCACACACAAATATCATCAAAGAGAATCAATTTTCAGTTGGTAGATGTTTTAGAGTTATCACTTTATTCAAAGACCTTAACAACAATGTCTGAGAGGAAAATCACTCAAAATCTTTTTATGGGATTTCTCATTAATCCTGAACACACTTTATTGCCCTTCCATCTCAGATTAGATCTAAGAATCATTCATACAATCAATAATGGGGATTCTGCAAAGAAGATGTAGTTTAAAAGAGAAATGGATGAAAATTGAAAAGAAAAAAAATGAAATGTTTGCCACTTGATAAAAATAAAGGAAATGCATTTTTAAACAAGTAGATTAACATAGAAGCCCTTACAAAAGATCCCTAATGCTCGCGGGCAAAAGCAAAAGGGTTGGTTCTAGGTATGACCCCAATATTTTTTGGGAAAATGACCACATCTACCCTGTGACAAGATTCCATTGATGGAGTAATTCAGGTTATAAGTGCTCGTAATTTTTTCCTCGAGTCTCCCACTTTTGATGACCACCAATATCAGTTCCCCATTCATGACCATGTCTGTGAAACCTTTGGTGGCATGGTTTAACATATGGCTGTAAAAAGGCTCGTTTAAAGTCTCTACGAACATTGAAGTAATTTCGTTTTCCAATAGCGGAGGTTGAACTTGGGCTACCATGTCTCGCCACCTTTGAGCCTACTGACGGAAACTCTTGTTGGGCCATTGTTCTATGCCTTGTAGTAAGATCCTGCTTGGGACCATATCTGTCACATACTTATACTGTTTAAGGAAAACTCTTGACAGATCTCTCCAAGTGCGTATGTTGACTAGGCTTAATTGGGCATACCATCGGGTAGCAGACCCCAATAGACTATCTTGGAAACAATAGATGAGTAGCTTCTCGTTTTCCAAGTGTAGTGGCATTTTTTGGCAGTACATGGTTAAGTGCGCCGAAGGGCAAGTGGTCCCGTCATACTTCTCGAAGTCAAGAGTTTTAAATTTTGGAGGAACCATTAAGTCAGACACTAGACTTAGATCTCTAGCGTCTATGCCACCATAGCCATTGCTTCCTTGTAGGGCTCTAATGATCTCTTCGAGCCTATCACATTGATCTTCTAGCCTTTTATTCACTCTGAACTTGTCGGTTGCCTCATGGAAATCCCGCACCTTAATACCTTGGTTTTCTCCATAATTTATCCTAGACCTTTCTAGAAGATGAGTTGGTGTTTCTGCCATGCAGATATGGAACCTACCCTTCTGTAGAAATGTCTCCGAAGTTATCTCGGGTTGGGCCGACAAAAAATCAACAACTTCAACCGTCTTTCCTTTTTTTGGGTTCTTGAATCCCAGCATAGCCGCTATCTGGCTGACAATGTTTTCCTGAGCTTGTGCAATTTCTTCTTTTAAGTCTTTTTCCATTCTATTGAGTCTATCTTGGGTACTCTTGTGATTTATTTCTAGAGTTATCAATCTTTCCTCTGTAGTCATAGCTCGAGTATCGTATTCGTGCAGAATCTTGCTAAATTATAGAATTTACCATAATTAATCTATATGTATGTATGCAATGATCACTAATGTAAACAAAAAATGCAAATGCATGAATGCATGCGAAGGGCCGTCGATTCCATTAAGGTATTACTCTAGAAATAGTATCGACGTTCTTTATTACAAAAGATTCTGAATTATATCACGAGTACATCTCGGCCTGAGAGCCCAACTCTTTTATTTCTTCAATCAACCATAGGAGTCTCGGTCCCACTTTCTATATTGGCCGAACAGTAATAGTTTCTTTAGCTAGCACCATCACATGCTTGGCTACGTCTTAAATCTGGACCAATTCATCTCGCTCTTGGAACCTTCTAACATTGTACATAAGCTGGGTGAACCAGTAATCATTGCCCCCTTCATTAGTATCTTCAATGACCAAGATCTTTGTCTTGAATGTTGTTCTCTTTATGCCAGCTGGTTGACCTCGGACCAGCGACATACATTTGCATTATCTTTCTCTTTTTGAAGGAGTCTTCTATCCATCACGAAAAACTATTTTCTACTTGAGCAATGTGCTTTAGAATTGACCCCTTCTAGATATGAGATGTGGATGCAAGAAAATATGCAAAACAACACAACAAGAAAAAGAAAGAATTAATACTTCGAAGAACATAAAAGGTCCAAAATAATTTCATTGTACGAATAGTAATTGGGCAGCTCATTCCAACACTTTTAGACTTGTCTCCACGGACTATTCCTACAAAATAATTTTGACCAAATTCAAAGCCTAGGTTTTTCCACATGACTTTAATGGGGTAGGCTTCTAGACTTTCACACAGGTTGGGTTCTAAAAGGTTCCCGAATTGTCCTCGTTGTCCCCTACTAAGAGCAACAAGGTCATTGATTCTCACCTATTATAGGCTTCGAACTATCAAGTTTAACTAAGGGGGACCCATTTTCATATGCCTATACGAAGGATCAGTATCCTCACAAAGACATAGGCCATATGAGCCCCGAAGGTACTTGCTAGGCCTATATGGAGAATCAGTATTCCCACGAGAGCAATAGTGTTTCCCCCCACTTAAACGAACGGGACAAAGCTCGGAGTCGCAAAGCTGTCGCAACCTATTTTTAAGGGTCTTGACGGTTTTTTAAAATAAAACCAAAACAACGGAGTCGCCGCCAATCTTTTTTAAAAGTGTGATTGGATCACCTAAAAACGAATTATTTTAATAAAATCATTTTATTTATTAAAACAACGATTTTGGTCTGCATAAAACATAAAAACGGGTTCGAGAGTCGGTTACGCGTGGGGAAGGATTAGCACCCCCACAGTGCCCAAAAATTAGTACCTAACCGATTACAAAACTTTTTAATGTCAGAATTTGAAAATTCATATAAAATTTAACTTATTGCACATTTATGAATATGATTTCATTAAACGGCTATATCGTCCAAAGAGTGAACTCCAATCACCGCCAACATTTCTGGCGCTAACCCGTCACTTCTTTTTGATAGGACACCGCATTAATTTAATTCCACTTTTTTAATCAAAGAAGCAATTAGTGTGTTAAAATTTTACCTATTAGGGTTAAAATATGATTATGTGTGTTTTATGAATTTTTAAATGTGAAGAAAGTTTTTTATCTTTTAACTTTAAGGCTCTAACTAAAGTTTTTAAGAACTTAATCCTAAAGGTTTTAACCTAAGCTAAAATCTAATTAAAAAAGCTAGCATTTTTAAATATAAAAAAACAACCATGAAAAATGCATAAATTTAAATAGATACAAATGAACCACAAATAAAAAGGCAAAACAAGATTAAAAAAATTTAAAAACACTTAATTAATAGGAAAATATATTTTTATTATTTAAAAAAAAATAAAAATAAATTGACAAAAAATAAAAAAGTAACCAAATTTTAAAAAACAAAATAAAGATAAAACTAAATTTATGAAAAATGGTGACTAAATTAAAATGGATAAAAATGTGATACCCAAAAAGCAAAATGTGGTTGGGCGGAGGGATTTAATGAAGGTAATTTTTCCAATTTGTTTTACCTTTTAAAACACCTTTTTATTTTTTCTTTTAGATTTTTTGGATCAAACACCCACTCATGTTCTCGATTTTAAGACTCAAAAAATAAAGTTAAGATAACATATATTCGAATTAAACACAAAGAAAAAGAGAAAAATAAAGAAAATATATAAATACCTAAATTTGCTTGGATACAAAAGGTGATAAAACTTCTCTAATTTCAGTGTATTTTCGTGACAACTCTTGGTGGTCATTACAAGAGAGAAAGAGGTTCTTATATAGGCTTTTTCATTGCCTAAAATACAACAAAAATCGGACAAAAAAATCACTCAAATCCCGTTGAGATTTTTGACATGTTTGAGTGGATTCCTTCCTTCTTTGTTTGTCTTGAAATCACCCAGATTTTGGGTCCAATTTTTTCCATTTTTGGTTCGAATCGGAGCAAATTTGGGGTTGATTCTTCCTCTTTTTATTTCCATATTCGAACCAAGCCTTGATTTCTTTCCCTTCCTGCATGTTTACCAATCCAAATTGCTTGATTTCACCTTATTTTCCTTGCAGGATACACGCACAGTGGAGGCATCAATGGGGGAAAGAAGATGACGCATGGGGTCCACGTTGGTGTTGACTCTCTTTTCATTCTTGATCCAATCTAGACCATTGGATCCTATTTGGATCCAATGGTTAATATTTGGCTGCACATGAGAAATAAAAAGTCATTTAGTTTTTTTTACTTGGGCCAAATGGGTTATTAAATGGGTTTTATTAAAAATTAAATGGACTTTTACTTAAATTATACCATAAATTAAATGGACCCAATGGACCTTTTAAATAAAAAATAATGATACTAATAATTATAATAATAAGACAAAAACAATAAAATAATAAATATGGGTGAAAATTTAGTGATAATAACAGCATTTTGGCTTCTTTAAAACGTTTAAAACCTCTCAAAAACTTCTTAAACTTATTTTCAAGTTGTTTGGACTTAAAAGTATTTTTGAAATTTTTTCAAATTAGTCCAAAATTACTTTTCAATTATTATATCAAAACAAATATCCTGATATATATTAATCTTTAACAATTGTGACATTAAACCCTTAGACCTGAAATTGCTACGTTTCTCAACATGATAACTATTATGTTTTGACATAGTCAAACATCGTTTTTAATCGGACGATTATAAATGTTATGCTTGAACATAATAAGGAATCATGCAGTGAGATGTGAGTAATTAAGATGGAATTTATCCCTCTTAACATAAGAGAGATATCTTTGGGCCCTCGATGATTGAGACTGAGAAATGAATGGTCGTGCTCAAATGAGTTGATATAGATCAATGTCATTTGTTTGATCAGTTCAATTGGACACCGAGAAACTAAAGATAGAAAGATATAAGGTTAACATTTTCCATGCCTTATATTCTATCAAGATATCGTGAGATAAAATGATTATGACATAAACTGAATTAAGGTTGTCTCGGATTGTGAGCTTTTCATTTAACTTGGGTAGTCATAATGTCATGCTATAGACCGCTTATGACTTGTAGAATAAAATGTGATTTTATCTACTGTCAACGTTAATTGAACCTATAGAGTCGCATACTAAGAATAGATAAGAATGGTTGTGGTTATTACTCCCAATAATAAATTTAAGATAATGTGATTTTAAATTATATTGAGAGAGATTATTTATTCGAATTTAAAGAAATTAAATTCGTATTCTTGTGATAGAATATTTTATTTATTTTATTATTTTTTTGAAAAATAATATTAAATAATCTCATTATCTAGATTTGATTGGATTTAAATTCCTTATTGGACAAGGAATATGTTTTTAATATATTATTTATTTATTTTAAATAATATTATTAAATAAATCACATAATCTAGATTTTGGTTGAACTTGAATTCCTTATCAGATAAATGAATTTATTTTATAATTTATTTAAAAGAGTTTTAATTAAATTATAATAAGTGAACTCAATCTAACCCTAATCAAGTCATATATATAAATATGTATGTATGCTAAGGGGTTGGGGAAGAGTGATTTTTGAAATAGCCACCAAATTACAAAACTAGATTTTCGAAATCTTGATTAGAACTAGCATTCTGATAGCCGTTCGCCGTCCATTCGTGTGTGGATACTTGAAGAGGGCCGTCGTCTTTCATAAAGGCACCGCCTTAACTCAACCGGATTCCTGAATCAAATATAAAGGTAATGTTTGATTTCCTCTTCGTACATTAATATGATAGCATGTAATTAAGGAAATTCTTCATAGGATTTTTTTCCGCTGCGTTTATATTCCTAATTAGATCAGTTAATTTCCTATGAAACCCAACAGAAATCACCCGTCATTTTTTGGGATGAATGTAGTGATTCATCGAAGGTTCGGTTGAGATCGGAATGTAGTGATTTCATTAATAATAATTTTATTTTCTCTCTTCTAGTCAGCATATTATTAATTTTTTAACCGCAGATACTAAAATAAAAACAAAACGTAATATTATTTATCATTTTACCAAAAAGAATAGGTAGGGTACTAAAACAGAAACACGAGTAAAAGTGGGTACTAAATAGGTAGTTTTCCCTTATTTTAAGTATGTTATAAAAGAAGGAAAAGAGTCATGGTTGGACCCGGCCCATGAATGCCGAGGCATAAATAGAGAAGAAAACATTATCCTTAGGCAGTGGTATAGAAGAAAGGTTAAAGTGAGGGAATGGATGGGGTGTCGCAATTAGGACTTCCGGTGCTGGGAATCGTAGCTGCTGCTGCTCTCACCTTTTATGTAGTCAGCTTTTCCGAGATAAGAGAGGTTTTCTCCTCTTGTATTCCTTATCACTAGTTTCATCTTGCATGCTTCTTGTTTGATAATGGCCTTCTTTTTGCTGGGTAAACATGCAGAAATCATTCAGAGATTTGGAAGATTCAGAGAATGAAAATGGAGGATTCGATTCATATGTAAGATCTAGAAAAAGACGTGCAATGAGAAAAGTAGAGAAGAAGTCCAAAACTTGACCACCCTGCCCATTTAATATTGCTGTAATTTACTTGTGGAATTCAAATATGTATGAACCATGCATGATATCTCACTTGCTGGCAATGTAAGCTATAGTTTTATGTTATTTAAAATGTGGGGAAAGTGTTCATCAGGAAACATTAACAAACGCCTAGCAAATTGCAATCCAATCCCATCATTCAGCACACAACACTGGAGCCATAAATTGTTGGTACAAAAAGAGGGCTAAGCCCTTAAATTAACATTTCCCAAGTCTACCGAAGGTGGAGCCATAAAGGTCTTCATACGAAATCGAGACACTGGATTTGCCTTGGCCAAATGGTCTGCAACTCTATTGGCTTCTCTGAATGTGCCTGAAATGATAGACTTAACCAGGCTGAAATGATTAGAAGCTGCTGTTACATGCGAACACCTTCACATGCTGTTAGTACGACGAGCCTTTTAGCTATGGTCACAGTCGCTACGATCACGATTTAACAATGCCTAACATTATAGGCTTCATCAATGGTTTGAGATGCCACCGTTTAGTTGCCATTTACATCATCTGATTCACACCAAATACTTCACCATTTTAAAAGGAGCATAATATGCCTGCTTGATATCTTGATGACCCTCATTCTAACTTTCCTCAACATGTTCCATGAATTATTCAATGTGTCCGATTCATTAGACTTAGAGGGCCCTCCAGCCAATTTTAATCTTATTTAGGTAGTTCTCTTTATTTCCAACGGATTACCTATTTAAATATGAAAAACCTTCTGATATTCGAAAATGTTATGAACAATAATACTACTAAATCTAAGAAATGGACTTGAACAAAATAATAAACTAGAGTTAAACTCTTACATTTAAAATCCGACCCATGAATACTTCTGTCATTTTCTTTTTCGTTGGTTCAATCACAAACACAAAACAACAAACAAAATACAGGTGAAAGACAAGAAACTAAGTATGAGAAAAAACAGCTTTATTAAGGCAACATATATAGTTACATATATGTCACGAGCATGAACTCTATGAACATCATAAGAATCCAAAGCTACCACCTCGATTTACTTATTGACTTATCATAATAGCTTTCAGTTCACATGAAACGGCATTATAATTTTCACCATCATCAACAATAACTGTTCCACTATTTCTTCTGCTGGGACTTGAGTTCCTTCACCCTCTCCTCCGTAGCCTTCAACGCATTCCCGTATTTGCTTATTAACTGCAGACAGTAATGAGTTATAGGTTGTTATCATTGTTTTCTCGTTTCAGCTCCCTACACCATCAATATTTAGTACTTACTGCAATCACAATAATGACATGACTGAAAACCCATCTTGTGATATAAAAACGGATATTGTAGTAGGAAAACTTTCACAAGTGACGGAGAGAACTTGAGAAGGGAAACAAAGTACATCCATGAATTGGCTAATGGTCACACTAATAATTTTCCATACCCCCCCCCCCCCCCGGGAAATAACTACTACGATTAGAAAAATAAAACAAAAAACAGCTATGAAATCAAGCCTGGGGAAAATTGCTAGAACATACTTTAAAAATTTATATATAACTCTGCAGATAAACTTACTTCATCGACTTCTTGAGGAGTAATTATAAATGGTGGAGACATCATTATGTTGTCACCAGAAACACGTACTAGCAACCCTTGCTTCTCGCATTGAGCTCCAAAATATGCACCAACTCCTATGGAGGAAATCATCAAAAAATTGTTGATAGGAAGTAACAAATATAAAAGCCATCACACTCAATTGCCTTTATATAAAACAAGCAATTCAAATCCCTATCGTGCACACACATGATTCTCTCCAAGAGAAATAGCAAGTATAAAGCAAAACTTACCCCATTCAGGAGGGAATGGATCATTAGGTGACTTGTTGTCTGTAAACTCAGTACCAAGAATCAAGCCAGTACCTCTGATCTGCAGAATCAGACAAGGATAACAATTTCATGTCTCACGCCTACTAAATATTGATTGCATAAAATGGATGTTTCAAATGCAAAATGCACCTCTCCAACAATAGGACTGTCGGAAAAGGATTTCAAACCATCTTGAAACCTTGGTGAAATGCTCTTCACTTTCTCAACCATGTTTCTCTCCCTGCAAGGACGTGAAATAGATTTCCCTAAATATTGCATGCAATATAAGAATAAACTCGCATCGGAAAATGTACAACTTTTTGCAGGTTAATTGACTGAATATGGAATGAATAGCTAAAAAATGAACCATAAAATAGATTCATCTACAACGCATGTTTAACCATATACAACCTGAAGAAATAAGCTAAGTAATGTTTCATTATAGAATTCTTTGGTTATTATTTCAGTTACTCGTGTGCCTTTCAAGATAACATGAAGATGTAACCTATTTTTATTTACTCCAGGGGTGAGGTCAAATGGATTCCGAGATAACTCAATGTTTCAACCTAAAACACACTCCACGATACTGCCAAGGAATTCAACTACTCCATGAAATAACACCTATCGAGAAACTTTTCTGTTTGCAGTCTAGATAGGAGGCAGGATAGAAACACACTTGTAGAGCTTGAGTGCTTCAATTGCGACCGCACAGGATACAGGGTGCCCAGAGTAGGTGAATCCATGAGAGAAAGTACCTGAAATGTGCAGAAATTAGACGAGGCAATGAGAAAAAGAATGTGAACATGTCATCTAATGAGTAATAATCCATACCAAGTTTGTTGCTTTGAGAATAAATTACTTCTGAAACTTCAGGGCTCACCATGACTGCCCCGATGGGCATATATGCCGAAGAAAGGGCCTGTGTAACACAATACAGCATATGCTAAAAGATGAGAACTATGTCATTGTTGAAGCCTATTTTATACTTGAATATTTTATTAAAGCTTCACCTTTGCTAGTGAAACAAGATGTGGTTTAATATTGTACTTGTCACACCCAAACATTGTCCCAAGCCTTCCAAATGCACAAATAACCTAAAGCAAGCACAAAAGCATGCTTAAGAACAAACTGAAAGATTTCTAAAAACATTGATGGCAATATCAATATGGACACAAGAAAACTGAGTACCTCATCTGCGATAAAAAGTACGTCGTATTTTTTCACAACAGCTTGTACCTGCATGATATTTGAAATTCTACATCAGTAAAAACAGCAGAGAAGTTTTGAAAGACACCGCAGAAGAAGAAAAAAAAAAAGAAAATTACAGTGAATTATAAATGATCTTGTACGCATCAAACTAAGTTGTCCTAGCATGCCGATCTGAGTATTCCAGTAAATCAAGACAAACATGTTAAAATGATAATGGGCTCAGAAATCAAAACTAGCTATTTCAAACTATAATTAACTATTAAAACCTCACCTTCTCAAAATAAGTAGCAGGTGGAGGTATAACACCTCCGGCTCCCATCACAGGCTCAGCGATAAATGCAGCAATCTAAGATAAACAAACGTGCTAGGTCAGCCATATAAACAAACCCCTTCAAGTTGCAAAGGAATTCCCATTTCATGTTAAAATGTATTAGCAGACATTACCGTCTCTGGACCCTCTTTCAGAATGAGATTCTCCAAATTGTTGGCTAATCTGGTTGAGAACTCCTCTTCCGTCTCACCTGAGACATGAATAAAGACTATCATTTTGAATGTTCAAACGTATATCTCAGAAAAGATTGGTAAAAGTGAAAACCTTCTAGATGATAGCGCCAATAATGAGGGCAGTCGGTGTGCAACACGAATGGAGCTGGAAGGTCAAACTTTTGATGTAAAGCAGGAAGTCTGCAATGACAATCTAATTGTTAACTCGATCTCAAGCAACTAAGTATAAACATTTTGACAAATCAAGTAAACTTTACCCAGAAAGACTAGCTGATATCAAAGTTGAACCATGGTATCTGGAGAGATTTAGAGATAGAGAGAGAATGGTAAGTCTTTCAGAAATAACACAAATAGAAGCACAAAAGAACAATATTGACTGAGTAGTTGAATTTTACGATTTTGCTCGAGCAATAAATTTCTTCTTATTTGGTCGTCCAAGTGCATTATTATAGTACCAAACGAGTTTCACCTACATATAAATAATGCAGAAAGTCAAATATCACCAAGTTCATCAATTTTTCAGTTTATACCAATCATCTAGATATGTCTACTACTGATATGAATGCCTGCAAAGAAATTAAAATACTAATAATATACTATAAAGAACCTGAGTATCATTTGCTTCAGATCCGCTGTTTGTAAAGAAGACTTTTGCCATTTTGCTTGCAGTAAAAGTTTCAAGAAGATCCTTAGCAAGATCCTGTAAGATCAATATTTTCTCTTTAAGTTAGTTTGTAATAAAAAAAACACAGCCAATATGAACAATATGTATTCCGCAGAACACAAAAATAGCCTGATAAGAAAGAATGACTAAGGAAAAAGTTGCACTGGATGGATGAAACCATTCAATTAAGAACATTGATGAATACCAGTGAAGGTTTTGTCGTACGATTCCAAAACGAATGGTAAAATGGCAATTTATTCAATTGAGCAACGGCAGCTTCCACAAGTTGAGGCTCATTTCCTCCTGCAAAATTCAGCAAACATAAGGGACTTTATGAAATTCTTCTGCTCTAAAACCATAGCATTTAGGCCCATTTCCTTCTCTTGACTAAAAATGCATGGGGTAAACAGGAAGATGCAGTGGTCATTTAGAAAAAGGCATAGCACTGATTTAACAGGAATCCTAGAATGGGAACCCACTAAGAAGTTAAAAGTTCTAATTCAATTTATGGTGCATTGAAGGTTTCCACAGGCAACATCAATAAAGAATGCTTGATCCAGATACATCGCATTCTAAAAGTGGAAAATAACAAACATTTAACATGCAGGCATATTTGAAATAATGCATCCCTTAATGGTCATCACAGATTATAGTATAGACCAAATGCAACTACATTAGAGAGAATAAACTTTGAGAGCAATAATTTAATAAAAAAAAGGCACAATGCTAGTAATGCTATTACTGTCTAGTACCTATAATTGAGGTTACTTGCAGCCATTAAGTCAAGTTAATAATCAAGTTCTTCAATATTAGTATAAGTCAAGATGAGGATATAAAAAAAGGAAATAGTAGAGAATATTGAATGAAGAAGAGAATGAGAAGAAAACGCCAGAGGAAGAGAGCCAAGAGATTGTTTTAAAAATAACAAGACATCATCAATACCTAATGCTGTACACCATAGACCAGCAAGAGAATCCAGATACTTTCTCCCATGGACATCATAAACATAGCTTCCCTGTGCAAGATTAATTTTACATTGTTACCACAACAAGAAAAAAGACAAAAAACAACTTCTTGAGGTGAGTAACTTCACCTAAGCAATTTTAAATAAGTAAAAGAAAGACACCTTAGACTCATACCTCAGACCTTTCAATAACCAAGGGATTTAAGTCAGTGGTCTGCCACCCTGCTGTAAATGGAGCCAGCATATCATGCCCCTTAAACCTGAGATAAAGGAGATACATTAATGCAGACCCCATATGCATCAATGAAGGCATTTATTTAAAATAAGAAGTTATATCTCCAGATTTCATTTCTATATTCATAAATTAAGGTATCCCTGATATGAGCAACAGCACAGACAGGGGAGGGACACAACTATATGAGGTGAGATGAACATTACACAATATCTAGTACACATACCCTTTGATATCTGAATCTTCTTTCTGCAAAGATGGTTCAGTACTATATAATCTTGCCAGCAATGGACCCTTAAGCGGGCGGTCCATGGAACTTCTGTATGCAGCAGCATTTTTTATGTATGAACCAAGCTGTAAATGGGAAGGGAGAAATAAAATAAATCAGACAACCTGAGAAATAAATATAAAAAACAAGAAGAAGAAGAAGAATCATGTGGGTGTTGCTCCACTAAATTTGGTATATGATTATATCTTAATTGACCCAAATCAGGCATAAACCGCAGTCTGTTAACGGTTCAGCTACTTTCAATGATTGTAGTCAGAGGAAGGGGTTTCACATTAATGGATTCACAAACAAGACATAAAGGTAATAACTGATCCAGAAACATGAGATTAGAGTAAAAATGACTATGTGAACCTGAAATAACACTTACGTAGGTCAGTATTTTCTAAGAAACCAAGCAGAACCTAAAATTACAGCCAATGGAGTTGAAATCTTGAAAAAGAGGAGGTAGATTCAGTAGAGCAAAACATTTATCAACGTTGAAGATTCCACTCCATGATTTCCTGAATATATCCGATCATATTCCCATTGCATTTTTTACAAACAGGTACTTAAAAGTGAATCCACAACAAAGAAGAAGAATTTTAAACTCCAAAATGTTTAAAAGATAAGATATCACACAAATCATGACAAAGACATAAAGAAAGAAGATAATAATAATAATAATAATAATAATAATAATAATAATAATAATAATAATAATAATAATAATAATAATAATAATAATAATAAAAGCTTGTTCCTTTTAACAACATTTCTCAGCAAAAAACAGAAAAAAGAAAACTTCAAACATGAGATTCTACAAGTTTTTTAAAATCAGAAGTTGGAAAAAGGGTTATCTTGTCATGATCCGAACATGTAAGAGAAAACATGAAGTCTGGCTTCTTTAAAACAAAAGATCGATCAAACAATAGACAAAAAAAAAGCAAAGAACAAAAGTATGCGACTGTTGAAGAAGTTAGTACCTGGGTTTTGAGGGTTGATCGAAGAAGGCTGTTGGGTACCATTTTTTATTCTCTTTATTATCTAAAACTGAGACAGAAACGTGCAAAGAAGCAAATGACAAAGGAGAGAGCGCTTGAGAAATGAAGCACGTTCGGCCCATTTATGGTTTGATTTTTCTTGTATGAATCAATAATATATGGGGACAAATTTGCAAGTAGGCCACTCGCATCTTCAGCAACCTCTCAATTTAAGATAATAAAAAAAAAGACTCATTTTTCAATTTCTTTCTCTTTCCAATAATTTCCTTATAATAATTTTCAAATACTTTGATAAGGATAATTATATTTTTTTTGGAAAAATTTATTATTCTTTCCCCCCTTAATCACATCACCAAATCAAAGCAGCAAGCAAACTTTTATATATATATATATATATATATATATATAGACTTGTCTTTCCAATTTTTAAGATTTTATCTTGACTAATCTAAATACTCACGTCGTGCACTTAATTTTAGTAAGTAAAATTTTCAACGAAAACTTTTTTGTATATATATGATCTCAAATGTTTAACGATACTAAACTTTTTATCAACCTCGTTGGTTATATATACTTATTTTTAATGATATAGTAAATCATTCTCTTTATATTATTGACAATTAATGTTAGGTTTAACAAGTGTTTAGGCGGTACCAAATTTATTATTTAAGCTCCGCTTTTTAATGCTTTTGAAAAGTGCTTTGGAGTCAAAAGTGATTTTAGACCAAAAATAATGTAAAATATATAGCTTTTCAAATTAAAAGTGTTTTTCAGCTTGGTTTAGAAAGTATTTTTCAAAAGTTAAAAATTCTAGTTTTTAGCTTTTCTAAAAGGCACTTTTAAACAAAATTATACATTTATCATGGTTTATATCACCAATCTTTTTTATATTTTTTTAAAAAAATATAAAGAATAGACATTTTATCTACTTAAAAATACTGTTTGGCAGCAATATCAAATACTCCTAATTTAAACCAAACAATCTAAAAGTACTTTTTAAAATAGGTTTTGCTATTGACAAGATTGTACAAGACTAGTAAGATTCGTATAATTAATGCTTATTTGGTTTTTTTAATAGAATCTAATAAATATAATAATTGCATTCCTAAAAAATCGTGTTACATCAATTTAATAGATTCTAATATATGTAATTAATTACACCCCTAAACCCTAAATTTTAAAACCCTAAAACCTAAACTTACAATCATAAACTCTAAATTTTAATATATAAACCCTAAATCCATATTCCCTAAAATATAAAACACTAAAAAACTAAACCCTAAACTTCAACCCATAAATCCCTAAACCCTAGAAATATAAACCCTTAAACTCTAAAATATAAAACCCTAAACCACAAAATCCTTGAAATATAATTAAATACAGTTTTTAGAAAAGCAATATAACATTTATTAGACTTTATTGAAAATTAAATAAACATTAATTATAAAAATCTTACTAGTCTTATTAATAGCCCTTTATAACTATTAATAATAAATTCCTTTTAAAAAATTTTTTAAAACTATTTTTTATCATACTTTTTAAAAATAATGCTAAAATAACCTTAAGACAAGAAAAGATAAATAAAGACATGAGAGAGGGTGATGATGCGGTAGCGTTCTGAATGGTGGGATGAAGGCGTCCTTGTTTTGTGTCGTTTTGTGGCGGTTCTTTAACTTTAGAACTAGAAGATGACTAGATGAGGTGAGAGGATGACTAGATGAGGTGAGAGGATGACTAGATTGCGGGCGGCATAGCAAAGACGAGCAGCCTCAATGTTGGAACCTCACTTCTACAATAAAAGAGACGTATTCTTCTTGTGCTTTGCATATCCAAACACTTACAATTAGATAAAAACAATGATAAATTATTTAAATGGCCACCTATGTTTAATAATTGTATAGTATTTTTTATTATTAATTTTAAAAAATAATCATTATAGTCGCTTATATTTTTATTTTTTAAATATTTGGCCACTTAAATGTTAATTGTCGTCCGTATTGGTATAATAAAAAGAATGATAAATCACTTAGATAATTCCTAAAATATTATTTTATTTTTATTTTGATCGCCAAAATAAAAATAATTTATATAATTATATATTTAGTCCTCTATATTTATAATTTTTTATTTCTTATCCCACTACATCGTCTCCACCGCTGTTGCATGCCAAACCTCCGTTTGGCCTAAAATAATTCGCCGGGTCTCTCATTTTGAGGAAACATACATTCTTCAGTTCTTCTATGTCTTTACCAGATCTCCCGATGATTAAACAGATTCGAGCATAAGCATACCTGTAATTGGCCAACGGTTGTTCTTCAAGTCAGCATACCTGTAATCAGAATTCATGAATTTCAAAACAATAACATGGAAATACCAGAAGATAATAGCAATAGCAGTTGGATTAGACAAACAAACTCATATGTAATAAGTGGCTTACTTTACAGCACCATAACCAACTGCTTCGGCAGTACTCTCAATCTCCTCCTCAGTTCATTCTTCACCCTATCCTGATCAGCACACAAAGTAGCAATTTCATATATAAGAAATTTGAAGGTTGAAAAGCTACAATTTAACAACAGTTGAGTGTAGATGCTCATTTTTATCCGGGCTACAACCTACAAATCCAGACCCAAATAATTATGTTTACCCGGCCCAATTACCCTTTAAAAACCCAATACCCAAACCCAATATAACAGTCCAAATACCCATTTTAATTAAAAAAATATATCCTAATTATATCTAAACCCTAGATTACCAAAATACTCTTAGCCCTAAAAATTATCAGAATCCTAACCCTATCTACATCCTCTGTCGACGCCGCCCTCAATGACCATTCATCTTCCGCGCGTGGCGGCCACGCGCGCCACCATTGGCCATGCGCACCGGCCATCGCCACCACCGCCAAGCCGCACTGGCCACCGTCGTAGCCTCATTGCTCCACTGCCCTGCAAATCAGATATAACCAGATTTTTTTTAGTTTTTAAATACATGTAAAGCGGGTATAAAAACCTGATTCTTGCAATGTAAAAAGAGATTAAAAAAAGGAGGAGATCGAATGTAAAAAAAGGATTTAGGGGAAATAAAAAAATACAATATTTCTTTGTCTATATCTTATTCGAACAAAAAAAGAAAAAAATGAAGAGATCGGAACCCAAAAAAACCAAAACAAAAGAGGTAAAAGACTCATAGTGGCTAGTAGCTCTCAGGAATGGTAATTTTAATTTACTTAACGTGTAGAGGGTAAAAGGGGTTTATTGATAGTGGATTTGATAAATATCAATGCAATGAATTGTTTCAAGGCCGATCATAATTGGCTTATCAGAACAGAACGAAATTCATTTATTTGATTTGATTAATAATTTATTTGATTTGATTAATACGACCTTAGCAATTCGACATAGATCTAATCTATTTTATCGAAAAATGTGATGAAGAGATTTGCTTCATACAAAAAAACGTTTCGGTTCTCACTAGATCCACTTACCTAGGATAACATTTCAAAAAAATCTAACTTAGGATTCGAGATTAGGAGAGAAAATCGAGCCGGTCGGCCTAGTTGCATATACTCCGGCCACCACGGATGGTGGTCGCTGTCGCAGGCGAACGTCAATCCTTGGCTGCTCTAGGCTCCGACAGAGGGGGGAGATAAGAGAATTTGAGAGAGCATTTTGTTTTTTTAGGATATCAGAAACAAATGAATTTTTTTTTGGATGAAATGGGTATTTAAAGGCTCACCAAAACAATGTCATTTTGGTGCTGGCCTTTAAGGCTCAAAATGACGTTGTTTTGGCTTTCAACCCGGCGCACAGACCCGACCCAAGACCAAGATCTGCGCTTTTTTAAGCGAATAGGGAAATTGCGGCTTCAATCTCTTCACCTTCGTATCCTTTCATTTTCAATCTTTAATTTGTATTTTCTTCTGATTTCTTCCCTTTTCTGGTTTTTAATTTTTCGTTTCTTTTAATTTAGTCACTGTTTTTAATTTTTTTCTATTTTGTTATATATTATTATTATTATATTATACTATTATTATTATTATCATATTTATATATTATTATATATATATATATTATTTTCCTGTTACATGTTATATATTTTATATTTATATATATGTATATTATTATTATTATCTTAATAATATATGTGTATATTATATAGTAATATATGTATATATTATACAGTACATTATTATGTATATATTATTATATTATGGTATATCATTATAATGTATATATTATATGTATATTATTATATATTACTTTAATTATTATTACATTAAATTATTATATTATATACTATATTACTATTATTATTATATTTAATTATTGTATTACTATTATTATTATTATATTATTATTGTTAGTAATTATTATTATCATAAATATATTATTATATAGTATACTATATTATTATTACTACTATTATTTTCATTTCGCTATACATATATATGTATTTTATACTATTATTTATTATTATTAATACTATTATTTACATAATATGTACAATTTAATATATATTCGTATATATCCTATATGTTTTTAATCGAATTTTAAATTAAAATGACTCTTTTTAGAGATTATTGTGAAAAACGTACCTCGAACTTAAAGGGTGTCATTTTCTGTTAATCTCTATCGCGAAATACCATTTTTAATTCTGAACTATAGTTTCCAAATGAGATTCCTTTCATTCGGGAATCTAACGAAAATTATGCCCCGGGTGTAGGGGTGTAAACTCTTTTCTTACAAAAAATAATATATTCTTTTAAAATATTCTAAGGGATCACAAATTTTAAATTAAATTCAAATTCTTAATTTCCATCATTAAGACATTAAGTAATCGACCATGTACCAATTTTGGACGCTGTGGGGTGCTCACCCTTCCCCACACGTAACTGACTCTCAAACCTATTTTTCTAGTTTCGCAGACCAAAATTTGTTGTTTTAATAAAATGACACAAAAAACGGGTTTTATTAAAATAACCGGGTTTTCAGGTGATCTAATCTCACCTAAATCAAAAGATTGGCGGCGACTCCATCCAAAACCAAATTAATTTTCGTAAAAACGCGTCAAGCACCCACCAGCGGACGGGGCTGTTGTTACAGCTTGGCGACTCCGCTAGGGACTACCTTTTTTTAGAGTTGAGCCACTGGTCGATTACTTTTTTCTTAATTGAGTGGAAACTATAAATTCAGTTTAATTTATTTTGTGATCCATTTTCCTGTTAGTTTTTTACAAAAAGGGTTTTTTAAAATTCCCCATTTTCCATATTATGAGCTCTGCACCTGAGCTCCGTCCTTTTAAGTAGGAGTGAAAAGCTACGCCTTCGTGAGGTATCGCCTCCGTGCAGGATAGCGGATCACTTTCGGGATACATCTGTACCTTTGCCTCCGTGAGATCTTCATCTCCGTGCAGGCCTAGAGAAATGTATCTTCCCAAATCGATGTCCTAGAGACAGTTCGGGTACCGTTACTCTAGAACCTAAACCACATGTAGTGAACCATAGCAGCCTACCTTGTCTAGAGCTATACCGAACCTCTGCCCGTTTAGAGAGTCACCTGATAGGTGCATGGTAGAGAGAGATAGGGGTTTCTTTAATTTTTTTCAATTATGTTCTTTAACTTCAGTATCATTTATTTTCTTGCAATAAAGCATATACTATGTATCATACCGATATATTTTATGTGGGTAGAAAAGCATGTTCGGGTAGAATCCATTTTTTTGTTTAAAATGTGCGGGTAGAAAGCATGATGGGGTAAGATTGCTTTTATTCGAATGAAGCATGTTAACCTGAAGGTTTTATACTTTTTAATTTTTGTGATACATTATTATTATTGATTACTCTATTCGTATTAACCTGTTTTTATTTTTTGCATTAGCATCTCACTTTACATGTATTTGCATCATACCATACTGCACAATCATTTCTTGTTCGAGCTTCTGATCCTGAGAGAATTGCGATCACAGTATTTTTGGGGCATCCGATTTGGCCGAGTCAGCATTGGTTTTTTACTCGAAACAAGACTAAAAAATGGATGGTCGTTTGGAAAAGGTTAAAAAGCGTGCGAAGATATCAAGAGTAACATAGAGCAAAACCTGGAATAAGGTGTAACAAGCAACTCGCAACCACATCTCACAGTCACAAGAGGATCTACTAGCCAAGATAGCTGCAATGTTGGTAGGCAAAGATCCTGAAAGGGGAAAAAGATTGGCCATTGACCTCAGTGCTCTACAAAAATCAGAGAATCCTTGTGACAAGACACCTCTGCAAGTGTCGACTTTAGTTGGGAAGCAACAAGGTCTTCAGGCTAGATCTTCATCACACTGAGGAATTAAGGAGCGCTTTGTATCAGATTTGAACGAAGTAGGTAATCCGAAGGTCGAACTACCCTAGTAGCTTGAAGATTGGTTTCAACGGCTTGAAGAAAAATTTAAAGTTGTAAAAGGGGAAAATGCAATCCGTGAAATGGACGCAAATGAATTAAGCCTGGTTCCTAATCTGGTGTTACCTCCAAAGTTCAAAATGCCAAAGTTTGAAAAGTTTGATGGAACAAGCTCTCCATATGCTCACCTCACCATGTTCTACCAAAAGATAACGTGGCATGTTGATAATGACAAGCTTTTAATTCACTGTTTTTAAGACAGCTTAAAAGGGTCTGCCACCAGATGGTATAATCACCTTAGCCAAGACGAGATACAATCATGGAAGGATCTGGTTAAAACCTTCACAGAATAGTACAAACATTGACCCAGACCGTCTAACATTGCAAAACATGAAGAAGAGGCCTAACGAGAGCTTTAGGCAGTATGTGCAAAGGTGGAGAGATGTTGCAGCACAAGTACAACATCCTCTACTTGAAAGCGAGATCATGCCTACTTTTGTTAGAACCTTAGAAGATCCATTCTTGAAGTATATGCTGGGAAATATAACCAAGAATATCAAAGACCTTGTAATATCAGGTGATCTCGTTGAAGAAGCTATCAGACAAGAGAAAATCATAAATCCTAACAGTGTCATTATCAGAGAAGAAAGTGGATCAGAAGTTCATATAATGAGATCTTATCCATCTAGCCGACCTTGGTCCCTATGCCAATCAAACTATTCATAATCACATTGACACACTTCTCAAAAAGTTGTTTACCCAATTCTGATAACTTATACAAATTTACTTCCAATGCTTGTTGAGAAGAACTTGTTAGCCCCAGTTCAGTTTAAACTAAAGCAGCCTCCTTATCCAGAAGGTTATGATGTTAATGCTATGTGCGATTATCATCTAGGAAGCACGGGCTACACTATCAAGAATTGCGGAGCTCTAAGAAGCAACGTACAAAATCTGATTCAAAATGGCACTTTGAATTTCAACAGTGGAGTCCCTAAGATGAATTGACGAGGGATAATATTGGATCTGCCCGAAATTTAGACAACCTTTTAGGACACCTTTGTATCTTAAATCTCTTTTTGAGTAGTACATGAAACAAACCTTTTGTATAGGCCCGAAGGCTAGAGGCAATCTTTTGTAAGGGCATGTGTTCGTTGTTTTTAATAAATAATGCATTTCTAAAATTTTCTCAAAATATAACTTATTCATATGTCATATTTTTTCTATACATATATATGGACATAGGAGGCCTCTATTTTTTGGAAAATCATATTTTAGGAAAAATAATATTCTTTGCTCACTCATTGTTACAAAACAAAAAATTTTATTGCATTACTCTTTATAGAGATTTAAAGTACATGGACCTAAGGTAGGTACCTGCTCAGAACAAAAGCTTGAAACCTTCGGAGGTATCCAAAATATATAAGCCCGAGAATAAACGGGGCATCTAAGCTACAATCAATGATGAATTGAATCTCCCTCGAGAAAAAGAAAATAGATGACACCAAAGATCATTTAGCTCAAAAGCTCAAATTTTTAGGACAATGAAATTTGGGGAAGGGGCAACATAATGCTTTCTTGAAAACAATAAAAGTCCATCAAGAAAAGGCGCAAACATACTTTAAGATCCGATAGTAGTCTTAGAAGAAATGTTGGGGCATTCACTCGAGGAAGTAATCCAAAAGATGATCAAACCCAAGAAAGGTTGGGGGCATCCTCACATACAAGATACTGAACACTAACTAATCAGAAGCAAAGATCTGACCAGTGGAGAGTCAGGAACATCCCTTTAAGGACCAAGGAAAATCATGTCACATTCATCACGCGCATACATCCTAATGACATACATTTAGGCATAAAGATGCATTCATACTAAATACATTTTTTGGCTTGAACGTACAAACAGGTCCATGAAAGAGACTCGAGAACATTAATTTTTTGCCCTAAAAGAGGTCGAATACATTAAAAGCTCCAACATCTAGATGACAAACATGATAGCAGGCCTTGATGGTGGTATCGCAAGTTGATTTCCCTTGAGAAGAAGGGAGAAGATGACGTCAGGGTCATTCAGCTCAAAAGTTCAAATTTATAAAAGAATGAGGATAAGAAAATTTAGGGGCAAACTTTTGTCAGGGCAGATTTGGAACAAAAATGGATAAGAAAATCAAGCTGGGCTAGAAGAAAAAACTTTTGCAAGTATCACATGCATCTTCTTCCACCCTGGGGGCATACATGAAAGCATATGAACCGTTGCATCATCAAGCATATTCATACGTTAGGACATCTAGCACTGATAACTCAAAGATTTCGACAAAGATTTCATGCATCCCTGCATCATCACGAAAACATACACATTCATGTCATTTGCATAAATACATTACCGGAAACTAACTTTGTACTTGTTACTCAAAGTAATTTTCTAAAATCACATCATTTCTTAAGGACGTTTTTCTCAAAACAAGAATTTCTTAATTCTATCTTTTCTTAAGGACGTTTTTCTCAAAACATGAATTTCTTAATTCTATCTTTTCTTAAGGACGTTTTTCTCAAAACATGAATTTCTTAATTTCATCATTTCTTAAGGATATTTTTCTCAAAATAAGAATTTCTTAATTTCATCATTTCTTAAGGACGTTATTCTCAAAACAAAAATTTCTCAATTCTATCCTTTCTTAAGGACGTTTTTTCTCAAAATAGGAATTTCTTAATTCCATCATTTCTTAATGACATTTTTCTCAAAATGGGAATTTCTCAATTCCATCCTTTCTTAAGGACTTTTTCTCAAAACAAAAATTTCTTAATTCTATCATTTCATAAGGATATTTTTTTTCAAAACTAAAATTTCTTAAATTCCATCATTCCATAAGGGCATTTTTCTCAAACTCGAAATTTCTTAATTCCATCCTTTCGCAAGGATATTTTCCTCAAAACATGAATTTTTTAATTCAACCATTTCATAAAGGTATTCGATCTTTTCTTAAAGGACCAAGATTTATAGGGTTGACATCCTCAAACATGAAAGAGCAAATGGTTGTCAACAATATCCAATATCCTTGACACGAAGGAGTGAATCAATCAAATAGAATATTCAGATCAAACTTTTCAACTTTACAGTTTTAAAATAAAATAGTTAATTTGTGGCTCACTTTGACCAAATACACTTTTGACTTTTGCAGGTCCTATCTCACTCGTAACACGGTGTAGCAGATCAACTCTCTTTTCTAGATTCTGTCTCTTCGACAAGTGGCGGAGTAGGTCAACACAATCAACAGTTTTATCTCTCTGAGTTTGTAGCGGAATAAGACGACAGCAGTTTTATCTCTTTAAGTTTACAGCGGAATGAGCACGACATCATCGTTATCTCCCTGAGTTTACAGCGGAATAAGCATGACAACAGTTTTATCTTACTGAGTTTGCAACGGAATGAGCACGTCAGTAGTTTTATCTCCTTGAGTTTGCAGCGAAATGAGTGCGACAACAATTTTATCTCCCAAATTTTCAGCGAAATGAGTACCTCAACAAGTTCATCTCTTTGAAGTGTTAGTAGAATGGACACATCAATCGTCTCATCTCCCTGAAGTGACAGCAGAATGGGTACACCAACAAGTTTATCTCTCTAAAGTAACAGTAGAATGGATGCCTCAACTATCTCATCTCCTTGAAGTGGCAGTGGAATGGGTAAACCAACAAGTTTATCTCTCTGAAGTGGGAGCAGAATGGACACATCAACCATCTTATCTCCTTGAAGTGGCAGCGGAATGGGTACACCAACAAGTTCATCTCCCTGAAGTGGCAGCGGAATGGACCTCTCAACCGTCTCATCTCCCTAAACTGGCAGCGAAATGAGTACACCTCAACAAGTTTATCTCCTTAAAGTGGCAGCAGAATGGACTTCTGAACCGTCTCATCTCCCTAAAGTGGCAGCGGAATGGACCTCTCAACCGTCTCATCTCCCTGAAGTGGCGGTAAAATGAGTACACCGACAAGTTCACCTCCTTGAAGTTGGTAGCAGATCCCACATTTTTTTTCAGATCTCGCTTCGTCGTTGTTGGTGTAGTAGGTCAAATTTTTTCCATGTCTAGTTTCTCCATTGATGGTGCGACTATACTAGATATTTTCCTCGAATTTTCTCTCCAGACATATTGTCAAAAAAAGATTCTAAAAGAAGATTTTAAAAAAGCATAAAAAATGAAAAAAAAACAAGAAAACAAAAGCCATCTCCAAATCACGCCGCTTCTCAAAGTTGTAGCGGATTAAACTTTTTTCTCCAGACCATGCCTCTTTGTCTGAGTGGAAGCCTTATCAAAGCTCTCTTCCGATCATATCTCTTTGTCAGTGTTATAGATGGGTCAAAACCATTTTGACAAGTCCAACAGAACTGTTGGCACAACGTGCTTAAACACGGTAAAGTTTAAGATAATGAACAATTCAAATGTCCATCAAAAATCTATTTTCACGAATGGTCGAAGGAAAATAAATCATTTGAAAAATCTAATGTCATGATTGGTATGGACTGATTGTACCCAAGGGAATGGTACAACTAGCCCGAAGCAAACAACTACTTGTAAAGGCAATTCAAATCCGTTGATCTTTGTGCATTTGGGAAAATACAAAAGAGATCTATGAGCTGAGTTTGGATAAAAAAATTGATAACTTCCAGTTCTGCCTCCTCGGCGATATCGTAGCTGGGCCAAACCTTCATATTCAGATTCTGTGTCTTCATCAGAGTTGCAGCTGGATCAATTTTTGCAGACCTTACCTCTCCGTCAGTGTTGTAGTTAGGTTAAATTTTCTCTAGGCATTGCGTCATTGTCAGAGTCATAGCAAGTCGAACGCATTTTGTCTCTTCCAACGGATCACCTCTGATTTTTGACTTCCACACGGATCCTCTATTTTGAATATACAAACAGCGGTCGAGCAAATCAAGTGAAACTGAAGAAGAAGCGGTGGCTAAAGAAATGAACCCTAACCGACCGAAAAAATAGTCCTCTTTTTTTTCTTTACTCTATTGTCGTTACACAAAAATGAGCAAAGAGGAGTAGCTGTAGATGCCCATTTTTATCCGGGCTACAACCCAAATAAACAACCTACAAATCCAGACCCAAATAATTATGTTTACCCGGCCCAATTACCCTTTACAAACCCAATATAACAGTCCAAATACCCCCTTTAATTTAAGAAATATATCCTAATTATATCTAAACCCTAGATTACCAAAATACCCTTAGCCCTAAAAATTATCAGAACCCTAACCCTATTTACATCCTCTACCGCCGCCGCCCTCAGTGACCATTCATCTTCCGCACGTGGCCGCCATGCGCGCCACCATTGGCCACGTGCGTCGGTTACCGCTCACCACCGCCAAGCTGCACTGGCCACTGCCCAAGCCGCACTGCTCCACCGCCCTGCAAATCAGATATAACCAGATTTTTTAGTTTTTAAATACATGTAAATCGGGTATAAAAACCCGATGTTTGTAATGTAAAAAGAGAGAAAAAAGAGGAGTTTGAATGTAAAAAATAAGATTTAGGGGAAATAAAAAAACAAAATATTTCCTTGTTTATATCTCATTCGAACACAAAAAAGTAAAAAAGAATAGATAGGAACAAAAAAAAAACCAAAACAAAAGAGGTAAAAAATATACATACAAAAAAAACCTTTCGGTTCTCACTGGATCCGCTTACCTAGGATAACATTTTGAAAAATCCAAATTCGGATTCGAGATTAGGAGAGGAAACCGAGCCGATCGGTCTAGTTGCATGTACTCTGGCCACCACGAACGGTAATCATCGTCGTCGATAAACAGCGTCCAAAACGGCAGCCCTCGACGGCTCTAGGCTGGCAGAGTGGGGAGAGGAGATAATTTGAGAGACATTTTGTTTTTTTAGGATATTAGAAACAAATATTTTTTTGGATGAAATAGATATTTAAAGGCTTACCAAAACGACGTTGTTTTAGTGCCGGTCTTTAAGGCCAAAAACGATGTCATTTTGACTCTCAACCCGGCATACAGACACGACCCAAAGCCAGGATCCGTGCATTTTTAAGCAAATGGGGAAATTGCGGCTTCAGTCCCTCTGCTTTCGTATCCTTTCATTTTCAATCTTTAGATTGTATTTTCTTCCAATTTCTTCTTTTTTTTGTTTTTAATTTTCTGTTTCTTTTAATTTAGTCACTATTTTTAATTTCGTTTCTATTATATATATTATTATATTATATTATTAGTACTATTATTATTATTATTATTATCATCATATTTATATATTATATATATTATTTTTCTATTACATATTATATATTTTATATTTATATATATGTATATTATATAGTATTATATGTATATAGTATATTATTATTATGTATATATTATTATATTATGGTATATCATTATTATGCATATATTTTTATGTATATTATTATATATTACTTTTATTATTATTACATTAAATTATTATATTATATACTATATTACTATTATTATTATATAATTGTATTATTATTATTATCATAAATATATTATTATATAGTATACTATATTATTATTACTACTATTATTTTCATTTCGCTATACATATATATGTATTTTATACTATTATTTTTATTTTTATTAATATTATTATTTACATAATATTTACTATCTAATATATATTTGTATACATCCTCTATGCTTTTTAATCGAATTTTAAATTAAAATGACTTTTTTTTAGAGATTATTGTAAAAAAAGTAACTCGAAAGTAGAGGGTGCCGCTTTCCATTAATCTCTATCGCAAAATACCATTTTTAATTCTGAACTATAATTTCCAAACGAGATCCCTTTCATCCGGGAATCTAATGGAAATTACGCCTCGGTGTAGGAGTGTAAACTCGTTTCTTACAAAAAAAAAATACTCTTTTAAAATATTTTAATGGATCACAAATTTTAAATTAAATTCAAATTCTTAATTTCCATCATTAAGGCATTAAGTAATCGACCAGGTACTAATTTTGGACGTTGTGGGGTACTCACCCTTCACTACACGTAATTGACTCCCGAACTTATTTTTCTAGTTTCGCAGACCAAAATTTTCCGTTTTAATAAAATAACACAAAAACGAGTTTTATTAAAATAACCGAATTTTCAGGTTATCCAGTCTTACCTAAATCAAAAGATTGGCGACGACTCCATCCAAAACCAAATCAATTTTTGTAAAAATGCATTAAGCACCCACCAGCGGGCGGGGCGTTGTTACACTAAGAACTTGCGTTAACGCAGACATCGTAAACAGTTGTGCAACCGCAAAAGCAGGGAAACATTTGTAACAATAGATACAAGGTTCAATATTTTACCACGCTCAATAAGTGTTGCTTTACTTCGATTCTTGGCTTCATCAAGAATATCAACTAATCGAACTACTTCAGTGTTACGCTTTCCATCTTCTCCAAGAACAAGGCCAAAACCAACATGGCTAGCTTTGGGATATGAACTGTCACCATGGGGAAGCCACCCTGCACGTTTGGCAACCTAAAAAGTAAACCAAACTAATGTCAGAACTAGAGCAAGAGAGTAGAGACTAGATGTTATTTTATTTTGACAGAAGCTAGAGGTTAAAAAGTGTAATAGTATTTTATGGTCCCTGATTTAAGGTATTCAGAAAGCATTTTCTGTCGGAAAAGAAGGCATCAATCTATTCGTAGTAAATAGAATAAAAAGAGAAGTTTGGCATGAAATAGCGGGAAGACGGTGGAGTTTAGAAGAAATAAAAAATTATAAATATTAAATGTTAAATGTGTAATTATACAAATTATTTTTATTTTGGTAGTTAAAATAGGAGTAAAGTAATAATTTATGGACTATTTAGGTAATTTATCATTCTTTTTACCGTGCCAAGTCAACCTACATTAGTATTTAACAACAGCTAACACCCGGATGACCAAATGTTTAAAAAACGAAAACGTAAGTGACAATAACGGTCAATTTTCAAAATCGGTGACCAAAAGTGTACACTTACTAAACGCAAGTGACAATTCCAGTAGTTTACCCTAAAAAAAGTAAACCCATATTCTCACGGGCGAGTCTAACATACAACAGGTCTAAGGTGCGGCTAAAAAACGGTAAGTTTTGAAACTTGTTCAAAACTTAAAATGTTAGGCTTTTTTATAACATTTTAAGTTAATTTTTTCGTAATTTTTGACAAGTTTCGATATTTTTTTTAACATTTTAGGTTCTTAGACAAAATATCAAAACTTGTCAAAAATCACGAAAAAAACAACCTAAAATATTATCTAAAAGTCTAACATTTTAGGTTCTTGAACAAGTTTCGAAACATGATGTCCTTTAGCCGCACCCCATACTTACCCCTATTCTTCCTGTGGTTTTTAATATTAGGGTAAACTACATAAATGGTCACCAAACTTTTAGGACGTTCTCATTTTGGTCATCAAACTTTTAAAACTTGTATTATAGTTATTAAACTTTTAATTCATTTTTATTCAGGTCACTCCCGTTAACTGCCGTTAAATGATGCTGTTGTGGCAAGTTAGCACCTATTTTCTTTAATAAATTAATCCCTCAAATAAGATGTTGACACGTATCACCACCTTAATGGTCATTAAAATAAGCTAAATTAATAAATCCCATTTCCCCTCCTTTCTCAACCATGTCTTCCTAAAGCTTCAATTATAGACCATCAAGAGAGCAACAATGGAAACACAATGGAGAGACAGAAAGCTTTACCCTTTACTCGGCATACTTTTTCTTTCAATCTTTCTCTGCTTCAACTTTTGGGATAATCTCGACATCATTATTTGTTAAGGATGATATCTGTTAAGTTAGTTGTTAGTTAGTTGTTAATTAGTTGTCCATTATTGTTAGGCAGTTAAAGCTTTGTACAGATTCCTATATATACCAAGGTTGTACGTACATTGTAAATTCAATTCAGGAGAATAAAATCATGCTTCTCTAATCTCAAATCTGTTGTAATATGGTATTAATTGTGAATTTCTTTTGAGCTTTCTCTGTGAATTTTTTCTTTCTCTTCCTTTTTCTCAAAATGGGCGATAATTCTAGTCTCTCTGACCAGTTCAACAATGAAAGTAATCCCTGCTACCGTCATCAATCCGATAATCCAGGGATGGTCTTAGTCACGCAGCCTCTCACGAATGACAATTACAATAACTGAAAAACTTCTATATTGATGGCTCTCTCAGAAAAGAACAAGACTGGCTTCATTGATGGATCTATTTCTGCACCAGCCTTTACATCAACTCAGTTCAATGCCTGGACAAGAGCTAATAACCTTGTTAATTCTTGGATCTTGAACTCGATTTCGAAGGACATTATTGTTAGTCTCCTTTATCACTCAACTGTTGCGACCATTCGGGAGGATCTTGAAGATCGTTTTCATCAAGCAAATGGTCCTCACGTCTTTCATATCAAGAAAAAGCTGGGTGAGTTATCTCGGAGTTCTATGACTATTAGCACCTATTACATTCAATTGAAAATCTTATGGGACGAGTTAGCTTTAGTTAAACCTCCATTTAGTTGTTCACAATATAATTATGGTGGTGTTCAGAAGATGTTAGATGAACGTCAAAAAGAATTGACCATGCAATTTTTGATGGGGTTTAATGAGTCATATGTCTCCATTTGTGCCCATATTTTATTGATGGTCTTTTTTCATCAATCACTAAAGTCTTTTCTTGGATCATTCAAGAAGAAAGCCAAAGACTCATTATCATCAATTCTCCTATTGTTGAAGTCACTTTTGCTGTCAAAGCTCCTTCTGTTGCAAAGAAATCTCGTCCATAATACAGCCATTGCAGCATGCTGGGTTACACCAAAGACAAATGTTACGAATTCCATGGCTATCCCCTTGGTTATCATGCCCGGTCTAAGAATAGTTCCTTGGCTTATTCTAATGATGTTGTCTCTACTGATGGTTCTTCTCAAGCCATTTCAAATGATTCTTTGACAACCAAACAATGTCAGAGCTCATAGTCATGCTCACTAGTCAGCTACAGTTTCCTTCGACTCTGAACTTTCTTTCTACTTCTATCAATCTTTCGATGCAAGGCAAGACTGTTTCTTATATCTATAGCTTGAGTTCTTTTGATAATAACAAATGTTGGATTATTGATTCTGGGGCATCGAGGCATGTCTGTTATATCAAAAGTTTTTTTGAATCTTTGATTCCAATTCAAAATGCAACGGTTATATTGCCAAATAATTTAATGGTTTCTGTTGGTTATTCTGGGGATATTCATCTTTCTTCTTCTTTGGTACTCAAGAATGTTTTATATGTTCCTGAATTCAAGTTTAATTTCATGGAAGCTAGTGAGTTGATTAAAAATTCTGATCTCTCTGTTCTCTTTTGCAACACTCAATGTCTTATTCAGGACCTACGAAAAGTGATTGGGAAGGGTGAGCTCTATAAGGATCTTTACTTACTATGTATGCCAGTTGCATACAAGCCTCAGAATGATATTAATGAGATTGATGCTAGTTCATTGGTTGTATTGGCTTCTTAGCATGCTAGGCTTGGTCACCCTAGCTCTCGTGTTTTACATACTTTGAAAGATGTATTACCTTTTAATGATTTTAATAAAACTGATCCTTGTCAAATTTGTCCCCTTGCAAAATAACATCGCTTGCATTTCTCTAGTTCTATTTCTCGAGCTGCTTATCCTTTTGAGTTAGTGCATTGTGATAGTTGGGGTCTATACAAGTCTGCCACATACAATCATCACAAATTTTTCTTAACCTTGGTTGATGATCATACAAGATCCTCTTAGACATATTTGTTGAGGCATAAGTCTGATGTTGGTTCTATAATTTCGAGCTTTATAACGATGATCAAAGGACAATTTGGTATGATTTGAAGGTCTTTCGATCAGATAATGCACCTGAGTTGAAATTCATTGATCTTTTTTCTTCTTTGGGCATTTTTCATCAATTTTCTTGCGTAGAAACTTCACAACAAAATGTTGTTGTTGAAAGGAAGCATCAACATCTTCTAGCTGTTTCCAAGGCTCTTTATTTCCAGTCTAGGGTTCCAATTTGCTTTTAAGGTGATTACATACTGACTACCACTTACATCATTAATAGGCTTCATTCTTATATCTTGGACAACAAGTCTTCCTATGAGTTGTTGCACAAGCTTGCTCCAGATTATAAACATCTTAAGGTGTTTGGATGTTTATGTTTTGTCTCTACACTTAGTGTTAATTGAGATAAGTTTTCAGAATGTGCCTTGCCTGGGATATTTCTTGGTAATGTTGTTGGAATGAAGAGATATAAAGTTTACGTTCTCAAGACCCAGTCTATCATGGTGTCTCGTAATGTTGTGTTTTATGAAATGATATTCCTATTTCACACAATATCTCCTTCAACTCCCATTAATGATCCTTTTTTCTGGTCTATTTTTACCTACAACATTTGCTGATAATTCAGGTTTTAATGTTGATCAGGATGCCCCATCTCCACAAGCCACTGGTTCTGCTCCTAATGTTTCCCATGTGCCTCCTGTGCAACATGAACATGAACCTGAGCAACATGAAAATGAGCCTAGCAAACCAGTTGAACAATTGCTTGTCGAACCAGTTGAACAATTGATCATGGATCCATTTGCAAGAAGATCTTCTCAAACATCTGTTGTTACCTCTTCAAAAGTACTATTTTTAATGCCAATCTTACAATTCTTTTGCTTGTTTTTAGGTATATTTAGTTGCATTAGGATGTTAGAATCATGCATTTGCATAAGAAGTTTAGAATTTTGTCTATGCCAGTGTGAAGGGTTGTTTTGTTAGCAATTTTGCATGTTTGGCATAGGATTTGGCCCAGAAAAGCAACACAGGAAGGAATTCCAGAGAGAATTCCGAGTGCTGTTGGCACTGATGGACCAGACAATGCCAAGCACCGGTTGGCAGAGAAGTGAACTTGATGTCATGCCAAGAACTGTTGGACCCCAAAAAAATAGGACATGATCAGGCTTCGAAAAGATAGCAATTGGATCAATCTCCAAAAAATAGCAGATAAGATGGTGCCAAGACTGGTTGGCAGATTCATGCCAAGCTTGGACGCCAAGACAACGTCGGCAATATGACGTCAGCCCTAGCCTGATCATATCTCATTCAAACCTGGATAAGAAGATTATCCCTTGGGCTGTTGAAATTCAAAATTTGAAGAGTTAATCCAATCCCTTCCTCGCACGCCTATTTAAACACCAACCAAGCAAGCATTTGACATCGGAAAAAATTGGATTGTGAGGAGTTGGTGTGCGACGATTGACAACCGGCTGCACCTTGGAAGGGTGGTTCGACCAGCTTGGTCGAGAAGCCTGGATCTTGAAGGGCTGCATCGAGAGACCACTTCTAGCCCATTTTCTCTTTCAAGTTATTTTACTACGTTTTAAATGATGATGTACTTGGAAAACATTTGTGGTTTTTTGGTTAAGTCCCTCACCATGAACTAATTTTATAGTTGGTGGGGGATGTTTGCGTTGAACGCTATTTTATGTTTTAGTTTTTAATAATAAATCTGCCTTGGCAATGTTTTATCTATTCGACATACTTTAATGTTTCCCAAATACTATGCCATGCGAGAGCTGACACTGTTGGCCTAGTGCTCCTCAATATCTTAACAGACTTGGGTGGCAACGATCAAGTTGTTGAATACTAAGGAGAGAAGCTTCGAGAGAAGTCGTTTAGGTAGATGAGCTTAGTTCGAGAGTGAAATCTACCCTTTAGGAGTATAGATTGGATCTTAATCAAATTGGTTTATTTAAAAATAAGCACTATAGAGATATAGAGGTTTTTACACGATCAATTTAGGGCAATGACCATTGAGAGAGGCTTTGCTAATTTTGAATCTGCTCGGCAAACAATGCCAAGACAAGTTGTTATTAAAGGCTGGCACGACATGAATAGCATGAAAACCAGATATTCTTTGCCAATGCTCATCATTCATTAAAGCACCTTCCTTGCCAACGTCTTTACTTTTATTTCTTTTCTTTTCAATTATTTCCAACACCAATTTCAAAACAAAAACAACTTTTACTTGAGGCAAGTAACAATCAAAGCAATTGAATTCCAAGTCAATCTCTGTGGGATCGATACTCAGCTTAACTGCTGTATTACTTGCAGACCGTGTATACTTGCATGCAAAAGACTCATCTTGGCACTGTTTTATACTTTTCCAATACATATTTTTTGCCCCTTTTGCCAGCATTCACTTAGAGAGTCTACAAGTTTTTGGCGTCGTTGCTGGGGATTGCAATAGAATTTATTATTTTTAAATTATTACTTGTCTTTATTTTATTTTTATTTTTGTTTTTACCTTTTATTTTTATCGGTGTATGACCAGAAGCCATCGTGTAGTGGACAAGTGGCCATACGATCCGAAAATTGAGAAAACCTTATGGAGGTTAAAAAGAAGATTTCGAGAGATGCAAAACCAAGGTAATGAAGGGAATGGTGTGGTGAACAATGTTGGAAACCCACTTAGCAATGATATACCACCACCACCTGCTATCCCAGTTGTTAATGAGGGACCTATTAGAGAACATTCGACACCAACCATTGACAATTTGATGCCATGACTTGTTGGCATAGAGGTAAACGCTGTCAATTTTAAACTTAAGCCGGTGATGATTCAAACTCTTTTGAATGTAGGTCAGTTTGATGGAGCACTTACTGGAGATCCTAGGCAACATCTTAAGCAGTTCATAGAGATTTGCCAGTTATTTCAACAAAATGGAGTACTTGGAGATACTGTGAAGCTAAAGTTATTTACTTTCTCTTTAAGAGACAGAGCAAATGCTTGGCTTAATTCCTTGCCATCTGGCTCAGTTACTTCATGGGTAGACCTATGTCAAAAGTTCTTGACAAGATTCCAGCTGCCAACACTCACTGCCAAGCTGGGAGGTGAGATCATTACATTCAAGCAAGCTGAGGATGAGACCTTATATGATGCCTGGGAAAGATTTAAAGACCTATTGAGGAGGTGTCCTATGCATGGATTCCTGAATTAGACCCAGATTCAGACCTTTTATAATGGATTAAATGCACAAATGAGTACTGTTGATGCTTCACCAGCTGGTTCGTTGCTTGACAAGACGTATACCGAGGCTATTGACATTCTAGAGAGGATTGCAATCAATGATTTTGAATATCCCGTTGCGAGACTTGGGACTGAAACTATAACCAATGGGAAATTTTAGGTTGATGAACTAACGTCCATTCATGCCGAGATTTCCTACCTTACTAGCATGGTAAGAACGTTGCAAAAGAACAACGAGTCCCAAGAATTCAAAGCATTAGACCTTTTCTGTACAATTTGCAGAGAGAATCATAACGTGGATGAATGCCCTGCCAACCCTGAATCGGTAAACTTTGTTGGCAATATTAATCGTTACTATAATACTAACTCCAATACTTATAATGCAGGTTGGAGACAACACCCTAACTTAGCTTGGGGAAATCAAGGAGGTAAGCAGTACAATACCCAGAGGCAGAATAACAATGCCATGCCAACATTCTATCAGAATGCCATGCCACAGAAAGCCTAAAACAATTTCCAGCAAGGGCAGAGACTCAACCAAGGAGGTACTCTCATAGAGTATATGGAGAGGAATGATGCCACAGTCCAGAGTTTGGCAGCATCAATGAGGAATTTGGAAGTCTAGCTTGGGTAGATTGCCAGCGTATTCAACAATCGACCCTAGAGAGTATTGCCAAGTAACACAGAAGATGCTCGGCACAAAGACAATGAGCAGTGCAAGGCTATAACTCTTCAGAGTGGTAAGCAGTGTGAGATGGAGAAGGTTGCTACGCAACCAACTAATTGCCAAATTGAAAAGCCTGTGCCAACAGATAATTCCAAGGAAGCAGAAAAAAGGAAACAAAAACAGATAATGCTAGCACCGATGCCAGACAGCATATTGATGCTAGCACTGCATTGGCAAAGCCAGTAGAGCCGACACGTATCTATTTTCCACCACCATTTTCAGCAAAACTTCAAAAACATAAGCGAGACCAGTAATTCAAGTGCTTCTTGGAGGTTCTCAAGCAATTGCAAATCAACATTCCATTGGTAGAAGCCCTTGAGAAAATGCCCAACTATGTCAAATTTATGAAGGATATTCTGTCCAAAAAGAGAAAGTTTGGAGACTTTGAAACTGTTGCTTTGACCGAAGGATGCAGTGCCATGATCCTAAACTGATTGCCACCAAAGTTGAAAGATCTGAGAAGTTTTACTATTCCCTGTACTATTGGCAACAAATTCACGGGCAAGGCACTATATAGCCTAGTAGCCAACATCAACTTGATACCAATGTCAGTTTTTCAGAAACTTGGCATAGAAGCAAGACCTACCACGGTGACACTCTAGCTGGCAGACCGATCCTATGCACATCCCAATGGTAAGATTGAGGATGTGTTGGTAAAGGTAGACAAATTTATTTTTCCAGCTGCTTTTATCATTTTGAGTTATGAGGCTGATATTAATGTACCGATTATTTTGGGTAGACATTTTCTTGCCACGGGTAGAGCTTTAATTGATGTTTATAAAGGGGAACTAACAATGCGCATGATGACAAGCATGTTACATTTAATGTGTTTCAAGATTTGAAATGTGCAGATGAACTTGATGAGTGCTAAGCAGAGGTGATGATGGAGTCCATTTACACTTTGGACGTGGCACAGTTATGCTAGGATACAGAATTTGATGCCAGCTACTTAGATGGCATAGCTGAACTGTTTAAGGAACCAGAAGAATCGGTCTTGGAGGATGAAGAGGCGAGTTATTTTGAGCCACTACAGTTGGCCGGCAGAGAGATCGATGCACCTAGACCATCAATTAAAGAGCCATCAGCGTTGGAACTAAAACCGCTGCCAGATCACTTGAAGTATGCTTATTTAGGTAAACACTCAACTCTGCCAGTAATAATTGCCACTGATCTTACTAATGATCAGGAGGAAAGATTGCTGGCAATATTACGCGGTTATAAGCAAGTGATAAGTTAGACTTTAGCAAACATCCGAGGAATTAGCCCAACCATTTGCACGCACAAGATTATCTTGGAGAAGTACCATGGCAAGACCATTGAAGGCCAGAGGAGGCTAAGCCCGAGCATAAAAGAGGTAGTAAAAAAGAGATCATAAAATGGCTTGATGCAGGGATTATTTATTCCATTTTCGATAGCTATTGGGTTAGCCCAGTGTAATGCGTGACAAAGAAGGATGACATGACCGTGGTACAAAATAGTAAAGCTGAATTGATTCCCTCTAGAACTATCACAGGATGGAGAGTGTGCATGGACTATAGGAGGCTGAACAATGCCACGAAAGGACTACTTCCCATTGCCATTCATTGATCAGATGCTAGATAGGTTGGCAGGTAAAGCTTTCTATTCTTTTTTGGATGGTTATTCAGGTTATAATCAGGAGAAGACTATGTTCATGTGCCCATATGAGACGTTTGCGTTTAGAAAGATGCCATTCGGCCTATGCAATGCGCCAACAACGTTTCAACGTTGCATGATGTCTATTTTTTCTGATATGATAGAGCACAACATGAAAGTATTCATGGATGATTTCTCAGTGTTTGGCAAAACATTTGAGAAATGTCTTCAAAGTTTGGAGCAAATCTTGAAGAGATGCATAGAGGCAAACCTAGTGTTGAATTGAGAAAAATGCCACTTCATGGTGAATGTGGGCATTGTTCTCGGGCATAAGGTAACTAAGAGAGGATTAGAAGTTGATCAAACAAAAGTTGAGGTAATTAAGCAGCTGCCGCCTCCAACAAGTGTCAAAGGTTTAAGGAGTTTTTTAGGACATGCCATTTTTATCGACATTTTATTAAAGACTTTTCAAAAATTACCAAACCTTTATGCTTGTTATTAGAACATAATGCCACTTTTACATTTGACGATTCTTGTTTGAGAGCATTCTAGAAGCTTAAAGAGAAGTTGATCAATGCCCCTATAGTTGTGGCACCGAACTGGAATGAGCCCTTTGAGCTCATGTGCGATGCCAGTGACTATGTCGTTGGAGCAGTCTTGGGACAAAGGCATGGCAAGGTTTTTCATGCCATCTACTATGCCAGCCTAACCTTGAACGAAGCACAACTAAACTACTCTACGACCGAGAAAGAATTTCTTGCGGTTGTATTTGCTTTTGACAAATTTAGATCTTTGTTAATTGGCAACAAAGTTGTGGTTTTTATAGACCATTTGGAATTGAAGTATCTCTTGGCAAAGAAGGATGCCAAGACCAGACTAATCCGGTGGACGCTCCTACTTCAAGAATTCAACCTTGAGATCATAGACAAAAAAGGGCAGTGAAAACCTAGTAGCTGACCATCTCTTACGTTTAGAGCATCATCTTGAAGATGGTAAAACCAATTTTATAAGAGATAAATTCCCTTACGAGTATTTGCTTGCAATAAATGCCATGCCATGATATGTCGATATTGTCAACTACTTGGTAAGTAACATTCTACTACCAGACTTGGCATACAATGCCAAGAAAAGGTTCTTGCGGAAGTCAAGCAATACTATTGGGACGAGCCAAGTTTTTTCAAACAGTGTACCGACCAAGTGATCCGCCGGTGTGTGCCCGAGGATGAGC
The DNA here is from genome assembly GCA_019671005.1 of Hibiscus mutabilis. Taxonomy (NCBI): domain Eukaryota; kingdom Viridiplantae; phylum Streptophyta; class Magnoliopsida; order Malvales; family Malvaceae; genus Hibiscus; species Hibiscus mutabilis. The sequence goes on from CM033723.1 coordinate 38,892,668, forward strand.
AGTATAACATATTACATTTATGCCATGCTGTACCGTATGAAGGTCACTTTGCTAGGGTAAAGACTGCTGCCAAGGTACTACAGTCAAGATTCTTTTGGCCCACACTATATAAGGATGCCCACAAGTATGCCAAGGCATGTGATCAATGCCAACGGACAGGGAACATCTCTGGCAGACACCAACTACCGCTCCAAAACATTATGCTTGAGGATTTATTTAATGTATGGGGGATAGAATTTATGGGTCTTTTTCCACCCTCATTTGGTATTGTATATATTTTGTGGCTGTTGACTACGTATATAAATTGGTAGAAGTTGTTGCTCTGCCAACAAACAATACCAAAGCTATTGCCAAATTCTTGCATAAGCATATTTTTACTAGATTCGGTGCCCCTAGAATGATTATTCATGAGGAGGGCACCCATTTTAAATGTAATCTAATTTCTAAATCTTTATACAGGTATGGTATATAGCAGAGAATTGCCACAGCATATCATCCACAAATAAATAAGCAAGTCGAGATTTCAAATAAGGAGATTAAAAACATCATAGAGAAGACTGTTAATCCATCAAGGAATGACTGGTCCTTGAGATTAGATGAGTCCTTGTGCGCTTACAGGACTGCATTTAAAATTTCTTTGGGTACTTCACTGTTTAGACTTGTTTTTGGAAAACTATGCCATCTACCAGTGGAGTTTGAGCATAAAGCCTACTGGGCCATCAGAACACTTGGCATGACATGGAGAGCTGCTGGAGAAAAGAGGTTACTAGACCTAAATAAGTTGGAGGAATTCAGAATACAAGCCAACGAGAACGCTAGGATCTACAAGGAAAAGGCAAAACGCTGGCATGACAGTAGGATAATACCAAGACAGTTTGAGGTAGGCCAACACATTTTGTTATTCAACTCACGGCTTAAATTGTTTCCAGGGAAACTCAGATCAAGATGGACAGACCCTTTTGAAGTTGTGAAGCCCTATGATCATGGAGTTGTGGACATTAAGAACTTGAAGACGGGAGAAATCTTTAAGGTAATGGCCAACGTTTAAAGCACTACATGGATGGTGATCAGAATAATGCCAATGAGGTGATCCTCTTGGCAGAGGTAACATGAAAGCACCATCATGTTTGAATTTTTGTAAATATTAGGTTAGTGTTTTTCTTTGTTTCTAGGTTTCAAGGTTTTTAGTATTTTTTCTTTCTTTTAAAATTTTTGTTTTATTCTTTTACTGTGTTGAAAGGTTTTCTTTGAGTTTATGCAGATTCATTATGCCAGGGACAATGCCAGGATTGTTGGCAGGAGCCGATGCCTCAATAGAGAAATCTGCCAGGCATAGTGCCAGAGCAGCTTGGCATGCAGCAGTGTAAAAAACAGAAGGATTAGAGAAACCCTAGCTTGATCGACCCATTCAATAAAAGAGAATATTTTTCTTTTAAATTTAAAACCTTTAGGCGCCCAAAAATTATGTTAAAATTTAAATTTAACCTAATCATCTTATCACTTCAAATCCTTACCATATCCCCATTTCAAACCAAACTCCTTTTATCTTCCATCATTATCTCTATTTACTAATCCCATTAAAACACTCAATCGCCCACTTTTCATCTTCTTATCCCTAGCCGGTTAAATAACCAAAACTCTCTATCACTTTTTACTTTCCTTTTCGACAAGCAAATACCAAAATTCCTAATCGTCTTTTTTTCTTTATCTTGTTCAACACCGTTTCAAATTCTTCAACGATTTCAATGGCTTCTTCTTCTACCCCTTTCAAGCGGTTCTTCAATGAGGAGATTCAGAAAAAGTTTGAAACCAACTTTGACTCAAGAAGTTTTTGCTATGAAAATCACTTCAACTTCAAAACAGAGATGAATGATGGCTTCCCTCTAGAAGTCATGTCAACAATTAGCCTGCACAAATAGAGTCTGTTCTGCTAGCAAAAAGGGGAGATTTATGCCACCATCGTTCAAGAATTCTACGCGCATCTTGTGACCAAGGATTCGCCCTTCTTGATGATTAGAGGTAAGTGTGTATGTTTTGATGAAGGGTATATTAACACTATGTTTGAGTTGGACGGTGCAAGGGATGAGTATTTTGAGTACGCTAACTCAATAAAAGCTGCTAAAAGAAAGATGTTGCTAGCAGACTTGTGTGAGCCTGGCATGGCCTGGACAATGTCATCCAAGGGGCACCGTACGATGAAGAGGATAACATTGAAGCCCCAATGGAGAGGATGTAATCACTTTGTAAAGGCAAATCTAATGCCTACATCCTATAACAAGACTGTGTCATAAGAGAGGATGATCCTATTGCACTCCATTGTTATGGAGCACAAGATTAATGTTGGCAAGCTTTTTATTGATGAAGCTTACAAGTGCGCTGCGAAATGTAATGGCAGTTTTTTCTTTCCGTTATTGATTTCTAACATTTTCATGCTCCATGGTGTGCCCAAGCTTGATACAGATAATGGACAAACGATCAAGGGAACAAAAATTACCGTTACTATATGAAGAAATCTCATTACTGCTGAGCCAAAGGATAAGGTCAAGGGGAAGGCAAAAGTGCCCACACCAAAACCAAAGGAGTCAAAGTTTGTGCCATACACTATGCCTGAAATTGTGCCAGACAATTCACTGGCCACGCTGTCACAAATTTACCATCGCCAGGAGATCATTCTTCGAAAGTTAGAGAAAGCGAAGGAGCTTAATGTCAAGCTAAGACATTACACGCAGGCCAGGGATGCTGTAATCAGGAATTCCCTGATCACGTGCCAGAATTCCCAAATTTCCTCACCGAGCCTTCTGCCAGCGATGATGCCATGCCAGCAAGTCCAGTCCATACCCTATCCAATGCCATAGTCCCATTGTCTCCAGTTCAAGTCGAGTCTGCCAGTTCTGATTCTTCATCTAAATCAAATGAAACCAAAGCCAAGTCTACCAATGCCAAGTCACCAGTGACACCTGCTACACATATGCCATCTGATGCCATCGATGCACCTGCCGCGTCGAAACCTACCAAGAAAGTGGAGGAAGTTAGAGTCTCCACTGTCGTATCAAAACTGAGCATGAAAGGGAGAAAATGAATGACCCCTGATCGTAGGCCATTTGTAAGAAGAAAGACCTGTGTCACACGAGAAGAAGTCTTCGAATGAGAGTCATCTTCTTCCTAAACTCCTTTACATTTCATCACATTTCATTTACATGATCATGCATTTTATTTTACTGTTTTTGTATATATGTGTTGTTTCATGCATTGGGGACAATGCACATCTTGGGTTTTGGGGTGTGCATTTATTCACATTTATGCCATGCATTTCATGTTTAATTTCTGTTTCCATGCCATCTAGGTCATTTAGAATAGATGCATACCGAACCACTAAAAAAGAAAATTTTGCCTCGGTTTAATTTTGAAAAATGTTAACACTTGTTAGGAAAGTTTAATTTGATCTAGGTGTCTGTCCAATGAGGAAATTTGAATCTTTATTTGTCATGCCATGCCAGTAGAGTAGTGTGCCAGGTTAGCTTGACAATTGATCTCTAGTTTAGAGAATTGAATTTACACTTAGCACGTAGTATGTATCTAGTTTCTTAGCAAACTTAGACTTTTTTGAAACTATACTCATATTGAAAAAAAAATAAAAAATGAGAAAAAATGATGCCAGGGTAAAAAGAAATAAATAAGGCAGCAATTTTCTGCCAAGGCAAGAAAAAATAAAACTCTCCCCTACCTTAGGGATAATAAGCTACTTGGGGCTTCGTGGTTTGCTCCCTCTTAGTTCTCAAGTCCAAAACCTTAGGGTGTGAGTTGAAGATAAAGCCTAGTGAAGTCTAGATTAAGGTGGGGATTCGTATGCTCCATCTTATCTCTCACGCTAAATAGTATCACGAAGCAAGCTTAAATGAATGCCAACAGAAACCCTAGGCAAAGAAAGAAAAAAATGATCTGAGTTTAGGTAGTAAAATCTGTTTAAGCGAGTGAAAGGATACTTGATGCATATTGCCTACACATCATTCACTCTTCATAAACTTATACTAGAGTTATATTGATGCACTTGAATTACTACTTGCTTGGCATTATTGCACTTAGATACGAGGACAGAAATAGAGCCAAATTCTACTTGCCAGCACGTGTTGGCATTCAACCAAAATTTTTTCGAGGTAACATTTTCACAGTTTTTTGTTTTTATTTTGATTGCATTACTTGAGGACAAGCAATGATTTAGGTTTGGGGGTGTGTTACCTCTATAAAAGTACAGTTTTTAACGCCAATCATGCAATGCTTTTGCTTGTTTTTAGGTATATTTAGTTGCATTAGGATGTTAGAATCATGCATTTGCATAAGGAGTTTAGAATTTTGTCTATGCCAGTGTGAAGGGTTGTTTTGTTGGCAATTTTGCATGTTTGGCATAGGATTTGGCCCAGAAAAGCAACACAAGAAGGAATGCCAGAGAGAATGACGAGTGTTGTTGGCACTGATGGACCATATAATGCCAAGCACTGGTTGGTAGAGAAGTGAATTTGATGCCATGCCAAGAAGCTGTTGGACCCCGAAAAATAGGACATGATCAGGCTTCGAAAAGATAGCAATTTGATCAATCTCCGAAAAATAGCGGATAAGATGGTGCCAAGACTGGTTGGCAGATTCATGCCATTTGGACGCCAAGGCAACGTCGGCAGTATGACGTCAGCCCTAGCCTGATCAACTCTCATTCAAGCCTGGATAAGAAGATTACCCCTTATCCCTTGGGCTGTTGAAATTAAAATTTGAAAAGCTAATCCTATCCCTTCCTCGCATGCCTATTTAAACACCAACCAACCAAGCATTTGACATCGAAAAAGATTGGATTGTGAGGAGTTGGTGTGCAACGATTGACAACCGGCTGCACCTTAGAAGGGTGGTTCGATCAGTTTGGTCGAGAATCCTGGATCTTGAAGGGCTGCATCGAGAGACCCATTCTAGCCCATTTTCTCTTTCAAGTTATTTTATTACATTTTAAATGATGATGTACTTGGAAAACGTTTGTGGTTTTTTGGTTAAGTCCCTCACCATGAACTAATTTCATAGTTGGTGAGGGATGTTTGCGTTGAACGCTATTTTATGTTTTAGTTTTTAATAATAAATCTTCATTGGCAATGTTTTATCTATTCGGTATACTTTAATGTTTCCCAAATACTATGCTATGCGAGAGCTTGCACTGTTGGCTTAGTGCTCCTCAATATCTTAACAGACTTGGGGTGGCAACAATCAAGTTGTTGAATACTAATGAGAGAAGCTTCGAGAGAAGTCGTTCAAGTAGATGAACTTACGTCAGGAGTGAAATCTACCCCTTAGGAGTATAGATTGGATCTTAATCAAATAGGCTTATTTAAAAACAAACACTATAGAGATATATGGGTTTTTACATGATCAATTTAGGGCAATGATCATCGAGACATGCTTTGCTAATTTTGAATCTGCCCGGCAAACAATGCCAAGACAAGTTGTTATTAAAGGTTGGCATGACATGAATAGCGTGAAAACCAGGTATTCCCTGCCAACGCTCATCATTCATTGAAGAACCTTCCTTGCCAACGTCTTTACTTTACTTTTATATCTTTTCTTTTCAATTATTTCCAACACCAATTTCAAAACAAAAACAACTTTTCTTTAAGGCAAGTAACAATCAAAGCAATTGAATTCCAAGTCAATCTCTGTGGGATCGATACTCAGCTTAACTGCTGTATTACTTATAGACCGTGTATACTTGCACACAAACGACTCATCTTGGCACTGTTTTATACTTTTCCAATATATATTTTCTGCCCTTTTTGCCAGCATTCACTTAGAGAGTCTACATTTGTCAGGCCTTCTTATCTTCAAAAATATTACTGTAATAATGCAGCTTCTTCATCGTGCTCTTATCCTATTGAAAATCATTTGTCAACTAAAAAGTTGTGTATTCTTTATATGTTGCCTTTGTTGCAAATCTTTCCTCTACTTATGAGCCATCCTTTTATCATCAGGCTGTACAATTCCCTAAATGGAGAAATGCCATGACTGAAGAACTGAATGCTATGGATTCTATTCAAACTTGTTCAGTTGCTCCCCTTCCTAATGGTAAACAACCTTGTTAGTACCTACAAATACCTATTGACATGTGTTAAGACCGCATGGCTCGCGTGTTATGCAAATAGTGTCCACGTGATAATGCACGTAGTCACTGCGGACGATATCGTGAGCTCCCCAGTAAATGACCTGACGGTACAAGCGATCGTTCGCGATTTGTCCAATTACCCTTCGCAACCTACGGTGAACAAGCTTGACCGTAAACTATATCAGGTTCCGTGATCACGTGTCAGTGTGATGATCGTTGTGAATGGCAACACAAACCTAGGATATCACATCATAGCCAGTCCAATCAACGTGCCACAACAACCCAATTATGACACATGCCCGAGTAGTATAAAAAAGACATGCAATAGAGAAAGAGGCAAGGACTCCACTCTAGACACCATTGCCCATAAACAGAAGCCATATACAAACTTTGACCCAAAACGACTATCTAGACCACTGTCTTTGACCCCTGTCCATTTTAACCATCAACAATTGGTGAAGTGAGCGTGGATCCTTCACTTTTTCAGTCTAATTCTCAGGAAGTAACGAAGAACGACCCCAAACATGAGAAATCATGGAAGAAAGTATGGAGGAAGAAAAAAGGCCAAAAAGAAGTAAAAGAAAACCCCCTCTTTTTCAGGACAAAAGCAACCAGCTAGCCAATATGCAGAGTAGACTAGAAATCATGGAGAAGTATACCCATACCACACTAAAGCAGCTTAGATGATAGCAAGAATATATTAGAGGACGAATACAACATTTGGTAGAAGAACACAACAAGAAGGCTGCAGAGAAATTCGGAACCATTGCAACCAAAATGACTGGGGAAGAGTACATGCATATAACAAAAACCAACCAGGGTGCCATGACAGTAACTCCCTTAAGAGCTCCAGCTAAAAGTGTGCAAAGCCTAGAGCCCGTAAACTTAGTCGGAGAGAGGAAACCTACCATCCTATAGGACATGAGAGAATCATGAAAATAAGAAAATAATTACAGCGTTACTTAGAAATGGAAAAAGAGAAACTCAAGTAAGGAAAAAGACTCACAGGTATGCAGAAAACCGAATCAGAAAATGGCCACCGCTCAGTTTCAAAACATACCACCCTCTAATAGACCTGCCATCATATATCTTATATCAAGCAAGACACTTAGGAATTCTAAAGCCCCCGCCATAGATGAGGCCAAACAAAGTTAGAGAAAATTGGGTAAAAGGTGTGAATTTCATCAAGGGTAGGGCACGACATAGATGAATGTATCCATCTAAAGAATGCAATAGAGTTAGTTGTTAGAAGGGGACAATTAGAATAGTTTGTTTAAGACGAAGAAGGGGTACACTCAGTAGGAACACGGGCAAAGAGCAAAAGACGTTTGAATGAGTGAAATAGGGAGCCCTTGTGGCTACCTTCCTAAAAGAAAAAGAAGAAATCCTAGCTGATAAAATTCAAATTTATGAACGGCATCCAAGGCTTTGAACCATTCAACAACTGTGTCTGGTACCAAGGATGTGAGAGAGCGATAACTCGTCAAAAAATAGAGACGCACCAAATAGGAAAATGTGTGACCTAATTTACACTGTTTAATATGCATTCCGCTTTAACCTTTTATCCTTATGTACATTCTGCTGCACATTTTATGTAACTGTTTTGGTTAATGAAAATGTTTTTCCCACTAATGTTTTTCGATCCTCAATTTCTCCGACTCCAATGATAAAAAGGTTTACTAGCTGCTTTCGAAGTAAGTGTGCATAGTAAAGTGACTGCAGTGATGAAAGGTACGCTAGCCACTTCCAAAGTAAATGTGCATAGTAAAGTGACCGCAATGATAAAAGGTACGCTATTCACTTCCAAGTAAGTGTGCATAATAAAGTGACTGCAATAATGAAAGGTACACTAACCGCTTCCAAAGTAAGTGTGCATAGTAAAGCGACCGCAATGATGAAAGGTACGCTAGTCGCTTCCAAAGCAAGTATGCATAGTAAAATGACCGCAACGATGAAAGGTACGTTGGCCGCTTCCAAAGTAAGTATGCATAGTAAGACGACCGCAATGATGAAAGGTACACTAGCCACTTCCAAAGTAAGTGTGCATAATAAATCGAATGCAATGATGAAAGGTTTGCTAGCCACTTCTAAAGTAAGTACGCATAGTAAAGAAAATGATCATTTAATTATTTATACACAAGAAGGGAATAAAGCATTAGTGTCCACCATTACCGAATAAATGTACAATGAATAAACTAATATATGTGTGAGTAAATGCATGCCAATTGAGACTACCTCATGCAGGGGAAAGGGTTCTCCCAACTCAAGATTTTACAAATATACCCAATATCAATCACCTCAAGAGAACGATATCAAACAAAACACCACGGCTAGTCCAATACATCTATCTCGTCTAAAGCAGACAAAACTAGTAGACACGAGACTATAAACCACACAAATAATTCCCACTCTTAAGCATTGACCTGTAAATAACAATACCGCTTCATATTCCTACAAAATATGACGCAAGGTATATGGCACAAATACATGCAAATCATACAATTCATATTATCGCGAACCTTCCTTCCGAAGGAAGATAATCCCACTCGGAGGGTAAAAGTCCTTCTGATTCCAACTAACAGAGCAAATATACAATTCGATTTGAGGAAGAGATATCAACACCATGAGAAACAACATAAAGTGAACCCTCTAGCAAACTAGTTACAAAAGGACAACATGAATCTGGCAATTATTTGTCTTATAATATCACATTCATATTTATATATTGAAAGAGAAGTGCAATGCGAACATGAGAAAATAATTCCGAATTTATAGTTTATTCTTCATAAGTTTCTCATCGCTAGGGGGCAAGAATTCACCCTCAAAGAAAGACAACATATCACCATGGTATAAAACTATGAATATACAAAATTTTTCGCGATCCACATTCTAGCGAACCCCATTCCAATTATAATATATTCACAAGGAAAAATAATCATACGCAAATAACAACATCGTAATTCAGAATTATCACAAGCGAAAGATAAAAGTTTATCAATTGAAATTTAATGCATATGCGAATGAATTACTACAAACCAAGTGACTGTAACACTTCACATACTAAAAAAAGCAAACTTCCTTACATCAACAGAGTAAATAAAATATTATAAATACAAGCCCATAAAAAGAGAAATAGGGACATGATTGAGAATCCCTCCAGCAAACGCGATATGAGGAAACTCATGCATCAGCAGCAATTCCCACTGTTGAAGTAAAAACGAGCTTCTTAATATGGCAGACAGAGTACATGGAGATGGCAAACACCTATTCCTTTACGCTTCAGCCATCTCTGCCCTACTTCAAGAATCATCTCGAGGCCGTCGTTTATTGCTACGGTACCCAACATCACAACTAACAAACAAACAACCACCTTGATAACCAAGGAGGAAACAATTAAATTTTAACGCAAATTAATCATTTCGGTAGTCCAATCTGAATCGACCGCCCCTCCAATGTAGTAACAAGCCCCAACAGACAAATAGCATTCAGAGAACCCTACACTCAAGATTTTCTAAATACATTTCTTGTTGGCACTCCCCACTATAAATGGCTAATTATAGCCTCCTGAATACTATTGTTTGGTGATGCAAATAACCCAAGTAGCAAAACTAGACACCCCCTCAGAATCTATGAAACACATTCTATGCATATCACTCACCCCCATAAACATGTTTTCTTTCCATCTTCTCACAATGATGTCAACAAAGTCATGCAAAGGGAACTGCCAAAGAAAGAATAAGTCGCTTATAAATTAGGTTATGATAATGCAGACCCAAATGAGCTTTATTGATAGCAGATGATAGGAGTAACAAGCGAAGATGTTTTAAATTATTAATATGGATAGCTACCGAGACAAGTATTTAATTCCAGATCCTTAAATCTTGAACAAGCGACTAAAATCACGCAACCCTCAAACCTAATAAATCCATAGGTAGACGCGTGCACCTATCACAACCACTCAAAAACCTTCTACTTTTTATAATTATGATCTATCTCGAATTATCTAATCACCGTATAGAGAACCAATAGGCACCGAGCACAGTGCATGACTCCTAAAGAAAAAAACTTATGAACAAAATAAAAGTAGTCAACAAAGCACTAGCATGACAGATCAAAATATAAGTAATACCAAGGATCGCATACAAGAAGTTAGAAATCTTCCTAAATAGCAAAACAACAAAACAGTAATTTAGAGTATCGCACCCAGGAGGTAGGAACACCCAATCCACTCTATCCTAAATAGTAAAGATACCTCACACAAACCTTTTCTAAAAGGAAGATAGAATTTGTTAGTACCATTGAACTATAACCACGTGAACACCCAATCAATATACTACCTACGAATAAACTAGCAAGCTACGACCGTGTGAATAACCAACTATGATTCATCGCGCACTCGACATACGAGCACAACCTTAAACCACGTGATTCATTATGACACCCGAGTCACGCCAACTTAGCTCACTAAGACACCTATCCTTCTTGATTGACACGTGTCTGCACCCATTCAACATTTATAAGGGGCCATTCACCTCTAAACCAAAAGGAGGCTTCCATTGCTACTTAAATTATAACCCCCTAATATAAGCTCTCCAACTTAAATAAAAAATCACCAGACCAAAATAATATAGCTAAATACTTGCCAGTTTAGGGGAATTATCATTAAATGAAATATTAATGTTAGTAGTAGTGCCCAGATCTCCCAGATGGCGTAGATCATGTCACTTTACAGGTAGAGCCAATGATAGCAAAATTTTCTAACGAAAGAGGGAAACCAAAAATTTCTGCTACACAACCCTACTGATTAACAAACTCAAAGAAAAAAGTAAAAATAAATCGTGATGAGCTGCGATGGAATTGAACGCGCAAGAAATTAAAACGAAATAGAGCAAAGTAAAGTTAAGGATCGCATAACATAAAAATCTTACGAAACTCATTACTCATATCCTGCCCTAAAGCATCACTGGCTAGGGTAATACGAATACGATCCCCAAGAGCCCAACACTTAAAGAAACAAAAGAGCCTTGTGGTGACATCAAAATAATCCTTCAACTTTCAAATGAGAAGTATTCTTCATACAAAAATATAATACCCCTTCATACAAAATATATATAGATGACACTAACAATTACATATTCTCACCCAACACATCACTATCATCTATGACACCCACATCACTACCTCGATTACCTAGAGAGAAGAAAGCATTCGACTCAAAAGTAGCGAGACCTACAATACCTCGTGTTTTTCTCACAACTCCTCTAAATGAGCGGTATAGCCCTTCATCTTTGAGTGTAGTTTTACATTCTCCTCAAGAAGAGCGATATATCTTTCCATCTATAAATATAACTTTGCATTTTCCTCAAGAAAGGTCTTTATGTTTCTCTCTATATTAAGTTGAACGTAACCCAATTCATGAATGAGACCTCAACCTCCTTCAACAGCCCTCCTAATACTAGTACAAGGTGAGGAAGCACCACGACTACTCGACTACAGCTTAAACAACCTCTTAGAAGCAGATTTAAGATGAAACCAATTATCTATTTTTGACAACCCCTTTCAAGGGTAAAATGTACTCTACGAAGCGGAAGGTTTACTACTTTCACTAGAAAGAATACCTACGGACAACGACATTGGGGGATTTATTGCAACACCTGAAAAAGACGCAGCCTCAACAGGTGCAACCATAGGGAATGTACTTTCAGCGATGAACGACAATAGAATCCATAATAGTTGCCCCTCTAAACGTAACAATAAGCAAAAATAACATAACTACCAAACTAAACATAGTAACACATCACTTAAACACACCTGAAAGCATACCAAAAGCAGGCAGAATAGTAGTCAAGCTAGCACAGGCAATGGTCCCAGCAGTATTAGTTGTAACTAAATAAGAGAAACTACGTTGTTCCAAGAAGGTGGGGAGAACATCAGGGTTTGACTAGGGTAAAACCTCAATAACCTTAGCACCAGTATCTAACACCTATTTTTTCCCAACGTCTTATCCTCGACACTAAATAACGCCCCCTTGAGCTATAAGCCCTCATCTACCTCACTACACTCTCTCATGCCGCCTCGACAACATCCATTGAGACCCCTATAGAAGCATCTTGAATACCCAAAAAAGTCTCCAACTAAGGAGCAGCGGGAACCATATTTGTCAATGACATAGCTACGGTGGTTAAAGCTAAAGGCAAGCATACTTTTCCACTACTTACAACCTCTAAAGGCGTCGTTTCCATCAACCCTTGCAAACTTAATTCTTTGCTATTAGATACAGAAGACTGTATGTCTAACACCGTAACCAAATTCCCTGACTTGTCACATGCGGCCTGTGAAAAAAAAACCATTACCCCTGCAAAACACAACACACAAGTATATAACCAAGAGTACGTATGTATTCAGACAAAATTTTATCTCCCCAAAGGTCATAACAGACTAATACTTGTATCTATTTGCCTCTTTGTCTTACGTTCTAAATGCAGATAATTTTCCCCGTATTTTGAACTACATAAAGCAAGTGAACTAGAGACTACTAGTTTTTTCCTCCCCTTACCGCGGCCAGAGCCGAATGAGCTAACACTAACACAACCCCTCAGGGCAACATGAGCAACTTCTTTACTAACCCCTTCTAGGGGGCATATTCTTCACGATATTTCTAGAGGCTAGTACAAACACTAATATACTTAGAAAAAATTATCTAGTTCATTTTTGTTCCCCGAAAGAATTCTCGCCTCTTGTTCATTGCCTCATTCATTGAAAGGCCAAGCCTCCGCACAAATGGGCACATTTTCCAAAGAACCCCTTCAAAATACATTAAAATCTTCTTCATCCCAACCATTAGGGCTTTGTTCTTCTAGACAATACACCCAAATGTTTCTAAGAGTACATACCTCCTCAAAACGAGAAGGTGGATCACTTTCTAGCCTTTTATGAAGTCTCAACTCATCAGGCGACATTTCTTCCATATTAGGCAACGCAACCCTATCCTTTGGCGGCTGACGCCATACAACGGGGAAAAGGTAACCTCAGACATTGCATTCCACCTTGATATACTTTGTCCTATCCAGGCAAAGATTGTCAGTACGATTACTCATTACTAACCCCCTTCCTCTACGATGACCAATGGTTACAATGCCTTTTACATTCTTCTCATGGCCAACCATTATGTTATAAAAATAACAGAACATGTTGATAGAAGGTTCATCCCCATAAATTTTACAATTCAAGAAATATGTCACAAAAGTCCACCAACTAGTTCCACTCAGTTGACCTGGAACTACATTAAACCAATTTAACCAATCCACAAAAAGGGATGTAGCTTTAAATGGAACCTGGCCTTAAAAGCAAAAAGAGGGACCAAAAACCATGACTTCCCCTTATCAGAGCATGCGCTAAAAATGAAACATCCCCCTGGCATACTAAACTGATAACGAAAGTAATTAGCAGCAAGAAGACCCTGACATTCCAACGTCTTTAATAACTCATCTGGCTCAGTAGTATAGCGAAACTCGTCACTAACCATAATATATGAATCGGCCATCAACGCAGAAGTAATTGTATATTCTTCTCTAAAGTTCTCTTTTTTCTTTTCGAAAACTCGAAAATAACCAAGGAAATAAGCAAAATAAAGCCCAAAAATACCAACAAAGTTTATTTATAGTACCTACAAGCTCTCTCTATATTCTTCAGGATTCATAAAGTTTACTTTATAACCTTTCCTCATCTGCGGGGAAATTGTTAGTACCTACAAATACCTATTATCAGGTGTTAAAACCATACGACCTACGGTGTTACGCAAATAGTGTGAGCTCCCTAGTAAACGACCTGCCGATACAAGCGATCGCCCGCGATCTGTCCAAGTACCCTTCACAACCTACAGTGAACAAGCAAGACTGCAAACTATACCTTATCCAGCGATCACATGTTAGTGCACGTGATCGCTGTGGATGACGATGCAAACCTATGACATCATATCATAGCCAGTCCATTCAACGCGCTGCGGTAACCCAGTCATGACACCTGTCCGAGTAGTATGAAAATGACATGCAATAGAGAGAGAGAGTCAAGGACTCTACTCCAGACACCATTGCCCACAAACATAAGCCATATACAAACTCCGACCCGAAACGGCCATCTTGACCACCATCTCCGACCCCTGTCCATTTTGACCATCAACAAACCTATTAAGTGTAGCGGGTATATCTGATCAAATATAATGCTGATGGCACCATTGATAGATATAAAGCTCATTTGGTGGCTAAATGCTTTACTCAAGTTGAGAGAATTGATTACATTGACACATTTTCCCTTGTGGCTAAGATGACTTCTTTCAAAGTTTTGCTTGCCTTAGCTGTAGCTCAAAATTGACATCTTCTTTAGTTGGATGTCAATAATGCTTTTCTAAATGGTAGACTTAATGAGGAAGTTTACATGAAATTGCCCCCTGGTTACAAGATTGTTTCAACATGATTGAATTTGGTTTGAAAGCTCCACAAGTTAAATTTATGGTCTTAAACAAGCTTCTCGCTAATGGTTCCAAACTTTCTCCCTGGTGGTTCTTAATTTTGGTTTTGTTCAGTCACCTTCTGAACATTCACTATTTTTCAAAGGAAAAAGGTGATGACATGGTTGCCTTACTAGTCTATGTTGATGATATAATCCTTGCCGGAAAGGATTTATCACTACTAAACATGGTCAGACAGTTTCTTCAACAACACTAGAAGCTCAAAGACTTAGGTACATTGAGATACTTTCTTGGCTTCGAAGTTGCTCGAAATGCTTCTAGAATCTCTCTTTCTCAGAGACACTATGCTCTTCAGATCTTGAAGGACACTGGCTTGCTTGCTAAAAAGCCTTCAGAATTACTAATAGTGTCTCCTCACAAGTTAAGTGCTCATGAAGGGGAGTTACTATCTGATCCTCAAATATACAGACGATTGGTTGGACATCTTCTTTATCTCACCCGCGCAAGGCCGGACATTTCTTACAAAATGCATTTGTTGAGCCAATTTGTGTCTTCTCAACAACCTCACATGCATGCAACCTACCACCTTTTATCCTATATAAAGAATTCTCCAGGGCTAGGGTTATTCTTTTCTACAAAACCCAACATGCAGTTAAGTGACTTTGTTGACTCAGACTACAGCTCATGTCCTGACACACGTTGATCCACGACTGGTTTTTGTACATATAATGGTGACAACTTAGTCTCTTGGAAATCGAAGAAACAACACACAGTAAGCAGATCCTCTTGTGAAGCTGAGTATAGGGCAATGGCTTCTGCTACTTGAGAATTGGTTTGGCTTGCAGCCTTGCTTTCTTCATTTCATGTTCCTGCATCGACTGTTTTTCTTTACTGTGACAATCAAGCTGCCATACACCTTGCAAAGAATAAGTCTTCCAAGAACGCACCAAACACATCAAGGTGGATTGTCATCTTGTTCGAGAAAGGATATGTATTGGTTTTTTAAAATTGTTTCATGTTCGATCGACATGCCAGCTTACGGTTATCTTCACCAAAGCCTTGCATTCTCCTGTTTTTCATAACTTCATTGTAAAGATGGGTCTTCTCAATATTCATCGGACTCCATTTTGAAGGGGGGCTGTTAAGGATGATATATGTTAAGTTAGTTGTTAATTAGTTGTTCATTATTGTTAGGCAGTTAAAGCTTTGTACAGATTCCCATATATACCAAGGTTGTACATACATTGTAAATTCAATTCAAGAGAATAAAATCATTTTTCTCTAATCTCAAATCTGTTGTAATATTATGTCATTTTTTCGAATATTAGCAATTTTTCACACTGCTATTCCAGAGCTGAATGATCAGACTGACAATTATACTTACGAAGCAGAATCGCCTGATGAAGATGCCTACTATAAATATAAGGTCTATCTCTCAATTTACATCAACCTGGTTTAACTTTTCTCAATTTCAGGTTCCTTAATGTATTGATAAACTTGCACAAACTGGGCTGAAGATATGGGTTTTGACGGGGACAAGATGAAAACTACTATAAATGTAAGATCTATCTCTTGCAATTTAACATTAGGCTCCATTTTTTACCACTTTCAAGGGAACCTGAAACTGGGTTTCTAATGGAAAGTTTTTCATGAAAGCAATTTAGTGAAAGATTGAAGAAAATTAAGCCATGTAGGAAGTTTCAGTCATGGAGGAGAAGAGAGGAAAATCAACTGCCATGTCAACATTCTCTAACGACGGGGGACTTTAATGAGAACGAATTGAAAGTTTAATAACTATATCGCAAGTTTTAAAAGTTTGGTGATCAAATTAAAAGCGCCTTAAAAGCTCGGTGATTATTTATGTAGTTTACCTTTAATATTATTATTAAAATTAAAAATGCTTTCATTAAAATCATTGTTGTTACCAAAACTTTTTATTTGGATCATCAAACCGTTGAACAACCAATGAATTATCAAAATTTTATAATTTGATCCCTGGTTTTGTTAGAATTTACAGTTTAATCATCAAACTTTCAGATTTTTAGAAAATATCCATAAACTTCAAAATTTTATAATTTAATTCTCAAATTTTATTTTTTTCAATTAAGTCCCTAAATTTCATTTAAGTCTAATAAGCTCTATATACTAAGTTACAAGAATTAAACTTAGAATCCCAGGGGAGGGTATGCAACACTTAACCACTAGACTAAGTAAGGATTTTCATATAGTTTGATAAAAATAATGTTTAAATTAAAATTTGAGAGATAAACTAAATTCTTTTATTTTGATAAAAAAAGCTTACAAAAACACAAATAAAACATGCTAAAAGAATAGATAAAACATTCACTATTTTCATAAAAAAGAATTATTAAGTAAAAGAAAATAAAAAAAAACATATGTAAAACGAATTTTTAAAACAAAAATCTAGAAAGATGAAAAAGATAAAACCGAAAAGAAGAGAAGGTAGAGGAAGAAATATGAAGAGAGAGAAGAGATTGAGGAGTGAGGACTGACCCTCATGTCATCGGCGGTGACCACCAGTTAAATTTACTAGATTTGGTCAATAGAAAGGGATTAGAACAAGAGAAAAAAACTTATATCTCACATAATTAATTATGTACATTATTATATTTATATTTGATATATTATGTTTTAGTATAAAAGAGATTATATTAGAATATGAAAAGACAAATACTCTTACAATAATATTCATCATTGTTTCATTAAAATGATTTTAAATCTTTTTTCTAACTAAATTGGTACTCTATTAACTCATTATACAATTCGATCACAAATATAATAAATAATATAGATAAATCAATATAATTTGGTTTGGATAACATGCCAGATGACAAAGAGAAAAGAAAGATCAGTCCTTTTAGCTATATCCATGACATTAGTATATGACATACGAGAAGACTCAAGGTCCCAGAGTAATAAACACCCTATGTAACTCAAACTCACATACAAGTGTCTGTGTCCAAGACAAGTACATTCGATTTCTTTTATACATTTTCTATGTATTTGGAAGGTTATATCTCCATACTCTATATACACATGATGCACAGGGTATTTTAAGAAAAATGAAACAATCTAGGTTATACTCATCTGCAGTCTTCCTGTTCAGGAATTCTGAGCTCCAAATCCTCTGTAAATGGCTGAAATACTAGGTCTATCTTCTCATCATCTACTTGATCAAGAGCTGGTGGATCCCACTGTAGCAGTTTGATACAGGAGAACCCCTTAAAATTTCAATTACCTATTTTATCAGGTTATAAAAATTCATCCAGTGATGATATATATTGATTAACAAATTGTTCCCAAGTTCAAAATGTTTAACAAGCAAGTGACCAATAAACGCAAGTTATTACACCCAGTGTGAGTTTTTCCATGTGACCAAAATATGTTTTTATTGGGTACAAATATGTTTAATTTTTCAAAGTTTTTCCATGTCTTTGGAGGATTCTTGGAGGGTCATATCCTTGTACCCATATATGATTTTGCATTGGACATGAATTGAAAGGTATTTAAAGGGAAAATAAAAGAGAAAAAAGAGTTGGAGCAACATAACATACAAGAAAGCATTAGTGAAAGAGTACCTTTTGCAGCGATGTCCCTTTTTTGCTAAAAAAAAAACGAGTTTTTCGAAGTGTTTGTGACTATTCAGATATAAAATGTTTATTCCATGGGGGTTTTAAAAAACCGCATTTTTTAAAAAAATTGGAGTCGCCACCGGCCACTTAGGTAGGCCGGACACCATAAAACCAGAGATTTAAAAAATGTTGGGTTCGGGAGTCGGTTACGGATGGGGAAAGATTAGCACCCCACACCGCCCAAAATTGGTACTTTAATAATTACCGCTTTATTAATGTTAGATTTTCCGGATTAAAGTGACGATTAGTTTAAAATTCAGTTATAATTGCGAATAAATTTTAAAGGCCCCGTTATCCGAGAGTAAACGCCCAACCACTATCACTACGCCTGATACTGGCCCCGTTTACGCTCGGATAAAACTACACCGCATTGACAATTTATATATTCTATTATGCAAACTTAGTGAGCAAAATATAAAACATGGCAAATAATTTAAATACAATACAAATAAATATTAACATAATAAAATACTAATCTAATAAAATATTAATCTAAAACATACATACATAAATATTAATCTAACTCATAAATAAAAACATATCTAACATAAATAAAATACTAACATTCATAAATATTAATTTAAAACACAAATAAATATTATTCTAACACATAAATAAAAACGAATCTAACATAAATAAAATATTAATATAAAACACAAATTTAAAACATATTAAATACTAATCTAAAACATAAACATACAAACTAAAAAATAAGACTACAATTTTAAAATAACTAATATTTCATTAAATTATAAAAATTACAACACTAATAAAAAGGGAAGAAAATATACCTAACTAGGAGCTCGAATGACGAACCCTGACAGAACCCCACCGAGATCTACCGCGACCCCTCAAAAAATATTAACTAGATCGGACCTAAAATAAGACCCCGATCGAATGTTGGATCGAACCAACTGGGGTCGAGGGCACTGGCCCCAACCCCGGCCAGCCTTGCGGCCGGCCTAGCTCTTAATTGGGGAGCCAATTTCCTGCCAATTTGTTTGGCAATTTGGCGTCCATTTCCAATTGGGCGTCCCAAAATTGTGTGTGATTGCTGTCTATTTATAGGCAAACTTCAAAGGGTGAGAATAATTTAGGGTGACGTGGAGCAACCTGCTCCACGCATTTTTTTAATAATATATATTATTATTATTATTTGTTCATTTTTCATTAATTTTATATTAATATTAATATTATTAAAATAATACTAATAACACTAAAACCCGGTCAAAAATGAGTGATTACAGTTGCCCCTCTTTGCTTGTTCTTGTGAAACGAGGACAAAGCAAAGATCAAAAGCACTCATTTTTGACCTACTTTCTTGTTTTTGGCTTCAGAATCACGTGTTCTTCTGGAACTCTCCGCTCTTCCTCAGCTGAATCTTCAGGCTCGTAAGTTCTTCCTATATAGAGCTTCGTTACCTTCCGATCTTGGAGTTATAGGCTATTTCTACATAGAACCCTTCACTCTGAAGCCTCGAGTTATGAGTCCCTCCTATATAGAACCATTCATTCTGAGGCGGTGCAGCTTGGAGTCCTTCCTATATAGAACTCTTCGCCTTCAACGCTGGTTTCTCCTATATAAAACCTTCTGCGTCGCTGGTGGATTCTTCCGACTGGGAGTTCCTCCCGTATAGAACTGCTAGTCTTCACCCTGGAGCTGTAAGTCCTTCCTATATAAAACTTTCAGCTTTTGAAATCTCGGAGCTACGAGTTCTTCCTATATAGAATCTTTCACTCTAAGACAGTGAAGCTCGGAGCCCTTCCTATATAAGACTCTTCGCTTTCAACACAACAGATTTTCCCTATATAAAACCTTTTGTGTAATGGGTGAATTCCTTCGGTTGGGAGTTCTTCCTATATAGAACTGTTGGTCTTCACCCTGGAGCTGTAAGTCATTCCTATATAAAACTTTCAGCTTCTGAAATCTTGGAGCTACGAGTTCTTCCTATATAGAATCTTTCACTCTAAGACAGTGAAGCTCGGAGCCTTTCCTATATAAGACTCTTCTCTTTCAACACAACAGATTTTCCCTATATAAAACCTTGTGTGTCATGGGTGAATTCCTTCGGCTGGGAGTTCTTCCTATATAGAACTGCTAGTCTTCACCCTGGAGCTGCAAGCCCTTCATATATAAAACTTTTAGCTCATGAAACCTCAGAGCGGCGGATTATTCCTATATAGAATCTTTCTCTGCAAGCTCTTGGAAACATAGGCCTTTTGTATGTAGAACCTTCATCTTCAAATTTTTTCTCTTTTTCCTTGTTTCTTTTTCCCTCTTTTTCGGCTCTTTTTTTTTCTATCTCATTTTCACTCTCCTTTTTTCAAGGCTATTGATATCTCTGGACTTACGCTACTAAGGCTGTCGCAATCTTTCTTCAAATTTTGGGATTCACACAAAAAATGGCTACCTACCTTTCTTCAGATTTGGGGATTCACGCCGAAAATGGCTACCGCTCTTTCTTCCAATTTGGGGACTCACACCGAAAATGGCTGCTAATCTTTCTTCAAATTTTGGGACTCACACCGAAGGTGGCTGCCAAAACTTTCTTCAAATTTTAGGGACTCACGCCGAAGGTGGCTGCCAAACTTTCTTCAAACTTTAGGGACTCACGCCGAAGGTGGCTGCCAAACTTTCTTTAAATTTTAGGGACTCACGCCGAAGGTGGCTGCCAAACTTTCTTTAAATTTTAGGGACTCACGCCGAAAGTGGCTGCCAAAATTTCTTCAAATCTTAGGGACTCACGCCGAAGGTGGCTGCCAAACTTTCTTCAAATTTTAAGGACTCACGCCAAAGGTGGCTGCCAAAACTTTCTTCAAATTTTAGGGACTCACGCCGAAGGTGGCTGCCAAAATTTCTTCAAATCTTAGGGACTCACGCCGAAGGTGGCTGCCAAAACTTTCTTCAAATTTTAGGGACTCACACCGAAGGTGGCTGCCAAACTTTTCTTCAAATTTTAGGGACTCACGCCGAAGGTGGCTGCCAAATTTCTTCAAATCTTAGAGACTCACGCCGAAGATGGCTGCAAAAACTTCTTCAAATTTAGGGACTCACGCCGAAAATGGCCGCCAAAACTTCTTTAAATTTAGGGACTCATGCCGAAAATGGCCGCCAAAACTTCTTCAGATTTAGGGACTCACGCCGAGAATGGCTGCCAAAACTTCTTCAAATTTAGGGACTCACGCCGAAAATGGCCGCCAAAATTTCTTCATGTTCTTTGACAATTCTTCAGGTACCTGTCCAAAATAAGCAAAAATTGACATGCCCCTATCTATATGATGCATACAATGTAATGGTTTCTTTCTTTTCTTTTTCTTTTTTCTCTTCTCATTTTCTTTTTCTTTTCTTCTTTTTTCCTTTTCTTTTCTTTTTTCACTTTTTCTCTTTCTTTCTCTATTTTTCTTTTAGCCTTTTTGTTCTAAAGTCTTACACCCTGAAAGGTCGTTCCTCAGATTTCTTCATCTCTTTACTTCTTTACTATATGCTCTTAAATCCTCATTTGAACCTGCTTTTAAACCTTTTGTGCGGAAGGCTTTCTTGTCTTCAGGGTTATCACCCGTCTTCATAAATGATCCTCTGGTTCTTATATTATTCTTATAAGAACCATTGTCATCTTCTTCGCTTGGCGTTGCCCCATTCAACCACGGGCTCCACTGCTTTGAATTTTCTGACTCATCATACAGAGCCTTGATCTATTTCTAGTCACCAGGGTGAGCCAAAATGCTTCCATCCCCTGAGCTCATCCTTGATCTTCTCGTAGCACTTCGACGGGAACTAACTCTCAGTCCCTATGCTTTAAATCTTATCATCATTCATTTTTAAAGTAATGCAAAAGGCAATTTACTTGTGTATATTTCAAAAAATAATGATTGTTTGAAAAGATAACAGTCATTTTGAAAATCACAACTTGGACGGGATACCAAACATTTTGAAAACATTGTTTGGAACAAATGGTAAACATTTTTCTCTCTTTTTTAAGGGCCAAACATTTTTAACAAAAGTTAATGTTTGGAGAATGGTAAACAAAATTCGAAGTATATTGCCAAACATTTTTTTTTAAAAAAACTAATATTTGGGGGAAATGGTAAACATCAAAACTTTGGGAGAAAATGTCAAATCTTTTAAAACATGTTTGCCCTGAAATATCAAACACCATAGCGCATCTGCTTCAAGTTGCTAGAGATCAACTCTAATGAAGCACATATTTAGAAGATCTTGACCATTGTGGAGATATATGCCAATGTATAGTTTCTTCTGGTCTAATAGGCTTTTGAGAGGAACAACCCTACCTAGTTTCTACCCCGTTTAAGGTGGCTCTCTTAATCTCACTATCTCACCATGCCCTATCCTTCCCTCATTTGGGTGTCGATCAAGCACTTCGAAGTTTGACGTTCCTTGAAGCAAAGTTAACCCTTATAGGCGGAATGAAATCTGAAGACATTCTCATTCAACTTGGATATCTATGGATGACCAGAATAGTATTTGGGGCTTGTAATGTAGGCCTTTGGTTTATGGTTAAGTGAAACAGTATTCTGTACTTGTGTAACTTGGATATGCCAATTATCCCTTCTCTTTTTTGGATCACTCTAGACTGCCCGTTTTCGGGTTTTCACCCTAGAATTCATTTCCTTTCTTTTTACTGTAGGCTGTCTTGCATTCTGGCTATATACTGATGTTCGTTTTCTGTTCAAGAATGTTTGATCCTCCAAAACTCCTCGAAACTGAGATTTCTTGAATGAAGGACTATGAATACATTTCTGAGAATTCTTGTGACTGGCACGCCCAAATGAAATATTATTCTTTCTTTTTTTCTTTTCTCTTTTTTCTTTTCTTCTTTTTCACTTTTTCTCTTGCATCGCTCTAGACTGCCCATTTTTGGGTTTTCACCCTAGAGGTCACTTCCTTCTTTTGTACCTTCGGATCAATGTATTTTGGCTGGATATTGATGTTAGCATGCTCAGGCAGACTACTCTTTTTCTTCATTTTCAGGATCACTCTAGACTGCCCATTTTTGGGTTTTCACCCTAGAGGTCATTTCCTTTTTCAAAATTGGTAATCTTCGGGCCGACTTGTCTTGACTTGGCTTCTAATTTTCAAAACTGATATTTACTTGAAATGTGGATTCCTTGTGTCTCTTGCTCATAGTTGAAGTCTTGTTCTTGTATTGTTTGATCTGTGTGTGAAACATATACAATATTCTATCTTTCTTTTTCTTTTTTTCTTTTTTCTTCCTTTTTTTTCTTTCTTTTTTCTTTTTTCTTCCTTCTTTTTTTCTTTTTTTCTCTTTTTCTTTTTTTTTTTCTCTTTTTTAGACTGCCCATTTTGGGTTTTTAGCATTGAATCTCTTTCTTCTTATTCGAGTCTATAAATGTATCCTCGAATCAACACGTATCTATACTGGTATTGATGATATCTTCCGTTCAAAGTTAATTGTCTTTCTACAGCTCTTTTGATATTTACTCGATCTGGATTGCTTTAGCCTTCCGATTGCCATTTCTTTTCTTTTCTTTGGTCTTTCGTTTGGACATATCCATGTTTTCAACCACTTTCTTCTGATGATTTTCTGATCTTCGTATCCAATCTGTTTGGACTCATCTCTGTCTTCTGGTAAAGTAAAAGAATATCATTCGTTGTCAAATTCACAGATGTCCTGAGAATGCCTTCAGGGGGTAGAGGTTTAGGGTCAACTTTCGTTTCAAGGATCTTAAACGACAAGTGCCTGAGAAGATAAATTCTTAAAATGGGAGCTGCCCATTGTCTAAACACTCGCTTTTGCTCCTCTGTTGGCCTAAGTAAACTAGCAGATACTCACATTTATAGTATCCCCACAACATTCAATCTCTTCTAAATATATGTAACTTAGAGTTGATCTTTGGGTTTGAAGCGAATGTACTGTTGCATTCAAAGTTCGAGGATCTGGTATAGAAATGATATATACACATGTCCATTCAAAAATGCATGTATATGCATATGGGAAAACAAAATTACCCTATAAAAATAAAATGTTTAAAGAATCAAGAATGTAAAAATGCTTTTCTAAATGGAAATGTGATTTTTAATTCTAAAAATATCTGTTTGAGAGTTTTTTTTCTTCTTTTTTTTCAAAGCATTGAGCATTTCTTTGTGAACTGATGAGAAAACCATAGGGACCTCCGGACTACCTCCCGAGTACTAACTCATTTCGGTCCTTTGTAGTGTAGGCTTGTGCCACTTCTATTGTTTTTCCTTGTTGGGTCAATTCTTGTCATGACTCCCTCGTCAACCAACTTCTTGATTTATTCTATTAACAACCTCAAATTTCTTGGTGACATGCCCCGGTGCCTTAATGTAGAACTCACATGCACTGTATGGATTAAAACTGTGGGCAGATGAGCTGGGTGTAATTTTTATCGGCCCGGAGGTAAGGTACTAACCCTTGACCAGATGAGGCCATATGGAATACTCTGAATATCTCTAAATATGTACTTGTTCGATGAATTTTTCTCGGTGATTCAGAGGAATCTATCTGTCTTTTTCTCTTACGATCACGAGAAGCTTGAAAGTGGTACCCATTTATCTCTTTCTTTCTTTCTGCTCCTAGACAGGTCTGGTCTTTAAACTTAGGTCTCAAAGTGCATGTTCGTTTCTCTCTCCGACTGTCATTAAGTCCTCAAAGCTGGCCTTTATTTTCTCGAGCATCTTATTAAAAGTGGCATGTAAGTCACTTTCATCTTCATCTACAGGAGGCTGTACCTGGGTCGCTAAACACAGCCACCTCAAAGCACGTTTCTTGAAGCCTTCATCAGGTTTCATCTTCGTACTCTAGAGATACTGCCGACTTGGTGCTAGGTCTAGAACATATTTGTATTGCCCATAAAGACGTCGGTTAAGTCTCCGCATGACTACACTTGGTCTCAATTCAAACAGTTGTACCATATCACGGTAGGTCCTGTTAGACTTTCGTGAAAGTAGTGGATCGGCAATTTTCTATTCTCGATGTAGCCCTCTATCTTTCTGCAGGACGTGGTCAGGTGAATCTTGGGGCAGCTTGTTTTGTCATACTACACAAATCTTAGAATCTTGAAATCCGGTGGGATGACCAAATCAGGGCTTTCTTGCGTCGAATGTATCAGTCTTCTTCTTTTTCCTCATTTCTTTTTTCTCTCGAGCCCATCTTCCAACTACTTGAATCTTGATTTTTGAGCGTGTTCATTTATTTTACTTGGCGATGATAATGCTATGTAAAATTTTATGTAAAGTAATGATAATGTTATGTAAAATATGCCATGATTGTACAATGTGAGGCAATGCAAGGTATGAATGCACATGCGATGTTGATTCTCGAACAGTCCTTAAAAGACTTTCAATCAATATAAAAATGTCTGGTTGCAAGAAACTAATAATGAATTACAAGTGACAGTTAGCTTCCTTCTGGAGATCTTAACTTCAGGAAGCAAAGCTCATGCTCTACATCTCGACGTTGTCTCCAGGATGACGAGTGACATCGTCTTCTCTTCTTGTGCTACTCCATAAACTTGAATCGTCATGATCTTTATTTTTGTGGCTTCTGAAAAGGACATCAACAAGTGATGCATAATGCAGACAAGATATTTTCTTCTGTAGATCTGGGTGCAAACGAATAATACGTCTAAACAAGGATGGATTCTATCGATCCTAGGAGAGTACTTTAAAACTTTTGGGGGTTTAAATTAAAATTTTCAAGGATCATTTGGTTTAAAAATTCTCCCTTTTTATTATCAAAGAAGTTTTAACTTACTTAAAAATGAAACTTTTAGGTTTTTTTTGTTATTATTATTCTGAAAGTTTTATGAGGGAAGAAGTTTCAAAGCAAAATAATAATATTTTCAAATTTTTTCTCTTTTTTTTAAATGGGTTAAATTAAAATCTGAGATTTTTTTTTAAAAAAAATGGTCAAATGTGAAGATTTAAAATTGGGGTTCTGCAGCCCTGACTGAATCTTCTGCGTCGCACGTGCCTTACTATCGTACCGTCTTCTTTCGCGATTGGTCTTTGCTCGGCCTAACTTGATACTGTAATATTATCGTTTCTGGCAAAGCAGACTTTTTCTATTTTGAAAGCCTTTTAAAGAACTGTTCTTGAATCAACACCATGTCATGATATGCAACATGAATGCAAATAAAGGCGTTGATTCCGCTGGTAATCACCCTTTCGAACGACTTTCATGGGAATTAAAGGGTCTAGATTACAAAAAATGTCCATATTACAAAAGGAGTCCCTATTACAAAAAGAATCTATATTACAAAAAGTCTTAATTACAAAATAAAATTCTACACATAAGCTCTAGCTCTACCTCCTACCTCCTCGACAGCTCTGAGCAACTTGATAAACCTTGGTGCTTCTTCTATGTCCGGGGTTATGAAAGGTCGGAGAGCCGCGACTTCGGTAGCTAAGTCATTCACACGCCTTGCAACTCGTCGTATGTCCACCATCAGGGTCTCGTGTGTATACTTTGGCACTACACGCTCGTTCGGCAAATTGTTACGTCGAATCTGTTGAGTAATCTCTGACCGATGTCACGCGACTGGATCGATGTTGTCCTTCCTAAGACACCTTTTTTCCATGATGAAAGATTTTCTAATCGGGCAAACTACTTGAATCAACGCCTCTATGTAATGTGGATGTAATGATAATGCAACAAAAGTATAAAAATAAAAATAAAACACAAAAAAAATGAGTTAGTACCGGATAAAAATAATAAATACATAAATAAAAGGACAAATTAAATAAGGTAAACAAACAAAATAATCCTATTTATCCAGTCTAAAACACCTAAGGTTATCCGCATGGCTCTAAAGGGTGGGTTTCTATGTTCTCTACATGCAGTGTTGGTGCTAGGAGGTACCCGAATTGTCCTTGCTGTCCTCTACTAAGAGTAGCAAGACCCCCGATCATCACCCATTATAGGCTCCTTTCAACCGAGTTCAATTCAGGGGGACCCATTCGCTTATGCCCGTACGAAGGAACGATATCCTTACGAAAGTATAAGGTACTCGAGCCCCGAAGGTACTTGCTAGGCCCATACGGGAGAACGATATCTCCACGAAAGCATTAGCGTTTTCCCCCCATTTAAAAAAACGGGTTTATATGTCATATTTTAAATGCGTTAAAATAAACGCGCAATTATAACCGAATGTTAATTTAATAGTCACTTTAACCCGAAATTTCTAATATTAATAAAACGGTAATTATTTTAAAAGCTTGACTCTCATTTGTTTTTTTTTTAAACAAAAATGTCCCCAGCGAAGTCGCCATCTACAGCGATGTCCTTTTTTCGCTAAAAAAAACGAGTTTTTCGAAGTGTTTGTGACTATTCGAATATAAAATGTTTATTCCGTGGGGGTCTTAGAAAACCGCATTTTATTTAAAAATTAGAGTCGCCACCGACCACTTAGGTAGGCCGGACACCATAAAACCAGAGATTTAAAAAATATTGGGTTCGGGAGTCGATTACGGATGGGGAAGGATTAACACCCCCACACTAATTACCGCTTTATTAATGTTAGATTTTCCGGATTAAAGTGACGATTAGTTTAAAATTCGGTTATAATTGCGAATAAATTTTAAAGGCCCCGTTATC
This sequence comes from Hibiscus mutabilis, assembly GCA_019671005.1. Taxonomy (NCBI): domain Eukaryota; kingdom Viridiplantae; phylum Streptophyta; class Magnoliopsida; order Malvales; family Malvaceae; genus Hibiscus; species Hibiscus mutabilis. The sequence continues at coordinate 38,920,516 of CM033723.1, forward strand.
CGAGAGTAAACGCCCAACCACTATCACTACGCCTGATACTGGCCCCGTTTACGCTCGGATAAAAGGACACCGCATTGACAGTTTATATATTCTATTATGCAAACTTAGTGAGCAAAATATAAAACATGGCAAATAATTTAAATACAATACAAATAAATATTAACATAATAAAATACTAATCTAATAAAATATTAATTTAAAACATACATACATATATTATTAATCTAACTCATAAATAAAAACATATCTAACATAAATAAAATACTAACATTCATAAATATTAATTTAAAACACAAATAAATATTATTCTAACACATAAATAAAAACGAATCTAACATAAATAAAATATTAATATAAAACACAAATTTAAAACATATTAAATACTAATCTAAAACATAAACATACAAACTAAAAAATAAGACTACAATTTTAAAATAACTAATACTTCATTAAATTATAAAAATTACAACACTAATAAAAAGGGAAGAAAATATACCTAACTAGGAGCTCGAATGACGAACCCTGACAGAACCCCACCGAGATCTACCGCGACCCCTCCAAAAATATTAACTAGATCGGACCTAAAATAGGACCCCGATCGAATGTTGGATCGAACCAACTGGGGTCGAGGGCACTGCCCCCAACCCCGGCCGGCCTAGCTCTTAATTGGTGAGCCAATTTCCTGCCAATTTGTTTGGCAATTTGGCGTCCATTTCCAATTGGGCGTCCCAAAATTGTGTGTGATTGCTGCCTATTTATAGGCAAACTTCAAAGGGTGGGAATAATTTAGGGTGACGTGGAGCAACCTGCTCCACGCATTTTTTTTTTAATAATATATTTTTTTTTATTTTTTTTTTATTTTTCATTAATTTTATATTAATATTATTATTATTAAAATAATACTAATAACACTAAAACCCGGTCAAAAATGAGTGATTACACATTTGGTGCATTATCGTTTGTCAATGGTGAGGGCTCTAATACCCTTTAAAAAAAACAGAAGAAAATCCATTCACAAAGTTAGAAGAAGCTCATTTTTGAAGTTTACGTAAGTGGTTAAAATCAAAACAATTACCTCATAGACATCAGCAGATATTGTGGTCCGTAATATATTCATTGTTAGTCGAAATTCTTTCTTCAGACATTCAGCCAGCGTCTGCTTCCTCCCTTCACGAATCTGGAAATATCAATCTGATAAGTAATGGTAAGATATCATGATACCAATTTCCTAGTTCCACCACTTCAGAAAAAAAACAGACACTCAAGATCTTGATGAAGTCACTGATCTCGGGTTCGAAATCAAGACAATGCATCAATTTTAACATGAAAAGGATAGATGCTTTTATGCATCGAAGGCAAGATTAGACATCCTATTGCTTGTAAAAAACATGAACATCATACAGCCTTGAAAGGATAGAACTAATTTATTTCGAGTTGGTGATACTTGAAGGCTGAAGCAGAAGCCTCATCCTCTACAAAAGATTAACTCAAATCTCTATCAATTGCTTATCAATATATGCGTAAGTTTTGCAAACCATTGAAATATATGAATCAAATGGTTCAATAAAGTAAAAAACTATTACCGATTTCAATGTTACTTTCAATCTTGTTGGCGATGATCTTTTTAAACCTTTCAGTATAGGACCAATCCATTCATTGCCCTCTTTTCTCCCCTCCATTACCTGTTGGAGAACACTCAAACAAAGTGAATATTATGGGGAGTTTTTCCAATCGAAACTGTATAACTATTCTTTTCTATGTTCAGAGATTAAAGAAGAAAAATAACTTACAAATGATTTTATAATGTCTGCAACAGTATCCTTTGAGAAACACTCATCAATTACTTGCTTCCTGGAAAGTAATAAAAACTATCAGCTTTCATTAATGCTGAGGTCAATGATCCTTTCCCAATTCACAACTCTAGTTGACACCTATGCACCCGAGTATCTAATATGGTTATATATTTGATACATGTATGTCCAATTTGTTCAAAGTTTCACGTGTCTACAGAGTCCTTAGAGGGTCATATCTCATACCCGTGTTTGAATATGTATAGAACAGCAGTGTCAAAGATGCTTCAAACAAAATGAAGAGCTGGAGCAATATAAGTTGACACAGGTTTTCTTACTTGTTTAAAATGCTGTCTTCATCAAGCTGCACATTTAAAGAAAACTCCTCAATTGTAGCCTTGACTGCATTCTCATCGCCATCCTTCAAGTTAATCAGATGCTTCTCTAGCTCAGGAAGTCTCTGAATACAGTAGAAAACAAATTGTTATCATTCCATATTATTCAAATCTAAGGGGAGGAAACATAGACAAATTGATGGTTTAAAAGGATTAAAAAAGGGGGAAACACCACATTAATTTCAGTCCACAGGTACAAAGTTGGAAATGTCTAAATTTTAAGTCAAATCCTTCATAGAATTAAATTGCTGAGGTGTTTTCAAAGTATATAATATAGATGGAGAAAATAAAGTTCATCAAAGAAGTCAGAGAACGAATTTGTTAGTAGCTTATCGTTCCTTTTATATATCCTCAACAGTTGAGCATTGCTAATTTCAGCATGGTTGGCTGATTTCATATGTACCTCTTCATGTTTTATGAAGTATCCGTATTCAATACCCATATATGAGGACATTATATGAGGGTATGATCCTTCAAGACCCTTCAAATACATAAAAATCTTAATATTTTTAAAATGAACATATGTGCATGTGTCAAACACATACTCATGCCCGGCATCACACCCGTGTTCAACATAGTCAGATACCATTTAAGTTTGCATTAGAGCAAAGTTGATATCAACTTCCCACCCAAACCTCTCCCTATAAATTGAAAAATGTATGATACTTTTTTGAAATAGGAAGAAACTGGAGATATTCTTTTATTTAACTTGTGCTCGGTAATATATTTCTTCACAAAACTTCTTTCCAAAAGTTAATGCTAATGATACATGATTAAAGAGAAATGTTAGGTAAATCTTCAAAGCTTGCGCCAGCAGAAGGACAAAAGAAAATGGATTAAATATGATGGGCATAGATGGAATGTGATCCAAGGGACGGAATTAAATCACGAAATCAAATTAAGATTGAGTTCCGATTTGATTGGGTGGTTAATTTGACAGGAGAGGAAGCACTTTATGCTAATTGTTTCTGTGTACAATCAATCTCACCGTCACAGCCGACAACAGATTCAGGAATTTAAACTTGGTAATTCACCGACCAGTATAGCAATACATAATCAATTTAAATCAGTGTAATAATATATTAATAAGCGATAATTGTTGTGCAAGCAAGCATGATTTATAGTTAGAGACATTGACATTGAAGAACCAATCTATACCGTATAAATATGTTAGAGAGATTATAACTATTTTGCACTGGTGTAATTGTATTTTAGATAATAGAGAACTTACTCGAATGGAATTAATTATTGATAGTGGCAATTGTTAGCAAGCAAAAATGAATTTTATATTTCAAAACCGATTTGGAGTTCTAGGATTTTTCAAAAAGATTACGAAACAAAATCATTTTACGTTTAAAAACTCAAATCAATTACAATTTATCGGAAACAAAAAAATCGAAGAGAAATTTAGGTTTCAAAATGGTATGAACAAGAAGAGCTTTTCCAAATGAAAAGGGTTACACTATTAGAAAAAAAATGTTTTTGAGGTAAAGGTGCTTATTTGAGAATCAATAAATTGTAATTATTTTCAAAATTATAAATCAAAATTTTATTTAGTAAATTATTTGGCATAAGTGTCAATGTATTTAATCAAGATTGTTTAATGGAACCAATAAATATACTTAAAATAATTATAGATTGTTAGTTTAGATATTTGTTTTGACCAAAAATAGTTTAGGAGCTCAAAGCAAAAATAATTTTATTTGAACAAAAAATACTTAATATTTGTAAGGTAAACTACACTGGTAGTCATTGAACTTTTAGTACGCTTTTGATCGTTGGAATTTAAAAACTTTCATTACATTCAATAAACTTTTAATTCGATTTTATTAAAGTCATTGTCGTTAAAAAAAATTCAATTTTGGTCATCAAACTATTATTTTTTGCAAAATCGTACTAAGTCACATTTTTTCCAGTTTTGGTCACCCGCCGTTAAAAAACTAACGGGAAAAATAATAGTTCAGTGGAAAAAACAGAAAAAAAAAACAATAGGTTAGTGACCAAAACAAGGAAAAACGTATTATTAGTAACCAAAATAGGGAAAACGTAATTTTAGTGAGGTTTTATAAAAAATAACAGTTCGGTGACCAAAATAGAAGAAGAACAATATGTTTATGACCAAAAAATGTAGTTTATCCAAAATATCAATGGTAGGTCAAGGGAGCTACAATGCACTATGGTAGGTCCGCCCATGGTCACAGCTATTGCATAGCCATAGTCGGTTTACTTGAACTTGGGTGTGAATAGAGGAAACAAGTATGTATCTAACACGAATATTCTTTCGAAGTTTTTCCATGCATTTAGAGAGGCCTTGGAGATAGAACTCTTATATCTCCATATCTATATCCGGGTATTTTATGAAAAATGAGACTCAAAGCAACATAGAGAACCAAACTCACCTCAAGTGGGACAAAATGGGTTGCTAGTCCAGCTACAACCAATTCCTTACCATTTAGCCTACCCCCTGTTAAGGCTAAATATTCCCCTGTAATGAATGACAAAATAATCTCAATTGAATTCCAAAAGAAACCAAATATATATATATATATATATACTTTGGCAAGTCATTCTTACCCAAATGGCCAGGTAGATGGGAAAGGATGTATGAGAAACCACAGTCCACATGAAAACCAATGCTTGCTTCTGGTGTTGCAAAGACCTAAACACAAAGCATTTAAAAGCATACCATACAGAAGATTCAACATTGGTTTATCTATGCAAAATGACTTGATAATGACAATATACTCACTGTTTTCTCAGTTACAACTGAGAACTTCATCGGGACCATGAATGAAGCACCACCTCCCATTGACATTCCATGAACAAGAGCAACCTGTCAAACAAGACGTCAATTAGACTGGTAGATTTACATAGTGATGCAGATCTCGCATTCAGTGAAATCCTGGTGCAATGGTATGAGAATACAGTGTGGAGATTTAAAAAAAACACCTGGGTTTTCTTATAGGTATGAATGTGATAGCAAAGCCAATACATTCTATAGACCACTTCAAGGCAAGAATCCCCAGTCAGAAGAACAATTCATTACAAATTAAAATTCATGATGCTATGCACATATAGGAGCATTCAGAAATTGTTGCTGAGGAGGTAATAGAATTTAAAATCCCTGTTACATATGTTCAATTTTCTTCAAATATTCCATGTACTTGGAAGGTCATATCTCATACTCATAGCCACACAACATAGTTCAAAACATAATAGAATATAACCCCAAAAGTCCAATATCAGGATAAGACCAATAGAACGTTTACTTGATTTCCTTCCCTCATAGAATATTTTTAAGTCTCCGCCCGCAGAGAAAGCCCGACCGGCTCCCTGTTTAAAAACGAAAAACACAAAAATTTAGCAATGAAGAAACATATTGACTGAGATATCCAGAACTAGGAACCATCGGGAATGACCCAATTTAACGACCTTGATCAGTATAAGCCGAGGTTCCTCATCTTTTTCCCATTTTTCTAAGTATTCAGCAAACAGAGAGACCTGATTAGGGTGAAAGAAACAAGGATTTTAGAAGATTTGACTTGAAGAACTACAACAAAATCCCAAAGGCAAATGCAGCTTAAATTTATACAACCACTTTGGATGAAGTGTTGAACATTAATACCACTTTGGATGAGATGACATTCAGATGTCGAGGCCTGTTCAAAGTGATGATTCTTACACGGTCTAATTCCTCTCCAACAACGACCTTCATTGATTTAAAAAAGACCCATTATTTCGGAGCAAGTAATCTTAAATTTTGAAAGATAAAAAAATAACTGGTAAAATTGAATCGGTAAAAGGGGGTGATTACCGGCTCATCGGGGTTAACAACTTCTTTTGCCATTTGACTCGCCGGAACTGATTATTCAAGTCGGAACCCACAAACTGCAAAGAAAATAAAAAGGGGTTGAGAATGACAGTAAAAGAGAGAATAGTGTTTAGAGCATTGAGAAGAAAGGGGAAGGGGAGACATACGAAAGAAGTAAGATTAGCGAAGAAGAGTGTAAAAGGAAGAATATATATATAGAGAGAAAGAGAGGCGAAGGAGAAAAGGGTTGTTGGTATAATGGTAATGAGAATGGTAGAAAGTAGTTGAGTATGCCTTCTGTCATTCTTAAAACTTTTAGCTTTGCTTCTTCTTACCTACCACCCCTGAGACTGATACAGGAGTAGTTGAGCAGCTTTTGTGGGAGTAAACTGTAGACTGTAGAGACCGAAATTAAATTTATGCGCAAAACTACTTTTTGGGTCACTCAGCTTTAACATTATTTCTGCCTTAACCACTCATCTTTAAAATAAGGAAATAACAGTTTATTTCGGGTTAAATATATATTTTTAGGACTAAAATAAATAAAAATATCATAATATTAAATATATTGGACTAAATTAAAAAATAGAAAGAAACCGGGGCTGATTTCATGTTAAATAAAGATTTTTAAGATTAAATTGAATAAAAATATTATCATATTTAAAATATTGGATTAAATTAAAAAATTAGAAATAAATCGAGGTTAATTTGGGTTAAATAAAAAAATTTAGGACTACATTGAGCAAAAAATTAATTTTATTTAAAATATTAGATGAAATTATAAAAAATATAAAGAAATTAGGGTTAATTTTGGGTTAAACAATAATTTTTTGGACTAAATTAAACAAAAATATGATTATATTTAAAATATTAAACTAAATTATAAAAACTATAAATAAATAGGGTCAATTTTGGGTTAAATGTAGATTTTTAGGCTAAATTAAATAAAAATATAATTATATTTAAAATATTGGACTAAATTATAAAAATTATAAAGTAATAGGGGTTAATTTTGGGTTAAATAAAGATTTTGAGGACTAAATTAAACAAAAATATCATAATATTAAAAATATTAAACTAAATTATAAAAATTAGAAAGAAATCAGGGTCAATTTCGAGTTAAATAAAGTTTTTATGACTAAATTGAACAAAATAAAATTTGACAGACTTAACATGCAATGTACCCCTTTATTAAAGTCAACTGATTTTTTTCGTTTATTAGTGACACGTGGCGCTTTTTGATTGGTCCATAATTTTTTAACGGGAGTTAACGGTAGGGGCAACTGAGGTCAAGATTTAAAGTTTAAGAGGCAAATCGTCCCGAAAATTTCTTTAGGGGCCAACTCGGTATAAAGTGTATACTTTAGGAGCTATTGGTGCAATTAAACCAAATAAATTAAATTTTAAGAGCATATCTAATAATAAATATTGGAAAAAAAATTAGCCACTATTAACAAGTATTGAAAAAAGTTGAGCCCTAATAACAAGTGTTAAAAAAATACCCTTAACAACAAATATAATTCGAAAAAAATTACAAACATGTAACTCCCTGAGCGGTGGGCCCTGGGCGAACGTCCTTATTGCTCTCTCGATCTGGATCCGAAGTATTACATTCAGGTCACCCAAATTCGATCCAACAAAATTTCCATTTAAAACCTTAGATTTAGCCATTATCAAAATATCAAATCATCTATAAATTCATGTAAATAAAAAAGCATTCTAAATAAGTTTACAAAATAGGAGCTCCAAATTTAAATCACCGTATATTAAAATAATATTTCAAATAGAGTTTACAGACTCAACCACTGTAAGGTCCTATGAATACAATAGCCCAAAACTAAACATCAAGTACTGTACTCTAAAACGATACGGTGCTGGAAAATCCCTTCAAGATGTGCTCATCGATCACGCTTAACCTACTAACCTACAAACGGAAACAACAATTCTGAACGTGGAGCTTACAAAGCTCAGTTTACATTCCTACTTTACCACAATTCGTGATTATCAAAAAATAAGCATGCAAGATAAATATAGTCTAGAGAGCATAGGTAAGGCTTTCAGTATCTATGAGTCATCATCTAACTTACCAAGATTTATATGATTGTAATCTATCATTTATAGCATCCATAACAACATACATGATTTAATTCACACAACGGTAGTCAAACCTATTTAGCCCGGGATCACCTAGCATCAGGCTAATCACATATGTACCCGGGATCACCTAGCATCAAGCTAATCACACATGTACCCGGGATCACCTAGCATCAGATTGCAAAGGCCGCTCAGGATCACATAGTATAGAGTGTTGTATCGTGCCACCTACCCGGGATCACCTAGCACCAGGCAGTGCTTATCACATACCTGGGATCACCTAACATCGAGCCGTAAGTGCCACTCAAGATCAATAGCATCGAGTGCGCAGAAGAATGACACAAGTACTGTAGTATGTACCTTTGGGTATATCGGATCTCATCAATCAAAGTGACTGGACAAGTCAAATGCCTACCCGGCATGCAAGCAATTACGATCCCATGGATCTCTATTGTTGCTAGACATCATATATCATCACATTACATTACCAAGTTATTACACATTATGAGGGAGGGTATTTAGTTTTTCTCATCTTTAGATTTATAATTACGTGCCCACTCGGCACATAAGGGCAGCATGACGCCAAGAACCCTCTAGAAAAACTATTGCAATAATTATCTCATTTACAAATGCGAAGTTATTACACGTTATGCTCTTATTAAGGGCTAGAATCACAGTTTCTCAGCTTAATAGGTTATTTGATATCATTAGGGGTCTATCGGACCTTTGTCCACAATTTTCCAGCCATTTGTACTCAAAATCAACATTTTTAGGTAGATTGCCCAGTGGGTACCGATATCCAACCTTGCGTATTGGTACAACTCCCTAAGTACCGGTATCGACCCCAAGAATACCAATACTTGAGCTTCACAGGGTAGAGGTTAACCATTAACCTTATACTGGTACACAGACCCCGCGTACCGATATCTCTTTAGTACTGATAGGCATCCAAGCGTACCGGTATGGAACCTTGCTACTAGAATTCAATAAAAGTAGGGGGTATTGGTACCCGCTCCAAGCGAACCAATACGCCCTTCAACTTTTGCTTGTGTTCATCAATTAGAATATGGGGTACCGGTATGGGTTCATCTTGTACCGGTACTGTAGCAACCTATTTTTTTCAAAGTTGAAAGATCGCTAAAAAGGAGTAGTTGTTTTCCTTTCATTTTTGGGAAAATAATTGGAAAATGGAGAATTCTTTAAAATTTTGTATTTTTTCTTTGAAAAATAAAAGGTTGGAGTTGCCACCAGCCACTGAAGTAGGTCGGACACTATAAAAACCAGAGATTCATTTAAAAGTAGGTTCGGGAGTCAATTACGGATGGAGAAGATTTTGGCACCCCCATACTACCCAAAAATTGGTACCATAAAATAAAAATAAGAATAAATAATTATTGCTTTGTTAATATTAAATTTTTCGAATTAAAGTGACGATTAAATTGATATTTGGTTACACATGCGAGTAAATTTTAAGGGCCCTGTATTCGAGAATAAACGAAAACTATCACCACTATGTTTGATACTAGCCAAGTTTATTCTCGAATAAAAGGGCACCGCATTGACAATTTATATATCCGAATGCAATACTAAGCAATGCTAGGCATACATACGAAGACACGTCATGAATAAGAGCATAAATGTTAAAATCAAACAAGAATGTACCATAAGAATTAAACCCATATGCATCTATACATACACCGTGGCACCAAACCAAACATTACATTAAAAGCCTAAATCTATATGCACGAGACATGCATTAAATCGCAAAGATAGACTATAACAAAGCATATAAATTAAAAACATGATCCAAACTATAGGTTATATGGCATTAAAAAGACAGAAAATATACGTTCGAACAACACATGTCGAATATATATAAACTAATCTAAACATAACAATAGAGATTGAAATAAAAAAGAAACACAATGCAAAGCTAAAATTAAATATGATGCTTAGGACCAAAAAATAAAAACAAAACAAAAAAAAAGAACCTTGAAACTGGATTTTGGACCAAATTAAAAACAAAATAAAGCTTTGGGGACTGAATGGGGCATTAAACCATTTAAAAATCGGATTAGAGTTGAAAAAAATGATGAAATTGCAAGCTTTAAAAACTATGAGGGACTGCGAAAGTGATTTTGAAATACGGAAGGGTTTAAAAAGATTTTAAAAAATGCGGAGGGACCTGAAAGGGATAAAACCATTTTGAAATGGCAATTGGATTCTGAAACAGAGGTGGAATTGAAAGATTTCAAAAATGTACAATTGGCCGGCCATAGGATTTAAAGTGCTCTATAATAAGTCGCCTGTGGTTGTAGAGGTAGTACGAGAGATACTTACTCCAATCATGTGAACCCCAATGTTGTTGAGGTAACACTTAGATGGCTTTTACTCCAGCCATAAGCTGTAAAGGTCGATGCGTCGAGTGTGTGTACTCCAAGTTGGAGGATTAGCCTTGGTAGTGTAGAGGTGGTGCATGTGTTGCACAACTCCATGCCATTGGGCTGCAAGAGATTGTGAAATCTCTTGGGAAATCCGTGTATCCGATGTTAATGATTATTAATGGAAAGGTTGTTTATGGTAATGGATCACTTGAAAGCTAATTTAATGTTTTAAATTGTATCATGATGATGGATTGGTTTGAATGATGTGATTTATACGTGTTATAATCCTTAAGCTTTGCATATGTGATGTTATGCTTGGGAAGGCTTAAGTGGAGGGAATTGCATATGAGATTATGCTGTGGAATCCATGATACATGTTGCATATGGTTTAATATACTGATTTTTATAAAGATTAAGTGCATGTCTTGAGAGAATGGCATGATGGTTCGAAATAGTTTTAAATTGCATTGGATGATGTTTTGTGTTTTGAGCGCCCCTCACTAAGAAATGATTGCTTACACTCTCTTTTATAATCAATGCAGATTTGATTAAGTGCAAGTGGCCTAGCAAGCAAGGAATGAATTTCCAAGACTTGATTTACCAAAGCATGTTTGGGTTTTAAAGTAGTAATAAAGCAATGTGGCTTAAATGTTGTTGGGAGGGTTTGAGTGGTTATTTCTCTGTTTGAGCAAGTTTATATTGTTGCTTTGGACTTGTGATAAGCTTGGTTTGTTGGATTTTGCATATGGTCTATGATTTGGTTGCTTGAGTTCTAGGAAGCATGCCTATAGTTATCTTTGAAGCATGTTGATCATTACTTGATGATTGATCTATGGTTGTTGATGGTAAATGATCTATGATGATGTTACTTGATTGTTTGAAGCATGCTTAAGTGTTGGAATACCAAAACAAGGTTAAAAACCTACAAATTTTGACATTACAGGTCAGGGCGTATCGATACGCGTGTGTTTGTATCGATACAGGTAAGTATTTCTAGGCACAGTATATCGGTACACGAGTGACTGTATCGATACAAGTCTACGGTTTTAAGCATAGCGTATCGATACTCGAGGAGCCGTATTGATACGGTTTTGTGCTACTGGAATCTAGAGTTTTTGAGATTGCTCTGGCGTATCGATATACTTGATCGCGTATTGATACGGTAAGTGGTTAAGTTAGTTAAAAGTATGTTTTAAGGTTTTTGTTTTCTCCTGTTTTAGTCCCTGATTGATATACTTGCAATTAAATGAGTTTGAATGATCATTGATAAGTGTTCAAAAGTATTATTCTTCTTACCCTTTTTACTCATATTATTGTTAGACTTAGGCTCATATTAGTTGCATAATTAGCCATTCATGCATTAATCCATGTTTCCTTCCATCGTTGAGCTTGATTACATAACTTGGTAGTTTTTGTGGGAAAAGATGTTGCTTTGGTGTGTTTTGTGTGTATGTACAGGATCACTTGCCAAAGCAAGGCTAGAGCTAGTTGCCAGGGCAATACATGAAGGATATGTCGAGCTAGTTGCCAGGGCAATGCATGAAGGATATGCCGAGCTAGTTGCCAGGGCAATACATGAAGGAGACGTCGAGCCAGTTGCCATGGCAATTGTCGACAAGATCAAAGGTGATATAGTAGTCGAAATTGATGACTAGACAAGCCCAAGATGACGTGGAGCAAAGCCCAAACCCAAAGGAATTTGATTTTCATGCAGAGATTAAAGAAGAATTAAATTCCAAGAAGATAGGAGAAGTTCTAGTAGGAATACAATTATAATAAAGAATTATATTCTTTAAAGATAATTTAATTCCAACTTAACTTCCTCCTCAAAGAAGGACTTTGGCCTAGCCCTATAAATAAGATGGAGATTTCGACAATCAAGAGAGAGCAAGAGAAGGGAATTTCGACAACTCCAAGGAGGGCAAGAGGAGAGAATTTTTGACTAGCATCTAGGGCAAGGAGGATTTCGACAAGCCTCCTTCTTCATCTTTTTCTTTCTTGTTCGATTGAGTCATGCTAGGGATTAATTATCTTGTGTTTCTTTGGAACCTAGCCATGAACTAAATCTATTTGGCTATGGTTATTGTGTTTTGTGGTTGTGAGAAACTATTGGTTTTTGTTTAGGTAATAAGAGTTTGCACTTTTCTATTCAAGGTTTATTCATTCTTGGTTCTTATTCTTGTTTGCGAGTGAATTGGGAGAGGATCTCATGATTTCATCTATTTATCTAATATCGGGAGAGTTAGATTCAAGAAACGAATGAATATGATCTTTATTCAATCTATTGATGGTGAAGATTAATCCGGCTTAGGAATAAGTTAAGGATTTCAACGGCTAAGAGGAGCACAAGATTGGTTGTTGTTCACCCTTGATTCACGCAGTGATGTATTATCAAGGCATGCACAAGTAGCTAGAGTTTCGACTTAGGGGTAAGAAGAAACCATTGAAGAACGCTCTGCCGAACCTTGAAGGTTGCTGCCTAGACGCCCAAGTAGTTGCCCAATTAGTTGCCCAATTAGTTGCCCAGGCAACCATCGATTAGTTGCCAAGGCAACCTCGTTGTGCAAGTTGCCACGGCAACTGAGTTGCCCGTGCACTCTTTTACCAAGACAATCCAATTGGCTATCACACCTCAACTCACGATAACCTGGCCTATCTCTCTCTCATTTGATCTCATCTTTTCTTTTACTTTATTGCTTTCTAGATTAGTTATTAGTTAAACTCCTATAATCCTTTATTTGTGTTTTTACTTTTTACATTGCAAGAGACTAGATTCTTGAAGTGACACCAATCCCTGTGGAGACGATATATTTTATACTATAACTTGCAACGTGTATACTTGCACAATTGCGTAGCACTTATTACGCGCAACAAGTTTTTGGCGCCGTTGCCGGGGATTGGCAATAGCGACTTTGTTTTTATTTTCTTGCACTTTCTTTTTACTTTTCTTGTTTAAGAATCAAAGGGCTAACAAACTTTGGTTTTGCATTGGTATATGACCAGGGCGAGACCGACTACACCAGAATATCCCTTTGATCCAGAAATCGAACGAACCTTACAAAGGCTTAGACGAAGGATAATAGTAGAAATGGCTAATCAAGACGGTAATATGAATCAAGATGTTCTAGCAGGAGGAGGAGTGATTCTTGCACGAAACAGAACTATTCGAGACTATCTTGAAGAAGATCTTGATGGACTTAATCCAGGAGTTGTCGCACCTGAAATTGAAGCCAACCACTTTGAGTTAAAACCGGTAATGTTTAATATGATCAACACAATAGGTCAATTTGGCAGCTCAGCAACTGAAGATGCACGACAACATCTTAAATCTTTCCTCGAGATTTGCAACTCGTTCAAAATACACGGAGTCACCCCCGATGTCTTACGATTAAGATTATTCCGCTATTCACTGAGGGATAGGGCGAAAGCATGGTTGAATAGCATTCCTGCCGATCAATAGCATCTTGGACCAATCTTTTTCGTGATTTCCTTGCTCGATTTAATCCTACAAATTTGACTGATAAGCTTCGTAACGACATTACTTCTTTTCGACAGGCAGATGATGAATCCATGTACGAGGCTTAGGAGCGATATAGAGAACTTCTACATAAATGCCCCCTACATGGATTCCCGGTGTGGACTCAAGTAACAATGTTTTACAACGCCGTGAATACACCGACAAGGATGATGCTAGATGCCTCGGCAAATGGCATACTCCTAGATAAGTCGTCGGAGGAAGTAATGCAAATTTTAAACAGGCTGGCCAAGAATGATTATCAATTCCCATCTAGTAGAAGAGGAGGAGTTAGATGCCAAGCCACAATACATGAACTAGGATCATCAGATTCAATTTCGGCACAATTGGCCACTTTAACCAAAATGGTCCAGAACATGCAAAAACCAAACAACACACATGAAGTCAAGGTAATGGATTCTTTTTGTGAGTTATGTGGTGATAACCATAATTCTTCTGAATGTATGCAGAATCCGGAATCCAGCTTCTATGTGGGGAATTACAATCGGAACAACAATGTGATATCCAATACATACAATCCAGCTTGGAAGAAGCACCCAAATTTTTTATGGAGTAATCCCAACAATGCTCTAAACTAGAACAATCAGAATGCACAAGCATCGGGATTCCAGCAGAATATGCCACGACAACGGTTGCCGCAGCAACAACCGACAACATCTAGTTCTTTGGAAAATTATCTAAATGCTTTTATGATGAAAACTGAATCTTATATGGCTGAGAATAGTAATTTCATAAAAAGAACTGATGCTTTTATTAACAGGACCGAGATGAGATTGCAAAACCAAGAGGCGGCAATCAAATCATTGGAAAATCAAGTCGGACAATTTGCTCAAAATCTGAATACTAGACCGCAAGGAGGTTTGCCTAGCGATACTGAAGTCGCAAGAGGAACTGGCCATGAGCAATGTAAGGCGATCACCACTAGAAGTGGCCAACAACTTAGAGAGGCTCAAACCCGCTCATCAAACAAAACTCCACAAAAAGATCAAGACGAACCTAGCGGCAAAGCCTCAGATGCTGAACCAGGAATTGCCGCAGTAACCGGCAATAAGCATGCCTCGGCAACCGACGATAAAGATGCCTCGACAACTTGCTATAAGCATGCCTCGGCAACCCCAGTTGATAATGCCTCGGTAACTCCAGTTGTCCCGGCAATGCCGTCAATCAGGTTTCAAACTAATGAAAGGATTGAAGATATCCGACTTCCACCACCATTCCCACAAAGGTTGAAGCGACAAAAGCAAGAGTATCAATTCAAGAAGTTTCTTGATATCCTAAAGCAAGTCCACATCAACTTGCCATTGGTGGAAGCAATTGAACAAATGCCAAACTATGCCAAGTTTCTTAAAGACATTGTGTCCAGGAGAACAAGGCTAGGAGAGTTTGAAACAGTTTCCGCAACAGAGGGATGCATGGCAATTTTGCACAATCGTATGCCACCCAAGTTGAAGGATCCTGGAAGTTTCACAATACCCTGTTCCATTGCAAATCACTATGTCGGGAAAGCATTATGCGACCTTGGGGCTAGTATAAACTTGATGCCTAAATCGGTTTTCCAAAAACTAGGAATCGGGAAGGCAAGACCTACAACAGTTATGCTACAGCTAGCCGACAAATCCTATGTGCATCCAAAGGGAAAAATCGAGGACATACTGGTAAAAGTTGATAAATTTATTTTTCCCGCTGACTTTATTGTTTTGGATTGTGAAGCAGACGAGCATGCACCCATCATTCTCGGGAGACCATTCCTAGCAACAGGGAGAACCTTGATCGATGTTGAAAAAGGAGAACTCGCAATAAGGGTGAATGACCAGCAAGCTAAACTAAATGTGTTCCAAACACTAAGGCATGCCGATGATCCAGAAGAATGCCAACTTCTTCATGCCACGACAGAGTTTAACTTCGACGAGGAATTTAGTTGCCTCGGCAACTACATTGCCGATCAAGAGGAACCTGAGGAGTATGAAGAACTGGTCGATGAGGAACAACAAGAAGAGGCAAATTGGCTAGTCAATCGACCAAGTACATACTTTGAACCACTGGATTACTCAGGTAAGGAAGGTAAGCTCGAAAAACCCTCTATTGAACAACCACTGATTCTTGAGTTGAAACAATTGCCAGAGCAACTAAAATATGCATACTTAGGAACCGATAATACATTGCCTGTAATTATTTCTTCTAAGTTACAGCCTGAGCAGGAAAAGAAGCTGATCAAGATGTTAAAGCTACACAAAAAGGCAATAGGGTGGACAATTGCCGACTTGAAGGGAATTAGCCCGACAGTGTGCATGCACAAGATTTTGTTGGAAGATGATCACAAACCTTCAATTGAGGCCCAGAGGAGACTGAATCATGCCATGAAAGGGGTTGTAATGAAAGAAATCATCAAGTGGCTTGATGTCGGCATTATATAACCCTATCTCTAATAGTACGTGGGTAAGTCCAGTACAATGTGTACCGAAAAAGGGAGGTATAACGGTGGTAAGTCATGAAAACAATGAACTCATTCCAACCAGGACTGTGACCGGTTGAAGGGTTTGAATGGATTATCGAAAGCTAAACAAAGCCACTAGGAAAGATCACTTCCCATTACCCTTTATTGATCAAATGCTTGACTGTCTTGCAGGTAAACCCTTTTATTGTTTTCTTGATGGTTATTCAGGTTACAATCAAATTGCCATAGCACCAGAAGATCAAGAAAAGACAACCTTCACATGCCTATACGGTACTTATGCTTTCCGAAGGATGCCGTTCGGATTGTGTAACGCCCCGGCAACCTTCCAAAGATGCATGATGGCACTCTTTTCAGACATGGTCGAAGACTTCCTTGAGATCTTTATGGATGATTTTTCTGTTTTTGGTAATGACTTCGACAACTGTCTCGGCAATTTAGAGAAGGTGTTGGCAAGATGTGAAGAAACTGATCTAGTCCTCAATTGGGAGAAATGCCATTTTATGGTAGATGAAGGAATAGTGCTCGGCCACAAGATTTCATCCAAGGGAATTGAAGTAGACAAAGCCAAGGTGGACGTGATCGAGAGATTACCCCCACCAAGTTCGGTTAAAGGAATTCGAAGCTTTATTGGACATGCAGGTTTTTACAGGAGGTTCATTCATAATTTTTCTAAAATCACTAAACCCTTGTGCAATTTGCTTGAACAGGATAAAGTCTTCAATTTTGATGATTCTTGCACCCAATCATTCGAAACCCTAAAGGAAAAGCTTACCTCGACATCCATTGTCGTTCCACCAGATTGGACGCTACCTTTTGAGCTCATGTGTTATGCAAGTGATTTCGTGGTAGGAGCAGTCCTAGGCCAACGCACAGGTAAGACATTCCATGTGATATACTACGCTAGTAAAACTCTTAATAGTGCTCAAGTGAATTACACAACAACAGAGAAAGAGTTACTAGCTGTAGTTTTCGCATTTGACAAGTTCTGATCCTATTTGATTGGTACAAAGGTAATTGTTCATACGGACCATTCGGCAATCAAATATCTATTTGCTAAAAAGGATGCTAAACCTCGTTTGATTCGTTGGATATTACTTTTACAAGAATTTGATATTGAAATTAAGGATAGGAAAGGAACAGAAAATCAAGTGGCCAACCACTTATCACGTTTAGAACGCAACATGGAGGAGGAAGCGGACCTAGAGATATGCGATGCATTCCCGGATGAACAAATTTTAGTTGCCTCGGCAACCATGGATGCGCATGCCTCGGCAACCATCGACGCCTCGGCAACCATGGATGCACACGCCTCGGCAACTCTCGACGCCGCAGCAGCCCTTGACGCGCACGCCTCAGCAATTTTGGGAGCAGTCACCACGACAGCACATGCCTCGGCAACACCCTGGTACGCGGATTTAGTTAATTTCCTTGTTTGTGGTATTTTACCTTATGGCATTACTCACTAAGGGAAGAAGCGGTTCCGCCATGATGCTAAGCATTACTTTTGGGACGAGCCTCTTTTGTTTAAACAATGTGCAGATCAGGTTATACGCCGCTGTGTCCCTGAAGAAGAGCAACATAATGTACTCCGGCAATGCCATTCTTCACCCTATGGAGGACATTTTGGAGGAACTCATACCGCGGCCAAAGTTTTGCAATCCGGTTTGTATTGGCCAACATTGTACAAAGATGCCCAAGACTTTTACAAGCAATGTGATCGTTGCCATAGGACGGGCTATATCTCTAGACGACATGAGATGCCGCTCCAGAACATCATCGAGGTGGAATTGTTCGATGTATGGGGGATCAATTTTATGGGACCTTTCCCATCTTCATTCGGCAACCTTTACATCCTACTTGCTGTCGACTACGTGTCTAAATAGGTTGAGGCAGCTGCAGTTCCCAACAACGATTCCAAGACCGTGCAACAATTCTTGCAGAAAAACATATTTACACAGTTTGGGATGCCGAGAGCAATTATCAGTGACGAAGGCAAGCATTTTGACAACAGACTAATTGCCAAGATGTTGCAACGCTTCGGCATATCACACAAGATCGCCACGGCATATCACCCACAAACTAATGGGCAAGCAGAAATTTCCAACCGAGAATTAAAGGGTATACTCGAGAAAGTTGTAAATCCCTCTAGGAAGGATTGGTCATTAAGACTAGATGACGCACTTTGGGCATATCGCACTGCATTCAAAACACCCTTAGGTATGTCCCCCTTCCGACTTGTCTATGGCAAAACATGCCATCTACCGGTGTAAATCGAACATAAGGCATACTGGGCAATCAAGACCGTGAATAAGGATTGGGAAAGTGCCGGACAAAAACGTTTGTTGGACCTCAATGAGATAGAAGAATTCCGTGCACTCGCCTATAACAATGCACGAATCTACAAGGAGAAAACAAAGCAATGGCATGACAAGAACTATTGTTGTGGCAATTCACGCCAGGGCAACTAGTTCTCTTATTCAATTCTAGACTAAAACTTTTCCCGGGAAAGCTGAAATCAAGATGGTCGGGACCATTCGAAGTCGTCAAACATTCTCCCATGGTGCTGTGATAATCAAGTCCATCTCTGACAACCATGAATTCAAAGTTAATGGACAAAGATTGAAGCACTACAATGGTGCCCATGTGGAACGTAACAAAGAAGTGGTCAACTTAGGAGATGCATGAGCAAGCTCTCCATTTGATATTTTATTTTCTTTTATTTTAATTTTTTTTATTTTCTTATTTTATGTTTTTTTTTATTTTCGATTAATTCTTTTTTTTCTTTCGAACTATATTTTTTTATTATTTATTTTATTTACTATTTACGATTATTATATATATATATTTTTAGGATAGATTTTTTTTAGAATCCCTTTATACATCTTTATTTATTTTCTTTTATTAGTTTAATTTTAATCCTTATTTGATTTGTCTTTGAATTGTAGGAAAAAAAGTTCAAGAAAAAGAGGAATTCTAATCCAAGAAGGAAAACAACTTCAACAAGAAAACTAATGGGCTGAATCTAAGGCTTATATAAAGCCTCCAATTTACCCTAATCACAACCCCTTGTCGTCAACTTCTCCCTCACCCTAAACCCTTTTTCGTTTTCCCCTAATCCCACCCACCTATATTTTCTATAAAACCCATCACCCTTAACCTATTCCTACTTTCTATCTTGCAATTTTTTAGTTTCTTTTCTTTTCTTTTCTTTTCTTTGTTTTTACAAAACTCACAACCAAGATCATCCATGGCATCCAAGATTAAATTTTTAGTTTATCCAAGTTCCTCCAAAGAACCAAGATACAAGAAGTTTGCTACACCGGTGGTTCAAGAAAGACTTCAATCCAAGTTTGAAAGCCGGAAGATTCATGAAGAACAAGGCTTTGAATACTCCAACTCTCATCAAGATTTCGGCCTTGAACCATTCATCTTCGAGAGGATTGCACATCAAAAGTGGCAAATCTTTTGCCATCAACCGGAACCGGGTAACATCTCATGGGTAAGAGAATTCTATGCTCACTCACCTAACCCAGATAATCCTTATGTTTTTGTTCGTGACAAGGCCATACTCATAAGTCCCGAAAATGTCAACACCTTTTACGGGCTTTACATTGAGAAGGACGAGCATCAAGCCTTCGTTGAGCAAATCACTCCCATACAACTCGACAAGGTACTTCAAGAACTCACTCAACCGGGAACTTATTGGAACGACGGTAAATACAAGGGCACGGTAAATCGCCTTCGGCTTAAACCCGAGGCAAAACTATGGAATAAGTTTGTTAAAACTTCTTTAATGCCCAACACACACAATACTACCGTTGATATACCACGTCTTTTGCTCATACATTCTATTTTGCATAATCGCATCATTAATATTGGAAAAATTATTTGTGATGAGATTTTTGTATGCAGCTCAAAAGATAAGGGTTCTCGTTTCTTCCCTTGCTTAATTTCTAATCTTTGCAAGGAGATGCATGTCCCAAGTGAGTCCACCGATGAAAAGGTCCTACCCAAGTCTGGTTGGAATCAAGCACTAATCCGAAAGCTAATGGGAGAGGCACCGGGAGATTCTTCAAGGCCTCCAATTGCCACGGCAACCCCTGTCGCCCCGACAATCCATAATGCCCAAGCACCTAACGCCCGGGCAACTCGGCCATCAACCCCGGGACACTTTGAAGCACTTTTGCACCCATTGGCAAGCCACCTAAGGCAAATTGAAGACCGGCAACTAATGTTCATGCGTTACATGAAGGAGCACAACAATGTCATCACCCAAGTCATCCTAGAAAAGCACCCGGACAATCGCGTGCCGTTCCCAATCTTTCCCGCCGAGATCCTTGCCACGGCAACCGCAACGGATGATGCCACGACAGCCTACATCGTGCCTGCACAAGCTGACGCCATGGAAACCAACCCTGAAGATGCCACGACAACCAAAGCTAAAGACATCCCGGCAACTACTGCAAAAGCCAAAGGTAAAGCACCTATGCCCGAATCAACTCCTACGGAATCATTTTCTGATTTTTCAGATTTGGAACCAATAAAGACCGCACCAATTGAATCCTCTAAGCGAAAAGCCAATGACATTGATGAAGAGGATGATGAGGACAACCCCGTACGAGGATCGATTCCACCACCGGCAACAAGAAAACAACCATCGCGCTCAAGCAAGAGAATCAAGACACCGACCAAAAGGAAACTAATCATCTACGATGACGAACTCTCAGAGTAAGTCCTCGTTTGCATTTTATTTTTCGTTAGCTTTATTTTTCTTTAAAGCATGCATTGAGGACAATGCCTCACTCGAGTTTGGGGGGGGTTGTTATTAGTAGTTACCATGTTTAGTTACATTCATCTTAAGTATTACATTTAGGTTACATAAATGGCTTGCCATGCCTTTAGTTGGAACAAGAATTGCTTAGATTTGATGAATATCCGATGATGATTTTGCCAATGCACTTAATTGATAGAATTTTTATTCTAGGATAACCATGGAAAAACTTAGAATTTTACTATGATGCTAATTTTGATGAAACACTGTTGTGGTTTGATTGATTTAAGGAATTCTAGTCAACTTAGGTTGATAATTAACAAATTGGGGGATTAGAATAAAAATTGGATGAATGCTAGAGGTGCCCGAAATTGGCTCTAGCATGTGCTAAAAATTTATCACTAGAGGTGCCCAAAACTGGCTCTAGTATGTGTTAAAAAAAATTCGCTAGAGGTGCCCGAAACCGGCTCTAGTCGAATAAATTAACTTAAGAAAACTAAACACTAGAGGTGCCCAAAACTGGTTCTAGTTAAAACATGTTAAAAAGAACCCAATGAAGTAATTTGAAAACCTATTGTTTGCATAGAATCCGAAAAATTAACTTGCACACAACTCCGCACACACTCACAAGCATTATAGTTTGATTTCGAGTAACTCCTAAGTTTTCCGAAAAATAAAAAGCCAATCATACTTTGTGCCCTGGTTCAGAGAATTGAAATCAAGTTCAAAGCTAAGTTTGTGAAAATTGAAGTCTTGGCAGGTAATTATGAGTTTGCATTTCTTGAGGACAAGCAATAGTTCGAGTTTGGGGTGTGATAAGTGCTCAAAAGTACTATTTTCTTACCCTTTTTACTCATATTATTGTTAGACTTAGGCTCATATTAGTTGCATAATTAACCATTCATGCATTAATCCATGTTTCCTTCCATCGTTGAGCATGATTACATAACTTGGTAGTTTTTGTGGGAAAAGATGTTGCTTTTGTGTGTTTTGTGTGTATGTACAGGATCACTTGCCAAAGCAAGGCTAGAGCTAGTTGCCAGGGCAATACATGAAGTATATGCCGAGCTAGTTGCCAGGGCAATGCATGAAGGATATGCCGAGCTAGTTGCCAAGGCAATACATGAAGGAGACGCCGAGCCAGTTACCATGGCAATTGTTGACAAGAGCAAAGGTGATATGGTAGTCGAAATTGATGACTAGACAAGCCCAAGATGACGTGGAGCAAAGCCCAAACCCAAAGGAATTTGATTTCCATGCAGAGATTAAAGAAGAATTAAATTCCAAGAAGATAGGAGAAGTTCTAGTAGGAATACAATTATAATAAAGAATTATATTCTTTAAAGATAATTTAATTCCAACTTAACTTCCTCCTCAAAGAAGGACTTTGGCCTAGCCCTATAAATAAGATGGAGATTTCGATAATCAAGAGAGAGCAAGAGAGGGGAATTTTGACAACTCCAAGGAGGGCAAGAGGAGAGAATTTTCGACAAGCATCTAGGGCAAGGAGGATTTCGACAAGCCTCCTTCTTCATCTTTTTCTTTCTTGTTCGATTGGGTTCATGCTAGGGATTAATTATCTTGTGTTTCTTTGGAACCTAGCCATGAACTAAATCTATTTGGCTATGGTTATTGTGTTTGTGGTTGTGAGAAACTATTGGTTTTTGTTTAGGTAATAAGAGTTTGCACTTTTCTATTCAAGGTTTATTCATTCTTGGTTCTTATTCTTGTTTGCGAGTGAATTGGGAGAGGATCTCGTGATTTCATCTATTTATCTAATATCGGGAGAGTTAGATTCAAGAAACGAATGAATATGATCTTTATTCAATCTATTGATGGTGAAGATTAATCCGGCTTAGGAATAAGTTAAGGATTTCAATGGCTAAGAGGAGCGCAAAATTGGTTGTTGTTCACCCTTGATTCACGCAGGGATGTATTATCAAGGCATGCACAAGTAGCTAGAGTTTCAACTTAGGGGTAAGAAGAAACCATTGAAGAACGCTCTACCGAACCTTGAAGGTTGCTGCCCAGACGCCCAAGTAGTTGCCCAGGCAACCATCGATTAGTTGCCAAGGCAACCCCGTTGTGCAAGTTGCCACGGCAACTGAGTTGCCCGTGCACTCTTTTACCAAGACAATCCAATTGGTTATCACACCTCAACTCACGATAACCTGACCTATCTCTCTCTCATTTGATCTCATCTTTTCTTTTACTTTATTGCTTTCTAGATTAGTTATTAGTTAAACTCCTATAATCCTTTATTTGTGTTTTTACTTTTTACAGTGCAAGAGACTAGATTCTTGAAGTGGCACCAACCCTGTGGAGACGGTATCTTTTATACTATAACTTGCAACGTGTATACTTGCATAATTGCGTAACACTAATTATGCGCAACAATCATTTTGACCTGAAATTTCACCAATATGCATGTAATTGGTTTAGTTGAGGACTGTTAATATTAATTAAAAAATTGGCCCTTTGAAATAGTGGAATTTACATTTTGGTCCCTAGGTGTTATGTATGCAATTAGATGAGTTCGGATACTCGTTTTAAGTTGAAATTTGGCATGTGTGCTTATAACCTGACTAATTGAAGATTGGTAAAGAAAATTTTAAGTAAGCCCTTATATATTTTTATATTTACGTTTTGGTCCCTATTCTTACAAACGTGATCAATTGGATATCAATTTGATGCCCGATTGAGTTGGGTTTTCTTCCGTGGTATGTATGTACGTGTAGGGAAATAACCAGCATCTAGATAAGATAAAAGAAAAAAAAAGGTCGCGTTTCCAGAGTTTTCTTCACGGTTTACTTTGGTAAACATAATATAGCTCGTTCGGTTCGATCTTGCGACTAGGCGGGGTCGAGAGGGTTACAATATCCACACGAAAGCACTAGCATTTTTCTCCCAATTAAAGGAAACATGTTTAAATGCCAAAATTTTAATGCGTTAAATAAACTCGCATTTATAAACAAGTGTTAATTTAATCGTCACTTTAATTCACAACTTTCGATATTAATAAAGCAGTAATTATTTTTTTAAAATGACTTGACTATCTTTTGTTGAAAAACCAG
The DNA here is from genome assembly GCA_019671005.1 of Hibiscus mutabilis. NCBI lineage: Eukaryota > Viridiplantae > Streptophyta > Magnoliopsida > Malvales > Malvaceae > Hibiscus > Hibiscus mutabilis. The sequence goes on from CM033723.1 coordinate 38,944,825, forward strand.
AACCACTCCCTAGCAGAGTCGCCAGCAGTGACTTCTTTTTTTCGAAGTCGAAAGATCGCTAAATGAGTAGTTGTTTTCCTTTCATTTTGGGGAAAATATTTGGAAAATGGGGAATTCTTTAAAAATTCGTATTTTTTCTTTGAAAAAAAAATCAGAGTCGCCACTGGCCACTGAGGTAGGCCGGACACCATAAAAACTAGAGATTCATTTGAAAGCAGGTTCAGAAGTCGATTACGAATGAAGAAGGTTTTGGCACTCTCATACCGCCCAAAAATTGGTACCATAAAATAAAAATAAGAATAAATAATTATCGTTTTGTTAATACTATTTTTTTTGAATTAAAGTGACGATTAAATCAAAATTTGGTTATGCATGCGAGTAAATTTTAACAACCCTCGTTATTCGAGAATAGGCGAAAACTACCACCACTACGTTTGATACTAGCCCAGTTTATTCTCGAATAAAGGGGCACCACATTGACAGTTTATATATCCGGATGCAATACTAAGCAAGGCAAGGCATACATACGAAGACACGACATGAATAAGAGAATAAACGTTAAAATCAAACAAGAATGTACCATAAGAATTAAACTCATATGCATCCACACATACACCGTGGCACCAAACCAAACATTACATTAAAAGCCTACATCTATATACACAAGACATGCATTAAATCACAAAGATAGACTATAACAAAAACAAATATATATATATATATATAGCACTTGCCAAGAAAAAAAGCATAAGAATTAAAAACATGATCCAAACTATAGGTTATATAGCATTAAAAAGACAACAAATATATGCTCGAACAACACATGTCGAATATATATATATAACTAATCTAAACATAACAATATAGATTGAAATAAAAAAGAAACACAATGCAAAGATGAAATTAAATATGATGCTTGGGACCAAAAATAAAAAAAATAAAAAAAAGGAACCTTGGCACGGATTTTGGACCAAATTAAAAACAAAATGAGGCTCTAGGGACTGAATAGGGCATCAAACCATTTAAAAATCGGGTTAGAGTTGAAAACAGTGATGACATTGCAAGCTTTAAAAAACTACGAGGGACTGCGGAAGTGATTTCGAAATACGAAAGGGTTTAAAAAGATTTTAAAAAACGCAGAGGGACTTGAAAGGGGTAAAATCATTTTGAAATGGCAATTGGATTCAGAAACATGGGTGGAATTAAAAGATTTCAAAAACGTACAGGACCACAGCTGTATTTTAAAAAGATAAAAACCCTTTCGCGTGTAAATAAAGAAACACAAAAGGGTTTATTCCGTGACAAACCATTTTAAAACTGAAAATTAGTATAAAAGATACTTTTCAGGTAAAAGAATGACCCATAGCCTTTTTGAAGAAAAAAACCCTTTAGCCTTTTAATCCAAATCCTATGAAAGGCTGATGAACACCGCTATGGTGTTCATCGATATCTGGGATAAACCCAGATTTTGGCCACCTCTGCCATAAGAACCGCCGCCGATCGCCATACATCGGCGCCAAAAAATCTCCAAAAAACTCCCCAAAACACTTATTTTCTTTCCCAAAGTCCAAAAATAAACTCTGATTACCCAAAAAAATCTCCCATTTTACCTAGATCTGAGGAACACCGAGCTGAAACCAGTTTAAAAACATTGGTTTTAACCCTAAAAAAGACCTCGAGCTCCCTACTAGTTCACCATGAAACCTTATTTGGGTTGTGGGCTTATCAACAGAAGAGACGCTTCTCGATAGAAGCCCTAGGAGGCTGAGAAGAGAAGACAACGCGGTGGAAGGATGACTGAACGGTCGAGAAGGTAAAACCAAAACCCAAATCTACATGCAATATTGTTTTTAAGATGAGAATACCTCTAAAATTGCTTTTGTTTCTTTCTATTGATATCTGAAAAAGAATCCCTTATAATTGCTTCGGTTTTGTGTTATATAGCATAAATATTACATGGATTAAAATAAAAGAAAACTAACACTAAAAAATCTTATTGGTTGTTGTTGTGTTTTAGCCACGTCTGCTCCTGAAATTGTTTGCTCTATAATTTTTTAAGTTTTTTGTGTTCCTAACAACGTCCTTCTTGTCTCCTTTGATGCGAGGTGGTCGATCGACGGAGGGGGACCAGAGAGAGAAACTTTGGCAAGGCAGATGGATCATCAAGAGGCGTGTGTAGAGATTTGAAGTGATAGGGCGTACGGCACACACGCGCATAAGGAATCCAAATGGTCAGGGTGTGCATCACGCGCGTGAGGGTTTGATCCTAGCCCTTCGACGCGCTCTTGATCCGAAGGCTGTGAGGATTGCGTTGCGAGAATGAAGAATTCCAGTTAGGGTTTCCTATGTTGGGGTGATCTGGACTGTTAGATTAAAAGCCAGATCCAACGGCCAGGATTCGGCTACGCACAATCAAACAAAGGTATTAAGGTTTCCAACGTGCAAAGGCTTAGGGCTTTTAGGATTTAAATTGTTTGGGCCTAAATGGGCCAATTGTAAATTTTTTGGGTTTTTAAAGTATGTAATGGACTGTTATATAAACAGTGGGCTATTATTTATTTATTTATCTTATATTTAGTTTTGTTTTGTAATGATAATAATTAAAAATAAAAACTAAATACTAAATAATAATAATAATAATAGACAATACTAGGGAATAACAAATAATAATAATAATTTTTTGAGTTTTCAAACCGTAATAACTATAACGTATAATAATAAGTATAATAATTATAATAACACTAACATAAGTATACTACTACTACTAATAATAATAATAATAATAATAATGTTTTTGAGGTTTTCAATCATAACTCGATAATGATAAGATAATAATAACAAAGTAACATATAATAATAATAGTAATACTTACTAAAAAAGGCCCATTACTATAAAACTTGACAAATGTAAAAACGGGTTAATACCCTAGATAAAATTAGTGATTACAGGTACTCAAGACCAGAATTTGAAAGTTGGAGAATCACCCCAACTTGTCTCTAACCGTACCCAAACTACTCCAAAGGTTCCTATAGTTTATCAAATTATTTATGGTATTTTGGGGGTCTCCTAACTACATATTTAACAAGATCCCTACTTTAATCTTTAAAACGAGCTCCACGCATACAATACCCAAAACACCATACAATCAAGCAAAGCAATTAATTTATGATGTTCAAGAACTAAAGGAGTTAGAGATGTACTAACCTTTAGCAAAAATTCTCGAATTTAAGCTTCCAAGCAAAACCCCTCAACTTTCACTCTTAACCCAAGCTTGAAAGAAATCTCCAAATCATCTTCTCTCACCATGCCAACATGAAAATGAGTCAATGCTTGAATTAACAACTATGAGGAGATTTAACTATGAATTTGTAACAAAAAATGGGTTGAAGCCCTTAAAACCCCAAATTCTTTAAAAATCCATTAATAGAAAAACTCAGCTCTCCAAAAGATAATACTCTTTTCTTAAAGCACATGAGATGGGAAAAAACATAATTAAAATTTAAATCTTGAACAAAAAAATGATTAGGAAAGCTTGGATCTTTGTTGTTAGAACAAGGCTTGAAAGAAAAAAGAGTGTGGGAGAAGAAATATGAAGAGAAAATGGGTGATCTTACCTTGTCATTTTTTTTCACGTGAAAGCCAAAGAAATAATGAGTGTTAAGCCTTTTTATTTAAAAAATGTAAAATTGCAATATAAAACCTCCTAGTTTCTCCCCTATTCACAAATTGGTCACTACTCAAGCCTATATAGCTCAATTCTCATCCAATAGGGCCCAAACTTGGTCCAAGGGATTCGATTATCCAAACTAATACAAGGGTCCATAACCCGAGTCAACGTCCAAACGTTGACTCAAAAATTAGGTCGTTACACTTTGGCCTAAGGCTGAGGCTGATGTTGAAAGAGAGAGTGACCCGACTTGAGAGATTTGTGACATAAACAAAAAAGACCCTTGATGATGGATGAATGCATAAAGGGATGAATTCTATGAGAGATGAACTCAAAAAAGATATGCAAGCTTCCTCAATGACACAATCTACAAGATGAACAAAAGAATGATTTTTTTTGATGTCAAGAATGATAAAACATATAATGCTCTTGAAGCCGTTATAGAGGCCTTGAAGAGTGGATAAAAGAGCTCAATGAAGTGTTTTCTTTATGAAAAGCCACTATGAAAAGTGATATAATATTGTTTATATCAATGAATGACATTACGAAAATGAGACAATTTAAAGGGATTATATCAATTCAAGATGTGGAGAAATTTTTATGGTACATGGAGCAATACTTTCGAGTTATGGACATTGAAGATGATATTGACAAGATAAATGCTATTAATATTTATTTAACTGATGTCACTTTTTGTGGTGGCATCGTGGGTGCTCAAATGAGAAACGCGGGGGATATTACGATCAAAACCCGTGGAGAGTTTCAAACAGAATAATAATACAAATTTTGCCTAAAAATGTCAAAAGCAAGACTCGATTCTAATTGAATTGTCTCAAATATGAAAGTTCAATTTATGATTATATTCGAGAGTTTAAAGAGCTTCAACTCTAAATCTTATATCTGAGTGAAGATGGTGCTCTTTTCACTTTTATTGATGGTTTAAAGCCTTGAGCCAACATTGACTCGAAGCATAATGATGTATCAGAACTTTTCAATGCCTTAACGATTATATAGTTGGTTCGAGTTTTGGGGCAACAAGTCTACCAGATCTAAATCTTTCATGCCTCGAGACAAGGAAATGGTATGTCTAAAAAAAGGTAGCTTAAAAGAAGGCTAATATTAGGCAGCATCGGTACCACCGTTATATTTAGGTTAAATGAATATGAGCCATTGGATTAAAAAAATAAAAAAGTAAAAGGGATAGAAGGTTAACCAGTTAACCTTATAGAAAGAAAAGGGGAGGGGAAAAAGGGGGAAAATAGTACCAATATTTTTTTACAAACCCACAATTTCCTTTCATTCATCTTCTTCAACCCCGACTTCTTTGAGTTTGAGTTGGAATAGAGTAATATATGAGGTAAGATTCTTCTTTTTCACATATCAAGCTTTAAAATAAGATCCATGTCTCCATATATGAGTGTTATAGGGTGGATAGGGTTTTGTTGGGGTTATGTTTTAAGAAAGGTTTTGAAGGAAATTGAGAAATAGTTGTCTTTCATCCTTCCATTAATCCTTTTGTATTTTTGAGCATTTTCGAGATTAAAAAGACATTTCCTGCATTTTGGTATCGATATTGTTATTGCAATATCAATACCATTTACACGAATGTAGAAATTTGGGTAAAAGTATCATGTAGTATCTATACTGTTTTTGACGATATCTATATTGTTCTAGACGATATCTGTACTGCTATTGACGGTATCTGTACTGCTCTTACATATTACATATGAAATTGAGATTGACACTATACTTACACACATTTTATTTTTCAAGCCCTTTTCTTTTTAATAATATATATATATAATTTTTAAACTTATTGTTTTGGTTAATGAAATCTATTGAGAATTGAGATTGAATTCTTGTAAATATTTATTTGTTTTTTTTGTAGGTTGATTTATCTGATTTCTTTAATAATATATCTTTGTTAGACTTGAGGAAGTTCGTGGTTAATTTATTTCTCGGTTCAACCCTTTGTTTGATGAGGTTGCCGCTCTCTCTTGGAATTTTTTAACTTTTGAGCCTTTTCCTCCGACTTTTATCTACCATCGGCATCAGATACTTGATGGATTTGTTTCTCTTGTTTTTCACAATTTGCGTCTATGTCTTTGGTTTTCATTATGAATTTATGGATGACACTTTGGATTTTTTTGTTGCATTGATGTTTTTAATCTTGTAGTTTCATTTTGAAAGATTTGGATCTATTTGGATATTCTATATTATGCATATATTTTAGATTATGGCATTGATCTTATGTAACTATAAATATTTTGGATTACCCTTGACTTTACTTATATTGTGCTTATCATCTTATTTGTCTATTGCCTTTCGATACTATTAATCGTACAAATTTTCTTAGTGCTTAGAACAATTGTTTCCAAGGGTTTAGAACAATTTTCCCTTTAAAGACTTTCACAAAACTTCAGTCAATAAAAATAAGATTTTAAACTAGTTTCAAGTGATTTTTAATTAAAACCTACAAATTGTATGTATGATATTGAAATTGTTCTTGTACTGCCGACTATATACTATAAAGATGCATGTCTAAATTGTGGATTAATAGTAGTACACATTCAAGAGTACCAATACACATGGTATGAATTTATGTAGGCAGTGAACTAAAATGGTACAGATGCTACACAATAGTATCGATACAATTAACATAATTACTGGTACCACAAGAACAATACTGATTCTAGAACAAAATATGCAACGAATTAGTATCGATTCTGGACGAATAGTATCGATTCTTACTATCTACTTCTTGCTTAAAAGTATGTTAAATGGGGTAAGCAATTATGTATTGTGTAGTTACCTTTTTTTCCTAAAAATACCTTCAACATTTATGTGTGTACTGTAAAACATTGTGTAGGTACCATATTTGTCAAGAGTTTCATAACATATAGAGTTATCCTTTAAAAGTTTGTGTGGTCACACAATTTCTTACCATAAGTTTCGTTGGTTTTAGATTAGGAGATATGGGGTAATAATTTATATAAAATCATTTTTCTTATAAATTACATAAACATTTACATAGGTATTGTAAAACATTGTGTAGGTATCATATTTGTTATGTGTTCGGTAACATATATAGTAATCCTTTAAGATTTTGTGTAGTTACACAATTTTATACCATAAGTTTGGTTGGTTTAAGATTAGTAGATAAAGGGTAATAATTTGTGTAGCTACGTTTTTCCTACAACGGATGTAACAAGTTATATAGGTATTGTAAAACATTGTGTAGTTATTGTACTTGTTATACGGTCAATAACATATAGAGTAATCCTGTAAGATTTTGTGTAGTTACACAATTTCCTACCATAAGTTTGGTTGGTTTTAGATTAGGAGATAGGGTAATAATTTGTGTAGTTTATTCTTTTCTTATAAATGACGTAAAGATCTATGTAGGTCTTGTAAAACATTGTGTAGGTACCTTATTTGTTATGCGTTCGATAACATATAAAGTAATCCTTTAAGATTTTGTGTATTTACACCATTTCATACCATAAGTTTGGTTGGTTTAAGATTAGAAGATAGGGGGTAATAATTTGTGTAGCTACATTTTTTTTATAATGGACGTAAAGACTTATGTAGGTATTGTAAAACATTGTGCAGGTATCGTATTTATTATGCGGTCGGTAACATATAAAGTAATCTTTTAAGATTTTGTGTAGTTACACAATTTTATACCATAAGTTTTGTTGGTTTAAGATTAGGAAATAGGGTTATGTAGTTACACAATTTTTTCTAATAACGAACGTAAAGAGTTATGTAGGTAATGTAAAACATTGTGTAAGTACCCTATATGTTATCCATTTGGTAACATATAGAGTTAGTCTTTAAGATTTTGCGTCGTTACACAAAATTCTACCATAAGTTTGGTTGGTTTTAGATTACGTGATAGGGGTAATAATTTGTGCAGCTATGTTTTTTCTTATCACGGATGTAACGAGTTATGTAGGTATTGTAAAACATTGTGTAGGTTTCGTATTAGTTATACGCTCGGTAACATATAGAGTAATCCTTTAAGATTTTGTGTAGTTAAAGACTTTTCTACCATAAGTTTGGTTGGTTTTAGATTAGGAGATAGGGGTAATAATTTATGTAGTTGCTTTTTTTTCTTATAAATGACGTAAAGATCTATGTAGGTCTTGTAAAATATTGTGTACGTACCCTATTTGTTATGCATTCGGTAACATATAAAGTAATCTTTTAAGAAATTGCATAGTTACACAATTTCATACCATAAGTTTGGTTGGTTTTAGATTAGGAGATAGGGGGTAATAATTTGTGTAGCTCCTTTTTTCTTATAACGGACGTAAAGAGTTATGTAGGTATTGTAAAACTTTGTGCAGGTACCCTATTTGTTATCCATTTTGTAACATATAGAGTTATCCTTTAAGATTTTGTCTAGTTACACAAAATCCTACTAACAAGTATCGTATTTGTCAAATAAAATATTCCTTAATCTCATAATAAATAAATAAAAACCCGGTAAATATTCCTTACTCTCAGAATAAATAAATAAAAACGTAGTATAGAGAAGAAGGGTCGATCCGCAGGGACTAAGGAGTTTCCGATATTGGTCTGAATCGATCTTTAACCAAGAAACCTGCAAGTAAAAAATAGGGGTTTAGCAAAATGAGTTGAATAAATCTAAGTAAACGTAAATGATAAATAAAGGAAATTAAATAGTTAAAAGTAATTTTGATAATATATAGCCTCCAGCTTTGTGTCACCTCAACTTGTTTCGATCACTGAAATAAATTTTACTTCAAGTTCTTGTCGGTTACAGTCTACAAGGCCCAACCCTTGTAACTTGTTTTTCTCTATGGTGAGCTAATTTTCCAAGGTCAATCCTTAGAATTTAACACTTTTTTGGATTAACGACGGCAACCGATGTTAATGACAATGTTGTATTATGTGCTGGAAAAGCTCGTGCTCGGATAATTTTGTCTCAACGAGAATTGAATCCGATCTCGATTTCCCTTAGCGGACCGCCGCTAAGTGTGTTCTTAGGGAGTTGAATTTGCTACAAGCCTACTCTTCTTCCCAACTGTAGATCAAAACGTCGATCAAACCAACGGGCGATTTTTGGATTGAAGGAGTTGAGATGTTTAAAGGAAAGGCCGATTGCCAATCCAATAATGCCAAAAATCAAGAAAGAAGTTTGAAGGTATGAAGAGCTCTTGCAATTCTCACGAAATGAATTGGGTTTCGCTTAGCTATCGGCTAACGGTAAATTTAGCTAAGCATGACTATGGAAGAAATCATACTTAGCATTAAAATAAAGAAAATTTAAAAGAATAAAAATAAAAAGAGAAGATAATTTTATAAAACTTCCAAATGAAAGAAAAACAAAGCTAAGAATGAGAGATGCCTTTCTAGCTTACCCCAAGGGGATATTTATAGTATTCTAAAACCCTAAAATCACTCTAAAAGATAAAAGATAAATCCTAAAAATATTTAAATTAAATACAAAATATAATCGCAAATTTAAAGTTTAAATATGTCTAATAAGCTATCAAAATGCGGCTGATAAGCTATCGCCACTGCTGACGTCATCTTCTAGAAGCGCTGACGTGGCGTCCAGTCAGATTTTTCATGCCTGAATTCATGCCCATTAGCCCAGCCTTGTCTCTAGATAAAATTTGCAAAATTTTGCCTCTTTTCAGTGTGTTTTCCAGAATTAAAGGTCTGCACGAAAAACACATAATAAAGCCCAGATCAGTATCATATTCGAATCTTTAGAGACATAATTAAAGATGAAAAAGTGATCATTTAAACTACTCATCAAATTCCCCCTCACTTATTCAATGCTTGCCCTCAAGCATTTCTCAATTAATGCATCAAGAATTCCAAGTTGGCATCTCAATTTCATAAAATTGTCAAGACTTCCAAGCAAATTAAAATCATAGCAATTGATAGAACTCAAGAGCAATCAAGCTAAAGGCACAATTAAAAGCAAGTAATAGCAAGGCATGACATTCCAATTATCCATTAATCTCAAAGAAGCAAGACTTAGTACCTCACATTGATTCGCTCATTTCGCTCAAGTGTTTCGGGTAAAAAGAATCGCTCAAGCCTAACTAATCAAAGCATTACCATAAGCTCCTAACTAAATCTAATCTCCACTACTAAGTATGAACATGATGTGATAATCAAGAGGTCTTTAAAAGGGCTATAATTGGGCTAAGTTTCGGGTAGGATAAAGGCCAAAGATCGGGTTTAAAAATTCAAGACAAAGAGAAAATTATTCCAAAGAAGTACTCAAAGGGAAGTAAAAATGAAAGAAAGGAAAATCAAACAATCAAAGCTTATTCACTCTTTTTTTTATTTCGAGCTTCTCTTTTTTCTTTTTTTTTTCACTGTTCGAACAGTTTATTCGACTTGTTCTGCACTGCATTTTTTGCATTGTTTTTTTTTTGCACTGTTCGAACCAAACTGCACTGTGTTTTTTTCTGCACTGCTTGAACCAAACTGCACTACGTTTTTTCCTGCACTCTTTTTTTCAAATCTCTCTCTTTTTTCGCTTCAGAATAACCTTAACTTTGTCCTGAAAAGGGTGACAAAAAGAGAGAAAAACAACAAAATAGGTGTGCTTTAAAATGTGGTAAATCAAGGAAAAGGATAAGGCTCAAAATTGGTTATCTAAGGGGTAAATAAACAAAGGGCAGGCCATTTTTTTGGGAGAGAAAGGGGTTAAGACCTAATGCCTCTATCACACTAAAGCGTCACATTCAATCGTGTAGTCTCGAAAAGCATTATGCCACAAGTTCTAGAATGCAAAGAATTAGCCGACACACTCAGAATTAACAAAAAGCAAGAATGAAAATGTATGCTCATTAGGCTCAAAACTCACATGAAAGGTTAATTGCACTAAGTCATGCTATCAGTTTAACCAATAATTGCATGGAATGTCAAAAATTTTAAAGGAAAATAAATCATGCCAATTGCCATCATGCTTCTTAAATTCTAACAAAAACGAGATTAAAATCCACAAGAAAAAACAAAGAAATAAGTTGAAAAATAAGATATGTAACCATCAATTTCAATACATCAATTCAAGAAAAACTCAATTCAATTGAATAAGCAAAGTGAAATTTGATGCAACTTCCACCCCCTCACTTAAATTATATTGTCCCAATATGTAAACCAAAATATAAGAGAGGAAAAGAGACACTCCCCGTTTTAATGATGGACGTGGCTGGGTGAAGACTCGGGTTCGACCGGAGGAGGCTTGTAGGAGCCGGCGAGCTTGGTCTTGATTGCGCACCGTGGTGCAAGGCCGAAGAGTGCGGCTGTGGGTTTGTGATGGCCGAAGGAGATGGGTGTGGCTGGGTGTGTTTAGATAAAAATAGGGTTTGGGGTTTTGTAGGTTATCACGTGAAAAGAGGAAAGGAAAGATAAAAATTTGGTCAAATGGTGTGTGATAGGTTATCAGAGGTGGGGGTCCATGGGAGGTTTAAAATTTGAAGGGAATGATATAATAGTTTAAAGTAAGGCTAAAGAAGGTTGGGATAAGGAATGGAATTGACAGGTGGGTTGGGTTTGGCTAACATACACCTAAGGATGGTGAGGGTTTAGCTAAAGTGCACCAAAAATAATTTCTCCACTGCTTATCCATGCGTGCAATATTCCCATAGGTTGGAAATTGCATCTTGTTCGACCAAGAATGTCGCAAATGACTCCATTAAAGTTTGATTCAAAATATTTGGGGTACCTGAAAATTCAAATAAATAAACTTGAGATTAAAATTAAATAAAATAAAATAAAAATAAAAATAAAATGAATTAAAAATAAAATAGAAAAATAAAATAAAATAAAATAAAATGGGTTGCCTCCCATTTAGCACTTTATTTAATGTCGTTTAGCTCGACAACCTAATTCAGACTACAAGCACTACGACAAATACTTCCTCCAATTCGTGCACTTTATCCAACTGAGAGTTTCCTTATGAGAAATTTCACCATTGTGGAGTTTCTTCATTTTTTCTGAAAATACCTTTTTTACTCTTCAATTTATCCGGCGGTAATTTTAACTCCAAATTTGGTGCCTGCAAGATGAAAGGGAAATTTTTAATTTTTGAGGGAGTTAAGCGTAAATCAGAATTAACAAATGAAATATTTTCCAACTCCCTTATATCGTTATCTTCATCTTCTAATTCCCTGCACATATCATCGGATACGTCAATTTCAACAGGCTCATCCACCAAAGGCTCATAAGTACCAACAAAGCTAATGGTTTCCATAGAATTTGGATGTTTCATCGCCTTATAAATGTCAAATTTAACAATCTCACCGTCAAATTCCATGGTAAGAACGCCACTCCTAGCGTCAGTTTTTGTATTCGTCGTACTAAGAAAGGTTCGACCGAGAAGGATTTTTGAAGAAGTGTTTGATCGGTCATTTTCCATGTCGATTACATAGAAATCTGCCGAAAAAATAAGTTCATTTACCTTCACTAAGAAATTCTCGATGAGTCATTCTAGGTATATTACTGATCGGTTAGCTAGCTGTATTGTCACCTTTGTATCCTTCAAGGGCTCAGCAGACAGCGAGTTATATAGAGAAAGAGGCATAACGTTAATAGATGCACCTAAATCATGCATTGCACGTTTAACACCAATCTTACCGATTTTGCATGGAATGGCAAACATACATTGGTCCTTCAATTTTGGTAGAAGCTTCCATTGGAAAATGGCTGAGATGTGTTCCCCCAATCTTACCTTCTCAATTTCGGTAAGTCTTCTTTTATTTGTGCATAAATTTTTTAGAAATCTGGCGTATCTTGGTACTTTTCGAATTACCTCAAGAAGAGATATATTTATCTTCACCTTCCAAAAAATGTCAAGTATCTCATTTCCCTCGGCTTGTTTGTCGCGTTTAACCAACCTCGAAGGAAAGGGAGGTAGGACGTCATAGGGAGATGGTGTGGGAGGAGTTCGCGATTCATCTTTCTTTTTCTTCTGGGATCTTGCGTCAACTCCTTCTTTCTCCCTCTAGGGTATCGATTCATCTTCTTTTTGGGATTCTGCGACAACATCCTCTGGGACTGGTGGTGTGATGAAAGTGCCGCTCCGAAGGGTGATTGCACTAATATTTTCTCATGGGTTCGCCTCGGTTTGCGATGGTAGCTTCTATCTGGATTCTAAATGGCTCGCCGCTAACGTTAATTGACTCATTTGTTTGTCAATTTCTTGAAAGTGTGTTTCGGTTCTTTGTTGAAACTTTTCCTGAGATAGCGCCAAACGTTCGACAATTGACTCCAATGACGGTTTTTGCGGTTGATATTGATGTGGTGCAGGTGGTTGATAAGCTTGATTTGGTCTGGGATTGAATCCATAGTTGAAGTTTTGATGGTTTTTCCATCTCGGATTATAGGTGTTGGCGTGAAGGTTGTATGGCCTTTGGGGAGGTCCTGGAAAATTGCCTATGGCATTTAATTGGGCAGCGTCTTCCTCTTGTATCATCGGGAAACAATCCGTTGGTTGTTCTGGACTCGTGCATATCCCGCAAAGTCTAGTTGCGAATTTTTTATCTGCAACAAGGGATTGAACAATTTCAGCCAATCTGTCAATTTTATTTTCTAATGAAACATTACTTACCACGTGAACCCACCGAGAGGGTTCACTAGAAGGGAAAATTGCTGGGAGTTAGCGGCCATCATAGATATTAGAGTTCTTACCGCTGTTGGGGTCATGTTTACAAGTGCTCCTCCACTTGCTGCATCAATCATCTTCATTTCCATTGGAGATAGGCCTTCGTAAAAATACTGAAGAAGCGTTTGTTTTGATAGCCCGTGTTGTGGGCAATTTACGCACAACTTCTTGAATCTCTCCTAGTAGTCGTATAACGCCTCACTATCCTTTTGTCAGATAGTTAAGATGCTTCGCCTTAGTTGTAACAGAATTGGAAGGTAGATCAAATAACCAATCATTGGCAATATCGGCTAAAGAAAAGGGAAAAGCGCGAAGTTTTAATTGGTCTTCAGATACTCCATGCGGCTTTGTACTCAAACAAACCATATGAAATTTTTTAGATGTTTATGCAGATTTTCGCTCGGCAAACCATGATAGGTGGGTAAAAGGTGTATAAAGCCCGTCTTAAGCGCGAATGGTGTTTCTCCATTTGGGAACGTAATGCACAACGGTTGTTGATTGTGTGGTGCCGCGACAAGTTGGCGAATGGTTTGATCTTCGTCAGCCATTGGAATCTGTTCGTTGTCAGTGTCCTCAAAGTGTGTTTCGACTGTGGAGGATGATTCTAGTTCTTGTAGGAATCGTTGTTGTCGATGTCTTCTTTCTCGAAGTGTGTGTGTGTTAAAATATGACAAGCGTCATATCTGACAAGAAGGGCAAAATTGTTGGGAATGTAACTGCTTCTATTTTCGGTTCAAAATCTGCAAATTCACCCAGATTCTTCCTAGTCATAAATCAAAACAAACTATATTAGTAACTTTGCCGAAGTCCCCGGCAACGGTGCCAATTTAACAAGCGTCGTATTTGTTAAATAAAATATTCCTTAATTTTAGAATAAATAAATAAAAATATAGTATAGAGAAGAACGGTCGATCCGAAGGGACTAAGGAGTTTCCGATATTGGTCTGAATCGATCTTTAACCAAGAAACCTGCAAGTAAAAAAAAGGGTTTAGCGAAATGAGTTGAATAAATCTAAGTAAACGTAAATGATAAATAAAGGAAAGTAAATAGTTAAAAGTAATTATGATAATATATAGCCTCCAGCTTTGAGTCGCCTCAACTCGTTTCGATCACTGAAATAGATTTTACTTCGAGTTCTAGTCGGTTACAGTCTACAAGGCCCAACCCTTGTAACTTGCTCTTATCTATGGTGAGCTAATTTTCCAAGGTCAATCCTTAGAATTTAACACTTTTTTGGATTAACGACGGCAATCGATGTTAATGTCAATGTTGTATTCTGTACTGGAAAAGCCCGTGCTCGGATAATTTTGTCTCAACGAGAATTAAATGTGATCTTGATTTCCCTTAGCGGACCGCCGCTAAATGTGTTCTTAGGGAGTTGAATTTTCTACAAGCCACTCTTCTCCCCAACAGTAGATCAAAATGCCGATCAAACCAACGTGCGTTTTTTGGATTGAAGGAGTTGAGATGTTTAAAGGAAAGACCGATTTCCAATCCAATAATGCCGAAAATCAAGAAAAAAGTTTGAAGGTATGAAGAGCTCTTGCAATTCTCACGAAATGAATTGGGTTTCGCTTAGCTATTGGCTAACGGTAAATTTAGCTAAGCATGGCTATGGAAGAAATCATACTTAACATTAAAATAAAAAGACAAGAGAATTTTATAAAACTAAAATAAAGAAAATTTTATAAAATAAAGAAAATTTAAAAGAATAAAAATAAAAAGAGAAGAGAGTTTTATAAAACTTCCAAAGGAAAGAAAAAACAAAGCTAAGAATGAGAGATGCCTTTCTAGCTTACCCCATGGGGTATTTATAGTATTCTAAAACCCTAAAATAACTTTAAAAGATAAATCCTAAAAATATTTAAATTAAATACAAAAGATAATCCCAAATTTAAATTTTAAATTCGTCTGATAAGCTATAAAATTTGGCTGATAAGCTATCGCCACTAATGGCGTCATCTTCTAGAAGTGCTGACGTGGCGTCCAGGCAGATTTTTCATGCCCATTAGCCCAGCCTTGACTCTAGATAAAATTTGTAGAATTTTGCCTCTTTTTAGTGTGTTTTCCATAATTAAAGGTCTGCACGAAAAACACATAATAAAGCCTAGATCGGTATCATATTCGAATCTTTAGAGGCATAATTAAAGATGAAAAAGTGATCATTTAAACTAGTCATCACCTACAATAAGTTTGGTTGGTATTATATTAGGAGATAGGGGTAATAATTTGTGTAGCTACGTTTTTCTTATAACGGAAGTAACGAGTTATGTAGGTCTTGTAAAAGATTGTGTAAGTAGCGTATTTGTTATGCGTTCGGTAACATATAAAGTAATCTTTTAAGAAATTGTGTAGTTACACAATTTCATACCATAAGTTTGGTTGGTTTTAGATTAGGAGATATGAGGTAATAATTTGTGTAGCTACGTTTTTTCTTATCACGAACGTAACGAGTTATGTAGGTATTATAAAAAATTGTGTAGGTATCATTTTTTATGCGTTCAGTAACATATAAAGTAATCCTTTAAGATTTTGTGTAGTTACACAATTTTCTACCATAAGTTCGGTTGGTTTTAGATTAGGAGATATGGGTAATAATTTGTGTACCTACGTTTTTTCTTACAAAGGACGTAACGAGTTATGTAGGTATTGTAAAACATTGTGTAGGTACCCTATTTGTTATGCGTTCGGTAATATATAAAGTAATCATTTAAGATTTTGTGTAGTTACACAATTTCTTACCATGATAAGCTTTTATGTAACTACCGTTTTTCTTACACTTACTGTAACAAATTATGTAACCGCATCGTAAGAATTTATATTGTAGCCGGCTTACGGCAGACCGATCCGACAAGGGAAACGGTGAGTAAAAGTTAATCAACAATAATATTTAAGGTAAACTACACAAATGACCACCGAACTATGGGGTCATTTCGATTTCGACCACACAACTAATAAACTCGTCAACCAGACCACTAAACTATTAAAGTACTCACGTTTTGACCACCAACCGTTAAAATCTAACAAAGGGGATATGTGGCAGTTAAATGAAATTTGTATAATTACACATTTGGTCCCTTTTAGTTACCTATTATATCAATTTTGTCATAATTTTAATTTAATTAAATAAAATTAATCAACCAATCAGATGGTGACCTGTGTCATCTAGTTGGGTGAAAAATTAAGAATCTACTTTTGCCTCTTGTAGGGTTTGAACTCAAAACATACAGGAAGTAAAATTTGTTCTTATATATAAAAATCAAGAATTATCACTGATTCTCGGGAAACAACTAGAGATGCTGAAATCTGCATCAAAAACAGAACAAACATGATTTGGTATAGATGGAAAGGTTACCTGTGCATTGCTTTTTATTAGGACAGGGATCGGGATTTAAGCTATGAGTAGTTGCCTTTGTCTAAGCACAAGTATGCAACAGGCTCCATCATTGGTTCTTTCTGCAATGAAAACAGAAACCCCTCTGTATTGTTTACCAAAGTGTATTGACTTCCTCTTTTGTGCATAGCAATTTTTAGTTTTTGGTCATTTGATTTGAATAGATATATTCACTGTCGTTTTCATCATTCTTATCAAATATATTGTGATTGCAGTCGTATCGTCCTCGTTTATCTGTCCTTTTCGGTAGAGGCAGATTTTGCTGTCAAAATTAATTTCATATCGTGCTTGACTAGTATAGGAGTTTGCAGCATTGTGTAGAAACTAAATACGAGTTCCCAACAAGAACACTTTTTAGCCAATGAACATGTTACAGAATTATAACTCAGTGATTAATTTTAGACTGCCAGCAGGTCAAATTTGGTAGAAGTAGAATATTGGGTTTTAGCTATGCTTTGTAACTGTAAATATTAGCAATTGGACTATGTGCTGAAATCTATTTTATGTTACTGAATACTGATGATTGATTTATATGTCAATGGCTTTTTGTTATGAAGTTGTTTATGTTGAGGAAACAGAAGCAGAACGTTAAAGTTTCAAAAAAAAAAACTAAAATTAAACCTTTAATACATGTTGTAAAACTACGACAAACATATTGAATTGGCCCAATGGTTGGGACGTTGCCTTACTTCTACTAGGTTATGATTGGATGAAAAATTATTAAATAAAATAAATTAATTTTTTAATTAAATTAAAATTAGCACCAAATTGATATAATAAGTATCTAACATGAACCAAATATATAATTATACAAATTTTACTTAACCGCCACATCACCCCTCCATTAAATTTTAACATTTGGTGGTCAAAATATGAGCACTTTAATAGTTCGGTGGTCTGATTGATGAGTTTGTTAGTTAGGTGGTCAAAATAAGAACAACCCTATAGTTTGGTGGCCATCTGTGTAGTTTAACCTAGTCTTTATAATTAAAAATGAATTTTAATATTTTTATTCATTTATTTATTTATTATTTAGTCCAATTTCTCTATTTTCATTTCATTCTCATATGTTGGTAGTAGTAGAAGATCAAGTGTGAAAAAAAACTGACTGCAAAGCCAGTATGCATGTGAAAAGAAGGCAGGATGGGAAGTGGATTATTCATGAATTTATAAAGGTGCATAATCATGAACTTTTACCAGCCCTTGCTTACCACTTTCGAATCTATCGGAATGTGAAATTGGCTTAAAAGAATAACATTGACATTCTAAATGCTGTTAGTGAACGTACAAGAAAGATGTACGTTGAGATGTCTAGACAGTCCGGTGGATATCAAAATGTAAGCTTCCTTCAGAATGACGTTAAAAATCAGTTTGATAAGGGCAAGCACTTGGTTGTGGATGAGGGGGATGCCCAAATTATGCTGGAATATTTTATGCGTATCAAGAAGCAGAACCCTGACTTCTTCTATGCAATAGATTTAAATGAGGAGCAACAACGCTTGAGAAATTTGTTCTGGGTTGATGCTAAAAGCAGGAATGATTATGCAAGTTTCAATGATGTGGTTTCTTTTGATACCACTTATGTTAAATTCAATGAGAAATTACCGTTTGCACCATTTGTTGGGGTTAACCATCACTTCCAGTCAATGTTACTTGGATGTGCATTGCTTGCAGATGAAACTAAGTCCACATTTGTTTGGCTAATGAGGACATGGCTTACAGCAATGGGTGGACAAGCTCCCAAAGTTATAATTACTGACCAAGACAAAGAATTGAAGGCTGCAGTAGAAGAGGACTTCCCTAATGCACACCATTGCTTTGCTCTTTGGCATATTTTAGAAAAGATTCCCAAATTTATTGCACATGTAATCGGGTCACATGAGAACTTTTTGCCTAAATTCAGCAAATGCATTTTCAAATCTTGGACCGATGAAGAGTTTGGTATAAGATGGTGGAAAATGATAACTCGATTTGAACTCCAAGATGATGAATGGGTTCAATCATTATATGAAAACCGCAAAAAATGCATACCTACTTTCATGGACGATGTGTTTCTTGCTGGAATGTCTACAAGTCAGCGTTCTGAAAGCATGAACTCCTTTGATAAATACATCCATAAGAAAATTACTTTGAAAGAATCTGTGAAATAGTATGGGGCTATTCTACAAAATAGATATTAAGAGGAAGCTATAGCTGATTTTGATACCTGGCAGAAACAGGCAGCACTAAAATCTCCATCACCATGGGAAAGACAAATGTCAATTGTTTATACACATGCAATATTCAAAAAATTCCAAGTTGAAGTTTTGGGTGTAGTCGGCTGCCATCCCAAAAGGGAAAATGAAAATCAAGGAACTATACCATTTAGAGTTCAAGACTGTGAAAAGGATGAGAACTTTATGGTAATATGGAATGTAGAAAAGTCGGAGGTTTCTTGTAGGTGTCACCTGTTTGAATACAGAGGTTTTCTTTGTCGGCATGCAATGATTGTTCTCCAAATGTGTGGTCGCACAAGTATTCCTCCTCGTTATATATTGAAGAGGTGGACCAAGGATGCTAAGAGTGGCCAATTGACAGCTGAAGGAACAGAACGAGGGCAAACAAGGGTTCAACGATACAGTGATTTGTGCAAACAAGCAATTGAACTGAGTGAGGAAGGATCACTTTCTGAAGAGAGTTATAACATTGCTTTTCGTGTATTGGTAGAAGCTTTGAAAAATTGTGTCAAAGTTAACAACTCTTGTATCAGTGCTGTAGAATCTACTGGCAATGTTCAAGGTCTTCGTGAAGCAGAAGAAGAAACTCAAGGGAGTATTGCTTCAAAATCATGTAAGAAAATGAACACAAACAGGAAACGGAAGGTTATTTCTAAAACTGGAAAGTTGATTGATGTCCATATATCTAATGCTGATACTTTTTCCATTTGTCCCAAGCTAAAAATGCAGTCATTCAAGAAAGGAATTTTATGTTTCAGGGGCAATCATAGCCAGCCCTCATGTTTGTTGGTACCCAGGACAGCTTGCAGCAAATGGTTTGTCCTAGCTTAATTCTTTTTTTCTTGATGGATTTCATAGCTTCTTTCTAGTTGCATTTCAATATGAGTTGCGAAAATGATTGTATTAATATTATTCATTGCATGTTGTACACATCATCGAATTTCTTTTTAATAGAGGTCATGGCTTCATTCTAGTTGTGTTGTAATGTATATGTTCTATGGTGCCCAACAGAATGTGCAAGGACTGGTATTTCCTATTTACTAATTTGAAACTTATGGAGATTTGTAGAACTGTTGTAGTTTTAGCACTGATTTTAAAAATTGGGGTAATTGCAGGTACAGTTAAACTTGATGGAGCCACCTCATTATGGTTATTATGTTAATCAGCAAAGCATGCAGAGTCTGGTAAGTTTGCTGGCCTTACAACCATAAGAATCTGTTAGAGAAGAATTACAATAGCTGAACCAACCAAACGGCTTCCCTTCAGAAACGAAATCATTACCCGAATTGATTTGGGAAGTTAACATCTTGAACTTGTTCTAATCTGAATCCAGCCACCCTAGCTGACCATCCAAAATTGATCTAGCACAACCAAGATAAGCTAAACAACACAATGATCTAACTTTATTGACCTGAAGCACCTGATGTGAACTGTTAATGATTGTGGCTATTGGATACTTATAAGCAGTTATAATTGAGTATTTGTTCGGGTGGCATTTGTAGGGACAGTTGAACTCTATGGCACCCAGCCATGACAATTATTTTGGCACGCAACAGAGCATGCATGGGATGGTATGAAATTTTGTTACGCCATTTTTTTTGTTAAAAACTTTGATCATGTTAAAACGGTTATGACAATAATTTATTTTCTGTGCTTTCTCATGTAATGACAGTTCAGCTAGTTTCACTTGTGCTTTGCAGGTTAGTTTTGAAAGCATTTGTTGGATAAAATTGTTGAGCTGCCTTCTCTTATTGCACATCTGTTTCTCCTATTTCAGGATGAGCCCCATCTCAGATCAACGCAATTGCATGGTTGTGTTTCAAGGCATCCATGATGAATAGCCACCATAATGGTACCTTCAACTGCCTCTTGGGACATTTGACAATAGAGTCAGGAGCTGTATATAGTAATAGGAAAAGTGAATCCAAGATACAGTATATTCTTTGTTATTCACTTCTGCTAATTTCAGCAACTTTAAACTAAAATATCAGTCTTCCCACGGTTTTCTATGCGACATTGTGAGCTGAAACTTGGTGTAATCACTCATTTTTATTTTTTTTGTTGATATTTTAATATACTAATATAATAGTTAATTAGTATTGTTATTGCATGATTGCGTACGAGCATGTGTGTTATTAATATGCACGTAATATAATGTGTGATGTGATGTAAATGCATGCATAGTATGTTATGTGGTGCATGTGTGCTATGTGCGTATTGTTTGTATATATGTCAATGTGTGCATAGTCATATTAAGCATGTAAGATTAAACCAATATATATATATATATATATATATATATATATATAAGTTAGTAATGTGTGTGCTTGTGTGTGTATACGTATAGGTATTATTATAATCATTATTATTGGGCTGTGTAAAAACATAATTTAAATAAAACAGAACCCAAATTGTATTAAAACCCAAAAAAAAAAATTAACTGTCTAAGTCCATTATAAAATTACAACCCAGAGTTAAATTTTACAAAGCCCGTTTGGGCCCAAGACCCCAATCCCTATCAGAAAATTAATAATATTATCTAACTTTAATTGCCCTTTTGTGTGCAGCTAATCCTGGGCCGTTGGATCAGATCTTGATCCAACGACCACGATCGAAGGAAGGTAACCCGGCCAAATATCGCGTGTGGTTCACGCGTGGACCGTTCGATCTCCCACGCGCGCGTGCTTCCCACACGTTGGACTCCTCGGCTGCTGAGCTCCACGTGTCATGATCTGATGCAATCTCACCGCCTCTGAAATCACATATGAGCCGTCCATGCAGCGAATCATCCAAACCGTTGGATCAGATCTGATCCATCAGCCGAGTACGCCTCTGGCAGAGAACATCACCACCATGCCTCCTCCCCATGCCGTCGTACCAACCACCACATCAGATGCATCACCAAAAACACAAGAAAAAGCAGATATGCCAGTGACCAAATCAGGAAAAATATGTATTATGTATCTTATCTTCTACCAAAAACGATCAGACAGGATATAGGTATAAGAGGTTGTAAGAACAACGAGAGAGTTCAGTTCTAATCTTTTTTTCAGAAATACAAAAAAAGGGGTTTCATCCTCTCGTTCTTTTCTCGAACCTACAAAGAGCATACAAAGGTATCCATCCACCTTGAGTGTTGCATGCATGTATGTGTTCTAAAAATAACAAAGGAAGAGGAATGTGGGGTTTTACCTTCGGTGGTCGGTTCCTCTACCGGCAACAAGCCTTAATGGGGTGAGCTGGCTAAAAGAGGAAGACGTTCCTCTGGTCTCGATAAAAAAAATATATGATTTTCGCTTTGTATTTTCTCAGATCTAGGAAAAAATGGGAGTCTTAGTGTTAATCTAAGTTTAGATTTGGGTTCGGTTTGAAACGAGGTTTGTTTTGGGGTGTTTCTTTTGGTTCGTCAGCGCCGGCTAGCGGCGGCCGGCGGTGGAGAGGACGGCGGATGGTCGCCGGTTTCTGAGTTTCATCGAGGGCTTAGTGTTTATTTTGAGAGAAGATGAGAGAGTGGGGAGAAAATATTATCTTAAGGCTAAAAAAATGAGGAAATGGGAGAGGGGAGGCCGGTTAGGGAAATTTATAGGTAAACCTCTTA
Source organism: Hibiscus mutabilis (assembly GCA_019671005.1). Classification (NCBI taxonomy): domain Eukaryota; kingdom Viridiplantae; phylum Streptophyta; class Magnoliopsida; order Malvales; family Malvaceae; genus Hibiscus; species Hibiscus mutabilis. The sequence goes on from CM033723.1 coordinate 38,967,359, forward strand.
TTAAAATTGGCCTAATTGCATCATAAACCATCCCGCGTTTTGGGAATTTTCGAAACGGTCTCGCCCCTTGGGGAAATTACGAACCTAATCCCTCTTATATTTCCAAGTTTTTCAATTCTGTCCCGAAATCTATTCGGAATCCGTTTTCAAATGGTTAAATTACGCCCCCAAGGACCTCCGCGTTTTTGAACTTTGCATTCCGAGCTTGCCCCTTGGTCCAACTACAGATTTAGTCCTTTTAGGTTCTGTTTGATTTGAAATTTCGTCCCTAAATCGCACTTTATTACCTTTTAATTTCAGTTTCCTATTTTCGTTTCTTTTCATTTCAGTCATTTTCCATGTCTAAATATTCATGTTTATTTATTATGATCGTATATGTTGATGTGGCCCTTTTGCATTCTTACGTGTTTCTTGTACATATTTTGTATTCTCATATATGTGTTTAGTTTATGATGATTATGTATTTTATACGCTTGTTCGCTCGTTCGTATCATACATGTTCGATTAATGTTTTAGTTGGCTCGTATACGACATGTTTTTGTATCTTAGCATGTATTGTATGCTCTCTTTGCTCTTAGGTCATGTGTTAGCATGTTTCCTTTGTCATGTATAATATCGTGTTTCTATTTTACGTATGTAAATTATGTCAGATGCCATATGCTAGGTATTAGTTTCTTTGTTAGTACGTCGTCTTGATATGGTGAAATTAATATCATAATACATTCATTCCATGCATTTGTTATGTCGTATGTATTCTTGAAGTATGGGTTCTTTATTTACTATACATCTTATTCATGCTTCATTATAATTATTACTATTACGATCTGTTGTGTTTGCATTTTTATCGTACTTGTAATTTTTGTAATATCCATGTCTTTATTATTTCTTTTGTCCTTTGCCATATGAATATAAATGCATATTTTGAATTATTTCATTAAGATTGCATGTCAAGATATATAAGCTGTCAATGCGGTGCCCTTTTATCCGAGCGTAAACGAGGCCAGTATCAGGCGTAGTGATAGTGGTTGGGCATTTACTCTCGGATAACGGGGCCTTTAAAATTTACTCGCAATTATAACCGAATTTTAAATTTATCGTAACTTTAATCCGGAAAGTTTAATTTTAATAAAGCGGTAATTATTAAAGTATCAATTTTGGGCAGTGTGGGGGTGCTAATCCTTCTCCATCCGTAACCGACTCCCGAACCCAATAGTTTTCAAATCTCTGGTTTTATGGTGTCCAGCCTACCTAAGTGGCCGGTGGCGACTCCAATTTCTTAAATAAAATACGGTATTTTTAAAAAAAAAACCCCACGGAATAAACATTTTTATCCGAAAGACAACAAACACTTCGAAAACCTTGTTTTTTGCGAATCGGACAATCGCTACATTGGGCAACTCGTCTTTGCTAATTCTGATATGCCTCTGCCCAAAAGTTCTGGAGAAATAAAGCACGGCTTGCATTTTTGCATATCACTTTTAACAGCAATGACAGAATAATTTGAGCAGTTGAAGCAGGCTGGATCCTTTTCCTTAACCTATTTCATTCAGGCAGAAGAGGTTCTAAGGTTGTATCACAAATGGAAAACCCAGATGAGGATGCTATTTTAAGAATTTGACTTGTCACCTTTCTATAGAGTGGAATTAACTAACCTCTTCCCGAGACTTCATGCTTATAAAATCTGTATGATGTTCAATGTTGTATACACTTTGCTTATCCCTACAACTGTCCTGTTGGTTTCCTTCTGTGGACCTTAGTAGAATGTTTTAATCTATGATCTTTATGTATTTTGAAAGTAATCTTTCAATCTAGCATATTGTAGAAATGTCTGGTGCTATTCTCTGAGATATTTCAGGGGCTAATTGAAAAGCTCAAATTGCTGTCTCAGAGATTACAACAGGTAAGTGTAATATGTTAGTGCAGCTTCCTTCTCTAGGTAATATAAGTTTTCCATTTGAGAGCTTACATGAAAATTTTCACCATGATGATTATTAGTGTTATTTTGGTATTTGTATTTTTCCTAGATGAGATTTGCTACATGCATTTATTTTAGGAAATCATGAGAACTTTCATCAACGAAACAAAGCATACAGTAGGGGATGGGTAACAGGCCCCGTTAGCAGACACAGAAACTGTCCATCGAGGAACCCAGCCGTTAGCATACATCGAGAAACAAAGGTAACCCCTAGGCTAACCATAGGAAACCAGATCGAAGCCAGCCCTTTCCTGTACAAGTATCTTTGGAGGAGGAATACCGAAGTGAGAATACGTCGGCAAAACACAGTTCCCTGCTTCTAAAGGTCGGAGTGATCTAAAAACGTTCAGTCCATACCCATAACCTTAGGAAGGCGACATAGGGAACCGATGGTCGCAAAGGTGTTCTCACCATCATATTTATCATGGGTAAACTACACGGGAGACCACTCATCTTTAGGGTTGGTGTCGAAATAACCACCGATCTTTCAATTTTGTCAAAATGACCACTCAACTATTTAATTGGTCCCGAAATAGCCACCTACCGTTAGAAAACTAACGGCACAGCTGATGTGTCTGTTAACCAATAACGGCGAGTCTAACGTGGATTTCCACGTTTTAAAATAAAAATAAAAAGGTTAATAAAACTCAAACGTTTTATTCAGTCTACAACTAAACCAAACACAAGATTTACTTTGGATTTCAGAGTGAAAAAAAAGTGCGATTCAAAGTGAGAAATCAAGTTGCATTGAGAGGGTTTCGAAATGAGTGGAGTTCTTCGCGAAAAAGGAAGACTGAATCCGAAATACGGTAACTGATCTTTTTCTTTGTGTTGTGGTTTTTTGTTTTGATATTAGGGTTAATATTGGGATTATTTGGGGTTAATATTTTATATTAATGTTAAAACTGAAATTAGGGTTAATATTTGGGGTAATGGTTTTGATTACTGTTAATAGTTGAGATTAGGGTTAGTAGTGAGATTTTGGTTATTATTTTGGTTTAGGGTGTACATTGGTTTGCACGTCCCTTTATTGTTGTATGCTTTCTTTATTCATTTCATATGGAATTGAAAATAAATGGTGGGGTCTTTTATTAGTTATTGTAGTGGACCTTTCGGTCTGATTTTATTGGTGGTGTTTTATATTTGTCTTCTTGCTATTTGGTGTATAGTTTATACTTTAAATTAGTCTTACTATTCAAACACACTAGGATTTTTTTTAACAAAAACTGATCAAAATTAAAATGGTTTCCATTGACAGGGGTAAATTCTAACAAGTTCAGCATTGTGGTGCACCATGGTGGCTTTATTGTTAGGAGACCTAAGGTAAAATTTAGCGGAAAATTAGTTGACCGTTTTGATAACTTAGATGTTGATACAATGTCAATGTTTGAAGTTACTGCTATGGTTGAGAAATTAGGGATTACTTATGTTGTTAAGGTCTTTTGGCAATTGACCGATGATCCACTAGAACTAAAACAACTAAAAACTGATCATGATGTCTTGGAGATGGTTAGTAATTTACCTACAAATCATTATGGTCACATTTACATAGAAGAAGTTGTAGGGTATGATGAACCTGAAATGAATTCTGATGTTAATGTCGATGGTGAATCTGGGGTTAGGATAGAGTCTGAGTGTGACTCAGAAGATGAGGACTATACTGCTCAATCTAAGTCAACCACTGAATGTCTGACTTTTCTGATAGTGAAAATGAAGTTATGAGTTCAGAAGATGAAATTTATAATGTCAATGTTGGGTTGGGCAGTGATAAAGCAGAAATTGAAAGTGACAGTGAACATTCTGACTCACTACACAGTGTAGATGAGTCAGATTCAGATGGTCCACAAAGTAAACCTAGATTTCTTGAGTTTAATAGTAATACAGACATATCTAATCCTACACTGAAGGTGGGTTTGATATTTGCAAGTAAGGCAGTATTGAAAGAGGCAATTAAGATGTATAGTATTAAAAATAGGTACAATTTGAAGTTGAAGAGAAATGACAATAAAAGGATCCAAGTAACATGTAAGGGATAGTGTCCATGGGTTTTGTGGGCAACTCCATTTAATTGTGAAGATCCTTCAACGGGTTCTTGGCAGATTAGGTATATAAATGGTGAACATAATTGTCTTAGGGGCTTTCTGAATCCTAATGTAACTTCTAAGTGGCTAGCTGAGCAGTACTTTGACAATTTTTATGTTGATCCCACATTTACCATTACTGCTCTGAAACATGTTGTACACAAAGATTGGGGTATCACCGTAGCCAAGAGTAAGTGTGTTAGGGTAAAAAAATTGGCCCTTGAAAAACTGCATGGGAACCACAATGAGCAGTATGCAAAACTTTATGCTTACCTAGGTGAACTGAGGTCCTCAAATCCAGGGACAACAACAGTTTGCAAGTTAGATGAGAGGCATTTTGAAAGACTTTATTTTTTTATGCAAGCAATGAATGATGGCTTCAAGGCTGGGTGTAGGCCTATTATCGGTCTGGATGGATGCCACTTGAAGGGGTATTATCAGGGTCATATTTTATCAGCTGTTGGGATAGATGCAGATGACTCAATTTATCCAATAGCATTTTCAATTGTGGAGAGCGAGAATGAATCATCTTGGTGCTGGTTTTTGGAACGATTAGCCAATGATTTAGAGATAAACAACTCTCACAGGTTCACCTTTATGACTGATAGACAGAAGGTAAGGTTTAATTTATTTAATTTTTTTGTTAAGTAAATTTTGTAATTTAATTTGCCAAATAATTTTTTCTTTTGTTATGTGTAGGGACTAATGGAAGCTGTGTCAGAACTGTCCCTTTTTTTCTGAACACATGTGTTAGCCATTTGTACTCTAACTCTAAAACTCATGGATTCGTTGGAAAAGCATTGAAGGATCAATTCTGGAAAGCTACAAGGGCAACATATGTCAGTGAGTTTGAACTTGCCATGGCTGAATTGAAGGTATATTACTTGTATTATTAAAATAACTTTTATATTTTATTAAATTTTATATGCTAATTAATTTTTAAATTTTGTAGGGTTTATCAGAAACTGCTTGGAAGTGGTTGGCACCTAAAGACCCAAAGATGTGGTCAAAGGCACACTTTTCTGTCACATGCAAGTTAGACATGCTTCTGAATAATAATTGTGAGTGTTTTAATAAGGTAATTTTGGTTATTGTAAATTAGTTTGTTCTAAATATACAAATCATGTGTTTTTATCACTAATTAGTTTTTCTGAATAATAATGATAAGATAATACTCGAAGCTAGAGACAAACCAATCATTACATTGGTAGAGTCAATCAGAACAAAATTAATGCAAAGGGTAGTAAAAAGGAAAGACCTAGCTGAAAAGTGGACTGGACTTCTATGCCCTAAAATCCAGAATAAACTAGAGCATGCAACATCACTAGCACATAGGTATACCTAGTTAGTTAAAATAATAATAATTTTTTAAAGTTGTGCTTACTATTCATTTGTTTATACAGTTGTTGGCCTATTTATGCTGGTGGACACATGTACCAAGTTTCATGTGGCCCTTCAAATCAGCTTGCAGTTAACATTGAAGCATGGACATGCTCTTGCAGAAAATGGGAACTAACAGGTTGGGATTCTTTTTTAGTTTATGTTTTCTATACTGTGGTTTGGAAGTTTTATGCAGTTTATGTTTTCTAAAATGCATATCTGGATGTATTTTATAATGTGGTAGTTTATGTTTTGGTTCTATGCAGGCATTCCATGTGTGCATGCTATTTCTGTCATTTTGTCACTTCCAGATAGTCTAGAAAAGTATGTGCATCCTTGCTATCACGTGTCAACTCAAAGGGGTATTTACTCTCATTTGATAAGTCCAGTGAGGGGTGAGAGACAATGGACAACTGAAGAAACATTGGAGTCTGTCTTACCACCTGCATTTCGAAGGCCTCCAGGAAGACCACACATGAAAAGAAAAAGAGAGGCCGGTGAACCAACAACTCAGAATGGTAAGATGTCAAGGAGGGGCCTTAAGATTTTCTGTAAAAATGTGGAGGTACTGGACATAATATTAGAACATGTAAGGGGAATGTTGGTGGCAATACCAGCACATCATCTTCTACAAGAGCTCCCAGAATTTCAAAACTGCCAGTAAGTTTTTTCCATTTTTCTTATGAAATGCATAATTACATTTTTTACCATTTCTCTATTCAGAACTAACAGTGAGTTGAACTTTTTTTTTGCATATTACCAGAGCTGGAACTACCTCAACTACAAGCCAAGGTAGAACCACCCCAACTACAAGCCATGTTGGAACCTCCCCAAGGCTATCTCTAAGGACAACTCAACCTTCACAAGTATATACTGTTAGATGGATGCCCACCCCCACTATACATATGACTCAAGAGAGTACTGCCAGTCAACCTTCCCCATAGGTTGATCCTTGAATTTCATCAACCAGTTTTTTTGTCCAGACCATACATTTGACCAAAGTAGGTTATTATATTGTGAAAACAAGTATCACAAGTATCAAACATTTTTTTTGTATTCTCAGTCAACCTTTTTGGTGTATTTTGGCGTGATGTATGGATTACATGCTCAAAACATATATGTATATGTATTGGTCAAATATTATGTGATGTATGGATTACATTCAAAACAGATATGCATATGTATTGGTCAAATATTATGTGATGTATGGATTACATTCTAAACTTAATTTAGATTGTTTTGTTTACAGATGTGTTGTCATTTACATTGTTGCAATTGTTTACATTATTTTGGTTTGAGATATTACATTCCAATCTATTAAAGCACAACTTCATAAGAAATATTTTTCATTACACAATTTAAGACTCTATTACATGACAAAAACTGTAAACATATTTTAAACTAAACACCTACATAACACATATTAACCTAAACATAGACTACAACCCAGTTAATATAATCTGGATTTTCATGATATAACTTAAACCCTTAAATTTCAGCAACGGAAATACCCACATCAAGAAACAAATTTCCAGAAATTAAAAGAAGAAAGTTCCCAAAAAAACCCATCAAAATACCTAAACCGAGAATCACAATTTGAAGAATTCTTTATTTCTTCCTTTCTTTCTCCATAGCAACAATCCTTCTACGAAGACCAACAATAACTACTTTTGATCTAGCATTCACTGGTGGATCATACCAACAAAAAAACTTACAGCCCCTACCCACTTTTCTATAATTTCCACAACCCCAAAATCTCCTACCTGGATTTTCATCAGTCCATCCTATTTTTAGCGTAGAACAAGCTCCAAAAAAGCACAAGCGATTCATCTGTGTATCCATTACAGTCTGCAAACTCCAGGAAGTTTTTTGTTCATGAAATAGTAAGAATAAACCAAGGAGTGGTGAAATTAGGGCTTTGGGTTTCTTTAAATAGACAAAATTTTACGTGTTTTTTATTTACATTGTTTAGGTGGCATTCTTATGTGGATGTTTATATATCCAATGTGGAAAAAAATTGCAAAAAAAATCCACATCAGCTACGCCGTTAGTTTTCTAACGGCAGGTGGCTATTTTGGGACCAATTAAATAGTTGAGTGGTCATTTTGACAAAATTGAAATATCGGTGGTCATTTCGACACCAACCCTAAAGATGGGTGGTCTCTCGTGTAGTTTACCCTATTTATCATAGGAGACATTGAACTCCTAGATAAATGATATGGTGTTATTTCAAATTGGGTAAAGGAGGAAAGGGAAGACAAAAGGAGATAACAAGAGGAACAAAGGGGATGGGGGTTGGTAGATGTCAGTAGGGGTGTGCACATTTTGGTTTGAATCGAATCAAATCAATTTGGTTAATCGGTCGATGATTGAAATAATTTCAATCATAGATCGGCTCAAAATTTTACAAAAAATAAATTATTGATTCATTTCGTTTGAAACAAATAAATTATAACTAAAATTTTAATAATTTTAATTGAAATAAATAGGTAGTGAGGAGAAATAAAGAGAAAGAAGAAAAATGAAAGGGGATGAGATGGATAAGAGAGGGGAGAAGACTAATAAACACAAAGTACATGGGAGAGGGTTCAAACGAAGCTAGAAATAAACACAATACATACACTATAACAAAATACGAAAAAAACAAACAAGAAAACCAATCATAGAACGAAAAACAAGAACAAAATAACAAAAAACTTCACAACACAAGAAACAAAAACAGAAAACACCACAAAAAAATGTGATAAACCGAAGCAAAGCAACCAACAAACACATTCTTCATTTGTATGACGTTTTAGGGGTCATTGAATGATGAATCTTATCAAGTAATGCATCGAGAACAACCAACGGTCATTGTGTCGAGATATACGGATCTTTGATGCATGATGGAAAAAAATGTAACGCCTCAATTTTGGGCCTAGCGGTTTTGAGGTTTGTTAGACGGTCCGGTGGATCGGGTTAGAGATTCGAGTCGGATTCGGGACTGTATATTTTTCGGTGAGATAAAAATATGGAAAATGGTTAAAAATCATGTTTAATATATGATTAATATTGGTGGAATCAATTTTGGAAAATGAGATTTGGAGGTATGACATTTTGGCTAGTGACCAAAATGCAATTTTTGAAAACTATTTTTAAAGTGGCTAAAAATGAAAAGGGTCAAATTCTTAGAATCCTTAAGGAGCTATTTTTACCAAGTTTTTTCTGGTGATTTCTCCCTTCAATTAAATCATTTTAACATGTGTTTTAAAAGTTAATTAAAAGGGATTTTAGATATTAAAGTTAGTTATTTGGTTTTAATGAAAATTGACGTAACTTTTCTCTCCACTTCTTTTCTGCCAAACACTCAAGTTTTCATCAAAAACCAGAGGTGGGGGATCCTTTTTACTTAGATTCTTGATCTACAACTGATTATTTAACTTTGATTTACAAAACCTTATTGAAATCTTGTGTTTTCCTAGCTTTAAACAAGCCAATTGAGGGAGGAATTACACAATAGGGGTAAGGTCCGTGATCTCCTCTATTGAATGGTTCTTTATTGATTTTCCCAAGTATTTGATCCCTGATTTATGGTTTATAATCTGATTTTGTGTTTTTATATTGAATTAATTGATTTAATTGGGTAAAATTGATGAAATAGCAAAAGATCCGAATTGGATCTGTTTTCCAGTGATGTAGATTGATTTTAAACATATTATGGATGTATAATAATGTTGATAAGTCGTTTTAAACAATGGAATCCCGAAACTCTTGAATCTCTAATTGTTTAGGTTGTTAGAATTGTATTTTTGTGGAGTTGTGGTGGTTGTTTAGTTGTTGGAGGTGTTCGGTTGTTTTTTATTTTGTTTTTAGATGTTATTTGATGATAAAAGTGGTGTTAGATTGATAGGTTGTGGTTGGGTTGTGTTTGGAAAGGATTATATGGTGTTTTCGGTTGTTGTGATTGGGTGATTGTGAGGTGAATGTGTGAATCCGTGAGGATCTGTTGTTGGAGTGTTTTAAATGCGTGGAGATGCATTAATCCTCTTTTGTAATGTGGTTAAAACAGGGGAGGTGGATCCGGAAGTTATCGGGGAAGCTTTGGAGGCTTCAGACGCTTATTTTTGCATCGACAAATCGAGGTTTCGCGTATCGGTGAGTGAAAATGTGGTTTAAATCGTTTTGATGTTTTGGAATAGAGTTTTGGGAGTTAAGGTGGAGCTTGAAATGCTTACCTAGACTCGGAAGTAAGTATAAAGTGGTTTTCTCTCTCGATCGTGCTAGTTTGAAATGGTTTTATGCACTTGTTTTAATTTCCATGTTACCTACTGTTAAGCATGTTTTAAAGTATTTGATATACTGTTATTAAGCATGAAATGTTGAATGATGCACATGGTAAGTGATCCTTGTAAGTATGTGGTTTATACTTGTGTTTAAAGCATGTAATGTTGCTTTGGAAAAATGGTTTGGTGAATGCTTGTTAAAACAGTGAGGTAAATGGAAAATGGTTAATTATATTGGCAAGTGATGTGGTTTTAAAATTGTTATCGGATATAGTTGGCCGGCCATAGGATTGAGTGTACTGCAAACACGTCATCTTGGATGTCGATGGGTTTATATTGTTACTGAAAACTCCATCCAAGTACCCTAACGGTAGAGGGTTTTAACGGTACCGAATACTTTCGTTAGTGGGGTTAAGCATCTAACCGATAAGAGGGATGGGTTTCCCTGTGGGTTGAAAGTGTACCCGGTTGTTATTGTACCGTGATTGTGATTGTATCGCTATTCCAGTTGAGATGGCTTGAAGTGTTGGGTTAACACTTGTTGAATCCGTGTATCCGATGAACTCTTTTGTTAATAGACTTGTTATTGATCACTTGAAAGTCAATATAATTGTTAATGTATCATTGAAATGTCTTATGTTACATAATGTGATTTATACATGTTTCTCCTTAAGCTTTGCATTTGGTAGTAATGCATGGGAAGGCTTAAGTGGAGGGCTAGCAATGGGATTTATTGTTGATTAATGATACATGCAGCATATGGTTTATTATGCTGGTTTTAATGATATAAAGTGCATGTTTTCAAAAGGTGCATGATGATGACGGTATTTTTAAAGATAATGTTATGTAAATGGTTTTAAAATGAAAAGATGGTGGTTGTTTTGTGCACTCCTCACTAAGCCTTGTGTGCTTGCGCTCTCATTGTCCATCAATGCAGATAATTGAGGTTTTAGAAGGCAGCAAGAAGCAAGGGGATCCTGGCAAGACTTGTTACAAACGTATGTTAATAACTAGACTATAATGAATAAGGGTAATGGGGTACTTGTTGTGTTTTGGGAGATGTTTCGTGGAACTCCCTATTTGAGCATATTTCTTTAGTTGCTCTTGGGTTGTAAATGGCATTTAAAGTTTGTTTTGATGCTGGTTTACCTTTTTGACATGTTGCTTGAATGGACATTAGGAAGCATGCTATAGATTCCCTTTTGATGCTTGATGCTCATTGTGCTGTAGGAATGAAGTTACTAGTTGGCTTGTGATATGTATGGCATGTTGATATGGTGTTATAAGCATGCTGGAATGGTTTGAGAATGTTTTTGAGACGAAAAACCAGCAAATTTGTGGCATTACAGGTCCAGGCGTACCGATACGCTGGGGACCATATCGATAGGCTAGGCATTTTCTGGCTTGAGGGATCAATACGCGTAAGGGTGTACCGGTATGCCTAGGTGATTTTTGGCCTGGTGTACCGATACGGGTAATGGTGTATCGGTACACGTTCTAGTCTCTGGAATTTCACTTTTTCAATCCAAACCCGTGTATCGATACCCATATAAGCATACCGGTACGTATATTAAAAAGATTCAAAAGTTAGGTCAGTTTGTTATGGCGTATCGATACCTGTCGTGGTGTATCGATATGGGCATTTTATGCATATCGGTACGGTGACACCCGTACCGATACCCGAGGCTATTTTATGTAATGTTGGCTTGGCAGTTTTGCTTTCTTTGCATTCTAGTCCCTGAATCTTGTCCTTGTGTTTGTATGAGCTTGAATGATCAATTTGAGATTAAATTTGAGATGAACGATCAAACCTGACTAATTAAAGATTGGTATATTAAAAGTGGCTCAAATCCTGCAAATTTCTTGTATTTACAATTTGGTCCCTAAATTGCAAATGTGATCAATTGGATGTCAAAATGATGCCCGATTGAGGTGGGGTTATACCTGAGTGATGCATGTACACGTAGGACTAATGATTGGCATCTAGACAAGATAAAAAGAAAAAATGGATCAGGTTTTGTTGAATCTCTTCGGTTTGTTGCGGCAAACCTAATGTAGCTTCCTCGATTTGTTAAGGCGACTAGACCGGGTCAAGGGGGTTACATTTGGTGGTATCAGAGCCAGGTTTGGTTTGTTTGGGAGTTTACTGCGTTGATGACATGTTTGATTTGTACGGTGATTGTTATATGTACGCTGATTGTTATGCACGGTGATTGATATATGAATGTTTGTGGTCGTATGCTATGTTCGGGATATTTTGGGGTACCCATTATCTTATTATTATAATCTGAAATGTATGGTTTTGAAATAAAAGTCTTGGATCCTTGCTTGAAGCTGGATTGATTCAATTTTGTTTTGAAATGATTATCATGCCTTAGAAAATGTGTTATGTTATGACCGAGAGGAGAAATGAGATCTAGCGAAATACTGTTGCCTTTGGGCAGTGAGTTGAGGAGAGTGTTGTGCTATTGAGGGTTTGTCACCTTGAAGTATGTACCATCTGTGCCGGTTCAACCAGAGTTGGGTGATTTGATGCCTTGTTATAGGTGATGTTTTGAGCTTGTAAGCTGTTGTTGCTGGAGTGCGTGTGTTTGCACCAGCCGTTGGGCAAACGAGGTTATCATTAGAATATCTCTATAGTTTGGGGGAGTTGAGTACCGTGGTTGTGACCCGAGGCATCCGAGACATGGATGGCCAGTGTTGTTCAGGTTTTGGATCAAATGGGGTGTATTGGTTCCCGTAAGTTGGGATGTGTTGAATCCCTGTTGCAAGGTGATGTTTTTAGTTGGTGGACAATTGTATCTACGGGCGTAGAACCCAATGATATGGATTGGGAGTTTTTTTATGATGTTCTTAAGAAGAAGTATCTGGGTTTTAGATACTTGGATGAAAATAGACGAGAGTTCATAGTTGGGATCAAAGTTGCGTGTATGTGGTCAAGTTTGGATTCAGATTGTTCGGTTGAGCTGATATGCTCCTAAACTGGTTTTGGGTAAGGAAGTGTCGTTGTGACCGAATCCGATGTGAGTTGGTACAGGATGTTAGGGTATACATATTGGCTTCCGATTACACCATTTTTGACATGTTGTTACACGGACGAAGTGCATTGAGTAGAACCTGAGTTTATCAGTTTTGTGTGGGAGGTTCTGGCAAGAGAGTTGCGAAATCTAGTTTTGGCTATGTTCAGTTAAAAGGAATTGTGATAAAAGATATCGCCCTGAGTTGAGGCGAGGTAATGATGGTGCTGGGTGAGGACCGCAAGGTTAGAGTATCCATACTAAAATAGTATTTAATACAGGTTGAGTATGTGGATTGTACGATCTCATGAGGTGGGATTATCTGCATTTATTATATGGAGTGTAAAATCTTATACTTTTCATTAATAACGTTTGTGGGATCTGTGGTTTGAACAATCATCTCGTAAGTGTTGGTTACGGGAATACAGGTGGCTAGTTCTTCTGGTAAGATGGTTGTTGCGAGAAGGATGTTTGGAAATGATCATCGATGCTTTAAGATCTTGAGGTTACGGTTGTTTTGTTGGATTTGTCGCTCTACAATTTTTTATGTAAACCTGGGTTTGGATAAGTGGCTGGATCACTGAGCATTGGTTGATTTTGAATCCTAGAGAGTTTCCTTAAAACTTGCTGATAGTTACAAGGTGGTAATCACGGGCGAGAATGTTAAATTCTTGTCTAATGCTAATTTGGCAATGGAATCGAGTTGTTTGATGGATTTTGGTTGCAAGGAATCCCTGGCATATGTTAAAATCCAGGGACATAAGAAGTGCTAGCTCAGGATAGTCGTGCGGTATGTGAGTTTTTGGGTGTTTTTGAGGGAATGGTCGGGTTTGCCATTGGATTGAGAGGTTGAGTTTGGCATTGAGTTGTATGAAAACACAGCTTCGGTGTCTATTGCTCTTTGTGCATGGCTTGAGGGAGTTGAAGAGGGTAAAGATGCAACTTCAGGAGTTGCGTGATAAAGGGTTCACCAAGCTTAGTGTTTCGTCAGGGGGTTGTTGTGAAAAAGGATGATAGCTTGATGTGAATATGCTTGGGTTATAGGTAGCTGAACGAGTTGATGTTTTGTTGATCAGTTCGGGGGTGCTTCAGTGGTTGTAAGTATGAGCTGAGGTCCGGGTGGTATCTGTGTAGGTAAAGGATGTGGTTGTGTTTAGATTTGCCTTTGGTAAGGGGGCGGCGATGTGAGTTCTTGTTGATACCGTTTGGTTTGATCGATGCATAGGTTGCGTTCATATTTTTGTTGAATCGGGTAGTCTGAGTTTTTGGGGAAAGCTGAATGTTGCTCTTTGTTTGGGAGGTGTGAGTTTTGGGTATGTTGCTAAGAATTCTAGTTCTGAGGATGTTATTAGTAAGTGTGAACGGATAAGCATGCACAGTACAAAAACACTTATATGTATATGTAAATATGTCAGTACATGCATACATTCAGACATAACATTAGAGGTTTTGCATACATACACATAGACATCTATGAGGGCATATAAGTGATCATGCATACATATGTTCACACTTACGAATGACTAATCAAAAATCAATGGTGTGATGGTATAAGTAAAGTAGCGTATGAAGGTGGTTTTGGTGTTATGATTCTTGGGAGTTTTGAGCGACTAAAGTTAGAGTTGGCAGGCTGTGGGTTTGCTAGATCCAGTTCTTAGCATCAAGGTTTGTTGAGGCTGTAATGTTGCAAGTGAAGTTGTGGCTTATGCATCTAGATAGTTAAAGGTGCACGAGCACTTTTGTCCTACGTATGATGTGAAGCTTGCCACATTGGTGGATGTTTAAATCTTTTAGAGACATCAATTCTATGATAAGGAGTGTGTTGCGCACGCGGATCACGAGTGGTTAAAAATGAAAATATTGATGTTTTGAGTTCTTGATAACCTGGATGGTTGGAGTTGTTTAGGAGTTATAGTTTGGTGATTGAATATCGTTCGAGCTAAGCTTATAGCCGATGCTTGGGTTGTGAGGATTGCGGCGAAGTTGAGGATATTGTTTACGCGGTTGGGTGTGATGCGTGATGGAGACATGATGTCAAGTTACAAGTGAATTCATTCAGGCCACAGTTGATTAGAGGAAGGTAACGGTGTGATTATGCATCAGTATCACATGTTTAGGTTATTGGGAGGAGAAAATCTGGTGGATTTTCACATTAAAGGTTATAGGGTGTTGTGTTTTAAAGATCGGAATGTGGTGTCCCTTGATGTTGAGTTGAGTGTGTATGGTTTGATGGAGGCGCATGCCAGTTCTTGCGAAATACATTCTGGTAATGCCAAGATATATCGAGGTTTGAAAAGGGATTGTTGTTGGGTTGGTTTAAAGGGAGATATGGTTGATTTTGTTGTTCGATGCATAGTATTTCAGCGTGTGGAAGTTGAGCATCGGTTTTCTTTCGGGTTGTTGCAACCGTTGAGGATACCAGAATGGAAATGGAAAAGAATCACCAGGGATTTTGTGTCTGGGTTGCCTCTGGCACCGACTGAAAGGATTTTATTTGGGTAGTTGTTGATTGAGTTGCGAAGTGTGTGCACTCTCGTGGCTATGCTTGTGATGTATGTTTTGGAATATGTGGCAGATTTGTATATTGTCGGGTTAGTGCATTTGCATTGTGTGCCTGAGTTTATAGTTTTGGATGAAGATCTGTGGGTTACAGTGAGGTTCTGAGGGTGTTGCTTGAGCTTAAGTGTATGTACTTCGTATCTATCCCAGTTGGATGGCGGGTTAGAGCATGGGATTCAGGTTTTGAAAGATGAGTTGGGTTGTATATCACGGAGCTTCCGATAAAGTGTGAAAGGCACATGCCTTTGGTATAGTTTGCTTTAATGGCAGTTAGCAGGCAAGTATGCAGGTGTCACCGTATGGGGCGTTGTGCAGTTAGAGGAGCCGTACGCCCGTGTATTGGGCTGAAATTAGGGAAAAGTACATTCCCATGTCTGATGTGTGGAAAGACACTATTGAGAAGGTGAAGTTGTTATGTGGGCGCTTGAGAGCAGTTTTGGATCGTCATAAATTCTACGTGAATCTGAGGCGTAATGATTTAAAGTGTGTTGTGATGGTCAGATGATCATAATGGTATCGCCTTGGAAGAAGATGATGTGTTTTGAGGACCATACGATTTTTTTGAGTGTGTGGCTCATGTTGCTTATTGTTGAGGTTATCTCATGTGTTGGAGGGGTTCCTTGATGTGTTTCATGTGATGATTTTGAGAAGGTATCGGTTGGATTCCTTGCATGTTCTATCGGTGTAAGACATTGTGTTGATATCTGAGTTGTCTTGTGTGAAGGACCTGGTGGAGATCCTTGTTGCCAGCGATAGAGTTCTGGGTGGTACATTGATTGGCCTTGTTAAGGTGTTGCGGATACACCGCAGTGTTAGAAAGTCGCGTGCGAATGTAAGTCGGAGATGTTGGAGCAGTTTCTGCTTTTGTTTCTTCCGGGTAAATTTTAGGGACGAAATTTCTTAAGTTGGGGAGATTTGTAATGCCCCGATCTTGGGCCTAGCAGTTTTGAGGTTTGTTAGACGGTCCGGTGGACCGGGTTAGAGATTCGAGTTGAATTCGGGACTATCTATTTTTCGGTGAGATAAAAATATGGAAAAATGGCTAAAAATCATGTTTAATATATGATTAATATTGGTGGAATCAATTTTGGAAAATGAGATTTGGAGGTATGACATTTTGGCTAGTGACCAAAATGCAATTTTTGAAAACTATTTTTAAAGTGACTAAAATGAAAATGGTCAAATTCTTAGAATCCTTAAGGAGCTATTTTACCAAGTTTTTGCTGGTAATTTCTCCCTTCAATTAAATCATTTTAACATGTGTTTTAAAAGTTAATTAAAAGGGATTTTAGATATTAAAGTTAGTTATTTGGTTTTAATGAAAATTGACGTAACTTTTCTCTCAACTTTTCTCTCCATTTCTTTTCTGCAAACACTCAAGTTTTCATCAAAAACCAGAGGTGAGAGATCCTTTTTACTTAGATTCTTGATCTACAACTGATTATTTAACTTTAATTTATAAAACCTTATTGAAATCTTGTGTTTTCCTAGCCTTAAACAAGCTAATTGAGGGATAAATTACACACTAGGGGTAAGGTCAGTGATCTCCTCTATTGAATGGTTCTTTATTGATATTTTCAAGAATTGGATCCTTGATTTATGGTTTCTAATCTAATTTTGTGTTTTTATATTGAATTAATTGATTTAATTGGGTAAAATTGATGAAATAGCAAAAGAACCAAATTGGATCTATTTTCCAGTGATGTAGATTGATTTTAAACATATTATGGATGTATAATAATGTTGATAAGTCATTTTTAACAATGGAATCCTGAAACTCTTGAATCTCTAATTGTTTAGGTTGTTAGAATTATGTTTTTGTGGAGTTGTGGTGGCTATTTGGTTGCTGGAGGTGTTCGGTTGTTTTGATTCCGTTTTTAGATGTTATTTGATGATAGAAGTGGTGTTAGATTGATAGGTTGTGGTTGGGTTGTGTTTGGAAATGATTAGATGGTGTTTTCGGTTGTTGTGATTGGGTGTTGTAAGGTGAATGTGTGAATCCGTGAGGATCTATTGTAGTGTTTTAAATGCATGGAGATGCATTAATCCTCTGTTGTAATGTGGTTAAAACAGGGGAGGTGGATTCGGAAGTGATCGGGGAAGCTTTGGAGGCTTCAGACGCTTGTTTCCGCATCGACAAATCGAGGTTTCGCATATCGGTGTGTGAAAATGTGGTTTATAGTGTTTTGATGTTTTGGAACAGAGTTTTGGGAGTTAAGGTAGAGCTTGAAACTCTTACCTAGACTCGAAAGTAAGTATAAAGTGGTTTTCTCTCTCGGTCGTGCTAGTTTGAAATGGTTTTATGCACTTATTTTAATTTTCATGTTAGCTACTATTTAAGCATGTTTTAAAGTATTTGATATACTGTTATTAAGCATGAAATGCTGAAGGATGCACATGGTAAGTGATCCTTGTAAGTATGTGGTTTATACTTGTGTTTAAAGCATGTGATGTTGCTTTGGAAAAATGGTTTGGTGTATGCTGGTTAAAAAAATGAGGTAAATGGAAAATGGTTAATTATATTGGCAAGTGTTGTAGTTTTAAAATTGTTATCGGATATAGTTGGTCGACCATAGGATTGAGTGCACTGTAAATAAGTCGCCTTGGATATTGAGGGGTTTATATTGTGTTCCGAATACTCCATCAAAGTACCCTAATAGTAGAGGGGTTTAACGGTACCAAATACTCCCGTTAGTGGGGTTAAGCATCTAACCGATGAGAGGGATGGGTTTCTCTGTGGGTTAAGCTATTCTGGTTGAGATAGCTTGAAGTGTTGGGTTAACACTTGTTGAATCCGTGTATTCGATGAACTCTTTTGTTAATGGACTTGTTATTGATCACTTGAAAGTCAATATAATTGTTAATGTATCATTGAAATGTCTTATGTTGTATAATGTGATTTATACATGTTTCTCCTTAAGCTTTGCATTTGGTAGTAATGCATGGGAAGGCTTAAGTGGAGGGTTAGCAATGGGATTTGCTGTTGATTAATGATATATGTAGCATATGGTTTATTATGCTGGTTTTAATGATATAAAGTGCATGTTTTCAAAAGGTGCATGATGATGACGGTATTTTTAAAGATAATGTTATGTAAATGGTTTTAAAATGCAATGATGGTGTTTGTTTTGTGCACTCCTCACTAAGCCTTGTGTGCTTACGCTCTCGTTTTCCATAAATGCAGATAATTGAGGTCTTAGAAGGCAGCAAGAAGCAAGGGGATCCTGGCAAGGCTTGTTACAAACATATGTTAATGACTAGACTATAATGAATAAGGGCAATGGGGTACTTGTTGTGTTTTGGGAGATGTTTCGTGGAACTCCATGTTTGAGCATATTTATTTAGTTGCTCTTGGGTTGTAAATGGCCTTTAAAGTTTGTTTTGATGCTGGTTTACCTTTTTGACATGTTGCTTGAATGGACATTAGGAAGCATGCCTATAGATTCCCTTTTGATGCTTGATGCTCATTGTTCTATAGGAATGAAGTTGCTAGTTGGCTTGTGATATGTATGGCGTGTTGATATGGTGTTATAAGCATGTTGGAATGGTTTGAGAATGTTTTTGAGATGAAAAACTAGCAAATTGTGGCATTACAGGTTCAGGCGTACCGATACGCGGGGGACCGTATCGGTACGGCTAGGCATTTTCTAGCCTGAGGGATCGGTACGCATAAGGGAGTATCGGTACGCGTAGGTGATTTTTGGCCTGGCGTACCGATACGGGTAATGGTGTATCGGTATACGTTCTAGCCTCTGGAATTTCACTTTTTGATCCAAACCCTCGTACCGATACCCATGTAAGCGTACCGGTACGTATATTAAAAAGATTCAAAAGTTAGGTAAGTTCGTTATGGCGTATCGATACCTACCGTGGTGTATCGGTACGGGCATTTTATGTGTATCGGTACAATGACACCCGTACCGATACCCGAGGTTGTTTTCTATAATGTTGGCTTGGCAGTTTTGCTTTCTTTGCATTCTAGTCCCAGAATCTTGTCCATATGTTTGTATGAGCTTGAATGATCAATTTGGGATGAATGATCAGAACCTGACTAATTAAAGATTGTATATTAAAAGTGGCTCAAATCCTGAAAATTTCCTGTATTTGCAATTTGGTCCCTAAATTGCAAATGTGATCAATTGGATGTCAAAATGATGCCCGATTGAGGTGGGGTTATACCTGAGTGATGCATGTACATGTAGGACTAGTGATTGGCATCTAGACAAGATAAAAAGAAAAAAATGGATCGGGTTTTGTTGAATCTCTTCGGTTTGCTGCGGCAAACCTAATGTAGCTTCCTTGATTTAGTCTGGCAGCTAGACCGGGTCAAGGGGGTTACAAAAAAGGTAGTTGAAGAACCACGCCAGCGGAAAAAAATATCACTTCTGCAAAATCATAACAGAAAAATAATACAAACAACAAATATAAAAAAAAATATCCACCGTCTCCTTTTTAGCCCTGACCCAATATGGAAAGACCCTCAACTCCAACGCTAGACGATGGTCGTGATAGAGCTTTAGTAGTCGAGAAAAAGAAAGAACTATGATCGACAGTAAGAACAAATGAAGGAAAGGGAAACTTTGAAAGAGAAGAAAAAAGAGGAAAGCGAAAAAAAAGAAAAAAAGAAGAACAACATATTGACGATCACCTTCAAAATCAAGGCCATCAGAGAGAGAGTCCTCCAAAATTAAAAACAAAAGAGAAAAAAGTTGAGGAAAAAACGGAAGAGAAAAAAAATTAGTTTTGGGAGAAAACGAAATATTAGAATTTAGAATCCAATGTACACTTCTTGAGATAGTTAACTCTTAAACATGACAAACTCAACCTTTATATCGTTACAACAATAAATGGTATCAATTGCATTAAGACTCAATCGACTCATTTATTAAAATTTTAACTTTATCTATATTTTTTCTAAATTATAATATATTGAAAATACAACATGAATGGACTACACTACCATAATCAAATATAACCTAAAATATATTTTAATTTTTCATATGATTTTGCCAAAAGCTACATAACACTATTTAATTTTCCTTACAACCAACCTTCAATTTTTTTTAAATAATAACAATAAACTATTTTTATATAATAAACTAAATTTTATTAAAACAAGAAAAGGTACGATATGAACAACGCAACTCATCAAAAAGAAATTTGGGGATTAAGTCTACCAAAAACTACTACAGTAAATTTCAAAGGCGCGAAGAAAATGAATACATTCCTTTGAAAAACCTAGCAATCGTCAACAATACTCCTTGCAACAATACTCCTTGTCTCGATTCAATTAGACGCTTAAGATGTGATGTAAGAGTGATGAGTGAAACAAACAATCTTGCAGGTTGTTTCGCTGAACAAATCTGAATACAACGACAACCAATAGCAAAAGGGGATCAAACTCCTGAAAAGAGCCGACAAGCAAAAATCATAACCGAACATTGTGAGAAGCTCTACACGAACGTAAATCTTCCGCAAAAATAGCAGAAAATGTGTCATAAGGTAGAAGCGTGCCACAAAGGCAAATAAACTAAGCACAACAAGATGTACGAAAGTTGGAATCTAAAAGAAAGGAATTCTTATTATAAAAAACTAGAATAAAATCAAGCATTAAAAATAAAAAAAAAATAAAAATGAGATATAAGAAAGTAAGGGAACGAAATATCGACGATCGAAGACCATTAAAAGAACAAACAACGACACTAAAGAGAATAATATTTAAAAAACAATAAAAATTAAGGTGTGTTTAGTTTCAGAGAATATAGGCTATTTTCATTTTTATTTTCTTGGAAAATAAAAAACGTTAAAGAAAACGTGTTGTGTTGTAAAATTTGAAACTGATTTTTAGAAAATGAAAGCAAAAATAATGAAAATTTGAAAATATAAACAAAAGATATTTTTACTATTTTCATTGGAAATGTTGGAAAACATGAAAACAATGGTTCTTAAATTTTAACTCTATTTAACCCGAGTTCAAATCTTCTAATGACATTTTTAAAAAAAAATTATTTAATCATATTTTATTTTTATTAAATATTTTTTTCTAAAATTATATTTTAATTTAATTATTTAATAAGTAACTATTTGTTTATTTTTATTTTGAAAAACTAGATACCAAACATATTTTCATTATTTTTATTTTTGAAAACAAATTTTTATTTCTATTAAACAAATGTGTTTTCTAATTTTTGAAAAATTAAAAATTAAAGTCATATTTTGAATATAAAAATAAAAAATAAAAATAAAAATATTTTTTAGAACCAAACGGACCAATATTTTTAATTAAAAAGTTTGTTTGCTAGAAGGTGATACTTTACCAATTCTCGTTTCCGTTTAACTTTACTCCATACACCGTTCAAAAAAAACTTTACTCCATACAAAAGTGGAAGATATAAAGCTAAATTAGTTTTGAAAAAAAAAACTTTGATACACAGGCCGTGTAAACTTTAGTTTACACGTGTCTTTCAATTTTAGGGGTTAGGGTTTTAGTTAGGGTTTAAAGTTAAGGGGTTTAGGTTGTATGGTTTAGAATTTAAGATTAATGTTTAGAATTTAGTATATAGGGTTTAAGGTTTAGAGTTTAGTTTTAGGGTTAGAAATTTAGGATTTAGGTTTTTATAGTGCAAATACACAGGCTTGTGTAAAACTAATTTTACCCATTAGTTTTATATATTTAAATCATTATTTGAGCAAGTACTACTCATCTTTGTTCTCTTGTATTCTCTAAAGTCATGAGTTGTAGACCTACTAGGAGCATCCTCTTTCTTTCTTTAGAGTCCCATTTTCTTCCCCTCTAAGTAGGATTAAAATTAAAATTAGTATTTTTCAAAAAATAATTATTTATGCAATTTATATTTTAATAAATCAATCATTTTAATTTTAGATTTATATAATACCTTTATTCTATCAATATTAAACAATGTTTTGCAATATATCAAATAACTTGATGAGTTTTTTGAAATTCTTAATATGGTTCTGAAGTAGTATATGTTTATTTTTCATCTCTTAATAAAATTCATGCACACCTGCAGACAAAATTATTTGAACTCGAGTTTCCTAGAAAAATTACCCTTCTCTTCTTCACTTTGATCACTCATTGAGCTCAATGTAATGATATTTTAAATTTACTGATAATCAACATATATGATTTATACGATTAAAACTTATAATAGGTGCCTAAATTATTTTTTTGCTGAAATAGATGTCTAATATTTTATTTTCATGTTTTAAACTCAAAATTACAAAAAAAATCCATCACCCAATTACTATTTGAATCCATATGATTAAGCCATATAGACTCTCAGTCAAGCCACCCTTAAAAAAGACATTGTCATCGTCAACTTATTGAGCGCTTCAGTGATTATTAACTTGTAAGTTTTCTGAAAGTCACATCCTAATATTTGAGAAAAACTTTTAACTACTAGTCGTGCTTTGTACCTCTTAACAGTTCTATCAAGTTGTTTCTTTATTTTAAACAACCACTTACATCTAGTAAATTTTGGATGTGGAGGTAACTTAACTACTGACCAAGTGTTGGTGTCTATTAAAGCATTGTACTTTGGGAACATTGCATCATACCAAACATATTTGGTTTATAGATACTTGTCTTTGAGAGATATATTTTCAAGAATATCAAAGTGTAGACCATCAGACTGTATTTATGAGGATGTTTCTCTTACACCAGGGCTCAAATTAGTGTTTGACATTACTATTATTGCGAAGAGTGGGTTCTCAGAGAACTTGTACTTCCGGTAATTTGAAGTTCGATTGAGGAACTGTCAAGGTTAATGCCTTCAAATTTAGCATGTCTGGACATGAATATTCTATCATGCTCATCAGGGCACTTGTAACCATGATGCACAAGACTATACCCCCAAGAATGTGCAAAGAGCTGAACAGAACTCAAGCTTGTATTGAATATTCGTTCAGAAAAAATCTGATTTCAGCTTTTAATATTGTATTTATCAATAATTTCAAAGCTAACTTCGATCTTTTAACTGGTCGGATGTTTTTTTGTAAAAGCACATATAATTATTTATAATGATTTGATATGTACCTTTCTACTACCCAATTTCTAAATTTTTCATGTTAGTCCATGTAATTTTAATTTTTCTTTCAATTTGATCCCTATGGTACAGAACAAAAATTATTGTTTCTCGAAATTTTCATTTTGGATATTTTGGCTTTAATTTATTTCAAATTTCTATATGAACAAATAATATTTTTCAGATAAGCTATATACAAAATTTCACTTCAAACTTTATAAAAAAATCATTTTAGGTCTTTGTAATTTTCTTTCAAACTTTTGCACTATATTTATAGGAAAATACTTTAATACAAAAGAGTTTACACAAGCCTTTTAGTTTTAGGTTAGGGTTTAGGGGTTTAGTGTGTAGGGCATAAAATTTAAGGTTTATGGTGAGAATTTAGAGTTTAGGTTTTAGGGTGCTAGGGTTTAAGATTTAGGGTTTAAGGTGCTAAGGTTTGGGATTTAGGTTTTAAATTTTATAAAAAGGTTTTTTTGCACAGCTTGTGTATCAAAATATAACTCATATTTTTAATTCAAACAGTAACATTGTTAACTATCTTCTGTGGATTGTTTCATTTAAATGCCTCAGTTTTTGAAATTCCATCTTAGTCTCTATAATTTTATTTTTATTATTTTAATCCAAAAAATTGGGGAGCAAATTAGTCATCAGAAACTGCCGATGACTTTGCCAAAGTCTATTTCAGCTTCTGATGAATTTTTCTGGTAATATAGACATCACACCATTTTCCTAAATAATTTTCGGGACACAACATTTCCCCAATTCGTTTACTTTTCTCTACATTTCCATAATTTTGCCCAATAAAATAATACGCTAAGTAACAACAATAAACAAAAACGACGTCTTTTAAAGCATTCAAGGGTGGTGGTGCGACTTTATTGACTCTCTAGTTGACTCGTAATGAATATGTGTTCTCTGATAAATAAATAAATATATATATATATATATGGTTAGTTGGCGATGTTTTTCTTCGTAAAATGTACTCCTTCCTTTCATTGGTTATATTGATATGGAAGCATGGTGTTCGTGCCCCCGATCAGTGCCTCAATCGCTTCAAAAAACATGGCACTCTAAAAAAAATAGAGATCCTATGAAATTTTAGAGCTAAACTCTTTAGCTCATGGATCTCACGTTGTTAAAAAATAAATATTAACACTTCAATTATGCATATATATAATGATGTCAACTATGGGCGGATACATGGAATTTGGGGTGAAATTGACGCCACTTGATTTGTTTAGAAATAAAATTTTCAAAGAATTAATATATTGTTTTTCATATGAAATATTAGAATTGACCCAACTTAATTTGTTGGGATACGAGGTCAACAATACTTATTCTAGTGATATGAGAATACTCCATTCTGACCCTTACTATATAAAAATTCTGACTGCGCCACTAATGTCAACACTAATTTTCAATTCATGTAGCTAAATTTCAACTTTGGTTGTTATTAGTTTAGTTTAAGGGTGATTATCGAGCGAGTCGGTCGCGAGTTAAGTAGTGCTCGACTAATGCTCGTTAAAAATTTCCGTTGCTCGACTCTTGCTTGTTAAAAATCTCGTTTCTAGACTCGAATCGTTGCTCGTAAAGTTCGCCAAAATTCTTACCTTATTTTTTAAATACAAGTAAAATAAAGTGATACTATTAGAGCTTAATGTAAACATACAAATTCAGGAAAAAATGTGAGGACTAAGGAGATAAATAAAAGAAAATGTCATGACTGAGTTAGAGATGAAGTCGATATTCAAGTGTGAGACTCTTTTTAGTTTCTTAACAATCTTCGATGAACAACAAAGGAGACAATGCCTTATGGAATAGGATTTTGATATTTTGACTTGCAGTTATATTTTTTATATGGGAACTAAAGACTTTTTCTTTTTTTTTCTACTTTTATCTGTAAAGTAACAATAAAAGAAAAAAGAAACATTTTAGCTTTAATAAAAAAAGGAAATGTTAATTATTATAATTTAATTTTTTATTAATACAAATTAACTTTTGAAATTTTTGGGAAATACAAAATGTTTTGAAAATTTGAAACCAAATATTTTATTGATAAATTACCTAGCAAAGCACTAAATTTTTTTAGAGTTTTCAACTAACATTTAGATAGACTTATTGAAACATAATTTTTTAAGATAACCACCAAAAATCATTAAAAATTTATAATAAAAAATAACGAGCTGTTCGTGAACTTATCAAGTCGAGTTAGACCTTGCTCGACTCGACTTGTTAAGATCTCGAGTCGAGCTTGAATTTGAGTCAAATCAATTCAAGTCGAATGTTGATCGAGTCGATCTCAAGCTGCTCAACTCAATAAGCACCCCTAGTTTAGTTTTCTTTTTCATGTTCGTTTTGTTGCATTTTTGACACAGTTGACGTGATATATTTTTGGAAGACGTGTTTGACAAAATGTAATTTTCGAAAGGCATGATCGAGAAAACACGCTTTTGTCTTATGTGACATAAATGAGTGTTATTTTTGCAAATAATCTCAGGTGTTGTTTTGTTAAATAAATAAAGATAAAGTGTAATTGGGTAAATATGCTAGAAAGGCGGTTTTTCTAGGTGCGTGACATATAGAGTAGAAATTTTATGCCCTTTTTTGTGCTCTATTTATACTTTAACCCTAAACAAATTATATTTAAGATTAAATTTTAAGCTTAGAGTTTAGGATTAGTGTTTAAAGTATTGGGTGTATAATGTATTTTTAGTGTTTAGTGTAGCGATGTTTTTTTCGCTAAAAAAGATTTTATCTATTGTTTTGTTTTAAAAAAATGTCTTCCGTGGGATTTAGAAAAACCCGTATTTTATTTAGAAATGGAGTCGCCACCGGCCACTTAGGTAGGTCGGACACCGTAAAAACTAGAGATTTCAAATTGATGGGTTCGGGAGACGGTTACGGATGGGGAAGGATTAGCACCCCCACACCGCCCAAAATTGGTACTTTAATAATTACCACTTTATTAATATTAAACTTTCCGGATTAAAGTGACGATTAGATTAAAATTCGGTTATAAATGCGAGTAGATTTTAAAGGCCCCGTTATTCGAGAGTAAACGTCCAACCACTATCACTACGCCTGATACTGGCCTCGTTTACGCTCGAATAAAAGGGCACCGCATTGACAATTAATATATCTCGTTATGCAAACTTAAAAGACATGGCAAATATAAATAAATACATAATATACGTATTAAATACCTATATATAAAAAAATAAAATATAGAAAACTATATATATTATAATGTATATACACATATTTAAAACTAAAAAACATATATTAATTTATAACATATAGAAAGAAACATGTGAAGAAAAAATATATGTTATACATATTACACTTTAATATTATAATAACTCTACAATATACTAATGCTATAATATACTACATAATACGATAAAAATATATATAGTATAAAAACAAGTAAATAAATATAATATGATATATAATACACAAAACTTATCGAATACTTACATATACATAGCTTTTTTCAAATATATAAACCTAGTATATATATATATATATATAAACATATACTTAGATAAAAGGAAGCATAGTATATACATATATTACTTAATATATATATATATATAACGTAATATACATACTTACATACTAAAACACACATATATATACGCATATATACACAAAGAAACAATTATACAAGAACAAATAAAAGAAATATTACGACAAAACCACATATTAAGTATGTCACAAACAAAGATATACATACATACATACATACATACATACATACATACATACCGTACATGTAGAAACAAATAAGAGAACAAAACCAATATGATAAATAACACATATTTATAGATGAGAAAATAAAAATATTAAACAACCACCGAAAATTAATTTAAACATAATCTAACAAGACATAGAAACATATGATCATAAAAATATATAAAAATATAAGAACTAAAATAAAGAAAAGATTACTAATAAAACATTATTTCTATTAGATTATAAAAGACTATACCACAAAACATACATAAAAAGGATACCCAAATTTAAATATACTAGAGAGCTCTCCCTTTCAAATTTTTTTCACTTCTGCCGTTCACTCCCTTGCTTCCAATTTGTTCTTTCTCCTCCCCATTGAAAATGAAAATGGTCGGCTGCCCCTTTGTTCCAATTGTGCTGTGCTTTCTTCAATCTCAATTTGTAGTGTGGGTTTTTGCTTTTAAAATGGATCATGGGGAAATGGGGAAAATAGGTGGAGTGTGGGAAAGCTAGCATGGGGTATGGCATGAGGGATGGGTGTTTAATTGGTAGGGTATGGGCGGCATGCCCTTTTTATTATTATTATTTTTTGAATTTGGTTCAAATAGGGTAAATGACTCGAATATAATTTTGGGGCCCGGATAAAAATGGGTATTACAGCTGCCCCTCTTTGCTCATTGATGTGTAACAGGAATAGAGCAAAGACAAAAGAATAACCATTTTTGTCCGGTCTGGCTAAACTTCTCTCCTTTTGACGCGTGTCTTCTTTCCTCAGTAGATCTTCTTTCTCTTTGGCGCATGTCTTCTTTCTGGACTTGACGGATCTACTCTGTCACTCTTGGGGAAGCAAAGCCTTCAAAATGGGGGTGGTTTGTTGGGGAAGCCAAACAGAGTCCCACTTGCTTCATTATTGATAATAAGCTAATACCTAAAGAGAGTTCAACCCGGCTGCAACACCGACGAAGAGACAGGGTCTACAAAATTCGATCCAGCTGCAACACTGACGAGGAGGCAAGACCGATAGGTAAAAGTTCTGATGTCTGATCCAGCTACAACTCTGACGAAGAGGCAAGATCAAAAAACTAACAATTTTTCTCTTTTTTCTATCTTTTTTGTTTCTTTTTCTCTGCTTTTGTTTCTTTTTTCATATTTTTTTCTTTTTTCTTTTTCTCTTTTTTGTTTCTTTTTTCATTTTTCATTTTTTTCTCTCTCTTTTTTTAGAACAATGATAAAACTTGAAAGTTGGTGAATTTTGACCAAGCTACAACACCGACGAAGAGGCATGGTCTAAAGTTAGTAATGTTGATCCAGCTACAACACCGACGAAGAGGCAGGATCAAGAGTTAGTGAATTTGGTCTAGCTACAACACCGACGAAGAGGCAAGACCAGAAGTTAGTGAATTTGGTTCAGCTACAACACCGACGAAGAGGCAGAACCGAAAGTTAGATTTGACCAAGCTACAACACCAACGAAGAGGCAAGGTCTGAAGATTTGATCCAGCTACGACACCGACGAAGAGGCAGGATTGGATAGTTGTTTTTTTTGTGATCAAGCTACGACTCTGACGAAGAGGCATGATCAGAATTTGGTTGAAAGCTCATTTTTGATTTTTTTCATTTTTTTCTTTTTCTTTTTCTTTCTGTTTTTCTTTTTCTTTTTTTCTATTTTTCTTTGATTTTTTCTTCTTTTTTCTTTTTTTTTTGATTTGTTTTCTAGCTACAACATTAATAAAGAAAACTTGAAAATCAGTAAAGTTGGATCTATCAACAGAGAAACAGAAATATTAACTGGAACCCTACTATACCATCAGCGGATAAGTAGGACAGCAGCAACTGGACCTAGCCACTCCATCAGCGGAGGAATGGATCGGATAATGATGACCTAGAACCGGCTGCACCATCAGCGGAGAGCAGGATCTGAGGGCGACAGGAGCTTGGACCCGGCCACTCCATCAGCGGAGGACCGGATTGGAAAATGACGACCTGAAACTGGCTACACCATCAGCGGAGAGCAAGATTTGAGGACGACGTGAGCTTGGACCCGGTCACTTTATCAGCGGATGACTGGATTGGACAATGACGACCTGAAACCGGCTACACCATCAGCGGAGAGCAAGATTTGAGGACGACGATAGCTTGTACCTGGCCACTCCATCAGCGGAGGACTGGATTGGACAATGACGACCTGGAACCGGCTACACCATCAGCGGAGAGCAAGATCAGAGGAAGACGGGAGCTTGGACCCAGCCACTCCATCAGCGGATGACTAGATTGACCAATGACGACCTGAAACCGACTACACCATCAGCGGAGAGCAGGATTAGAGTACAACTACAGCTTGGACCTAGCAACTCCATCAACGGAGAGCAAGATTTGATAATGACGACCTAAAACCGGCTACACCATCAGCGGAGAGCAGGATCAGAGGACGACGATAGCTTGTACCTGGCCACTCCATCAGCGGAGGACTAGTTCGGGCGATGAAAGTTGATAAATTCATTTTGATTTTCATTTCATTCATTTTTTCTTCATTTTTTTCATTTTCCATTTTTTGATTTTTTTCGACTTTTGATTTTTTTGATTTTTTTCTGATTTTTTTTCAACTCTATTTTTTTGGTAATTTTTCTTTTTTCTTGAACTATACAAAGAAGTAAGACTTGAGGAAAATTAGGTTTGGTTGCACCGTCAGCAGAGAAACAAAACTTGAATACAAATTTGATCTGTTTGGGGAAAGGTTCGGATCTGTTGCACCATCAACGGAGAAACGAGATCTTCAGGATGTCTATATTGTTGCACCATCAGCGGTAAAACAGAATCTAAAAATTGTTGGCCTATCAACAATGACGAAGGCAAGATCTGGAAGAGTCTACTTCTGCTGCTCTACTAGCGGAGAGGTATGACCTAAAAATAAAAACATTAATCAGTAAATGTTCACAAAATTTATCACTGTTACCTCTTACTGATATTTCAGCATCCTCTTTGTATTTGGCCTCCTCTAAAACTAAGGTTGGCTGTCGCGTTGTTGCCCTCATGGCTGAGGATGTTCGGTCTCTTTTTGAACATGTTTGTAAGCAAAAATGCCTGAATTTTATGCCTAAATGCATGGTGACTTCGGTGTATGCACTGAACATAGATGTATGACGTTTGCAAAAATGGTTTAATGCAAGATGAATGCAACATGATTTGATTTTTTTGTCTTCAAAGGGATGCCCCTGACTCTCGACTGGTCCTATCAGGATCTCTTTTTTTTCATGTGGCGGTGCCCCGACTTTGCCCTGGGTTCAATCACTTTTCTTTGAATTAGCTTTCATCTGAGAGCATGCCCCAAAATTTTGTTCATTTTATGCCATCGTCTGAGAATATTCTTATAGCAAATTTGAATCCCTGGAGCACTTTTTTTCCCCCTAAGTTGGGTTTATAAATTGTGTGTTGGTTCATGGCAGCTCATTATTATTATTTTTGGATTGGGTACAATTTTGCAGTCTGTGGTAAAAGATGCAAGAGTTTGACTCGGCAATGAAGGCTGGACCTTGGCAATGAATGCCCCTGGACTGGGACCTTGTTAGAGGCACACTATTTGTAAAAGATGTGGGGGTGCTTTTGGACATGCCCCAAGACCAAACTTTTGTAAGAGGCTTTGTAAGGTGCTAGATCGACCATCTTCGTTGTATTTAATGGGGCAACCCGAGGATTAGTTTTATTATTCTGAAAATGAATACATGCAAAATGTATCCTAAATCGATGCAATGCAAAATTAAGATTGTGATGATGTTGTGCAATGATGCAGGTGAAATCAATGCGATAAGAATAAAATGAAACGAGTTAGTACCAAATAAAATGATTAAATAAAACAAATGATAAATATAACAAAAATAGAGTAATAAACTGTACATAAACAAGAAATAAGGCACCAGAGCCTAAATAGGGTGACCACTAATCGAGCAGAGTTTCATATGGCTCTAAAGGGTTGGCTCCTACGGCTCACTATATGCAGTTTTGGTGCTAAGAGATACCCGAACTGTCCTTGCTGTCCTCTACTAAGAGTAGCAAGGCCCCCGGTCATCACCCATTATAGGCTTCTTTCAACCAGGTTCAATTCAGGGGGACCCATTCGCTTATGCCTGCACGAATGAACGATATCCTTACGAAAGCATAAGGTACTCGAACCCCGAAGGTACTTGCTGGGCCTACACGGGAGAACGATATCTCCAGAAAAGCATTAGCGTTTTCCCTCACTTAAAAAAATATGTTTATATGCCATATTTTAAATGCGTTAAAATAAACGCGCAATTATAACCGAATGCTAGTTTAATAGTCACTTTAATCCGGAATTTCTGATATTAATAAAGCAGTAATTATTTGAAAAAAGCTCGACTCTCTTATTTTTTGAAAAAAAAACAAAAATATCCCCAGCGGAGTCGCCATATGTAGCGATGTTTTTTTCGCTAAAAAATATTTTATCTATTGTTTTGTTTTAAAAAAATGTCTTCCGTGGGATTTAGAAAAACCCGTATTTTATTTAGAAATGGAGTCGCCACCGGCCACTTAGGTAGGCCGGACACCGTAAAAACCAGAGATTTCAAATTAATGGGTTCGGGAGTCGGTTACGGATGGGGAAGGATTAGCACCCCCACACCGCCCAAAATTGGTACTTTAATAATTACCGCTTTATTAATATTAAACTTTCCGGATTAAAGTGACGATTAGATTAAAATTCGGTTATAAATGCGAGTAGATTTTAAAGGCCCCGTTATTCGAGAGTAAACGTCCAACCACTATCACTAGCACGACATCGCCTCGTTTACGCTCGAATAAAAGGGCACCGCATTGACAATTAATATATCTCGTTATGCAAACTTAAAAGACATGGCAAATATAAATAAATACATAATATACGTATTAAATACCTATATATAAAAAATTAAAATATAGAAAACTATATATATTATAATGTATATACACATATTTAAAACTAAAAAACATATATTAATTTATAACATATAGAAAGAAACATGTGAAGAAAAAATATATGTTATACATATTACACTTTAATATTATAATAACTCTACAATATACTAATGCTATAATATACTACATAATACGATAAAAATATATATAGTATAAAAACAAGTAAATAAATATAGTATGATATATAATACACAAAACTTATCGAATACTTACATATACATAGCTTTTTTCAAATATATAAACCTAGTATATATATATATATATATACATATACTTAGATAAAAGGAAGCATAGTATATACATATATTACTTAATATATATATATAACGTAATATACATACTTACATACTAAAACACACATATATATACGCATATATACACAAAGAAACAATTATACAAGAACAAATAAAAGAAATATTACGACAAAACCACTTATTAAGTATGTCAGAAACAAAGATATACATACATACATACATACATACATACATACATACATACATACATACATACATACCGTACATGTAGAAACAAATAAGAGAACAAAACCAATATGATAAATAACACATATTTATAGATGAGAAAATAAAAATATTAAACAACCACCGAAAATTAATTTAAACATAATCTAACAAGACATAGAAACATATGATCATAAAAATATATAAAAATATAAGAACTAAAATAAAGAAAAGATTACTAATAAAATATCATTTCTATTAGATTATAAAAAACTATACCACAAAATATACATAAAAATAATACCCAAATTTAAATATACTAGAGAGCTCTCCCTTTCAAATTTTTTTCACTTCTGCCGTTCACTCCCTTGCTTCCAATTTGTTCTTTCTCCTCCCCATTGAAAATGAAAATGGCCGGCTGCCCCTTTGTTCCAATTGTGTTGTGCTTTCTTCAATCTCAATTTGTAGTGTGGGTTTTTGCTTTTAAAATGGATCATGGGAAAATGGGAAAAATAGGTGGAGTGTGGGAAAGCTAGCATGGGGTATGGCATGAGGGATGGGTGTTTAATTGGCAGGGTATGGGCGGCATGTCTTTTTTGTTATTAATTTTTTTTTTGAATTTGGTTCAAATAGGGTAAATGACTCGAATATAATTTTGGGGCCCTGATAAAAATGGGTATTACATTTAGTGTTTAAAATTTAAGATTTAAAATTTAAATATAAAACTTTAAATTTAATTATTTTTTTCAGTGCTAAAACATAAAAAAGCATCAGAAAGGACATGAGATTTTTGTTGGTGACATGAGAACCAATGCCAAACAAGAACCAAATCGAAGGCTCCTATTTTATGTTGATTACACTACAGAAATAGCAGCGGATGAAGCGCATATTCGAAGGCATAGCTGGATGTTTGAAACAGGAGGCCCTTTCTTCATCTTACAGAGAAGAGATGTAATCTCAGTTATAACCATGAGACATGTCAATTTGTTTTCTTCTAAATTCTAACATCTCCGCCATGAACAACAACGATAACCCCAATCCCGATCGTCAGGTCCGTGTCTACGCCGATGGGATCTACGATCTTTTCCACTTCGGCCACGCTCGCTCCCTCGAACAAGCCAAGATATCGTCAGTCTTCCTCCCTCTTTTGTCTCTTTCTAACGTTTAATCTGCATACCCATTAATCGGAAAATTAGAAACATGAGAAAAATGTAATGTGATTGAATTTTTCGAAACTTTAGGTTTCCCAATACGTATTTACTTGTGGGATGTTGCAATGATGATACAACCCACAAATACAAGGGTAAAACTGTTATGAACGAAGCAGAGCGCTATGAATCCCTTCGCCATTGCAGGTCTCCACTACACTCTCTCAACCTATATATTCTACCATTGTATTGGGATAGCTCATTTCAACAACAGTTTGGCTGTAAATCTTTTCTTTTTCTTTAATAAAACAAATTATGTTACAACTTGGAATTGATTTTGTGTTACTCCTATTCTATATGTTATTCATTTCTTACAGGTGGGTTGACGAAGTCATTCCCGATGCACCCTGGGTTATCAATCAAGAATTTCTTGACAAACACAACATTGACTACGTGGCTCATGATTCGCTTCCGTAAGGATAGACAATTTGCTTGCTTTCAGACTAATTTGTTCATGCTGAATGCTACATTGTATAAGAAAGATAAATATATAAAAAGAAACTACTGTATCTTTGTTTCACTTTTACATTACACATATAAGAATTTTAGACACTGAAAAGTGTAAAAATACTTGACATTCAGCTATCATGTGGCCTTTATACTTTGCCACAATTTTTTTTACAGTTATGCTGATGCCAGTGGAGCTGCCAATGATGTGTATGAGTTTGTGAGTTAATTGAGACACTTCTTTGTACTTATTGCATTTGGTGCTCTTTTAAACGTTGTGTTATATTAAAGTAAGCTCTTGTTCATAGGTTAAAGCTGCCGGGAAGTTCAAGGAAACGAAACGAACGGATGGGATTTCGACGTAACTTGGACCGAGGATATTCAAGGAAAGATCTTGGAGTTAGCTGTGTAAAGGTATGGTCTTGAATCCTTGTGAGAAGGGTGTAAGGGAGTGTTCACCCTTTTTCATGTTGATGTTCCCATATCATATCAACAGGAAAAGAGATTGAGAGTGAACATGAGGCTGAAGAAACTACATGAAAAAGTAAAGGAGCACCAAGAAAAGGTATGTCGCCTCATGCCATGACTGTCTAGTTCTATAATATTTCACTCTTCTTTAATGTTCAGTGATTGTGATCTAGTTGTTCACCGGAAGGTAGATGTACATCTTTTAATTTTTAATGGGGTGAAGAATGAGTTGAAGTTTTTATCCTCTAATTTTCACCTGAAAAATACTTGCAGATACAAACTGTTGCGATGCATTGTAATGAGTGGGTGGGAAACGCCGACCGCTGGGTCGCCGGATGTAACGAGTTGGTGGAAAATGCTGATCGGTGGGTTGCTGGATTTCTTGAGATATTCGAAGAAGGTTTCCACAAAATGGTGAGAAAAATCTAAAGAGCTCTATGCTTATCATAGTGATGAGAAGTGCATGTATGTACATAAAAACTTTGGGCGCTTTTCAGGGCACTGCAATCAGAGAACGAATACAGGAACAACAGACGAGGCAGCAATCAAGGGATTCCACATTTCTGCTGGAAATTAGTGATGAAGATGAAGATAAAGAATATTATTATGAAGATGATAACACTGATAATGAGAACGAGGAATACTATGATGAGGATGAATATTATGAGCAGAAAGACGAGAAAAAATAAGAACAAAATAGCTGATAACATCTTCAGTTTACTACGTTAGGGTTTGAGTAGAAAGCTTCCTTCTGTAAATTTGGTTATTCATGTCATACCTGAAAGATGATAACATCTTTCTTTCATCACAGTGAATTCTTTTAACAAAAAAACAAAATTGTAGTCTGGTTATCGAAATAGATGTTAGTTATTTACGTGATTTTATGTATGAATTAAATAAAGTAAAATTTTAAATCTATAAAAAATTATTTATATATTTTTAAATAAATTATTTATATTTTTTATTTTTAAAATATTTATTTAAGTTTTAGTCATTTTGTTCTCTCACTATAATTCTCCACATTGTCACCCTCTCAATTGAACCTTAACAAAAATTTCGTTATTGATTTTATTCCTATTGTTATATAATTCTATCTCACTGGAAATTAGATTCTATTTCCGTATACAGATTATATTTTTAATTATATTTAATTTAATTCATTTATATAACTATTTTTAAAATTTGAAATTTAATAAATTAAGTTTACTTCAAAAAAAAAGAAATTTAATAAATTTGAACTTTAAATCATGGATGAATATGATTGAATAAGAATTGCTTAGAAAACTTTTTCTTTAATTTAGAGCATCACTTCGGCCCTGATTGATATTTTAGTGGAAAAAATCTATCAATTAAAAATTAATATTTAAACATATTTTATTTCTAATATAAAATATATGCTCAGTTAAAAAAATTGATGATTACTATTCAAAAATAAATAAATGATTAAAAATTCAATCATTTAATATTTTTTATGAAGAGGGTAGAAAATGACAAATAGATAATGATCAGCTTATCAACTCATGTAGTCTTGTTCAGTAAATTATTTTATCTTAAATTTTATTTTATTTTTTAAAACTATATTATTTTTTAAATTTTGTATTTTTCAAATATTCTAATTATATTCAACACTTGATTTTAAATAATATACCAAAAGAATTTTACGATAGAAATTTAATAACTACTTTTAATACTAAAATTTAAAATGTTTATTTCTTTAATATTTAAATTTCAATTTATCAAACATCACACCCCTCACGATATTTTTGAAGTCAGTTTTAAACCATCCCATTAACAATCTTTCCTAGTAATGCATTTTAACCCAATTCTTTTAATAATGGAGTTCTAGATCAAAGGTTTTTTAAATCTTTATCTTAATAGATAGAAACTTAACTAGTAAGTGTTTAAATTATACTTTTTTTTTTCAAGATATGTGTTTAATATTTTGTCAAATTAGATGTCTAACGTATCATTTTATAAAAAAAAAATTAAGGTTTTACTAAAAATTAAATTTTTTTGTTATCCAATTAAAATATGACGGATAATGTTTTAAAAAAACTCAAAATTTCTATTTTTTAAAAACCTCTTAAAACACTAAAATTTGAAAAAACTCTAAAATTCTTAAATCCATAATCTCCAAATCTCATTGCTTTAATCAATCACCACCACTTACCCTCTATCGTCATTAGGGAAGGCAATGGATCTTGGACCCGACCCGAATCCGTAGATCCAGATTTGTTTTATAGGGTTTGGATCTTAAAATTTTAGACCCAACGAATCCGGGCTAGATCTGAATCATCTAATTAAAGTACGGATCTGGGTCCAAATTTGACACTAAGATTCGGACCTTGACCCGTTTACCCGTTTATAGAAAAAAAATCCACCTTAATATTAATATTTAAATTTCACAAATATTATTTTCATTAAACAAAATTTTCTCTTTGGTTGGTTGTTGTTTATTTTAGGATGTTGATGATTTAAGTAGTAATGAAGATTAGCATTCTAAGGAGATAGAAGTGCGGTACTCGGCTTGCAACAATGGAATTCATGATCTACATTTTTAATGTTTGTGTTATTCAAAAGACATCTATGTAGTTGTGTTGGAGTTTGTTTTGAGACTTTAGTTTATCATTTTTTTATTTTGTTACTAATTGTATTAAAATTAATCTTTCCTCTATCGGAGATGTTATGTGAAATTAGTCAATGACAGTTTTATTACGTTAAAAATTAGGTCGAATGGTCTTTTTTAATAAACCCGTTTTGTACCCGAATCCGTGAGATCCGTTGGATTTGGATCTGGGTCCTAATTTTTTAGACCCACAGATTCGGGGCGGGTCTAGATCCATAATGTGGAAATGGGTCTGGATCTGGATCTAGCTGGATCCGGTCCAGATACGGCCCATTGACATCCCTAATCGTCATACCACCACTGATCGGCCGTCCCCTTTTTCATCGTTCTAATTTCTCAAAAATTCTAAAAATTTCTAAATCTTCAATAACAGTACGCTAAATCCCTAATCTCATTGTCGCCTCCGCCCACCCCTTCATCGTTAGTCTCACACTAGTTGATTGTTCCCCTAAATCTTTACTTAAACTATAAAAATTTATAGAGTTCCAATATCAAATCTCAAATCCCATTATTGCTGTTGACCATCATCGTTCGCACCTCCATCATCGGACCCCTAATGGTTAGCACTCAGCAGTCCTAAAGAATTAGAATATGTAGGGTGTTTTTGAGGAAAAGAAAAAGGAATTTAAGGATTTTGTGAGAAATTAGTGATTTTATGGATTTTTTAAAAAATAAGAATTTTGATTTTTTAAATAAAAAATTAAAATCAAATCACATGTTAAGCAATGATTGAATGATGTTTTTTTAACAATATTGACGATTTTATTTTAAAATGATAACAAAATAAAATTTAATTACTTGTCATAAAAAAAATATAATTTGATTACCTGTTTTTTTTAAGTAAGTCTTAAAAGATGATACTATGTTGCAAAACTTTTTGTTTCACGCAATTATTTATTGTTTCAAAAAGTGGAGCTCAACCAACCTACAACCAATTGGGAAAAGAAATTTAAAGACTGTTAGTTTAGTTATAACCCTTCTAAGGTAATTTAGGTGATGTTTGATAAGGTAAAAAAATCAAGTACGGTAAAATTTAGCGTTGAAAATTTATTTTTTGATTTTAAATTATAAATATATATATAATAACAATTTTAAATTAAATGTTGAATATAATTAGATTGCTTGATAAATATAAATTTTAAATATAATAAAGTTAAAAGAAATAAAATAAAAAGTATTGAAAATCTTATTTACTAAATGATAAGTACGCAATTATCTACTCTTTATTTTCTGCACATTTTATTAGGGGTGGGAATTAGGTGGAAAATATTTTGAAATTATGGGGATCTAAATCGACGATATCAGAAATAATCAAAATCTTCACCCACAGGGACGGGAACGAGAAAGTTTTAT
This sequence comes from Hibiscus mutabilis, assembly GCA_019671005.1. Classification (NCBI taxonomy): domain Eukaryota; kingdom Viridiplantae; phylum Streptophyta; class Magnoliopsida; order Malvales; family Malvaceae; genus Hibiscus; species Hibiscus mutabilis. Next base: position 39,005,944 of record CM033723.1, read on the forward strand.
CACTGGAGTTCAAATGGGGATGGGGACAAAAATTACTATATCCGAACTGTAGGAATAATTGGACCGTAACAGTATAAATAGTGGTGATCCCAAAAAATATCTGCAAGGATTCCTGATATTTTGCAAGATTTTTTAAAAAAATATATATTTATTTATCTATATACACCTAATATATATCTAAATAAAAAAATCCTAACTATATTATTGTTATTTAACTTTCTCTCAAACCTAGCCATACTCAAGTTTCTCAACATGTTTCTATCTTAGTTTTTAGATATAAACTAAAATCCTCGTCTAAATTTCCCCCAACACAACACCCTTTTCAATCTTTATCATCTCATAATTGCTTCTAATTGAAGTACCCAAACTTTATATTTTAAAATGAATTGTTCATTCATTTTAGTCAATAAAATAATAATTTTTTTATTTTTTTTAGATGGAAATTCCCCGAAAACTGCAGGGATTCGTGCGGGGAGAATATGGGGACAAAAAAATCCCCGAAATATTTAATGGAGATTCTCTAAAATCGTAACCGCAAATATTAAGGACAGAGTAGAAAATGCAAAAATCTTCCCTGCCCTACCCGATTCCCACCACTACTTTTTATTTAAAAAATTTTACTTGATAGTTTTAATTTTAGATCATCAAATATGCTTAAAATTTCAAATCGTTAAAACTATTAATTTTCAACGAATTCAATTTGTCAACGATACTCTTAATTAATTCATCTTAAAAATGCAACACGTATTAAAATTCATCTAAAGAATATATCTATATCTATATTATATATATGAGTAATCTTCAGGTGAGGTCCATTTTATTTATGGTGTGTTCTATTTTAATCACTCAATTTAAAAATAATAATAATCACTTATATTTTTGACCTTTATCGTTCTAATCACCTCACATTAATCTCTGTTACCCGAGTAACAGAGAACTGACATGGCGCATAAAAAATATCACCTTGAACGACAGCTGTAATAACACATCGTTTTTTTAACTGCATGTTTGCCTCTTTAACTTTATGCTGAAACCCAACTCTTCAATGACAGTGCAGATGGTTATCCGAGTTTCACCCCCTCAAGACTTTCTCTTTCTCCTTCAGTAACACCGTCTTCTTCAACCTCTAGCAAAGCTTCATTGAGAACCCAAACTAGACCCATCTCTCTATCATTACCAACATGCACTTCCCTCTCTTTATTGGCTTAGCTTTCACTTCCCCATGAGGCCAAAGCTATCAGTCTTAGCAAAGAACAAATTGTATCATTTTCGTGGCTGTAAACGAAGTAAACGTTCAGCGAAATGTTTATGAATTGTTCAGTGAGAAGTTCGTTTATTTATTAAACGAACGGATATAAACAAAATTTTCTGTTCGTTTAATTAAATGAACGAACACGAACAAAGAGCTCATTCGTTCATGAACGTTCAGTCCGTTCATTTAAATTTATTTACATATGTCTATTTATATTTATTATTTTTCATAAAAAGTATTATATTTTAAAAAAATTAAATTTATTCACGTATGTTCGTTCGGTTATGTTTATTTAAATTTATCCACATGTGTCCTTTTATGTTTGTTCATTTACGTTTGTTTACGTTCGTTTATCATTTTGACGAACGAGCATGAACGAACACGAACAAACTACATTCTTTAACAAACCAATACGAACAAGAAATTATGTTCGTTTAGTTGTTCTTGTTCGTTCTTTTGTTTGGCTAAAATTAAACGAACGATTAAACGAACGAAAATAAGCATACTCTTGTTCGTGTTCGTTTACATGCCTACTCATCTCTATTTATTCCCTCCTTTAATGTGTAAAAATGGTCGTTAACGGTGCTGACGTGGCAGCCCACAAGTAAATGGTGATATGACATGGAGTAACATTTGATTTTTTCGGTTGAAGGGAAAATTGGATTTTTAAGAAGTTTGATGACTTAGACTTCGTTTTTTGTTGCAGCCATGACCATGAACGTCCGTTGCAGCAGTGATTTAGTTGCCAAGTAACTTTAAGTTTACCCTGAACGCTCGTTTCCTTACAGCTAGATTGTTTAGCTTTTATCCAAATGGTCATTGCAGCCAACGGGCGTTGCCCACAACAACGACAAACTCAACCTTAATTGATTTTAAAGATAAAAATAAAATTTTCAAAAATAATAGGTGAGAATTATTTTTTAAATATATATATAACCGATAAGATGAGAAATTATTAATTATTGAAAAATCAAATTAAAAATATTTATAAAATTATAAAAATTATATTGAAAATTCACATTAAAAAGGTAAAATTAAAAAATATTTAAATATTTAAAAATAATTAAATTGTTGTGTTTTAAATTTTACAGGGTTTACAATTTTCTAGCAATGAGGTAATGGTGAAGCTAATAAACTAGTTAAAGAAGATATTTATCGAGCATATGTATTATGATAGATTACAACACAAACATGGTCCCAGACGACCATAAGCGTGCAACATGAAAAATAATTGGGCGCGCACTTTAACCAGCTCCACAAGTGATCGCTTCAATTGCACACTCAAATAGTTGTCAATACACACAAAATGATCATGGCCAAGTCAAAGACGATTAGAGTAAAACAAAATGGTACATCCATGGATCAAAGCTTCTATAATTTAGCCCTTCAACTTTCTAAAAAAAATTAATTTTGTCCTTAAACTCTCTAAAAAATTAAATATTAACTCTTTTTCATGTCATCATTCACATGTGGCTGCTATGTCAGCATCGTTAACGGCTAAATCAACACATTATCTGTAACGTTAGCCAAAGAATTATATTGATGTAATTCTTGAGTTCGAAGACTAAATTAGGTCTTTTTTACGGAGTGATTAAATTGATTACTTGGTATGAATCGATGAATAAAAATATCTTATAAGTCTTTTTGATTTATTTTTTAATAATTATATTAAAAATTGAGACAATCATTAAATTAAGTTCTATAATTAGATTAATGATTATTTTGAGGGAACAATTTTAAAATATGTAATTAATTATATTTACATGTATATCTATACATTTCATTGATAATAATTATTAAACAATAAATATAAATGCAAAACTATTTTGAAAATATCGACAAATCTAAAATGAAAACATTTTGATAAAAATAGTACTCGTGAGATATTACGAAGGGATGGGTACGGTCGGGTCAGGTTTTTGGCCGACCCGAAAATATATACCCTAAATTCAACCCAACTTTATCTTTTAAAAAAATTCAATTCGATCTACACGAAAATTATATACTTAACCTAACTCGACCAGACCTATTTAAAAAATAATTTTTAGGTACCTAATTATAAAAAAATAAAATTTAGGGAGATACAAAATTCAATTTTAATGACCTAATTATAAAAAATATTTAAAGATGAAGCATTATTGTGAATAACTCTAAAATATATATGATAAAATTATACTATTATTCTCGAATCGGATTAAATATTTTTTACCTTAAACCAAAACTCAACCCAATCCAATCCAAAATTACTATTAATAAAAATTCGATCCAAATTTAATTTTTTTATAAAAAAATCCGACCCATGCCGGGTCGGGTGAAATATCATCCCCAGATATTAGTGTGATTGTTTGGAGTTTTGAGTGAGACAAGTGTGTACCAAGGAATTAGGGTCCTTGAAATTTCTGTACCACAAAGATCCTAAGACAGAACGCCATCGTTTTCGACTATTCGTCTACTTTGACACTCAAAAGGCTAGCTGTAAAGGAAGGAGATATTAATTCCTTGCATATTCCACTGTTCCTAGTGGTGACTTTGAATATTTGGGAATGGTATCAAACTTCGTTTATGATGAAAGTATTAGGATAAATTACACAAATGGTCACTAAACTATCCCCAAAAATATAAAATAGTCACAGAACTTTCAAAAGTTACATAATGACCATTAAACTTTAGTTTTTGTTATAAAATGGTCAGTGAGCCATTAAATGGATGATACGATAGTTAGGAAAAATTGAATTGTAGCATATTTAATCCTATATATTTATACATTCAATCGATTTCGTCCTAATTTAACTCTCATTATTGATGTATAAATTGATTGAATGCGTTAATGTAAAGGTTTAAATGTGCTATTATACAAATTTTAGTAACTGTCACGCCACCCACTTAACGACAGTTAATGGCTCAGTGACCATTTTGTAACAAAAACTAAATTTAATGACCATCATATAACTTTTAAAAGTTTGGTGACCATTTTATATTCTAGCAATAGTTTAATGACCATTTGTATACTTTGCCCAAAATATAAACTTAGAACGCAACTTTGGGTCTTTAAGATATATATTGATACGATGCAACATTCTAAATTGGTCACAAAACTTAAAGTCGAAAATTAGAATTTAAGGTTTATGATTATGGTTTAAAATTTTAAAATTTAGAATAAAGATTTGGATTTCATATTATGGTGTTTAAATATGAATGTATAAAAAATTTACATCACATGTGCATTAGATCTTAACTCATTTTATATTTGTGTTATCTTTTAGCATTATTAATTATGTTTATAATATTTGTTCAAAAAAATATGTTTTCAATATTATAATTATACAAATTATGATGTAAATAATTTTACATTTGTGTTTATATTATGTTTTTTAACTTTTGGGTATTGTATATTGTTAATATTTTATAATTAGATAAAATGATCATATCTATTACTTTTTAATGTATAATATGGGTATCAAAAGTAGACAATAATTAGATTTTAAATATCATGATAATATTTTTAATATTTTAATTAGATAATAATTATAATTTACTTTTGGGATAAATGTTTGTGTTATTATCTAAAGATACAGCAAGTTGCTACAAAGAATATAATCTTAAGGGTGATCGATCAAATCGTAACCCCTAAACTATACAAAGTTGAATATTAATAGTTATAATTTAATATTGTATTACAGTACAATAAAAATGAATGACACTCGTTAAAATTTCATTATGATCATTTAAAATTTAACGACAATATAAAATTGTGGGTAAACTACATTCCATGTCACTCAATTATTAGTCAAGTTACAAATTGATCATACTTTTTAAAAAATTATAATTTAGTCATAGTTAAAATTATGTTACAATCAAGTCACTCTGCCATTAAAAATTAAACTAAAATTAAACAATTTTGGTATAATAACTGTTTTAGTCTCCAAAACTCATTCATTCTATAAATTTGGTCCTAATTTAAAATAATTCAATAATTTTAGTCTTTGCTCTTCTTCCAGACATAAAAAATTATTGAAAAATTATAAAATTTTTAATTAAAAAAATACACACACTTGCATAAAATTCGTGAATTCTGTTTAATAATAAAATTTTAGTAACTTAAAAAGTTTAATTATGAGTTTATTTTAAAAATAAAAAGTAAAAATGAAATCATTTAAAAATATGAAATTACTAAGAATATTTTATAATAATATGAAAACTCGATTTTTTTAAAGAAAATTATGCGGTAACATCAACTAAAACCTAGAGGGTTTCATAAATAATTTTTTGAACAATTCCTACCTAGGGGAAGGAAAATTTGCTCTTGATGGGTATTGATTATTGAACCCACAAGCTAGGGGTGAGGAGAGGGTTGCAACAGAGAGCTTTTAATCACATACTCTAGAGATTGTTGACTGTTTTCATAAATAATTTTAAATAGATTTTTATGGGTATTTAATTTTACTGGAAATACTAATTAAAGATTTAACATTAAAAAATTAACTAATAAAGTATTAGATTAATTAATGTTTTCAAATGAAGTATTCTAGTGTTAACGAGGGTACCAAGTAGGGATGATGATGAACAATGAAGAACAAACAATTTGGGAGAATAACAAGGACTAAATTGATAGAATTTTCAAATATAAAGTATTAAATTTATTGAATTATTTTGAACCAGGACCAAAATTTTAATAGTGGGGTGACTTAGTAACAAAATTATAATTTCTATAAAAAAACATATAAATTATCTTAAGTGATCTGAAATGTAATTTACCCTAAAATTTTAACAGTGTCCACACGTCATTAAATAGAACTATCTTCATAAATAAATGCCTTCTTTTATTTTATTATTATTATTATATATATATATGTGATTTTCCTTATTTCGATTAAGGAAAGCATCTATCGTATTTAATTTTTTCAAATTTCTATCATTATACGAAAATTCCTAAAAGAAAAAAAAACTATCGACATTGTATTTTAATTTTAGCAATTAAAACATGACATGGACAATGAGGATGCTTTGTAACCATTTCTTACTTCTTAGTATGTCGACATTATTTCGACATTTTTGTAGCTGTCCTCCTCATCTCACGCACGGAAATCTCTAATGTTAGCAAGTCAATGAGAAGAATCCTTTTTAATTTAAGGATATTTTTTACAATTAATAAAAATATATTGAAATATTAGCTCATGGTTTACGAATTTAGTGCCATAATAAATCTAATCTTCATTGGCTGTTGACCAATAAATACGGCCTAATCTCTAGTGTTATACAGTAACATAAATATTTTTTTTAAGAAGTGCAATTAATTCATTTATATTTTTTCCTTAATTTAACCCATTAAGTTTATGAAACTAAAACTGGAAAATATAGTACCAGTTATCTTTTATTTTATTAATAAAATTAAAAAGGAAAAACTCCCGTAATTGTTTTAATAAAAAGAGTTGTGATTTGAAATTTTTCGTACATGAGTTTTCAAAGTCACAAGACTTTAGTGTAACCAAACCAAGTCCAGATCACGAGCCCTCAATGATTTCATATTAGTAAGAGTTTGTTTGATAATTCATATAAAAATTTGAATTATTGGATGAGATTAATGGATCATTGAAATTAATAATAAAAATAAAAAGATTTTTACCAGAAAAAAGAAAAAAAAATCTCGAATGTTTATTTATTATTATTGAACTATTAAAAATAAAATTAAATGAGTTTGAATGATATTTTATCTCCCATATATATATATATATATATATATATTTGATTCCATCTCTTCAAACATCAAACTTGCCTCTCCTCGTTCTCCAGTTCCAGCCATGATCAGTTTTAAGCAAACTCAGTTTTTTACGTTTCTCTGTTGCTTTCTAATCCTAATTCCTTCCCTTGTACGAGGGGATTGCACCTGCGAACCCGAAGATGAAGATCGCGACAAGTCTCGAGCTCTGAGATATAAGATGGCTGCTATAGCCTCCATCCTCGTTGCCGGAGCCATTGGTGTTTGCTTTCCTCTGCTTGGGAAGATCGTCAAGGCTTTACGTCCCGAGAAAAATCTCTTCTTTATCATCAAAGCCTTTGCCGCTGGTGTCATACTGTCCACTGGGTTCATCCATGTTCTTCCTGACGCTACCGAGAACTTAACGTCTCCTTTTCTCAATGAGAGTCCTTGGGGGAAGTTTCCATTCGCCGGACTGGCGGCGATGACTGCTGCCATCGGAACATTGATGGTTGATGTGTTTGCTACGTCTCATTACACCAAGTCTCATCTTCATAAAACCCAGAAGAGCAGCAGTGGTGATGAAGAGAAAACAGGGGAAGACGGAAATCATTTGTCGGTTCATACTCATGCCACCCACGGTCATACTCATGGTTCTGTTTCTATGATCCAACATTTGGATTCAGCTCAGCTTCTTCGACACCGAGTAGTATCTCAGGTTTGCATTGTTTTTCATGAATCATATGTTGTTTTTTTGTTGCTTTCTATAAAAAATTGATTCATTGGATGTTGTTGTAGGTTCTAGAATTAGGAATAGTGGTGCACTCTGTGATCATAGGGATATCTCTAGGTGCTTCTGAAAGTCCAAAGACCATAAGGCCTTTGGTGGCTGCACTCACTTTTCATCAGTTCTTTGAAGGAATGGGACTTGGCGGATGCATGTCCCAGGTAAGATTACATAGCTTTATTTATGCTTACCACCTTGTTTTTTCAACAGATTTAAATTGGAGTCCAACTTTTGACTGTCATGAAATAATGTTATTTGTAGGCCGAATTCAAATGCCGAGCAGTGACAATCATGGCACTATTTTTCTCGCTGACAACCCCGATCGGAATTGCTATAGGAATAGGAATAACAAACACATACGACGAGAGCAGCCCAACAGCGCTCATCGTTGAAGGGTTGTTGAACGCAGCGTCGGCCGGGATCCTAATATATATGGCGCTGGTGGATCTTCTGGCTGCCGATTTCATGAACCCGAAATTGCAAAACAATGGATTACTTCAATTTGGAGCCAGTGTTTCTCTTCTTCTAGGGGCTACCCTGATGTCTCTCTTAGCTATTTGGGCCTAGGAGACGGTTCCCTCCCATTCAATTGCAGCAGTGGAATGGCATTTGAATTTCATAAATTTTGTTCTTCAGCTCTCATTATGTATGCTCATAAGATTAATTGGTTTTGTTTGATCCTATACAAACATAGAATGTTCACTAGAACGTGTGCCTTATGCAATCACAAGCTTTCTTCTGGATTTTTAGTATTTTTGCAGTTGCAATAGTAAAAGTGTGCCTGCTGTGTACATGTCATCTAAGCTAGCAATTTGGGTCATTAACGGGTTTTGAATAGGGAAGTTGACTTTGTCATGGCTATAGTTTTTTAAATTTATATTATAAAAGTATTTGGTATATTAGTAAAAATTCAGCATTAAATACAATTATGTTGTTTGATAATTATATATTTTTAGTTTTGAAATTTATTTCTTTTTATTATTTTTATCTTACAAATATAATGTTTGATTCGATTTTGGATAAATATAGATGAAAGTTAAAGAAATAGTTTGTATATCTCTTTTAAAAAATGGATAGGTTATTTTAAATTAATTGTTAAAAATATAATTGACTATGTTATCAAAAAATATAATTGACTTATAGCTTTTCATTAGGAAATGGATTAACTAAATATTAAATATTAAAAAGTTAAATATTTAATTTTTAATATTAAATGCTACAAGTATAGAATTTATATTATAAAAAATTTGTTTGATAATTATCTTGTTTGGTATTACAAAGGGTAAAATATTTCATATATTGACGGTGAAAAATATTTTTCATAAACAGGTCCAATTTAGAGTTTAAGGATTTAGTTTCTGGTTTAGGAGTTTAGATTGTATGGTTTAGAATTTAAAGTTCGGGTTTAAGAATTAGAGATTTAGATTTTAGTTTTTAAAGTTAAATTAGACATATTTGTAAAAGAAATTTTTTGACTTGTGCATCAAATATTAATACTGAAGGGTAATTATATTATAAAATTATTTAATATATTAGTAAAAAATGAGTGTTAAATATAATTATATTGATTTATAATAGTACATTTAATTTTTGAAAACTCTATTTTATACTTTAAACTTGATGATGTAATATTTTACGTTATTTTAAATATTTTGTATAAAAGTGAAATATAATCATTTGAATGCATTTTTAACAAAAATAAACAGATAATATATTTAAAATATTAGTTTTTAAAAATAAAATCAACTTCATATTTTGAACCTTAAGTGATAAGTAGATATCTATTTATCATATTCAGTACTTTGTTTCTGAAAATTTTATACTAGTAAAAAAATAGTTTTCAATGAAAATAAAAATCCAATGATTTATCAAGATCACACCCTTAATATAAAATTTCAAATAAAAAATTAAAAGCTAAAATATTTGTTTTCGTTAATTTAAAGATTAATGTTACAACTAAAAAAATAGTTGTTCTAGCTAGATGAGGTATTAAGTCTCTTAAATTTAAATAATGTTCGACATCATCCCCTCTTTCATAGGTTGTGGGTTCAATACTCATTAGGAGCAAATTCTCATTCTCTACTCCTAAGTAGGAATTGTTCAAACAAATAATATTCTGGATCCAAAACGTGACATTGTGAATAAAATAAGTTAAGTCATGAGGACTTCTCCTGTAGTGAGTCTCCACAGTATTTGAATCCAAATTAATCGATTAATAAAAATTCAGATATTATATTATTATAAAAAATGATATCACATAAATTTGCGCAGATTTAAATGATCCTCCTAAATTAGTGTCACGATTTACCTTCAGTGTCAAATAAGGACAATATTTTTCAATATCCTCTTGATTACTCCTCGAATTTTGCCTATCAGACTCCATTCCGGTTGGATTAGCGCTAGTGCTAATTAGGGTTGTGAAAAAAAATTGATCCATAGAATTTGATTCGTTTATCTGATGATTTGTACGAAAATTTTAACATTCAATCTAATTTCCTTTACTATATTGAGGTCAAATAATGAGCCTTTTACTATATTGAGGTCAAATATTATTTTGGTCATTTCTCTTTTTATCGTAATATAATTTTGCATAATTACTTATTATTTTAACCCTTTCAAGTTATATTTTCATTCAATTTAATTGATTGACATATTTATTTTTTCATTTATTATTAATTTTATATTTTGTTATTATAAAAACCATTATTATTTTCTCGATACTTAATATATTCTTTTTATTATTATATAATTATTTTCCTCTATTTTATCATATTTACAATGTTTATTTTTATTATTGTAATTTTCATTATTTTCGTTACCATATTTATTATTATTATTTTTTACTATTACAATTATTTTTCAGCGAAATATCTCTACCGAAAACAATCTCATTTGATGCAAGATTTAATCAAACAAAACAAAAACATTTTCCATGACCCAATTTTTCACATAAGTTTTAAAAATGTTTTGAACCTGACTTAAATAAAGTTAAAATTTAAAAACCTTTGTTTTCATATTTTTTACTTTTTTTAAAACATTTTCGATGAAAATAGTGAAAATATATTGTTTATGTTTTCAAAATTTCATAAAAAAATTTCATTTCTTAAAAATTATTTTTAAATTTTACAACCAAATATGTTTTCTTCAACGTTTTCTATTCTCCAAGAATATGAAAATCAAATAGCTTACATTCTCTTGAATCAAACACACCCTAAATTTTTCGTATCGAAAGCAATCTTTTTCTTCCTTTAGAGAGGCATACAAATGTGAAGAGTAACCTAGACCGTCGTAAATTTATTTAGGCCCTTTATCACTAGCTTTGCATCATATTCCAATAACGTACCAAGGAAATTACCAATAAAAACAAGGGAAAATTATATAAATAGTAGTTCCATCAATTTTCGCATTCTTGTTTTGGTACCCTAATTATTTTTTGGCAAAATGATATCTAACATTACTTTTCATTTTCAAAATAGTACCTTTGCCGTTTAATCTTACCAGAAAAGTTGACATGGAATTTTTTATTATTTTTAAAATTTCCACATCATTTTCTCTTTCTTACTCAACATACCAAATGTTATTTTTCGAACCTGAGTTAAACAGAGTCAAAATTTAAAAACCATTGTTTTCATACTTTCCACTATTCTAAAATATTTTCGATGAAAATGGTGAAAACATATTTTTTATGTTTTCAAAATTTCACTCATTCTTTACATTTTTCTAAAAATCATTTTCAAATTTTACAACCAAATATGTTTTCTTCAACGTTTTTTATTTTCCAAGAAAATAAAAATGAAAATAGCTTATATTCTCTTGAACCAAACACACCCTAAATTTTTTGTATCGAAAGCAATCTTTTTCTTTTTTTAGTGGAATACAAACATGAAGAGTAACATTCGCCGTAAATTTATTTAGGCCCTTAATCATTAGCTTTGCATCGTATTCCAATAACGTACCAAGGAAATTACCAATAAAAACAAGGGAAAACTATATAAATAGTACCACACCTATTCTTGCGTTCTTGTTTTGGTATCTTAACTAATTTTTTTTTGGTAAAATGATATCTAAATTACTTTTTGTTTTAAAAATGGTACCTATGCCGTTTAATCTTAACAAAAAAGTTGACATGGATTTTTTTATTTTTTAAATTTCCATGTCATTTTTTCTCGCCTACTTAGCATACATGTTATTTTTTAATGTTTTTATTTATCCAACAAGAAGGTGACACATGTCACCTTCTTATTAGTAATACCTCAAAATTTTGGTTAGTGACCAAAATGAATGAAATGAAAGTTTAGTGACCAAAATGTAAAATTTGAAAAGTTTGGTGCCAAAGTGTAAAATTTAAAAAGTTTAGGGACTAAATTGTAATTTTAAAAAGTTGTGTATTTGGTCCCGTAAATGAATAGTTCACCCCAAGAGTGGCATTTTCGTGATTCACGGATTTTTGATACGGAGTTTGTATTAAGAGCTATAAAGCGTTAAAGTTCGAGAAAAATTCCAGATATTTGGATCGAAATAAAAACTGTTACGCGTGCTCAGAGCAGAGTAGAATTAGGATGGGTGACCTTTTGGGAAGGTCTCATGTCAGTAGTTGAGACTGATAAAAAGGGGAATTAGTTCGAGTTGAAATTTTATTTTATGGATATCTGATCAAGGATTAGTAAGAGAAATTTATCCGATAAAGATTTCGGGTAAATTATCAGTATATTGGACTGAGTCAAAATTTTAAGATTTTGATTTTTACAAAATTATGGAATGTTTCGTATGTCAAAAATATTTACATATGGAGATCAGAATTATGAGAATTTCATATTTTGCCCGATAGTTGGAAAGTGGAAAAATCGTAGAAAGTGAATATCAGGTAATCAAATCGAATTAGAATTTTAAAGACAGTTCCAAGGATTATGGAAAACTCATAAAATATTATTTTATAGATATTTTATTACATTTGGTTGGATTCTAACTAGATCTAGTTAGATGGTGATGGAATGGCAATTTTCAAGCCTTGTTAGTAAATAAAGTATAGTTGGAGGGCAAATTGGACATTTTCCATGGATGAAATTTTTGAAATGTTGAGGGCATTTTTAGAAAATGAAAAACACATGGATTTAATCTTGGCCCTTGGTTTATGATAAGATTAAATATAGCCATTGGATTTGAAGGTTAAATTAGTAATTTCACTAATTAAATGAATTTAAAATTCATTTAATTATCACATGTGAATTAAAAGGATAAAAGATGAACTAATTTGTTCATCTTTCTTGGGATATTTTCGAAACACAAGGGGGAAAAGAGAAGAAAATTTTCTTCTGCAAAATTGAAGGTTTTAAAGTTAGAATCAAGGTATGTTGCTTTGAAATAAATTGATCTATGCTTCATGCTCTTTCTTTTGATAGTAATATTGTATGCTATTATGAAGAATAGTTCATGTTCTTGAAGAGAGAAAAATTGGAATTTCATTAACTATGTTGGAATTAAGGCTTGATTTATGTAACTCAAGTGTTGTAAACATGAAAACAAGCTTGAATTTAGTTTAATTCTATGTTCAAGGTTATAAACCCTAACCCTAAAATTTGGGGATTTAGTTAGGGAATTTAATAAAGGATGGAAATAAATGATTTGTGATATTAGAAGCCTTAATTTGATGTTAGAATTAAAAATTTCCCTTAGGAAGAATAATGGACCAATTCGGTTACAATTGGAAATAAAGGGGAAATTATTGTGAAAGTTATTCTAGTGTTAGAAATGATGAGATTTTGATCAAATTAGCTTGATTTGATCATTTAGGACCAAAATGGAAATATTAGAAAGTAAGGGACCATTTCGGTCAAAGAAGAAAAATTAGAAGAAATTATTGAAAATTTTTCATACAATTGAATATGATGAAATTATGATTTTACAAGCTTTAAAATGTCATTTGGACCATTTTAGAAGTTTGTAAAAACATAAGGATCAATTCGAAAATCTTGGAAAATTTGGGGACCAATTCGGCAATTTGGAGAAAGTTAAGGACTAAAGTGAAAATTGTTTTCATGGAAGTATTATGCTGGAATTAAGGTTAGAATGAGTTATAAATCATTCTTTGAGTAAAGGTTGAAAGAAATACAAAGTATTGAGGATGAAATGACTTATGTCATGAAACTAATATTTGGAGAATATTAGGGTGTTTTTAGGAAAACTATTCCTATATTGCTTATGTGTTAGTAAGATACTAACAAATAATTTGGAACGTGCTTATGGTATTTTTAATACACTTATAGACTGTGCACAAAACCGAAATCGAGTTAACAATCGAGGAAATGATATAGATCAAAGCTGAAGCTTAGTGAGGCTAGTTGAATATTGACAAAGTATAAAGTGTCAAGGTGAGTGCATTTTTATGCATGGATAATATTATGATTATCATTTGGAAGACTTGTGATAAGTCTACCTTATTAATAATTACTTGATAATTTTATGTTTATATCATGAACTTATATTTGACATATTGAGAATTGTCAAAGGAAGAACTATGATGCATTTGATCACTTAATATACCAGGTATGTATGGTTATGTTATATTTAAGGTATGAACTGCCCAGTATTTAATTATATAGCCATGAATGAATTGAATATGGAATTGGAAAGTATGCCCAAATAAGTATTTGAGGTATAGAGTATAGTTGGCATGCCATAGAGTCCAGCGGTTTAGCACTTCGGTGCGGTTTATTAACACTTAGGTGTGGTTCTTTAGCACTTATGTGCGGTCTCTTAGCACTTCGGTGCGGTTTATTAGCACTTTGGTGCGGTTTTGACTCGTGTACTCAAGTCTTCAAACTATGTCGGGCAATAATCTATTTGATAGTAAATGGTTAATAAATTATAGTGTAATTGAACTCTCGGATAATGGTAATAAATGGTTAATAAATTAGAGAGTAAGTGAACTCTCGGATAATGGTAATAAATGGTTAATAAATTAGAGAGTAAGCGAACCATCAGATAATGGTAATAAATGATAAATAATTTAGAGAATGGGTAAACTCTTGGATAATGGCAAGGATAATACTAGGAATTATGAATCCGGATTATATTATGTTAATTTGATTAACATAAGGGAAATAAAGGAATAGTGATCAAACTGCATGTTTATTATATTATTGATATAATTCAAGCATGTTGATTAATATTAAATAATTATAATGCCTCGCTAAGTATATACTTAGTGTGTGATGGTTTTTCACGCGTAGGTAGAAAACCCAGTTCGGAGTAAGGAGTAAGACATCACTATCAAATGGGATATATACAGTATCGGTAATTACATCTTTGATATATTTTGATATTTCTAGTTGTGATATTGAGTTTTATTTAAATGGATACTAGTTTAAAGAAATTGCTAGTAACGAAAATTGGGTAAGATTATAATAATGAAATTTTAGAGTAATCAAAATGATTTTTATTTTAAACTGTTTTTAGGCAGTTTTGTTAATTGTATAGTATAGTTAAAAATTGCCAAGTTGCTGCCTAAAATCGAGGTCTATCTGATGGATTAAAAATTGGAAATAAATTTTACGCGATTAAAAAGGAAAAAATTTAAATATTGGTAAGGGTATTAAATATTGGTAAGGGTATTATATTTATTGGTATCAGAGCTACAGGTTTAGCCGGTTCTGGATAGTAAATGAGTCTTTGTAGAAAGTTAGAGTTATATATATATGCCACTAGGATATCTAAAAATTACTGATATTGTGTAGGATTATGATGGTGCCTGATGTTGAGTAGATTACTCCTTACTTATTTTAGATAATTGTGACATGAATAGATGTTGGGTTATCGAGAATCCCGACAGGCTGTTGAGCAGGATGTGCCTGCTCGAAGCAGAAGTAATGAGGTGAATCAGAATCTACCTCAGGTTCAGCAAAATGTAGAACAATTGGCTCAGCAGAATGTAGAGCAACAGGCTCAGGAACAAAGAAATATGCCAGTACAAGATCAAGTCTTATTTCTGTAGTCTTTGGAGGCAATCCTAAATCGGCAGGCACAAGTATCAGTCTCAAAGGAATTAAGGAAAAATGGGGCACCAGAATTCTGGGGTGATACTGATGCAGATCCTATGGTTGCCGATTATTGGTTGAATGATATAAATATCATATTAAATAGGATTCCTTGTGATAATCAAGGAAAATTAGAAGGTGTAGTATCCCTATTGATGGAACAAGCCGACGTATGGTGGAACGTGATAACTGCACAAGTACCTCCATAACAGATTACTTGGGAATTTTTTCTACAAGAATTCAAGAAAAAAATATTGGAGATGTGTTTGTCGAGGAAATGAGACAACAATTTCTACAGTTGAAACAGTACGACAGATCAGTTTATGAATATGAATGCGAGTTCAATAGATTAAACCAATTTGCAACTGAATTTTTTCCAACCGAGAAGTCCAGAATAGACAGATTTTATAGCTGAGTTAGATCCTCAATATAAAAAGATTTTAGTTTCTCGTAACTTCACTTCTTTTCAAGAAGTGGTAAATCGAGCCAAGGCCATGGAGAAAGTTGACCTTGAGGAAAAAAGTGAGAAGTAGATTCAGACCAGAAAAAGGTCTAGAGGTTCATTTGCTGCATCATCATTTAAACGCAGTAAAGGAATACCACAATAGTATCCTGCAACATCAGCCTCTTCAATTAAGAAGGGGTATGCATGAGGAAAATCGAAGCAATCCCAGACGAGTACTATGGGTACTCGAGATTCTGGAATTCGCCCTATTACAGAAAGCGTGCATTGTGGCAAAAGGCATCCTGGTCAGTGCTGGTTGACTGGGGCATGTTTCTATTGTGGGCAAGCTGTTCATATCAAGAAGCATTATCCAGAACTTCACCCAAATCAGCCTATTGTAGCACATCAGGCTGGTAAAGGAAATAACGGTAGTAACCCGAGAACATCTGCATTTACGCCTAATCGAGAGAGCAAGGCTATAGCTCTGGTATACCACATCAAAACTGTTGAGGATCAGGATGATGCAGAAATCATAGCAGATATGATCGAACTCTTTGGCGGACCTATCTTTGCATTGACTGATCTAGGCTCTACTAATTCTTACATTAGTTCTAAAATAATGCTCGAAAGAAATATCCCAATAGAACCAAATTCGAATAAAGTAGTTGCCGTCAATCTAATAGGACAAAGTGCCAAAGTGAGTCGAATATGCAAGAAATGTCCTCTAAAGATTCAAATAGTAGAATTTCTTGCTAGTTTTATGGAAAATATAAAAGGGTTAATCTTGACGAAGCCAGACGGTTCAAAGATGGTATTTGTAGGTGAAAGACCGGATAATCTGAACAATGTGATTAGTGTTTTAGAACAAAAATAAATCTGGAAAATGTACCAACGGTACAAGAATTTCTAAATGTTTTCTGGATGAATTACCGAGATTACCTCTCGATTGAGAGGAAGAATTCGGTATTGATGTGCTTTCTGGAATAACACCAATATCGGTAGCACCTTATAGGATAACTCCGACAAATCTTAGAGAATTGAAAGCTCAGTTACAAGAATTATTAGACTGAGGTTTTATACGGCCTTGTATATCACCTTGGGGAGCCTCAGTCCTATTTATATAGAGGAAGGACGGATCAATAAGATAATGTGTAGATTATCGTTAACTTAATGAAGTGACGATCAGGAATAAGTATCTTTTACCGAGGATTAATGATCTCTTTGATCAACTTAGGGGAGCAATTGTGTTCTCTAAGATTGATCTTCGATTGGAGTATCATTAATTAAAGATCAAGAAGGCGGATAGACCAAAGATAGCTTTCAAAATCAAATATGGGCATTATGAGTTGTAGTAATGCCCTTCAAACTTACAAATGCACCGATGACATTTAAGGATTTAATGAATCGAATCTTCTAGCTGTATAAGGAATCGATTTGTGGTAGATTTGTTGATAATATATATTGGTTTATTTGAAAACCAAGGAGGAGTATGATACTCATCTTCAAGTAGTTCTCCAGATCCTACGAGAAAAGAAGTTGTATGCAAAGCTGTCAAAATGTGAAATTTTGGTTATTGGAAGTAATTTTCCATGGGCATATAGTTTCAGCCGAAGGAATTTGAGTTTAACCTAAGAAGGTTCAAGTAATCCTTGAATGGAAAATTCCTAAGAATGTCTTTGAAGTAAGAAGTTTCTTAGGATTAGTTTGTGAGGATCTTAGCTAGGGAAGAAAAGCAATTGAGAAATAAAAAAGGATTCTTCTAGTCAATGTTTTATAGAGAAATCACAAAATAGAGGAAGCTACTTGGGAATTCAAGGAATCAATGAAAAAAAATAACATCCGTATCTTTTTGAACTTAGTACATAAGGAAAATTCGAGGACGAATTTTCTTAAGGGGGGAGAATTGTAATACCTCAAAATTTTGGTTAGTGACCAAAATGAATAAAATGAAAGTTTGGTGACAAAATGTAAAATTTGAAAAGTTTAGTGCCAAAGTATAAAATTTAAAAAGTTTAGGGACTAAATTGTAATTTTAAAAAGTTATGTATTTGGTCCCCGTAAATGAATAGTTCACCCCAAGAGTGGCATTTTCGTGATTCACGGATTTTTGATACGGAGTTTGTATTAAGAGCTATAAAGCGTTAAAGTTCGAGAAAATTTCGGATATTTGGATCGAAATAAAAAATTGTTAAGCGTGCTCGTGAGCAGAGTAGCAATAGGATGGGTGACCTTTTGGGAAGGTATCATGTTAGTAGTTGAGACTGATAAAAGGGGAATTAGTTCGAGTTGAAATTTTATTTTATGGATATCGATCAATGATTAGTAAGAGAAATTTATCCGATAAAGATTTGGGTAAATTATCGTATATTGGACCGAGTCAAAATTTTTAAGATTTTGATTTTTAAAAAATTATGGAATATTTTGTATGTCAAAATATTTACATATGGAGATCATAATTATGAGAATTTCATATTTTACCCGATAGTTGGAAAGTGGAAAAATCGTAGAAAGTGAATATCAGGTAATCGAATCGAATTGGAATTTTAAAGACAGTTCCAAGGATTATGGAAAACTTATAAAATATTATTTTATGGATATTTTATTACATTTGGTTGGATTCTAACTAGATTTAGTTAGATGGTGATGGAATGGCAATTTTCAAGCCTTGTTAGTAAATAAAGTATAGTTGGAGGGCAAATTGGACATTTGTCATGGATGGTATTTTTGAAATATTTTGAAATTTTGAGGGCGTTTTTAGAAAATGAAAAACACATGGATTTAATCTTGGCCCTTGGTTTATGATAAGATTAAATATAGCCATTGGATTTGAAGGTTAAATTAGTAATTTCACTAATTAAATGAATTTAAAATTCATTTAATTATCACATGTGAATTAAAAGGATAAAAGATGAACTAATTTGTTCATCTTTCTTGGGATATTTTCGAAACACAAGGGGGAAAAGAGAAGAAAATTTTCTTTGGCAAAATTGAAGGTTTTAAAGTTAGAATCAAGGTATGTTGCTTTGAAATAAATTGATCTATGCTTCATGCTCTTTCTTTTGATAGTAATATTGTATGCTATTATGAAGAATAGTTCATGTTCTTGAAGAGAGAAAATTGGAATTTCATTAACTATGTTGGAATTAATGCTTGATTTATGTAACTCAAGTGTTGTAAACATGAAAACAAGCTTGAATTTAGTTTAATTCTATGTTCAAGGTTATAAACCCTAACCCTAAAATTTGGGGATTTAGTTAGGGAATTTAATAAAGGATGGAAATAAATGATTTGTGATATTAGAAGCCTTAATTTGATGTTAGAATAAAAATTTCCCTTAAGAAGAATAATGGACCAATTCGGTTACAATTGGAAATAAAGGGGAAATTATTGTGAAAATTATTCTAGTGTTAGAAATGATGAGATTTTGATCAAATTAGCTTGATTTGATAATTTAGGACCAAAATCAAAATATTAGAAAGTAAGGGACCATTTCGGTCAAAGAAGAAAAATTAGAAGAAATTATTGAAAATTTTTCATACAATTGAATATGATGAAATTATGATTTTACAAGCTTTAAAATGTCATTTGGAAAATTTTAGAAGTTTGTAAAAACATAAGGATCAATTCGAAAATCTTGGAAAATTTGGGGACCAATCGGCATTTTGGAGAAAGTTAAGGACTAAAATGAAAAATTGTTTTCATGGAAGTATTATGCTGGAATTAAGGTTAGAATGAGTTATAAATCATTCTTTGAGTAAAGGTTGAAAGAAATACAAAGTATTGAGAATGAAATGACTTATGTCATGAAACTAATATTTGGAGAATATTAGGGTGTTTTTAGGAAAACTATTCCTATATTGCTTATGTGTTAGTAAGATACTAACAAATAATTTGGAACGTGCTTATGGTATTTTTAATACACTTATAGACTGTGCACAAAACCGAAATTGAGTTAACAATCGAGGAAATGATATAGATCAAAGTCAAGCTTAGTGAGGCTAGTTGAATATTGACAAAGTATAAAGTGTCAAGGTGAGTGCATTTTTATGCATGGATAATATTATGATTATCATTTGGAAGACTTGTGATAAGTCTACCTTATTAATAATTACTTGATAATTTTATGTTTATATCATGAACTTATATTTGACATATTGAGAATTGTCAAAGGAAGAACTATGATGCATTTGATCACTTAATATACGGTATGTATGGTTATGTTATATTTAAGGTATGAACTGCCCAGTATTTAATTATATAGCCATGAATGAATTGAATATGGAATTGGAAAGTATGCCCAAATAAGTATTTGAGGTATATAGTATAGTTGGCATGCCATAGAGTCCAAATGGTTTAGCACTTTGGTGCGGTTTATTAACACTTAGGTGTGGTTCTTTAGCACTTATGTGCGGTCTCTTAGCACTGCGGGTGCGGTTTATTAGCACTTTGTGCGGTTTTGACTCGTGTACTCAAGTCTTCAAACTATGTTGGGCAATAATCTATTTGATAGTAAATGGTTAATAAATTATAGTGTAATTGAACTCTCGGATAATGGTAATAAATGGTTAATAAATTAGAGAGTAAGTGAACTCTCGGATAATGGTAATAAATGGTTAATAAATTAGAGTAAGCGAACCATCGATAATGGTAATAAATGATAAATAATTTAGAGAATGGGTAAACTCTTGGATAATGGCAAGGATAATACTAGGAATTATGAATCGGATTATATTATGTTAATTTGATTAACATAAGGGAAATAAAGGAATAGTGATCAAATCGCATGTTTATTATATTATTGATATAATTCAAGCATGTTGATTAATATTAAATAATTATAATGCCTCGCTAAGTATATACTTAGTGTGTGATGGTTTTTCACGCGTAGGTAGAAAAACCCTATCAAAGGGATATAAGGAGTAAGACATCACTATCAAATGGGATATATATAAGATCAAACTAATTACATCTTTGATATATTTTGATATTTCTAGTTGTGATATTGAGTTTTATTTAAATGGATACTAGTTTAAAGAAATTGCTAGTAACGAAAATTGGGTAAGATTATAATAATGAAATTTTAGAGTAATCAAAATGATTTTTATTTTAAACTGTTTTTAGGCAGTTTTGTTAATTGTATAGTATAGTTAAAAATTGCCAAGTTGCTGCCTAAAATCGAGGTCTATCTGATGGATTAAAAATTGGAAATAAATTTTACGCGATTAAAAAGGAAAAAATTTAAATATTGGTAAGGGTATTAAATATTGGTAAGGGTATTATATTTATTGGTATCAGAGCTACAGGTTTAGCCGGTTCTGGATAGTAAATGAGTCTTTGTAGAAAGTTAGAGTTATATATATATGCCACTAGGATATCTAAAAATTACTGATATTGTGTAGGATTATGATGGTGCCTGATGTTGAGTAGATTACTCCTTACTTATTTTAGATAATTGTGACATGAATAGATGTTGGGTTATCGAGAATCCCGACAGTCGTTGAGCAGATGTGCTCGCTCAAGGTATAATGAGGTGAATCAGAATCTACCTCAAAGTTCAGCAAAATGTAGAACAATTGGCTCAGAGAATGTAGAGCAACAGCTCAGAACAAAGAAATATGCCAAAGACAAGATCAAGTCTTATTTCTGTAGTCTTTGGAGGCAATCTAAAATCGCAGGCACAAGTATCAGTCTCAAAGGAATTAAGGAAAAATGGGGCACCAGAATTCTGGGGTGATACTGATGCAGATCCTATGGTTGCCGATTATTGGTTGAATGATATAAATATCATATTAAATAGGATTCCTTGTGATAATCAAGGAAAATTAGAAGGTGTAGTATCCCTATTGATGGAACAAGCCGACGTATGGTGGAACGTGATAACTGCACAAGTACCTCCATAACAGATTACTTGGGAATTTTTTCTACAAGAATTCAAGAAAAAAATATTGGAGATGTGTTTGTCGAGGAAATGAGACAACAATTTCTCTGATTGAAAAAAGATTGACATGATCAGTTTATGAATATGAATGCGAAGTTCAATAGATTAAACCAATTTGCAAATCGAATTTTTTCCAACCGAGAAGTCAGAATAGATGATTTTATAGCTGAGTTAGATCCTCAATATAAAAAGATTTTAGTTTTCAGAATTTCACTTCTTTTCAAGAAGTGGTAAATCGAGCCAAGGCCATGGAGAAAGTTGACCTTGAGGAAAAAAAAGTGAGAAGTAGATTCAGACTTAAAAAGGTCTAGAGGTTCATTTGTGCATCATCATTTAAACGCAGAAAGGAATACCACAATAGTATCCCGCAACATCAGCCTCTTCAATTAAGAAGGGGTATGCATGAGGAAAATCGAAGCAATCCCGCACGCAGTACTATGGGTACTCGAGATTCTGGAATTCGCCCTATTACAGAAAGCGTGCATTGTGGCAAAAGGCATCCTGGTCAGTGCTGGTTGACTGGGGCATGTTTCTATTGTGGGCAAGCTGTTCATATCAAGAAGCATTATCCAGAACTTCACCCAAATCAGCCTATTGTAGCACATCAGGCTGGTAAAAGGAAATAACGGTAGTAACCCGAGAACATCTGCATTTACGCCTAATCGAGAGAGCAAGGCTATAGCTCTGGTATACCACATCAAAACTGTTGAGGATCAGGATGATGCAGAAATCATAGCAGATATGATCGAACTCTTTGGCGGACCTATCTTTGCATTGACTGATCTAGGCTCTACTAATTCTTACATTAGTTCTAAAATAATGCTCGAAAGAAATATCCCAATAGAACCAAATTCGAATAAAGTAGTTGCCGTCAATCTAATAGGACAAAGTGCCAAAGTGAGTCGAATATGCAAGAAATGTCCTCTAAAGATTCAAATAGTAGAATTTCTTGCTAGTTTTATGGAAAATATAAAAGGGTTAATCTTGACGAAGCCAGACGGTTCAAAGATGGTATTTGTAGGTGAAAGACCGGATAATCTGAACAATGTGATTAGTGTTTTAGAACAAAAATAAATCTGGAAAATGTACCAACGGTACAAGAATTTCTAAATGTTTTTTCGGATGAATTATCGAGATTACCTCTCGATTGAGAGGAAGAATTCGGTATTGATGTGCTTTACGGAATAACACCAATATCGGTAGCACCTTATAGGATAACCCGACAAATCTTAGAGAATTGAAAGCTCATTACAAGAATTATTAGACCGAGGTTTTATACGGCCTTGTATATCACCTTGGGGAGCCTCAAATCCTATTTATATAGAGGAAGGACGGATCAATAAGATAATGTGTAGATTATCGTTAACTTAATGAAGTGACGATCAGGAATAAGTATCTTTTACCGAGGATTAATGATCTCTTTGATCAACTTAGGGGAGCAATTGTGTTCTCTAAGATTGATCTTCGATTGGAGTATCATTAATTAAAGATCAAGAAGGCGGATAGACCAAAGATAGCTTTCAAAATCAAATATGGGCATTATGAGTTGTAGTAATGCCCTTCAAACTTACAAATGCACCGATGACATTTAAGGATTTAATGAATCGAATCTTCTAGCTGTATAAGGAATCGATTTGTGGTAGATTTGTTGATAATATATATTGGTTTATTTGAAAACCAAGGAGGAGTATGATACTCATCTTCAAGTAGTTCTCCAGATCCTACGAGAAAAGAAGTTGTATGCAAAGCTGTCAAAATGTGAAATTTTGGTTATTGGAAGTAATTTTCCATGGGCATATAGTTTCAGCCGAAGGAATTTGAGTTTAACCTAAGAAGGTTCAAGTAATCCTTGAATGGAAAATTCCTAAGAATGTCTTTGAAGTAAGAAGTTTCTTAGGATTAGTTTGTGAGGATCTTAGCTAGGGAAGAAAAGCAATTGAGAAATAAAAAAAAGGATTCTTCTAGTCAATGTTTTATAGAGAAATCACAAAATAGAGGAAGCTACTTGGGAATTCAAGGAATCAATGAAAAAAAATAACATCCGTATCTTTTTGAACTTAGTACATAAGGAAAATTCGAGGACGAATTTTCTTAAGGGGGGAGAATTGTAATACCTCAAAATTTTGGTTAGTGACCAAAATGAATAAAATGAAAGTTTGGTGACAAAAATGTAAAATTTGAAAAGTTTAGTGCCAAAGTATAAAATTTAAAAAGTTTAGGGACTAAATTGTAATTTTAAAAAGTTATGTATTTGGTCCCGTAAATGAATAGTTCACCCCCAAGAGTGGCATTTTCGTGATTCACGGATTTTTGATACGGAGTTTGTATTAAGAGCTATAAAGCGTTAAAGTTCGAGAAAATTTCCAGATATTTGGATCGAAATAAAAATTGTTAAGCGTGCTCAGAGCAGAGTAGCAATAGGATGGGTGACCTTATGGGAAGGTATCATGTTAGTAGTTGAGACTGATAAAAAGGGGAATTAGTTCGAGTTGAAATTTTATTTTATGGATATCTGATCAATGATTAGTAAGAGAAATTTATCCGATAAAGATTTCGGGTAAATTATCAGTATATTGGACCGAGTCAAAATTTCAAGATTTTGATTTTTAAAGAATTATGGAATATTTTGTATGTCAAAATATTTACATATGGAGATCATAATTATGAGAATTTCATATTTTACCCGATAGTTGGAAAGTGGAAAAATCGTAGAAAGTGAATATCAGGTAATCGAATCGAATTGGAATTTTAAAGACAGTTCCAAGGATTATGGAAAACTTATAAAATATTATTTTATGGATATTTTATTACATTTGGTTGGATTCTAACTAGATTTAGTTAGATGGTGATGGAATGGCAATTTTCAAGCCTTGTTAGTAAATAAAGTATAGTTGGAGGGCAAATTGGACATTTGTCATGGATGGTATTTTTGAAATATTTTGAAATTTTGAGGGCGTTTTTAGAAAATGAAAAACACATGGATTTAATCTTGGCCCTTGGTTTATGATAAGATTAAATATAGCCATTGGATTTGAAGGTTAAATTAGTAATTTCACTAATTAAATGAATTTAAAATTCATTTAATTATCACATGTGAATTAAAAGGATAAAAGATGAACTAATTTGTTCATCTTTCTTGGGATATTTTCGAAACACAAGGGGGAAAAGAGAAGAAAATTTTCTTTGGCAAAATTGAAGGTTTTAAAGTTAGAATCAAGGTATGTTGCTTTGAAATAAATTGATCTATGCTTCATGCTCTTTCTTTTGATAGTAATATTGTATGCTATTATGAAGAATAGTTCATGTTCTTGAAGAGAGAAAAATTGGAATTTCATGAACTATGTTGGAACTAATGCTTGATTTAAGTAACTCAAGTGTTGTAAACATGAAAAACAAGCTTGAATTTAGTTTAATTCTATGTTCAAGGTTATAAACCCTAACCCTAGAATTTAGGGATTTGGTTAGGGAATTTAATAAAGGATGGAAATGAATGATTTGTGATATTAGAAGCCTTAATTTGATGTTAGAATAAAAAATTTCCCTTAAGAAGAATAATGGACCAATTCGGTTAGAATTGGAAATAAAGGGGAAATTATTGTGAAAATTATTCCAGTGTTAGAAATGATGAGATTTTGATCAAATTAGCTTGATTTGATAATTTAGGACCAAAATCAAAATATTAGAAAGTAAGGGACCATTTCAGTCAAAGAAGAAAAATTAGAAGAAATTATGGAAAATTTTCCATAAGATTGGATATGATGAAATTATGATTTTACAAGCTTTAAAATGTCATTTGGAAAATTTTAGAAGTTTGTAAAAACATAAGGATCAATTCGAAAATCTTGGAAAATTTGGGGACCAATTCGGCATTTTGGAGAAAGTAAGGACTAAAATGAAAAATTGTTTTCATGGAAGTATTATGCTGGAATTAAGGTTAGAATGAGTTATAAATCATTCTTTGAGTAAAGGTTGAAAGAAATACAAAGTATTGAGAATGAAATGACTTATGTCATGAAACTAATATTTAGAAAATATTAGGGTGTTTTTAGGAAAATTATTCCTATATTGCTTATGTGTTAGTAAGATACTAACATATAATTTGGAATGTGCTTATGGTATTTTTAATACACTTGTAGACTGTGCACAAAACCGAAATTGAGTTAACAATCGAGGAAATGATATAGATCAAAGCTGAAGCTTAGTGAGGCTAGTTGAATATTGACAAAGTATAAAGTGTCAAGTGAGTGCTTTTTTATGCATGGATAATATTATGATTATCATTTGGAAGACTTGTGGTAAGTCTACCTTATTAATAATTACTTGATAATTATATGTTTATATCATGAACTTATATTTGACATATTGAGAATTGTCAAAGGAAGAACTATGATGCATTTGATCACTAAATATACCAGGTATGCATGGTTATGTTATATTTAGGGTATGAACTGCCCAGTATTTAATTATATTGCCATGGATGAATTGAATATGGAATTGGAAAGTATGCCCAAATAAGTATTTGAGGTATATAGTATAGTTGGCATGCCATAGAGTCCAGCGGTTTAGCACTTCAGTGCGGTTTATTAGCACTTTGGTGCGGTTTTGGATCGTGTACTCAAGTCCTCAAACTATGTTGGGCAATAATCTATTTGATAGTAAATGGTTAATAAATTAGAGAGTAAGTGAACTCTCGGATAATGGTAATAAATGGTTAATAAATTAGAGAGTAAGCGAACCATCAGATAATGGTAATAAATGATAAATAATTTAGAGAGTGGGTAACCTTTCGGATAATGGCAAGGATAATAATAGGATTTATGAATTCGGATTATATTATGTTTATTTGATTAACATAAGGGAAATAAAGGAATAGTGATCAAACTGCATGTTTATTATATTATTGATATAATTCAAGCACGTTGATTAGTATTAAATAGTTATAATGCCTCACTAAGTATATACTTAGTGTGTGATGGTTTTTCACGCGTAGGTAGAAAACCCGGTTCAGAGTAAGGAGTAAGGCATCACTATCAAAGGGATATATATAATATCGGTAATTACATCTTTGATGTATTTTGATATTTCTAGTTGGCATGTATAAATAAATAGTAGCTCCTTTCAAACTAGTCTAGATATGGTTTGTAATAATAATATCTAGATAAGTGGTTAGTATATGATATTGAGTTTTATTTAAATGGATACTAGTTTAAAGAAATTGCTAGTGACGAAAATCGGGTAAGATTATAATAATGAAATTTTAGAGTAATCAAAATGATTTTTATTTTAAGCTGTTTTGTTAATTGTATAGTATAGTTAAAAATTGACAAGTTGCTGCCTGAAATCGATGACTATATGATGGATTAAAAATTGGAAGTAAATTTTACACGATTAAAAAAGAAAAATTTTAAATCGGCTTTTTTGACTTGTTCGGATAGCATAAAATATGGTTTAAACGTAATGTGACACTCTATACTAGTATTGGATAATAAATACTGGTAAGAGTGTTACATTATTGGTTGAACAAAATCAAATGAAATAAAATAATACCTAAGTTTTTCATATCGAAAGCAATTTTTTTCTTCCTTTTGAGAGGCATACAAAAGTGAAGAGTATCCTAGACCGTCGTAAATTTATTTAAGCCCTTTATCCCTAGCTTTACATCGTATTCTAAGAACGTACCGAGGAAATTACCAATAAAAACAAGGGAAATTTACATAAATAGTATCCCACCTATTCACCCTTCCTTATTTTGGTATCCTACTAATTTTTTTGGCAAAATGATATTTGATGTTACTTTTTATTTTTAAAATAATTTTAACGGAAAAGTTGACATGTATTTTTTATTTTTTAATTCATTTTCTCTCTCTTACTCAACACATTCCACATGTTATCTTTTAATGTTTTTATTTCTCCAACAAGAAGCGACAAACAAATGAAATAAAATAATCCCTTTTATGCAAGTAGGATTCAACCCCGAGACCCCTTGGACAAATGGTTCAAGACTCAACCATTGAGCCAAGCAATTACTTATGATGAGAACTAAAAAAATAAATATTTAACTTAACCGAAGTTACCACCTAAAAATAAAACAAAAATGCTGCTATAAAGAATCGAGCTTAGCACACCTTGGAAAATGGGTAATATGCAAAGGCATTAAGATAACTTAGTGATACAATTAAAATTCACGAATTAATATTTAAGTTAAATCAAACCACCACTAAATTAAATAAATAAGTATTTTTTATGTTAAAAATTATTTTTTTGTTATAAAACTAATATTAATACATTCTTTAAAAAATAAATTTATAATCTTTATTTGGCATAAAGTATAAATTTTAAATTATTTAATTTTATAGTATTAGATAAAATAAAATAAAAATTAAAATAATAAATTTTGGATAATTGTGGTGTTATTACTCAAGGAGTAGCAAAGCTACAAAAGAACGTTTACGAGCTAGAGAATCAAATGAGTCCCCATTCTGTACAGAGCCAACTATTTGCTTCTTCTACTCTAGTAATGTTCTTCCTGGAAATAGCCTAATTAAGTTCATCATAACAACCTAGAACAAGTTTGAAGATTCTGCAGGAGGTTAAGATAGCTTCCCAGATCTGCTTTGAGAAAGAGCAATCAAAAAATAAATAGTCCCTTGTCTCCACAGCTTCACCACAAAGGTTGAAAGTAGGATCGAGTTCAATTCTATTCTTTACAGTCGATCTTTTGTTGGAAGCCTCCCAGAATAGCCATCCAAACCACTATAGACTATTTTGGGATGTGCATTGGGAACTAAATTAACCGTTCTCTTTTGTCCCTAATTACATTTCATAACCATCTTGTTTTTAATCATTATATTTATAAAGGACTGACTTTTGGCAGTTAGAGATTAAATCGCACTTTAACTGAACTGTCAAGAAGCTACTTAAAATAATAGATTATTTTTTCCTTTGTTTGGAAATTTAAAAAAAAAACTAATAAAATAGTTATGTATTTATTTTCATAATATTATAATGTAAAAGTTAAAATAAATTATTTCTCATTTTTTTGGAAATTAAAGAAAATAATGAAATAAATATTTATTTATTTTTATAATATTATATATAATTCAAAAACTAAAATAATAAATTTAAAAATAAATAAATTTTCTAATGATTTAACATTTATATTGTATTCCAAATAAATATTATAAATTTAATTTTTTTTAGGAATGTTATAATATTAGTTTTATAAAAAATAAATATTTATTTAATTAGTTTAGTGGTGGCGTGATTTAACCTAAACCCTAACCTCTAAACTTTAAATCATAACCATAAATCCTAAATTCTAACTATAAACCATAAATTCTAAACCCCCTAAACCATGAACCCTAAATTAGATCCCCAACTCCTAAAATTAGGGCGCTTGCGGAAATAAAATTTTTCCACCGCTAGTGCATCGTATATTTTCCGTTAAAAAGGCTATAATCTGAAGGATTTATATTCAATACACTGACGGTGAAAACTTTTAGTTTTCACAAGTGCCTTAGTTTTAGGGTTTATGAACTTAGTTTAGGGTGCAGAGTTTAGGGGTTTAGGTGTAGGGGTTTATAATTTAGGGGTTAGAGATTATGATTTAGGGTTTAGAGGTTAGGGTTTAGGTTTTAGTGTAATATGTTGAGGATTTAAGTTTTAACCTATAAATCCTAAATTCTAACCATGAACCCTAAATTCTTTTCACAATCCCTAAATTATAAACTATTATACTCAAACCCTTAAACCGTACACCCTAAATTGAGTCTCTAAACCTTAAAATTAAGGCGCTTGTGGAAACTTTTTATTTTCACCGCAACTGTATCAAATAATTATCCTAATCTAAAACATGTCAATTTAAAAAGGGTAATTATCTAATCACAAGCGCTTGTGAAAACTTTATTTACACAAGTGCCTTAGTTTTAGGGTTTATGAGTTTAAGCGTAGCAATTTTGAATTTATGGGTTGTTGATAGAATTTTAGGTTTAGCGGTAAAATTTAGGGTTTATAGGTTGATACTTAAATCCCTAACCATATTACCCTAAAACCTAAATCCTAACCCTAAGCCTTAAATTCTAACCCTAAATCTTAAATTCTAACCATGAACCCTAAATTCTAAACCCCTACACTAAAACCTCTAAACTATAAATCGTAAACTAAAACCTTAAACTCTAAAATTAAAGCGATTGTAGAAACAAAAAGTTTCCACCGTCTGTGTATGGGATAACAATCCTTTAAAATATATCACACAATCTAAAATTCATCGAACAATTTAAATTTTATCATTCCCGATCTGCATTAAAAAAAGCTATAATTTAAAATTTATCACACAATTCAAAATTCATTGAACAATTTAAATTTTGCCGTCCTTGATCTGAATTAAGCTAGACACAAAGAAGCTTTGAACCTCTCATTCTCGGTTTTTGTTATGTCGACATTCTTTCGAAAATCTCAAATCATTCATAGAAAACACTTGTAATTCTTTATAGAGAAATTTGGTTAAAGTCAATTACAAGTTTCTATAATATATAAAAAAAATTATTTTAGTATTTCTACTATAAAAAATGACATTTTAGTTTTTGTTCGTTTTGAAAGAAAATATTTTACTCCAAAATATTGAAGTTATAATTATTTGAATTAAATATTCTGATTTAAACGTCATTATGTCCCTGATATTTTTAAAATTGAGCAAATTGATAAAAATAGTAATTTAATTAATCTACATTAGGAAAGCGAGTAAAAAAACGATATATGATGTTGTTGACTTTTTATTAATACGTGATATGCTTACAACTGCAATTGGGTAAATTTTCAAATAAAAAATATAATTTATAATTTTCTTTTCATATTCTTAGAATTTTAATGAAATTTTATATATTCTTTATGATTTGTGTATCGTCTTTCTCCGTTAAACTCTACCCTCGCTCCAAATATAACAATTTTAATTAGATTCAAGTCCATTTTTATTAATGATTTATTATTTTATTTTATAAATTTTTACATGGAGTTTCTAACTTTTAACGCTTATAAAATCTAAATATAAAATTAGCTAGGGTTCTTAATATTTGTTTTCTATTTTTTTTCTACCTTTTGTGGTTGTGGGCCTTTGACCATGGATTGAAGTTTCTACTGCAACATTGTAAATCTGTTCAGTCTATGCAGCTTTTGCATTTTTTATATGTTAAATTGAAGGCTCAATTAAGTACTTATAAAAATTTTGCATCCAATTTAGTCATCATAATTTAAATTGCGATCAATCAAGCCCTCATAATTTAAATTGCGATAAATTTATTTCTTATGTAATGACACACCTTAGAAATGCCACGTTATAAAACCGTAAAAATCTAAACAATTATAAAAAATCTAAAATATATTTAAAGATCTCAATTTACTTCAGGTACAATAACAAGGTTGGTGCTCAATATTTTCTTAATTTTCATTTTTGTCCTCATTTTTTATTTAACCATTCGTTCTAATTATTTTATTTTAAGATAAACTACACCACATACCACTCAACTATGGCCGTTGACTCGAAAATACCATCGAACTTTAAAAAAGTTCAAAACTAACACTGAACTTTAGTTTGACTCGAAAATACCACTCCGTTGTTAACTCTTAACACCCCCGTTAAGTCAAAATGACGTCGTTTTACTGCGGCTATTTTGAAGCCCAATTTAGCCCAAAACGATGTTGTTTTGCTGGAGGAAAAATATTAAAACCATGTACTCGGAAGGATTTAAACCCGGGACCTTCAAATATAAGGGCTAAGCCTTAACCACTAAACCAACATGATATTATATAATGTTTTACCAGAAATATTATATATCTCAAAGTACTTGAGATAAATGATATTAATAAATAAAAATATAAAACATATAAAAATATATTATTTTTAAAAAACCCAAAATATTCATAAAAATAATATATTTATATTATTAATAATATATATATAAAACCCTAAACCCTAAACTATTAACCCTCATGCCTCAAACTTAAACCTTAAACCTTAGAGTTTAAGATTTAGGGTTTAAGAGTTTTTTATAGATTAATATTATGAATATTTTGGTTTTTGTTAAAATAATATATTTATATTATAAATAATATATAAAATAGTATATTTTATTTAAATTATATAATCTTATCCATTTAGTCCAATCAAATTATTTTATGAAAAAATAATACTATAAATAATATTAATATATATAATATAAAATATATTATTTACATATATATCAATAAAATTATATTATTTTTAAAAATATTCATTAAAATATTATATTTATTAAAATAATATATTTATATTATAAATAATATATAAAAATCATAAACCCTAAACCTTAAACCATAAAATTTATGGTTTGAGGTTTGGGCTTTCTAGTTTGAAATTTAGGATTTAGGTTTAGAGTTTTTTATATTATTTATAATATAAATATATCATTTTTATAAATATTTTAAAGCTTTTTAAAAAATAATATATTTATATTAAAAATATTATATAAAAAATAAAAACAATACACTTTTATTTATATATATTTTTATATATTAATATTATTTATAGTGTTATTTATTTCATGCAATAATTTGAATTAATCTCATGTAGTTTGAGATATATAATATTTGTGGTAAATTTTTATTTGAAGGTCTTGGGTTCAAACCCCTGCAAGCACATGGTTTTAATATTTTTCTTTCAGCAAAACGACGTCGTTTTGGGCTAAATTAAGCTTCAAAACAGTCGAATCAAAACGATGTCATTTTGACTTAGAGTGTTAAGAATTAACCACGGAGTGATATTTTCGAGTCACAAACTAAAATTTAGTATCGGTTTTAAATTTTTTTAAAGTTCAATAATATTTTTGAGTCAACAACTATAGTTAAATGGTACATAGTATAGTTTACCCTTTATTTTATCGGAATAGAAAATCGTAAAGCTCTCCTATCTTTTCTTCTCACACGTCCAGTCGTCGGTTCAACTTGCTTTCCCGGTGATCCCGCGATCCAAGCAGAACCTTGTTTGTGACCTCTCTTGCCACTGCTCCGTTCGAATTTTAGAATGAAGCCCCATTAAAATCGAGGGGATGAGTTTTTCCCCCTTTTGATTTTCTTATTCAAATTAACTAAGGCAAAATGAAGGTTATTGGTTCAATAAACATAATGCAGTGACTGTACTCTGTAGACACTAGCATAAATAATTCCACTTATTCCTGCTCTTTGTTGATTCAGTCCTCGACTTGCAGCAATAAGCAAATAACCATTTGATTCTTGCTCAATAATAGCATCTAAATATCAATTTTTTAATTTTCTTCTTTTCTATTGAAGGGCGGTAGCTTTACCGGCTTTGACTAGAAGCCGACGTTTACTTCGGAGAACCCTAAAACCGTTGAGGAAGAAGAACGACCCATTGCCCACATGGATTGATATTAAGTTTTCATGGTTTGTTTTCTGTGGACTGTTTGTTTCCTGGGAAATTAGTAAAATCCCAATTGAAAACCGATTCACATGGATTGGAGGAAGAGTGTGGGATAGGCGGGGGATCTGTGACGGCTATGGTGGTTCTGAAAGTGACGATAGCAATGGAGGGTTGTGATTCGAATGAAAAAAATCAATAAGGGACCAAATTGAAAAAAATCAAAACAGCGGGGTTTTAAATTAAAAAATAAGGACGAACTGAATTGATTTTTTAATTAATGTTGTGCTACGTGTCAATCATTGATTGGTTTGGATAATTTTTATATAATTTTTAAAATAAACAAATATCTAATTTTTATATATTTAAAGATTAAGGATAAAATTCAAAAGTCGTGAAACATTGATTACTAATCTTGTTATTATACCTTAATTTTTTTTAGATTTTTTTAAAAACATCTAGAGTTTTTAAAATTTTTTACGGTTTAATAACGTGGCACTTTCAGATGGGCTAAATTGGAAAGGAGTGTGACATGTGTCATTATCTTATTAGTTGTCAATAAATTAAAGGTTAAAATTGGTCAACCATTATAGAAGAGCTAAATTGAGTGTGATTTGAATTATGAGGACTAAATTGAGTGCAAAATTTTCATAAAAACTTAATTGATTTTTTGAGCTAATTTGACCTTTACGCCTAAATTGAATAATTAGTGTACCGTGTAATCAATTTTGATTTAAATAAATTTATTTTATTAAAAAACTCTTTTTCTGGATAAATATATTAAAAAATCTTATTTTAACTTAAAGTTTTATTGTTTTGCTTGCAATAATAATAAAAAGTAGAATTCATAAGGTAATATAGAATGTTTGCTTCGTGTGTTGTTTCTTGGAGCGATTATAGAAATTAACTCACATTTATGTAAAAATTCACAATATATATATATATATATATATATATGTTTTGAGAGAAATTATTTTGTATATTTTAAAATTGAGAGGCACTTAAAAAATATTTACTCCAAAATATTAAATCCAATGAAAAATAACTTTAGTGTTTGGACCGAAATATTAACTTATTCAGACATAAAAAACTAAAATATTTTTTTATAGTAAAAGGACTAAAATAAATTTATAATTTTTTTAATAGTTTAAAGGTGATTACAATGTATTATCTGTTTCTACATATTTTTAACTATTTGATAATGTACATACACCTTGTAGACAAAACAATTTAAACTTATATCTCCTAAGATAACATCATACGCTTTTCTACTAAGATACTTGTTAGGTTAATTTATAGTTATAGTATAGTTAACCATTTGGTATCCTTTCAATAATATTATTATCCGGTAAATAAGTTGACTATTTCTTAATTTAATATCAAAATTCTCTTTACTTATGAAATGGACTCGAATTATATTAATTTTGAGGCTGATATGTAATGAAGCCCAATGCTGAGCAACACGATGGGGTCGAGGGAGTCACATTTTCCAAGCAATGCTCAACTTGTAAAAATATTACTTAAAATAAATATGAATGTCAAACTTTGAGCAATAGCATGCATGGTATCGGTCTGTTCTAAAACGATTCCAATTTTAGAAAAATGATCTCCAATAAAACTACCGGTACGAAATTAATTAAAACTCGATTTCATATTCGGCTGAACCGACCGGCCGTTAACATATGAAAATTAATATTTCACAGCAATGGAACTTGAAAGATAAATACATAGATTAAAATATACAACATATGTTTCTGGTTCGTAAAGCAAATAAAAGAGCCAAAACATGAACAGCAAAAAAATCCAGTTACTATGACCACAAAAAAATCAGGCATTGGATTTCCCACTGCCATCCATACTAATGAACAATCCCAAGGCACTTGAAAGAGCCAAAACATGAACAGCACGAATACCACCCGTAACCTTTGTTAATGCCATGCAGATCAAAGGAAGCTCAACCATTGTTTGAGAAAAACCTAGGCTCCCTCTCAGCCTTCCTCCCAATCCACATCATCTCCAGCTTCGACATTCAAGTCATTGACCTTATAACTCTCAGCTGCATTGCCTGAAATCCACCAACTTCATAATCATTATGAAAGTAAAGCTAGTTGAACACATTTTGTATCAAAAATATACACGAGGATTGAACTTGTATCAACTTGCTTCTGCAACACAAATCAAAAGGTTTATTTCTATTATTGCTCTTCGAGTGGCAAAATAAGAAACTCGTAAAACATGCACATGGAGATGGGCTAACTGTTTCAACTTTGAACAGGGAGACCGGTAGGTATAATGTACAATCCTATTGTAATATGTATTTATGTATTATATAGTAACTGATTGGGGATAAAACTGTAATAGGCAGTGACCAATCCAATGTAATTATTATGCACGCCTTAACTGGCACAAATAAAAGACTTCTGTGACCAAAAGAAAGTAAAACTGGCTCAAAGTATACAACCTGATCATTCTATATTTGCCACCTCAGAGATATTCTCTCAATACAAATCCTTTATGTTTTATATATTGATTCATAGGGTTACCAGCAAGCAGCAAGTCTACTTCAATTTAAATAGGATGCAATTGATAAAACTGAGAATTTGCACCCCAAAAAGTACTAGTCCCTCATTCTTAAATCTCAAATGTCCACTTTTATGTAGTTTGTTTCTTGCTTTGCAAATTTTATCCTCAAACTGCCACAAAAAATTGAATTTTAATTAAAGGCAACATTTGAAAAAAGCTTTTCCGTTTTGGCAAAGATGGGTTTGAGATAGTTCAACCAGAAAGGTGACAACAATTTGAGACAAAAGAAGTGCCGCATTTTTTAATATTGGAGAATTTAATTTAATTAAAAAGGTCAGACAATAACAAATTCAGAAATCCAAATAAATTCTGAACTTCATAGTCATCAAAGAGAAACCGAGTTATATTCTGAATAGAAAAGAAAAAGCAGCACTTACCTGCAATAGGATCTTCTTCCCAATCGATATCATTGTCTCCCTCATAGTCATCACGTTAACTTTCACACCAACTTAGACGATTGGAAGAGTCAGGAAGACTAGTGGCTGGAGGAATGTTTGACAATTCTTGTTGTTTCTTAGTGGCTTCTTCTAGTCCTTGTTGTTTCTTATACAAAGCAGCATAATAAGCTGTAAGATACTCGTCCTTCAATACAGCAGGACAGACATTCTTGTAAGTTGAACACTTCATGGTGAGGAAAAGTGAAGGAAAAACAAAAGGAAGGAAAGAATAATAACCCATCATTTTCAACAGCGGACTTCTTGTCATCAGGTTGTGCTGAGCCGCCATCCGCCGTTGTCCTCTCCACGTTGTTCCTTTGTCAGGTTCATTCCTTGCTTTATCATCCAAGGTGGCAAAACTTTCAAGGATTTGCTTGTACTTTCAGACTTGACATCTTCCTTGCCATCAAGACCAGAAAAGGCAACTTCAACTTGCCAGGTAGGCCCAAGAAGCTTTAAAAACAATCCACAATAAAAAGCCAGTAATTGAAATTAATATATGGCATTGCAAACACAGAAGATGAGAATCTCTAGTAAAAATGTTGAAATGAATATAAAATCCACACTTCAAGAAACAACAATAACTACTAAGCATTGAAATTTGAACATAAACCGATTGGTTGAAGAACACCGACTTGTGACAGTGATAACTGTTAATAATAGAGAAACTGTTTTGTAGAGAGAATGAATTCTCAATGTATTGACTTGAATAATGTATGGGTACAAAGCCTTTAAATAGGCTGAATACATGAGAGTTATGTTACAATCAAATTACTTAATTTAAAATTTAAATCTAACTAAAAGATAAGAACTCTATACAAGAGATAAGAATCCTAGATAATACTAGGAGATAAGAGTTTTATCCTTTGGACTTAATCCTAAAATGTTAGCAGATAATAAAAAATAATATTTGAAGTTTATCTTTTACGATTGTATTCTTTACTCCCTCAAGTTGGTGAATACACATTGTAGAGACCAAGCTTGGATGTGAGCTCATCAAAGGTAGTTCTTGGAAGTGTCTTGGTGAGTGCATCGGCTAGTTGTTTGTGAGATGGAACAAAATTTAGCTTGACTGTCCCACTAGTGATCTTCTCAGAAATAAAGTGACGATCTAGCTCCACGTGTTTTGTTCTATCATGGTGTACATGATTCTTAGCAATACTAATTGCTGACTGATTATCACAATGAAGTTCAAAATCTTTACTGTGATTGAGTTTTAGTTCTGACAGCAACCTTTGAATCCAAATCCCTTCACAAATTTCATTAGCTAAGGCTCGAAATTCAGCTTCTGCACTGTTTCTTGATACTACAGATTGTTTCTTGCTTCTCCATGTCACTAAATTTCCCCAGACTAGAGCACAATATCCACTTGTAGATCTTCTAGATGTAAGCTCTCCTGCCCAGCTTGCATCTGTAAAGACTTCTACTTTTCTGTTCTCATTTTTGGTGAAAATTAACCCATGTCCTGGTGTCATCTTCAAATATCTCAGAATCCTGAACTCTGCTTCTAAATGCTCTTCTCTAGGATAATTCATAAACTGACTAACAATACCAACTAAAAGAGAAATATCAGGTCGTGTAAGTGATAGATAAATAAGCTTACCAACTAGACTCTCATATTGTTCCCTATTAGTAGGAGCTCCATTGTTGTCAGTTCTAAACTTCATATTATACTTTATTGGTGTTTCGACAGGCTTGCAACCTAGCATCCCTATCTCTGAAAGAAGATCTAGAACATACTTTCTCTGATTTATCACAATCCCAACATTTGATCTCACCACTTCCATTCCTAGGAAGTATCTTAAGTGACCCAGATCTTTTATTTCAAACTCTGTAGCCAAGAACTCTTTTAATTTTCTGATTTCTAGAACATCATCATCTGTGATGATTATATCATCAACATAGACTATTAAAATAGCCTTTTTATTTTCAGAAGAGAACACTACCCCGATCCTTGGCTAGTCGGGAGCCTAAGCCCCCTTATTTGGCCATGCCATTGCCGATTCCTACTTCAAATGCCCCCTACGCCCCTTTTTATAGGCAAAGTGAGGGGTGACGTGGAGCCTTGTGCTCCACTCCCCTCCCTTTTTATTTATTATTTATTATTTATTATTTTTTTTTACTTTTTTTAATAATAATATTATTATAATAATACTAATAATACTAAAATTCAGACAAAAATAAGTGATTACAGTTGCCCCTCTTTGCTTGTTCTTGTGAAACGAGAACAAATCAAAGATAAAAAAAACACTCATTTTTGTCTTATTTCCTCGTCCTTGACTTCAGAATCACAGGTTCTTCTGGAACTTTCTGTTCTTCTTCGGCCAATTCTTCAAACTCCGGTCTTCAAAACGGAGAATCCGTTGGGGAAGACAAAATCTCCAAATCAGAAGTTCGAGGCCGCAAGTTCTTCCTATATAGAACTGTTCTCTCTTCTTCTGACGGGCTTCTTGGAAAAAACAAATTTTCTTCGGTAAAGTCTTTGGGCTGCAAGTCCTTCCTATATAGAACTCTTCGCCTTCAACATGGGTATTCCGTTCTTGGATGACGCAGGTATCAATGATATCACTGTATCTTCATCCGATACCTTGGAATCACTTGTTCTTCTAGAATCTTTCGTTCTTCCTCGGACGAATTCTTTGGGTTTCCTGTTTGTGGTCTCAGAATCACGAGCTCTTCTGGAACTCTTCGCTCTTCCTCGGCCACCTCTTTGACCTGTATGCCCTTAAATATTAGTCTTGAGAAGACATCCTTACGAAAGGATTATATTAAGAAATTTATTTAAAATAAATCATCCTTATGGAAGGATCAGAATAAAAATAAAATTGAATTTTAAGAGAAATATCTTTATGAAAGGATAAAATTAGAGATTTAAGAAAATCATCCTTATGGAAGTATAAAATTGAGAAATTTAGTTTTAAGAAAAACATCCTTATGAAATGATCAAATTAAGAAATCTAAGTTTTAAGAAAAACATCCTTATGAAATGATCAAATTAAGTAATTTGAGTTTTGAGAAAAACGTCATCATGGAAGATAAAATCAGGAAATCCAAGTTTAATAAAATGGTATCTCGCTTTGAGACTACCAAAAGGAGAAAACATCCTTATAAAAGGATCAAATTAAGAAATTCAGTTTTAAGCAAAACATCCTTAAAAAGGATTAAATTAAGAAATCGGTTTTAAGAAAAAATTCCTTATGAAAGGATAAAATTTAGAAATTTAGTTTTAAGAAAAACATCCTTATGAAAGGATCAAATTAAGAAATCTAAGCTTTAAGAAAAACATCATTATGAAAGGATCATATTAAGAAATCTAAGTTTTAAGAAAAACATCCGTATGAAAGGATAAAATTAAGAAATTCAATTTTAAGCAAAACATCCTTAAGAAAAGATTAAATTAAGAAACTGGTTTTAAGAAAAATATCCTTATGAAAGGATAAAATTGAGAAATTTAGTTTTAAGAAAAGCATCCTTATGGAAGGATCAGATTAAGAAATCTAAGTTTTAAGAAAAAAAAACATCCTTAAGAAAGGATTAGATTAAGAAATCTAAGTTTTAAGAAAAACATCCTTATGAAAGGATAAAATTAAGAAATTCAATTTTAAGCAAAACATCCTTAAGAAAATATTAAATTAAGAAACTGGTTTTAAGAAAAATATCCTTATGAAAGGATAAAATTGAGAAATTTAGTTTTATGAAAAACATCCTTATGGAGGGATCAGATTAAGAAATCTAAGTTTTAAGAAAGAAAAAAAAAAGCATCCTTAAGAAAGGATTAGATTAAGAAATCTAAGTTTTAAGAAAAACATCCTTATGAAAGGATAAAATTAAGAAATTCAATTTTAAGCAAAACATCCTTAAGAAAAGATTAAATTAAGAAACAGGTTTTAAGAAAAATATCCTTATGAAAGGATAAAATTAAGAAATTTAGTTTTAAGAAAAACATCCATATAGAAGGATCAGATTAAGAAATCTAAGTTTTAAGAAAAAAACATCCTTAAGAAAGGATTAGATTAAGAAATCTAAGTTTTAAGAAAAACATCCTTATGAAAGGATAAAATTAAGAAATTTATTTTAAATAAAACATCCTTAAGAAAGGATTAAATTAAGAAACTGGTTTTAAGAAAAATATCCTTATGAAAGGATAAAATTGAGAAATTTAGTTTAAAGAAAAACATCATTATGGAAGGATCAAATTAAGAAATCTAAGTTTTAAGAAAAAACATCCTTAAGAAAGGATTAGATTAAGAAATCTAGTTTTAAGCAAAACATCCTTAAGAAATGATTAAATTAAGAAACTGATTTTAAAGAAAACATCCTTAAGAAAGGATTAAATTAAGAAACTTGATTTTAAGAAAAATATCCTTATTAAGGAATTAATTTTTAGAAAAATATCCTTAAGAAATGATTGAATTAAGAAATTTGATTTTATGAAAAACATCTTTTAAAATGATGCCCCGGTTCTATCCGACTTGACATCAAAAGAAATCCATCAAACGTGATGGCTCGAGAATTCAAAATCTTGATTTGAAATCGTGAGATAATCTATCTTTTTTCTTCTTTTTCTTCTTTTTCTTTTTTTTTTCATTTTCTTCTCTCTTTTTTGCTTCTTTTTCTTTTTCTTTCTTTTCTTTTTTCTTTCTTTTAACACTCGAGTGTGTGTCTTCTTAATAGGTGTAAAGGTGCTCGAAGTCCTATGATATAGATGATGCATGAGCATATTTCATGATGCAAAGGTGCAAAATTTTCTTTTTCTTCTTTTCTTCTTCTTCTTTCTTTTCTTCGGGGTAGGTAGGCTTCATCTTGTGACTACAACCATTCCTCATCCTTATGCCCCGATAAAATTTGCCTTTAAAACTTTATTGTCCCTTCTCTGTTTGAACCTTCCAGCCAAGTGCCTCAGTCGATATCAACTCTTCGCTTAAGAAATTTTTTTGACTTTTCGTTAGTCAAATTCTCTCATCTATGTGTCACTTATGGTCTCTTCTAATTTGAACTCCCATACGCATGAGATATTTGTTATTTTATGGGAATGATGCCCCACTCGCCTTGGATTCTTGTGAGCAAAATATCTTGACTTTTTACTGACAATGATGCCCCAATCAATTTTGATTCAACTCATCATCATTTTTTCATTTTTTTGACCTTACATACAGAGTCTTCATCTATCTTATCATTAGGGCTGGCAAAATGCCCCCACGCCCTGAACTCATCCTTAATCTTCTTGCAACACCTCGGCGAGAACTAACTCTTGGTCCCTATAATAAAAAGGTTAGTATTTTGGAAATAAACTGAGAAATTTAGGGGGGAAAATGCCAAACATCTTTAAAAATTGGTGTTTAGACGAAATGGTAAGGAGGAAATTACTAAATATTTTTGAAAAATGAATGTTTGGAGTAAATTATAAGTATTAAACAAATTGAAATTCAAAAACTGTCAAACATTTTTGAAAAACTAATGTTTGGAACAAATAATAAAGATTAAAAGAATTGACAAAAAATGTCAATTAATGTTCGGCCCTAAAATAACAAATGCACTAGAAAATTTTTCTATTTAAAAATCTTGCCTATTTTGGCGATATAAGCATATGTATGGTCTCCCCTAGTCCATTTAGGCTTTCGAGAGGAAAGTTCCCCATACCTAATTTATAACCCATTCAAGGTGGCTCTCTTGATCTCACCACTCATTATGCCCCCATCCTCTCCTCATTTGGGTGTCGATCAAGCACTTCGAGGTTTGACGTTCCCTGAAGAAAGGTTAACCCTTATAGGCGAAATGTAATCTGAAGACAAACTTATCAAACTTAGATATCCACATATGATCTGAATGGTCTTTGTAGGCTTATAATATAGGCTATGGTTCATGGTTATGAAAGAAAGGATATATAGGCCCAAGATGAGTATTTAAGGGTGATGAAACCAAGGATCATTTCTTCTGATTAAAATATCTTCTATGCGTTTGTTGATCAGAATGTGCTCAAATAAAAAACTTCTTTGATTTATTTCTTGGATCGCTCTAGACTGCCCATTTCTAGGTTTTCACCCTAGAGTTTATTTCTTTCTTTGTAGCTTTGGAACCTGTATGTTGATGCGTTTCTTATTCACATGTAATCGAATCTTCTCTTGTTATCGTTTATTGCACTTTCTGATGGTGTTTTTAATCTTCATTGTTTCAAACTTCTTGTTGGCACACTTTCAATTTGGTTTAGCCAGTCATTTTGAGCAAAAATTTCTTTTACTGGCTTATTATGATATTTCTCTTGGTCTTTGTGTTTAGGAAATTAATTCTCATTTCTTGCGCTTATTCATGGAGCGCCATCTTTGTAATACGGTCAAAACTGGACGATTTGAACAAAATCCTCTTCTTCTTTGCCCCAGTGTGGGGTGATCCTTGGTTTGGGTTCAAATCAAAAGGGGACAACAAATGGATATTTTCTATTATTTGCGAAGGGGATTGAAGGAATGCCATTCATCATCCCATACATGGATATCAAAATAGTCTTTAGAGGGTAGAAGTTTATGGTCAACACTCGATTCAAGGATCTTAAACAACAAGTGCCTGAGAAGAAAATTTTCTAAAATGGGAACTGCCCATTATCTACACACTTGTTTTGTTCCTCTATCAGGCTAAATGGACTAGCAGATACTTGCATTCGCAATGACCTAATAATAAAAAATGGTATGTACATGTGTATGTTTTTTCATAAATATGTGTATATGTGTATGGGGAAAAAACTATCCCATAACAATGAACAAAGAATGCAAATATGCTTTCTGAATAAATAAAAATTTCACTACGACAAAAATAACTTCAT
Organism: Hibiscus mutabilis; assembly: GCA_019671005.1. Lineage (NCBI taxonomy): Eukaryota > Viridiplantae > Streptophyta > Magnoliopsida > Malvales > Malvaceae > Hibiscus > Hibiscus mutabilis. The sequence goes on from CM033723.1 coordinate 39,049,335, forward strand.
TCTGAAAAAATATGACTTAGCATATAGATTTCTTTTGCATTTTTCCCAAATGCACAGGGATCAACGGATTTGAATTGCCTTTACCGGTAGTCGTTTGCTCCGGGCTAGTTGTACCATTCCCCGAGGTACAATCAGTTTATACCAATTATGACATTGGATTTTTTTCTAAAGGATTTATTTTCCTTTGACCATTCGAAAATGGATTTTTGGTGAAAATTTAATTTGCAGCTTTGTTTATAGATTGCTTTTGCATTTTTCCTAAATGCACAAGGATCAACGGTTTTGAGTTGCCTTTACCGGTAGCCGTTTGCTCTGGGCTAGTTATACTATTCCCCTGAGTACAATCAGTTTATACCAATTATGAAATTGGATTTTTCCAAAGGATTTATTTTCCTTTGACCATTTGTAAAAATGGCTTTTTCGATGGATACTTGAATTATCTATTGTCTTAAATTTTATCTTGTTTAACCACGTTATGCCAACATTTCTGTCAGACTTGTTAAATTCTATTGAACTCTTTCCAGTTTTTGTGAACATGAAAACTCACAATCAACTTGAAAAAAATCTTGTTCTTTTTTCATCCTTAAGAAAGGATAGAATTAAGGAATTCTCCTATTTTTAGAAAAAAACAATCCTTAAAAAGATAGAATTGAGAAAAAAAACTTCTTAAGAACTATGAAAAACGTTCTTAAGACTGGTAGGATTAAAATATCTTTAAGAAATTTTTGAGAGAGAAAAAAAATGATACTTGAGAAAGGACATGATTGAAAATTTTTGTTTTTGAGAAAATCAATTGAGAAATTCGTCTTCCCCCTTTTTTATTTTTTTATGTTTTTTTGTTTTTGATTTTGATTTTTTGAGAAAAAGAAAAAATCTTAAGAGATGAAAGATTTGAGAAATCCATTTTTTAACAATATCCTTGTGAAAAGATTTAATTGAGAAATATTTCCTTTGAAAAATGTCCTTATAAAATGACTAAATTAAAGGTTCTTATTAAAAGGTGTCCTTGTGAAAGGATCAAAAAAGAATCTCTTATTATTATTTTTGAAATAATGTCTTTATGAAAGGGCTAAACAAGTGTATTTGTGAAATGATTAAAAAACGTTGCTAAAAAAATTTATTCTCGTGGGAGGATGAAAAAACTCAAAAATGTCCTTGTGAAGGGACTGGATCTAAGAACTTGTTAAAACAAATTGAAAAGTTCATTCATTCTTTAATTGCCCTTATGAAAGGGCTGGATTTAGAAATTTGGTTGAAAGAATATAAAAGTCCATTCTTAAAAAATGTCTTTAAAAGGATTTACATTTTCTTAAAAATAATTTATGAAAGAATTTTTGGTATATGCTTTTATGCAAATGAGATGCATGCACGTGCTTCTGGGGTGATGCAATGATAATGCAACAAAAGTATGTGTAAAATAAAAATAAAACACAAAAAGAAATTAGTTAGTACCAGATAAGAATAATAAATACATAAAAAATGGACAAATTAAATAAGGTAAACAAACAAAACAACCTATTTATCCCGTCTAAGACACCTAGGTTATCCACATGGCTCTAAAGGGGTGGGTTTCTATATGTTCTCTACATGCAGTGTTGGTGCTAAGAGGTACCCGAAATGTCATTGTTGTCCTTTACTAAGAGTAGTAAGGCCCCCGATCATCACCAATTATAGGCTCCTTTCAAACGGGTTCAATTCAGGGGGACCCATTCGCTTATGCCTGCACGAAGGAACGATATCCTTACTAAAGCATAAGGTACTCGAGCCCCGAAGGTACTTGCTAGGCCTACACGGAGGAACGATATCCTCACGAAAGCATTAGCGTTTCCCCCCACTTAAAAAGGACAAGATTATATGCCAAATTTTAAATGCGTTAAAATAAACGCGCACTTATAATCGAATGTTAATTTAATAGTCACTTTAATCTGGAACTTCTAATATTACTAAAGCAGTAATTATTTGAAAACGCTTGACTCTCTTTTTGTTGTTTTTGAAAAACAAAAATCTCCCCAGCGGAGTCGCCATCTGTAGCGATGTCATCCTTTTTCGCTAAAAAACAGGTTTCAATGGTGTTTGGGGTCTTTTAGGTATTAAAATATTTATTCCATGGAGTTTTAGAAAAATTATATTTTATTAAAAAATGGAGTCGCCACTGGCCACTTAGGTAGGCCGGACACCATAAAACCGGAGATTTAAAAACTGTTGGGTTCGGGAGTCAGTTACGGATGGGGAAGGATAAGCACCCCCACACCGCCCAAAATTGGTACTTTAATAATTACTGCTTTATTAATATTAAACTTTCCGGATTAAAGTGATGATTAACTTAAAATTTGGTTATAAGTGTGAGTAAATTTTAAAAGCCCGGTTATCCAAGAGTAAACACTCAACCACCATCACTACGACTGATACTGGCCCCGTTTACGCTCGGATAAAAGGGCACCGCATTGACAATTTAAATATCTCGATATGCAATCTTAGTGAGCAAAATATAAAATATGGCAAATAATTTAAATACAATAAAAATACAAATAAATATTAGCATAATAAAATACTAATCTACATAAATAAAATACTAATCTAAAACATACATACATAAATATTAATCTAACTCATAAATAAAAACAAATCTAACATAAATAAAATGCTAACATTCATAAATATTAATCTAACACATAAATAAAAACAAATTTAACATAAATAAAATATTAATATAAAACGTAAATTTAAAACATAATAAATACTAATCTAAAACATAAATAAACATACAAACTAAAAAACACAATTTTAAATTAACTACTACTTCATTAAATCGTAAAAATTACAACACAAATAAAAAGGAAAGAAAATATGCCTAACTAGAAGCTCGAATGACAAACCCCGACTGAACCCCACCGAGATCTACCATGACCTCTCCAAAAATATTAACTAGATCGGATCTAAAATATGACCTCGATCGAATCGGTTAGAACCGAGGACACTACCCCGGTCCTTGGCTAGCCGGGAGCTGAAGCCCCCTTATTTGTCCATGCCACTGCCGATTCTTACTTCAAATGCCCCCCCTTTTTATAGGCAGAGTGAGGGGTGAGGTGGGTGACGTGGAGCCTTGTGCTCCACTCCACTCCCTTCCCCTTTTTTATTTTTTTATTTATTATTTTTTTACTTTTTTTTAATAATATTATTATTACAATAATACTAAAATTCGGACAAAATGAGTGATTACACCAAGCAACCTATCTATTTATTTTCCTTTCACTTTTCTTTCCCTCGTACCTTTCTTTTCTGTTTTCTGTTGTACCAAACAGAGTCTTAGACTTTACTTGGTAAAGATAAAAGAAAATTGGAAAAATAAAAAATTAAAGTGATAAAAAAATGAAAGGATGGAAAATATTTTTTTTTTTATCATTGTGCTTGGTTGAGAGGATAAAAAATTAGAAAGAAAATAAGTTTATTTTTTTCCTATTGTTTGGTATAATAAAAAGTGAGAGAAAAGAAAATTAAGATTGGAAATTATAATTTATTTTTAATATTTATAATTTAGTTGAATGTTTTTAATATAATTATTTTTATTTAATTTAGTCCCTAAAATTTTTATTTCATATAAAATTGACCCCTATTATTTTTCTTCTAATTTTTATAATTTAATCTAATATTTTTAATACAGTTTTATTTTTATTCAATTTAATCCCTAATTTTTTTCGTTAATTCAAAATTGTCCTATATGTATTTTTATTTTTTATAATTGAGTCTAATATTTTTAATATGGTTTTATTTTTGTCTAGTTTAGTCCATAAAATTTTTATTTAATCCAATGACCTCTACTTATTTCTAATTTTTATAATTTAATCTAATATTTTTAATATAGTTTTATTTTTATTCAATTTAATCCCTAATTTTTTTCGTTAATTCAAAATTGTCCTATATGTATTTTTATTTTTTTATAATTGAGTCTAATATTTTTAATATGGTTTTATTTTTGTCTAGTTTAGTCCATCAAATTTTTATTTAATCCAATGACCTCTACTTATTTCTAATTTTTATAATTTAGTCTAATATTTTTATAATTTAATCTCAGGAATTTCACTATTAATGCAACACCTAATACCCGGTACAAATGAATCCAACCCGAATATCGAATGCTACAAACGGTCCATTTGTGGCCTAAAAACATATTTTAAAAAATAAACATATTCGATTACATGAAAGTAAACAACCAATAAGTACAAAAAGAGGAAACAATTAACTAAAGTCAACCGAGATAATAAACCTTTTAAAACTTTAGAAAAATAAATGATTTAACAAAAATGCAATTTTGGTAATTTTACAAGATTTAAACCCAAAAAAAATCAAAAATTAAATACAAGTTTAATACAAGTATAACACATGTTATACCTCTGTTTTGTTAATAAAAAGAAGTTCAAATCGAAGTAAATTTAACTGAATCGAGATTTAGGGACTAAAATGTAAATAATTCATAAGTTAGATTTTAAGTTAAAAAAAATTAGTTTCAGGTCCGTTTTAGACTTATTAATTTCAATTAAACTTAATGGTAAATTCTTGTTGAAATCGAATTTGAAATAGAGTGTTAATTACAAAAATAAGTAGTTTATGAGCCATTTTGAAAATATTCATAAAGTATAGGGGCAATTTTTTGAAAAGTAAAATTAAACCTTCCTTTATGATACCAATATCATCATTAACATATGGACCAAGTTTAAGGTTTACTCGAGCTAAAATGAGTTCTTAATTACAATTATAAAATTAGTGATTAAAATGTAAAGTTTGCAATTATAAGGTATTGGGTTAAATTATAAAATAGAAATAAATATATGTCAATTCCAAATTAAATAAAATTTGAGGGGTTAAGTTGAACAAAAATAAAACTATAGTAAAAATATTAGATAAAATTATAAAGAATTAGAAACAAATATGGGTCAATTTTAGATTAAATAAATATTTTATGAACTAAAGTGAACAAAATATTATTATATTAATAATATTGACTTTAATAATAAAATTTAAAACCAATAAGGGTAAATTTTAGATCAAATAAAATTTTTAGGGACTAAATTAAACAAAAATAAAATTATCATAAAAATATTGATGAAACTATTTTAAATATAATTTAATAATTTTATTATTAAAGTATGATAGGTTTCACTTTTCTTTCCTATTTTCCACCAAATTTTGGTGAAAAAAACTATTTGTATAGGAGCAAGGAAAACTACATTCCCTCCTATTTTTTTTCCTTCTAATTTTTCACTCTACCAAGTAACCATCAAATTTATTTTCTTTCTAATTTTCTCTTTCATCCTTCCTCCCTTCTACTTTTTCACCCAACCAAACAAAGCCTTAGAGTCCTTAATTTAGTTTCCTTGTTTTTAAGCCTTCTATTCAAAGAAGAAAACTTATGCAATCTCTATTTAAAGAGGCTGATTGGAAGCAACAAAATTAAGTCAGAATTTTGTTTTACTTACAGAGGATTAAGACTTTTTTAACAAGTCCAAGGATAGGATCTCCCTTTGACGAGTTCCACGCATTCATCATAGATAGGGATGTGCATTTTCGGATATCCGAAAATTTCGAATCGGTAAAATAACGATTCGTATCCAATCAGAAAAAATCAAATATCTGAATTTTTGAATATTAGATATTCGGATACCCAAATATAGAATTTGGTTTAAGTATTTTTTTTCGAACTTGACGATCGTATCTATGAAAATTTTGGATTTTTTAATATAATAAGTCACTAATTGTCAAATATAACAAGATTAACATATATGAAAATTTCGATTTTTCAAATTTTTGGATATAACAAGCATCAAATTACTAAAAATAACAAGATTCATATCCATAAAAATTCGAATTTTCGGATAATCCGAAACTTAAAATATTGCGATCCGTATCCGATCTGAAAAATAACAAATCAGATCGGATATCCAATCCAGAAATAAAAATTGGATTGGGTATCTAAAATTTAAGATTAAATCAACGGATAATCGAATCGGATATTTTTGCACACCCCTATCATAGGTTACTACCACAGCGAGAATCGTAGCATGGAAAAGGCCCCTAGATCGAATCAGATTTTCCTACGAATTATCCGAAAACTCGATCCCAGATTCAGGACCGTCACAAAAAAACAATTAAGCTGAATTAGAATGGAGCTGACTAATTTTCCTACTGTTAATATTGCAACCTTTAATCAAGTCCAAAGCAATTCTGGCAAGTAAAAAAGAATCTTATGTGAATTACATCCCTTTTACAGTATGTATTGAAGAAAGTTGTAAACATACTATAAATTTTGTTAAGTTATGATAAAAGGGATTAACTTTCTTGTATCAATGGATTAACATCATGGACCAAGGACAAATGGATATGCTATACAAGGTAATAAATAGGTACTTTAAAAGGAAAATTTACCTCCATTTTCTGAAGCATGTCCAACTTTTTACGTTTGTCATCTCCATCTCCTACATCTTGTGCGGCTAACTCTGCCACCAATTCTCCATTACATCTTTCGCAGTGAAAATATTCATCCTCCAAAGAAACTAATCGCAATGCATCCAAAGCATTGTATCTGAAAACATGGTAATAGGACAGGTTCAATACTAATTTACTATATATATATATATATATATATATATATATATATATATATATGCTTTTCAAATGGCCCAAGGAAAGAAAAACGAGGAGGAAGAAAAAAAGAGAGAAGCAATGGCAGAAACCTTTTCCCACAGCCAGGCCATACATACTCCTGAACTGTATTCTTGTGTTCAAGTTCATCCTTTATATTTTTTTCTTCTTGCGATGTAGTCTATACCCAACAACATCATATATCTACAAAACACATTGCTTCAGAGATTTTCACAAACTCAGGAGTTTATTTCAGCTTTTGATAAAGGGTAAAGGAGGTGGAAAAAAGGAGAAGGATAAGGAGATACAGGTGGTCGGAGCTATTATCTATTAAAGAAGGTGGCTGAAGTAGCAACATTGGGGGATAAAGGTAAGGTTGAAAGAGTTTATGGGTCAAATTAATATTTTATTTAAAGTTCAAGAGTTAAATTAGAAATTAACCCTTTTGACTAACTTGCCAAATTATCAAACTAACATGTGTTAATAGCACTGTGACCAAAATAAAACAGATAAAAAACGTAAGTGGCAAAAATAATTTTTTTCAAAATGAGTAATAAAACACGGCACAAACAAAAGAGACCTCTAGTGAAGTTTTCCCTTTTATAAAATATACTTGATTGAAGTATATTTTATAAACAATAAACTACACTAGTAATCACCCAACTATTGTTTTTTTCTTAATTTGGTCATCGAACTAATTTTTTAGCAACAATGTTACTAACGTTAACTATTCTTTCTATTTTGATCATTAACAGGTAAGTTTCAATGAAGATAGTAATATTGCATGTTATAATGACAATTTTAATACCAAAACGTATATATTTCATCAATTTGATTATCGTTTTTCATTATATATACTTTGAAACAGGAGAAGGCCTCCTTATTTACCTGCGATAAGAGATTGAGACAATGTCTGCACGGTACTCGGCAATCTTAAGAAACATGGCATAGTGAGATCCAAGTGAGGGCGGGGAGGGTTGCACCGGCCGCCATTGTCGCTAGGAAGAGCATAATTTGGAGGGCAAAAGATGGTTGTGGTGACGAAAATGAAAGGCTACCAGAATGGTACCATTGTGAATCACTGGCGCATTTGATCTGTCAAAACAGGCACCGCAGCTAAATCCTTTGTTGAAAAGAACAGTGCTCAGTGCTGTTGTTGACTCCATAGCCACAAGCTCCACCTAAAAATATCAAAACAGAAGGCGGGAAAATCATTAAAACAAGATTTAAGGTATTTTATTGGCTTGAATCATGAAATGGGGATAATTTTTTAATTACCCATTGTCCCAGAGGCATCACTGCCACCAATAGAAAGTGGCATGGACACTTTCCCAAACGCCACCGGAGTAAACACCGAGAATTTCAGCTTCAGCAGCACGGAAAATGAGAAGCAAAGGAACCAAGGAAGTAATACCACAAATTTCCATAGTTAACCAAAGAAACGGAGCGTAAAAAGCTAAAGGATGAATGAGGTTTGAAAGGGATGAATGAAGAGAAGGTGAGAGCATAGTATTAAATTGCGGATGCGATTGCAACGTTGCATTAACGACCGTTGCGGTGTAATTTTTCTTTAAAAAATAATTATAATTCTAAATACGATTTATGATGTACCTCCAAAACTGTTAATATTATGAGTGAGAGTGGGGAGAGAGAAAAGGAGAGGGAACATGTAACCGAACATTGTCAAAAGAAGAGGAAAATTTTGCAGATCCCAGATTATCATTATCTCCTTAACTAATGCATTTTGGGTCTCTTGTTGATTAATGATTACAAGGATGAGATTTTCATTTTTTTTTAATTTACTATTCAAGTTTCATCTTGATAGAAGCGTTAAAGTGGACACTCAATTTTATTACTCGAATAATATTATTACAAACGGGACAAAGGAACGAATTTGATTTGCTGCTGCAAATACACTCTTTCCTTACTTTCTTTCTCACGCACGCTTGTTTTCTTGTATTTTGCACACTTCCAAGTCTACAAACTAGTCCTATTTATAGTGGCATTAACCGACATAAACAAGTTCTAGAGATTAATTAAAAAATTGTCCTAGATTTTTCTAGACATTGCCATGTGCTTCATTTTTCCGCCACATGTTGTCGCCCATCACTTATTGCTTAATTGTTAATGATTTTTTTCAGCTGCTGCCATATGCTTATGTGGAGCTTTAAAATGTTGCCAACGTGTAAGCTTGAAGTCTGTAAAGAATTCTTGAAATTTCTTACTTTGCCGACATAAGTAATTGTAGTTGGGTTTGATTTCTAATACTCCCCCTCAAACCCAACTTTCATTCCAAGCTTTTCTTTTATTCTATAAAATGTTTCAGGTTTCAATTGCTTCGTAAAACATGTCTGCAAGTTGATCTTTTGTTCTGCAATAGTCTAGCTCCACGATTTTGTTCTTCACTTGCTCTCGAATGAAATGATATTTCGTATCAATATGCTTGTTTCGGCTATGGGAGACAAGATTCTTTGTGAGAGATATGGTAGACTTGTTGTCAACGTAAATTGTAGTTGGTCTTTCTTGTGCAAAATTTAACTCATTCAAAATATTCTTCAACCAAATTGCTTGACAGGTGCACGCTGCAGCGGCTATGTATTTTGCTTCACATGTAGAGAGAGCTACCGTTTGTTGCTTCTTTGATGACCATGAAAATATTGCAGAGCCAATATAGAATAGATATCTAGAAGTACTTTTTCTATCATCTATGTCTCCCCCATAATCACTATCCGAATAGCCGACTAACTTTGAATTTTGTGAAAGTGTGCAGAATAAACCATGATCCAACGTACCTTTGACATAACTCAAAATTCTCTTTGCTGCAATCTAGTGGTCTTGTTTTGGATTTTTTATGAATCTACTTACCAATCCTACAGCGTATGTTATTTCTGGACTTGTGATAGTTAAATACCTTAATATTCCAACTATGCTTTTAAACAACGTTGGATTCATTGGCTCTTTTGTTGAATCAACACTTAATTTTGTGCCTGTTTCAGCTGGAGTGGCTACCGAATTGCAATCTTTCATTCCAAATTTGCTTAAGATTTCCTCTGCGTACTTCTTTTAGGATAAGAAAATTCCCTCTTTTATTTGCTTCACCTCAACTCCAAGAAAGTATGACATCTCGCCAATATCTGTCTTTTCAAATTCTTTAGTCATAGCTTTCTTGAAATCATGAAACATACTTGCGTTGTTTCCGGTGAAAATCATGCCATCCATGTATAAGCACACGGCCATGATATCACCATCTTTATTTTTCTTTGTATATAAGGTATGTTCGTATGGACTTTTTATAAATCCATTTTACTGAAAATATTCATCTATTCTTGTGTTCCATGCTCTTGGTGCTTGCTTTAATCCATATAAGGCTTTCTTCAAATGGTAGACTTTATCTTCATGTCCTTGTTTAATGTACCCAGGTGGTTGTTCGATGTAAACTTCTTCTTCTAGGTAGCCATTTAGAAATGTCGACTTCACATCCATTTGATAAATTTTCCATTTATTTTGTGCTGCAACTGCTGTAAGAAGTCTAATAGTGTCGATCCTTGCTACTGGAGCGAATACTGCATCATAGTCTATTCCTTGCCTTTGCTTGTAGCCTTTGGCAACTAGTCTCGCCTTGTATTTCTCTACTTTTCCTTCCTTATTTGTCTTCGTCTTGTACACCCACTTGACTCTAATTGGATTATGTTCTTTTGATAGGCTTGTGAGCTCCCATGTATCATTTCTTTCTATCGGTGCAATTTCTTCATTCATGGCATTCTTCTACTTTTTATCTTCATTTGCTTCTTCATATGTTATTGGATCACTGCTTGCAAGTAAACAAAAAAGTAAAATATTGAGTTTCATAATCCTTATACCTTTTAGGAACTCTTCCATCCCTTGTAGATCTTCGATCTTCAGTCGGTTGTACTTCAAGATTTTCTGTTATGTTGCTGCTTGATGAAGACGGTTCAGTTGGATTTTGTTGAGGAATTTGATCATCACTTTGTTCACTTGATTGATGAAGTCATCATCGTCTTTATCTTCGTTAAAAAATAGTCCTTCAACTTTCTTTTCTTTTGTGCTCCATCTCCAGTGTTCTACTTCATCGAACTCAACATCTTTTGAGATTATCAACTTCTTAGTAAGAGGATTGTAGAGTCTATAAGCTTTACTTTGTTCATCATAGCCAATAAAAATGCACTTTTCTCCTCTGTCATCAAGCTTTTTTCTTATCTGCTCAGGTACGTGAGCATATGCAATGCATCTAAAAATCTTTAGGTGGCCAATTCATGGTTTTTTACCGCTCCATGCTTCACTCGGTGTCATGTTCCTCACACTCTTTGTTGGACAACGATTCAACAGGTAAACTGCACATCGAACTGCTTAAGCCCAAAAATTTCTTGGTAGATGTTTACCTTTTACCATGCTTCTTGCCATGTCGAGAATGGTGCGATTTTTTCTTTCTGCAACTTCATTTTTTTGAGGCGTATATCGAACTGTTAACTGATGAATAATACCATGATCCTTACATAAATCTTCAAATAACTTTATATTCGCCTCCTCTATCGGATCTGAGTATTTTTAAGTATTGGCTGCTTAGCTTTTCCGCCATTGCTTTGAATTCTTTAAATTTATCCAATGCTTCTAACTTTTGTTTAAGAACATATACCCAACATTTTCTGCTATAATCATCAATAAAGGTCAGGTAGTAACTATTTCCTCCAAGTGATGATATGTCAAACGGGCCAGCTATGTTAGTGTGGATTCTCTCTAATGGTCTTCTTGCTCTCCAAGATTTGTCAACTTCAAAGCTTTGTTTGTGTTGTTTTCCTTGATGCAAGCCTCGCATAATTGATTTGGAGGGTTGATTTCTGGCAATCCATTCATTATTTTTGCTTTTGACAATAACTTTAGGCCAGAAAATCCAAGATGGCCATACCTCAAGCGCCATAGCCACGAATCGTCCTTGATTGCAGTCTTCATGCACTTTACTTCTCATGACTCGATGTCAATAGTGAAAAGGCGATTTCGCGTCATATTGACTTGGGCAACCAATTCTCCATTTCTGTTCTTGATTGAAAGTGAGCGATTCTTCATCTGCACTTCATATTCTTTTTCTAGGAGCTGGCCAAGACTGATGATATTGCTTTTCATAGCTGGTACATAATAAACATATGATATGTATTTCTTTTCTCTATTTTTCTGTGTAATCATAACTTTTCCCTTGCCTTTAACCTCTGTGTGAGAGTCGTCACCAAAAGTTACTCGTCCATGGATCGTTTCGTCTAACGCCACAAAAAACTCCTTTTGACCACACATATGATTATTGACACAATTATCGAGATATTAAATATTTTCCTTTGATTCATCATTTCCTTTATAAGTGAGGAATACATGAGATTCTTCGGTATTTTCTTCTTCAGCTTTGGCTACATTAATTCTTTTTTCATGCTTTGGAGCTGATCTACACTCGTAACTATAATGGTCATACTTATTACAATTATAACATTGTACCTGAGATTTATATCCTTGTTGATATCGGCCTCTGCCTCGTCCTCTATATCCTCATCCACGACTTGGTGATTGGTAATTTTCATTTGTTTGGTTGCTACCATATGAACGAACGCCACGTCCATGTGTTCCTCTTTCACAATATTCACCATAGTTTCCTCTACCTCGTGTATAGTTGCTGCTCATTTTGCCTTTGTTGACGTGCAACTTGCTTTGTAAGACTTGCTCCAAATTTTTTGTTTCTTCATTTATCTTCATTTTCTGCTCATGGGCTTGAAGCGATCCCACAAGCACATCAATAGTCATTTGATTTAAATCCTTTGATTCTTCAATTGTGACAACCACGTAATCAAATTTTCTCCATCACTCTGACATCGCCGAGTGCTTCGCCATTTCTTTTCATTTCATTTGCGACAGCTTTCACACGGTTAACATAGTCATCTATGATTTTCGTGTTTTTCATTTTTAGTATTTCAGACTCGGCTCTAAGTGATTGAAGACGCACATTTTTTGCTTTTTCAACTCCTTAGAGTGATTTTTGCAGAGTTTCCTATGCTTCTTTCGCAGTTGTTGCTTCTGCAATTTTTTCAAAGTTAGATTCGTCCATCGTTTGAAAAATATGATATAACACCCTTTGGTCTCTTTTAAGAGCATCCCTTAGTGCTCTCTTTTTTTCATTGATTAAAGCCGCTTCTGCTGCTGTATTTTTCGACTCAACATATCTTTTTACGATAATGTCCTAATAATTCAACGAACCGAGTAGCGCCTTCATTTGAATACTCCAGTTGTCATAATTCGTCTTTGTTAATCTCGGAATTTGTGACTGAATCATATGTTCCATCTTCTCGTGATGTGAACTCAGACTCGAACTTGACTCAAATACCACTTGATAGAAGCGTTAAAGTCGACATTCAATTTTATTACTCGAATAATATTATTACAAACGGGACAAAAGAACAAATTTGATTTGCTGCTGCAAATACACTCTTTCCTTACTTTCTTTCTCACGCACACTTGTGTTCTTGTATTTTGCACACTTCCAAATCTACAAACTAGTCCTATTTATAGTGGCATTAACCGACATAAACAAGTTCTAGAGATTAATTAAAAAATTGTTAAACTGGTCCTAGATTTTTCTAGACATTGCCATGTGCTTCATTTTTCCGCCACATGTTGTCGTCCATCACTTATTGCTTAATTGTTAATGTTTTTTTTTTCCAGCTGCTGCCATATGCTTATGTGGAGCTTTAAAAGGTTGCCAACGTGTAAGCTTGAAGTCTCTAAAGAATTCTTGAAATTTCTTACTTTGCCGACATAAGTAATTGTAGTTGAGTTTGATTTCTAACACATCTTTGGGGTAATCCCATTCAAGCTCAACCATATTTTCTCATTCACTTTCAATGATTATTACATTATTTTGTTTTTGTTCTATGAAATCCCAATAATTTTTCAACCATGTTTTTATTCCATTTCGTTAATATATAAAATTAATGAAAAATCGAGGACAAGTTTGAATAAGGTCTTCCTCTGTTTTAAAATTTTCTTGTTATTTGACTTTAAAAAAGTTAAACTCTAGAAAGTGAGGACCCAGTTAATTAAATATATATTTTTTGGTATTAAAAGTGTCATTATACCATACAATCATCGTCTCCGTTAAAACTTAATGGTTAATAACCAAAATAGAAAGAAAAGGTAAATAAAAGTGACGGTTTTATCAAAAAAATAATTTGATAACCAAACTAGAAAAGAAATAATAGTTTGGTGACTACTACTGTAGTTTACCCTTTTATAAATTATGTTTTAGTTTTTGGTATCTTAAAAAACGATTTAGTTTTGGTGGTCTAATCATGGTTTTAGTCCCTCTAGTATACTAAAGTTGGGGATTTAACCTATCCACTTTGATTTGACAAAACTTCGTCCTTTTACTTTTATAATGATATTAGTATGTCTAAATTTTTCGTACAATGCTTACTACTCAAAATGCTCACCACCCTTAAATCGAAGGATAAGTACTAGTGATAATATCAACTAAATTAAATTCAGTCGACAATTTTTATTACACAATTATTAATTATCTATTTTGTGAATATATATATATATATATATATATATATATATATAACCATCATCATTACATTCATAAACCAATTTAGTAGGGCATATATTTTTTGAATAGTTTAAAGGTGATTACAAGTTAAATATGTTCATACATATTCTTAATACTTTGAAAATACACATATCTTGCAAGCCAAACGATTGAAATCGAGTATCCTAGGAACCTCATCCGCTTCTCTACTGAGACCACTTGTTAGGTCATATATCTAAAAGAACAAACAAAGAAGTTTGAATGATAAAAGTATATTTTAATTTGTTTGCAAACTATAATTTAATTTAACTATATAACTTTTTTTTTACTTCAAATACTTATAATTTTATTTTTGGCTCTTAACTTCAAATTTTGATTTTACCCTCTTATTTTTTTGTTTGACCAATCCTAATCCTACCTAGAGGGGAAGGAGGACTCTAGAATTCATGATCTAAGAAAAACAATAAAACAAATATGAACAACTTAGCCAACCAACCAAACGTGCTTTGCTCATTTTACTCTCTTACTTGAATAACTAGTTAACTACAACAATAATTAACGGGAAAAAATATTAATCGTTTGTTATGGCGGTAAACACTTTAATTTTAACTATAAAATATTATTACATTCTTATAATTTTCCTTAATAGTTAATATTTTCTTTTTGAATAGAATAATAGTTAATAAATTACTCATAATTATTAATGTTTTAGTTAATACATAATAATGGTAAACTACACTCACCGGGTCATTACGTCGTTAATTCCGTTACATTTATAAGTGATAAATATTAAAAAAAATCCACAAAATTATTAAAAGAATATAAAACATTGCTAAAGAAACTAAAAAACAAAATTTTAAAAATCGGGCATTTTAAAGATTTCTTTATTTTTATCTTTGTTATTAAAATTTTATAATATTTTTATTTTATTACATGTGACATGTTCTAATTGGGCCACAAACTGAGAGAATAATGTTTTACTAAACATTAGTCTTCTTTTCATGTTTCTCAATTGGTTTAAGTTACTACTCATTGATTGATGATACTTAAAAACATGGATTTAAATTACTCATAACATATACTATTATGATTAGTTATAGATATCACAATTTTGGACGGTACCGCTACTATTATGTAGCGGTCGTTATTGCAGTCTCAGGCTTGCAACCCGCTATTTAAACTCTTTACGATTCGGTTTGTATGAATGGTAGGAAAATTCTCTCATGTTCTTCCTTAGACGCTTCTATCTTTTACTCAAGGAATTTGGTCATTTCCTTCCAATCTGAATCAATTTTGTCTAATTACTTTTGTTTCTAAGAATGAATGTAAGATAATGGTATATTCACTTTTTTTTAAAAGAATTTCATAAAAATGAAGGCACAGAGTAACATATGTGAAATAAAGCCCAAGTAAAACAGTGGAAGTTGCAGAGAGTACAAACATGCCGGGGGAATATTGCATGCTTTATCTTTAACCTCTAAAATAATAAACCAGAATTCATATAATTGAATCTCTCCAATAGTTTGGAATCTTCATGTGCACCGTTGATTCTTTCTTCTTTCTCTTGAAATGCTTCGATGCTGCTCTCAGCATCTTACTCCACCCCTGCATACACACAATCATCAAATCTTACTCTGTTTTCTGCCCTGTTTTTCTCTGGGTAATATTTCTATCTGAGCTAAAAACAAGACAAGCAGAACAAAAGCATATAGTAAATGATAAAAAAACAAGAGGATTATATTTATACCTTGGTAATAATGGGGGCACAGCTCCCTTTGACAGGAGTTGGGGAAAATTCAGACGCCATGTTCTTCCTTATCTTGTTTTTGTTTCTCAAGAGATGGAGATTAATGTGGAAAGCAGATGTGGCTATCTTCTTCTTGAGGTTGGGTCTGAATTTCTTGGCACTGCACTTGCTTTTCTCCAGCTCCAACCCGAACTCGTTATCGGAAGCAAGGTTCCGAGGTATGATGATGGGATCGGAATCCAAATCTGCAGGGCTGTAAGGGCGAGGGATCAAAGGGGACCAAAGCGAGCTTTGGGTGTAATCGAAATCGAAGGCAGAGTTGTCCGGGAACTTGCAAAGAAGCTCTCTTGACATCAGCGGCTCCAAATACTCCACCACTTTGGCTGAAGCCATGATCAAACTCTGTTGCTCATCCATGGTTCGGATTTGCATTTACGACTTCTGTTTTTAGGGAATGTCGTGTTTATTTTTCAGTTTCTTCAAGCTTATGAAGCAGAAGCTGCAGGACATAAAACAAAAGTTCAAAAAAGTGACCGTTGGAAGTACTTTTGTCCGAATGTCCCCCACTCAATGTTTTAGCCGTCTACAATTAATATGCCTTAATTATCCTTGTTTCTCTATTATCTTTCCTGTTCTACCCTCGATATTTTCTTTTTAATTTCTCGCACTTGTTTGTTCTATGCAATATCCACAAGGGTAAAATTCAATTTGCTTTTGTGATTTTAAACAGTTGAAACTAGCAAACAAGTTTAACGAAAAAGTTGTATGAAGTTCGGTATCGTTTAAGTAGTCATAAGTTCGAGATCTCGTCTATGTAAAAAATATCTGCCGAAATACTTACCTACCAAAATTCGGTGTACAATACAAGTTGGTCCGGATTAGTTAATGTAAAGTCTCGAGGAACCGACAAGGAACAAAAAAAAAACTAGCAAACAAGTCTAACCAACGTGGTTGATCAAAGTTGTATGCAGTTTGGTATCGCTTAAACAAATTTTGAGCTCGAGATCTTGTATACGCAAAAAATTTCTGCTAGAAGACTCACCTACCAAAATCATATGTGCAATACGGGTTGATCCGAATTAATTAAAGTAAAGCCTTGAAAAATCGGAAGGAAAAAATTAACAAACAAGTATAATTAAAATATCCTATTATCGACTTGAGTCTTCATCCGATGCTCTCAAGCTCACCTACCTTGGAACTGGTTCCAGTGTTGTGACTAACACTCTTACCAAATCCATCAATTCTTGGTTGCATGCTTGCTAGAGAGCTTATCTTCCAACTGCTCGTATTCATCCTACTCCATGAGTGTTGTTGATACAAAGAGAGAATTGATGGTCATTTGTGGTGGTTCACCCGTTTCAAGTTTGGGTCCAGAGCCACATACGGTGGTCAGAGTGGGGGTATGAAGTGTCAAAGATATGGAGAGAGAGTGTTTGAGAGAGGGACGATTTCTCCTCATTTTCTCGGATCAATCTATATACACATATATGTCTCTCTGACACTTTTACTGTGTCATGGCTTTTTAAGTCCTCATTGGTGGACGGTGTCAGGCTTAACATCGGAATGACTACTAATGAGTTGGCAGGAGTAGGTTCGACTGATGAAACAGAGATCATGTCTGTCAGTGTGCCTGGGAACCGGTGACCCGAAAACTAAAGTTCCGAAAACATATGCATCTTTCCGGGGCATTATCGAATTTAGTCCCGGAAGGTTCCGAAGGCATAAGCATCTTTCTGAAGGCAAGACCGAATTTAGAGTTAGGACATTGGCAGACCTGAAGGTATAACAAGTGCAATCAATCCCTTGTTTTCATTTGAATATGTCTAGGGGTGTGCATTATTCGATTTTAACCGAATTAACTGACCGAACTGAAAATTTTTCTTAATTCGATCAGTTAATTTTAGGTAGGTTCGGTTAACGGTTAATTTTTTAGAAAATTCGGTTATCGGTTAATTCGGATCAAAACCAGTTAATTAACCGAATTAACCAAAATTATTATATATTAAATATTATATATATTACATATATTTATTTTTAGTCATTGAACTTTTAAAATTATAAAATGATCATTAAATTTTTTGATATATTATAAAATGGTCATTAAACTTTTATCAAATTAGCATAAAATGAAAGTTCAGTGACTAAAAAGATTATTTTAGCATAATTTAGTGACCAATTGTTAATTTACCCAAAAGTTTATAACAAATTTCGGTTAATTCGAAAACCGACCGAATTAACTGATTTTTTTCGGTTCGGTTAAAAATTTTTGAAAAAAAATCGGTTCGGTTAATGGTTAAAAGAAAAAAAAATTCGGTTAATGAATTTTGGGTAATTTGGTTCGGTCAGTTAACCGAATTAACCGAATGCACACCCCTAAATATGTCAAAGTCCACACACACATACATAAATATAAGTTGAAAATTTAAAATTTAGTTTATATACTTTATTTTTACTAAATTGAGTCTATGCACTAATTTTATTTAAAAATCTTGATCCCCCTTCTATTTTTTGTTCAGTTTCACCATCAATTGTTGACTTGATAACATAAAAAGGAAAAACAACATTTTAGTTATCTATATTTACATTTTTTTTTATCAATTTGACCATTAAAAAGCTATTAATGCAGATGACTGAAAAAAAATTATTGTTCAATTAATAATATTTCTTATTTTTTTAAAGATTAAAGGTAAATTAATAAAGACAACAAACATAAGGGCTTAAAAAGCTCATTTTACCTTTTTATAGTTATCAGATCAACAATTAATGATAAAATTGAACGAAAATTAGGAGAAAGACAAATATTTTAAATAAAAAAATAATATAAAAACTCAATTGTGCAAAAATAAAATTTCGAAACTGGATTTTAAAATTTAAAACAATACATAGATTTGGGATGGGTACGGGTCAGGTTGTTGGCCGACCCAAACCCAACACAAAAATAATTATCCTAAGCTTGAATCCGGTCGAATAAAAATTATTTTTACTTTACTGTAAATTAAATTAAAAATATTTTTTATCAAGTGAGATCTCATCAAGTCTAGATCTCATCTTTCCGTGGAACATGGGCGGCTGCATGCCCTTACAAATTGTCAGCGTTTTTTTTCTAGGGTTAAGAAAAGAACAATTTGTTTATGATTGCATTTTCAATTTTTAAATACTTATAAAACATAATTATTTACCAAAATCTTGATATCTATGGATGTAAAGATCTATTGATATTTAATTCCTATACATTATCGAACTCTGATAGGATATCTATAATAAAAGTACGATCTCAATATTATTAGTGTTGAATTTAAGGGTCAGTTTGATACACTGAAAATAAATTTTAAAAAATTATTTTTGTAAAGTGAATTATATTTTTTTTGAAAAATCATTTTTATTGTTTGAATGATGTTGTGTAAACTATTTTTAACTGTTCGGTAACTCTTCTAGAAATTATTCATTATAAATATCAAATACAACACATAATATTATTTATTATAAAAAATTAATATTATTATTCTTTTAAAATATTATAATATTATTAATTATATTAGTAAAATATTAAAATAAAAATATTATAATTTATTATTAAAAATTATTAAACTATAATATTAAATTAAAAATATATTATATTATATTTTGAAAATTATTAATAGATATATTTTAACTATTTTAATAATTATTATTTTTATTAAAATAATATATTAATATTATAATATTATATTGATATTAAATAAATAAAATAATAGTATTCATTATTAATAATTAAATAATGCTATTTTTATGAAAACAAATAATATTAATTATATAAATGATGTATTATATATTATTAAAATAAGAATATTATAATATAACTAAGCATATTATTATAATATGAAAAATTAAAAAAGAATATTATTTTAAAAAAAGTAAGAATATTATAATATAACTAAGCATATTATTATAATATAACAAATAATACTCATTATTAATATTTCAGTAATATTATTTTATGAAAATATTAAATATTAGTAATCATATTAATAATTTTTTATATTATTAAAAATAAGAATATAGCCTTATAATATAACTGTGAATTTTATTATTATATTAAAAACTATAATATTTAATTATTAAAATTATTAATAAATGTATTAAACTATTTTAATCATTAATATTTTTATTAAAATAATATTATAATATTGTATTAATATTAAATAAATAAAGTAATATATTATTTTGGATGTTTATGTTTTAGAGTAAAAAGTACGAAAAATCAGACTGTACAACACTTTACAAAAAATACAAAAAAAAATTATATTGACCAAAAAACAAATTACACTGATAAGCTCATTTTACGCCGACCAAACACTAAAAAAGGGGGAAAAATGTTTTCTATAAAATGAATTACGCCACTCAAGCATACCCTAAGTAAAAGAAATATTCTTGTAAACCTCAACATTTATTAATGTTGAAATCATTTAATATTATTAAAAATATGTTATAGAAATTAATTTATAACATAATGAAAAACTCCGTTTAATTTAGTGAATAAAACTTATTCATGATATAGTGACCCATAAGTTTTACTTTTTTACATCAAATATCATTTTGTTTTTTTTTTTCAACATTTAAAGTAAAACTTTTAGATTCAGTCAACATTCAGCTGATTTTGACAAGGGAATATAGAGCCAAAATTATGAAGATCAAATTTTAGACTTTAATTTGATGGTCCCTCATTTCCATTCTACCTTAAAAGTTAGAACAAATCACTACTTGTAACTTATTAGAAAAAAAACTGACCAAGCTGATTTGAACCAAAGCGTTTAAACGATTTATGAAATATAAATTTAAAATTTATGACTATTTGTATTGAATCGAGCTGATTTTTATTTAATTTATAATTAATTTTTATTTGTATAATTAAAATATATTGTATTTCAAATAATAAAAATAACATATAAATATTATAATGAATTATTAATTATTTTTATTTATTTGAAAACATAATAAAAATAACTTATAAATATTATAATGAATTATTAATTATTTTTTTATTTATTTGAAAATTTAACTTTTTCGAAATATTTACTTAAAGGACTTTGAGAATTTATAAAATAAATGTCAGAAAATATAAAACATATCCATTTTTTCTAAATAAAGTTTAAAATTGAAACTAAAAATTAATATAAAAAATCAAGAACCAAATCAATCAGAGCTAAAACGATGCACTAAAAAAATTCAAAAAAGCTGGCTGAACTGATCTTACCCCTTACTCCACATACCAATAGTTCCTAAATTATGATTATTTGATCACTTTGGTCGGTGAAGTTTTAAAAAATTATAAAATAATGAATAAATTTATCGAAATGTTACAAAATGGTTATTTCATAGTTACCTACTTTTAAGGGATACGGTGACACATTAATTTAATGACTAATATTTCATTGACCCCTCAATTGTTATTAATTTTTTTTAAAGATTTTTAGTTTTCTTAAGATTCTTTTGAATTTATTGCCTATAAATATTGCAAAAGCACTAAAAATAAAACTTTAGTTTCAATGAAGAGATCAAATGAGATATTAACTAATAAATGAACGCACGCAACATGTCATTCCTTAACGACGAATTGACTATTTTATAACATTACGATAAGTTTAATGATATTTTATAATTTTTAAAAGTTTGTTGACTAAAACTATTGAATGATCATAATTTAGGGACCATTGGTGTAACTTATCCTAGATTAAATAAATTAAGCGTAAACGTAAAACATCTCCGAGTCTTACGCCATGCTTGGAAACTTACACACTTGCTCCATCGGTTTGAAATTGTAGTGCATGTGTAGAGCATTACAAACAAACATTTAGATTTACAAATTAAATTGCCATATTAGAGAACCCGGTTCCATTAAAAAAGATGATAATATTCATCCTAAAAATCTCGAGTTTGAGCATATTTGTGTACAAGATGTGTGTCTAATAAAGGATTAAAAACGAATATGAATAGATGTTACAATGTAATCACATCATCTATTCAAAAAATCATCATATTAGATAAAAATATTATTATTTATAGGAGGATACATAAATTATTTGAAAATCGAACTTAAAATTAGATATCAAGCTAGATCTCATTTCTACGGAAGTTTTTTCTTATTGCCAACTCGATTGGTTGTAGTACGTATTTTAACGGTATCGTGTGAATCGAAATTGTTATGTATATGGATGGGTGTATGGATTTTATATTTGGTAAAATTATATGAAAATTCTAAAATTTCAAGGGCTTTGAAATTAGATAATTAATATTTTTACAAAGAAAAATTTTAAAACACATGAGAAATTAAAATTTTTAGAGATGTAAGTGTGGTGGAAAAATTCAACCTTATTTATTAGGGGTCCATTTAAAGAATCTTAATTTATTATACGGCATTTAAAGAATTTAATTTTTTTTGAGTGAAAGACTATATATATATATTCATAATTTTTTAATAATACATTTAGGAGGTGTCCACGACTCCACTATCTCTTCTTAGTATTGTTGTTGACAACTGCCGCCCTAGCACCCTTCAGTCAATCTCTGATTATGAATTATATTCTATCGCAACTATTATTATGGTTGTTATGATAATGAAAAGTTTTGTTATTTTTATGTCAATTTAGTATTTATAATTTCATACAACGTTTTTTACAATTGTATAAGAAGTAAATATTTTAATTTATATAAAACTTTATGATCTGGGTTCGAATCTCACTATGAGTAAATCATGAATAATTTTTTAGTTTGAGTTAATTATTGAAATAGTTTAGTGCATATTGTAATTGTTGCTTTAGTTGATACTAAGTCATACGTCATTATAATAATTTGGTCTCAGTGTAAATTATTCAATAAATTATTAAAATTTATAAAACTTTCTTGATTATTGTAGAAAATAAATTTGTTTTTATTTATAGAGTAAATTACGTAAATCATCATTGAACTTTACTCTTAAACTTATTTTGATCATTGAAGCTTCAAAATGTTTAATTTATTCACTGAAGTTTAGACATTGTTTATAAAACTTTCTTGATTATTGTAGAAAATAAATTTGTTTTTATTTATAGAGTAAATTACGTAAATCATCATTGAACTTTACTCTTAAACTTATTTTGATCATTGAAGCTTCAAAACGTTTAATTTATTCACTGAAGTTTAGACATTGAATGTTTTTTGTCACTCTTTCGCTAATTTTTTTTGACGAAGTTCATTTACAAGTGAACGAATGAACTTTTTCAAGATTCGAACGACTGAAAACTTCATCAGCATGAGAGAAGTAACATATTGAGAAACGGGCTTCATTAGACGACAAAGGAGGGAGATCGATGAGAGAGAAAGTAAAAGGTTTTTGGCTGATTCATGAACTTCGAAGTATTTTTCTACAAAATAGAGGTCTAATTCAAACTCAAAGGGCTGAGACGAAGTGACTGATAAAATTTGAGATCAAAATATTACCACCTACAATTGTTTGAGATTTAAGTGTGACAAAAAGTGTTTAATGTCTAAATTTTAGTGAAGATGTAATGGAGTGTAGTGCAGTGTTTGTTTGTCCGTATCTGGCCGACAATGGAACATGGCTCACAGAATAGTCTGAACTCATCGCTGTCAGAACGTGATAATTACGTGAAAATAAAGAAAACGAAAGAAAGGCATTCCAGATGAGGATGGGGAGGATATGTCGTTGCCGATCGTAATCTTTGCAAACTGATATTTTATTCTAGGGTAAATAAAATGAGATGCAAATTGCAAAGCAGCAGCAAATTACGGGGCCAACTGGGCACTACCAGTTAAAATCAATCACGCGGTTTCTGGATTCCCATCTCCTTCAAACTAAGAAAATCTTGTCATGGGACAATATAATCTGGATAGTTTGCATGAAAATTGGGTTCCAATTTTGCAACTTGCAGATGCAGCTTACCAAAGTCAATAAATGATTCCAAAACTGCTACTTTGCATAATTGACTTTGCATGATATATATCTATAAATATATCATTTGAGCGAGGCAGTGAGCATAAACTAAGGTCTCTCAATCTGATGGGGAAGCATAGTTTACCCAATCTGCTGCTCCTGCTTCTAAGCCTGGGAGCTTTGCTCACTTGTTTTGCATGTCCCGAATGTCCCCGCCCAACTCCGCCGCCAAATTGTCCTCCAAACCTTCCACCAAAACATCCTCCCATTGTTAAGCCTCCATTTCACCCTAAACATCCCCCGACGCCGCCTAAGCCTCCCGTCGTCGTCAATCCCCCACCACCCTACTATCCAAATCCACCCGTTGTGAAGCCGCCAACACCACCAAAGCCTCCCGTCGTCAATCCCCCACCACCTTACTATCCAAATCCACCAGTTGTGAAGCCGCCAACACCACCAAAGCCTCCCGTCTACCCGAGTCCTCCAATTGTGAAGCCGCCTACGCCACCAACTCTGCCTCCAAGTCCAAAACCTCCCGTCTACCCGAGTCCTCCAATTGTGAAGCCACCTACGCCACCAACTCAGCCTCCAAATCCCCCCGTCGTGAAGCCGCCTCCGGTGGAGACCCCATGTCCGCCACCACCACCAACCGTTCTATATCCACCGCCTCCGGCGAAGCAAACATGTCCCATTGACACTCTCAAGCTAGGTGCGTGTGTTGATGTGTTAGGTGGCCTAGTGCACATTGGTATAGGCAGCAGCGCAAAGGACACATGTTGCCCGGTGCTTCAAGGGCTGCTGGACTTGGATGCCGCGATCTGTCTTTGCACCACCATCAAGGCCAAGCTCTTGAACATCAATATCATAATACCTATTGGGCTTCAGGTTCTCATCGATTGTGGCAAGACTCCACCTCCAGGATTCCAGTGTCCAGCATAAGGACGAAGTAGCGGTTTTGGACAAAATAAGATCATGTTCATCTCATGACAAGATGCTGTAACTGTAGAAAATTTGGAGTTCCCCATAAAGCTATGTTGAGATATGGCAATATGTGCGAGTGTCTCTTAAACATTGCATCCCATACACCGATTGATTTTCAATTTTAGTTTGTCTTCTGTTTTGTTTTTCAAATTTGATTTTGTCACCTACACCACGTAAAATTGTAATGCTGGGGACATTTTGTTTTAAACTGTTATTTTAAAGATACAATAAAATTTCTATAAATGAATATTTGATAGAAATTCAGGTTTATGATTAAATTTATAGGCATAATGCCAAAAAATGTCTCTATCGGCCTGTTGCACGTAATAAGTGCTACACAAATGTGCAAGTATACACGTCGCAAGTTATAGTATAAAAGATATAGTCTCCACAGGGATTGATGCCACTTCCTTGCACTGTAAAAAGTAAAAACACAAATAAAGGATTATAGGAGTTTAACTAATAACTAATCTAGAAAGCAATAAAGTAAATGAATAGATGAGATCAATTGAGAGAGAGATAGGCCAGGTTATCGTGAGTTGAGGTGTGATAGCCGATTGGATCGTTTTGGTAAAAGAGTGCACGGGCAACTCAGTTGCCGTGGCAACTTGCACAACGGGGTTGCCATGGCAACTAATCGATGGTTGCCTGGGCAACTAGTTGGGCAACTACTTGGGCGTCTGGGCAACAACCTTCAAGGTTCGGCAGAGCGTTCTTCAATGGTTTCTTCTTATCCCTAAGTCGAAACTCTAGCTACTTGTGCATGCCTTGATAATACATCCCTGCGTGAATCAAGGGTGAACAACAACCAATCTTGCGCTCCTCTTAGCCGTTGAAATCCTTAACTTATTCCTAAGCCAGATTAATCTTCACCATCAATAGATTGAATAAAGATCATATTCATTCATTTCTTGAATCTAACTCTCCCGATATTAGATAAATAGATGAAATCACGAGATCCTCTCCCAATTCACTCGCAAACAAGAATAAGAACCAAGAATGAATAAACCTTGAAATAGAATAGTGCAAACTCTTATTACCTAAACAAAAACCAATAGTTTCTCACAACCACAAAACACAATAACCATAGCCAAGTAGATTTAGTTCATGGCTAGGTTCCAAAGAAACACAAGATAAATAATCCCTAGCATGAACCCAATCGGACAAGAAAGAAAAGGATGAAGAAGGAGGCTTGTCGAAATCCTCCTTGCCCTAGATGCTTGTCAAAAATTCTCTCCTCTTGCCCTCCTTGGACTTGTCGAAATTCCCCTCTCTTCCTCTCTATGGATTGTCGAAATCTCCATCTTATTTATAGGGCTATGCCAAAGTCCTTCTTTGAGGAGGAAGTTAAGTTGGAATTAAATTATCTTTAAAGAATATAATTCTTTATTATAATTATATTCCTACTAGAACTTCTCCTATCTTCTTGGAATTTAATTCTTCTTTAATCTCTGCATGGAAATCAAATTCCTTTGGGTTTGGGCTTTGCTCCACGTCATCTTGGGCTTGTCTAGTCATCAATTTCGACTACCATATCACCTTTGCTCTTGTCAACAATTGCCATGGCAACTGGCTCGGCGTCTCCTTCATGTATTGCCCTGGCAGCTAGCTCGGCGTCTCCTTCATGCATTACTTTGGCAACTAGCCCTAGCCTTGCTTTGGCAAGTGATCCTGCATATACACACAAAACACACCAAAGTAGCATCTTTTCCCACAAAAACTACCAAGTTATGTAATCAAGCTCAACGATGGAAGGAAACATGGAATAATGCATGAATGACTAATTATGCAACTAATATGAGCCTAAGTTTAACAATAATATGAGTAAAAAGGGTAAGAAAAATAGTACTTTTGAACACTTATCACACCCACAAACTCGAACTATTGCTTGTCCTCAAGCAATGCAAACTCATAATTACCTGCCAAGACTTCAATTTTCTCAAACTTAGCTTTGAACTTGATTTCAATTCTCTGAACCGGAGCACAAAGTATGATTGGCTTTTTATTTTTCGGAAAACTTAGGAGTTACTTGGAATCAAACTATAATGCTTGTGAGTGTGTGCGGAGTTGTGTGCAAGTTGATTTTTCGGATTCTATGCAAACAAGAGGTTTTCAAATTACTTCATTGGGTTCTTTTTTAACATGTTTTAACTAGAGCCAGTTTTGGGCACCTATAATGTTTTGTTTTTAGTTTTATTAAGTTAATTTATTCGACTAGAGCCGGTTTCGGGCACCTCTAGCGATCAATTTTTTTAACACATACTAGAGCCGATTTCGGGCACCTCTAGTGATCAATTTTTTTAGCACATGCTAGAGCCAATTTCGGGCACCTCTAGCATTCATCCAATTTTTATTCTAATCCCCAAATTTGTTAATTATCAACCTAAGTTTACTAGAATTCCTTAAATCAATCAAACCACAACAGTGTTTCATCAAATTTAGCATCATAGTAAAATTCTAAGTTTTTCCATGGTTATCCTAGAATAAAAATTCTATCAATTAAGTGCATTGGCAAAGTCATCATCGAATATTCATCAAATCTAAGCAATTCTTGTTCCAATTAAAGGCATGACAAGCAATTTATGTATCCTAAATGTAATACTTAAGATGAATGTAACTAAACATGATAACTACTAATAACAATCCCCCCAAACTCGAGTGAGGCATTGTTCTCAATGCATGCATAAAAATAACGAAAATAAAATAAAATGCATACGAGGACTTACTCCGAGAGTTCGTCATCGTAGATGATTAGTTTTCTTTTGGTCGATGTCTTGATTCTCTTGCTTGAACGAGATGGTTGTTTTCTTGTTGCCGGTGGTGGAATCGATCCTCGTACGGGGTTGTCCTCATCGTCCTCTTCATCAATGTCATTGGCTTTTCGCTTGGAGGATTCAATTGGTGCAATCTTTGTTGGTTCAATGGAGGACTCGTCCGAATCTAAAAAATCAGAAAATGATTCTGTAGGAGTTGATTCGGGCATATGTGCTTTACCTTTGGCTTTTGCAGTGGTTGTCGGGATGTCTTTAGATTTGGTTGCCGTGGCATCTTCAGGCTTGGTTGCCGTGGCATCATCTTGTGCGTGCACGATGTAGGTTGCCGCGGCATCATCTGTTGCGGTTGCTGTGGCGACTGCTTCATTGGTTGCCGGGGTAAGGATCTCGGCGGGAAAGATTGGGAACGACACGCGATTGTCCGAGTACTTTTCTAGGATGACTTGGGTGATGGCATTGTTGTGCTCCTTCATGTACCGCATGAACATTAGTTGCCGGTCTTCAATTTGCCTTAGGTGGCTTGCCAATGGGTGCAAAAATGCTTCAAAGTGTCCCGGGGTTAATGGCTGAGTTGCCCGGGCGTTAGGTGCTTGGGCATTTTGGATTGCCGGGGCGGCATGAGTTGCCGTGGCAATTGGAGGCCTTGAAGAATCTCCCGGTGCCTCTCCCAGTAGCTTTCGGATTAGTGCTTGATTCCAACCAGACTTGGGTAGGGCCTTTTCATCGGTGGACTCACTTGGGACATGCATCTCCTTGCAAAGATTAGAAATTAAGCAAGGGAAGAAGAGAGAACCATTATCTTATGAGCTGCATACAAAAATCTCATCACAAATAATTTTTCCAATGTTAATGATGCGATTATGCAAAATAGAATGTATGAGCAAAAAACGTGGTATATCAATGATAGTATTGTGTGTGGTGGGCATTAAAGAAGTTTTAACAAACTTATTCCATAGTTTTGCCTCGGGTTTAAGCCGAAGGCGATTTACCGTGCCCTTGTATTTACCGTCGTTCCAATGAGTTCCCGGTTGAATGAGTTCTTGAAGCACCTTGTCGAGTTGCTTGGGAGTGATTTGATCAACGAAGGCTTGATGCTCGTCCTTCTCAATGTAAAGCCCGTAAAAGGTGTTGACGTTTTCGGGACTTATGAGTATGGCCTTGTCACGAACAAAAACATAAGGATTACCCGGGTTAGGTGAGTGAGCATAGAATTTTCTAACCCATGAGATGTTATTCGGTTCCGGTTGATGGCAAAAGATTTGCCACTTTTGATGTGCAATCCTCTCGAAGATGAATGGTTCAAGGCCGAAATCTTGATGAGAGTTGGAGTATTCAAAGCCTTGTTCTTCATGAATCTTCCGGCTTTCAAACTTGGATTGAAATCTTTCTTGAACCACCGGTGTAGCAAACTTCTTATATCTTGGTTCTTTGGAGGAACTTGGATGAACTAAAAATTTAATCTTGGATGCCATGGATGATCTTGGTTGTGAGTTTTGTAAAAACAAAGAAAAGAAAAGAAACTAAAAGTTGCAAGATAGAAAGTAGGAGTAGGTTAAGGGTGATGGGTTTTATAGAAAAGATAGGTGGGTGGGATTAGGGGAAAACGAAAAAGGGTTTAGGGTGAGGGAGAAGTTAACGACAAGTGGTTGTGATTATGGTGAATTGGAGGCTTTATATAAGCCTTAGATTCAGCCCATTAGTTTCCTTGTTGAAGATGTTTTCCTACTTGGATTAAAATTCCTCTTTATCTTGAACTTTTTTCCTACAATTCAAAGACAAATCAAATAAGGATTAAAATTAAAGATAAACTAATAAAGAAAATAAATAAAGATGTGTAATAGGATTCTTAAACTTAAATAAAAAAATCTATCCTAAAGAAAATTACTAATAATCAGAAATATATAAAAAAATAAAAAAATAAAAAATCGAAAAAATAAAATAAATAATTAATCGAAAAATAAAAATAAAAAATAAAAATAAAAATATCAAAAGGGAGAGCATGCTCATGCATCTCCTAAGTTGACCACTTCCTTGTTACGTTCCACATGGGCACCATTGTAGTGCTTCAATCTTTGTCCATTAACTTTGAATTCATGGTTGTCAGAGATGGACTTGATTATCACGGCACCATGGGAGAATAGTTTGACGACTTCGAATGGTCCCGACCATCTTGATTTCAGCTTTCCCGGGAAAAGTTTTAGCCGAGAATTGAATAGGAGAACTAGTTGCCCTGGCGTGAATTGTCGTGGCAATAGTTTCTTGTCGTGCCATCGCTTTGTTTTCTCCTTGTAGATTCGTGCATTGTTATAGGCGAGTGCACGGAATTCTTCTATCTCGTTGATATCCATCAAACGCTTTTGTCCGGCACTTTCCCAATCCATATTCACGGTCTTGATTGCCCAGTATGCCTTGTGCTCGATTTCCACTGGTAGATGGCATGTTTTGCCATAGACAAGTCGGAAGGGGGACATACCTAAGGGTGTTTTGAATGCAGTGCGATATGCCCAAAGTGCGTCATCTAGTCTTAATGACCAATCCTTCCTTGAGGGATTTACAACTTTCTAGAGTATACCCTTCAATTCCCGGTTGAAAATTTTTGCTTGCCCGTTGGTTTGTGGGTGATATGCCGTGGCGATCTTGTGTGATATGCCGAAGCGTTGCAACATCTTGGCAATTAGTCTGTTGTCAAAATGCTTGCCTTCGTCACTGATGATTGCTCTCGGCATCCCAAACCGTGTAAATATGTTTTTTTGCAAGAATTGTTGCATGGTCTTGGAATCGTTGTTGGGAACTGCAGCTGCCTCAACCCATTTAGACACGTAGTCGACGACAAGTAAGATGTAGAGGTTGTAGAATAAAAATGAGAAAGGTCCCAAAAATCGATCCCCCATACATCGAACAATTCCACCTCGATGATGTTCTGGAGCGGCATCTCATGTCGTCTAGAGATATTGCCCGTCCTCTGGCAACGATCACATTGCTTGTAAAAGTCTTGGGCATCTTTGTACAATGTTGGCCAATACAAACCGGATTGCAAAACTTTGGCCGCGGTACGAGTTCCTCCAAAATGTCCTCCATAGGGTGAAGAATGGCATTGCCGGAGTACATTCTGTTGCTCTTCTTCAGGGACACATCGGCGTATAACTTGATCTGCACATTGTTTAAACAAAAGAGGCTCATCCCAAAAGTAATGCTTAGCATCATGGCGGAACCGCTTCTTCCCTTAGTGAGTAATGCCATAAGGTAAAATACCACAAACAAGGAAATTAACTAAATCCGCGTACCAGGGTATTGCCGAGGCATGTGCTGCTGTGGCGACTGCTCCCAAAATTGCCGAGGCGTGCGCGTCAAAGGCTGCTGTGGCATCGAGGGTTGCCGAGGCGTGCACATCCATGGTTGCCGAGGCGTCGAGGGTTGCCGAGGCATGCGCGTCCATGGTTGCCGAGGCAACTAAAAGTTGTTCATCCGGGAATGCATCGCATATATCTAGATCCGCGTCCTCCTCCCTATTGCGTTCCAAACGTGATAAGTGATCGGCCACTTGATTTTCTGTTCCTTTCCTGTCCTTAATTTCAATATCAAATTCTTGTAAAAGTAATATCCAACGAATCAAACGAGGTTTGGCATCTTTTTTAGCAAATAGATATTTGATTGCCGAATGGTCCGTATAAACAATTACCTTTGTACCAATCAAATAGGATCGGAACTTGTCAAATGCGAAAACTACAGCTAGTAACTCTTTCTCCGTTGTTGTGTAATTCACTTGAGCACTATTAAGAGTTTTACTAGCGTAGTATATCACATGGAAGGTCTTACCTGTGCGTTGGCCTAGGACTGCTCCTACCGCGAAATCACTTGCATCACACATGAGCTCAAAAGGTAGCGTCCAATCTGGTGGAACGATAATGGGTACCGAGGCAAGCTTTTTCTTTAGGGTTTCGAATGCTTGGGTGCAAGAATCAACAAAATCGAACACTTTATCCTGTTCAAGCAGATTACACAAGGGTTTAGTGATTTTAGAAAAATTATGAATGAACCTCCTGTAAAAACCTGCATGTCCGAGAAAACTTCGAATTCCTTTAACCGAACTTGGTGGGGGTAATCTCTCGATCACGTCCACCTTGGTTTTGTCCACTTCAATTCCCTTAGATGAAATCTTGTGGCCGAGCACTATTCCTTCATCTACCATAAAATGACATTTCTCCCAATTGAGGACTAAATCCGTTTCTTCGCATCTTGCCAACACCCTCTCTAAATTGCCGAGACAACTGTCGAAGTCATTACCAAAAATAGAAAAATCATCCATGAAGATCTCAAGGAAGTCTTTGACCATGTCTGAAAAGAGCGCCATCATGCATCTTTGGAAGGTTGCCGGGGCGTTACACAATCCGAACGGCATCCTTCGGAAGGCATAAGTACCGTATAGGCATGTGAATGTTGTCTTTTCTTGATCTTCTGGTGCTATGGCAATTTGATTGTAACCTGAATAACCATCAAGAAAACAATAAAAGTGTTTACCTGCAAGACGGTCAAGCATTTGATCAATAAAGGGTAATGGGAAGTGATCTTTCCTAGTGGCTTTGTTTAGCTTTCGATAATCCATACAAACCCTCCAACCGGTCACAGTCCTGGTTGGAATGAGTTCATTGTTTTCATTACTTACCACCGTTATACCTCCTTTTTTTGGAACACATTGTACCAGACTTACCCATGTACTATCAGAGATAGGGTATATAATGCCGGCATCAAGCCACTTGATGATTTCTTTCATTACAACCCCTTTCATGGCATGATTCAGTCTCATCTGGGCCTCAATTGAAGGTTTGTGACCATCTTCCAACAAAATCTTGTGCATGCACACTGTCGGGCTAATTCACTTCAAGTCGACAATTGTCCACCCTATTACCTTTTTGTGTAGCTTCAACATCTTGATCAGCTTCTTTTCCTGCTCAGGCTGTAACTTAGAAGAAATAATTACAGACAATGTATTATCGGTTCCTAAGTATGCATATTTTAGTTGCTCTGGCAATTGTTTCAACTCAAGAATCGATGGTTGTTCAATAGAGGGTTTTTCGAGCTTACCTTCCTTACCTGAGTAATCCAGTGGTTCAAAGTATGTACCTGGTCGATTGACTAGCCAATTTGCCTCTTCTTGTTGTTCCTCATCGACCGGTTCTTCATACTCCTCAATTTCCTCTTGATCGGCAATGTAGTTGCCGAGACAACTAAATTCCTCGTCGAAGTTAAACTCTGTCGTGGCATGAAGAAATTGGCATTCTTCTGGATCATCGGCATGCCTTAGTGTTTGGAATACATTTAGTTTAACTTGCTGATCATTCACCCTCATTGTGAGTTCTCCATTTTCAACATCAATCAAGGTTCTCCCTGTTGCTAGGAATGGTCTCCCGAGAATGATGGGTGCATGCTCATCTGTTTCACAATCCAAAACAATAAAGTCAGCGGGAAAAATAAATTTATCAACTTTTACCAGTATGTCCTCGATTTTTCTCTCTAGATGCACATAGGATCTGTCGGGTAGCTGTAGCATAACTGTTGTAGGTCTTGCCTTCCCGATTCCTAGTTTCTGGAAAACTAATTTAGGCATCCAGTTTATGCTAGCCCCAAGGTCGCATAGTGCTTTCCCGACATAGTGGTTTCCAATGGAACAGGGTATTGTGAAACTTTCGGGATCCTTCAACTTGGGTGGCATACGATTGTGCAACATTGCCATGCATCCCTCTGTTGCGGCAGCTGTTTCAAACTCTCCTAGCCTTGTTCTCTTGGACACAATGTCTTTAAGAAACTTGGCATACTTTGGCATTTGTTCAATTGCTTCCACCAATGGCAAGTTGATGTGGATTTGCTTTAGGATATCAAGAAACTTCTTGAATTGGTATTCTTGCTTTTGTCGCTTCAACCTTTGTAGGAATGGTGGTGGAAGTCGGATATCTACGATCCTTTCATTAGTTTGAAACCTGATTGACGGCATTGCCGGGACAACTGGAGTTGCCGAGGGGTTATCAACTGGGGTTGCCGAGGCATGCTTATCGCAAGTTGCCGGGGCGTCTTTATCGTCGGTTGCCGTGGCATGCTTATTGCCGGTTGCCGCGACAATTCCTGGTTCAGCATTTGAGGCTTTGCCGCTAGGTTCATCTTGATCTTTTTGTGGAGTTTTATTTGACGAGCGGGTTTGAACCTCTCTAAGTTGTTGGCCACTTCTAGTGGTGATTACCTTACATTGCTCATGGCCAGTTCCTCTTGCGACTTCAGTATCGCTAGGTAAACCTCATTGCGGTCTAGTATTCAGATTTTGAGCAAACTGTCCGACTTGATTTTCCAATGATTTGATTGCCGCCTCTTGGTTTTGCAATCTCATCTTGGTCCTGTTAATAAAAGCATCAGTTCTTTTTATGAAATTACTATTCTCAGCCATATAAGATTCAGTTTTCATCATAAAAGCATTTAGAGAATTTTCCAAAGAACTAAATGTCATCGGTTGTTGTTGTGGCAACTGTTACCGTGCCATATTCTGTTGGAATCTCGATGCTTGTGCATTCTGATTGTTCTGGTTTAGAGCATTGTTGGGATTACTCCATGAAAAATTTGGGTGCTTCTCCAAGCTGGATTGTATGTATTGGACATCACGTTGTTGTTCCGATTGTAATTCCCCACATAGAAGCTGGATTCCGGATTCTGCATACATTCAGACGAATTATGGTCATCACCACATAACTCACAAAAAGAATCCATTACCTTGACCTCATGTGTGTTGTTTGGTTTTTGCATGTTCTGGACCATCTTGGTTAAAGTGGCCAATTGTGCCGAAATTGAATCTGATGATCCTAGTTCATGTATTGTGGCTTGGATTCTAACTCCTCCTCTTCTAGTTGATGAGAATTGATAATCATTCTTGGCCAGCCTATTTAAAATTTGCATTGCTTCCTCCGACGACTTATTTAGGAGTATGCCATTTGCCGAGGCATCTAGCATCATCCTTGTTGGTGTATTCACGGCGTTGTAAAACATTGTTACTTGAGTCCACACCGGGAATCCGTGTATGGGGCATTTGTGTAAAAGTTCTCTATATCGCTCCCAAGCCTCGTACATGGATTCATCATCTGCCTGCCGAAAAGAAGTAATGTCGTTACGAAGCTTATCAGTCAAATTTGCAGGATTAAATCTAGCAAGGAAATCACGACAAAGATCAGTCCAAGATGCTATGGATCCGACAGGAATGCTATTCAACCATGCTTTCGCCCTATCCCTCAGTGAATAGGGGAATAATCTTAATCGTAATACATCGGGGGTGACTCCGTGTATCTTGAATGAGTTGCAAATCTCGAGGAAAAATTTTAGATGTTACCGTGCATCTTCAGTTGCTGAGCCGCCAAATTGACCAATTGTGTTGATCATATTAAACATTACCGGTTTTAACTCAAAGTGGTCGGCTTCAATTTCAGGTGCGACAACTCCTGGATTAAGTCCATCAAGATCTTCTTCAAGATAGTCTCGAATAGTTCTGTTTCGTGCAAGAATCACTCCTCCTTTTGCTAGAACATCTTGATTCATATTGCCGTCTTGATTAGCCATTGCTACTCTTATCCTTCGTCTAAGTCTTTGTAAGGTTCGTTCGATTTCTGGATCAAAGGGATATTCTGGTGTAGTCGGTCTCGTCCTGATCATATACCAATGCAAAACCAAAGTTTGTTAGCCCTTTGAATTTTAAACAAGAAAAGTAAAAAGAAAGTGCAAGAAAATAAAAACAAAGTCGCTATTGCCAATCCCCGGCAACGACGCCAAAAACTTGTTGCGCGTAATAAGTGCTACGCAAATGTGCAAGTATACACGTCTCAAGTTATAGTAAAAAAGATATCGTCTCCACAGGGATTGGTGCCACTTCAAGAATCTAGTCTCTTGCACAGTAAAAAGTAAAAACACAAATAAAGGATTATAGGAGTTTAACTAATAACTAATCTAGAAAGCAATAAAGTAAATGAATAGATGAGATCAATTGAGAGAGAGATAGGCCAGGTTATCGTGAGTTGAGGTGTGATAGCCGATTGGATCGTTTTGGTAAAAGAGTACACGGGCAACTCAGTTGCCGTGGCAACTTGCACAACGAGGTTGCCTTGGCAACTAATCGATGGTTGCCTGTGCAACTACTTGGGCGTCTAGGCAGCAACCTTCAAGGTTCGACAGAGCGTTCTTCAATGGTTTCTTCTTATCCCTAAGTTGAAACTCTAGCTACTTGTGCATGCCTTGATAATACATCTCTGCGTGAATCAAGGGTGAACAACAACCAATCTTGGGCTCCTCTTAGCCGTTGAAATCCTTAACTTATTCCTAAGCCGGATTAATCTTCACCATCAATAGATTGAATAAATATCATATTCATTCATTTCTTGAATCTAACTCTCCCGATATTAGATAAATAGATGAAATCACGAGATCCTCTCCCAATTCACTCGCAAACAAGAATAAGAACCAAGAATGAATAAACCTTGAAATAGAATAGTGCAAACTCTTATTACCTAAACAAAAACCAATAGTTTCTCACAACCACAAAACACAATAACCATAGCCAAGTAGATTTAGTTCATGGCTAGGTTCCAAAGAAACACAAGATAAATAATCCCTAGCATGAACCCAATCGAATAAGAAAGAAAATGATGAAGAAGGAGGCTTGTTGAAATCCTCCTTGCCCTAGATGCTTGTCAAAAATTCTCTCCTCTTGCCCTCCTTGGACTTGTCGAAATTCCCATCTCTTCCTCTCTATGGATTGTCGAAATCTCCATCTTATTTATAGGGCTAGGCCAAAGTCCTTCTTTGAGGAGGAAGTTAAGTTGGAACTAAATTATCTTTAAAGAATATAATTCTTTATTATAATTATATTCCTACTAGAACTTCTCCTATCTTCTTGGAATTTAATTCTTCTTTAATCTCTGCATGGAAATCAAATTCCTTTGGGTTTGGGCTTTGCTCCACGTCATCTTGGGCTTGTCTAGTCATCAATTTCGACTACCATATCACCTTTGCTCTTGTCGACAATTGCCATGGCAACTGGCTCGGCGTCTCCTTCATGTATTGCCCTGGCAGCTAGCTCGGCGTCTCCTTCATGCATTACTCTGGCAACTAGCTCTAGCCTTGCTTTGGCAAGTGATCCTGCATATACACACAAAACACACCAAAGCAGCATCTTTTCCCACAAAAACTACCAAGTTATGTAATCAAGCTCAACGATGGAAGAAAACATGGAATAATGCATGAATGGCTAATTATGCAACTAATATGAGCCTAAGTCTAACAATAATATGAGTAAAAAGGGTAAGAAAAATAGTACTTTTGAACACTTATCACGACCCATATTTTTTTCAAGCAATTTAAATCTCAACGTTTCATTTTGGGTCAAAATAGCCCATTTGTGAATGAAAACTATTAGTCAACTAACGGTAAATGGCTTGAAATTAAGCGACAAACCTACGTAACAGTGAAATATAGACAAAAGTGTTGACTTAAAATAATGTCACACCAGTCAAAAAACAATTTTATAAAATTATTTTTCTGCTAACGTATCATTCATTTAAATCATTTCAAGTTGTTTACCGTTATTTGATTAACAGTTTTTATCCCCAGATAGGCCATTTTGACCCAAAATAAAACGTTGAGGGTTAAATTACTTTAAAATGAAAAATAAGAACTAAAGTTACTATTCGGAGACATTATGTGAATAATGCATTTAGGAATTAAATTTAGGGAAATAGGGTATATAAGAGTATATTTTGGAATCTATGGCAATTTCTATAGTATAGGATGAAGACGCCACCTGCACACGGTGACCTGGGTGAAGATGCCACCTGCACATGGCGACCTTAATTTTTTAATATTTTTTTTCACATAAAAAGTTCATGTGCATGGCAGCTTTGGGAAAAATTATTAAAAAATTTAGAACGTTATGAGTAGGTGGTGCCTTCACCCAGGTCGTCGTGTGCAGGTGGCGTATTTACCTTCACTGTAGAATTTGCCATTGATTCTTAAATATACTCTAATGTACCCTATTTCCCTAAATTTAATTCCTAAATGCCCTATATATCCAACGAAGCCTTACTATTCAGTCAATCGCTTTTTGGCTTTATGCCAATTTTATATGTATTGAAAGCCCCTATTCTTTTTTCGAACCAATTTAATCCCCAACGTCTCATTTTGGGGCAAAACGGTTCATCTGCTAATAAAAATTGTTAGTTAATTGACGATAAACAACTTGAAATGACTTGATAGAATGACACATTAGAATAAAAAATATTTTATATTTTATACAGTTTTATAAAAATATTTTTTGACTGATGTAACATTATGTAAAGTTAACATATTTGTCTATATGACACTGCTATCACAGCGTACACTGCCAT
Source organism: Hibiscus mutabilis (assembly GCA_019671005.1). Lineage (NCBI taxonomy): Eukaryota > Viridiplantae > Streptophyta > Magnoliopsida > Malvales > Malvaceae > Hibiscus > Hibiscus mutabilis. The sequence continues at coordinate 39,087,370 of CM033723.1, forward strand.
GTTGGTTTGTCATGTCATTTCAAGTTGTTTATCATCAGTTGACTAATAGTTTCCATTCGCAAAAAGGCCATTTTGATCTTAAAATAAAACGTTGGGGGGGGGGGTTAAATTGGTTAAAAAAGAATAGGGGCAAAATGACTATTCAGTCAAATGTTAGGGGCATTTTTTGGCATTATTCCCATGAAAATTCTTTTTGAAGGAATTCTGAAGAAATATTTGGCTGACAGATGAAGAATATTTTTGCGTCTGAAGCAATGAGGTAGGCGGTGGAGCAATATGATCGAGATTTTTGTAAGTATTGTCGATATGGGTCAGAATACATCAAGACGAAGGAAGACAAATGCAGAATATTTATCGATGGTTTATGTGATGAGCTGTGCCCCTTATTTACAGCTTTGAGGATTACCGACTTTCAAGATTTGATTAGCCGAGTTATTGTTACCGAAGTAACTCAAAAGGCTCAAAGAAAGAGAAGAGGAGGTCAAACACGACATGATAAAAGACCTCGGTATGAGTCTCGTCCCCCTTTAACTCCAAAAAGAGGTAGAAATCAAGATGTGGATCAACCCACCTTTCCGCAACCTCCAAGATCTGGTTATGTTTCTAAGCCTCAGTCTATGACTTATTTGGCTGCTCGTACGACCTCAGTTGAAAGCACTAGGGGCTCGGGCCGGGAACTTCAGCATCCTTTTATGCACTTACTGTAAAAAACGACAAAAGTCAAAAGACCATGGCTGAATCCTTGATGCAATTAGAGCTCTAAAAATAGTAGATATGTGGGCCAAGTCAGCTTATATGAGGTTGATCATGCTATACATTCTGTCTACACTATATATATTATGTTGATGTATTGCATTCATTGTAATCCTAAAATCAAGAACTCTTAAAAATTGATACCAAATAATAAGAAAAAATAGATCTGAATGGATAGAAAAAATAAAACAGATCTGGGTGGAGGCTCAAATAGAAGATGAGGATGTAAGGAATGATAAGAATGTAGATGCCTTGTTGAGAACGCTAGATATGGATGGAACGTTTAATCCTCCAAGGATGTTTCATCTTGCCAACCTAGACGGTGGGGAAGAACACCTCAACACATCGCAACGGAATTGGATCTTCACACTTTGCAGTGAGACCAAGATGAAAGTATTGAACATAAAAAACTCTCAATTAGATTTTTTAAAAGAAAAAAAATTATTTATTCATCTGGTTTATTGATTAAAAATACATAGAAAAAGTGTATATTTATAGGCTACAAAATCTTTAAAAATAGAAAAAAAAAAACTCAGTATCATTTACATTAATGCTAGATATGTTTGAAAATAAAATAAAATAATTTTGCTTGAACACAAAGCAAACTTACTTTTGACTAAGAAAATAAATATTAAAATAAAATAAATGATAAATTTGATCCTAAGTTAGCTAAAATAAATTATGAAAAGTCTTGGGCTGAATTTAATTATAAATAATCAATAAAGGTACTAATAGATCGTAATAAATATAAATTCTCGTATTGGACTCATAATCAATTTTCTATGCGAACTGTCTTTGCTTAGAAGAAAGTAAATTGCGTTTTCTTCTTCTGATTGAGACATTTCAAAATGTGTTGAAAATTTAATCCAAAGATGGATTAATATGTAAGAAGAATTCTCAAACTAGAAATACTCAAATCCCATCTAAAAATCGTCACAAGTCAGCTATTGTTTTAGACTTGAAAAACAATTTCGGTGATTTATCCAAATACATCGTGTAGTGACCCTTTTGAAATCGCTATGAAAAAAATCGGCTTTTTTTCGTTTTTTAAATTATTGAAAATTGAGGTAAATTGAATTTTTGAGGATTTTGTTTTAAAAAAATTGTTTTTGGTTTGAAAATGAAGAGTTGGAGTCGCCACCGGCCACTAAGGTAGGTCGGACACCGAAAAACCAGAGATTCATTTGAAAATGGGTTCGGGAGTTGGTTACGTGTGGGGAAGGATTAGCACCCCCATCAAGCCAGAAAATCGGTACCAAAATATACGTTGCTTTTAATTGATGGAAATCATTGAAATTTAAATTAAATTTAATTAAATGGTCTTAATTGGATACATACTTTAATTAAATGTGCTTTATCAAGTTGGTAGGTTTGAATTGATTAAACATTTAATTAATAAGGGTGACGATACATCGGACCATAGATTAAACTGACATCAGATAAGTCTGACTGCCGTGTTAATTTATGGTTCGAATTTCGTACATCACCTTTATGCACGATGCAAGCATTTAAATATGATGTCATGACTTATCAAATTTTATTTCAAATTAAGGTTTACATTCGGACGGTGAGAATTAAATCAGATATTTGGTCAACATCCATTGAGCCAAGACTGTTACGACATAAATATCGAAATTAATAAATATATCCTTTTTATAATTTAGGTTGATTAATTAACAATATGTCCAATTAAAATGTTAAAGTCATATGAATGATAATTAAAATGCATGACAAGGAAAGTCTTGAAATAATACCCTAGGCCCACTAAAGTCCCAACCTAAAAGGCCCAAATTATGGAAACTTGATTAGTGATATTATTATTAACTAAGTTAGTCTAATATTAACCCTAAATTAATTAAATCCTAAAAAAACTAGAAAATCATAACATTTTGTGGATTATCTTGAATCAAAATAATTAATTTGACTAATTTTAAACTAGCATCCCATTAAGCCAAGTACACTATTCGAAATTAAGCAAATTAATACTCATGATTTTAAATGAGTTTTCATCTAAGTCAAGTGTCAATTTTATCATAAGATAATTAAGAGGTGACACAATTAATTTAATTAATTAAACATTCGCCCCAATAAGTTAAGGACAAATTTAAGTTAATTATATTAATTCGAACCAAAAGCTACCTAAAGGTTTCAAACAATCTAAACCTAAATTTAATTTAATTAATTTAAACTTAAGCCAAGGGAATAATTTAAATTATTTAAATTAAATTTTAAACCTAATTCTAACTAAGGGTTCAACTAACCTAAAACCTAAACTAAATTAATTTTAATTAATTTAAACACACCCCTTTAAGCCAATGACATGTTTTAAATTAATTAAAACAAATTCTAAAAAGCTAAACTATTCTAAAAACAAACAAGCAAATGATCAAATTAAACCACGTCCAACAAATAAAATAAAACACATATCACAAGCAATAAATTAAACAAAAAACATATAAGAAACAAACTTAAATAAACAACAAAGGTTACCAATAAAATCATCCACATTTTCATTTAACTATAAAAATGAATTACATATAAAAAATATTATAAAAAGGGAATAAAATATCAAAATGCAAATAAATGCTCGATCAATCCACGGATCCTTGTCGTTAGGGTTAAAAAGCTTGATTTAGGGGTTGGTGATTCGAATGGTGGAAAAACTCGGTGGCTTGAGGTGGTGCGGCAGTATAGGGATGAAGGGTTACTAAGCTTTTGGGGGCTGGGAGGCTAAGGAAAAAAAATGAAAATGGGGTGATTTAGGGGAAATAAATCATGGCCGTGGGTGGTTTTGGGGAAATTCAAAATGGACTGTGGGGTGTTGCGGCTGTGGAAAACTTTTGGTCCCTTGGTATTATATATATATATATAGGGTGATCAAGGGTATTTGGTGGGAATAAAAATAAGATATAGGTTTTAATATTAGGGTGATGAAGGGTATTTTTAGTTTATCCCTTTAAAATAAAAACTAATGAAAATCAAGACATTGGTCACCAAGTAGTGGTTCATCCAATGAGAGTGAGGCATCCATCCAATGGGAGTAAAAAACTTAATAAGGAAGGAGTTGAAATATTCATTTTTTTGTATTTTTTTATTATATAAAATCATAGGTAATGGGACAAATTTGATGTGGGCTATTGGGTTAGGGTATAAGGTTTTGGGTATTAAAAGGGGTAGTATGAATTGATTTTTAATTCGAGCATTTAATTTAAACCGGACAAAATTTAGTGTCTAAATTTGCCCCTCTTTGCTCATTGATGTGAAACGGGAATAGGGCAAAGACCTAAGACACAATTTTTGTCCCACTTCCCTATCTGGAGTTCGAATCATCATGCACTGAAGGTCCTATTGATGGTTCGAAAGATTAACGGTCAAGCATTGAAGGCTTTGCTAACAACCCAAATCACCACGCACTGAGGATCTTACTGATGACTTGTACTGGCAGCCTCACTAACGGTCCGAATCGCCAAACACTGAAGGTATTACTGATGGTCCGGAAGATTAAAGATCGAGCACCGAAGGCTTAATGGATAACCCAAGTCATCATGCATTAGAGATCTTACTAATGGCTTGAGGAATTAGATTCATACACTGAAGGATTTATAGATGATCTGCTCACCATGCACTGGAGGTCTTACTGATGACCAAAAAAATAAAGGTCCAACACTAAAGGGTTTACGGATAGCTAACCATGCACTGGAAGTCTTACTGATGGCTAGAAATGAAGTCAAACACTAAAGGATTTACTGACAGTCCGGCTCACTATGCACTGAAGGTCTTACTGATGGCTGTAAAATTAAAGTCATACACTGAAGGATTTATAGACGGTTTGGATTATCATGCACTGGAGGTCTTACTGATTCTAAAAAAAATAGAAGTCAAGCAATGAAGGTCTTACTGATGGCTGGAAAATTAAAGGTCCAGCACTGGAGGCTATTGATAGATTGAACATCTAACACTGAAGGTTGACAGTTCAGAAATGAAACCATACACTGAAGGCCTTGGTAAATGTCTTGAAATATCATATTGAACCTTTACTGGACAGGCTCTTCCCATTAGGAACCTTTAAACTTTACTAGATGAATTCTTCTCGTTAGGAACTCTTATTTCTTTGTTGTGATCCACTTTCATGAAGTCATGGACCGAAATCTTAGTTTGGTTTCATGAAGGCATGAATTGAAATCTTGCTGGAATCTACTTTTTCAACCATGAAGCTACGTATTAGAATCTTTTTGAATCTTTGAATACCTGTCAAAAAAGATAAAATAATTTGATACATGTGTTAGCATGCCCCCTAACCCAGGGATGTCTAATTATGTATGATGCATGAATGAATGCCACTTGAAGACCACTTGAGTGAGTCTTCTTCTTCAAGGAAGTTGACTGAAAAATCTCGGTCTTGTTTTTCTATTGGGGCTCAATTGCAGCTAGAATACCCCATCTCACACTCGGGTTCAACCTTTCAAAGTGTATCTTCAAAATTTCCATTGAGGATTGTTTTTTTTTAACTTTGCTCAATTGCTTGATTTTTATCTCAAAAATACCTTTGAAATTGGTCGCATTTATGCCCCAATGAAATTTGCCTAAAAAATTTTTGTTGCTTACTCTTACTCTCTCGTTGCTAGCAAGCTTTTGACTTCTTTGTGAGTAATACGGAGAAATCTTTTATTTCACTACAGAATCATAGAATACATGTTATGATTTTAATGTGAGATGCTTATTAAGAAAATTGAGTGTTTTCTTTTCAAATTGTGAATATATTAGGCTATATTGAATACCCCGAATATCAAGTGCACGAGCAACACTGAAAATAGCTTGCCGAGAATTGCCCCAAGCAAATCCTGTGTCTAAGAGACGTCGAAAGCTGAATTGATGTTTGAAGATGTGAAGTGCATTTTAAGCTACTTCGGTGCTTGACCAACTTACCTTTGGCAAGTTCATTTTTTGTCTCATTTTTGTTTGGGGAATTCAATTCATCACATTCCTTTGGCTCGAAATAAATTATGGAGCAAACAATAAATTCCTGAGCTACTGGACATTGTCATGATTTTGAAAATATTACCATCACTCATGAAACGAAGAGTATTCGATTCGAATGGGCTTCAGCAGAGTGCCCCAAAAATTCCATACTCTTATCCGAAAATGCCTATTACCAGGTTTCAAACATTTGAGTGTTTTTTGATTAAATTTGAAAAATTGCCTATTACAAGGCTTTGAATATTTGTAGTGTTTTTTTTGAAAAATGCTTATTACCAGGCTCTAAACATTAAATTGCATTCATTTGTAATTTTGTGTGGTCCAAACATTAAAGTGCATCTTTTTATTGAAACTTTGAATATGTAGCCTTAGGCATTACAAAAGATTGACACCACATTCAGGCTTTTTTCTAGAAAGTAGTGTAAACTTACCGAGGGGGTGCTCGGGTGCCCCCAATGCGAAATCACTTGTTGTCTGGTTCGCAAATGTGGGTCATGAAGCTTGCCACCTTTTTTACCATTTGGGTCATCATCTTTGTCGAACATGACAGATCCTTTATTCTAAACCGATGTGATGATGAATGAAGAAATGTATGTCATTGTTATTGTCTAGATATACAGATGTTAATGCAAACAAATGAATAACTAGCATTTTGAAATGATGTGATGGAACTACGATACAAATGAATGAAATTATTGCTAAATGCTTATGTGATGCAATTACCATGCAAATGAATAAAATTAATGTATAATGCAATTACCATGCGAATGAATGAAATTAATGTTGAATGCTAATGTGATACAATTACCATAAAATGAGTAAAGGAAAACAATTAATAATGAGAGAGTGGATGCAAAAAAAGTATTGATCGACGAACATTCTCATTGAACAACTTTCCATAATGAAGATTGAGTCCCATTACAACTACAAAAGAAATTGATTTCCACATAAGGTACACCTATATTAGCCTTTGTTCAACTTCTTGATCGGTCCCGGACTTCGGGATTCTCTAACTCGATGTTATAAACTCTTTGTTCCATTACAAAAGTCTTCAATTTTGAACTGTTCTTGAATCAACACTTCAAATGAATATGCCATGAATATGCACAAAAATAATCAAATAAGGAAAAAATGATTAGTTATATATAAATAAATCAATAAAAGAATTGGATAAATACAAACCAAAATGGCCTAGCAACATGAGTTCTAGTTCTCTACGGTTATCTGCATGGCTCTAATCGGGGTAGGCTTCATAAGTTCTCACATATGTGGGTTTGGTTCTAAAAATGGTATTCGAACCTATCTTATTACCCACTAGGTAACAAGAATCCCAAATTTTAGCCCATTATAAGCTTGTGAATTAGATTCGGTTCGAGGGAAAGCACGATCTAGTGACGTGGAGGGCTGCTTACGTGTCAAAAGGCGTGGATTCCGGGAGTGAATTACCGACCCGTAGAGGGCTACTCACTTGGGTATGTGGCGTTTCACTCCCACTTAAGGGACATAGCTCGGTTATAGAGCTTGATGTTCATGATGCAACACATGTCGGTGATTCCTTAGAAATTAAATGTGCAACAGCGTCATTGTGTTAATCTCGTCGAGACGAGTTCGTCGGTACCAACAACGTCACCATCAGAGCTATCATTGGAGTTAGTAAGAGAAAAGAAAATTTGGGTTGTTAAGTTGGTGTAGTTCGAGTGGTCGAATTGAGAAACGAAGGCCACTATCATGTTCACCAGCTCGAGAATAGTTGACAGGTGAAGTTTGGTCATCGTCTACTGTCAGAGGCTACCGCAAGCACCGTCGACCTCGAGTAGGCTTTGTTTTAGGCAGTTAGAGCCATCTAAGCTGAGCCGAGTTGAAGTCGAGTAGCGTTAACCCCCAAGATAAGCTATCGTGTCGAGCTGTAATGACCCCAAGCCGAGCCACATTGACCAGGTCGTTGACCGCATTAATCTAACCATTAACTTTTTTTGGGACCCTAATTGGGGTTTCTCGACGTTCTAAGTCCGTTGGCGTAGTATGTTTTACTAAATTCGAACTTGGTAAGCTATTTTTAGATGTTTTATCCCCTGAAGTAGTCTGATAATGTAAAATGCCTTGTAGTATTTTTTTATTCTAGGATTTGATGGACTCGAATATTGAAATTAAAGAGATGATTGAAGGAGCTTGGATGTGGATTTATCGCTTTGGCTTAAGGTTAGTGCACTTTGAACTCCTAATGCTTTATGATCATCATAAATATGATCGCTTTGCGTGTTAGTGTCTGCAAATTAGGTTGATGATAAATAAGCGTGTATCGAGACCGGTATTATGAGATTTGGTAATTATAAGATACATGATAAGTTTGAGAATATTTCGTGACTCGTATGAGCTTTAGAGACCGTTTAGGGTCATTTGGAATGCTTGCATAATTAATTAAGGATTGACTGATTGATAAAATTGTGATGCCTTGTATGTGAGTTCGAATGGATTGACGTGATTCAATAGAAATTATACTTAAGGGATAAATACTCGATTAGATGATTATAAAGCCGATAATTAATATTGATTGATTAATTGCGTTAGTAAACAAACCCTAATGACTTTCATAAGTTTTAGGGATCGAATATAACATTGTAATATCATAATTTGAGGAAATAATACAAACCCGTGAGTAGGGTATCGGTACGAACTTTGGCCGTATCGATATGCGATTGGGGGTTATATCGGTACGGGTTGACCCGTATCAGTACTTGTGGAAATCTAGAATTTTTAGTAAGTAATTTTTGTATCGATACACGTGTGAGTACTGGTACCCAAGGGTACCGTATCGATACTCCTATTCAAGTACCAAGACCAGATATGCTAAATAATCTATAAATACAAATTAAGGATGAAAATTGAGTGTGTATTAATAATTGAATTATGCCTTGATAAATGAGATTAATTAAATGTTTCTCTATAATGTACTAACAACTCGGTAATGTAAAAGTAATGATATGTTGACGATTAGCAACAATAGGGAGATCCTTGGGATCGCGTTGCTTGAATGCTAGGTAAGCATTTGTTTGATTGGGCCGATAATTGATGGGCATGCACCGCCTGATGTCTTTGTGGTCTCAGGTGGGTGGCATGGTATAGTGTTCGATGCCTGTGTGGTCTCGAATACCGTACGAGATACTCGATATTGATGTGGTCCCGAGTATGTATATGGCTAGCCTGATCTCTTAGTGGTCCCGGGCTAAACACGTTTGACTACCACTGTGTGTGGTTAAAATTTTGTGTACTTTTTCCCGAATAGTTTGGTGAGATCTCTAGTATGGTTGGGCCTTGTGTGCCATGTATGATGACTTGTATGATGAGAGCATGTGTTTAGGTGACCAGTGGTAGGGCCAAATGTTTATGTATCTCTCCTTATTGCTCGTACTAGCTTGCATGCTTATGTTTATGATTATCATAAATTATAGTAGAGTAGATGTGTACCATTGAGCTTTATAAGCACTCGAAATTATTATTTTCGTGCATAGGTTAACTGTTGGATTGTGGGATCGAGGAGCACTATCAGTACGAGATTATAGTGTGTTGTGATTTTTATAGTATGATACTTGTGTTTAATGAGATATGTATTTATAGGACCTTACGAGATGGAGTCCATAATTCTTATTTTTGAAATTGTATTAATTAAATCGAATGTTCAAATGTTTTAAATTAAATTGGAGTTATTTTGTAACATTTTGATTATTGATCTATATTTTCAATTGTTGGCTTTAAATGTTTTTGAGAAATACTTTGTTGGGATAAACCCAGTTTGAGAAATTTTATGGTAACAAGTTTAGGTTTAAGGCCCAAATGTGACGTTCGAGTTTAGGGTGTTACATTTATTGGTATTAGAGCCTAAGTTTAGCCAGTTCTAGGAAACCCCATGGTAGTAGAGGTGTTTTAGTAAGGTATCTAGTGAATACGAGCTCTTAAACTAAATTCGTACTCCTTAAGACTAGAATCTTGATGGTGCATCCAATGTTGTGATGCTAAGATGGTTACAATTGTGGTTGAGAGGGCTGAGTTAAATGTTAAGCTGCTCATGGGAGCGATTTCAGGGGTGAGGTCATCCCGAATTATTGAGATACGAGTTAGTTGAATAACACCGGAGTCAAAGATGTGTTCTTCTTTCGTCACCTAAGTGGTACCTTCCTTTTGTGTAGTAGTAGTTATGAGGCCTTCGGATACGTTATGAGGGTTTGTGGCAAAGAATTTTCACCGTTATACGTGAATAACGTTTGTGTTGCGGGTATGGATAACCCGCTCTCAAAATTAATTCTTGGTTGCACGTTGGTTGAAAGAAAATTTGTTCGCTTAAAAGGAGTTATGTTGATACTTGGGAAGTATCATCGCCCTTTTTAAGGGCTTTTCTTGGTGATAGTGGATTTGGGATTCACTAATTCATTAGAGTGTGGCCGAAGTTAGACGTTCTACTTGTTTGAGAGAGCTACCTTCTCAGAAGTTGTTGCACCTTGGAAATTGCTTTGATTAATCATGCATGATGCTAGCCAGTAATGTCGAGAATGGACTCGAGGCTCCGAGACCTCAAGGGAACCCAACCTTTGGTAATGAAAATGTTGAACCGTTTCCCTTCTATTTGGATTTTTGTGGTGGTTGTTTGGAGAATAGCATAATGGGGATGTAGGACATGTTTGACCATTTGGCATATGCCAATGTGTGTAGTTCGACTATTGGGAGCTTCCAGACTGTCATAGTGTTTGTTTATGCTTCTTGAAGTAGTCTTCAGGAATTTCTCCCTGTCAAGAACGTGAGTAAATGTTGAGGTAAGGCTGAGTTGGACGTCAGTGCCCATCGCCTTTGTTAAAGGATACCAACCTAGTTGTGAAAGTCGGAGGTTATGTTGTGAGGGCGCAACTCGAATGAGGTCCTTTTGTTTGAGTGTTTCACTCAAAGAAGAATCGGGATTGTTCGCTTGTAATAAGTTGGTTCGTTGAGGTGATGCTTAAACCGTTAATAGCTTGTTAAGTGACAGTGATGGACCTTTACGTGTCTCTTAAGGTGGATAACTCGTTTAACCAATTGTGAAGTACCCGTGTGCTTTTTATGGATTTGTTCAAGAATAAGATAGTTGTGATTAACGTGTTAGAGGCTTGTAGTTTCGAAATAAATTTTGGAATGCGGATTTCTCTCTTTAGGGCGTGTTGTGGTAACATTTGATGTCTGCAGTGACGTTTGAGGTGTTTTAACTTTGATAAGGTGGGGGCCACTGTGTTGGCTCTCGAATGTAAGTTAATGCTTTGCGTGACACGTGTGAATTATATGAATATGAAAATATGAGTGTTGACGAGATAATGACCTTGTGTGTGGGAAAGGTTAGTTACCGTGTAATCAATTAAGGAAACAAGGGTTGAGACTTTACAAATGCATTTGATTGTATCATAGTTCCTTGGGACGAGCTGAGGAACATTGGTGGAGATCCGAGCTATATGAGACCATTTTATTGTGATAGTGGTGCTGACTCGATTAAAGTCGAGTAAGATTTTGAGATCTTTGAGGATGTTTTGTTGTTTTGTCAAGGCTGTATTTTTGTGCAATAAGAAGGAATGGTGAGCCTACCCCAACAATGTAAAGTTTTGGGCAACTTTGGAAGCCGTGAGAAGTAACATATGATTGTAATTAAAAGGATACAATGTTATGATTGAATTTAGGTCTGAACGTTTCTGATGGACTTTGAGATCTCGTTGTGGGTGTTTTAAAGAAAGATATGTCAAGGTAAGAGATTCTTCATATATAGTACAATGGTTAGTATGTAGTGAATTGTGTGACGGTTTGTACCAAACTTTCGCCATGCATTTTGGGGAGACAGTGTGGAGTTGTATGTTTAAGATAGTGTAAGTGTTTGACTTTCCATCAATTGAGAGTCAAACATTGAATTCCTTAGAGTTGTTTGTTATGCTTCGATATTTCATAGGTGGAAATTAAATAGATGACCACGAGTCTTGTAAAGGATTTATGAGTGTACAGTTTCGTTGGGATTACGTTGAGTAATGATATAGTCCTTGGCAGGTACCATTTGATATTTTCGGCAAATGTGAGATTGTCGACCGACTAACACTTGGAAAATAATTGATGAATTAATATAAATATACAGGGAAATAAAGCCAAGAATAGTTCTTTTTGCGTGCAAGTATACACGGTCAATAACTAATACAACAATAAGCTGAGTATCATATCCACAGAGATTGTCCAAGAATTAAGTGCCACGATAATTACTTGTGAATTGAAATAAATAAATTGGTGATTGAGATCGAAAGAAAATAACTAAGGAAAATAAAGTAAAAACTCAGGCAGATTGGCAAACAAATGAGTCAAGATGATGGATTGGCGTTGGCAAGGGATGCTTGGATTTCACGCTAACAAAGATAACATTTAATAACTTTCATACTTGGTTTTATTTGAGCAGATTTTAAGTTAGTATTGTCTCTTTCAATGGCAATACCCTAAGTTAATTACATTAAACACCTCTATATCTATAATGAATTTTCAAACAATTAACTTGGTAAAGTTTTAATCTTTACTCCTAAGGGTTGATTCACTCCCGAATTAAGCTCATCTACTTGAACATATTCTGCCGAAGTTTCTCTCCTTAGTATTTGGCAATTAATCCTTATCTCCTAAGTCTGTTAAGATATTAAGGGATAATGAGCATTCAATACCAACTGTTGTATGTATAAAATATGATCAAAATAAGTGCTAGCAAAATAGACAAAAATGCCAAGGCATTCAATTATTAAAAGCCTAAAATCAATCGTTCATCGCAAACATCCCAGGCAACTTTAGGAAATTAGTTCATGCTGGGGAAACCATCAACAAACCATCGTTATCAAACAACACCAAGATAAAAAATTAAAACTAAGAGAAATGGACAAAGAATGAGATCTGTCTATGCAACCCTTTAATAGATCCAGAGCACTCGATCACGGCCTGGTCGAATCACGATTTACCCTATGCTCTCTTTCTTTTCCATGACACAACTTCTCTCTCCCTTCTCTTTTTTGCTCGATCATTAGTCTTCTTTATATAGGCGCTCGTGGAAAACCCTAGGTAGGGTTTGATTTGAAAGTTTGTTGCGCACTAAAATAGCCGCGTTATCTTCTTATCCTCTTTTGAATTAGTGCTAACCTAGTCTTGACTAACGGCTAATTGACCGGGCATCAGTTCATCCTTCGATTGCCAACTGAGCTTGGCAATTATCGTCATACTTTTGCCATCACAACTCGGCATTTCTCTTCTGCTCCTCTAACTTTCTCCACTGCTCCTGACCTGCCACCAAAGCAAAAAATACCCCTTCACTCTGGCAAAGAAAATATTCCTTAACTCCTAGATGCAAATGCATAAATCTACTAGATTAATGTACAAATATGTACGCAAAGTTAAGTAATAACATGGCAATATATACGTGAAAAGTAGAAGTTTTGAAGAGTTAACACTCCCCCAAACCTAGCCCATTACTTGTATTCAATTAATGCAACTAAAAACTAATAAAACAGTAAATAAAATAAAGTATCTCGGCAAAATTGTCCTGATTAACAACACATGCTAGCAAGCAAAATCTGTCCCTAGTTCTGTCCTCAAATATCCTAGAGTAGTAATGCCAACATAATAACAAATTTAGGTGCAACAATATAACACTAATATAGGGGTCATAAAGTGTGCATGAAGTGCATGCAATTTGCATGAAGTATCCCTCGATTTTTTAGTCAGTTTTACTATCCAAACTTAAAATATTTTTTATTTACCAAGGGTTTCTTTTGTCGGCATTAAATATGGGTTCATGTCACAATGTTGTTTGGCGTGAGAAGTAAGATGGAGCATACCATGAACCCTCGCGTTAATCCAAACTAAATCACTAAGCTTACCCGTTACACTCATACCGTAAAGTTTTATTGGCTTTAGAACTAAGAGGGAGCAAACCATGAAGCCCTAAGTTACTTATTGTCTCTAAGGCAGACAAGTGTTCTAATTTTTTTTGCCTTTGGCAAAATATTGTTGCCTTATTCTATATTTTTACCCTGCATTGATTTTTCCCTTCTTTTTTATCTTGAGTTTAGTTTCAAACATCCTAAGTTTGTCTTGGAAACTAGATGCATACTACATGTTTGAGTGAAACTAAATTTCCCTGGGCTAGAGATCAATGGCCAAGCAACCTGGAATTACTAATCTGCTGGCTCATGCTAACTAATGATTCTAATTTTATCACCGGACAGGGCATACTAGTGCAAATTCTAACAATGCTAGCAAATATGTTAGCAAAATTATCAATCCAAAATCAAGCCGTGGCAATTTTTTTAATGGTTTGGTATGCATGGTTCAACCTAATCTACATGGCAACAAAATGCAAATAGAAACAAGAAAAAATGAATGAATGTCATAGGAATAAATGTAAGGCAAGACACACACCCAAACCAAAGGTGTGCATTGTCCTCAATGCATGAGAACACATATATACAATGAAATGCATGATACAAATGAGAAATATGAAATTAAGGAGTTAAGGGGAAGATGACACCCATTCATAATGTTCAATGCGGGTGAAACGAGTTTTCTCTTGATGAAGCTCCATCGATTTGGTGCTAGGGACTTTTTTCATTTTAGCTACGACTTTGAGACAGTAGTGGAGGCCTTCACATCCTACAAGACCTCCTCAATGACTCTCGTCGGCTTATACGCGGTGGGAGCTACTGAAGCAAGGGCAACAAGTGGCACATAGGTCTTGGTAGGGACATCATCATCTGACTCTTGTAGAGTTTCGATCTTAGCAGATTTTACTTGGACAAGAGAAACAATGATTATGGCATCAGATTACTGGATCAGAGTATGAACAGATTGGAGGCTAGCTGGCACTCTTTCGGGTGCAAGAATCTCAGACGGAGCTCTGGAAATAATGGCAAAAGATTGGTGGACATGCCCTTGAGAGTCGTCTTTAGGGCATGGCTCTGGCTTCAATATATTACTAGAACACCAAATTTTGTTCCTCTACCTTGTCCAACTTTTGTAGTATGAGCTCCTGGCGTTGATAGATTTCGGAAAACAATGCCATTGTGTCATTTAGCACATGTGTGGAAGGTTCAACCTTTGGTACTTTGGCAGCAGACACTGGTTCAGAAGCCTTTCCCTTGCCCTCCTATTTAGCCTCTCTGGCAATCAATTGCTGCCAAAGAGCATGAGTGATGGTTCCCTTGCACTTCTGGACATTGTCTGAGTCGAGCTTTGGCACCTTATGCAGCATGCAAATTTTAGAGAGTAGTGAAGTAAAAATTAAACTAACACAACCCTTATCGGTATATTTGTAGGTCTTATCAACAATCAAACGACCTACATTGATTTTTCTCCCCATCATGATTGAGTACGAAAAAGCCATCATCTCCTCTAAAACGGTATCATTGTGCGTGGTTGGCATGAGGTTGGCCTTCAAGAAATGGTTACAGCCTCTCAGTTGTTGTTTCAATACCAGTCGTTTTACAGTCCTTTTACCTTTGGAAGAGACGTTCCACTTTGTGCCTGGTTCGTACAAGTTATTCAGTAGCAACTATCTTTTTGCAGCATTCGTAGACTCAACAAATGCCAAATTCTCTTCTCATATACCATCCAGCTTAAACAAGCGATTAATATACCCTTTATCAAATTGAACACACGTACCTCGTACAAACAGAAAATGTGAATCCTTGGTTGTGAGATGGGCTTAGAATTTTTGAACAATGGTGAAGTGAACCTTCCCTAGCTTTTGGCATAATGCCTCCCATTTATCCTTCTTAACAATGGCAACTACTTCTGGCGAATAACCCAAGTTGGGTTCATTCTTAATCTCGAACCCTTTCTCGTAACAGAAAGTTTGGGTAGCAAAGTTTTCTTTATACTTTTTCTTGATCTCATCATTAAAGAAGATTTTAATCAGTGCTAATGAGGATGCCATGGAATGAAATTGGGAGAAAATGGCGATGATCGAAAAAATGAAGGAAAATTTAGTTTTTATTTTTCTTGCCATGCGAGAGAATGAAAAGAGTAATGTTTCTTGCTTAAGGAAAAATGAGGGTTAACTAGGGGAGTAAGAGAGACGGTTGAGATGGTTTAATGGTGGGGTTAGTGGAGATAATTATGAAGTGGCAGTTATGCATATATGGGAAATAGGATAATGATGGGTTTTGGGGTTATAGGATTCAACGGCGTGGGAAAAAAAGGTAAAAGAAATAGGGTAAAAATTTTCAAAGTTTAAATCTTTACTCGGGCGGCGGCTATGTAACACCCTCCACCCGGATGTCACATTTGGGCCTCAGTCCCAAAACCAAAACTGTACAGTAGCGCAACTAGATTTAGCCCAACTCATGTATCATTCATTTAAGCCATTAAGTTTGAAACATTTCAAAATATAAACATAGTTAGAACATTACATGAGGAGCTCCATTTAAAATTACATAGTTAATGCATTCGACACTTAATTTGAAATCCAAAATAAGTTATAATACAATGTAGGGTCCTACGAATACATAGACCAAATAAATCTAAGTATTGTACTCAGACACAAGTCGATGCTGAAGTCCTACTCCGATGGTGCTCCAATACTGCACGCCAACCTACTAACCTGTGAACGAAAGCTACACTTCCAAACGATGAGCTAACGAAGCTCAGTGGATACACTTCCACTCAACCATGCTTCATGCAAATATAAACAAGAGTATGCAGTTTAGAGATGACAAGATGGCGATCACATCATATCAATGTGGCACTATCTCTAGCCGCCTCAACATATATCAACAATAAGAAGTAGATAATCTCACATTAGATAAGGTTTGGGCCAACCGGGCCTTGTAACTATTTGTAACTGGACTTGGACTGTAGTTTACTTATTTGGTTTAATATATAATTTTTTTGGATTTCATTTCATATCAGCCCAATAATATTAATAATAATATAATTATAACAGCAATACACATACATAATACAAACGTATACTTATACAAGTATAACATACTGGCATACGTATATATAATCATACACATAATTAACACAACATCTATATATATTAAACAAATACGCTCGTACTCTAGATACATACGCGACACACATACACCATTAATACGTATACATACATAGCTTATAATATACATGCACACCACACCTTATATATATTAGTAATACTCATACAAACAATAAACATATAATATAATGCATACATGCAATACTAATATGTATTTACATGATAAAAATGAGTGATTACAGTTGCCCCTCTTTGCTTGTTCTCATGGAATGGGAAACAAAGCAAAGATTCATAAGCACTCATTTTTATCAGACTTCCCTGTTTGTAGCTTTGGAAAAACGTGTTCTTTTGGACATCTCCGCTCTTCCTTAGCTGAATCTTCGGGCTCGTAAGTTCTTCCTATATAGAGCTTTGTCACCTTCCGATCTTGGAGCTACAGGCTCTTCCTATATAGAACCCTTCGCTCTGAAACCTCGAGTTATGAGTCCTTCCTATATAGAACCTTTCACTTCGAGACTGTAAAGCTTGGAGTCCTTCCTATATAGAACTCTTCGCCTTCAACGCTGGTTTCTCCTATATAAAACCTTTTTGCGCCGCTGATGGATTCTTCCGATCGGGAGTTCCTCCTATATAGAACTGCTAGTCTTCAAACCCTGGAGCCGTCAGTCCTTCCTATATAGAACTTTTGGCGTTTGAAATCTCGAGGTAACAGGTTCTTCCTATATAGAACCTTTCACTCTAAGACAATGAAGCTCGGAGCCTTTCCTATATAAGACTCTTCGCTTTCGACACAACAGTTTCCTATATAACCTGTTTCATAGGTGAATTCCTTCGATCGGGAGTTCTTCCTATATAGAATCATGAGTCTTCACCTTGGAGCCGTCGGTCCTTCCTATATAGAACTTTTGGCGTCTGAAATCTTGGAGCTACGGATTCTTCCTATATAGAATCTTTTACTCTAAGACATTGAAGCTCGGAGCCCTTCCTATATAGAACTCTTCGCTTTCGACACTGCAGGATTTCCTATATAATCTTGCGTGTCATGGGTGAATTCCTTCGACTGGGAGTCCTTCCTATATAGAACTGCTAGTCTTCACCCTGGAGCTGTCAGTCCTTCCCATATAGAACTTTCAGCTTCTGAAGCCTCGGAGCGGAGGATTCTTCCTATATATAACCTCTCTCTAGAGCTTGAAAACATGTGCCTTTTGTATGTAAAAACATTGTCTTCTCATTTGGGATTCACACCACGATGGCCATCGATGTCTCTTTGGATCTGCAGATACCTGTCTGAGATAAAAACAAAATGCTATGACAAATGAATTGACATGCTCCTAATCCTAGTGATGTCTGACTATTCATGATGCATGAGTGTCAATATCTTGGTGGGCTTGTTTTGGTCCTTATTTGGTCTTGATGTTCGCTTTCTCCTTTCTTACGGGCATCGATACCCCGTTTCACTGTCAGGTTCAACCATCTCAACCTTTCTTTTTCTCCAATTATGACTTGGAATTCTAAAGTGCCCTTTCGGGTTTTCACTTTAGAGAGAGTTTTTTTTAGGGGTGCCCTTCTGGGTTTTCACCCAAGAGATCTATCTTGTTATCTCGCATGCCTTCCTTGGATAGATAGGACGTACGCCATTGGTCATCCTATCTGGTTGCTTGAAGCTTTCCGCATTCCCTATCAACAGCCATCATGTAGGGAACTAGAAGACGGAGTTAACATCGTTTTCTTTGATCACTTGCATTTTTAAGGTTAAATCACAGTAATGCTCTGAAATCTCTTGTTTCACTATAAGCCTATGTTAACTTATCTGACTGAAATTAACAAGAAGGCAAGGAATGGATGCTCAAAAACACGGTTTTATTACGATTAAGGGCTTGGGATATCTTAAAAAGAAAGGTATGACACACATGAGAAAAAAGAAAAGTTAAGTATGAAATACAAGATCCCTCATTATCTTCGATATGAATGATACATGATCCTGTCGACCGGCGTAAAATTTTTTGCTTGAAACCTCCTCTTCATGATGTTCATGGGGATACTCTTCTCTTTGGATATTCAACTTTTCAATTTACCCGAGCCGCCCTTTATGGGTTTTCAACTCGGGTCCTCCATTTGCTTCAAGACGCCCGGTTTCGGGTTTTCGCCCTGAGCTCTCCATTTTTGTTCTCTTTTTCATTTTCATCATTTTTTTTTCTCTTTTTTCAAAGATAGTATTTCTTGACAGCATCAGAATTTACAAGATTTTTCAGCTCGTCTCCATCTATTTCTGTTAGGATCAGGGCTCCTCCTAAGAAGGCATTTTTTATGACGTACGGTCCTTCCCAGTTGGGCATCCACTTTCCTCGAGAATCTTTCAGGATAGGGAGGATTTTCTTGAGCACCAGATCCCCTTCTTTGAATTCTCTTGGGCGCACTTTTTTGTTGTATGCCTGCACCATCCGCTTTTGGTACATCTGACCATGACAAATGGCCTTTAGTCTCTTTTCGTCAATGAGATTTAGCTGGTCGAGTCTGGCCTGCACCCATTCGGCTTCTTCCAATTTTACTTCATTTAAGACCCGGAGATACGAGATCTCTACCTCGATTGGGAGTACTGCTTCGGTACCATACACCAAGGAGTAGGGTGTTGCCCCTGTTGACGTGCGAATGGACGTCCTATAGGCGAAAAGGGCAAATGGCAACTTCTCATGCCAGTCCCTGTAGGTATCCGTAGTCTTTGCTATGATTTTCTTTATGTTCTTGTTTGCTGCTTCCACTGCTCCATTCATTTTAGGACGATAGGCTGTGGAATTGTGGTGTGTTATCTTGAATTGAGTGCACACTTTCGTCATCATTTTGTTATTCAGATTGGAAGCGTTGTCGGTGATGATCCTTTCTGGCAATCCGTATCGACAAATAATCTCATTCTTTAAGAACTTACAAACTGTAGTCCTGGTGATATTAGCGTAAGACGCTGCCTTTACCCATTTAGTGAAGTAGTCTATGGCGACCAAAATGAAACGGTGTCCATTGGAAGCTTTCGGATGAATCTGCCCGATGACGTCCATGCCCCATGCTGCGAAAGGCCACGAAGAATTCATGGTGTGTAAAGGTGATGGGGGTGCGTGAATTTTGTCAGCATAGATTTGGCATTTGTGGCATTTTATGGCGTAATCAATGCAATCTCCCTCCATGGTCAACCAGAAATAACCATATCTCATAATTTTTCGGGCTATAGACAGCCCGTTGGCGTGCGTTCCACAGAGCCCGTCATGTACTTCGGCTAAGATTTCCTTCGCCTCCCGGGCATCCACACATCTCAACAATGTTTGATCATGACTTCTCCTATATAGGATCTCCCCATCTAGGACATATTTTGTTGCCATTTTTCTGAGCGTTTTTCTGTCATTGTCGTTGCCCATTCTGGATACTTTCGAAGCTTGACATATTGTAAGATGTCATAGTACCATGGGTTTCCGTCAATCTCTTCATGTACATTACAACAATGAGCAGGTTTTTCAAACGTCTGCATCTTAATTGGCTTCATTTCTGCCCCTGTGTTTGTTTTAAACATGGATGCCAAGGTTGCCAATGCATCTGCCATCTGATTTTCTTATCGGGGCAGGTAATTGAAGCTGACCTTTTCGAACTTTTTGGTGAGCTCCTGGATCAATTCTTAATATTTGACCAACTTTGGGTCCCTGGTTTCCCATTCCCCGCGCAGTTGGTAAATTACTAAGGATGAATCTCCGAATACTCTTAGTTCTTTAATCTTTCTTTCAATAGCTGAGTTCAGTCCCATAACGCAAGCTTCGTATTCAGCTATATTGTTTGTGCAGAAGAATTCAAATCTGCTGGTGAAAGGATAATAGATGTCCTTAGGAGAAATTAGCACTGCCCCTATCCCATGTCCGAAAGCGTTAGAGGCTCCATCGAAGTAAAGTTTCCATGATTTATCATCTGAAACCTCTTCTTCGGTTGTAATGCACATCAAGTCTTCGTCTGGGAAATTAAAGTTCAATACCTCATAGTCATCCAAAGCACGACTAGCTAAAAAATCTGCTACGGCACTCCCCTTTACGACTTTCTGGTTAACGTATACGATGTCGAATTCGGATAAAAGCATCTGCCATCGGGCCATCCTTCCCGTTAGTGCTGGCGCTTCCATTAAGAACTTCAATGGATCTAGTTTGGATATCAACCAGGTAGTATGGTACAGCATGTACTGTCTAAGCCTCTTGGTAGCCCAAACTAGAGCACAACACAGCTTCTGCACTGGCGGGTACCGCGTTTCGCAATCATTGAATTTCCTGCTTAAGTAATAGATGGCTTGCTCCTTTTTTCTTGACTCATCGTGTTGCCCCAGTACGCATCCCATTGAATTCTCAAAAACTGTCAAGTAGAGAATTAGTGGTCGACCAGGTACTGGTGCGACTAAAATTGGAGCATTTGTCAGGTACTTTTTGATCTTTTCTAGGGCTTTTTGACATTCTTCATCCCACACGCCAGGATTATTCTTTCTAAGAAGTCTGAAGACCGGGTCACATTGATCGGTTAATTGGGAAATGAAACGAGAGATATAATTCAGCCTCCACAGGAAACCGCGAACTTCCTTCTAAGTGCGGGGTGGTGAGAGGTCCTGGATGGCTTTCACTTTATCTGGAGCAATCTCGATCCCTCTTCTGCTTACCACGAACCCTAGGAGTTTTCCAGAAGTAACGTCGAAGGTACACTTGGCAGGATTGAGCCTCAGTTGGTACTTCCGTAGTCTTTAGAATAGTTTTCTCAAGTTTTGTAGGTGCTCTTCCTCTGTTCGGGACTTGGCAATCATATCGTCCACGTATACTTCTATTTCTTTGTGCATCATGTCATGGAAAAGAGTCACCATTGCTCTTTGGTATGTTGCCCCTGCGTTCTTTAGCCCAAACGACATCACTCGATAACAAAAAGTGCCCCACATGGTTATTAATGTGGTCTTGTCCATGTCGTTAGGGTCCATCTTTATCTGGTTGTACCCTGAGAAGCCGTCCATGAAGGAAAACCATGAATGTCCTACGGTGTTGTCAACCAGCGTGTCAATATGTGGTAAAAGGAAGTTGTCTTTAGGGCTGGCTCGGTTCAGATCCCTATAATCTACACACATACGAACTTTCCCGTCTTTCTTTGGTACTGGTACAATGTTTGCAACCCATTCGGGGTATTTGGCTACCTCCAAGAATCCAGCATCAAACTGCTTTTTCACTTCCTCTCGGATCTTTAACAACATATCTGGTCTCATTCTCCAAAGTTTTTGCTGTATTGGTTTGCACTCCGATTTTGTTGGCAATTTGTGCACCACTATGTCAGTATTCAACCCTGGCATATCTTGATAAGTCCAGGCGAAGACATCCTTGAATTCCTGAAGTAGGGCTATCAGTTCATGCTTGGTTTTTGAGGAAATCGTCGTTCCTACTTTTATTTCTTTTCTCTCTTCTTCAGTCCCCAAGTTTACGACTTCTGTTTCTTCTTGATGGGGCATGATCTGCCTTTCTTCGTTATCCACCATTCTCTTTAACTCTTCCGGGACCTCACTTTCTATCTCATCATATCCTTCCTCCATTCCTTCCGAGACCTCAGGGCATTCGAAATTCACTCCAGGATTGGATCCGGTATCATTCATATTGTCAATCATGAGCAACCTGCATTAAATGAGAATGAATTGTATTGGGAAAGAGACGGCTTTATATGAAGGGAATGAACATGAAGAATGCATGAATGAAATAAATGAAACTTTGGTCATTTTAGGAAAGTGGGGATATTTTCATTTCAATCAAAAAGTTAACATAGGTGCCCCGTACAAGAGATCCCCATTGTTTACGGGCAAAAACAAAAGGTTGATTCGGAGCATTACTCTGATCTATTCCTAAAAACTACAGGTAGATCAATGCAGCTCCAGTTATCGAGTGTTTTCCCGGGACGACAAGGGCGGATGTTGGTCAACATTTTGCTGCCTCGGTCCTTTTCAGCTATCATGTTGATGTACATCCCTTCAAATGATTCACTGAGTATCTCCTCCTGGTTGAGTACTTCATTTTTCTTCATTGCCTCTCCAACATCTTGACCTGGCTGGTAGAACCCTCCGGAGACAAAAGTGGTTTTCAAACTAGGAAAGGACATCGGTCTCCACGGAATGTCTTCTCCTTTAGATCTGGCTTTTCTTTGCTCCTCCTTCCTCTTATATTCCTCTTTCTTTTGTTGGACACTTGGTTGGTAACCCAGCCCGAAACGATCCTTCTTGGTTATCATATTCTTGGGTCTCAGGTTTCCTTGTAATTTCTTCCCCAGCCCTTTTCCTACTTTGGCTCCTCGGCGCAAAGTTTATGCGACGGTCATCTTGGTACAATTAGATAACCTGGGGTAGGGGATCCGACTTCCCTCTAAAACGAATGTGGCATTTACTAGTTCCAATGCTCGGAACGAGCATTCTGCAGCATCTTCATCATTTTGAATGTAGGGGGCGTCTGATGTCACTGAAGCAACAAATTCCTGCTCTGCCTCTACTGTGACCAATTTGCCTTCGACTACAAATTTTAATTTCTGATGCAATGATGAGGGGACAACTCTTGCGGAGTGGATCCATGGTCTTCCAAACAAGCAGCTGTAAGATGGTTTTATGTCCATCACCACAAAATCGATCACATATTCAGTTGGTCCGATCAATAGGGGCACCTCAATTTTCCCCATTGTTCCTCTTTGCGTACCATCAAAGGCTCTTACCGAATTGTGGCAAGGCTTTAGGTGCGAACCATCTATTGGCAGTTTTTGCAGGGTCACCATAGGCAAGACATTCAATGCTGACCCGTTGTCGATCAGTACGCCTGGTAATACATACCCTTTGCAGTGGGTAGTGATGTTAAGGGCTTTGGTAGACCCCATTCCTCCCTCCGGGATCTCATCATCACTGAATGTGATATGATTATAGGCAATGATATGCCCCACTATCATGTCCAGGTTTGATACAGAAATGTCCTGGGGCACAAAAGTTTGATTCAGCACTTTCAATAGCGTCTCCTGATGCTTCTCTGAACTCAAGAGTAATTCTAGCACTGTGATCCTGGCCGGTTGCTTTCGTAGTTGTTCCACTACGCTGTACTCGCTATGTCTCAAGAACTTTAGAAATTCTTTGGCCCGGGCCTCGCCATCGCTCATTTATCTTTGGGGAAGGTTCTTCTCCAAATATCTCGCGTAGGGCTAAATCTTTGTGTCTCTCTCCCCTTATCTTTTTCGCCGCTTTCAAAGCCTCTGAGGAATAACATCGACCGCTCCTTGTGAAATGGCGTGCCTCACCAACGTTCACATCGTTCTGGCTTTGTTGGTCTTTCAGTGTAGGCTCTTTTACCTGACCATGTTCTGGTTTTTCTGGCGTGGTTACATTTACAGCATAATTCCAGGGGATTTGTCGCATATCTTTGAATGGGAATGGAGATGGTGCTGAAATGATGATCTTGGGACTTATCTTGCTGGTTTCTCCCTGGGAGACACCTGCATTCCCTGGCTTGGGGGAGATGATAAAAGGTCTATCCTTCCTGTATTTAGACTTGGGGCTATCCGTCATGTGTACGTCCGACCTCTTCTTCCCCATGGGCTCCTCGAAGAATTATATTTGCTTTTCATTCTTCAATTGTTGCACCAATTTCTTGAACTCATCACATTCTTGGATATCATGCCCTTCAGTCTGGTGGAATTCGCAATACTTTCCACATTCCTTCTGCCTTGTTATCATGCCTTTGTCGATCATACGGGCCATGCATAACTGTTGAAATACCCACCGTAAAGGAGACTTGATTTCTGACACATCATTCTTAATCCTCCTGGTAAAGTATTCTTCAATAACATTTACCCCTCTGCTCCCATGATTAGGCAGCGGGTTGTTGGCTACACTCGGTTCTTCAAACTTCAATATCCCGGAGTCGATTAAGTTATGCACAAGCTTTTTGAAGGCAAGGCAGTTCTCGGTAGGATGTCCAGGGGTACCGCCGTAATAGTCGCAATGCGCGTTCGGATTATACCAAGACGGGAAGGGCGGATTGACAGGAGTAACGATGTATGGACGGACTAGGTCTGCTTCATACAACTGGGAATAAAGTTCTGAGTACGAAACAGGCAAGGGAGCGAAAGTTCTTCTCTCTTTCTCTTTTCTGGAGATTCTCTCATCTCTTTGATTCGAGTTTTGTGTTTTTCCCATAGGTGCTTGTGGCTGTGAGACTGTGAAGTTCTTTGGAGCGGTATAGGTGCTGGTGGTGCTTACTTCATTTCTCTTGCTATACTTCCGAGACCCTTCTCCACCATCAATTCTACCACTCTTAATTGCCAGTTCGAGGGACTCCCCAGTCCTGATTAAGTCGGTAAAGCACTGCGTTGTGTTATTAATGAGGCGATCAAAGAGTGCCACTTTCAGCGTATTGACAAATAATGGCGTGATTTCATGCTCCGGGATGGGTGGCTGAATTTGGGCGGCCAATTCTCTCCACCTTTGGGCGTATTGCCGCAGGCTTTCGTTGGACTTCTGCCCCATGTTTTCCAACATAATTCTGCTGGGGGTCATATCTGTTACATGTTTGTATTGCTCAGTAAATGCTCTTGACAGATCTTTCCATGTCTTAACATTTGCTTTGCTCAACTGGCTGTACCACTGTAACGCCGCTCCAGTTAGGCTGTCTTGGAAACAATAGATCAGTAGCTTTTCGTCCTTATGGTAGGCCGCCATCTTTCTACAGTACATTGTTATGTGTGCAGAAGGACATGTGGTTCCATCGTATTTGTCGAACTCTGGCGTTTTAAATTTTGGCGGTAGGACAAGATCGGACACCAGACTTAAGTCGCTAGCGTCATTTCCTGATTCTTCATTTGATTGTAACGCTTTAAATTTTTCCTCCATGAGGCGAAATCTTTCCTCCCACTTTTTCTCTACCTCATTCTTGATTTTTTCAACCATGTTTAGGTCCGGCACTTCTTCTTCATAGAGTGCTTCAGCATTGAGGGGTTGAGTTTCAGGTGCCCCCACTTGAAAACTAGATGACATTCCTGCAGGGTCGATATACACCTTCCTAGTCGGGTTTGGTGCAGTTGGTTGAACCTTGTAGTGAGCCGAGGTACCTTCTGGATCTTGAATGGTTTCTCCTTCGACTCTTTTTCCCAGACTTTTAGCAAATAATGCGGTTATGTCGGATACTATAAATACTTGCGACTGCGCAATCTGATCACTGAGGCTTCTCTGGGCCTCTTCAAGCCTTGTCTCGAGCTCTTTTTGCCCTCTTTCTAGACTGATTATCCTGTCTTCCATGAGCTTTCTTTGTAACCGGGTAAAGTATGGGTGATGAATGATTGCAGGTTAACTACACACAACGCCACAATATTCATAATGTTAATATGGTTGCAAGAAATAAATGCATGTATAATGATGCGAATGTCATGATTCAAATGCAAGAATGTATGCAGATAAGGTACTGATTCCGCTGGTAATCACCCTTTTGAACTACTTCCACGGGAATTAAAGGGCTAGATTACAACAAAGTTCGTGTTACAAAATAAAGATCCCTAATACGAAAGATCTAATTACAACACAGAGTCCTATAGATAGGCTCTAGCTCTATCTCCTAATTTTCCAATTGCCCTGAGCAGCTTGAGGAACCTGGGAGCTTCTTCCATTCCCGGGGCTATGAAAGGTCAGAGTGTCTCAGCCTCGACAGCTAAATCATTCACATGCCTGGCGACTCGCTGTATGTCCACCATTAGGTTTGCGTAATACTGGTCCCTGTCCTGAACTATCCGGGCAGCGTCGCGCAGTCTCTTTTGCCAATAGGTGTCCCCTCCGGCCGCAGCTTCCTCAAACACACTAATTCTTTCCTTGTAATCCTCAACAGTTGCTTCGAGAGACTCAATTTGTGCTTGTAACACGCCCACTTCGCGCTCTCTTTCTTGCAGCTCAGCGAAGCCATTCATGCGGCAGTACATTCGAAGTGAGTGTTCAACTTCCGCCACCTTTCCTTTTAATTCGCCATTCTGACTTTGGCTTTTCTCTAGGCTTGGAATAGTATTATCGTACAACTTTTGCATCTCTAACAGTCTATTTCGGCTACTCATGGACTTTCTTTTCCATACGGCGACGCTTTCTTTCTCATGATGGACAGCTTGTTTTCCCTTGCTGATTTCTTGCCTGAGTCTTTCCTTTTCCTGATCAATGGCCTTCTTGGATGACCGTTTTTCTTCTCCATAGCCAACCGGCAGCTTTCTATCTCTTTCTCGATTGTCCTCTTGCTGATTTCTCATTCTTCTTCCACCAAACGGATACCATTCATCCTTTCTCTTTCCACGGCTATGAATTGACTCCGGCTAGCCTTCTGTATTTTTGCTTGTACTAGAATGACGTCTTTTAGATAAAGAGTGTTCTTGTCACTCAAGTCTGCATTTAATTTCTTCAACTGCCTAATGATCCCGTCCCGCTCGTCAACCTCTAAGCTTGCCTTATAGAGCTCGCTCGCATGTTGAGTCTGTTGGATGTCCATTTTCCTTTTAACTTCTTCGAGTTCATTCCTTAAGATGTCAGCTTCAGACGGTACCACCCTTGTAAGCTCTTTGAGTGACACTGCTGGTCCTTGATCAGATTCGGGAATTACATTATTAACCCTCAATCGTCTCCAAATATCATAGTCTGGGGTAGTCATGTGCTCGGTATCTCCTTCCACCCTGATCCGGTAGCAATGGTCTCAGGCTCTCATAATGGTCTGAATTTTTCCTTTGAACTCCCCTTTGAAAAGGAATTCAGTTTGGCTTAATCCAGCGGTATTGGGAATGACCTGTCGTGATCCGAACTGTCGAGACACTAAAAGCGGAGCACAGGCGATCCCTCCATGCAATCCCAACATCATCAGCCAGTTGAAGTCACCACAACTGTATAGAAAATAATTAACTTTACCGAGCCATGGGACCCTCCATGCTATGTCTTCATCTTAAATGTTCCTGAAGAAACTGGTCCACATTTTTGCTTTCAAATCCTCTCGCCATTCCTTTGCTAAGTATTCCCGTAAAGGCGAAAAACCTTGGAAGGATATCCTCGGCAGGACCCTCGTCGGCGTCTTCCACATGTCACTCTGAATCCATACTTGTAACAGCTGTGCGCATCCTCGAAAAACGCGTCCTTCTTCATGTTTCCGGCTAGCATTTAAGGAAATGAAAGTCTCGACCAAGATTTGCTGGTACTTTGGGTTTTCTTTCCGTTTCACCCGCTCAAACAAATCCGAATGGCTATGTCAATGTTCCCAGTACTCTTGGAAAGATCACCAAGCCATATATTCCTAAAGCGAACAAGTCCATTTTCTTTGCCTCAAATCGGATGTGTCGGTATGATGTCCCGAATACTTTCCCATGCAAAGACCGTATTGTCTCCTCGGATTTGAAGGAGGCCATTAACCCAATCGTCACTCATTCCCGCAAAGGATTTGAGTTTCGCAGTTGTAAATTGATTCTCGGAGGCTTCGCGTAGATCCAATCTTCCCGAATATTTTTCTGGTTAAGTAAAGCAGTGTATTCTTCTACCGTAGGCATCATGTCCAGCCCATTGAAGGTGAAGCAGCAAAAAGCCGGATTCCAGAACTGGACTATAGCTCGGAGTAGGGGTTGATTAACCCGAACATATAACAATCGTGCAATGTCGCCATAATCGCCGCAAAACAAGTCTTGTAGTCTTCGGTCCCATCTTTCCCAAATGCTTTGAAGATCCCATAGGTCGCTCGTTGGAGACTCACAGAGGTGTATCCTCGCTATTACGCGTTCGTTCGCAAACTGTCCCTTGGATTTTTCTGGTTGACCTCGACCAATGTCCGATCGACAAATTAAGCTCTTCTTTCCTAAGACACCTTTTTTCCATGGTGAAAGACTTTCTGATCAGGCAAACCACTTGATCCAGTACCTTTATGTGATGCAAATGCATGATGTATGAAAAAAAACAAAAGCGAAAAGAAAACAAGTCAGTACCAGATAAAATTAATAAATATGTAAATAAAAGGTAAATTAAACAAAACAACCCTATTTATCCCGTCTAAAACACCTAAGGTTATCCGCATGGCTCTAACAGGGTGGGTTTCTATGTTCTCTACATGCAGTGTTGGTGCTAGGAGGTACCCGAATTGTCCTTGTTGTCCTCTACTAAGAGTAGCAAGGCCCCTGATCATCACCCATTATAGGCTCCTTTCAACCGGGTTCAATTCAGGGGGACCCATTCGCTTATGCCCGTACGAAGGAACGATATCCTTACGAAAGCATAAGGTACTCGAGCCCCGAAGGTACTTGCTAGGCCCATACGGGAGAATGATATCTCCACGAAAGCATTAGCGTTTTCCCCCCACTTAGAAAGACGGGTTTATATGCCATATTTTAAATGCATTAAAATAAACGAACAATTATGACCGAATGTTAATTTAATATTCACTTTAATCCGGAACTTCCAATGTTAGTAAAGCGGTAACTATTTTAAAAGCTTGACTCTCATTTGTTTTTGAAAAAAAAACAAAAAAAATTGTCCCCAGCGGAGTCGCCATCTGTAGCGATGTCTTTTTTAAATCGCTAAATAAAACGTGGATTTTCGATGTGTTTTTGAAAGGTGTTTGTGATTCTTTTGGATATAAAATATTTAATCCGTGGGGTTTTAAAAGAAACCGCATTAAAATGGAGTCGCCACCGGCCACTTAGGTAGGCCGGACACCATAAAACCAGAGATTCAAAAAGATTGGGTTCGGGAGTCGGTTACGGATAGGGAAGGATTAGCACCCCCACACCGCCCAAAATTGGTACTTTAATAATTACCGCTTCATTAATATTGGATTTTCCGGATTAAAGTGACGATTATTTTAAAATTCGGTCATAATTGCGAATAAATTTTAAGGGCCCCGTTATCCGAGAATAAACGCCCAACCACTATCACTACGCTTGATACTGGCCTCGTTTACGCTCGTATAAAAGGGCACTGCATTAACAATTTATATACCATATGCAATCTTAATAACAAAAATATAGGACATAGCAGATAATTTAAAAACAGTAAATATTCACATATCAAAATACTAATCTAACATAAATGAAATACGCAATTAAAATACACATATACATACCAAGCTTAATATCAGATCAAAGCAAACTTATCATGCCACAACAACAGAGTAGGAATAAATACATATATAGACGAACATATATTTCAAAAAGACATACATGCTAGTAATAAAACATATTTCAACATATATGGGACAACATATCGTACAAAAAGGGAAATATACTAACATGTAACCCTAAAAAAAACAAGAAAACATACACAAAAATACAAAATATACCATGTACGAATCAACTAAAACATAACATGCTTAATATGAATAACCGAACAAAAAAGATACATAATTATCATAAACTTAATACACATATATATGTAAATATAAAATACGAGGCATATACGAGGGATATAAAATGAGACAAAAAATACATTAACATATACGATTATAATACGAACATGAGTATTTACAAAGAAATAGGACTGAAATGAAAGAAAAATAAAAGTCAGTGGCAGAAATTAAAGAACAATAATAGGTAATTTAAGGACTAAAATGTGAAGTAAACAGAACCTAAAAGGATCAAAACTGTAATTAGACCAAGGGGCAGACCCAAAATGAAAAGTTCAAAAACGCGGGATGGCTAAAGGCGTAATTTTACCATTTAAAAACTGATTCGGTGTAATTTAGGGACTGGATTGCAAGATTTTGAAATACAAGAGGGACCAGAGTTGTAAATATACCATGCGGCAAGACAAAAAAGAAAATATTGGAAACGCGGGGGGATTTAGTGTGTGATTTTCCCATTTCACGAAATAATAATCACTATAAAAACCCTCTTTTTAGGCCGAAACCAAATTTTCACCATTTTGTTTCATTTTTCGGTTTTATAACTCAAACCGTGTTCTTCATTTTCTCTCAAATCCCCCATGAAACCCAGAATCCGGCGGCCGGACGCCGTATTCTCCGCCGCCGGCCGTCGCTAACCGGCACCGGTGAGCCTCCAAACCACACCAAAATAACCCCCGTTTCACCCTCGACATGAATCTGAGGTTGGATTCAGAGGATAAGCCTCTATTTACCCTAGATCTAGGAAATACGAAACAAAAAAAAACCCATTTTAAACCCAAAACGAAACTACAAGGGGTCTTCCCCTTCCTTCAGTTCACCGTATATGGCTTGGGGAAGCCAAAAGGCTTGTCACTAAGGAGGGGAGACCCACAGACAGCGACGGTAAGATCTCTGACTCTCTCCTTTTTTTTCTTCTTTTGTATATGCATGCAAAAAATAAGAAAGGGAAACAAGTAGTTACCACTGGACTGACTTTCGATTATAACTTGACTGGTTACAACTTTTTGTTTTTGTTACAATCTTCTCTATTACAACTCTCTCGTTTTTTTGTTACCACCCTCTTTTCTTGTCTCTCCTTTTTTTGTTGCAAAATACTTGTTTCGTATATATGCTTGTCTTTGTTTTGGTGCAAGTTGCATGTTACTTGTTTTTTTCAGATCTGGACTGACAAACTTCTTGCTTGTTGTGTTTGGCATGTTCTGAGCACGGTGGTTGAAGATCGGCATGGTGGCGGTGTGGGGATTCTG
This sequence comes from Hibiscus mutabilis, assembly GCA_019671005.1. NCBI lineage: Eukaryota > Viridiplantae > Streptophyta > Magnoliopsida > Malvales > Malvaceae > Hibiscus > Hibiscus mutabilis. The sequence continues at coordinate 39,118,770 of CM033723.1, forward strand.
CCAGCGACCAGACGCGTTCTCGGCCGTTAGATCAGATCTGATCTAACGGTCGAGATGGCTTGAAGGACGAACGGCCCAGATGAAGCCTCGATTTGGGGAAACGGCTCCAGATCGTGCCACGTGGAGCCCAGCAATGAGGAGTCGAGCGCGGGGCTCACGACGCGTGGGATATCAAAGCGTCCGTGGCGTGGACCGCACGCCGCGCGTGGCACTCGAACGGTCCATACGTGTGGAGCACGCGCGGGTGGTAGATATTTTAGCTCCTTGGTTAGATCGTGGGCTGTTGGATCAGATCTTGATCCAACGGCCCACGATCCACCGCACACACACGTTGTAATTAGATAAGGTTTGGGCCAACCGGGCCTTGTAACTATTTGTAATCTGGACTTGGATCGTAGTTTACTTATTTGGTTTAATATATAATTTTTTTGGATTTCATTTCATATCAGCCCAATAATATTAATAATAATATAATTATAGCAGCAATACACATACATAATACAAACGTATACTTATACAAGTATAACATACTGGCATACGTATATATAATCATACACATAATTAACATAACATCTATATACATTAAACAAATACGCTCGTACTCTAGATACATACGCGACACACATACACCATTAATACGTATACATACATAGCTTATAATATACATGCACACCACACCTTATATATATTAGTAATACTCATGCAAACAATAAACATATAATATAATGTATACATTCAATACTAATATGTATTTACATGATAAAAATGAGTGATTACACCAAGTGGTTCACCTTGGGATACGCTTGTGTTGTTATCGACAGTGGTACGGCAAAGCATGTTGACGTAGAATATTATGAGCCGAAAGGTAGCGGTGGAGGATGTTACCTATTCCTTGAGGTAGATGACCCAACCTTTAGTCAATGAGTTTTGAGGTTTTAACATGACGGTTTAAAGTTTGAGTATAATAAGATAAGGTTATAGAGAAGTCATGATAAATATTGCATTTGATATGATGTTTGTACTCTAAGGACAAGTTGTGAGATTGTGTAGACTCACGAGTGTGTCGATTTAAATTATAGTCTTGATTAATGGAATGGTCATTCTACCCAAATTTTTGGAGATGGAGTATCTACAGGTACAATAAAATAGGTGTTGAGATTATTAGAGTAGCAGAACGTAAATATGGTTTATTGGCTATGGTTGTGTAGAACCGAGATCCTTTTGTTGGAACAGATCTTGTTAGAAGGACCTTTTGAAAACCTTATATGCTTGTTAGAGTTATAGCACAATGGTTCATTGGAACTAAGTGGTTGGTTTGGATGGCGATGCTTGCACCTTTGTGAGTAGTGGGATAAATTTTAATCTCTAACGGAGTTGTATGCAAAGATAATTTTCTTTTGGAATCAATCTAGTTCAATTTGTGGAATTGCATGATCTTGGGTTGGCTTTCGTTAGTTAGCTTTCATTGAGTTAGGGTGTGTACAAGCAAAGTGGGATGCTAAGTTTAGCCTCGGTTAGCCAAGTTGGAGAAGGAGTGATGTTATTCTAAAATAGATTTATGGCAAAATATGATCGCCTGAGTTGCGTATATTCTTGAAACATTTGGTCAGGTGTTGATGTTAGACGAAGAAGTGTTCCTTATAGTATGTCTTCGTTTTACAAACCATCAAGGTGTACACATGTGATATGGGATGTGGTTGGTCTATGATGGTTACACATTTTTTCGTTAGGTAAATTTTGAGGAAGAAATTTCTTTTAGGAGGAAAGAGTTGTAACGACCTGAATTTCTAAATCAATGATGAGGTGCTAACCCGACTTATGGACCCTGGTGTTGGATTGGGTATTTGGACTCGTTGGGACAAGTTTGGGCCTAGTTAGATGAGAATTGGGTTATTTGGGCTTGAGTAGTGACCTTTTTGTAACAAGGATAAAAAAGTGGAGGTTTTATGATGTTGTTTGCCCCTTTTTAGAAATAAATGCTGCCCAATCCCCTTTATTTTTGGCTTGTCACGTGAGTTGGGGGCAGAGAGGGAGATCATCTTCTTCATCTTTCCCTTCTTGCACACACCTTCATACCTCTTTCTTTTCAAGCCTTGTTCTTGGATTTAAAAGTGCAAGCTTTCTTCTCCTCATCATCATCCAAGATTTAAGATTTGTGGATCCATAATCTTCATTGCAAGAGCTTCATGAAAAGTACATTTTCAAGGAAAAGGGGAGGTGATTTGGCTTTTATTCCAAGCATGGGTCAAAGAGGAGGTTGAAAGGATTTTTTTGTGAGAGCCTAATTTGGGAATCATTGCTAAAAGGTTAGTACACTACTAACTCCTATGCCTTAATGGCATCATAAAGTTGATTGCTTTGTATGCTTAAATTGATGTTTATGGTTGATTTGGGTGTTAGAGGTTAGAGACTCTTTTTAATGGCTAAATCTGATTTTGGTATTAAAATAGTGTAAAAATGATAGAAAACCCTTAATTTACCTCCAATAACTTGTAGGTTCATTTTGGGGTCTTGCCTCTGGGTTTTGGAGGCATGTGAAGTGATTTACGAACTCTAAAAGATAAATTTTGGGTTCGAGTACCTATACGGGTTAAACGCGTATCGGTACCCCATGTTAAATCTAGAGAAAATAAAGCCATTCTTAAGGGGCATATCGGTATGCCTAAGGGGGTATTGATACCCCTATTGTTTCATCAATTCTAATAACGAAAAATAGGTATTGGTACACCTAGAGGTGTATTAGTACGGCAAGGGTATCGGTACACGGCTTCTTGTATCGGTACAAAGTTTCTGGTTAAACCCCTTCGTGTGCAAGCTAGGTATCGGTACGCGATAAGGCGTATTAGTACCCCTGATGATATTGAGGTTGTATCGATACTCATGGTTGGGTATCGATACTGCTTGGGCAATCTGTTCGAAAATGTTTCTTTTAAGTTTGAGAGATCGATAATTCGAGACTAATAGCCTAATGGGTTTCTAATGTGGTAAAATGAATAGTAAATTGAGAAAACAAGATTAAACCCTCTTAAATGATCATAAAGTGTAATAACTTGGTAAAACCTTGGGTAACTTGTTGTGTTGTATAAATAAGGATCCTTGGTGGATCGAATGATGAATGTATGCCACGTAAGGGCATTAATATGATGGAGTCACCTTGTTTGATGGGATCTTGATACCTAGTGAGAGAATGTTGCAACACCATGGTTGAAGATTTCTGAATGTGACATCTGGTTTGAAGGTGTTACATTGCCCAATAAGCTCGATGTTCTAGCTCCACTAGCAAATGGCATGACTCCCTAAATATAAGCTCGTATGGGAAAGTTCCTAATGGAGTTTTGAAAGATGTTTTGTATGCCCACAATGAATCATCTAGGCTCGAATTCTAGTCCTTCCGAGTTGGGTTCATAGTTTTCTCCAAGATATTCTTAATCTCATTGTTTGAAATTTCTGCCTGGCTATTTGTTTGAAGATAGTAGGTATTGGCAATTCTTTACTAGATTCCATACCTACATAGAGCTTTAGTGATTAAATGGCATTTAAAATGAGTACATTTATCATGTATGGTGGCTCTAGGGGCACCAAATCTTGTAAAGATATGCTTATGTAGGAACTTCGCAATTGCCTTGGCATTAATTGTTTGGAGAGCAACAGCTTCAGCCCACTTTGAGACATAATCGAATGCCACAATGATGTATAAATTTCCAAATGATGGAGGAAAATAACCCATAAAGTCTATCCCCAACACATCAAACAGTTCTATCGGCATGATATTCTGAAGTGACAATTGATGTCTGCTGGAAATGTTTCCAGTACGCTGACATCTATCGTATGACTTGGCAAAATAATAGGTGTCCTTGAACAGTGTAGGCCAAAAAAAATCCTGACTGTAGCACTTTACAACTGACTTCATTCCAGCAAAGTGTCCTCCATATGGTGTTGCATGTCAAAGTTAAAGAATATTTTGTTGTTCATCTCCTAGCGCACTACGAAAAATTACTTGGTTAGTACATTGTTTAAAGAAGAATGGATCATCCCAATAATATTGCCAGATATCCCTCAAAAATCACTTCTTGGCATTACTTGACAAGTCTAGTGGCAATATTTTGCTGACTAGGTAGTTGACTATGTCAGCATACCATGGAATAGTAGTGGTCACAAGCAAATGTCCACCAGGGAAATCATCTCTAATGGCAGTTGTGTTGCCATCCTCATGGTGGTGCTCTAAATGAGACAAATGATCAACTACCTGATTCTCACTCTCATTCTTATCTCAAATCTCAAGGTCAACTCTTGTAACATGAGTGTCCATCGAATTAGTCTGGGCTTGGCATCTTTTTTTGCTAAAAGATATTTGAGTGCCGAGTGGTCTGTGTATACCATGACTTTACTACCCACAAAGTAAGATCTAAAATTTTCAAACACAAAGACAACTGCAAGGAACTCCTTCTTAGTTGTTGTGTAGTTAAGCTGAGTCTCATTCAATGTGCGGCTGGCATAATGGATGGTATGGAAAATTTTGCCATGCCTTTGTCCTAACACAAATCCAATGGCGTAGTCGCTAGCATCGCACAGGAGCTTCAATGGCTTATTCCAATTTGGTGCCACGACTATGGGGGCATTAATTAACATGTTTTTCAATTCCTGAAAAGCTTTCAAACAAGAATCATCAAACGCAAAAGTGGTATTCTGTTCCAAAAGTAAGCATAAAGGTTTAGAAATTTTTGAGAAATCTTTAATAAAGCGATGATAAAAACCTACATGTCCCAAGAAACTTTTAGCACCATTGACACTTGTGGGTGGTGGCAGTTGTTTGATTACCAGTTCACGACCAGGTTGGTTTCAATGCATCTCTGTAAAACAAGTTCCAAACTCAAAAGGCATTCCTCGAAAGTTTTGCCAAATAATGAAAAGTCATCCATAAAGACTTCTAAATTGTTCTCGATCATATCCGAGAAAATTGACATCATGTAACACTAAAAAATTGTTGGGGCGTTACACAATCCAAGGGGCATTCTTCTAAATGTGAATGTCCCATATGGACAAGTGAACATAGTCTTCTTCTGATCTTCTATAGCGATGACAATCTGATTATAGCCTAACTAGCTGTCCATGAAGCAATAAAATGCCTTCACTTCTAGTCTTTCCAGTACCAGATCAACGAAGGGCAGTGGAAAGTGATCCTTCCGTGTGCCATTATGCAGCTTCTTGTAATCCATGCACACTCTCAAACCCGTCATGGTTCTAGAGGGGATCAGTTCATCTTAGTTGCTTTGAACCATGGTCATCTCACCCTTCTTTGGTACACACTGCACCGGGCTGACCAGCGAGCTATCAAAAATAGGATAAATTATCTCAGTATTCAGCCACTTTATGACTTCTTTCTTGACTACCTTCTTCATGCTAGGATTTACTTTCCTCTGGGCCTCAATTTTTTGCCATGGTAATCCTCTAAAATTATTTTGTGCATACATATTGTTGGGCTTATCCCCGATATATCAGCTAAGGTCTATCTCAAGGCTTGCTTGAAATTGCCTAATATTTCCAGCAATCTCTTTTCTTGGTCATCAGTCAAGTCAGCGGTAATGATCACTGGCAAAGTTGAGTTGTCTCCTAGGTAAGCATATTTGAGGTGGCTTAGCAAAGGTTTCAGCTCCAGTTCTGGTGGCTCCTCTATAGATGGTTTGGTGTCTTGATTTCTCTGCCAGCCAACTCAAGTGGCTATAGTCTCTTGAAATAACTTATGACCTCATTCAGCATGGTTGATTCTTCAGATTCTTCACTCATCATACCTTCATTGTCTAGTTCTCTACATTATCATCTATGTCTTGGAAAAACTATGCTATGTCCACATTGAAAATGGACTCCATCATCTCAACAACTTGGTATTCCTCAGCTTCATTTACACACTTAAGAGCTTGAAATACGTTAAACGTAACCTGTTGGTCATTCATACGCATAGTAAGCTCACATTTTTGTACATCAATTAAGGTCCTACCCATGGCAAGAAATGGTCTTCCCAAAATTATTGGAACATTATCATAAACCTCATATTCTTAAATAATAAAATCAGTTGGGAATATAAATTTATCTACCTTTACCAACACATCCTCAATCTTACCCTTGTGATGTACATAAGATCGATCTGCAGCTGAAGTATTACTAGCTAGCTCCCAAGTCACACAGTGCTTTACCCATGAATTTATTGCCAATCGTGCAAGGAACAATGAAACTCCTAGGATCTTTCAGTTTTGGTAGCAATCTATTGGTTATCATTGCTCTACATCCCTCAGTAAGAGCAACAGTCTCAAAATCACCCAGCTTCATCTTTTTGGACAAGATGTCCTTCATGAATTTAACATAGTTGGGCATTTGTTCGAGAGCTTCTACCAATGTTATATTGATTTGCAGTTGTTTAAGGACTTCCAAGAAGCATTTAAACTGCTGGCCTTGCTTGTGTTTCTTGAGTCTCTGTGGAAAAGGTGGTGGTGGATAGGCAAATATTGGCTCCGCTGGTTTTGCCAAAGTGGTGTTGGTATCGGATTGAGGTCTGGCATTATCAGTGCTTTCCTTTTTTTTCTCTATTTCCTTGGGTTCATCTACTAGCACCAACTTCTCATCCTGGAAAATAATTGACTGTTTGACAGATGTTTCATTCTCGTATTATTTTCCACTCTGAAGAGTATCTGCTTTGCACTGTTCTCTCTTTTTTACCGAGCATCCTCCATATCGCTTGGCAAAGTACCCTGGGGCCTGTTACTGAATGCATTGACAATATGCCCTAGCTGAACCTCCAATATTGCATAGATGTTGTTAAACTTTGAACAGTGGTATCATTTAACTCTATGTACCTCGTTAAAGAGCTTTCCTGGGTAGATCTATGCCCTGTCTAAAATTTTTTGTGTGCTCTTTGTGGCATTGCAATCTGGTTGAAGCCTGGATGTGCATTGTTGTTCTGACACTGAGCATTAAATTGGTTGCCTCCCTAATTCGCCCTAAAAAAGTTCGGGTATTGCTTCCAACCTACATTATAAGTATTGGAATGTGGATTAGTATTACAATTGTAATTCCCAATAAAATTTACCGATTTTGGGTTCGCTGGACATTCATCCACATTATGATCCTCTTCGTAAATAGTGCAAAATGGTTCTAATGCCTTCACTTCTCAGATTCTAGTAGGCTTTTGTATCATTCTCACTATATTAGTGGGGTTGACAATTTGAGCGTTGATAGATGAGAGTGCATCAAGCTCTAATTTCCTAACAATTTTTATCCCGGTTTCCAATATGATAGTAGGATACTAGAGGTCATTGGTGGAAATCCTTTCAAGGATGTCAAATGCCTCAGTGTAATTCTTTTTTAGCAACGAACTGTTTACCGAAGCATCAACCATAGTCTTGGCATAAGCATTGAGTCTGTTATAAAAGGTCTCTATTTAGGTCCAAGTAGGAAATCCATGCATGAGACATTTTCTCAACAAGTCCTTGAAACGCTTCCAAGCATCATACAGCTTCTTATCATCAGCCTACCTAAAAGTAATGATTTCACTCATCAGCTTGGCATTAAGTTTAGGTGGCTGGAATCTCAGAAGGAACTTCTGGCATAATTCAACAACGTTTGTATCATTACTAGTTTAACAATAGTCTTAACTTAGCCACGATTGTATCATAATTCAACAACGAAGTAACTGAACCAGGTGGCAAAGAACTTAGCCACAATTTTGTTCTATCTCTCAAAGAAAATGAGAATAGTCTTAACTTTACTATCTCTTCAGCTACACCAGGTTGCTAAAATAGTTGGCACACCTCTATGAATTGCTTCAAGTGTTGCCTTGGTTCTCCGATAGGTGATCCATCTAATTGACCTACATTTAACAACGTTTATATCATTGCCAGTTTGAGTTCAAAATTAGTTGTATTTACCTCTGGACTAATCAGTCTTGGCAATAAATTATCCTTGTTTGGTGCTAAATGTTCTCTTATAGGTCGTTCTTCTTCCACAACAGCATAGAAGCGGGCGAAATATCATTATGTATTGCTGGATTCTCCTCATTATTTATGGCACTGTGTAATCCCCTAAGCCCACCTATGCGATACGCCTAAGTTTAGGAGGTCACATTCGGGTCACCGGAGTGACCAACAATAAAATAGAAGAAAACCTTTTAAAAGAATACATTGAAAAGTAATTTTCCTATAACTGGAGGCTGATCCTAGGCCCGAAGGCATAGAAGGCCTAACTGGAGGCATAAAGCCTATATGGAGGCACAAAGCCTATCTGGAGGGACAAAGCTTATCTGGAGGCATAAAGCCTATTTGGAGGCACAAAACCTATCTGGAAGCATAAAGCCTATCTGGAGGCACAGGTGGATCAGGGCTGTACCTAAGGATCTCCAATCACTTTCCCAGTAACCCCAATTAAACAATTTATACAGTAAACAGTAATATCGGAACCACTTGATAGGTATACATTTCAGTAATTGTAACCAGAAAGCATGCAATAAAAATACATACTTGCATATAATGCTCTAGGAAAGCATATCACGATCAGTTTAGAAAATCATTTCAAACTATCCATTTATTTCAGGACTCGAGGGCATATTCATCATTTCAGTTAATCTAGAAATTTCAAAACCTGAGGACATTTTGGTCATTTTTTAATTCGACCAAATTCGTATTATTAATTCTCCCACTCATTTTAGTCATTATAATCAGTCATTATTCACAATTCACTTTAACTGAAAAATTAAATACAAACTCAAGTTCGGGTTCACAGTCCAATTTGGAGGCTTTCAGGTTTGAATTTCACAACACAAACTTTAAAATGGATTCAGGACGTCGAAAAACATAAAACAAAGCTTCTCATAAAAAATTAACTTTTTGGTCAAAGTCAACCCTGACGTCATGGTCAAAGTCAACGCTGATGTCATGCTAACATCATCAGTCAACTGGTCAACGGTCAATCATGATGTCAGCAGTCAACAATGATGTCATCAGTCAACTGGGTTTACTCAGGCGAGTTGACTCACTGAGTAAACTTGGATGGGTTGACTCATTTTTCTGACTCGGACGAGTTAACTCATTGAGTTAACTCGATCAATGGGTCGGGTTAGGTCGGTCGATTCGGTTCAGTCGGGTCGGGTTAGACGGTTCGGGTCAGAACCGGTTCAAAATAGAATTGATTCAAAGTCAGTTCAAACCCGGTTCACCCTAGCCACCGTCCAAGGCAGACGAAAATTGCCTAGAAGGGCAGAAAACCACGATTCCTTCAACCAAACACTTAAATAACTCAGATTTTTGGCCAGAAACTTACCAACTTACCCAAATCGGAGATCAAACGAAGGGTTTTTCATGAAGCTCCGGCGAAGCCTCTATTGACGTTGAACGGACAATCGGCGAACGTGGTTTTGCTCGTCTAACCATGAGGAACTCAACAGTGGTACCAGTGTCTTGATCGGACGGCCACAAAGGTTGAAAATGCAAAAATTAGAACCAACTTACCCTTAGGTTTATCGAACTTTCTAACGGTGATTCCAGGCGGTAACGGCGGCGGTTGCGTGATTCGTAAGAGGGCTTTTGGTTGGGCTAAGACGGTGAGCATTCTGACACTGGCGGTGAGCGACACGGCGTGGCGGTGGCCGAGATCGATGACGATGAACGGTGGGGAGTTTTGGGGGAATGTTTAAAACCTTCTGGGTTCTCAAACCAACACCCACATCCTTTTCTCTCTGGGTAGCTGGGGAGTCATTCTGGATTTTTAATATTCCTGATATACTCTTCAGCTATCACTCAAATAAAATCAAGGGTAAAATTTACCCCAAGAGCTATCCAGCTCCATTGGTTAACCCATATCTTAGGCACTCTTAGGTTGTGGGTTCGATTCTCACAACCAAAAATACTTTACTTTTTTATATTATTACTTTATTATTATCTAGGTGTTACACGTTGTCTACTTTACCATTGTCGTTACAATCCATTCCTCGAAGTTTTTGTCTTAACCTGTATAGGGTTCTTTCAATATCTTGGTCGTATAATAAATCTTCATTTATAGTTCGGCTCTTGGTCATACACCAAACAAAACAAATTAAGTAAAATAAACAAATACAAGTAAAAATCCAAATAATAATTTCTGTTACAATCCCCGGTAACATCGCCAAAAGCTTGTCGTCTAACTAACACTTGGCAAACTATTGGTGAATTAATGTAAATATGCATGAAATAATGCCAAGAATAGTTCTTTTTGCGTGCAAGTATACACGGTCAAAAAGTAATACAATAGTAAACAGAGTATCGTTTCCACAGGGATTGTCCATGAATTAAATGCCACGATAATTACTTGTGAATTGAAATAAATAAATTGGTGATTGAGATCGGAAGAAAATAACTAAGGAAAATAAAGTAAAAACTCAGGCAAATTGGCAAACAAATTAGCCAAGATGATGGATTGGCATTGGCAAGGGATGCTTGGATTTCATGCTAACAAAGATAGCATTTAATAACTTTCAGCCTTGGTTTTATTGCCGAGCAGATTTTAAGTTAGTATTGCCTCTGTCGATGGCAATACCCTAACTTAATTACTTTAAACACCTATGTGTCTATGGTGAGTTTTCAAACAATTAACTTGGCAAAGTTTTAATCTTTACTCCTAAGGGGTAGATCACTTCCAAAGTAAGCTCATTTACTTGAACATATTCTGTCGAAGTTTCTCTCCTTAGTATTTGGCAATTAATCTTTATCTCCTAAGTTTCTCTCCATTCTCTTTTTGCTTGATCATTGGTCTTCTTTATATAGGCACTTGTGGAAAACCCTAGGTAGGGTTTGATTTGAAAGTTTGTTACGCACCAAAATAGGTGCGTTATCTTCTTATCCTCTTTCTGAATTAGGGTTGACCTGGTCTTGACTAACGGTTAACTGATTAGGCATCAGTTCATCCTTCGATTGCCAATCTCGGTTGGCAATTCTCATCCTACTTTTGCCAATGCAACTCGGTATTTCTCTTCTGGCCCTCTAGTTTTTTGCCACTACTCCTGACTTGCCACCAAAGCAAGAAAATACCCATTCACTCTACAAAGAAAACATTTTTTAACTCCTGGATACAAATGTATGAATCTACTAGCTAAATGAACTAATATGTATGCAAAGTCAAGCAATAGCATAGCAATATATACGTGAAAAGTAGAAATTTTGAGGAGTTAATAGAGATCTAGATATAAAGTCATCTTAGATTGTTTATGGGTTGGGTTGTACGACACTATGGTGTGTACATGTTACATTTTGATACAAGATTCGAGGCTTGTGATGGAACCTTATCCCTTGGTGGGATTTCATGCAATGAAAGATTTAAGTAAGTGTATAGATGACGTGTTTTCTAGACATGTTATAGTTTAGAGTGTAAGACTCTTGCGTGAACCGAGTTATTGAGAGTTGTTTTAGTTGCCGATATAAGTTATCATGCCGAGTTTAAGGTAATTGCTTGAGGCTAGTTGAGACGTTGTTCATTTTTAGAAGTCTTGCACTGGGCAAGCAATGATATTGATAAGAAATGTCATCAGAGTTAGAGTCTCCTTCAGGGAGTCATCACGAAAGGGATCACTTCATTTTGGTTACACGGCTGTGTAACCTCATGTTCTTTTAGATCATACGAAATTGTGGAATGATTTTGTTATGCACAAGCTTTTGGGTTTTATAGCATAAGTTATGTTTCTTTGATGACTTTTTTGTCAAGGTACCGTTGGGTTTGTTTTATGGCTTAGGTTATGTGCCAAATATTGATGGATCTCTTTAAAAGAAATGGTCAAATGAATTAGGTTTGTACCGTTAGAAGACAAGGATCATGATTGATAGTGTTGCGAAAGAAAAGAGTACCACAACGGAAAATCTTTGAGGACGTCAAAGAGTTGTAAGGTTTGGAGCATATTCATTGATTTATGGATACAAATTTCAAGAACAAAATTTCTTTTAAGAATGGGAGAGTTGCAACGGCCTAAATTTTGGGTTAATTAAATGGGCTTCAGATCTGGGTTTCAAATCTTTAAGTTGGTCATTAAAATAAGGAGAATTATTTTGTGGAAGCTCATTAAATGGATTATTTTGGACTAATTCGAATAAAGATTTAAAGTGGAGTCTAGATTAAAAATAAAGAGGATGACATATGGTTATTATTTTATTGGTGATAGTGGTGTTTGAATTTAAAAACAGGGGAGTGGCAGAAAAAGTGGAAGATGATATGATGAGAAGATAGATGAAAAGAAAAGTATGAGAGAAAGAGAAAAGTGACAGAGAAAGTGAATGAGGATTTTTTAAACTTTGATCTATCGAGATCTGGCCGTCAGTTGTCGACACATCTATCGTCATTGTGTTCATCTCGTCGAGATGAGTCTACCGGTACCAGCAGCTTTGCCATTAGAGCCGCCATCAGAGGGAGTGAGAGAAAAGAAAATTTGGGTTGTTGAGTACTTAAATCGAGAAACGGAGGCCACCATCATGTTCACCAGCTCGAGAACAGTCAAACAGTGAAGTTTGGTCACTCTCTACCGCTAGAGGACGTCGTACGCGTTGCTGGCCGTGAGTGGGCTTCGTTCTGGGCGATTGGAGCCATCTAAGTCGAGCCAAGTTAAAGCTGAGCCATCGAGCCAAGCTGCATTGACCCCAAAGCTGAGCCATCTCACTGAGCTGCATTGACCCCGAGCTGAGCCGCGTTGACCGCGTTGATCGAGCCATTGAATTTTTTCGGGAGACATTACTCGAGGGTTTCTCGATGTTCTGAGTCTATTAGAGTAGTATGTTTTGCCAAATTCGAACTTTATAAGCTATTTTTATGTGTTCTATCCCCTAAAGTAGTTCGATAATATAAAATGGCTTATTTAGTTGTATTTGTTTTATTCGAGGAATTGGTGGACTCGAATATCAAAATTAAAAAGATAACTGATGGAGCTTGGATGGGGATTTATCGCTTTGGCTTAAGGTTAGTACACTTTGAATTCCTAATGCTTAATGAGCATCATAAATATGATCATTTTGCGTTTTAGTGTCTGCAAAATAGGTTGCTGATAAATAAGCATGTGTCGAGATCGGTATTATGAGATTTGGTAATTATGAGATGCATGATGAGTTTGAGAATATTTCGTGAATCATATGAGCTTTAGATACCATGTAGGGTCATTTGGAATGCTTGCATAATTAATTGAGGATTGATTGATTGATAAAATTGTGATGCATTTTATGTGAGTTCGATAGAAATTATGCTTAAGGGATAAATACTCGATTAGATGATTATGAAGCCGGTAATTAATATTAATTGATTGAATGCATTAGTAAACAAATCCTAATGACTTTTATAAGCTTTAGGGATCGAATAAAGCTTTGTAATATCATAATCTAAGGAAATGATATGAACCCGTAAGGTATAGGTACAAGCTTTGGTCGTACCGATATGCAATTGGGGGTTGTATCGGTACGGGTTGACCCGTACCGGTACTTGAGGAAATCTAGGATTTCTAGTAAGTAATTTTTGTATCGGTAAGCGTGTGAGTACTAGTACCCAAGGATACCGTATCGATACTCGTGTTCGAGTACCGGTATCCAATACGCTAAATAATCTATAAATGCAAATTAAAGATTGAAATTGATGTGTATGTTAATAATTGAATTATAACTTGATAAATAAGATTAATTAAATACTTCTCCATGATGTACTAACAACTTGGTAATGTAAAAGTAATGATGTGTTGACGATTAGCAATAATAGAGAGAACCTTAGGATCACGTTGCTTGTATGCCGGGTAGGCATTTGTTTGGTTGGGCCGATGATTGATGGGATCTGATTACCCAAGAATTTGTACTGCACTACTTGTTCCATTCTTCACGTGCACTTGATGTCTGGGTTGTCCCAAGTGGCACTCGCTATTCGATGGCTAGGTGTTTTTGAGTAGGCAATTTTCACTACTTGATGTCTTAGTGGTCCCGAATATGTGCCATGCACTGCCTGATGTCTTTGTGGTCTCAGGTGGGTGGCATGGTATAGTGTTCGATGCCTTTGTGTTCCCGAATATTGTGCGAGATACTCGATATCGATGTGGTCCTGAGTATGTATGTGGCTAGCCTGATGTCTTAGTGGTCCCGAGCTAAACAAGTTTGACTACCACTGTATATGGTTAAGACTTTGTGTGTTTTTTCCTGAATAGTCTGATGAGATCTCGGGTATGGTTGGGCCTTGTGTGCCATGTATGATGACTTGCATGATGAGAGCATGTGTTTAGGCGACCAGTGGTAGTGCCAAATGTTTATGTATCTCTCCTTATTGATCGTACTAGCTTGTATGCTTATGTTTATGATTAGCATGAAGTATAGTAGAGTAGATGTGTATCACTGAGCTTTGTAAGCTCAGCGCTCGGAATTGTTGTTTTCGTTTGTAGGTTGATCGTTGGATCGAGGAGCACTATCAGTGCGAGGTTCCAGCGTGTGATAATTTTTAGAGTATGATACTTGTTTTAATGAGCTGTGTATTCGTAGGACCTTACGAGATGGAGTCCGTAATCCCTATTTTTGAAACTGTATTAATTAAATCAAATGTTTTAAATTAAATTGGAGCTCATTTTTAACATTTTGATATTTATCTATATTTTCAACTGTTGGCTTTAAATGTTTTTGAGAAATACTTTGTTGGGCTAAACCCAGTTTGAGAAATTTTATGGTAATAGGTTTGGGCTGAAGGCCCAAATGTGACATCCGGGTTTAGGGTGTTACATATAACTTTTTTTTATGATTTTCTTGATTAATGAAATGATTTTCATCTTTTTCAAAAAAAAAAGTCATTGAAGGAAAGAGTTGAAACAAATCTATTTCCACATAAATTCTATACAGTGGAAGAGCAAAGTGGGTTTTCCCTTGAGGCTTTATGCTGGCCATGACAAACCCATTTCCTCTGCCGTCCAAAACTAATAAACCGAGCCCTGACCTAAAAAGGGCAAACAGTTTCTTTTTCTTTCAAACGATTCATATAAAAATCTAAGAGATCATCGGTTAAAATTTAAGATAATTATTGTATGCACTGATATAGGAATAAAAAAGAAATTATAAGTCAAATTATAATGGTGTCACTTGTTTTTTTTAATAAAAAAATGACTCGTTAAAAATCATTCTTCAAAATAAAGTGTTTGACTCTCTAACATTTTTGTTTAAATAAAAATTTAAAGTTATGATTGTTTAAAGGCGGTATGGGAGGCCTCAAACTTTAAAAAAAATCAATGTAGCCTTTGAACTTAATTTGCACTCAATGTAGTCCTTTAACTAAAAAAATTAAAATGGCCCTTTGATCAACGGTTTTCGTCGTTGACCGACGATTCTATTAAAATGTGCTGACATGGACCGTTAGCACTACCATGCCACTCTGTTTATATGGTTAAAAGGTGTTGAGTTTAATTTTTTTCTTATCTGGCTTTTATAAAATAAAAAATCATTTAATTTAATAAAAATCCATCTTTATACGCGAATGCCTTATTCCCTATTCCTTTAAAATTCCAAAGCTGGGTTTACCTGGATTTTTTTCTTGCCTAGCTTTGGAATTTTTAAGGAATATGGGATTAGGGTTTCATGATATAAAGATGGGTTTTTTTATTAAATTAAATATTTTTTATTTTATAAAAGTCAAGAAAAAAATCCAACTTAGCACCTTTTAACCCTATAAACATAGAGGCATGGTAGTAGTAACGGTTCATGTCAACACATTTTAACAGAGCCGTCAGTCAACGACGAAAATCGTTGGTCAAAGGGCCATATTGAATTTTTTTAAAGTGAAAGGGTTACATTAAGTGCAAATTAAGTTCAAGGGCCACATTGATTTCTTTTTTAAAGTTTGAGGGCCTCTCATACCCTTAAATCTTGTTTAAATTTTATGTATAAAGTTTATTTTTATATATTTTTTTAAATAATTTAAAGGTAATTAAGTAGAAAAGAGAATTTTATGTGGCGTGACGAAATGTCAATAGATGAACCGCAAAGCAATTTTGTCCACACTTGACTACTCATCACAAACAGCACAACCCATGCCAATTGATCTTTCTTCCTGTCTTTTTGGACCATTCCAGAGAATGTGCTCATGAGTTTGCCAGGGTTAGGTCACATTACAACTTACAGCAAATTGGGTGATCCTAACCACAGAATGATTATTTCAAAAAACTAAAATTAAAGGGAAAAGGGTGGGTCACAGGCCACAGGCATTGATGAATAAACAGAAATGCGATGAAAAGGAAGTCATGTATAATGAATGAACTCCTGTGGTGAGGGGTAGAGACGGACACATAATTTTATGTTAGAGAACAAATTTATAAAATTTTAAGGGTGCAAATTTATAAAATTATAAGAGAGAGAAAATAAATTTTTAATAAAAATGCATAAAAAATTAAATTATATAAATTTTAAATTTTAAAGCGTGATCGCTCTCCCAACCCTGGTCCATCCGTGGCGAGGGGTTGTTTATCTTTGTTACCTAACACAGGACTCGAGACTTTTGGATGCATGCTTTTGCCAAACCTTGTTGGCAAGGCGTCATCTTTTTCCAATCCAGCGACTTTTCCCAGATAAATTAAAACATTGGCCCATCCTCCACTGACTCCCTCTTTTATTTTTGATAAAGTACAAAAATAGTCACTAAACAAAATAAAAATAACCATTTTAACCACTGAAGTTTTGAAAACTATAAAATAATCATTAAACATATCAAATTATTTCAAAATAGTCACTGAACTTTGGCCATGTTTGACATTTAGCGGATAGCTGATTACATTAGATGATAGTTGATAGCTGATTGCATTAGTTGATTTGACTAGTGGGTTGTATTAGCTGATTGCATTAGTTGATTTGACTAGTGGGTTGTATTAGCTGATTGTATAAAAGTATTTGGTAAAATTAACTCATAGCTGATAGGTGTTTGATTATTTAAACAAGAAAAATGACATATACGGACATGATTATATTTAATACTTGTTTGAACATTTTATTGGTTATCAATATTTTGTATCGATTAATATTAATTAGATTATGAAAAATATTTTTTAATATAACATTACTAAGCATATTTGAAAGATCTATATATTAATTTATTATTTATATAATTATTTTAATACAATTTGATTAATTATTAAATTTAAATACAAATATAAATGTGTGAGAATAAAAAGAAAAAAATATATTAGTCTACAAATGTCACAATGTAAATACGTGAGGGTGAAGAATTAAAATAGAAAAAGTTAAATTTAGGTTATTTGAAGATTTTTTATAAATGTTAAGGATAAAAGGGTCTTTATATCTTTCATGTCAAAATCTCTAATTTCAAAAAGCTTCTATTAGCAGCTTTTTCAAAATTAGAGGTTTTACCCCAATCCGCTCCAAACATCTAAATTAGCGGATTTGACCTGTCAAACCTCTAATTTTAGCTCAAACCTATAATTTTTGCTCAAACCGTTATTTACCAAACATGGCCTTTATCAAACTATTATGAAAACGGTCATTAAATTTATCACCATTTTATAACGTGCAGTGATCATCTCATAGCGGTTAAATAAATTTAATGATCATTTTATATTTTTTTGAAAAGGATTATTTTGTAATTTTTAAAACTTCAGTAGTCTATTATCCTTTATATGCATTATCTTTTTTTTTGAATATGTTGGTGTGATTATAATGTAGTATTTGTTCAATTTTTCTCGCCCTTTAATAACACACAATGTGCACACATGGTGTTCGAACATATGTCTCCTAAATAAAATATATTATCCTTTACTACTGAGGCATTATCTTTTTTTCTCAAAACAAATAACGCATAAGTCACTTAACAACATAGAATTAAAAATTAGTCCGAATTTATCCAATCGAAAACTGATAATTTATATGAACTAAATACTATCTAAAAAAGAATATTAATTCGAGAATCTATGAAAAGATAGTAGCTTTGTAGCCATACTTTTTGACGGAACTACATTAACCAATGGAAGACTTACGAATAGCGGTGTTTAAAAATATTCGATCCGTTATTTTTCTCAGGTACTTGGATTGGACTTGGGCCAATTTTTTTAATCAAGTACTCGATCTGGTACTTTTTTATATATTTAATTTTAAATTATATTTTTATTCTAAGTTCTTTAATATTTTTATCCTAAAACTAAATTTAAATACTTAAATTCTTTATGTGCTTTTATTATGTACTTTTTAAGTTTAAAATTTTTCAAAAACATTTGTATTAATTTTTCAATATGAGATTCAAAGGAAAAAAAATCATGATCTAGATTAATACTTTTAATACTTTATTTTGGCGATGGACTAATATTTTCCACTTAAAACTAGCTTCAAAACACTATTTTTTATGTTTGGATTATGTATTATGAACTTTAAATTTTAGGCTTAAAGGTCAAACCTCAACAAAAAATTAAAAAAACAATTAAGTCCTTATAAAAAGTTTCACCTAACTGAACCCTCATAATTCAAATTACGATCAATCGGGCCCTCAAAATTCAAATTGCGATCAATTTAGCCCTTTTGTAACGTTGACCGTTAGAGTTGATCGTTAACTTAAAAGTAGTTATTATAATAGTGACACGTGGCACACTCTGGAAGTGCCACGTCATAAAAATAAAAATATAAAAATCATTTAAAATTTTGAAAATATTTAAAATCATAAAAACATATACTTAAAATTCAAAAAATTATAAAAATTCTTAAAAATATAAAAAATTGAAATTAAAAATATAAAAATATATAAAAATTCAATAAAAATCTAAAAAATATTTAAATTTGTAAAAAAAATTAAAATTATGATAAAATTATAAAAAATATTTTTTAGTTAAAATCAAAAAATATATAAATCATTGTAATAATTATTAAAATATATAAAAATATTTATAATGAAATAATATTTAAAAATTGTATAATTTTTTAAAAAATATTTTTAATTATAAAACCCCAAAATTTTAGAATTTTCCAAAATGCCCAAAATTTTCAATTCCCTAACCCAAAACCCTAACCCTACATTACCAAATCCTCAAATCAATTTAATCGACATTAGAAGTTGTTGGTAATGTGGCAGACGACGATGTTAGTGAGAAGAAATATTGAGGGAGAACGGGTTGAGCGATGCAAGGGGTGTCGAATGGTGAGAATGGGTGCAAAGGCGACAGTGGACTCTGGCGACGTAGTAGGACGATGAAGATGAGAGGGGTTTTCCTGAGACGGGGAGTGACCGGTGGTTGAATCGGTGCTAATGCTTGATTCAAGGATTTATAGGTCTTTTTTGAAAGAAACGAAACTTTGGGATTTTTAAAAAAAATTATTTTATGCTTTTTATAAAAAATAAAGGAAATAAGAAAAAAATTAAATCAATATTTTATATTTAGAATTTTTTAAAATTCTTTTCAATTCAATGACATGGCACTTTCAGGGTGTGCCATGTGTCCTTCCATCTTTGACCGTTTGAGGGAACTGACGATCAACATAACGGAGGGGCTAAATTGGGTGAAAAATTTTCATAAGGGCTTAATTGGTTTTTTATTTTTCGTTGAGGGACAATTTGACCTTTAAGCTTAAATTTTATGTTTTTTCAATGTGATTTTTTTTAAATTAAAAATAAAAACATATGAACTGATTACTCTATTACATGATTTTGTGGGTACCGAATTACGGGTACCTAATAGACACATACTGAAACACGGGCTGACAAATATACTATCTAGAAAACTGGATACCTAGAAGTTTGGATACTCAGATTTAAACACCCCTAGTCATGACTCATCTACCTTTTATAATTTAATTGTTCTATAGGATTTTATTAGTTTTAAAAGAAATGAATTAGTCAAAAAATATTGGAGAAATGGTTAAACCTCCCGTTGACGTCTCGCTCGCCTTCTTAATTTCTGGGTTCAATACCTAACATGAGTATTTCCCTCTTCTCCCGTCTCTTACGTTGTAGGTACTGTTCAAAAATAATAATAAAAGAAATGAATTAAGTTTGGCTTAATTTTTTTGTCAATTATCCTTCAAGTCTTTAAGTATTATTTTTGAAATTAATAAAATTAAGGACCCAAACTTTCTTATTAAATTACTCTTTTAGCCCGTGTCTTTTTATTTAAAATTTAGATTGAATTTTAAGTTTTTCAATATTATTTTATTTGTAATTAATCTTTTTTAGACTTAAGTCTTGTGTGTATTTAAACTTCCAGTGTCCATGTTTATATATATATATCATACTACTTTATTTTATATGTTAATATTTTATATATAAATGTTTGCATATTTTTAGATGAAATAATCAACTATGATTGATTTTTTTGAAAAGAATGTTGATATATTAAATTCGATCAAATACATATTATATAAAAATTTAAAATTTTTAAAAAATACAATTGTTCCTAACACCTTTGAGTACATCATTGTGGTGCGACAATGTGGTTCTGATAAAGGAGAATATTAGACATGGGAAAAGGTGGGAAATATACATACATCAGAATCCAAACTGAAAAATATATATGAGAATGGATGGGGTCAAAAGCTACTGAAAAGGTGACATATGCATAAGTAGGTAGGACATGTTATTCCTTTTACTTACTTAGTGTCGCAATATGTACGATAGTAATAGCCGATTCTTAATATTATTTTTATTTGGAATTATACAATCATCCATTATTTCAGTCCGGCTTAATACACAAATGGGTGTCTAAATTATATTTTTGTTCAGATAAGTATATAAAGTATTTTTCAACTCAAGTAAGAGCCTAACGTTTTATTCCGTTATATTGTATGATTTTCTTGTTACGGTCGTTAATTTTTTTACCCTTATCCAGTAATAAACTTACACATGACCTATTTCTGTATTTTTTTAATTTTTAATTTAAAAAATACGAAAAACTTTAGCTTTAAAAAAATCCTGAAAATCTATAATTTTTCTAAAAAACCCCTAAACCCTAACCTAAATTTCTATACTCCTAAATTCTTCTCCTCCAACAGTCGATTCAACCACCACATGGCACCACTTCCTTTGTCGACCATTCACAACCGATAACCCCAACCTTACATCTTCGAAAATTAACGAACAAGTGGCAAAATAAACCATAAATGCCAAACGTTAAATCTTCAATCGAACAACGAACGACGGATGGACGAATGACAAACTAGACCTTGTGACTCATGCGACAAGAGGAGACCCACTTCAGTGATGACGATAGTAGAGGGGAGATTTAGGGATTGGGGTTGTTTTGAAAATTATTAAAGTTTTTGGGGTTTTAAAAAGTTATTGATTTTTCGATTTTTTAACAAAAATTAAAGGGTAAACTACTTAGGTGACCTCCGAACTTTAGGGGCGGTCTTATTTTGACCACCTATCTAAGCAACTCGTCAATCGGACCATCAAACTTTTAAAATACTCATATTCTGACCACCAGCCGTTAAAATATAACGAAAGAGGTGACGTGACAGTTAACGGAAATTTATATAATTACACATTTTATCCATGTTAGTTACCTATTATATCAATTTGGTCTTAGTTTATATTTAATTAAATAAAATTAATCAACCAATTAGATAACGACATGTGCCATCACCCGATTAGATGAATTTACTCTAATTTTTAATTTATTCAATTTTTAATTTTTAATTTTAGTTTTGAACTTGGGACCTCCAAGGAAAAAAAGAAGTCATTACCACTACGCTAACTACTCCTCAATGATATAAATTGCACCATTCTATATATATCTTATAATAAAGTAAATGCTAAGGGAAAAAAGTAAAAATGTTTGAGAGAGGACTCGAACATAGGTCACATGAGACATGTAAAAACACACATACCACTAAATCAATTCAAATAATTAAATTAAAAATGAAAAAAAAATTAATTATATTTAAAATATAATTGAAGAAAGATTTAAAATGAATATATATATTATCCGAACAATTTTGCCAACAATGATCTATTTCTTTAAGTAAACATATAGTTTGTAAATATTTTTTAAGAAAATTATCAACACATATCAAATCAAACAAATGAATTGAATTTATTAATTATCAAAATTATATGTTTTAATATAATATATATAATCACTAAATTAAGATATTTAATAAAAATTAAAATTATTAATTAAATTAAAGAACTCGATTAAATATTATATATATGAAGCTATTAAAATAAATGTGAAAAAGAAAAATATTCAATTTAATTTAAAAATAAAAGAATCATAAGTTTATTTTCATTTTAAATCTTTCTTTAACTATATTTTAAATATAATTAAAATGTTTTCATTTTTAATATAATTATTTAAATTGATTTAGTGGTTTGTGTGTTTTTACACATCTTATGTGACCCATGTTCGAGTCCCCTCTCAAACTTTTTTATTTCTTTTTCCCCCAAGCATTTACTTCATTATAAGATATATACATAATGGTGCAAATCATATCATTGTGGAGCAACAGGTGAAGTGGTAAAGGCTTGGGTTTTTTCCTTGGAGGTTCTAGGTTCAAATCCCACCATGTTCATATTCATTTCACTTTAATTTTCCTTTAATTGGGTGGCCATCTGATTGGAGGAAAATAAATATAAAATAATATAAATTAAAAATTAGAGTAAATTCATCCAATCAGGTGATGACACGTGTCGTTATATGATTGGTTGACTAGTTTTATTTAATTAAATAAAAATTAGGACCAAATTGATATAATAGGTAACTAATGGGGACCAAATGTATAATTATACAAATTTTCGTTAACTGCCACGACACCTCTTCCGTTAGATTTTAACGGCTGATGGTCAAAATAGGAGCATTTTAAAAGTTCGATGGTCTGATTGACGAGTTGCTTAGTCGAATGGTCAAAATAGGACGGCCCCAAAGTTTGGTGGTCACCTTAGTAGTTTACCCAAAATTAAATGAAAATTAAGAAATATGCCATGTGTCATGTTTGCATTGGATGACAATTTTTTAACGACTGTTGATGGAAATACCTAAAAGAGTTACAGAATGAAATGTTAGGCACCTACTTAAGACAAAAATACTTTAAGCACATATCTGAAAAAAGGTATAGTTTTGACACTTATTTGACTACTAAACCTTTCAGTCCCAATTCAATTGAATTTATTTCATTAAATTTTTTAAAAATAGATCATGTTTTTTCAAGAAAAAAAATTAAAACTATTTAAATTGTGTAATAAAAAGGTTTAATTAAAAAAATCAAACTATACTTTTCTTTCCGGGTGTCGAAAGTTTTTTTTTTGTGAAAACATGTGCCTAAAGTTTAATTTCATTATATTTTAACGATTTTTGTTAAAAAAAATATGACATCCAATGAGGGCATGATACGTGGCTTATTTTTTTAGTTTCATTTAATTTTTAAGAAGAAAATCATAAAAAGCTTTAATTTTCTCCAAAAATTCCCAAAATTTCCAAAATCATAAAAAGTTCCCCAAATCTCTAACACCCAAGCCTCAAATCTTTAATTTCGTCCTCTACCACCTCTGAATCACCCCCCACACTTTCCTTCGTCAGGCTCCAACTATTGATCACCCTTGTAACACCCCAAAAATTGGCCTAGTTTAAAACCGAATTTCGGTGACCGGGAATTTAAATTCCGGTGAGTCAAAATGAACATTGACCATGTATCTAATTTCACATATAGGAATGATCAATTAGGCACTTTCATTGACTTTGGGCCATATCGTAAGTATTGAAAACTTAAGGAACATTGTATAGTGACTAAATTGTAAAGATTGAGTTTTAAATGGTCAAAGAGCAAACATTGAGAAGTTGGAGGACCAATTGAGTAATTAACCCCTTAAGGGATTAATCACCCTTGTACGTGGACTTTGGAGAAAGAATTACTTCACCCCAAAGGTTTCCCAAATTGCTATGGTAATTGGAAGAAAAGAAAGAAAAATGGATACATGACTATCAGGTAAGACAACAAGCAAGCACATCCCCATCTTCTTCCTCCTATTAAATAAGCAAGCACCTCCATTAAAGGAGTTTCCAAGCTTTAGTTTTTTTCTATTTATCAATCCTAGCTAGTTCCTAGCATTCGATCAAGGTAAGCCCACTAATTCTCCATTGGTTTCAATGAAGAATTCATAGAGAAATTGAGATATCAAGTCTATTGAAACCCTAACTAATTTTCATGAATTTCCCAAGTTTACATGTTGTGTTTCCATAGTTAGAAATAGCTATGGAATTAGTTATTGACTATAGAATTCATAGAAATGCTTGTTGATAAGATTTCCATTTTTTCTATATAGCTCAATCCATTGGTGGAGATGATTCACCAACACCTAACAAGCCTCCTAGCAAAGGGATTGTGATCTGAGAGCCTCTATAGCTTCGGAATCATCGGTGAGTGTAGTTGTGTCATGGGATTGGCTAGGTGCCATTCCTTTGCATTGTCCATCATTGTGATAAACAATGTTCATTATTTTGGTAAGATTTGGTAAACTTGAGTTCATCGATACATTGATTTATAATTGAATTGCAAGATAGCATTTCCATTGTCATTGATTTGATAGCATTGGACATTGATTATTGATACAAGTGATGAATATTGTACATTGGGATTATTAAACAAGGTAAGTATTGATCATTGTAAACATCATTGACATATACACAGACCTAGAATACAAGTATATATTAGATACAATTGGCATGCCAATAGAATTCACTGAACCCACATAAGGGTGGACTACGGTCCTTAGGCTAAAGCCTTTATTAGCTATGTTGGAGGGATGATTGAGTAATTGGTCTTTGGCGATGTCGGCATGATTGACCATTCATTGACCTGGCGATGTTGGTGGAATTCATGTATCCATTTGTTACTATGATCCAATGGATATAATTATTGATCATGTGGCTAATTAATACATATATGTGAAATACATTGATCTTACCATGTTTATTGGGTTGCATACAAGCATGAATATGAAAAGCATGACTTTGGTACTAGTGATATGCATTGTATTGTATTTTGGATTATTGTTGACTATCTCACTAGGCTATGTAAGCCTAACATAGTTCATTGCATACATTTTCAGGTTTCATAACCCTGTGAAGTGGATTGTGGTTAGCCGGTTGCACGTCACCTCCGAGTCACCTTTTGTAATGTACATTTACCCTTTGAACTCTTAGAATGGCGACATATGGCTCTAGTATGTTTAAATGGCATAATAGATATGTTTCGAGTGTGTAACTTTAAGGCATGTTTATATGGTATATTTTGGAACTTAGAATGCTTATTGATATTGCATACATGGACAAAATGCATCTTCGTTAGTTATACATTGCTAAGAATGTTAAAATGAGACATGAGTATGAAATATAGGCCATAAAACTTATTGAAGACCATGGATGTTGATCATTGAGTCATTGGACATGCAATAGTTGGGTAAATGGCTTAAAAACTAGCAAATTATGAAATTACAAAACAGGGCGGACCGATACGGGTAGATGCATATTAGTACATGTATGCATATTTGGACCAAATACATAAAGGGGTACCAGTACATCCCTTGGTGAATCAGTACAGAATTTTGTCACTGGAATTTGCATGTTTGTTTGGGTATCAGTACAAAATGGATCCTTATCGATCCCCATTTTCAATATAAGCCTAGTACTGGTATGGCTTAGTCCGTATCGATACTAAAAATCACTACTAGAATTTTGGGATTGAATTGGGTACCAATACGAACAGTCTCTTACCGATACCCACATTGAACCTTAACTGAAATAACAAACAGGCATATCAGTATGGACTATCAAGTATCGATATCGAGGTAGGTAATTCTGTTATTAATATGAATTGGTTTTGCATACTTTGTAAAACAGACCTTAAAATTGAATGGATTAATTGGACATGTTATTGACTTCAAAGCTTAATGAAATTTGGCATGGATGTTTAATATGACATTAATTTGACATTGACACTGTTAATTATAGATAAGGACCTCAATTTACCAAGTTTTAACCCTTATTGGCAAATTAATTAATGAATTGAATGTCTTATGACTATATTTGTTGAGACGCAATATTATTGGTATTCATTGACTGGATTATTATATACATCGCATCGATTTTCACTGTTTAATTTTCGAGAGTGGTCAAATGTGACATCTTCAACCCGGTTCTCTACCATACCGATAAGGGGGTGTTATATTTTTGGTATCAGAGCTAGAATTTAGTCGATTCTAGGACTAAACTGGGACTTATTGCATTGTTTACATTACATACGCCACCTATGAGTTATTTTTGTATAGTATTAACGACTTACAGGTAACACAATCTTCTTCCTTTCTTTTATATAGTGTATGAGATGTCTAATCAGAATCCTAAACATCACGATATCGACCATGATATCGGGTCCTTCACTCATGAAGGGAAATTAGGAATGATGAGCCTCTGACCCATTCGAAAGTACAAAATAACCCGGTAAATCCACCACCATCGATACATCCTGTTCAGCAATAATATTTTCGAGCATAGAAGATATGTTCAAACAATTTATGGATTTTATGAAATTTGAACAATTAGCTCTGCCTTCTGTGGCTACCTCATCGACCCCCATAGCCGCTATTGATAAGTTGGCTTAGTATCGAGCCTACACTTTTACCAGAAAAGATGATAATGATCTTGGAATAGCTGAGTATTGGCTAGACAATACTTTAAGAATCTTAAATAAGCAACTTCATGCTCTGATGAGCATAAACTAGAGTGTGCATTGGCCTTGATTGCTGATGAGGCTCGACATTGGTGGGAGACTACCACCCTTGCTGTCCTAGAAAACGTTGTTGCCTGGGAGTTTTCTGAAAGAACTTCGTATGTACATTAGTGAGTATTACCTACCTGAAAGGAGAAGAATATTTTTGCATCTGAAGTAGGGCGGAAGACCCGTAGAACAGTACATGCATGACTTCTGCAAGTATTATAAATACGGGGCTAAATATATAAAGACCGACGAAAAGAAATATTGCATATTTATTGAAGGACTATGTATTGAACTTCGCCATTTGTTCACTATATTTGGGATCACTGATTTCCAAAATTTGGTCAAACAAGTTATTGCTACCGAAGCTACCCAAAAGGCTAGAAGATTTAAAGGGTCAACACGATCTGACAAGCGACCCTGAGATGAGTCTCATCCTCCCTTACATTTGAAGAAGGCAATATATCAAGGACCAAAACAAATTGTATTGCAACAGTCTCCCCGATCAAGTTACATTGCAAACCCCCAAAGTATGGTCCAATCGGCTACTAAGACCACTTCTGTTGAAAGCACTGGTGGATTGGGTCAAGAATCATAGTATCCTATCTATAATTATTGTCAGATGAAACATCTGGCTTGTCAGTGTCATAAGTAAGTCAGTGCTTATTTTTACTGTAGAGAACATGGCCATTTTATTCGAGATTCTCATTGAGTTCTATAACGACACCTACGACACCAGATATTGTTGTGTCACGTACCCAGTCACCCAAAGGCAAGTGATTATGGCAAACATTATTGGGAGTTTCTGGGAAGACTCGTGGCTCTACGGGTGCATCGAACATGCATGAATCAAAGGCATCTGCTCAGGTGTATCATGTGAGGAGTAAGGAGGAAGACGATGATCCTAACATCATTGCAGGTATTGTTGAATTATTTTTCAATCCAGTTTATGCATTGATTGTTTTAGGGTCAACTCATTTTTTTCATTAGTACTGCATTGATTGAAATTTTTAAATTAAATCTTGAACCAACTATATCGAAAATTATAGCTATGAATCCCTTAGGTGATAGTGTAGCTATCAGCCTAGTTTGTAATAACTGTTCCTTATTGATTCAAGGGATTCCATTCTCGGCCAATTTGTTGACCTTACCTTTCTATGATTTTAATATGATATTAGGGCTTGATTGGCTCAGTGAGCACCAAGCTGGGGTAAATTGCTCAAAGAAGAAGCTCTATTTATATGGGCTCAGTAATGAGAGTATTACATTGATAGATACTAAAAGTGGAAGGAGAAAATATTGATATATGTTGTTGTGAGTGAGACTAGGACTGATCCAATGCCGAAAAACAATGATATTGTAAATAAATTTTTGAATGTCTACCACCAACCCGTGAAATAGAATTTGGGATAGAACTGCAACTTGGAGTTACCCCAGTCTCTATTGCACCATATAGAATGGCTCCAGTTGAACTCAAAGAGTTAAAGTCGTAAATACATGAGTTACAGAAAAAGGGTTTCATCCGACCGAGTTCCTCAACCTAGGGAGCTCCACTACTTTTTGTCAAGAAAAAGGATTGCTTTATGCGTTTATGCATTGACTACCAACAATTGAATAAACTTACCATCAAGAACAAATATCCTCTATCGAGGATAGATGACTTGTTTGATCAATTAAAAGATGCAGCAGTGTTTTCAAAGATCGACCTTCGATCAGGGTATTATCAAACGAAAGTTAAAGACTGTGATGTACCCAAAACTGTCTTTAGAACAAGGTATGGTCATTATGAATTCTTGGATAAGTTTTTGGTAGTATTCATCGATGACATATTGATCTACTCTAAAGATGAAGTTAAACATCAAAAACACTTTTGGATTGTGCTTTAAACTCTTCGAGAGAAGCAATTGTATGCCAAGTTCAGCAAATGTGAATTTTGGCTATTGAAAGTTTCCTTTTTAGGATATATTGTATCATCAGTAGGAATTCAATTTGACCTAGAGAAGATTTAAGTTATTGTGGAGTGGAGACCTTTAAAGAACATTGGAGAAATTAGAAGCTTTCTTGGTCTTGCTGGCTATTATAGAATATTTGTCAAGGGATTTTCTATATTAGCAACACCATTGACCGAATTACTCCAAAAAAACCCCTTTGAATGGACCAAGAAGCAACAACGAAGCTTTGACCAATTGAAGCAAGTGTTGACTCATGCTCTCGTCTTAACCCAACCCGAGTTCGGTAAGAACTTCGCCGTATATAGTGATGCATCATATTTGGGATTGGAATGCGTACTTATGCATTAAGGCAAAGTCATCGCTTATGCTTCCAAACAACTTAAGCCACATAAACAGAACTAACCAACCCATGATTTGGAATTGGCTGCAGTTGTCTTTGCATTGAAAATTTGGAGGCATTATCACTATGGAGAGAAATGCTACCTATACACCGATCATAAAAGCATGAAATATCTCTTGACACAGAAGGAATTAAACATTCATCAAAGGAGATAGATGGAACTTTTGAAATATTAAGATTTGGTTATCGATTACCATCCGAGTAAGGCCAACGTTGTAGCTGATGCACTCAGCCACAAACCATTTCTTGGTAAAATTTTATCTATCGTCATTGAATCTTAGTTAACCTAATTATCGAACTCACGAATAAATTTTTCATTTTAGCTATATGTGCTATTAATGCTCATTTCAGACTCAAACGAAACCATAAGTTCGTAGCTAAACTGCAAGTTTAATCTACCATAGTATCGATAATTAAAGAACTTCAAGAACA
The DNA here is from genome assembly GCA_019671005.1 of Hibiscus mutabilis. Classification (NCBI taxonomy): domain Eukaryota; kingdom Viridiplantae; phylum Streptophyta; class Magnoliopsida; order Malvales; family Malvaceae; genus Hibiscus; species Hibiscus mutabilis. The sequence goes on from CM033723.1 coordinate 39,148,256, forward strand.
TGATTATAAACTTCAAGCTATAGTCTCTAGATTACAAAATGACTATGATCTTGATTTTTTAGTTAATTCTGAAGGTATATTGTGTTTTTGTGGTCAGATTTGTATACCTGATGATGATCCCCTTAAGTCTGACATTCTAAAGGAAGCTTATAGTAGACCTTTCTTTATTCACCCGGGATCAGTGAAGATGTACAAAGACCTTTGACAACTTTATTGGTGGCCCAAAATTAAGCAAGCCATTACCGACTATGTTTTCAAGTGTTTGACTTATCAACGAGTCAAGGCTGAACACTGTGTCCCTACAGGACTTCTGCAACCTATTGAGTTGCCACAGTGGAAATGGGAACATATTACCATGGATTTTTTGAGTGGATTGCCTTTTACCCCTAAGAAGAATGATGTTATATGGGATTATAGTTTACCAATTCACTAAATCTGTCCACTTCATACTGGTAAGGATGGATCTTGGCCTCCATAAACTTGTTGACCTGTACATTAAAGAGATTGTTTAATTGCATAGAGTACCTAAATTCGTTATCTCTGATCGTGATCCATGATTTGTTTCACGATTTTAGAGAGCCTTGCAAGAGGCCATAGGAACCAAAGTAAAGCTTAGTACCGCGTTCATCCCCAAACCGATAGACAATTAGAAAGGGTGATTCAGGTAAATATTGAACTCGATATATAGTAAATGCCATAGATACACATTTCCAACATTGAATTCTTTCTTGTAGATCTTGGAAGATATGTTTCGAGCATGTGTTATTGATTTTGAAGTATATTGGGAGAAATCGTTACCCTTTATCGAATTTGCTTACAACAATAGTTATCAAGCCTCGATTAAAATGGCTCATTACGAAGCATTGTATGGAAGAAAATTTAGAACGCCATTGTGTTGATCGAAACTTGGTAAGGGTAAAGCATTGGGTCCAGATTTAGTTCGAAAAACTAAAGAAAATGTTACTATCATTCATGATAGAATGAAAGCAACCTTTTATAGACAAAATGCTTATGCTGACCTCCGAAGAAGAGATATACAATATATTGTGGGAGAGAAAACTTTCCTTAATGTCTCTATATGGAAGAAAATTCTTCGATTTGGTAAAAGATGAAGCTTAGTCCCCATTTCATTGGCCTTTTTGAAGTAACTGAGAAGATAGGTCCTATAGCCAATCGTTTAGCATTGCCATCGAAACTAAGTAAAATCTATGATGTTTTTCATGTATCGATGCTCTAGAAATACCGTTCAGATCCATCGCATATCATTAAACCAAAATCGGTAGAAATCTAGCCCGATCTGACCTATGAGGAAAAACATGTACATATACTAGATCGAGAAGTCAAAAGACTTCGAAACAAGAAAGTCTCATTGGTTAAAGTACTTTAGAGGAGTCATAAAGTTGAAGAAGCTAGTTAGGAACCTGGAGAAACTATAAATAAGCAATATCCCCATCTGTTTCTTTTAGGTAAAATTCGAGGACAAATTTTCTTAAAGGGAGAGTTGTAACACCCCAAAAATCGGCCTAGTTTAAAATCAAGTTCTGGTGATTGGGAATTTAAATTTTGGTGAGTCAAAAAGAACATTGACCAATAACCATGTGTCTAATTTCACATATAGAAATGATCAATTAGGCATTTTCATTGACTTTGGGCCATATCATAAGTATTGAAAACTTAAGGAACATTATATAGTGACTAAATTGTAAAGATTGAGTTTTAAATGGCCAAAGAGCAAAGATTAAGAAGTTGGAGGACCAATTGAGTAATTAACCCCTCAAGGGATTAATCACCATTGTACGTGGACTTTGGAGAATGAATTCTTTCACCCCAAAGGTTTCCTAAATTGCTATAGTAATTGGAATAAAAGAAAGAAAGAAAGAAAAATGGATACATGACTATCGGGTAAGACAGCAAGCAAGCACCTCCCTCATCTTCTTCCTCATATTGAATAAGTAAGCATCTCCATTGAAGGAGTTTCCAAGCTTTAGTTTTCTTTGATTTATCGATCCTAGCTAGTTCCAAGCATTCGATCAAGGTAAGCCCACTAACTCTTTATTGATTTTAGTGGAGAATTCATAAAGAAATTGCGATATCAAGTCTATTGAAACCTAACTAATTTTCATGAATTCCCAAGTTTAAATGTTGTGTTTCCATAGTTAAGAATAGCTATGAAATTAGTTATTGACTATAAAACTCATAGAAATGATTGTTGATGAGATTTTTATGTTTTATATATAGCTCAATCCATAGGTGAAGAGGATTCACCAACACCTAACAAGCCTCCTAGCAAAGGGATTGTGATCCAAGAGCCTCAATAACTTCGAAATCATCGTTGAGTATAGTTGTGTCATGGGATTGGCTAGGTGTCATTCATTTGCATTGTCCAACATTGTGATAAGCAATGTTCATCATTTTGGTAAGCTTGAGTTCATCGATACATTGATTTATAATCAAATTGAAAGATAGCATTTCCATTTTATTGATTTAATAGGATTGGACATTGATTATTGATACAAGTGATGAATATTGTACACTGGCATTATTGAACAAGGTAAGTATTGATCATTGTAAACATCATTGACATATACACATGACCTTGGATACAAGTATATATTGGATACAATTGCCATGTCAATAGAATTTATTGAGCTCACGTACGGGTGGACTACGGTCCTTGGGCTAAGGCTCTTATTGGCAATGTTGGAAGGATGATTGAGTAATTGGTCTTTGGCGAAGTCGGCATGATTGACCATTTATTGACTTGGCAATGTTGGTGGAATTCGTGTATCCATTTGTTACTATGATCCAATGGATATAATTATTGATCTTGTGGCAAATTAATACATATATGTGAACTACATTGATCTTATCATGTTTATTGGGTTGCATAGAAGCATGAATATGAAAAGCATGACTTTAGTACTAGTGATACGCATTGTATTGTGTTTTGGATTATTGTTGACTACCTCACTAGGCTATGTAAGCCTAACATAGTTCATTGCATACATTTTCAGGTTCCATAACCCCGTGAAGTGGATCATGGTTAGCCGGTTGTAAGTTACCCCCGAGTCACCTTTTGTAATGTACATTTACTCTTTGAACTCCTAGAATGGTGGCATATGGCTCTAGTATGTTTAAATGGCATAATGGATATGTTTTGAATGTGTAACTTTAAGACATGCTTATATGGTATATTTTGGAACTTAGAAAGCTTTTTGATATTGCATACATGGACAAAATGCATCTTCATTAGTTATACATTGCTAAGAATGTTAAAATGAGACATAAATATGAAATATAGGTCACAAAACTTATTGAAGACCGTGGGTGTTTATCATTGAGTCATTGGATATGTAATAGTTAGGTAAATGGCTTAAAACCAGCAAATTATGAAATTACAAAACATGGCGTACCGATACGTGTAGATGCGTATCAGTACAGGTGTGCATATTTGGACTAAATAGCTAAAGGGATACCGGTACAGCCTTTGGAGTATCGGTACAGAATTTTGTCACTGGAGTTTGCATGTTTGCTAGGGTACCGGTACATAATAGATCTGTACCGATCCGTATTTTCAATATAAGCCTGGTAACAATACGGCTTAGTTCATATTGATACTGAAAATCACTACTGGAATTTTGGGATTGCATTGGGTATCGATACAGACGATCTCGTATCGGTACCCACAATGAACCTTAACTGAAATAACGGACATGCGTATCGGTACGGCCTATCGAGTACCGATATCGAGGTAGGTAATTCTATTTTTGATATGAATTGGTTTTGCATACTTTGTAAAATAGTCCTTAAAATTGAATGGATTAATTGGACATGTTATTGACCTCAAAGTTTAATGAAATTTGGCATGCATGTTTAATATGACATTAATTTGACATTGACACTGTTAATTATAGATAAAGACCTCAATTTACCAAGTTTTATATTTTAGTACCTGAACCATGAATTCATTGCATTTTAACCCTTATTGGCAAATTAATTAATGAATTGAATGTCTTATGACTATGTTTGTTGAGATACGACATTATTGGCATTCATGGACTGGATCATTGTATATGTTGCATCGATTTCCACTGTTCAATATCCGAAAGTGGTCACAGGTGACACCTCCGACCCAGTTCTCTACCAGACAGGTAAGGGGGTATTACAACCCCAATCTTTCATCGCCACAAATCGACGAACGAGGTGTCAATTGAACGATGAACATGAAATGAGTTTCACAAACAATGAACTCAATGAACAAACAAAAGATGACTAGGCTTTGCGGCTTTTCCAATGAGAGGAAGAGATTTCATTTTGCGACTGCAACGACGTGTTCCCAGTGGCGGAGGATTTGGGGATTTGAGGTTATTTTGAAAAAAATAATAGTTTTGGGTTTTAGAAATTAGGTTTTTTATTTTTTTAAATAAAAAGAAATTAAAAACTCAGCCACATGTCAAGTAATGACATGTTGATGATTTATTTAAAGGACCAACCTTAGATTATTAACGGAATAAAATGTTGGACATCTAAAATGGTAACAATATAAACATTAGCCACTTATTTTGACAAAAAAAAACTTTAGACGCCTAAAGCAAAAATGAGATATAGTTTTGACACTTTTTTCTTAATTAAGACTTAAAAATGTTACTTTACCAACAATCGGTTGGCCTAGTAAGATGGGGCGTTAGATTCGACAAACTTGATCCGAACACAATTATTTATACATATTTACTCTAGCTGAGACTTTATATGGCACGTTGGCTTAAACTTGATCTAAAACCCAAAACAAATTGAATTGAACTAAAATCAACTAGAATTTTATCTGAATTGGTATGAACTTATATCCAATTGGATCCGAATTAAAATAAACTTAGGCCGAAAGTCACCCAAATTGAAAGTAACCCAAAATGAAAGCAATCTAAACTTCAAATAATCCGAATTAAAAAGTAACTCTAATATAAACAAGCTTGAATTTAAATATGATCTGAACGACATGCTTTTATCTCAATAATTAAGTCAATGTGAATGAATAGTATTATTTTTATTATCTTTTTTTAAGCTATGCGATAAATGATAAAATAAGGTATGTTTTATTCTCTTTTTGTATTATACTTCCAGTTAGCCACTATATTTGAAAATAGTTTAATGGTTCAATATCATCTTTCACCCTTTTCTTCTGCATCCACCACAAATTCTGATGTTTTCTTCTAATTTTATTTCTTCAAGTAGGCCGCATTGTGAATTTTCAGGTTGAATCAATACAAAATTCGTATCATAAACTCTATGATAAGATTGACAAACACAAGGATCCAAAGCTTGAATTCAAAACATTGAACGGTTGAGAGTTAAAATTGAACCTATTATAAGATTGGCAAACACAAAGACATAAGTTTTACAAGAATATATCAATAATTCTTTATATATTTTATTAGACTCATATCTAACTCAACTTGAATTAACCCAAAGATTCAAAGGTTGACCATACTCAAAAATCGGTTGTCTGATATTGAACCGAGCCGAAAGATGATCGATCCGATATTGACCTAACCCAAAATTGACTCGATCCGATACTTGACTCAAATTGACTCACCATCTGCTCGAACTAAATTCGAACCACATCCGACACAACTTGAATAAAATCTAAACTTAATGAAGTCTAGACCTGAAATGACCTAACCCAAAATAATTCGATCCAAACGACTCAATTGCCACCTCTAGGTGCTAGATCCCTTAAGCAATTTTAGGGTTTTGAACCCTGATTTTGTTAATAGAACAAGTTGGATTGGGAGGGTCGCCCTATAATGAATATCTATATTATATGATCTAAATTAGATAAATTAGGTATCAATGATTATATAAAACCGTTACTTTAATTATTTAAAAAGAAGAGGCAATGTGACAGGTATTTTGTTCGCAATTTAATAGATTTTTTTAAAAAATATTGTATTTTTAAATAGATTATTTTTTCAGAAAAGAAAATTTTCTTATGGCATTAATTAGATGAGATTAAAGTATTCAAATTGAATTCCAGAGAGTAAATAAATAGACCAGACTTGAACTGAATTTGATTTTTTGTAAATTACTTTAACAGTAATAATAGTTCAAAATGTTCATGTAGGGAACTTTCTCAAGCTTTACCATAAAATGGAATACTCATTTATTATTTTCCAAAGTGACATCCAGTAAAATGGTTAAGGTCAGCCAAATTGGAATGAATTCTTACTTTTCTTTAAAAAATTAATTATTTATTTTAAGTAATTAAATTAAATCGACTAAGAGAATATGTCAAATATAGATGAGTGTAGAGTAATATTTTTATTTCACTAAAATGATGGTGTGTCCTTTTTATTGATGTCTAAGAATAAATTAAGGTTTTTAGGATGATCATAATATAAATTATGAATTATTATTTTATGTACTGACGTGAAAATAAATATTTTATATATTAACGATGTACAAAATGAAATAATATGATTGCATGCATCTTTATTTTTTTAATATAATTAGGGGTAATTATTTTACGCACTAGTGATGAAATAAATTTTTTTTACAAACGTTTTAATTTTAGGGTTTAAGGATTTCATTTAGGGGTTAGAGATTTAGAATTTAAGAGTTGTGATTAGAATTTTTTATTTAGGTTTAGAATTTAGGATTTATAGGTTAAAACCTAAATCCCTACCATATTACCATAAAACATAAATCCTAAACCCTAACTATAAGCCATAAACTCTATACCCTAAACCATACATGATAAATTCTAACTATAAGCCCTAAACTTTAAACGCTAAACCCTAAACTAAATTTTAAACCCTAAAATTAAAGTACTTTGTGAAAACTTTTTGTTTCAAACGCTAGTACATATGTTATTTTCCCCGTAATTAAACGATATATAAAATCTATACAACCCTTTTATAAAAATAATAGTTATCCGTAAATTATTCAGTTATTCTATTTTTATTTTTTCATGTTTCAATATTTATTATTAATATCCTAATTTACACTATAATAATCTTAACATAATATAAAATAGTTTTTTAATCATCAATATATAGTTCATTAACAGACTAATTTAAAATAAATTTACAAAGGCATAATATGAGATCAATTCTTTTAAACTAATTTTTTTATTCACAATAGTAGAATTTAAACTTAATTTATTTAAAAGGTTTAACGTCTTGTCTTACCCGACCAAACGGGCTGGTGGAATGTCCCCTTCTAAATTCGGACCACTAATTCTGGAAGGAAAAAAAAAAACACAAACAAGTTGACCCCTCTCTGACTCCTTCCCTCTCCTCCTCCTCCTCTGTCATTTTCCTTCCATATCAATTATTTTTACAGTCTTGGTTTAGTTTCTTTTCTTTCTTTATATTTCGCCATTTGTTGAGCTAAATTATTATATATTTGTCCTCTCTTCTCTTGGATCTCATCCATTCAACTTATATACTGTAAAAACTTGTAATGCGTAATTAATAAAATCACGTACGTCCACCGCCGGTCCCTTCCGCCATCTTTATTCACTACTTAAGAGCTTGTTTTTTGGGGTAAATTTTGCTCTTCATTCAACAATGGCTCACCATTACCAACCACGTTTTCTTCTTCTTCTCTTTCTGCTGTTTTCTGTCAATTCGGTTGTTTCATCATTTGAGCAACCACCCAAGATCAGCGTCGCTGATCTGGCGGCGTTGTCGGCCATTAAAGACAGCCTGACAGACATTCCAGGCTCAAGATTCTTCTCCACTTGGGACTTTGCCGCACCGGATCCTTGCTCCTCATTCACCGGCGTCACCTGCGGTTTCAACGGTCGAGTCACCATTCTCTCGCTCGGCACTGGCCTTTCCGGATCGCCAGGCCTCGCCGGGTCACTCTCCCCTGCAGTTTCCAACCTTACTCAGTTAACCCAGCTCATCCTCTTCCCCGGTCTCGTCACCGGTCCTATCCCTCCTCAACTGGGTCAGCTCAGTACTAGTCTTCGAGTCATTTCCTTGACCAACAACCGCTTAACAGGACCCGTACCATCCTCCTTTTCCACTCTCCCATTCTTACACACTCTGGATCTAAGTTCAAACCAGCTCACCGGGTCAATCCCACCGGATCTCACAAAGCTTCCATCTTTAAAAGTCCTGGTGCTGAGTTCAAACGAGTTGTCGGGCGAGTTTCCCGTAACAGTGTCGGCTCAGTTATTACACTTGGATTTGAAGAAAAACAAGATCGAGGGACCGTTGCCAGGGTTGCCGTCAACTGTCCGTTACTTGTCAGTGTCGGAGAACTCGATGTGGGGTCCACTCAACGCCCTGGATTCACTATCCGAGTTAGTGTACCTCGACGTTAGCATGAACCGATTCAGTGGACCCCTCCCCACTTCCCTCTTCTTTAATCCCTCCCTCACCTCACTGTTTCTGCAACGGAACAATTTATCCGGTGGGCTCCCGTCGATCAAGCTGGACCCCACGGTCCAATCCTACGGCGAGGGATCCATCGTCGACCTGAGCCATAACTTCATCACGGGGGAGATCACCCCGTTGTTGGCCGGGGTCGAGACCCTCTTCTTGAACAACAATTGTCTGATTGGATCGGTCCCTGAGGAGTACATTAAGAACGTGTACGGCGGCACCACCACAACATTGTACTTGCAACACAACTATTTATCTGGATTCCCATTACCTCAAGGCTCCACTCTGCCAGATACGGTGTCGTTGTGCTTGTCTTACAATTGCATGGAGCCGCCGGTTGGGATAGCAGCCTGCCCGGCCAGTGCCGGAAGGAAGCCGTCTAGGCCGCAATCACAGTGTTCAGCATTCAGCCATCGCGGCTCATTGGACTGATATCAGAAAAGGTGGATATGGTTATAGGTTAGACGTCACTTGCAAGCAATATTAGTGTCTAACTTATATCACTACCCAACGATTTAAATCTCGGTCGCGGTTACGTTTTCGGTCGCGTCGCAATTATCGCGTTTTCAGATATAACGGAGGCTATTGCGATCACTGCGGGTGTCGCAGTCGTGAATTTTTTTTTAATTTTGCACAATTTATTGTAAAATATACTAATTATAATTATAAATATAAAAAGTCAATTTCAATGATTTTTAGAATATTTCTTAACACTTATGAACTTTTATTAATATGAATTTGAAAGGGAAAGTGATTTTGTTTAAAGAATTCTAGATTATATTGTGATTTTGTTTAGTTTAGTTTGGATAATAAAATCATATGAATATTCTAAATAAACAATGTGCACTAATAAAAGGACTAAACATGTGAATAAACGTAAACAAAAAACAAAAAATATTAATATAAAAAAATAATTAATAATATTAATACATAATAAAAATTAAATAAACATATTATAGAAACTAATAATAAACAATAAACATATTATAAAAAATAAATAATTATAATATTATTAATAAACATTTATACCACATTAAATATAAGTCTTTATTCTCATTTATTTGATTTTCTTTTCCAATATTTATATTCAATATATACTCTAATTTTATTATTAAGTAAAAGGAAAATAAAATTAATATAATGCTTAAGGACTAGATTTAACAAAAAATAAATCTTTAAGGACGTAATTGAGATAAAATAGAAATTTAAAGGCTTAATCAAGAAGTTTTAAAAGTTTAAGGGATCAATTTGAATGCGGGTTAAAGTATTGAGGCCAAAATAAGAACATTAAAAAGTTCAATGTCACCCTATGTAATTTACCCATTATTTTTAGAATTTTAAACCCAATCGCGCTCTTCTTCTTCCTCGGCAACCCTGCGATTTCCAGAACTCATCAATATCAGCCCGTTATCGCCGCGACCGACCGTTATCCGTTATTTCGTGTCTGCGACAGCCAGCTATCGTCGTGATTCCGTTGCCCACCGTAATTTCCTCCGATTGCGGTTTCGGACGGCGGCGCGACCTCAATTTTGCAGCCGCTATCGCGTTAGCGGAGCGCCATTTGAAACCCTGATCACTACCATACTTCATTTCTTTTAGTTTTCATTTACATTATACTCCTTCCGTCCCATTAATTTTGTCTCTTATTAACTTTTAAAAAGTCAAATTTTTAAACTTTAACTATCATTATTTTAAATATTTTAAATAATTACATTTTATAAAATATATTTTAAAACTACTTGATTGAAGGTTTATAAAATATATTTTTCATATTTTTATCAATAATAAATTTTAAATAATGATGAGTCAAAGTTAAAAAAGTTTAACTCAAAAAAAGACAAATTTAATGGGACAGAGATAGTAGTTTTTTTAATATTTAATTTGTTGAAGAATGAGTGATAAACTGTAACAAAATTAATGTTTATAGTAGGAAATTCAGGTTTGAATATTTGTGTGTATGCATTATCAAAAATTAAGAAAAAAAATTATAAACAAATACTATCATGTAATTACACTAGCATATTAAAAAAAGAATGAGCTATAAATCGTAAAAAGGAAAAAGAAAGGTTTTAAGTTTTATTTGTGAGCTTGCTTTAATCAATGAAGGAGTTTTATCTTCTCAATAAAGATGTCTAATAGGATTTACAGTGTCACCGTTTTTATTTTTCATGACCTCCCTTTTCTCTTTTCGATGTGGATCTAATGTTTCTTGCCTCTTTAAGACATAACATTCTCTCCCCACTTAACCTCGAGTCATCTACCCTCATGATGAGCCATTTGTCATGGTTGTTCACATTGCCTAGTCATTACCTTCTTTTTAAAAGACATGTCCAATAGTATGTACAACGCCACCGTTTTTATATCCCGTGACCTCCATTTTACTTTCTGATTTGGAATTAATGTCCCTCGCCCGGTGACAAATTCATATTTTTTACTAATTTTTTATTTTTTTATTAATTTATGGTATATAATAATTAATATATAATTATTTAATACATAAACAATTTAAAATTTAGACTATAAAATCTATAGACGGAGACCCAAATTAGGTGAAAAGGATAATTGCCCTTAATTTTGATGGTTTAATTACATTTTAGACTGCTAATAGTTTTGAAACTACTGTAATTAAGTTTTCATCTTTTTTAAAATTATTCGATTTATTATTGTTTAGGACCATGCTATTTAAAATGAATGAATTAAACATTGACCATTTATTGTTATGGTTTTAATTACTTTTTTAAGACATTTTAATTTTCAAATGAATTTAAGCATGAACTCCATTTTTATGGTTCAATTTTTTTTGGATCCTCTTTGTTTGAAAGTTAATCAATTTGTCTCCTTCATTGATTCAATTTCGACTCTGTCCTTAATATAACATTATCTATTTTAATGTCATTTATCCTTTTTAAGGTTTAAAATTAAAATAAGATTGTATAATAAAAAATTTACACATATGTATCAAATAATTTTAATTATATCCTAAATTCAATCAATTTCTTTATCAATTGGAGATAAGGATACTACAAATGTTACATATCTATTATGTAATAGGCTTAAATAAAAAAACAGCCCTCAAACTATGCCTTTTTCTGCTTTTGGCCCTTTAACTATGATTTGGGCAAAATAGGCCCTTAAACTATCATTTTGGTCACTTTAAGTCCCTAAATAATGATTTGGGCAAAATACACCCTTAAACTATCATTTTTGGTCACTTTAAGTCCATGGTTACAAAAATATCATTTTATAGGCTTTTCTAACATATATAAATATTTATGTTCTTTTTAAATTTTAAAATATCATATATCAAAATAAGCCCCTAAACTATCATTTCTGGTCATTTTAAGTTTGATATTTATTTAAGTCAAAAGAAAATTATTTCGACTAATAAGATGTTGACACATCACAAAGATTTTTTGACCAATTGATAGTTTTGGGTAGGGGTGTTCAAAAATACCCGACCCGACCCGATTACCCGAACATAAATAACCGGGTATTTACCCGAAAATTTTTTTTACGACAAAATTAAGAATTTTCGGGTACCCAGTTACAACCGAGTACCCGGATATATTTAAAATTAATATTTTTATATTCAATATACATATTTTTATATTAAACTAATAAAAAATCTTAATTTTTTTTATATTTTATATTTAATAAATATATATATTTATATTAAACTAATAAATACATATTTTTATATTTTTGTATTAAACTAATAAAATGTTTTTATATTTAAAATATATTTTTTTATATCCAGGTACCCAAATACCCGAATTTTTGGGTACTCGCAAAACCCGGGTCGGGACACGGGCTGCATTTTCTACTACCCGAAGATTCGAGTACCCGATACTTTGGGTACCCGAAGATTCGGGTACCCGGTACTTTGGGTACCCAAATACCCAGGTACCCGGATTTGAACACCCCTAGTTTTGGGGACTAAAAGAAGAAAAATGGCATAGTTTAGGTACTTATTTTGACCAAAAAATTGTTTAGGAGCTTAAAGTGACAAAAAATGATAGTTTAAGGGCCTATTTTGCCCAAAAATGATAGTTTAAGGGCCAAAAGCAGGAAAAAAAGGCATAGTTGGAGGGTTGTTTTTTAGTTTAAGCCTATGTAATATGGTAATGTTCGTTTGAGTTAAAAATCCAACACAATTTACCATACGATTAAAAGCAATTATATCCTAAATTCAATATTTTTTGCGGCATATTTGCGTTCGTGTAGAGTGTCTCACGCGATTTTGATGTGCAATTATTGGTGGTCTTTCGGTAGTTTAATCCTCTCTTGTGGTTGTTTGCGATGTAGTCAGATCTATTCAGCGAAATAGCTTGCAAGACTGTTAGTTTCACTTGCCACTCATTCATCACTTATTAAGCGTCTAGGGTATTCACTTTATCTATTGTGTGTTGAAAAGTTCCCTGACCTTTTGCCGTTCGATTGAGCCTATGCTTATCCATCTGACAACGTTAAGAGCATCATTAACTGGCGTGACTGTGTTTTCCCTCTTTCGGGAAGGAGGAGAATCTTGTCATCTTTTTCTCTTTTCAATTTTTTATTTCTTTGTTGTTCGTTATAGATATTATCATGTTTGAATCTCTTTGTTTGGCCCTCTTTCTAAATAATAAAAGTTACCCGATATCGTCTTACAAAATCAATTATAAAATTTGTGAAAGTAATTTTGTTATAGTATTTTAACCTCTTATAAAAGCAATAGTTTGTGTTAATTTACTGTAAAAATAATTATATGACATCCATTCTCTTTTGCTCAAAAAATAATTATGAGTGGTTCTGTATTGCTAATTGGAATTTAGGTCGGAAATATTTTACTTCAGTAGTGGTTTGGGGTTTCAAAAAATATCCGATTCGGGTGTTTTGATCCGTTGACCTGAACTTTAAAAATGTATTTTAAAAAAATACTTGCCCCGTGATTTTTTCGGATAATCGGGCTGGGTTTGAATCGATTTGTTTTCTTGTAATAGGGCACCTGACCCGGTACTTTTAACATATATATATATTATAATTCTAAATTATATATTTATTGTAGGTTGTTTAGTATTTTTATCCTAAAATGAAATTTAACTCACTAAATTCTTTCTATGTTTGTGTTACGTATTTTTAAGTTTTTAAATTTTTAAAAATATTTGTATTAATTTGTCAACATAAGATTTAAAGAAAAAAAATCATGATCGAAATTAATATTTGTAATGCATTCTTTTGGTGATAAACTTTAATATATATATATATATCCAAATATTGTTCCCTTAAAATTAACTTCAAATCACTAACTTTTGTGTTTGGACTGTATTATGAACTTTTAAATTGTGTATATAAATTTAAAAAATAAAAAAAATATGAATGGGTACCCGGTACCAACTAACAGGTACCCAATAATTACGGTTCAAAATATAGACCGAAAAATATGCTATCAGAAGAATCGGGTACCAGACACCTCGAGTACCCAAAGTGCATATACCGAGATTTGAACACCCTTAGTTGTGGTACATTCAATCACTGAGAATAATATTTTTGAATAGATAAGATTATTGTTGGATGTTTATCTTGTAGAAAGACACTTGTTAGGATTAGGGATGTAAAAAGCTGACCCGACCTGAAAATTTGACTGAAACCTGATCGAGTCAGAACCTGGTTTGACCTGAGGATGCGATGACCCGAAATCGATCTGTAACCGACTATTGTTGACCCGAACCCGAGTTGGACCTATTATTGTAGTAACCGAACCTGACCTGCATCCGATCAAGAGCGACCTGAACTCGAATTGAACCTGTTACTGTGGACCCAAAACTGACCTACGCCCGACTGAAACGAACCCGAACCCGAGACTAACCTGGCAGATAACCGATATTACCGAGACTAACCTGGCAGATAACCGATATTACCCGACTAAATCGACCCAAGATCCGATTTTACCCGACCTGTTTTGAACCGACCTGTTAATGACCAACTTGTTTTGAACCCGACCTGTTGTTGACCTGAACTAATATTGACCTAGCTTGATTTACCTAACATGTAATTGAGGAAGCCTATGATTTGATGAATTTAAAGTGTTGATAAATGTAAACTATTAAGTTTTGGTAAATGTAAACTATTAATTTTTTAAATTAATTTAAAGATTTAAATAATTTTTTTGTTATATATACATATATAATCAATTAAAAAATCAAAAAAGAAGAAAAGATTCGATTTAGATATTTATTTGACACTACTAAGTTTGAAATTTTATTAAATAATTCAATATGCTTAGTAACTCATTCAATATAAATTATTTGTCAGGTTTGAACTACTAAATTTGAACTAAATTAAAGTTTTAACTTTCATGTTATCATGTGTACAATTACATGTTTACATCCATATCAAAACTTTGTGTATAATTATATTTAATCAAAGTTTATTATATGTTATAATAATAATAATAATGTCTGAATTGAATTAACTTATTAAACTTAGAATCTAATTGAGCTAAACTAAAATCTAGAAGCATAAATCACAGACATAATTAAAAGAATTCTAAAATTAAATGTGGAATTTCAATTAAATTAATCTAAGTTGGGACTCAATTGAATCAAACTAAAACAATTGGTAGAAAAAAAAACAATTGGTAAAAAAGAGGGGAAATGACAAAATTTTGGAGGAAAATAAGCCACCCATTTTTTAGGTTTGAGATTAATTTACTTTTAGTCTAAAAATTTTAGAGGGATAAAAGCCACCCAAATTTTGGAGGGAATTAGGAGAATAAGCCACCCAAAATTTTGGAGGGAATTAGTGAATTTTTATTTTTGGTAATTTAGTCTGATAATATCTTTGTTTATTCTAGTCCCTACAATTTAATTTTTAGTCAAAATTACCCCATATTTATTTATATTTTTAACAATTTAGTCCAATTTATTCTAGTCCCTAAAATTTAATTTTCACTCCAAATTCCCCTATTCATTTTTTTGTATTTTATTCTAGTCCCTAAAAAGTAAAAACTTGACCGTCCATTTTTCAAGTTGATATGCCCGCCCATATTTAAAAAGCAATTGCCAATTGCTGTAACAAATGGAGGGAATCTTACCCGCCCATTTTTTAATGGGTTATTAGTGGATTAGACCATTACTAGTTTAGTAGCTTTACATTTAAGTCTTTTTTATTCTTTAGTTTTAGTTTGAATCATTTTAGTCCCAATTTGAGTTTAGTTTCCTTAGACCTTTAGGTTTAGGTTATTTTTTAATTAGATTTTTCTTCATAAAACTGTTTAATAAATAAAACGTTTGACAGGCTTTTGAAGGCCCGATTTATTTCGGCAAGGATGAAAAACGGCGCCGACAATTATAATGTATTAAATTATAATTATTAGTGTTTGGGGTTATGAGATTAGTTTAGGGATTATTGGATTAGTTTTGCACTTTAATTATTATTGATTGCAAGATTTAGGGGTTGAGGTTTGTAGTTTAGGTGTAAATGTGTCGAGTGTTTGGGGTTATGGGATTAGTTTAGGGATTAGGGGATTATGCTTGCACTTTAATTATCAGTGATTGTAAGATTTAGGAGTTGAGGTTTGGGGTTATGGGTATAATATATGTTTTAAGTTGAGTGTTTGGGGTTATAGGATTAGATTAGGGATTAGGAGATTCGAGGATTAGGCTTGACTTTAATTATTAGTGATTGTAAGATTTAGGGGTAAATGTGTCAAGTTGAGTATTTGGTAGGAGCTATGAGATTAGTTTAGGGATTTGGTTTGCACTTTAATTATTACTGATTGTAAGATTTAGGGGTTGAGGGATTCGAATTGACCCCTATTTATTTTAAAATTTTCTAATATAGTCCAATGTTTTTAATATGATTATATTTTTGTTCATTATAGTCTCTAAAACTTTATTTTTAGCCGAAATTGACCCATATATATATTATTTTTGGTAATTTAGTCGAATAATATTTTTGTTTATTTTAGTCCCTGCAATTTAATTTTTAGTCAAAACTGCCCCATATTTATTTATATTTTTGGCAATTTAGTCCAATAATATTTTTGTTTATTCTAGTAGCTAAAATTTAAATTTTACTCCAAATTAACCCCTATTCATTTTTTTTATTTAGTCCAATGTTTTTAATATGATGATATTTTTGTTCATGTTAGTCCCTAAAACTTTATTTTTATTACAAATTGACCCCTATTCATTTTTTTGTAATTTAGTCCAATGTTTTTAATATGATGATATTTTTTTTCATGTTAGTCCCTAAAAATTTATTTTTTCACCAAAATTGACCCCTATTAATTTCTAATTTTTGTAATTTATTCCAATATTTTAAATATGATGATATTTTTGTTCATTATAGTGCATAATATTTATTTTTAATGTGATTCATGTTTGTGAAAGGCGTTAAATAATTCACTTGAAATGACCCTACCCAAAGTCTATCGATTATTTGTACCAAACTCAAACTTAATACGAATTCAAAACCCGAATTAAACCGACGTGAAGTGAACTCGACCTGAAATGATCTCGAGCCTGAATTAACCCGTCAATTAACTGATTAGGACCGGAATTGTTTTGACCCAACATGAAATGAACCCGACCCGAAATGAATCCGGCCTGAAATGAACCCGACCTGAAACTCACCCGCACCCGACCCGAATCGAGTCGAAACATTAAATCGACTTGAAATGAACTATATCTGATTTGACCCGACCTAACAGAACTCGACCTGAAATCCATCTGATTACCTATTTTACGTCCGTAGTTAGGATGCTTATCTTAGATGAGTTCTCCTTTTATCATTGTAGAGCGTGAAAGATTTCAAACTTTTTACGTGCAAATGTGTCCCGCATTGCTCTTACTTTACACTATTGTTACAAGAGATTGTTATAGTCTCGAAATAAATTAAAAAACTTTGAGTAAGTTATCTTATAGAGTAGGCCTCACTACTGACGCTTTAACTTGGGTATATGTGTCTCATTACACATCTTATCTATGATAAGCGGATATTATATAAAAAGATAATTGATTTTTGCCTATTTCGGGTCATTACGGTGAAATCATTAGAAGTTCCATTGAAAAATGTTGCGGGTATTATTACATTGGCGAATGTGTTGGAAAATTTTTTTTCTCACTAAATTTATTATTTTTTAAATTAAAACTAAATTAATTAAATGTGTAAATATAAATAATTAAATATATTATTATATAAATTTTCTTAATTGACACACCACCGTTTTAACGGCAAATAATGGTATAATAATAATTTTATAACAGAATCTAAAGTTTAATGCTAATTTTGTACCATTTGAAAGTTGAATGACTAAAATAAATAATTTTTAAATAATTTCATGACCAATTTTAGACTTTACCAGATAAAATTTGATTTGTTTATTTTAGTTTTGACAATAAAATTAGGCTTAATCGTCAGAAATGTGCCGAACTTATACTTTTTTTTCAGTTTGGTGCCTAACGTTTATTTCGGGCCAGTTTAATGCCAAACGTTTCATTTCGTAACTCAAATTAAGTTTTTTTTTCGTGACAGGCGTTAAAATTTTTTCGTTATCCAATAAAAGTACGACACATGGCATATTTTTGGTATTTTTTTTAATTTTTATTTTCTAAAAATCAAAAAATCTTTAATTTTATAAAAAAACTCAAAATCTTTAATTTCTCTAAAAAAACCCAAACCCCAAATCCCTAAATTCCTTCCTTGCCACCACCAATTCAACCACCACTGCTCACCCTTACCTTCGTCGTACCACCAATTCAACCACCACTAGTCACCCTTACCTTCGAGAATCGGCGAATGAGCCGTTGATTGCTCCGTCGACGAACATCCAACAATGAAGAAAAACAAAACCGATTGGGCTTCTGACAAACTACTAGAGGGTGGGGGATGTTGAATGGTGAGGTACGCCACGTTTGGGTGGTGAACGGTGAACCGCCAACGTATAGGGGATGTCGGACAATGAGAGAGATGTGATTTGAGGGTTTGATTGAAAGAAATTAAAAAGTTGAGATTTTTATAAAAAATCATATTTTTAAAGAAATTTCAAAAATTAAATAAAAAACTAGGCCACATGTGATGTTATAATTAGATGACAATATCTTTTTAAGGGAAAATTTTGATTTAAGTTACAAAAAAACGTTAGGCATCAAGCTGGTCCGAAATAAACGTTAGGCACTAAACTAAAAAAGTTAAGCCATAAAATTATTTTAATTTATTCGATTTTAGGGTTTAATTGGTTTACTTGATTTTAACATATAAACGCCCTTATTTTTACCTCTCCCCTTTCCTGGCCCTGGTGGCCGGCCACATAGGCACAACTCCCACGGGGGAATTTTGGGTGCGTGTAAATATTCCATTGTATCAAATACAAATCTAATCTAATTGGTAAACGTAATTATTTTTCTGAAAGAATAAAGAAGACATGAAGCAATTTTTGGGGGACTAGAGTTTTAAGAAATTCTAGCTTTTTGAGGTTGGGTGGAAAAGTGAAAAATGACTTTTCCACCAAAGGGACCTAACCCATGGCTGTCTGAGTAACCTTGTTTAATTTATTTCTATAGTTTTCATAATGTTGGTTTGAATTTGTGTTTTCTGGCGACAATAGCATAGGATGTCAGGGATGAGCACAATTCATAAAAACACCAAGATGTTAACAATCAGATCACAATATTATTAAGCAATTGTCGTCCTCTAAACAGATAGTGTATACAACGAAACCATGATCACCTGAGGAACAAAACACACACACACACAGTCTAGCAAGATTAAGAATGGGCAAATTTTGAAAAGTTGAAAACAAACTCAAGCAGTAAGCATCAATCAAATCCATTCCTTCGGATTTATGCAGGCATCTAACAATTTCCACTCTTCACTTCCCTCTTCTGGTTTTTGTATGTCAAGCAAAGGAATACGACCGTGCATCAGTTTCAGTTAAAACGGCAATATAATTTTATTCCCAAGAAAAAAAAAACAGAAAATGAGGGGAAGAAAACTTAAATGATCATATTCCCATCGTGCCGTTAAAGGGAGAGAAACAAGAATACTTTCAATTCGACCTCCTGTCTTCAGTCCAAATGTTGTACCTCGATCGTACACCTTTCATTACCAAATCAAACATAAGCTTACAGATCTGGTTAAGATTCATCTAAGATGTCAATTCTCTTAGTTTAGTTTTAGGTAGACTCCATACCAAGTTGAATTCTACATAGCGCCCCCTCCTCAATTGTTGCCATGCCTTGTGCCTTTCATTGAATGGTGTATCCTTCCTTTTCTCTACAATGGGTACGTATGCAGGAACCACGGAATTTGCACATTCTGCAAACCGACAGCACTTTGGTTCATTAGAAACACTGAAGACAAATGGAATCACTATTTATATGTTGTAACACCCAAACAATTACCAGTGGCAAAGGAAAGAAGCATCTCTTGATCACAGTCATTTAGATCATCAAAAAATATCCCCCCGAGCCCTCGCCTCTCATCTTGATGCTGCACAGACCAAAAGCAGACAAAATCTTTAATAACTTATCCAAAATTAAATACAGAGAAGTGTAAGCGACTGAGAGGAGTCAATGAGAAACTGCGTACAAATCTTGTATAGGTCTTTGTACTATAGCACAGATTGCATTATGGTCTCTATACTATTAAATTGAGCAAATGGGCCCATGTTCGCTAAAGAAAAACACACGCACAAACAAAATGACTATTTTTGTAATAGATGAAAAAATCATTACCTTTATAAGATTTACCTAATTAAATGAATTAAGGATATACAATTTTTATTTTTCAACTGTTACAAAAGTAACTATTTTGCTCATTATTCTAACACACAGAGGACCTCTTTGCTTATTTCAAAAGTATAAGAACTGAAATGTAATCCACACTATAGTACAAAGACCCATGCAATACATTTTCCGAGAGAATGACTATATATAAGCCTTAGAGAACATATTTGATCACGACGCAGGCTTACTGACATTACTCAAAAACTACCAAGCTTCCACCCATTAGAACATCATCTTACTGTAGATGATTATTTTTTAAGGATATACAATTTAGCAAGAGATACATCCACTCCATATCCTTTTACATAGGATTTCAAGAATGGTAAAATAATAAGTTCAACTGATTTTTTTTTTTTTTTTGGGGGGGGGTGTTCAAAATCTGATATAATACAGCTGACTCCATGTCCTTTTACATTAAATTAAAGTATGAAAGATAAACAATATCAATCTCAAAAGCTCAATGGTCTGTTATTATCATTGAAATTAGAAATGTAAAAATAAACAACCAAAACCCTCAAATCACGGCAAACAATATCATTGTCATATGTCTATTAAAGGAAAACATTATTTATAGTGGGACAGAAAAAGAATTTGATCTCTAAACATAAAATTAATACCAACCAAGCCAGAAATAACACAAGGCAAAATGTTTTGGTTAATATTTTGAACATACCATGGAGCATATACTTAGTTGTAAAAAGCAGGCGCACCTGAGGCGTGAGGCGCAGAAGAAAACGCCCCAAGGGCTGAGACGGGGCGAGGTACAGGAGGCGCGCGCCTCGGAGGCTTTTTGCCTGAGGCGAGCTCTTTTGTAGTTAGCTTGGTTTTAAAAGGCGTGAGGCGCTCTGAGAAACAAAAGGTTACTAGAGCCGAGGCGTGAGGCAAAAGCGCTCGCCTTTTGTAGGCGAGGCGCCCTCTTTATCCTAAAATTTTATAAATCAACCTTATAGCATATTTTGTACTTAAAAATATAATAATTATATTATAAATACTAAAATATTATAATATTTCAGTTATATGTAAATTTTAAAACTATTAAAAATAAATATATTAAAAAATTATATTATTTAAATATATAATTTTAACATTTTATTTATTTAAATAAATAAATCTTATTTTATTAATTTATATTAATATTAACCTTCTGATATTGGGTAATAATAATAATAATAGAAAAATATCCTAATTTGTTTTGAGCAAAAATAATATTCCACCTTTGTAAATCATGAATTCCTGTTCAAAGTGTTAGGATATTTTGGTCAAATGGAGAAATCGAGAAGAATTTGTTTTTGTATGTGAAAAGACGATATTAAACTTGAGATATTTGATTTGAAGTACTTATCCAAAAGTGTATGAAAGAAGTATTTTTGTCCGTTAACTGATTTTGATGGGTCCAAGGTCTGTCACATAAATGATAAAAAATTAAAATAAATCTTAAAAAGTAAATAGCAGGTTCAAAGTCGGGTGAAGAAGAACACTAGATCGCTTTTAAGAAGAAGAAAAGTAGCGTTTTGGTTTTTGAACCTGCTATTTACTTTTAAAGATTTATTTTAATTTTTTATCATTTATGTGGCAGACTTTGGACCCGTCAAAATCAGTTAACGGACAAAAATACCCCTCTCATACACTTTTGGATAAGCACTTCAAATCAAATATCTCAGGTCTAATATCGTCTTTTCACATCCAAAAACAAATTCTTCTCTATTTCTTCGTTTGATCAAAATATCCTAACACTTTTCACAAGAATTCATGATTCATAAGGGTGAAATAGTATTTTTGTTCAAAACAAATTAGGTTTTTTTTATTATTATTCTTATTATTATCCAATATCAAAAAGTTAATATTAATATTAATATTAATTTTAATATAAATCAATATAATAAAATAAGATTTATTTATTTAAATAAATAAAATGTTAAAATTATATATTTAAATAATATAATTTATTAATATTTTAATATATTTATTTTTAATAGTTCTAAAATTTACATATAACTAAAATATTTTAATATTTTAGTATTCATAATATAATTATCATATTTTTAAATACAAAATATGCTATAGAGTTGATTTATAAAATTTTAGGATAAAGAGGGCGCGCCTCACCTACGAAAGGCGAGTACCTTCGCCTCCCACCTTTTAAAACAAATAGCATATCTTTATTAGTTCAAAAGCGGAAAGCACAACATAAGATATTATGCATGCAATTATACGTTAGTGAAAGCAGGACGAAGGTGAATCTATATAAGCTGGATTGTTATTTAGGCAGATGAGCACCCTGGGTGCCACAAACCAGAATTCTTTATCATTATTGTTGTCTTATTCATAAGGAGCAAATAAGGCACAAAAGAAGCCCTCTCCCACCCTAGTGAAGTAAACCTCTAAGTTATAGAATGTGTGTGTATATAAGGAAATACCATTCATTGTAACATAGTAAAATCATCATAGAGACAGAGAAATATCACATTGCATAGCCCATTTTCTAGATACAAATGCCATACACAGTTCTAAAACTTGGGAAATAGATGAAAAACTCATATAATGCCAAAAAATCTAGCAAAGATCATACCTTAATGTAAAAGTAGTCATCACACCATTTTTTGAATCGAGGATAAAAGGATGGATCAAATTTGTCATAGGCCCTTTTTTGTATCTACAGAAGAAGGCCAATGTTAGCAAAAGAATATTTGGCAAAATATTTCGTTTTTCAAATATTTTTATAGGGATAAAACTAATATTTACACATTTGTACACTATTATTTATAGAACATTATGGGTTATCTACAAGGCTGACATGCGCAGTGCATTGACAGTTAGAAACATTTGTCTCCACCCATCAATCTATATAGTCTATACTAATATGTAAATGGAACAAAGGTTGATGCTGTTATATGGATTACATCCATGTGCTTTTCAGCAAATCTATGTATCAAATTTAGTAAGATCTTGAGATATTCAAATATCCGAACTTCTTTTGATAAGTTCAATGCTATACTTTCTCAGGGTGAAACTACCAGAATTAGAACTAATTCAACTGCTTGAGCTCCTTCATATCTTAATAGAGCAACTGCAGATGTCTCAAGCTTTCACTGTTTGGTGAAATAGACTTTTACCTTTTATTCGAAAGAAAGAAAGAATTGAAATCCGACTCACTGAATGGAAGTGCTTGACATCCTCCTCAAAGATGTAAGATGGAGTCAAATCAGTTCACCACCGAACCACCATTGCCTAGGTGCTCCGGGAGAATCTGCACATTTTCAAGACAAGACCCCAACTAAACTTACACAACTTTGGACTTTACTTATCTTTGAAGCACAAAAAAGACTCAAATATGTAATCATATTTTGGCAAGCAAATAACTTTTGATATATAAGCATTTCCATGTATTCGTGCCATGTAGCATTTTATCTGTGTTTATTCGTTTCATACATATACCCATATAATATCCAAAATCTAGAACTACCACTTTAGCATGCCAAATCAACAAATTAACAACAACAGCAACAATTATGGACAAAGTAGGTACCTTTTGGAGCATCGGTTTCAAAATATCTATAGTTAAAATGCATCGTAGGAGCAAAAGGATTCTTCGGATGCAAAACCTGAAGAAGGAAGAAAAGCCAGATGCCACAATCATCGGTAATTTATTTTTTTTTTCAATGGAATTCCACGAAAATTTTGAATAAAAATAAAATTGAAAAGTTAGCAATTACCGAGCTGATTCCGACGGCGAAAAAGGGAACCGGACCGGGATTCTGATCAGAGACAGCAGCCTTGGCAGCTCGATAAGCTTCAGGGGGCATAACTCCATAAACAACAGAGATATTAACACCAGCCTTTTCGAAAACGTGTCCGTCTTGCAACACTCGACTAATCCCTCCACCACCACCGGGCCTCGTCCAGGCGTCCTCCTTGAAGTTGCCAGCTCCGTCGAGAGCCTCGAGGGCGCCACAGACGCTGTCCTGCACATCCATAATCATGCGCTGGAAACGCGACCTGACGGACCCATCATCTAGGCCGTCGGTTTCACGGAGGAAAGTGTGGGGGCGCTCGGAGATGACAGTTTCTTTCTCAATGGGACTGGCGGAACCCGTCATGGGTCTGCAATATGGGTGGGTGGGATTGGTAAACTTGGGGAGGGAAAAGGAAAGGCAGAAGCGTAATTGGGTTTTCCTGGGAGAAGAGTAAGAAGATAGTGGGAGGAGAGAGAGAGAAGAAAACGAAGACGAATACGAGAGAGCGGCTGGTGAAGGTTGTTGGTATCAGAAAAACTCGAAATTGAAAAGACAAGTAGAAGGAAGAGTGAGATAAAAATGTTCGAAATCAAATAAAAGAACACAAGATTTTTACGTGGAAACTCTCAACAGGAGAAAAAATTACGACCGTTGTCAAAGATAACTCGAGAAAATACTATGTGAAAATTGTTACAACACACAGATCATTCTCACAATTTCGGTACCCAAGTACACCCGAGAAAATATTTAACTACACCTTTCACCACTCTAATACAAGAGAATAGAAAGGAATTTAAAAGCCAAATAGAACTCTCAATACTTGACTTGGTATAATTAAAAAATGGAAATGGTTAGACCTATTTATAGTTGAGTTCCAAGGACTAACTTACAAATAGCATAATCTTTGGGGACCAGAAAATAATTTTCCCATTAATTATTTCCCACTTACCCAACCATTTCAATATTGGAGCAACCACCTTAGACATTGGTAGTTGCCATTTTTGACAAAAGGCTTTGAATTTCAAGTCATTTTCCAACAAATCTCCGCCATGACTTGAAATTTCAAAGCTTTCACAACTTCAAAACAGAAATTGTCGTACTCCACCACAAAAAGTACACCTTTATAAGACCTCGACACGTCGAAAATGCTGAAACTTATGGTGCAACTTCCATGTTGGCTCACTTTGGAAGCTCATCAGTCATTGACACCATACACCTTGCATCAATGCCAATCAATGCCCGTGTATAACATCAGATCTGCTAGCAGCAACACATCCTCTTCTATGGTAAAGCGGAGCTACCATGAAGACGTACTTCTCAACTTCATAGAAGAAAATCATCTCCGTTGACAAGCGAGACGATGCTAGCTTCTGGTTCGGAGCCTTTTGTTGAACTTGCTCATCATGGATAATTTTTCTTTACATACCCAGCCTTGTGCGTCCTCAATTGTATTAACACGTCTTTCATGTTTATTTGTCATAAACCAAAGTCGATATTTCCATCAAATTTCTCTATGTCAATCTTCATGGTGGATGTCATCACAACTGAATGTAGCCCGTGAATAATGCACCAAGTAGTTCCCAAGAAAGAGAGATGGATCACAAGGATCGCTCAAATACCAAGTCTTTCCTTAGCCAAAACTTTCCTAGACATGCACTTCCACACTACCACAGTAACCACCAATCGAGAATACGCCAAGAACAATCTCCAAGAAACCACGAACTCAAAGTAACAGTGAAAATTTTTCTTTTCCAAAATGGAGGTTCAGACAAAGCTGTAACCACAAGGATAAGAAAATTATCACTCCTTCAACTTCGCTCTGATGTCAATTGTTGGGAATCAAAGTGCTGAACAATTCCCTCTTGAGATTAACCGGTTAAAATAGAGAAATAAACTAGAAAACAATACAATAAAAGAACACAAGATTTTTACGTGGAAATCCCAACCGGAGAAAAAACCACGACCGCTGTCAAAGACAATCCGAGAAACCACTATGTGAAAATTGTTACAACACACAGACCATTCTCACAATCCCGGTACCCCAAGTACACCCGAGAAAATATTTAACTACACCTTTCACCACTATAATACAAGAGAATATAAAGGAATTTAAAAGCCAAATAGAACTCTCAGTACTTGACTTGGTACAATTGAAAATGTAAATGGTTAGGCCTATTTATAGTTGAGTTCCAGAGACTAACTTACAAATATCCTAATCTTTGGGGACCAGAAAATAATTTTTCCATTAATTATTTCCCACTTACCCAACCATTTTTAATATTGGTGCAACGACCTTGGACTTTGGTAGTTGCCATTTTTGACAAGGGCTTTGAATTTCAAGCCATTTTCCAACAAATCTCCACCATGACTAGAAATTTCAAAGTTTTCACAACTTCAAAACAGAAATTGTCGTACTCCACCATAAAAAGTACACATTTATAAGACCTTGATACGTCGAAAATGATGAAACTTATGGTGCAACTTCCATGTTGTCTCCCTTTGGAAGCTCATCAGCCATCGACACCATACACCTTGCATCAATGCCAACCAATGCCCGTGTATAACATCAGATCTGCTACCAGCAACACATCCTCTTCTATGGTAAAGCGGAGATACCATGTGGACGTACTTCTCAACTTCATAGAAGAAAATCATCTCCTGTGACAAGCGAGACGATGCTAGCTTCTGGTTCGGAGCCTTTTGTCGAACTTGCTCCTCTTGGATAATTTTTCTTTACATACCCAGCCTTGTGCGTCCTCAATTGTATTAACACGTCTTTCATGTTTATTTGTCATAAACCAAAGTCGATATTTCCATCAAATTTCTCTATGTCAATCTTCATGGTGGATGTCATCACAACTGAATGTAGTCCGTGAACAATGCACTAGGTAGTTCCCAAGAAAGAGAGATGGATCACAAGGATCGCTCAAATACCAAGTTTTTCCTTAGCCAGAACTTTCCTAGACATGCACTTCCACACTACCACAATAACCACCAATCGAGAATACGCCAAGAACAATCTCCAAGAAACCACGAACTCAAAGTAACAGTAAAAAAATTTCTTTTCCAAAATGGAGGTTCAGACAAAGCTGCAACCACAAGGATAAGAAAATTATCACTCCTTCAACCTCGCTCTGATGCCAATTGTTGGGAATCAAAGTACGGAACAATTCCCTCTTGAGATTAACCGGCTAAAATAGAGAAATAAACAAGAAAACAATACAATAAAAGAACACAAGATTTTTACGTGGATACTCCCAACCGGAGAAAAAACCACGGCTGTTGTCAAAGACAACCCGAGAAACCACTATGTGAAAATTGTTACAACACACAGACCATTCTCACAATCCCGGTACCCCAAGTACACCTAAAAAAATATTTAACTACACCTTTCACCACTCTAATACAAGAGAATATAAATGATTTAAAACCCGAATAGAACTTTCAATACTTGACTTGGTACAATTGAAAATGGAATTGGTTAGGCCTATTTATAGTTGAGTTCTAGGGACTAACTTACAAATAGCCTAATCTTTGGGGACCATAAAATAATTTTCCCATTAATTATTTCCCACTTACCCAACCATTTTCAATATTGGTGCACCCACCTTGGACTTTGGTAGTTGCCATTTTTGACAAAGGCTTTGAATTTCAAGCTATTTTCCAACAAAAAAGAGAATGGGTCAGCCCACAGAGACGGTGTTGGTTGGTTTCGCCATTGGTATTATGGGGGACTTCATTTCCTGTAGAGAATTTAGTCAAAACCGACCAACCCATGCATTGGATTTCATTTTCTAGGTATTATTCTGTCAACGCTATACTTCTCCATCTCCCCCTCTCTATTCCTAGTCATACACTTGATTTTTGGATTTGATAAATGAAGAGTTATTATCTATGTATCATTAAAACTCTAAACCTAGTCGGAAAAAATACATCAAATAATAAAAACAAAGATAATGTATGAAAATGTCTCAACATGAACTACAAACTAAACTCTCGCCAAAAACTAAGGCCTAACATCATTGTGTAACAAATATAAACTTTTGTCCGGTGGTGATAGAAACATGTGATATAACAAATCGTCACTCTAAAAAATCTTAGTCATCACTTAGAACAATCTTTAGACCAAATATTACAAAATTTTATTTTAAATGATTAGTTTAATTTTATATTATAGAAAGGAAAATACTTCGATACACAAACTTGCAAGCCTTTCAATTTTGGGATTTAGAGATTTAGGTTGTAATTTTAGGTTTAGAGGTTTGGATTGTAGGGTGTAGAATTTAACGTTTATAGTTAGAATTTAGAGTCTATGGTTTAGGTTTTAGGGTGTTAGGGATATGGACTTAGGTTTTTAGATTTTATAACTTAAATATGAAGGGTTGTATAAATTTTTTGGGCAAGTCTAAAAGAAAAACCGTTAAAAACGGCTTTAAAAAGGTAGTGTAACACCCCAGAATCGGGCTTAGTCAAGAACTCAATTTCAGCAATTGGGAGTTTTGTATTAGAAAGTCAAACTATAATGTTGACCTTTGACCAAGTGGTCAATTATTGGATTTTTGGACCCTAATTAAGTATTGTTATTGGTTAAAGAACTTTTTGTGAATTTTAAAACTTGTTCTAGTGGCTAAATTGGAAAATTTGAAAGTTAGGGGACAAAAGAATAAAGATTAAGAAGTTGAGAGACTAATCTTGCGATTGACCATTTTCCAAGTGAGTCATCCCATACGTGGAATTTAATGAAGATCTTCCTTCATTAGAAGGAAAACTCACAAATTAAAAAGGAAAAATAAAGAAAAGAAGGAGAACATTACCGGTTGAAAATTTATCACCTACACTTCATCTTCTTCCTTCAACCATACACCTCAAGCAAGCACTTCCATTGTTGATTAGGGAAAACTTGTATTTTCTTTAATTTCTTGATTCCATTTCAATCCTAGTGATCGAGTAAGCAATATCCCTTAAATGATTCATAGATTCTACCGTTAAAACCATGTCTAAATCTAAGTTCAAGAAGCTATAAACCTTAGAATTTCCTAGGGATATCAAGTTCGATCTTTATTGTTTTTCATAGCTAATAGGTTGCTATGAATCTATTATTGATAATGAAATCCTTGTAATTCTTATTTCCTTGTAGCTCAAGAGAACTAAGGTGAAGAATCACCAAATCCCTCAAATTCTAGCAAGCTAAAAAACAAGGGAATTGTCATCCCGGAGCTTTAAAAGCTTCAGGAGTATTAGTGAGTGTAGTCGGAGTCTCGGGATTGGCTAGGTGCCTTTTCCGATTTCCTTGATATTGTTTATAACATTTCCATCATTAATTTCAAGGTATGGTTAAATCAAAACATCGTAGGAGGTACCGTTGGTAAGCTTATTGTATGGATATGTGAATTATTGAATTATTACATCGCTATTGATATCGTTGAAATTTTGAGAAAATCTATATTCATCATGGTATATTGTTATTGTTATTGTTACCGTTATTGTTATTGTTATTAATATTGGCCTAAGCATTGAATCCTCGGATACGAATGGACATGAGATACAATTGGCATGCCATAGAATTCATGAGTTCACTGGTACGGAGTAGACTACGATCCTTGAGCTAAGGCTCTATCTAGTGATGTTGGCGGGATGTGTTGGTTTTGGTCTTATTAGCGATATATTGAGAAAATCTATATTCATCATGGTATATTGTTATTGCTATATTGTTATTGTTATTGTTACCGTTGTTGTTATTGTTATTGATATTGGCCTAAGCATTGAATCCTCGGATACGAATGGACATGAGATACAATTGGCATGCCATAGAATTCATGAGTTCATTGGTACGGAGTAGACTACGATCCTTGAGCTAAGGCTCTATCTGGCGATGTTGGCGGGGTGTCCACTCGAGAATACGCCAAGAACAATCTCCAAGAAACCACGAACTCAAAGTAACAGTAAAAAATTTTCTTTTCCAAAATAGAGGTTCAGACAAAGCTGCAACCACAAAGATAAGAAAATTATCACTCCTTCAACCTTGCTCTGATGCCAATTGTTGGGAATTAAAGTGCGGAAAAATTCCCTCTTGAGATTAACCGGCTAAAATAGAGAAATAAACTAGAAAACAATACAATAAAAGAACACAACATTTTTACGTGGAAACTCCCAACCGGAGAAAAAACCACGTCCGTTGTCAAAGACAACCCGAGAAACCACTATGTGAAAATTGTTACAACACACAGACCATTCTCACAATCCCGGTACCCCAAGTACACCTGAAAAAATATTTAACTACACCTTTCACCACTCTAATACAAGAGAATATAAATGATTTAAAACCCGAATAGAACTTTCAATACTTGACTTAGTACAATTGAAAATGGAAATGGTTAGGCCTATTTATAGTTGAGTTCAGGGACTAACTTACAAATAGCCTAATCTTTGGGGGGACCATAAAATAATTTTCCCATTAATTATTTCCCACTTACCCAACCATTTTCAATATTGGTGCACCCACCTTGGACTTTGGTAGTTGCCATTTTTGACAAAGGCTTTGAATTTCAAGCTATTTTCCAACAAAAAAGAGAATGGGTCAGCCCACAGAGACGGTGTTGGTTGGTTTCGCCATTGGTATTATGGGGACTTCATTTTTTCTGTGGAGAATTTAGTCAAAACCGACCAACCCATGCATTGGATTTCATTTTCTAGGTATTATTCTGTCAACGCTATACTTCTCCATCTCCCCCTCTCTATTCCTAGTCATACACTTGATTTTTGGATTTGATAAATGAAGAGTTATTATCTATGTATCATTAAAACTCTAAACCTAGTCTAAAAAAAATACATCAAATAATAAAAACAAAGATAATGTATGAAAATGTCTCAACATGAACTACAAACTAAACTCTCGCCAAAAACTAAGGCCTAACATCATTGTGTAACAAATATAAACTTTTGTCCGGTGGTGATAGAAACATGTGATATAACAAATCGTCACTCTAAAAAATCTTAGTCATCACTTAGAACAATCTTTAGACCAAATATTACAAAATTTTATTTTAAATGATTAGTTTAATTTTATATTATAGAAAGGAAAATACTTCGATACACAAACTTGCAAGCCTTTCAATTTTGGGATTTAGAGATTTAGGTTGTAATTTTAGGTTTAGAGGTTTGGATTGTAGGGTGTAGAATTTAACGTTTATAGTTAGAATTTAGAGTCTATGGTTTAGGTTTTAGGGTGTTAGGGATATGGACTTAGGTTTTTAGATTTTATAACTTAAATATGAAGGGTTGTATAAATTTTTTGGGCAAGTCTAAAAGAAAAACCGTTAAAAACGGCTTTAAAAAGGTAGTGTAACACCCCAGAATCGGGCTTAGTCAGAACTCAATTTCAGCAATTGGGAGTTTTGTATTAGAAAGTCAAACTATAATGTTGACCTTTGACCAAGTGGTCAATTATTGGATTTTTGGACCCTAATTAAGTATTGTTATTGGTTAAAGAACTTTTTGTGAATTTTAAAACTTGTTCTAGTGGCTAAATTGGAAAATTTGAAAGTTAGGGGACAAAAGAATAAAGATTAAGAAGTTGAGAGACTAATCTTGCGATTGACCATTTTCCAAGTGAGTCATCCCATACGTGGAATTTAATGAAGATCTTCCTTCATTAGAAGGAAAACTCACAAATTAAAAAGGAAAAATAAAGAAAAGAAGGAGAACATTACCGGTTGAAAATTTATCACCTACACTTCATCTTCTTCCTTCAACCATACACCTCAAGCAAGCACTTCCATTGTTGATTAGGGAAAACTTGTATTTTCTTTAATTTCTTGATTCCATTTCAATCCTAGTGATCGAGTAAGCAATATCCCTTAAATGATTCATAGATTCTACCGTTAAAACCATGTCTAAATCTAAGTTCAAGAAGCTATAAACCTTATAATTTCCTAGGGATATCAAGTTCGATCTTTATTTTTTTTCATAGCTAATAGGTTTTTATGAATCTATTATTGATAATGAAATCCTTGTAATTCTTATTTCCTTGTAGCTCAAGAGAACTAAGGTGAAGAATCACCAAATCCCTCAAATTCTAGCAAGCTAAAAAACAAGGGAATTGTCATCCGGGAGCTTTAAAAGCTTCAGGAGTATTAGTGAGTGTAGTCGAGTCTCGGGATTGGCTAGGTGCCTTTTCCGATTTCCTTGATATTGTTTATAACATTTCCATCATTAATTTCAAGGTATGGTTAAATCAAAACATCGTAGGAGGTACCGTTGGTAGCTTTGGTAAGCTTATTGTATGGATATGTGAATTATTGAATTATTACATCGCTATTGATATCGTTGAAATTTTGAGAAAATCTATATTCATCATGGTATATTGTTATTGTTATTATTATTGTTATTGTTACCGTTATTGTTATTGTTATTAATATTGGCCTAAGCATTGAATCCTCGGATACGAATGGACATGAGATACAATTGGCATGCCATAGAATTCATGAGTTCACTGGTACGGAGTAGACTACGATCCTTGAGCTAAGGCTCTATCTAGTGATGTTGGCGGGATGTGTTGGTTTTGGTCTTATTAGCGATATATTGAGAAAATCTATATTCATCATGGTATATTGTTATTGCTATATTGTTATTGTTATTGTTACCGTTGTTGTTATTGTTATTGATATTGGCCTAAGCATTGAATCCTCGGATACGAATGGACATGAGATACAATTGGCATGCCATAGAATTCATGAGTTCATTGGTACGGAGTAGACTACGATCCTTGAGCTAAGGCTCTATCTGGCGATGTTGGCGGGGTGTCCACTCGAGAATACGCCAAGAACAATCTCCAAGAAACCACGAACTCAAAAAGTAAGTAAAAAATTTTCTTTTCCAAAATAGAGGTTCAGACAAAGCTGCAACCACAAAGATAAGAAAATTATCACTCCTTCAACCTTGCTCTGATGCCAATTGTTGGGAATTAAAGTGCGGAAAAATTCCCTCTTGAGATTAACCGGCTAAAATAGAGAAATAAACTAGAAAACAATACAATAAAAGAACACAACATTTTTACGTGGAAACTCCCAACCGGAGAAAAAACCACGTCCGTTGTCAAAGACAACCCGAGAAACCACTATGTGAAAATTGTTACAACACACAGACCATTCTCACAATCCCGGTACCCCAAGTACACCTGAAAAAATATTTAACTACACCTTTCACCACTCTAACACAAGAGAATAGAAAGGAATTTAAAAGCCGAATAGAACTCTCAATACTTGACTTAGTACAATTGAAAATGGAAATGGTTAGGCCTATTTATAGTTGAGTTCCAGGGACTAACTTACAAATAGCCTAATCTTTGGGGACCACAAAATAATTTTCCCATTAATTATTTCCCACTTACCCAACCATTTTCAATATTGGTGCACCCACCTTGGACTTTGGTAGTTGCCATTTTTGACAAAGGCTTTGAATTTCAAGCCATTTTCCAACAAAAAAGAGAAGGGGTCAGCCCACAGAGACTGTGTTGGTTGGTTTCGCCATTGGTATTATGGGGGACTTCATTTCCTGTGGAGAATTTAGTCAAAACCGACCAAAGCATGCATTGTATTTCATTTTCCAGGTATTATTCTGTCAATGCTATACTTCTCCATCTCCCCCTTTCTATTCCTAGTAATACACTTGATTTTTGGATTTGATAAATGAAGAGTTATTATCTATGCATCATTAAAACTCTAAACCTAGTCGAAAAAAATACATCAAATAATAAAAACAAATATAATGTATGAAAATGTCTCAACATGAACTACAAACTAAACTCTCGCCAAAAACTAAGGCCTAACATCATTGTGTAACAAAGATAAACTCTTGTCCGGTGGTGATAGAAATAGGTGATATAACAAATCATCACTCTGAACAATCTTAGTCATCACTTAGAACAATCTTTAGACCAAATATTACAAAATTTTATTTTAAATGATTAGTTTAATTTTATATTTTAGAAAGGAAAATACTTTGATACACAAACTTGCAAGCCTTTCAATTTTGGGATTTAGAGATTTAGGTTGTAATTTTAGGTTTAGGGGTTTGGATTGTAGGGTGTAGAATTTAAGGTTTATAGTTAGAATTTAGAGTTTATGGTTTAGGTTTTAGGGTGTTAGGGATATGGACTTAGGTTTTTAGATTTTATAACTTAAATATGAAGGGTTGTGTAATTTTTTTGGGCAAGTCTAAAAGAAAAACCGTTAAAAACGGCTTAAAAAAGGCAGTGTAACACCCCAGAATCGGGCTTAGTCAGAACTCAATTTCAGCAACTGGGAGTTTTGTATTAGAAAGTCAAACTATAATGTTGACCTTTGACCAAGTGGTCAATTATTGGATTTTTGGACCCTAATTAAGTATTGTTATTGGTCAAAGAACTTTTTGTGAATTTTAAAACTTGTTCTAGTGGCTAAATTGGAAATTTTGAAAGTTAGGGGACAAAAGAATAAAGATTAAGAAGTTGAGGGACTAATCTTACGATTGACCCTTTTCCAAGTGAGTCATCCCATACGTGGAATTTAATGAAGATCTTCCTTCATTAGAAGGAAAACTTACAAATTAAAAAGGAAAAATAAAGAAAAGAAGGAGAACATTACCGGTTGAAAATTTATCACCTACACTTCATCTTCTTCCTCCAACCATACACCTCAAGCAAGCACCTCCATAGTTGATTAGGGAAAACTTGTATTTTCTTTAATTTCTTGATTCCATTTCAATCCTAGTGATCGGGTAAGCAATATCCCTTAAATGATTCATAGATTCTACCGTTAAAACCATGTCTAAATCTAAGTTCAAGAAGCTATAAACCTTATAATTTCATAGGGATATCAAGTTCGATCTTTATTTTTTTTCATAGCTAATAGGTTTTTATGAATCTATTATTGATAATAAAATCCTTGTAATTCTTATTTCCTTGTAGCTCAAGAGAACTAAGGTGAAGAATCACCAAATCCCTCAAATTCTAGCAAGCTAAAGAACAAGGGAATTGTCATCTGGGAGCTCTAAAAGCTTCAGGAGTATCAGTGAGTGTATTCGGAGTCTCGGGATTGGCTAGGTGACTTTCCCGATTTCCTTGATATTGTTTATAACATTTCCATCATTAATTTCAAGGTATGGTTACATCAAAACATCGTAGGAGGTACCGTTGGTAAGCTTTGGTAAGCTTATTGTATGGATATATGAATTATTGAATTATTACATCGCTATTGATATCGTTGAAATATTGAGAAAATCTATATTCATCATGGTATATTGTTATTGCTATATTATTATTGTTATTGTTACCGTTATTGTTATTGTTATTAATATTGGCCTAAGCATTGAATCCTCGGATACGAATGGATATGAGATACAATTGGCATGCCATAGAATTCATGAGTTCATTGGTACGGAGTAGACTACGATCCTTGAGCTAAGGCTCTATCTGGCGATGTTGGCGGGATGTGTTGGTTTTGGTCTTATTAGCGTGTTGGAGGATATTAACCATTTATTGTTGGCGATGTTGGTTGAGAATTTGCGTATCTGCTGTTGCGTGTGATAAGTGCTACGCAATTGTGCAAGTATACACGTCGCAAGTAATAAAGTGATATGAGTATCGAGTATCGTCTCCACAGGGATTGGTTTGGGCCACTTTGCTTAAGTTCTTTGACTTTGTGAAAAGTAAAAACACAATTAAAGGATTGTAGGTGTTTAACTAATAACTAAACTAGAAAGCAATAAAGTAAAAGAAAAGATGAGATCGAATGAGAGAGAGATAGGCCAGGTTATCGTGAGTTGAGGTGTGATAGCCGATTGGATCGTCTTGGTAAAAGAGTGCACGGGCAACTCAGTTGCCGTGGCAACTTGCACAACGGGGTTGCCTTGGCAACTAATCGATGGTTGCTTGGGCAACTAGTTGGGCAACTACTTGGGCGTCCGGGCAGCAACTTCAAGGTTCGGCAGAGCGTTCTTCAATGGTTTCTTCTTATCCCTAAGTCGAAACTCTAGCTACTTGTGCATGCCTTGATAATACATCCTGCGTGAATCAAGGGTGAACAACAACCAATCTTGCGCTCCTCTTAGCCGTTGAAATCCTTAACTTATTCCTAAGCCGGATTAATCTTCACCATCAATAGATTGAATAAAGACCATACTCATTCGTTTCTTGAATCTAACTCTCCCGATATTAGATAAATAGATGAAGTTACGAGATCCTCTCCCAATTCACTCGCAAACAAGGATAAAAGCCAAGAATGAGTAAACCTTGAATAGAAAAGTGCAAACTCTTATTACCTAAACAAAAACCAATAGTTTCTCACAACAACAAAACACAATAACCCCAACCAATCAAGTTAGTTCATGGTTGGGTTCAAAAGATATACAAAGAATAATCCCCAAACCATGAATCTAATAGAAGCAAAGAAGAAGAAGAAGTCGAAATTTCCCCTCCTTGCTATCTTGTCAAAATTTCCCTCTTGCTCTCTCCTTGGATTGTCGAAATCTCCTTGCTATTTATAGGGCTAGGCCAAAGTCCTTCTTTGAGGAGGAGTTTGAGTTGGAATTAAATTATCTTTAAAGAATATAATTCTTTATTATAATTTTATTCCTATTAGAACTTCTCCTATCTTCTTGGAATTTAATTCTTCTTTAATCTCTGCATGGCAATCAAATTCCTTTGGGCTTGGGCCTTGCTCCATGTCATCTTGGGCTTGTAAAGTCATGAATTTCGACATCCATATTGCATTTTGTCTTTGTCGACAAATGCCATGGCAACTGGCTCGGCGTCTCCTTCATGCATTGCCCTAGCAACTAGCTCGGCATATCCTTCATGCATTGCCCTGGCAACTAGCTCGGCATTGCTTTGGCAAGTGATCCTGCACATACACACACAAAAACACACCAAAGCAACATCTTTTTCCACAAAAATCACCAAGTTATGTAATCAAGCTCAACAGTGGAAAGAAACATGAATTAATGCATGAATAACTAATTATGCAACTAATATGAGCTTAAGCCTAACAATAATATGAGTAAAAAGGGTAATAAAAATAGTACTTTTGAACACTTATCACGCCCCCAAACTCGAATTATTGCTTGTCCTCAAGCAATGCAAACTCATAATTACCTGCCAAGACTTTAATCATCAAAGACATGCTTCAAACTTGAATTCAAACCTCGGAACCGTGGCACAAAGTATGATCACCTTTTAATTTTTCGGATAGCACAAAAAATTACCCGGAACCAAACTATAATGCTCGTGACAATGTGTGTGCGTAGTTGTGTACAAGTTGATTTTCAAGATTCTATGTGAACAATAGGCTTTTATCAATTTAATTATAGGGGCATTTGTTCACTAGAGCCAATTTCGGGCACCTCTAGCAAAGTAAGCTATTTCTCATTTTATTTTAGTCGACTAGAGCCAATTTCGGGCACCTCTAGCGATTATTTAATGTGCATTAACTACTAGAGCCAGTTTCGGGCACCTCTAGCAAGAAAGAGCAATTACTACTAGAGCCAGTTTTGGGCACCTCTAGCAAGAAATTAACTTTTAATTTTCAATTTTAAATTTACCCTAATTTTAAGCAACCTAAGTTCACTAAGTTTCTTTCAATCAACAAGCCACAACCGTGTAGAAAAAAAATTCAGCATCATAGTAAAATTCTAAGTTCTTTTCATGTAATCCTAAAATTAAAGGTTCTTTCAATTAAGTGTAGTGGCAAAAATTCATCATTGGATATTCAACAAGTCTTAAGCAATTAAATCAAATTAAAGGCATGGCAAGTAACATATGCAACCTATATGTGATTGCTAAAGATGAATGCAACTAAACATGAAACTAACTAGAAACCAACACCCCCCCAAACTCGAGAAAAGCATTGTCCTCAATGCACGTAAAAGTGGAACAAAATTTAAAAGAAACTAAATGAAATGAGTTAGTCAGAGAGGTCGTCACCTCGAGTGATGAGTTTCCTTCGTACCGTTTGCTTGATTCAATTTCCGGTCAGTGGTTGAATGCTTGTGGCTGGTATCGCGTGAATATCATTGCCTTGATTTGATCCATGTTTGCCGATGCAGGTTTACTTGCATGGGCATCAGTAGTTGCCGAAGCCATTGTTGTTGCCTGGGCATCACCAGTTTCTGTTGTGGTTGCTGTGGCAAGTAGTCGGCAGTGAATTTCCTTAGCATGGTGGTTGTGAGTCTTGTTGTGGAAAAGAAACACTGGAAACTAAAGATAGTGAAGAAAAATAAAATATATCCTAAAAATAAAGAGAAAAAATAACAAAAAATAATAGAACAAAATAGTTCAAAAAAAATAAAATAAAAATAAAAATAAAAATAAAAATAAATGTATCAGTAGTTGCCGTGGCGTCGAGGGTTGCCGAGGCATGCACATCCATGGTTGCCGAGGCGTCAGGAGTTGCCGAGGCGTGCGCGTCCATGGTTGCCGAGGCGTGCGTATCAGGAGTTGTTACGGTGTTGAAGGTTGCCGTTTTCGATACTTCTTATAGTCCATCCGCACCCTCCATCGGGTGATAATATTGCCCAAAAAGAGTTTGGCCAATGTGCTTGCCACTACTCCCTTTTGCGTTACCATGGTGGAGGTGTCTTTCTTCTTTGTTCGCTTGTAGTCCATGTATACTCTCCACCTTGCTACTATTCCTGAAGGCACAAATATATTAATAGGAAAAATTATATCCATTCTCAACCATTCAATTACCTCATTCTTGTCGACTTCTATCATGGTTGGATGTAGCCTTTGTTGTCGTGGCAATTCTTTGCTCAAGCCAATTGCCGTGGCAATCGATTGTCAAATTTTGCTCTAAGTCAAGGGAAGAATCAATTTTCTGAAGAGCTTTATGAATCCAAACACCTTTTTCTTTTGGCCTCTCAAACATCTCCATCGGTAGAGATTTGATAGCTTCAAATGTACCAACCTCGGTTCCTCAAGACATACCGCAATGGACGAGGTGAGTTTTTTTAAAGAATTCAAAAGGTTCAACTATTACCTGCTCATATTCCATTGGCAAAGTATTATCATCTCGTTGATCTTGCATGTGGTCGTGTAATTGCCGTGGCAATCGTAGATGAGAGCAATCTGATTCTCGCTTCAGCATCAACGCGTTGTAACCTTACGGGCATCGGGTTCCTCGAGAATTTGCTGTAGTATTGTTGTTTCGGCTTCACCGAGTGTTGTCGCGGCATTGCTCTGTTCAGGCTCCTCAATCATTGCCGAGGCAATTTGTTGTTCAAGCTCATCATGTGTTGGACAGTCTCTCTCATTGGCATCCTCTTGACTTTGAGGTTCTAGTTGTTCCTCACACATCGGAGAGATTTCTTTGTATTGCTCCTTATCCTCTTGCCTTGGGACGTCAGTATCCCTAGGAATGAATTGTTGGTGCATGTTATCCATGACATATGTGGATCTCCCCAATTGATCTTCTGAATCCCCTAAGGTTGCATCCCACTGAGCTATCCTCGTAACCATAGATTTTGATAGTTCTCGAATCTCTTCAATTGATCCGTCAAGTCTAGCCAAGGAAGCTAGTAACGTTTCCTCCAAGGGATTGGAATGCTCTTGAAAAGGACTACATTGCCATGGCATATCTGTTGTCGCGACAAAATTGTTATGGTAAAAATTTTTTTGAGCTTTTTGACCATACCATGAAGAATTTTGCTGCTGGTTCCCTCTATGGTCCTCCATGTAGTTATATGCACCAAAAATGTGAGGGCAATTTTCAAACACATGATGTTCTCCACACATAGCACAAGATTTTTCCACGGTATAAGTTCTTTGGGCTTTTCTCGGTTGGTATAGGTAATCATCAAAGGGTGTAAGAAACTCTTGATTGGATTGATTCATATCTTCCAACATCATCTCTCGAATAGATTGGCTTTTATTTCCCGACATGTTGGCGTCCCTTAACTTGTAGCGCACCTTTTTTTTATAAAACAAACAAAAAGAAAAGTTAGTAAAACTAATAGAAAAAAATGCAATAACAAAAACAACTAACACCAATTGCCAATCCCCGGCAACGGCGCCAAAAACTTGTTGCGTGTGATAAGTGCTACGCAATTGTGCAAGTATACACGTCGCAAGTAATAAAGTGATATGAGTATCGAGTATCGTCTCCACAGGGATTGGTTTGGGCCACTTTGCTTAAGTTACTGCACTGTGAAAAGTAAAAACACAATTAA
The DNA here is from genome assembly GCA_019671005.1 of Hibiscus mutabilis. Classification (NCBI taxonomy): domain Eukaryota; kingdom Viridiplantae; phylum Streptophyta; class Magnoliopsida; order Malvales; family Malvaceae; genus Hibiscus; species Hibiscus mutabilis. Next base: position 39,188,348 of record CM033723.1, read on the forward strand.
AGGATTGTAGGTGTTTAACTAATAACTAAACTAGAAAGCAATAAAGTAAAAGAAAAGATGAGATCGAATGAGAGAGAGATAGGCCAGGTTATCGTGAGTTGAGGTGTGATAGCCGATTGGATCATCTTGGTAAAAGAGTGCACGGGCAACTCAGTTGCCGTGGCAACTTTACACAACGGGTTGCCTTGGCAACTAATCGATGGTTGCTTGGGCAACTAGTTGGGCAACTACTTGGGCGTCTGGGCAGCAACTTCAAGGTTCGGCAGAGCGTTCTTCAATGGTTTCTTCTTATCCCTAAGTCGAAACTCTAGCTACTTGTGCATGCCTTGATAATACATCCCTGCGTGAATCAAGGGTGAACAACAACCAATCTTGCGCTCCTCTTAGCCGTTGAAATCCTTAACTTATTCCTAAGCCGGATTAATCTTCACCATCAATAGATTGAATAAAGACCATACTCATTCGTTTCTTGAATCTAACTCTCCCGATATTAGATAAATAGATGAAGTTACGAGATCCTCTCCCAATTCACTCGCAAACAAGGATAAAAGCCAAGAATGAGTAAACCTTGAATAGAAAAGTGCAAACTCTTATTACCTAAACAAAAACCAATAGTTTCTCACAACAACAAAACACAATAACCCCAACCAATCAAGTTAGTTCATGGTTGGGTTCAAAAGATATACAAAGAATAATCCCCAAACCATGAATCTAATAGAAGCAAAGAAGAAGAAGAAGTCGAAATTTCCCCTCCTTGCTATCTTGTCAAAATTTCCCTCTTGCTCTCTCCTTGGATTGTCGAAATCTCCTTGCTATTTATAGGGCTAGGCCAAAGTCCTTCTTTGAGGAGGAGTTTGAGTTGGAATTAAATTATCTTTAAAGAATATAATTCTTTATTATAATTTTATTCCTATTAGAACTTCTCCTATCTTCTTGGAATTTAATTCTTCTTTAATCTCTGCATGGCAATCAAATTCCTTTGGGCTTGGGCCTTGCTCCATGTCATCTTGGGCTTGTAAAGTCATGAATTTCGACATCCATATTGCATTTTGTCTTTGTCGACAAATGCCATGGCAACTGGCTCGGCGTCTCCTTCATGCATTGCCCTGGCAACTAGCTCGGCATATCCTTCATGCATTGCCCTGGCAACTAGCTCGGCATTGCTTTGGCAAGTGATCATGCACATACACACACAAAAACACACCAAAGCAGCATCTTTTTCCACAAAAATCACCAAGTTATGTAATCAAGCTCAACAGTGGAAAGAAACATGAATTAATGCATGAATAACTAATTATGCAACTAATATGAGCTTAAGCCTAACAATAATATGAGTAAAAAGGGTAATAAAAATAGTACTTTTGAACACTTATCATCTGCATTCAAATGTCGATCCAAGGAATTAAGTTGTTGAAACTACTGTTAAAACATGATTTGAAATGCATTTATATTGACATATATGTTATTGATGTTATTGTCATACATGTTATTGTTGTTGACTACCTCACTAGGCTATATAAGCCTAAAGCATCTCATTTCCAGGCATTTTCAGGTTAAAAGTGTATTGGATCAAGGATCAGAGCTAGGCGAATTTTGAAGCAAGTCACACAAGCTAAAGTAATGTAAACCTAGCCTTGAACTCCTTGTATGATGGCATAGGGTCTACACATGTTAGTTTAGCCCATTTTGTATGTACATATGATGCATCATGTTGAATGAGTTAAAAGGTGAAATATGGCATATTAGAGTTTTAGCAAAATGGCCTAAAATGCACTAATAAGTAAAAACTTGGTAAATGGATTCGTGTTAACATGAAATTTGACATAAATATAGATTTGATGTTTATAAGTTTGTTGGTAAAATATGGTAATCATTGGACAAAGCTAAAGTACCTAATTTGATTAAAGACCAGATAAAATATGTTATTTTAGGCCATGTTGTACCGATACGGGTGATGGCATATCGGTACGACCTTGCGTATTTTGGCCAAGTTAACGTGAGGGTGTTGATACATTTTTAGGCGTATTGGTACAGATTTTAGTCACTGGAATTTTTCGTAGCCGAGTATTGATACGAACCTAGGCATATCGATACGGGTCTTAAACACTGGAAAGTCATTGTAGCACCGGATCGACACCATAAAGATCTCTAAAATTGACCAATTTGGCACTGACCACGCGTACCGATACCCAGTATCAGTACGAGCTTAATGAAATTAACCACTTTAACAGCCATGGTAGGAGTATCGATACGGCTTAAAGCGTATCGGTACGGCCTGTCGACACTAGAAGCTTAGTTTAAATAAGACCAGTATAGTGTATTGATACGGGTGTACCCGTACCGGTACGACCCTTATTATTTGTAACTATTTTAACGACCATGGCACAGGTGTACCGATACGGCCTCTTTGGGTATCGGTACCGAGACATGTAAGTTGGTTAAAAGATGACTAAAAACGGTTTTAAAATTTTGCGAAATGGTCACTGAATTTTAAAAGGCTTAATTAAAGGTACAAACGGACTTTGATTGCTCTAAAAATTTGCAAGTAAAATATTCATACATTGAATTTCGTACTAATAACCCTAATTAAGGTCAAGTCTCTATAATTTTCTAAAATTACAATTTAGTCCTTAAATTTGTATAAGTTATTAAATGGTCCTCTGATTATAGTTTGGTTGAGTTTGCATTGATCATGATCATTCATTGCATTGAATCAACGTTAATAATTCACTGTTTATAGTTCAAGTCATCGAAATTAACTAATCGTTCACCGTATTGTTCACGGATAACGCTTTCTAACCCATATTTGTACTAGACTGGGAAGGGGGTGTTACATTTGTGGTATCAGAGATAGAGTTTAGTCGATTCTAGGATTAAATCGAAGCCTATTGTATTGTTATTGCATTGCATATGCCACTTAGGAGTTTATTGTTGTGTATATTGTGACTTGTGATTAATCCAATTCTTTTTCCTTTTATGGTATAAGATGTCTAATTCCGAAAAAGCTCACGAATAAGTTGACCATACCACTGGCTCCTCGACACATAGCGAAGAGAAAAGGGGAAGACCTTATGAATTTACAAGCCCCCAACAAGAATCCTCAAACCCCAAACCTATACTATAAACTGCTCAATTCGAATGTTATAAGAACATGACTAGATGTTCAAACAGTTCATGGCTACCCTTAAGTTTGAGCAGTCTGCACAATCTTCTATAGTTGCTAACTCTTTGACTCGAGCCCCAATTGATAAACTACCACAATACCTAGCTACAACCTTTACAGGCAGGGCTAATGAGGATCCTGAAGCGGCAAAGTATTAGTTGGATAACACCTTGAGAATATTGAATAAGTAGTTACAATGCTCAGACGAGCACAAATTAGAGTGCGCCCTAGCCTTGTTGGCAGACAAGACTATGTATTGGTGGGAAACCACTATACTTACTGTTCCTGAAGAAGTTGTGTCTTAGGAATTTTTTCTACGTGAGTTCAGAAAAAAAATATATCAATGAGTATTATTTGGTTGAAAGATGGGTAAGGAAGATAGGAGACCAGTAGAGCAGTATATCCACGACTTCTACAAGTATTGTAAGTATAGAGCTGAGTATATAAAGAATGAGGAAGAGAAGTGCAAAATGTTTGTTGTAGCATTAAGTGACGAGCTTTGACCTCTATTCACTGTATTGGGGATTACAGATTTCCAAGAGCTCGTGAATCGAGCTATCTCTACCAAAGCTGCCCAAAGATCATATATGACTAGTGGGCCAATCCAATCTGAAAAGAGGCCTCAAGATGATTCTCGTCCTACCTTACCATATAAGAAAGGGAAGCAACATAGTTTTAAGCAATAATACCACCAACAGCCTTTCCGATCAGGCAATTTTGCCAAGCCACAAACCATGTCTCAATCTATTGCAAGAACAACCTACATCGAGAGTACCGAAGGTTCAGGCTAAGAGTCTCAATATCCTACATGTAATTTCTATCAAATGAGGCATCCTATGGTACAATATCATAGGCAATCTGGAGCATGTTTCTTCTGTGGTGAACAAGGCCATTACATCAAAGATTATCCGATGAACACCTCTAAGTCTCTGTACCGGCAAACCCAATGCCCCCTACTCAGTTTTTCAAAGGTAAGTGGCAGAAACAAGTTGCAGCAAGAGCTTTTAGAAGACCTGGTGGCTCTACAAGAACTCCAAGCTATCAATAGTCAAAAGCTTCAGCATAAGTTTATCATGTGAGGAGCAGGGATGATGAGGAAAATCCAAATATTGTAGCTGGTACTATTGAATTATATACTCGCTCTGTCTATACATTAATTGATCCTAGATCCACTCATTCTTTTATTAGTACTGCATTGATTAAAAGATTTAAGTTAACATCTGAGCCTATAGCCTCTAAAATCACCGTAACCAACCCTTTAGGTCATAGTGTTGTAATTGGGCTAGTATGTAAAAAATGTTCTCTCATGATACAAGGGATACCTTTTTCGGCCAATCTCATGGCCCTTCTAATCTATGAGTTTGACGTTATATTAGGGCTTGACTGGCTCAAAAAGCATCAAGCTTGGGTGGATTGCTCAAAAAAGAAATTGTATCTTCGAGGGCTTGGTAAGGAGAGCGCGACCCTTATGGACTCTAGTAGCAAGAGATCATTGCTATATGCTAGTGCAAGTAAAGGAGAACCTCAGTTGCAAGATATAGATACCGTGCAAGAATTTCAAAATTTATTTCCCGATGAACTTTTAGGTTTACCACCCACCTATGAAGTTGAATTTGGGATTGAAGTGCAGCCTGAAACCACCTCGATTTCTATTGCACCTTACCGAATAGCACCAGTAGAATTCATCGAACTTAAGGTACAAATTCAAGACTTATTGGAAAAAGGTTTCATTCGACCAAGTTCCTCACCTTGGGGAGCTTCGGTTCTCTTTGTCAAGAAAAAAGATGGGTCAATACGCCTTTACATTAATTACCGACAACTAAATAAGCTATCCATCAAGAATAAATATATCTTACCGAGAATTGATAATTTGTTTGAACAACTTAAAGATGCAATCATTTTTTTCTAAGATTGACCTAAGGTCTGTGTACTATAAAATTAGAGTTAAAGAATGTGATATGCCCAAGACAGCTTTCCGCACAAGGTATGGCCATTATGAATTTTTGGTTATGCCCTTCGGGCTAACCAATGCACCGGCTGCCTTTATGGACCTCATAAATCAGGTGTTTAAACCCTACCTTGATAAGTTTGTAGTGGTGTTCATAGATGACATATTGATCTATTCCAAGAATCAAGCTGAGTATCAAGATCATCTTCGTATTGTGCTCCAAACCCTTCGAGAGAAGTAATTATATGCCAAGTTCAGTAAGTATAAGTTCAGGCTTAACGAAGTTTCCTTTTTAGGACGTGTAATCTCTACTGAAGGCATTCAAGTAGATTCGAATAAGATCTAAGCTATAGTTGAGTGGAGACCACCGAAGAATATAGGTGAAGTTCATAGTTTCCTTGGTCTTGCTGGCTATTACAAAAGATTCGTTAAAGGATTTTCTATAATAGCAGCACCATTAACCAAGCGTTTACGGAGAGATGTTCTTTTTGAATGGGTTGTGAAACAACAGTGTAGTTTTGATCAGTTTAAACAAATGTTAAGTCACGCACTTTTCCTGGCCCAACCCGAGTCTGGTAAAGACTACACTGTATATAGTGATGCATCGTATCGGGGGTTAGAATGCTTATTGATGCAAGAGGGCAAAGTTGTTGCTTATACATCAAGACAACTTAAGCCACACAAAATGAATTATCTTACCCATGATCTTGAATCGTCTGCAGTTGTCTTTGCGTTAAAGATCTGGAGGCATTATCTCTATAGAGAAAAATGCTACCTATACACCATTCACAAAAGCCTCAAATACTTGTTGACTCATAGAGAACTTAATCTTCGTCAAAGGAGATGGATGGAACTTCTCAAGGGCTATGAACTTATTATTGATTATCATCCGGGCAAGCCCAACATTGTAGCTGATACACTCAGCCGCAAACCTTCGCCTGGTAAGTATCAATATTGAATATTAAATCTCAAGCAGTGATTATTGTATTGAAAATTAAAGTACAATTATTGTATTGTAGCTTCTTGAGCTATCAACGCTCATTTCAAGTTACAAAAACACCGACTTTTAGTAGCCGAACTTCGAGTTTAGTCTACCATTGTGTTGAAAATCAAGTCATTGCAAGATCAAGACCCTGAACTGCAAGCCATCATTTCCAAACTTTAGAGTAATCCTGATATTGACTTCAAAGTTAACTTTGAAGGACCCATGTGTTTTCGTGGTAGAATTTGTAAATCGAATGATGAATCATTCTGTGATGACATTCTTATAGAAGCCCATTGTAGCCCTTTATTGGTTCACATGTGGCCGGTGAAAATGTATAAGGACATTCGAGAAATATATTGGTGGCATGGCATGAAGAAAGCTATTACGAAATTTGTATCAAGGTGCCTTACGTGTCATAAGTCAAAGCTGAACACTGTGTTCCTACGAGATTATTACAACCTATTGAACTTCCCCAATGGAAGTAGGAAAGAATAATCATGGACTTTGTCAGTGTTCTACCGTTGACTCGAGCTAAGCATGATGCCATTTGGTTCATCATTGATTGTTTTACTAAGTCATCTCATTTCTTGTCTGCCAGGATGGACTCAAAGAAGTGGTTAGACTCCACGGAGTACCCAAGTCAATTATCTCTGATCGAGATCCCTATTTTGCTTCGCGATACTAGAAAGTATTGCAATGAGCTCTAGGTACCCGAGTTAATATTAGTAAGCCTTTCACCCGCAGTCTGATAGCCAATCAGAAAGGGTAATTCAGATATTAGAAGACATGCTTCGTGCATGTGTCATTAACTTTGAAGGGACTTGGGAGAGGTCCCTACCTCTCATCGAGTTTGCTTATAGTAATAGTCATCAATCATCTATCAGAATAACACCGTATGAGGCATTGCATGGTAGAAAATATAGGACACCGTTGCATTGGTCGGAACTCGATGAAGGCAAGATGTTGGGCCTTGACATACTCCAAGAAACTAAAGAATGGGTTACCATCATTCATGATCGTTTGAAGGTCGTCTTTGACCGACAGAAGGCCTTTGTTAATCTTAAGAGGAGAGATATACAATTTAAAAGTGGTGAGAAAGTGTTTTTGAAAGTCTTTTCATGGAAGAAGATTCTTAATTTTGGTAAAAAAGGAAAGTTAAGTCCTAAATTTTTGGACCTTTCAAGGTGATTGAAACAGTTGGTCATGTGGATTATCGACTAGCTTTGCCTCATGAGCTAAGCAAGATTCATGATTTATTGTATGTATTGATGCTCCACAAGTATAGATCTGATCCATCTCATGTTACTGAGCCTGAATCAGTAGAACTTCAACCTAACCTGACTCACGAAGAAGAAGATGTACAGATATTGGCAAGAGAAGTCAAAAAGACTTCAAAATAAAAACATTCCTTTAGTTAAGGTACTTTAGAGAAGTCACAAGATCAAAGAAGCTACATGGGAACCGGAAGAGACCACGAGGAATCAATACCCACTTCTTTTGCGTTCAGGTAAAAATTCGAGGACAAGTTTTCCTTAAGGGGGAGAGTTGTAACACCCCAAAATCGGGCTTAATCAAAACTAAATTCCGACAACTGAGAGTTTTGTATTAGAAAGTCAAACTATAAAGTTGACCTTTGACCAAGTGTTCAATTATTGGACCCTAATTAAGTATTGTTATTGGTCAAAGACCTTTTTATGAATTTTAAAACTTGTTATAGTGGCTAAATTGGGAAAATTGAAAGTTAGGGGACAAAAGAATAAAGATTAAAAATTTGAGTGCAAACTAATCTTGCAATTAGCCCCTCTCCAAGTGAGTCATCCCATATGTGGAATTTAATGAAGAGTTTCCTTTATTAGAAGGAAAGCTCACAAAGTAAAAAAGGAAAAATAAAGAAAAGAAAGAGAACATTACCGGTTGAAATTTCATCACCAACACTTCATTTTCTTCCTCCAACCATACACCTCAAGCAAGAAACTCCAATTTTTATTAGGGAAAGCTTTTATTTTCTTTAATTTCTTGATTCCATTTCAATCCTAGTGATCGGGTAAGTAATATCCCTTAAATGATTCATAGATTCTATGGTTAAAACCATGTCTAAATCTAAGTTCAAGAAGCTATGAACCCTAGAATTTCCTAGGGATATCAAGTTCTGTAATGCCTTGGTTTTGGGCCTAGGAGTTTGCTAAGTGGTTTAGGCGGTCCGTTGGATCAGATTAGTGGATTCGAGTTAGTTTCAGGATTTAAATTGGATTAAATATTTTTGGAAGGGATAAAATGATGGAAAATTATCTAAAATTATTATTTAATATGGAAATGATTTTGTTAAAATCAATTTTGCAAAAAGGAGGTCTCGAAAGTGGACATTTTGGGTAGTGACCAAAATGTAAAGTTTCAAAACTGTTTTTAGTAACTGTTTTGTAAAAGAGTCAAAACTTTGAATCTTTAAGGATCTATTTACCCTAAAGTATAATATCAGACTTTTCCCCTTAATTAGCTAATTTTAGATATTTTTAAATGTTATAAAAGGGTGGAGAATTTATTTAATTAAATAAAATCTTTAAAACAAAATTTACGTAACTTTTTACAAAGGATTTTCTCTCAAATTCTCTCCAGCCAAATACCTTTTATTTTATTAAAATATTCAGGCAAAATCTTCTTTTATTTAGTCTTTTGATTTCAATTGAGATTATAATGATTTTCTAACAAAATAAACTTGATTTCTCATTGTTTTGGCTTTGGAATCCATCTAATTAGGGGGAAAAGCAGCCATTAGAGGTGAGGTTCATTATTCTTCTCTAATACAAAGTTCTTTGTTGAAATTCCCAAGTTCTTGATCCTTTATTTATGATTTCTAACTTGTTTTGATGATTTAATTAAAGGAAAATGGTTAAATCAAGGTTTAATTGATGAAATTGATTTAGCCTCGTAATTGTTCTATTTTCTCTTGATTTGAATTGATATAGATCATGATTTTGATAAGGAAAGATGTTAATAATGTGGTTTAATCATAGGAATCCCGAAACTAATTGAATTCCTAATTTTTTAGGTTGCTAGTTATGTGTTGTTGAGGAGTTCTGAGAGTTTTATGAATATTGGAGGTACAAGGATGGTTGTGGTGTGTTTTTAGATGTTGTTTGATGTTAATTAATGAGTTAAAACGTTAGGTTATGTCTGGATTAAGTTTGGAAGATGTTAGATGTTAGTTTCAGTTGTTGTGGAGTGGTTTTGTTGAAAGAAGGCTACAGATTTGTGTTGCTGTGTTGTTGATTGCATTTTGATGCAATGTGCTCTATGTTTTTGTGTGGAATAAAACAAGAGAAGTTGGTCCTCAAGCTTGAACCTTAGTTTCGGAAGCTTTGGAGGCGATATTATCGTATTGGTATGCTAGGCTTTGCGTGTCGGCCAGTGAGAACGTGTTTAACAGCCTTTTAAAGGTTTGAAGGTTGTGTTTGGGAGTTAAAGCTTGAAACATTGGTCTAAGCTTGAAAGCAAGTAAAGGATGAAATTTCTCTATCGAACTCGGTTTGGTAGTTGATTTTATGCACTGGTGTTAAATGGTTTAATTACTCATTATTTATGCATGTTTAGAGCATGATATAATGCTAAAAAATGATTACAAAATAATGAGAATGAATTTCAAAGTAATGTACATTTCGTTAATGTTTATGAACAATGTTTAATGTAAGGTTATGTTGCATTGGTTTAATGATGCATATGAAAAAAGTGAGTTGTTGTTAATTAAGTGGATTATATTGGAAAGTGATAAAATGAAAAGGTTTGGAAATATTATCGGATATAGTTGGCCGGCCATAGGACTGATAGTGCACTATAAAAGTTACCTTGGATGTTGAGGGGTTTATGTATACTGAATACTTCATTCAAGTGCCCTAACGGTTGAAGGGTTTAATTGTACCGAAGACTCCCGTTAGTGGATTATACATTTGTTCGATGAGTGGTGCTAAGGGGTTTATGTGTACCGAAGACTCCACCACGGGTGTCACAACGGTGGAGTGGTTTATGAGTACCAAAAAATTCTATGTGTGAACCTTGTAATGCCGATAGATTGTATGTTAAGTGTTGAGGGAACACTTGTTGAATCCTTGTATCCGATGTTATGTTTTATAAAGTAGAACTTGGTAATGATCACTTGTAAGCTAATATACTTGATGATGTATCATGGGTGGATTAAGTTGTTTAATGTGGTTAAACATGCCTTACTCTTTAAGCCTTGCATTGGTAGTATGCATGGGAAAGCTTAAATTAAGGGTAGAAAATGGGATTTTGCTGTTGAATCCATGATACATGTTGTATATAGTTTAATATGCTGTTTTGGAAATGTTAAGTGCATAGTTTTGATAAGGCATGATGTTGAAACGATGTTTTAAAAGTATCTTAGAAAATGTTTATCAAATGATGGTAAAATGGTTTTAAAAGCATTGATGGTTGTTGGTTTTGAGAATTCCTCACTAAGCCTAGTATGCTTATGCTCTTGTTTTCCATCAGTGCAGACAATTAGAGTTTTTTGGGTAGCGAGGAAGCGATGAAGGATTTTCGAAGACTTATTTTCAAAGTATGGTTTAAAAGCATATAGTAGTAATAAAGGTAATGTGTCGGATGAGGTTTTGGGAGGGTTTTTGAAGAACTCCCTATTGGTGCAAGTTTCAATTGTTGTTTTAGAATCGTAATATGTTTTAAGTAGTTGAGATATGGATGGTTCTGTGTTTTGGTTGTGGACTAGGAAGCATGCATATAGTCTTTGTGCTAGAGTGTGCTAGTTTTGCTAAATAGGTCCAAATTGCTGACATGATGATGTTTAAGCATGATAATGTTGTTATATGATATTTAGATATGTGTTAGAGTTGCTTGGAATGAGCAAAAGTGTCATATATTGAACCTAGAGGTCATTACAAGCCTCTACGTTTTGGTACGAGTACCTCAAGGTTTGGTATGCGGGGTCCTGTTAATGCTCAAATCGTTGAAATTAAGGCTAGCGTACCGATACGTTTAGCCACCGTATCGGTACGGCTTAAAAAATAGGCATAGGTTTCGGTACACGGTTAACGTACCAAAATGATCCCGTCGAATTTAACAAGCCGTATCGATACGCAGGGTACTATATCAATACGAGCTTTAGCTACTGGAATTCTGAGTTTTTGAAATAACCAAGGGGGATCGGTACAGGTCAAAGTTGTATCGATACGGTTTGGTCAATATACCATATCAATACGTGAAAAATGTATTAGTATACATAGCAATTTTGTTAGTTAATCCGTATCGGTACGGGTTTGCTCGTATCAGTACGCCTAGCCTATTTTGCGTAATAAATCTGCTGAAGTTTGAAATCTTGCAGTTTGGTCCCTGAATATTTTGTATGTAATTGAATAAGTTCAATTGAATGTTTTAAATTGAGATTTAACTTGAGAGCATGAAATTGACCTAATTAAGGTTGGGAAATCTTAATGGTAACCAAGACCTTATGAATCTCAAAAATTACGTTTTGGTCACCATTTTGCGGTTAGTTTTGAACGAGACGTTTCTGCTGAAGTATGATCACATAGGATAATATTAAGTTGCATGTAGACAAGATAAAAAGAAAAAAAATAGGCCCGGTTTAGGTTATTAGTTCAGTTTTGCATCGGCAAACCTAATGTGACTCTTTTAGTCTAGTTTCGGCTAGGCCGGATTAAGGGGCTACAAGTTCGATTTTTATTGTATTCATAGCTAATAGGTTGCTATGAATTTATTATTGATATTGAAATCATTTTCATTCCTATTTTCTTGTAGCTAAGAGAACCAAGGTGAAGAATCACCAAATCCTTAATTTCTAGCAAGCTAAAGAATAAGGGAATTGTCACCCGGGAGCCCTAAAAGCTTCACAGTATCAGTGAGTATAGTTAGAGTCTCAGGATTGGCTAGCTGTCTTTTTCGATTTCCTTGATATTTTTTATAGCATTTTCATTATTAATTTCAAGTTATGGTTACATCAAAACCTCGTAGGAGGTACCGTTGGTAAGCTTTGGTAAACTTATTGCATGGATATATGAATTATTGAATTATTACATCGCTATTGATATCATTAAAATATTGAGAAATGCCATATTGATCATGGTATATTGTTATTGCTATATTTTTATTGTTACCATTATTGTTATTTATATTGACTTAAGCATTGAATCCTTGGATACTAATGGACATAGGATACAATTGGCATGCCATAGAATTCATGAGCTCATTGGTACGGAGTGGACTATGGTCCTTGAACTAAGGCTCTATCTGGCGATGCTGACAGGATGTGTTGGTTTTTGTCTTATTGGCGATGTTGAAGGATATTGACCATTCATTGTTGGAGATGTTGGTTGGGAATTCGCGTATCCACATTCACATGTCGATCCAAGGAATTAAGTTGTTGAAACTATTGTTAAAACATGATTTGAAATGCATTTATATTTATATATATGTTATTGATGTTATTGGCATACATGTTATTGTTGCTGACTACCTCAGTAGGATATATAAGCCTAACGCAACTCATTTCCATGCATTTTCAGGTTAAAAGTGTATTGGATCGAGGATCAGAGCTAGGCAGATTTTGAAGCAAGTCACACAAGCTAAAGTAATGTAAACCTAGCCTTGAACTCCTTGTATGGTGGCATAGGTTCTAGACATGTTAGTTTAGCCCATTTTGTATGTACATATGATGCACCATGTTGAATGAGTTAAAAGGTGAAATATGGCATGTTAGAGTTTTAGCAAAATGGGTAAAATGGCCTAAAATGCACTAATAAGTGAAAACTTGGTAAATGGATTCGTATTGGTATGAAATTTGACATACATATAGATTTGATGTATATAAGTTTGCTGGTAAAATTTGGTAATCATTGGACAAGGCTAAAGTCCTTAATTTGATTAAAGACAGATATAATCTGTCATTATAGGCCTTGTCGTACCAATACGGGTGATAGCGTATCACTTTGGAGTTTAGTCACTGGAATTTTTGGTATCGAAATGCACCTAGGCGTATCGATACGAGTCTTAAACACTATAAAGTCATTGTAGCATCGTATCGACACCATGTTGATCTCTAAAGTTGACCACGCATACTGATACCCAGTACCGGTACGAGCTTAATGAACTTAACTGTTTTAATGGTCATGGTAGGCGTATCGATACGGCTTAAAGCGTATCGGTACGACCTGTCAACACTAGAATCTAAGTTTAAATAAGACGAGCATAGCATATCGATACATACATACCCATACCGGTACGATCCTTATTATTTGTAACTATTTTAACGACTATGGCATAGGTGTACCGATACAGCCTCTTTAAGTATCGGTACCGAGACAAGTAAGTTGGTTAAAAGATGACTAAAAAGGGTTTTAGAATTTTGCAAATGGTCATTGAATTTTATAGGGCTTAATTAAAGGTACAAACAGACTTTGATTGCTCTAAAAATTTTCAAGTAAAACATTCATACATTGAATTTTGCACTAATAACCCTAATTGAGGTCAAGTTCCTAAAATATTTAAAATTACAATTTAGTCCTTAAATTTGTATAAGTTATCAAATGGTCCCTGATTATACTTTGGTTGAGTTTGCATTGATCATGATCATTCATTGCATTGAATCAACATTAATAATTCACTCTTTTTAGTTCAAGTCATCGAAATTAACAAACTGATCACCGTATTATTCACCGATAATGCTTTCTGACCTAGATTTCTACCAGACAGGGAAAGGGGTGTTACAGGCAGTACCGATATGACCATAAGATCGGCTAAAACAAAATTTGAGCTGTTGAATTTAGAAAGAAAATAAAAGAAAAAATGATAAAAGGTTAAACAGGTTAACAAGTTATAACACAAAGTATTACCTGGTTATAACACAAAATATAACAAAAAAGGTAAGAAAAAATATTGCAACATAAATTCTTACCTAGTTACTCAAATCTAAACCCTTCAAACACATGGTAAGAATTTATGTTATAACCTAAAATCCTACCCAAAAATATTATTTCTTATCAAACACATAAGATTTTATGCTCCTACATAAATTCGTACCGAGACCAACATAAATTCTTACCGAAAATGTAAGAAAATGGGTTATAACATAAATTTGTACCGAGACCAATATAAATTCTTACCGAAAATGTAAGAAAAGGGGTTATAACATAAATTCTTACCATTTGTTGAAGGGTTTTCAATTTGGTAATATGGGGTAAGCATTTGTGTTATTATTTTTTTTCTTACCGGTTCTATAGAAATTTATATAGGTTTCGTAAAAATTTGTGTAGGTACACTATTTCTTATGAGTTTGGTAACAAATAGAGTTATCCTTAAAGATTTTATGTTCTAACACAATTTCTTACCATAAGTTTTCATGGTTTTAGATTTGGCGATATGAGGTAAGAATTTGTGTTATTACCTTTTTTCTTACCGGTTCTATAATATTTATGTAGGTTTCGTAACAATTTGTGTAGGTACCCTATTTCTTATGAGTTTAGTAAGATATAAAGTTATCCTTTAAGAGTTTATGTTATAACACAATTTTCTACAATAAATTTCGCTGGTTTTAGATTTGGTGATATGAGGTAAGAATTTGTGTTATTATCTTTTTTTTCTTATCGGTTCTATAATAAGTTATCTAGGTTTCGTAACAATTTGTGTATGTACCCTATTTCTTATGAGTTTGGTAAGATATAAAGCTATCCTTTAAGAGTTTATATTATAACACAATTTCCTACCATAAGTTTTGTTGGTTTTAGATTTGGTGATATGATGTAAGAATTTGTGTTATTACCTTTTCTTTATCGGTTCTATAATAATTTATGTAAGTTTCGTAACAATTTGTGTAGGTACCCTATTTCTTATGAGTTTGGTATGATATAAAGTTATCTTTTAAGAGTTTATGTTATAACACAATTTCATACCATAAGTTTCGTTGGTTTTAGATTTGGTGATCTGAGATAAGAATTTGCGTTATTACATTTTTTTTATCGGTTCTATAATAATTTATGTAGGTTTCGTAACAATTTGTGTAGGTACCCTATTTCTTATGAGTTTGGTAAGATATAAAGTCATCATTTAAGAGTTTAAATTATAACACAATTTCCTATTATAAGTTTTGTTGGCTTTAGATTTGGTGATATGGGATAAGAATTTGTGTTATTACCATTTTCCTTATCGATTTTATAGCAATTTATGTAGGTTTCGTAACAATTTGTATATATACCCTATTTCTTATGAGTTTGGTAAGTTATAAAGTTATCCGTTAAGAGTTTATGTTATAACACAATTTCCTATCAAAGTTTCGCTAGTTTTAAATTTGGTGATATGATGTATGTATTTGTGTTATTACCTTTTTATCGGTTCTATAATAATTTACATAGGTTTCGTAACAATTTGTGTATGTACCCTATTTCTTATGAGTTTGGTAAGATATAAGGTCATCCTTTAAGAGTTTATGTTATAACACAATTTCCTACCATAAGTTTCGCTGGTTTTAGATTTTATGATATATGGTAAGAAATTGTGTTATTATCTTTTTTTCTTATCCGTTCTATAATAAGTTATCTAGGCTTCGTAACAATTTGTGTATGTACCCTATTTCTTATGAGTTTCGTAAGATATAAAGCTATCCTTTAAGAGTTTATATTATAACACAATTTCCTACCATAAGTTTTGTTGGTTTTAGATTTGGTGATATGATGTAAGAATTTGTGTTATTACCTTTTTCTTTATCGGTTCTATAATAATTTATGTAAGTTTCGTAACAATTTGTCTAGGTACCCTATTTCTTATGAGTTTGGCATGATATAAAGTTATCTTTTAAGAGTTTATGTTATAACACAATTTCATACCATAAGTTTTGTTGGTTTTAGATTTGGTGATCTGAGATAAGAATTTGCGTTATTACATTTTTTATCTGTTCTATAATAATTTATGTAGGTTTCGTAATAATTTGTGCAGGTACCCTATTTCTTATGAGTTTGGCAAGATATAAAGTCATCATTTAAGAGTTTAAATTATAACACAATTTCTTATTATAAGTTTCGTTGGCTTTATATTTGGTGATATGGGATAAGAATTTGTGTTATTACCTTTTTCCTTATCGATTTTATAGTAATTTATGTAGGTTTCGTAACAATTTGTATATATACCCTATTTCTTATGAGTTTGGTAAGTTATAAAGTTATCCTTTAAGAGTTTATGTTATAACACAATTTCCTATCATAAGTTTCGCTAGTTTTAAATTTGGTGATATGATGTATGTATTTGTGTTATTACCTTTTTATCGGTTTTATAATAATTTATATAGGTTTAGTAACAATTTGTGTATGTACCCTATTTCTTATGAGTTTGGTAAGATATAAGGTTATCCTTTAAGAGTTTATGTTATAACACAATTTCCTACCATAAGTTTCGCTGGTTTTAGATTTTATGATATAGGGTAAGAATTTGTGTTATTATCTTTTTTTTCTTATCGGTTCTATAATAAGTTATCTAGGTTTCATAACAATTTGTGTATGTACCCTATTTCTTATGAGTTTGGTAAGATATAAAGCTATCTTTTAAGAGTTTATATTATAACACAATTTCCTACCATAAGTTTTGTTGGTTTTAGATTTGGTGATATGATGTAAGAATTTGTGTTATTACCTTTTCTTTATCGGTTCTATAATAATTTATGTAAGTTTCGTAACAATTTGTGTAGGTACCCTATTTCTTATGAGTTTGGTATGATATAAAGTTATCTTTTAAGAGTTTATGTTATAACACAATTTCATACCATAAGTTTCGCTGGTTTTAGATTTGGTGATATGAGATTAGAATTTGTGTTATTACATTCTTTTATCGGTTCTATAATAATTTATGTAGGTTTCGTAACAATTTGTGTAGGTACCCTATTTCTTATGAGTTTGGTAAGATATAAAGTCATCATTTAAGAGTTTAAAATATAACACAATTTCCTATTATAAGTTTTGTTGGCTTTAGATTTGGTGATATGGGATAAAAATTTGTGTTATTACCTTTTTCCTTATCAATTTTATAGTAATTTATGTAGGTTTCGTAACAATTTGTATATATACCCTATTTCTTATGAGTTTGGTAAGTTATAAAGTTATCCTTTAAGAGTTTATGTTATAACACAATTTCCTATCATAAGTTTCGCTAGTTTTAAATTTGGTGATATGATGTATGTATTTGTGTTATTACCTTTTTATCGATTCTATAATAATTTATATAGGTTTCGTAACAATTTGTGTATGTACCCTATTTCTTATGAGTTTGGTAAGATATAAAGTCATCCTTTAAGAGTTTATGTTATAACACAATTTTCTACCATAAGTTTCGCTGGTTTTAGATTTTATGATATAGGGTAAGAATTTGTGTTATTACCTTTTTTTCTTAAGGGTTCTGTAATAATTGTTGTAGGTCTTGTGTCAATTTGTGTAGCTATCCTACTTCTTATGAGTTGGGTAACAAAGAATGTTATCTTCTACAATTTTATGTCGTAACACAATTTCTTACGGGTAAGAAATTGTGTTATCACATATTTTACTACCATTTGTGTAGTGGTTTATGTTGGTTTCAGAATAATTTGTGTATTTACCCAAAATCTAATGAGTTGGGTAAGAAATAATGTTATCCTCTAAGAGTTTAGGCTATAACACAATTTCTTACCATAAGTTGAAAGGGTTTTGGATTTGGTGATATTGAGTAAGAATTTGTGTTATAATATTTTTCTAACAATTACTCTAATAATTTAAGCAGGTTCCGTAAGAACTTATGTAGCAACCCAAAATCTTATGCGTTTTGTTAGAATTAATGTTATCGAGTAACTGTCTAAGTTATCACACAATTTCTTACCATGATAAGCATTTCTGTAACCACCTTTTTTTCTTACAGTTACTGTAAGAATTTATGTTACCGCTTTATAAGAATTTATGTTGGAACCAGATACTGATATAACCGTTCTACTTTTTTAGCCTTTTTTTAATCTGCCTCACAGCAGAACTATTTAAATATTTTTTTACACAGCTTGTGTATCAAAATATAATCTTATAGCGAGAGATGTTGACTTGTGCAGATGAATGGGAAATTTCTTTTGTCACCAAATTTAATTAAAAAAAAACACTTAGATAAAATAGGAAATTACGACGTCAATGTCAAGAGGAAACCTATTAAAATTTGTTCTACCTATTATGTTTTTCATCGCTATCATCTTCGCAAGATCATATTTATGTCCTTGATTCCATTGCAATATCCTCTCCGTATAATATCTCTCTACTCACACACCAGCATGAGGCCCTAGGAACATCCGGAATGTTAAGACTACATCATTATCGACGAAGCAATTGTGCCTCGATAAGAAAGTTATTAAATTTATTTATCCCATCAAGCCAACTTTATTAACTGACTGTCAAAGTTAGCTTGATGTACCCATAATATCTTAGAAAGCATAGACTTGAAACACTTGTTAGAGCTCTCCTATTATGTGGAAATATGTCAGGTAACATCCATCAATCCCTCTATTTTCTTAATTACTTCCTCTTCCTCCATCATATTCAACTGATGCCCTGGACTGAACTAGTCACCACATTTGAAGCATAAATTATTAACCCTGTTATATTTCAGTTAGTTTTGCTTCTGATTACGTGGTGTCAGGTTGAATATTGCATTGTGAGTATGACTCACTGAAAGTTTTTGGTTGTACTGAAATGGATTAGAAGGATAAGTCTTTTGGAAATACTTATAATTTTTACCCTTAATTTTTAGGGATAACTCGTGGAGTTTAGCCTTCTATAAGCATCACTCTCACCCTATGTTCGATGTCATCTTTAAAATTAGAAACAAAGTAGTTTTCCCCCATATGGGAATTATGCATTAGCATGTAATGTCTCAGTTCCTCAAACCTCTCCTAATATTCTTCCACTGTGGACTTCTGAGCTAACTTATTAAATTCTTCAATCACATCAGAGCATGCCTTATCATAAAACTTGTAGCATTAATCAGTCATAAATCCATGCCAAGTCACTTATTCTTCTGCATAATATAGCCATCAAATCAAGAGAGGCCTTGCCCGTTAAATACATATAAACAATTTTTAATTTTTAACACTTTGAAATTGTGAAAATAGAAAATACTTCTGGCACTTCTTAATCTAATTCCTGAGATTTTTTTCCCTCAAACATATGAAATTCTATGTTAGGTCCAGGAGTGAAAACATTTTGATCACTGGAATGGCCACTAGAATGATTCTTATCTACTAAAAGAGGGTCCTCGAAAATTGATGTCTCTTATATCTCTAGCAATCCACTATCCTGTTGTGACACCTGTTTAGGTTGTATAAAAGATCGCATGCTACAAGGGCAACATATGATCTTCCACTTTGAGTTACTACCACCCACACCAAAGGAGCCGTACCCAAACCCAGACCTATAACCACCATCGGACCATCTTCTCCGACGCTTGTTCATTTTACCAGTCAACAGGTATTGTTGGGTACTAGGTGTTTGGGAAAGAGGTGAGAAATTGGGAAATTTAGAGTTTGGTCCAAAATTTTGAGATGATTTATTTTATTATTCAATTAGGACATGATTAATAAAATTTATAAATTTTAGGATTAAAACTGCTATTATACCATGCAATATTATTATTTCCGTTAAATTTTAATGGAATAGTAACGTCAGATACTAAAACATAATAAAAATATAACATTAGACATCATTGTCCAAAAAAAGCGGGGTGCAAAAATAAAAGCACGGTAATAGGTTGGTTACTAAATGTGCAGTTTACACTGAATTCTATTATAAAAGGGCAATTCGTGGTCTTAGTCCCCGATTTACTCAGGATTTCTAAAATGGCCCAAAACTCTTTAAAATTCTGAATATCACCCATGGTTTTCTGACGTTTCTTCAAGTGAAAGAAGGTGCAATTTACATTTGATTATTCTGGGGGTGATATGTTGTAGTTTTTGTAATGGAATGTGGATTTATGTAGCTTGATTTGTGATGTTTTTATCAAGAGGAGATTTGCCTTTTGATTGAGGGTTTCTGGTGTGATGTTTGCCTTTCCAGGATTAGATTAAAATTACCATTTTGTGCACACAAAAAAAAAGGAAAGGAAAGGATAAAATCCATTGCAAGTATAATTTTATAGAGATGTCAGCTTGAGTTTGTGATGTGATTAATGAGTAGTTAGAAGTTATTAATAGTAAGTTAATTAATTAGCTCAGCCAACCTTTTTTTTTATATATACAGAAGGAAAGTGTGGTGTAAATGAAAGAATTGAATGAGAAAATATTCTGGTAATTTTCACATCTTCCATCTCTCAGTTCTATATTTTCTTGATTTTAACAGTTTTGAATAAATTACAGACAGGCACATAATATTATAAGCATAAACCTGACCAGAGAACGGGTGACATGATAAGTTACAATTTCAAATAGAGTGCTCCAATGGCCATTAAATATTTAGTTCAGAATCGGTGTTTATGTTCAATCAAATGTGCAACTGGAAGGAGCGAATTTTAACTTTTGGTTGAAGAGATCGAATTCCCAATAATGGTTTTGTTGTAAGATGTTGCCGATGATGGAAACATCAGGCCAATTAAGCTTCATAAACCCAAGGCACTTTGTTGTATCCGTTTGGTCGATCACATAACTTTTCACCGGCGGCATAAACTTAGCTCCATTCGCGAAATGGATTGCCAGTTTGGGGATGAGCGTCTCATTAAAACCTTTGGCCTCGAAACAATATCTTGGCAGTATACCTTCCCCGTTTACATTTACCGGCTCGAATCCGCTTATAGAAGGTCGGAGACCTTCAACGACTTTGTCATACGCAGGTGTGACGAGGGCTGTTAAGCTCGTACCGGAGTCCAAAATCACCCCACCACCTTTGTGTGGAACGTATGTCCATACATATGATGGGATATCCAACATTTTGCCATCGAGTGAGATACCGGTGATATTTAAATGATAATGTGTACTCCAAAACCATTGTCCGAGGATCATGTCTGTCTCTTGCATGTTTGATAGTTCATTACCTTTAACCTTGACTCCACCAAAGACGAGGTAACTGACCACGTCAGTTGGGCTAAAATGATCCACCAAGCAATACGAAAACTTTCCCCCAAACTGCATTCCGGCTTGCCCTGCGAAAGACACCGTATCCACACCTAATCCTAATATACCGTCCAGCAGTTCGGAGAATTGTGAGGTTTCCGTAGCACATCCGATTGTTATGTTCTCCAACTTCACCTTTTGGCCACTGCTCATCCGGATTGTAACGGTGTCGTTGCCGAAGGCTGCCGACACCTTCGTGCCATCTAGGTAGCCACCTTCATACCTGCAAGGAGCATCTGGCGCAGGGCAATTTTCGAAACTGCGATACGGCAAGAGTTGGGAAGCACAATAGCTCGAGGCACAATAGATTGGCTGAAAGGTGCGGGATTCATTAGGCCGATAAAACCTCACATCCTGCAACTCCTCCTTGGAACAATTACTACATTGGTTATTGCATTTGATCCATGTAACAACACTACCCGTATCCGCCAACATCAAGAATTTCTTCGGAGGGGTCCCGATCCTCATCGAAATAAAATATTGACCCGACCCTAAATCCGCCGCGGATCGTATCGGTAGCTCTATCAAATCGTGCTTTTCGCTGCTCATGGTCTCCTCATAGGTCTTGCGCTCCTGTCGGACTAGCCTTTCGCGAATGGTTTGCACTCTAGCATGGTCGCTATGCACCAACTGTTTTAAGCGTTCCCTTGAATTGATCGGGGGTCCTAGGGTGGATCCGGGATGGTCTTCTAGCTCTGGTGAATGCCTGTGGATCATCTTGAACTTAGCTTTAGCTTTTAAAGCATCCACCTCAAACAAGAAACCGCCATTCAACAACACGAACCATATAAGGAAAACAAGGGATATGGTCCGCTCCATCCTTAAATGGCTGAAAGGAAAAACCGAAAGCCGGTAAAAATATTACTAAGGAGTTATTCACCGGCTAATCACAAGATGTGTATATATAACCAAATGCAAACTCGGTGCCCTTGCGGATTTTCTTACACTTATTCTTTTTACGTAATTTATGGACAGCCGTTTCTAATACTTCCATACAGAATTACTAATTAAAATGATTCAACAAATTTCCCACCCTTCTAGCTCAATTAGGACTTCTAACTCCATTAATATCTACAAGAATGAATTTGATCCGGAATTATCTGTCCTATTATAGAAATGTTTTTAGGTTTGGTTTTTACAACTCATGAGACGTATTTATAAATAAAATAGGGAGTAAACTACATTAGGTACTTTCAAATTATAAATGTTGACTTATTTTTGCCATCAAACTTTTAATTGGTTTAAATTTATCACTAAAATTTAGTGTTTTACTCGTTTATGCTATTCCACCGTTAACTCCTTAATGATGAAATGACAGATGGTGGCTGGTTTTGGTTTAATTGTTTTGGGTCAAAACAGCCTAAAACGATGTCGTTTTAATGGATGAAAATTAAAAAAAATACTATTATGGGCGATTGAACTTGGGACCTTTGGAATCAATAATTTAAATTTGGGTAAAATACACAGATCATCACTCAATTATCTTCTCACTCCTATTTTGGTCACTCAACTTTTAAACTTTTCAATTTAATAACTGAACTTTATGCATTGAACGTTTTTTGTCACTCTTGAATATTTTATTATCATTTTTGAATTTTTTAATATTATTAAATATAAAAATAATTTAAAATAAATAATAAAATAATACTTTATTATTATTAAATTTAAAAATATTTAAAATAATCGCAGTAGGTTGTCATCACCGTCGACCACCGGCGAACTTCGAAACTGTGGCCGTTTGATACCAAATTGCATCGGGAGACTCGCTTTAACACGTTGAGTCTGAATCCAGTGGTTGTTCCACCGAAAAATATCTTGAAACTCGCAAATCTCGACTTAAACGTTTTAGTTTCCTCACTTTGATCTCTTTTTTGTGGACTTAGAAGCACTTTCTGACAAAATGGAGGTCAGATCCAGACACAAGGGGGCGAAACGAAGCGATCGATAAAATCTAGGACCAAACAACCATGATCTACGGCTGTCGGCGGTGGCGTCCGACGACGACGAATTGTGGTCGGTGAACAGTTTGGTTTAACTTTTTTATTTTTATTTTAAATTTATTTTATATTAAATAATAATAATAAATGTCATGTCATACAAAAATAATAATAAAATAATTCAGAGTAACTAAAACAAGAGCAATCTGAAAGTTTAATTATTAAATTGAAAAGTTTGAAAGTTGAGTGACCAAAATAGGAGTGAGAAAATAGTTGAGTGATGATCTGTGTATTTTAACCTTTAAATTTAACAACAAGGCCGACTTATGTTTTATTAAATTATTAACCAAATAATATATATATTAAACTATAGTTGAGATTTATTTAATTTATTTTTTAATGATTTTCCAATTTAAATAATAGCAAAATTAATCCTTAATGCTTTACTGATTTTTAATTTCGCCTTTATTTTTTTTAAATTCCAGCTTCATTGTTTTAAAATTTTTCAAACAAACCCTTTTTATTCTTTAGATTCTCCTAATAAAATTCTCTCTTTATCTCCCATCTCTCTCCTACCATTGTTTTTTTACTTTATTTATAACACATTATGAGCACGATCTCGTTCAATTACCGTGGTTCTTGTTGGTCTCGAAAAAAACAATTTAATATTAGTAACTATATATGTCATATATTCAACTTAACTTGAAAAGTCTGATATGTTTTGCTTATTTATATATTGTTATAGTGACTGATTAATCACTCTTATATTAAGGTTAGGGTATTTTGATATATTGTTTGATTAATATTTTGTTCTAATATTTTAAATCTTTGTTACATATTGTAGTCACATGCTTTTATCCGGCCTATTTTTTATTATTTCATTTTTTATATTATTATTATTATTATTTAGTTATTGTTTCATATCAAACAAGATCCTAATCACATCAGATATGGAAGAGTACAAAAGATCCTGTCCAACAAGTATGGAAAGTCAAGTGATGCTCAAAAAAATCTCACTGTGGACTCATGGCAAATTTCTAATAGGATCCGAGCATTTTTGGGTTAGGATGTCATCTTACGTATTGATCGTCTTTCAGTTACCTTTTTAACGCATCTTGAAACGCCTTAATCGAATGTCGGGAGCTCAAGATATGCTCATTTTACTAAAGACAGCACGTGCAGCAAATTGGATACGTGTTCAATACGGAAATTTAATTTTATTACGAATTTTTAATTATTTTATTGAATATTCATAATTAAATTCAAGCTTAGATGTTTCCTATTTGTTTTAACTGATTTAGGATCAAATTGAATGTAAGGAAAGTAGTTTGATGCCCAAGTAAATGCATTATTCCCTTTCCAAATGTATTTAGCATAAACAGGGAATACGCTTTTAGGGTTTCTTAAAAACTATAAATAGGCTCCATTCCATTGTAATTCACATATCAGACATCAAACACACCACACAACACATACATTATAACACACGTCATATTGAAGCAAAATAAAAGCTATAGTTGATTTTTAGAGGTATTTTTACCCAAACGTTGTTCCTTTATATTTTTATTTTTTCTTTGTTATTTGGTTTCGAATAAGGAAGAAAAGGGGTACAAGTTCTCATTAAGTCAAGCTCGAGGAGTATCCATTACCGTCAAGGGACGGAACCACCACCACAACCACCAGAGCAGGGGCAATAACGGCGGCACATTGCCGGCGCACAGTGGCTGACGTCCAACAGCAATGGCAACATCAGTGATGTCGTACGGTTCGCGGTCTGGCTTGTACCACACGTTGACGAGCTCACGCTTTGATCCTACTGTTTGCAATTTCCTTACTCTAGTCCTCTTCATTTTATTTTAGTTCTTAAATTCTTATTTCGTGCACTTTAACTCATTGTTTGCTCTGTTCATATTTACTGTGTTGTCTAATTTATTCATCTTTATGTAAGTTGACATGGTAATATGTTAGTGTAAATAGACTTCTTAATAATTAATATTTTTTATTTCTTGTAATTAAAGCTTACCAAATAAATTAAAACAAACACTTTTAGGATAGTTTCCCTAATAGATAAATATTTTTGTAAGATTAGTTTACCAATATTAAAGTTTAATTAGAATTTAGATTCTTAAAATAATTTACCTTTTAATAATTAACTTGGCAAGATAGTTAAAGTAAGATAATACCTTCCTCTAATTGTAAATAATTAAATAAAATCCTTTAGGCAATCTTTTAAAAATGTAAATAATATATTTCCCTTAATTGTAAATAATGGTAAACAAAGCTAACTTGGTAATTTTTCCTTTTAAAAGAGTGAATAAATGTTTCTCCTTAGTTGTAAATAAAACTCTCTTAGGTAATTTTTAGAAAAGTGAATAAACAATTTCCTTAATTGTGAGCTATTAAATAAAGCCTTTTAAGATTAGTTTCTTTAAACACATGCTCCTAAAAATAATAATTCACTTTGAAAATTAAAATAAAATTAAAAAGAACATAAAATGCCATTTAAAAAGTATTTTTATTGCATCATGAAAAACGGGATATTTTCTCAATTAGGGTTAATTCAGTCTTCCCCTACCTATTGGGGAACGATTGAAACTCCTATGAGAGACTATATTTTAGAATTTTAGAGATTTATGTCTTAATCATTTTGTGTCTAAAATTGACTGGGGTTTCCTTAGCCGTGAGTGAATTCGGGTCACTTTTAGAACATTGCAGATTTTTACATTAATCTTTACATGCACTCTTCCAGATTACAAGGAAAATATTAGTGATCAAGTATGGGCCATTTTTACGGGCGTTGTGGGGTGCTAATCCTTCTCCACATGTAAACGTGCCCCCAAGCCCTTGAGATTTCGTAATCTCTGGTTTGCTTTTAGGTTTTCGGTTCGCCTAATATAATAAAAGAGATCGGTGGCAACTCCGTTATCATAACTTGGCAACTCTGTTGGGGACTGTTTTTAAGTGGGCCCAACTTTTACTTGATCACGAGTTATTTTTCTTGGTAGTCTGTTGCATTTTTGTGTGTGCATTTTTTGTGTATATAACTGTTATTGTATCATAAGGCTTCTACCTGGGCTTTATCCAACTTAAGTGGGAGAACATTAGCTATGCCTTCGTGAGTAACCCTTCGCATAGGCTAGTGAAAAACTTCTAGGGTCCAGAGTACCTATGCCTTCGTGAGTAACCTTCCGCATAGGCATATTAGAAATGCATCCCTCAAACGGTGTTCGATCCGCAAGCCTGTAATGGGCCATGATTGAACATCTTATCCGTCTTAGTAGGGGTAAGGGCGATACGAGAACCCTTTTTAGATCTAAACCCAAATGTTTGATTCTAGAAAGCCCACCCTGTTAGAGTCATGTGAAAAGCCGTAGGGTTTATTTTTTGCATTATTTATTTTGTATTATTCCTTGTATTTTATTTTATTATTATTATGTACTAATGTTTTTCTTGTCTTGCTTGTATTTTTATAGCATACATCACATTGCATTATGTTGATATTCCGAAACAAGAGTTAATCTTTGATCATGAATCTTTGAGTGGTATTATCCGGCATTAGAGCTTGCTATTCGACCATAGATTTCACAAACGAGTCCCTAAAGCTTCAACGATAGTATGGTGGCAGTATGTAGAGAGAGACAATTCGAGACTTGCCCAAATGGATACATATAGGCCTACCGCAAAACAACTTGTCCAAACTGATCACTTTATGGGAAAGCCTGAAGGCCCAGGACCAAGCTATTTTTGCCAGAAAATTCAGAGACATAGCCTTGTTGCTCAGAGTAAAAGTGGACGAGCCCATGATCTCAGAAACCGTTAAATTCTAGAACCCGACATATTGGTGTTTCATCTTTAACCAAGAAGACATGACCCCCATCATGGAGGAGTCTGTAGTTTTGCTACGCTTGGAGGTGATTTTTGAACTTTCTAAATGAGGTCATTAAGCAATACCAGCAGACGAGCTCGTTTTTTGACCGCGTGTAGAGAAAAACTGCCTCAATTTTAGGGATCGAGTAGCCAAAACTAAAGTGTATTAAAAGAGGGGAAGAACAACTAGAATGATCGTATTTTTTATGTTTTCAATAATGTGTATACAAACTTCATGACCAATGAAATGTGCTTTTGATTTCGGAATATCGACAATCTTGCATCATCTTCATTTGCATCGTATTTTTGCATCTTATTGATGGTTCAAAACATTTTGAGGTTGATCAAAAGGTGTTGTTATATGACGCCTGATTAAAGCTCATTCCAGGTAAGCTTCGTTCTCATTGGCTTGGACCATTTATAGTTACTAGTGCATTTTTTCATGGAACAGTGGAAATTAAAAGCTTGGATTCAGAAAAAAGCTCAAGGCCATGGCGAACATGAATGACTCCAAGATAGAAGGAAGTGATTCCTGAAAGAAGTCTCGTTGGGGCAAAAGAAAAGCGAGAAAATAATGCAAATGATATAAATGACATGGAAAAGATATGACTGAGCATGAGACGCTCACTTTTAGTTAGCAACCCTCTATTCAAAAGAGGATTGGCCCATCAATGATGAAATCATATTTGAAGATTGAAGGGGGCATCACCTTGCGTGAGGAAGGTTTTTATCTTTTACACTTTCAAACATGGATACCTCCCGAAGACATAAAGCCTCTTTCACACTTTTTTCTTTTGCATTTATTTTCATGTAGTTGCATTGAGGGAAATGTTTTTCTCAAGTTTGGCGCAAGTTTGTCCATAGTTAACAGTTAGTTTTATTTGGTCTTGCAATTTAAGGTTACTATGGCATTGGTAGTTTGAGCATGCTATTTAAATTTTTGATGATGTCCTATGATGATGACTTGTGCTTAATTGATAGCAATGTGTTAAAAGCTCTAGCGATTTGAACTTAGAGTTGATTCTGTTGAAAATTATACTTGACACGTTGCATGCTTTCAAACACTTAAGAAGCCTTAGGAAATTTTAGGTCGACTCTCTGATGCCTTAGCATAAATTGATAATAATGAACTGAATGCTCAATGTTAGCATAAAGGCTAAAAACTGAAACTCCCAAAAAAAATAGAGAAAAAGAATGAAAAATATGAATTTAAATGTAAACTTGATGCCAAAGGCAAACTGTTGAGGGACACTCTAATATGATTTGCTAGTTTAGTACACTAGGTGAGTTGTGTTTGCTCTATTTAACTTTCCATGGTAGGAACAGTAGTACTAGTATAAGAGTGAATGGAAATCTTCAAAGGATGACTATGCTCGTAAAGCTCGGGAATGGAGTGTTTGCTCCACTACATTTTCAGGCATGAAGAGTAGTTTTGATAAGCTGAAGCTCCAAGGATACGTTTTAATGAACTAAATAACTAATAGAGTAAAATAATGTGCTAAAAAGGAAGAAAATGTTAGGCAAGAATAGAGAGCAATCATAAAAGTTCTTTAAGGTCATTAAGTATTGATTGTATGCAACACATCGCACACTGCACTTACAGTAGAATCAATCCTAGGAATGAATCTGTTGAGCTTTGTTATATTGCATATATCTTTTCTTTAGTTTTGCATGTCATTGCTTGAGGAAAAACCGTAGCTTGAGTTTGGGGTGTGATATCTTTGTAGAAAACCTATATTTTATGCCTTTTTATTTGAGTTGTTGTATGAAATCAAGCTCATATAGTTGCATTTAGGTTTAGTTTGCGTTAATTTTGGGAGTTTAACTTTGTGCTTTAGCAATTTATATTTGGCTGTTATTGATGGAAAATGTATGGCATTTTAGTGGTGTTTGCGTGGGAAACTATGAAGTAGTAAAGTGTCAGAGCAGTGGAGTAGCACCCTCTCGTGATCACTAACTCATCACAAATCATAACACTTGTTAAATTTTGACAGGGCCCATTTTTTAACTCTATATTACTTCAAGAATGAGGGGCAAGACACCTTGCATCGTTTCAAAAAAGGAGCAATAGGGAAAGACACCCAATGTCGCTTTAGGGGTAAGGTACCCCGCATTACTTTAAGAAGGAACAATTCTCTTCAAATAGAGCAATGCACCCTACATGGCTTCAAGAATGATGGGCAAGACACCCTACGTTGCTTCAAAGAAGCATATCACTTTCCAACTTAGAGTCCTCAAGGTCGAAGGACAAGAGTCATATTTTTACACTACCTCGGTTTGAAGGAGTGAGGTTTGATTTGTTCTCTTTGGGTTCGAAGGGGCATATCATTTTTTGACTTGGCGTCCTCATGTTCGAAGGATCAAAGTCATATTTTCACATTACCTTAGGCTTGAAGGAGTGGAGTTTCAGTTTGTTCCCTACAAGGATTTATAGTCCAACCAGATGAGATCATTACCCTTTATCCTTTGTCATTATTTCGGTGTTACCAAAATATGCAAACGAATTTGAAAAAGAAGGCAGAGATATCCTAAACAACTTTTTCACCTACAGCGGTTGCAAACAATTTTCACCCATAAGTGGCTGCGGGATAGAGATATCCTAAACTTTTTCACCTATAAGCGGTTGCGGGGTAAATATATCCCAAATTTTTTCACCCATAAACTGTTGCGAGATAAAGATATCCCAAATTTTTTCACCCATAAGCGGTTGCAGGATAGTGATATCCCAAACAAATCTTTTTCACCCATATGTGGTTGCGGGATAGAGATATCCCAAAATTTTTTCACCCATAAGCGGTTGCGGAATAGTGATATCCCAAACAAATCTTTTTTACCCATAAGTGATTGCAGGATAGAGATATCCCAATTTTTTTTTCACCCATAAGCAGTTGCGGGATAGAGATATCCCAATTTTTTTCACCCATAAGCGGTTACGGGATAAAGATATCCCAAACAAAATTTTCACCTATAGTGGTTGCAAGATAAAGTTATTCTTTGGCCTGTTCTCCTCGGGTTCGAATGAGCAGATCTTTTTGATTGAATGTCCTCGATTTTGAAGAATCAGAGTTATATTGTCATATTTCCTCAGGTTTGAAGGAGCATTGTTTGATTTGTTCTCCTTGGGTTCGAAATAGCAGATCATCTTTTTGATTGGGTGTTCTCGGGTTTGAAGGATCAGATTCATACTTTCTCATTTCCTCAAGTTTGAAGGAGTGAGGATGTAACACCTCATTCCCCGTATTCGATTACCGAATATGAGTCAGAGATGTCACAAAACAATAACATGATTTTTTATTCAAAAATTCTATAAATTTAAAACCATTAAAAATATTTAAAATTAACTTGTACACAAAATCGGAGCTCCTTTACTTTACGAAAAAATAAATTAATTGTTTTATAAATAATAGACTCTGAACCAAAATAGGCAAAATTATCTTATTTATACATGCCACTAAAATTAATTAAAAACCTCAAGTAGGATGTCATTACTGAAGTGGCTTGATGAAAATTTTCTGAACTTGATGCACCTACGTGTGCACAGGCAAAACACAAGCTAAGTACAAACTTAGTGAGGCATTATAAGGTAATCATAAAATTAAATAATAATCAGTCTTTAAGTATAACATAGTATAAACAATTCCCTTATAAAACTATTTCAAATCAATATTGCTTTATAGCAAAGATGAAGTATTTATAAAAATCA
Organism: Hibiscus mutabilis; assembly: GCA_019671005.1. Taxonomy (NCBI): domain Eukaryota; kingdom Viridiplantae; phylum Streptophyta; class Magnoliopsida; order Malvales; family Malvaceae; genus Hibiscus; species Hibiscus mutabilis. The sequence goes on from CM033723.1 coordinate 39,219,081, forward strand.
GTCTTTTATACCAATAGCCCAAGAAGTATGTATAGAGAGAAACTAAGTATACGAGTCATGTACTCCCAGAGTACTAGCCATTTCCCCTAAGGAAAAAGGCGAACAATACAGTAATACAAGCTCGTTGTGCTCCTAGAACACTAGTCACCGAAGTGACGGTAGTCCCAGACTACTAGATCTGAAGATCAATTGTAATATCCCAAACATAGGCTTAGAAGTATGCTACATTTTTATCACTAGTTAGTTGTGATGTACATATGTCACCTATTAGATCGATCAAGGGAAGAGTGACCAAAATTAAAGTAAGGAAAAGTGTGTGACTAAATCCTTAAAGGTTAAACCGAGAATTTGGAAATGTGAGAGCTTGCATGCTATTAAAATTTTAGCTAGTGGTTCTTACACATGTCACCTAATTAGCTAAACATGTGGGATTTTTGGGGAAATGAGTTTCAGCTTGGGATGAGGATCCATTCCAATTATCATATTCTTCCTCATTGTTGACCGAACCACATTCTTGATAAAGAGAGAATTAGAGAGCTTTGATTTAAATTCAAGATGGATTGTTTTGGGAGCTTTAATTCGGATAGTTGGATTTAAAAAGAGTAAGCAAACTCCTTTTTCCCTCTTTAGAAATGGAAGTAAACTCAAGATATCCTAGCTTAATTTCTTGAGCATAGTGTTAGTAGATTTTGGGAAGATGAATCTTAGATTATATGCTCAAGTTAAGTGAATAGTATGTTAGATTTTGCTATAGATTTTCTATAGATCTTGTTGTGGTGCGTTGATAATTAACATTGATTTGGTGAAATTGTAAGTATTTTACAGTTGTTAGACTACAGTTTTTGAATTCTATGAATTATGGGGATAGTTAAGTATTCGATTAAATCTTGATATACCTAAATAATTCTATTAAAAACTTGAAATGGTCACTCTTACATGATAGTAATGAAATTCAGATTTTTGTGAACCAAGATAGTTCATCTAGGAGCTGTTTTATTCGATTGAAAAACCAATAACTAGATGTCATGGTTGTAAGCTGTTTTTGGATAAATTAGATAGCCTTGAAAGCTTAATTACACGTGTTGAATGTAGTAACTTGGTTGCTATTGGTCACATTGTCTGCTAGTAATCAATTAAGGACTTTTATGATCTAGAATGAACTGTTTAGGGGCTGTTTTAGCATGAAAATTGGAAGTATCTCAAAAGCTAATTATAAAGTACACGCTCGACATAATTAAGATTAGAATAGAGGTAATTTTGATGAACGATTGTGTTATTGTTATGTTAGATCAAGAGTTATTAGAAGAGGCAAGATCTAAAGCTGGTAGAGCTATGGAGAAGCTGTCAAGAATAATAATTCAGGATCAAACATAAACCTGGAAATATTGTGAGTGTAATTTAAAGTCTCGGGTTGGGCTTGAAACCCTCTCGAGTACCTTTATCTGTTTTAAATGTATTTTCTTTGTTACTAAGCTGAGCTTTGCTCAAAATTTTGCTTGGAGTCGAGGTAAGTATCCATTTGATAAGCAAAAATTTGATATGCAAACATTTGGTTATGATATATGTTAGAAATGAGATCCAAACATGAACTGTTTATGTTCTTGATATGCTAATCAACTAGCTATGTTAATTTGAGATTCTGATTATGGATATATGCTCATTTTTTATTCTGATATGAATTGATTAAATAAAAGCCTTGGATCCGAGTCAGTCATAGGTATAGTTGGCATGCCATAGAGTCTATAGAGCTCGTGTATAGGGTGGACTACGGACCTTATGAGGCGACAATAAGATGGATGTGTTTATGTCACTTGGCGGCAGTAGGAGGGATTGACCGGTACTTTGAGTATTTTATTCTGGCGACATTTTTAGGAAAAACAATGAAATTTACAAGTTAAATTAATGAATCATCTTGATAAATTGTGTGATAAGTAACATTGCTTATATGAAATCTGTTAATTTCTTTTATTTTAGAAAATGATGCAATGTTCGAATATGATAATTATGATCATTGGTTGTTTAATCATGTACTTGAAACCTTGTATAATCTTGAGATGAAAGGATAGAACCATATATTTATATATTGTTCACTTCTCATGCTTTTAGTCATTTTTTTACACTACCTCACTAGGTAAATACTTAATCATATCCTTTCACTACATTTCAGGGAAAAGCTAGCTTTAGGTTTCCTTTTTAAAGCTTGGAACAGACCATAAGTACGAGAAGTATGTTTTGTAATCTCCTCTTAAGGACTCCTAGTTGGTGGCACATAGTTTGTATATATGCATAGTGCATTTTGAATACCATTTTGTCTTATGTGTATGTAAGACTTATAAGTAGTTATCTACATGTAAAAGGGTCCTATAATATTTTATGGTTGCTTGATTTGTTTTGGTTGGTAGTTATGATGATCGAATGGTTGTGATTATGGATGATTTGTAGTTGTGCTATGCAAATGCTAAGGTTAGAAAATTGATGGTTTATGTTTTAGAGTAAGCTATAATCTTAATACTCTAAACAAGGCAAATTTCTTTTGGGTAATACATTCTTGTATAATTAGACTTCAGTTTTAGATCTTAATAAGCTTTTCTCCTTTAGTTTACCTGTAGTTGGCCGAATCTTGCATCTTTTATTCTTAGTCAAATCTCTTACTTCCCCTGTCTTAAACCTTATCTAGAAATGAACAAATAAAACTATGTATTAGACTTGAATTATTAAATGACTTATAAAATAGATGGTTCTGATTAGAAAATTAAAATTTTCTAGGAGTTCTTCCTAATTGTTTTAAAATGTAATTGAATTCCTACAAATTATGAATTTGCTTTAAGTAATTAATGTCTTATTATCTTTTGTTTGATAAAAGTTAAAGGTTCAGGTTTTGAGTTTATTAATTTTAATGTTCTTGTTCTCTTAGTTACCTTAGTACTCGATCTAAGAGCTTATAGTTAGGTAAGCAAACCCATGTTGGCTTGATAACACATATTATCCCGGTTTACCCCTAAACCGGGTAAGGAGTGTTATATCAATGCATTCCCAGAATGCTAGCCACTATGTAGCAAGTGTAGCTACAATGCAGCCCCAGACTGCTAGACTCTTATGGCATGACACTATACCGTAACTCTCAATGGTAATTTTGGGCAATAAAAAAATATCATTACCTTTGCAATAAATCATTTTGTAGATAGTAAATAACTCATCATCGATAAATCAAAATAATGGAGCAGTTCATACTCCATTATACCATAAATCATTCTATAACATAGCAACGATGCATGATAATAAGATTATCATAAACAAAACATAATAAGGTAGTTCATACCCTATCATGTACAAAACCATCTCTTTTTGCATGTGAAAATGTTATATTTCACACATAAAAATCAATATTAATTATACAATAAATCACTCTGGTAACATAATTATCAATATATGATAATAAAAATTATCATAAGCTAAAAACAACAGGGCAGTTCATACCCCATCATGTACCAAACATTTACTTTATGCCTGTGAAAATATCATATTTCATATGAAAACCAATATTATTAATTCAATAAAATCATATAGGTCGACTTGTCGCAAGTCTTCCTATATACATTTTAAAATAGATAAATGCACTCACCTTGACACTTCTTATCCCAAACTAAAATACGTGTATTAAGAGAACTTCAAGCTTGGTCATTGCTTTATCTACTGAATTTTTATTTCTCGTGTTTACTTGAATGCTTCACATTCATCCTTTACATGCACAAATTAATAACACTAATAAGGTACTCATTTTATAATTTGTCAGTCTGCGCTACCTTCAAAGAAATATTTATATAAAATAATCTACAACTCATAATTCGATTCCATTTGTTCTAACATAAACTAGATTTGATAAGTTGTTCAACCATATAAACTAATAGCCCAAATTCAACTCTAAGATTTATGACGAATTTTCAAAGTCGAATTCCAGTGCTGAATTTTGGAGCAGACTGCTACTCTGTTTTCTGACCTATTGCCACTTAAAAATTCATATCTTTTGATATCCCAACCGAAATCAGTCGCCGCTTGTTTTAAACGAAACTATACTGAACCAGGAATACAATGGTATTTGTATTACTTCCTAATCATTTTTATGGACTTTTTTGTGAATTTCCAAACTCACTGCCAAAGACTAAAATTATGGGCAGATTTCACAATTCACATCTTTAGCATCCTTTAAGCATTCCAACACCTCAAATTAACCTTTAGTTATATTGTTCCAACATTTTCCTTTCATGAAAACTCCAAATTCAATTTGAACCCTTAAACCCCAAATTGAACCCTAATTAATCAAATGATATTCCATCAAGAATACATCAATTTCAAATTCAATCAAGCATGGAAATGATAGAACATCACATAATAATCCTAATTCATTTGAATCCCTAAACCCTAAATTATCTCTCCTTAAAATTCATGAGTTATCTTCAAATATTCCATGAATTTCTTATACCAAATAAAAGAGAATTCAATTAAGAACAAATTTGTATTTCATGAACTAACCTTGAATCCAACTCTAAATGCTTGAAATTTGAACTTGAATTTTTTTCCTCCCTTCTCTAAACCTCGCAATGGAAGAAAGGTAACCAAAATTCCATATTTTTCTTTTCTTTATTTTCATGCCAAATGGCATTATTTAATCATATTTAATAAAAAATCTCCTTAACAGTCAAATGACTATTTTACCCTTGATATCCAATGTTTCAAGGCTTACCACTTGTCAAAATATTCATCCAATGGTCAAAGTAAACCAATAATTTAATTAGTTACCAATTTTGCCCTTGTAATTTTCCAAAATTACAATCTTGCCATTATTCATGTAACGACTCATATTTAACATGGAAAATCAACTTAAATCCAATGGTTCATGTTAAATCGTTCCAAATTAAGGCATGGAAAAGATGTTATTAATCATGCTTTATCATCTAACAAAATATCTCAAATATTCGATTCGATCCGATTATCCGAATTTTTCTCGAACTTAACCTTTTTATAGCTTTTTAACACAAATTCTATACGAAAAATTTGAGTAACACAGAAATTTCATTCTTGGGGTAAACTATTCATTTACGGGACTAAAATACATAACTTTCAAAAATTACAATTTAGTCCCTAAACATTTCCTAAGTTTATACTTTAGCCACCAAACTTTTATTTTATTCATTTTGGTCACTAGCCAAAATTTTGAGGTATTATAGAGGATTCGGTTTGTTTTCCTAGGGTTCGAAGGACCAGATTGTGGTTACTAGTGTACAGTTTGGCCGAATGAAATCAGTGCGTTTGGGTTCTTTGCCTTATTCTCGTTTCACCAGAATGTGCAAATAGGGGCAGTTGTAGTTACGTGTTTTTATCTGGCCCATTTTGGTTTTTTATTATTTAATTTTTTATATTATTATTATTATATTTTAGTTATTCCTGCAGATCAAACAAGATCCTAATCACATCAGATATGGGAAGATTACAAGAGATCTTGTCCAACAAGTATGAAAAGTCAACTGATGGGCAAGGAACTCTCACTGTGGACTTACGGCAAATTTTCGATAGGATCTGAGCATTTTTGGGTTAGGATGTCTTCTTACGTATTGATCGACTTTCAGTCACCTTTCCAGCGCATCTTGAAATGCCTTAATGGACATCGGGAGCTCAAGATATGCTCATTTTACTAAAGACAGCGCATGCAAAAAATTAGATACAGGTTCAATACGGGAATTTGATTTTATTACAAATTTTCAATTATTTTATTGAATATTCGTAATTAAATTCAAGCTTAGACGTTTCTCTATTTGTTTTAACTCATTTAGGATTAAATTGAATGTAAGGAAAATGGTTTGATGCCCAAGTAAAGGCATTATTCCATTTCCAAATGTATTTAGCATAAACAGGGAATATGCTTTTAGGGTTTCTTGAAGCCTATAAATAGGCTTCATTCCATTGTAATTCACACATCAGACATCAAACACACCACACAACACATCCATTGTAACACACATCATATTGAAGAGAAATAAAAGCTATAGTTGATTTTTGGAAGTATTTTTACCCAAACGTTGTTCCTTTATATTTTATTTTTTCTTTGTTACTTGATTTCGTATAAGGAGGAAAAGGGGTACGAGTTCTCATTAAGTCAAGCTCAAGGAGTATCAATTACCGCTGAGGGATGAAACCACCACCACCACCACCAGAGCAGGGGCAATAACGGCGCACACTGGCTGACGTCCAACAACAGCGGTGATGTTGTACGGTTTGGTGTCCGGCTCGTACCCCACGTTGGTGAGCTCAAGCTTTGATCCCACTGTTTGCAATTTCCTTACTCTAGTCCCTCTTTGTTTTTAATTTACTTCTTAAATTCTTATTCCGTGCACTTTAACTCATTGTTTGCTTTGTTCATATTTACTGTGTTGTCTAATCTATTCATCTTTATGTAAGTTGACATGATAAAATGTTAGTGTAAATAGACTTCTTAATAATTAATGTTGTTTTATTCCTTGTAATTAAAGCTTACCAAGTAAATTAAAACAAATACTTTTAGGATAGTTTTCCTAATAGATAACTTAAATATTTTTGTAAAATTAATTTACCAATATTAAAGTTTAATTAGAGTTTAGATACCTAAATTAATTTACTTTTTAATAATTAACTTGGTAAGATAATTAAAGTAAGATAATACCTTCCCTTAATTGTAAATAATTAAATAAAATTCTTTAGGCAATCTTTTAAAAATGTAAATAATCTATTTCTCTTAATTGTAAATAATGGTAAATAAAGTTAACTTGGTTATTTTTCCTTTTAAAAGAGTAAACAACCATTTCTCTTTAGTTGTAAATAAAACTCTCTTAGGTAATTTTTAGAAAAGTGAATAAACAATTTCCTTAATTGTGAGTTATTAAATAAAGCCTTTTAGGATTAGCTTTTTTAAACACATGCTTATAAAAATAATAATTCACTTTGAAAATTAAATTACCCATAAAAATTAAAAAGAACATAAAATGTCATTTAAAAAGGGATTTTTATTGCATCATGAAAAATGGGATATTTTCTCAATTAGGGTTAATTCGGTCTTCTCCTAGCCGTTGGGGAACGGTTGAAACTCCTATTCGAGACTATATTTTCGAATTTTAGAGATTCATGTCTTAATCCCTTTGCGTCTAAAATTCACCGGGGTTTCCTCAGCCGTGAGTGAATTCGGGTCACTTTTAGAACTTTGTGAAATTTTATATTAATCTTTGCATGCACCCATCCGATTACAAAGAAAATATTAGTGATCTAGTAAGCGCCATTTTTACGGGCGTTGTGGGGTGTTAATCCTTCCCTACACGTAACCATGCCCCGAGCCCTTGAGATTTCATAATCTCTTATTTGCTTTTAGGTTTCCGATTTGCCTAATATAGTAAAAGGGACCGGTGGCGACTCCGTTATCACATATAAATACTTTTTTAAGCATCACATTGAAAATAAATAAAGTTGCAAAAGGTCGACGCAAATTTAGATATCTCATATTGAACAAAGCTTATTACATATTTATTCTCGCAACTATTCCATTTCATCTTAAACCTATGTGAAAAAAAGAGCTCAAGGGAAAAAAAAAACCTAACGTTCCATCTCAAAAATAGATCTTGGTTCGTTTTCGGCGGCCAATAGTCATTTTTGGGTGGCTGGCCTTCTTCTCCTCTTGTTCTATTCTTTTTCTCAGCTGTAAGACGATCTTTTTTTTGTTCGATTTGCTTATTTGCTTTTCTCTGGTATTTTCATGGGTTTTGTGTGCCCCAATTACCACGGTTCAAGTTTGGGCTTCGCTTTTGATTGAAGGACGACCAGTCTTCTTTGTCTCAGAATGAGAAAGAATGAGTGGAGGAGAGTCTCAGTTCTAACCGCTTCTCTTTATTGGCTTATTGATGCCATGACTTGTGTTTTCTTTCTTCTCGGTTAGGATTTATGCTTTCTCGGTTCTTGGATGTATGTTTTTTATTTCTTAATGAAGAATTTTCATCTTGGTCAAAATAAGAACATATATCTCATAACAAATGAAAAGGGAAGACACAAGTGGTAATTTAATTTTGTGATTCAGCCTTGATTTCATTGCATCAAGTTTTGACATATTGAATAAGGTATCTTCACATACTATTCTATATTTAATTCTCTACTGCATGCGGTAATTTAATTTGGTTAATAAATTGATTATGTTTTCCCTAGGATAGAGATATAATAAATAAATATATCATATTGGATGTATTTTATTATCTAGAGTGAATGAAAGTATAGTAAATCACTATCCGATTAGTGAATATAACTCAAATATGTTTCGAATTACTTCATAATTCAAATTATGTTGTCAGAATATCATTGATGAAGATATGTTAAAACACATACTCCACTTCTCACACAAATAATATTTTCATGCAGACACAACATCTTGAAAAAAGATTTAAGAAATATTATGAGTTAATACCTAGTGTTCTTGTGGCTGGACAAAATAATGAATTGTTAATAAAAAATCATGAGTCTCATATTACCGACTCTACTCTATTCCTTGAAGTGAATGTAACATTTTATAAAATAAATTAAAATAAAAGTCACACCAACAACCGTGATCGTAGTTATGGACGTGGTAATGATAATTTACACCCCTTTGAAATAAAAAACAACCGAGACTCCATAAGCTTTTCATTCATTTTTAGTGAGATACAAAGATGAACACTAGAAAGTATTGAATTCGGATCATCCATCAAAGAATAGATAAATTGGGTTTTGAAATAATCAGAAGCAACTCTAAAACACTTCAAATCGCCCAAAACCCATTCAACATTAGCATCACGCAATCTTTTATATAATGCATTTCTCACATGAAACCACCAAAAAGAAATGTAAGAAACAAATGTAAAAAAAAAAAAAAAACCTGCGTTGTGGACAAGAACCCCTCCCAATGTATACGTGAGTTCGTCCATGTGCTCCATTGACTAATATGAGCCGTTGAAGATCACTCAAGTGTAGAGGGGAAGTGGTTTAAATTCTAAGGTCTCAAAGAATGTGAGTTGGAACAAATCAATTCAAGCTTAGAGAAACTGTTCTTTTTAACAATCTAATGTGAAATTAACTTTTAGTACGGTTAAGATTTAATTTAAATTATGAGGAATTAAATTTGAATTAAACCAAAATAATTGAACTGTTCGGTGATAACTATGTATATGTTCCGTCCGTGTAGCATGGCCTAAAAGATTGTGTAGTCCAAGTCCCAAATTTAGAACAACATATTTCTCTAAGAAGTTACCTCTAAAATAATAGAATTATTATATTATTCTTAGGAGAATATTTTGATACACAAGCTTGTGTAAACTTTAGTTTATACAAGTCTTTCAATTTTAGGGTTTAGGGGTTTATTGTGTAGGGTGTAGAATTTAAGGTTTATGGTTAGAATTTAGAGTTTAGGGTTTATGGTTTAAGTTTTAAGGTGTTAGGGCTAGGGATTTATGTTTTAGATTTTATAGCTTAAATATAAAGTATTGTGTAAATTTTTTTACACAATTTGTATACCAAAATATAATTCTTATTCTTATTATGAATTTATATTTGACATAATGATTTTAATTTAATATATCATGAAAGATTAAATAATGATATATCATTAATAAAAACTAAATATATTTTTTTATAATTTTATTTTCATGAGTTATTATTATTTTATTTGTTGATGGTGTACAAAATTATACATTGTCTGTGCAGTATTATTTTATAAATATATAATATTCATAAATTCGAATAAACTTAAATTTATACATAATTTTAATTTGATATAATTATACAAATAAAATTTTGACTATAATTCAATTGTACATATTTGAAAAATAAATAAATACATCATTTTTTCAGACTTAACGATAATTTTACTCTTGTAACCATTCAAAATCATCAATATTGTTCATGTTTTTAATTTCATCTATTTAGTCATTGAACTTCTTGAGTAGCATTAGTGTTGTTCTTTGATCAATGAAAACCTTCATTAATGGTTACAATGTTAACATGGTAGCCTACAATGTTGGTGTAACCATTCATGTATGAATTATGACCCAGCAGAGAGATTAAATACATTTTTCTCCAAATTCGAGTAAGTAATTGATTTTTATAGAGTTAGAAAGATTATTTAATTTGTTTTATTTAGAAAAATGAGAAATTAAGAAAATTTTAGAATAAAAATAAAAATCAAAGAAAGATCTTTGGAATCAAAGAAGCATGGCTAAGATTTAACATTTCGCCAACTAGTGATCAAATTGCTGAAGTTTTGATTGGTTTCCAGTTTGGCAGAAAAGCGAGTGCAAAAAATCGAGATGACAGTGAACCAGACGGCATTGTTGAAGGTGGGGTTGTGTGTATTGGGCGTGTGTTTATTCGGGTACATAGTGTGTCCACCTCTATATTGGCATTTCATGGAAGGATTAGCCGCCGTCAGCCACACTTCCACCACCTGTCCTTCTTGCCTCTGCGATTGCTCTTCTCACCATCCCTGAAGGTATTCCCAGATCTTCTTTTCTCCTTTCCATTCTTTATAACTATTGGGATTTGAATTTGATCATTTTCCCAATCCTCACAATTATGTTATACTATGCAATTAGTGTTTTATGTGTGTGTTTCTCATAATTGGAGAATGGAGACCCTTTAATTTCCTTTAGAGTTTTGTCATTCATCCAATGTTCAATTAGTTTCTGCCATGTTTTTAGTTCCCATGATAAACCCAATATTCCTTTGTGGGGATTTGCTCCAAAGCAATAATCTTTTGCTTACCAAATTTATCAATGTCGTTTCTGTTGTTAATTAATACAACTCCATTTCCTTGCCTATGTGGATTTTGCTTTGTAGTCATGCGGTTAATTGTTGAAAGTTTAAACATTTATGCATGCTTACATGCATGGGGAGCTGCTGTTAACGTTTTTTTTTCTTTTATGTTTGTTGTATTGGATTAACATTCTATATGCTGCTTGCCCTGCAAAATTAAGTTAATTTGGTATTTGGTTATGTTAGTTATATGATCGTTGGTAATTTTCCTTACCAAGTTAAGTCAATTTTGTGGCTCTGTCTTTAATCCATGCAGGACCGAACAATGCTTCCTTTGCAGGTCAGTTTCCAGTTTCTTTATCGTTGATGTATTTACTGGAATATAGAACTGACGTAATACAAAGAAATTTACACTTGTTCACCATTTTTGCTCCTATTGCGTTCTTTTAGTTGTCAACTTTACCTTAACAGATGTTATACCCTGAAGTGAGATCAGTATATTTCATAATTTCTCATATGCTTCTGTCTTTTCTCTCAAATCACATGAAAAACAGCATGATTTTTTCAATAATGTTTGAATAGAAATGTAACAAATGCTTTCGACATGATCCAGTTGCTGTTATTTAACAATGTCTTAACCAAGTTTTGTTTTTATGATCGATTACTAATGAGTGATAGTTGTGAAAGTTTTAAACTTTGTCCCTGTAACAAGTACATAAGATAAGGTAGTCAGTAACTCTTGCAAAAAGAAACATGGTTTTCCACGATACATTCTCGCTCGTTGCTTCCTTCATTTACCTTCTTGTGTTGTCTCAAAGAGATTACATGTAGGGATTCCTTGCTTGCATGTGGTAATATTTGATCCAAGGTAATCTGGATGTGAATATGACATGAAATGTAATAACCCTTTCCATTGCATTGACGGAAGCCGCTGCCTTCGTCTAAATGATTTTATTTCTCGGTGATATGTTTTATATGTCTGGTTCCTTGAAGGTTGAATGTGATATTTGCAGATTGCGCGAAACATGATCCGGAGGTGAACGAGGATACGGAAAAGCACTTTGCAGAACTTCTGACAGAAGAGCTGAAGCTAAGAGAAGCTGAAGCTTTGGAAAGTCAGAAACGTGCCGACATGGCATTACTGGAGGCTAAGAAGTTAACGTCGCAGTATCAAAAGGAAGCGGACAAATGCAATTCGGGTATGGAGACATGCGAAGAAGCAAGGGAGAAAGCTGAAGAAGCACTGCCGACTCAGAGGAAATTGACAGCGATGTGGGAAATAAGAGCTCGTCAAAAAGGGTGGAGAGAAAAGGTTGCAAAATCCCACACACAGTTACAAGGTAATCTCCTTTTTGTCTAAACGATCCACCATGGCCTGGTAGGAACATCATTAGAAACGTATTTCTTTTTTTCCTTCTTTTTTTACTGTTTACAGTGCTTTGCGACTTGATTTCGGAGGATTTATTTTCATCATGGATTCCAGAGTTAAACCTATAGGCAGTCTAATATAGCATTGTAGAACACATTATTATTCTTTTTTTATAATTTTTGGTGACAGTTAGAAGAAAAATAACTAAATGATATGATATGATATGATTCAAATATATAAATGTGTCGATTTCGGTATAAAACGTAAGTGGCAAATTCTAAATAAGATATAATGTGTTTAAGGTAAACTACTCAGGTGACCACCAAATTATTTGGACGTGTTTATTTTGACCACCGAACTAGGCAACTTGTCAATCAGACAATCAAACTTTTAAATTGGTCCTATTTAGACCATCGCCGTTAAAAAATTAACGGACGGGTGACGTGACGGTTAACAAAAATTTATAAAATTACACATTTAGTCCTTATTATTTACCTATTATATCAATTTGGTCTTAATTTTAATTTAATTAAATAAAATTAACCAATCAACTGAATGATGACACGTGTTCTATCTTTTTTTATTATTTTAATAGATTTAATCAACTAACCAGATGGACATAATCAAATGAAGCAAATAAAATGGGAGGCATTGCAAGCAATGAAAATCAAACCCACACCCAAGAGCAAGGAAGGCTCTACCCTAAACCACTGAGCTAACTCTGTTTATATGAGATGATAACATATTTTATTAAAGGGTTACTTTGTTGGTGAAGCAGTGCTCCTCCCCTTTCACCAAGAGGTGTTCAAGCCAGCATAATGGTCTGCAATGAAATTGGGAGAACAGTGGGGGTATAAACTTCATGGACAACTTTAACTTTTACTTACAGGTCGAAGATACAGGCAAAGTTTTCCATTCTAGTTAATGGCATTTTCATTTTGTAACCAAAAGTTACAAATTGCAATGACACCCTAAACCAAAGAGGAATCCAAATTGGCGAAACAAATAGAGAGGGGTCTATGAAGAGTTTAAACACAATTTTGATGGTTTTAACTTCTGTCTACATCAATCCACGAGGCCAACACTGCAACAACTAATATAGGCAAAGAAAGAAAAGGGGTGTATAGGGATAATAGTTTTTGCAATGGAAGCCAAAATATGTAAGTTTTCCTCAGCTAGCTTTCCAGTTCATGAACAACAAAATCAAATGAAGCCTGCAATCTTACAGCAACCTGATGATCAACTTTGCAAGCTTACATAACATAACCATGTTCTCAAGTCTCAACCCTTGTGGAAAGCTTCAACTATTACATAACAGAGTAAACAACATATGATCCAACAGAGAACAACTACAACTTTTCATTGACAGAGATCAAGTTGCAGTAAGAGTAGCCAAAGTTGCCTTTCTAATATCACATAAACAAACAGAAAAGCAAAGGAAGAAGCTTTTGCAACAATAAAAAAGAAAGTCGAGAAAGAGTTGCAGTAATAGTAACCTTAGCAAACATCACAAAAGAACTTTAAACATACGCTTTCCTGACATACTTTTTTTTTGAAGAACAGTTTCCTGACATACACTTCTTGGTGAAAGGGGAAGAGCACTGCCAGCAGGAAACAAGGAAGGCAGAGCATTACTTGTCGCTGTTGGGTTCACCATCAAATTAACCTTTTTTTTTTAAATATGTTACCATCTCATATCAAATAAACGGAATTAGCCTAGGGGTTTAGGCTAGAGCCTCCTTTGCTCTTGGGTGTGGGATTGATTCTCATTACTTGCAATGCCTCCTAATTTATATGCTTTATTTGATTATGTCCAATCGGATGGTGTGTTATCATTTATTTGATTGGTTAAATCTATTAAATTAAATAAATTAAAATTAAAATTATAAAAATAGAGCATATGTAATCATCCGATTGGTTAGTTAATTTTATTTATAATTAAATTTAAAATTAGGACCAAATTGATATAATAGGTAAATAACAAGAACTAAATGTGTAATTTTACAAATTTTCGTTAACTGCCACATCACTCTTCCGTTAATTTTTTAAGGGCGGTAATCAAAATAAAACCAATTTAAAAATTTGATGATTTGATTGACGAATTATCTAATTCGATAGTCAAAATAAATACGTTCAAATAGAATAATTCGGTATTCACCTAAATAGTTTATCCTATCTTTATTATGATTATGGGAACAGGGGCATACTGATTAATGATTACCATATCTGCTAAAGTGTTAAAGCATGCGAGAACATGCACACGACTGGCACATTATCACAAAATTATTGGTGTGACTTTTTATTATTGGACTATATTTAGAAATTAAATTTGATAGTTCAGTGTAATAATGTATACAAAGACAGAGTTATATGGCCCCTCCCTACTAATCAAGAATTTTTTTTCTTTTTTGGTCTTCTTATATATTTTTTAAAGAAATAAGTTTATTTTTGAATATGCCTTCCACTTTCAAACATTTATATCTTACCTTCAAACTTCAAATTCTAGCTTCGTCCTTAAATGTACTCTCAATTTACTTCAGCGTAATAATATATTGATAAGAGACGATATTGTGAAAGTAAATATTGTTATAGTTTGGGGCATTGACGTTGAATAATTGCAAATTTGTTTAAGAGATTATAACTATCTTATATATGTGTAATTGTGTTTTAGAGCGTAGAAAGATTTATTCCAGTAAAATAAAGTATCGATAAGTAGTAACTGTTGTGCAAGCAAGCATGAGTTTTATATTTGGAGTTTTAGAATTTTTCAAAGTGATTATGAAATGAAAATTATTTTAGGTTTGAAGTATTCAAATCAATTACAATTTATCGGAAACAAAATAATCGAAAAAATTCAAAATAGTTTCAACCAAAATAGCTTTTTCAAATAAAGATGGTTACACGATTAGGAAAAAAACCTTTTTGGATATAAATATATTTATTTGAGAACTAAAAAGTATTTCACTAACTTTTTAATTTTAGTTTAATTTAATTAAATTATAATTAAGACTAATAAATATAGTTAAAATAGTTAGGTAAAAATTGACGGTTTCGATATTTAGTTTTTACCAGAAATAATTTAGGAGCTCAAAATCAGTAAGACATTATTAACATTCGAATATTTTATCTTTTGGCCCTTAATTCAAAACTAAGAATTAAATTTCTCTCAATTGCTTTCTTCAAATATCCACTTACACTGGTATAAGAATGGGGCAGATGGTGTCTCGAATTCAACCATTAAGGCCTACTAGAATGTGCATTGTGAGTGAACCAACATCTGAGTACGGAGCTTCGATGGTTTAGAACGTTCATCGTTAACTTCATCCGAGGGGAGCAGTGATCCACCATCTTTACTAGGCAATGGAGTAAACCTTTTCAATGTGCGTTTCATTGCAACGAGTGTCGGTTCTTGCTCCCATTCTCTGGTCGTTATATCATTGTCACTGTTGCTACCATTATCATCTGCGGACTTGAAAACCGGGTGGATATATGCATTCTCAAGGAACCCTTGCAAGTTCAAGTTTGCTTCCTTTGCTCGCTCCAATGTATCCTTCATCATTGCTTCCTACAAAATCCGCTAGAGTTTATATGAAGTCTAGTTATAATGCAAGTATATCATCCACAAAGTTCAAATCTTAGTGTTTGCAAAAATAAACATCGAACCACGCCAAAGGAATATCGGAATCTTGTCCTAAAACCAGTAATCGAACTGCAACGAAGTAAGATGAGTGTATGTACAACTGACCTGTAAAGGATATCTGACAAAAGCTGGTTCATAACGCCCTTTGCAGAATCTGTGGAAGCATATGGTCAATATGGGAAGGGTGATAAGCAACGGAGTCGACTGCGATGCTCCTTTAATGCTCAATAATCCCATTAGAAGCAGCTGTGAGACTATTAATGCCACAATGATACGGACATGAACATCAGGCCAGAATGCTGCAGCACTTTCGTATTCCTGATTGTAGACATTTATGATCTACAAGTTCATTTCGAGTATGAAACAACAGTTGGATTAAGCATATCAATCTGGTGAACTATCAGTAAAGTTTATGCCAAGTACATGGAACAAGTTCCTGATTTAGATAAATCAAGCATAGTGTCTCGGTTCTTACTTGATGACAGTATACGACATAAGCAAAGCCAAAGAATACTATCATGAAGGGAAGTAGTATAGGAGTCACCACAGCATAAACAAGACCGAGTAGGAAGTAAAGTTGTATTTGAGGTTTGCCTGTATTGAAACCGATGGTTCCGGGATCCATAGCCTCTTCCCGGTCCTTTTCGGTCTTAACCAAGAAGAAATTCTTTAGGTGATAGATTATCAAGGGTTTCAACCTCAGTATCTCCCCAGCAACTCCAGCCCAACCATCAACCATTATAAAAGTAATGAAGAACGTTGCCTTCATCGGAATTGAGACACCGATTGCCTTCGGTATCCTACAAGTAGACATGTAAGGTCATATAAGAGGAACACTTCAAACAGAAAACAGTCTCTAGACATAACTTGCAGAAGAAGGCATGTGTGAGAACATACTGATTAGTGGACTGGTGGATGAAAATATTTAGTTGCTGAAACGCGGTTCCGGTTATAATGCTACCAAGAAAAACATTGATAAATTGGAAGATATAATATCTACTTGCAGATCTCCTTTCCAGAGCAGATAGGCTAATGAATCCTTCGAACTTCGACATGATCATCAATATTGTAGGCAGAAAGATAAGAAATATCTTCAGAGCAATCCCAGGAAGAAAACCTTGAATTAATGACTTTATGAATTTCCTACAGGAGATATGAATGTTGTTAGTTTATGCTGGGAAAGAAAACGAAAATATTATATCAGGCATATCAGCAGAAAGAAGAGAACTCACACTTCAATGATCGGTTTTAAGCAGGGAAACGCTTTCTCAATGCTTTCTATGTTAGCAAGGGATTGTACTATTGCTATAGGAATCATGAAAAAGAATGTAAGGAAAAAGAATGCAACGCCAACAATAAGCCTCCGGATTGTGAGATAAACAAATGGAATTGCCAGGTTTTCCCAGTACACGTCTCGTGGTTCCGGTGCCCACTCGGTCAACCACATAGTTGGGTTCTTAGATTGTTGAGTTTGTGCACAAACAGCAGCTCCCCATCGAGTTTTGAAGGAAATGAATGCTGCTGGCACTATCGATTTCGGGTTGTTAACAACCTCCTCTCTTTCAGCTGATATCTGACAGTCAGGGAGGGAACATATATATATAATTACACACATAACACAACCAAAGAACTCTCATCAGTTAGAAGATTAATCCTACTTACATCTCTAGATAATCTCTCAGCTTTGGATGTGTAAAAGTTGATTGCATCTACTCTGTTACCCCAAAGGCCGAGGAAACCGGTCTGCTTGATGGAGAGAAATGGTAAAAGAACATTTATAGACATGCTACAAACATATGTGCAGAAAAGAAAAATTACCTTGATTGAAGGTCTCCTAGAGGGATTCCTTTGATATTTATTTTGATAGAAGTCGAGCCAATTTATGGATTTTCTTCCTCTCATTAACCAGTTCTGAAAGCTTGTTAGCATTATAGACAACCTGCAAGCAAATAATTATGACAAAACCAGCAAAAAAAGTATTTTCAGTATTCAAATGAGTTAAAACGAAGCTAAACATGCCCGGTGCTATATAAGATTATGTCGAACCCGGTGACTGAGATAGTGATCTGGATGGTTGACAAGAAATAAGTGTTGGACAAGCTCGGTAACTGATTCATGGCTATCAGGTGGGACATTTCTAACCAGTACCTTCATCAAACAAAATGACTTCAGAAACAAGAAACTGAACATGTACAAAACATGATTAAGGTGCCGTAAGATAATTTTGATCTCCATGAGCAAGTAACAAAAATAACTATAATTCTGTGGAGATCAGTCGCAGGAAAATGGAGAATTCAGAAACTGTGCTTACCGTGAATTGATCGGGGCGGCATTGTTCGGATGCAAGGAAATGTAATCTCATTGCTGCCACTATCTCGTACTCTCTTTTCAGAACATAGCATGTCCAAAACGTAAAGGCACACGCCATTACCAGATGCGTCCAAAACCTGCAAATTGAAACAAGAATAATGTGTTGAAATGAAAACATTGTCAAAATCTTTGAGAAAACCAGTTCACCAGCTTCTAAGGAGTTGTACGGAAATCATGTAAACTGTGTTGTGAAAACACACCGATACCTATTCGATCCGATAGGAATATTTTATATAGAAAGCTTATCGATATCGCTGTATGTTAAACCGGAATGCTCCAATGTATTATTGGTCCAATTAACCGGAACCATCACCGCAAAGGCTAAGATTGCGACCGGAACAAATATTTTCAGCCTGCAGAAAAAACATGGCATTAGTCTATGATGATAAAAGTAATAAATTATGCCTTTGTAACGTAAAAGGGATATATGTTTAGAATCTCAACCATCCGTGACAGATCATAGATGCCAGGCCAATTGTAAGAGTAAACTAATACCTTGAAAACAACGTGAACCAAAGAAAAATATGACCGGACCGGCTTGTTCGATACAAAACCGGTTGGACATCCAATTTCCGGGCATCCGAAATTAATATGGATCTAAGTTTGGTGGTAATGAGTTTGATACATACCCCAACAAGTAAATCCTCAAGTAAACAACAGAGTCCAATCCGGCATGGTGGATCAGCTCCGGCTCCGGCATTTGGAGAGCGGCTGGCATCCAGTTGAGGAACCTGATGTACGACTTCCAGTCGAAATTCACAAACTTGCTTGCAAATGCACCACCGTTCACCAAAGGACTGCTCCTCAAGCCCTTGAGATACCATTTCGGGAAGTAAACCCGGTCATTCACTGGTTGAATCCGAAGAATCGCTAACGCCAGAAGGAAAGCAAATGCTGTCAGAATATTAATAGCTGCCGCAACTCCAATATCGTTTAGAGTAGCCATGCTTTTTGCTTCAACGAAGAACAGTGATCACTTTCCTGGAAACATATAGAAAATTAAAGAAAAGGGTAAAGCCTTAAAATTTAGTATTACCAAATTCAGCCTTTTCATTCTTTTTTTATATATATTTGAAAAACAAAGATTATAAGAGACAAAGACTCAACCTGAATTTGTTTTTTGTCCAGATTTTCTGGACAACTAAACAAAAACTTTCCCACCCACCTTTTCCCTCCCAACTTCTTAACAACGAATCAAACACTAAAGCTCGTCGTCAGAAGCAGGCGGACGCTAAGAAAAGTTTATCGTTTTCAATATGTATTTGAAGCGCAGAGAAAATGAATGGTGTGTGAACTGTGAAAATTAGATGAGGTGGAAGATATACTGCTGTGATCTGCACATTCCTTCTTCGGATCTTTTTCTGAAATGGCAAATGATCGAATTATAAAAGGAAACGGAGGTCAGCTGGAAAGAATTTATATTTATTTATATTTAACATAAACTGAAACTGAAACTGAGGGAGTGGAGCAGTTTTCCATTTTTCTTTTTTACTTTTTATTAAATATTATAGCAGTATTATTAAATTGTTGAAATGATAAGTAATTTAATATTATTTTTATGTAGGTCTTAAATTTGAAGTTTTGTATATATAAATACGATGTAAATTAATCTAAAATGATTAAAAAAACTCTGAGACACTGGGAAGGTAACCAAAAAAAATTATACTTTTTTCGTCTCACCAAAGACGTCCATTGTTAATTTTTCACTTAATTTTAAGAAGAAAAAATTTGTGTAAGAAAGATGATGTAAAATAATTGAAACGACAATTTTATCTTTAAAAAGTTAAATTTTATTTTGTTGAAAAACTAAAAAATAAATATAAAAAGAAATATGTCTTTTAAAAGTTAATTTTTTTAATGATACATTTTAAATAAGATAATTTTAAAACACAAAAAAAATATATTAAATGAGACAGATAAAGGAATAATAGTGTGCATTGATTGGTCTCGAAGAAGACACAAAGGTTGTTTGTCGGGTCATGTCTCGTGGGAGAGAAGGCGAAGAAAGATAACTGTTAATTGGATTTTATAATATAGAATAATATTTGATGTGTTATTATTAATAATTATGTACTCTATTAACAATTTTATTTTAAATTTTTCGTATTATATAATCATTTTGGTCAATAACTATAAATCAATACATTAAATATAATTTTTTTATAAATTTTAATTATAATCTTAATCCTACTTATGGGGAAGAGAAGGGAAGAGAAAAATGAGGTACTTTAGGGAAATAAAGGGGTGCTATTAGTGAGTTCTACAAAGATGGAACTTAACTAACCCATCAAATATGTTTGTTCTAAATATAAATCTTTAAAATTACGTCTAATGTAATATTATATTATATTGTATTATATTATATTATTTAAAGTCTAGTATGATATTTTTATATCATAATTATATTTAAAGTATAAGCATTATTAAACTTTTAGCTTATTATTATTTTTCGATGTGTATTTTTTATATATTTTATATCATATTGTGCATTAAATTATTACATTTATAAATATGTTTTTTAAAATAATAAATGCTAAAATGCTAAATGGGGGTACAAAATTTTCTAATTTTGTTATTTTTAATTACTTAAGAAATCATTAATTGTATATTTTGTTAAATATCACATTAAATGTGACTAATAAAACTGATTAACATTTTCCATTAATTGTTACTTTTATTTTATGGAAATGTTACAAGGATTCTTTTTATGACTTTTAACGGTAGATTCAATAATAAAAAATGCGTAAAGTTGTTAAAAAATTACTGATATTTATGAATCAGGTCTTAATATTCATTACTGCAATATTATTACTTAACTGGGGCAAAATTAGGGGAAAATGTAAATTAGAAAAAATGAAAATATAGAAGCTAGAAATTATTTAGGGATTTAGAGTTTTTTTTTTACAATTTTTGTTAAATTCGTCCTCAAATGTCGATGATTTTGTCAAAGTAGTCGTCGTCTCTTATTCTTTAAAAAAAATTGTGGCAAAGTCAAACCCATGTGGCATAAATTTTTCCAAAAAAAAATAGTAATACATCATACCCCAATTCCGTACCCTAACCATAAATTATAAATTTAAACTCTAAATCTTAAATTTAATTTTTAATGTGGGGGCATAAATAGGGCTAAAAAAGTAGAGGATTTCTATTTTAAAGTCCTAATCTTAGTATTATTAAACTAAACATGATATTAAACAGGGGCGAAACTATGAATTAAAAGTTGAGAGGGCCGAGAATAATAAACAAAAGACTAAAAATACCAACAATAGAATTTGATATGCTAACTTCAAATAAAACAATCAAAAATTTTCTTGCACATTTTATCACTAAGAAAAAAATTATTTATAATAACATAATAAATAAAATAAATTATAATTTAAAATTTTACGATGCCAAATTAAAAAAAATAAACTACTAGTGAGCCGCAGGGGCAAGCCCTACCAGCCCCCACGTTACTTCGCCTATAATATTAAATCGACCTAGTCTTGTATTCACCCGTCAGTGTCAATCACTTACAAAATGCATCAAATAACAAGTAAGCATATGAAATATAAACAAACTGATGAATAGGGGCGTGTAAAATTCGATTCGAAAAAATTAAATTTTTTGACTTAATTCGAGGCGAAAAAATTCGACTCGTCTTGAATCGACTTGAAAAAATTTCAAATAAAATTCGAGTTATAAAATAAAATTTTGAATAATTTAAAATTTTTTAACTCGACTTAACTCGATCGAATGCTTAACCCTACGGATAAGGCAGGTTTAGTGCATGTTCAAAGGTCTCACGGTAGATGGACATTATAAACACTCCTAACTCTAACATTAATTGAGTATGCACTTTTTTTTTCTCGACAAATGAGAATTTATTAGAGGATTAAAAGTTTACGGCTTAAGACCTAAACTGAGAGTCAGCTTAAAGACATTTGTAGGACCATTAGGTTTTATTTTGACCAAAATAAGACTTAAAATCTTATATTTTCTGAACTAGCATCATTATAGTGAACTCGCCACACAAAGACGGTGAGTTCTAAAAAAATATTGTTTTTTATTTAAACTCGTTGTACACGCACAGCGAGTTTCAATTTTTTTATTTTTAAATATTCGGTTTAAACTTTAATCACGGGATTAACCTAATCCCAAATCGAACTCGTCGTAGGTTTAACCCATGTATTATATTATTTTTGTCATTTATATCTAGATTGGATACAAGTAATGAAATAGTCACATTTGTAAAAATCGGCGGACCTAGCTTTCCGCCATGGTCGTTACAATGGGAAAACGGGGCTATCTTTAGGATGCAGTGTCTCCCTGGCCGTCTTGCGTTAGAAGGACTGGAGCAACTGTGACAGAGGCCAAGAAGATGGTCCTGGCGGCCAAAAGCATAGCAAGCAACCAAGCCTGGCATTCATAAGAGGCGTCTTCCACGCGTACAAGCTTAAATCATATGTCGAAGCATATGGTGCACCGACGGAAGAGAAGACCAGTGCTACTCAGACTCTCCGCAATGATCCCTCCGTAAACACTTCTACCTGCAGGCATCCAAGTATTGGAGAATATCTCTTGTTGCATAGAACTCTTTTGAAAGCTGATAATACCCTAGGAAGTTGCTTGATACTCTAAGCAGTTGATATATTCCCTAGGAACATCTACTTGAAATCTTTTCGTAGATATATAAATGTACAACTTTGATGAATGGATGAATGAATATATGAAATTCGCAAATACTTTTATTTCTTCAATGTCTTTGTTGTATTCTTATGCCTTTATTCGTCAATAAATAATATTCGATACATCCGCCCATTCATTGCCTCTAGCATTGTATTTTTCTAAGGGCGTTGAGATGCCCGTACTTCTATGTCTCGAACGCCACCTGATCTGCAAAAAGCGGATGCTTATGTATCCATGTTCTATGCGACACCAACTTTGCAAAGTATAGGTAAATTGAATACATCCGCCCATTCAATGCACAATGTTGTGTTTTTTTCTAAGGGTGTCGAGATGCCCACACTTATGTGTCTTGAAAGGCACTTGATCTGAAAAAGTGTGGCTGCCTGCTCTGACATATGTCACCTCCAATGATACGATGTTGAATACCTCGTTGATTAGATAAACGGAGATGCATGCTCTTACAAATGTTGTCTCCAAAGACACCAGATTTGTAAAAGTGTGGATGCCTACTTCGGTAAATGCTACCATGGCTTATCCAATAATATAGATTCTCACAATTCTATGTCTTAAACGACACCTAATCTGCAAAAGCACAGATGCTTGCTCCGACAGATGTTGCTTCACTGATCATACGTTGAACGCCTCATTGATTAAATAACCAAAGATGCTTGTGTAGAGTCACAAATGCCCACACTTCTGTGTCTCGAATGACACCTGATCCGCAAAATTATGGATGTCTGCTCAAGCAGATATCACCTTCGTTGGTCTGGTGTTAAATGTATTATCACTCATGTCAAATCAGAGACTCTTGTGTAGAGTCACAGATGATACCAACCTACGTGCTTTAACTAAACCAATATCAAATGTATCAGTATTCATAAACAAATAAAAAATACCTACAATCATTTTTATGCTCTGCGTTACCTATTTTACAAGCGTGCGAATAAATGTCGCCATTTTCAGAATATTCCTCAACATACCACCACTGGATCAATACTAAGCATATTGTTAATTAGAAGAAGTCGGAGACGTATGTACATAAATGTAACACCTCTAAAACCGGTTTAGTAGTTAATCATACGTCTGATTATCAAAATTTATTTTCCAAATGATTAAGTGTAGTCCTTAAACCATGTAGTTAGATTAATCTTGGAGTATCAAGTCCAATTTTAAAGTATTAAGGAGTTAATTGTAAGAAAGTAAAATTGTGTGACCATAGAGCAAGAGGTGGAGAGTTTAATGATTAAGATTGTATTCGGAGCCTTTTTAATTAAAGATGAATCATGGTATAAGTGTCTTTATAAGGTTAATTTGGAATAAAAAAAAAAGAGGAATTAGCCACTATGGACTAATTCCATTCGACAACTAAAGAAAGGAAAGACAAGAACCATTTGGCAACCAAAGGCACAATTGCTCCCTCTCTTTCTTCCTGTCCCAAAAAAGATATCACCCAAATAAAATTCTTACTCTAGACGTGACAACCTCTAGCTTCGAAGAAGGTAACGAAGTAGGCTCCGCTGAGGGCATAGAAGCTGGCGCTATGAGACCTACAACCATTGTCGTTCTAATGTTCGTAGCAACTTCCGCTAAAAGTGACCCCTCTAGAGCTACAAAACATATCAGCATCAGACTAGTTTCAACCCTTGTGTGACAATCTGCATTAAATCCATCATCAAGAACTATGTATTTAAACCCATGTTCTTCAAATGCATTACCTTCCTTCGACTCTCTTCCCAGAAATTCACTCTCCTCAGCATCTGAAAGTGTTTCAAAGTTCCTTGCAAACCCACTGTTAGACCCAACGAAAGACCAAGGTCTCCGAGGGTAAAAAATGTAAAACATCAAAATGTTCGACTCCTTCACCAATTTTCCCAATAGCATCTCAGCCAAGTAATCTTCACCTCTATAAAGCCAAGTTGTTCGGCAGCTAGGCACATTAAGAGGAAAATTTGCCTCAATAAGCATGTCCTAATCTTTGTGCTGTTGAGATAAGACAATGCTTGAAGACATTTTGGATGGTGATAACTTTTTGGACATTCAGCCAGCTACCACTGATTAGCACTCCTGTCTGGATCTTCTCCCAGTCGTTGAGTCCATGGATGGAAGTCCTGGCAACCTTGCCTGGTTTTATCCACCATGGTGGGAAATTGAAGGCTTTGGCAGCTTCCTTGTCACCTTGATATACTTGGTGCAATCTAAGCTCATTGTTGGATTACCGGACCACCCTTTGATTATATCCCTCACATTCATCCTTCTCCATTGCCTCCGTTTAAAGTTTAAAAGATCGTCACAACCCTTGTGACGGGCTTCACTCAAAGAGAAGAGATTCTTGAAAACAATAACAGACGACATCCAACCTTTCTTCTTGCATACAAGTAGCTGATCAAAATCCACCATGATGCTTCAGTTAGTTGACCCGGAGCAATCCCATAGTTTGACAAAATCCCAGCTATGAAGGGATGTAACAGAGATGAAACCCTGCCTCCAGACAGTAAAGCGGCAAGTAAAACCATGATTGCCCGTCAGTGGAATGCTGGAAATCACTCGAACACTGAATTCCCTTGAGAATTTCAAACTCGAACTCATAATTATCCCACAAAAGGCCGCGACACTACATCAACCTCCTCACTTTATTCAAGCCGACCTTTCCTTCGAATGAGCCCCCACTCACCGGCCCTGAATAGCATGCAACAATCCTCTTCTCCATCCTCGCAATGTTTCTCGACATTATCCTCGACGTATGGTAGAACAAATGTGAGCGATTAAAGGCTCATAAAGAAACCAATAAGAAAACCTGACGAGTACGTTTATAGTCGAAAATCATGATTCCCCAAAAGTCTCCAATCCGTAAAAATAGGCTGGCAATAGTTACAAAAGAACATGTGTGATCTCTCGCAGCCATAAATCTGATATCATGATTATCCAAATTAATGCGGCCGTCTCTTGGTATTCTAATGGTTAAAAAGGTACTTCCTTCATACGCTTCATATCGTATCACTTTATGGTACTCTTATAACTACGGGGACAAGTGTTACACCTAATTTCTTCGCCTCCACATAATCTTGAAAATACCCTTAGCACCTTCATGTTTGATTAACACCGGATGGTCCACAGTAGCCACCCTTCTGGAGGTAGGTTTTTCGGAGACTAATATTATCGGAGCCCTCATGGTGCATGAAGATAAGACATAGCTAGGCACCTCCGCACAGTATCCACATGGCCACCATGTAAAGCCTAATACTCAAAAGTTGGACCTATCTCCTGCAACCCATCTTGTACTATCCCAATTTTTGGCTAGTGACCAAAATATAAATTTTGAAAATTTTGTGGCTAAAGTATAAACTTTAGAAAAGTTCAGGGACCATAGGGTAATTTTTAAAAGTTATGTATTTTAACCCCGTAAATGAACAGTTCACCTCCAAGAATAATGTTTTCGTGTTACTCAGATTTTTCATACGGAGTTTGTATTAATGACTATAAAGCAATAAAGTTCAAAAAAATATTCAGATAATCGGATCGAATCGAATCGAATATCAAGAATACTTTGAAGGATGATAAGGCAAAGTTAATTATGTTATTTTACATGTCTAAGATATTTTCTTTGTGTTGGAAGAATATGAACCCTTGGATTTAAGTTGATTTTCCATGTTAAATATGAGCCGTTGGATGAAAAATGGCAATATCATAATTTTGAAAAAAAAATCACAAGGGTAGAGTTGGTAAACTATTAACTCAAGATTAAATCTAGGTCATTGAATGAAGGATGATGACATGTGGTACATTATGGATTCATTGGATTTGAGGGCAAAATGGTTATTTCACTATTTGGAGGAATTTTGGTAATTATCAGAATAATAGATTGAGTTAGGAAAATTCAGTCTAAGTCCTTAAAAAATGAAGTTTTTATGAGATAATAGTATTTATTTTCCGAATGTGGAAATATAGAATTTTCGTAATAAATCCGATAGCTCGGTTAAGGTAAAATTGTAGTAGAAGTATTTAGTGAATATTAGGAAATCGGATTGAATTGAAATTTCAGAGACTGTTCCATAAGCCATGGAAAATCATAAAATGATATTTATGGAATAGTGGCCGGTTGAGAAGGAACTAATTTAGTTAGATTATAATGGAATGGCAATTTTGAAACAAACTAGTAAATAAAGACTAGTTGGAGGGCAAATTGGTCATTTGGCAAGGATGGCAATTTTGAAATATTTTTGAAATGTTGAAGACGTTTTTGGAAGATGAAATATGCATGGATTTAATCTTGGCCCTTAATTTTGGATGAGATTAAATTAGCCATTGGAATTAAAGGCTAAATTGGTAATTTCACTATTTAAATGAATTTAAAATTCATTTAATAGTTACAAGTGTAAAATAATAGAAAAAGATGAACAAATATTCATCTTTTCTAGCCATGTACCATGGGAGCTAGAGGAAAGAAGAAAAAAAATTTCAAGCTCGATTTAAGCCCCGAATCTCGGTTTTTAGGTAATCTTTCGAACTACAAAGTTGTTTTACTCTTCGAGCTCTATCTTTTGATATAAATAATTTATAGAATATTTGGTTGGTTGATAAGGTTTTATATGTGGAATAAATTAGTGTTTATGAACAAATTGGGGCTTTTATGATTTTATGAATCCGTGGTTGATTTTAAGTTAGAATCACGTTGTTAAGTTGGGATTTAAACCCTACATATTTCGGTTTCTATAGAGAAGATTAGGGTTTATGGATTCAAGTCTAACTTAGGGTTTGTGATGTTGGATTAATGATCTAGTAAGCTTGATTTGTTGTTTGGAAGCAAAACCCTAAGTTAAATACATAAGGACGGGACCATTTTGGCAAGCTTCAAAATTAAGGGACCAAATCTAGTTTTTATGAATTTGATGTGTATTTATGTTATTAATGATGTTAGAGACATGAAAATGAAGTTAGAATGCTAAATCGATGATTAATTACATTAGTGACCATTTTGACAAATTGCCAAACTTGAATAGTCTATTCGGCAAAGAGGATATATAGAAGGAGTAAATCTGATTTTTAGTTAAAATGATTGAATTAAGGTAGTAATGTTGATTGGAGGACTAATTTACAAAGTTAAGAAGCCTGAATCCTTATATTTGAAATTTTGGTAACCATCTTGACAAATCAAGAGAAATTAGAGAAGTAAAGGTTTAAGCTCATTTTGATGAAGGATGTAAAGAGAACATATGAATACAAGCTTTATTCTAGTCATTTGAAGCAAAGTGATGAGACTAAATTGACAAGTAGAGAAATAACGAGAAGTTGGTGTAAATTAGAAGTTATTTATGGAAAGCTATGTTAGAATTTGAATTATGGCCGTATGTTTAAAAATTCGCCATAAATTCTACAAAAATGGTTAGATGATGAATTTTATACCGTTGTAAAGATTTGTTAGTTTAGTTTCGTTTACAATAAATGGAGACTAATTTCGAGTTTCAAGTTAAAAGATATGAATTTTTAACCGAATGAAGGTAAAAAAATTACAGAGCAGTTTCTGCATGGACAACTCTATGACATGAATGTAAAGAATTTTCATAATTTTTGTAGATTTTATTAATTTATGTGGCTTATACAGTTAGAAACGTTATCGAATCTAGTTTCTCCATTACAAAGAAAATTAAGATCCAGTATGTATTTTGCCTTGTATAAGTAAATCTTTGAAGGTAGCGCAAGCTGTCAGAAAATGGAATTTGAAAGATTTTGTTTTTAAATGTTAGTCAGCAAGCTCGAAAGAATTATTGGAAGTTCAAATTGGTCACTAGGGACCATAATGAGTTTTGAATAGTACAGGGAAGAAAGGGAAAATATTTGGAAATTTTATATTCGAATGATTATATTAGACAACTGTAGCGATGTCCGTTTCTCTAAAAAACGTGTTTTCAAAGTGTTTGTGATTTTTCGGATATAAAATGTTTATTCCGTGGGGTTTTAAAAATACCGTATTTTATTTAAAAAGGAGGAGTCGCCACCGGCCACTTAGGTAGGTCGGACACCATAAAACCAGAGATTCGAAAACTGTTGGGTTCGGGAGTCGGTTACGGATGGGGAAGGATTAGCACCCCCATACCGCCCAAAATTGGTACTTTAATAATTATCGTTCTATTAATATTAAATTTTCCGGGTTAAAGTGACGATCAATTTAAGATTCGGTTATAAGTGCGAGTAGATTTTAAAGGCCCCGTTATCTTAGAGTAAACACCCAACCACCATCACTACGCCTGATACTGGCCCCGTTTACGCTCGGATAAAAGGGCACCGCATTGACAATTTATATTTCATTATGCGACCTTAGAAAGCCAATAAAAACACACATCCACATTGACATGATATTAAGACATAAAAAAAGGGAATATCCTAATATTAAACAAAAAATAATAAAATGCATGAACAAAAAACAACCACAATATGCACGATACGCATACCTGATACTAGGCAAGCAAAACAACACACTAAAATATTACACTGAAACAACACGTCTAAGTAACTATATCGAAATGTTTCCAAGTGCTGATATGATCATGGCAAGATTTATACATAGACCAAAGATACATAAACATGTAAATTATTTATGAATATCTACATACCATTTAAATAAAAAGTAGCATGCATAAACTAAAGGATTTAACAAACTAGCCTAAATATAACGTATTTCAACAAAGCTACAAAAGACATAACATACCACATCATAAACGTATTATCCACAATTAATATACGCCCTACAATGCAAAAAGATCATAAAAACCATGCATACATATAGACATAATACGAACTAAAACTAAAACATAATTAATAAATCAAACACATGTACAACATAGATTAATGGATTACAAGTATGGTATAACCCGCATTAATGCACCCATAACGACCTAAAACGTAATATATAATGCACATATTTACATAAAGAACAAACAAAATAAACATACTTAAAACAAATGGTAAAAATATTTAAGAAACTGGAAAAGGGTTGAAATGGAATACAAACAAAATTAGCAGAAAAATATTAAATAAATGAAAAGCATATTTAGGGGCGAGATTGCAAGCCAAACGAAACTTTAAAGGACTGGATGTGTAATATTACCAAGGGGCAGTTTCAAACTGAAAATATCCAAAACACGAGATGACTAAGGGGGTAAATTGACCATTTGATAATTGATTTCAGTTAATCAAGGGACCAGATTAAAATTACATGGAACCATACGAGGACCAGAGGTGTAAATAGCCCAAGGGGCGAGACCGTTTTGAAAAATCTCGAAACGCGGGATGGTTTAATGTGTGATTTAACCATTTTTAAAATTAATAACCCTATAAAAGACACCCATCAGATTAAACTCACCCCTTTTCCCAATTTTTTTTTACCCTTTGATTATAATCCCCCTCTCTCTCAACCCATTTCCAGAATCTATCTCAGATCACCGCCGGCCGTCGCTCGACGGTGCCAGCGGCCCTCAAACTATGACCTAAAACGCTCACTTTCTCACCCTAAACCCACGTCCAGCCTTAGATCTTAGGAGAAAGAGACGTATTTTTCTAGATCTAAAAAAACGAAACCGAAACTCCTACTCCCCTTTTTAAAAATATTTTATAAACTAAGACCAAGCAACCCCTCCCCTTTACCGGTTCACCGTGTTTGGCTTAAGAGCCTTACAGCTTATTACCGGCGGCGGGAAACTTTAATCGACGAGGGTAAGAACCGACCTCTTTAACGTTTTTTTTTTGTTTGATATTGTTGATACCCTTGAAAGATATGCATGCAGTAAAAGAAGAAAGAGAAATACCACTGGACTTGTGTTTTTTTTGTATTTCTGGAAAAATTGATTACAACTGAACTGCCTTTGTTCTTATGACCTCTCACACATATATCCTCTCTGATCGTTTTTGGTAGAAGATATGATACAAAATACATATTTTCTGATTTGGTTACTGACATATCTATTTTTTATTGTGTTTTTGGTGATGGGTCTGATGTGGTGGTTGGTACGACGGCATGGGGAGGAGGCATGGTGGTGATCATATGCCAGAGCGTCCCTTGGCAGTTGGATTAGATCTGATCCAACGGCCGGGGTGATTTGAAGATGGGCGACCAGGATTCGATTTGAGGAAAGACGAGACTGCCCAGGATCTTGCCACGTGGAGCTCAGTAGCCGAGGAGTCCTGCGTGTGTGATACACGCGCGCGTGTGGAGCCGAACGATCCGCGCGTGGTTCCACGCGGCCAGCTGGAGAGACGCCATGGTTTGATCTCGGCTGTCGGATTTGGATACAATCCAATGGCCCTCCTTTATCTGCGCAAGCGATAAAAACAATTAGGGTTTAGATAGTCTGATATGTGTTATGGTTTTGGGCCAAACGAGCCTTGTAAATTTAGGTTTTAAGTTTTGTAACTGCATGGACTGGACTGTTATAATATATGTGGGTTTTATTTATTTTAGATCTGTTACATATATTTGTATTACAATTAATAATAATATTAATAATAAAACCAATAATTAAAACACATATATATTACTACATGCATACGTACATAATTAGACACACACACATATATACACGCATAAGTTATATAACATTTAATATTAATAGTAACTGAAAATACATATACACACACTCATATATATATAACATACATGCGCACATATAAACTAATAATAATGCATGACATCAATATCCTAATAATAATATCATTAATTCACATGCCATATACGTACATATACACATACCTGAACATTTATACATACACATACATGCAATCATACACATAAATAATAACCATACACACATGCACACATCACACACATGTGTTGCGTATATATTAATAACACGTATATATATACATAGTATAACACGTCCACATGCGATAATAATACCCTTTAATTATTATATTAACAATATTCACAAACTGGATAAAAATGAGTGATTACAGTTGCCCCTCTTTGCTTGTTCTTGTGAAACGAGAACATAGCAAAGACCGAAAACACTCATTTTTATCCGACTTCCCTGCTCACGACTTCGAAATCACGTGTTATTCTGGAACTCTCCACTTTTCATTGGCCGAATTTTCAGGCTCGTAAATTCTCCTTATATAGAACATCTTCACCTTTGGTTCTTCTTTGGGATTCCAGAGTTAGGCTCTTTCTATGTGGAGCCTTTCACTGGGGGTTTGAAAATGTAGGCTTCTCCTTTATATAACCTTTGTCTTCGCTTGTTCTTTCCTCTTTTTCTTTTTTTTCTGTTTTCCTCGTTTCTTTTTTCCTTCTTTCTCTGTTCTTTTTCCTTTTTCTTTTTCTCTTTTCTCTTTTTTTTCTTTTTCTTTTCTTTTCTACTTTTTCTTTTTCTTTTTCCTTTTTCTCTTTTTTTCTTCTGCTTTTGCTTTTTTTTTCTCTTTTTCTTCTTTTTCTGCTTTTTCTCTTCTTTCTCTTTTCTATTTTTCATGAGGCTGTTGATATCTTTGGACTTACGCTACTAAAGCTGGCGCATCATGCCCGAATGACTTATTTATGGCCCGAAGGACTTATCACCATGCTCAAAAGACTTACTGTTGGCCCGAAGAACTTATCATCGTGCCCGAAAGACTTACCGATGACCCGAAGGATTTAACATCTAGGCCTCACGGCGCTATGGCTGCCGATCTTTCTGGACTCATGCTACTAATGCTGCCGCATCATGCCCGAAGGACTTACTGATGGCCCGAAGGACTTATCACCATGCTCGAAAGACTTACTGGTGGCCCGAAGGACTTAACATCGTGCCCGAAGGACTTACCAATGACCCGAAGAATTTAACATCTGGGTCTTACGCCGCTATGGCTGCCGATCTTTCTGGACTCACGCTACTAATGTTGCCGCATCATGCCCGAAGGACTTACTGATGGCCCAAAGGACTTATCACCATGCTCGAAAGACTTACTGGTGGCCAGAAGGACTTAACATCGTGCCCGAAGGACTTACTGATGACCCGAAGGATTTAACAACTGGGCCTCACACCGTTATGGCTGCCGATCTTTCTGGACTCACACTACTAATGTTGTCGCATCATGCTCGAAGGACTTACTGATGGCCCGAATGACTTATCACCATGCTCAAAAGACTTACTAGTGGCCCGAAGGACTTATCATCGTGCCCGAAGGACTTACCGATGACCCGAAGGATTTAACATCTGGGCCTCACGCCGCTATGGCTACTGATCTTTCTGGACTCACGCTACTAATGCTGCCGCATCATGCCCGAAAGACTTACTGATGGCCCGAAGGACTTATCACCATGCTCGAAAGGCTTACTGGTGGCCCGAAGGACTTAACATCATGCCCGAAGGACTTACGGATGACCCGAAGGATTTAACATATGGGCCTCACGCCGCTATGGCTGCCGATCTTTCTGGACTCACGCTACTAATGCTGCTGCATCATGCCCAAAGGACTTACTGATGGCCCGAATGACTTATCACCATGCTCGAAAGACTTACTGGTGGCTCGAAGAACTCAACATCGTGCCCGAAGGACTTACCGATGACCCGAAGGATTTAACATCTAGGCCTCACGCTGCTATGGCTGCCGATCTTTCTGGACTCACGCTACTAATGCTGTCGCATCATGCTCGAATGACTTACTGATGGCCCGAAGGACTTATCACCATGCTCAAAAGACTTATTGGTGGCCCGAAGGACTTAACATCGTGCCCGAAGGACTTACCGATGGCCCGAAGGATTTAACGTCTGGGCCTCACGCCGCTATGGCTGCCGATCTTTCTTTTCTTTGGTAAATTCTTTGATAATTCTTCAAATACCTGTCTAGGAACAAGCAAAATTGACATGCCTCTATCTATATGATGCATGCAATGTCGTGCTTTATTCTTCTTTTTGTTTCTTTTTTCTTCTTCTTTTTTCTTTTTTCTTCTTTTTCTTCTTTTTTCTTTTTTTTCTTCTTTTTCTCTTATTTTTCTTCTTTTTTATCATCATTTTCTCTCACTCTCTTTTCTTTTTTCTTATTTCTTTTTCTTTTTATTTTTAGACTTGTTTTAAAATCTTATGTCCTAAAAAGTCATTCTTCGGATTTCTCTGTTTCCTTTTTTTGCGGTATGCTCAGTTTTGATATTCATTTCTGTCAAATTTTGTTAAATGAGTACCCGCTCTTGTTCTTTTGCACGAGCACTTGCCTTTCTTCTTCGGGGTCTCTGCCCGCTTCACCAACAAACTCTATATCATGCATGTGCAGAGATTCTTACCATTCTTTCTGTTCTGCATTGCCCCACTCGATCGTGCTCGGCTACCTTCCAACTCTTTTGACCCAACATTCTGAGTATTTGTTAGTTTCGTCATCGGGGTGAGCAAAATGCTTCTTAACCTCAATCTTCTTGTTGCCTCTTGACGGGAACCATTCATCGATCTCTGTACTTTAATTCTTTGGAGACTCGATGTTTACCTCTTATCGTCCCTGTATTTTATAATCTCATTCTCGTCCTGGTTCGTCCTTCACTTTTTTGAACTAACCAAGGCATCGTAGCTGAAACCCGCTTCTTGTTCTTGAGCTGTCTGACACATACGTTCTTGTCATCACCTTCATCTTATACATTGTGGGGTCGTTTCTGGTTAGATGCTCCAATAATATCCACAACCTTGTGTTCTGGATCTTATCTCTGAAGTAATACATGGGAATCTTTGTTGCTTTAACTTGTCAATTTGTTGATTGGTATTCCACTGAAGGGTATCATTTAGATTAACATACAGTATCTTGAAAACACAGCATAGGAGCACTGGATATCAAGTGCAAGAGCGGCTTAGATTCAACTACTCAGTAATTAAAGGATGTGAAGTCTTCCCTGGTGACTCGGTTCATCCTCATGATTACCGCGTTGCTGCAGAATACTACTCTTTCTCAATTCTCATTATCTACTCCGCCCCCAAAAAGGGTAGGCTTGTATGACCACTCGAGCGCAGAAATATTACTCTAGGAATAGAGTTCTGGGTGGTGTGAGTCTTAATTTTTCCTATGATATCGTCTATTTTCTCTCTTTTCTTTTCTCTTCCTTTCTCCTTCTTTTTCTTTTTCCTTTTTTCTTTCTTTTTTTCTCTCTTTTTCTTCTTTTCTTCTTTTTTTCTCTCATATTTCTCTTCATTTTTTGTTTTTTTTGTTGTTTTTTTTCGCTTTTATCATTATTTGAGGAAATCAATCCGTCACAGTCTTTTGTCTTAAGGACAATGATGGAGCAAACAACACTGCCCCAAGTTACTCGGCATAGTCACGATTTGAAAATATTACCATCACTCATGAAGCTAAGGTTTCTTGAATTGGATGATGTGTCTCCACCTTATCGCCTCAGCGGAGTGCCCCAAAATTCCCACACTTTTATCCGAACAAGCCTATTACCAGGTTCCGAACATAGGAGTACTTTTTATTATTCTTTTCTCTTTCTTTCTTTTTTTCTTCAATTTTTTCTCTTTTAATTCTTATTTTTACTTATTTACTACCTAGAAGATTATGCCTAGAGTTTCAATTTCAAGCGACTCTACATGGTTGACATTTGGAGCTTTTTCGTCCTTGAACATCATCGAGAGAGTAGTAGTCTCGCTTTGCTGACCAGAGTCTGATAGGGAAGATTACATCCCACCATTGTCAAAACATCTATCTAATGTCACATCTTGCAATTGATATCCAGTGTCCTACAACGGCGAGAAAATATATATCTATGTACTTTCAAGAACATTATATGTTAAGCGAAATGTGTTCTTCATTGGAATAAAAATCAACAAACATGCCCCATCACAAAAGATCTTTACCACATGTGGGCCACATGTAGTAAAGTTGATTCCTTGTATTACTTCAGGAAGGCCTTTTAATGTAGAGACATCTCTGGTTTCTTCAGCACTATGCAGACTTGCCCCTCATCCTTGGTCCTCCACTGCTGGATCAACTCTCGTGTCAGAGTTCCATCATTGATCAACTTCTTGATTTCCCCCAATAAAGGTCTACATTTCCTGGTGGGATGCCCCGGTGCCCCCATATGAAATTCACATGTGCAACTCGAGTCAAAACTATGGGCAAACGGATCAGGTGCAATCTTCATCGGCCTAGGAGCAAGATAGTGACCCCCTACCAGATGAGGCCAAATATCTGAGATAGATGTTCCAAACACTTCCAAATTTGCGCTCGTCCGAGGAATTTTCCTTGATGACTTTGAGGTGTTAGTCTGTCTTCTTCTTTTACAGCCACGCGAACCCTGGAGATAACACTCATTTACCTCTCCATCTTTATCTATCTTATCTTCGATTCGGTCCTTAGACTTAGACCCCAATTTTCCTTCTTTGATTGCATATTCTATCTTCTCTCCAATCGTCATGAAATCTTCAAATCTGTTTCTCGATTTCCCCAACATCACATCGAAGAAAGGAGAAGGAAGCGTTGCATGGAACAGGGGAGTTAACTCTTCTTCCGCTATAGGAGGCTGGACTTGGGTCGCCAAACATCTCCACCTTAGTGCATATTCCCTGAAGCTTTCACTTGGCCTCATTTTCTCATTCTGAAGAAACTGGCGACAGGGTGCTAAATCTAAAGCATATTTGTATTGACTCAAGAAAGCATTAGCGAGGTCACTTCATGACCTAACTTGGTTTCTGTTCAAACGGTTATACCACGCTGCTGCAGGTCCCGTCAGGCTATCGTGGAAGTGGTGGATTAACAACTCTTCATTCTTCATGTATCCTTCTATTTTTCTACAGAACATGGTTAAGTGAATCTTCGGGCAGCTGGTTCCGCCATACTGCGCAAATCTGGGAACCTTGAAATCTGGAGGAATGACCAAATCAGGGACTAGGCAGAGTTCCCTCGTATTGAAAACATTTATCTTTTCTTTCTTCTTAAGCTCTTTCTCGATTTTTCTTCTAGCTGGTCAAGCCTCGACTCTTTGATTCGTTTTATTTTCCAACTAATTCTGCCATCGAACCCCAAGTGTTAAATGCTGAAGTACGATGATAAAATTATTAAACAATGCAAAGGACGTGATGCAAATGCAATGCATGAATGCAATAAAGCATCGATTCCGCAAGTGATTTGTCCCTATAGGACATCTTTCATTCAGACCAAAAGGTTTCATTACATCCGGTATTAGGGTTTTACAGATAGCGGTGAGCCCTGGCACCTAATGTCTTGACCTCATTCAACAGTCCTGTCAGCTTTCCTTCGCGGTCCAACGCTGGATCCATATTCTGGCTTATTGGTGTTACTGTATCGGCTAAATCTGCTACATGTTGAGCTACTTGTTGGGCTTGAGTCGTAACCATCTTCATGTCCCGGTCTTTCTCCCGTATTGTTTGCTCGGCCTTTTGTAGCTTAACGGTCATTGCCCCAGCACGGATCTCGCTGGTACGTAAAGAAGTCTCGAGCCTCGCTACCTGTTCTTTGAGTACTGCATTTTCCATTTGAAAGGCTTTTGATTCATTCATTTCCTGCTGCAGACTTGATTTCAGGATATGTTCCATGGCCAGACTGCTTTCCAACTCACTTTGGAGAAGGTCGCGTTGGCCCTCAGCTTCTTCCAGCTTCTGTGATAATGATCTGACTTTATTCTTACTATTCTTGCATTTCTGCTTCCAGCGTTCTGAACCGTTCCTCAGTTGAATCATACCATTGACCCACTCTTCCACGGTGTCACCCAGACCGGCATTCTTGAATTCAAAGTGCAGCTTCTGGTACTCG
Source organism: Hibiscus mutabilis (assembly GCA_019671005.1). Classification (NCBI taxonomy): domain Eukaryota; kingdom Viridiplantae; phylum Streptophyta; class Magnoliopsida; order Malvales; family Malvaceae; genus Hibiscus; species Hibiscus mutabilis. Next base: position 39,256,625 of record CM033723.1, read on the forward strand.
TCTTGTACATTCTTTAATTTCATGCTCAGATCGTGCATCTCATGCTCGAGCTGGCCGCACTTACGTGCAAGTTCATCTTCTGAGACTCTTTTATTCTTGACTCTTAAATTCATCCTGCTTGAGTGACCCACTTCTGTGTTACCCGAACCTTGGGCTGGGTATTGACCCTCATTCGACTTTGCCCCTCGGGCAACGACTGGCTTGCTGTAGAACCGGGGTTGTCTGTTTTCGAAACCCAAAACTCCTATTATGATAAGATCTCAAACTCTGTCCTTCAGGGCCCTACAATTTTTAGTGTGATGACTCGAATCGCCTATGTGGTAGCTGCACCAGACACGACTGTTGTAATCCTTCGGATAAGGAGGTTTTCTTGGTACAGACTTCACTGGTATGATAAGGTTCCTTTCGACAAGCAACGGAAGTAACTCGGTGTATCTTATGGGTATAGGATAATGCCTTCTAATGTCATTAGATTCTCGAGCTTCCCCTGGTTTTGCCTCTGTTCCCTTGATATCTACCCCAGATATACTACTTGTCTGCTTCTTGAGATTGATCACAAAGGGATTCAATTTGTCATATTTAACGATGTTGTCTGTCTCGACATTCTGACCATTCTGTTCCACATTCTGAGCCTCGATCAAATCTTTTCTGAGTTCGACACGATGCTTGCCTTTCATCATAGCATTCATCTGGTCCATCATCTCGAACATCTGCTTTTTTAGTTCTTGTATTTCATCTTGTTTGTCACCAGAATTGACATTGCTTACCGAATCTGTTCTGGATTCCTTGTATGATTCTTCTTCGGCTGTCCCTGACCTAGTCTCAGGATGGAACTCTGGAATTGGACCCCCTTCCTTCAGGTCAAAGAACCTTTGGTCCATCATGAACAATATTCTATTATGGGAGAAATCACTCGGGAATCAATGCCCTGTGTAATACGAATGCGATAATATGCAAAAACAAAGCAAAAAGAAAACAAGTCAGTACCAGACAAAAATGATAAGTACGTAATAAAAGGGCAAATTAAATGCGATAAGCAAACAAGGCAATCCTATTTACATTCCATATAAGACACCTAGGTTATCCGCATGGCTCTAACAGGGTGGGTTTCTATGTGTTCTCTATATGCAGTTTTGGTTCTAGGAGGTACCTGAATTGTCCTCGCTGTCCTCTACTAAGAGTAGCAAGGCCCCCGATCATCACCCATTATAGGCTCTTTTCAACCGGGTTCAATTCAGGGGGACCCATTCGCTTATGCCCGTACGAAGGAACGATATCCTTACGAAAGCATAAGGTACTCGAGCCCCGAAGGTACTTGCTAGGCCTATACGGGAGAACGATATCTCCACGAAAGCATTAGCGTTTTCCCCCCACTAAAAAAAATTGGTTTATATGTCATATTTTAAATGCGTTAAAATAAACGCGCAATTATAACCGAATGTTAATTTAATAGTCACTTTAACCCGGAATTTTTAATATTAGTAAAGCGGTAATTATTTAAAAAGCTTGACTCTCATTTGTTTTTGAAAAAACAAAAAAATTGTCCCCAGCGGAGTCGCCATCTGTAGCGATGCCCGTTTCTCTAAAAAACGTGTTTTCGAAGTGTTTGTGATTTTTCGGATATAAAATATTTATTCCGTGGGGTTTTAAAAATACCGTATTTTATATAAAAATGAGGAGTCGCCACCGGCCACTTAGGTAGGCCGGATACCATAAAACCAGAGATTCAAAAACTGTTGGGTTCGGTAGTCGGTTATGGATGGGGAAGGATTAGCACCCCCACACCGCCCAAAATTGGTACTTTAATAATTACCGTTTTATTAATATTAAATTTTCCGGGTTAAAGTGACGATCAATTTAAGATTCGGTTATAAGTGCGAGTAGATTTTAAAGGCCCCGTTATCCGAGAGTAAACGCCCAACCACCATCACTACGCCTGATACTGGCCCCGTTTACACTCGGATAAAAGGGCACCGCATTGACAATTATATTTCATTATGCTACCTTAGAAAGCCAATAAAAACACACATCCAAATTGACATGATATTAAGACATAAAAAGGGGAATATCCTAATATTAAACAAAAAATAATAAAATGCATGAACAAAAAACAACTACAATATGCATGATACGCATACCTGATACTAGGCAAGCAAAACAACACACTAAAATATTACACTTAAACAACACGTCTAAGTATCTATATCGAAATGTTTCCAAGTGCTGATATGATCATGGCAAGAATTATACATAGACCAAAGATACATAAACATGTAAATTATTTATGAATATCTACATACCATTTAAATAAAAAGTAGCATGCATAAACTAAAGGATTTAACAAACTAGCCTAAATATAACGTATTTCAACAAAGCTACAAAAGACATAACATACCACATCATAAACGTATTATCCACAATTAATATACGCCCTACAATGCAAAAAGATCATAAAAACCATGTATACATATAGACATAATACGAACTAAAACTAAAACATAATTAATAAATCAAACACATGCACAACATAGATTAATGGATTACAAGCATGGTACAACCCGCATTAATGCACCCATAACGACCTAAAACGTAATATATAATGCACATATATACGTAAAGAACAAATAAAATAAACATACTTAAAACAAATGGTAAAAATATTTAAGAAACTGGAAAGGGGTTGAAATGGAATACAAACAAAATTAGCAGAAAAATATTAAACAAATGAAAAGCATATTTAGGGGCGAGATTGCAAGCCAAACGAAACTTTAAAGGACTGGATGTGTAATATTACCAAGGGGCAGTTTCAAACTGAAAATATCCAAAACACGGGATGACTATGGGGGTAAATTGACCATTTGATAATTGATTTCAGTTAATCAAGGGACCGAATTAAAATTACATGGAACCATACGAGGACCAGAGGTGTAAATAGCCCAAGGGGCGAGACCGTTTTGAAAAATCTCGAAACGCGGGATGGTTTAATGTGTAATTTAACCATTTTAAAATTAATGACCCTATAAAAGACACCCATCAGATTAAACTCACCCCTTTTCCCCATTTTTTTACCCTTTGATTATAATCCCCCTCTCTCTCAACCCATTTCCAGAATCTATCTCAGATCACCGCCGACTGTCACTCGACGACGCCGGCGGCCCTCAAACTATGACCTAAAACGCTCACTTTCTCACCCTAAACCCACGTCCAGCCTTAGATCTTAGGAGAAAGAGACGTATTTTTCTAGATCTAAAAAAATGAAACCGAAACTCTTACTCCCCTTTTTTAAAATATTTTATAAACTTAGACCAAGCAACCCCTCCCCTTTACCGGTTCACCGTGTTTGGCTTAAGAGCCTTACAGCTTATTACCGGCAGGGGGAAACTTTAATCAACGAGGGTAAGAACCGACCTCTTTAACGTTTTTTTTTTGATATTGTTGATACCCTTGAAAGATATGCATGCAGTAAAAGAAGAAAGAGAAATACCATTGGACTTGTGTTTTTTTTTGCATTTCTGGAAAAACTGATTACAACTGAACTGCCTTTGTTCTTATGACCTCTCACACATATATCCTCTCTGATCGTTTTTGGTAGAAGATATGATACAAAATACATATTTTCTGATTTGGTTACTGACATATCTGTTTTTTCTTGTGTTTTTGGTGATGCGTCTGATGTGGTGGTTGGTACGACGGCATGGGGAGGAGGCATGGTGGTGATCATATGACCAGAGCGTCTCTTGGCCGTTGGATTAGATCTGATCCAACGGCTGGGGTGATTTGAAGATGGGCGACCAGGATTCGATCTGAGGAAAGACGATACTGCCCAGGATCTTGCCACGTGGAGCTCAGTAGCCGAGGAGTCCTGCGTGTGTGATACACGCGCGCGTGTGGAGCTGAACGATCCGCGCGTGGTTCCACGCGGCCAGCTGGAGAGACGCCATGGTTTGATCTCGGCCGTCGGATTTGGATCCAATCCAATGGCCCTCCTTTATCTGCGCAAGGGATAAAAACAATTAGGGTTTAGATAGTCTGATATGTGTTAAGGTTTTGGGCCAAACGAGCCTTGTAAATTTAGGATTTAAGTTTTGTAACTGCATGGACTGGACTGTTATAATATATGTGGGTTTTATTTATTTTAGATCTGTTATATATATTTGTATTACTATTAATAATAATATTAATAATAAAACCAATAATTAAAACACATATATATTACTACATGCATACGTACATAATTAGACACGCACACACACATATATACACGCATAAGTTATATAACATGTAATATTAATAGTAACTGATAATACATATACACACACTCGTATATATATAACATACATGTGCACATATAAACTAATAATAATACATGACATCAATATCCTAATAATAATATCATTAATTCACATGCCATATACGTACATATACACATACCTGAACATTTATACATACACATACATGCAATCATACACATAAATAATAACCATACACACATGCACACATCACACACATGTGTTGCGTATATATTAATAACACGTATATATATACATAGTATAACACGTCCACATGCGATAATAATACCCTTTAATTATTATATTAACAATATTCACAAACTGGATAAAAATGAGTGATTACAACAACATGTTTAAGTTAATGTTATATTTGAATCTAACAAATATTTTATTTTATTCATGTGATTAATGAAGTCAAGTTCGAATCAAAGAAGGTTCGAGGTCCTATGAAAGAAAAGATCGAACTAAGATTTAATGAGGCATTGTGTTAAGTGACCAAGGTGAGTGCAATACATACATAACATGATATATGGATGTTTTATACATCATTAGGAAGAATTGCGATGAGTATACCTTGTTTATTTTAGCATGATATTTATGTCATAATCATATATTTGACATGTTCTAATTATGTTAAAAGTTGAATATAAATGCATGGATCACTAGTTATATATGATGTTATATTATGAATGTTATTTCGGGTATGAACTGTCCAATGTTAAATTATGTTGATATACATTGCCATGGATGAAATAATTATGGAATATATGCCCAAGTATGTCATTGAGGGACATGGTATAGTTGGCATGCCATAGAGTCCAGTAGCACGCTGCATATTCGGTTTAACACTATAGTGTATATAAAGGACACTTAGTGTATATGGTTAGCACGGCCTTACGTTCAGATGGTTAGCACGGCCTTACGTGCGGATGGTTAGCACAACCTTATGTGTGGTTTTGACTCGTGTGAATAAATGATAAACATATGAATAAGCTTATAAGCTTTTGGAATAAACGACAAGTATATTGGTAAGAAATTTATATGTGATTTATATCATGTTAATATATGAATAACATGATGGATTTACATGTCTAGTGATCATGATGCATATATGACATATTATGACAAATGCACAAGCATGAAAGTCTTATGAAATTAGCATGTAGTAAACCATTACTAATGCAATGTGAAAGTTGATGCTTTGGCATATATATCATATTAAATAAACATAGCTATGAAGTTGAATAAAGTTTAAATTATTGATATTAACTTCATTTATTGCCTCACTAAGTTCGTACTTAGTGTGTGTTTGATTGTGCACACGTAGGTAAATCAAGATGAGAGTAAGAAGTGCATTGCATCAATATGGGAAAGCTCAACAGGTAATCACAGTAATGACATCCTACTTGAGGTTTGATTATTATAGTGACATGTATACTTGCTAAACCTATTTGAGTCGAGATTGTCCTTTAAAGTTCGTTATGGTTTCATAATTATTGGCATTTCTGGAAAGATTTTAAATTAAGAGTAACCACAGGTGATGAGTTGCATGCTAATATAATTGAGAGCATGTATATTTAAGGATAGAAAAGTTGTGACATTCCTGATTTGTGTTCGTCGTATGGATACGAAAAGGGGTGTTACACATCCATAGGATGTCACAGGGCCAGGTACTACCCAATCACCTACAGTGCTAAGGGGGCTATAAATACCCACGCCCTGACGAGAGACACCAAGTTGAAGAACAAACACAATATGCTTGGGCAAGTCTAAACTAAGAGTTTTCTATCCCTCTCTTCCTCCTCTTATCTTCTTAACTCTGACCACCGAATTGATTACGGCTCTCTGCCCTAAATCTACAAGGATGAACCATCTGAGTTCGTCACAACCACCTTGGTCTACCATCTCCACCTCCCTTGTTCGGTGTCTTTTCATTTTGGCACCAACAATTTTGTTTATTGTAAGAAAGGGTATCCATAAAATATAAAATCAAGACAAAGTGCAAGTTTAGCCAAATGGGTAACATTCAAATTTTGCCATAATAGAATTAAAAGTGCAAAAATCACATAAAAAACAAAGAAAAACCATTAAAAAAACAAACTTGCATAATATATAGAAACCTTGAACATATCCTCTGTATATTTAGCTTATACTCAAATTTTGAGGCTCTATTTTGCAGTCTAGGTTTAACCCATGTTTTCAAAGGTCCAATTTTCCCATTGACGAGTAGAAATGAAAAAAAAAAACGGGACGTCAAAAATCTAAATAGATTTGTGGAGTTCTGAATATTTTTCGGTGAAACGGACATTGAATTTATGTTTAGAAGGTAAAAAATGGGTTTATTGAAAATTTTGGGTCCAATGGCTATTGTCGACAATGGTAGATGGAGATAGTAGCGGGTGAGCGACATGGATTTTAGTTAAAGTTTAAGGATCAAATTGATATTTTATCTAAAGTTTAAGGTTTAAATTGATATTTTGTCTAAATTTCAAGGGTCAAATTAAAAAAAAAAAAATCTTTTGACTGTCGTATCACGTCATCAGACTATCGAGGGTTAACGGTCACAATGACCAAAATGTTATAAATCGATAATATAAGTAACTAAAATGTAATGTTTTGAAAAATAGTGATCCGAATCAAACAGTCCGAAAGAAAAGAGACCGATCATGTAGTTTACACTTAAATATATTGTGGATCTGAATCAAAGCAAATCCTGGTCAAGGCAAGCATTCCCCTAAGCCACAAACATTCAATCCGAGAAACGCAGAGAAAAGGAAAATGGCGGAGCTTCAACACATAAGCCATAAGCATCCACTTTTATTCAACGAAGACAACAGCATTCAAAGAGACAACACTTACGACTACGCTGGGTGCGAGGAAAAGGTGTCGGCTCCTAGCTTTAGCTGCGGCGACTGCGGGTTTCACCTCCATAAGAAATGTGCGGAGGCACCCGTGGAGATTCACCACCCTTTTCACCGCCGCCACCCTCTTGTTCTTTTCCCGCCATCGGAGCTACAGAAAAGAGAAGAAAAAAGTATTTTGTGGATTATGCTACGAAAACTGTAAGGGATTTATTTATCACTGTTCTTGTGAAGTTTACCTTGACATCAATTGTGCTTTGCTTCCGAACAACAGTGCTGGAAACTTGATAGAGAGACCCCATGTTGCTCACCAACATCCTTTGATTTCTGTTGGAAATGCTAATAATCAACTTAGAGATTTTTATTGCTCCGCTTGTTCAACCTCACTGCTTGATAATGCTTCATACGCTTGTTTTGATTGTCAAATTTTCTTCCATAAAACTTGTCTTGAATTACCCCTTGAAATCAACCACCCTTACCACCGCAAGCACCAGCTTGTTCTCGAGTCTGAGAACGAACAGCGTGATTGCAACTTATGTGGAGAGAAGCACGGGGATTTGTTTTATTGTTGTTCTCTTTGCAATGTTAACATTCACATCAAATGTGCTTGGCCACCCACCATTATTGAAGACAAATCTCACCATGAACACCCTTTCTCTCTGTTACTAAGACCACACTCTTTCAACTGTGATGCATGTGGTACCCAGGGGAGTAATGTTTCCTATATTTGTTCTACATGTGACATTCAACTTCATAAAGACTGCATTTCATTGCCACGCTTAGTTAGAATCAATCTCCATAACCATCCGATTTCCCACAGCTTTTTTTGCTGCATTGACCGCCAGGAAAAAAAAAGTTTGTGTAAGAAAGATGGTTGAACAAATCTCACCATGAACACTTATATAGGCTCTAGGTCTTGTAGTACATTAAGAAGACCTTCTTAAGATAATTAAAACGATAATTTTATCCTTAAAAAGTTGAATTTTATTTTGTTGGGAAACTAAAAAAAATATAAAAGGAAATGTGCCTTATAAAAGTTGTTGATTTTTTCAATGAGACATTTTAAGTGGGACAATTTCAAAACACAAAAGGGACTTTGAGTAGGACAGAGGGAGTATAAAAAGGTAAACATGGAGCATGGGTGCTATTATTGTTCTCAGCCGGATTGCGATTTCGCTATCCATGTCAAGTGTTCCATTGAGAGCAAGAGCTTGTATGACATAATCGAGGTAGAAGGCCTGGATGCAATTGATGAATTCGATGTATCGTCTCATAGTCCCATCATTCGTGTTATTGAGGAAACCAAAGTTGGGGATGATGTGATAGCTACAAACGTGAGACATTTTTGTCATGAGCACGACTTGACATTCAGTAATGAGGCCGAGGATAATAAACATCTATGTGACGGGTGTGTGAAACCCATCTTTTCTTCATTTTACTATTGTTCGCCGTGTGATTTCTTTCTGCACAAAGCTTGTGCTGAATTTCCGAAGAAGGCTCGACTATGGTTTGATTCAAATCCCTTCATTCTTTCCCCAAATGGTATCTTTAAATGTGATATGTGTGGCTATCAATGTAGTGGTTTCTCCTATAAGTTAGATAGTGATGCTGCTGTGATCTGCCTTCAATGTGCTGCACTTCCTCACAGTTTTGCATATCAAGCAGATGAACCACATCACATCTTCTTTAATAAAAAGGATGGGCAATGTCATTCTTGTAGTAGATACTTAAATGACTTGTACAAATGCAAGGATTGTGATTTTGCTTTGGATGTGAGGTGTGTTGTATTACCACGCACCGCTCGCAATAAGTGTGATAAACATTCTTTGACACTTGCTTATAAAGATCACAGTTACTATCCACTTCGACATTATTGCGACATTTGTGAAAAAAGAAACCCGAAGCATTGGTTTTATCGTTGTGAAGTTTGTGACAGTGCCATGCATCTCAAATGTGTTCTTGGGAAATACCCATTTATCAAGCACAGAAGTAAGTACAGACACGAGAATGTGCATTATCCGCATCGTCTCGCTTTGTTCAGAAGATGTATTACTACCCCGAATGCGTTGACTGTGAAGATCTAGCCCTTGAATGCTTAGAACGTGGATGCAACTATGTTGTTCATTGGAAATGTGTAGAACCTTCTTGTATTGCTGACACTGATACTGATAGCAATAGTGAATGATCTGTAAAAGCTACTTTAGTCTAGACCAAATATGTGGAATAAGTATTTCTTGTAATGTATCAGACCATTTTATTAGAATGAAACTTGATGTGGGACAACGGTCTCTGCTTGGATTTGATGTTCTTACCTGCATTCAACTATGTATGATTGCAGATGTTTGGCCGAAAGATGAACAATGATTCGATTTTACATACAAGTTCAAACAACAAGACTAATGTTCAACTTTGGCCTTTTTAGTTCATATCAACTAGTATAAGTTTACAGTTCTTCCTTCAATCCGTGTTGCTATCCGTATGTTTTTGATCTAAGATCCTCAAAATATTGTCCAATGCATCTTTGGCAGCTCTGTTGTGTGCAATTTCCTTCTTGAGACTACATTTGCCTCTCCCCACAAGCTGGTCATCTACAAACACATCAAAACCTGTGTTTTCTTTCCACAAGTCTACAAATTTAACTTTCAAATTTCTCTTTTGGCATACTTCGTATAATTGCGTCACCGGATGTATCTTTAAAGTCTCTTGTCTGATTATGGGCTCCAACAAATCCTTGAACACCTATTACAATATTCAAATTACATACGAAATTTGGACAAATACAAATTCTTCTATCCAACTTAACAATTATATTTAAAGTACCATGAAAATAGTGGTTTAAATGTTGAGATTCGAATCTTCAAATCTATATTTTGTTTAACATTTATGAGAAAGCTTTAGCATTTTAAATGATGGTAAAATGATTATTTGAAAGAAATATGTACCTTCCAAACAAGGTCAATGGAGAAATTGGTGTCGATGAAAACCGCCCCAATGGTAGATTCAACAAGATCAGCTAATGCTTTTGGCACGTCAATCAATCCATTAGAATGCAAAGGATATGGCTGTATTTCTTCAGAAAACTGTCGAATCTGTTCATGTTTGGAGAGAGGTTATCTGTTATTTTTAGACAGCAACCATAGCAGACTAGAATATGCTTTGATTGGCTTCAAGACCAACCATTGACTAAGTTACAATGCTTAGTTTAGAACATAATTAAGACAATAACAGAGGATGTTTTCTTATCAAAAGTTAAAATTTATAACTTTTAACTTTCAAAGTGTTTTTGGAGTCATATTTACATTTTTAATATTCATTTATTACCTTGTGATGAATTTCTTTTATAAATTTATATTTTTTATCAAGAAATAATTATATGCTTAATAAATTATTTGTGGGTATGGAATATTTATATCATGTCAAACTTATTTTTATAGACAATTTTTTTTATTTTTTTATAAATTTTCATAGAAAATTATCTTAAATACACACAATCATTATAAATTTATTTATTTTTATTAAAAAAATAATATGCTTCAATGATATAAATTTTTAGCATAATTTAAATTGATATATATTATATATTATAATATTAAACAATTTAAATTTTACTTAAACATATATTTGTTAAATATTATATTACATTTAAAATGATCATTTAACTTTTTAGAATATTTTTTAAAAGTAATATAAAACAATTTAATTTTAAATTAAAATTTTCAAATACACTTTCTTAACCTTTTTTTTACCATACTCGTGAAAGTATAATATATATAACAAATAATTAAACCCTTGTTGTGTCATTAATTTAATTGGAGAATCAATACAAAAATTTGATCTAGTTTTTAAATAAAATATTATATAATATTTTTAAAAAATCAATTATTTAACTCAGAAGCCACCCATGCAATTTTCTTTTTTCACTTCTCTCTATTAAGTATTTTTTGATCTACAGTAAGAGCAGTAAAATATTAGGTGAATAATGAGTGGTGAGATAATTAATGAAACTAATATAGAAGATTTTTTTTCTAAAATAGGAAAAAGAAAGAGTTTGGTTACATATGTATAAATATGAGGTAGGAACCATTTACATAGTATAAAACTTCTTAGTTCTATATTGATAGGATTGTTGGATGAGTGAAAATAAATGTATGACACGAGATCAACGGTAAAAAATATATAAAAAATATGAAAATAATAAAATATTCTCAAATTAAAATTTTAATCTCAACCATTAAAATTAATTAATCTAAATAATAAAATATATGTATTGTTAATTTGTTGGTGCAGTTAGTTTTGTTTTTTTCCTATAGAGTTAGGGATGGAGCCATCTTGTAGGTGGGTTAATTATATTTTAGACTCTAAGCATTTTGAAACTATTAAAATTAAATTCTTTATTCCTCCCGAAATTTTATAATTTATTATTTTTTATGATCATGTCAATTAAAATTAATAAAATTAAACATAAACTCTTCTAATTTTTACAGTTTAATTATTTTTTTAAACCTATTTATTTCAAAGTTAATTAATATGTTGTTCTCTTAGTTTAATTCTGTGTTTATGTTGGACTGATTGTAGAGTATATTAAAAAAAGACTTTAAATATATTTTAAGAGTAGAGTAATATATGGTTTTGGTTTTCAATATTTTAAATAATAAAATAAACTTTCTTTTGAATGGAAATAGAATATGAACAAACAAAGCTTTTTAGACCCTATTCAAACAATGGACAACTAAACTTTTCCAGCACCTTAGAACAAGTCAACTAAGACCCAACCTCTAGAAAGCACGATTATTAGACTTGAAAATTCAACACCCCGTAATTACTGACCTAACAATCAACAACTGTTTCATTAACATCCAACTCCTCCTCTAAAATCAAATCTAAATTTTTGTTCCTCTCTCAAATAAATTCACAAAATTTGAGACCAGGTATTCAATTTTTTCAATGAATTTGATCAAGTAAATCTAGTTTAAGCGTTTTAATCACTTACTTGTTCTTCCAGAAGAGGCTTCTTGTGCCGCAAATACCGATGCAATCCATGTCGAACGGCAACACGAGCAAGTTTTTCGGTATCGACATTCGCCGCTCGGAGTCTGGTCAGAGCGCCCGGCGACAATTCAGGATACTCGAAAAACTGTTCTTTTGTGAAGAGTAGGTTAAGCACGGAGTCGCCGACGTACTCGAGCCGCTCGTTGGAGATGCTCAATCCTAAGGAAGCATGCGTAAAAGCTTCTTCCAACAAGCCTTTGTTCTTGAACTCATAGCTCAAGATCTGCTCCACTCCGTCCAGACTCGGCAAGGATTCAATATTCTGGATTGATACCGCGGCTAATTCGATAGTTTGCAGGCTTTGTGGTTGGGCCATTAAAGCTTGGTCTTCTAGGGTTTCCATGGCATTGTAAAATAGGGAGGTGCTGATGATGAAACAGATTGTATTTATTTAGTATACGTTTAAAGATGTGTTTATCAAATATATATGTTTAAAGATTTGGACCATATCGACAAGTTGATTAATGTGTCTAATAGAACAAATTTATAATTATACGGAATTAAAAACAAATGACAGAAAAATAATTGTTGTTAAAATCGAATTGGATATATACACGGAACCCAAAGTTGATGGTTTATTTTTAACTTTTACTTCCTTTAAATCTCTCGTCTTATATTTTAATCTATATTAGAGTTCATGTCCCGTTTACTAAGGGGAATTTATAGATTTTTTTTAAATAATTTACCTGTAAATAATAATTCATTCTAATTAAGTAATAAATATTTGTTTAAGTTATAAATTAGGAAATTAAATTTATATTATATTAAATCAATTTATAAGTGAAATCCGTAACAATAATTTTACGTAATTTAAAATACTAATATATATTGTTTCTAGAATGGTTTGAATACGGATATTAAACGAATTTGTGAATGAATTTAAAAGAAAAACTTTTTTTGGAGTATATATAGAGTTTGATCAAAATATTCTTTCATAAATTAATTTAGGGCTTAAGGGTGATTGAAGCCCTTCAGCTTTTGAAAAAAATTAATTAAGCCTTTGAATTTTTTTTCACACAGTTAAGCCTCAAAATAATAAATTGAATCAATTAAGCTCTTTGATCAATTTTGACTATTAATTTTTGACGATTTTTTCTTGAGATATTACTGCCACATGACACACTACAGTTTTGTCACCTAACATTTACAAATTTTTTAGAAAACTATTTTTTATAATTTATAAATTTTTTTAGCGTTTTTAGAACTTTTAAAGAATTTTTTATATGAAATAAGAAAATTTCGGAAATGTCGAGTGAAAACATTTTTTATATAAAATAATAAACATGTTTCTTCTAGCAAATCATGTATAAGTCCTGAATTAAGTTATGAACGAATATTTTGATATTCATCATTTTAAACTAAAAGAATCTATAACAAAATAATCAACATATAAATATTTATGTGGTGATAAAAAACAAATACATTATCTCGTTTTCAAACCTTAAAGAAGTAAATTTAGATATTTGTTATTAGAAAATATAAATATATGAAATAAAGAAAGCATCATTGAAATAATTTCATTTTCTATTAATTATATTTGAGTTGATAACTAGTTAATTGTTGACACCAACTTAATAAAAAAAATATTATAAAATAGTATAGATATCGCATTTTGTTTTGTTTCTTTTGAATAGTTTAAAAGTAATTACAAGGTAGTATCTGTGCATACATATTTTTAACTCTTTGATAAAGCAAACACATCTTGTAGATAGAGCGATCGAACTCGGGTCTCCTAGGATGAACATTATCTGCTTTTTTACTGATACCACTTGTTTGGTTCAGATATCACATTTTGTTAATTGTAAAAAATTAAATTTATGATATTTCAATAATATTATGATAATTTAATAAAATCAGTTATTAACAATATTGTTTTAGGGTGGATAAGATACGAATAAAGACGAACTCATGTTGGTCTGGGCTCCTGCCTTCACGGACGAGAAAATTTTTACCTTAGTTTTGTATTTTTTTAAAAAAAAGTATATTAATTATGAATTTGTCTATCCCATTTTTCAACATTTATGTTTTATTCCTAATTTTAGTTCCGCCCTGGATACATATATGAAATCGACTGATGAGTAAACTCATGGATCAAATTTCTTTGCATGTATTATTTAATTTAGGCATAATGTCAAAAAAAATTGCTCATAACGTTTGATTGGATAGTTACTTTAGCTCTTATTCTTTTTTTAAGCATTTTAACCTTCAACGTTTCATTTTTGGTCAAAATAACATTTTCGTGGATAAAAATTGTTAGTCAACTAACGATAAACAAATTTAAAAGATTTGGCAGAATGATACATCAGCAGAAAAAATAATTTTATAAAAATATTTTTTGATTCATGTGTCATTTTGTCAAGTCAGCACACTTGTCTGTATGAAACTGCTATATCAGCGTGCACTGCCATGTATGTTTGTCACATCATTTCAAGTAATTTATTGTTAGTGTTAGTTGACTAACAATTTTTATCCACAAAAGGGTCAGTTTGGCCTAAAATAAAACGTTGGGAATTAAAGTGCTTCAAAAAGAGAATAGGGTGTTAAACTGCTATATATTAAAGGCATAATGTATAAAAAATGCCTCTAACATTTTTCTAGATAGTCACTTTGATCCCTGTTCTCTTTTTAATTTTTATATTTTTTATATTTTCTACTATTTTAAGTATTTATACGTGTTTGTTTCAGTAGGGTATGAAACCATTTAAAATATGTTCGTTTATATGTTTATAACCATTTATTTAAGTTTCTCGTAGTAAATCCATCATTCTTTTTAACTGATTCGAATTCGAGCAACGTAATTTATAAATGTAATGAATTTATACAAATTTAAAATCGAATTAAAATACAATCTTATAATTGAATAAACGGGAGATAAATACAAATATCAATAGAAGTTTTTTTTAATTCATCCATCATTATAAAACAATATTCACAAAAATAAAATGTACCAAGAGTAGAAAACAAAAATCGAATCATCATATATATAATTAGCTAAAGAAAAGTCCTTTGAATCTAGTACAAGAATGCAAGGAAGACCCCTCACAAATATCAGACTCTTCAAGAAGTTTCATACAAGACCACATGGAAAAGCTTTGCTGTTTCGCTTAGAGCATTCACACGAAGCGAGAAAGGATCTTCTAAGACAATTTGTGATTATTCACATCATCATATCGATAATTCTAATCTAGATAGGGATGAAGTCAGGATCAAACATTGAGAAAGTCAAAATATTAAATTTTAAAAATACAAGGGCTTACTAACTATTTAAACTCAAAATTCAGGGGTAATGTCTAATTTGTCTAATATTTAAACTTATAGGACCTCAACTGTTATTAGACCAAAATATTTGAAAGACCCCAGCCCATTCTTCTTTAATTTAATCTCTATTTGATTAAATATTTAATTAATTCTTATATTCTTAATTTAAATATTTATTTTTTACAGGATCAAATTAATATAGTATTTAAAATTTATAACAGGCCCGGGGGCTCCGACCCTAATTTTACATACACTTTAGCATGCATATTAGAATCATATTATTTTCCAGTGTCGTATTTTAATGACTTTAAAAACTAAAATTTTCGATCTCATTAAGTGGTTCCCAGGGTAAGGAATTTTGTTTTTTCCCTAAGTAATTCAGATTCGAGCAGTGCAATTTGTACGAAGTTGTGCGTTTTCAAAAATCTAAAAATAAAGAATAAATATTACCATATAATCACATAAAAAACTAACCAAAAAAAAACTTCTGAATTTAATATAAAGGATAAACATCATTATTTTCCATCAAACTACTACATTTTTTATTTTGGTCATTTGAACTAGTTTTTTTAGTAAAAGTATCATTAGCGTTTTTTTTTTCTATTATCATAATCGGTTGTTAAAATTTTAACAATAATATTGATATGACATTTTTAAAATAATATTTATCGTATTTTCTTTTTCATCATCAACCATTCAAATGTCATTTTTAATAAATTAGTTCTCACTAATAAAATAGTAATATGCGTCTTCATCTTATTAATCAATTAAAATGGAAGACAAATTTTGACATTAAAGAAATCACGGGTTCGAGGCTTCTCAACGCTAAAATTTGATTTTCATTGTAACAGACCAATAAAATAGTGTGAGAATTAATTTATTAAAAAAATTAAATGTGAGTTGTTGATGAGGGAAAAAATGACGTTTTTCCGAGCAAGTACATTTGGTCGGTTGGTCAAATGGTTCATCTTTATTCCTTTATATTTCCTTAGGTAATGGGTTTTATATCCACTAGGAACACTTCTTTGTTTCTTCTAGAGTCTCTATTTCTTTCCCCTCTAAGTAGGATTAGGAATAAAATTATGATTTGTCAAAAAAAATAACGTTTTTTCTAAATTTGAGTCGAGTTTCACATGTTATGTTGCAGTTGTTGTCTAACGGAAAAAATTCAAAAAAAATGAAAAATAATCCAACACCTTTTCTTCACGCATTTAATAATTTGGAGTTCACTTTTACAAGTTGTCAAACACTTTTTTTTTTCATTTGGAATAAGTCCCACCTCCACCATATAGGTTTCTTACATCATTTCAAGTTATTTATCGTTAGTTAACTAACGATTTTCATACGCATATGGGCTATTTTAATCCAAAATAAAAGTTGAGGGTTAAATTGCTTAAAAAATAGGCGTCAAAGTGACTATTCAATCAAACATTATGGGCATTTTTTGCTTTATATTTTTTTATTTTGGTCCTCAGCCGTTCAAATATTAACATGATACTGACGTGAATTTCTTTTATTTTTAAACTTTTTTATTTTCTTTCTCCTCTATGTATTATTTTTCTTTAATTTTTTCAATCAATAATGTGATGACACGTGTCACTACCTTACTGGACAAAGAAAAATAAAAATGTTAAACTTCACACTATAGGTGAGAGGGTCTATCCCTAAACCCCTTACATAGAAGTCCAAGTGCTTATCCAATAAACTAAGCCTATAATTTGTTATATTTTCACCAAAATTTATAGTGAGTTACTAACACAAAATAAAATAAATTAACATTGTTGGAAGAAATTCTAACCCATACCTCTTACACAAAGATATAAATACTTAATCACCGAGCTAAATTAAGAATTTATTATATTTCTAACCAAACCAATATCTAACTTAAACTGCTATTAAATTTGAAAATCAAATTAAAACCAATATTAAATTATTTTAAAATTTTTATAATATTTATTTATGATAGAATATAAATTTAAATAAAATTAAATAAATGGTTATTTAATTAATTTTTTATTCACAAACAAAGTGAGAAAATAATTTTAATATGATTTTCAAATTTAATCGCAATTCAAGTTAGATATTGGTTTGGTTAAAAAATAATAATTTTTTAGTTCTCTTAATAGTTTAGTATGTGTATCTTAGTGCTAAAGGGTATGGGCTCGAATCCTCTCCCCTACGATAATTCATTTTATTTTGTGTTAGTAATATAAACTATATAGTATAACTTAAATATAAATTTTGATGACAATTTAACAAACTCGAGGGTTAACTTAATGACTAAACACATGTACCTTTAGGCCTGGTCTAGGGATCAATTACCCTCACTTGTGTGAAGTTTGTTATTTTCCTTTGCTTTTTTTGCCCAGTAAGGTGGTGACATGGGTAACCACTTTATCGGTCGTTTTTTTAATAAAATAATATGAGGAGAGAAAATGTCCAAAAAAGATCGATGTCAACATTGTTGTTAAATTTTTAACGGTCGGTGATCAAAATAGAAAAAAAAAACTTAACGTTATTGACTATTTAATAGAAAAATAGTTTGGTGATCAAAATAGAAAAGTTTTAATAGTTCGGTGACCAATGGTGTAGTTTACCATGTTATTATACTGAAAGTAGGTTGACTGTATTTTAAAATAAAATTATTTGGATAGAGTAAAATACACATGTCACTCAATTATACGTTTAATTACAAACGAGTCATTTTCAAAAGTTACAATTTAGTCATTTTAATTAAAATTTTGTTACAAGCATATCACTTCGTCGTTAAAATTAAAATGGGCGTATAACATAACTTGATATAATAACAAATTTAGTTCAAAAAACTTATGCATTCTATTAGTTTGATCCTAATTCAAAATAATTCAATGAATTAAAATACATATTTAAAAATTCTATTAGTAAAGCAATTATGTCTACTAGCAGACGATGTTAGGGTCATAATAAGTTTGTTCCAATAGTCTGTTAATTATTTAATAGTACAATGATCATGTTTGTCGAGCTATCTCATTTTTCGGTTATCGAGTTGATGGACAATAACATGGAGTGCGACAAATAGTCAAATGGTGTGTGCTAGGGGTGTAAATGAGCCTGAATAATCTGAGCACGACTCGGCTCGTTAATGTCGAGTTCAATCGAGTCGAGTGTTGACCGAGCTTTGACCTAGTCTGACTTAAGTAGCTCTCGATCTGTTTCGTCTCATTTAAAGTCCTATTAGGAAAAAACTTTTGATACATAAGTTGTGTTGTCGCGACCATTTTTTGAAAAATCGGGATGTGTAAAAATACCCTGACGATCAATCTTTTAGAAATTATGGGTTTTTAGCAATTTTTAATTTAATCTTGAAAGTTTAGGGTTTTTTATATTAAATAGAATTTTCCTTTATTTATCATTGAAAAACATTTTGGAGTCATCGCCGATCACTTCGAGGTAGACTGGACACCGAAAAACAAACCAGAGATTCTATCTTGAAAATTGGGTTCAGGAGTTGGTTACGTGTAGGAAAGGATTAACACCCCTACGAACGCCCGTTATCGGTACCTTTAATTTTACGTGACATTTTGGCATTTCGATTAATAATTTGAATTTAATTTATCCCATAATTATTAACTAAATTTAAATTTCGAATGCAGATATCCTTTTATAAGGAAATTCATTTTGTTCGAATATGAGATTAAAAGCACCCCGTTAGGTGGAACCCCTATTCGTATTTAAAAATAAATTTTCAACATAAAAGGTTTTTAATGAATGATATTTTATTGTCTTGTCAATTTTAAGAACTATTCATAAAAGGCTCTATTTAATTAATTGTTTAACTACAAATATTAATTAGTTTAATGGCTTTTATGAGAAAATGTCAATTTTTAAACACCTTCCATATATTTAAAGCCTTTAAATTAATAATATTCTTATTTAATTAATTCTTCTAATTAATTAAAGTTCTAGTCCTAATTAAGACTCTAACAAATTATTTAATCAATTTTATAAGTAAAAATGTGTATCGAATATACACATTTATGACCAAGACTGAGATAACACCCCATTGTAAATAATGGAACACCATCCAGATTTGAACCTTAAAGATTATATTCGATACACATTTAATTAACTTCAATGTATTAATTATTAATGTCAATTAAAGAACTAATTTGAAATCCAATTGTACGTGGAATGAATATTAAATATAATTTGTTAAAATTCACTTTTAGATAACACCCATTTGTAAACAATGGAACATCATCCAAATTAAAATTTTAAAATTATATTTAATATGCATTTAATTACTACAATTGTCTATCATATTTAATTATTGAATCCTAATTAGAGAAACCTAGGTCAAAGGCTCTAGCAAATTAATTAAACTATGTGTATTTAATTATCTAGCATACAAACCTATATGCTAAATTTAAAAATATGCCATACATATAAGTTAAATGCATTTAATTAAATTAAACAATTAAAATAAAAATTAAATTGAAAACATATAAAAGCTCAATTATTATTACATGACTGAATTGAAAACATACAAAACCCAAAGCCCAAATTATATAACCTAAGGTGACCAAACTAGAAGAATTACAAATCTTTGGGATTCAATTAAGGGAATGGAGGACTAAATTGAACTAATATAAAGTTGCAGGGTCAATTTTAAAGCAATTAGGGACCTAATTGAAAGAAAGTGAAGTTAAGGGCCAAAACCAAAGGAAACCCGACAATGGGGCGCGAATCCTCCTACCCGACCCGAATGCCATGCGCGGATCCCACTGACCCGGTGCCCAAAACGGCACCGTTTTGGTCCGAGTATAAAACTCCCTTCACCGAGTTAAACTCGGTCATTTGCTCTCATCCCCTCTCTCGCTATGCTTTATCTTTCTCCAAACGCTCTGTACACGAACATAGCATTTCCAGAAATCTAGCCCAAAATGGATCAAAAATCCATGTTTTTGCTTGGTGTTCATCATCGTTCATCAAGAACATGATGAACACTTGAAACGCCAGCCACTCTCCGCCATGGTCACCGCCCACAAATCTTCCACAACCACCTACCGATCACCCATGGGTGTTCACCGGCAACCACATTCCTCTTCCCAGCCTCCACTCCTAAACTCTGGCCACCGTCTGGTTCCTCTGGTCACCGTCTGGTTCCGGCCGGCAGCCGTGAGGCAATTTCTGGCCGCCGCGCCAGAACCCTAAAATACCCTAAAATTCCCCTTTTTCATTCTAAACTTCAATCTAAGATCGGATTCAACTGAATCCTCCCTAACTTCACCCGATCTAAACCTAAGCTACCAACCCGAACCTTTTCGACTCCACCATGGTTCAAAAGAAAAACTTCAACCGCTATGAATCATTCCAATCTTCTCTTTATTTTCATTTTTTGATTTTGTATATCACAAAATTTGTTCTTATTTTTTGCAGAAAAAAAAGATCGGAGTAGGGTTTACCTCCCGACAGTGGCTTTGTAATTTTGGCGTCTCTTTGGCTGACGGTGTGGCTTCCCAATGACGACACAGCTTCACGGCGACGGTGTAGCTTCCCCTGACGATTCAGTTATTGAGAGATGTAATTTCTCTCTCCTCATGATTACTTTATTTATTATTATTTATTAGTTTATTATTATTACTAATGAGTATTAATTATTTTCTGACATTCTCTCTCTTATCTATTTATAGGTGGGTGGATGGTGACATCAGCAAAACCAGGATCCAAGTGAAACTGGTCTGACACGTGGCATGGTTTAGGCGGGAAAAACTGAAACTCTAATATTTGTGTTTGTTTAGCTGATTAGATGATAAAAATGGGAGGGGAAATGGGCTTTGAACCAATTTGTGTTTGTTTGACCGAAAATAACTGGAAATGGGTTCTGTAAATGGGCTTTTGGGTTGTAATTTGGGCTTTGGGCATTTAGGAGTGTAAATTGGACTTTTTATTGGATATTTTGGATATTTATTTGGAATATTGGATTTATTATATTTATTTTTATTTATTTACTTATGTATTATTTATATTTATTTATTTATTTATTTAATAAGCCCAGTCAAAATTCAGGTATTACAGCTCCTCCTCTTTGCTCATTGTTGTGGATCAGGGATAGAGCAAAGACTGAAAATACACGAATTTTGTCCAGATCTCTTGGTCATCCTCTGAGAGACAGGTCTTTCTTTATGAACAATGCTGAAGTTTGAAGCTGTTCTTCTTATTATGAAATTCTTCAATCTTCTGCCCAAACTTTGAAATCTGAAGTTGTTCTTCTTATTATGAAATTCTTCATCTTCCAAGGCTCGGAATTACTCTTGACATTCTTCATCTTTTGAGGTCTGAAGCTGTTCTTCTTATTATGAAATTCTTCACCCATCTGTTGAACTATGGAATCTGAAGTTGTTCTTCTTATTATGAAGTTCTTCATCTTCCAAGGTCCAAAATTACTCTTGTCATTCTTCATTTTCTGATATTTGTAGTTGAAATTCTTCATCCCTCCGTCAAACAATCCACATTTCTGCAAGGGTGTCGAGCAAACGAGTTCTTCTTATTAGGAACGCTGGATTCTTTGTTGGGCAAATTCTTTACAATGCAAACTCTGTCTTTACTGTGCAAACTCTTCACATTAGGAACTCTTCATTCTTTACTGTATGAACTCCTCGCACCGGGAACTCTTTCTTTGTTGAGTTAACTCTTTCCATTAGGAGCTATTCGTTCTTTGCTAGGAATACTATCTCAACTCCTTTTCTGGGGAAAACTGAACCTGCAACAAGAAAATATCATTGATTAATAAGAATTCAACCTGAAACAATATGATGTATCCCCAATTTCTCGTTTGAAGCACTGAGATATTTGGTGTCATTGCTTATTCTGCCTAAGATATCTCAATCTTTCAGTCTAAAACGCGCATGAAATCCTCTATTTTTCTTCCTCTGTTGGTCAATCTTCTTCTATGCCACAAATCTTCCTCTTTTGAGCCTGAAGTTGGTCTATCTTGCTTTTCGATTCGGCAACTTGAATCATTTTTGTCTTCTTTTCTATTTTTTTCTTTTTTGTCTTCTTTTTCTTTTTCTCTTCCTTCTTTTTTCTTCTTATTTTTTCTTTTTGTTCTTTTTTCTTTTGTTATTTTTTCCTTTTTTGTTTTTTTCTTTTCTCTTTTATTTTTTTTCTTTTTCTCTTTTCTTTTCTTTTTTCCTCTTTTTTCTTTTTTTTCTCCCATTTTCTCTCTTCTTTTTCTTTTTTCTTCTTTTTTGTTTTTATTTTCTCTTTTTTCTCTTCTTTTTCTAAAACTGGGGGCCCAAAAGATTAATATTTCTGCTGATCATGCCCCACCGTCTTATTACAATAACATTCAAAAAGTTCTTATCATTTCTGAAGGTATCGGCCCGAAGGACTTAATGATGACCCGAAGGATTTAAAATTTTAATACACTTCCTTTCCTGTGCACACAATTACATCACTCCCGAAGGTGATGGCCCGAAGGACTTAACATCATACCCGTAGGACTTACTGATGACCCAAAGGATTTAACATCATGCCCGAATGACTTACTGATGACCCGAAGGATTTA
Source organism: Hibiscus mutabilis (assembly GCA_019671005.1). Lineage (NCBI taxonomy): Eukaryota > Viridiplantae > Streptophyta > Magnoliopsida > Malvales > Malvaceae > Hibiscus > Hibiscus mutabilis. The sequence continues at coordinate 39,279,631 of CM033723.1, forward strand.
GAATTGCATTGCACTTCTTTTCCTGTACAAACAATTACATCACTTCCGAAGGTGATGGCCCGAAGGACTTAACATCATGCCTGAAGAACTTACTGATGACCCAAAGGATTTAACATCATGCCCGAAAGACTTACTGATGACCTGAAGGATTTAACATCATACCTGAATGACTTACTGATGATTCGAAGGATTTAACATCATGCCCGAAGGACTTATTGATGACCCGAAGGATTTAGAATTGTAATGAACTTCTTTTCTTGTGCACACAATTAGAAAATCTTTGCTGAAATCCGCCTCTGCAAACGGATTGAAATCTTTGCTGAGATCCGCCTTTCTAAACGGATTGAAATCTTTGCTGAGGTCTGCCTCTGTAAACGGATTGAAATCTTTGCTATAATTCACCTCTTCAAACGGATTGAAATCTTTGTTGGGATCCGCCTCTTTAAACGGATTGATATCTTTGTTGAGATCCGCATCTTCATTCGGATTGAAATCTTTGTTGGGATCCGCCTCTTTAAATGGATTGATATCTTTGCTGGGATCCGCCTCTTCAAACAGATTAATATATCTGCTTCAAAAATATGGCTGAATTCTTTGCTAATCTTTGTTGGTTCTACTTTCTCCAATTTGAATTTGTAGATTGAAATATTTTTTCTATTCTTTGTTGATTCTTGTAAATTCCTGCAAAAATGATTTTGAATGCATGAATTAGTATGCTTCTATCTTATAGATGCCTGACTATATATGATGTATGAATTGTGACAACTGAGGGCCACTCGGATGAGATCTAATCTTCTTTGCCTCTCCGTTAAACTTTTTGCTTCGGTTACAACAACAAAATTGTTTTCCTTGAATCTTTCTTTGATTAGTCTTCTTTCTTGACTTGATCTTCAAAATTTATCCAGAATCTTTGTTGTTGCGCTCTTTTCCTTTCTGATCCAATTTTGACTCTTTTTAGTGATCGAATTCTTTCAGACTCTGCACATATCTTGCCTATTCAGATTTGAACTTTTATGCACTGTGATGCCCCACTAATCACTTTGTTTCTTGCCTTATTTCATTGAATCTTCCATTCTTCCATCATTTGGGGCGAGCAAATGCCTCAAGTCCCTGAATTTTCCAAGTCTCTAAACTTTCTCCAAGTCCTCAAACTTTCCATTCTTGCCATTGTTATCACTATGTCCCTTGATAGATGATTCCTCTTTCTGACCAGAAAATTATCGAACATATAAGAGTCTCATACCCAATTATATTTATCAAGAAAATATGTCTGTTTGTAAAAATGTCATCTTGCTTATCGGCATTTCAATAAAGGATACTTTTCAAGACCCAAAAAATTTGGGTATAAATAAAGAAAATAGGATAGGATGCCCTGGATACCAAGTGCACGAGTGTCTTTGATTCAACCCTCTTATAGTCCTTTAAATGTCGTACCGATTTTTGAAGTTAAAATTTCTTCCAAATCACTCGGTTCATACCCTATGATTACCGTATTGCTCGATCTAGTCAGAAACAACTCCTTTTTCATTCTCCTCATTCATTTCCATTCATAAATGTGCTCAAGCTTCCCGAACTTGTTTAACAGTAGAGTGCAAAAATATCATTCTAAGAATAAAATTCTATAAGTGTATGTGATTCTGATTATTAATAATTATTATTATATTATTATAGACATGTCTTCAAAGATACATCTCTGACGCTTGGGTATTGGACTGGTGAAGCATGGCCCCTTATTAGATTTGTCAACATCCCCCACAGCTCCATCAGAGTGTTCTGAGACTTATTTATTCAAATAATTTATTATTTCTCACCTTTTCTTTTTCATCTTATTTTCTTTTTTCTTTCTTTTTCTTAAATTTTATTTCTTTTTCTTTTCTCATTTTTTCTTTTACTTTTTTCTTTATTTCTTTTTCTCTTATTGTGCTTTTTAAGGTATAGAAAACTAAACTTAGAACTTCAATTTCAAGAAACTCTACTTGGTTAAAATCGTCTAGTCCACTTCACTGTTATGAATTTCAAAGATTTATCATCGAACATCATCAAAGGCATAGTGATCTAACCTTTTCTTGCCTTGCCGACCAGAGTAAACTAAGAAACAAATTTCACTTTATTGTCTTCACAACATCCAAATAATTTTTTGTATTGGAATCAGTGTCACATCTTACAATTGGCATCTAGGGGCCCACAAGGATAAAAAGATATATACATATATTTATTTCAAAAGCATTCCTTCAATGAAATGAAAACCAACAAACATGACATATGACCATAGAAAAAAAGACTTTTACTACTTTCGGGCCAAGAATAATAGACTTATTTCCCAGTATTATTTCAGCAATGGTCCCTATAGATTGTAACCACATGATGCATCAATATGGGTAGCACTGACTTCTTAGAATTTCAGACAGTCTTGGAAGCACTCGTTTTGATTCTTTGATTCCTTGACTGGTATAATAGCTTGCCCCACTCATTGCCATTGTTGAACTAATTCTCGTGTCAAGACTCTATTACTGACTAACTTCTTAATTTCTTTCATTAAAGGTCTGTACTGCTTGGTAGCATGTCCTCGTACTCCCATATGAAAGTCACAAACATTGTCTGGATCATAGCTATGGGAAAATGGACTTGGCACCACCTTCATTGGCCTATGAGTGATATGTTGTCCTTTAATAAGGTGGGGAAATAAGTTTGAAATAGACATTCCAAAAATCTCCAGATTTGCACTTGCTCGGGGAATTTTTCGTGGTCGTTTTGATGAATTAACTGGCCTCTTTCTCTTGCGACTCTGAAAACTTAGAACATTACACTCATTCACCTCTTTCCATTATTTTGCCTCTTGATCATCACGGTCTTCAAATCTTGATCTAATTTTCTCTTGTCGGATCCCTATTTCTATTGCTTCTCCAATCACCACGAGATCACTAAAACTGCACCTTGAATTCGCAAGTATTTCTTCAAAGAAAAGAGATGGAAGTGTTTGATGAAACGTAAGAGATATTTCTGCCTCTGTCATGGGAGGCTGAACTTGGGCTGCTAATCCTCGCCACCTCAATGCATAGTCTTTAAAACTTTTATTGACCTTCATATTCACATTCTGCAGAAAATAGCGATCTAGAACCATGTCTATAACATACTTGTATTACCCCAAAAATGCTTTGGCCAAATTTGCCATGATCGAATCTGCTCTCGACTTAATCTGTTGTACCACACTGCAGCAGGTCCAGCTAGACTATCATGAAAACAGTGGATCAACAATTTATCATCATCCAAATATCCTTATATTTTTCTACAGAACATTGCCAAGTGGACTTTAGAACAACTGGAACCATCATACTTTTCAAAATTTGGGACCTTAAATTCAGGCGGAATAACTAGATCAGGGCTAAACAGAATTCTTTTGCATCATATTTGGGATTATCGACACATTTTCTTTCCTTGACCTCTTCCTCAAGTCTGGCACAACTGTCTTTCAACTGCTCGAGTCTTGATCCTAGAATAATGGGCTTTACAAACCCTGTCTCTGTGCTTGGGTTAGATGCCTCGGGATAAATTGTCAAACATGGTGTAGCAGAGTAGTTCTTCGCATTTTGGTGATGCTTGGTCATCAGTTCTTGTAACCCCTCTTGAGTATGTTCAATTCCCTCCATGTCTCCATCCATAATAACATATTCCCAAACTTCCACTAATTCCCAGATTGCTCTCGTCGAAACTCCGAATGTTCTAGATCATGAATGTTAATGCCATATTATTACCTAATAATGTTATATCGATACATATGCAATGATGAATGTATGAATGCATGAGGTACTGATTCTAAAAGTGATCATCATAGAACAACTTTCATTGAAGTAAAAGGATTGAATACATCAGATATTAGATACTACAGATATTGGTGAGCTCTAACTCCCAACTTCTTAACTTTCTCTAAGAGCCAAGTCAGCTTTCCTCCGTGATTTAATGCTGGATCAATATTCTGACTCGGTGCCATTGCTACATCAGCTAGATCTGCCACTTGTTGAACAACTTCTTTTGCCTGAATAATAGCATCTTTCATGTCATTGTCCCTTTCTCGAATCTTTATTCTTAATATCTGAAACTAGGCATATTGTTTTTCCTCACTTTTCTAACAGTCTTTCTTAACATCATCAACAAGAGCTTTGTACATCAACGTAAGCTTGAGGCATTCATTTACCTTCTTCTTTAGTGTTTTGTTTTTAGCTTGACTGTCATTCAACTTGATTGCATTATCTTCATATATCTGCATGTACATTTTTGTCATCCCACGCTTAGCTTCACTAACCCTTAGATCATCCATAAAAGTGTTGCATTGTAGCTCCATTGCCTGTAGATCACACGAAAGTATATTGACTCGACCTTCACTTGCCTCGAAACTCTTTTTCCAATATTCGACTTCATGTTTCAGCTCTTTAATTCTTTCCTTCGACTCTTCTAGAGTTACACCCAAACCAGTATTCTTGAGCATCGAACAAAGCTCCTGATAGTTGAACTGTAAGTTTCTCAGCTCCTCAGTCAAATCATCTCTCTCTTGCTTCAATTTATTTATTTGACCTTCATATTCGAACTAATGTCTTTCTTTCTGAATATCGTCATCTTGAGTTTCATATTTGTCCGTTGAATAAGGCTGATTTTCTGTTCCAAATTTCCACTTTTGAAATTCTAAAAGAGCTTGAACTCGACATTTGAAGGCGAGACAATTCTCAATAGAATGTCCTTGAATTCCATCGTAAAACTCACAGTGTACATTGGTGTCATACCATTTTAGATACGAAGGTTGCAGAGGTGCGAGGAAAAGTAGGGACACCAATCGGGCCTTTAATAATTGAGGATACAATTCTTTATATGAAATAGGGAGTGGATCAAAAATATGTTTGTGATCTTTTGTCTTCTGATAATTGGCTGAGGGAATGTTAGAATTTGAACTTTGCCTTGGACTCTTACTTGATCCTGATGGGCTTGTACTTTTCTTCACTTTTTGTATCTCCAGGTGTTTCGTTAATTGTCAAGCCTTTAGGAAGTTTGGGTCTTCCATCTTCAAAACTCAACATGCCTTCTCTGACAAAATTTTTAATCTTATTCTTCAAAGCCTCGCAATTCTTAGTAGTATGATCTAAACTTCCTTGATGGTAATCACATGTTGTACTAATACCATAACCTTTGAGTGAATAAGGCATTGTAGGCACTATAAACTTAAACGGGGCTCGGGCCATAAGATTTTTCTCTATTAGTATTGGAAGTAGCTATGTATATGTCACCGAGATTGTATTAAAAGATCCTTCATCCTTCTTTCTTTCTTGCATTTTTCTCTAGCATGTCATCATTTTCTTGGGATTTGACTTAATTATACCTCTAGTTGATTTATTGATGCGAGTTATATTGGTGCCCTAACTAGATTGTTTATTCATATACTGCTTTTTGCTTACTTCTTCTTTCAGCTCGATATGGCCCTTTTCTTTGGTCATATCCGTCATCATAATCATCATCTTAGCCATTTGTCTTTTCAGCTCTTGCATCTCATTCATGTCAGCATCAACACTAACATATCCTGATGTGTGACACTTGGATGAATTGTCCTTCATTTCCTTTGTTGCTTGACCAGAATACTACTTCATACTTGCACTCTCTTCTATCGACCTATGAATCCTTTTATCCATCATGACCGTCTTCTAATGACAATTACCTTTGAATCAATACCTCTATGTAATGATGATATGATGTGAAGGAATACAAAACAAAAACAAAAGAAATAAGTCAGTAACGTGAAATAATCTCAAAGGCAAAATTGAATTAAATATGTATAGCAAGATAAGGTATATTGAACAAAGAGAATAACCAGAGAAGCGTATTTAAATTTACAGCACCTGACCTAGGTTCCTTTCTGACTCAAGCAAGGTGAGAAACATGTAATGCAATATTTAAAGCAAAACTGCAATATAATATTTAAATATTGTAATACATGAATGCGCGAGGTATCGATTTCAAGAACTAGTCATTAGAACAACGCCCATCTAACTAAAAGGTCGAATACAGAGAAAAGGCAATATGTCACTAGCTCCAGCTCTTTTGGTTGATCACTTGTTCAGCCTCTGAGTCAACGTTTGTACTGGCTTGGTGTCAATATCAAAGTGTTTTTGCAGGTTCATAACCTCATCGAATAAAATCTGCACATGCCATGCAATCCTTGCACTTGGTTCCTAAAGTTTATCTCCTCAATCTCTGTTTTTGGATAGTCTGGATTACTACCCCAGCTTGACCTTCAGTACTTTGTCCTTCATTGTAGTGCCTCTTTGAAACTGATGAACTGGTATTTCAATTGTCATACTACGCCTTTCTGATTCTATCACTTTTCTAAACTCTTCATTTTTATTAAAAACCAATATTTCCCTAATTATGGTATTCCTCAGAAAATTTCATCATTTGTGGAACTTGGATATCACCTCTGAGTTCAAAACTCTCCATTCTTCATTGGGTTCTTTTCTGTAAACCACGACCACTAAATGCCCCTTCAATTTATTTGTTATCTATTCCTCCTCTAGTTATCATTGTTGTTTTTTTTAATACTGCATCTTGTTTATTTTTATAACTGTCACTGGCTCTATCTTAAAACTTGTTAAACCTCGTATAAACCATGTCCTTTGAAACATTGAAGTAGTGTAGCAAAGCCTCACATTTCTCTATTGTTGGTGTTACATGTATCCTACCAAAAAGCAAATAATTATATCGGGCTTCAATAAACAAATCATGGTCCTAAACAATTCTTGATCTACTTGACTGTCTGGCAGCAATATTAAAACCCATGAATCTTACTGGAAATGAATCTTCATATTCCCGTCTTATGGTTCTCAAATTAAACTGGTTCTAGCAAAACATCATCGCGTTCAAAAAATTTTGGTACAACATTGCATTAATGATACGTGGTCTGTACGGATATTGTCTTCGTGCTTGTATTGAGTCTTCTTGAATCCGGTCCTTAGTGACATATTATCCTTCACTTGTCTATCAGACCCTTCAGCTCTTATGGCCACTGCCTACTCGACTAATTCTCGAACCGATACCTCTCATGAATGCATTATAACATATAACAAAACACAAAAAATAAAACAAAAAAATGTGTCAGTATGATGAAGTAATACTGTAAGCAAAAATAATTTCTGTAAAACAAAACAATTTATATTGCTTAAAATTAACCAGAGAACAATTCATTTGCACACAAAAATAAAAAGAGAAATAAATTTAAATTAGCAACACCCTGTCCTAGGTCCCTGTCTGGCTCTAACGGGGTAGGCTTCTATTACAGCATGTGGGTTTTGATCTAGACTCTGGATACCCGAACTGTCGTTACTGGACTAGTAAGACATCGATTCGGGAGTATACGACCACTTATAGCGGAGGCGTAACCTCATGGTGTATAAGGTTGGTATACCGGAAGGAGGGCAAAACCCGATCACGGAGCTGAATAACTCACATAAGATTATGCCTCAGTGGCACTTAATGGTGAAAAGCCCGGGTAGAAGGCTTATGCATGAATGACAATTTATATCACACAAGAAAAAGCTACCTGCATTTTTCCAGAAAATTCATCCAATAATTATAGGAGAAATTAAGTTCAAATTACTGTCCAAAATGCCACGTAAAATTAATTAGGCCTGACTCTCAGTTTTTAAAAATCCCCAGCGGAGTCGCCAAACTGTCGCGACCATTTTTTGAAAAATTGGGATGTGTAAAAATAGCATGGCGATCAATCTTTTAGAAATTAGGGGGGTTTAGCCATTTTTAATTTAATCTTGAAAGTTTAGGGTTTTTCATATTAAATCGAATTTTCCTTTATTTATCCTTGGAAAATATTTTGGAGTCGCCACCGATCACTTCGAGGTAGACCGGACACCGAAAAACAAACCAGAGATTCTATCTTGAAAATTGGGTTCGGGAGTCGGTTACGTGTAGAGAAGGATTAGCAACCCTACGAATGCCCGTTATCGGTACCTTTAATTCTACGTGGTAATTTGGCATTTCGAATAATAATTTGAATTTAATTTATTTCATAATTATTAACTGAATTTAAATTTTGAATGTAGATATCTTTTATAAGGAAATTCATTTTGTTCGAATACGAAATTAAAAGCACCCCGTTAGGTGGCACCCCTATTCGTATTTAAAAATAAATTTCCAACATAAAAGGTTTTTAATGAATGATATTTTATTGTCTAGTCAATTTTAAGAACTATTCCTTAAAGGCTCTATTTAATTAATTGTTTAATTACAAATATTAATTAGTTTAATGGCTTTTATGAGAAAATGCCAATTTCTTGAACACCTTCCATATATTTAAAGCCTTTAAATTAATCATATTCATATTTAATTAATTCTTCTAATTAATTAAAGTTCTAGCCCTAATTAAGGCTCTAACAAATTATTTAATAAATTTTATAAGTAAAAATATTTATTAAATATACATCTTTATGACCAAGGCTGAGATAACACCTCATTGTAAACAAATGGAACACCATCCAGATTTGAACCTCAAAGATTCTATTCGATACACATTTAATTAACTTTAATGTATTAATTATTAATGTCAATTAAAGAACTAATTTGAAATCCAATTGTACGTGGAATGTATATTAAATATAATTTGTTAAAATTCACTTCGAGATAACACCCCATTGTAAACAATGGAAGATCATCCAAATTGGAATTTTAAAATTATATTTAATATGCATTTAATTACTATAATTATCTGTCCTATTTAATTATTGAATCCTAATTAGAGAAACCTAGGTCAAAGGCTCAAGCAAATTAATTAAACTAGGTGTATTTAATTATCTAACATACAAAACTATATGCTCAATTTAAAAATATGTCATACATATAAGTTAATTGCATTTAATTAAATTAAACAATTAAAATAAAAACTAAATTGAAAACATATAAAAGCTCAATTATTATTACAAGACTGAATTGAAAACATACAAAACCCAAAGCCCAAATTATATAACCTAAGGTGACCAAACTAGAAGAATTACAAATCTTTGGGATTCAATTAAGGGAATGAAGGACTAAATTGAACTAATATAAAGTTGCAGTGTCAATTTTAAAGCAATTAGGGACCCAATTGAAAGAAAGTGAAGTTAAGGACCAAAACCAAATGAAACCCGACAATGGGGCGCGGATCCTCCTATCCGACCCGAATGTCATGCGCGGATCCCACTGACCCGGTGCCCAAAACGGCACCGTTTTGGTCCGAGTATAAAACTCCCTTCACCGAGTTAAACTCGGTCATTTTCTCACATCCTCTCTCTCACTATGCTTTCTCTCTCTCCAAACGCTCTGTACACAAACATAGCATTTCCAGAAATCTAGCCCAAAATGGATCAAAAATCCATGTTTTTGCTTGGTGTTCATCATCGTTCATCAAGAACATGATGAACACTTGAAACATCGGCCACTCTCCGCCATGGTCACCACCCACAGATCTTCCACCACTACCTACCGATCACCCTTGGGTGTTCACCGGCAACCACATTCCTCTTCCCGGCCTTTACTCCTAAACTTTTGCCACAGCCTGATTCCTCCAGCCACCGCCTGGTTTCTGCCGGCCGCCGTGAGGCGATTTTCGATCGCCGCGTCGAAACCATAAAATTCCCAAAAGAAATTCCCTTTTTCATTCTAAACTTCAATCTAAGCCTGGATTCAACCAAATCCTCCCTAACTTCACCCAATCTAAACCTAAGCTACCCAACCCTAACCTCTTCGACTCCACCATGGTTCGAAAGAAAAACTTCGGCCGCTATGAATCATTCTGATCTTCTCTTTATTTTCATTTTCAGCTTTTGTATATCAATAACTTTGTTCTTATTTTTTGCAAAAAAAAAAATAGATCAGAGTAGGGTTTACCTTCCGACGGTGGCTTTGTAATTCTGGCGTCTCTTCGACTGACAGTATGGCTTCCCAGTGACGACACAGCTTCACGGCGACAGTGTAGCTTCCCCCGACGACTCAGTTATTGAGAGAGGTAATTTCTCTCTCCTCGTGATTACTTTATTTATTATTATTTATTAGTTTATTATTATTACTAATGAGTATTAATTATTTTTTGACACACTCTCTCTTATCTATTTATATGTGGTTGGATAGTGACATCAGCAAAACCAGGATCCAAGTGAAACTGGTCTGAGCCAATGGGTGCCTGCCACGTGGCATGGTTTACGCGGGAAAACTGAAAACTCTAATATTTGTGTTTGTTTAGCTGATTAGATGATAAAAATGGGCGGGAAATGGGCTTTGAACCAATTTGTGTTTGTTTGACCAAAAATAACTGGAAATTGGTTCTGTAAATGGGCTTTTGGATTGTAATTTGGGCTTTGGGCATTTAGGAATGTAAATTGGACTTTTTATTGGATATTTTGGACACTTATTTGGAATATTGGATTCATTAGATTTATTTATATTTATTTACTTATGTATTATTTATATTTATTTATTTATTTAATAAGCCCGGTCAAAATTCGGGTATTACATGTGTAAACTTTAGTTTATATAAGCTTGTTAATTTTTAGGTTTAGAGGTTTAGGTTGTTGGGTTTAGAATTTAGGATTTAGATTTTAGGGTTTAGGACTTATGTTTAGGGTTTATGTTTTAGGACTAGGAATTTAGATTTTAAATTTTAAAATTAAAAAATTTAGTATATTATATTTTCGAGTAGCTCCCGAACTTTTTGAGTCGGGTATCGAGTAGCTCGACTCGGCTCGTTAAGAAATCGAGCCGAGTTTGAGCTTGAGTCAAGTTTTGATCGAGTCGAACTCGAGTAGCTCGCGATCTGTCTCGTCTCATTTACAGCCCTAGTGTGTGCGACAAATGGTCTAATGGTGTGTCATGAGGTGCAGTAGCATAATCTTTAATATGAAGGGTTATATTGATTGAATTAGGACCAAATTGATGTAATGTATAAGTTTTAGGACTAAATTTTTTATACTATTTTATGTTTCAAGTTTAATGATGGAGTGACATGTTTGTAACACAATTTTAATTGAGTGACTAAATTGTAACTTTTAGAAGAGAAAATACTCATTTGTAACAAAATACATAATTTTTTAAAATAAATGGGTAAAGTTCGCAAATGGTAACTAAACTTTGGTCCATTATTCAATTTGCTAACCAAACTTCTAATTACTTCAATGTTACCATTAAACTTTATGTTTTGCTTCAATTTTACCACTCATTCGTTAACAGCCATTAATAACTGTTAAATTTATTTGGTATATTAATACATTTCGTCCTTCACGTTTACACATTCAAATAATTTAGTCCTAATTCGAAAAAATATTAAATCTAACCCTAAACCCTCAAAACCCTAACCCTAACCCTAACCTTTCATCGAAGCTGTCATTCCTCCGACCACCCCACAGGTACACCCTTCACCTTCCGACAAACCTTCCCTCCTCTTCCACACCTCCGTGTGACTTCGCCTGTACCCTCAGCTTCCTCTTTCGTGCCCTCAATCACCACACGAGATTCCTCATTTACTGTTCAATTTTTCTACCGCACCGCCTTCATCCGTACCTATTGGCCGATCAGTGGTACGGCTGAGTTCGCGTCACCCCTCTTTTTGTTTTGACCCCAATCGTGACATCTTCCCCGTCCAAAGCCAACCACGAATAACCCATACTTCGATGGCCCAAAAGTCACATGGTTTTGGCCCTTTACCACCCTCCACCGTACGTCCTCTGCCCAACCATCCAACCCTTGTCATCCAAACGTTCTGTTCAACACCTCAACTGACCGAATTCGGCCGCTGTTGACCCAAATTGAAATAGAGCTTGGGTTTAGGGTTTAAGGTTTTGGTTTATACTTTAATTATTAATTTTAGGGTTTAAGAATTAGTGTTTATGGTTTTAAGTTTGGGATTTAGTGTTTTAGTGTTTATGGTTTTGACTTTAAAGGTTTAGTGTTAAATTATTATATTTAAGAGTTTAGGGTTTAAGGTTTCTAGTTTAGTGTTTAGTATTTTATGGTTAGGGTTTTGAGTTTAAAGGTTTAGTGTTTAGGGCCAAATTGAAATAATTTGTAGATAGTGAGGGTTAAATTTAATATTTTTTTGAATTAAGACTAAAGTGTTTGAATGTGTAAACCTGGAGGACTAAATGTGTTATTATACCAAATATTTTAACGGTTGTTAACGGATGAGTGGTAAAATTGAAGCAAAACATAAAGTTTTTTTATTAAATAAAGAGGTATTACATTCTGATATCGAGATTCGAACCCATACAAGATGGGATAAGATGAGCATCTTTAGCCACTAGTCCAATTAGTGGATCTCAGCAAAGCATAAAGTTTAATGGTAACATTGAAGCAATTGGAAATTTGGTTACCAAATTGAATAATGGACCAAAGTTTAGTTACTATTTATGAACTTTACCCAAAATAAATTTATAATATTTTAGGATTTTAAAAGAAATAGCATTTTTACAATTTCATAGTAACATTTAATATTATATATAATTTTAAAATAGCTTTGTAGCATTTTATAATTTCAATATTTTTCATTTTTTATTAATGTTTAATATTTTTAAATTCTTAAATACAGTTTCAAGACTTTAAAAAATAAGTATTGTTATTTTTAAAATAAAAATCTTCAAAATGCCGCGTGGCAGCATATTGTCGCAATACATGACAATTTTTAATGAAAATTGGGGGTAAACTACCGAGGTAGTTATTTATGTTTAGTAAGCGTTTATTTGTACTCACAAAATAGGAAAACTAACGTGATGGTCATTAAAATTTTTGCTTTTTAAACTTTTGGTCACTCAGATAGTTAGTATCATTAGTCATTAATAAAATATTGATTTGAGACGGGAAATAAATAAAATAAATGGCATTTCCACGTGGATTACACCTAGACAATCAAACAGAAAGTAAGACATACCTTGGTCATGGTATGGGTGCCCAAGTTTGGTCTTGCTTGCGAAGTAACATCGGAGAATCTAAGAAGATTTGCAATAAGAATATGATTCTTTTGAAACGAGAAGGGATCACATGTTTGTTCAGCATCCCAGATAGAAGATAATTTAAATCACACGCACACACAGCGACTAAAAGTCCAAAAAATCATATAAACTTACCAAATATCCATACAATTGCATAGCCCCAAAATAGCAAAATTCACTATTCAATTACCACAAAATCACTACAAGTTCCATGAAGCGACCAAATGAATGCAATTACTTGCCAAGTACTCAAGTTTTGGACAGTGGTATAAGCATGCGAGTCAAGGCAAAGCCAGAAATTAAAAGTTAAGAGGGCCGAAAACTAAAAAAAAATAAAGGTATAAAAAGCCCTGAACTTTTGAAAAAAATCAATTAAGCCTCTAAATTTTTTTGCACTCAATTAAGCTATTGAACCAAGAAATTGAATCAATTAAGCCATTGAACCAATTTTGACCATTAAATCTCGATAGTTTTTTTATCTGTTGGTGCAGTGCGTTGTGTCACGGTGTCTCGACTTGACATATTTTAAAAAAATATTTTATTTAAAAATTTAAAAGTTCTAAAAATTGTAAAAACGTATAAAATATAAAAAAAACATTTTTTTAAAGAAATTTGTAAATACAATATCATAGAACTATAGTGTATCAAGTGTCAGTAATATTTAAATAAAAAATTGTCTAGATTTAATGGTCAGAATTGGTCAAAAGGCTTAATTAATTCAAGTTCTTGGTTTAAAGAGCTTAATTGAGTGGAAAAAAGTTTAGGGTTTCATTAATTTTTTTTAAAGTTTAAAGGCTTCTTACACATAAGACTAAAAAGAATAAAAGATTGAAAAACGTCATCAATAGGATTCGATTCACCAACTTCAAGTAAAACAAACTTAATTTTTTGTATACACTTTACTACTAAGACAACACGTATTCTATAATATTAAAATTAATAAAATAAATTATAATTTAAAATTTTACACGGATCAAATTAAAAATGATGCACTGTAAGGGTGGAGTCCTACCAGCCGCTATGTCGCATCGCCCATGATGCGAGATCGAGATCGAGATCGAGATCGAGATCGAGATCGAGATCATACATTTACAAATCAGTGTCATAAGTCGTGAATAAGATTTCCGCCGAATGGTCAAACAGATCCTCATTGGTGCTCCTCTAGCCTTGTTGCAAATTTAGAGGGGACAGGCTATGAGTCTCGAGGGATATTATAGTTATTTAGGCATCAAAGGGTAGTTTTACAAAAGAGAGAAGTGAATTTTAAGTTTTGAAGACTAACGTCGGGTCAAAAGATTTTTACAAATTGGTTAGGGAGTAAACAAGTTGGCCCAATGAATGTATTGGGTCAAAAGGCCCTAAACAGCTCAAATTAGGAAAGTCAAAAGTCCATGCATCGAAACTAGAGGTAGAGTTCGAAACCATTGGTCTGGTTTCGATTTTGATACCCAAGAGAAGGAGTTAAAACCAAAATGGCCACTAGAATTTCTAGTTTCGATACCCGTATCGAAACTGAGCCATGCAACTTCAAAAATATGACTCCGAAAATGTGTTTCAAGCTTCCAAAAATGTTCCCAATGGTCATGTCCTAAACATCGAAAAGGACTAATATGGACTTTGAACAACCAAATATCACATAAAAACCATTTTCACCATTTGAGGATTTTAGGTATAAATGACAAGCGACATATATATCCATCAACCGATACACAATACATGATTCATATAACATCACAAGGGTAATGAGTGTATTACCTTAGTTCAAAACAAAGAAAATAACATTATAAATCTATTTTATAATTTTATATCATATTTATTTTATTAACTAATATTAAAAATCTTACTTACACATGTGGAAAAAATATAAAGAAATATATATATGTATGCATATCATATATGATTAGAGAAAGTCTTTTTTTTTTGAAAAATTTTAAATATAATCCTAATCCTACCTAGAGAGGAGAGGGAAGGGGGACTTTAGGAGAAGGAAGGAAAGTGTTCTCAGTAGGTCTAGAACCCATAGCTTAAGGGAATATGGGGGAACAAAGATGAACAGCTTAGCTAACCAGCCAAAGATTAGAGACAGTCTTTTAAATTGGGGTCAATTCGTAATATAATATTATAAATAGTTACAATTAAATTTGTATAAAAACGACTCAAATCAACAAATTTTCAAATAGAGTTCAAGTTATAAAATAGGACTCGTAAACTCAAAAAAATTTACTCGACTCGATTGGATAGTCACTCCTAATCATGATACCATAAGTTTCGCTCTTGATGACTTCAAGATTTTATGGAGGGAACAATTGAGTGAGATATAAGGCTAAAGTCATGATTCATGAATTTAAGAGAAGTAGGCAAAATTTCTAACACCTCTTCGATTTAGTTTAAATGAAAGTATTTTTTATAACATTAAGAGTGTGTCAAGAAAACAAAGGGTTCGACTTGTGTTTGGTACGTTGCAAGGGCTTCGGCAAAAAGGTGTAATTGGTAGAACCGTAGAAGAGGAAATCATTGAAGGTAGATTGAGTTTTTAGAGACTATCCCATGCTCGAGTTTACATCATTAAAATTATGTTATTTTAAATTGTCACATAATATTATTACATAATTTGCATTAATGTTTATATGATAGTTAGTAAAAAATTTAATTATTTTATTAACACCAGATGTTATTATACGTGAATGAAATTGAAACATTCAAAAGTTTGAGAACTAATTTAGAATTAGGTAATAGTTTGGGATGAAATTGGAATATTTAAAAGTTTGGGGACTAATTTTAAATACGAGCCATTATTTAGGATAAAAATTATAACATTCAAAATTTAAGACAAATTTAAAATAAAAACAATAATTTTAGAGCGTATGGTACAATTAACTTTTTTTAATTCAATATATTTCTTATTGATTGTTTTTAACGTGTACAATGTATACTATACAAATTCTTCCCCACTTATAATAAGAAAATTGAGCGCTTAAGCATGTTCGATCTTACATTTTCATGTAAATTGTACTAACGATAATGTCAATCAAACTATATTTAATCGACTTTTTTATTAATTTCTAAATGCTACTAAAAATAAAATATTATTTGATAAATTAAAAATATTTTTTAATATTTAATTCTAACGAAAAACACTTGTCTTTATTCCTTCAGTGTGGGTCCAGGCAATTGTCTTTGCAGGGCTAGTGTTAGTTTCGTTGGTGATTTCCAGTTCAGTTGGATCAGGTTCGTGAGTGCTGTTCGGGTGCTTTAACATTGTTTTAACATTGTAATTGGTGGGTGGTCCCAAGGGCAGGATATGTTACATTCTTTTTCTTCAATTAAGTTTAAAGAGATTTTTTAACGAGGCTCGATTCGATTTATCAATAAAATCAATTTCCCTTTTAAAAAAAATTGTGTAAAGGTATAGCTTTCAATTATACATCAATAATTACAATTAGTATACATCAACGTAATTAAACACAAACACAAAACTATATAACTAGCTAAATAATAATTACTTCAATTTATACTAAAATCACCATTTAAAAATCACTTAAATTTTTATTTTATTAGAACATATCTTCGCTGCAGTCCAGAAAAATAGTTTATTTTTCTCATTAAGTAAGAGGTAATTATATTCTAAGGCAAATGTTGAGATTCAAATCCAGTGGCGGAACTTGAGGTAAAAGTTTGGAGGGGCAACTTTAATTTTTTTTTTAAAAAAAATGGAAGTTTAAACTAAAATTTTCAAAAATTTTGAGGGTTTAACTAAAAATCTTGATACTTGTGAGAGATTTAATAAAAAAACTTTTAAAAAATCATGAGAAAAGTTTTAATTAAAAATATTCAAAAATTTGAAGCTTAATATGAAGTTTTAAAAATTTTGAGGGACCAAATTAATTTTTAAAAATTTAAAGGGTTAAATTATAATTTCCCGGGTGGCCATGGCCCCCTCTAGTTCCTTCAAGGAACCGCCCCTGTTCAAACCCATATAAGAAGAGATAATATAAACATCATTAACTACTCAGTCAATTAATGAATTTAAAAAAAATAAATTTAATTTTAAATATAATATTAATATATAGTAAATACAACAGTCCAATTCTCAAGTGAATAATTTATATAGTTGGTTCAGCATATGAAATTAATTTAATTTTATCTTTTTTTTCCAGATGTTGTTATCAAAATTTTCAATCTGTGGGACAAATAATTTCAGGTGTAATTATATCAGAAAGACTTTCAGTGATGAATGATTAGGAATATCATTCAAGGCAAAATCTATATTAATATTCTATGGAAATGAAGCCAATGGCAGACATAAAGTTGTAATAATAAACAAAATGTGCATGAAATTCAAGGTTTGGGTTGATTATTCAAAGATATCATTTGAAGCCATTTTTGGACTTTGAATTTTGAATAATTATTCGACAAGACGGCTACCACAACACCAACCTATATTTTCAACAAATACAAAGACATTAAATGATCTGCTTCATGAAATAAAATGTTATCTCAATAAGTATGAGACAACAAAATTTTCTTTTCAAAATTGACATTATTTGTTATTATTTATTATATTTATGATGTTAATGAAAATAAATATATTTATAAAAGTAAATTAATAAGTGATTATCGTCATTAATTACAACCAAAATATTATAAGAATAACTTTCAAGCAATGAGTCGTCTTATTAGCATCTCACCAGATCCAACGAAAATAATATATTAAAAAATAAATGACAAAAAAAAACTAACACCAATAGAGAAAAAACAAAAAACTTGCAAAAGCAAGACTTAAACTTACGTGAGACAAGATAAAAAAAAATGTGCATTCGATAACATAAAAACTTTCACTATTTTTTTAAAAAAATTAGAAGATTAATTGAATAATTAAAAATATGATATACATTTGCAAAATAAAACATATATATATATATATATGAATATATTGGTGCTCGAATCATCTATTAATGTTGATCAAATCGTTATGAGTAATGAGTGAACATGCGATGAAAAAAAATTAGGAAAAAATTTAAATCTCTAACCTTAAAATCTTAAACATTATACTCTAAATCTTAAATTCTAAATTCCACAAGCACCACCTAAACTCAAAAATTATAAACCTTAAACTTTAAATTTGTCAAACTTTAAACTAAATTTGCAAAGTTCTATAAATATTAATTTATACAACTTATGCTCAATGTTTTTTTTTTCTCTAATATGAATATCTCCTCATCAACGCCTACAATTTGGGAGCCGCCTTGTATTTTAAACTAAATAGGTTAATAAATAAATGAAAAGTTAAAAGAAAAACAAGATTTGAAAACGTTTTTTCTCTTAATCAATGATTATGAAAATTAATTTTATGAAATAATATTATCTCTATGTATAAGAGGACTGATTTAGTTGGCATCATTAATTTGGTTAAAAATATTAATTTATTTTTACATTAAAACTATTTGAAAATCAAATACGGAATCAATAAATTTATATAAAATTCTCATATTACTCCACCAACAATCATTTGTTAAAATAAATTTTATATAAAATATTTTCGTTCACCCTTGACGTGATAATCTAATATAATTAGACTTTGTAATTATTTAATGGACATATGTAAGGCTATGAATCCATCCAACATGTTAGACTATAGATGCGTGAGCCATGGAGAACGCAACACTCAACACCCTGCAAAATTAAACCCTAAATCCTAAAATCATAAACATTAAATTATAAACCCTACAAACTAAATTTTTAAACTAAATTCACAACCCCTAAAATACTGATCTAATAGGGATACAAAAATAGGGTAAACTATTAAAATTGTTACTAATTACGTTTAGTTAGTGTATACTTTTAGTCAGTGATTTTAAAAAATTAACGTTATGGTCACTATATTAAATTAATGGAGACATAGATATGCCATAAACATAGTATGAGAAGGGTCGAGATAAAACTATAAAATTTCAAAACAATAAAGTTAAAAAAATTATATTAAAAAGAAAAATTAAATAATTAAGTTTTAAGACCAAAATTATAAATTTACATTCATCTAAAGGATTAAAAGGTTTAAATTAGAAAACTAACATTTGAAAGAGACTAAAAACGTAAATTTCTCCTTAACCAAGAGATGAAGTCCACTGCGTAGGGGTGAGCAAAACTCGATTCGACAAAATTAAATTATTCGACTTGATGCAAAAATACTCAACTCGTCTTGACTCGGTTTGTAATTTCATAAACTCAACTCTACTAAAAAAATACAAATAAAGTTTGAGTTATAAAATGGAAATTCGAATACTTGAAGTTTTTAGTAATTAGTTAATCAGTTTTTAAATTCAAGTTGCGCATCTCAATTCTTGATGATATATGTATATATATCACATATGAAATAATATGAAGAAATATATATGTGTATTGTACATAGTTATAGAAAATCGTTTAAATTATAACTAATTACTGCCATAATATTATAAATGTTTACACTTAAATTTAAACAAAAACTCGAACAACTAGACTATAACGACCCGGATTTTGGAAATTTAAGGGTCAGGTTTGATCGAGGTATGAGCCTCGTAATTGGGTCGTGTTTTTGGGCTTGAATGTGCCCTTGGATTATTTTGGTGTCGGGCTTGAGGTTGTAAGAGGAGTATCGGTACGCCACCCCGTGTATCGGTACCCCTTCTATATTAAGGATTCCAGTCATGCTTTTGAGTGCCGGTACGCAAGGGGCGTATCGGTACCCACTGTTGCATTGCCTATGAGAGGCTTAAGTGTACCAATACGCGAGGGTATGAGTACCGGTACAGGTTTGGATCTGTAAGGGGCGATTCGAGTACGATAATGAGTACCGATATGGGGTAAAGCGTATCGGTACGTCTTGAGGGTCCAGTTCTTTCGAACCTAAAATGAGTATCAATACTCATGGATGAGTATCGGTACCTAGAGGGGAGTACTGATACCTACATAGGAGTATCAGTACTCGCTGGGCAATCTACCCAAGAAATTTGAGTTCACGTTCGGGGGTTCTATAATTCGAGGCGAAGGGCCCTGGGGTTCTTTTAAGGTATAAAATGAATACTAAAACTGAGAAATAAAGATTTTAACCCCGTATGAGAAATAATTGGCTAATGGTTTGGTAAACTTTGGGTAAACAGTGTGAGGTAGTAACCCATAGGGATCCTAGGCGGATCAATCGAGGCTGTGTGGTGTTAGGATCCTTGTTGGGTGCTGATGGGATGCCTAGATAGTCAAGTCATCCCTTGTTGTTGGGATTTGGATACCCTAAGTGTGTTACAACACCTTGAAGATTTCCAAATGTAGAATCCTGATGCTATGTGGACGCGGGCCTCATCCCCTTGAGTATAAGATCTCGATGCTATGTGGACGCGGGCCTCACTCAAGTGTAGGATTCTGATGTTTTGTGGACATAGACCTCACTTAACGTGGTTGAGTTATCTGTGTGATGATATGTAAATTATAAGATACTTATATAAGCTATGTGCGTGATCATACTTTCATGATGTTATGTGTTTAGGCGATTACGGTGGCACCATTGTTACCTTGCCATGATATATTCATGTTGCATTGCTTTATTTATGATTTGCGTGAAGCATGGTTGAGTGGCAGTGTACCCACTGAGCTTTGTTAGCTCAGCGTTCGGAATTGTTGTTTTCGTTCGCAGGTAAGTAGGTGGCCGCGAGGCTTGAAGGAGCACATCAAGGCTTGGATTTCAGCATCGACTCTAGCGGTTGAGTACAAATACTAGATGAAATAGGCTATGTATTTCTTAGGACCCTATATGTATTTTGTAACTTTTATTTTGTATTAATTGGTCAAAGTCGAATGTTTTAATACTTGTAATTGGAGCTCCATGAATCATGTTTTGAATATCCAATATACTGTGTTTTCAATGTATGGACCTATGTTTTATTGGACCTATCATGCTTTGGGTTTGAAAAAAGGAAAGATTTTTATCGTATGGATTTTGGGCTTAAGGTGACATCCGAGTCAAGGGTGTTACATAGACTCTACTCGAATTTCATAAACTTGAATCTACTCGAACAAATTTCAAATAAATTTTGAGTTATAAAATAAGACTCGTCAACTCGAAATTTTTCTACTCGACTCGACTCAACTCAACCCAATCAAATGCTCACCCCTACCCTGCTTACCCCTTAAGCTTTTATAAGAATCACTATTTGCATATTTCTAAGAGTCCATAAAATTTAACCATTAAATTATATATAAGAAACGTAATTTTCCCTTTTTTAATGGAAGATGATTCTCATCATCATGAATAACAAGTAGAATTGTATTGCTATAATCAGTGGCCGATTTATTAAAATAATATAAAGAAAGTCATGAGAAACAATTATATCACGTCCTAAACTACTCAGACTCTTAACTCTTAAATTAGAAAAAAATAGCGTTTAAGCGCATTTAAACTCGCATCTTTTTAAATGTTGCAACAATAATATTGTTAGCTAAACAAAGACTCAGTATAAGAATTGAATTTTTATCATTTAATTATCGGGGTAAATCTTAAAACTATACGTGAACTTTTGTTGAATGTGCAATTGTATAAGTTGAATTTTGATTTCGTGCAATTATATATATATATATATATGAAATTTTTATTTGACTCAATTTTCACAAATTACTTTCACAATTATCGGTAAAGCATCATTTTACAATTACATGGTGTAAATACAAATACTTATATTAATTCACCCTAGCCGTCTCTTTTCTTTTTTTCTCTACTATCGCTCTTTTTAGTTTTTTTTATGTTGTCGATGACGATATTAATTTTATGTTGGTTGTCGATTGTTGGTTTCATTTTTATTTTCTTATTTTTATTTTTTCTCAATAAGAATCTTTTTTATCTTAGATTCATTCTTTTCCCACATCTTGTTGTGTTTGTTTCATCTGTCTTTGTGGCACGATTTTCTCTTCCTTGTAACATGGTTCTCGTCGACTTCCTTTGTGGTAGTTTTACGTTCGTGTAGCTATCATCGTAACACATGTCTCTAATCAGGGAAGGTCGGTTGTCTAGTATGTATAAATCCTCTTTTATGCGTTTGTCGACGTAATTATAACTATTAGCTATGCATATATGCAAGATTGATTATGTTCATCACCTCTCCTACATCACTACATTAACATCTAATCAGTGGCGGATGTAAGGCTATGGCCCACCCTCAACTTTTTAAACTCCATACATTTGGCTTCAAATTTCTTAATTTTTTTGAAATATCAATCCTTCAATTTTTAATCTTAATGTGTTGTGCCTACCCTAAAATTTTAAAATATTATGTGTGCCTACCCTCAAAAATATTTCTGGATCTGCCACTGCATCTAGTTTGAATTTTTTTAATCTTTATGTTTGAGGTGTGCTTGGTTATACATTTTCTTATCTTTAATGAAATCTGGCCCTTGTTTCAAAAAATAATCATATTAATCCAATATAAAATAAAATTGATGTATTTAATTATTTTTTGAAAGTTGTATTTAATTTTTTTAAATGTTTACAATTGAAAAAAAACAAATAATGTGTTTAACTGAACAAATTTAAATTTTCATATGTATATTTGCATCAAAAACAAATTTCATATAGCATATTATATATTAAATTAAAGTTCATGTATATTTTAATTTTTACCCCTTTTCTGATTAAGTATAGAAATAAAATTTTGACAAATGCTATAATTCGAACCCATACAAATTAAAACAACATGAGTTTCTTTAACTATTCGATCGATTAATGAATATCTAATTTTTTCCTTTAATTATCACATGTGATACGTAAAAATAGTTGATTTTTTTGAACAATTTCTACCTAGGGGAGGGGGAATGAGAATTTTGCTTTTACTGGGTCTTGAACCCACACTTAGGGGAAAGGGAGGATGTCAACTGAGAATTTTAACCACATGCTCTAGAGATTGTTGATAAAATATAATTATGAAAAAACTACATATTTAGTACCCAACTATGCTCGCGTTACTGTTTTGGTATCCTAACTATTATTTTTGGCAAAATGGTACCTAACATTACGTTTTTGTTCTATTTTGGAGACAAAAAGTCTTAAGTAGTTCTACAAAGCAAAAATACGAAGCAAGAGTGAAAAAAAAAACAACAAAAAAAAGCAAAAAGGTAAAATCCGAAGAGTCTTTGGTTAGATTCGTTTACCTAGAGTCATTTTCTCAAAAATCCAATGTCGAAATCAAGTTCCCTACGTTGAGACGAGTCGGGAGGTGGAGCCTCATCGTTGTCCGACCGTCAAAGGCGGTGGTTGCAAGCGCCGGTGAGCGACGGACCGCGGCAGCGCCTCCACCGGCCCTCCACCAATCAGCGTCCCTCTACAGAGAATATTAGGCTCTCTCCCTCTGTTTTTTTTAAGCAAATGAGATAAAATGACATTTTTTTTTACAAAAATTCCTTATTTATATGCATATGAAACGACATCGTTTTGGGCATCTGAGTTCAAGCCCAAAACGACGTAGTTTTGCTCCTTTACCCGAATATCAACTCGACCCCGCTAAGGGTCCGCGCATTTTTTAAAGAAATTGGTAAATTACATTTTGGTTCTTTCTTTTGATAAAATTACTCATTCGGTCCCTGAAACTTTCGAATTTTCAGCATTTTCGTCCTCATTTTCAGTTTTTTTTTTCTTTTTTTTCAACCATTTTTGTATATATTATTATTATTATTATATTTGTATAATATATATGATATATATAGTATGTATATATATTTATAATCTATTATGTACATTATTTATAATTGTTATTATTTGTCTACTATATTTAGTATTATTTATATGTTTATTATATTATTTTCATATTTGGTACTTTTACCGTATAAATATATACATATTTTATTTCTTAGTACCTACTTTTATTATGTTTATATATGTGTATTATATAATTTTATATATTATATGTATAGCATATTTGTATAATTTATTATTTATATATATCTATTAGTATTTTATAATTATTTTCATTAATATATTATATCATTGTAATTACTACATGTATACTATTTTATACTTAACATATTATGAAATATATATATACACGTTATTATTTTCCTTTATTATTATTTTTTTCTATATATGTTCATTATATTATATTTTATGTTATATTATATTATCATACTTATATATATATATATTTGTTTATTTTATTTCATATATATATTTTTTAACTCTGCCAATTTAAGGGAATGTTTTCCACTTTATTTCGAATAATCGGTTAGGAAGTGACATCCAAACTTATTCAGGTGTCATCCTCCTTGATTTTCGTAGATAAGGAAATGTTCTCCTTAGACTGTTTTTTTGGGATTAAATTTTAAATTTTAAATTTGATTTTTTTGTTTTCTTGCAACGACAACACCAAATCAACGCGGTACCAATTTTGGGCATTGTGGGGGTGTTAATCCTTCCCCACGTGTAACCGAATCCCGAACCCAAAATTTTGAATCTCTAGTTACCTTTTGAATGTGTCCGGCCTACTAAAGTGGCCGGTGGAGACTTCATCCATTTTTTATATTTTCCCTCCATTTTCACCATTTTTTCATTTTAAATTTACGGTATTCTGTTGGGAGCGTCATCCCGGTCTCCAGGTGACGTCTATTTTGATATCGTACAAAAACTTTTTTTATAATATTTTCGTAAAGGGTAAATCACATGTTACGACAAATGGCGACTCCGCTGGGGATATTTTTAAGAGAGTCAGACCAATGTTGGTTTTGCGTTGTCTTGCAAGAAGTTTAAAATTTTGATTTGATTTAATTTTTAATCCCTCGACATTCATGTATGAGCTTTCTACCCGAGCTCCTCGACCCTTAAGTGGGAGGGATTACTTTGCTCTGTGGGGGTTTTCACCCCCGTATAGTGTTGTAATGTACTCCTGGAGTAATGGTCCTTATATTTCGTGGGGTTTTCACTCCCGTATGGTATAAGGGTCGTATTCCCCTGAATCGATGTCCTCGCGACAGTTCGGGTACCCTATACTTTAGATTCGAACCTCATATAGTGAGCCATAGGAGCTAACCTTTTAAGCCATGCGAAACCCTGCCCGCTTAGCGGTCACCCTTTTAGGCTTTGGTGCATTTATTTGTTTACATACAGTTTTTACCCTTTTTTACCATTTAATTATTTTATTCGATTATTTTATTTTGGACTGACCTCTCTTCTTTTTTTTAATCGCATCATGTTAAATTCATTTTGAATTAATTTCATGACCCATCATTTTAATTTCTTGCATTTCATTCGCACGAAGTTTTGATTTACAACTGGTTCCCAATTTGACAAAATTCATCATTGGGAGAAAATCTAGTACCCTAGATATTAAATGCAACTTTCAAAATTGCGAACAAATCCCATGAGTTCGAAAGTTAAGCCACGTGAACTATTTTTTGAATCAGTACCTCCACGCTTAGTACATGTATTTTGCATTTGCATGCATTTATTTTTTTTAAGAATTTAGGGCAAATCCTCGGGATGCTCCATGGCAGTGATACTGGATAAGACGAAAGGTCAACTAATTCAGCACCCCTACGGAACTCGACGCAAGACCAAAATGACGAACGAAAATAGGTTAGATCGCCTTGAACAAATTCAAAGGGACATGCAAGCAGATTTAGCCAAGAAGATGGATGACCAGCTAGCCAAGGCCTAGCAAGACATGGGAGAACAAATTGAGAAATACCAGCAGGACATGTTAGGCCAGATAGCGCAAATGCTAGGACGTAAACTCCCTGAGCAAGGAGAGTTTTTTGTTACAAATCTTACAGGAAATCCCGTTGATATGGACAAAGGCCCTACGTATCCTCCGGGATTCACTCCTCCTCATGTTGATGTTCGACTTGTGACCCTCAAAGAATACTTTCTCGAGGGAAGTCACCACTCCATCAGGCTGATACATCCCCCCTATGAATATACCCGCCACATTAGGAGCTAAGCCTGGAGGAAATAAAGCTGAAAACTTCGTATCAGAAATAGACCAGTTGGTCAAATTTGAGAAGCCAAAGAAAGAGACTTCAAGGGAGATCGAAGACTGTTGCAAGAGACTCGAGGAAAGGTTGGAAGCCATGGAAGTAGTGGACACCTTCATTGGCTTTGATGCTAACGAACTTAGCTTTATCCTAGACTTGGTGTTGCCCCCTAAATTTAAGGCACCAGAATAAAGAAATATGATAGGACGAGTTGTCCTTGTGCTCATCTTACCATATTTTGCCGAAGAATGACAAGATATGGCAGAGATGACAAGTTGTTGATCCACTGCTTCCAGGACAGCCTAACTGGATCTGCTACCAGATGGTATAATCAACTAAGACGTCACCAGATAAAATCTTGGAAAGACTTGGCTAGGGCTTTTTCTGGAGCAATATCGACACGTTAGCGATATGGTGTTGGATCGTTGGACTCTGTAACACATGAAGCAGAAGCCTAACGAAGGCTTTAGACAATACGCACAACCCTGGAGAGATGTAGCTGCCCAAGTTCAACCCCCACTGGGTGAGAATGGGACATTGGTTATATTTATCCAAACATTGGAAGACCCAATTCTAGATCGCCTTATAGGGAATACAACTACCAACTTTGCTGATCTAGTCTTATCTGGTGAGTTTATTGAGAATGCTGTCAAGAATTGCAAAATCGACATCGGCGGAAGTTCATCTCACAAGAAAACATCATATGGGAAGAAAGACAACGAAGTGAATGCCTCGGATGTCTACAATGTTAATTACGCAAAGCCGACAACAGTGATACAATCCAATGCGGTAGGTGCTCAAGGTTCTTCAGGCCAAGACTATGCTCAAAGAAAGAACACCGAAAAGTAAGAGTTCACCCCACTCTCAATTTCGTACTCAGACTTGTACAAAGATATACTTAATGCTCGTGTAGTGGCACCTTACCACCAGGCCCCGTTGCAACGTCCATTCCCTAAGTAGTATGACCCTAATACAAAATGCGATTATCATGCCGGACAAACTGCCCATACAATCGAAAACTATTGGGGCTTTAAAAGGCTAGTGGAAAAGTACATCAAGCTTGGTGTGCTTAGTATCGAAAACCCTGCAGGACCAGACACAATCGAAAATCCCCTATCGAAGCACGAGGGTCATAACTAAAATTCTCGATGTAAGGGTTTGGGCATACCTCATTTTGACTGCTTGGACCGGGATAATTGTTGAGCTATCTTAACTATAGTAGGTCATCTTGTAGTTTTCATTTCTCTCAAAGAAATGTTCTTTTGTGTACCTCACTTGCCTAAGCCCAATGGTAGTGAGAGCCTTTTGTGCGGGCCTAAAACTACAAGATTTAATGGAAAATATATTTTGTTCACCTTGATTTAATCGTACCCATGAGTAATGTGAACCAAAATCTATTTGACTCACGCCTAATTTAACCTAAACATTAGCTCAAATCTGCTACAAAGCGCTTCTATAAGGGGCATACACGCAGAAAGACAACTCTACCGGTAGATGATCAAAGCCAAGAAAAATTGAGGGGCATCTTCATAACGCAAGACCGAAAACTCAAGCCGATCAACAGAAAGTTCGAGGCATCCCTTTGAGGAAAAAAGAAAAAATCATCATTCATATATTTAGGACCATTTAACATTAACTGCATACAACATACATTCATAAGAGTTGTCATGCATGCATTAGCCATAAAGTTAGGGGCATCCATCATGCATTCATTTTTTGGTTGGAACATATAAATAAGTCTAGGAAGGAGACCGACGAACCTCAATCACGGGGGCAACAACATGATGATCAACTTCTAGCTCCATGGCAAAATTTTGAACATTTACTAATTAATGTTCTTCTTCATTTTCAGATTTTGCGCTACCGATGATGTTGCAACAGATCAAAGTTTTCTTTGGATCACGACTCTTTGCGAGTGATGTAGTAAATCCTACTTTTTTTTTCAGATATTGTCTCTCCATCAGTAGTGTAGCGGATCAAACTCATTCTAAATCTTGTCTCTCCGTCAGTGGTGTAGCGGATCAAACTCATTCCAGATCTTGCCTCTCCGTCGGTGGCGTAACAGATCAAGAATTTTGTGGGTCATGCCTTCGTCAGTGGCGGTAATCCAATTTAGTTTAGATCTTATCTCTCCAGGTCAAACCCTATCCAAGTCTCGCTTCTTCATCGGTGTCGCAGCTAGATCAAACTTTTTCCTTGGATATTGTATATTTCTTGTAGTTGTAGTTAGAAAATAAAAAAATTAAAAAAATTCAAAAATTCAAAATAAAAAAGAAAAAAATTAAAAAAAAATTGAAAATAAAAAAATTAAAGCTTCATCCTCCGATCCTACCCCTCTGTTGATGGAATGGTTGGGTCAAAGTTATTATCATCCGATCTGGTTCCTCCGTTGATGGTGCAGCCAGGTTCAATTCGCTCCGTTGATGGTGTGATAAAGGCCAAAGTTACAGATATCAAATACTGCCTCTTGCGTTGATAGAGAGGTTAAGGTATAAATCGCATATGTCCTGTCCAGCCTCTTGTGTTGATGAAGTGGTTGTTTCCAAGTTATTTTTATTCGGTCTTGTTCCTCCATTGATGGCGTAACAAGGCCCAAACTACAGATATCCAATCTTACCTCTTACGTTGATAGAGAGGTTGAGTCTAAGTTACAATTGTTCGATCTGCCCCTTGCATTGATGGAGTGGTGGGTCCAAGTTGCTTTCATCTGGTCTTGTTTCTCCGTTGATGGCGTAACAGGGTCCGAATTTTAGATATCCAATCTCACCTCTTGCGTTGATGGAGAGGTTGAGACCAAGTTACTAGAGCCTGTCCTTCCGTTGATGGTGTGGTTAGGTACAAGTTATTGATCGTTCTTACTCCACCTTTGAGGGCGTAGTAAGGTCCAAGTTACTGTTCATTCCCGCTCCTCTATTGATGGTGTAGTGAGGTTTGAGTTGTTATCATCTAGATTCTGCTCCTCCGTTGATAACATGGTAGAATCCAAGTTATTCGATCTAGTCCCTTCGTTGATGGTGTGGCTGGGTTTACGTTGCCATTCGTTATTACTCTACTGTTGAGGGCATAGTAAGGTCCAAGTTGTTGCTCATTCTTGCTTCTTCGTTGATGGTGCAGTAAGGTTTGAGTTGCTGAGATCCAGGTTTTGCTTCTCCGTTGATGGCGTGCTAGAATCCAGATTACCCGATTCGGTCTCTCCGTTGATGGTGTGGCTGGGTTTACATTTACGTTCGTTCTTACTCTGCCATTAAGGGCATAGTAAGGTCCAAGTTGTTGTTTATTCATGCTCATCCGTTGATGGTGTAGTAAGGTTTGAGTTGCTGAGATCCAGGTTCTGCTTCTCCGTTGATGGCGTGGTAGAATCTAGATTACCCGATCCGGTCCCTCCGTTAATGGTGTGGCTGGGTTTACATTTACGTTCGTTCTTACTCTGTCGTTGAGGGCATAGTAAGGTCCAAGTTGATGTTCATTCCTGCTCCTCCGTTGATGGTGAAGTAAGGTTTGAGTTGCTAAGATCCAGGTTCCGCTTCTCCGTTGATGGCGTGGTAAAATCCAGATTACCCGATCCGGTCCCTCCGTTGATGGTGTGGCTGGGTTTACGTTGTTGTTCGTTTTTACTCTGCCGTTGAGGGTATAGTAAGGTCCAAATTGTTGTTCATTCCTGCTCCCCCGTTGATGGTATAGTAAGGTTTGAGTTGCTGTTATTCGATTTTACTTCTCCGTTGATGGTGTGGTAGAATCCAAGTTGTTGGCACCTGATCATGTCCCTCCGTTGATGGTGTGTCTGGGCTTAAGCTGGATCAAGTTTTTAACAGGTCCAACAGAAATGTTGGCACAACGTGCTTAAACATGGTAAAGTTTAAGACAATGGATAATTCTAATATCCATCGAAAATCTATTTTCACAAATGGTCGAAGAAAAATAAATCCTTTGAAAAATCCAATGTCATGATTGGTACAAACTGATTGTACCCAGGGGAATGGTATAACTAGCCCGGAGCAAACAACTACTGGTAAAGGCAACTCAAAACTGTTGATCTCTGTGCATTTGGGAAAAATGCAAAAGAAGCTTTGTACCAAATCTACCGACCTCTGGTCTTGCCTCTTCATTAATGTTGTAGTTGGACCAAATCTTCATCTATCGATCATGTGTCTTCGTCAGTGTTGCTGCTTGATCAAATTTTGTAGATCTTGTCTTTTCGTCAGTGTTGCAGCTAGGTCAAATTTTCTCCAAGCATTGGGTCGTTGTCAGAGTCGTAGCAAGCCGAGCTCGTTTTGTCTCCTCCAACGGATCACCTCAGACTTTTGACTTCCTAAACGAATCCTCCATTTTGAAGAGCGGCGAAGAAGATCAAGAGAAATCCAAGGAAAAAACGGTGGCCAAAAACCCCGACCGGACAAAATGGTTACTCATTTGTCTTTGCTCTATTCATGTTACACAACAATGAGCAAAGATGAGAGCTGTTGTACCCATTTATGTCCGGGCCCATAAACCCAAACCTATAACCAAATAATACCTAAACCCATTATAATATTAAACCCAGACCCATATTAAATAACCCAAAGATCACATACAAAATCAACCCAATACCCATTAATTAATTAAAATTACCCAAAATACCCTAAATTATAGATATGCCCTTTAGCCCTAATTACCAAACCCTAACCTAATCATAGTCTGCCACCGCACCCTCATTATCCACCCACACCGCGCGTGGCCGCCACGCACGCCACCATTGGCCACGCGCGGCGGCCATCGTTCAAGCCACTACTCAACCACCCATCACTATCCGAATCAGACCTGCAAAATCAAGGATATTATTATCCCAAATCAAATCAGATACAAGTTGTAGCTTTATTTTATTTTAATGCATGTAAAACGGGTATATAACCCGAGATTAGAATGTATTTTGGGGAGCTTTTTCAAAAATTAAAAAGGGATTTCAGAGACAAAAAGTCTTAAGTAGTTCTACAAAGCAAAAATACGAAGCAAGAGTGAAAAAAACAACCAAAAAAAACAAAAAGGTAAAATCCGAAGAGTCTTCGGTTAGATTCGTTTTCCTAGAGTCATTTTCTCAAAAATCCAACGTCGAAATCAAGTTCCCTGCGTCGAGACGAGTCGGAAGGTAGAGCCTCATCGTTGTTCGACCGTCGAAGGCGGTGGTCGCAAGCGCCGGTGAGCGACGGACTGCGGCAGCGCCTCCACCGGCCCTCGACCAATCAACGTCCCTCTACAGAGAATATTAGGCTCTCTCCCTATGTTTTTTAAGCAAATGAGATAAAATGACATTTTTTTACAAAAATCCCTTATTTATATGCATATGAAACGATGTCGTTTTGGGCATTTGAGTCCAAGCCCAAAACGACGTCGTTTTGCTCCTTTACCCGAATATCATCCCGACCCGACTAAGGGTTAGGCATTTTTTTAAAGAAATGGGTAAATTACTTTTTGGTCCTTCCCCTTGGTAAAATTACTCATTCGGTCCTTGAAACTTTCGAATTTTCAGCATTTTCGTCCTCATTTTCAGTTTTTTTTCTTTTTTTCAACCATTTTTTATATATTATTTTTATTATTATATTTATATAATATATATGATATATATAGTATGTATATATATAATCTATTATGTACATTATTTATAATTGTTATTATTTGTCTACTATATTTAGTATTATTTATATGTTTATTATATTATTTTCATATTTGGTACTTTTACCGTATAAATATACACATATTTTATTTCTTAGTACCTACTTTTATTATGTTTATATATGTGTATTATATAATTTTATATATTATATGTATAGCATATTTGTATAATTTATTATTTATATATATCTATTAGTATTTTATAATTATTTTCATTAATATATTATACCATTGTAATTACTACATGTATACTATTTTATACTTAACATATTATGAAATATATATGTATATATACGTTATTATTTTCCTTTATTATTATTTTTTTCTATATATGTTCATTATATTTTATGTTATATTATATTATCATACTTGTATATATGTTTATTTTATTTCATATATATATATTTAACTCGGCTAATTTAAGGGAATGTTTTCCACTTTATTTCGAATAACCTGTTGGGAAGTGACATATTGACTTATTCAGGTGCCATCCTCCTCAGTTTTCGTAGATAAGGAAATGTTCTCCTTAGACCGTTTTTTGATTAAATTTTAAATTTAAAATTCAATTTTTTTTGTTTTCTTGCAACGACAACACCAAATCAACGCGGTACCAATTTTGGGTGTTGTGGGGTGCTAATCCTTCCCCACGCGTAACCGACTCCCGAACCCAAAATTTTGAATCTTTGGTTACCTTTTGATGGGGTCCGGCCTACTAAAGTGGCTGGTGGCGACTCCATCCATTTTTTATATTTTCCCTTCATTTTCACCATTTTTCCATTTTAAAATTTACGGTATTCTGTTGGGAGTGTCATCCTGGTCTTCGGGTAACGTCTCTTTTGATATCGTACAAAAACATTTTTTTATAATATATTTGTAAAGGGTAAAACACTTGTTACGACAATAACGTTATGTGCCATTTTGCCAAAAATAATAGTTTGAGTACCAAAACAATAACACGGACGTAGTTAGGATACTAAATATGTTGTTTTCCCTATAATTATTTCATACAATAACAACGGCGTAGACTAATTATTCTCCACTAATAAACTTCCCATATATATTATCATCATTGAGTTGATAGTTGACTAATTCCTTTATTCTAGACTTTTAGGTGTCTTGTAAATCAGTTTGCAAATTCATTGTTGAAAATGGAAATGTGAATCGGGTAGAGTGCTATATCATTAATAATTAATAATTTTTAAATATTTTAATCTAACTAAAAAGGCAGTATATGTTCTTTAATCTTAACTCTTTTGAAAACGCATACGTACTGTGTAAACACGTTTCTTGAGCTCAGGTATTCTAAGAATAATAATATTTTTTCGCTGAAACTACTCAATAAATTATTAATAATTAATGTATGAATATCGTACATCATAGTCATGAAATATATAAAGTAGAAACTTTTGGTACCCGTGCTTCCAAAGGGTCCAACCCTAACCCCCTTTCCCCTACATTTTCAGAAGAATTTTCTTACAATTTTCAACAATGAATCATTTTGTACCTGAACGAATTTCCTGAACTTTGCAATAAAGAATATATACTTTTCAACAACATTTAAATATATTTGGTTTGTTTTTTTTGTTGTTGGAAACAAGGCTTTTCAATTGGTTTGGCAGCTGAATTTTTATCCTTTTCCAAGTATAAAGTTTATATTTGATATATTATATAATCTATGTTTAAATTTACGTATTATTGATAAATCAACTGCCACATATTATGTTAATAAATGAGTTTTATTTACTCTCAAAACCTAATGTTTATTTATTAACAAAACGAAACGTATAGCTTTTTTCGGTAAAA
Organism: Hibiscus mutabilis; assembly: GCA_019671005.1. Taxonomy (NCBI): domain Eukaryota; kingdom Viridiplantae; phylum Streptophyta; class Magnoliopsida; order Malvales; family Malvaceae; genus Hibiscus; species Hibiscus mutabilis. Next base: position 39,313,062 of record CM033723.1, read on the forward strand.
TAAACATACAAATATATACCAATACAATTTAAACTTCAGAAATGATAGTCAACCAAATTTATAATGTATTAGTTAACAATCTCTAAAGTAAGTGATTAAAGCTCTCGATTGACACCTCTCCCTTTCCCATAGGTCGTAGGTTCAAAACTCATTAAGAACAAAATCTCATTCCCTTTCCTCTAGGTAGAAATTGTTCAAAAAAAGTCTATAATATATTAACAAACATTTGAATTTTGGTTAATAATAAGTTCGGAACAATCCCTCCCACTTTTCTTATAAAAAAAAGGTAAACTCTAGACATGATGTGAATAAATAGAAACTCGAATGAAATTTTATTATTCTTTTAAGGTATAAATTATAATGTCTAAACTATCTATAATACTAAATCTATAAATCATAGACAATTATATTTAAAAGTATTTAAATCTATAATCACTCAATATTAAACAATCAATATTAAACAACAATATCAACCAAACTAATTATTATTAAATAGTAGTTCGCTAGCTATGAATATGATTTAGCAATGGATTCAATAAGTGATCCTAGTGGAAAAAGGATGATGTCCATCCTAGTAAATCTGAGTTCGAGCAGTTTTATCTGCAAAGTGTGTGTACGTTATCAAAAGATTAAAAAATATGAACATATACTATCTTATAATCAACTTAAAAACTATTAAAAATATGATTTGTCAATGATGTGAAAATAGGGGTGGGAATCAGGTGGGCTGGGACGGTTTTATATTCCTCACTCCGTCCCCAACACTTGCGGTTACAGTTTCGGGAAATCCCCATTAAATACTTCGGGAATTTTTTCGTCCCCATATCCTCCCCGCGCGGATCTCCACGGTTTTCGAAGAATCCCCATACCCAAAAATATTAAACAAAATTACTATTTTATTGATCAAAATAAATGGTCAATTCAATTTAAAATATAAATTTTGGATACTTCGATTGAAAACAGTTACGAGATGATGAAGATTGAAAGGGTGTTGTGTTGAGGAAGATTTAGACGATGGTTTTAGCTTATATCTAAAAACTAAGATAGAAATATGTTGAGAAACTTGAGTGTGGCTAGGTTTGAGAGAAAGTTAAAGTGATCATAATATAGTTAGGATTTTTTATTAAGATATATATTAGGGGTATATAAATAAATAAGTATATATTTTTAAAAATCTTGTAAAATATCGGGATCCTTGCGGATATTTTTTGGGATCCCACGTTATTTATACGATTACGGTTTGGGTATCCCCACGGTTAAGATATAACAATCCCTTTCCCCATCTTCATTTGAGCTTCGGTGATAAAGCTTTCCCATATCGTCTCTGTAGATAAAGATTTTGATTACTCCCCATACCCGTCAGTTTGAATCCCACGATTTTCAAATATTCTCCGCCCAATTCCACCCCTATGTGAACAAAATAGAATTATGACTCCACGAGTCGAATTTCAATTAAAGAACAATGAAATTCCAATATCCACAGCCGACCTTTCTCATACGTGTCTACATGTTGGATGGTCTGAATCTGATTAATGTCTTAATGCAATCACGCGGCTCTAATTAATGGTCAACAAGGCTATGATTTTCCAAAACAAAATCGAGTTCGTCGGTGGAAGAATTTTGACTTTATTATGACCAAAATGCCCTTTACATGCAAATGTTCATGGAATTCTGTATTAAAAATGGATAGGCAATTTGGTCTTTCCAAATAATAATTTTAAAAGACCACCGGCGAGCACTTCCCTTCCAAGTTTTCACATATTACTTTGAGTGTATTTCTGGTGTCATTGTCCCCTATTAAATGTTGACTTTGCCCCAACCGTCATTATAATTTTATAAGGACCCTGATCACATGTATTTGACCTAATAAATCCCAACATTTACATATAAAATTTAATACGTCATTTATTTACTTATTTATTTCGAATTATATAAATATAATTTCCAAAATAGTCAAGTCTGCCCATTGATCCAACGGTGGAGAGGCTATAGCCTACCAGAATATAACTAAGATCACAAGGCAAATGGGGTCAAACAAAACCTAAAACGTGAAGAATCTGAATGCACATATACTTAAGAAATGGTCCAACGCCTCCCCATATATATAATAAGAAGCTGGCTTTAAGCTATGACTCCCTCTCCATCTCTCTCAAACGAAAAGATGAATCGCTTTCAGCTTTGTTCTCTTGTTGTTATTCTCCTCCTCTTAACTCCCAGGATCCAAGCAGTCCGGAGGAACATCCTTGTATATTCTCACCCTTCAGATAAAGGAACCAGACAAGCTCCGGGGCAACAGGTCTTTCATCCAGGATCGAGCGGTTCACCTTTTAGAGGCCGAGACGGACAATTCGAGGAGAAGCGAAGGGTTCCGACAGGGTCAAACCCATTACACAACAAGCGATGATAACCCAAAACTTCAGATAATACGTTTCTTTTCTCTTTTTTTCTTGCAAGTGCAGCATCTTTTTCTCTTTTTTAGTGTATAAGCATTCTTTTTATGGTTTGGTTGACAAAATCATAGATTATAGGCCTAGTTAGTACTTAGTACTTAGTACTTAGTAGTGTATAGTGACAAGAGATATTGTAAAACAAGTAGAGAAAGGAATTTGCTTATGTTTTTTTTAGATTAATTTAAAGGAGTTGTTTGATATTTATTGATTTGCCTCTATGTAGGCTTTGTATCGGAGGCAGAAATGGATGAATAATTATAGCACGTGAGCTCGAATTACAGAGATTTGTTTATCACTTACATACATATATAATATATATATATATATATATATAATTTTCTTATCCTATCTTTCTGCAGAACCTTACTTTATCTGTCACCTGAAATAAATAGGGCTGAGGAGCTTGCTTGTTGCCTTTCCTTCGATTGTATTGTTCACTTGTATGAAACCAATGCTTTATGGGTTTTCTAGGAAGTTAAAACTGCAGAAAGAGGGGAAAATATTGCAGGCGAGTGAACCATAATCAATTCATCATCATCTTTACTTGGCACTGAATGCAATTTCATATACAACCGGCAAACAAATCATCATAAACGAGCATTTTAAAAATGACCCACAACTTGTACATATTCTACACTTGTCTGAAAGTTATGATGGATGCATAAATGGAGTGGTTCAGCCAGTCTCCACAGACCAGGTTTAATTGCCCATTATTTCATACACCCACCATGCAATTAAGGTTGGATATCAGCTGTACAAATTTAAGTGGAATATTTCTTTTTTGCAATCCAATTGGGCCACACACAGGGACGGAGAGACATGGCCCGGGAGCGGCCCATGCCCCAATTAAAAAAATAATTTTTACCTTTATGATGTAGAATTAAAAAAACTAAATTATTTGTACATTTGTCTCCCTCACATATACTTCAGATTTTATAACTTTCCCTGCGCTGAGTTTAGTCTTTAGTAAATTTAATTCACTGAAGATGATGAAAGTGGGTGGGGTCCACAGGCACAGTGTCAAAGTGCAAATGCAGGAGATCCCACATCGCACCGGCCCTTATTTATGCGTGTGCTCATGAAATAAATGAATATGCGTACCTCTTGAAATCATTTTAGCTAATTATTACTAAGTTTGAAACGATAGTATTTTCCCCATTTACCAAGAAACAGTGATGTGAGTGGAGCGGGTTTTTTTTGGAATTCGCTCTACTTCCCATCTAACTAGACATGAATGATTATAGTCTTATAGATTTTGTGGGTTGTGAGACAATGATGGTGATAAAAGTTAGATTTGTCATACGTGGTCGGGCTGGCGTAGATATAGCTTTGTACTCGTCTCATTCCCACCCGTTTCACATCATCCCACCCACCTTGTATCATCTCTACTCGCCTTAACGGATCTTATAATATTTTATTATAAATATTTATTAAAAATATAATTTAGTTTGAGATTGATCGGATCAAACATATAAATATTTTTAAAAATATCAGCTTGGATGATTGTCAAATTTAAGGTAATTCATATTGACTTGTCTTGTGATATTTTTGAAAAGTTCAATATATTTTTATATAATTGAGTTTTAGTTATAAGTATTTTTTAAAAAAAGTAGTTTGAATCATAATCAAATTCAAGATAATTCATATTGATTATCTTGGGGTATTTATGAAAAGTAATATATATATATATATGGAAAATATCTCATGCACTAGCGGTTGAAACTTTTAATTCCACAAGCGCCCTAATTTTAGGTCTTAGAGATCTAGTTTAGGGTTTTATATTTATGTGCTTAGAATTTAGAGATTGAAGTTTGAATTTAGGGTTTAGAGATTTATGTTCTAACCGTAATCCCTAAATTCAAACCACAATCTTTAAATTCAAACCAAATAAAAGCTAAACCCCTAAACTATGAACCCTAAACTAGATCTCTAGCCCCTAAAATTAAGGCTCTTGTGGAAGCAAAATGTTTTCACCGTCAGTGTATGATATAATTATCCATAGGTAATAATAACAAATAAAAAATAAATTGAGCTCTCAAAATTACAATAATGGGAATAATTTGTATTTAAAAACAAGTCAAAAGATTTTCACAAATGATGTGAGATTTATTGCAAACTTTTAAAATATTAACACATTTTTACAATTGAATATAGTTTATGGAATGTTTATTTGGATTGGATTGTCTGTGTGGTTTGATGATTGTTATGAACATTGAAGTACATTGTGATCTTATTATGCTTACGGATGTAATGGGTCAGAGGAACACAACTGAGTTGTCGAGCTGGTTGTGACAATGGGGCTCCTAGAAGCACTTGCGTCACGTGGGATCGGGCAAGAGAAAAAATTGACATAGCCACGAAGTGCTTTTCGAGTGTGCTAAGAGATTGAATGTGTGTTTGTTGTGCTTAATCAAACAGTTCCTTTCGTTACATTCGACGAGGACGTTGACAAATGGAGTGGAGGAAAAACAAGACGAGTTGTGCGATTAATGCTACATTATGCACAAAAAAGTAACAATTTTTAATTTAATTGACCATATGCATTTCTCACTCAAAATGCCACCGTTGAGATCTATTCTTCTCTTTGTAATTTTGATCGCTTTTGATATAATGAACTTCTCACTAAGTTTCTATCATTTTTGATGTACTAAAAGGAAAGAAATATATTACATACGCTTATATTGCTTTTATCTTTGATATGTACACTTGATATTTGAATTATGCTCAAGTGATTAGAGTTATATTTTTTTTTCTTAAACTCATGATTTATTCGGAACCTTTTTGCAAATGAGGTTGAAATGTATGGATTACATAACATTGCATAAGTTGGCATTGAAATGTATCAAATAGATTACATCCGAGTATTAGTACTCAATTAAGCTACGATGTTTCCACCTTTAATTCAATATCGATACTACCTATTGAGTATCGGTATTAAATAGGCTCTCGAAGTTCTAATATTTTAGTCAGTATCGATAATGACTTTTAAATATTGTTACTGAATGAACAATATCATTATTGCTTGAAGGCAGTATTGGTATTCATGCACGTTTATATCTAGCTTTAGTCTATGTTCTTACAATATCGATATTGGATGACCCAATACCGGTACTCAAACCCATAAATGATATTTTAAGCTCAAATTTCACTTTCAATTCATCATATATCATTGTTATAAGGTTCTAATCAAACCTTAAAGCTTATGGAAGTCATTGGAGTCGTTTGACAATATTTTTAACATCAATTACCATCATTTAATCACTCAAGCATGCTTTTACTCAAGAAAACCGAAAATGCACCAAACAAGCATATAATCATCACATTTGCGATATTCATGAAACACTTCAAAGTTTAAAGTGCACTTACCTCGCTAAAAATCCCGAAATACAACCTTGACTAGCTTCCTTCAATCTTTCTTCTTCCTTTTAGCTTCGGAAGATTTTTCTATTTCTTTCCCTAATCAAGAAAGTGTAAAATGAATTACTACATTTGTTGGAGATAAAATAGAATTAGAAAAATGAATTAACAACTTAAATATAGGATTTAATGCACTAGATGTGTCCTTTCCTCAAAACCCCAACTAAGTTCTTACCACATTTTCAATGATTGTGATCTTTTTCTTGAAGCTCTTGAAACTTAAATTGCTAATCTTGTATTCTTAGATCTTGGATGAAAGGTTTGACTAACAAATCTTGGATTTTTAGAGTAAAATGACTATGAATTGTGGGAAAAGAAGAAGGAAAAAAGAAGAGCATTAGATGATATAAGCAATGAGATTCTTGTCCCTTTTGTATCCCATGTTCAAAAAACAATAATTCAACTCTAACTCGGGTCAAATTGCTCTAAGGGGGCGTTTAGTTCGCAAAAAAGATCATTACTATGGGTAATAATCTTTTTCGAAATCTTATTCCCATGTTTGATTTGTGTTCATTTCCACCAGGCTAGAAAAGAATATTACCGGCAGTAGCCCTTTTTTGGCAAGATTCTAGGAATGTGATTCCCACCCAATCCTTAGGTATTTAACAATTCCTGTTATTTTGGACCAAAATACCCCTGAAATAATGAAGGGTTTTCATATTAGTCCTTTATTGCATTTTTTAACTAGATAGCTGATTATTTGGGGTGCAAATTTATTAAATATTTTAATTTTATATTTAAATGATATTAGGCATTTAAAATAGTGTTTAAATATCTAATGTATTTTTATTAATAATGTGTGTAATGGTTCTAATAATATTTTTAAACATATTATCTAAATATCTAACTCATAAAAATATTGTCTGTAAGATTTACACCGGTATAAATTCAACTAACTAGCTGACTAATTAAGACTAACTATAACGTACTTACACATGTATAATTACAACTAACTAAACTAATATCTAACAACATATTTGCACTAGTGTAATTACAACTAACTAAACTAATATCTAACTATAACGTATTTACACCGTTGTAAGTACAACTAACAAAATTAATATATAACTATAATGTATTTACATCGGTGTAATTCCAAATAACTAAATACAACCCACGTGTGAATTAAAATATACATTCTATTATGTTGTTTTCATGCAGTTGTGTGAAAATTATTAATTTGTTCAAGTGATTGCATTAATAATTTGTTAAATAAATATATTAAATATATATATTATATTTTTATATAAATAAATATAATACTTATTAAACTTATTTATGACTTAATAATTCAAATTATTTAATATGTGTACCTGATACTAGATTATATTATATTATATTATATTATATTATAAATATAATACTTATATACTTAATATTTAATTGTATTAATAATATGTTACTTTTTCTTTGCAAAATTTAGATAATGTAATGTAAATAGTTCTATAAATACAAATATTTTCAATTTAGTATTAAAAGTTTAACTTGTTATAAAGAAAATATATCACAAGGATAATTTGGTACAAATTGCTTTCAGATAATCTTAGATTTTTTCAACCAAACACTGTTATCTCACATTCCTGCTAAATAAACCGAATGAAGAAATGTAACATTCTTAGTAATGTATCAAGTAATGTTACATTTGAATAATTCTATTACTAAATGTAATCATTTTTTCCCGTGAATCAAACGCACCCTAAGAATCTTTAACCTTTCATCATTTTCTAAAAGTAACACCTTCTACCTAATAAGCCCAAATTAATATCCAAAAACAAATCAAATTTGATCCAATTGATTTAAGAATCCATATGAACTATCAAGTAAGACTCGGATCAATGTTAATTCATTTACTAAAAAATTTGGATCGTTATAAATTATTTCTAACTTCAAACCACAAAAAATGGGCGAATACCATTTGGATATTACGCTAATGATAGAACATAATTAAAAATATCTACTCCCTCTGTCCCACTCAATATGTTTCTTTTATATTTTAAAATTGTTTCACTTAAAATGTCTCTTTAAAAAAATTAACAACTTTTATAAGGCACATTTCCCTTTATGCCATTTTTTTTAGTTTTTCAACAAAATAAAATTTAACTTTTCAAGGATAAAATTGTCGTTTTAATTATTTAATATCATATTTCTTATACATTCTTACACAAACTTTTTCTTCTTAAAACTGTGTGAAAAGTCAACAATGGACAAAATAAATAGAACAGAAGGAGTATAATTTTATTTCTTAAGCACATTATTTTTACATCTCAGCTCATGGTTAAGGATTATACGAAAACATATCAACCGTACAAAAAGATAGTATACAAAAATAAAACAACTTAAATTAAACTATAATATCAAATACTTTAATTAAAAATATTTTTATATATATTTAAGAATTATTCATTTTTCATTTTGATAAATAAATCATTAAAATAAGTGAAAAATATAATTTAAAAATATGACATTTATTTTTTTAAATAATCTAAAAAAATATGGCATCTATAAATTCACTAGAGATGTTTATTTTCATTAGACTTAAGTTAAACCTAAGTAGTTAACATAAAAATTGAGCTCGATACTGTTCATGAATACCTCCTAAATAATTTAATAAGTCCAATTATATATATGTGAGTGTGAAATTGAAAATTAAAATTAAAAATTTCAGTCATTTTTTTAATTTATGAAACTTTGAAAGAAAAAAATATAAAAACATCTTTTATAAACAGAGGTGTATGGGGCTGTTGCCTCTCCCAAAATTTTTAGTATAATAGCATTTTAGGTCTTTTTAATTTAAATATTAATTAAATAAGATATTTGCATTTCCTAAAATTTAAATTTAAAGGTTTAATAGACTCTTGCATCTCCCAACCTTTGATCTTAGCTCTGTTCCTAACTTAAACTAAATATAATCCTTATAAATTTATAAATTTTAAATATATACTCAAATATACACCCTTTGAAGTAATTCAACGATTATAATAACAACCAAATGAAAAGAATTTACCTATAAATTAAGATTCACATTTACTAATTTTCTTCATTGAAACTTTCAACTCCAGTGTTAATCTAGAGTTTTGTTTAAATTAAACTGTAAAATATAAAAATATTTTATTTTTAAGACGGTGTTCAAATACTTTGAAAAATAAAAACCTTAAGAGTTGAATTCAGACAAGCTGAGAGGCTCCCAAAACCCGATAAATCCCCTGAATCCAAGCTCCCGTTTCTACAATTCTGCTGCAAACGGAAGAAAACATGAGTTTTCTCGCGGGAAGACAAGCAGCAAAAGAAGCCGCCTTCTTTTTCCAGGAAACCAAACAAGCCGTTAACCGTCTGGCCGAGAAAACCCCCAAAACCCTCTCATCGAACCCACCATCGGTTGAGCAACGTGCTCAAGCCGACGTCCTTCCTGAGGTCCTCAAACACTCCTTGCCTTCCAAGGTCTTCCGACAACCGTCCGATCCTTCGTCTCTCTCAAGGGCATCCAAGTGGTCCCTCCGTTCTAATCCAAGCAATGCCTCCGGTTCTTCCCCTGATGCCTTGAACCCTCTCAGGGCTTACCTTTCTCTTCCCCAGGTTACTTTTGGTCCCAAAAGGTCAGCTTTCACCATTTCTTTTTACAACAAATTCTGGGTTTTCTTTTTTATGGGTTCTTTTTCTATTGTATTTGAATTGAGAAATTTGCAGGTGGGAGTTGCCGAGTACGGAGAATTCAGTCATGGCATCAACTGCGAATGAATTGCGGACGGACAAATATACGCCTCTCAATCCGGAGAAGTTGAAAGCTGCTGCTGAAGGACTTAAGCGAAGTTTGTTCATTCCGTTTTTCTCATATAAACTCTGGGAATTTGGTGTTGATTAGCTTTAATGTCATTAGGGAACATTTTGATTATGAGTTTCAATTGCCTTTTGTACCAACAATACTTGGCTAAGGCTTATAATACTCGGTTTTTGTGTTCATTTTGCATAGTTGGAATGGCTTTTATAGTTGCAACTGCAATGGTATTCGGTGGAGCTGCCGTGATGTTTGGGATGGCAGCCTCCAAGTTGGAGTTGCACAGTGTAAGCATTACTTATTCCACCCAGATTAATAACTTTTTCAGTGCTGTGTTTTTGGCATAAAAGTGTAATGAAGTATTGTGGGTTTGATTTATCTAAACCTGTAATTGGACTGCCTTTCTTGACATATTAATAGAGATTTGTCATATGTTAGTCTGATGACATGCTTGTCAATTTAACATTTCAACATGTTATGATTTGATTCATGTTAGTTCATACTTTTCAATATCCATCTTCTCCGTGACATGCCCCGTTCGGGTTTGCTGGTCTTTCCCCATGTGCATTGAATTAGTAAATGCATTGAAACGGCAAAATGTTACTATTTCCTCCCCTAAATTCTCATTATTTTTGTTTGGCAGAGTGATGATATCAGAACAAAAGGAAAAGACATGGTTCGGCCTAAGTTTGAAATGATTAGAGAACAACTTCTACCCCTAAGAACCTGGGTATGTTTAATCAAAACTTGAAGACTATTTTGCTTCCAGTATTTTACAAGTCTCGACTGTGATTGCGGTAACACGCAACTTGTAATTGTTTTCAGGCCGAAAGCATGTCCAAGAAATGGCATCTTGAAAGGGAGGAAGCTATTAAAGAAAAACCCATCATAAAGGAGCTTTCTAAAACTTTGAGAGCAAAAACATCCAGTTGACTTGTATGTATATCGATGTAAATTTGTCATCTGCATCCAAATAAAATCTGAAGTTTTGGATGCATTATTTACATCTTATTCGCATTGTCCCATTTGTGTTTTAAATATTATTCACTCTATCTCACGAAGATTATCTATTATTGACTGTTTTTGGTCAAATCTTTTTATCTTTGACTCGTAATTATTTAAAATTTATTATTGATAAAAATATAAAAAATATATTTTAAAAATCTCTAATCAAGTAAATTCTAAATATATATTTCATAAAATTTAATTACTTAAAATATTTAATATAATTATAGTCAAAGTTTAAAAATTTTAACTTTTAAAAAGTCAATAAGGGACAATGTTTGTGGGACAATGTTTGTGGGACGGAGGGAGTATGTGTTTATAATGAACTTTGATTTATTAAAGGGTTATGTTATATAAGTTTTGGATGCATTGATAAAGCAGACTGCACTTTTATAAAAAAATGTAGATCAAACTTTTGGGGCCGATGATGTTGTTTGAGACAACAAATCCTAAACATAGACCATAAAAAATATATTGAAGTCATGTTACATAAATATTGATATATTCGTGTAAATATACCACCCCTAAATTAGACCGGCGGTGGATGGAATATATATAGTAAATCCAACGAACCGCCTTTATAAACTAACTCCCTTATGATACACACTTGCTCCCCAGCCATGGATGAGGAAGGGGCTAGAAGATAAAGAAATGAACGCTTTCAGAATTAGAAAAACAGAAGAAAGAAAAAGAAACAACCTTGATATCCACATATGATAGAAACCCCATAATTGGTCAGTCAGGCAGGAGTGTTGAAAACTGCAGTGAGGATCAACCGATTCCCATGGTGTGCCTATTTTAGCTACACCCTGATGGATGTGGTATGGTTTCTTAGAAGTTGCTTTCGTCGCTTCTCTCAACTGCCCACCAACGCCTTTGGAGTTGGGCCGGTAGCGGTGACAATGGCAATGGAAGAGACGAATCTTGAAACTGCCTCATTGCTTACGGCAGTAGATGCAGCCACATCTTCCAAATGCCTCCAGGTTAGTTCCCGCTTCTCCTGCATCTCTTTTTCCTTCGATTCATCTTCTTGGAATCTGACCAAACATTCATCAAATAGCACTTGATCAGCATCCGAGAATATCTTCCTGACATTAAGTGTAAGACTCTGAACTGCCTGGTTCCAATGACCTCGTGTGTTTCTCTCCAATGCAGGGAAGATTATAGGGAGTATTACTGCACGGTTCTGGGTGATGAGATTTTTTATGTGATCATTGAGCAACAAAAGCAAGGCACGTTCAGCTAACTGCCATGACAAATAAAAAAAAATCCAAATCTGTCTTACAAGTTACAACATCAAAAATTTGCAAGCACATAGCCATGCAACTAATGACAATTGCATGTAATTTCCACAGTGAATAACTCTTATCCTTTAGTTTTTCACTTTGAATCCAATATAAAAAGAAACTGCTTAATACAACAAATATGGTCGTTAGTCGTATAATTTCTGGCTAACCTATCCTTTAGCATTCACAAATTGAATCAGTTCCGTTTCTAGGTCTTGCAAGAATGAAGCTAAGGTTATGGACCCAAATCCACTAGCATAGAACATTCTTTTTTCAAGCAAGAATGCCATAATCTTGACAGTTCAAAACAGCTTTAATTGCTTGGAATGAGATGCCACTTGAATGCGTTTAATTAATTAATTTAAGGCTATTAGAACAGGATCAACCTTTTGGAACAAATAACAAGTAACTCGCTACCGGGATTAAATTGACATCTCCTTCCACGGTGAAATTACTACGATTCTCTTGGCTCTAAACATAATCAACTAACTACTGGATGAAAAGATATATTCAATTCTTTTTCTCAAGTACGAACAGTAAGGTTGAAGCTGAGCGGATATGCATTCTGCATGACCATATATTTCCCAAAGAACATGCTGCTGAGCGTAAGCATTGAGCAAAAATAAATGGAGAAAAAAAGAGAGCAGTTTCTTACTATATCTGTAAATTTTCCATCGTGATCCCTATTGAAAACCATCAGTTATCTAGCCTAGTGAGACATGAATGACTAAAGCCTTCCTAACTTGTGTTTTCTTTTAATTATAGGTTCATGCGCTTTTCAGATTTCTCACTATATCTGTAAATTTTCCAATCAAGCTAAAAAACACTACATCCTTATCTCACCAAGATATCCCAGAAATTTCTAGTAGCTTGTTCTACAACTCCAGGCAACTTTTATCCCTAACCAAATTCTTGTAATAAGTTGGCTGCATTTACTCCAGGAGTTGAAGTTTAGCATATAGAAGGTGACATTGAAGCTTATCGAAATAAGGAATAACAAGGAAACAATCTAAACAGTACCTGAAAATGGGTGCTGTTGAGGCAGCCACCAATCTGACGGGAAAGCGGAACCATACAGCGTATGAATTCTGCTGCCCGAGTAGCTTCTAGAACTTCTTCCAACTCTCCAGCGAACAGCACCTCCTTTGAACTATTAATTACAGGCCAGTATTTTAGAAGACCTCGGATGACAGTATCAGCCAGCTTGAAGTCTTTCTCCACAAACTGAGTAATGCAATAAGAGAGCTGCGGATGGTACACAGATACACACTTGGGCTTGTGAAGTGGAATCAGGGCTCGTACCAAGAAGAGCTTGTGCTCTTCCTTCAAAGGCAAAGCAAACCCATTTATTATGCTCCCTAGGATCTCAAGCAACTCAGCAATACCTTTGTGCTTCTCAGTCTCAAAAATAAACCTATAGAAGATATTGTTGATGGATTTTCTAATAAATGGCCGATGCACCATGAACTTCCCGTAAATCCGATGTAGAACCGTCTTCAGATAATCCCTCTCTCTTTGGTCATCTGAATCAAACAAATCCAACAATTTCAACACAAATGAATGGTCCATGTATCTTTTAGCAAGCTTGGCATCAGTCTCCGGGGAGGCCACAAATCTAAGTAAAAGTTCATACACAATCTGAAGATGGGGCCAAGCAGGGTCCATGGCCGGTTCCTCGTCCTCCAAATCACACATTCCTATAAGCTTGTTGTCGTGATTCGGTGACGGAAATGTTCTAAAGAGATTAGTAGCCACCATTCGAGTCATCTCTTGCACCACCAGCTCTTTGAACTTGGATGTGACAGAGGAAATATAATCAATGATTTGGACGGTTTTGGAGGTAGCTTTCCAAATATCTGCTTGATCATATCTACAAAAAGGCGCTAACTAGCTCTAATCCACGGCGAGCAAAGATTCCAACTCCAAATACCTCATAGTGTACAAATTTAGTTTACAAATAACTTACGGATTCAAACACTGAAAAGTGAAGATTTGCTTTTAAAGGAAACAAAAAGAATATTCAGAACATAATGCCTTTTATCGCTACGATTCTCTTCATAAACCAAAATAAAGCTGAAAGGTTACTGAAAAGGAGGAATTGGGAAAGACGAAGATATTTTCAACTTACATTTGATGAAATAATTGAAGAGATAATAGAAAACGCAAGAAAAGGAGATAAAAGATGAAGGAAAGGGAAACAAGAGAAAAAAAGAGAAAATAATGTAGTGATGAAAAAATAAATAGATAATACCTAGTGAAAAAAAACAAATAAAAAATAATTAAGATCCTCTCTATTACTGGGATTTTAGTTTTCTGTTTGGACGAAGGGAAAAAAATCAAGAGGAAATCGAGGGTTTTGTTCCGGTTAGACAGTAGTAAAGGTGTTAAGGAAATTTGTTTAATATATATAAAGGGGTGGAATCTATCAACAGTGGGCGTGTTTGAATGAAAATTAATGATCGAGGTTTATAACTAGAACTATAAAATATATAAATATCATTGCATTTTATTGTTTCACCTATTTTAATTATTATAATTTTAAATTTTTTAATTTATTTACTAAATTTTATATGTTATTTTTTTCGTCTTATAAAAAATATTTATTGTTAATTTTTACGTAGTTTTAAAAAAAATTATATAAGAAAGATGATATAAAATAATTGAAACGATAATTTTATTTTTAAAAATTTAATTTTGTTTTGTTAAAAAATTAAAAAAGAGTATAAAGAAAAATATGCATTTTAAAAGTTGTTAATTTTTTTAATATAACATTTTAAATGAGACAATTTTAAAATACAAAAGAAACATATTGAGTAGGACAGAGTAATTTTTTAGCACTATTTTATTAATTTTTTAATACTATGATGATGTGGAATAAAAATAATAAAAAATATTTATTAAAAGACACGTCAGTAAAGCAATAAAAAAACAACCCAACGACACCGTCCATTACCTGCCTTGCCAAGCCATGTCGTCGTTGGGATCTGCTGCACCAGCCGTTTCACGCCACCATCTCCGGCCGCCGCCATTTGCCTGTGATCCGGTTGATAGAATCGTCGAGCCATTGAAGTTTCACCAGTTGTCCTAAATTTGCTGGAATAGTGTCCGTTATCTGGTTCCTCAAAACATCCAGCCTTTTGAGTTCAACGAGATTCGAGATTGAGGCGGGGACTCGGCCTGCAATCTTGTTGCTTGCCATGTTCAGCATCTTCAAACTCAAGCCTTCGGTGAGTTTCGGTATTGTGCCGGAAATGAGATTGTTTGACACATCTATGACCTCCAAGAAGTTGCTTGTTCGGTTATTTAAAATGCTCGAGAGTGACCCGAACACCTGATTCGAATGAAGATCGATGGTGGAAATCGCATCCGGCAACATGAGTTCTGAAAGATCAAATTTCAGTTGATTATTTGAAAGCTTCAACTTCTTCCGACTTGTCATATTTGTGAAGTAAGTGGAAATGCTCCCTGTAAGCAAGTTATCAGACAGGTCTATGGAACTCAATGAATCTGATCTAAAATTTGGGAAGGCTCCTCTCAGTTTACAACCAGCTAGGTTTACACCTGAAAGTTGTCTGTCTATGATCCAAAGGACAGGTCTATTGACAAAAGTGAAGGGACCGGACAACCTTGCTAAAAATAGCTGGTAAAGGATTGGAGAATCCATTTCTAGATAAATTTAGGGGCCAAAGTTTCTGTAACCATGAAATTTAGGGACCTTGTCTGATAGCTGAGAAAATGAAAGGGAAACTAAAAATTGTTATTACGCATCTTGTGTTAAATTTAAACAAGAAAATTGGTGTATGCTTTTTTGTACCCCAATCCATTAACAGTTCAGAAACAGATTTTGAGTTTGAAAGACTTTGTTTCCGTGAGTTTTTTTTTTTGTTGCTGAGAAAGTGAGAGAAAAATAGAGACATGTTTGATGTTAGGCTTTGTGTCTGATTAAATTTCACTGCATGAAGGAAAAAGTTAAAAGCGCAGATGCCCTTTGTTTGAGTCTTTAAGAAACTTACTGTTTATCTGATATATGAGAAAATGAAGGAAAATGCATCTTAATTTAAACTTTTTATGGAGTAAAATACATGATTATGTCTAAGGTTGCTGTTTCATTCACCCACATCATCAAGAGTGGTGAACCAGCTATCAGTGTCTTGGTTTCCAGGTTCCTGCTTGGAGAGTCCATTCCTCCATCAGTTTACATGTCCCTTGATCACCAGTTTACTTTTGTATTACCATGGTTTTGTTTTCATCTGGTTATATGGGTTTGGATTTTTAGATATATATTGTAGATTGTAAATATATTTTTATGTATTTTAGTCCTAGTAAATAACTAAATAGCTAAGTCTTATCTAACTTAGTGATAAGTTAAATCTTATCTTATCTTATCTAAATTTAAATTTCTAATCTTTTAAATAATAGACAGAGATAGAGTCATACTTAGTTAGGATTGTTGTAATTTAGTCCTATAAAAGGGACTCACTTCTTTTCAGTAAATCATGAATTAAAACGGAGAAAACATTTATTTTCTGCTACAAAACCTCTATTATTTACATGGTATCATTTTGGGTTTTTTAGATCCTCTAAAATCTTGCGCAATGCATACCACTTCCACATCAAAAATCAGTTCAAGATCTGAACTGAATGCTTGTCTTGCTGATCAGCCTACAACATCCAGTATTCCGCATGGTAGTATTTCATTTCTCTCCAACACTACTCAAATTCTATGGATAGTGGATTCTGGTGCTATTGATCATATGTCAGGAAACAAAGATGTGTTTTTGACTCTTACAAAACAACATCACAAGAAACATGCGAAGACTGCAAATGGGTCATTGACTGAGGTGGAAGGGACTGGAACAGTATTTCTTAATAAGGATATTGTGCTAAACTCTGTCCTTTATGTTCCTGATTTACAATGCAATCTTTTATCTGTTAGTAGATTGTGTAGTGATTTGCAGTGCTATACTAAATTCAGTTTGCATGGATGTATTTTTCAGGAAATGGATTCAGAGAAAGTAATTGGAAGTGCTAAGTTGTGTAGTAGACTATACATCATTGAAGGCCAAGCACTTCCCAAGGGACAAGTCCTACCAAGTTGCACTCTCAATTCTGTTTGTTTTTCCTCCCAAATTTCTAGTTTAAGTTCCAATGAAAATTTGTTATGGCATTTTTGCCTTGGACATCCTAATTTTTCTTATCTCCAAAAATTGTTTCCCAAATTATTCATTCATAAAAATCCATCATCTTTTACTTGTGATATATGCCAGATTGCAAAACATATTCGAAACCCTTATCCTCAATCGTCTTACACACCATCTCAACCATTTTCCCTCATCCATAGTGACATTTGAGGCCCTTCTAAAGTTAAGAATATTACTGGGAGTAGGTGGTTTGTATCCTTTATTGATGATCATTCTAGAACTACATGGACGTATTTAATGAAGGATAAATCTGAAACTATGGGTATATTTAGAAAATTTTATATGCTGATTGAAACTCAATTTCACAGCAAAATTCAAAATTTGAAAACTGACAATAAGAGTGAATTTTTTACTACTACTTTGGGAAATTTTCTTCGAGAGCTAGGTATTATACACATTAGTTCTTGTGTGGATACTCCACAGCAAAATGGAGTGGCTGAGAGGAAGAATAGACACCTTTTAGAGCTTGCTAGATCATTGTTGTTTTCTTCTAATGTTCCTAAGCATTTTTGGGGGGAAACCTTGCTTACTGCTACATACCTCATTAATAGACTACCCAGTAAAGTATTAAAATTTCAAACTCCTAAGGAAGTTCTTCTTAAACAGTTTCCTTCTTTTAAACCTGTCTTGTACATTACCTGCTAAAATATTTGGGTGTTCTGCTTTTGTTCATATCCATAAGCAGTTTCGAAGTAAATTGGATCCAAGGGCTGTCAAGTGTATTTTTCTTGGGTATTCTCCTCTTCAGAAGGGTTATAAATGTTATTCCCCAGTCACTCGTAAATTTTATGTTTCTATGGATGTTACCTTTCATGAATTACAACCTTTTTTCTCAAATTCTGAAATCCAGGGGGGAGTTTGGATGAATTTCAGCCACAACCAGTCCAACTACCTATATATATATTCCTACATCCACCATAAACAGTCCTATATGTACCAAAGACATTCCTTTATCCACCACAAATGTTCCTACATCCATAATAGATCATATTCCTTCAATACTCCATGCAGAACCCGTATCTCCAATACCAGATTCACTACCTAAAACTCCACAAAAACCTTATTCAAAAACTCAACTTGGGACAAAATAACTAAGTGTCTATACAAGGAAGAAAAGGCTTACTTCACAGAAAACTACATAGCTTAGGACTACTCAAGAACTAGAACCAATTCCATTATCCCTAGAGGATAAAGAAGGTATGGAATCTACCTATTGCTCAAAGGAAAGGTGTCAGGAAATGTACCAGTCATCCGATACAAAAGTACGTGGCTTATGGGAAGCTGATGCCTTCATTTAGAGCCTTCACTGC
This sequence comes from Hibiscus mutabilis, assembly GCA_019671005.1. Taxonomy (NCBI): domain Eukaryota; kingdom Viridiplantae; phylum Streptophyta; class Magnoliopsida; order Malvales; family Malvaceae; genus Hibiscus; species Hibiscus mutabilis. Next base: position 39,331,503 of record CM033723.1, read on the forward strand.
CAGAATTGATAAGGTGCATATTCTTCAATCTGTACATGAAGCCTTGAAAGATCCAAAATGGAAGAAGGCTGTAGAAGATGAGATCAAGGCACTGGAAGCAAACAAAACTGGGTTTTGACTGATTTACCACCTGGAAAAAGGGCAGTGGGCTGTAAATGTATATTTACAGTCAAATATAATACCGATGGGAGCATAGAAAGGTTCAAGGCTAGACTGATGGCGAAGGGATTCACTCAGTCTTATAGGATTGACTACCAGGAGACAATCGCACCAGTGGCAAAACTTAATACCGTGAGAGTTTTATTATCTCTTACTGCAAATCAAGAATGGCCACTTCACCAGCTTGATATCAAAAATGCATTCCTGAATGGAACTCTAGAAGAAGAGGTGTACATGCAAAAACCACCTGGTTTAAATGAAGACTCAAATTCTGGTCAGGTATGTAAACTACAGAAATCATTATATGGTCTCAAACAATCACCTCGGGCTTGGTTTGATAGATTTACTAAAGCCATTCTAAAATTTGGCTATCTACAATGTCAAACTGACCATACTTTGTTTGTCAAAACTTCTCATGAGAACAAAAAGGCTATCTTAGTAGTCTATGTTGATGATATAATCATCACAAGTGATGATTCTATGGAAATCAGAAAGTTAAAAGAGTTTTTGGCAACTGAATTTGAAACTAAAGATTTGGGTTACTTGAGATACTTTCTAGGAATGGAAGTGGCTAGATCAAACACCAGAATTGTAATCAATCAAAGGAAATACATTCTAGACTTGCTTTCAGAAACTGGAATGTTGGGGTGCAAGCCTACTGAGACACCTATGGAGTATAATCTGAAATTCAGAATTGATGACAAAGGAATTCCAGTGGATAAAGAACACTATCAAAGACTGGTAGGCAAGCTGATTTACTTGTCACTTACAAGACCAGACATTGCTTATTCTGTCAGCATTGTAAGTCAGTTCATGAATGACCCTAGAGAGGAACACTTAGAGGCAGTAACCAGAATCTTGAAATATTTAAAGATGACACCAGGTCATGTACTAATTTTTTCTAAGAATAAGTCCAGAAAAGTGGAAGTCTTCACAGATGCAAGCTGGGCAGGAGAACTGACTAGTAGAAGATCCACTAATGGATATTGTACTCGAGTTTGGGAAAATCTAGTGACATGAAGGAGCAAGAAACAATTAGTGGTCTCAAAGAGCAGTGCAGAAGCTGAATTTCGAGCATTGGCACTTTGGATTTGTGAAGGAATTTGGATACAAAGACTCTTGACCGAATTACAAATGAATCACAGTGAACAATTTGAACTTCATTGTGATAGCCAGTCAGCAATCAGCATTGCAAAGAATCCAGTTCACCATGACAGAACCAAACACGTGGAACTAGACCGTCACTTCATCTCATAAAAGGTTACTAATGGAACAGCCAAGCTCAACTTTGTTCCAACTCACAAACAACTAGCTGATGTACTCACCAAGGCACTTCCAAGAACCACCTTTGATGAGCTTACATCCAAGCTGGGACTCTACAACATATACTCACTAGCTTGAGGGGGTGTAGATTGTAAATATTTTTTTTTTATGTATTTTAGTCCTAGTAAATAACTAAATAGCTAAGTCTTATCTAACTTAGTGATAAGTTAAATCTTATCTAAATTTAAATTTCTAATCTTTTAAATAATAGATAGAGATAGAGTCATACTTAGCTAGAATTGTTGTAATTTAGTCCTATAAAAGAGACTCACTTCTTTTCTGTAAATCATGAATTAAAATAGATAAAACATTTATTCTCTACTACAAAACCTCTATTATTTACATATATTTTGCTTGAGATTCCGCGATGACATTGGGATTGTTATTTTAATTGATTTTCCATTATCAGAATGCTGAACTTTGTTGTTCCCTGTGTTTTCAGGTTTCATGGGAGCTATGATATCAAACTTGGCATTTGTCTTCCCTAACATATCAAACAATCTCATTTCCGACACAATACTGAAACTCACTGAAGGCTTGAGTTTGAAGATGCTGAACATAGGAAGCAACAAGATTGCAGGTCGATTTCTCCACTCACTATCAAATCTCGTTGAACTTAGGAAGCAAGTTTAGGACAACCAGTGAAACTTCAATGGCTCAATGTTTCCGTCAACCGGATCACCGGCGAACGGCTGTGACCGGAGATGGTGGCGTGAAACGGCTGGTGCAGCAGATCCCAACGATGACATGGCTTGGCAAGGCAAGTAATGGACGGTGAAGGATGCACTGTCGTTTTGGGCGGTTGTTTTTTTATTGCTTTACTGACTTTTAATAAACATTTTTATTATTTTTATTCTACGTCATAACGGTGTTAAAGGGTTAACGGACGAGTGATAAAAAAGTTAATGTATAAACTTTAGTGAGTAAATTGAATGTTTTGAAATTTCAGTGATTAAAATAGGTCAAATGACCCTAATCAGAATGAAAATAATTTTATGAAAAAAAATAATATGCAACTGAAAATTTTAGAAAAAAATGTTCGTCTAGTTCTAAAGAATATATGTTGTTTTCATTTTATTAGAAAATAAAAAATATTGAAGAAAATGTGTTCAGTTCTAAAATTAGAAAATAAAACTAAGTAAAATTTTAAAAAATATAAAAATATATTTTCACTAATTTCATTCACAATGTAAAAAAATGAAAAAAAAAATAATTTTTCAAAATTTTAATTTTATTTATCTTGGTTTTAATACTTCTGATGAGATTTTTGAAAATTTGGTTTTTTAATTATAATTTATTTTATTTATTTATTTATTATTTAATAATTAAAATTTGATTAATTATTATTCATTTATTTGTTCTTTTCTATTCTGAAAAGTTTGATACCAAACAATTTTTATTATTTTTATTTCTGAACACAATTTTCATCTTTATTAATCAATTGTGTTTTTTCTAATTTTTATAAAACTAAAAAGAAATTTTTCAGAAGCTAAAATAAAAAAAGTAAAAATAATTTTAAAATTAAACAGGTTATGAGATAAAATCCAGTTATATAATGTAAGAGTTTTTAACTTTTACACGTTTTTGAATCATTTGATAGGTGAAATAGATGGTTAAAATTAACAGTGGGTTATGTGAAGATTATCACTTAAAAAAAATAAGGAGTTAATCTCAACCGTCTATTTCATCCATCCAACATTTTCAAAAAACATGTAAAAGTATGAGTTAATATAGAATTAAATAAATCTGCTGAATTTACAGTACTAGGATTTGAATTATGTGCTTGTTTAAGTTTGCGTAAAAAGAAATTTTATAAAACCCGAAAGTTTTCACCTGGTTTTTGTAAGGGTAGATCAACTCTGCAGTGACCGTGAGTTCAACATATTTGCAGCTCATGGACCGCCCTTGAAATCATAAAGAGTACTTCCACTTGCCCTTTCTTTCAAGACAAAAAAAAAAAAAATCACAATGATCAGAGATAGAAAACATCAGTTGGTCTGGTAGGAACATAAGAACATACTAACAAGGTCCTTACCGAAAATCCCGGTTATCACACCGGAGAAAACAACACCAACCTTCAAACTCCGGCCCTTCACTTCGGAACCAATGAGACCGATGGCTTTCCATAAAGATTCGGAAACAAGTTCATCCACAATGTATGCATAAACACTGATATTAAAACTGGTCATGGTTTGTAAAATAGACAATCTAATAAGAGTACTTAAGGTGTCAAGGAAAAAAAGCTATGTCTGCAACTTATTGGGTGGGATAAATAATGACATCTAAAATTTTATCAGCGTCAAATATTTTTCACATACATTTATGGTTAAACTTCTTTAGTAAAACAACAAGAACATTTGATACAATCCTCATAAAAATACAATTATTCTATGGCTCTACAATTTCCATTGATTCGATGCTTGCCTTCTTCTGCAAGTCTTCTCCGGACTCGGGTTTAATAGCCAGCTGCTCTCTGTACTGATGTCTCGACGCAAGGATCAGAAAAACCAATAAATTTAGAGATCCTAACACCGCAAGTAACCAGTAAAAGTTGTTTAACTTTCCATCATTCAGGTTACTCTGCAGCCAGCTCTTTTCAGTCACATGGTCGACAATAGACACCAATAAACTGCTGACGAAGAACCCCATTGAAATGGTGCTCAGGAAAAGCCCTGTGCTCATCGATTTCATTCGATCTGGTGCCTCCCGGATAAAGAACTCAAGCTGTCCGACATAAGCAAAAGCTTCCCCGGTACCCACGAGGGAAAACTGAATGAGTAGCCAAAAGGCACTTATTTTGACTTCTTTGTGAACAGCAATTTCCCTTCTTTCTTTCTCAACAACAGCAGCCCCCACCATGGCAGCTATAGAGAAAACAAGTCCTATTCCAATCCTTTGGAGGCTTGTGATTCCTTGGACATTATTGGTAAGTTTTCGAGCCAAGGGGACCAACACTTTCTCGTTTAGGGAAGTGAAGAGGAGAATGGTTACAATGAGAAAGGCAGAGAATGAACCTGCAGGTATCACGAAGGAGCTGACTGTCCGGTGCATGATGGTGGCTTGGTGAACTGTGAAAGTAGTCATTTGGGAGTAGATTGTCCAGAAGAGGATACATGTGGACCAAATAGGCAATAGTTTTACAATCATTTTCACCTCCTCCACTTGTGTCACGGTTGAAACAGTCCATTGGTTACCTTTGTTCGTTGTTCCGGCAACACGATCGTCGCCTAACACCGCAGCTTTATCAAGGCACCTAATCAACACATACACAGTTAAATGAAGTTTTAACAACTGATGTTGTAATTGTAATTGTTATCTTCTAAGCATTTCATATTGTAATTTCAATTTGTACTCACTTTAATCTTTTTGTGTAGGGAACCTTTCTGTTTTCGTAATCATTCAAAAAGCCGGGGTGAGAAGGAAGAGACTGATTTCTGTTCTTAACTGCCAAAGACAGAACCCTCCATACCACAGTTAAAGGGCTTCCCTGAGGCTTTTTGAACCTGTACCAGGGTGTTCCACAAATTAAAACTGCTACTGCTATCACTATTGTTCCTGCTGAAATTCCATATCCCCACCCTCTTCCTACATTGTCTTGTACATACACCAGCATGATCACGGAAAATAGAGACCCGATGCTGACGCCGAAATAGAATCTGTTGAAGAAGAAAATCATAGCCTTCTCCTCCTTTGGATCCTTGATGTCGAATTGATCGGAGCCGAAACTGGAGACATTAGATTTTATTCCTCCACCGCCTAGTGCTATTGTGTATAGTGCTGCATACAGCAAAGCCAGCTGCCGGCAATTTGCCTCGATGCACTCGTGATGATGTCTTCTATAGTCATCGCACGGAGGAGGCCTCATGCTCGGAATTGTTGTGGCCAGTGTTAATAGAATCACTCCCTGGTGCAATATGAGAAAGCTTTAGAAACAAATGATATAAGATCTCTGCTTACATTCATCACCATCCTTATATTGCAAATCATGTAATGAATTACCAACTCACCAGAGCTGTTATTGATGCAGAGATTGCAACTGTTACGTATCGGCTAAGTTTCGCATCAGCCAAGAAACCACCGAGGAGACCAAGAAGATTGAGTGTGCCCATGAAGTTGGTCACAATTATTGCAGATTTTGCCGCTGAAATATGCAGATTTCCAACAAGATATGTCACTAAGTTCATGGATATGCCCACCACACATATCCTCTCCGAGAACTCACATCCTGCACCAAAAATTTCCATTCTTATTAGCGAAGATGACTTGATGAAGAAGGTAAACCACAGTCAACTTGTGAAGTTCATTACAAGCACCTAAGATGAGCCCTGCAGCAAGCCATCCACCAGTTCTCGACTTGTCCACCGGATTCCCCCGGTAATCAACGACAACTTCATCATTCGAGCCATCGTTCTCACCATGGCTTCCAACCAAAACCTGTATCCATCCAGAGCAAAATCCATGAAGCAAATAAAAATATCTAACCAAGCTCATGAAATTTAATTTCTTCAGAAGCCAACTATACCATGATTGAAACTCTGAAAGGAGAAGAGAAAATATTGTTGGGGTTAGGGTTGCATGAGCTTAATTTATAAACTGTAAAAGTTGGTCATTTTGGTGTTATTATCATCATACCGCGGTGCCATCAAATTAGAGACGTCAACCAACCAACCCATGCATTCCTATCATCTATTCCTGTTATGTTTTTGTTTCATAATTTTATTTAAAATATATAGATTTTGATATTCGTTTTTCTCAACTAAATAATTGAGAGTGACATCTTTTTGTCCTGTTTGGGTTATGAATTTGGTCCCTTTCTCAGTATCATCTTCTGAATTGCCCCATGAAGGAGGTTAAGAAGATTGGTGTTGTCATGTCGTGTGGGGTTTGGTCGGTAACACCCAACCATGTGATGAATGACACACTACTATTCATTTTCCTTCTGAAAAATACCATAAATTTTTTGATTGATTCCAGTTTGAGACGTTACAACTAGTTGGGCGTAGGAATGTCAATTTGGCAAGACAGCGTGGAGAATGCTTTCTTTGCAACCTGTAAAACTAAAATTATCCCTTATATGGATCTCAAAGCATACCTAATCTCTGCTATATTCACTCGCGACCCACTTCATATAATATAGTTGCAAGTATCAATTAAATAAATATAAATCATTTTTTATGAAAAAAAGTATGGAATGTTTGTCCTCCAGACTCCATTACATATATGATATTATTTCAACTATCACTATTTAAAAAAATTGTTGCGACCCTTGAATTGGTAAATTAAAATATAACTTTAATACGAGTTAAAATTGAGAAACTGACAGAATAATATCAAAGAGTATATTAAAATTAGGTGAGAATTGAAAAATCGTGAGTCTGTGAAAGCTCTCGTTTTTTTTTTTTTAAAATAGTACATGTAAGTTCAGTGTTATCAAAAATATTTGTTTTTTAAATATGTTTATTATGCATATTAGGAGAACAGAAATAATGCGGAATAGGTTGCGATCAGGCGAGACAAGTGAAGATGAGACGAGTACAAGTTCATACACACGCCCGCTCTATTACTCACAATAAGACTAATTTTTATCCTCATTCTTGTTCCACTACCCATAAAATCTGTATTCATCTTTATTCAATTGAAGAAATCGCACTAACATTCCTAGTTGAGCGCTCTGTATCGTATCAGTTTACATGTACAAGTTCTCAACTAAAACAAAATGATATCAATATCATATCATTATCGTTTCGGTATCGATTGGCATCAAATGTAACAGCATGTACAAGTCTATATTGATCAATACTATTTCTGGAAGTTGCTAAATATTATTTTGATTTTTTTCAAATCTATTATAAATTTTAGTTTAAGAATATATTTTTTGAACAATAGCAACTAGATTTCATTAATAAAAACAACGGAATAGATTAGAATTATAACGCACTCAAGCATAAAGAGAAAAGTGAGGACAATAGTCACAAAAAACTCATACATAAAGTAAATACTAGTTAACTGTTGTAATATAATGTGTATAAATTATAATTAATTTTAGGTTAAAATTGTAATACCTCAAAGATTGGGATTGGCTTAGTAGTATGTTACCAATTCAAATACAATTTAAATGCCTTGATCCATTTATAAATTAGATTGAATTAAGGGTTTAGGACTAATTCGAAAAGGAAGAAAGAAAGAAGGGCCATTATTAATTGTACTAAATCGAAAATGAAAAAAATGAAGAGCTTGCATGCTAAAGAAGTTTTGCTCTATGGTTTTACACATGTAAATTGGAAGTATGGACATGTTGGAAGGAGGAGGTTCGGTGAAGATAGCAAGAACTCTATCTCCTCTATTCCTCCTCAAGGGCCGAAGCTTCCATGAATTTAGAGAGAGAGAGAGAGAGGGAGAGGGAGAGAGAGAAAGAGAACCATGAGTTCTAGAATTCATTTGGACCAATTCTTGCCTTCCAACGAAGGGATTAGTAAAGGAGGGTATAAAATTCTTATTCTTTGCTTTCTAAATTAGATTAAAGTCTTAAGAATTCAACTATGTTATTCTAAGAGCACCCATACAATTAGAGTTGTTATATATATATATATAAACTTTCTTATTGTAATTTTAGGCCATACGAGTTATGTATATCTTTGACTTGTTATGTAATCATGTGATTTGCTTAGAGAATTATAGATATGGATTACATCCGAAGCCTTGAAGAAAATTAGGGGCTAATTAAGATGTTAAACTTGTTAACAATGTTCATCATGGCTATGTTTGGGGATTGATTTGTTTGATTGATCTTCTAATTGTTGTTAGGAGTGTGTTCTGTTTTAGAGATGGTTTGGGATGTCTTTAGATAATTTCTAATGGTGTAATTTGTGATGAATCTTGAACTATGTGATTTCAATAGTTGCAACTTGGATGTGAATAAGAACTTTCTATTAGATCATTCGAATAGCATGCATAATAGATTCCCATATTTTGATGAAATTTATAGTGTGATTTAACTATGCTAAAATGCTTGAGAATGAATACTTTTGACGTTGAGATAGATAGAATATTTGGAAGAACCATTGTTGCTTGAGATGTGGTGCTTGCAATTGATTTTGTGGTTACATTGTTCGGTTATGGACCAATTAATTCATCTAGGGGCTAATTTGATCATAATAGGATTGCTTTGAAACTGTTTTAAATTGTTAAAAATCTGGGGAGGGGTTGTTTTTACATTTCAAGGCTGTTAAGGAATTGCTTAATCACATAAGGGACTGTTTAGCAATAAGAAGGGGTTGTTTTATACATTAAATAGGGGCTGCCTTGTAATAAGAACAGGGCCTGTTTTGCATATATATGAACATTTGTGGACTGTTTGGTGCAGATATATGTATGCATATGTAAGTGGAACTGTTTTGCATATATATGAACATTTGTGGACTGTTTGGTGCAGATATATGTATGCATATGTAAGTGAAACTTTTTGCATATATATGAGCATTAATGGACTGTTTTAAGCATATATAATTGTATGACTATGAATTAGGGACTGTTTTGTGCCTATATGATTGTATATCTCTGTATTAAGGACTGTTATATATATATATATATATATATATATGAAAGTATCTTGGAATGTAGTATGTATATACATATATAAATATGTATACATATGTATTTGTGGCTGTTTTAGTGTACAAGAATGTATGATCTTGCTAATAGCACAATAAAATAGATTTTGATGTGTGTTTGTACTTGTCATTGTAATAGACCATGAACTGGTTGAGGAGACAAGGTCCAAGGCAGGTAACATTGTAGAAAGCAAAAGGGAATTGTGATTCAGGAACATGCTTAGCTTGGATTAAACTGTGAGTGTTGTTTAAAGTCTCGAGATAGGATTGAAATTGTCCCGAGCATTCTCAATTGCTTTAAGTTTATATTACTTGTTCATTGAATTACGCTATGCCGCATGCTTAAGCTTGGATTCAAGGTGAGTTCCTGAATCACAATTGTAAAGTACCCAATGATATGTAATACTTGGTTGAATGCATGATATGATCGAAAACTATACATGTGGTCATATATGTTTGATATGATAAGATATAAGCCTTGCTTATGTAAGCATATGAATTTGAAGCTATGCTCATCTCTGATACGAATAAGATACGTTATTCGAATACATGGATAAGGAGCTAAGCTTATCTTTGATTCTGATAAGATAAGATCTAATTGGATAGCATTGGTTTCGAGTCAGTCATAGGTATAGTTGGCATGCCATAGAGTCCATGTTAAGTGTTCAAAAGTACTATTTTTATTACCCTTTTTATTCATATTATGGCTAGACTTAGGCTCGTATTAGTTGCATTATTAGCCATTCATACATGTTTGCATTGTTTCCTTGGTGGACAAGCTTGATTTCATATTTTGCTTAATTTTATGGAAAAAGATAATGCTTTGTGTGTTTTTGTGTTTGTGCAGAATCACTTGCCAAAGCAAGGCTGGAACCAGTTGCCAGGGCAATGCATAAAGGAGATGCCGAGCTAGTTGCCAAGGCAATGCATGAAGGAGATGCCGAGCTAGTTGCCAGGGCAATTTTCGATAAGGGATAAGATGATATGGTAGTCGAAATTGATGACTAGATAGGCCCAAGATGACGTGGAGCAAAGTTAAATCCCAAAGGAGTTTGATTTCCATGAAAAGGTCAAAGAGAAATTAAATCCCAAAAAGATAGGAGAAGATCTAGAAGCAATTTAAATATAATAAAGAATTATATTCTTTTAAAGTATTTAATTCCAACTTAACTTCCTCCTCAAGAAGGATTTTGACCTACCCATCTCCTATTTAAAGGAGACCAAGCTGTCAAACTCAAAGGAGAGCAAGAAGAGATTTCGACAAGAGCAATGAGAGATTTCGACAAGTTTTCAACCATTCTTCATCTTTTTCTTTCTTGTTCAATTAGGTTTATGTTAGGAATTCTTTGTCTTGTGTTTCTTTGGAACCTAGCCATGAACTAAATCTATTTGGCTAAGGTTATTGTGTTTTGTGGTTGTGATAAACAATTGGATTTTGTTTAGGTAATAAGAGTTTACACTTTCAATTCAAGGTTTACTCATTATTGGTTATTATTCTTGTTTGCGAGTGAATTGGGAGAGGATCTCGTAACTTCATCTATTTATCTAATATCGGGAGAGTTAGATTCAAGAAATGAATGAGTATGGTATTTATTCAATCTATTGATGGTGAAGATTAATCCGGCTTAAGAATAAGTTAAGGATTTCAACGGCTAAGAGGAGCGCAAGATTGGTTGTTGTTCACCCTTGATTCACGCAGGGATGTATTATCAAGGCATGCACAAATAGCTAGACTTTCGACTTAGGGATAAGAAGAAACCATTGAAGAACGCTCCGCCGAACCTTGAAGCTGCTGCCCAGCCGCCCAAACAGTTGCCTAGCTAGTTGCCCAGGCAACCGTCGATTAGTTGCCAAGGCAACCCGCTACGCAAGTTGCCACGACAACTGAGTTGCCCTTGCACTCTTTTACCAAGATGATCCAATCAGCTATCACTCTTCAACTCACGATAACCTAGCATATTCTCTCTCATTTGATTACATCTTCTTTTACTTTATTGCTTTCTAGTTTAGCTGTTAGTTGAACTCCTACAATCACCTACTTGTGTTTTTAGTTTTTACAGTGCAAGAGATTAGATTCTTGAAGTGGCACCAATCCCTGTGGAGATGATATCTTTTATACTATAACTTGCGACGTGTACACTTGCACAATTGCTGAGCACTTATTACATGCAACAAGTTTTTGGCGCCGTTGCCGGGGATTGGCAATATCAACTTTGTTTTTATTTTCTTGCAGTTTTTATTTTTCTTATTTAAGATTCAAAAGGCTAACAGACTTTGGTTTTGCATTTGTATATGACCAGGGCGAGACCGATTACACCAGAACATCCCGTTGATCCAAAAATCGAACGAACCTTGTAAAGACTCAGACGAAGGTTAAGAGTAGCAATGGCTAATCAAGACGGCAATATGAATCAAGATGTTCTAGTAGGAGGATGAGTGATTCTTGCACGAAACAACACTATTCGAGACTATCTTGAAGAAGATCTTGAAGGACTCAATCCATGAGTTGTCACACCTGAAATTGAAGCCGACCACTTTGAGTTGAAACCGGTGATGTTCAATATGATCAACACAATTGGTCAATTTGGCGGCTCAGCAACTGAATATGCACGACAACATCTTAAATTTTTCATCGAGATTTGCAACTCATTCAAAATACAAGGAGTCACCCCTGATGCTTTACGACTAAGATTATTCCCCTATTCACTGAGGGATAGGGCGAAAGCATGGTTGAATAGTATTCCTGCCGGATCAATAGGATCTTGGACCGATCTTTGTCGTGATTTCCTTGCTCGATTTAATCCTACAAATTTGACTGATAAGCTTCGTAACAAAATTACTTCTTTTCGGCAGGCAGATGATGAATCCATGTACGAGGCTTGGGAGCGATATAGAGAACTTCTACACAAATGCCCCTACACAGATTCCCAGTGTGGACACAAGTAACAATGTTTTACAACGCTGTGAATACACCAACAAGGATGATGCTAGATGCATCGGCAAACAGCATACTCCTAGATAAGTCACCGGAGGAAGCAATGCAAATTCTAAACAGGCTTTCCAAGAATGATTATCAATTCCCATCTGCTAGAAGATGAGGAGTTAGACGCCAAGCCACAATACATGAATTGGGATCATCAGACTCGATTTTGGCACAATTGGCCACTCTAACCAAGATGGTCCAGAATATGCAGAAACCAAACAACACACGAGATGTCAAGGTAATGGATTCCTTTTGTGAGTTATGTGGTGGTAACCATGATTCTTCTGAATGTATGCAGAATTCAGAATCCAGCTTTTATGTGGGGAATTACAATCGAAACAACAATGTGATGTCCAATACATACAATCCAGCTTGGAAGAAGCACCCGAATTTTTCATGGAGTAATCCCAACAATGCTCTAAACCAGAACAATCAGAATACGCAAGCATCGGGATTCTAGCAGAATATGCCACGGCAACAGTTGCCGCAGCAACAACCGACAACATCTAGTTCTTTGGAAAATTTTCTCAATGCTTTTATGTTGAAAACTGATCTTATATGGCTGAGAATAGTAACTTCATAAAAAGAACTGATGCTTTTATTAACAGGACCGAGATGAGATTGCAAAACCAAGAGGCGGCAATCAAATCAATGGAAAATCAAGTCGAACAATTTGCTCAAAACCTGAATACTAGACCGCAAGGAAGTTTACCTAGCGATAATGAATTCGCAAGAGGAACTGGCCATGAGCAATGTTAGGCGATCACCACTAGAAGTGGCCAACAAATTAAAGAGGCTCAAGCTCGCTCATCAAACAAAACTCCACAAAAAGAACAAGACAAACTCAGCGGCAAAGCCTCAGATGTTGAACTAGGAAATGCCTCGGCAACCAGCGATAAGCATGCCTCGATAACCAGCAATAAGCATGCATCAGCAACCAACGATAGGCACGCCACAACAACCTCAATTGACAATACCTCGGCAACTCCAGTTGCCTCAGCAATGACGTCAATCAAGTTCCAGACCAATGAAATGATCGAAGATATCCGACTTCCACCACCATTCCCACAAAGGTTGAAGGGACAAAAGCAAGAATATCAATTCAAGAAGTTTCTTGATATCCTAAAGCAAGTCCACATCAACTTGCCATTGGTTGAGGCGATTGAACAAATGTCAAACTATGCCAAGTTTTTGAAAGACATTGTGTCCAAGAGAACAAAGCTAGGAGAGTTTGAAACAGTTGTCGCAACAGAGGGATGCATGGCCATGTTGCACAATTGCATGCCACCCAAGTTGAAGGATCCCGAAAGTTTCACAATACCTTGTTCCATCGGAAACCACTATGTCGAGAAAGCATTATGTGACCTTGGAGCAAGCATAAACTTGATGCCTAAATCGATTTTCCAGAAACTAAGAATCGGGAAGGCAAGACCTACAACAGTTATGCTACAGCTAGCCGACAGATCCTATGTGCATCTAGAGGGAAAAGTCGAAGAGATACTAGTAAAAGTTGATAAATTCAAAGTCAACGGACAAAGATTGAAGCACTACAACGGTGCCCATGTGGAACGTAACAAAGAAGTGGTCACCTTAGGAGATGCATGAGCATGCTCTCCTTTCGATATTTTCTTTTTTATTTTTATTTTTATTTTTTGAACTATTTAATTTTTTATTAATTTTGGTTATTTTTTTTCTTTTTATGATAGATTTATTTATTTTCTTTAAGATTAAGACTGCATCTTTCTTTCATATTTATCTAATTGTTTTTAAATTTTAAGTTTAAGAGTTTCTTTGCACATCTTTATTTATTTTCTTTTATTAGTTTATCTTTAATTTTAATCCTTATTTTATTTGTTTTTGAATTGTAGGAAAAGAGTTCAAGATAAAGAGGAATTTGATTCAAGAAGGAAACTTCCTAAACAAGGAAATTAATGGGCTAAATCTAAGGCCTATATTAAGCCTCCAACTTACCATAAATAAACCCTACATAGCCGGCCAAACACTTCCCATTCCCCAAATCCCCTAGTCGTCATCTTCCTCCAATCAAAACCCTTGTTTTCTTTCTTTCCAATTAATCTCACCCACCATATTTACTACCTATCTTTTCTATTTAACACATCACCCTTAAATTCCAAGAAACCTATTCCTACTTTTCATCTTGCAACTCTTTAGTTTCTTTTCTTTGTTTTTACCAAACTCACAACCAAGATCATCCATGGCATCCAAAATTGAATTTTTGGTTCATCCAAGTTCCTCCAAAGAACCAAGATACAAGAAGTTTGCTACACTGGTGGTTCAAGAAAGATTTCACTCCAAGTTTGAAAGCCAGAAGATTTGTGAAGAGCAAGGCTTTGAATACTCCAACTCTTATCAAGATTTCGGCCTTGAACCATTCATCTTCGAAAGGATTGCACATCAAAAGTGGCAAATCTTTTGCCATCAATTGGAACCGGGTAACATCTCATGGGTAAGAGAATTCTTTGCTCACTCACCTAACCCGGATAATCCTTATGTTTTTGTTCGTGACAAGGCTATACTTATAAGCCCCGGAAACATCAACACTTTTTACGGGCTCTACATTGAGAAAGACGAGTATCAAGCCTTTGTTGATCAACTCATGCCCAAGCAACTCGACAAGGTGCTTCAAGAACTCACTCTACCGGGAACTCATTAGAACGACAGTAAATACAAGGGCACGGTAAATCGCCTTCGGCTTAAACTCGGGGCAAAATTATGGAATAAGTTTGTTAAAACTTCTTTAATGCCCACAACACATAATACCACTGTTGATACACCTCGTCTTTTGCTCATACATTCTATCTTGCATAATCGCATCATTAACATTGGAAAATTATTTGTGATGAGATTTTTGTATGTAGCACAAAAGACAAGGGTTCTCTTTTCTTCCATTGCTTAATTTCCAATCTTTGAAAGGAGCCCAAGTGAGTCCACTGATGAAAAGGCCCTACCAAAGTCTGGTTGGAATCGAGAACAAATTCGAAAGCTAATGGGAGAGACACGGGTAAAATCCCCAACACCTTCAATTACCGCGACAACTCCTGCTGCCTCAGCAACCCCTAATGCCCAAGCAACTGATGCCCGAGCAACTCGGCCAACAACCCCAGGACAACTTGAAACACTCTTACAACTGTTGGCGAACCGCCTTAGGTAAATTGAAGACCGGCAATTAATTTTCTTGTGGTACATGAAGGATCACAACGATGCCATCACCCAAGTTATCCTGGAAAATTACCCAGACAGCCGCGTGTCGTTCCCCATCTTTTCTACCGAAATCCTTGCCACGGCAACCAATGAAGCAATTGTCACGACAACCGCAACAGATGATGCCGCGGCAACCTACACTGCGCCTGCCCAAGCAGTTGCCATGGCAACCAACACTGAAGATATCGCGGCAACCAAAGCTAAAGATACCCCGACAACCGCTGCAAAAGCCAAAGGTAAAGCACATATGCCCGAATCAACTCGTACTGAATTATTGTTTGATTTTTCAGATTCAGACGAGTCCTCCATTGTACCAACAAAGATCGCACCAATCGAATCCTCCAAGCCCAAGCGAAAGGCCAATGACATTGAGGAAGAGGACGATAAGGACAACCTCGTACGAGGATCGTTTCCACCATCGACAACAAGGAATCAATCACCTCGTTCAAGCAAAAGAATCAAGACGCCGACCAAAAGGAAACTAATCATCCACGACGAAGGACTCTCAGAGTAAGTCCTCGTTTGCATTTTACTTTTCTTTATTTTTATTTTTCTTTGTTGCATGCATTGAGGACAATGCCTCACTCGAGTTTGGGGGGATTGTTATTAGTTAGTTACCATGTTTAGTTGTATTCATCTTAAGTATTGCATTTAGGATACATAAATTGCTTGCCATGCCTTTATTTGGAACAAGAATTGCCTAGATTTGATTAATACCGATGGTGACTTTGCCAATGTACTTAATTGATAGAATTTTTATTCTAGGATAAACGTGGAAACACTTAGAATCGTACTATGATGCTAAACTTGATGAAACACTGTGTGGCTTGATTGATTTAAGGAATTCTAGCGAACTTAGGTTGATAGTTAAAAAGTTTGGGGATTAGAATAAAAATTGGATGAATGCTAGAGGTGCTCGAAATTGGCTATAGTATGTCCTAAAAATTGATCACTAGAGGTGCCCGAAATTGACTCTAGTATGTGCTAAAAATTGATCGCTAGAGGTGCTCGAAACTGGCTCTAGTCGAATAAATTAATTAACTTAATAAAACTAAAAACAAAACACTAGAGGTGCCCGAAACCGGCTCTAGTTAAAACATGTTAAAAGAACCCAATGAAGTAATTTGAAAACCTCTTGTTTGCATAGAATCCGAAAAATCAACTTGCACACAACTCCGCACACACTCACAAGCATTATAGTTTGATTCTCAGTAACTCCTAAGTTTTCCGAAAAATGAAAAGCCAATCATACTTTGTGCCACGGTTCTGAGAATTGAAATCAAGTTCAAAGCTAAGTTTGTGAAAATTGAAGTCTTGGCGGGTAATTATTAGTTTGCATTGCTTGAGGACAAGCAATAGTTCGAGTTTGGGGGTGTGTTAAGTGTTCAAAAGTACTATTTTTATTACCCTTTTTATTCACATTATTGCTAGACTTAGGCTCATATTAGTTGCATTATTAGCCATTCATGCATGTTTGCATTGTTTCCTTGGTGGACAAGCTTGATTTCATATTTTGCTTAATTTTGTGGAAAAAGTATTGCTTTGGTGTGTTTTTGTGTTTGTCCAAAATTATTTGCCAAAGCAAGGCTGGAACCAGTTGCCAGGGCAATGCATGAAGGAGATGTCGAGCTAGTTGCCAGGGCAATTTTCGATAAGGGATAAGATGATATGGTAGTCGAAATTGATGACTAGATAAGCCCAAGATGACGTGGAGCAAAGTTAAATCCCAAAGGAGTTTGATTTCCATGAAAAGGTCAAAGAGAAATTAAATCCCAAAAAGATAGGAGAAGATCTAGAAGGAATTTAAATATAATAAAAAATTATATTCTTTTAAAGTATTTAATTCCAACTTAACTTCCTCCTCAAGAAGGATTTTGACCTACCCATCTCCTATTTAAAGGAGACTAAGCCGTCAAACTCAAATGAGAGCAGTGAGAGATTTCGACAAGAGCAATGAGAGATTTCGACTAGCCTTCAACCATTCTTCATCTTTTTCTTTCTTGTTCAATTAGGTTTATGTTAGGAATTCTTTGTCTTGTGTTTCTTTGGAACCTAGCCATGAACTAAATCTATTTGGCTAAGGTTATTATGTTTTGTGATTGTGAGAAACAATTGGATTTTGTTTAGGTAATAAGAGTTTGCACTTTTAATTCAAGGTTTACTCATTCTTGGTTCTTATTTTTGTTTGCGAGTGAATTGGGAGAGTATCTCGTAACTTCATATATTTATCTAATATCGGGAAAGTTAGATTCAAGAAACGAATGAGTATGGTCTTTAGTCAATCTATTGATGGTGAAGATTAATCCGGCTTAGGAATAAGTTAAGGATTTCAACGGATAAGAGGAGCGCAAGATTGGTTGTTGTTCACCCTTGATTCACACAGGGATGTATTATCAAGGCATGCACAAATAGCTAGAGTTTCGACTTAGGGATAAGAAGAAACCATTGAAGAATGCTCCGCCGAGCCTTGAAGCTACTGCCTAGCCGCCCAAACAGTTTCCTAGCCAGTTGCCCAGGCAACCGTCGATTAGTTGCCAAGGCAACCCCGCTGCGCAAGTTGCCATGGCAACTAAGTTGCCCTTGCACTCTTTTACCAAGACGATACAATCGGCTATCACTCCTCAACTCACGATAACCTAGCCTATTCTCTCTCATTTGATTACATCTTCTTTTACTTTATTGCTTTCTAGTTTAGCTGTTAGTTAAACTCTTACAATCATCTACTTGTGTTTTTTACTTTTTACAGTGCAAAAGATTAGATTCTTGAAGTGGCACCAATCCTTGTGGAGACGATATCTTTTATACTATAACTTGTGACGTGTACACTTGCACAATTGCGGAGCACTTATTACGCGCAACAGTCCATAGAGCTCGTGTTTGGGGTGGACTACGGTCTTTATTTAGCGATGGTAAGAGGGAAGTGTTGTGGTCACTTGGCGGCAGTAGAAGGGATTTACCGGTACTTTTTGTTGGCGAAGTTGGTTGGGGATTCGTGTACCTAGGCTACTTGATTATCAAGGCTATGTTAAAGACAAATAATGAAATTTGCAAGCTAAGTTAATGAATTATATTAATGCCTCTTGTGACAAGAAATTCATGCCTATAATATGCTATGCTTGCTATCTTATATGACAAGTAACATAAGTATATGATATGCTATGTTTGATAGCTTACATGATAAGTAATAGACAAGTAACACTTGATCATGACATGCTATATTTGTTGACTTGTTTGATAAATAATAGACAAGTAACACTTGATCATGGCATGTTATGTTTGATGACTTGTTTGATAAGTAATAGACAAGTAAGACTTGATCATGACATGCTATGTTTGATAACTTGTTTGATAAGTAATAGACAAGTAACTTACGTATCGATAGGCTATGTTAAAGAGAAACCACGAAAGTTTATAAGTTAAATCAATAAATTATTGTAATGATTTGTATAACAAGTAATATGTATCTATTGATTAATGAATATCTTTTTGGGTGAATAAATATGCTCTGATGGAATACTTACATATCTACGTTTTCTTTGAATGCTTAAATGCATATGCTTTGTTCGAATACCCATGTGTATATATGCATATGCTTTGTTTGAGTACCCATATATATATGTGAATGTTGGTTAGAATGTCTTATTCTAAAATGGCTAATTTCTTGTCCAAGCTTAGAATTTTATGTGATTAATAGACTTTGGTGAAAGGATAGATTATTGTTTCATGCTATTAGTCACTTAAAGCTACCTCACTAAGTTTATACTTAATCTATCCTTTCAATGCAATTTCACGGTGAAAATTTCTTGCGGGTATCCTTTGAGTTCGGACGAGATCACAAGCGTCAAGATGTATGTTTGTAATCTCTTAAGAACTCCTAGTTGGTGGCACATAGTTGTTAATTATGCATAGTGCATAAGGATACCCTTTTTGGTCACATATGTGTATATGTCTCTTAAGTAGCTATCACTATATATAAATGGTCTATTATGCATTTTGGTTGCTTATTGGCTAAGCTTGTTTAATATGGTGATTGAATAGTTGCTTGTTTGCTAAGATATGTTAGATTGTGTTCGAATGCTTGCTTGTTGGCTAAGTTAATTTAGGTATGATGTTTGAATAGATGTTGGTAGCTAAATTATATTTGACATGAGAAAACAAAAGGTTGTTTGAATATGGATATATGATTGGTTGTAGTATGCAAATGTTTGGATGATGACCTTGGGTGGTTTTGCTCTGGTATGAACTTGAGCTTAGAATTCTAATCTAGGTAAAAACTTAGATAAAAGGAATGATACAAATTGGCTAAAATCTTAGACCTTAATAGGTACCCTTGCCATGGAATTGATGGAATGACCGAACCTTGTAAATGATACATCTACTCGAAATCCTTGATCTCTTATTAAAATTGGATATTTCAGTTAAGGATAAGGATTTAAAACCTTATAGGACATCATGGATAGAAAAGTAACTCGTGTTTTAAGAATGATGAAAAATTTTAATACCCCTCAACTTTGGGTTATCTTTAGAATTCGGATCTTGAGCTTACTTTAGCTAAGCCATCCCTTGCTTGTTTGGTAATACTCTCTAGTTCGATTTACTTCTAAACCGGGTTAGGGGTGTTACAAAAACTAAACTAAATATTAGTTAACTTTTGTCGTTTGAAGTTATAATGATCTCTTAAAATGCTCGTATTTATAATTCCACCCAACTTTTGGGTGGTGGTATCTTCGTTGCATTGCCGTTGCCTAAGGGGAAGGTTAAGCAATCTTATACAACGAAAGGTTTACTAAAATTTGATGTCTACCAGCAAGTAGATAAGCATCCCAGATTAACATATTTTTACAGTTAATATATTGTATTTTGAGAAAAAATGAAACAGAAATTTAAACCACGTATTGGATTTTTTTTAGGGTGACTTCTGATTTAGAGATTTTAATAAGATTATTATTTTTAATTAAATGGAGAGTTTTTTACGTTTTAAAAATAAATGTTAAAATTTGAATCCACACAAAATAAGACAACATGAG
The DNA here is from genome assembly GCA_019671005.1 of Hibiscus mutabilis. Lineage (NCBI taxonomy): Eukaryota > Viridiplantae > Streptophyta > Magnoliopsida > Malvales > Malvaceae > Hibiscus > Hibiscus mutabilis. Next base: position 39,351,827 of record CM033723.1, read on the forward strand.
CATTATTGACTACTTAACTAATTAATAGATCTCTTCTTATAACATTATTTTTAATACACTAAATGCATGTTGGAAAAAACTTTGATACACAAGCTATGTAAACTAAAGTTTACACGATCTTGTTATATTTAGGGTTTATGGTTTATAATTTAAGAGTTTATGTTGTATAGTTTAAATTTTAGAATTTAGGATTAGGGTTTAGAGTTTATGGTTTTAGAATTTTGATTTTTTTAGTTTAACCACTAGTTTTTGACCATTAGCCGATTAATCCAGATCGTTTTGTAAAAGCCCATTATGGGGCTGACCCTTCTAATCCAATTTTCTCTATTAACATTGTCAGGATTCAAATACCTTGCTTAAAAGACCTAACGCCTCATCCCTCTGGATAAACTAGTTGTTGATTTAGAATTTAAATTTAAAAAAAAAAGTTGTATAATATTTTTTATATAGCTTGTGTATCAAAATATAACTTATGTATATTTATCTATCAATGACAAGCTTGATATGTGTAAAACATATGACAAATATATCATCAAAATTCCGAAGATTAAATGGTCATATGGTATTTTTCCATTTGCCAAACAATGGTTGATTTTAATAGAGAAAATATTTTATTTATTGGCGATGAAAAAATTATTTTTTACAAATATCTAGTTTTTAGGGTTTAAAGGTTCGAATTTAGAGTTTAATGTTAGAGCTGTAATATTTGTGGTTAGGTTTTAAGGTTGAGAATAATTTTATAGTTTAAAGTTTAGAGTTTATGGTATATAATTTAATGGTTAAGATTTAGGGTCCCTGAAAAATGAGAAATTATATCATAGGCCCGGCTCGCCATGTCATCTATGGTCCCAACCAATAAAAAGCATCCATTTCATTAAATTTTTCCTTGTCATCTTTTTACCAAGTGAATCTTCACTCAGATTTACTGTAAATTAAATTAAAAATCACTTCTTACCAATTGTAGATTCATTTAGTAAAAAGATGACATGAAAAAATTGAATGAAATGGATACTTTTTATTAGTTAGGACTATGAATGACGTGGCGAGCCGGGCCTATGATATAATTTCTCCTGAAAAAGACGTGACAACTTTAGAAGTATATTTTTGAGAAAAAAAATTCACTTACATCAAATAATTACCCAATTTAGAACTCAACAAGTATCTTAGTGAAAAAGATGATGATATTCCTCCTAGGAGACACGGGTTCAAATCGTTATATCTACAAGGTGTATGCTTATTGTCCAATGGTTAAAAATATTTATGAACAAATATTACCTTATAATCACGTTTAGACTATTAAAAAAATTACTCAATTTAAATTTTAAGATTTTTATCATTTAAGAAGGCGCGGTCCAACAATCCACCAGTTTAGTTGTTTTCCTTTCTCGCCACACCAAAAACTAGTGGACTATGCGCCAACACATGGAGGAGTGAGGACCATATGATCATTTTTTTTAAAGTGCTGTATTGTTCACATTAATACATCACCTGATGCACTTTGGTCCTTGTAATACATGAAAAACTGATTGTAATTCATTTGGCATTAATTCAGAATATGAAAGTAGCATTTCCAAGGGATATGCATGCTCCCCTAACCTATTACAACTTAACCCACACTTCATTGGTTGAATATATCATATCGTATTTTAAATCAATGTTGTGTCAATTTAAATTATAATTACAGTATTATCGAAAAAAATTATAAGTTAATACCATGGTTTTAATAAAGCTCATATAATTAACAATATTTTAATTGTTGTAAAGACAATTATTTTGAACCCAACAAGTGGTCCGAGTAAAATTATACTGCAAGGATTTGTATAAAACTAGTAATTTTAGCATGAGTAACTGTTTTTGTTGAATTTGGTGTTACCAATTAATCAGGAATAATACAATTGGAAAATTATCAAATTACTTCTGCTTAAAGGTATAATACATATTGTTTCTGCTTTTGTCTATTTATTGCTTTATATTATCTTTAAATGAACTACTACTAAATATTATTTAAGATTCGAACACAAAAATAATAAATTTGTAACTAAATTTTTACCACTACATGTATAATCATTTGTTGCTTTAATTTTCTATGTACATGCTTATGATACAGAAGCCGTCTTTCATCACATATTGTGTTACTTATCTCTCTTGTTCTTAGTACTGATTCTATAGGTTTTATAACATGAGAGAATTGTTTTTTAATAATTTCATGTTCAAAGTCACCTAAGTCCAGCTTTTGTTAGTTACTGTTGGGTTTAGTTTAGTAATTTTCATTTTCATGATCAAATTGACCATAGGCATAGCCTTCCTTTATTGAATAGAAATTCTTTGTCCTTTTTTGCTCCTCTATATATGTTCTAATACTAAAACCCTGAATTTAGATTTTAGGGTCTATATTTAGGATTTAGAGTTTATATTTTTAAGGTGTAAATTTAGTTTTTATAGAGTCTAGGATTTGGAATTACAGTGCAGGATCTAGTTTTTTTTTTTTAATATTAAAACAACAAGAACAATTAAGTTATTCCATGCAAGTCGGTCAGCAGAGCTGCAGCAACCCCAGCGGTGGCTCGACAAAAGAAATTGCACCAACCGGGGCACCACGGCATATACGAGCCATTCTATCTGCAACACTCTCGACGGATATATTCAATCATCGTGTCCCAACTAAGCTTCAGTAAGTTATGAATGGAGATAACAAGTGCATGGAACGAGAGTGCTCTCGAAGAGTGCAGCAAAATTCGAGAAACTTTAAGATTAGTTGTCTCCAAAAAGGGATATATGATTTTTGATCTCGTTCATGAATAGTAGTGAAATAAAAACATGAAATCTTGGAATTTTATAGTTTATATCTTTCACTATTGTTAACCTTCAATGAAAATGAGGCCTCAACGCCTTTGTTCAGCCTCACCAAAAACCAATAAAATAAGTGTTTCAGAATTCTCACCAACAGTATTTTTTTCCCTTCTTTTTTGTTCTCACTTGATGTTTATATATATTTTTTTTCTAATAAGAGGCAATCAATTCTAGTTCATGGTTTTCCTCTAATTGTAACAATTTAGCAAAAACCCCAACTAATGGAAATGCAAGCCTCGGTTTGCATGTAATTATCTCTTTTAAATTGTCTTCACCGTCCGGTCCTATTAAGACAACATAATTGCACCCTATGAAAAAAATATTGCACCCTAGTAAATTTTAAAATTTATTATAAATTTGGCAAAAATTTTATCCAGCGGGACAATAGGTTTTTTTATATGAGAAGGAATATATCCAATATTCATCAATATTGTTATATTGTTTTTTTATATATATATTGAAATATTTTATTATCTTTCTCCAGCAACTGCAAGGCCAGAAAATCTTTCACAACACTTTCTTCTTAGGGTTGTTCAATTAACTAAAACAACATTTCAAAGTATAGAATAGTTTCCGGATTTTTAAATGTACGGTTAAATTACAAAAATGGGAGAAGACATGGATGTTTATCATCTTTATTAATAAGGTATTTGAATGAGATTCATAAATGAAACAGTTTAATTCACTTGCTTTGGCAGTGGGGCTAGACACATATCTTACAAAATCAAAATGCTTAGGATATTTAAAGTTCGCTTTCAGGATAAAATGGTCACTAAATTATTAACGATTTTGATTAATTTTTAAATTTAATTTGATTAATTAAGTCACTAAATATTTTTAATTTAGTCAAATAGAATCGAGTTGAAAATTTAGTTACCATTAAATTACTGCTCCTTTTCTACTTTGTGGCACTAATCCACCGGGCATTTGTTTTAAATGAAGTGCTTAAAATCTAGAGAAGGCTCTTCAAAAAGTTATTATCACATCTTTTAATCTATAGAAAAAGCAAATCACATCCATTTTTCTTAATCTATTCAAAAGCAAATCGATCCATTTTTCTTAATTAGTGAGATAAAGAAAGTCACATGGCTGAAAAAAAAAAATATTTTGTATATGTTTAACATATTTAGTCCATCTTTTAATCTATAGAAAAAGCAAATCACATCCATTTTTCTTAATTAATATTCAATACACCGGTTATATATCGACATACATTTTTAAATGATATTAAGACACATAATTAAAAAAATATTGCGTAAATTTTAAAATTTATTATAAATAAATTTTATATATTTTTATATATATATAAATTCAAAAAATAATATATATTGAAAATTTAACCCTCAGTTTTATTGCAACAACATCAAAAGTTATTTTAATTTAAATGCGCATTATCATCTTATTAATAAGTAGAATGAGATCTAGTTTTTTAATAAAAATAATTTATGGTCACTAAACTTTGATTAATTATTTAATTTGATAATTAAACTTTAAACTCAAAACCATTAAAGTCTTAAGCTGAGCTATAAAGGAGATAAACACCTAAAAACTATAAAACATATTTAGCCTTAAGCTCATTCAAACATTATTTTTTAAATTAAGACTCATTAAATTGTTTTAATGTAGTTTTAATAAAAAATAATTTACCCCTAAATGAAACCTTAAACCCTAAATTAGTCTTAAGCTATTAAAAAAAAGCTCTTACATTATTTTTTAAATTAAGACTAAATTGTTTGAATGTGGAGGGCTAAATGTGTTATTATACAAAAAAATTTAACAGCCACGTCACTTTTTAAACATATGTTAAGAGCTCAGTGGCCAAATTGAAGCAAAACACAAAATTTAATGGTAACATTGAAGCAATTAAAATTTTGGTTATCAAATTGAATAATTAACCAAAGTTTAGTTACTATTTGTGAAATTTACCCTTAAAATATTTATATTTAACATATATGTTACATATACTTTAAATAATTAAAGTTTTCAATATATTTTTGAGAAAGGAAAAGCCAAAAAGAAAAGGAAAAGTAAAAGCTCGATAAGAAAAGACTAGCACAATGGATACACTGTTCATAGTCATATAAATATTAAAAACTAAAAAAAAATTTCTGGATTTGTTTTGGTCTTGTGAATTTTTTAAATCTTAAAAATTTATTAAAACACCGAAACAATAGTTAAGAACTGAGGACGTTGATTTGACCCCATCAAATTTGAAATATTCCTAAAAAAGAAAAGAAGTGACTAATGTTTTTTTTATTGTTCTTAATCATGAATTGACCTCTAATTAAACATGATAATAACATAAGCAAAAACAGAATTTAATTGGAAGTGGAGAGAGATTACCTTAGAGGCCATAATTTGAACCCCAGCATACTTAACATCCCAGCTGAACTCGGAAATGGCCCAACCAACGCCACCGAAAGAAGCAGCATTGTCTACGACATAATTCAAGTATTCCTCCTTGTCGGTGGCCTCGTTAAGCCACACAGCCGCCCACAGCAACTCGTCCATATACCCGCTCACCGACGCATAGTAGCTCTTCACCACCGCAATGCTGCCATCGTATTTCCCTCTGTACTTGTCCCCGAACTCAAACAGCTAAATAAAACCCAGCCAATTAAATGAAAAACCAATCAAAACCCAGCTCTTATTTTGTCATAATGATGGTGATTTATAGGTTAAACAAGTCTTGGGTGTGTGTGGTGTACCTCTTGGGCGTGGTGTAAGAGTAAGTGAGAGTAATGTGGGTTTGTTTTCTTGAACACAATCGACGCCGCCGCCATTGCCGCCGCCGTCTCTCCGGCTAGATCCGATCCCGGATTGTTCTGATCGATCTTGTAGGCTTGGCGCGAGGTTGTCATGTCCTCGGGGCGTTGCCAGCAGTAATGGTCGGTGTCCCCATCGCCCACCTCTGCCCATAGTACATTGGGGCTGGTGTGTGCCTTAATGAAGTAATCCGTCCCCCATTTAATGGCCTCCATAGCGTGCTCCAATTCTCCGGCAACGGCGATTTCGCCGTGGAATTGGATGATTCCCCAAGACAACATTGTGACGGTGAAAGCCATTGGGAGTCCGAACTTGACGTGATCGCCGGCGTCATAATATCCTCCCACTAAGTCCGCCTACAATATTACCAGATAAACAAAAGTTAAATAAAAAGAAAACCCAAATTTTGGGCGGTGAATGAGATTATGAAAGGGGGTATACTCCTTGTTCCAGTCCGTCGGTGAGGCCAGAATGGTGGCGCCAAGTGACGCGTTGGTTGTAGGGCAAACGACCGGATCGTTGGGATTCAAAGTAAAGCAGGCTCTTGGCTAATGCGTCGGCATAATCAAACGGCTGAGCTGCCGTTGTTGTTGTGGAAATGGCGGACACGGCCGCGGAGAAGAGGAGAAGGGTCCAATGGCAGACAAATCTGGGGGTATTTTGACGATGGTTGTTCATCTTCTTCTCCACTGTTCCCTTCCCTCCTAAACTAACCTTTTTATTTGTTTACAGAGTGAAGGGAACGTGAGAGAACTCTCTCTCTCTCTTCACTCTTTGAAATGTGTCCTCTGCCTAAGGACCCTGTGGGCTTAATTAGTACTTTACGTGGGAGATCAAGTATATTTAAAAACTAGTATTTCATAATTTGTAGGTATTCATAATTTATAGAGTAAATTATAAAAATTAGGGTAAACTACATAAGTGGTCGCCGAACTATGGTTTTTTTCTTATTTTGGTTACCGAACTATTTTTTTGGCAAAAACATCATTAACGTTATGTTTCCTTCCTATTCTGGTCACCGGCCGTTAAAAACTTAGCGATTTTGCTGACGTGGAATTTTATTTTATTTTATTTTTTAATTTTTCATGTCATTTCTTCTCTCTCCTCATAAGTAATATATGTTATTTTATAATATTTTTATTCAAACTAACAGGATGGTGACACGTGTCACTGCCTATTAGTGGAATAAAATGAATGAAAAATCAAGCCCATTATACAGCTAGAAAGATTCGACTAATAGGCAGTTACACGTGTCACCATCCTATTAGGCAGTTACACGTGTCACCATCTCTCTAGCTGTATAAGGAGCTTGATTTTTCATTCCTTTTATTCCACTAATAGGCAGTTACACGTGTCACCATCCTGTTAGTTTAAATAAAAATATTATAAAATAACATATATTGCTTACGAGAAGAGAGAAGAAATAACATGGAAAATTAAAAAAATAAAATAAAATTCCACGTTAGTAAAACTGTTAAGTTTTTAACAGTCAGTGACCAAAATAGGAAGAAAACATAACGTTAGTGATGTTTTTGCCAAAAAAAATAGTTCGGTGACCAAAATAGGAAGGAAACATAACGTTAGTGATGTTTTTGCTAAAAAAAATCGGTGATCAAAATAGGAAAGAAACCATAGTTCGGTGAGTACCGGTGTAGTTTACCCTAAAAATGATCACCCTCCTTTTATAAGTGTTCACTTTTGTCTATTAACGTATAAAAAATTATATATCAGTCACTTATGTTTTCAGTTTATTACATTTTTATCACTTACATTATCGATTTGTTACATTTTGGTCATTAAGTCGCTAATTCTTGTTAGTTTGATGATTAACAAGTTAGTAAAAGAGGTTAGTTTTTAATTTGACCCCTGAAATTTAGATAGAATACTAGTTTAACCCCTAAATTTGAGCTAAAATACTATTTCGACCCTAAACTTTAGATAAAATATCAATTTAACCCCTAAATTCAACCAAAATCCCGCCACTCACCACCGTCATTAGTCACCATTGGTCACAATCGGCCACCGTTGGACCTTCAAAATTTCCAGTTCACTTCCTTTTAGCCTCGTGAACACAATGCATTTCACAATTAAATACTAAGAAGTCAACAAATCTAATCTAGAGCCCTTCGACTTCCATTAAAATTAAATCATAATTAGGGGTGGCAATCAGGTGGGGAATAACCAAAAATCGAAGGGATCCAAACCGACGGTATGGGGAATAAGCAAAATCTTCACCCACGGGGATGGGGATGGGGATGGGGGAAGTTTTATCACCGAAGCTCAAATGGGGATAGAGACGGGGATTGCTATATTTGAACCATGGGGATAATCGAACCGTACCTGTATAAATCACCGCGAGGATCCCCGAAAAAATATTCGCAGAGAACCCCAAATATTTTTAAAAAATTGGATGGCTATAAGGGTAATTTACCCATTTAAAAAAAAACTAATCTTCCATAATCTGAGTATGGTCGACTAGAGTAAGTTTGGAAATTCTTCGTAAATTCCATAAAAATAATTAGAAAGTGGTCTTTACATCGTTGTAAAAGTGATTCAGTCTAATTTTGTTTAAAGTACTAGGTGAACGATTTCGATATGTATTTTAAAAAATATGGATATTTGAATGTTGAAATATCATAAAAATTTGGTAGCAGAATTCTTAGAAAACAGTTTTAGCAATGACTTTGAAAAATCACCAAAATTTCTACAAGATAAATTAGGAAGTGAACCTTATATTTCTATAACCATATGGAAGTCTAAATTCGTTTAAAATAAATGGTTCTCGATTTCGGGCTATAAATTAAGAGTTATTACATTTTGAGTGAGCAAAGGTTAGAAGAAAATATTGTTTCCAAAAACAGCAATGACAGTGACTTCAGAGATTTGCCATAAATCGTACAAGTAAAATTAGAAAAGATAATTTATATGGTTGGAAGATTGTCGAATCTAATTCTTTTTAGAACAAATAGATTATGATTTGGAACTGTAGATTATTAGTTACATATTTTATTTTAAAGGTAGTGCATATTGTCATGTTTTAATAGTTAATATTTTAGTCATGTTTTGTAGTTTTGAAATAATTTGTTTGTTGTTGGTAAAACTAAATTTATCATTTATGTTTATAATTTTAGAGATTTAATGTTGAGTATTTGTTTTAATATGTTAAATTTTGTTTATTTTTTGGGATACGAGGATTAACCAAAAACTGCGGGAATCTGTAAGAGATGGAGACGAAAAAATCCCTGAAACGTTTAATATGGATTCCCCAAAACAGTACCCGCAAGTGTTGAGGACGGAGTGGGGAATGCAAAACCGTCCCCGACCCGCCCCGTTGCCACCCCTAATCATAATAATAAATTTATAATTAATTCTCATTTAAAAATAAAGACACAAAAAATCTAAATTTATATCATAATTAGATCCATGATTTTTTATTTATGGTCATGTTTGGTAAATAGCGGTTTGAACCAAAATTAGAGGTTTGAACTAATAGTAGAGGTTTGACCAGTCAAATCCGTTAATTTGGATGTTTGGTGAATAGCGAATTAGGGTGAAATCTCTAATTTGAAAAAGTTGCTAATAGGAATTTTTTGAAATTAGAGGTTTTGATATAAGAGTTATAAAGACCATTTTACTGTTAACAAATATAAAAAAATATCCAAATAACCTAAATTTAATCTTTTGTATTTTAATTCTTCACCCTCACGTATTTATATTGTGACATTTGTAAACTAATAATTTTTCTTTTTATTCTCGCAAATTTATATTTGTATTTAAATTTAATAATTAATTAAATTATATTAAAAATAATTATATAAATAATAAATTAATATATAGATCCTTCAAATATGCTTAGTAATGTTATATTAAAAAATATTTTTCATAATTTAATTAATATTAATAGATACAAAACATTGATAATTAATAGACTATTCAAACAAGTATTGAATATAATCATGTCCTTACACGTCATTTTGCTTGTTTAAATAATCAAACAGCTATCAGCTATCAGTTAATTTTACCAAACACTTTTATACAATCAGCTAATACAACCGGCTAAACAAATCAGCTAATGCAATAAGCAATCAGTTATTCACTAATTGTCAAGCAAGGACTATAATATTATTAATTATATTTTTAAATATTTATAAATTAAGGTTATACATTTATAGTGTTTATAATTATAATATAAATCATTATAGACAACCAGTTGGAGTCTTTAGACTAGTTCAAGCCAACATCTTTAGATCTCTTACTTAATTTGCATGGTCTTTAATTTACAACAAATGAATAGTTAAAAACTATTTGGTGGGGATTTTCTTTATTTACCAAAGTTGACTTTTTTTCTAGTTATTACCTAAATCGGTATCACAACGGATCATCGATTAAGACTATACTTAAAATAACTTACCTTCATTCTGTTGTTTAATTTAATTGTGGTAATATCAAGGAGGAAGTCCATGATTCCAATACTTCACAAACCAACTTGTCAATCCACATTTCTTGGTATACACATAATATGTCTCATTGACATATGTATGTATTTTTTTTCAATCAAAACTGCAACCCCGTGTAGATATATAATAGCCTATTTTCGTCCGGCCTATTTTTTCGAATAAATAAACTTAATATAAAACAATTAAATCCAATTAAAAATATAATCAAAAATCCAAAAGAACAGACCACTTAAAATGTTCATTTTTACAATTTACCCATAAGCCCAAATATCTCTCAACCATGTTTGCCGACCCAAACCAAATACCCATTTTACATCCATTACCCATCTGCTTAACCCGGATCCACTACCCTAACCCGACCCGAATCCCTAAATCGAGTAATCTAAACCCTAGAAACCTTAACTCCCCACATGCCCTAGTCGCCGCCAACCTTTGACCTCCCTTCCAGAATCTTCCCAGTGTCCATTGGCCTCCCCAACCCTCTGCCTTCCGGCCACGTCGGCTCCACGCTATCACCACAGCTGCCAATTCAGCACCACGACATCATCCTCTGCCACATGCACGCTTGAAGCAGACAAGCTGGTCCCCTCCCCGTACGAACCTGCAAAAAGACAAGCAGCCACAAAAAAATTTCAGAGATTAGACGCATGCAAGCAACAACAACCAGAATACAACTATTTTATTTTTTTCCTCTGTAAAACGGCTATAAAGCCGGATCATAACCTCATATAAACCCTAGACGGGCTTTTCACAAATCAATAAAAATCAAAATCCCTAAACTATTCTTTCGAAGATAAAAAAGAGAATGAAAGGGAGATTAGATTTATCATCGTCGGTTTCCCGCCGTCGTCGTTTACATCTTCTTTCCTTTTTAGGGTCCCAAGTCCAGGCCTAAAGAGGGTTTCAAAATCGGTTTTAGAAAAGGGGATCTAGGTTTTTTTAAAAACGTATCGAAAAAAGAAGGGTCATTTTTAAATCGTTTCAGATTTAGATTTAGAAAAAATAAAAAAGAGGTTTTTACGGTCGTTAGTCATCGGCTAGCGGTGGCCGAGGCGGTGGCGTACAATGGCCAGGCCACCGATTTTCTGGAAAATCGATGGGCGGAAGGTTTTTTTTCTTAGAGCATTTTAAGAGTTTTTATTTCTTTCAGTTTTGTTTTTGAAACAAAAATGAAATCCTAGGCAAAATTTTGCCCTTGTGTTTGGTATATAACCGGGCGGTAATGCAACGCCGTTTTAGTTACCTCGACCCGCGCATTGACGTAGATTCGGGAAGGATCCTCGCCTTTGGGTAAAGAGGTTAATTGCCTTCTCGGTCCTCAGTTTTTCTTCCCACTTTCATTTCGATTATGGACTAATTCCCCCTTTAGTCCCTCCCATCTTATTCTAAAGCCGACTTCAGTCTTCTAAATTCTTTGTGATTCAATTTTAACCCCTAATTTATTTTTCTATCATTTCAGTCCTTAACTTACATTATATGTATATATATTATTATGTTATATATATATATATATTATACCACCTTATATATTAAATACTATATGTACTATATAGACATTGTTATATTATATATTCTTTTATATTTTATATTATATATATTACATATATATTCTATGATATATAGTATATTAGATAATATGTACGTATACATATATATAGTATATATTATTAGTTATATATTATAATATTATTTATATTATAGTATATGTTATATGTTAATATATATTATAGTATATATTATACTGTTTATATATTTTGATTTTTTGTTTTATTTATTTATTTCATGTTCACCATCGGCCTTACGGTGACCCGCAACGGGGCATGGCCCGTATTATTTATGGTCCATTTAGTGTAGCATTTAACTTTCACAATTTACTTTCCCGCATTTATTTTACTCTTATTTGGTTCGATTCGGTCCTTTTCTGAATCTTTTAACTCCTGCTATTTAATTTCCGCATTTCTTTTTTGCTCGATCCGGTATTTTTTTCCGAATATTTAAATTTTCGCATTTATTATTTTGTTCGAATATTTATTTTCTGCATTTATCTTTATTGTCTTTATTTACTCGTATTTTCTTTTTTTGTGACATGCATTTCTTGACATTCATTAAACCCTTAATTTAATTGTATAATCACGGTGTTAATTAACTAATCTAACTTATAAAAAGAAGATATTTATTAACTTGATTATTTTGGTCTTAATCTTGGCTTAATGGATATAGACCAAATATTTGATTTAATTTTTATCGTCTGAAGATAAATATCAAAATGAATAAAATGACAACTCATAACATCATTTTAATTGTTTGCATCATGCATAAATGTGATGTACTTGATTCGAACCGTAAATTAACATGGCAGTCGGTCTTATTCGAAGTCGGTTTAATCTACGGTCTGATGTACAATCACTCTTATTAATTAAACGGATAATTAATTCAAACCCACTAAATTATTAAAGCACTCTCAATTAAAAGCTTATATTCGATTAAGAACAGTTAATTAAATTCAATTTTGAATTTCAGTAATTTCCATCGATCAAAAGCAACGTCTGTTTTGGTACCGATTTTCGGGCGTGATGGGGGTGCTAATCCTTCCCCACACGTAATCAACTCCCGAACCCGTTTTTTAAGAATATCTGATTTTACGCTGTCCAGCCTACCTTAATGGCTGGTGGCGACTCCAACTCTTCATTTCTAAATAAAAACAGTTTTTTTAACCGAAATCCCCCAAAATGTACATCTTTCACAATTTCCAAAAAAAAATCAAAATCCTTTCAAAAAAATTCAAAACAAAATCCACACAAATACTTTTTTCTTTCATAGAGATTTAGAAGGGTCGCTACAAGATAAAGTAAAGGCTTAACCGTAAAATAAGTGTTCAAACTATATCAATTTGTAGTTAGGTGCCTGAACTATATTTCGGGTCAAATAGGTACCTAACGTTTTATTTCGTTACTCAAATAAAGTTTTTCCGTCAACGGCCGTTAAAAAATTTTCGTCATCCACTCAGAACATGACATGTGGCCTATTTTTTATTTTTAAATTTCTGAAATTCTTTAAAAATTTTAAAGTTTTAATTTCTTTCGATCAAACATCACCCTCTAGTTGTCGATCTGAACTCAATCGACCTTTTTTTCTTCATTGTTGGATGTTTGTAGATGGTTCATTCGTTGGTTTTCGATGACAAAATGATGAAGTTTTCAATCGAGGTGGTCTAACAAAGGCAAGATTGGTTGTTGATGGTTGAATCGATGGCATGATAAGAGGAATTTATGAAAATTTATGTATGTATGTATGTATGTATGTATGTATGTATGTATGTATGTATGTATGTATGTATGTATGTAATATTTAGGTTATTGATTTTTTTCTTCATTGTTATTTGAGGTTAAGCATTCTTTCTAAGGTTTTTTTTTTCTCCTAAGTCCTAACCAGTGACGGATCCAGAAATATTTTTAGGGTGGGCAAACGTATATTAACATCATGTTTGGATTCGATCTGTTTATTATTTAGTGTGTTCGAACTCGATTCTTTTAGCTCGATTTGGTTTGTTTGGATTCGCTTAACGTTCGCGAACATAAGTGACTATGTGTAAATAATGCTTATTTACAATAATGTAAATAAGTTATCAATGCAAACATTGGTAAATAAAAAAACAATGGTGTATATAACCAGTCCATCCTAACTATATAATTTAAAGTTTGTTTAAAAAGTATGAAATAATGTCTTATGTTACAACTTACAAAGACATACCTATCTAACATCTTCATGATGTGTACTATTTTATACAAACATTTGCTTCCCATCATATTATGGGGATTGAATGCAAACCTACATAACAAATGGGAGGAAAACATAACATTCACGCTAGTTATAAAAATACATTAGGGGATCAGAAATCTCCAAATTACAATTTACAAAGTAATGTGATGTATAATACCTACATGGCTACAACAATTTTGAAATAATTCAATTTGCGTCTGTTAACAATTTATATTCAATCAATAAAAATTAAGGACAAAAATGAATGTCTTAAATTGATTCAACGAAATTAGTATAAAAAATCATCAATTCATAAAGTCATATTTCTACTTCTACTCTCAAATAGTTTAATCTCTAACTCAAAACCCAAAGATTTAATAATTTTATCCTTATTTATATTGCTACAATTGTAAGAAAGAACAAAAGATTTTGAACTCTTGTAGAACAAAAAACATATAATAATTGAAATTACTTCTATATATTGAATAAATGAAGAATTTAAAAATAAAAATTACATACATTCAGTCTTGAGAGATTTGGGAGTCTTGAACTTTGAAAACTGAGACTTTTGTGTTTGAGAATAAAAAACGTCCAAAGTAGAAGCAGGAGTCGCATAACCCAAATAATTTTTTATTTTTAGTGAGCTTTCCTCTTCTATTGTAATTGATTATTATTTTTTGGGCTTTTATGTATGTCTGTAAATGAATTAGATACAAATGAATTGTGTGTGTGGACTCCTAAGAAAAAATAAGTTACTACTTATAAACGTATTTAGTATGTTTTTTATTATAACTTATATGTGGGCAGATAAATAAAAATTTAGAGTGGGCACAAATAAAAATTTTAGGGTGGGCACAATCAATAAAATAGATAACTAATTAGAGAAAATTTAGATTTCAGGGTGGGCACGTGCCTACCTTGGACAACAGGTGCATCAACCACTGGTCCTCACCATATGTATGGTATTCTTCTACATCTTTTAATGTTATTTTCTTAATATTGTATGTTATTTAGATTCTATTGGTATTTGTTCTTATTTTTTAAAGCTTATTTTTCATTGTTATTTGTGATATTTTCTGGTCCTTTACAATATACTTTAGTATATTTTTAGTCCAAACTTTTGTGTTGTACAAAATCTAATTTCGTATATTATTATTATTAAAATGGTGAAGGTTAGAATAATGTCACATATATGGTAAGAGTTCAAATGAGAGATATTTCATACTTTTTTCATAACAAATTTGATTTATATATATTTAGCTAATATTTTTAAATATATTATATGAATGGGTCATGGGGCGGGTAATGAACGGATTAGGTATGGGGTGGAGTCGTGGAGATGGTTTTAGTATTGCGGGATAAAGATGGTTTTAGATTTTATATTCGCAGCGGATCGTGATGCTATAATAGTAATGAAAATTTTTAGCGGGGATAAGTGCAAGAAGAGTTTTCTTCGCACCCACTCCGCCCCGCCCAATTGACATCCCTACATTCACACTCAGATTGTGAGTTTTTTAAAATAACAAAATTTGTTAAAATAGTTGTATTTTAAAAATAAATTAATTAAATTAAAACATTTAAAAAATATATTTTCAATGATAATTTATTATAATATATTATAGAAAAATATAAATTTAATTGGCATTTATACAAGTTTTATGGTTATATTTAACTCATTTTAAATTTATATATTTATTATATATTCATTATTAACATCCAAATGTAACTCACTTTAATTGGTATTTTCAAGTTCTATTTTTTTTCAGTGATCGCTCATTGTCTCGAGCCGATAATTTCTAGTTCAATTAGATCATTGGTGACTTGTTTTGCCTGTACAGCAATAAATATTTTATTTAATAAAGCTTTTAAGTTATATTATTAGACTAACCGATTGGATAATTTTTTTTGACAAAATCTATCTAACCCTAATGAGAGGGGAAGGGGAAACTCTAAGGGATGGAATGAATATTCCTAGTGGATTTAGAACTCATGACTCAAGAAAAATGAGGGAACAAAGATGAACAGCTTGGTCAACCGGCTGGTCAACCGGCCAAATGTATTTGCTCGGATAACGTTGTTTTTGTAAAAGTATTGTATTGGTCATATTAATATTGATATCATTTTTTAAAATTTTGACACTTTAATTTAAATTTTCTAACGAAAGCCATATTTCCAAATGATATAAATGTTTACCTAATCTAAAATAAATTAACTCATATTTCATTGGTCGAACATATCACATTATATTATATTTTAAATTAGAGTGAAATTTAAGCTTTGAATTTTATTATAAAATAGACATTGTATCGTTAGTTGTCGTTAAAATAAGCTAAATATAACCAAAAAAAACTTAAAAATAAAATAAAATTTGTACAAATATCAATTAAATTTATTTTTGTCTTATAATCAATTATCATCGAAAATAATTAATTTTTTAAAAATATATTTTAAATTTAATTAAATTATTTTTAAAATATAATCATTTTAACAATTTTATTATTATTATTTTAAAATTCAATAAGTAGTTTCAGTCGAAAAGCAGATAACGTTTATCCTAAAAGATATGGTTCAAATAGCTTTGTTTACTAGGTTTGTGTGCAATGTCAAAGGGTTAAGAATATGTAAAAGAACACGGATGACATGAGTAGTTATTAAGTAATTATTTTGAAGTGAATGAACCTTATTGGCTAGGATCACGGATGACGTGGTGAGCCGGATTCATTTAATAATTTCTCATATGTAAGAGAGCATCCATGGGAGACGGAACAGTCAAAAGTAATATCGTTGGACCGACGGTGCTATATGCTATCTTCGCGAGAGAGTCCACGGAAAAGTTCGCTTCCCTTCTTATCAGAGAGTCAACCGTCCAAGCTCTAGACAACATGTTAGAGATGGCTCGAACAAGGCCAATCGGACTGCTACAAGGATTACCGGAGGAGATCAATTTGTGAGCTTCAGCACAATCGGTTTGGCATTGAACTCTCTCGATACCATAATTCCAAGCAATGCGAAGACCCTCTAAAATAGCCCAAAGTTTTTAAAAAGTATAATTTACTTTATCTACAACGTCTTTAAATTTTGATATTCATTTTAAATTAGTCCAAAAATTTTAAATATTATAATTTTATCCTCAAACAATGATGTTCAATCTAAATTAGTCCTTAAAATTTTAAATATTATAATTTCATCATCAAATTATGATGTTCATTCTAAATTAGTTCCTAAACTTTGATCATTCTATTTTATCCTCAATCTATGACTCTCATTCTAAATTAGTCCCCCAAACTTTTGAATGTTCTAAATTCATCTCTAAATTACTAGTATATGCTATTCTTATCCCATGTTAATAAAATTATTATAAGAATATCAATTGACATGTAAACATTTATATGTATTATGCAGTAATATGATGCGACATGAATGATAATTTGAGAATGAAATTTGAGCGTACAAAAGTTTGGGGATGAATTTAGAATATGGATCATAATTTGAGGACCAATTTAGAATGAGAGACATTGATTGAGGATTAAATCAAAATATTTAAAAGTGTAGAGATCGGTTTAAAATGAAGGTCATAGTTAAGGTACAATTACCTCGATAAAAAATATGCATATATATCGATGAGACATGTCATGTTACCAAGAAATGAGGGATTGACAAGTTGGTCTGTAAACTATTGGGATCATGGACTTGGCACTAAATTAAAGAGCAAAATGAAGGTAAATTAATTTATGTAGAGTCTTAATCGATGATGATACTGATGTATAATAGCTAGAAAAAGTCTTCAACTTTGGTAAAATAAAGAAAATCCCCACAAAATGCTTTTTTTAACTACCCATTTATTGTAAATTAAAGAACGTACAAATTAAATATGAAATGTGAAGATGTTGGCCTGAACTAGTCTAAAGATTCCTACTTGTTTATAATGATTTATATTATAATTATGATTATAAACACCATAAATGTGTTACCTTAATTTATAAACATTAAAAATATATAATTAATTTTATAAATATTAAAAAAATATAATTAATTTTATAAACATAACAAAAAATATAACATGACAATAATATAAACAAAAAATTTATGGATTTGGTTATAACATAGATCTAGATATTTAGTGTCATTATTTTTAAAAGAATATTAATGATAATTTTTTATTATAATTTAATTTTAAAGGAAGTCAAAGAGTTTTATATTAGATTTGTTGAGGTCGAGATATTTTATGGTGACACGGACACCAAATTTGTGTTCAGGACGCCAAAAAAGAGTGAATTGAAAATTTGGGTCCAACAGCTGCATGCATCTATGGTTGATGGTGACCAACGGTGACAAGCGAGTGGTGGCCAACGGCAAGAGACTTTGGTCGATTTTATGGGCCAAGTTGATTTTTACCTAAAATTGAGGGGCCAAAATAATATTTTAGCTAGAGTTAATGGGTCAAATTAAAAATTGACCCCTTTTACTAATGTGCCATGTCATCAAACTTACTGTAGTTAACGGCTCAATGAACAAAATATAACAAATCGGTAATGTAAGTAACCAAAATATGATAAATCGGTAATGTAAGTAATCGAAATACAACTTTCTTTACAAGTAATGATAAAAATAAACACCTATAAAATAAAAGTGATCATCTCGATAATTTACTCTAATTTATAATTTAGGTGGGAGGTAAAGTGCATATTTAGACCAATTTTCGAGTGCTACCTTGTTTTGTTTGCTTGTTGAATGGTGGTAGTGCTTTATTACATGTGAGGGTTTCACATTAGAATGTGAAGGGTCGACCTTTTTGTCTCTTTATTTTCATTTTTTAGATTTAACACAGGAAGCGTGACTTGAGCAAATGGCTCATCGCTTCCTTTTTGCGCAATGAATAAATGCGTAAATGGTATGGAATTTTTGAAACGGTTGGAAATGGAGTCCTCCAACCAAGCACTCAGATTTGGTGAATATATGGATTCCATTCTTTCCTCCTCAACCCACCAAACTTTTCAACAATAATAATAAGGCTTAACCATCGACATAAGTAATCAATTTATACCTTTTTTTTCTTGATAGTGTTTAAAGTATTTTTAGGTTTAAGTAACTGAAATTTTATGTTATCCAATCGTTGCATGACATGTGGCATATTTTTGTAATTTTCTTTCATTTTTATATTTTTAAAACCATAAAATCGTTAATTTTATAAAAAAACTAAAATCTTTAACTTCACAAAAAACCCAATCTCTAACCCTAAATTTCTTAACCTTACATTCCTCTCGTTGGGCCGTCGATTTGACCCCCTCAGCCTCCCCTTCCTTCGCTGACCCCCATAGTTGATAATCCCAATCTTAGGTCGTCAAAAATTGTTAGGATGATCAATCGGTGACAAATGGCCAAGAGGGGGTGAATTGGCAATTTAAAATTCGAAGAGAAGCAAAAGGAAATTGAAAAAATTGAAGACACAATGATTTATAGTGGTTCAAGCTTCTAACAAGCTCTACATCGACTACTTAGTTCCCCACTAAGGATTTCAAACAATTCACTACTAAATTCTTCCACTTTTCTAGGCTAAGAAGGCAACCGTTACAATGGATCAAAGCTTTCTACCCAAAGCTTGACCAAGGCTCACTCTTTTTACAAGAATTGTTTTGCAAACACAAAAATATCCTCTCAAAGGTGAATTTGTTTTCCCAAATACAATTTCTCACAACCCCAAACTTGAAACTAAGGATTACAAAGAGAATACACAAGTTAGGTTTACAAGGGTTTGACTCTAAAAGCTCAAAGAGGTTGGATTTTGCTTGAATGCTTGTATGTTGATCAATGGATGTTCAATAGTTGTAGCAGCAGCATTGGAGACATGTATTTATACCCTCTTATTGATTTCTATCCTTTTGAGTGGTTGGAGTATTCAATATAGCCGTTGGAGAGCTTGTTTCCCGCAATAAATGTTGTCTGCCAACCTACCATATCGGTACACGAGAGCCCGTATCGATACCTGTCGAGAGAAGAAATAGTCGTTGTGTAATAGCGTATTGATACGCGTAAGGGCGTATCAAAACAGATCAAGTGTAAAACAAGGGCGTATCGATACGGTATAGCATGTATCGGTACATATTTTGCTCACTGAAATCTAAGGAAAAAGTCTCGTGAAAATTGTATCGGTACGCCTAGTGGACGTATCAGTATGGGTTAACTGAAAATTAAATTTTGGTGGTTCCAATAACTAACAAGGCAACAGTCATATTTTAAATGCAAAGATCTTTGAAGATCTCGTATCGAAATAGGCGTAGCCGTATTGATTCGCATAACCTAAAACGTAAGCCCAGTTGAAGGCCGTATCGAAATGGGTGTAACCGTATCGAAACGCAATGAACAATTAAAATTTCAGTAGTGAAAAACCGTACCGAAACACCCAAGGGGTATCGATACGCCTGGGTGTATTTGTGAAGTTTGGCTTGAAACACTTAGAAAAATTTTGGGGTTTAAGTTTAAAACTTAGAAAAATTTTCCTTGTCATTTTGTGAGACTTTTGAATACTTAAAAATTTATTTACTTTTACAATTTGGTCCTCAAACACTTTGTTATACCAAAATCAAATTTAGGTTTTACAATCTCTCCCTTTTTGATATAACAAAACCAAAGTAAATTTTTAAGTAATTTTGAAAAGTTTGAAAAGTACCCCCTCTTACTTTACAACTAAAAGATTGAACTTTGAAAAACTTTGAAAAAAATTTAGGCTCAATTACTTCTCCCTTTTTTGTTTGATCAAAATCAATGGGATATAAGATTAAGGCAATAAATAAACTCCAAGCATTTAAGGGAAAACAACGTAAGCAATAAAATTCAAAGCATAGTTCAAGAAACATAATAAAATCCAACTTAAATCCTAAAAACATAAAACCAAAGATAATAAACCAACACATATGAGTCCAAAAACATAAAAATATAGGTGCATAAACTAATCCTAATATGATATGATATGATATGATATACAAGATGCCTAAGATTCATCTCCATCTTCTTCATCTTCATCTTCATCTTCATCATTGGCTTGGGTTCCAAGAGATTAACACCATTCGCCATGAAATGCGGTAAGAGATATGTCCATAGAGTTTTGGCGATTCTTAATGGTGAGGACTTGTTCTTCCAAAGAGGTGAAACGAGTGTCAACCACGGCAAACCCGAAAGTTATAGTTGTGTCTAAAAATGCAATATTGGTACCCAAGTTGGTGAATTGCTCGTTGAGGTATGCCATGAGAGCATCAAGAGATGGTTGGACTATCGGTGCTTGAGGAACTGGATTCGATTGAGGAGCCACTAGTGGATCGAGTTGAACGCCTTGAGAAAAATCAGCAAGACGAATCGATTCTCTATTGTAGTATGTAAACTTGGCACGGTGGATAGAGCGTTCATCGATCAGATCAGTAAGAGGCTCGACAACATCATAGGAGCAATCAATCCCCATCCTATGAAATAAATAACTCAACGCGGTGCCATAGGTGAAGGATGAGACAAGGGTGGTATAGCGGTGTTATACAAGGTAGACGATCTCCACAAACATAATTTGAGCAAGGTTCGGTGGCTCCTCCTCACGAAAGCATTGGATCCAAAAGTTATCAACTTGACGGATCATTGAAAACTTTCCACCAGATGGGCGAAACCACCAAGTGATCATGAGGTGAAGGATGCGATCATGGGCATCAAGTACGGTTACGGAGCCACCAAGAACATGTCCTAAGGAAACCTCGTTATCAATTCCCTTATTCTCAAGACCCAAAAAGTTTGCTAAAACTTCAGAATCAACTAGAAACTTTTTACCCATAAGATATGATTCAATAGCAACAACTTCAGTTTGTTGTTCATTGTAAATACACCGGGCATTGGAGAAAAGATCAAAACAAGATTTCAGTATAAAATCTCGGGTATGGCTAAAATTGCATAAATTTCCATTGTTGCGTTAACTTAAGATATTTAAATTGAAATCGTTCGGATGATAAAAATGGGATTGAAGTAGTACGCTCACGACGAATTTTAAATTTTTGATAATGCATAAAATGTTCCATAGCATTTGGAAAATGCGGTTCATTAAAACAATTTTGATAAATATAGGTAAGGTTGGGTCGATTACTAATATTTTCAGGATTTTGATTAGAGGGATTCGAACTAGAGGTCATGTCTCTTCGTGCTCGTTTCTTTGGTGTCATAGCCTGAATTCAAAATCAAACCAAAAACAATGTATGGATAAATCAACATATTCAATCCAATAATTAGTCCAATAATCAAGGTGTGGTTAAAAATCTATATAGTATAGTTTAAAAATCTATACAAGTATAAAAAGAATTTTTGGTAAAATAAAACTTGAAAATAGTGTTGAAAAATAAATGGTATAATTTTATATTCGAACAAAAAAATTTCAAATTTGAAAAAGTTTTTTCAAAAACTTTGAAAATAATGTTATGTACATTCAAAATATAAAATTTTGATCAAAAATAGTATATAAATATGAACGAAAATTGAAAAATAAAGCAAAGGTTAGGGTTTATACCTTGAGTAAGGATTAAGGATGAATGAGAAGATGATGATGCACAACTTGATGATATAGCTTAGGGTTTGAAGAGAAAATCAAAAGCCCTCAAAAGATTTTGAGTTTTGCGTGAAAAATTAGAAGAGTTTGAGGGGATTTTATAGGGAAAATTGGCCTATGGTTTGAGAGAAAAAGATAGAATTTGATTTAAAGTTGGAAACCCCATTTTTAATGCCTTTAAATCTTCACAGCGGCTATGCATACTGATATGCCACGTGGCGTATCGAAGCCAAGTACCGAAACTGTTATAAGCCATTTTGATACGCGACCTCGTACTGGTGCAGTAAAGCTATACCGAAATGTGTTTGAAGAACCTGTATCGATACACGAAACACCATATCGATACACTTGTGCTAGAAATGTCATTTTTGGCATCAAGTTGCTCAAAAATTTGATTTTACTCAAACCGAAATGCATATGTATAATATATGAACATTATGTATGATCAAAAATTGATTCATACTCCCCCTAGCAACAAGCATAGATGCATATATGAGCTAGAAAACATAGGCAATAAGATCAACCAAATTCAAGCAAAATTTTAAAACCTAAAAGGCTCTAAGGTTCAAGAAAGGCTGGTTAAACCTAACTCTCTCCTAAGAGACCAAAAACGCGTTTTGTCCAAAGGTTTGGTAAAGATGTCCGCTAATTGATTTGAGGTGTCTATATATTCTAGAACTACATAATTTTTCAAGACATGATCTCTAATGAAACGATGCCTTATTTTATGTGTTTGGTTCTAGAATGTTGGATGGGATTCTTAGTGAGACAAATGGCACTAGTATTGTCACACCTAGTGGGGATGGTACCTACATCAATTCCATAATCTAAAAGTTGTTGCTTCATCCAAAGGACTTGAGCACAACAACTTCCTACGGATATGTATTCCATTTCGGTGGTAGATAATGCTATACTATTTTGCTTATTAGAAAACCATGATATGAGCATACTACCTAGGAATTGACATGTAAAGTAGATACTTTTTCTATCTATCTTACAACCCCTATAATCTGCATCCGAGAAGGCATATAAACTAAAAGAAGACTCTAGGATACCAAAGACCTAAACAAGGTATATCTCTAAGGTATCTAAAGATTCTCTTGACGGCTATTAGGTGTGATTCTCTAGGACTAGCTTGAAATCTAGCACACAAGCAAACGCTAAACATTATATCTGGTCTGCTTACGGTAAGATAAAGCAAATATCCTATCATTGATCTATAAAGCTTTAAATCAACACACTTACCTCCTTTATCTTTGTCAAGCTTTGTGGAATAACTCATTAGTGTGGCTTGAAGTTTCACATTCTCCAAGCCAAAATTCTTGAGCATGTCCTTGATGTACTTAGATTGATTGATGAAGATACAGTACTTTGTTTAATTTAGAGCCCTAAAAAAATGAGAGTTTCCCCATCATGCTCATCTCGAACTCTCCTTGCATCAACTTAGCAAAATCTTGGCAAAACAATTCATTAGTAGAACCAAAAAGTATATAATCAACATATATTTGAACTACTAAAATATCTTTTAATAAAGAGTGTCGTGTCCACCTTTCCTTTGTCAAAACCTTTTTCAATTAGAAAACTTGATAATATTTCTTACCAAGCTCTAGGAGCTTGTTTCAAACCATATAAAGATTTTGAAAGTTTAAAAACATGGTTTGGGTAATTTGGATCTTCAAAACTAGGTGGTTGTTCTACATACACCTCTTCATTAATAAAACCATTTAAAAGACACTTTTGACGTACATTTGAAAAAGCTTAAATTCGTGATAACATGCAAATGCAAGAAGCATCCTAATAACTTATATTCTAGCTACGGGTACATAGGTTTCATCAAAATCGATTCCTTCTTGAGTGTAACCTTGAACAACAAGTCTAGCCTTTTTCCTCACTATGTTACAACTATCATTTAGTTTGTTTCTAAAGACCCATTTAGTTCCTATAGTAGACTTATTATTAGGCCTATCAACTAATGTTCATACTTGATTTCTCTCAAATTGATTTAATTATTCTTGCATGACCAATATCCAATAATCATCTTTTAATGCTTCTTTGATATTTTTAGTCTCAATGCATGAAATAAATGCAACATTACAAGCATTTTTAAGATAGAGTCTAGCTCTTACCCCTTTGGATAGATCACCCAAAATCTCACAATCTTTGACATAGTTGAACTCCCTTGGGTAGCTCACTTTATTTTCTTCTAGATTCGTGTCCCTCAAGGCTTCAAGAGGTGGATCTTGTGCTTCTTCTTCGTTGGTTGGAACTTCATCCACCTTTGATGATTGCACACCATCATTGGCTTCAAAGATTCCTACATCATCATCATCATCATAATAATAATTCCTCAAAAGGAGGTTATCATAAAAAATCACATGTATAGACTCTTCAACAACCAAAGTTCTTTTATTACATACACAATAGGCTTTAGAGTTTAAAAAGTGCCCTAAGAAAATAGCTTCATCACTTTTAGCATCAAATTTGCCCAAATTGTCTTTTCTATTGTTCAAAACAAAATATTTGCATCCAAATGGATGAAAATAGCTAATGTTAGGCTTTTTGGATTTTAAAATCTCTTAAGGTGTTTTCTTTAAAATTGGCCTAATTATTACTCGGTTGATAATGTAACAAGCGGTATTAGTGGCTTCTGCCCAAAAATACTTTGGCAAATTATTTTCACAAAATATGGTTCTAGCCATTTCTTCTAAAGTTCGATTTTTCCTTTCAACAACCCCATTTTATTGAGGAGTGCGAGGAGCAAAAAAAATTGTGGCTTATACCATTTGAGTTACAAAAATCCTCAAAACCTAAATTTTGAAATTCGGTACCGTGGTCACTTCTAATATGAGAAATAGTTTGACCAATATCATTTTGAGTAATTTTTGAAAATTTGATGAAATTGTCTAAAGACTCATCATTGGTACCTAAGAATAGAACTCAAGTGTATCTAGAGTAATCATCTACTAAACCAAATGCATATGATTTTCCACCCAAGCTAGTTGTTCTAATAGGACCAAAAAGATCCACGTGGATCAATTGTAAAACTCTACTAGTTGAAACATCATTAATAGGCTTGAAAGAAATTCTTTTGTGTTTGCCTTTTGCACATGCATCAAAAATTTTATCAAAATAAAATTTTATTTTTGGCAAACCTCTTACTAGATCTTTTGAAACCAATTTTTCTAAAACACTCATGCTTGCATGCCCTAGTTTTCTATGCCATAGCCACGAGTCATGTTCATCTTTAGCAACAAAACATGCATTTGAAATATGAATGTCATCTAAATGCACCATGTAAATGTTTCCTATGCGATGACCAAAAAGCACAATTTTGTATTTTCGACGTTTATAATTTTGCAACCATGTATATAAAAAATCACTACGAAACCTTTATCACAAAGTTGGCTTATGCTTAACAAGTTATGTTTCAGACGTTATTTGTGATGTGATAAAAAATATGTGACGTAAGTAAGCAATTTAAATTGGTTAGATGCAGAAAATTATATTAACAAAATGTACTACAAGATTGTTAATTGAAATAAGTATATCATTTTCAAGAGATGTTTCAGTACTACAATATGAAAGTTCAAAAATGAATGAACGAATGAATAGTTTCTAAAAATCCTGCAAAGCTGTCAGAATTCGCATCGAACATCCAGTCAAGTTACCTCCTATAAATAGGTACATGAAATTTTTTGTGACACACTTTCAAAGCACTTCATCTGCGAAGAAAAAATGCCGTTTGTTATTTGCAACAATGGCAAAAAAAAGTGGATGCTCTATTATACTACGATGGTGAGATGATCCCTGATGTCGAAATTGGTGTCATATTTCAGTCCCCCAACAATGTTAAGATACTTATTTTGAGGGGAGTAACGTATGATAGGCTGAAACGAGCGCTAACAAAGAAAGTTTCACATGCTTCCGAAAGAAAATTACAGTTACTGAGGTATCGACTATCTTCGTCGCTAGATCTGTTGTATTTTACAATATTCGATGTTCAGGACGACAAAGATATCCAAATAATGCTCGATACCCATAACGAATATTTCATGGTATGGTCCATAGAGCTCTTTGCAATATTTTCTAAACAAAACGTAGGAGGGCAGTACCAAATTAGCTTTGAGCAAATCTTGACTTCGACCCAAATGCTCATAGTCCAACATCAAGTTTGCGACAAGGCTTCAACTTACTAAGTACGGACAATGACCTGGCTTCATCGTCTTCTGCCTCTAGGCCAAGGTATTCTTGCGCAGCCAAGTTCGACTTAGACTTGAACATGCCATCAACACAGCACTCAATGTACAATTCATACAATGTGGGTGTAGGTGCGTCATCATCTCTGGGGCCATCCTATCGCGAAGAGTTTTACCCATAAATAGATGATTTTTCAAATAGAAGACACTTAACTTATATCCAGGTGTAGTGCTGTCATCATCTACGGGGCCGTCCTACCATGAAGAGTTTTACTAGTTCGATGATTTCTCATCGATGAGAAGACATTCATGCACTGCTGATGTGAACCTAGATATTGGACATAGGCCTCGTCAAAGGCCTCCTGATCGGTTTACGATGTAAAACCTAGCAGGGTATATGTTATCAATGAATTAGAACTATATCGTTTTGAAAGGGATAATTCTGATGAGGAATCGCTCAAAGAGCCCATTCTTGAAGGTGGCGATATGGGTTTATTTTCTAAAGAACCAACAGAACTTGATGAGCTCATGAATGTGGAGGATGATATAGACACTACTCCAGAGGATGATGCGGAGAAAGAACCTATGGAAGTTGCTGCCCACGCAGTTCTACTGGACTATACAACCTGTTAGTGTATTACAATCCATCATCCAACTTTACAACAATGGATATGGAATGATTCTAGGCTATAGAATTTTCAGAATTCCCACAGTTAGAGATGTTCAAAGAACGAAATGATGGTGAACTCAAAAGTAGAATGGTCTTCAGGACTAAAAAACTTACGGAGGCTGCGATCAAGCATTACAACATACTCAACTCAGTTACGTTCACGGTGAGGAAAATAAAGCGGACAAATACATCGTTAAATGCCCTCACAAGTACGATGAATTTAAATAGAGGGTTCATGTATCACGCTTGAAGAGGATGAACAACCTGTGGCAGATAACGAGATACGACGAACCTCATACTGCTCTTTGGCAAGCCTGAGTCAAGATCATCCTAACTTGGATGTGCACGTACTTGCTGATCATATCCTCTCCTACGTAAAAGTAAATCTACGCGTATCTGTGCTAGTATGTATAGCTTCGATTAAATCTCAATTCACGTACACAGTTAAATATGATAAGGCATGGTTTGCAAGATATTGTGCCGTCCAATAACTGTATGGGCAGTGGGAGGAATCGTACAACGAGTTGCAAACGTGGCTGAAGGTGATGTAGAAATACAACCCAAGAATGGTTGTGCAACTAGAGACAAAGCCAAGATACTAAAATGATCGGGTTGTAGCTGAGGAGTACCAATTTTTTTTACCTTTTCTGGACTTTTCCGTAATACGTTAAGGCTTTCCGCTACTATAAGCCAATGCTGCAGATCGACGACACATTCTTGTATGACAGATGCACCCAGATCTTTCTACTGGCAGTTGTACAAGACGATAATTGAAAATGTATTCATGTAGCTTTCGCAATCGTTGAAAAGGAAGATATCCCTTCGTGGACATTTTTTCTCACCATCATCACCGGTACTGTCTATGATACATTGTTGCGAATTACTACGAGCAATATAAGAATGATGATGAACGTATAATGGTTCTTCGTATGGGTACGCATTTTACTCTTAAAATTATTAATTAATATGGCTTTTACTATTATTTCTCATTAACTATTCCATTTTTTGTTGAATAGGCAACGCACACTGAGTAGATCAGGTTCAAGAGATGCTAAAAAAGTTGAGACATAGAAATTTAAATGGATATAACTATCTTGTTGATATCCTGAGGGAGAAATGGCTGCGATGTTATGATGTGGTTCGTCGATATGGTCACATGAAAATAAATTTGGCTGAATTAATCAATTCGTCTCTGAAGGGAACTCGTCATTTACCTATCACATCCATTGTCCAGGCAACATATTATCGCTCGCTACACTTTTTTGCAAACCTCAAAAAATAGATAACAAATTGGATGGCAGGTGGCCACACATTCCAACCAGATCTCTAGCAAAAGTTTTAAATATACCGTGCTCATGCAAACGCGATGGGTGCAACATGTTTCTCTCCTCACGAACATCGCTTTACTGTTATTTAATTTTTCTGACCGCTTGAAGGAATATCACAGAACAATTACGTTGTTAATCTAGAAGAGAAAAGATACGATTACAGCGTCTTTCAGACATTCAAGTACCCGTGTGCGCACATCTTTGCTGTATTTGTATCTGTTCATTTTGACGCAATAACACTCGTTGATCCTGTATACCGACTTGAAAATGTATTCAAGGTATACCGATTCGAGTTTTCTCCAATCAGAAATGAAAGTGATCATGATATGGTTGACGATGAACCTAAGATACGGCTACATGAATCCCTGTGACGCAACAAAAAAGGTCACCCAAAGTCAACTAGGATTCATTGTGCCGAGGATATAGTTCCTCGAGAACGGACCGAACAACCTAAGATGTGCAGTAATTGTAGGAACCCTGGACACGACATCAGAAAATGTCCTTATAGGACCCGCCCTCGATTCAACTAATTGTACTTCTAAGTGTATTGTTTTATTCCTAATTATCATAAACAACCTTTCAACCTACGCTTTCTTGTTTTCATAACATTTTTAACTCAATTTCCACTGCCTTTACACTCCGATTTCTGAACCATTGCAAATATGTGTTCCCGTACTACGACGTGAAAGTTAAATAACAAGAAAAAATATCCCCCAACATACTACAAAATCGACTCAAACTTGACTACAACCCATGTTCCCATGTTTTTAAGGCTTTTGAACATGGCTAGATAGCGTTTTAATGTGATTTATACAGCCTTTAGGATGCCTTATACGCTCCGATTTCTAAACCATTATAAGCATGTGTTCCCGTACTACGACGTGAAAGTTAGTTAACAAGGAAAAATAACCCTCAACGTACCATAATATCAACTAAAACATGACTACCGATCCATGTTTACATGTTCTTCATGCAAAGAAATATGGCAATATAGCATTTTTAACGCGATTTCTATAGGACATAGAAATGTATCAGTAATATAGTGTAAAAGTTCAAACCTACGAAAATTTATTCCCCAACAAAATTATTGACTTACAAGGCAAAATTACCCCCTTAAACCTTATTACTATAGCTTCTACGTTAACTAATCTTAAAAGAAAATGGTCAGAGCAACGAAAATCCCAAAAGGCAATGCTTTTAATGATGGTAGAGGAGAGGACCGTGTCCATGCACCACTTGTTTATGATTGAACAAATAATGATCATCTTTTGGACCTTGTAGCCATCGTTAACATGCAACTAAACTCCTCAACCTTTATCATTATACCAACCAAAAAAGGAGTTTGAGTTTATTATCACAATAATTACCCTCCGACTAATTAATTAAAGGGTAAATTACCTATTTGGTCATCCAACTATGACCTCGTTTTTTTGTTTTTGTCATCCATTTTGTTTGACAAAATCACCACTAACGTTACGTTTTAATTTTATTTTGATCATTGGCCGTTAAAAATTTAACGAAGATGGTGACGCGTCTAGTTATAATAACAATTTTAGTTCCCAAAACTTATATATCCTATCAATTAGGTCTTAATTTAAAATAAGTTATCAAATGTTTGGGCCAAACCCCAATTATGGCATCCCTTTCTTTTTCCTCTACAATTTTTTCCCCTTCAAAGTTGTCTGATTGGATTTCTGAATTGAAGAACCTTGTCAAAATTAGATTACATTGGTTTTAGAATATCAGATGAGTTCACTTAAAACCCTTGGAGATTTTCCAATGTTATTGGAAGTTTGGCTTCATGAAGGTTATAATAATGGAGTTGAATTGACTTTGAACAAGGAAAGTTCCAAAAATTGAGATTCCTTGCACTTCGTTGTTTGTACAAGGGGGAGAAACTAGTAATAAATAAAAGGATCTTACTCTTGCTTGGTGAACCTTGTAATAGGACATAGTCCACTGTTGCAGGAGGTTCCACCAACATTTGCAATTTGAAATGCCTTACAACTTTAGTCTTTTAGGATGTGCCAAAAGAATTCGCCAAAAAGATTATGCCAAGTGAAGGCTGAGATTACTGAAAAGTGGAGGAAATTCTAAATGTTTGTTTTCGTTATGAAACTCAAGGCTTGTATCAAACCCTAACCCCAAAATTCAAATATTATCTTATTAAATAGAATAATAGAATTCCCGACGGAAGAAGTTGCAAAGGAAGAAGAAAAGGGATGAGATGTTAGGCGTTTGACCTAAATATTTGATGGTTTATTTTAAATTATGACATAATTGATAGAATATATAAATTATGAGGATTAAAATTGTTATTATACCGAGACATAATATCCTCTATTAAATCATAATGTTAGTGACGAATTTGCAAAAATAAAATAATTTGATGACCAAAACACAAACACAATCATAGTTGAGTGATCAAATTGATAGTTTACCCTTAATTAAACCAAAGATGTAATCATAGCAATTCTTTTCCTAATTTTTTAAATTTTTTTAAAGATTATTTGATATATTACTCGTTACTTTTTTTAATGAAATTACTCATTAATTATATGGTAATTATTAATTAACAATTTTATTTATTAATTTGAATTCATTATTATTATTTTCACGTGATGGGAATCAAGTATTTTTCTTTTTATTTTTTTCATTCAACATTACGGGTGTGAAATTTTTTTAATATATTTTTTAAAAAATCAGAAAACAATAAAAAAATTAATTACTATGCTTGGCAGCCCATTCATATTCACATGTATTAATCAAACAATTTAATTATCCAATTAAATTTATAGGACATACATATAAAGCTCTTATTAAAATTGAAACATGAATTAGTATAATAAAAGTTTGTCTCAAAATGTATGTATTCTATTAAATTGGTCCCAATTTAAAAATAATTCAACAATTTTAATTATTTATATTTAAACATTTTGATATTGTACCCTTCTGGCACACCCTCTAACCACTTGTCATCCTCCCTATTATTGTCCTTTAGCTCGATAACTCACAAATATGATAACTCGAAAGTACGACCACTTTATTATTTGACAATTGATAGACTAACGAAAGAAAATTATTATAACCTTAATATTACATATTAGTAGACATAATCTTTACTAATAAAATTTTTAAATATAAATGATTAAATTGATACGTTTGATGTCAAACTTCTAATTAAATTACATGCTGTGTATTTTAAAAAAAAAATTACAAAAGTTTGCACTCATAACCAAGTCCAAAGTAGTCTGTCGGTGGAAGTTTCTCCAGCCTCCACGCGTACACGCACTAACCCTTGCGGTAAACAACTGGTCAAATCTAGAATATAATTTGGCCGCAGCCGATCAATCAGGTCAGCTCATAATTTCATATATAATCCAAAAAATAATTTTGAAAACGAAAATTAATATATATATATAACTTACTAGAATTATATAAATATAGTATTAAAAGTTTAAATTGGGAGTTGATTTTTAGAAGTTACGTTATTTATATAAGTGATGGTTCTTTCTTAAGGTACCCATCGGAACGTTTTAAAATTGGTGAAGATCGAATTTTTGACCATTAATTAGAGTAAAATAGATAAGTAATAAATTTTAACAACGTTAAGTAAATGACTGTTTTCTATTAAAAAAGTAAATGATTGTTTTTTATTAAAAAAGTAAATGATTATTTTTTAATTGAATTAAATAAGAGTATGTACACACTCAATTAATTGTACCAGACATCCTTAAATTATAGTTTAAATTTATATTGATCCATAATCTCAAATCTATAAATTAACCTAAAATAATTATAACAGTTTAACGTAAAATAAAATTATTTAAATAAATTAAATATATGCACTGTTTTGTAAATTCAAATATTTATTAAAAATTTTGTGTGATATCAAGAAAATGAATATATCAAGTCATCGACGTAATTTTTGTCAAAGCGAATGTATAGTTCCACATAGTCATGAAGAGTTTGTACATATAATAAAGACATTGTTTTATAAATAACTAATTAAATACCTACGTCGATCGATCAATATATCTATTTTCTTAATATTGTAAAGAATTTTCACTTGAATTTTGGAATTTTCTCATTATTTGTTATAATTATTTAAATTATACCATTCTAAGTTTATTACGGTCTCCGGAAGCTTGGGACCAATAGAATCTAAGGTATAATTTAGGGATGTTTTGACATAATTAATTTTATGTGTATGACACAATCTCGTATTTAATCCAACTCAAACAGGTTGACCTTATTTGTCAATTTTAGAAGGCCAACCCCTTACGTTATAATCTCCAAAAGATTAACTTCAATTTAAGTCTAAAATATAATTATAATATATAATATCATCAAATAGAATGTGGGACTATTTTGAGGAATAATGCAAACCCAAATAATATTTTGGGTTTTGAGGCACTTTTGGGTATATTTTAAAATTTATAGCAAATTTTACAGTGCAGAGTGAGGTCGTCACTTGCAGATGGCGACTTGGGTGAAGACGCCATCTGCAGGTGGTAACTTCCTCTTGATTTGTAATAGTTTAATATTTTTTATCGATTTAAGATAAAATTAAGGTGAAGTCGCCATCTGCAGGTGGCGTCTTTACTCAAGTCACCGTCTGCAGGTGGCGACTTCACCCTGCAATGTAGAATTTACCGTAGATTTTAAAATATACTCAAAGATGTTCTATTTTCTCAAATATTTAACCCATTTAAATTATATATCCAACGAAGCCGACATTAAAATTTAAAATCAAAACTATTAAAAATATACTTACAAATCAACATAAATGTAAAATAAACATTAAAATGCTAAAAATGTTTTATTTAATTATAAAATACTGGGGCAGTCCACCGACTTGCTTTTGCTTGCGGTGGACCTTCGATGTTCCCTGGCCGACATTCTGCCATTACTATTACTATTAGGCTATGGCCCCATTAACCCCAATCGCCAGAAAGGCAGAAACCCTGAAAATTTTCAACCTCTATTCAAAACTTTCAAAATCTATATAAAATATTCTTCTCCCGCTTCTCACCATGCTAATTCTGTTTTTCCAAATAATAATAATAAAGGTAATTATTTGACATATAAATTGTACAAATTTTACATAATTTATTTGAACTATAAATCTTAAATATAAAAAATAACATTAAAAAAAGGTAATGTTGAGTAAAATAAAATTTACACGGTATGCATATCAAATAATATTTTAAGGGTTATATTTTGATACACAATATGTGAAACAAGATTTAAAAACTCTTAAAATCTAAAATATAAATGCATAACCTTAAACTCTAAACTAAAATCATGGTCCCTAAATTTAACGGGCATATGTTTGCGTATCAAAAATTTTCATTTTCTCTTTTAATAATACTATTAAAATTATTTAATTAGGTTTAAGTTAAAAATTGTATTAAAAATAATGAAAACTTAACTTATATTTATACTTATATCACTTTTTTATATTTAAACGAAGAAATCTGATTAAGTATTGTTTGATTGACATTGTTATTGGCACAATATATAAGAGGCCGTGAAATCAAGCATATTTAACCACTTAATATCTTTTTATATATGAGTAGAAAGAGGTCTGGATAGCGTCAACAATCTCTAGAGTAAGTAGTTAAAGTCAATCACTTGATATCTTTCTCTCTCCCTTAAATTGTGGTTCAATACTCATTATGAACAAATTTCTCCTGTCTTTTTCTTTAGGTAGAAATTATTCAAAAAATTTTATATAGTATAAATATTGCACATTGAATATTAAAAAAAATAAACTCATCTTGTGGAATTAGATATTTTTGTTTTTATGTCGTATTCTCGTGTTTTTCATGTCATGTACATGGAAATAACAGACGATGTTAGTAGATGTTGCACGTGTCATTTGAGTTAGAACTCTCTCTGCGTCACTCATGTCATGTGTTTTTGAATTTAAATGTATTCACGAAAAGAGCTATGGTTAAGGGAATCAAGTATGCACGCCAGGCGTTTGTTAATTTACTTCAATACCAGTTAAGTTGGTTGGATTTGCAAATCAATCAGCTTGAACTCGGTTGTTTTCAATATGCAACTTTTTTTGTTGCATTTCTTTGTCTTCAAGTGAAGTTTTGTGTTCTCTGCATTTGCTACTCTGTCCATCGGATAAGGCTTGTTTCTTACCTCCAATAAGTACCATCTTTCCCTAATATTTCATATTTTTCACTTCACATCTAGAGATGACAATTTAGATAACGGATTCATATATTTGATCTTCTTTTATGAATTCGAATATTACAAATTCGAGTATTAGAATTATTATCCGCAGCAAATTCAGAGTTGATATGGATAAATACGCTCGAATATTCAATTTCTAAAGTCTCATTACTTATGCGTATATAGATTGTGGATTCGGATTTACGAATCCGACTCCGAATTTCAAGATAGATAATATATTTGCTTGTTAGGGAATTCGAGCCCCAAAAATAATTTTGAAAAGCATTCGAAAGGAGTCTTTAGTGCTTATTTAAATAAAGTGATAAAGTTCAAAGTCGTGTTTAATATCAATTAAAGTTTGAGGGTTATTTTGGTTGTAAAAGTAGTATAAGGGTTTATTCCAATAAATTATCAAAGTTCAAGGGGTTATATAGAAAATTGATACCATTAGTGTAACAAGTGTCTTAATTGATATTTTTTGTTTAGTGATCAAAATAAAACCGATATCATAATTTAATGATTAAATAGGTAGTTTATTATTATTTTTTTATAGTGCCTAGGGTTTCTTTTGTGAGAACCTAACCTTGTAGTTTGAATTTGGGCTCACCCAACAAAATAATCCATTGGGTTGAGACGAACCTAAGCTCATCTTTATGGATCAAATAACGATTTGGGCTTTACCGATTCTGTAATTTGATCCGTTTTTGTTTAAAAAACCCAAATTCAGAATAGTAAGACTATTTGCGGACGTATAAATCCAATTGAATTTTTGGTGATATGACATGATTAAATATATTTAAATGCTAGTTTTAAAAAAGACAGTTAAGGAAATTTTAATGATGAATAAAAAAGGAATAAATCCATCATTTATCAGGTGGTAAACAAATTTATACAAAAATAAGACCAAGCTAAAATGGTCATCCCAAATTCTAGAGAAAATAGCATATGGGATAATAATTTAAATTGAATTCTAAAAGAAATAATTAAGGGGTATATAATGGTGATTAAAGGGAGAGAGAATCTGAAGAGTTTGATATTGGAAATTAAGTTTAAAAGTAAAGAGAATTTAACTCCAAAGGAGACAATTAAGGAAGATTTAAGAATGATTAAAAAAGGAGTAAATTCATCATAAATTAGTTTAAAATCGAATTTATACAAGAATAATTCCAATCTAAAGTAGTCATCCCAAATTCTAGAAAGAATAGAATTTGTTTTTATAGGGGATAAAAATCTAAATTGTATTCCGAAAAGAATAATTAAGGATAGGAAATCTGGAATAGTTAAGGAGGATATAGTGGTCATTAAATGGAGAGACAATTTCGAAAATATGGAATTAAAAATTAAGATTAAAACTAATGAGAATTTTACTCTAAATGAGACAATGAAGGAGATTTTAATGATGATGAAAGAAAGAGAAAATTCATCTTAAATTAGTTTTGAATCAAATTTATACAAAATTAGTCCCAATCTAAAGTAGTCATCCCAAATTCTAAAGAGAATAGAATTTAAGTTTTTTTTTTGCTCAACAAGTATGATTTTATTGCCGGGAATCATACACAAACAATCGTCACGTGCCTCGTTAAAAACCCCTAATCCTAGTCGGAGGAAAAGAGTACACATGATGACAACAAAACAAGGGACAAACACCCGAAGCAAAACCAACTAAGCAACATACCACAACATAGCCTATACCAAACACATATAACACACTCATAACTCACAACAGAGTTTGGAACAAACGACACCCGAACAACATCAAACCCGCACAAAACACCAACACATGCCGAAATAAAAGAACACATAACCGCGTCTCATACTCGAACCAACACAGCACAACTCAACAACACAACAAAGCTTAAAGCACCTAAAATGTCATGCACCTCCACGCACGCACCCTTCACCAACCACATCGCACCCTACACCCGATAGAAGCCACACACACCCATCCTCGAAACAACCAGACCAAAAAAAATTCATAGACTCACATGAAACATGCTTGATCGTGTCATACCCTTATCAGCTAAGACATCAGCGAGAGAACCGCCAAGGCTTACGCCGAAGAATGTAACACATACCCAATGGCGATACTAGAGTCCTGAATATTCCATGATACTATACTCATGATCAAAGCTTCACCTCACTCTCTGAGATAACACGATGAAGATCACGAACAATGTCCTCTCCCTCCCAATCGACTGAACCTTACTCAACTGAAGCGTAGCATCCACTTCGCGATGCAACGCCTCTTGATCCTCACCTGTAACACCCTAACCAATATTTTATATTAAATACTAATTAGATTATCACATAATAATAATTTTTTCTCGTAAAAGGCATATTTTAAATTTTATCCCATCTAAGTAAGTCCGATTTTAGGCAGCAATTTAACAATTCTTTTCTATAAAATATAAGGAATATAACTGCCTAAAAACTACCTGAAATAAAAATCTACCCGATTGCTCTATTTACCATTATTTAGTTAATAACTGGTTTAAAATTTAATATATCTACTCATCATCCTGTAAAAATATAAACTAGTTTATAAGTTATTACAACTCATATAAAACTAGTATATAACCAACTAACTTTAACATATACATGCCATCTAGAAATCTCAAAACACATCGAAAGATGTTATTACTAATACTGTTTTTATATCTCGGCTAGGTAGGATACCCGCTCCTTACTCCGATTTCTGCCTTTTACCTACGTGTGAAAACCATCACACGCTAAGTATATACTTAGTGAGGCAACAATAATGTCTAGTGCAATATAATATAATTAATAACATGTAACCGTATTAATGCATTTCGAATCACTAGATATGTCTTACCATCATTTAATCATGCGTCAACATAATATAACCGGATATAATTTCTTACCAATATACCTGCCGTAATTTTAAGAGTGTATAAACTCTTTAACCTGTTTATCAATTATTTGCCGATTTCATAGCCCAAATATAAACCTATGAGGACCCTAGGTACTCGAGTCAAAGATGCACCGAAATGCTAACCCGCACGTTTATAAAGCCGTGCTAACCATACACTAAGTGTCCTTTATGTACACTATAGTGATATCTCGGATACCCGAATATACAACGTGTTGTGGACCCTATGGCATGCCAACTATACCCTATCCCTCAATGACTTATTTGGGCATAATTTCCGTATTTATTCCATCTATGGCAATGTATATCAATATAATTGAACATTGGGCAGTTCATACCCGAAATAACATTCATTGTATAACATTATATAAAACTAGTGATCCATGCACTTGTGTTCAATCTTTGACATATTTAAAATATGTCAAATATATGGTCAATGACATAAATATCATGCCAAAATATAAACCAGGTAGACTTATCGCAAGTCTTCCTAATGATGTATTAAACATCCATGTGTCATGTTATGTATGCATTGCACTCACCTGATGCCTCACTAGAAATCTTACTATCGATTTAACTTTATTCTCGAACTTTTTCCTTGTTTTTAGACTTGCTTGAAGTACAATCTTGATCACGGTCACGATCTGTAAAATCATCATTTTCCAAATACATACATTTCAAAGTGTATGTTAGTATCATTCTAACATAGGCACATATTAGGAAATAAATTCATAAAAATCTTTTATTATTCATAATCATCACAATTTCACAAGAAAATCTAAATTTTCATAATATAACCATAAAATGAATTCTTCTAGAATTCACCTCAACTTTCTAAATTATTCAAAATGGTCCATTGCCATTAAACTTTAAATTAAAGCACTTAACAACATTTCCAAGTATTCCAAGAATATTTTCAAGCTTAATACATTAATTCCTAATCACTTTCCATATAATTCCCAACTTTACCTTAATTTGCCATTTTGGTCCTTAACACTTTGAAAGCTTCCAAATTGATCCAAACAACATTCTAAGCCTTGTAAAATCATTCTCACATCATTTCTAACCTTAGGAAAATTTTCTATAATTTTCCCTAATATTCTTCCAATATGCCAAATATGAAAGGTCACCCCACACTCAAATTTTCCAACTTGATTCAAGCATGAATTCCACTTCTAAACCTTATTTCCAAACTTCTATAATTATTCACATGTCAAAATCAATCCAAATTCAACTTCCTATCAAAACCCTAACTTAAACCAAATTAGGATTTAACTACTTTCAAGTAGTTTCAATCATCATATAAGCTTGGATATGATTCTACAACAACAACTTCATTAAAAACTAATCTTAACTCATCATATTTAAACATCCCCTTCATCCATCAAAATCATAAAACTAGGGTTTCAAGCAAGGAAAGCATGAATAAATGGTACCGAAAGATAGAGAATTTCATGAAGATCAATTTCATGTTTCATTCAAAATACAACTAAATAAGCTTGAAAAATCAAATGAAAAATTTTCTTCTTACCTTGTAGGGGTGTTCAAACAAGAGAGAGA
Source organism: Hibiscus mutabilis (assembly GCA_019671005.1). Lineage (NCBI taxonomy): Eukaryota > Viridiplantae > Streptophyta > Magnoliopsida > Malvales > Malvaceae > Hibiscus > Hibiscus mutabilis. Next base: position 39,391,067 of record CM033723.1, read on the forward strand.
GATGTTGAAATTGTCTTGAAATTTCATTTGTTTCCAATTTGGCCATTTGGCATGTATTTTAAAAATCCAAATAAAATATCTCTTTTTATGATAAAATGACCAAATTGCCCTTTTAATCCAATGCTTCAAATTTTTCCACATGTTTACCTACTCATCCAAGAGTCAAAAATAATCCAAGTAGTTAGTGATTACCAACTTTGCCATTGGAATTTCCCAAAATTACCATCTTGCCATTTTTCATCCAACGACTCATATTTAACATGGAAATCTACTTTAAATCCAATGGTCCATGTTAAATACTACCATTTTAAGACATAGACATGACATTTTTAACCTTGCCTTATCATCCTTTAAAATATCTTGAATATCCGATCCAATCCGATTATCCGAATATTTTTTCAAACTTTATCGCTTAATAGCCAATAATACAAGCTCCATATGAAAAATTCGAGTATTAAGAAAATGCCATTCTTGGGGGTAAACTATTCATTTATGGGACTAAAATACATAACTTTTGGAAATTACAATTTAGTCCTTAAATTTTTCCAAAGTTTATACTTTAACCACCAAAGTTTCAAAATTTCTATTTTGGTCACTAACCAAAATTTTGGGATATTACATCACCACTCGATTCTTTCCTTAGATTCTTCTCGAATTTTTGTTTCCCAACACCCGCTTTGCTGCTTTTAATTCCACGCTCAACAGGCACCACCGAGTCCAGCAATTTCATAGCACTTACGTTAGGTTGAACTTCCTCAATTATAGGCTCAACAGGTACCACATATCTCACGTCTAATGACCAATTTCCCCAGCCCGTCCTAGCAACGACTTAAACTCCACCGGACAATCCACCAACGCCATACCATTCAATCCAATCCATCTATTTCCAACTTGAGATGGTGGCTCTTCCCTCGAGACCATTCCCACTTCTTCATCCGATATCCAACCTCCTGAACAAGATGGGATTTCAGCAACTCTCTTATCCGACAATCTTGGCTCATTCTATAACGCATTTAACTGCCAGACAGGGGACTTCTGCACCACAACATGATCTGCAATGTCCTTGTTACGCTGCACATCCTCCCTAGAGCCAACTCGCTCCAATTGATCCCTCTGTAATTCATCCGACCCTACATTATCTTCATCCTCGCTATCAGTCTCAGAACCGTACACAAGCTTGTAATTGGAACATAATTGAGATTCCAACAGCAGTTTAAACTCCACCACCCGCACCCGGAACATCTGACCTTCCATATCCAACTGTATGATCTCCTCAATACGTTCTAGACGCTCAGTTTCAATCAGGATCTGCCCTTTTTCAAAAGAGTTAGGTTCCAACATTGAATCATCACATCGAATTAATACTCCCCATCTTGACGCGATATTATCAAAAGTACCACGCGACCACGCGTACATTGACAAACCGCTGATCGATAGCTACGTACGACGACCACCTCTATCACACAATGGATCATAATTCACCACCTTCGCAAACCATTTGCGCAACGCCTCATTCTCTATGACCTTCCAACGCGCATCCATACTAGAGAACATCAACAACATCTGTGATCCGGCAATTCTCATTAACGAAAACACCACAAGATCCGCCTCTTTTAATTTCCTAGCCAAAGTTTCCATTGCAAATGGGACTCGGCACCATGCCATGGCGCAGCATTGTAGGATCCCAATGTTTCCCCCCCATCCTTTACACCTTGAACCATCATTTCGACCTTTGATCCACTCTGTCCCTCATTCCTATACTACAGCCTCTCTTATTTTCAATCGATCCATTTCGTTTCCAATACACATCCTGCGTCACTCTTATCGCAAACGCAACCCTCAATTTTGCTCCATAAATCCACTTACCATTAAGCCTTTCAATTTCCCGCAACGCCTCCCCCTTTGTGCTCATACGTACAAATTCGAATCGCGAACCATGACTTGTACGTTTTGCTGAAAAATTTAAGTTTATATGGGATAAAAATTTAAATCGAGTTCTAAGAAGAATAATTAAGTAGAATTTAATAGAGATAAAATAAAGAAAAATTCTAGAGAGTATGAAATTGGATATTAAATTAATAGAAATGTAATCTTAAATCCAATGGAAGTAATTAAGAAAAATTTAATGGTTTGGAAAGAAGGGATAAATCTATCATAAAATCAATTGGCATCAAGGAAACAAAAAATGTAACCCAGTCGTAGATATTCATCCCGATTATCATCTCCAATACTAGAGAGTATAGTTTGTAAAATTATAGAAAGTAATAAATTTTGTTGGATTCCAAAAAAGAAAAATAAAGTTATAATAATGGTGATAAATAAGGGAATAATTCTATCTGATTTTAATTTGGAGAGGGATCTATACATAGATAAACCCAATATAGAATAGATAACCCATACATCATCCCATTGTCTAAAGAGAATGGAATTGAAATTTAAGGTTAAGTGTAATTTGAATTGAATTCTAGTTTCGATAATTAAGGAATATTTTATTTTAATAATTAAGGGCATAAATCCTGTTGGGCTCGATATCCTTCAACCGAATTGCTTGCCAAGTGGTGGAAAAGTGGATTTTTGGGTGTATGTAGTGGAAACAAAAATATGGACAATTTACACAAGGATTTTAGAGTGGTTCAAGCTTCTAACAAGCTCTACATCCACTACCTTAGCTTATCCACTAAGTATTTACAAACTCACTATGAATTTCTTCCCCTTTTCTAGACTTATGAGGCAACCGTTATAATCCTAGACTCGCTACGAAGTCTAGCATCCAAAGCTCACAACCCGAGCTTTGGGAACACTCTTAAACAAGAGAGATTCTAAGCAAACTGAAATCCCTCTACAAGGTTGATCTTTTCACTCTAAAGCTCTCACCCAAAACCTAAAACACTTGAGCATACATTGACAATTTAATCTCACAAGTGTTGTCTATACAAAGAATGGGAAATATAAGCTCTAAGACAATTTTTGCATCATAATGTTGTTGACTTGAGGATCATTAGTTGTTGCTGAAGCTTGAAGGTCCCTTTTATACTCTCAATTGAGTTCCTAACCGTTGGAGACTTTTAGGATGGGCTCGATATTCTTCAACCGAATTGCTTGCCAGGTGGTGGAGAATTGGATTTTTGGGTGTATGTAGTGGAAGCAAAAATATGGACAATTTACACAAGGATTTTAGAGTGGTTCAAGCTTCTAACAAGCCCTACATCCACTACCTTAGCTTCTCCACTAAGGATTTCCAAATTCACTATGAATTTTTTCTCATTTTCTAGGCTTAGGAGGCAACCGTTATAATCCTAGACTCACTCACCAAGTCTAGCATCCAAAGCTCACAACCCGAGCTTTGGGAACACTCTTAAACACGAGAAATTCTAAGCAAACTGAAATCCCTCTACAAGGTTGATGCTTGCACTCTAAAGGTCTCACCCAAAACCTAAAACACTTGAGAATATATTGACAATTTATTAAGCTCACAAGTGTTGTCTATACAAAGAATGAGAAATATAAGCTCTAAGACAATTTTTGCATCATAATGTTGTTGACTTGAGGATCATTAGTTGTTGCTGAAGCTTAAAGGTCCCTTTTATACTCCCAATTGAGTTCCTACCGTTGGAGACCGTTGGGATGGGCTCGATATCCTTCAATCGAATTGCTTGCCAAATTGTGGAGAAGTGGATTTTTTGGTGTATGTAGTGGAAGCAAAAATATGGACAATTTACACAAGGATTTTAGAGTGGTTCAAGCTTCTAACAAGCTCTACATCCACTACCTTAGCTTCTCCACTAAGGATGTCCAAATTCAGTATGAATTTCTTCCCCTTTTCTAGGCTTAGGAGGCAACCGTTACAATCCTAGACTCACTCACCAAGTCTAGTGATAAGTGTTCAAAAGTATTATTTTTCTTACCCTTTTTACTCATATTATTGTTAGACTTAGGCTCATATTAGTTGCATAATTAGTCATTCATGCATTAATTCATGTTTCCTTCCATCGTTGAGCTTGATTGCATAACTTGGTGGTTTTCGTGGGAAAAGATGCTGCTTTGGTGTGTTTTGTGTGTATGTGCAGAATCACTTGCCAAAGCAAGGCTAGAACCAGTTGCTAGGGCAATGCATGAAGGAGATGCCGAGCTAGTTGCCAGGGCAATTTTCGACAAAGAATAAGGTGATATGGTAGTCGAAGTTGATGACTAGACAAGCCCAAGATGACGTGGAACAAAGATAAATCCCAAAGGAGTTTGATTTCCATGAAGAGGTTAAAGAGGAATTAAATCCCAAGAATATAGGAGAAGTTCTAGAATGAATATAAATATAATAAAGAATTATATTCTTTAAAGATAATTTAATTCCAACTTAACTTCCTCCTCAAAGAAAGACTTTGACCTAGCCCTATAAATTAGAGGTCATGCCGTCAACTCCAAGGGGGAGAGAGAGAGAGAATTTTTGACAAGATCAAGGGGGAGATAACGACTTCAAGGCTTCATCCATTCTTCATATTTTCTTCCTTGTTCCATTAGGTTTATGCTAGGACTTTTTTATCTTGTGTTTCTTTGGAACCTAGCTATGAACTAAATCTATTTGGCTAAGGTTATTGTGTTTTGTGGTTGTGAGAAACAATTGGATTTTGTTTAGGTAATAAGAGTTTGCACTTTTCTATTCAAGGTTTATTCATTCTTGGTTCTTATTCTTGTTTGTGAGTGAATTGTGAGAAGATCTAGTAACTTCATCTATTTATCTAATATCGGGAGAGTTAGATTCAAGAAACGAATGAGTATGATCTTTATTCCATCTATTGATGGTGAAGATTAATCCGGCTTAAGAATAAGTTAAGGATTTCAATGGCTAACAGGAGCGCAAGATTTGTTGTTGTTCACCCTTGATTCACGCAGGGATGTATTATCAAGGCATGCACAAGTAGCTAGAGTTTCGACTTAGGGATAAGAAGAAACCATTGGAGAACGCTCTGTCGAGCCTTGAAGTTACCGCCCAGACGCCCAAGTAGTTGCCCAGCTAGTCGCCCAGGCAACCATCAATTAGTTGCCAAGGCAACCCCGCTGTGCAAGTTGTCACGGCAACTGAGTTGCTCTTGCACTCTTTTACCAAGACGATTCAATCGGCTATCACACATCAACTCATGATAACCTGGCCTATTCTCACTCACTTGATTTCATCTATTTCTTTTACTTTATTGGTTTCTAGTTTAGTTGTTAGTTAAACTCCTATAATCTTCTACTTGTTTTTTTCTTTTACTTTTTACAGTGCAAGAGATTAGATTCTTGAAGTGGCATCAATCCTTGTGGAGACGATATCTTTTATATTATAACTTGCGACGTGTACACTTGCACAATTGCGGAGCACTTATTACACGCAACAAGTTTTTGGCACCATTTTCGGGGATTGACAATAGCGACTTTGTTTTTATTTTCTTGCACTTTCTTTTTATTTTTCTTGTTTAAGATTCAAAGGGTTAACAAAGTTTGGTTTTGCATTGGTATATGACCTGGGCGAGACCGATTACAACAGAATATCCATTTGATCCAGAAATCGAACGAACCTTACAAAGACTTAGACGAAGGTTAAGAGTAACAATGGCTAATCAAGACGGCAATATGAATCAAGATGTTCCAACAGGAGGATAAGTGATTCTTGCACGAAACAGAACTATTCGAGACTATCTTGAAGAAGATCTTGATGGACTCAATCCAGGAGTTTTCACACCTAAATTGAAGCCGACCACTTTGAATTGAAACCGGTGATGTTTAACGTGATCAATACAATTGGTAAATTTGGCGGCTCAGCAACTGAAGATGCATGACATCTTAAATCTTTCCTCGAGATTTGCAATTCATTCAAAATACAAGGAGTCACCCCTGATGTTTTACGACTAAGATTATTCCCCTATTCACTGAGGGATAGGGCGAAAGCATGGTTGAATAGTATTCATACCGGATCAATAGAATCTTGGACAGATCTTTGTCGTGATTTTCTTGCTCGATTTAATCCTACAAATTTGACTGATAGGCTTCATAACGAAATTACTTCTTTTCGGCAGGCAGATGATGAATCCATGTACGAGGCTTGAGAGCGATATAAAGAACTTCTACACAAATGCCCCCTACACGGATTCCTAGTGTGGACGCAAGTAACAATGTTTTACAACGCCGTGAATACACCAACAAGGATGATGCTAGATGCCTCGGCAAACGACATACTCCTAGATAAGTCGCCGGAGGAAGCAATGCAAATTCTAAATAGGCTTGCCAAGAATGATTATCAATTCCCCTCTGCTAGAAGAGGAGGAGTTAGACGCCAAGCCACAATACATGAACTGGGTTCATCAGACTCAATTTCAGCACAAATGGCCACTTTAACCAAGATGGTCCAGAACATGCAGAAACCAAACAACACACATGAGGTCAAGGTAATGGATTCCTTTTGTGAGTTATGTGGTGGTAACCATGATTCTTTTGAATGTATATAGAATCTGAAATCCAACTTCTATGTGGGGAATTACAACCGGAACAACAATGTGATATCCAATACATACAATCCAGCTTGGAAGAAGCACCCGAATTTTTCATGGAGTAATCCCAACAATGCTCTAAACCATAACAATCAGAATGCACAAGCATCAGGATTCTAGCAGAATATGCCACAGCAACAGTTGCTGCAGCAACAACCGACAACATCTAGTTCTTTGGAAAATTCTCTCAATGCTTTTATGTTGAAAACTGAATCTTATATGGCTGAGAATGGTAACTTCGTAAAAAGAACTGATGCTTTTATTAACAGGACCGAGATGAGATTGCAAAACCAAGAGGCGACAATCAAATCATTGGAAAATCAAGTCGGACAATTTGCACAAAACCTGAATACTAGACCGCAAGGAGGTTTACCTAACGATACTGAAGTCGCAAGAGGAACTAGCCATGAGCAATGTAAGGTGATCACCACTAGAAGTGGTCAACAACTTAAAGAGGCTCAAGCTCGCTCATCAAACAAAACTCCACAAAAATATCAAGAGGAACTCAACGGCAAAGCCTCAAATGTTGAACCAGGAATTGCCGCTGCAACCAATAACAAGCATGCCTCGACAACCGGCAATAAGGATGCCTCGGCAACCAACGATAGGCACGCCATGGCAACCCCAGTTGACAATGCCTCAGCAACTCCAGTTACCCTGGTAATGCCGTCAATTAGGTTCCAGACCAATGAAAGGATCGAAGATATCCGACTTCCACGACCATTCCCACAAAGGTTGAAGCGACAAAAACAAGAATATCAATTCAAGAAGTTTCTTGATATCCTAAAGCAAGTCCACATCAACTTACCATTAGTTGAAGCGATTGAACAAATGCCGAACTATGCCAAGTTTCTTAAAGACATTGTGTCCAAGAGAACAAGGCTATGAGAGTTTGAAACAGTTGCTGCAACAGAGAGATGCATGGCTATGTTGCACAATCGCATGCCACCCAAGTTGAAGGATCCCAGAAGTTTCACAATACCTTGTTCCATTGGAAACCACTATGTCGGGAAAGCATTATGTGACTTTGGAGCCATCATAAACTTGATGCCATAATTGGTTTTCCAGAAACTAGGAATCGGGAAGGCAAGACCTACAACAGTTATGCTACAACTAGCCGACAGATCCTATGTGCATCCAGAGGGAAAAATTGAAGTCATATTGGTAAAAGTTGATAAATTTATTTTTCCCGCTGACTTTATTGTTTTGGATTGTGAAGCAGATGAACATGCATCTATCATTCTCGGGAGACCCTTCCTAGCAACAAGGAGAACTTTGATCAATGTTGAAAAGGGATAACTCACAATGAGGGTGGATGACCAGCAAGTTAAACTAAATGTGTTCCAAACACTAAGGCATGCCGATGATCCAAAAGAATGCCAACTTCTTCATGCCACGATAGAGTTTAATTTTGACAAGGAATTTAGTTGCCTCGACAACTAAATTGCCGATCAAGAGGAACTTGAGGAGTATGAAGAACCGATTGATGAGGAACAACAAGAAGAAGCAAATTGGTTAGTTAATCGACCAGGTACATACGTTGAACCACTAGAATACTCAGGTAAGGAAGGTAAACTCGAAAAGCTCTCTATTAAACAACCACCGATTCTTGAGTTAAAACAGTTGCCAGAGCAACTAAAATATGCTTACTTAGGAACCGATAATACATTGCATGTAATTATTTCCTCTAAGTTACAACATGAGCAGGAAAAGAAGCTGATCAAAATGTTGATGCTACACAAGAAGGCAATAGGGTGAACAATTGCCGACTTGAAGGAAATTAGCCCGACAGTGTGCATGCACAAGATTTTGTTGGAAGATGATCACAAACCTTAGATTAAGGCCCAGAGGAGACTGAATCATGCCATAAAAGGGTTGTAATGAAAGAAATCATCACGTGGCTTGACGCCGGTATTATATACCCTATCTCTGATAGTACATGTGTAAGTCTGGTACAATGTGTACCGAAAAAGGGAGGTATAACGGTGGTTAGTAATGAAAACAATAAACTCATTCCAACCAGGACTGTAGCCGGTTGGAGGGTTTGTATGGATTATCAAAATTTAAACAAAGCCACTAGGAAAGATCACTTTCCATTACCCTTTATTGATCAAATGCTTAACCGTCTTGCAGGTAAACGCTTTTATTGTTTTCTTGATGGTTATTCAGGTTACAATCAAATTGTCATAGCACCAGAAGATCAAGAAAAGAAAACCTTCACATGCCCATACGATACTTATGTTTTCCGAATGATGCCGTTCGGATTGTGTAACGCCCCGACAACCTTCCAAAGATGCATGATGACACTCTTTTCAAACATGGTCGAAGACTTCCTTGAGATCTTCATGGATGATTTTTTCGTTTTTGGTAATGACTTCGATAGTTGCCTCGACAATTTAGAGAAGGTGTTGGCAAGATGTGAAGAAACTGATTTAGTCCTTAATTGGGAGAAATACCATTTTATGGTAGATGAATGAATAGTGCTCGACTACAAGATTTCATCCAAGGGAATTGAAGTAGACAAAGCCAAGGTGGACGTGATCGAGAGATTATCCCCACCAAGTTCGGTTAAAGGAATCCGAAGCTTTCTTCGACATGCATGTTTCTACAAGAGGTTCATTCATAATTTTCTAAAATTACTGAACCCTTGTGCAATTTGCTTGAACAAGATAAAGTATTCAATTTTGATGATTCTTGCACCCAAGCATTCGAAACCCTAAAGAAAAAGCTTGCCTCGGCACCCATTGTCGTTCCACCAGATTGGACGCTACCTTTTGAGCTCATGTGTGATGCAAGTGATTTTGCGGTAGGAGCAGTCCTAGGCCAACGCACAGGTAAGATCTTCCATGTGATATACTACGCTAGTAAAACTCTTAAAGTGCTAAAGTGAATTACACAACAACGGAGAAAGAGTTACTAGCTGTAGTTTTTGCATTTGACAAGTTCTGATCCTATTTGATTGGTACAAATGTAATTGTTCATACGGACCATTCGGCAATTAAGTATCTATTTGCTAAAAAAGATGCCAAACCTCGTTTGATTCGTTGGATATTACTTTTACAAAAATTTGATATTAAAATTAAAGACATGAAAGGAACAGAAAATCAAGTGGCCAATCACTTATCAAGTTTAGAACGGAATATGGAGGAGGACGCGGATTTAGAGATATGCGATGTATTCCCGGACGAGCAACTTTTAGTTGCCTCGACAACCATGGGTGCGCATGCCTCGATAACCCTCGACGCTTCAGTAGCTCCTGACGCGCACACCTTGGCAACCATGGATACGCACCCCTCGGCAACCCTCGACTCCGCAGCAGCTCTTGACGCGCACGCCTCGGCAACCATGGATGCGCATGCCTCGGCAACCCTCAACGCCTCGGTAACTCTTGACGCGCACGCCTCGGCAACCATGGATACGCATGCTTCGACATCCCTCGATGCCGTAGTAGCTCTTGACGCGCACGCATCGGCAACTCCAGACGAGCACGCCTCAGCAGCCACCGATACGCACGCCTCGACAACCATGGACGCGTATGTCTCGGTAACTCTAGACGCACACACCTCGGCAATCTTGGGAGCAGTCGACACGGCAACACATGCCTCGACAATACCTTGGTACGCGAATTTAGTTAATTTCCTTGTTTGTGGTATTTTACCTTATAACCTTACTCACCAAGGGAAGAAGGGGTTCCGCCATAATGCTAAGCATTACTTTTGGGACGGGCCTCTTTTGTTTAAACAATGTGCAGATCAGGTTATACACCGATGTGTCCCTGAAGAGGAGCATCAGAATGTACTCCGGCAATGCCATTCTTCACCCTATGGAGGACATTTTGAAGGAACACGTACCACGGCCAAAGTTTGGCAATCTGGTTTGTATTGGAAACACTGTACAAAGATGCCCAAGAGTTTTACAAGCAATGTGATCGTTGCCAGAGGACGAACAATATCTCTAGACGACATGAGATGCCGCTCCAAAACATCATCAAGGTGGAATTGTTCGATGTATGAGGGATCAATTTTATGGGACCTTTCCCATATTCATTTGGCAACCTTTACATTCTACTTGCCGTTGACTACGTGTCTAAATGGGTTGAAGCAGCTGCAGTTCCTAACAATGATTCCAAGAACGTGCAACGATTCTTGCAGAAAAACATATTTATACGGTTTGGGATGCCGAGAGCAATTATCAGTGATGAAGGCAAGAGTTTTAACAATAGACTTATTGTCAAGATGTTACAACGCTTCGGCGTATCACACAAGATTGCCACGACATATCAGCCACAAACCAATGGGCAAGCAGAAATTTCCAACCGGGAATTGAAGGGTATACTCGAGAAAGTTGTAAATCCCTCTAGGAAGGATTGGTCAGTAAGACTAGATGACGCACTTTGGGCATATCGCACTGCATTCAAAACACTTTTAGGTATGTCCCCCTTCCGACTTGTCTATGGCAAAATATGTCATTTACCGGTGGAAATCGAACACAAGGCATATTGGGCAATCAAGACCCTGAATATGGATGGATTGGGAAAGTGACAGAAAAAAGTATTTGTTGGACCTCAACGAGATAAAAGAAATTCGTGCACTCGCCTATAACAATGCACGAATCTACAAGGAGAAAACAAAGCAATGGCATGACAAGAAACTATTGCCACGTCAATTTATGCCAGGGCAACTAGTTCTCTTATTCAATTCTCGGCCAAAACTTTTCCTGGAAAAACTGAAATCAATATGGCCGGGACCATTCGAAGTTGTCAAATCATTCTCCCATAGTGTCGTGATAATCAAGTCAATCACTGACAAACATGAATTCAAAGTTAATGGACAAAGATTAAAGCACTACAATGGTGCACTTGTGGAACGTAACAAAGAAGTGGTCACCTTAGGAGATGGATGAGCATGCTCTCCTTTCAATATTTTATTTTTATTTTTATTTTTATTTTTTTTGAACTAATTAATTTTTTTATTATTTTTGATTATTTGTTTTTTTAGGATAGATTTATTTTCTTTAAGATTTAAACTACATCTTTCATATTTATCTTTTTAAGTTTAAGAATCCCTTTACACACCTTTATTTATTTTCTTTTATTAGTTTATCTTTAATTTTAATCCTTATTTGAATTGTCTTTGAATTGTAGGAAAAGAGTTCAAGATAAAGAGGAATTTTGATTCAAGAAGGAAACTTCTTCAACAAGGAAATTAATGAGCTGAATCCAAGGCTTATATAAAGCCTACAACTTACCATAAATAAACCCCTTAGCCGTCACCCTTCCCCTAAACTGAAACCCCTTTCTTCTTTATTCCAAAATTAATCTCACCTAGCATATTTACTATCTATCTTTTCTATATAACCCATCAACCTTAACTTTCAAGAAATCTATTCCTACTTTTCATCTTGCAACTCTTTAGTTTTTTTTTGCTTTCTTTTCTTTGTTTTTACAAAACTCACAACCAAGATCATCCATGACATCCAAAATTAAATTTTTGGTTCATCCAAGTTCCTCCAAAGAACCAAGATACAAGAAGTTAGCTACATCGGTGGTTCAAGAAAGATTTCACTCCAAGTTTGAAAGCTGGAAGATTTGCGAAGAACAAGGCTTTGAATACTCCAACTCTCATCAATATTTCGACCTTGAACCATTCATCTTCGAAAGGATTGCACATCAAAAGTGGCAAATCTTTTTCCATCAATCAGAACCGGGTAACATCTCATGGGTAAGAGAATTCTATGCTCACTCACCTAACCCGGATAATCCTTATATTTTTGTTCGTGACCATGCTATACTAATAAGCCCTGAAAACATCAACACCTTTTACGGACTCTACATTGAGAATGACGAGCATCAAGCCTTTGTTGATCAACTCACGCCCAAGCAACTCGACAAGGTGCTTTAAGAACTCACTCTATAGGGAACTTATTGGAACGACGGTAAATACAAGAGCACGGTAAATCGCCTTCAGCTTAAACCCGAGACAAAATTATGGAATAAGTTTGTTAAAACTTCTTTAATGCCCACCACACACAATACTACCGTTGATACACCTCGTCTTTTGCTCATACATTCTATCTTGCATAGTCGCATCATTAACATTGGAAAAAATATTTGTGATAAGATTTTTGTATGTATCTCAAAAGACAAGGGTTCTCTTTTCTTCCCTTGCTTAATTTCCAATATTTGCAAGGAGGTGCATGTCCCAAGTGAGTCCACTGATAAAAAGGCCCTACCAAAGTCCGGTTGGAATCGAGCACAAATTTGAAAGCTAATAAGAGAGGCACCGGTAAAATCCTCAAATTGCCGCGGCAACCCCTGCTGCCTCGGCAACGCCTAATGCCCAAGCACCTAATTCTCGGGCAACTCGGCCATCAACCCCGGGACACTTTGAAGCACTCTTGCAACCATTGGCGAGCCGCATTAGGCAAATTGAAGACCAACAACTAATGTTCATGCAGTACATGAAGGATCACAACAATGTCATCACCCAAGTCATCTTGAAAAAGTACCAGACAGTCGTGTGCCGTTCCTAATCTTTCTTGCCGAGATTCTTGCCATGGCAACCGCAACAGATGATGTCGCGGCAACCTACACCGCGCATGCCCAAGCAATTGCCACGACAACAAACACTGAAGGTGCCACGACAACCAAAGCTAAAGACGTCCCGGCAACCACTGAAAAAGCCAAAGGTAAAGAACCTATGCCCAAATCAACTCATACGAAATCATTGTCTGGTTTTTCAGATTCGGACGAGTCCTCCATTGCACCAACAAAGACAGCACCAATCGAATCCTCCAAGCCCAAGCGAAAAGCCAATGACATTGATGAAGATGACGATGGGGACAACCTCATACGAGGATCGATTCCACCATCGGCAACAAGAAAGCAACCACCGCGTTCAAGCAAAAGAATCGAGACACAGACCAAAAGGAAACTAATCATCCACGATGACGAACTCTCAGAGTAAGTCCTCGTTTGTATTTTTCTTTTCTTTATTTTTTATTGTTGCATGCATTGAGGACAATGCCTCAGTCGAGTTTGGGGGGATTGTTATTAGTTAGTTACCATGTTTAGTTGCATTCATCTTAAGTATTGCATTTAGGATACATAAATTGCTTGTCATGCCTTTAGTTGGAACAAGAATTACCTAGATTTGATGAATATCCGATGATGACTTTGCAAATGCACTTAATTGATAGAATTTTTTATTCTAGGATAACCATGGAAACACTTAGAATTTTACTATGATGCTAAATTTGATGAAACAATGTTGTGGTTTGATTGATTCAAGGAATTCTAGCAAACTTAGGTTGATAATTAAAAAAAATGGGGGATTAGAACAAAAATTGGATGAATGCTAGAGGTGCCTAAAATTGGCTCTAGTATGTGCTAAAAATTTGATCGCTAGAGGTGCCCGAAACCAGCTCTAGTCGAATAAATTAATTAACTTAAGAAAATTTAAAACAAAACACTAGAGGTGCCCGAAACCGGCTCTAGTTAAAACATGTTAAAAGAACCCAATGAAGTAATTTGAAAACCTCTTGTTTGCATAGAATTTGAAAAATCAACTTGCACACAACTCCACACACACTCACAAGTATTATAGTTTGATTCTGAGTAACTCCGAAGTTTTTCGAAAAATAAAAAACCAATCATACTTTGTGCCCCGGTTCTGATAATTTAAATCAAGTTCAAAGCTAAGTTTGTAAAAATTAAAGTCTTGACGGGTAATTATTAGTTTGCATTGCTTGAGGACAAGAAATAGTTCGAGTTTAGGGGTGTGATAAGTGTTCAAAAGTACTATTTTTCTTACCCTTTTACTCATATTATTGTTAGACGTAGGCTCATATTAGTTGCATAATTAGTCATTCATGCATTAATTCATGTTTCCTTCCATCGTTGAGCTTGGTTGCATAACTTGGTGGTTTTAGTGGGAAAAGATGATGCTTTGATGTGTTTTGTGTGTATGTGCATAATCACTTGCCAAAGCAAGGCTAGAACCAGTTGTCAGGGCAATGAATGAAGGAAATGTCGAGCTAGTTGCCAGGGCAATGCATGAAGGAGATGCCGAGCTAGTTGCCAGGGCAATTTTCGACAAAGAATAAGGTGATATGATAGTCGAAATTGATAACTAAACAAGCCCAAGATGACGTGGAACAAAGCTAAATCCCAAAGAAGTTTGATTTCCATGAAGAGGTTAAAGTGGAATTAAATCCCAAGAAGATAGGAGAAGTTCTAGAAGAAATATAAATATAATAAAGAATTATATTCTTCAAGGGAGAGAGAGAGAATTTTCGACAAGATCAAGGGGGAGATATCGACTTCAAGGCTTCATCAATTCTTCATCTTTTTCTTCCTTGTTCCATTAGGTTTATGCTAAGACTTCTTTATCTTGTGTTTCTTTGGAACCTAACCATTAACTAAATCTATTTGGCTAAGGTTATTGTGTTTTATGGTTGTGAGAAACAATTGGATTTTGTTTAGGTAATAAGAGTTTGCACTTTTCTATTCAATGTTTATTCATTCTCGGTTCTTATTCCTGTTTGTGAGTGAATTAGGATAGGATCTCGTAACTTTATCTATTTATTTAATATCGGGAGAGTTAGATTCAAGAAACGAATGAGTATGATCTTTATTCAATCTATTGATGGTGATGATTAATCTAGCTTAATAATAAGTTAAGGATTTCAATGGCTAAGAGGAGCGCAAGATTGGTTGTTGTTCACCATTGATTCACGCAGTGATGTATTATCAAGGCATGCACAAGTAGCTAGAGTTTCGACTTAAGGATAAGAAGAAACCATTGAAGAACGCACTCTTTTACCAAGACGATCCAATCGGCTATCACACCTCAACTCACGATAACCTGGTCTATTCTCTCTCACTTGATTTCATCTATTCTTTTACTTTATTTCTTTCTAGCTTAGTTGTTAGTTAAACTTCTATAATCTTCTACTTGTGTTTTCTTTTACTTTTTACAGTGCAAGAGATTAGATTCTTGAAGTGGCACCAATCCCTGTGAAGATGATATATTTTATACTATAACTTGTGACGTGTACACTTGCACAATTGCAAAGCACTTATTACGCGCAACATCTAGCATCCAAAGCTTACAACCCGAGCTTTGGGAACACTCTTAAACAAGAGAAATTCTAAGCAAACTGAAATCCCTCTACAAGATTGATGTTTGCACTCTAAAGCTCTCACCCAAAATCTAAAACACTAGAGCATACATTGACAATTTAAGCTCACAAGTGTTGTTTATACAAAGAATGGGAAATATAAGCTCTAAGACAATTTTTGCATCATAATGTTGTTGACTTGAGGATCATTAGTTGTTGCTGAAGCTTGAAGGTCCCTTTTATACTCTCAATTCAGTTCCTAGCCGTTGGAGACCGTTGGGATTGAATTGGAGCCGTTGGAGACTAAATTTCTTGCAATAAATGCAGTTCTGGTACTGTCCGTATCGGTACGTGGGTAGGCGTATCAGTACTGGTACTAGCCATTATGCTCTTTTTAACTATGCGTATCGGTACGCCTTGGTCCGTTTCAGTATGTTGTATAGAAACGCCATGGACCGTATCGGTACGACCTGCAATTCAAATAGCCATTGGGAAATAGCCGTTGGGGTGGTTGAAACCAGGATCGGTATGCCTGCAAGCGTATCGAAATGATCCTACTAGTATCGGTACGTCTAGGGGCGTATCGGTACGATTTTTAGTTACTGAAAAATTACTGTAGCTCAAACCCTTATCTGTATCGATACGGGTATGTTGAAAATATTAGTTTGGCTACTTTAAAACATTCAAAACATTTCCAAAACCTCTCAAAAACTTTTCAAACTTATTTTAAAGTTGTTTGGACTCAGAAACATTTTTGAAATCTTTTCAAATTAGTCCAAAACTAATTTTCAATTATTATATCAAAACAAATATCCTAACAAATCCATTAGAGTTCAAATTGGAAATTAAAGTTGTAATTAAATCTGTAATTAACCGAAATAGCCATTCAATTTTTAGGTGTTCAATTTGCCAATCAACAATTATGGTAATTTCTGATATTTTGAATAACTTTGAAAGTGTGCAAGACAAAATGAATCTAAAGAATGTGTCACAACGAATAGGACATTCAGTTGTGAAGGTTGAAGTTAAACAAAGGAAACTCAAATTTGATAAGGGTAAAATATCGAGTAGACAAAATGAGATTGATACATATATAGCAATCCATAACCTTCTTAACATGAATGAGATAAAAGAGAATATTCAGAATAAAAATATCAAAGCCCAATAAAAAATTACAGTTCGAGCGACCAATTTTGTAAAGTACGATTATCGTATTGCACCCGGTGATAATTCACATTATATATCATCGTGCTGCATCTGATCTTCCCTGACCTTCTTCTCGGCCAATGGCCAAGTTTATATAGAAATAGGAGAATTGAAACAAGAAGCAAAGCTTGTATAAAATTCATAAGATACCTAGACCACAACAATGTGAACCAAGAGTTCAAAGGTAAATACACAGGCCATAAAAATCAGGAATTTAGAGGCCATAAACAGCCAACAAACCCAGGCATCAGCAATCTGCGTGTAACAGAATCCGTTCCTAGGCTATTACCTATGTGAGTATTCGCATACAATCCAATATTAAAATCCATAATAGTAACCTCAAAAAGCTCAGCGGGCGAACCACTCCCGCCATCGAGAATGATCCAAAGGGAGCAAATCAGATATAGATATAAACATAAAAAATACCAAAAAGAGATAGGTATAAACATAGGATGTTGTCAAGAAAAAATAGATCTAGGAGAATCCAAGCATTCGATATGGAATAAAGATAAAAAAAAAAATATTTATATATAGAGCTAAAAGATAACGCATACAACTTTAGTTGCAAAGGAAATACAATCCCCAAAAGGATTCATTCAATGACAACCGAAGTAAAAAATATAGTGTCATAGAAATAATTTACCTCTCAATAAGTAGACGTCATTCAGGATCCATAAAAACATCCAGTGATCGGGAAGATTAGGTGGCGTAATCCAACATCTAGAACCCAAAAAATCCAAGGAGATTGTGGTAGCAGATCAAGAAAAAGCAACCAAACCCTCTTTTCTGGGATCCATCAATGGTAGAGCAAACACCCCTTAAAGAAGACTGAAGGGGGACATAAAGCGGCAGAGTCTAAGGCTGGTCGGCAGCATTATGGCAGCAAGAAGGGAGGCCGAAAGTGAGAAGAAGAGGAGGCGAGGGGAAAATGGGAAGGGGAGAGTTGAGAGAATTTCTATCACACCCACCCATTATTTTTATCACCATTAATATTTCATTAACTATTTTCTAAAATAAATTTACACTAATTTTACATTTAATTTCCAACTCAATTCTCTCCAGATTTTCACCTCCTTGTATCACATTAATTACCAACATATTCTCCATAAAAATTTCTTTTGGAATTCATTTAAAATTACAATCACCTTTAAACTCAATTTACCCTTTTCGTTTGATTATACATTTAAGTAGATTTAATTCCAATATCAGTTTTGGAGGCTTTATTTCCTTTTCCATCATTAAAAAATCCTTCTTCGAATTCAATCTAAATTAATATTAATTTCCAAACTTTTCCCTCTCATTTTTACACTAGCTATATATATCCCTACTGATTACCTACCAAGTACATCAGACTATATTTTCTTATTACCCCTTTCGCCTATCTACTATCCTAGACCAATGGCTACTGATTTTATCCTCTAACAATTGGGCAAACTGAATTTCACATCTGAAGAATAAGGGGTGATTTTCACTCCCTCTATCGACTAGGAATCCCCTTATGAGGATTATGATTTATCTCTTATTAGAAAGGTTATCTCACCCAAGAACATTGATGGTGCAGCCCTGATATGCGTTTTTCGTGCTGTATGGAAAAAATGACAAGGTTGTTTCTATCTCGGAGCTGAAGGCTAACTACTTTCTGATCAAGTTATCTTCGGTTACAAAGCGTAATGACGTTCTTAAATGAGGACCTTGGACATTTAAGAAAGATTGGCTTGCTCTTCTCCCACTGGATCCTAAATGCTCCATCAATGAGTTCTTTACTCAGATGCGTGTTTGTGTCCGAATCTATCGCATCCCGACTGTCCTAATGGCAGACGATCAGATGGCTGATAATATTGGTCGCTCTCTTAGATCATTCATTGGAATTGTTGTAGGGACGGATACCCGGTTTATAGATGGTAATATGGTGGATTTCTTACGAGTTTGGATTGTCATGGATGCTACCAAACCAATACGCCGATGTGTGTCGTTGGGGGGGGCTCTGGAGCAACTCTTAAATTATGCCCTCTTCAGTATGAACGACTTCCTCTTCTATGCCATGGTTGTGGCATCATCGGCCACTCGATTATGTTCTGCCCAACAGTTAAGGTTACCACGTCAACTACGATGCAATATGGGGATTGGCTTCGATTCACTCCTCTGAAGCCTCAAGAAGGCCCCTCCCAGCCTAAAGGGCGTAATTGCTACCATGAAAATGAGTCATCCTCAAATATATTGAATCATGACACTGGTAATGATGCTATTTTTTTGTTTTATACCAAATCAAATGAGAATATTATGAACACACATTTGGATGTAGATATGGGAGAAAACGCTTCTATTCAGAGTGCTGGTGAGGAATTGGTGGACGCTGATTCGATCAGCATTGAGCATAAGCCAACCAATCCGACCGCGACTGAACCCACTGAATTGGATGCTTGAGTGCCATCGACCAATAGATCTGTAGTGCTCGAAGACGAACCTGACTCAAACCCCAGGGCTACGATTGAGTCGACCAAGGTCCTTACTACTGTACTGCCAGCTGCAGCAGCTCATACTGTCATGACCCAATCGGCTGCTGAGTCTCTTGCGACTGCTCTGTCGACTACAGTCGCTCTTGCTACCGTGACCCATTCAGCTACCATGTCTCTTACTTTTACCGCGATAACAGCAGCTGTTGCATCTTTTGCAGCTACTCTGATCCTAACTACCCTCTCACTTATGTTCCTGCACCAGGTGTGGCTGTTAAAGCCTTTGCACCGGTGAATGATTCAGTGGCCATGGTTGTCTCTGCTATTGAAGGAAAAAATGGTAAGGATGTTCTTTGTAAGTCTGCACCGCCTGTGCTTTCTAATTTCGATGCTTGGTTATCTAAGCAACCACATTCCGCAGCGCCTACCAATCAGAATATGACAAATTTGGCAATTCATACCTCAAAAATAAAGTTCACCACTTGCAGAGGCCATCAAGGCAAGAGACAGCGACCTTCACCCCCTACTACCAATAAGTTCCAAGAACAATAAAGTTGATATGAGCAACGATCAAAACTCTTTGGTAGAGGTTGATGTTCAATCCCACAATAAAAAATGAAACTCTTATGCTGGAACTGCCAGGGACTAGGTAAGCCTCAGGTAGTTCAGGCTTTAGGACGGTTGTCGTGAGATTTCACCCTGATCTAATCTTCCTTAGTAAAACTCGTCTAAATAAATTTAATAGTGATAGAATAAAATTTACTCTTAATATGAATGGTTGTATCACTGTCGATAATAGTCAAGTTTGTTTTAGACTTATGCTATTTTGGAATTAATATTACTGTCGATTTGCTCTTGTACTCTGCCCACCGTATTGATGTTGTTGTTCATTCAAATACTGATCATTTTTATTTTTCTAAGATATATGGCTACGCTGAAACAAACTTGAGAACTAAAACTTGGGATCTTATTGATGCTTTAAGTTCCTCATCGCCTCTTGCTTGATGAATGGGGGAGATTTGAATGAAATTTTATCGGACAATGAAAAATAGGGCGGTTGTCATCGTGTGCGCTCACAAATTGACAACTTTAGGTATTGCTTATCCCGTAACAATCTATTTGATTGCAAACCCACCAAAGGTTGGTTCCCTTAGACCAAATCGGGCCATCGAACCTCACCTGTATATGAGCGGCTCGGCCATTTTATTGTCAATTCAGCTTGGCTAAATACGCATATTGACTGTCGGATAATATCAAAATATCACGTAGATTCTGATCACTGTATCATCCTTATGGACACGGATCTGGCTCTTAATAAACCCTTTTATGGCTCGCGAAAACCACTTTCATTTTGAGAGCTGTTGGGTACATGATTCTGATTGTGTGTCCATAGTTCAAACTGCTTGGTCAACCACTCATGGGTCGGCTGTTGACAAAATACAAGTTGTTGGCGCTTACCTCAAAGATTGGCAAGCACATTAACGTAGCAACTCCACAGATTGCATCGCTGATCTGAATAAACAAATTAACGCATGCCTTCATCAGCGGCTTTTTACTACTGACAAGGAAATTTTTCTGGCGCCTAAATCTGAGCTTCTTCACCTTCTTGATGCCCATGAGGCATATGGGGCTCAATGATCTTGCATCTCTTGGCTCTCTTAGGGCAATGAGAATATTTTATTCTTTCACGCCCGCGCGAATGAAAGGCTCAAGAAAAATAAAATTATAGGTTTGTTTGACCGCTCTACTATTTGGTGAGAAAGTACGAAAGAGATTATGAGAATTGTCACTGACTATTTTTAGGGACTAGTTACCTCTTCTGACCTGATTATCTCACCTATGATTCTTGATAACATTGTACCTTCTATTACACCTGAGATGAATGAGGCTTTAACAAGGCTTTTTACTGTAGAAAAAATCTTTAATGCTTTTCGAGACATCAATCCAAAAAAACTCTCAATATTGATGGCCTTATCATCGGTTTTTATCCTCAGCATTGGGACACGGTAGGCCAGGATGTTATTAATTTGTGCTTGGATATGTTGTCTAGGGATGCGGACATGTTTACAGTTAATCGAACTGTATTGGTCTTGATTCCAAAGGTGGGGGAACCTACCTCTATGAAACAACTGTGGCCCACTAGTCTATGCACATTTATTTATAAAATAGTAGCTAAAGTGATTGTCAATCGCATAAATCCCGTAATTCCCTCATGCATCAGCGACACTCAAGCTGCTTTTGTAAGGGGAAGAATATCACAGACAATATCCTTATCCCCCATGAATTGGTGCACTTTCTCAATTTAGGGGACATGTCCTTTTCAGGGGCGTTGCACTGAAAATAAACATGAAAAAGGCGTTTGATCGTATGGAGTAGTCTTTTCTCTAGCAGATTATGCTTAAGATGGGCTTCGCTGATTCATGGGTTGATATTATTATGCGATGTATCACATCAATTTCTTTTACTACTCGAGTAAATGGTTCGTTTTTGCCAATTTTTTATCCCCAACAAGGCTTAAGACAGGGAAACCCTCTTTTCCCCTTCTTATTTCTCATATGCACCCAATGACTATCAACAACTCTCTTTTTCGCGTAACAGGCAAGTCGTCTCCCGGGCCTTTGTGCAGTCGTCATGGGCCTCAGGTAAATCACCTATTTTTTGCTGATGATAGCATGGTTTTTCTCTAGAACAATATTATAGAGGTATCACATCTTAAATATATCCTTCAGCTCTACGCCTCTTTCTCTGGTCAGGCGGTTAACTTTAAAAAAATCAACTATCTTCTTTAGCCCTCACATTTCTCTTGAACATAAACAGGCGTCCATGACATCCTAAGAGTTTGAGAAGTGGATGATCTGAGAATCTACCTCGGCATCCCACTTTTAATCGAGAAAAATAAAATATCATCCTTAGGTTTTTCTCAGGATAAGGTAAACTCACGTATGTCTAATTAGGACAAACATCTCCTATCGTTCAGTGGTCGAGAGATTTTTATTAAGTCTGTGATTCAGTCGTTGCCTCAATACGTGATGTTATGCTACCTTCTTCCTCATAACCTTATCGGTGACATGACCAAGTCTGTCTGATGTTACTGGTGGTCAAGAAAGAACAATAAAAGAGGATGGCCTCTGATTCTTTAGGACACTATTTGTTCGCCGAAATCTGTAGAGGGCATTGGCTTTCGGGACATGCATATCTTCAATGGTGCCATCATAGGCAAACAAATTTGGCGTATTATAACTGAGCCTAATTCTCTGCTTGCTCAGATCTACAGGGTGAAATACTTTCTTTCTGGGAATATCTTAGAGACCGAGACTAATAGGAGGGCTTCCTTTGCGTGGAAAGGTATTCACCAGGCTATGATGAAACTCCTTCCCGTGTTCTTTAGGAGGCCGATGGTGGATAGTAAACTACAGGTCCACTCTGATAACTGTGGGGTGTCTGCTATCAACTTGTACGATGAATACGAGGATAGCGATGAGCTTCCTATTCGATGCTGTAAATTTATGATACCTGGGTAACATAGATGGGATGAGACTAAAGTTCATCACTACTTTGACCCGGATGATGGCAGCACTGTCCTTAGCATTTTGATTATCAATGAACCACATGATGTGCTTCTGTGGGGCAATCATGACTCTAGCATCTACTCGGCTTGATCCAGATACTTGTACTTACAGCGGCCGTCTGCCCCCATTAACAGGCCTTCACGTATCTAAAAAATTATATCCAAGTTGTTGGTTCTTCCGAAGATTCGTTATTTTGGTTGGTAGGTAGGCTATGATGCTCGACCGATAGGCTATAGACTCCAAGTTGCGGTTCTCGCCCCTAGACTCTGCCCTATTTGCTGCATGGGCCCAGAAACAACAATTCATACTTTACGCGATTACCTGAATGCCTCTGAGGCCCCCCGCGCTTGCATACCAAGTTCTTTCATTTCCAGTCCTACAACTTTAATATTATCATGGCTAGAGGAAGGGTCTGCTTGTTTATCACTTCAATCATTTGCGTTGCTGCTAACGGTTCTTTGGAACTTATGGAATAGACGCACTGACTGGGTACATAATCATCGGCTACAACCTCATTGGCTTACGATTATCAACTCATAGGGCATTCTTCGCGACTACACAATGTCTACATCAACAAGCTCCACCTCGAGGATGACGAATGAATCGACCTTTACACGCCCATGATAGAATCCACCTCGAGCCGAATACTTAAAGATTAACAAAGATGAGGAGTTTGACCCTCTAACCAAGGCTACTGCATTGGGTATTGTGGTGCGCGATGCTAGAGGTACTGTCATATGAGGGCTTGCTCAACCTTTGGACAACTGCACGGATGCTGCCTTGGCCGAAGCACAAGCGGTCATTGCTGGCATTCTTTTTGGTCGTGATCACGGCTGGTCCAGATTGGTTATTGAGACGGACTCGGCCATTATGGCTAATAAAATTAATCGAAAATGTAATGATTTGTCTATTTTGAACTCTTTTATTGAGCATTCTCGCCTTTTACTCACCGATGTAGATGATTTTATTGTTCATTTTGTTCATAGGGTGATGAACAATGGTACGCATACTCTTGCCTCTAGGGCTTTGCGGACTATGTCGTCCAGCTCCTTCGCTTCGGATTATCTCGATTATTTACATCATTATGTAACTAATGAGATTCATTCTCATCCAAGTTAATATATTTGGGTACTATTTTCCACTTAGGTGCTCACTCGGGGTCACTTGGCCACGTGTGACTTTAGAGGGTTTTTAATGAGACTCACATTCTCTTTATATATATATATATATATATATATATTTAAATGTTCATAAATGATGGATTACGAGTGGGATAAAGTTTAGCCCATTGTTAGAGTGCAGTGGAATGTAATTAGCATGCAATAGTGTTCCTATAAAAATGTGCAATAAAAGCCCAATACACTAATGCCAAGAACACTGAGCATTTTTCTTAACTAAAAATCACCACCCATGTTGAGTCCATTGAATATTCACAATGATAAAGATAAAGAATGACCTTCTAGTTGATGTAGGTTCGAATAACTTAGTCTGTAGATGTGCGTGAGTTTATGGTAAATTTAAAATTAAATTAAAATACTACCTTATAAATGAATTAGAATACTAAAAAATCACCACCCATGATTGATAGTTAATTGATTTTTTTTTATTAAGTAGATATATTATATTCACATGTAATGATTAAAATCCATATAAGATAAGGACAAGATGACTATCCTTGACCACTCAACCAATTATTAGATTTCTTAATTGAATTTTGACCGATGTTTGTTTTATACATATTTTCCCCCTTTTAACCCACGACATAAATGTGATAAAATTTAAAATAAATGGTTGAACTACTAATTAAAATAAAAGATAAAAATGTAACATTATTACTGAATTGGATTGATTTCTTGATTTTCAGAACTGTAAAAATCCAATTTGACGAAATACAACAAAATAATAAACTTTTTATTTTTTATAAATTTGTAAGATGTAATTAGACATTGTTATATTGTTTAATAGGTTTAAGGGTTAATTCAACCCTTAGTAAAAAAACAGTTTTATCCTTATAAAATTTTGACCCAATTCAGTTTTTATACTTCAAATTGCGATCAATCAGACCCTTTTGTAACATTGACCGTCATAATTAACTAAATTTGATCGTTAACTCACAAAAAACCAATAAAATGATGACATATGACACGTTTTGAAAGTGCCATGTCATAAGTTCGTAAAACTTGTAAAAAATTAAAATATTAAAAAATAAAAAAGTACAAAAAGTATAATTTTTAAACCAGATAATTCATTATCTTTTTCTACTTATATTTTTTAGTTGATAATAATTTTTATTAACAATCAAGTCTAGAATAACGAGAAATTATCACGAGTCCTGCTAACCACGTTATTCATGGTCTCAAAAAATCACCCATATCATTAATTCTTTTGATATCATCTTTTTACCAAGTGAATCTTCACTCATATTTATTATAAATCAATTTAAAAAATAGTTTTTACCAAGTGAATCTTAACTTGGTAAAAAGATGGCATGAAAAATATTAATGATATAAGTGGTTTTTATTGGTTGGGACCATAAATGACGTGATGAGGACACACAATATAATTTCTCCCAGAATAACCATTCAAAATCTAGATATTTAGTGTAATAGAGATGAACAAAATATTTAAAACCTGATCATTTTTTTTTGAAACGTAATATAAAAAAAACAATTACAATATAACGTTTTAAAATGTAATATATAACATGCTAAACATAACTATTTAGGGGTCACAATCGAGTAGGGAATAAGGGTGGAAATCGAGTGAGGCGGTGACGGTTTTTTATTCTCCACTCCGTCTCCAACACTTACGGTTACAGTTTTGGAAAATTCTCATTAAATACTTCGAGGATTTTTTCGTCCACATTCCTTCCTCGCGCGGATCTCCGCAGTTTTTGAGGAATCACATTCAAAAAAATTAATAAAAATTACTATTTTACTGACCAGAATAAATGGCCAATTCAGTTTAAAATATAAAGTTTGGATACTTCGATTGGAAACAATTACGAAATGATGAAGATTGAATGAGTGTTGTGTCGGGGAAGATTTAGACGAAGATTTTAGTTTACATCTAAAAACTAAGATAAAAACCTGTTGAGAAACTTGAGTGTGGCTAGGTTTGAGAAAAAGTTAAAATGATAATAATATAGTTAGGATTTTTTTATTAAGATATATATTAGGGCTATATAAATAAATAAGTATATATTTTTTAAAACTCTTGTAAAATATCGGGATCTTTGCGGATATTTTTTGGGATCCCCACGGTTATTATATGGCTACGGTTCAGTTATTCCCACGGTTTAGATATAACAATCCACGTCTAAATAACCATTTGAGCTTCGGTGATAAAACTTCTCTCGTCCTCGTCCCCATGGGTAAAGATTCGTTTATTCCTCATCTTCGTCGGTTCGAATCCCCATGGATTTCAGATATTCCCTATCCAATTTCCACCCCTAGTGGGGAATAACCGAAAATTGTAGGGATTTGAATCGATAGGGATAAGAAATAATTGAAATCTTCACCGACAAGGACGAAGACGGGAACTTTCATTACCGAAGCTGAAATAGAGATGGAAACGAGAATTGTTATATTCGCACCGTGAGGATCCCCGATCCATACCCGTATAACCCGTGAGGATCCCTGAAAAATATTCGCAGGGATCCCGATACTTTATAATTTTTTAAAGAAAACATATACTTATCTTTAAGGCTGTGCAAAAAAATCAGACAAAATGAAACCAAATCCGAAATCCGAGAAAACCAATCCGAAATTACGGTTAACCGAACTGAAAAAATTAGTTTCAATATGTTTTTTAGAAAAGATGTTATTCCATTTTAGATATTGTTCGTAATTTTGAACAAAAATGAGTAACCGAACAAAGTGGTTATATACTATATACTGTATAAAATATGCATATTTATACAATTATATTGTCAAAATTTTAGTGCCATTTTTAATTTATTATCTTCCCCAAATATTTTTGAATATTTTTATTGTCACGGAAAGTGAAAAATTAGCGATAATTTTTAATATATTTCCCTCACAAATATTAGCGAATTTATATTACTTTGCTAAGTAAAAAATTCAACCTTAATTGTCAATTATTTCCTATTCTCAGTTCCCATACAATAATATTTTTCTTCAAATATTCCAAAATTCAAACCCTAGCTTATTTTTCACTATGTTATATTTTTCATTAGTAAAACAACCATTATCCGAACCTATAATCACTAATTTTTGTCCGAGTTTTAGCATTATTATTATTATTATTATTATTTTAATATTATTACTATTGTTTAATATTATTATTTAACTATTATTATTATTATTAAAAAAATCAATTGATGCATTGATTACCCTTCCTCCTTTGCAGCACGCCACCTAGGGGTGTTCAAACAATTAATTCGGTCGGTGGCCGAACCGAATTATCCAAAACCGAATTAACTGAACTTTTCAAATCTTTAACCGAACTAACCAAAATTTATTAGTTTCCTTAATCAAAATTACTACACAATAAAAATAATTGGAAATACATTTTAGTTTACAAAGATAAATTCGCATTTAATTTAAACAATATCTAAACATAGATAAAAACATTAGAAAAAAGAATTCGAAAAGATCATTCTGCTGTTCCATAAAGGATTCAAATTAACAGAAAAAAAAACACTTGGACTATTTGATAGAAAAAGATCATTCTGCAACAGAATTAATATTAGAAAAACGTCCTAATTCTGCTAACATAAAGGATTCGAATTAATATTAGAAAAAAGAATTCGAAACATAGATAAATTCAAATTAATAGAAAATGCATGGTCTATTTGATAGAAAAATACCAAGTCAATCAACTTAAACTTTGACAAAATAAAAGAACACTTCGACTGTTATCAAAACGATCATTCTGCATAAAGGAAGATGATATAACCTGCACAAAGAAAAAAGAATTTCAGAAACCAAATACAAAATTTATAGTTTAAAGTGGTGAAGTTTAAAGTGTTGAGGTTGTTTAAATTTTTAACATATTCCCGAGACAAGGTAATGGTTTTGAAGAATTTACCATAGATAAACAAAATAAAACAATCTTCACATTTCTTCATATGCATTCATTAAATCTAACAAAAAAATATCCATTTGCAGTGTTCCTACAAAACATATGTTATTTTAGAAATAATAGAAACAAATTTATTAAAAAAACATATATAATATAAACTAAAAGATAAATTAAAGTGTACTAAGAAAAAAATTGCATACCCTTCAACTCAAACTCTCAAAAGCTTATGAGCTCATGAATTGAGGGTAGACTCTAAAGCGTTCCAAGACATATCTAAAAAATCATAATGATTAAACAAGTTAATAGAGAGCTATAATGCTCAAAATAATTGTACTTATTAAATTAAAATTAATAAATAAAGATACCATTATCAATGTTGGCAAGCTCTTGAATTTCTTCTTCAATCTTCTTGATTTCCTCTTTGGTTGACGATTTTCAAATACAATCTTGAGTAGACATAAGGGCTTATACCATTTTAGGAGTTAAAGAACTCCTAAATTGATCAAGTACACGCCCCCAGTACTAAATGCAGACTCTGAAGCAACGATGGAAATCGGTATAGCTAACACATCTTTGGCCATCTTGGAAAGTGTTGGAAATCTAGGGTTATTGACTTTCCACCACAATAAGATATCAAAACCATCATCATCATTCTCAGTAGCCTTACCTAGATATCTTTCCAATTCAGAAGTTTGGTCCTCACCACCGGTTTCAATGACACACTTTTTATGCAAATATTTCACACGCCTTTTCACTTTTTGTTGTGGTTCACCTAGAGAATAATGTTTTGGCACACTCGAATGGCCACAATCACTAGAAACTCGAGGTTTGTACTCATCATACAATTCGGACAAATTCTCCTTCAAATTTTGCATCACTTCATAACATTTTTCAGAGTTGTACATTTGACTAAGTGCAAAATCAAGATAACTCAATTTTAGTCTAGGATCAATAACACAAGCAATAAAATAAGCATATTCATCTTATCTAGGGAGCCCTAATATTTTTCATACTTATTTTTCAGCCTCATGACCATAACATTAAATTCAATACCGGAACTTAATTGAGCATCTCGTAAAAGGATATCAATTTCAGTGAGCTCATCAAAAAAGTTATTGGATGTGACATATGTCACGGGGCCATTACCCTCTTCCTAAAAGACATATCTGATAGGATGTACAGCGCCACCGTTTATATATCTCAAGACCTTTATTTTCCTTTCCGATGTGGGATTAATGACCCTGCCTCTTCCTAGGCGTGACTTTCTCCTCCACTCAACCTCGTGATGCCTTCGTCACGAGTCAATCACGCTCGTGATGGGCCAATTGTCACGGTTGTCCAGCCTGCCTACCCCACTCATGGGTGCTCGGCGTGAAATCGGGCAGTCAAAGGGTTGCTCCGATACCACTTGTCATGGGGCCATTACACTCTTCCCAAAAGACATGTCTGATAGGATGTGCAGCGTCACCGTTTATATATCCCAAGACCTCCCTTTTCATTTCCAATGTGGGATTAATGTCGCCGCCTCTTCCTAGGCGTGACATATATGCAGTGCTAGAAACTCTTAAAGTAACTTCATAAAAGTGTTCTAAGAAATCCCTCAAATTTCTAACACTAGTCCAGTCGTATACATTTGGCCAACCCTCTCTTAACTCAAGTTCAGCTCTAAAATTTGTACCTTACTCCTCAAAATTTTCAAAAGCCCTCTCAAAATTTTGAGCAGTCTCTAACATCAAGTAGGTAGAGTTCCACCTAGTACAAACATCAAGACACATCATCTTTTGCTTTTTATCTTCTCTAACTCAACATACTCCATAAACTTCTTCAATCTAGCCAGAGATTGTCTCACATATCTCACATCCCCCTAACACGTGCAATCGATTTATTCATTTCCTTTAAACCTTCAACAACAATCAAATTCACAATGTGTGACATGCATCTCATATGAACATATTTACCATTTGCAATGCAACATCCCTGAGGACTAAATTTCTTTTTTAAATAAGAAATAACAATATCATTAAAACTTGCATTATCAACAGTGACAGTGGACAATTTATCAATCCCCCAACTCAATAAGAATTTCTCAATCATCATCCCAATAGCCTCTCCATTATGACTAGAAATTGGACAAAAATTAATGATCTTATTGTTCAATTTCCAATCATTGTCAATGAAATGGGCAGTAAGACATAAATAATTAATTATTTGCAAAAATGACCATGTATCAGTAGTTAAACAAACTCTCGAACATGAGCTTCTTAAACATTGTTTTACCTTAACCCTTTCATCCAAATACAATTGATAAACATCCCTAGTCATAGTAATTCTTGAAGGAATACGAAACCTAAGGCATGCCACAGACATTATTTTTTTAAAACATTCACTTTCAACAAATGAGAAAGGCAATTCATCAATCACAATCATTTGGGCTAAACCTTTCCTAATTCATTCTTGATCAAATTTCCAAGTTGCAAGATGTCCAACTTCTCATTCAATACCTTTAGTAGGTAAAACTAGTTGGCCTTGATTAGTTTTAACATTATTACTAGGATTTTTCTTGCATTGATTCATGTGATATTTCAGTGACCCGGTTCTATTTTTTTATCATCAGAACAAAATTCTCTATCACAATAACTGCATTTACCCTTAGTTTCACCTTCACTATTAAAAAATTTAGTAAAATGTGACCACACTTCTGACCTTAGCGGAATGGCTTTTCGTTTAACCCCTCTTGTTTTGTTAGTTTGACTTGAAGCTTCACCAGTTGAATTCCCAGATTCTGTCAATGAGGGTGAAACACTGCCCTCAATAGATGCTGCTACATTGGCCATCTACAAAAAATGTATGACATTGATCAGTTAGAATTATATAATCATATAAGTAAGACACTTATCAAATTACATAAAATTAATAACTTGCAACAATATTAAAAAAATTGTAACTGCAACAATATTAATCAACATAGCATTCCAGCTCAATTTTATAGCTAAAAATATATCAACAATTGAACTATTTGCACAAACAAAAAAGGGGTCTTTCCACTCAATTATTACTAGCAAAACAGATCCAAGATTAGCATACCCATTTTTGGACATAAAGTCATATATAAATTCAATCTCAAAAACCCAAAATAGTTTTTTCAAGCTGGATCTACAAATTGAACCAATTCATATAAAGGAGATGGGGGTCAAATTCACAACAATTAACAAAAGTTAAGAACTTAAAATCTGAAAATTTATACCAGAAAATAACTCAAATCAAAATCCTTTCTCTAAATTCGTCACAACATAAAATAAAAAGATGAAGAATAGCCCATAAGTTAACATAATAAAAAATGGTTAAAATGAAGAAAGAAACGCTCAAATTACAGAAGATATAAACCATAAAACCAACCTTCATAAACACCAAAAATGGCTCACGATGAAGCTTCGATGAGGCGATGAATGGTTAAGACTAAAACTCTAGAGCAGAGATTTAAATCTAAGTCGCAGTCGCGTCGAGGTTATCATGTTTTCGGATATAACGGAGGCTATTGCGGTCAATGCGGGTGTCGCGGTCGTGAATTTTTTTAAATTTTGCACAATTTATTGTAAAACATAATTATAATTATAATTATAAAAATTCAATTTCAATGATTTTTAGAGTACTCTTTAACACTTATGAACTTTTATTAATATGAATTTGAAAGTGGCGCTACGTGGATGAGGGAAGCTAAACGGCCAGACGCGTAAGCGTGTGATGGAGACGGACAGCCGCGGCGGTGTGACGCACATGATCATCGAGAACCAAAGAGCTAAGATAAGGCTTGATCTGGACCGTCAGATCAAGATCTGATCGGATGGTCCAAGATGGGTTGCTGCAAAAAAGGACTGATATCAGGATTATGGTTTTGTAATATTTGGGTTTGAAAATGGGCCTGTTGTAATATTCTTATTGGGTTAGTAAATTAAACATTGGACTGATATATTTAATATTGGGCTTGTAATAGACATTAAAAAAATAGGTTTTAATTAATTGGATCTGATCTTCTTTTACCTATTAATAATAATAATAATAATAATAAATATTTATAATATATACATACTTATATACACATACAAATATATGATATGCATACAATATTAATACATATTCACACACATAAACATACTTAATAAATATATATATTAACACATACATGCAAAACAATACAGATAAACATTCAATCACATTTCAAAATAATTGAGCATATTAAAGATAATGTTAATAATATA
Organism: Hibiscus mutabilis; assembly: GCA_019671005.1. Taxonomy (NCBI): domain Eukaryota; kingdom Viridiplantae; phylum Streptophyta; class Magnoliopsida; order Malvales; family Malvaceae; genus Hibiscus; species Hibiscus mutabilis. The sequence continues at coordinate 39,423,238 of CM033723.1, forward strand.
ACTAAAATAACTAAAATACATATAATAATAAAACTAAAAATAAACTGATAATAATAATATTCAAATGTATATAATAACAAAAATCCAGACAAAATTAGTGATTACAACTGCCCATTTTTGCTCATTCTTGTAACACAAGAGCAGAGCAAAGACAAAAAGCACCAATTTTGTCCTACTTCCCTGTTTTGATCCTAAATCACCACGCACTGAAGGTCCTACTGATGGCTCGAAAATCTTGAAGTTATGCGTTGGAAATCTTACCAATTTCCCGAATCACCACACACTGAGGGTCTTATCGATATTCGGATGATACTAATTTCCTCAAATCACCAAGCACTAGAGGTCTTACTGATGGTCTAAATATCATAACACCATGCACTAGAGGTCTTACTGGTTGCTCGAATCACCCTGCACTAGAGGTCATATAGATGCTCGAACTATATTAAAGCCATGCACTGAAAGTCTTATTGGTTGCCCGAATCACCCTGCACTGGAGGTCTTACAAATGCTCGAACTATATTAAGACCATGCACTGAAGGTCTTACTGGTTGCCTGAAGCTTGAAGTTGTTCTTCTCATTTGAAATTCTTCAATCTTCTACTAAAGTTTGGAGTTTGAAGCTGTTCTTCTCATTTGAAATTCTTCAATCTTCTACTAAAGTTTGGAGTTTGAAGCTGTTCTTCTCATTTGAAATTCTTCATTCTCCGAGGTCTAAAGCTGTTCTTCTCATTTGAAATTCTTCATTCCCCAATCGATGTTGAAGGTTGAAGCTGTTCTTCTCATTTGAAATTCTTCAATCTTCTATTAAAGTTTGGAGTTTGAAGATGTTCTTCTCATTTGAAATTCTCCATTCTCTAAGGTCTGAAGTTGTTCTTCTCATTTGAAATTCTTCATTCCTCAATTGATGTTGAAGGTTGAAGCTGTTCTTCTCATTTGAAATTCTTCATTATCCAAGGTCTGAAGTTGTTCTTCTCATTTGAAATTCTTCATTCTTCAATTGAAATTGCTAATGATTTTTCTGAAAATAGACAAAATAAATTAATAATTTGGGTTAGCATGCCCCTAGCTTAAAAATGTCTAATTACTCATGATGCATGAATGATGCAAATTAAGGACCACTTGAGGTGTAATCATCTTCAAGGAAGCTCAAGGTTTTTTGTACTAAAGCTCTTTCTGCAGCTAATATAACCCATCTTAAAATTGGGTTCAAATCCTTGCATCTCTTTTTCTCCAAAGCTTTTTCAGGTTCTCACTTCGGATTGCTCTTCATATCTTGCTCAACTTAATATCTGTAAGTTCTGGTTCTGAAATGTCTCTGCCATTGAATGGATTGGCCATTTTCTTGCCCCAACAAAATTTGCCCCAAAATTTTGTTGTTTACGCTTGTTCTAATTTTCGACTTGCTCAATGATCAAAATTTTAGGCTCAGTACTCCCTTTGGTCCATACTGATTTTGACTCCTATGTAAAAATAATCTTGTCATGTGGACAAACGGCGTCCCACTAATTTCTTGAATTAGTGATGTAGAGTCTTGCCCCTCTCTTGGCACTTAGGGCGAAGAAATACTTACTTTAATGCAAAAATTTACAATGAGTTTTAAAAATTTTATTTTAATGCAAAAATATTATGTAAAATTTGCCTTATTTTCAAAATTTAGAGCAAAAATGCTTTGAACTCATTTTAATGCAAAAATTATGAAGATGAGTTTTAAAGTCTTATTTGATGCAAAAAAATATTGTGTAAAGCCTGCCTCATTTTCAAAATTTAGAGCAAAAATGGCTTTAAGCTTATTTCAATTAAAAAACTTATGAATATGAGCTAGAAAATAATTAATTTCAAAAAGAACTTTAAAAATAAGATCAAAATTAGACACTCAAATATTAAGTGCAAGAGTGCTTTTATTTCAAATTAATAAAGATCAACCCAAGTGGAGCTTATGTTTAAAGGACCGCGAGGGTTGTGGTGACACGCGCTCATGTGAAGTCCCTTCTATACTATTAGGCTTCTAATAGGAACATTTTCCTATATCTAATTTCTATCCCATTTAAGTGGCTCTCTTGACCTCACTAACTCACCATGCCTCATCCTTCCCTCATTTAGGTGTGATCAGGCACTTGAAGCTTGACGTTCCTTGAAGAAAGATTAACCCTTAGGCGGGATGTGATCTGAAGACAAAATTACCCAACTCAGATATCCGCATATGATTTGAATGGTCTTTGTAGGTTTGTAATGAAGGCTATGGCTCACGGTTATGAAAGAAATGATATGTAGGCCCAAAATAAGTGTTTAAGGGTGATGAAACCAAGGATCATTTCTTCCTTGTGAAATATCTTCTCTGCACTTGTTGATCAGAATGTGCTCAAATGAAAAAACTTTTTTGATTTATTTCTCGGATCACTCTAGACTGCCCATTTCTAAGTTTTCACCCTAGAGTTCATTTCTTCTTCTCGTGCAGCTTGCATCTTGAATGAATGTTGATACGCTTCTTATTCAAATGTGATCAAATCTTCAAGGTTCTTAATGTCTTTTATTGCACTTTCTGTCTTGGTGCTTTAATTCTTGACCTTGTCAACCCTTTTATTGGCAAACTTTCAATTTGGTTTAGCCAGTCCTCTCGAGCATAAATTTCTCTTACTGGTTTATTCTGATGTTCTCTTAGTCTTCGTGTCCAGTACATTGGTTCTCATTTCTTGCGCTTATTCATGAAGCATCATCTTTGTAATGTGGACAAAACTGGGCGGTCTTAATTTACCGACAAAATTTTTGTTCCTTTTTGCCCCCAATGTGAGGGTGATCCTTGGTTTGGGTGTCAACTAGAAAGAAACGATCAGGCTCAAAGGGGGACAACAAATGAATATTTTATATTTGTGAAAGGAGGTGAAAGAATGCCACAAGTCATCCCATACATGGATATCAAAATGGTCTTCAAGGGTAAAGTTTAGGTTCAACACCCAATTCAAGGATCTTAAACAACAAATGCCTGAGAGGGGAATTCACTCAATGGGATCTGCCCATTATCTGAACACTCGTTTTGTTCCTCTTGTCTGCCTAAATAGAACAGAAGATGTTCACACTTGCAGCGTCCTCGCAGCATTCATTTTTCTTTAAACATAAGCTGCTATAAATTGATTGTTGGACTCGAATCCACGTATCTCTTGCAATTAATATTTATGTTCATGATAAAAATGATGTATGTACATGTATATATGGGAAAACAAAAACTATCCCATAGCAATGAATGAAATGTATAAAAATCAAAGAATGCAAAAAAAATGTTTTCTAAATAACAAAATGGAATTTTCATTATGACAAAAATAAACAGACTCTGACATTTGAAAAAAAATCTACAACTTAGCTTATAGATTTATTTTGCATTTTCCCAAATGCACATTGATCAACGATTTTGAGTTACCTTTACCGGTAGTCGTTTGCTTCGGGCTAACTGTACCATTCCCATGGGTACAATCAGTTTATATCAATTATGACATTGGATTTTTCTAAAGGATTTATTTTCCTTTGATGGACATTTGGATTATCCATTGTCTTAAACTTTACCGTGTTTAAGCATGTTATGCCAACATTTCTGTCGGACTTTCCAAACCCCAACATGATAATTTCTAAGGTTTGCTCTCAAGTTTATAGGGTGGCTTTCAGATGCCCCACTGAATTGAATTTTCTTCTCGATCAATGGCATTTCAGGTCCAAATGATAACGTTTTCGAAGATGGTGTGGTGACAAACTTGAGGCGGTAGGTACGTATGGCTGAGTTATTTAGTGATGAATGGATATAAGGCTAGGTAATGAAAGTTTTGGAGATTGGTGATGTTCGTGCTTTGGTGGAAGGCTATGGAGAAAAAATATATCTATGAGTTTTTGGGACTGACGGCTGATTATGAAAAAAATGGGTTAGTGGATCTAGAAAATGGTGATCCAAAAGTGGGGCTCCCCTCCCAATTGGCAACAAAAAATAATGCAATGGTTGCACATGAATGCTTTACTAAACAAAATTAAAGACTTGAACAATATCAATATTATGATTAGCTGCATCATAAAAATGTATAAAACAACCTAAATATGTCTTGATGCATGAATGAATGCAAATAATGTGTTGATTCATGAACAGTCCTTAGAAAGACTTTCGTTTAACGGAGAATATTTCTGATTGCAAGAAGCTGAAAATAAATTACAGATAACGGCTAGCTTCTTTTCTTGAGATCTTGACTTTGGGAAGCACATATTGCCATCTGTATCTGATAGGCGCACTCGTCATTCTCTACTTATGCTATTCTAAAGATCTACGGCGGCACAATTTACGTGTTTTAGAGCTTTTGGGAAGACCATTAACTGGTGCAGGTAAAATGCAGACAAGGGTCTCTTCTTCGGTAAATTCGGGTGCAAATGAACTGAACTTTGAACAACACATCCAAGCAGGGCGGATCTTGATAATCCAGCTTAAAGGAGTTTATTTAAAATACTTGAAATTTTGGGAGGTTTAAATTAAAACTTTCAGATATAGTAAAGGGTTTAATGTAAAATTCTTGTAAGAGTTCAACTAAAATTTCAAAAAAAAAATGAGGCTTTTAAGGCTTTTTTATTTAAAAATATTTGAAACATATTAGTAATATTTTCAAATTTTCTAAAGGGCCAAATTAAAATATTTGAAATTTTAAAGGGGCTAAATGTGAAGATTTCAAAATTTGAGGGAATTATAGCCCCTACTGGATTCGATGAGGATCCGCCTCTACATTCGAGTTACATCGTCTCTGACTATGACATATGCCTCATTGTCGAACTTCTTTCTCTACTTGCCTTCGTTCGGCCCAACCGGATACTATAGCATTATCGTTTCTAGCATTGCAGACTTTTCTTCTTTCTCGAATGTCTTCTAAGCGAGACCATTCTTGAATCAACACCATGTATGATGTGGTATGAATGCGAATAAATGTGTTAATTCTATAGATGATCACCCTAGAACAACTTTCATCAAATGTAAAAATGTTCTCATTATAGAAGATAAAACATGTTCTTCTGTAGGCGGGCTTCGATTCTTCTAACTCCTCAACCGCTTCAAGCAGATAGAAAGACCTCGATCCCTCTTCTGTATTCAAGTTGATAAATGGATAAAGAGCTTCGGCTGACATCTTTATTCGGCTTGATCACTTTTGGTTACCGACGTTGATCCTACATGTTTTATCTTTGCCTTGAGATACTTCCCATTCGTGATGAAAATTTTCTAATTTAGGTGATCAACTTGAGAATCAACCCTTTATTATATAATGCAAATGCAAAAATGTAAAACAAAAAATAAGACATAAAAAGAAATAAGTTAGTGCCAGATAAATGAAGAAATAAAAATGAGCAATGACCCTATTTACATACTGTCTAAAATATCTAGGTTAAGAGTATGGCTCTAAAGGGGTGGGCTTTCTATGTTCTCTATATGCAGTTTTGGTGCTAAAAGGTACCTGAATTGTCCTAGCTGTCCCCTGCTAAGGGTAGCAAGGCCCCCTATCATCACCCATTATAGGCTCCTTTCAACTGGGTTCAATTCAGGGGGACTCATTCCTCTATGCCTATACGGGGAAACGATATTTCCACGAAAACATCAAGTAGTAGAGCCTCGAAGGTACTTGCTAGGCCGATAAGGGTGAACGATATCCTCTCGAAAGCAATAGCATTTTCCCCTCATTTAGACAAATGGTTTATATGCCAGATTTTAAATGCGATAAAATAGACTCGCACTTATAAACAAATATTAGTTTAATCGTCACTTTAATTCACAATTTTCAATATTAATAAAGCGGTCATATATTAAAAAAAGACTTGACTCTCTTTTTGTGAAAACAAAAATGGTCCCCATTAGAGTCGCTAAGCTATAGCGACCTTTAAATTTTTTTACAAATTAAATTAAAAAATAATAAAAAATATATTTTAATATTTATATTTGAAAAATTTTGGGAAATTATTAAAAAAGGAAATTTTGAAAAAGTTTGTATTTTGGAATAAAATTTAGGGATTAACAAATGGGGGTGTTAAAAGTAATAAATGTAGAGTCGCCACCGATCATTTTAAAAGGGGTATACCGGACACCATAAAAAATAAAACCAGAGATTCAAAAATTTGGGTCCGGGAGTAGGTTACGAATGGGGAAGGATTAGTACCCCACACCGCCCAAAGATTGGTACCAAAAAATATAATTACCGCTTTATCAATATTAAATTTTACAGGTTAAAGTGACGGTCAAATTAAAATTTGGTTACACGTGCGAGTAAATTTTAATGGCTCCAGTGTTCGAGGGATAAACGAAAACTACCATCTACATCTTAGACTGGTAGCCAAGTTTACCGTCGAGAAAAAGAACACCACATTGAACAGTTAATATACCTGATATACAAACTTAATAAACATGATAATTAATGAAAAAAACAAAAACATCAATAACGTGAATATAAACATATACATATACTATAATATGCAATATATATATACTAACATATAAAAGATATATAATATTTATTATATAAAATATATATAGATGAGAATATTGTAACACATATATGTATAATAATAATAATAATATAACACATATAAGACACACATAATATTCATATATAAAGATATTTATATAATTAAAAATAGGTAAGACATTTATATATATATATATAGAACACCTATAATAAACGTAAATAATATAATATACCTTATATTATACAACACATATAATATGATATAGAATATGAATAATAAAAAAAATATATTATAAAATATAAAATACGTATAATATATACATATGTAAAGAAAAACCGGTGTAGAAACTATATGTTAAAACATATACATATAATACATATGCATAACACATTATATTAAAATAAAATAAAAGGAGGTGAATGAATAAACCCATTTCAAAAGAGGGATTAAAGGGGTCATTTTACCCTTCGATCTCGGGACCAAAATGAAACCAAAACAAAATTTGAGGGCTAAATTAAAAGAAAAACAAAGCTGATTTGAAAATGGGGACTAAACTGAATTAAAACCAAAATCTAGGGACAAAATTAGAAAAAAAAAACAAGACCCATCTGAAATCAGTGACTGCAATGAAAGAAACGAAAACATAGCGTCTAGCGGCGCAAAAAAAGATTGGCGGAGGGATTTAATAAATTAATAAACCCATTTTTAAAAAAGGCTAGCTATAAATGATATTTTTTAAAAAATTTCATTTCAACCGTTCTTAAACAAAAAAACTAAAAAAATCCTATGGATTTTGAGTTTTAACAACCACCGGTGTTAATCCGTGCTGCCGTAGGTTTTCCAAATCCCGACCCCACTCTGCCATACACCGGCGCTGGAATATAAAAAAAAAACAGATTTCCTTTTATTTTTTTGAAAACACTGTTTTTTTTACAAAACCCAAATTAAAAAAAAACCTTTTTATCGAACCTAAAAAATATCAAAAGAATTAGATCTAAAAAGAAGATGACCGGTGTCGTTCCTCGGCGCATCACCTTCAGCCGGCGAAAGCAACGGCGGCCCGAGACTCAGAGGTATAAACCCTAACCCCTCTTGTATTTATTTTTGTGTTATTTGTTTTTCTTATTCAAACTGAAAAAATAAGGAAGATGAGAGGATTTTTTTTACCTCGAAAGTTGAGGATTTTTTATTTTATTGGTTGTTAACTGGTAACCCTTTACAGTGATTTTGGTTCGGATTTTATATCTGATTATACATGCTTAGTACAATAATTAAAAAACCTACTCTACACTGTTGATTGTTGATACCCATACCGATCTGACTATTGCTTGATTTTTTGGTCTTGGTGCATGTCCGGTGGTTGGAACGGACTGGTAATCATGGTGTGATCGCTGACAGTGGTGCCACGTAGATGGAGGAAGCTAAACGACCAGGAGCGGGGGCGCGTGATGGAGACGGACAACTGCGGCGATGTGATGCACGCGTGCATCGAGAACCAAAGAGCCAAGATGATGCTTGATCTGGATCGTCGGATCAAGATCTGATCGGACGGTCCAAAATAGGCTGATGCAAAAAAGGGTTGATATTTGGATTAGGGTTTTGTAATATTTGGGTTTTAAAACGGCCCTGTTGTAATATTCATATTGGGTTAGTAAATTAAACATTGGACTGATATATTTAATATTGGGCTTGTAATGGACATAAAAAAAATGGGTTTTAATTAATTAGATCTGATCTTTTTTTTGCCTGTTAATAATAATAATATAAATATTTATAATATATACATACTTACATACACATACAAATATATGATATGCATACAATATTAATACATATTCACACACATAAACATACATAATAAATATATATTCACACATACATGCAAAACAATACATATAAACATTCAATCACATTTCAAAATAATTGAGCATATTAAAGATGATGATAATAATATAACTAAAATAACTATAATACATATAATAATAAAACTGAAAATAAACTAATAATAATATTCGAATGTATATAATAATAAATACCTGAACAAAATTAGTGATTACAAGCAGCCTGTTAGATAGTTTGGTTCGCTCACCACTCCTTTATCACTTTGTAAAACGTCTCGTTAGACAGAGACAACGAGTTTTTATGAAGGTTATTGGGTTCTTTTGATATTTGATGACATTATCAAGGGAATGTTTTGTTTTTCTTCGTATCTTTGAGTTTAATATTTTTATTTTATGTATGAGTTTGTTGGTGACTAATCTATTGTCCCTATTTTTCTTTCTATGTTTGGGTGCGTTATAATTCTGATTCTTTTCATTATTTTTATTAATGAAATTCATTCGTCATTGTTAAAAAAAAAAGTCTGGTGTAATGATAATACTAATTATATTCTTAATGAAAAAATTCAAGTTCAAATTTTAGAGATTACATTGTTAGAAGAGACGATCATAAACTTCAAACATAAAAAATGAAAAAAATAGACAGTTAAATCTTAATTTGAGACAATATCCCGTATAAATTATTATTGAATAATAGAAAACTATCAAAACAATCAAACTGATCCGATTGTGTACGATTGAAAAAAAATGAAATTTTAATTAATTGATAGGCTGGCGGCTAAGAACTTAATATAGAGAGACACACACAACGAGGAAGTCACTAAGCAAGTTTGTTAGGTGCATTGGAATAAAATTATACTTCATCTGTCCCCTCAATATGTTTCTTTTGTATTTTAAAATTGTCTAACTTAAAATGTCTTATTGAAAAAAAATAACAACTTTTATAAGGCACATTTCCCTTTATACCCTTTTTTAGTTTCCTAACAAAATAAAATTTTACTTTTTAAGGATAAAATTATCGTTTAAATTATTTTACATCATTTTTCTTACACATTCTTACACAAACTTTTTTTTCCTAAAACTGTGTGAAAAGTCAACAATGGACAAAATAAATGGGACGAAGAGAGTATATGTAAGCATTAATAATATAATAAAGATGCAAAAACTTTATTGGTTAGACAACTAATCGAGGTAGATTTATTCTTTCTTTTATGGGTATGTACCATATACCCTAAACGCATGTTTCGTTGATAAAATATTGAACTTTTAATTTCAATGATTAAAAATCAATTAAAATGTTGAATTTGAATTAATTATTGCCTTTTCGAATAAAGAAAATAATTTATGAAAGAGAATCCACATGAAGAAGCACATGCACCGCCCATATTCGCCATTTGGAGAAAAATAATTGAAGTAACCTTCAAATGCAGCAATGAGACGACATTTCATCATGTCCAATTGTCTTCTCCATATGTATCTCCTTACAAAATCAGCAGCTTCGTATAGTTCTTTTTCATATAATGTTAAAACAATTCATAATCCTCCTAAATCCTTGAATCCGAGCTTATTATGGGTCCGATTGCCGTTTGTATCGAGTTTATGATAGATATAGTTAGCTTATAGGTTGTGTTTGTGTTGCGTTGGCTCCTTGATATTGTTTATTTTGTTTGTATTCTCGTTTTGATTACTCACACTATTGAGGGTGTGATTAGGGGTGGTAATCGGTGGGGAATAAACGAAAACCGTAGAGATCATAATTAACGGGTATGGGGAATAACCGAAATCATCACCCACGGGGACGGGGGAAGTTTTATCACCGAAGCTCAAATGGAGATGGGGACGTGGATTGCTATATCCAAACTGTGGGGATAACCGAATCGTACCCGTATAAGGGATCCCCGAAAAATATCCTCAGGAAACCCTCAATATTTTACAAAATTGGATGACCATAAGGGTAATTTACCCATTTTTCAACAAAATCTAATCTCCCATAATCTGAGTATGGTCGGCTAGAGTAAGTTTAAAAATTCTCCGTAAATTCCATAAAAATAATTAGAAAGTGGTCTTTACATCGTTGTAAACTTGATTCAGTATATTTTTTAAAATACACGATGATCAATTTCGATACGTATTTTAAAAAATAAGAATATTTGAATGTTGAAAGGTCATAAAAAGTTGACAGTAGAATTCTTAAAAAACAGTTTTAGCAATGACTTTGAAAAATCACAAAAAATTCTACAAGATAAGTTAGGAAGTGAGCCTTATATTTCTAAAACCGTACGAAAGTCTAGATTCGTTTAAAACAAACGGTTCTTGATTTCGAGTTATATATTAGGAGTTATTACTTTTTGAATGAGCAAAGGTTAGAAGAAAAGACTGTTTCTAAAAACAACAATGACAATGACTTCAAAAATTTGTTATAAATCGTTCGAGTTATATATTAGGAGTTATTACTTTTTGAGTGAGCAAAGGTTAGAAGAAAAGACTGTTTCTAAAAACAACAATGACAATGACTTCAAATTTTTGCTATAAATCGTACGAGTAAAATTAGAAGAGATAATTTATATGGTTAGAAGATTATCAAATTTAATTTCTATTACAACAAACTATAATCACTAAATTTATCCAGGGTGTAAACCCATTTTTTTGTTCTTTTAAATGAGGGCCTTAAGTTATCTTATATTACTATTACTCTATTGCAAAAGAAACGAGAAAAAAACAAACATATTATGTTAATAGTGTAATTATGTTACTCATTACCAGCATTATATTATGCGTCCTTATGCTGAAAAACCCCAAAATATTAGTAATGTAATTATAACTATTCTTAGTTTTTTATCATATATTACAGTTTGAAAAAAAAGAAAGAAAAACATTATAATTTATATTTGTTTTTGACTGTCATACTATGTTACTATTCTTATATTATTACATTATTATAATATCTTATATGCTATTACTATTAATATCGTATTATTACTATTAATATATTGTTATTAAACTAAAAAAATACAAAACAAACAAAATAAATTAAATAGTAACAAATAAAAGCTCGATTGTTTAAATTGTCCATTAAATAAATAACTAAGCCCAGTTTAATTTTAACACAGTCCGTTTACGTAAAAAACCAAACAAATAATTTTACACCGGCCCGTTTCGGAACCCAATCTAAAAACCCTAATTGTCTTGTCCTAATACCACATCTTCTTTCTTTTGCGCAGCCATACCTCAGAGGAAACCTTAGGAGAAACCATTTGCCCTGGCGCCGCGTCAAACACAGCCGTTAGATCAAGAACAAATCCCACGGCTCGGATGGAAGCTTGAGAACCCTCCAGAACTCCTACGCGCCCACGCGCGACCTTTGATGCCCTTCACTCGCGCGTGTAACGCACGCTCGGACGCTCCGGATCACCACGCGTCCAAGCGCGACTGCCAAGCTCCCCCTGTCTGCTCATCTACCGCGGCCAGCAGCCTTCTCTTTGATCCCCATTCATCTCGTGCGGCCACGTTTACATGCAAACCAAAGCGGGATAAACATCAGCAAAGAAATCAAAAAGATCAGAAGGAAAATCAGGCAAAAATGGAAAAGTTCAAATTCCCAGAAGACAAAAACGGCGGAATTAGAGACAATGGCATAGAAAACAAATGTGGCAGAGATTCAGAGATCACAGATAACAACAAGGATCTTGATATTTCTTTTCTTCCTTGTAACTTATGTCTATAAAAAAGGGCCCCAAAAACATTGTAATACAGTTTTTTGAAAATTTGAGAAATACAAAAAAATCAGCAGAACCCTTTAGAGGTAAAGATTCATTTCCACTGTGCATGCATATCAACAAAATAAAAACAAGTTTAGATCGGTGTTTAGAGTTTACGCCTTGGTCGATCGCCGTCGTCTGAGTTCCCGTTCCTCGGTAATAAGCCCATGGTCTTCCGGCCAAAAGTGGTGAACTGATGGAAGGGTACTCTTTTTCTTATCGGTTTTCTTTTAAGGTCGGTTCTGTTTTTCAGATCTGGGGGGTTAGGCTTCCTTCTCAAGTGTCTAAGGCTAGATCTTAGGTTTTTGGTCTCAATTTAGTGTTTGGGGAAGAGTGAGGAGTTTTTTGAGGTTTTTTAAGGCCGCCGCCACCCGCGAACGGTGGCCGGCATGGCGGTGAACGGTGGTTCAGGCCATCGGCTTCTGGTTTTTGGACGGTTGAGGGTCTGCTCTTACAGAGCAATTCGCTTTGGCTTTTAGGTGAGCTGGGAAGAAATGAGGGTCAAGGCTTTGTTTTAGCCTGGTTCTGTGTACTTATACCGGTCATCAAACGGCGTCGTTTCGGTGGGGGGGTCTATTTGCGCTTTGAGTCTTCGGGTTTTTGTTCCGTATTTCAATCTGGTCATGGGTTAGCTCTGGTTTCGGTCCCTTATAGTTTATTTCCGTTTTGATTTCACCCGTTTCTGGTTTGTTTTTCTTTAATTTTGGACTCCGGTTTCTGTTTTTTCTTTTTTAATACTACTTGCATGTTTAATTTTTCAGTCCTATATTCTGTATATAGTTGATCTCTTTGTTTTGTTACATATGTATGCATTACATGTTTGTTTTTTCAGACATGTATAATATAATTTGTGTGATATACATGAGTTTGCTATGTATGTTTCATGATTTTGTATCTAATGTATTATATATATTTGTATAGAGATTGTACATTATGGTGCGGTTCGAATATATATAGAGAGAAGTTATGGCTACTGCCGAACCCTCTTTTTGAGTTCATGTGCTTTATCTTTGGACATGCGTATATATAACCTTATTATGTGCATTTGTTTTTTATTTCGTTATTATGTTGTAATTTATATTAACGTGTATAAAAAATAACAATATTTTAGTTTCTTTGTTTGATACGTATACATTTGTTTTCCTTTTGTTCCGTATGTATACTAGTATGTATGTAATTTAGGGTATCGTCATGCATATAATTTGATTTCACCTTGCACCATTAATATTACACTAGGATCATGATATTGTTAAGATGTGATATTTGGTTTAGGTATGATTTATTTGTTTATTTTCGTTTGGTTTCTGATTTCTAAGTTTTGCCATGATACGTTTAGATTTATAAGTGTGCATTCGACTACTAAATTTCTAATGCGGGGCCTTTTTATTCAACGGTAGATGCGGCCAATATCAAATATAGTGATGGTCGTTTTGCTTTTTACTTTCGAATAACGGGACCCTTAAAATAGACTCGCATTTATAACCGGATTTTAAATTAATCGTCACTTTAATTTGGAAAGTCCGATATGAATAAAGTGGTAATTATTGTTTTCTTTTTACGGTACTAGTTTTTGGGCGGTATGGGGTGCTAAAACCTTCCATATCCGTAACCGACTCTCAAACCCCATTTTTGATCGAATCTCTAATTTTATGGTATTTGGCCTACCTCAGTGGCCGGTGGCGACTCCAAATTTTTTATTTTCCAAAGCACGGATTTTTAAAGAATTTCCCCGTCTTTTTAAATATTTCCAAAAACGTAAAGAAAATTGAATTACATACTTTTTAGCGATACATCTAAATTTTTTAGGTCGCTACACAAACAGATCATGCTTTGGAACTGTAGATTATTAGTTACATATTTTCTTTTAAAGGTAGTGCATATTGCCATGTTTTAATAATTAATATTTTAGTCATGTTTTGTAGTTTTGAAATGATCTGTTTGTTGTTGGTAAAGCTAAATTTATCATTTATGTTTATAATTTTAGAGATTTAATTTGAGTATTTGTTTTAATGTGTTAAGTTTTGTTTATTTTTCTGGGTATGTGAATTAACCGAAAATTGCAGGGATCTGCAAGGGATGGGTATGAGAATGAAAAAATTCCCAAAACGTTTAATGGGAATTCCTCGAAACCGTACCCGCAAGTGTTGGGGACGGAATGGGGAGTGCAAAACCGTTTCGGCCCGCCCCATTGTCACCCCTAGGTGTGATGCACTTTATCTATTAATAAAATTGAATTGCTTAGCAAAAAAATACATTTGAACCCAATGAATGGTGTCAATGGAAAAGAGGATGATGTTCATCATAGGAGACCTGAGTACTAGCAGCTTTATCTGCAAGGTGTGTGCCTTATCAAAAGGTTTAGAAAAAATATGAACAAATGATATCGTATAATCACCTTAAGACTATTAAAAAAATACATTTAAACTCTTATTCTTCAAGATATTATAATAATAACGATATTAGTCGAATTAAGATTGAATCCATAATTTTTCAAAAAAAAAATCTGAATGAATGAATGTATGAAGGAACTTATTTTGTTTGTGGGTGCATATTGATGATATCTTTGTGGACCGGAGACGAATTTCATCACCATGTCTTTGGAAAAGAATGATTGGGAATGATAAAAGAAATCATCATCATCATTTCATCCTTTTGAAGATGCTGATATCGATTGTGGTTATAATCCACATAACCTTTCAACTAATTAATCAAAGTGGAGCACTTGCAATGAGAATGTAAAACAAGAAGAAGAAGAAGAAAAAAAAGAATCCCGCTAGTTAAATGTTGGGTTATTCATATTTTGTTATTACTAATTAATTTTAAATTAGATGTTTATCACCATATCAAACCTAAATTTTGTTAAATTGTTCGTGCATGCTATTATTATTGTTGTAAAACTTTTTACGTGATATTTTTTTATATTTTGGACTATATATAATAGAGGTTGCTAAATAATGTTGGTTGTACATTGAATCTAGATTTGGCAATTCATTTTAGATGAAACGTTTTGAAAAGAACAGAAATGGAAAAAGCAATTGCATGCTGAATGAGTAGAAAAATTATTAGATGGGTCTGACTCACCACGTTATTCATGGTCTCATCCAATAATAATTTTTCATCTTATTTTTTTCAAGGTGAATCTTCACATCTTTCCTAATTGTCATTAAATAAATGAATCTCATTGGATGAGACCATGAATAACGTGGTGAGTCGGGACCATGTAATAATTTCTCGAATGAGTACATCTCACACTAAAGTCCGCAAAGAGAAAAGGTTCAATGCATCTCTCATTTGAGCCACTAATTAAGGAATATTACTCAACTCAAGTTTTGAACAATTTTTCCAACTACAAGAACCTTCGTAGATCGGACCAAATCTGAGTTAGGATATGGCTTCTTTAATCCTCATCTGCAAGATTTATAAGAGGTAGGATTAAAAAATAATTGTTGATTCGAGTGGTGATGCATTTTTGTATTTTTAATAAAAGAATTGGATTTGAACTTGAAGATGATATTATTTCAAATGATAGACACGGCCTTAAAAGGATTAGTCTTTATAGAGTAAAAAACATAACATAGACGGTGTATTTGCTCTACCAACAAAATAAAAAAAAAAAGAATTTAGAGTTCAATTCAATTGGTTAGTAAATAAGTATAATAATGAAATAGGTCAAGCTTGAGGTTTGGATTTTAATATTTGTCAATTTTTATATATTGTTAGCACAATTTTTGCCTTTCAATGGTACAATAGAGTGGTTATTAGTTGAAAATACGAACAAAAATCCTCTGCCCTTTTCAATATCCATTTTTATGCTTCAACACTAAAAAAATTAAATTCTAAGCCCTAACCTTAAATTCTAAACCCTAAACCATAAAAATACACAATGTCCATAATTCCTAAACTCTAAATCCTAAACATAATTTTTTTAGTGTTGGGACATAGAAAAATGCACAAAAAGGGACAGGATTTCTGTTCTTGAAAATATTGTAATAAAAAAAGAAATTGCACAAATAAATTTGTTTATGGAGTTCAGATAAAGTTCTACCTTTGAAGAGACTTACCCAGAGAGTATTTTACAATACATCAACAGTAAAAGAAACCTATTTTACTCCCAACTTTTCACATTGAAAGTTGCAACCATTCTCCCATGCATATAGCCTCATGTTACTCATTACAAAGCTCCATACATATAATAATATTTCTAAATAAATTGAGAAGTGAAAAACTTGGTGCCCAGCTCTAATGTAAATAGCTTAGAACTAGCATTACAAATGAGCTGTGAAGATATTTTCAAATTTCAAATATTCAGGCATCAAGTCCAATATCTCATATACATATCTCCAAAATATACCTCTTAAGTACATCAATTTCATCCCTATGGCTATTATGGGTGGTCAAAATTTCCAATCAGTTTAGAAAAGTTAGCGATTTACGAGTTGTCAATAGAAAACGTTTGTTTGTTGAAGAAAGATCTCACATCAATCTGACTCAAATATACATATCAACCAGGCTGTACTTTTTATAACATTGCTGCACTACTATGTTGTTTGTTGGGTGTTAATAGCATCGTATTCACTTATTTTAAAAAAAAAACTAATAAAAGATTTAGTTTTCCTTAAATTTAGTTAAATAATAGTTTAGGAGAAACAACAGAGGCAATTCTATAATCATATTTTCTTCGTAAAACCTATATATATATATATATATACATACACACAAACACAGATAAATCGAAAAAAGAAGGGAAGAAACAACAGATTGTAACCAATAAAATTGTGTTGATTATAAGATTTATCAAGCCGCGAGGACAAGCACTTTTATGGTTCCCTGACTGTTAGCAGCAAGCATGGTAGGGCTATCACTCTTCCAGCACACTGCACTTATGAAATGTGATCCTCCCCCATCTTCATCTGCATCCTCCATCTCTTGTGAACCAAATCTATGCCATGTTGCAGGTTTCGATATTTCCTGCATTCATTTTCATACATCATTTAAACGAAAAACTCATGTGATTTGTCGGTTAGGTTTAATAATCAAAGATTAAACCTTATCAACCTTAAATATCGATAGATAAATAAATAAAGCCGATGAAGATCGTCAGATGATGATTTTCCTTACCTTATGGTACACGTACACTTCATTTGTTTCGCTGCCACAAGCAATATATTCTCTGTTTACAGTGAGGCCTACAAAATTCTTCTCATTCGTATGCCCTTTAAAAGTACGAAGCTGTTAAGTGAACCAGATGATATCAATGAAATGATCCCAAATGTACTCACCTCTTTTTTCCCAAACAAATGAGCAAATAAGACAATATGAAACAAACAAACTAATGGAGACATTTTCTTAAGGGTAAAACTTTGATACGCAGGCTGTGTAAAATTAATTTTACACAAGTCTGTGTATTTACACTATAAAAACCCAAATCCTAAATTCTTAACCCTAACCCTAAAAAACTAAACCCCACATCCTAAACACTAAATTCTAAATACTAACCTTAAATTTTAAACCCTACAACCTAAACCCCTAAACCTTAAACTCTAAACTAAAACCCTAACCCTAACCCCTAAAACTAAAAGTATCAAAGTTTTTTCCTTTTCTTAAATCCCCAATGTTCATATTATTGTGTTCAATTCCTAGTATCAAATTTGATATGCTTTATTAAAAAAACACTTCAACAGGAACGGTTATGAATCTAGCTCAACACAGTTATTCTATTACAAAACCCTGATCAGCATTTGGAAGTTTCAGCCGAGGCAAACATATAAAGCAAATTACCCATGAGATGTTATATTATATATTTCTAAACAAACTTCTCAAAATGTATAGTAGCTAAAGCTTCACTGCTTTTGAAGAACCCTTATTTTTTAAAGCATCAATTTAGACTAGAAGTTTTAAACTTTTAAGGCAAAATTATGAAATAATGAACCAATATAAACATATAACTCACCGGCAAATTCTCCTTCACATCCCATAACCTTAGCGTGCCATCCGTAGATGCAGAAGCAAGTTCATTTTCAGACAAGAATTTCACGTACGAGACAGTTTTCTTGTGCCCACTGAACACATGAAGCGGACTACTGATGTTTCTTAAATCATAATAGTGGATGTGATGATCTGCTGAACCAACCTGCATAACCCCACAAAGTTTCATAGTTTTCCAGTTCATTTTTCCGCATAAAAGAATAGAATTTTCCATTTAGCACACCAGCAAAAAGATAGTAGGACGAGCAATCACAAACAGTACTAAGGGAAGATATGCATATATAGCTATTTCAAATCTTAATTTCTTCAAAATTGGCTTTGCAACTTTAAAGTAGCTTTGTTAAAGTACTGAAATCAATCAAATATATATATATATATATATATATATATATATATATGGGATGGGATCCACTTATATGGTGTAAAACTCATTTAGTTTTACACTAATCCATGGCCATTGATGAGTGGAATGGATGGATGAGACTAAACACTCCTATTTTTTTCTCCTTAAAAATCTCCTTATTTTCAACTTTTCATCTCATCCATCCATTCCACTCATCCAATGGTCATGGATTAGTGTAAAACTAAATGAGTTTTACACCATGTAAGTGGATCCTAACCCTATATATATATATATACATATGAAAAAATTGCTCAACATAGTTACAAACATTAAGAATCAATTTTGGAAAATATTCCACCCATTATGAAATTGAAACAAATATCCCCATACCGCAATGTAATTGCTAGATTCAGGATTATACTTGACACAACATATATTTGCTTTCATGTCAATATTAAGAACACTAGCCTCCTGCTTTGTGCACCAAACTTTCACCTGGTTGATCAACAAAAATGCATCCACGATACGGTTAGTCAACGATGAACTTTCCCTTGCTAATGATGAAAGTTTAAAGCAAATAAAGCCATGAATTAGGGCTTATCCTCCCAACCTAAAACATACGGTTAAGATGAATGATACATATTGAGGCATAGAAAGAAGTAAACAACCACACATATTTTATGAAGGAGCTTAACAGTAATATTTG
Source organism: Hibiscus mutabilis (assembly GCA_019671005.1). NCBI lineage: Eukaryota > Viridiplantae > Streptophyta > Magnoliopsida > Malvales > Malvaceae > Hibiscus > Hibiscus mutabilis. The sequence goes on from CM033723.1 coordinate 39,442,335, forward strand.
TCCTAAGACATAACAGCATATACTATTTTCAATCATGCAAGTACATTTCAAGCTTTAACATTGATTCTCGTTTAACACGCATTTATATAAGCCAAGTGGAAAAAAATAAAAGAGAGCTGTAAATCTCACAGCTACAAATAACAGCAAAAAGACAGCTAAGCTTACATATTGCTTAAGTAGCTTCTTTAGGATGCTACCACACAAAATAAATATAATCCATATCATTAACAGCTGAAACCACACTTAGCCAGCAGATTAATGACTCGAACTCGTATTATCTTCTTAAACATATTCCGTCTCTATTACCCGAAATTTCTTAAACATAGACAAACACTAGAAACTAAAGGAAAATTTCTCCAAACACTACATACAAATAAAAGTCAAAAACACCACTCTCCAGTTCTTAGATCTAGCATACATCATAAAGGACGCATTACAATATATGAAGTACAGTAAGACAGCAAATATTAGTTTCTCAGGCATGGAGATAGACCTGGCAAATTTGAAAATGACTTGTTAACAAAAACAAATAAACTTGGGAGTTAAGTGGGTTTGGCTTTTGTATAATCATATGTTTGTCTCAACCACTTTATGACATGAAAACTGTCTTATGTTGGTTTCCTGCCTATCTCATTTAGGCACACTAAATTGATCGTATTAACAGGTTAACCCACATAACTCAATGCAACTAATAACTCATTTAAGTTTTATCAATAGACACTAATATTAAAATGTATTCAACTTATTGAAATTATTTAAAGTTTAAACAGTTCCAAAATGTCATGTTTAAGTTGGTCCATGTACAAGATTGATTAGTTAAATGTCTTGTAAAATAGCTTACTAACAAAAACAAATAAAACTTGGGAGTTAAATGGGTTTGGCTTTTGTATAATCATATGTTTGTCTCAACCACTTTCTGACATGAAAAGTGAAAACTTGTGTCTTATGCTGGTTTCCTGCCTATCTCATTTAGGCACACTGAATTGATCGTATTAACAGGTTAACCCACATAACTCAATGTAACTAATAACTCATTTATGTTTTATTACTAAACACTAATATTAAAATATATTCAACTTATTAATATTATTTAAAGTTTAAACAGGTTCAAAATGTCATGTTTAAGTAGGTTTATCAGATTTAAATAGATTAACCATACTATGTCATGCAACTTGTAAAATACGTATCCAATATCCTTGTCAAGAACCTTGACAAAATCAATTAACCGGATCTTGTAGGTTTTAAAAAATTTATCTGTTATACCCGTCTTGACATGATAAGAATAATACTGCTTAATCCATAATAGACCTTTTACACACACACACACACACACACACACCCAATGCATAATTATCTTCTCTCTCATTCCAAGATGCAATGATAATATATTATAAATTGATTACGCAAGCCAGTAACACTTGATTTAGTATAAGGAATATGTCAGCGTACCTTGCAATCGTCACTACCAGACACAAGCATTGAGGGGTCTGTCCATGAGAAATCAACACTCCATGCTCGTTTTTCATGTTCTTCATATTCCATCAGACTCTGTAAGAGATTAAACAATAAGAAATATAAAAAGATAAGATTGGTAAATCTTATTTAGAATGAAAATTATAACAAGAAACTCCAAGAATTTGACTATATTGTCAAGCAAATGAGTAAACATAACAATTCTTCATTACCTGACGAGTTTTTACATCCCACACAGTTACTATCCCCTCGTAATCACTACTGGCTATATGATTCTTCCAATGCTTGTTCCAACTCAAGCAACTTAGTTTAGAACGTGTGGACATCTCCTCAACAGGACAGTGTACATCTGCCGGTTCATTTAGAACCTAGAAAACTACTGCACAGTCAATAAGAGTCTCTCTCTCATAAAACATGGTCAGTATGAGTTGGCATACCTAGAGATTGAAAGTTAAAGTAGCAAATAATTAACTGTGATCTTCCTTTGACAATATGCAGATCCATTGAAATGATATCAACAATGTTATCAAACAAAATGCCAGCCTCCTCAAGTTTTTCACAAATCAATACTTGAAAAAGCAGCCGTAGTGGGTGCAAGACTAACCCAGAACAAAAATGATTGTCAAATGTACAGGAAAGCCATCCACATAAAAGCTCTAAAACACCTACATTTAATGTTTTCTAGTTTCTCTAAAAGAATTGGGGCGGAGAACAGTACTATGCCATAGTACATTTCCTTGCAAATTGCGACTAACAATAACGGTAATCAAAACCTATTGTTGAAGGTTTCAGAAATTTAGTATCTTACCATAGAGAGATCAAAAACCTTAATGCGCCGAGACACTCCAGCTGTAGCAAACAACTCATCATCACGGTCAAATTCTATGCTGCAATTGCCATGATCCATCAAGACATATACAGTTGTGTTAATCAGGAAAGAAGATACACACATATGTATGTATATGTGTTGCATGTAAATATACACAGATTGAGCACTAAACAGATTCTGGAGTTAAAATGTTTGCAAGAAAAATACCAAGATTCTCAGAGAACTAAGCTTCCTAATCCAGAGGGGAAAACCCCATTGTTTTGTCTTGGACATTATATTTCAGTGAAATAAGGCATTCATGAAAGAAGGAAATGAATTCTGAACATGCTGGATAACCCCCTAACAATGGTGACTAGCCTCTGTTTTCTTAGGGCATAATGCCTGTACTTTGAAGCCACTGTTCCTCACGAGTCATGAATGACAACCATTTGTGCTCCCTCTTTAAGCACATAAACAGTACTTAAAACATCAACCGATAAGTATAGCAATAGGTACCAAGGTTAACTGCCAGTTCTTCATAGACATTTACTTTATACAGAGCTTGGACTACGGTCTCTGAAGATGCCAATACAATTAAAATCTGCTCTTTATAGACAAACCTTGGATTTGTCATCCACAACCAAGATCAAGTTCAGGATCTTAGGATCATCTACATAATTGTGATCCTATTTCCAGAATCATCTAGATTACAGAATCACATGAGAAAGGTACAAATATATAAAAATTGTTTGGAAAATGGTGAACCAAACCATTGATCAGCGGGGTCCACATGTTAGTGTATCGTTTCAAAAAAAATGTTCTGATTTCTCCAAAGCAAGTCAAAATCAGTTCAACTTAAAATGCATAAACATATCCTAACATGGATGATATATTCAATTCAATTTTTAGCAGCACTGTGTAGCATAACAGATTAATACATTTTTCTGCAATTTCAAATCAACATTCAGATGCAAGAATCACACCTTGATACTATATTGGCTGAATGAAAGAGATCTCCAAGCCTCACTTCAGCAATGACTCTTAGTCGACTGGTATAGAGAAAGCGAAAAGAAAAACTGATGATAAACTGAAGTACATTAAGGAAAGGAAAAGGGAGAGAAAGGGGATGGACGGTGATAATATCTACTTATGTTCACTGCATGATTGAATAATGGCATCCGTACCTGTATTGAGTAAAAGTACTCAGCACAGACTGAAAATCTGCAAGGCCCGCGTTATAACCCTCTGTATGTATAACATTTTTATCACTTTCTTGCTTAATATGAGGTTGGTTTGCCAACTGACGTCGCTTTTGCAGGTAACACTCTTGCAGGTCATTAAACTGCAGCCACGTGTGAAAAACTAAAGTAAATTTAGGCCAAAAAAGAATAATGAATCATTAATGGTTTAATAATTTGAGTTGAGCCAACCATAAATGATATCCCCAGACAAAAGTCGATAGTGCAATAAACCAATTAGAACACTTCCAGATGATTGAAACCTCTCATATGAAATGATGAAATTTTGAAGTTACGTCTTCCAATTAGCAGGCTGAACTATTTACAACAAAATCAATCAATGGAAAATTTTTCTCCAAATATAATCTGTAAGATGGCTAGCTTGAGCATCTAACTGTAAATGGCAAGGCAGATATCCAAGATATAGTAACATGTCGTCAGAAACAATTAAAGCAATACAAAAGCAGCCCTTTTATGTGATTCATTGAACTCTATGCAGCAATAGAAAAATACATGTAGCAAACTCCAACTAGATTGTATTATAATCAAGCAAGAGAAGTGTTAATGTTGATAATTAATAGGATTTTGGCCTGTTTTTAAATTTCAGCAACCAAATGGAATTCAAGTCTTAATGTTATTTTGCATTATCATCAATTACAACTATGTAAGAATAAAACAAATACCAAACAAAAAAGTTGCTGCTGAAACCTTCTAAAATCACAAACCTGGGCATGAACCCGCTTTTTTCTTGCAACAGAGAGACCAGATTGATTGAAACCTTGCGAGTCTGCTCCACTTAAGGCATCTTTTCTCTGACTACCATGACCACTCAACTGTATCTTTCCATCCATTTTCTTGTTTTGGAGATTCCCCGCAGACATCCCTCTGATATTTGGAGAACCAGAGACAATTCCACTACTATTCTTGTCTGTGGATGAAGACCACGGCTTTCTTGTGCTAGAATCATCCCCAAGCATCCGCAATTTCACAGAGTATCTATCTCTTGCACGATACAAATCCATTCTATGTCTCTCCACAGAATTTATGTCCTCTTTAACAAACTGAAGATCAGTTTGTACCTACAGAAAAGAAAAGTATCTTTTCAGCGAAAAAAAATCAGATCAAAATAATTATTAATTAATGTAGTTATTTGTACAAAACTGATAAATTAAAGTAAGAATATGCTAAAGCTACTGAAGAACAAATATCACAATTAATGATATATATATATATATATACATGAACAGGTGAAAACAACACAACCATAATTGATCAGTCAAACTGATGAAAGAATTGGGTTGAACACAATGATACAAAAATGTGTAATCACAAAAAATAGTTGCATAAAATACATGCAATGAACCTCAGTCAATTCATCAACTTTTTGCTTCCGTAAGCACTGTAAGAAATCCAGCAGTATTTGCATATTTCTCTCAGCTTCCTCCTGTTCAATTTTTCTCTTCTTCTCTGCAAGGAGGGACAAAAGGCTGTCCAGTTCCTTGATTGTGACCCCATAACCCTGCTTCAGGAACACAAAAGAATCAAGTTTAGTTGGAAAAATGCTTAAGTACAAGAAATTATGTGCTCATCAGCTCCTGTTCCATTTAAAGAGACATCAAATTTGATGCTTAGTTGACAGCAGTGGGTGGGAAAAATAATATATTAAAACTATTATTCATGAAAATTCACTATAAACTCTTATAAGCTGAAAGCTTAAAACCAATTATACATTATCGTTATCAAACACCTTAAATGCTACGGAAGGGGATATGCCGTGCACTAAAGTGGAAAAAATAACAGCAATCATTCTTGGTTCCTAAGGATAATGGCTATAGAGTAGCTACATATGCATCTACAGATAACAAAGCTGGATCTGCTCCCAGCTTTAAGATAAAAAGTAATCTCAATTCTCACTTTTGATCATTCTAGCACCTCTACACCATTCATGCATTAGGAAAAAGATGGTATAAGATAACCTTTATCCTACCCTCTGCATCACTTTGCCTAGCAAACACAACCTAAGTACCTTAAATATATTGCAAGTAAAACACTAAAATGACTGCAATGAAAGATCAAGTCAATGAAAAACTGATGCACTTAATTTAGCAAGCCTTCTTTGAGAGTGCCATTCCAAAAGAATGGTAAGAAAAGCAGCACTGAAGATGTATTCTGTTGTTAGTCTGAGTCTGTGTGTGTGAGGTTGTGAGCGAAAGGGACATCATTAGCAGAAGAACAACCCCTCCCCCAAACCAAAACTTGAATTGGAAAGCTAAATGCATGCATTCCTTGATATAAGAGAAATGAAGAAAATTAAGATCTATTCCAAAAAAAAGTAACCTGTTGTAATGCCTGACGAAACTGTTCCACAGGGGATGCATTTTTTGATATTTGACGAGCTGATGTCTTCTTCAAAAGCTACAAATGTATTACAGAAAAACCATATAAATGAAAAGCTGCATTCTGGAGTAGCATAGGCCATTTCAAGATATAATTACATGATCATAAAACAAAAAGTTTAACTACAATGTTTAGGAAATCTGAAATCATGCAGTCAACATAAGAAAACAATAAAGATGATCTAAATTCCAAAATGTTCAGTTTAGATCTTTCATCATTATCTGAAGCATTTTGAAATAAGAAATGGGAAATCCTGAAATATGGGCAAAATAACAGCTGTGCCAGTTATCACTGAGGCAATCAATATTCACTTTCAGTTCACACAGAAGCTAAACCTGAATCATACGACTAAACTTGGTCACTATACAGAAGACATCTAAAAGGGTTGGTGCGCTTGTAGTAACAAAAAGATTCCAATGATATCGAAGTCGAGTCTTATTTTCAAGAAATATAAAAACAGGACCATGATTTTTAATTGATTCAATCGTATCTGTTCGAAACCATAATTAAATCCAAAATTCGAGCTAATAAAGAGTAAATCAAACCAACCTTATCGAGCAAAAAGTTGGGGAAAAGCTGATTATTAGTGAGGAACTGAGAGCAACAAGGGCAATCACTCTTGTTCCGAAGATGAGTAATGATACACATGTAGCAAAAGCTGTGACCACAAGACGTTAGGAACGCGTCCTTAATTATCTGCATACAAATCGGGCACAATAAGTCTTTATCCACGCCCGCATTTTCGGAAACGGCAGCGGAGGCGACGGCAGTTGCTTCGAACAGCGGCGGAGCTTCCTCGACGGGAGAGGGCTTGTCCGGCTTCTCCGCCGGCACACGAGGGTCGGAGCCAGTTGAGATTTCTTCCATGTTTGGATGATTGGTCTTACAATTTTGGAAATTGTTATTTGTTTTGCGAGGAATAAACAAAGGGTAAACTACACTCAATGTCACCTAATTGTAGCTTTTATAACAAACACTTTATTTTTCTTCTAAATGTTATAAACATGTCACTCAATTTATATATTGTTACAAACATGTCACTAATATGGTCACATGCAGGTCACTCTGCTTTAAGGGTGACAACGGGGGCGGGTCAAGAACGGTTTTGCATTTCCCACTCTGTCATCAGCACTTGTGGGTACAGTTTTGGGGAATCTCCATTAAACGTTTCGAGGATTTTTTCATCCTCATACTCATCCGTTACGAATCCCCGTGATTTTCGGTTAATCCACATACCCAAAAAATAAACAAAACTTAATACATTAAAACAGATACTCAACATTAAATCTCCAAAATTACAAACATAAATGATAAATTTTATTTTACCAACAACAAACAAATCATTTCAAAAAATATAAAACATGACTAAAGTATTAACTATTGAAACATGGCAGTCTGCACTACCTTTAAAAAGAAAATATGTAACTAATAATCTACAATTTTAAATCATGATCTGTTTGTTCTAAAAGGAACTAGATTTGATATTCTTTCCAACCATATAAATTACCTCTTCTAATTTTACTCATACGATTTATAGTGAAATTTCTAAAGTCACGGACATTGTTGTTTTTTGAAACAATTTGCAGTCTTTTTTCTAATCTTTGTTCATTCAAAAATTAATAACTTCTAATATATAACTCGAAATCAAGAACCATTTGTTTTAAACAAATCTAGACTTTTGTATGGTTATAGAAATATAAGGCTCACTTCTTGATTTATCTTGTAGAATTTTTGGTGAATTTTCAAAGTCACTACTAAAACTGTTTTCTAAGATATTTGCTGCCAAATTTGTATGACCTTTTAACATTCAAATATTCATATTTTTTAAAATACATATCAAAATCGATCACCCTGTATTTTAAACAAAACTAGACTGAATCGTGTTCAAAATAATGTATAGACCACTTTCTAATTAATTTTATGGAATTTACGAATAATTTCCAAACTTACTCCAGCTTGCCATACTCAGGTTATGGGAGATTAGATTTTTATTGAAAATGTGTAAATTACCCTTATGGCCATCCAACTTGAAGATATTTTTCAGGGATCCCGTGGTGATTTATACGGGCATGGTTCAGTTATCCCACGGTTTGAATATAGCAATCTTCATCCTTATTTGAGCTTCGATGATAAAACTTCCCCATCGTCGTCCTCGTGAGTGAAGATTTCGGTTATTCCTCGTACATGTTGGTTAGGATCCCCACAGTTTTCGGTTATTCCCCACCCGATTGCCACCTCTACTCTACTTACAAGCATGTCACTTTTCTTTGGTATAATAATATTTTGGTCCCGAAACTTATACATTCTATTATTTTGTTCTAATTCAAAATAATTCAATAAATTTAATCATTAATATTTAAGAATTTTGTCAATTTAGTTTTCTGTGATAATTTCAAAGAAAGCGAGCTCATCAGATTAAGTCAATAGCTGATAATTGCATGTTGTCATAAAACAACAACAAGTTATTTGTAAAACTAATATTTGATTTTGATATAACAAGGAATTTTAAGGACCAATTTGTAAAATTGGATAAATTTTTTAAGTACTCAAAAAGTCTCACAAAATGATAAGGATTCGAACTTCAAATTAATTCTTAGTCAAAAACTAAAACCCCAAAATATTTTCTAAGTGTTTTTATACTCAAACAACCAAATTTGGTACAGGCATATCTATACACCCTTGGCCTATCGATACAAGCTTTAGCTACTGAAAATTATTTTATTCGTAATGGTTATTGGGTACCGATATACGTATAGTCGTATCGGTACGCCATTCAACTTGGGAAAAAATTTTGCTTTGAGTATCGGTATGGATTTATGTGTATCGATACGGGGTGTTTAGATTTTCCAAATCTTCTGCATTTAATATTTGATCGTTGCCTTGTCAGTTTATTAGAACCATAACTTTGAAAATCAGTTATATCGTACTGATACCATTATACACGTATCGATACGAGTTTTGCTACACGAGTTATCAGGATTTCAGTGAGCAAGACCAGTACCGATACAGTATGGACCGTATCGGTATGCCTTTGTAAAACTAACTTTGTGTACGATAAGGTTCTTCGCGTATCGGTACCCCTTTTTTACAACTGCTCTTTCTTCTTTTAGCAGGTATCAATACCGAAGCTTGAGTACGATACCTTATGCTGGTAGACTGTATTTATTGAGGGAAAAATAAAGCCCAACGGCTCTATTGATGATCTCAGCTTCTCAAACGGTTGGAAATCAATGAGGGGGTATATAATCAAGTATCCAAAGCTACAACAACAACAATTAATCAAGTTTAAAGCATTCAAGCACACATCCAACAATCTTTGAGCTATTAAAGTCAAATTCTTGTAACCCACTTGAGTGTTCATACTTGTAATCATTTTATTCAAGTTTTGGGTTTGAGTAAACTTGTATTTGGGCAAATATTCTACCTATTGAGACGATTTTTCAGTTTGCTATTTCTTTTCTTGTAAAAGAGAGTTTTCTCAAAGCTTTGGGTTAGAAAGCTTTGAGTGTGTAAAGGTTTCCTCTTGAGCCTAAAAAAGGGAAAAAATTCTTAGTGAATTTGGGAAAATTCTTAATCGGAAGCTAAGGTAGTGGATGTAAACCTTGTTCGAAGGTTGAACCTCAATCTTTTTATTTTCCAATTTGCTTCCACAACATTTTAAGTGCCAATTCACCCCCCTCTTGGCCATTTTTACCATTGATTGATCATCCCAACATTATTGTTAAACTATTATTATACCATGAAAGTAATATAACATTTCATAGATAGAACAAACAATTTGGGACAAGAATAAAGATTAAAATGATGACATTTTAAATATTGAGAGTTAAATTTGTTGAATTATTTGAATTAGGATTAAATTAATAAATTTTATAAGTTTTTGGATTAAAAACTTTATTATATCATGTTGTATTAGAAGAAAATTATCTTTGTTTGTGATTGTATATTTAATTTACTTGTTTGTAACATTTTTTTAAATTAAGTGACCTATTTATAAGCGGAGCAACATGTTTGTAACTTTTAGAAGAAAAAAAGACTTGTTTGTTACTAAACTCATAGTTAAGTGACATTGGACATAGTTTACCCTAGGGGTGTCATGGGTCGTATTTTCGGTCTACTTGCACCCGACATGAAAATTCAAAGTCCCTACCCTAACCTGACCAGACCCGATGTTTGATGATGTTGCACCCGAACCCGATCTAACCCGACATAAAAAATATTTTTTTTCATTTTTATTCGGTAATATAGGGAGTTAATTGAATATATATATATGGTGCATTACAATAATTGTTCTAGTTTCATTAGACACAATAGAGAGATAATTGAAAATATATATAAAGAGATGACATTATAACAATTATCCCTAAATATTTATAATAGAGTTATATTATTATTTCGGGTCATGTCGTATTTTTCACCCTAAACTTGAACTCAACCCGACTTTACTCTCTGACCCAACCTAACCCAAACTCAAATTAAATCTTATTTTTTTAATAGATTAAATCTTAATTTTTTATCATCAATTATATGAAATTTTGACCAAAAACCACATTAATCATTTATAATTGTCAATAACATAGCATGTTATATGGTGATAGGATGCTGCGCCATGGCTGTTGAACTCTCCATACGAGTCTTTGGGTTTTATTTTATCAGATAATGGCTTCAATGTGTGGCTTGCCAACACACGCGGACCTAAATACAGTAGCAGACATACATCTTTGAGTCCGAATGATTCGGTTCAATCTTTTATATTTATCGTAATCTATGATTATCTTTATTTAGTTGATTAAAATGAGAGCATCATTACGGTGAACATTCGATCGAGTCGAGTCAAAAAATTCTGAGTTAATCGAGTTAACAAATCTTATTTTATAACACAAATTTTATTTGAACTTTTTTTCGATTCGAGTCAAGTGGAGTCAACACATCCAAGGAAGGCGTGTTACTTAACATGAACCCCAGCCAACAGCAACTAAGAACATCATCTGCTTGTCTCAAAGTAAACTGCCTTAAACTTTAACTTCCATAATCTTTGATCCCATCTATTTTTTAATTACCGTGGGGCTTTCGGTTTGTTGTTGGAACTGTGATAAGAACGAGGACCATATCGATGTATGATAGTGGCAGTGAAGAAGAGGACGAGAGACACTACGGCAACTTGAATCCACCGATGTACGACATGAGAAACATCCCAAAAGAGCTTCCTCTTTTCTTGGGCTACGGTGGTCGAGACATGCTTGCCGACGTCGCGATGTTAAGGCTTTGCGGAATGACCTCAAAGATCATGACAAGGAGGAGATGTTTTGAGTATACAACGAGGAATATGCGTATGCAGATTTCGTTTTTGGCTTTAATGCTAGCTGTAATAACTAATTTTTATCCGAGTTTAGTATTATTATTATTTTAATATTATTATTATTGTTTAATATTATTATTGTTATTTTAATATATTTTATATTATTATTATTATTATTAAGTGGGCTGTAATAAAAAAACAAATATAAAAAATGAAAAACTCATTTAAATTCAAGTTAGTCCAGTCCATTTACAATTTATAAAATCCCAGAAAAATATTACACAGCATATGGCCCGTTTTGGGCCCAACAATTTAAACCTAAAAAAATCCTAATATGATATCCAACACTATTTCTTTTTTTGCAGCTGCCAAGATTTGACTGTGGGATCAGATCTAATCCAATGCTCCAAATCAAACCAAGAGAGGCCATCCATCTACTCTCACGCGCGTGATCTTCACCCAAGACGTTTGGTGTCCTTCACGCGCCCACGCGCCCGAGCCGTTTCATCTTTCTCGTCTACGTGGCATCACCGTCGGAGAAATCGCAAAAAATTATAAAAAAAGAGAGGGGTGTCAGTCTAAAAATACCCATGCGCCCGATCCGTTTCATCTTCTTCATCCACATGGCACCACTGCCGGAAATTTCGCTGCCACCGTACGGCCACTGATTTTCCCAACTACTATGCAGGGTAAAAAAGTTATAGAAAAAGAGAGGAATACCAGTCTAAAAATCATCTACAATGTTATCTTTAATTGTTGCTTATGGATGTAAACAAAAACGAATATAGGATGTAAAAAAATCCATGTAAAATCAATTTTTGCAATCAATATGAAAAAAAAGAAACAAAAAACTTTTCAGATGTATTTTATTATTCTTTTTGCTTTCGAAATAGAACTAAAGGAAAAGGGTTAAGGTTCTTATCCGATATGGTTTTCGAGCCACTGCCGCTCGGTTGAGGCCGCCGTCTTCGATGAAAGACGGCTCACCGAAGGATCAATGATATGATGCCTTTGATCTTCTCTTTCGTTTTCCAAAAAAAGGTTTTACTATTGTTTTCTTTTAATCTGGGCGAAAAGGAGAGTCATTTTAAAAATCTAGGTTTAGATCTGAGTGTAAAAGGAGAAAAAGAGTTATTTTAATTCGAATTTTGAGTTTATCGGCCGCCACTGCGGTGGTTCTCACCGGAACCTGGTTTTGGGATGAAGAACTCAAGAACATAATAAACAATTTATAGGGTTTTGATTTTGTTTTTGATCCTTTTTTTGTTCAAATGAGGGAGGCTTGATCTGTTTTTTTTTTTTGTGTTTGTCCTTTATAGTGAGTATTTTAAGAGAGGTTTTGGGTTAATTCATTTCATTAAGTCCCTTCGCCCATGAGAAATTGTTTCAGTGGTCCTTGTCGTTTTGTAAATCCTTCAATTTCTTCCCCTTTTCGGTGATTTTGGTCCGAAATCAGTAGGTCAATCACTCTTTTAGTCCCTCTTTGTTGTTAATCCTTCTTATTTCAATCATTTTTTTGTTTTAATTAATTGTCTAGTTTAAATTTATATGGTATGCTTTTATTAATTGCTTTATTTGAGCGACTAGATTTAATTTTTGTATAGTAAGTGTCTATATTTATTATTGGTATATTTATGGTATGCTTGAATTGTTATTAGATTTCGTTATGTTTTATATTTACTATAATTCTTGTGTTCACTTTTTAATATGTACACATGTAAACTTATCTCTTTCTTTAAATATAATTTATTTTTGGTAATGCTTTAATACATATTTTTATATCTATGGTATTTGTTTACAATTATATGTAAACTATTTTTATATTAATATATATACACCCATTTAATTTTTTTTACTTATGTATATTATGTACCTATTTTATTAGGTAAATATGGTATTTTTTGTTTTTTAGTGCATGGTATGCTATATATCTATTTTATTATATACATATGTATATATAGATGTTACATACATATGTATAATTATAGTAAATTTGCTTATATATTATATTATTGTTAAATTTGAATGTACGTCAGTGTGCAATTATTAGTTTTAATTATATACGTATATATAGGTATATATATCTATGTAGTGTTATGTATGTTTTTTAATGCCGTATAATTTATAACGTATAATATATAGTTTTGCACCATGATATATATATGTATTTAATTCTTATATGGTATATTATAATTTAATATTCATGCTTTCTTATTGTTACTATGTTTATTTTATTTATGCCATGTTTTATTATGTTGCATACCGGGATATAAACTGTCAATGCGGTGTTTCTTTTTTCGGGGATAAACTTGGCTAGTACCTAAGAAGTGGGTGGTGATTTTCGTTTATTCCTTGAACACTAGAGCCCTTTAAAGTTAACTCGCATGTATAACTAAATTCTAATTTAAATATCACTTTAACTCGCAAATTTCGATATTAATAAAATGGTAATTGATTTGGTACCAAGTCTGGGCACGGTGGGGGTGTGAACCCTTTCCCACACGTAACTGACTCTCGAACCCAAAATGAAAATAATATATGGTTAGTTTTTTTGTGTCCAGTCTACCTAACCTAAGTGACCAGTGGCGACTCCAGTTTTTATTTCAAAAAATACGAATTCTTAAGAAATCCCCCAAAATCAAATTTTTAAGAAAAGTATGATAATCCATAGTTTTTTAGTCGCTACAGCATGGCGACTCCGCTGGGGATGAATTTTTATTTTTTTTAAAAAAATAAAGTCAGGCCTAAAAACAATTACTGCTTTATTAAATCGGAAGTTGCGAGTCAAAGTGATAGTTAAGTTATTAATTGTTTATAAATGCGAGTTTATTTTGAACGCATTTAAAATTTGACATATAAACTCGTCTGTTTAAGTGAGGGGCAATGTTATTGCTTTCGTTGGGATATTGTTCCCCCGTGTAGGCCTAGCAAGTACCTTCGGGGCTCTAGTACTCTATGTTTTCGTGGGAATATTGTTTTCTCGTGTAGACATAGACGAATAGGTCCCCCAAATTAAACTCGATTGAAATGAGATTATAATGGGTGATGATCGGGGGCCTTGCTACCCTTAGTAAGGGTCAGAGATGACAATTTGAGCACCCTTTTTAGTACCAAAGCTGCATGTAGAGAACATAGAAAGCCCACCCCATTAGTGCCATGCGGATAACCTAAGGGGATTAGATGGCATATAGATAGGGTTGCATCTTTTCATGTTTTGTTTACTCTTTTTATTTTCTTTTATCGCATTATCATTTATTTATATTCGATACTAATTTATTTTTGTTGTTTTGTTTTCTTTTTTGCTTTTTTGCATCTCCATGGCATTTTTAAGGTATTGATTCGCGAGTGGTCACCAAATTAGAAATCGTTCATAATGGATAGAAGATTTTGTGATAAGATAGAAAATAGTGTAAATTCGGGGTTATATCCTAAAGATACACCAGAGACAATAGGAGAGGGCTCAGATCAGACATGGTATATGATACACGCGCTAGTGATGAATGAACTAAGTTGCAAGAAATGAAGAAGAAAATGGACAAGATGATGAACTTAATGACCGCTATGGCTAAAGAAAAGTGGATCGTCGAATCGAAAGAAGAATTGGTCAAGAATCAGAAAATGAAGCTTGATGGTCAGAACTCTACCTCTGAACGGGCTAACTCCAACAAATACCATAGTTCGAACCCATTCGTGATTCACATCAACAAACCAGTAAGAGGAATATCTGAGTCGAGCTCCAAGAAGGTGGTGGTAGGTTCAAAAGAAACTCGAGAAGTAAGTAATGTGAAGAAGCATATTCTGATTCCTATGAGATACACCGAGTTACTCTTGACGCTAGTTGAAAAGAATCTCATTACCTCGGTTCAGTCTGTGCCAAAAGAACCTCTTTACCCGAAAGGTTACAACATTCGTGTCAGATGTAGTTACCACTTAGGAAGTTCAGGTCACACTACTAAGAATTGTGGAGCTTTGAAGAACAAAGCTTATCAAGACAGAAGTGTTGGGTTTTAAAAATGAAAGACCTCGATTCTACAATGAGCCAACAATCACCCGAGAGGTAAAGTAGAAGAAAAGTCGGTACCTAAAAGACAAGTTTAGAATCTCGATATCTACTTCTCGGCCGATGGTCAGAAGATGAGAGTTAAATGTCCTCATTTTGATATGATACCCATATCATATAGAGAGTTATATCCTCAACCGTTGGAAGCTCAATTGGTGAGTATGGTCTTTCTAACACCCATGCAACCCCTGTATCCAGATTGGTATGATGTTAATGCTCATTACGAGTATCATATCAAAATGTAGGGTCATACCATCAAGAATTGCATCGCCTTCAAATGACTAGTTCAAGTTTTTTTTTTAAAATAAAAAATGGAATTTCGAAACAAGGGGTTAGCCTGGTACAATAGTGAGCTGCTTAGTAGGATTAAAATCTGAGGCTAAGGATAAAAGTACTCTAGAAGATGGACATTCACTCAAACATGACACCCAAGTGAACAGGCTTAGGCAAGACAGAGATGATTTGAGCGAAGAACTAAAAAATTTGCAAGATAATTTTTAGAAGCTTTATTAGGTGTTCAAGTGAAAGAACAATATCATTCAGCTGAAGAATGATTCAAAGTATTGGAAGAAGATAAGCAATACAAGTGAAAATCAAGCCAGACTATTGTCACAAAATTTGAAAGAAGTCGAAAGCCGATGCAATATACTCAGGGATGAGTTGAAAAGTAGATTAGCCATGAATAAGATTTTGAGTGCGGATATACAGCAGTACAAACACTAATCTAATACCCTTTAGTTGGAAAATGCAGCACTTAAAGAGCAAACAGATGAGCTTAAAAGTTTTTTATGAACGTATGAAATTCGTGTTGAAGCTATCAAGCACGTTGCATATGAAAGCACTATAGAACTAACTTCTAAGTTACGAGAGGCAAGACGAGAAGTACAAGAGAAGGACAATGATATGAAGGTTGTTGTTACCCAAGCATATAAAGTGTCTCAACAAGCGGAAGACTTGGCCGACGCAGCGATGACATTAAGTCAAAATATTGGTCCAGCACTAGACCATAGAGGGAAGATGACCATGTTTTTGGGAGAAATTAAGAAGTTGGGAGATGTGGCTCACTGTTATTTGTAAACATCTAATATCTTATGTAAACAAAACCTTTTAGTCTCAATGAAAGTTGTTCTATGGGGAACACTTTTGGAATCAATACCTTACTGCATACATGTTTACATTTTAGCAATGCATTGCATTACATTATACATTCATTGCATATTTGACATGACGTTATCATTTAACAAATATTATATTACCTTTCATGATCTAAAATTTTTAGGGTTCGATGACAGTAATCTGGGAACCAATTGAAAGCTTTATCATGGATGAAAGAGCTGAACGAATTCAAAAATAACTCGAGCAGTTAGAAGATAAACTTGTGAGAGAGGTCAGAAAAAGAAGAAAAGTTAATGCTTTCAATGCAAAAGAGTTGTGACTGGTCTTTGATTTGGTCAGTTCGCATGATTTCAAGATCCCTAACTTTGAAAAGTATAATACTACTAGTTGTCCTAATGTACATTTAATTATATTCTGTAGAAAGATAGAATTCTATCTAGATGATGAAAATTGTTGATCCATTACTTTTATAATAGTTTGATAAGACCCGTTGTGGTATGGTATAATCGGTTGAACAAAGAGCAAATTCGATCGTGGGTTAGCAAATGTCTTTTTGGGGCAATACAAGTATGTTATAAACCTATCACTAAGTCGTCAGTATCTTCAAGGTATAAAGATGAGACCAGATAAAAGCTTCAAAGAATATGCTTTGAGGTGGCAGAGTTTAGCAGCCCAAGTACAACCTTCCATAGCCGAAGAAAAAATGACTCATATGTTTCATGCAACTCTCCTCATTCCTTTCTTTGATATAATGCTCGAGAAATCAAGGAGCAAATTTGAAGACTTTATAATGGTTGGAGAAAGGAAAATTGAGGATTAAGTTTAGGGATCGGGCCATCCAAGAAATAGAAGAAGACAAAGAGGTGAATGGGTGTCACTTCTAATATTCTTATGGTCGCAAGAAAAGAAGGCCAACAAATTCTTCTGAATTACCTCGAAAAATCCCTCAAATAAGTGCGAATCTTGAGATATATGGGGTACCCATTTCATATTTGTTTCCTTATTTGGTTGAAGGTCACTACATCACTCATAGGCTAATGGAGGTTATTCTTGACTTATCTACCCATAGTTTTGACCCAGATAGTGCTTGTGATTTCCACATAGGGGCATTGGGGAATTCTACCAAGAAATATAGGTTGTTACTAGAAGATATTAAAAAGCTGGTTAGCGATGGAGTTTTGACACAAGAGTTAATCCAGCAGTGAAAAACAAGGGAGATGGGGCAAGCTTGCACCGTACTAAAAAGGCCAAAATGATTTATCACTCTAAAGATGACTTAAAGTCCCTATGCTTGGGTTTCTCATCTTTTCATGAAGATGTTAGTTTGATTCCCCTACATTTTGGTTTCCCTTTTTGAGAGTAATGCACAGAACGAACCATATGGCTTGAACCCTAAAGCCGTAGAGATATTTTGTAAAGACACATGTCTATTTATTTTGTTAGAATGAAATACACATGTTCTTTATTCTTATCTAGAAAACATTTTTGCATTCTTTGATTCTTTAAACATTCAATTCATTGTTATAAGGTAGTTTTTGTTCTCCCATACACACATACACATATTTTGAAAAGGACATGAATATGTATACATCATTTTTATCAGGTCTTTGAATTTCAATTGCAAGAGTACCTTTGATTCAAATCCAGATATCAATTCCAAGTTGCTTATGTTTAAGAAAGAATTGAATATTGTGAGGATATTGCAAATGCGAGCATCTGATGATCTATTTAGGCCAAATGGGGAACAAAACAAATGTTGATGTAATGGGTAGATCTTATTTAGTGAATTCCCCTCTCAGGCATTTGTCATTTAAGATCCTTGAATCGAGTGTTGACCCTAAAGTTTTACCCCTGAAGACTTTCTCTAGATATCTATAAATGAGACAATGAACGACATTCTTTCACTTTTCAAGGAGGAAAAAATAAGACCACATACATTGGATACGAAGGCTAGCGAATCATCAGAAAGAAATTGTTAAAGGAAAATTTATGCTCAAAGAGCCAACCAAGAAAAGTTGAAAAATGGCAACCAGAAGGCCGAAGCAATCAAGAATGAGAGCACTAAGTTGAACAGTGCAATAAAGAGAAAGCAAGATACACATGTGAAATTCTCCATTCAATTTAGAAGAGCCGTAAAGAATTGATTAAGTTCAAGCGGAAACATGTATCAACAATAGTCAGAATGCAGTATAGTCCAAAGATACATATTCCTAAATTAGAAGAATAAAAATAAACTCCAGACTGAAAACCAAAAAAATAGTCTAAAAAGAAAAAAAAGAGAAAAAGAGAAAAAGAAAATGAGGAAAAGAATGAAAGAGAATAGAACACTTTACATGAGCACACCCGATCAAGTAATGCAAGAATAAGGCTTTAACTGGAAGAAGTGGGCAAGAGACTTCTACGTAATCCTCCATTTAAGTAAATATCAATTTTGAAGACATAAAGGATCGATCACCTTTGAATAAAAAAATGAGCATTAATATCCAGCTAGGGTACAAGCCGATCCAAAGTTATAGAAGAAGGAAAAAACTCTATGGTGAAAACCCAAAATGGGCAGTCTAGAGCGATCCAAAGAATAAAATATAAGATAATATTTCATATAAAAATATCTAGGTCACAAAAGTACAGAAATGCAATTTTGCTTAACCGTGACTTATGTCCTGCACTATGAGCCTACAAAGACCATTTTGATCATAAGTGGATATCTAAGTTGGGTCTGTCTTCAGATTACATTCCACCTATAAGGGTTAAACTTTCTTCAATGAATGTCAAACTTCAAGTGTCTGATAGACACTAAATGAGGGAAGGATGGGGCATGGTGAATTAGTGAGATTAAGAGAGCCACCTTAAATGGGTTAGAAATTAGGTATGGGAATTGTTCCCCTCAGAAGCCTAATAGACTGAAAGAAACTACACATGTGCATATATCGTCACAACAGTCAAGATCTTCTAAGCTTACGATTCATTTGAGTTGATCTTTGATAATTTGAAGCAAATATGCTAATGCATTTGATATTTTGGGGCCAAACATTGGTTTTAAAAATGTTTGTCATTTTCTCCAAATTTTGATTTTAAAAAAATGTTTGTCATTCTTTTCAAAATTCAATTATTTTCTTATTTTGAAATATACACAAGCAAATTGCCTTTTTGATTCACTTTATAATGAGAATTAAAGCATAAGGACCTAAAGTTGGTTTCCACCGAGATGCTTTGATGAGTTCGATAAAAAGATTGAACTTAAAGATAATTTCAGAGAGTGTAGGCATTTTGCTCTCCCTGATGTTGAGATGGATTGAAGACTCTGTATGTTGGATCAAAGATAAGAAAATAATTGAACCCGGAATTAGTTGGGACAATGGTAAACAAAAAGAAATGATGAGAGTTACTACATAAGAATAGTATAAAGACCAAAGGCAGATTGTTTACAAAGGTAGGTGGTAACCCTGAAGATAAGAAAATTGTTCATGCAAAAGGATTAAAATCGTGTCGATGAATTAGATACGAGATGATTATTCAATTGATAAGATAAAGATTTAAGAGCATACAACAAAGAAGTAAAGCAAAGAAGAATCGAGAATGACCTTTCAGGGAATAGAAGCTTATTTGAACAGCTCCGAGAATGTTGCAATTCAAGCATCATATGTAGTTAGACGTCCCTATGTTAAGAGCATGCTAACTTAAAAGCATTTTGCTTATTTTAATAGGTATTCAAAGACTAGCAAAGACTTTGATATGCAACTTCATGTTGAAGAGGTAGATCACATTAAATATTTCCATTCGATAATCTCTAAGCGAGATGCCACTTTTTAAGTCCTTTGGGTCATCAGTAAGATCTTCAGACATGATTTTAAGCCTTGTCTTGATGCCAAAATAATCAAAAATTAGGGTATCATCTCAAAGTATTTTGGTATTCTCTAAGCGAGAGACCACTTCTTAAGTTCTTCGGGCCATCAGTAAGACTTTTGGGCATAATGTTACTTCTTTTAATGCCGATGCGAGCAAAAATTGGGACATCATCTTATGGTATTTTGGTGTTCTCTAAGCGTGATACCATTATTTAAGTCATTCAGGCCATCAGTAAGACCTTCGGGTATGATGCTAAGTCATTCGGGCTGTCAATAAAACCTTTCAGCATAATGTTAAGACCTTCAGGCCATTAGTAAGACCTTTAGGGCAAGACGTTAAGACTTCTTTTCATGCCAACACGACATAAATTAGGGCATTGAAAAATTTACAGCTTGAAGCGAAAAAGTTCCAAAAGAACTCGCGATTCCAAGGCTACAGACATGCAAGTAGGACAAAAATTAGTGCTTATGATCTTTGCTCTATTCTCGTTTCATAAGAATGAGCAAAGAGGAGCAGCTATAATAACTAATTTTTGTTCGAGTTTAGTATTATTATATTATTATTATTATTATTGTTTAATACTATTATTATTGTTATTTTAATATATTTTATATTATTATTAAGTGGGTTGTAATAAAAAATAAATATAAAAAATAAATAAGACCCATTTAAATTAAAGTTAGTCTAGTCAATTACAATTTATAAAACCTAAAAAAATATTATATAGCATATGGCCCGTTTTGGGCCCAACAATTTAAACCTAAAAAAACCCTAATCTGATATCCAACACTATTTCTTTTCTTGCAGCCGCCAAGATCTGACATTTGGATCAGATCTGATCTAACGGTCTAGATCAAACCAAGGAGGCCATCCATCTGCTCCCACACGCAAACGATCTTCACCCGAGGCACTTGGCGTCCTTTACGTGCCCACGCAACCAAGTTGTTTCATCTTCTTCATCCATGTAGCACCACCGTCGGAGATTGCGCTGCCATTGTACGGCCACCGGTTCTCCTAACCACCATGCAGGGCAAAAAAATTATAGAAAAAAGATAGATGTCAGTCTAAAAATCATCTACAACATTATCTTTGATTGTTGCTTATGGATGTAAACAAAAACGAATATAAGATGTAAAAAAACAATCCATATAAAACCAGTTTTTGAAATCAATACAAAAAAAGCAAAAAAAAATCAAAGGTATTTTCTTATTTTTTTTGCTTTCGAAATAGAACTAAGGGAAAAATGGTTAAGGTTCTTACCCGATCAGATTTTCAAACCACCGCCGCTCAATTGAGGCCACAGTCTCCGATGAAGGATGGCTTTCTGAAGGATCAATGATATGAGGTCCTTAGTCTTCTCTTTCGTTTTCCAAAAAAAATGGAGTTTTACAATTATTTTTTTTTTAATATGGGCCAAAGGAGGGTCGTTTTAAAGTCTAGGTTTAGATCTGGGTGTAGAATGAGAAATGAAGTTGTTTTGGTTCGAATTTTGAGTTCGTCGGCCGCCGCTGTAGTGGCCGGTACGGTGGTTGCCACCGGGATCTAGGTTTGAGATGAAGAACTCAAGAACATATAAACAATTTAGAGGGTTTTGGTTTTGCTTTTGATCCGTTTTTGTTCAAATGAGGGAGGCTTGATCTTTTTTTGTGTGTTTGTTATTTATAGTGAGTATTTTGAGAAAGGTTTTGGGTTAATTCATTTGATTAAGTCCCTCCGCCCATAAGAAATTGTTTTCGCGGTCCTCTTCATTTTGCAAATCCTTCAATTTCGTCCCCTTTTCAATGATTTTGGTATGAAACCAGTGGGTTAATCACCCTTTTAGTCCTTCTTCGTTGTTAATCCTTCTTATTTCAATCATTTTTTTTGTTTTAATTAATTGTCTAGTTTAAATTTATATGGTATGCTTTTATTAATTGCTTTATTTGAGTGCTTAGATTTAATTTTTGTATGGTAAGTGTCTATATTTATCATTGGTATATTTATGGTATGCTTAAATTATTATTTGATTTCGTTATGATTTATATTTACTATAATTCTTGTGTTGACTTTTTAACATGTACACATGTAAACTTATCTTTTTCTTTTAATATAATTTATTTTTGGTAATATTTTAATACATATTTTTATATCTATGGTATTTGTTTACTTATTATATGTAAACTATTTTATATTAATTTATATATATCCGTTTAATCTTTTTTACTTATCTATATTATGTACCTATATTATTGGCAGCTTTGGGCAAACAATCCAAATGGATTAAATATTTGAAAAAATAGGACACCTTAGGAGATATTTTGGAATCTACGGCAAATTCTTTAGTGCATAGGGAAGTCCCCACCTGCAGGTGGCGACTTGGGTGAAGACACTATGTGCAGGTGGCGACTTCCGCTTGACTTGTAATATTTTAATATTTTTCCTTATCGATTCCAAATGACGTCTTCACTCAAGTCGCCACCTGCAGGTAGCGACTTCCCCTACCCTGTAAAATTTGCCGTAGATTCTAAAATATACCCCAATGTCCCCAAAACTCAAAAATATTGTTTAGGTTTACATTATTCTCCAAAATACTTGTATATCATTACGTAAATATGGTAATTTTTGTTTTTTAGTGCATAGTATGCTATATATCTATTTTATTATATACATGTGTAGATATAGATGTTACGTACATATATATAATTATAGTAAATTTGCTTATATATTATATTATTGTTTAATTTGAATGTATGTCAATGTGCAATTATTAGTTTTAATTATATAAGTATATATAGGTATATATATCTATGTAGTGTTATGTATGTTTTCTATGTTTTTTAATGCCGTATAATTTATAACGTATAATATATAGTTTTGCACCATGATATATATGTATTTATTTCTTATATGGTATATTATAATTTAATATTCATACTTTATTTATTGTTACCATGTTTATTTTATTCATGCCATATTTTATTATGTTACATACCGGGATATAAACTGTCAATGCGGTGCTCCTCTTTTCGAAGATAAATTTGGCTAGTACCTAAGAAGTAGGTCTGATTTTCGTTTATTCCACGAATACCGGAGCCCTTTAAAATGAACTCGCATGTATAACTGAATTCTAATTTAAATATAATTTTAACTCGCAAAATTTAATATTAATAAAATAGTAATTGATTTGGTACCAAGTTTGGGAGTGGTGGGGGTGCGAACCCTTCCCACACGTAATCGACTCCGGAACCCAAAAAGAAAAGAATATCTGGTTAGTTTTTTTGGTGTCCGATCTACATAAATTAAGTAACCGATGGGACTTTAGTTTTTATTTCAAAAAATACGAATTCTTAAAAAATCCCCCCAAATCAATTTTTTTAAAAAAGTGGGTTACTCCGAATTTTTTTAGTCGCTACACTGGCCAAGTTGTCTATGATCCTATGATTTCCTTTTTCAACCTCCATTGATCTTCAACTTTAAGCTCCATTTTTATATATGATCATTCTGTGCTAAATAGTGATATCTGTAACACCCATTCCCAGCCTGGTAGGGAACCAAATCGGAGTATGCTACCGATAATCGGAACAGTAATCGTGCAATATTCTTAATCAATAATCAGTAATTTAGTGAATCAATAGCGATACGATATATGTCGATAGCACAACATGATACAATAACAGTACAAAGAGGGCAATAACTCGATACGGGACTATGTTTATCAAGTTATGACCAATTTTAAACTTTTACAAGTTTTAGAGACCAAATCTATAATTTTGATAAATTATAGGTCCTTACCTAAAATTAAATCTACCAATATGAAATTCAACCTATAAACTGTAGGCACATCAATTTTCAAATCAATAAGAGACCATTTACCCTTCAATTAAGCCATTTATTAAATAATGACCATTTTGTAATTTTCCAGAATTATTTTAATGACTTTTAACAGAATTACATGTATCGTTACCGGCACTCGAGGTGGTCGTACTGATACGTCCTTATTATTAATTCTTTTGAACCTAAATCTGACATCGGTACGCGCTATACCGTATAGGTACAATAACTCAATGTTTTACAGATCGGTACAGGTCCATCATCGTACCGATATGCTAACCCTAAATCCCCAAATCATATCAATTATGGGTATCAATACTACCCTACCCGTATTGGTTTCCCAACTACAATAAAATTCTATAGTTAAAATTGTGTACCGGTACTCCCTTGCCGTATCGGTACACCTTAACATCCTATGACCAAATATGCATCTTGGTACCAGTACGCCACCACCTGTACTAGTACGCTTGGTTCTGTAATGACGTTTTTAGTCTGGTTTTTATGCATTTTGACCAGTCAAACAATATCCAAATCCTATAAAATTTTACAAGTAGGTTTATTTAGTCATAATCCACTAGCATACCAAATTTTATAGCTAAATGAATCCATTTAGTAAGCTTTTACCTTTTTAGGTCAAATATGCATATTTTACCGCTTTTAGCCAATTTCAAAAGTGTTATTTTAGGCTCTTAAGCTTACACAAACCATACACAACATATATATAACTAAACGGTCAAAAGTGACTTAAACAACTATCATGCCACCATACTAGGAGTTTGTAGGGACGATGAACAATACTTCTAAAGTGTAGTGACTTGCCAAAACCTTCGATTACCCTGATCTTGATGTGAAACCTTTTTTTAACCTGATATGCATGAAATGAAATGCATTACGCATACTTTGGCTAGTGAGGTAGTCATGAACGATGTCAATAACAATGTAATGCATAACAAATCATACTATGGCAATAACAATGCAATAAATCATGTTCAATGGTATATTCAATACAAATCAACAATAATCCTTAGATCGAATCAAGAAAGTTGATACGCGAATTCTTACGCCTTGCCAAATTAATGAATGGCTAGTCCCTTCGCCTTGTCAATTGACAAATAACACAAACATCCTTCCTCCTCGCCACAATAAAGGCCGTAGCCCAAGGACCGTAGTCCACCCGTACCAATGAGCTCATGAATTCTATGGCATGCCAATTGTATGCAAAGTCCTTTCGAATCTAAGGTTCAATAACAATAATGATGTTGATGGCAATAACAATGACAATAACCATATCGATGGCAATAACTATGACAATATCAATGTCGTTAGCAATGACAATATCAATGTCAATGTTAATATTTCAATAGCAATAACAATATCAATGCTAGTGTTCAATGACAATGGCAATATCTATGGTAATGTTTCAATGACAATGGCAGTATCAATATCCAATGTCTATGACAATGACAATATCACTATAATTGACTATGGCAATGACAATATCGATGTCCGATGATTGATGTTTCTATATTTCAATGCTTCAATGATATCAATGACAATAGCAATATTTCTATGAATAATATTCAATGCAATAGCTTACTGATGTTTACCAATATAATCTCCAAAGAGATTCGATGCAATATCCTCAGACAAAATGTTAGCTATGAAATATTCAATAACAATAGAACTGGGAAAGGCACCTAGCCTATTCTCGAGACTCCGACTACACTCACCTAATATCCCGAAGTTACGGCATATCCTGAACCACTAGATTTTAGCTTGCTTTACAATCCTTTTTTTTCCTTTTCCGAAACTTTGCCTCCTCGTAGTAAATCTTAGTTCTTCTCAAAACTTGCTGAAATGGGTGCCAAAATGAAGAGCTAAACTTAGACTTCATTTCCCCATGATTGGAGTTTATCTTCGTTGACTAAATTAAAAGAATTTAAAATCCTCTTTCTCTCTTGTTCCTTAAGCATTCAAGCATGGTGGTCTTCCCAGGTTGAAGGAGATCGAATTCTTTATTTTTTTATTTCTTTTCTTAGCCATATGATTGTGTTCCTATCTTTATCAACTTTCATTTCTTTTTTTAAGAAATAAGGACTAAAATGTAAGAAGATGACACCTAGGTGCTTGCTTCATCACTTTTTAAAAATAGGCTAATTAGACTTTAAGTCCTCAAAGAACCTTTCCTTCTCATGAAGAAAGGTCATAGGGAAATTACAACATTAGGCCTTGTATTTTCTTGGTCATTATACTATGACACCTCAACTTTGAATCTTTCCAATTTAATCACTAATCATACTTTTCATTCTTTCAATTTAATCAATAGGTGGTATAATTACACATCTAATCTTTATAATCTTTCATGCACTACACTTGTAACCTACCATCTTATTATTTTTACATTTTAGCCATTAGCCCTTGACTTCGAAATTTCACAATTTAGTCACTATACAATGTCCCTTAAGCTTTCAATGTTTTCAATATTGTCCAATGTCAATGACAATGCCTAATTACACATGTGGAATTAACCCACAATGCATAATTACTTATTTACACATGGAATTAACCACATGATCAATGGCTACTTTGACTTGTCAGAAATTAAATTTTCGGTCACTGAAATCCGTTTCACAACTAAGCCGATTTTTGGGTGTTATAATATCTAAGCTTAAGGGCCCGTTCAACATCAATTTTTGAACGCATGTCGAGGGCCAAACGATCAATTATTGAGAAGTTGAATTTTCAGCTTTGATGGAATGTCCATTTGAGTGCTAAATTAGGTGAAAAAACGGCTGTCAACTCCCACTCAACGTGCATTCTATATTTGTTTAGTATTGTTTCTTCATTTATGAAATACGAGCACTACCACGCTATAAGTTATTTTAACATATACATACATATATATATATATATATATACATACATATGATCAATTTTATTTTTATTTTCCATACCAAACTTCTTCTGAATAAATTAATTTAAGCAATAACTTTAATAATGTTAGTATTGACTTTAAATATTTTTTATTTCATGAAAAGTAGTTACCACTTTCAATAATTTAATACCTAAAAAATTCACTATCTAAAATGATATTCCATCTATCAAAATTATTTCAATGGATATGAACTAATGCCCTTAGAATTTTCGTGTCAAATTTTTTTAAAATGTTAAGAATGGGAATATTTATTTTTTAAAAATGGCAGAAATGGTTAGAAGTGAGATCGGTTTGATTGGACATTTTAGAATTTTTGAGCCATTCTTTTTTGACATAATTTGATAAAGTTTAAAAGTACTTTTATATATATTTTTTAAAAATTAATTTTTATAGAAAATAAAAATAGTTAATAAGCCAATGTTGAATATGCTCTCAACTAATAGCTCTATTGCAAACCCTATCGTTAACCAACAGGTGGATCACAACGACCGACCACAAAAAGATTATGGACCATATTTCCAGCCTTCTGATCCTAGAGAGACCGGGTTAGCCTTTACAAGAAACAAGAGATCTCAAAAAGCCACGTAGGTTGGAGAAAAACAGAGTACGCGATGAAGAAGCAATTGACATGGAAGAAGACGGTAGCATTGAAACTATTGAGGCTGATAGGAACCATCCTACTAGGAATGGTATGAGCCATTCAGAATCGAGTCCTCTAAATCATGATGGATCGTCAATACCGAATCTTTCTTATGCAAAGATGGTCGCGGGTGTTACTAATGGAAATAAAGTCCGCAGAAGTTGAACGGTGAAGATAAAGTAGAAGTCCATGATGAGGATTGCATTATTGATGATTCCAGACCAATTACCTTAATTCGATTTTCAAATCGCGTCCATGATCAGATAGACCATTGTATGAAATAGGTACTAATAATCCAATTGTTGGGAACATCAATTGGGTATAAAACCTTACTCAATTGTATACTTACTATCTGGAACCCTACTGGAGAGGTTCAGTTGGTGGACTTACTATTTGGTTAAGTTTGCCAATGGTATCCATTATGTCAAAGTTCTTAATGAAGGACCCTGGACGATCTACGGAAGTTACTTGACGGTGCAACCATAGAGCTCATCATTTTCAACATCCAAAAACTATCCATTTCAGGTTGTGGTTTGGGTGAGACTTTCGGGCCTATCATACCAATATTACTCCAAGGCTCTCTTCTGTAGGATTGCATCAATGGTGGGACGATTCGATTATAATACTCAGGCAGCTGGACGTGGGAAATTTGCTAGACTCGCAATAGTTGTTGATCTAAATAAACCACTAAAATCTTGTACTGGAATTGATGGTTTCATCCAAAAACTTGAATATAAAGGACTGAATAATATCTGTTATTCTTGCAAAACCTATGGCCATTCAATGGAATCATGTAGTGAATCGAAAAATGAGTTAGGTGAGGAATGAAATCTTGAGGAGCGAAGGAAAGCGTCTAAAAGTATACCCAATATGGAATCTAGGGGCGAAGAAATTTACAGACCATGGATGGTAGTAGAAAATCGAAGACGCAAGCCCAGAGGGAAAAATAAGGATAAACAAGCTGTTACTGGCACCACAGATAGGACCGGTAACTCTAGGTTTACGGTCATCAGAGATCAGTATAATACCGAAGATCAAGAGGACGTTAAAATACCAGATTCAAGTAAAAGGGAAGAAATCTAAAGAGAAGAATGTTGATACCACCCTAAAGAACACCAAACCACAGCAAAATTTCACGCCAAACGCAACATATCTAGTTTCTAATCCTGATAAGAAAAAGAAACAAACAAGGAAAGAAGTAGGAAATATCAATGTTATTCTAATAATAGAGGGAAATACTGCCAAAACTATCATCCATCCAGTAGCACACAAATCTGAGAACCATGTGGCAGTACCTCTATTAATGAGAAAGGTATAGGCAACAAAGGAAGCTCCGAAATAAGAGTTGAAAAACCATATGGAGTAGTTTACAAGACATTTAAGGAAAATTTTCACCGTGGGAAAAAGTTGAATACAAGATTGAGTAGTAGCTGTTGTGATGCTCAAGAATGGGCTCGAGAAGTATCACAACAACTCTATGAGATGTGCTTAAATTGGTGCTCGCCTTATAGAAGTCAGTCTCATTAGCGATAACGACTCTATTGAAGACCCTGATGAGTGGTGCTTCCAAGATAATGCGCCTTTGGTGTAAGCTTTATCATTGCTCATTTTTCACCCATCCATTCAATGATTAGTTGCATGTTTTGGAATTGCCAAGTTACGACGAGCACCTCTTTCCGTAAACATCTTCAGAATTTTATCAAAGATTTTGGACCCAAAGTTGTTGCGCTATTCGAACCTCAGATTAGTGGTAGAAAGGCAGATACAGTAGCGGCAAAATTAAAATTCCTATACTCATTCCGTGTCGAAGCTCATGGCTTTTGCGGGGGCGTATGGATATTGTGGGATGACACATTAGAACTTGAGATTTTAACTATCGCTTATCAATTTGTACATGGCTGATTCAAGGAAGTGGATTGTACATATTGGTTTATCTTTACGGCAGTATATGTTAGTCCTGATATTTCTGTGCGCTGGTACCTTTGGAGCGCATTATCATCCTTAGATCCGGGGATCAATGCACCATGGTTACTAGGTGGAGACTTTAACTCTATTGTGTCGGTAGAAGAGCGTCGGGGTGGGTCAAATCGAACAATTGATGGCAACAAATTATTTGTTGATTTTATCTTTGATGCGGGGCTATCCGACTTGGGTTTCTGTGGTCCACCGTTCACATGGAGTTGTGGTAATCTTTATGAATAATTATATCATTTTTTTGGGTAATGAAGGTTTAATCATTCTATTTCTAAATTCAATGGTTATACACCTTGACCGTTTAGGATCCGATCACAGACCAATTTTGTTTCGCAATAATTTAGAACCTTAGCCAGTTAAAAATCGTTCATTCCGATATCTAGCGGCTTGGAACGAGCATCCCTAATTCAATGAGTTTTACTATCTGTATGGACCGATGAAAAAGACCTCGGGGCTAATCTACAATCATTTACTTCGGATGTTCAAGCTTGGAATTCGGAGACATTTGGTCATATTGGGAAAAAGAAGAAACTACTTAGAGCGCGAATTAGAGGTATTAAGAGGGCCTTACAGAGAAATCACTCTGAGTTCTTATGTAATCTTGAGATGACACTTAGAGCCAAATTGGATCGTACTTTGGAATATGAGAGTTTCTAGAGCCAAAAGGCTTACGCAAAATGGATTATACAAGGGGGTCGTAACACCAAATTTTTTCACACCTCCACAATGGCTAAAGTGGCGAAAAATAAAATTACAGCCCTTAAAAATTCTGATGGCCTTTGGTGCACGGATGAATATGATATTCAAGCAATGGCAACCTGTTAAAAAGTGATGGATGGGCTACAATTGAATGCAAGTTTTATGGCTTATATCCCAAGATTCCAATTAGTCATTTGCACAGTTTAATAACACCTATTACAAATAAGGAAATAAAGTTGGCTTTCACTGCGATGGCACCACTTAAATCTCCTAGGATAGATGGCATCCATGCTGCATTCTACCAAAAGAATTGGAAAATAGTTGGCGACTCCGTTTGCAAATATATCTGTGGTATCCTTGAAGAGGATGATGATCTTAATCAAACACTCATTGTATTATTACCAAAAGTGGAGATGTCGGAATCATTGAGTCAGTTCAAACCCATTAGCTTATGTAATGTAATTTACAAAGCTGTCACAAAAATAGTGGTGAATTGCCTAAAGTCTTATCTTCCGACGTGGATATCCAAAAACCAAACTAGTTTTGTCCCCGGTCGCTCTATAATAGATAACATTGTTTTGGCACAGGATCTTATACACTCTGTGAAAAATAAATCGGGCCATAAAAGATGGATGACCATCAAAATTGACCTCGAAAAAGTATACGATCGCATTGAATGGTGTTTTATCAATAATACTTTGTGGATTTGGGGATTCCAAATGATTTGATTCGGATTATCATGCGTTACGTGACTTCAGTTAGCTCTTGAATCCTGATTAATGGTAATATGACTGAACCCTTCAAACCCTCAAGAGGTATTCGACAGGGTGACTCATTATCTCCGTATTTATTTGTTCTCTGCATGGAAAGATTAGTATAGGCTATCCAGTGTGAGGTGGAGACAGGATAGTGGAAACCTTTCCGAACATTAAAAGCGAGCCCAGGTATATCTTATTTATTTTTTGCGGATGATTTGATATTATTTGCAAAGCTTCTTATGTACAGGGAAATGTGATTTGCTCAGTACTTTCACACTTGTGTGTCGTATCGGGTCATAAGGTTAGTTTGGCAAAAACCATTATCTTTTTTTTCTCGGAATGTTCCTAATGACGTGCGACAACATATCAGTTCTAATCTGGGTTACAACAACAACATATCAATATCTGGTGCAGATATTACATGATTGGGTTACAACAGCAACATATCAATATCAGTTTGGCAAATACTTGGGTTTACCCATATTACATGATTGGGTTACAACAGCAACATAACAATATCTGGTGCAGATGGTAAGAAATTGACTGAATGGTTGGAAGATACGATCACTATCACTAGCATGACGCATAATTTTTGCAAAATCAGTCCTTGCGGCCCTCCCTATCTACATGAAGTGAATATGTCATGAAATTGAGAGCTTAATTAAACATTTTATTTGAGGCATCGAACCTGGCAAAGGTGGAATCCATTTTGTTAAATGGGTGGATGTTTGTCGGCCAACGAAATATGGGGGTCTTGGATTTCGATCTCTTAAAAAGCAAAACGACGCTTTTCTAATGAAAATTGCATTCAATATTCTAGCTAATAAAGACCATTTATGGGTCCGTTTCCTCCGTGTCAAATATAAATGCATGGACGGCATTCTGGACGAATTATGGAATCGAAACTGTTCGAAGCTTTGGAAGGGTTTAGCGTGCATCTGGTCAGATGTTAAAACATAATATAAATTGGTGCATCGGTAATGGTTTATCGATGAATTTTGGGTTCGACGCCTGGCTCGATGATTGTGGTCCCCTTATCAACCATGTAACGGCGGCATGAGCAATTGGTCATCATCGCATTTTGGTTGCAGATATGGTCGACAACCAAGGTAATTGGAGATGGTCACAGTTTGAACGCTTACTTCCTTTACCTGTATTATTGCGTATTGCCGCAAAAAGGGCCCTTTACCATCGTTTAATGCAGATTCGATAGGCTAGAGTGCCCGTGATGATCGATGCTAATGAAGGTAATACTACTGGTGAAATGATTTGGAATGACATTAGGAAATTCAGAGGAATACAAAAGGTGAAAACGTTCTTATGGTTAGTCTGCCACGGGAAAATCTTAACAAATGCTGAACGAAAACCGAGACACTTGACCGTTGACGAACACTGCCAATTATGCGCAGCCCCAGTAGAAGACATTAATCATCTTTTGAGACTTCGCTCTTCAGCCCTTTCAATTTAGAGTACGTTGGTGAAGAGATACCGATTGCATGAGTTTATCACAATGGATATACGACAATGGATAACACTTAACTTGAACAATGCTAAGGATTTCATCCGACCGGTTGAAAATTGGGATATCCTTTTTGGCTGTTTAATATGGAATATATGGCTCTACATGAATTCAATAGTTTTTGATTCTCCAATGGAAGGCACGAGATCTGTACTTGAACGCAGTAAGCTCCTTACTGAGTTAACATGTAATGCCCTACCCGTAGAAACATCACGATTGGCGATCCAAAGGAATCCAATACCAAGAATCATAAGGTGGCTCCCCCCAATTGGCTATCTAAAGCTAAATTCAGATAGTGCGAGAAATCGACTGTCGGGTCTCGCTTCATGTGGTGGCGTCATTCGAAATCATACTGGTGCTTGGGAAATGGATTACACCAAATTCATTGGAATATGTTCCGTTATGGAAGCTGAAGTTTGGGGAGTATACATGGGATTACCGTGTGCATGGAAATTAGGAAGTCCACAAATTATTATGGAGCTCGATAGTTTGGAGGCTATAAAAGCAATAAAAGAAGCAAAAAATGTTAGTGCTCGTGTGACGATTCTGGTTCATGTCGTTGCACTCTTGAAACAAAACTGGCCAGTTATGATCCAATATGTAGCTCGAAAGGGTAATAGGGTGACTGACGGACTAGCTAAACTTGCCGACTCGTCAATGGATGAATGCGTTGAGTTTACAAAACTACCATCGTCGATAGAGATGCTGCTACAAGAGGACGCAGAGAATGACAATTCCAGTTCATTAAATTTTTACATGTCATCTTTTTATCAAGTGAATTTTCACTCAGATTTATTGTAAATTAAATTAAAAATCACTTTTTATCAATTGTAGATTCACTTGGTAAAAAGATGACATAAAAAAATTTAATGAAATAAATGCTTTTTATTGGTTGGACCATAGATGACGTGGAGAGACGGACCTATGATATAATTTCTCCAATTTTAGTTGGTAAGTTAATATCGTTATTTATGTAATTGGTACACATGTGTACTTTTTTCGGATTTAAGAAGATTTTTAATGAGGCACATAGTACTGAATATTTTTCACTTTTCACCAAAAAAAATTAATAAGTCGTGTATAATAATTTAAAGTTGTTTTTACTAATTAAAATATAAATTATTTATTTTATCTGTAAAATTAATAAAAAAAAAATAAATTTAGATCAAATCCAGTTAAATAATTACAATTTTTAAATTATAAATTATCCAAATATTGCACACGTGTCACTAATAGGCGTTTAAAGCAGGGTAATTTTCCATGTTCCACATCCTCGCGACTTCGTCCAACGAATAAAAATTTTCTTCCGATTGTTTACAACGTGGCCAGCTGACGTGGTGAAACTTCATTGGCTACCACACGTAGCTTCCTCTGAAGACGAAGGGGTTTTCTAGTCTACACTGTCCCTTCAGAGGTTTCTTCTCCTACAGAGATATTCAATCTGTGCTATAGAGGAAAATCACGAATTCCCGAGAAAGTGACGGAAAATAAATAAAAGAAAATGCGTGGATCACGATCTCCGTTGCTAATAGCTTTATCATTGATCTTCACATTCTTCACCATCTCTAACGCTCTTTACGGACCGTCGTCGCCCGTGGTTCAGCTCACTCCTTCTAATT
Organism: Hibiscus mutabilis; assembly: GCA_019671005.1. Taxonomy (NCBI): domain Eukaryota; kingdom Viridiplantae; phylum Streptophyta; class Magnoliopsida; order Malvales; family Malvaceae; genus Hibiscus; species Hibiscus mutabilis. The sequence continues at coordinate 39,476,526 of CM033723.1, forward strand.
TCAAGTCCAAGGTAAACCTTTCATCCTTCGCCGTTGATTAGGAAAAGAAAATGCCGTATAAAAGAATCGAAAACAATAAGGAGGATCTAAATTTCTGTTAAGTTAGATCAAAATGCATCTTTTTGTAGGATCACAATTGAAGAAACTAAATGTGATAAGACACGAGTTATTTCTTTAGAATTTCTGTCACTGTACTATATTTTATTATAAAAGGCCTTTATTTTGTTTTGATTTTGAATTATTTTTTTTAATTAAATTTAGAATTAGGTCATTTCTTAACTTTAGATGAATGATTTAAAGAGTTTCTATTGCATTGAACATTTAAGTTTCTGCTTCTTACCATTTTGACTGGGTTTAAGCAATTTTTTCAATTTACGCTATCCTATTCTCTGTGATTAAAGTCCATATTGAGGATACAAATGTAGCATGGCATTTTCATTTCATTATGAAATACCTCTTCCTTGAATCTTTCGCTTATTTAGTAGTAATTCTAGAAGGGAAAGAACCAAAGCTTTTCAAGGAGAATAGATTATTCACTATGATTTTTGAATTGTGACAGGTTTTAAATTCGAACGGAGTTGTTTTGGTTGAGTTCTTGGCGCCTTGGTGTGGTCATTGCCAAGCTTTAACACCTACATGGGAGAAAGCGGCCAATGTCTTGAAAGGTGTTGCTACTGTGGCAGCCCTTGATGCTGATGCGCACAAGTCCCTTGCTCAGGTTTGGGGGATTCAAATCTATCAATTACACCTTTTCCTTAAATCTGAGATGTAATTTAGGTTCTATATTGTTGGTAATTGGAATGCTGTTTGTTCAACGAGTAATAATACTTTGCTTAATGCTTACATTTCCTTGTGCTGTCTATAAACTTTTAGGTCTTATCATTTTGAATGGGATTGTCATTTACACATCTTGCATCTGACTGGAAATTCTTTTGTTCACTGTTAATTTATGTGCTTAAAAGACTTTATTCTAATTTCTACACAGGAATATGGGATTAGAGGATTTCCTACAATAAAGGTCTTTGCCCCTGGAAAGCCTCCTGTAGATTATTAGGGAGCTAGGGAAGTCAAGCCTATTGCCGAATTTGCCCTCAAGCAGGTTTGTTACAGTATGTTGATTGTTGAACTGGAAAACTAGTAAAAATATAGAATTGGTAGAAAACTGGAAACTGAGAACCAGTAAAACTGTTTGTCTTTTGCTTTTTCTTTTTAATTAATTATGGTTTTTTTTTTACAAAGAATTGATCCTTTTCATTATGTTTAGGCCCTTTTAACCCAATTTTAAGGCCATTTGTAAAATTTTGAAATGCAGTTCAAGTGAATTAATTTTATAGGACTTGAGTTGAATTATTGCAATTTTTATGAATTATACAGGTGAAGGCACTTTTGAAAGACCGTTTGGATGGGAAAGCATCTGGAGGATCAAGTGAGAAATCTGACCCTAGTGCATCTGTAGAATTGAATTCCCGCAATTTTGATGAATTGGTGCTCAAAAGTAAAGAACTTTGGATTGTGGAGTTTTTCGCTCCTTGGTAAGCACGCTTTAATTGTTAGTCTAATACTCATCAACTAATGGTGCTTCACTAGTATCACTGTAGACTCGCATGAAATTGATAATGGATGATTTTTAGGCATACAGGTATTTACGATCTTTTCATGAATAAGAAGAAATCAAATCTTCATAGTTTCATGATATTTTCGTGAAGCTATTAATTGTGTGTGTATGTGTGATTTTTGGAAGATATTTTAAATTAATTCAAAAATATGATGCTGCAACCTTCTTATTGGAAGATAGTAATTCTGTATGTGATTTTTTAAATGTTCATTTGAATCCAACAGATAAAGCAATTAATATGTTCTGTATGTATCTATAGCGATGTAAATTTTGATATAGAAGATGTATATGCCTTGTGCAAAAGGATATCGTATACAGTTGATGGGATTAAATCGATATCAATGCAATAGTCTATGTTATATAAAATTTTGCACATAACCTAAGCTTGCTAACACATTAAGTTTCTAGTTCCCATCTTCTGATTGTGGTGATTAATACCTCATTAATACTTCTTTGAAGGTGTGGAGACTGTAAAAAACTTGCTCCTGAGTGGAAGAAGGCTGCTAATAACCTGAAGGGGAAGGTGAAGCTTGGTCATGTTGACTGCGATTCTGAGAAGGTAATTATCCAAATATTTTTTTTACTTGGAAGTGCTGCAATTTGGATTGACTTATTTACAACTTAGGAGTAAGGAATTTGCAAAGTTGAATTTTTCCATTAGTTTGTTTAAATTTGATATTGCAATGCATCTGCCTTCTGGGAATGTTTTTAGCCATGAATTATATCTATATCATTCTATGCTTTATTTCTAAGTTTTAGCCAATAACTGCATATTTCCAATCTTTACGATTTAGTCTAATGCTTAACAATGATTCAATAATTAATCAATTTTGACTCAATATCTTATAATTCAATAATTTCATTATTTGTCGGAAGTTGATTTTTCGAACATCGAAAACCCTATTTCGACTAGGCCAATTTTTGGGGTGTTACAGTTATAAATCTTTTTGTTAGATTATCCGATAGAGTTAGAGTCCTTATGTAAATAGTAGTTTAAATTAAAGTTTAAAGATAGAGTTAGAGTCCACATGTAAATAGTAGTTTAAATTAAAGTTTACTTCCTAAAAGATAGAGTTAGATGTCTTGTGTACTTAGGACTCCTAATTGTAACTAAAGTCCAATACTTGAGTCTATAAATTCACTGTAAAGGGATGTAATTTTTTTAAAATATTCAATAACAGAAAATCAATTATGTTTTCTTCTTCTTTTCTGCAGAAACTTAAATTCTGCTTTATTTTTATGCGTTAATTAGTTTTTCCTAAAGCTAGAAAGTTGCTTTTCTACATGGTATCAGTCTAACATCGATCCTAGTTAGAATTCTTAATGGGATCCCCTTCGACAACCTTTGAGATGCTATCCATAGCAGAGAGCAGCTCTTTGGGGAGAGTTTTTCCGAAAATTTGAGGTTCGACGGTAACTTTGTGAAGCGATTTAGCCCTCGTGGAGGATACAAGCATACAGAATACTTGTTCTCCTCTGCACTTTTTCTACCAAAGGTGCATTAGCATGGATCATCGACTGGAGCATCCGATCACATGACGGTAATGAGAGAATTATTCCTTAGTTTTTGATTCATCTTCTACAAGTTCTATTAAAAGCAGTGATGGCTCTTTTTCTCTCCTATCAAAGGAAGTGGCTCAGTCCTCATTAACGATAATTTGTTGCTTGAAGATGTTTTGTTTGTGCCTAATCTACTTTGCAATCTCATCTCTGTTAGTAAACTCTCCAAGAATTTGAAGTGTTCATTACAGCCATCAATCTGTTTGTTTTTTGCAGGCAATGAATTCGAGGAAGATGCTTGGCATCTTTGCTAGCTTGCAAAATGGTCTTTATGTCCTCGGAAATCAACCATCTACCCTACCAAATACTTCTTGCTCTTTGACTTCTTTAGGACAAATTGATAATATAATGTTATGGCATTTTAGGTTAGGGCATCCTAATTTTCATTATCTTGCTAAATTATTCCTGAATTATTTGTTAATAGAAAACCAAGTTCTTTTAAATGCCATATATGTCCTCTCGCTAAACAGGACAAAAGCATCCTATTTACCATCGTCCTACAAACCTTCCCAACCTTTTCATTAATTCATAGTGATGTTTGGGGTCCTTCTCGAGTGAAGAATGTAGCTGGTAGTAGGTGGTTTGTCACTTTTATTGATGATCATAGTAGAACAACTTGGGCATATTTGTTAAGGGATAAATCAAGTAGCCTCTGTTTTTGAGAAATTTTACAATATGGTTGAAACCCAATTTGAAGTAAAATTCAGATCTTCAAATCGATAATGAGAGTGAATATTTTACCAAGTCCTTGGGGGAATTTTTTAAACAAAAAGGATTGTTCAACTTAGCACTTGTGTGGATACACCACAACAAAATGAGGTTGTTGAGAAAGGAAAAATAGGCATTTGTTGGAGGTAACTAGGTCTTTGATGTTCACTAGTAATATTCCTAAGTATTTGTGGGGTGAGGCTTTGTTAATCGCAACCTATCTCATTAATCGAATGCCCAGAAGGTTTTGCAATCTGAGAACACCTAGAGCTGTTTTTTTTTGGAGAGTTACCCCAATTTTAAACCTTTGTCCTCTATTCTCCTTTTGAGTTTTTGGTTGCTTTGTGTTTGTGAAAGATTATGTTCCCTCTAGGTCAAAACTTGACCCCGGATCCTTGAAGTGTGTTTTGGTCGGGTATTCTTCACTTAAGAAGGGCTACAAATGTTATCATCCTCCTTCTCGAATTTTTTTTACTTCCTTGGATCTCACCTTTTTTGAACAGAACCTTATTTTCCTGGCTGCAAATCGGGGAGAATTGTGATGTTTTTCACCTCCTACCAATCAGGTTTATCCTTCTTTACCTTGAGTTATTACCTACTAATAATCCTTTGTTATTTGAACCTCATACTCCTTTAAACCCTTCTACTTCTTCACCTACTATTACACCTACACTTCCCATCCTTCACCTATTGTTACTACTCCTCGAATTCACCCAAACCTTCCTCACAAACCCCCTCACCTCCTAAGCAATTGAAAGTTTATACAGAAAAATGTAAAACTATTCCAGAGACTGTTTTGCAATCGACACTTGCCGAGAATTGGACTTGAATTGGTTGCCAATGAAAATGATGGAGGTAATGTTCTAGCTTGAGATTCCCTCTCATTTACTTGAATTTGATTATTTGCCTATTGCTAAAAGGAAAGGGGTAAGACAATGTACAAAACACCCATTCAGAGGTATGTTGCTTATGGTAATCTAATGCCATCATTTAAGCTTTTTCTGACTTGCTTAGATAAAGAAATGATACCTAACACTATTGAGGAGACTCTAAAAGATTCTAAGTGGAGAAGGGCTGTTAAAGAGGAGATTGAAGCACTTGAAAAGAATGATACTTGGACCATTACAGATCTTCCACAAGGCAAGAAACCATCGGATGCAAATGGGTGTTCGCCATAAAATACAACTCGATGGCAAAGTATGAGAGGTATAAAGCAAGGTTGGTGGCCAAGGGTTTTACTCAAACCTATGGAATTGATTATAATGAGACCTTTGCTCTGTAGCTAAACTAAATACTGATTAGAGTTCTCTTAAGCTTTGGCTGTAAACAAGGACTGAAAGCTTCATCAACTTGACATTAAGAATGCCTTTCTTAATGGAAAATTGGAAGAAGAAGTGTACATGAGAGTGCCTTGGGCTTGAAGTCGATAAAAGGAGATCGAGAAAGTTTGCGAGACTAAATAAATCCATCTATGGTTTGAAGCAGTCACCTAGAGCCTGGTTTGACAGATTCACCAAGGTGATTTTAGAAAATGGTTACAAACAATCCTTGGCAGATCACACTATCTTCATTAAGGTAACCTCTAGCAATAAAAGGGTTATTTTAATAGTATATGTGGATGACATTATTCTGACAGGTGATGATGATGAAGAGATAAGTCACTTGAAAGGGTTGTTAAATACACAGTTTGAAACAAAAGACCTAGGAAAGCTCAGATACTTTCTAGGCATGGAGGTTGCTAGGTCGAGCAAAGGTCTAGTGATAAACCAGAGAAAATATGTTCTTGATCTACTTAATGAAGCAGGAATGTTGGGATGCAAACCAGTTGATACTCCCATGGAAGCAGGCTTAAAATTCAATAGAGATACCACAAGCCCTAAAGCTGATAAGGGTAAATTTCAGAGGTTAGTAGGAAAATTGATTTATTTGTCATTAACTGGACGGACATTGCTTTTCAGTTAATATTATCAGTCAACACGTGGTGATCCAAGGGAAGATCACATAGAAGCTGCAATTAGAATTTTGAGATACTTGAAAGGGACACGGGGCATGGATTGCTATTTAAAAAGACTCAAGAAAGGACTATTTAGATTTATTGATTCAAGTTGGGCAAACGAATCGTGTGAGAAAGAAGATCAACTAGTGGTTCTTTGCTCATTTGTTTGGGGAAATCTAGTGACTGGAGGAGTAAGAAACAAACAGATTGTATCTAGAAGCGATCTTGAAAGCGAGAATATAAGGCTTTAGCATTGGGAATGTGTGAAGGAATTTGGTTGTTAAAGCTATTGAAGGAGCTAAATGTGAACCAAGATGAGAAGTTTGAGATTTTTTGTGATAATCAGTCCACCATGATAGGACTAAACATGTGGAGATTGTGGGCATTTTATCTCGAGAAAAGATTACTAGTGGGACAGACTTCTTTATCTTATGTTTCTCTGAGAAGAACAAGTGGCGGATGTACTTACAAAAGCACTACCAAAAGCTTCTTTCGACAAGTTTCTATTCAAGTTGGGATTATACAATGTATATTCTCCAACTTGAGGGGGAGTGTTAGATTATCCGATAGAGTTAGAGTCCTTATGTAAATAGTAGTTTAAATTAAAGTTTAAAGATAGAGTTAGAGTCCTCATGTAAATAGTAGTTTAAATTAAAGTTTACTTCCTAAAAGATAGAGTTAGATGTCTTGTGTACTTAGGACTCCTAATTGTAACTAAAGTCCAATACTTGAGTCTATAAATTCACTGTAAAGGGATGTAATTTTTTGAAAATATTCAATAACAGAAAATCAATTCTGTTTTCTTCTTCTTTTCTGCAGAAACTTAAATTCTGCTTTATTTTTATGCTTTAATTAGTTTTTCCTAAAGCTAGAAAGTTGTTTTTCTACACTTTTGCGTACATTCGATGCTTAAATCTTGAATCATGTTAACTGTTTATGAGTTGGTTGGATATATATGTTGGAATGTTGCATTAGAATTCTGCATGCATAAAATTGCTTGCTTGAGTAATGGATACCTGGCATCATCTCTTTGATTTTAGATAATTTCTGCCTTGATTAGTTGTTTCTATATATGATAATAGACCCTATTATGTGTAAATAAAAGGCACTCCAATGTGGGTGTAATATAAGAGTAGCTTCATGGGGGAACACTCTTCTACGTATGTTAGAAAAATGAATCTGGCCAAAGACTATCATTGCATGAGTGTGTGTCGATACAATGAAGTACTCTCTAAGGGTTTGTTGCACAACATCTTACTTCTTAGGATCTTAGGGTGCATTCATTATTCAATATCCCTCGCAGTTGAAAAATAATAATAAATAAATAAATAATCTATATTTTATATAATTGTTATGTGTCATATTAAATAAATGATGTTAAGTGGAAATAATCTGAAATGATAGACATGATGTTAGGTATTGATGAATTGCAAGTACATTTATTCTTATGTTTGAGTTGTCAATGCAATATTCTATCATATAGATGCAATCGATTCATTTGTTGTTGAGATGATTTGAGTATCTAGAATGTTCATAAACTTTTGTTATACCTTGATGCTTTCCATTTTGGTTGAGCACAAGCAAAAACTCAAGTTTAGGGTGTGATAGCTCTCAAAAGACCATGTTTTTTCTCCTCATTTATGGATTAATTTGTCTATGCATTAGTGTTTCATACATTCATTTCAGCATTTTTGGTTTGTTATTTGCATTTCCTACAACTCTTGTCATTTTTTCTTGTTTTTATGCCTTTCTGTTGCTTTGTCGCTATAACGTTAATGTTCCTACAGAGGAAGTTTAATCATTGCAGCAGGTTGTCACTAAGGGTAAGGATGAATATGCCAGTTGTATAGTTTGTTACACTATATTTAGTACGACAATCCTTCACACAAATCACCTGAAGGATAGGTGTCCTTATCACAACGGCTTATAAAAGGACATTTTTGGAGGAGAGAGAAAAAGACAGATTGGATTATCATTTTTCATCATCTTTAAACCATTCGAAGCTCTTTCCATGGCCGTTTAAGCTTACCTTCTGGAGAACTGAGGTGAGACGAGGTAGAATCTTTTGTGGAAACGAAGATCTATGTACTGAAACAAGGAAAATGTGTAGATTCTCTTTTAAGCTTACTAGGAATAAAGGTTTCATTGAAGTTTATATATTTATTTGTATTGAATGACAATGATTTACTTTTTAGCTTGTTTATGAACTTGAATTATTTTGGATTTTAAATTCAATATTTTCTTATGAGCTTTATTTCGTATTTCAATTGTTGGATTTGAGCAATGTTTGTATGGAAATGTCTAGCATAACTATTGACATTGAGAGATGCAGTGAAGTTCAGATTAATAAGTCATTACAATGAAAGTTGAATGAGGATGCAATGTGAGTTGATCCACTTGCTCAATGATGTGTAGTTTCGACCATCAATGGAAGTTGTGTTAAAACTATATATTTGAGTCACCGTTGAATAATTGAAAGAAAGCCCGTAAGCAAGTTTCATATTATTTTTCAATTAAATCATTTTATGTTGTTGCCTTGTTGCACATAGTAATCTGCTGAGTTAAGCTGAGGGGATCCAGATCCTTAATTGATATTTTTTCTACCTCTATTAATTTGTTCATTTTGATTCCACATTAATATTAAATTCAAACCTTTTTATCTTTCCTTATGGTAACAATTACCTCACAATACTTTTTATTTTCAGAATTGCTTGCAGCGACATAAGAATACAACTAAATACCTATCATCGTGGGATCGATATCTAACAGTATTTACCTGTTAACTATACTTGCATCGGCAATGTACACTTGAACCACTCGTGTAACAATTTTCACCGATCAGGTATCGGTACTACCTCTTCGTGTATCGATACTAAAGCCCAGAATTGGCTTTCTATGATCGGGAAATTGCTCCTCAAGCCCTCAATACACAACCATTAGCCTCATAACTTGATCCTACATCTTGTGGGAGTGTTTAAGGTGGTTTACTACCATTTTTACATGTTATTTACTTGAAATCCAGATTATGCCATTAAATATAGTTTCTAACCTCTAAACACCCAAATCAACCACAAACACCAAATTTAATCACACAAAACATTATTCTTAGGATGTGCATGAAACCAAGAAGTTAGTAGTGTACTAAACTTGATCCAAAAGCTAGAAACGAAGCTCCTAAGCCAAACTCTTCTAGCCTTCTTCTTCCCAAGCTTTTTGGAAGATCCCTCAGCCTCTTTCACTGTACAAAGAATTGTAAATCGAGTTACAACTTTGCAGGGGTTGAAGGATAACTATAATATCAACCTAAGAATGGAAAAACGGGGTTAAATCTCCTTACAATCCATTCCACCAAAACCCCATACAAAACCCAAAGCTTCCACCCTTCACCATTTCTAGCAAAACTTGCCTTGAGATATAGATCCTTGGATGAAGATTAAAATCCTCTCAATAACTACTTCGAAAATACCACTTGAAGGAGCAAAGATCCAACCTTTACCTTGTGCATCTAGCCTAAGATGAAGAAGAAAGATAGAGGAAGAAAAGGGACAAGAATGAGGTCACCCCCTCATCTTTTCTACAGAAGAATAAATGAAATTTAGCCAACTCCTTTGAATTGGTAAGAATTTATTTTATTACCCCTCATTCCTCTTCCTACCTCATCCACAAACGCAAAACTCAAGCCCATAAACACAACAAGCCCACTAGAGAGCCCTTGAGCCTCCATCGAGGCCAAACATACGAGGCCCATGGCTCGGGTTAAACCGACCCTCAGATTCTGAAATTTGGGTTGTTACACTTGGCTCTGCCAATGATCTCACTCTCGCATATTTTTTAAGTAAGGTTTTTATCCATAATAATATATCTAATGTAATTATTTTTAGTGTTCTGTTGACTCATATTGTGGGTAAACGTTGGTCACACGTTTTAAAGTTATTATATGTCTAGGTTAAGGATCGAACCTTCAACCACGAGTTAAGGTAGGAGATATTCTTATCATCCTACATAAACTCATGATTATAATTAATTTTACTTTTGATATAGTTTACTAAAATTTATCTTTATTTATAATTAAGGATAATTTAATAAATACAGTTTTTTATTATTATATTATGTCCACCAAAACATAAAATCTTATATGGACAGAAGTGGTCTATTGGAAAAGAGATGATTTTGTCTCAAGTGATCTAGATTCAAGCAACTTTGTTTATAAGGTGTGCGCGAGTTTTCTTTGAGGCTAAAAAATCATAATAAATACTATCATAAGACCATATTAAGAATGTTCAAAAACATCTTACATTTCAGTCTAATAAATTAAATAAGATATCATAACATACATGATAATATGCTAAGTATTGTTACATTATGGTAGTCTTATACTACTAATATTATTACGAGAAATAATTTTACATTTCATGAACCAAACATCCCTTAAATTAAATATATACTCCTGGTATATATGTATATATATGTACCCTATCTCATTAAAAATAAACTTATCAGTACTTATAAGTATGGATTAGTAAAAAAAATAAAATATTTAACTAATACTAAAAACAGATAATCACTAATAAAAAATCTAAATAATTATTCATAAAAATTGAATGAGAAAAATAGGGATTGATTTTTAGTTATTTTTAAAAGAATCATATAACTTGTTCAATTTTATTGATGTACTGCTTTTTTATTATAATTGTTGTATTAATCTCTTCCTCAAGTAAATTGACATTCGAGTAACTCATTATATTAAATTCAAAGATTTTAAGATTATACACACTATCAATAGAACAAACTATTATGGGCGATAATCGGGTAGAGAATAATAAAAAATTTTAGGGATTCGAATCGATGAGAATATAAAATAACTGAAATATTCATCTACATGGACATGGATGAAAAAAAATTATCCCTAAAATTCAAATGAAAATGGGGACGGAGATTATTATATCGCACAGTGAAAATCCCTGAACCATACCCGTATAAATCTTTGTGGGGATCCTCGAAAATTATCCACAAGGATCCCCGATTTTTACAAAATTATAGTTTTGAAATGATCTATTTATTGTTGGCAAAACTAAATTTATCATTTATATTTGTAATTTTGGAGATTTAATTTTGGAATTTGTTTTAATGTATTAAGATTTAATTTAAAGTATAATGAATATATGACTTGTAAACCGAAATTGATCGTTTATTTTAACTAATAAAATAATAAATTTTATTTAATTTTCGGGATGAAAATTCTCCAATATTCGTAGATCTACAAGGGAAGGATATGAATCATCCATAGTTGCTACCGCCAAAGCCTGGCACAATGGATGGTGTAGGATTGGTGATGGTTGATGTGTAGGTCTGACAAGGCTAAGGTGCGGCACTTTTAGGGTGGTTAAAATGCGGTTAAGTAAGAATTTATATAGGATTAGATAAAAAAATTAGTAGAACCGAAATTTTTACTACCTGTGTAAGAATTTGTGTAGTTGAATTTGTATAACTACATAAATTCTTATTAACTGGGTAATAATTTGTATAGATTCTGACTTTGGTAAGATTTGTATAACTACTTAAATTCTTATGTTCTAACCTAATTTTTTACTATTTGGATAAAAATTTATATAAACTTTATCTTAGATAAGAATTTATATATAAATTCGTCTCATTTTAACTGCAACTTAGAGGCCTCACTCTAGAACTTCCCGTGTAAGTCAATGCCTTAAATTGAAGGGGTTTCCTAACAAGAAAGGAGGCGCTTTTCCTATTTCATTTTCATTCAACTAACCCCCTCATATTTCTCTTTGGAGTTTCTGTCGATCCTTTTCATTTTCTCCTCACCCACATTAGTTTGGCCAAGCAATAGATATACCCATTTCCCGACAATGAATTAAATAACGTTATAGACACAGCTTACGACTTGAAAATTTGAGTATAAATTGTATGTTTTTTACGGACAATAATATGAAAAAAAAAACTGTATAATAATAGGTTTTACCCTGATTCAACGGGGTTTTTAACAGGCGCGAGAGGAGCGACCGCACAAGGCCCTCAAGAAAAGAGGGGCACAAATAAGTTGAATTAAATGTTTATAGAGAAAATAAAAGATTTTGGTTTAATAAATTGTAAGGAAAAAATATAAAAAATATGACTTTAAAGATGGCCCATAATATATTTTTTTATTAAGATAAAAATATATATTTTTAAAAAATCTTATATATTTTTGAGATTATAAATTAAAGGATTTCGTTTTAATAAACTGCATAAGACTCCGTAAACCTTTGAACCGCCCCTACCTGATTATTTATCAAGATAGTTTTTTATATATATTTTGCAGGCTGAATTCGATGCATATAGGTGTTGAATTCTGTTATAATTTTGAACTACGAGCGGTACATGAATCTTTGTTATATTCATGCATAATAGTAAAAAGTTCGAGGCTCAAGTGTGTCGAATTCTTCAAATTTTCTTTTAATATTGCAATCTCAATTGAATTTAACAAGTGGTCTCAGTAGGAAAAAAGATGATGTTCATCTCAAGAGATTTGAATTTAACCAGCTTTATCTGTAAGGTGTACATACTTTATCAAAATATTAAAAAAAAATACGAACATATACTATATTGTTTAAATTGGGACAAAATAAATAGAATGTATAAGTTTTGGGACAAAACATGCTTTATACCAGTCTATATTAAACGTTTATTTCAATTTTAATAATGGAGTGACATGTTTATAACAATATTTTAGTTATATGACGTATTTATAACTTCTAAAATAAAATAACATGTTTATTAAGAAATAAAAGATTTAGCAAGTAAGTAAACCTTGTATTTACTAAGATCACGACGAGTCCATTTCACTTTGATATGTCGTGCAGCAACCAGCTGCATACACTCAGAAACAACGCAGCAGCCAAAATCGGAAAAATCAGCATTCCCCTGCTTTTGGTTAAATGGTGAAGACTCTCTACCACTACCACCAGACCAAACAAAGAATTGACATGTCCAGACAATGATGAATGCAAACAAAGAATTGACATGTCCAGACAGTGATGAATGCAAAATTTTATGTTAGAGGTAAAATTATAAAATTTTAAAGAACGGAATTATAAAATTTTTAAGAAATAAAAATAAATTTTTAATAAAAAGTACATAAAAATCTAACTTTTTTAAATTATATATAAATTTTAAACTTTTAAAAGAACGACAGCTCTTAAATCCTTGGTCCATCACTAGTTCCAGGCATAATTAGGAAGACAAGACTTATACCTCAAAATATCAGCCGCAGTTATGAAGGGCTAAGCCAAGAAAGCTATGCATAACTATAATTGCCTTCTCTCATTCAAGACCCAATCTCATTCTTGTACGCTGCTAGAAACATTATTATCAGGAGTTTAAATAACGGTCCATGATTATTATATTAGTTTTGACACAGTTCAAAATGTAATATTTATAATTATTATATCCACAATAATATTTGTTTTTTGTTTGAAAAATTCACGATCGCAATACTTGCAATAGCCACAATAATATTTATTATGTCCGTAACTGCGAATGCAACGCGACCGCAACCATAATTTTAATCTCTAATTCTTATCTTAATAAACCATCGTTGCTTTGCTTCTATGTGGTACAACATTGAACCACTTTGATTTCTTTACTTATTTCCAACTTTATTCTTTATGTTTTAAGTCGAGTTTGATTTCTGATTATTTTTTTTCAATACAAATTCAACATACTTAGAATACATGTTTTCGAAAGAATTTTTTTTATTAACCCCCTGATATTCTTAAATCTACTCAAACATTCAATCCAAGGTTATATTAGACATAGGTTCAACGTAAGACCCGTACTTAAGCTCACACGTTAATATGGATAATTAAATTTATTGAATTATTTCGAATTATAACCAAATTAATTGCATGCATAAGTTTTATAGACTAAATTTGTTATTATACCATATTTTTGTTTCAGTTTTAATTACATAGTGACTTATTTGTCACAAAATTTTAATTGACTGACATGTTTGTTTCTATACCTATAATTGAGTAGTTGAATTGTTACTTTTAGAAGAAGAGTGCATGTTTGTTACTAAATCTATAACTAAGTAACCTCTAATTTATTTTACCCTTTTAATATTTATGTCTTTTGTTAATTTGACTCTTATTCCTTTTTAGTTAAAAACTTAAGGCCATTTAGTTCTAGAGAATAAAGTCCGTTTTCATTTTTATTTTCTTAAAAAATAGAAAACAATCAAGAAAACGTGTTTGGTTGAAAAATTAGAAATGATTTTTAGAAAATAAAAACAAAAATAAGTGAAAATTTGAAAACATAAAAATATGTTTTCATTGAAAATGTTTTAGGAAAATGAAAAATATGGAAAAAAGAGTTTTTTTAATTTTAACTTCATTTTAACTCGGGTTCGAATCCTTCTAATGTCATTTTTTAAAAATTTGGTTTATTTACTCATACTTTATTTATTTATTATTGTACTAATATTTTCTAACTATATTTTATTTTAATTATTTAATAATTATTTTTTCATTTCTATTTTGGAAAGCTAGATATCAAACACTTTTTTGCTATTTTCATTTTTTTATGAAAAACGAATGGTTAACAGGTGCCTCGTTAAAAAACTTTCCTAAGCCTAAATGAAGGAAAAATAGTACACCTGAGAACCTACAGACCAGTCAAGTCACAGAACCACTAATATCTGCGTGTAAAGCATTAATAACTATGTATGGTGGTTGTACAAAAATCATCTCCTCCTGCCCCATCTGAAAACCATACTTAGCCAACAAATTTGCCACCATATTAGCCTCACGGTAAATCTGGACAAAGCGGACCTCCCAATCCCAAGCCATCAACATTACAATCTGATGAACGACACTATTTTCATTTTTGATAACAAGTTTCTATCCCTATTAACTAAGCATGTTTTTTAATTTTTAAAAAACTGAAAATGAAAATTATTTTTAAAAAATAAAAATAAAAAATATTTTCTAAAACCAAATAGATCCTAAGTTTCTTAGGCGTTGATATGACAACCAACATGGCAATCCAAATGTACTTCATGTTAATTTTTTATATATTTTTCTGAATATTTTTATAAAATTTAAATCATTCACTTGTATGGGGTATATAAAAAATAGTATTGTATCACATAAATTGTCACTATAAACCCGTTAAGAACTTAATGTAGTCAGCATTTTCGGAAGAGAAAAATGATTTGCCTACTTTTAAAAAGTTAATAATCGAATTTTACTTAAAATAGAATGAATATCAAATTAAAAATATAAAAAAGTAAATTTGTTATTATACATGTATTTTCTTTATGAACATTATGACATGAGCCGTTGGTCAAAACAAAGCAAATCATGACCTTACATTGAGTAGTCCTCGTGTAAGGAAGAAAGCACCATGTCTAGTGGCTATCAAAGCTAACGATATCCAAATGAATAATTTTGAGTGGATAATAAAATGAACCTGATTTATACAAAAAAAAAAAAAAACTTGTGATATTTAACGAGTTTCGTCATTTTATCAGTCAATTTATTATCTTCTTAAACTACATGTACAACAGTAGTTTTTCAATTTTGATTCATAAATAATACAATATATTATAAAATTGTAAAATGCTTATGCATATCTGAAACGTTTTGAAACATCTGAACCGTTCCAAATTATCCATTTCAAGAATCGAATCTTATATGAATTCGAATCTTGATAATTTAAATTTACTGCACTCTCAACTTTTATGCGTAACACAAACCCTGATAGAGCCCTACAACTCAACTTCAAATACCGTGCAGACCCCAATGCTCTTGAAAAATCCCAACATCCACTTGCCTGTGGAGTAGGGATGGTAAAGGGGTGGGTTTTAGATCATCTGACCCTGACCCGACTTATTTACCTCTAGACCCGACCTCGATTTAAATATTAATTTATCAGATCTGCCCTAACTCCGATTTGTTATATCCTAAGCCTGATCTCTATCCGACCCGATAATCTAAGAAATGACATTTTCTGGCAACGAAGATTAAATCCAGTAATCTCAAGGTCACAATCTAAAGAAATCAAGCAATCCAACTAAAAAACTACAGAAAGTTAACAAGATAAAAAGTGGGAAAATGTTCTCTTTCTACTCATCTAAGAATAAAAACATGAAAAAGAGAAACAAATACAAAGCAAACAAACTGAACCAACTGAAAAATTCATGGTTCTCCTGATGTTCGTCACTGGATTTGAAACCCTCAAAACAATCAGCTAAAAACTCATGGTAAAATGAGCATGCAAACAAACAAAATAAAAAAAAAATTGCATTCTAAAATAAAATTGAAAAATATAATAACGTAAATCTGAAAAGAAGCTAGAACCAGAAATAAAAACAAACGGTTTAACTTTCATAGTGAAAAAAAGAAAGAAGAGAATGTGTGAAAACAAAGGAAGAAATTGAAAGATTTGAAACGGGAGAAGAGACTAGCGGCAGATTGGAAAAGTAAAGTGGGAAAAAAAAAAACTAAAACGATATGGAGTAGTAAATAAATACAATGGCATTTTCGTAAATATTATAAAATTATATAATTAAAAATATTTGAGTCGGGTCAGGTCAGATATTTTTTTTATCTTAAATCCGATCCCGCCCCGACTCTTTATTTTCAAAACCCGCCCTACCTCACTCCGAATCCATTTTTTTTAAATGCCCCTATAAGGTCGGATCAGGTCGAGACCCATCGAATTCGGGTATAATTGTCATCCCTACTGTAGAGACTCGAATCACTCCTCCACGTACTGCAGCATTAGGAGGTGAGTATCTAGCACCATTCGTATTCTTTAGCAAAGTTTAGGGGTCTAAATGAACATAGCGTTTGACGACTATTTGTGACCCATTCATATAACGTTCATTTATTAAGCTAAATAAACGAGTTTGAACAAAAATTTATATTTGTTTGATAAACGAAAGAATACGAACAAAGGTGTGTTCGGTTTTATGTTCACGAACAAGCTAGCTTATCGACTCGTTTACCTGATTTTCCTACTTTTTACATTTTACATATTAGCGAAGGTAGGGAATAAATCGAACACATGGTGAAATTTCACCATTTGGATGAACATATAAATGAACATGTTCACGAAAGTTAAATGAACATGTTCATGAACGCTAAACAAACGAACATGAATATCTTCAAAAGCGAATACGATCTTAAAAATTTAAATGAACACGAACCAAATATGAACACTTTCAAAAATAAATAAACGAACATGCATATAATCTTATTCGTTCAAGCTTGATTCATCTACACCACTGGCAAAGTTTTCTCCATCAAAATTATATATAATATTATGGTATAGAGTTAGTTATGGATTGTTCTTGGGCTGGAAAGTTATGAGGCCTCGCCATAGCCTTGTACTTTAGACCCTCTCCAAAGTATAAGATTTGGTCATGAGATGATAGTACATGTACATTGTATGCTTTATCCTCAACACTATTCCTTATTAATTGCTACTCTATACAATGATCTAACATCATAAAAAATAATGTTTGATAGCTAACATATTCGTCAAGTATACTGAAAGAACAAGGAATTTCAGATAAAATAAGTTTTTTTATGAAACAAATGTAAGAAAAAAAAGTAAATTGGTTTTAAATTTTTTAATAATTTTAAGGCGAATTACAAGGTAATATCTCTTTATACTTTTTCTTAACTCTTTGATAACACACACTTTGTAGACAAAACTGCTCGAACCCGGGTCATCATCTGTCATTGGGATCACTCGTTGGGTTCATCTGAATTTTTAATTCTCTTTTAAGTTATCAGGGATTGGTCCAAGTGGTAAGCAACTTGGTATCGCTTAAGTATGTCTCGAGTTCGAGGCCTTATGTATGCAAAAAAATTCCTGCCAAGAGACTCACCCACCTGAATCGAGTGTGTGACGATAATCGATCCGAATTAGTAAGGACAAAACCCTAGGGCAACCAAAAAAAATAATAAATAAGTTTACATATATTCAAAATACATGGTAAAAAGGATAATATAAAGATAAACATATATGTAATCTTTTTACTTAATATTTTATTCATTGCCGTTTTATTATTTTATTTAGTACTATTCATAATCCCTACCACTCTTAAATCGAAGATGATTGTATTTAGACACACTCGAGCACGATCTTTTAGATGTTGTAACAATAACGATATAATCGAACTAAGGTTTAATGGACAATTTTATATAAATTGTTTAAATGTTGTTATATACTTATAGTACATCAAATATATCCTTTTGGACCGTGAGAAACTATATCGATACAGCAATGTTCATTTTAAAATTGAAGTGTAATTAAGATAAGGTTGTTGGAAGTCAAGCTTGAAAGATGCAGAGTCCACCTGAAGACCAGTTCAGTGATTAAATCTAACCTCAACTACTGAACCACTCCACAAATAGTAAATCAAATCACTATTTAAATTACCAGAAATGCAGCAGCAGAAGAAAAAAGAAAACTAAAACAGATCTCTATTAACCCCAAATCCATTCATCAACACATAACAAAGCAATCCCAAATCAATTTTTTTTGCATTAAATCCCAACAAACATCAACAGCAACAATGGCTGTATCCAGAGGAATGATCATCTTCTGTTTTATTACACTCATGGTGTGTTCTTTCTTAGTTAAATCCAGCAGCGCCAACAATAGTAAGGGCAAAGGATGCCACCACCATGACCACGCTCATGGTCACGACAACGAAAGATGCGAAGATACCCCCGAAGACGAAGACGACTTCGATAACACTTTCAAGATCGTCGACAACGTCAAGATAACCATCTAGTGATGGGTGGCGTTGTTATTTAGTTCGAACCGAATAAAATCGGTGTTGCAGACAGCTCTGTGATCTCCCATGGTTTTCTAAGATTTTTTCTTTCCATTTTTAGCATCTTTTGATCTTGACTAGTTGTTTCAGTTTCTTTTTTCTTTTGTTTCGTATTTGTCGTGGTCGGATTCGGAAGAGTTTAGTATTTGTTTCATTGTTGCTTGCTTTATAAAATTGCATTTCTGAATTCTCAGCAGTCAGCTCCTTCTTTTATATGCCTCCATGTAACGTGTATTAATAATTTATTTTCCCACGCATGACACAATTATTAGTGGAACGTACAGACGAATTCTATTCGTAACCACATACGTAATTAATTGCGAGTATAATGACGAATCTAGAAAAAATTCGTTGATTGGACCAATATAAATATAAAAGAAAACATGTTAATGAGCATAAGTGATTAGGTGTAAATATTGGTTACTTATTTACACCATTGTAGATTAAGCTATATTAACTTATTAACAACAATGTAAATAAGTATTAATGTATTTGAAATTTATGTTATTTTTGTTGTCATTTATCATTTTATTCAATAACTTAAACTTTGTTTTATTTAATATGCTTTTATTCAAAGCTTGTGGTTATGAGTTTGTCTAATCTTTTTTTTTGTTCCTTAAAATGAGTTTTTATTAAGGGATCAAAGACCCAAAACCTACGTTGAGTGCCTCGTTAAAAACTTCTATAATATCTTAAAAATCGGTCTAGTCGAAATTGGATTCCGATGATTAAAAATTCAACATCGAAAAGTCAAATCATTGTATTGACTTTTAAACAAGTGGTCAATTGTCGAATATTGAACCCTAGAATTAACTTCAAGGATTTTAAGTTAAAATCCTTTATTAATTCCATAGTGAAATATTGTCATAGATATCTTTATCGAAATTGTTGAATCATTGTAACCCTTGTTCTATATTGTTTTGATATCTCAAAACGTTTTTAGCGAGGAAATGGTCAATTCACCGGAATTCGCCAAACAAAAGAATAAGAGGATAGTTGTCCGGGGACCTTGAAGGTCTCGGGAATATCGATGAGTGTAGTCGGAGTCTCGGGATTGACTAGGTACTTTCCCGATTTCATTCTTATTGTTTATTACATAGCTAACAAGTTACAAGGTTCCTTTGCATTGAGTTCTCTTAGGAAGTATTATCGGTAAGCATCGGAAAGTTCATTGCATTGAATCATTGTTCATCGAATCATTGATATTGCCATTGACATTGTTGAAACATTGATACATGATTATATTAAATCATAGGACAACGTCATATTGATCATTGAACATTATTATTGAATCATTGAAACATGGATATTGTTATTGTCATCAATGTTGTTATTGTCATTGACCTAATCATCGGACTTTGGATTCGAATGGAAATGAGATACAAGTGGCATGTCATAGAATTCATGAGTTCATTGGTACGAAGTGGACTATGGTCCTTGAACTAAGGCTCTATTTGGCGATTTTGGCGGGATATGTGAGATATTAGTCCATTGGCGATGTCGGCGAGATTTGACCACTCATTAATTTGGCGATGTTGGTTGGAAATTCGAATATCCATAATCTCATATAGATCCAATGGTTAAAGTTGTTGAAATCATTGTTAAACATGATTTGAGATGCTGTATGCATTGAAATATTATTACTGATATTATTGCCATTCATTGTATTGTTCATAGTTGTAGAATTTAAACCCTAGCACTTCTCCTAATTGTGAAAAAAAGTTGAACCCGAATTATGTAATATATTTTATTTTCATCTTTATATATTATATTAAAATAAGGGTGAATATTTGACACACAGACGGTGTAAAAAATATTTACACAAGCCTACATATTTTCAAGCCAAAATCTAAAATCTAAATTTCTAACCCTAAAATATTAAAACTATAACCTCACATCCTAAATCTTAAACCATAAATTCTAACCTCTAAACTCTAAACCCCTAAATAACTTCGCTTGTAAAACTTTATTTTTCACCACCAGTGTATAGGATAATAATCATTAAAATAAATATGTTATATTATAATATAAACATTAAAATATATTACAATAATCCATTAGTTTACTGAATAAGATGTTAAGTCTCTCAAACTACATCCACAATTCAAATTCTAATATTATGATAAAATTATATAGTATTTAATTTAAATTAATCGAGATAAACCAGGTCAAATTGTTATCTGATCGAATTCAAGCATGTATGTAAAATTGTTGATACCCCGCTTAGATCAGATTTCTGAACATATTGATATATAGATAAACACCCATCAATGATAAATAGCAAATACAAAGACGACAATACGAAAAGGGAAAACAAAGTTAAATATTTGAATTTAGACTTAAAAAGTAAAATTAGTTCTCAAAACGAAAAATTTAAAATAAATCAATTAAATTTTTATAAAAAATTTTACACTCAATTTAGTTCTTATAATACAAATCGCTCTCAATTTAACTCTTCCGTAACGGCTGACCAATTTTGATCTTTAACTCATTGACATTCAATAAGATGATAACATATGGCACACCCTAGAAGTGCCATGTCATTAAACCGTAAAAAGTTCTTAAAAGATCCTAAAAATTATTAAAATATTTAAAAAAATATTAAAAATTTTATTAAAAACAATAAAAAGATTATAAAGATTATAAAACTTATTTAAAAATCTATTTTTTAAATATAAGATATAAAAATTAAAAAATATATATAAAAATCTAAAAAAAACTTTCTTTTTTATAAAAAAGCCCCTAAATTTTTTAAAATCCCACAAAACCACCAAATCTTTTCTTTCTTTTGAAAAACTCACTAAAACCTAAAGGATGAGTATACCACATGTGTCGAACACCGCTAAACACCACTAACGCTGAACACCACCGGACACCATTAAATTGATTACTAAAGATTGAAAATCTCAAGGGCTCAACATACAATTAATAATTATTTAAAATAAAATTTCAATTGAATTATTTTATATATATATATATATATTATATTTTTAATCTTTATTTTCAAATAATTAGATCAAATACCAACCATAGTCAATCCCTAAATTAAAAAAAAATCCCCTAATTTGAGGGGATTAACCCTCATCATTTACACATTATTTCAATTTGATCCTATTTTAACTAAAAAATATTTAATCCTAAACCTAAAACTCTAAACCCTAAAACCTACTCAAAACCCTTAAGCAAAAGCAAAAGTAGATCGAGATCTGAACATCCCCGCCTCTGTTTCAGCACAATCGTTTTAACAATGGCAAAAAGGATTAAAAATGATTTAAGAATAAATAAATTGGCTTTTAACATGAAAACATGCTCTGTTTGGCTTTTAACATGAAAACGTCCCTTAAACGTGCTCTGTTTGGCTTAAGTTTATAGCAGTCATACATGAAACGTGTTCTGTTTCTTAAGTTTTTTAATTAGTGAAATCAATCTTTCAACCATTTAAATCTTTCAACACATATTCATTGTTTTGCTTCAATGGTAGTCATTAACACAAAGAAAACCCTTCGGCAAACAATTTTTGTTAATCGTTTTTGTCATTGTTTAAATGACTGCGCTTAAACAGAAGCGTTGGGGATGTTCATCTCGATCTAGTTGTGCTTTTGCTTTAGGGTTTTGAGTTTTGAGTTTAGATTTTAGGGTTTTAGGTTTAGAATTAAATAATTTTTAGTTAAAAATAGGGTAAAATTGAAATAATGTGTAAATGATGAGGGTTATTTTTTCCCCAAATTAGGGTTTTTAATTTAGGGATTGACTATAATTGGTATTTTATCCAATTATTTGAAAATAAAAATAAAAATATAATATATATGAAAAATAATATAATTAAAATTTTATTTTAAATAATTATTAATTGTATGTTGAGTCCTTGAGATTTTTAATCTTTATTAATCAATTTAATGGTGTTCAGCGATGTTCAACGTTAGTGATGTTCAGCGGTGTTCGAATCCCGTTATAAAATTTTCCAAACCTAAAAATCCACTCAACGATCGATGCATGTTTCGGCACGTTCGTCGGATAAAGAGGGCCAAAAATCGATTCGGGAAGTGTGATTCTTTGAACATCGATGGAGAGAAAGAGCGGTTTCGTGCGAGGGGTGGTCGACGACAAAGACATAACGACAAAGAAGTGACCGATGTTACTTGTGAGTGTTCGATGCAGGGTTGAATCCGCGATAACAAATGGGATTTGGAATATAGGATTAAGGATTTGAGATTTAAGGCTAGGAATTTAGAAAATTTAGGGGGTTTAGAAGAAAAAAGAACAATTTTTTTTTAATTTTTTTAAAAAAATTGAAATTAAAAAAGATTTTTTTATAATTTTGTACAACTTTTAAATATAATTTCATTTTAAATATTTATTTTTTTTAAAAAAATTATTATAATTACTTTTATTTTTTACAACTTTAAATAAAATAAATATTTTTAATTTATTTTTTATACTTTTAAACATTTTTTAGAATTTTAATGATTTTCTGGTTTTATGACGTGACACTTTCACAGTATGTAATGTGTCATCATCTTAATGATTGTTTGTGAGTTAACGATCAACTGTAACACTCAACGTTACGAGAGAGCTAAATTGACCGCAATTTGAATTTTAAAAACCTAATTGATCACATTTGAATTATGAGGACTAAATTAGATGCAAAAATTTCATAAGGGCTTAATTGATTTTGGCTTAAATGAAAAATAAGTGCCTAAATTATATCACTTTTGAAATTTAGGTGCCTAAAGTATTTTTTTTTTGTAAGAATAGGTGCCTAAAGTTTCAACCGTTATAATTTTAGGTGCCCAGTAGTTAACTGCCGTTAAAAAAATTCATTAACCAATAAAAATTTGACATGTGCCATATTTTAATTTATTTTATGTTTTTAATAATTTAAAAATTTTCAAAACAAAATCTTAAAATTCTAAAATAGTCTCTAAATCCCTAAATCTTAAATCCCCAAATCTATATCACTGTCGCCATCGCCAATCTCTCTCCTTTCGGTCGTTGGACTCAAATGACAATTTTTCCTAACGTTTCGTCGCTAAAACTGGCGAACGGTGTGCCAGTTAAAAATTAAATGGCGAATGTTAAAAAGTCGTTCGATTGACATACCGTTCGTTAATTTTCGACGACGGCACTTGGGAGAAATATCCGAAAGAATCTGACGATTGAAAGGATGGGGTCGACGACAACGATCTACGGTGAAGATTTGAGTTTTGCTATTTTTAAGAATTTAAGAACTTATTTGTAGATTTTTAAAATTTTTAAGATTTTTTTAAAATTTTAAAAAAAAATTTCCAAAATTTTTTTAAAAAATAAATATTTCTGCCACGTGTCTCGTGCTGGTTAGACAATGCCTTTTTCGAACGATCATTAATTAAAGGGCACTTAAAATTTAAAAGATGTATACTTTGAGCACTTATTTTTTATTTAAGTCATTAATTTTTTACGATGGCTAATTTGATCTTTAAGCCTAATTTTTTTTATACTTATGAATATACAATCCTACATCTACTAATCAAGTATTGAGCTATACGTTTATAACGCAAAAGCAAAAGCCAACTCCCTCCGTGTGCGCGTTTCTTAAGAAGATAAAACCGAGAAGACAATGTTCACTTTTGAAACGGGCAAATACCTCACAACAGTTACAATCTGATATGAACATCTGTAAAGAGAAGAGAATCAGGTTTCATGATCTTAGTAAAGGAAGCTAACCTTCAACATAAACTCTCCAGGATTGCAACAAGGGACCGGCTATCTTGACGGAAGATCTGAAAAATATTACGATCAAGAAAAAGCCAAATGAATGCACAAATGTGTTCATTGATTCTACTGAAAATTATCTCTGTATATGAAATTCGGAAGAACCAGATTGCGTACGACTAATTAACATTCAAGGCACCGAGAACATCTGTATCAACTCATTGGATCTTACAAACCAGAAAACTACTAAGATTTACTCGCAATTTATACCCACATGTCATGTAGAACCTCATAAAAGTCGGTCTCCTTAGATTTTCTGGTGAAACGGTTGGCCTTGCTAAAGAAACTTTGGGAATTTAAGTGCTATCCATTGGAATATCACTGGCATTATGGATCCCCAGGCTCTCAGACATACTTTTCTGGGTCTGAACTGCACCGAATGTGAACCCAGGCAGAGGAACTTCTAAAGGCGGGCGGGTGAAAATTGAAGTTGCAACAAGATTGCTGAAAGCCGGAATAGGAACAGGAACTGGATCGTTTGGGAGACCAAAGTTGAAGGATGGGGCTCCAGCAGGTGGGAACAGTGCAGGATTGATACTTTCGGATCCGAAGAGCTTCTGCTCATATTCCTGCAATTGCTGGTAGACAGCTGTGAATCACAGACAGCATATGAAAATCAGAAGGTAATAAAGGTTTTACCTGTTAAAAATAGCATTTATGTGAATAATATGAAAAATTAACAATATTTACAAGGTTACACTAATATAAACATCACAACAAGTCTATAATCCTTGAACTCAATTTCAATCCTACCAAAGAAATTACTTTCAGAAACAGAAGCACATCATACATAGTTTGCCCATGAATGAAGCATTTCTACTCCTCTCTCGAGTTGCAGGAAAAGATGATTTGTCAGTTAAAAACTAGGCTTAAGGGATAACTTTGCTGTCGAATTCACACGAAATAATCAATTTAGTCCCTCTGCAAAAAACGTACCCAATTAGATCCTCAAAGTCCCAAATTGCATCAATTTTTTTCCTTTGACTATTATTGACCATTATTGTCCTAGCGTGGACGTTACGGCGCTAACATTACAATACATGGTGCTAACGTGACAGTCTAGATGTGAATAATGACGTGAGAAAAAGTCTGGGACTCTCTCATCAGCCTAAGCCTACTACTATTCTTTAAACACATTTTCAACGGAATCAACATTGCATTAGAGTAACAGTAACTTTTAATGTTTTTTCCATCATTTAAAATTGATGGGATAGAGTTTGCACCAAAGTGGTAGTCATGAATCTTTGTTTCTCATATGTAATTGATACAATAAAATGACACTAGTTTGAGTTTCTCCACTATAAAATCAAATTTTTATTTATATATTCACATGAAACAATAAAAAAATCACAATCAACTAAATAGTCGTGCAAAACCTCAAACTGATGTCGCCTTTCTATATTGATTGCTTCTAAAAAAACAAAGTTGAGGTCCAAAATAAAATTAACGAGCACAAATTTGGTGTAAACAAAGTTCTACTAATTTTAAATCATAAGAGGGAATCTTATAGGTCATTGTTGCTTTAATACAAAGTAAAATCCATTAAAAATATGTTCGAGAATAGATGATAGACTAAAATTGTTGAGACGATCAAAGATTCTTCCAATGATGGCATTTGGAATTTTTTAATATTTTTAATTATACTTTTTTGAATTTTTGGATTTTTATAATGTAAGTACTTTCAATATAGTTTTTAATAATTTTTATAATTTATTATTTTATAGCTTCTGATATTTTTTATTTTTTTAACTTCTAATAGTATTTTTATTTTGAGTAATTTTTTTAATATTTATTTTCGAATATTTTAATAATTGGGTTTAATTTTTTATATTTTTAATTTTTTAAAATCTCAAGTTTTTCTTCAAATATTACAAAACAATCAATTACACCTTGAATTTTTTAAAAAATCAATTAAGCCCTCAAACTCCTAAAAAAGCAATGTTGCCCCTCTGCCACATGATCATTCACATGCAAAATGTCACGTCAACATAGTGGACTGCCACATCAACATTGTTAACGGACATGTCAGCCAATAACGATCAATGTTGATCAAAGGGAAAAATCGATGCAATTCACAAGTTTGAGGACCTAATTGGATGCGTGGCTAAATTGATTATTAGGTGCGAGTTCGAGGGCAAAAATACCCCTAATGCCTAAAAACTATGAAACAGTATCCACCCATACCATGCTATATCAAGTGGCACTCCTATATTCTTTTCAAGCATTCAATCAACTAAAAAAACAACTTATTAGGTGATTTCAGTCAACTCTGGTAAATACCTTGGCTTAACTCCACAGATGATCTTCGTTCTTTCACCCACTGGTAGCTTTGCTGAAGCCGCCATCCTTTAGACTTCATTAAGTAAGCTATTACAATAGCTGGCGACCTGCAGAAAGAGTATAATCATCCTCGTAAACAGTTTCATAAGTCTAAATTGGTATACACCCCCAAGCATTTGGCTCCCTGATAGATGCAAGTATATACCATCTCAAGGAGTTAAAATACCCAACTTCCTGAAGAAGAAGAAAAAAAAAAATAGAAAAGCGTATACAAAAACATGCAAACCAGTTTATCTCCTGTGTACAAAAGAACAAAGTCGCCAAATGCTTATCTGCAGGGTATCTTAAGGAAAAGATTCTTGACCTTCAACTAGGTTCTTACAACATTGATTCTATTTTCAGCATTCAAAATTTTTATGGGATAAGAAAGAATGAAAAGCAGTAAAAATCAACCTATTTTTTCCAGACATGCAATGCACAAGGACTCGAGCCTTATCCCTCTCACATTGTTCTGCAAATTCAGAAATGAACCACGGATCATAATATGCCAATGAGAATAGAACTATACAACATGTCAATTGGCAGTATCTGAGCTACAGAAGTGCGACCGACAAGTATTAATTAACTAAGGAAACTCTCCAACAGCCATTTTTTACTAGGGTAACAAAGGCATCATGATTTAAGAAGAGCAAACCATAAGAAAAAAAAAAACAAGTTGAGAAAAGTGTTGGAGACCTAAACTCAATTATCTTAGACATGTTTCCAAAATGTGAATGTGTAGAGTGCATCAAGAAAATTAAGAAGCATCTCATTATGCAACATAAAAAGAGAGAACACACTCAATAAATGCTTCTCAGGACATTAAAAAGAGTGTGAATGTTATTGAGTTTGCTCAGACCAACATCGTGAATTTTGCACAGGTAAAAAATAATCCTATGCATAAAAGAGGAAATACCAAAGTCATGCACAAGAGAGGAGGTATCAAAGTCAAGCTTTTGACAACAGACTCAAAATGCAGGACAAAGGTTAACTCACCTAAAAATTGTATTGCATCATCAAATTGTAAAATTTTGTCATCTTGCAGGCAGTGATAGACAAATGAATTCTTATACAGATTTTGACAAGCAGGTACGGTCTGCAAAGAGATAATGTAAAAAAAAAAAAAACATAAGGTTATGCCCTACAAGCAATCTACAATTTTTGAAGCTTGGCAGCCTGTAAGTATTTCAGCAGTCACAACATCCAACACAGTGGAACAGAACAAACCGCATGATAGGAAATAAAAAGAGCGTATCTTGACACCATCAAACTTACCACTTTTCAATTTGTATTGATGCAAGAGCTTATATTATGGTAAGCTTCATTTATTTCAGTTTTATTAAATATTAGAGATATTTTGGATGGCTAGGATTACAGGTTTCCTTTATGTTTTAAACCTAGGGCTAGAGCTGTATTATCTTCCTAACCCTAGTGTAAATTAGATGTAAAATATTACAGCAACAACTTATTCTTACTATTTTCTGAGTTATTATAAAGAAACTAGAGATTTTTTAAACCCGGAGTTTTCTAAAGTTCCATCTTTTTTCCTAATCATTTGTCAGCCTTATTTATTTCAATTGTTGCTGTTTTTTCTTCTTAAACCACATCATGTATCTTTCAATTGCATCACTGATAGCAATTGGATGATAGCAACTATCTGTTTGCTTAGTTTAAAAGTATAATTCACAACATGAAAAAAAACATAACTCTGCAGTCACCAAAGTTAATCCCAGTTTCTCCTCATTCCTACTATAGTATCAATTAAATTAGGTTCAAAACATAATCATCTCATCATTCTTTGATAATAATAAGTTCTTAAACTTTGACCGATTCAAATAAAATTCAGTTTCGTGCCCTTAGAAAAGGAAAACAAAATCCATAAACTTCCAAAATGTGTAAATCTAAAAAAACAGGGTTTTTACTGACTGCTGTATTTTGTCACCTGCTGGTTAATTCTAAATGTTCAATGGCTCTTATAGAATCTTAATTTACTATCAAAAGGAAATCCCATCACTACGGTAAAAAGGCACTCTAACGCATCTATTACTCTCTAGTTATGATAAATTAGATTACCATGACAGGTTTAATTCTGGATATCATTCGCCCCTTTGAGCTATCCACCATTCTATGTCTATATACCTAACCAATTGGCAATGACAATAATCCTAATTAAAAAGTCTCAAGTAAACACACTGAAAATTTTACAACTTCACTTACATACCTGACAACGCAATCAGGTTCTCCTTTTAACACTCGAGACTGAAAAAGAAAACAACAGCTCTTTGGACCGTATAAACATCAAATCTTACTATTATTCTAGTTCTAACTTTACTCAATTGCACCTGCACATCGTGTTCTGGTCTTACCTCGTACCAAAATCATACATTCAATTCTAAACTTCTTCCCTATGTTTCTAACTCAAGATAAATCCACTCTTATTCTGAAAGTTGCAATAAATCTTTCCTTCACATCCCTAATCTCCCAGATAACAATAAGACTTGTACAGGAAAACTAACATAGGAATTTTCTAGATCAATAAAGTTACAAGATGTTCCTCATACAAAGAATTAGTTTAATACTCAATCCCCTACCCTACATTCCAAATGATTAAAAAGGAGAAATCCCATCAAAGTTCAAACAACAGAATAGAAACCTTAACATATAAAAACACAAAAACCATCTCTTTCTTATTCCAATCAGCAAACAATCATTAATAAACTTGTTCCCCCAAATGATTTGCAGTCATCAAATCCATAAGTCCAACATCAAAAGAAAAAATAAAAAGTTGATATTAATACTATAAAGGAATATAAATAAGAATGAAAAGAAAAGAAGAGGAGGAAGAAGAAAGGGGCTGACATTAAGGACGCGAGTAATCCCTTGAGTCTTGAGAAGCTCAGAGCGGGAGGCGTTATCGTAGCTACCCAAATAGAGAAAGTCGGGCAAGATCAGCGATGGAAAAGCACTGAGTTGAAGCGATGTTCTATCGGAAGAAACGGGAGGTCGGTGCCCACAAATCCCACAAACTTCCCCTTCCTCGTACTTGTGATAGTGGCCGCATACCCCACATGGATTTTCCCTCTCCCTCTTCCTCATCCCCACACACCACCACAACAAACACCAAAGAATTTTTTTTTAAAAAAAAGCTTCGATTTTCCGATTAAATACTGATGGAGGAAGCAACAATCGAAAGGCCCAGAGTTTTGTTTTTGAATCAAAGGGTTTTTTAGTTGAAGGAAAGTCCTTGTTGCATCGAGATATATAGAGAGAGAGAGAGTTTTTTTTTTTTTTGAGAGAGAGTTGATTCAAAGGGATACGGGGATTCTAAAAACAGGCCCTTAAATGAAGACTAAAAATAGACCTCTTGTTTTAAGCCCTTGAATTAAAAAAAAAATTTAACACCCGGTGAACCGGTTACCTTTTGAGTAGGGTAAATATTTCGTCCAAACCATCATCCTCCCTTAGTTGAGCAAAAAAACACTGAAGAACCATACTTTACCCTCCAATTTTCGAACACTTGTTGTTCTGCTTCCCTCACACTGTATTCCGCCATGCTCCTCCATCGTTCTCACCGCCACCATCTCCTCTTTCTCCACCACAACCACCGCCAATCCAAACCATGCTTCACTCTCACCGTCCCACTGTCTCACTCAACCTACACCATCTGGTCCTCCAACACCTCCCTCGGCAAAACCCTAATTTCCATCGGCATTTCCTCTTCCTTCCTCCTCTCTGCTTCCTCTTCTAACGCGAAAAAATTTCTCTACCTCAAACCTCTCCAAACAGGCTTCCCCTCTGACTCCGACTCCCGCTTTCTCTTCCAAAAACTCTATTCTTTTTCTCTCCGCTGCAATCTCCCCCTGTTTTCCTCCCATTTCGTACTCCTTTCTTCCCTCCTAGCTTCCAAATCATTGAAATCGAAAAATTTCTCTTTTAATGAGTCACAAGAGATGTGTGAATTGGGGTTTTATGAGGAGATGAAGGTTTTGGAGGAAGGAAAGGTAGCTCCAGAGCTTGTTTCTAAGACGTTGTACGCTTGGGAGGGCTCACTGTCTCCCCATTTGGCTGCTGAAAGGGAGGGTGGAGCGGTGGGGGATTCTGAGTTGATTAAGAAAGTGAAGAGACATTTGGAGAAAGGATTGTTGGAAGATGTGTTGGATTAAAATCCGTAATAGTGGGCACATATGTATAATATATGATGCTATTATAAAGTATGACACAAAATTAAGTGACCAATTATGTTAGGTGTGTCATGGGTATTAAAATGTCATGGAAATAAAAGTGTAGATACCATAAGATGTATTTATAATTCAATGAGGGGCAGAGTTATAAATACTTAATAGTTGATTTATTAAATCAACTATATAAAGAGGTAGTGGTCCCCAAGAAATAGGTTAACTTGTTCTTCTCTCCTTTCCCGTCAGAGAGTTTTACGCCAAGAGAAAACTTATCTTCTTGGAAGATCAATACCAAAGATTTAGTCTTTCAAGATCCAGATTCAAGGATTCCAATATTTTAGATATATTCAGGTACGCTTCCGCATTCGTTTTATTGTTCTTAATTATTTGACATGATAGATCTTGGGTTTAGTTTTCATATTTACTTATGATTTGGTTCTAATAAGTGGCATCAGAGACTCATCATGTTGAATCATTGAGAACCAATTAATTTATGTATTTCAGATTGGTTCGTTCTTCAATTTTTTGTAGGTTTGATACTATGATTTGGTTTTTTGAATTAAAGGTTGATATTAAAAAATATTAGATATAAATTTTTATAATTAGAATATCGTGGGTTTCTGAACTCTGTTCAATTCAGCTTTCTATATATTGTTCTGTTAGCGTATTGATCTAATTTTCTTGTCGATCATATTTGATGATCAATTGATCACTATTTAATTCTAATGTGATTGGACGAGTATTGTCAAACATGGAAAGTGCGCTTAAAACCCTACTGAACTTATGCTTCTGTAATCTTGCTTCTGTTATACAATCTTTATGTTAAAAAAAACCCTACTGAACTTATGTTGATTGAGGCGTAAAGCATATATATTATCTATGGGAATATATATTCAATTCGGATTGATCAAAAATTTTAGTTTTGAAAGTTAGTAATTAGAAAAAAATTTTGACTTGGACTTGGTCATGGTAAATTTACTGTGACTTGAAAACTTTATAATCAGGTTAGCTCTTGAAGCTTTATATTCAGATTAGTCTAATAAATTACGGTTAAATTTGTTAAATCTTGTTTAGTTTTGAATAGATTCTTTGGTTTAAATTTATTTCACACTACACTTAATTATGTCATTAATATTATTTACGGAATATACATTTGGTTTTAGTTTTGGAAAGCATGTCATTAATCTTATGAAATTCATATTCTATTCAGTTTGACCAATAATATCAATTTTGATTGTTAGACTATTATGGATATATTAAAGTTTCATGTGATCATTATATGAATTATTCATTTATATGATACTTATGATTTTGACTTTTAGTTAAAGATTGGTTGTTTTGAATTCAACCTTAATTTCGGCAAATGCATGCTTAAGGAATTTTTTTTTGAGAAACAGTAAAAAAAATTGATTTTTTCGATTTCTGATAGCCCCATTTAGACAACCTTATTTTGGGTTATTTCGGAAACTTAAGTGTTATCAGAAATTTCATTTTTTACTGTTACATAATTTTAAATTTGGATATCGGTATATTTATATTATATATTTTAAGATAAATTAATTGAAGCATTAAGTCACCAAAGTGACATCTATTGTAGAAATTATTTTATTTTAATATATAGAATGTTTTGTGCATGTAAGTCGGATTATGTTAGTATTAATCGGCCCAAAGGAAGGTTAATAATTAACATTATTACATGTGCAACTGTGGTAATAAACATGTGATAATTATTCAGTTTTATATGTGAGCAATAAATCGGCCCAAAGGAAGATTTCTGTTTGACATGTTCTTATTATCAATGTTTGATTACTGTACCAATATATCACTTACAAGTTAATGTTTTGTCCAAAGATGAAATATTAATGGAGTGTCTGGTATCTTGATATGAGGTTTACCTTTATTCAAATTTATTATTATTTTGGTTATCTTTTAATTTGATTGAAAGATAAAATTAAGACAAATATTTTGAAACAATTAAATTCATATTTTGGTTTTGGGTGTCTAATATTTTAATGGATTAATTGAAACATAATGTCACCAAAGTGACCGTTTTTGTGTAGATTAGTTTATTTAAAATATTAAGATAATTATGGGTTTTTGTAATTCATGCGTTTATTAATTGGCCCAAAGGAAAGTTAATATTTGTGAATTACAACAACAATCTAATGTGATAAATGTGTGACAATTATAAGGTATTTTATGTAAGCAATACGTTAGTCCAAAGATTAATCTATTGTTTGACATAGTTTATTGTCAATGTTTGATTGCTACAACAAGAGTAACGCTACTGATTAATATTACTGTCCAAAGACTTGATGTTAATGTTGTGCTTGGTATCTTGAGGGGAACTAGCCATTATTTTGAATTTATTTGTTTACTTATGAATATTTATGTGGGATTGTTTTTATTTTATTTGCTTATTTTGTTCTATATTTAGGTAATTTATCTTTGCTGTTACAATATCTGTTAAATACATTCTACACTCATGTTTAGTGAAATTAGTTTCAAGGAATAGAAAAGACACTTACATAAAGTATTTGGTTGTATGAACATAGACTTGCACTAAGGAAGAACAACTCGCACCTCTCATGGCGGTAAGCACCCATAAAAGGGATTTTGAGAGGTGAGTTCGTTCAAATTGCATGATTTTAATGATCATAAAGTACAACATTCTAGAATTCTTTAGGAGCACAAATCTAAAGATATTACTCATACTAAGAGTTTCCTTGATAAATTTGAGAAACATTTTATTAAAAATGTTAAGGTTATGACACCACTTTTGACTTACTTGATGTCTATGAAGTATAAAGATCAAGAAAATGTGAGGGAGTTGATAAGTGTTCAAAAGTACTATTTTTCTTACCCTTTTACTCATATTATTGTTAGACTTAGGCTCATATTAGTTGCATAATTAGCCATTCATGCATTAATCCATGTTTCCTTCCATCGTTGAGCTTGATTACATAACTTGGTAGTTTTTGTGGGAAAAGATGCTGCTTTGGTGTGTTTTGTGTGTATGTGCAGGATCAATTGCCAAAGCAAGGCTAGAGCTAGTTGCTAGGACAATACATGAAAGAGATGCCGAGCTAGTTGCCAGGGCAATGCATGAAGGAGACGCCGAGCCAGTTGCCAGGGCAATTGTCGACAAAGAGCAAAGGTGATATGGTAGTCGAAATTGATGACTAGACAAGCCCAAGATGACGTGGAGCAAAGCCCAATCCCAAAGGAATTTGATTTCCATGAAGAGATTAAAGAAGAATTAAATTCCAAGAAGATAGGAGAAGTTCTAGTAGGAATATAATTATAATAAAGAATTATATTCTTTAAAGATAATTTAATTCCAACTTAACTTCCTCCTCAAAGAAGGACTTTGACCTAACCTTATAAATAAAAGGCCATATCGTCAACTTCCAAGGAGAGCAAGAGAGGGGAATTTCGACAACTCCAAGGAGGGCAAGAGGAGAGAATTTTCGACAAGCATCTAGGGCAAGGAGGATTTTGACAAGCTTTATTCTTCATCATTTTCTTTCTTGTTCTATTGGGTTCATGCTAGGGATTATTTATCTTGTGTTTCTTTGGAACCTAGCCATGAACTAAATCTATTTGGCTATGGTTATTGTGTTTTGTGGTTGTGAGAAACTATTGGTTTTTGTTTAGGTAATAAGAGTTTGCACTTTTCTATTCAAGGTTTATTCATTCTTGGTTCTTATTCTTGTTTGCGAGTGAATTGGGAGAGGATCTCATGATTTCATCTATTTATCTAATATCGGGAGAGTTAGATTCAAGAAACGAATGAATATGATCTTTATTCAATCTATTGATGGTGAAGATTAATCTGACTTAGGAATAAGTCAAGGATTTCAACGGCTAAGAGGAGCGCAAGATTGGTTGTTGTTCACCCTTGATTCACGCAGGGATGTATTATCAAGGCATGCACAAGTAGCTAGAGTTTCGACTTAGGGATAAGAAGAAACCATTGAAGAACGCTCTGCCGAACCTTGAAGGTTGCTGCCCAGACGCCCAAGTAGTTGCCCAACTAGTCGCCCAGGCAACCATCGATTAGTTGCCAAGGCAACCCCGTTGTGCAAGTTGCCACGACAACTGAGTTGCCCGTGCACTCTTTTACCAAGACGATCCAATCGGCTATCATACCTCAACTCACGATGACCTGGCCTATCTCTCTCATTTGATCTCATCTATTCTTTTACTTTATTGCTTTCTAGATTAGTTATTAGTTAAAACTCTTATAATCTTTTATTTGTGTTTTTACTTTTTACAGTGCAAGGGACTAGATTCTTGAAGTGGCACCAATCCCTGTGGAGACGATATCTTTTATACTATAACTTGCAACGTGTATACTTGCACAATTGCGTAGCACTTATTACGCGCAACAGGATTATATTATGAAAATATTTAATATTGCTTCAAAACTTAAGGCACATAAGATCAAATTTTCTAACAATTATTTGTTCTTATGCTTTTGGTACCTCTTCCTATATAATATAACCAATTCAAAAATAGTTACAGCTGTCAAAAGGAGAAATAGGCTCTAACTGAGCCCATTTCTCATTGTGTTAAAGAGGAAGAAAAGTGGAAGCATTATAAGGGTAAAAGTACTCATTGGTTAGTGTCTCTAAGAATAAGGGAAATAAAAGAAAATATTAGAGAAAAAAAGTTGCTAAGGGTCAAACTCAAAAGAAACAACGATAAGTTACAAAAGGGTTGATTCTTTTGTAATAAATTAGGACACGTGTGAAGAAATTAAACTTCAAAAGCAAGCAACTACTTCTGCTATTTTGAGTGATCCATGTGTTGTAAGTTTTATGATCCCACAATTAGGAATTATTTGAGGAGAGATCTATAATTTTTTTAGGATGTTGAGTTTGGAGGGAGAAATAAGGTTAGATACATTGCTTTTGAGGAGGAATTGGATTATAATTTAGTTCCTACTATCACTTTTGATGATGTTTAGGTTTTCACACTTATCATTAATCAAGAAGTGAATCAAGTACCTCAGCAAAACAATGTTGAACAACTCCATTCAAGATAAGGTAATTATTTTCAGAAGAACAAACTCAACAACCTCAAAAACAAGTGTCATTAAAGATATCAACGATGGGAAGGAGAAATACTATTCTGGATTATTACTTTGTATTTCTTCAAGAAAATAAGGATAATAATGGAATAATAGAAAATGACTTAATCATTTTTCCATCAAACCATAAAAGTTCTAACCCTCAACAGTGGATTAATGTCATACAAGAAGAGTACAAGTTTATGCAAGACAATAAAGTTTAAGAACTTGTCTCATTACCTGAAGGTGCAAACCAATTGGTTGTAAATGACTATTTAAAACCAAGAGGGATGCAAATGATAATGTGTATAAGTATAAGGCATGTCTTGTATTTAAAGGATATACTCTAAAATAAGACATTGATTTTGTGGAGACTTTCTCTCAAGTTTCATTGAAAGACTCTTTCAAGATAATCATGACGCTTGTTGCTTATTTTAATCTTGAGCTACATAAGATGGATGTTAGGCTTGTGTTTTTCAATGACGACATTGAAGAAATGAATTATATGGTACAATCATAGATTTGTGTCTAATGATACAAAATCAATGAAATGTAAATTAAATAAATTCATCTATGAGCTTAAGTAGGACTCTCATTAATGAAATTATAAATTTCATATTGATTATCTCATTCGGCTTTGAGATAAATTTGGTTGACAATTGTATATACTACAAGTTCAGTGGGAGTAAACCAAGTGATACTCAAATTGCTAAAGAAGACAAATTTAGTCTTACTCGATGCCCTAAAAGTAACTTTGAAATTTAGAAAATACTAAAGATTCCATATGCATAAGCTATTGATATTCTAATTTATGCTCAAGTATGTATGCGTTTGGATATTGCGGCGTACATTGTTGGAATGTTAGACAGATATTTAAGCAATCATATTATGGACCATTGAATAGCAGCCAATAGAGTTATGAAATATCTTTAGAGAACAAAAATTACATGCTCACATATCGAAGTTTTGGTAAGTTAGAGATCATCAAGTTTACAGACTTCAATTCTATTAGAATATTGATGCAAAAGAATTTTGTCACATAGCTGCTAATTATAGATTGAATAGAAAGACCACTTCGGTTATTTGTGACAATAAATATGAATTCGTTTATTCTATGAACAATAGGAACACTTCACATTTGAAGCACATAAATATTAAGTTCCTAGTTGTTAAAGAAAATTCAGAGTGGTTGTGTGTCTATAGAGCATGTTGGTACAAACTCCATATTTGTGCGCTTATTAAGAAACTATCACCCTAGGTCTTTCATGAGCACATTACTCGTGTGAGTGTAATGTTATATAAAGATATTCAGTTTTAGTGGGAGTTTGTAATTTTGAAAAAAAATGCTCATTTGGTTTAGACACAATTTCGATTACTTCGGTTTAAAGTTATTTTAAGATTATTTTCTGCAGAAATAAAGTTCTTTTGGTTTATGCACACTCTGAATTTAGTAAAGTTTGATCTCACTAAAGTTTAGGAGGACCAGTTGGAAATAGACATGTTCGTTTCACATTTCATGTAATTTTCCATGCTACGCATCCATGATTGATCTATGTCATTTGACTATATTTGTATATGTGACCATTGATGGGTCTTGTCATGATTGATACAACAAAAGCTGCTTTGATCCTATATGGATATAGTTGATGGACGAGATTGTTACAGAATGCCTATTATATAATAGCAAATTTTTGAGCTCATAAGGTTATACATTTGTCAGGAAACATATTTACCCAAGTGGGAGATTGTTGGATTAAAATCCGTAATAGTGGGCACATATGTATAATATATGATGCTATTATAAAGTATGACACAAAATTAAGTGACCAATTATGTTAGGTGTTTCATGGGTATTAAAATGTCATGGAAATAAAAGTGTAGATACCATAAGATGTATTTATAATTCAATGAGGGGTAGAGTTATAGATACTTAATAGTTGATTTATTAAATCAACTATATAAAGAGGTAATGGTTCTCAAGAAATAGGTTAACTTGTTCTTCTCTCCTTCCCGGTCAGAGAGTTTTACGCCAAGAGAAAACCTATTGTAATCACTCATTTTCGCTTGTAAATACATATTAGTATTGCATGTATATTTATTATATTATATGCATGAATGTTACTAATATATATAAGGTGTGGTGTGTGCATGTATTTTATAAGCTATGTATGTATACGTATTAATAGTGTATGTGTGTCGCGTATGTATCTATAGAGTACGAACGTATTTGTTTAATGTATATAGATGTTATGTTAATTATGGGTATGATTATATGTACGTATGCTAGTATGTTATAGTAATTAATGTTTGTATAAATATGTGTTTGTGTATGTATGTGTATTGCTATACTAATTATATTATTATTAATGGGCTGATAAAATGAAATAAAAAAATTAAATATATTAAACCCAAATAAAAATTACAGTCCAAGTCCAATTACAAATCTAATATTATTACAAGGCCCAAACCCAAACCCTATTTAATTACAATTATGGTGTGCAGGTGACTGTGGGCCGTTGGATCAAGATCTGATCCAACGACCACGATACAACCAAGAAGTCAAAAATATCTGCCAGCCGCGTGTTCCACACGTATGGACCGTTCAAGTGCCACGCGCGCGTGTGTTCCACGCGCGGACGCTTTGATATCCCACGCGCGCGTAAGATCCACGCGTTCTGACTCCTCGACTGCGGAGCTCCACGTGGCAAGATCTGGAGCCGTCTCATCAAATCGAGGCTTCATCCAGGCCGTTCGTCCTTCAAGCCATCTCGACCTTTACATCAGATCTGATCTAACGGCCGAGAACGCATCTGGCCGCTGGCAGAACACCCATACCGCCACCATGCCGATATTCAACCACCGTGCTCAGAACATGCCAAATACAACAAGCAACAAGTTGTCAGTTCAGATCTAAAAAAGCAAGATGCAACTTGCACCAAAACAAAGACAAGGATATATATGAAACGGGGACTTTTGTAACAGGGGGGAGAGTGGTAACAGAGAGGTAGTAACAAAAAAAAAACAGGGGAGAGAACAGAGATCTTGTAATAAAAAAACTGAAAGTTGTAACCAGTCAAGTGATAATCGAAAGTCAGTCCAGTGGTAAACACTTGTTTCTTTTTCTTATTTGTTTTTTTTACATGCATATACAAAGAGATAAACACAAAAAAAAGAGAGAAGAAGTCTTACCGTCGCCGTCCGTGTGTCTCCCTTCCTCAGTGACAAGCCTTTCGGCTTCCCCAAGCCAGAGATGGTGAACTGAAGGAAGGGGAAGACCTCTGGTAGTTTTGTTTTAGGTTTAAAAGTGTTTTTTTTGTTTGTATTTCCTAGATCTAGGGCGAATAGAGGTGTATCCTCTGAATCCAACCTCGGATTCGTGTCGAGGATGGAAATGGGTTATTTTGGTGTGTTTCGGAGGCTCGCCGGCGCTGGTTAGCGGCGGCCGGCGGCGGAGAACACGGCGGCCGGCCGCCGGATTCTAGGTTTCATAGGATCAGTTGAGATAAAATGAAGAACATGAGTTATTACAAAACTGAAGAAATGAAATGAATGGCCAAAAATTTGATTTCGGCCTAAAAAGAGGGTTTATATAATTGTTATTATTTCGTTAAATGGGTAAATTACACACTAAATCCCCCTGTGTTTCCAATATTTTCACTTTTGTCTTGCCGCATGGTATATTTACAACTCTGGTCCCTCTTGTTTTTCAAAATCTTACAATCCCGTCCCTAAATTACACCGAATCAGTTTCTAAATGGTAAAATTACGCCTTTAGCCATCTCGCGTTTTTGAAATTTTCATTTTGAGTCTGCCCCTTGATCTAATTACAGTTTTGATCCTTTTATGTTCTGTTTGTTTCGCATTTTCGTCCCTAAATTACATATTATTGTTCTTTAATTTCTGCCACTGACTTTTATTTTTCTTTCATTTCAGTCCTGTTTCTTTGTAAATACTCATATTCGTATTATAATCGTATATGTTGATGTATTCTATTGTTTTATTTTATGTCCCTCGTATATGCCTCGTATTTTATGTTTAAATGTATATGTGTATTAAGCTTACGATAATCATATATTTTTATCCGGTTATTCGTATTAAAGCATGTTATGTTCTATTTGACTCGTAAACAGCATGTTCTTGTATTTTTGTACGTATTGTATGTTTTCTTGGCTTTTAGGTTACGTATTAGTGTGTCTTTTTTTATGTATAATATATTGTTCCATATATGTTGAAATATGTTTTATTACTAGCATGTATTGTCTTTTTGAAATATTTGTTCGTCTATATATGTATTTATTCCTACCTTGTTATTGTGGCATGTTAAGTTTGCTTTTATCTGATATTAAGCTTGATATGTATATATGCATGTTTTAGTCTAGTATATCATTTATGTTAGATTAGTTTTCTGTTATGTCAATATTTATTGCATTTAAATATTTTGCCATGTTTTATATTTTGCCACTAAGATTGCATATGATATATAAATTGTTAATGCGGTGCCCTTTTATCCGAGCGTAAACGGGGCCAGTATCAGGCGTAGTGATAGTGGTTGGGCGTTTATTCTCGGATAACGGGGCCCTTAAAATTTATTCGCAATTATGACTGAATTTTAAAATAATCGTCACTTTAATCCGGAAAATCTAATATTAATAAAGCGGTAATTATTAAAGTGCCAATTTTGGGCGGTGTGGGGGTGCTAATCCTTCCCCATCCGTAACCGACTCCCGAACCCAATCTTTTTGAATCTCTGGTTTTATGGTGTCCGGCCTACCTAAGTGGTCGGTGGCGACTCCATTTTTTTAAATGCAGTTTCTTTTAAAACCCCACGGAATAAATATTTTATATCCAAAAAAATCACAAACACCTTCGAAAACCCACGTTTTTATTTTAGCGATAAAAAGAGAAAAGACATCGCTACAAATGGCGACTCCGCTGGGGACCATTTTTTAAAAAAAAAAAGCAAATGAGAGTCAAGCTTTTAAAATAATTACCGCTTTACTAATATTGGAAGTTCCGGATTAAAGTGACTATTAAATTAATATTCGGTTATAATTGCGCGTTTATTTTAACGCATTTGAAATTTGGCATATAAACCCGTTTTTTAAGTGGGGGGAAAACGCTAATGCTTTCGTGGAGATATCGTTCTCCCGTATGGGCCTAGCAAGTACCTTCGGGGCTCAAGTACCTTATGCTTTCGTAAGGATATCGTTCCTTCGTACGGGCATAAGCGAATGGGTCCCCCTGAATTGAACCCGGTTGAAAGGAGCCTATAATGGGTGATGATCGGGGGCCTTGCTACCCTTAGTAGGGGACAATAAGGACAATTCGGGTACCTCCTAGCACCAACACTGCATGTAGAGAACATAGAAACCCACCCTGTTAGAGCCATGCGGATAACCTTAGGTGTTTTAAACTGGATAAATAGGGTTGTTTTGTGTGTTTATTTTGTTTAATTTTGTCATTTTATTTATATATTTATCAATTTTATCTGGTACTGACTTGTTTTCTTTTCGCTTTTGTTTTTTCTCATACATCATTGCATTTGCATCACATAAAGGTACTGGATCAAGTGGTTTGCCTGATCAGAAAGTCTTTCACCATGGAAAAAAAGTGTCTTAGGAAAGAAGAGCTTAATTTGTCGATCGGACATTGGTCGAGGTCAACCAGAAAATCCAAGGGGACAGTTTGCGAACTAACGCGTAATAGCCTGGATACACCTATGTGAGTCTCTAATGTAACGACTTATGGGATCTTCAAAACATTTGGGAAAGATGGGATCAAGACTACAAGACTTGTTAC
The DNA here is from genome assembly GCA_019671005.1 of Hibiscus mutabilis. Lineage (NCBI taxonomy): Eukaryota > Viridiplantae > Streptophyta > Magnoliopsida > Malvales > Malvaceae > Hibiscus > Hibiscus mutabilis. The sequence continues at coordinate 39,518,379 of CM033723.1, forward strand.
GCAATAGTTATGGCGACACATCGCAATTTGTTATATGTCGGAATAACCAGCCCCTACTCCGAGCTATAGTCCAGTTCTGGAATCCGGCTTTTTGCTGCTTCACCTTCAATGGGCAGGACATGATGCCTACGGTAGAAGAATACACTGCTTTACTAAACCAGAAAAATATTCAGGAAGATTGGATCTACGCGAAGCCTCCGAGGAATCAGAATTACACTGCGAAACTCAAAACCTTTGCGGGAATGAGTGGCGATTGGGTTAGTGGCCTCCTTCAAATCCGAGGAGACAATATAGTCTTTGCATGGGAAAGTATTCGAGACATCATACCGACACATCCAGACGAGGCAAAGAAAATGGACTTGTTCGCTTTAGGAATATATGGCTTGGTGATCTTTCCAAGAGTACTGGGAACATTGACATAGCCATTCGGATTTGTTTGAGCGGGTGAAACGGAAAGCAAACCCAGTACCAGCAATCTTGGTCGAGACTTTCATTTCCTTAAATGCTAGCGGAAACATGAAGAAAGACGTTTTGAGGATGCGCACAGCTGTTACAAGTATGGATTGAGTCACATGTGGAAGACGCCGACGAGGGTCCCGCCGGGGATATCCTTCCAAGTTTTTTGCCTTTACGAGAATACTTAGCAAAGGAATGGCGAGAGGATTTGAAAACAAAAATGTGGACCGATTTCTTCAGGAACATTCAAGATGAAGACATAGCATGGAGGGTCCCATGGCTCGGTAAAGTTAATTATTTTCTATCTGATTGTGGTGACTTCAACTGGCTGATGATGTTGGGATTGCATGGAGGGATCGCCTGTGCTCGCTTTTTAGTGTCTCGGCAGTTCGGATCACGGCAGTTCATTCCCAATACCGCCGGATTAAGTCAAACTGAATTTCTTTTCAAAGGGGAGTTCAAAGGAAAAATTCAGACCATCATGAGGGCCTGGGATCATTGTTACCGGATCAAGGTGGGAGGAGATACCGAGCACATGACTACCCCAGATTACGATCTTAGGCGAGCGAACTCTATAAGGCAAGCTTAGAGGTTGACGAGCGGGACGGGATCATTAGGCAATTGAAGAAATTAAATGCAGATTTGAGCGACAAGAACACTCTTTATCAAAAAGATGGCCTTCTATTACAAGAAAAAATACAGAAGGTCGGCCGGATTCAGTTCATAGCTGTGGAAAGAGAAAGAATGAACGGCATCCGTTTGGTGGAAGAAGAACGAGAAATCAACAAGAGAGCGATCGAGAAAAAGATAGAAAGCTGTCGTTTGGCTATGGAGGAAGAAAAACGGTCCGCCAAGAAGGCCATTGATCAAGAGAAAGAAAGATTCAGGCAAGAAATCAGCAAGGGAAAACAAGCTGTCCATCATGAGAGAGAAAGCGTCGCCGTATGGAAAAGAAAATCCATGAGTAGTCGAAATCGACTGTTAGAAATGCAAAAACTGTACGATGACACTATTCAAAGGCTGGAGCAAAGCCAAAGTCAAAATAGCGAATTAAAAGGAAAGGTGGCGGAAGTTGAACACTCACTTCGAATGTACTGCCGCAGGAATAACTTCGCTGAGCTGCAAGAAAGAGAACACGAAGTGGGTGTGTTACAAGCACGAATTGGGTCCCTCGAAGCAACTGTTGAGGATTATAAGGAAATAATTAATGTGTTCGAGGAGGCTGCAGCCGGAGGGGACACCTATTGGCAGAAGAGACTATGCGACGCTGCTCGAATGGTACAGGACAGAGTCCAGTATTACGCAACCTAATGGTGGACATACAGCGAGTCGCCAGGCATGTGAATGATTTAGCTGTCGAGGCTGAGACACTCCGACCTTTCATAGCCCCGGGAATGGAAGAAGCTCCCAGGTTCCTCAAGCTGCTCAGGGCAATTGGAAAATTAGGAGATAGAGCTAGAGCCTATCTATAGGACTCTGTGTTGTAATTAGATCTTTTGTACTAGGGATCTTTACTTTGTAAACACGAACTTTGTTGTAATCAAGACCCTTTAATTCCGTGGAAGTAGTTCAAAAGGGTGATTACCAGCAGCGGAATCAGTACCTTATCTGCATACATTCTTGCATTTGCATCATAACATTTGCATCATTATACATGCATTTATTTTTTGCAACCATATTAACAATATGAATATTGTGGCGTTGTGTGTAGTTAACCCGCAATCATTCATCACCCATACTTTACCTGGCTACAAAGAAAGCTCATGGAAGAAAGGATAATCAGTCTAGAAAGAGGGCAAAGAGAGCTCGAGACAAGGCTTGAAGAGGCCCAGAGAAGCCTTAGTGATCAGATTGCGCAGTCGCAAACATCTATAGTATCTGATATAACCGCATTGCTGGCAAAGAGTCTTGGAAAAAGAGTGGAAGGAGAAAATGTTCAAGAGCCAGAAGGTACCCCGGCTCACTACAAGGTTCAACCAACTGCACCAAACCAGGCTAGGAAGGTGTATATTGACCCTGCAGGAATGTCTTCTAGCTTTCAAATAGGGGCACTTGAGACTCAACCCCTCGATACTGAAGCACTCTATGAAGAAGAAGTGCCGGACCTGAACATGGTCAAAAGAATCAGGAATGCGGTAGAAAAAAAGTGGGAGGAAAGATTTCGCCTCATGGAGGAAAAATTTAAAGCGTTACAATCAAATGAAGAATCAGGAAATAACGCTAGCGACTTAAGTCTGGTGTCTGATCTTGTCCTACCGCCAAAATTTAAAACGCCAGAGTTCGATAAATACGATGGAACTACATGTCCTTCTGCACACATAACAATGTACTGTAGAAAAATGGCAGCCTACCATAAGGACGAAAAGCTACTGATCCATTGTTTCTAGGATAGTCTAACTGGAGCGGCGTTACGTTGGTACACTCAGTTGAGCAAGGCAAATGTTAAGACATGGAAAGATCTATTAAAAGCATTTACTGAGCAATACAAACATGTAACAGACATGTCCCCTAGCAGAATTATGTTAGAAAATATGGGGCAGAAGTCCAACGAAAGCCTGCGGCAATACGCCCAAAGATGGAGAGAAGTGGCCGCCCAAATTCAGCCACCCATTCCGGAGCATGAAATCACGCCATTATTTGTCAATACTCTGAAAGGGGCACTCTTTGATCGCCTCATTAATAACACAACACAGTGCTTTGCCGACTTAATCAGGACTGGGGAGTCCCTCGAACTGGCAATTAAGAGCGGCATAATTGATGGTGGGGAAGGGTCTCGAAAGTATAACAAGAGAAATGAAGTAAACACCACCAGCACCTATACCGCCCCGAAGAACTTCACAGTCTCACAGCCACAAACACCTGTGGGAAAAACACAAAACTCGAATCAAAGAGATGAGAGAGTCACCAGAAAAAAGAAAGAGAGGAGAACTTTCACTCCCCTACCTGTTTCGTACTCAGAACTTTATTCCCAGTTGTATGAAGCAGACTTGGTCCGGCCATACATCGTTACTCCTGTCAATCCGCCCTTCCCGCCTTGGTATAATCCAAGCGCGCATTGCGACTATCACGGCGGTACCCTTGGACATCCCACTGAGAACTGCCTTGCCTTCAAAAAGCTTGTGCAGAACTTAATCGATTCCGGGATATTAAAGTTTGAAGAGCCGAGTGTAGCCAACAACCCGCTGCCTAATCATGGGAGCAGAGGGGTAAATGTTATTGAAGAATACTTTACCAGGAGGATAAAGGATGATGTGTCAGAAATCAAGTCTCCTTTACGGTGGGTATTTCAACAGTTATGCATGGCTCGTGTGATCGACAAAGGCATGATAACAAGGCAGAAGGAATGTGGAAAGTATTGCGAATTCCACCAAACTGAAGGGCATGATATCCAAGAATGTGACGAGTTCAAAAAATTGGTGCAGAAATTGATGAATGAAAAACAAATAGAATTCTTCGAGGAGCCCATGGGGAAGAAGGGATCGGACGTACACATGACGGATAGCCCCAAAACTAAATACGGGAAGGATAGACCTTTTATCATCTCTCCCAGGCCAGGGAATGTAGGTGTCTCCCAAGGAGAAACCAGCAAAATAAGTCCCAAGATCATCATTTCAGCACCATCTCCATTCCCATTCAAAGATATGCGACAAACTCCCGGAATTATCTTTGTAAATGTGACCACGCCCGAAAAAAACCAGAACACGATCAGGTAAAAGAGCCTACGTTTGAAAGACCAACAAAGCGTAACGATGTGAACGTTGGTGAGGCAGGCCATTTCACAAGGAGCGGCCGATGTTATTCCTCTGAGGCTTTGAAAGCGGCTGAAAAAGATAAGGGGAAGAGTACAGCAGTTAGCCCTACGCAGATATTTGGAGAAGAACCTCCCCCAAAGATAAATGAGCCGGTAACTGAGGCCCAGGCCAAAGAATTTCTAAAGTTCTTGAGACATAGTGAGTACAGCGTAGTGGAACAACTACGAAAGCAACCAGCCAGGATCACAGTGCTGGAATTACTCTTAAGTTCAGAGAAGCATCGGGAGACGCTATTGAAAGTGCTGAATCAAACTTTTGTACCCCAGGACATTTCTGTATCAAACCTGGACATGATAGTGGGGCATATTACTGCCTATAATCATATCACGTTCAGTGATGATGAGATCCCGAAGGGAGGAATGGGGTCTACCAAAGCCCTTAACATCATTACCCACTGCAAAGGGTATGTATTACCAGGCGTACTGATCGACAACGGGTCAGCATTGAATGTCTTGCCTATGGTAACCCTGCAAAAATTACCAATAGATGGTTCGCACCTAAAGCCCTGCCACAACTCGGTAAGAGCCTTTGATGGTACGCAAAAAGGAACAATAGAGAAAATTGAGGTGCCCCTATTGATCGGACCAACTGAATATGTGATCGATTTTGTGGTGATGGACATAAAACCATCTTACAGCTGCTTGTTGGGAAGACCGTGGATCCACTCCGCAGGAGTTGTCCCATCATCATTGCATCAAAAATTAAAATTTGTAGTCGAAGGCAAATTGGTCACAGTAGAGGCAGAGCAAGAATTTGTTGCTTCAGTGACATCAGACGCCCCCTACATTCAAAATGATGAAGATGCTGCGGAATGCTCGTTCCGAGCATTGGAACTAGTAAATGCCATATTCGTTTCAGAGGGAAGTCGGATCCCTTACCCCAGGTTATCTAATTGTACTAAGATGACCGTCGCAGAAACTCTGGGCCGATGAGCCAAAATAGGAAAAGGGCTGGGGAAGAAATTACAGGGAAACCTGAGACCCAAGAATATGATAACCAAGAAGGATCGTTTCGGGCTGGGTTACCAACCAAGTGTCCAACAGAAGAAAGAGGAATATAAGAGGAAGGAGGAGCAAAGAAAAGCCAGATCTAAAGGAGAAGACATTTCATGGAGACCGATGTCATTTCCTAGTTTGAAAACCACTTTTGTCTCCGGAGGGTTCTACCAGCCAGGTCAAGATATTGGAGAGGCAATGAAGAAAAATGAGGAACTTAACCAGGAGGAAGTACTTACTGAATCATTTGAAGGGATGTACATCAACATGATAGCTGAAAAGGACCGAGGCAGCAAAATGTTGACCAACATCCGCCCTTGCCGTCCCGGGGAAACACTCGATAACTGGAGCTACATTGATCTACCTGTAGTTTTTAGGAATAGATCAGAGTAATGCTCCGAATCAACCTTTTGTTTTTGCCCATAAACAATGGGGATTTCTTGTACGGGGCACCTATGTTAACTTTTTGATTGGAATGAAAATATCCTCACTTTCTTAAAAATGACCAAAGTTTCATTTATTTCATTAATGCATTCTTCATATTCATTCCCTTCATATAAAGCCGTCTCTTTCCCAATACAATTCATTCTCATTTAATGCAGGTCGCTCATGATTGACGATATGAATGATACCGGATCCAATCCTGGAGTGAATTTCGAATGCCCTGAGGTCTCAGAGGGAATTGAGGAAGGATATGATGAAATAGAAATTGAGGTCCCGGAAGAGTTAAAGAGAATGGTGGACGACGAAGAAAGGCAGATCATGCCCCACCAAGAAGAAACAGAAACTGTCAACTTGGGGACTGAAGAAGAGAGAAAAGAAATAAAAGTAGGAACGACGATTTCCTCAAAAACCAAGTATGAACTGATAGCCCTACTTCAGGAATTCAAGGATGTCTTCGCCTAGACTTATCAAGATATGTCAGGATTGAATACCGACATAGTGGTGCACAAATTGCCAACAAAATCGGAGTGCAAACCAGTACAGCAAAAACTTCGAAGAATGAGACCAGATATGTTGTTAAAAATCCGAGAGGAAGTGAAAAAGCAGTTGATGCTGGATTCTTAGAGGTAGCCAAATACCCCGAATGGGTTGCAAACATTGTACCAGTACTAAAGAAAGACGGGAAAGTTCGTATGTGTGTAGATTATAGGGATCTGAACCGAGCCAGCCCTAAAGACAACTTCCCTTTACCACATATTGACACGCTGGTTGACAACACCGCAGGACATTCATGGTTTTCCTTCATGGACGGCTTCTCAGGGTACAACCAGATAAAGATGGACTCTAACGACATGGAGAAGACCACATTCATAACCATGTGGGGCACTTTTTGTTAGCGAGTAATGCCGTTTGGGCTAAAGAATGCAGGGGCAACATACCAAAGAGCAATGGTGACTCTTTTCCATGACATGATGCATAAAGAAATAGAAGTGTGCGTAGATGATATGATTGCCAAATCCCGAACAGAGGAAGAGCACCTACAAAACTTGAGAAAACTATTCCAAAGACTACGGAAGTACCAACTGAGGCTCAATCCTGCCAAGTGTACCTTCACCGTTACTTCTGGAAAACTCCTAGGGTTCGTGGTAAGCAGAAGAGGGATTGAGAATGATCCGGATAAAGTGAAAGCCATCCAGGACCTTTCACCACCTCGCACGCAGAAGGAAGTCCGCGGTTTCCTGGGGAGGCTGAATTATATCTCTCGTTTCATTTCCCAATTAACCAACCAATGCGATCCGGTCTTCAAACTTCTTAGAAAGAATAATCCGGGCGTGTGGGATGAAGAATGTCAAAGAGCCCTACAAAAGATCAAAAAGTACCTGACAAATGCTCCAATTTTAGTCGCACCAGTACCTGGTCGACCACTAATTCTCTACTTAACAGTCTTTGAGAATTCAATGGGATGCGTACTGGGGCAACACGATGAGTCAAGAAAAAAGGAGCAAGCCATCTATTACCTAAGCAGGAAATTCAATGATTATAAACGCGGTACCCGCCAAAGGCGAAGCGTGTTGTGCTCTAGTTTGGGCTACCAAGCGGCTTAGACAATACATGCTGTACCATACTACCTGGTTGATATCCAAGCTAGACCCATTAAAGTTCTTAATGGAAGCGCCAGCACTAACGGGAAGGATGGCCCGATGGCAGATGCTCTTATCCGAATTCGACATCGTATACGTTAATCAGAAAGCCGTAAAGGGGAGTGCTGTAGCAGATTTCCTAGCTAGTCGTGCTTCGGATGACTATGAGGCATTAAACTTTAGTTTCCCAGATGAAGACTTGATGTGCATTACAACCGAAGAAGAGGTTTCAGATGATAAGTCATGGAAACTTTACTTCGATGGAGCCTCCAACGCCCTCGGACATGGGATAGGGGCAGTGCTAATTTCTCCTGAGGACGTCTATTATCCTTTCACCAGCAGATTGGAATTCTTCTGCACAAACAATATAGCTGAATACGAAGCTTGCATTATGGGACTGAACTCAGCCATCGAGAGAAAGGTTAAGGAACTTCGAGTGTTCGGAGATTCGTCCTTAGTCATTTACCAATTACGCGGGGAATGGGAAACCAGGGACCCGAAGTTGGTCAAATATCACGAATTGATCCAAGAGCTCACCAAAGAGTTCGAAAAGGTCAGCTTCAATTACATGCCCCGAGAAGAAAATCAGATGGCAGATGCATTGGCAACCTTGGCATCCATGTTTAAAACAAACACCGGGGCAGAAATGAAGCCCATTGAGATGCAGACGTTTGAAAAGCCCGCTCATTGTTGTAATGTACATGAAGAGATTGACGGAAACCCATGGTACTATGACATCTTGCAATATGTCAAGCTTCGAAAGTATCTAGAAGGGGCAAACGACAATGACAGAAAAAAGCTCAGAAAAATGGCAACAAAATATGTCCTAGATGGAGAGATCCTATATAGGAGAAGTCATGATCAAACATTGCTAAGATGTGTGGATGCCCGGGAGGCGAAGGAAATCTTAGCCGAAGTACATGACGGGCTATGTGGAACGCACGCCAACGGGTTGTCTATAGCCCAAAAAATTATGAGATACGGTTATTTCTGGTTGACCATGGAGGGAGATTGCATCGATTATGCCAGGAAATGCCACAAATGCCAAATCTACGCTGACAAAATTCACGCACCCCCATTGCCTTTACACACCATGAATTCTCCATGGCCTTTCGCAGCGTGGGGCATGGACGTCATCGGGCAGATTCATCCGAAAGCTTCCAATGGACACCGTTTCATTTTGGTCGCCATAGACTACTTCACTAAATGGGTAGAGGCAGCGTCTTACGCCAATATCACCAGGACTACAGTTTGTAAGTTCTTAAAGAATGAAATTATTTGTCGATACGGATTGCCAGAAAGGATCATCACCGACAACGCTTCCAATCTGAATAACAAAATAATGACGGACGTGTGCACTCAATTCAAGATAACACACCATAATTCCACAGTCTATCGTCCTAAAATGAATGGAGCTGTGGAAGCAGCAAATAAGAACATAAAGAAGATCATAGCGAAGACTACGGATACCTACAGGGATTGGCATGAGAAGTTGCCTTTTGCCCTTTTCGCCTATAGGACGTCCATTCGCACATCAACAGGGGCAACACCCTACTCCTTGGTGTATGGTACCGAAGCAGTACTCCCAATTGAGGTAGAGATCCAGTCTCTCCGGGTCTTAAACGAAGTAAAATTGGAAGAAGCTGAATGGGTGCAGGCCAGACTCGACCAACTAAATCTCATTGACGAAAAAAGACTAAAGGCCATTTGTCATGGTCAGATGTACCAAAAGCGGATGGTGCAGGCATACAACAAAAAGGTGCGCCCAAGAGAATTCAAAGAAGGGGATCTGGTGCTCAAGAAAATCCTCCCTATCCCAGAAAGATTCTCGAGGAAAATGGATGCCCAACTGGGAAGGACCGTACGTCGTAAAAAAGGCCTTCTCAGGAGGAGCCCTGATCCTAACAGAAATGGATGGGGACAAGCTGAAAAATCCTGTAAATTCTGATGCCGTCAAGAAGTACTATCTCTAAAAAAATGTGATGATGAAAAATAAAAAAGTGAACAAAATGGAGAGCTTAGGGCGAAAACCCGAAACCAGGCGTCTTGAAGCAAAGGAAGGACCCGAGTTGAAAACCCGTAAAGGGCGGCTCGGGTAAATTGAAAAGTTGAATATCTGAAGAGAATGGTATCCCCATGAACATCATGAAGAGGAGGCTTCAGGCAAAAAATTCTACACTGGTTGACAGGATCATGTATCATTCATATCGAAGATAATGAGGGATCTTGTATTTCATACTTAACTTTTCTTCTTTCTCATGTTGTCATACCTTTATCTTTTTTAAGATATCACAGGCCCTTAATCGTAATAAAACCGTGTTTTTGAGCATCCATTCCTGGTCTTCTTGTCAATTTCAGTCAAATAAGTTAACATAGGCTTATAATGAAACAAGAGATTTCAGAGCATTACTGTGATTTAACCTTGAAAATGAAGGTGATCAAAGAAAACGATGTTAACTCCGTCCTCTAGTTCCCTACATAATGGCTAGAGAAGGCAAGAAGCTTCAAACAACCAGGTAGGATGACCAATGGCACACGTCCTATCTATTCAAGGAAGGCATACGAGATAACAAAAGAGATCTCTTGGGTGAAAACCCAGAAGGGCACCTAAAAAAAACTCTCTAAAGTGAAAACCTGAAAGGGCACTTTAGAATTCCAAGTCGTAATTGGAGAAAAAGAAAGGTTGAGATGGTTGAACCTGACAGTGAAGCGGGGTATCGATGCCCGTAAGAAAGGAGAAAGAGAACATCAAGATCAAATAAGGACCAAAACAAGCCCACCAAGATATTGACACTCATGCATCATGAATAGTCAGACATCACTAGGATTAGGAGCATGTCAATTCATTTGTCATAGCATTTTGTTTTCATCTCAGATAGGTATCTGCAGATTCAAAGAGACATCGATGGCTATCGCGGTGTTAATCCCAAATGAGAAGACAATGTTTTTATATACAAAAGGCACATGTTTTCAAGCTCCAGAGAGAGGTTCTATATAGGAAGAATCCTCCGCTCCGAAGCTTCAGAAGCTGAAAGTTCTATATAGGAAGGACTGACAGCTCCAGGGTGAAGACTAGCAGTTCTATATAGGAAGGACTCTCAGTCGAAGGAATTCACCCATGACACGCAAGATTATATAGGAAATCCTGTTGTGTCGAAAGCGAAGAGTTCTATATAGGAAGGGCTCCGAGCTTCAATGTCTTAGAGTGAAAGATTCTATATAGGAAGAATCCGTAACTCCAAGATTTCAGACGCCAAAAGTTCTATATAGGAAGGACCGACGGCTCCAAGGTGAAGACTCGCAGTTCTATATAGGAAGAACTCACAGGTCAAAGGAATTCACCTATGACACAGGGTTATATAGGAAACCTGTTGTGTCGAAAGCGAAGAGTCTTATATAGGAAAGGCTCCGAGCTTCATTGTCTTAGAGTGAAAGGTTCTATATAGGAAGAACCTGTAGCTCTAAGATTTCAGACGCCAAAAGTTCTATATAGGAAGGACTGACGGCTCCAGGGTTTGAAGACTAGCAGTTCTATATAGGAGGAACTCCCAGTCGGAAGAATCCATCAGTGGCGCAAAAGGTTTTATATAGGAGAAACCAACGTTGAAGGCGAAGAGTTCTATATAGGAAGGACTCCAAGCTTTACTGTCTCGAAGTGAAAAGTTCTATATAGGAGGGACTCATAACTCGAGGCTTCAGAGCGAAGGGTTCTATATAGGAAGAGCCTGTAGCTCCAAGATCGGAAGGTGACGAAGCTCTATATAGGAAGAACTTACGAGCCTGAAGATTCAACCAAGGAAGAGCGGAGATGTCCAAAAGAACACATTTTTCCAAAGCTACAAACAGGGAAGTTTGATAAAAATGAGTGCTTATGAATCTTTGCTTTGTTTCCCATTCCATGAGAACAAGCAAAGAGGGGCAACTGTAATCACTCATTTTCGCTTGTAAATACATATTAGTATTGCATGTATATTTATTATATTATATGCATGAATGTTACTAATATATATAAGGTGTGGTGTGTGCATGTATATTATAAGCTATGTATGCATACGTATTAATAGTGTATGTGTGTCGCGTATGTATCTATAGAGTACGAACGTATTTGTTTAATGTATATAGATGTTATGTTAATTATGGGTATGATTATATGTACGTATGCTAGTATGTTATAGTAATTAATGTTTGTATAAATATGCGTTTGTGTATGTATGTGTATTGCTATACTAATTATATTATTATTAATGGGCTGATAAAATGAAATAAAAAAAAATTAAATATATTAAACCCAAATAAAAATTACAGTCCAACTCCAATTACAAATCTAATATTATTACAAGGCCCAAACCCAAACCCTATTTAATTACATTTATGGTGTGCAGGTGACTGTGGGCTGTTGGATCAAGATTTGATCCAACGGCCACGATACAACCAAGAAGTCAAAAATATCTGCCAGCCGCGTTTTCCACACGTATGGACCCTTCAAGTGCCACGCGCGGACGCTTTGATATCCCACGCGCGCGTAAGATCCACGCGTTCTGACTCCTCGACTGCGGAGCTCCACGTGGCAAGATCTGGAGCCGTCTCATCAAATCGAGGCTTCATCCAGGCCGTTCGTCCTTCAAGCCATCTCGACCTTTACATCAGATCTGATCTAACGGCCGAGAACGCGTCTGACCGCTGGCAGAACACTCATACCGCCACCATGCCGATATTCAACCACCGTGCTCAGAACATGCCAAATACAACAAGCAACAAGTTGTCAGTCCAGATCTGAAAAAGCAAGATGCAACTTGCACCAAAACAAAGACAAGGATATATATGAAACGGGGACTTTTGTAACAGGGGGGAGAGTGGTAACAGAGAGGTAGTAACAAAAAAAAATAGGGGAGAGAACAGAGATCTTGTAATAAAAAAAACTGAAAGTTGTAACCAGTCAAGTGATAATCGAAAGTCAGTCTAGTGGTAAACACTTGTTTCTTTTTCTTATTTGTTTTTTTTTACATGTTTATACAAAGAGATAAACACAAAAAAAGAGAGAGAAGAAGTCTTACCGTCGCCGTCCGTGTGTCTCCCTTCCTCAGTGACAAGCCTTTCGGCTTCCCCAAGCCAGAGATGGTGAACTGAAGGAAGGGGAAGACCCCTGGTAGTTTTGTTTTAGGTTTAAAAGTGTTTTTTTTGTTCGTATTTCCTAGATCTAGGGCGAATAGAGGTGTATCCTCTGAATCCAACCTCGGATTCGTGTCGAGGATGGAAAGGGGTTATTTTGGTGTGTTTCGGAGGCTCGCCGGCGCCGGTTAGCGGCGGCCGACGGCGGCCGGCCGCCGGATTCTGGGTTTCATAGGATCAGTTGAGAGAAAATGAAGAACATGAGTTATTACAAAACTGAAGAAATGAAATGAATGGCCAAAAATTTGATTTCGGCCTAAAAAGAGGGTTTATATAATTGTTATTATTTCATTAAATGGGTAAATTACACACTAAATCCCCCTGCGTTTCCAATATTTTCACTTTTGTCTTGCCGCATGGTATATTTACAACTCTGGTCCCTCTTGTTTTTCAAAATCTTACAATCCCGTCCCTAAATTACACCGAATCAGTTTCTAAATGGTAAAATTACGCCTTTAGCCATCCCGCGTTTTTGAACTTTTCATTTTGAGTCTGTCCCTTGGTCTAATTACAGTTTTGATCATTTTAGGTTCTGTTTGTTTCGCATTTTCGTCCCTAAATTACATATTATTGTTCTTTAATTTCTGCCACTGACTTTTATTTTTCTTTCATTTCAGTCCTGTTTCTTTGTAAATACTCATATTCGTATTATAATCGTATATGTTGATGTATTCTATTGTTTTATTTTATGTCCCTCGTATATGCCTCGTATTTTATGTTTAAATGTATATGTGTATTAAGCTTACGATAATCATATATTTTTATCTGGTTATTCGTATTAAAGCATGTTATGTTCTATTTGACTCGTAAACAGCATGTTCTTGTATTTTTGTACGTATTGTATGTTTTCTTGGCTTTTAGGTTACGTATTAGTGTGTCTTTTTTTATGTATAATATATTGTTCCATATATGTTGAAATATGTTTTATTACTAGCATGTATTGTCTTTTTGAAATATTTGTTCGTCTATATATGTATTTATTCCTACCTTGTTATTGTGGCATGTTAAGTTTGCTTTTATCTGATATTAAGCTTGATATGTATATATGCATGTTTTAGTCTAGTATATCATTTATGTTAGATTAGTTTTCTGTTATGTCAATATTTATTGCATTTAAATATTTTGCCATGTTTTATATTTTGCCACTAAGATTGCATATGATATATAAATTGTTAATGCGGTGCCCTTTTATCCGAAGCGTAAACGGGCCGAGATCAGGCGTAGTGATAGTGGTTGGGCGTTTATTCTCGGATAACGGGGCCCTTAAAATTTATTCGCAATTATGACTGAATTTTAAAATAATCGTCACTTTAATCCGGAAAATCCAATATTAATAAAGCGGTAATTATTAAAGTACCAATTTTGGGCGGTGTGGGGTGCTAATCCTTCCCCATCCGTAACCGACTCCCGAACCCAATCTTTTTGAATCTCTGGTTTTATGGTGTCCGGCCTACCTAAGTGGCCGGTGGCGACTCCATTTTTTTAAATGCAGTTTCTTTTAAAACCCCACGGAATAAATATTTTATATCCAAAAAAATCACAAACACCTTTCAAACACCTTCGAAAACCCACGTTTTTATTTTAGCGATAAAAAGAGAAAAGACATCGCTACACCTATCTTCTTGGAAGATCAATACCAAAGATTTAGTCTTTCAAGATCCAGATTCAAGGATTCCAATATATTAGATATATTCAGGTACGCTTCCGCATTCGTTTTATTGTTCTTAATGATTTGACATGATAGATCTTGGGTTTAGTTTTCATATTTATTTATGGTTTGGTTCTAACAAGATGGTGTTGAGAGGGGGAGGTTGGATGGCTTTTGTGTGGTCGAGACGGCCGATGGGGTTGCCAGTCCTGGAGCCTCAGGGACGCTTCAATTCTTTGAAAGACACAATGCTGGAAGCTTATTTAGAAAGAATGCGAAGACTTAATGAGATGCCGAGAAGAGCTGGAGATGTTTTCTGGTGGCCATTTACTCAGCACAAACTTGTACCACCTTCTACTGTTATAGTCATTGATTCACGGTGTGGTGAAAACTTTTCAGTGTATAAGGTTTGTGCATTTCATATAATATATAACACGGCCAGTATCCAGACTCACTTATGTTTTCTGCTTTTTACTCTACTTTTACAACTCTGCATGCAAGTTCTTTATGCCTTTTTTTCTAAAGCTAATTGTCAGGTTCTGACGTAAAACTTAAATCCTTGCCTTTATTTCTACATTAAATAACAGGTTCAGAACAAAGAGTACATAACTCAACAAGTTGATGCATGTGCTAGTTGGTGGACTCAAGGACCTGATGCAACTTTACAGGTTATCTTTATGTTTTCTATTCTCCTCTACGCCTCTCTTTTTCTCTGATGGTGTATTTTGTCCCTTACTCTAGTAGCTCTCATTTTTCCTAATGTTGAGGCCTCTGTTAAACATTTTGAACTGATTTTTGCATAGAAAATTGTTTAAGAAAAAAAATGTAAAGCTTAAGTTTAGACTAGGGAACAGAGTTTCTTACTCTCTTACATATGGGTTAATTTTCTGTTTAGATGCCACACATATTCATCTCAGTACATAGAATGCTTAAAAGTAGGCATCATGTATGGAGATATGACGGGTGAAGTGAATTGAAAAACTATTATTGGACATATGCATATTTAATACTTAAAGCTTGTTATCAGCATTTTTCTGTTGATACGAGGATATGATCTTTCAAGAATCCTCCAATTACATGGAAAAACTTAGAAAGATTGAACACACCTGTGCCAGACACATACTTGTATTCAACACTCTGAGTTTAGGTAGCATAGCTTAATTCTTTAATGAGGTGTAATTTACTTATCTACTTTGCAGCTTTCAGTTTTCTGAAAAATTTCTTTAATGCGGTAATTCTTTTAGGTGGTTTTAGACTGAACTTGCAAGAGATATGGGTTATGCTGCTGCAAGATTTGGGCATGTAATGTTCCCTGAGAATGTTTATGAGCCAGCTCTAGAATGTGCAGCGCTTTTGCTTGATGGTGTGGAGAAAGGTACATATTCTGTTTCTCCTTAGATATACATTGGCTTTGGTTCTCTTATCTCATAACTTTTTGGTTGATCTGAGAACATTGCTTACCGCTTTCCACATTTTCTCTTTGAAAAGTGAATAAAATGAAGGAAAAAAGCTGTTGGTAACCGTCAATATATATATATATTTATAAATGGCAGTAAAGAGCTCATTTTTTGTTAATTTCTTTCTCTTTGGTTTGATGAAGGTATGAGAATTTGGTCCATGGAGATTTATACCTCTTTAATCATGTTTGAATATTAGTTTTTTATTGCAATAGATTTATAGGAGTTAGGATTCTTTTTTGTAGGTTGGGCCACTCGGGTATACTTTTCAGATAATGGTTCTACAGCAATTGAAATTGCTCTGAAGATGGCATTTCGAAAATTTTCTTCTGACCATGTAATTTTTCCAGAGCTATTGGAGAATAACCCTTCTGAAAGTTGTCACGAGCTTATGGTGGGCCGTTTCTATCTTTTGGTGCCTTGTCTATATGTATTTCTTGCATTTTTCCAATAGCTACTGTTATGTAGAGTGGAACAATATTTTATCCTTCTGAATATAATATTAGTGCATGTCTGGACTCTAGAGCATTGTACCCCTTCTCTCAAGTACTGTCTTTTTGCATGGATGTGGCTGTCCACAGGGTATGTGTCCATGCACAAGTTTATGCATCTGGTCTGTATCTGTTGCTTGCATGTGTCATATAATATATATTGCCTACAATTATGTCTGTCCATGTGGGGCTATTTATGCATTCTTGTGTGTATTATCAATTGATAAACTCAATGGCAGAAGCATCTGAGCAACAAGTGGACTTGGGGGGGTTCTGTTAGGAGCAGTTCTTAATCTTTTCTAAGTGCTTCATATAGCTTGGTGGAAATTCTGTTGGAATCAGCTACTTTCTGTAGATATATGTAAAATAAAGCTTTCCACCACATGAAGTCAGTTATATGGATCATATTATATTGCTGTGCTCTATTTAGGAGTAAATCAAGGTTTTTGTGGGTAGGGGTTTCAGGCACATTTTCTATTCTCCTGTTGACATACCCCCCCAATTAAATCACATCATTTTACATGTAAAAGGACATTCTTTTCCTGTTGCAGAAATAGTAACTGAAATGGCCTCTATATTTCAGGTCCTAGCTCTTAAGGGATCTTATCATGGTGATACTTTAGGTGCAATGGAAGCACAGGCACCATCATCTTATACTGGATTCCTGCAGCAGCCATGGTATGTTTTTTTTTTTCCCTTTTGTAAAAGCATGTTTGACATATTTTTTCATATTTATGGGTATTCCATCATTGATGCATTATTCTTTAAAAATATTTTCATTGCCTGGATATTTAATTTTTCCTTAGATTGTGGACTTGAAGTATTGCATTTTGATAAGTGGCGCAGGGGAATTCATCTTAATACAGGGTTATTTGAATGCAAAAGTCACATTTAGGATATTCCTTGTTTTGTATGATGCGTGGATTTTTTGAATTACTTATTACCTTGGATAGGAATAAGGTGAGATTAGTTGGCGAGAGAGTCACAATTAGTTTTAGTTACTGCCTAGTTAAATTGCTACTCCCACTCCCATACAGTCTCAGACATTGTTAGCTTGTAATAATATGCTTAAAGCTTGAATGCATGGTCTATTTTAATTTTTTGTGTGTGTGAATTTAACGGTCTATTTTAAGCTTCTCTGTTTGTGGCAAGACTAGGCAGAAAAGTCCACTTATTTTCTGTGTACGTATGCATGTCTGACTTCCAGCTCTTTTCATGCTTTAAAAGCGTCACTTTAATTACTTGAAAGAACTTGAAACTCAGTAGAAAATATTATATATTTCATATGCAATAGAATTATGGCCGACATTTAAGAACTAATATTCTCAATTCAACAGGTATACAGATAGAGGGCTTTTTCTAGACCCTCCAACTGTGTTTATGCACAATGGCAAATGGACCCTTTCACTTCCTGAAGTGTTTCATTCTGGAAATCTTAAACCAGAAGATATCAGTAAGTGGACTTGGTCTCCAACACCTCTTTCTCTTCTCTTACCTAAAAAAGAGGTGGGACTGGGAGGTATTGAGTTATCAATAGCTTTAAGGTATTATTTTCTAAAATATATTGTGGTTGTGGCAGCCTTCAGGTCTCGTGATGAAATATTCCTCAAAAGCAGGGACAAATCAAATCTTGCTGGCTTGTATTCATCGTATGTTTCTCAGCAATTATCTCAGTATTCAGCATTATGAGTCTTGCTTAGAGATGACAAGGTTTTGCTTAACCCTTTTTTCATTTTTAGAAATGCTTAATCTTCTGGCCGTTAGCTCCAGTAAATGTATATATTTAGATACTTACTTGGACTTCTTTACACTTTGTAGGTGGAAGATCTTTCTAGGATGTACATGCTATATTGTAAAATAACTCGAGGCTTGGATCCTGTTGCCAATATATTCAAGCAGGTCTGAATATTTTGTTCTGTTCTATAAGCCAAATGGTCTTTTTTCTCATTCCTTAAAACCTAAATCTGAAATACTTTCTTTTTGCAGCATGTTACTACTGAGGGTGCAGCCTTGGTTCAACAGGAAAAAGATACTGTAAGTGACTGTTAATTTTGTTATTAGCCTCCTATGATAGCAAGTATAATTGTTTAATAGCGGATGCATTTATCAATTTTCTTCTGCACTAAAGATGCTCATGAAGTTTCTTTCTATATAGTAATTTAGAGGGGATGAAATGTTTTTCTTTTAACTGGCAGAATGGGCAGAGGTCAGTTCCCTTTGTACTTCATATACATCCTCTTGTTTTTAGGGCTTATGTTTTTGTTTGTGGTGTATATTTGCTAACCTGCTATTGGAAGTTGTCTTTAGTGCTTCCATTGAAATTTGGCTATGGTCATTAGATTTTGGTATTCTGTTTTTTAGTTATTTGTTTTTTGTGTGCGATTTGCACTTTTCATTTTGGAATTAATGCTGTCCATGTGCAGGAATCATTATGGGGTTCTTGCTTGCTGAGAAAAATTATTATAAATTTTAATTGTAGACCTGATTAAATCATTCATATCTCACTTGGTCACAATCAATGCTTCTTGATTCATTGGAGGGCTGCAGACCTGATCAGAGTCTGTTTTTTTCTTTTTATCGGGTAAAAATGTTCATGGAAATCGTTGTTAATATGATTGTGTTTTGTTCAGGAGGCTGCTAGAAATTGTAAAGGGGAAGCTTCACATTCATTATGCCTGATGACAATTCTTTTGTTGACGATGGGTTATGTACCCCATTGACAAATATGAATTCCTTGTATAATGGATTTGGCTCTCGAAAAGCTCTTAGAATTATAGCGCATGTAGATAAAGTGGGTTTTTGAAGATATAGTGCATCATCGTATGTGAACTAGAGATAGAAGTTTTGATGAGGTAGATTTGGATTCTCCACTAAAACTATGCAAGATGATAAATGTAGCTTTGGATCTGAACAAAGTAATGTAAACTTGTTAATTTATCTTTTCTTATTTGTAAGTGCCTTATATTCTTGTTTCTGATTGTTTTGTTGCATTTGTGAAATGTAAGCATCCTAGATTGAGTGTAAATCGGATAAATTTTCAGGAGAAATGATGAGTATTATAAAATTTTCATGTTGAGTTTTATCATGCCGAGTTGTTCACCGGCATGTACTAAATCCTATATTATTTGTATATGGTGTTATGAAAAATATAACAAATTTGAATGTCGTTACGGTTAAGCTAAAGGGTGTTATAAAATGTAAACATTTAATTAGATAACCTATTTCATAAGAATGACAGGTTTTTTCTCATATATCAATCGAAAGGTATAAATCAAATGAACATCACTTATACAAATGCTTATACATATTAACTTCTAACTATAATTCATTATTTGAATTTCATAGAGAAATGCATTTACATCTCCATCACGAATTTTAGTAGCGTCCCGTAAAATAAATCTTTTTACTATGAAGGGATCTTAAAAAATAGAAAGCATAGTAAAACGAGGGACGTATCGTAAAATAAATATTTTTGCTATGAAGTAAATGAAAGTGCAAACATTCAACGTACCTTCTATTTACTTGTTGTAATGTTGATGGATCTTGGCTGGTAATATTGGAGATAACCTCAAATTTCCTACTTTTTCCCACCTCCACGGTAAAGGGCAACTGATGAAGAGTAAGTAAGAAATAACAAAGCCAAGTTGTGGTCTTTGTTTAACCACAAACAAGGTTGGTGTGAGCATTCATTCTGCCTTAAATAGGTTGGTTGAACAGCAAATCAAGAAATAAATTATAGGAATTAGTGGTTTAGTTCCCACCCTTATTTTGTTTCGAATATGTCACCTTGTAGTAATTTGTGTATCAACACAAATCCTTACATTTTTTGTGCTAAGTTATGTTTTTTCGTAGGAAATTATGTATGCACACAAATCCTTACACTATGTTGAGCCCCTTTTGGCCTTGGTGATATCTTGTAAGAAATTCAGTATATACCGTATTTCTTACAATATTTGTAAGGATATGTGTATACCTTGTAGTAATTTGTGTATCAACACAAATCTTTACACTTTTTGTGCTAAGTTATGTTTTCTCCTAGGAAATTATGTATGTACACAAATCCTTACACTATGTTGAGGCCCTTTTGGCCTTGGTGATATCTTGTAAGAAATTCGGTATATACCGTCTTTAATACAATATTTGTAAGGATTTCTGTATACCTTGTAGTAATTTGTGTATCAACACAAATCCTTATATTTTTTGTGCTAAGTTATGTTTTCTCCTAAGAAATTATGCATGTACACAAATCCTTACACTATGTTGAGTCCCTTTTTGCCTTGGTGATATATTGTAATAAATTCGGAATATACCGTCTTTCTTACAAAATTTGTAAGGATTTGTGTATACCTTGTAGTAATTTGTGTATCAACACAAATTTTTACATTTTTTGTGCTAAATTATATTTTCTCGTAGAAAATTATGTATGTACACAAATCCTTACACTATGTTGAGCCCCTTTTGGCCTTGATGATATATTGTAAGACATTCGGTATATAATGTCATTCTTACAAAATTTGTAAGGATTTCTGTATACCTTGCAGTAATTTATGTATCAATACAAATCCTTACATTTTTTGTGCTAAGTTATGTTTTCTCGTAGGAAATTATGTATGTACACAAATCTTTACACTATGTTGAGCCCCTTTTGGCCTTGATAATATATTGTAAGAAATTCGGTATATACCGTCTTTCTTACAAAATTTGTAAGGATTTCTGTATACCTTGTAGTAATTTGTGTATCAACACAAATCCTTACATTTTTGTGCTAAGTTGTGTTTTCTCGTAGGAAATTATATATGTAAACAAATCCTTACACTATGTTGAGCCCCTTTTGGCCTTGGTGATATATTATAAGAGATTCGGTATATACCTTCTTTCTTACAATATTTGTAAAGATTTGTGTATACCTTGTAGTAATTTGTGTATCAACACAAATCCTTACATTTTTGTGCTAAGATATGTTTTCTCGTAGGAAATTATGCATGTACACAAATCCTTACACTATGTTGAGCCCCATTTGGCCTTGGTGATATATTGTAAGAAATTTGGTATATATCGTATTTCTTACAATATTTGTAAGGATTTGTGTATACCTTGTAGTAATTTGTGTTTCAACACAAATCCTTACTTTTTTGTGCTAAGTTATGTTTTCTTGTAGAAAATTATGTATGTACACAAATCCTTACACTATGTTGAGCCCCTTTTGGCCTTGGTGATATCTTCTAAGAAATTCGGTATATACCGTATTTCTTACAAAATTTGTAAGGATTTGTGTATACCTTGTAGTAATTTGTGTATCAAGATAAATCCTTACATTTTTTTGTGCTTGTTATGTTTTCTCGTATGAAATTATGTATGTACACAAATCCTTACACTATGTTGAGCCCCTTTTGGCCTTGGTGATATCTTTTAAGAAATTCGGTATATACCGTCTTTCTTACAAAATTTGTAAGGATTTGTGTATATCTTGTAGTAATTTGTGTATCAACACAAATCCTTACATTTTTGTGCTAAGTTATGTTTTCTCGTAGAAAATTATGTATGTACACAAATCCTTACACTATGTTGAGCCATTTTTGGCCTTGGTGATATCTTGTAAGAAATTCGGTATATACCGTCTTTCTTACAAAATTTGTAAGGATTTGTGTATCAACACAAATCCTTACATTTTTTGTGCTAAGTTATGCTTTCTCGTAGGAAATTATGTATGTACACAAATCCTTACACTATGTTGAGCCCCTTTTGGCCTTGGTGATATCTTGTAAGAAATTCGGTATATACTGTTGTTCTTACAAAATTTGTAAGGGTTTGTGTATAACTTGTAGTAATTTGTGTATCAACACAAATTCTTAAATTAATTGTAGTAAATTATGTTTATGCGTAGGAAACTATGTATATACGCAAATCCTTACATTGTAACATTTTATGTATATACCGTTTTTCTTGCAGTTTT
This sequence comes from Hibiscus mutabilis, assembly GCA_019671005.1. Taxonomy (NCBI): domain Eukaryota; kingdom Viridiplantae; phylum Streptophyta; class Magnoliopsida; order Malvales; family Malvaceae; genus Hibiscus; species Hibiscus mutabilis. The sequence continues at coordinate 39,540,444 of CM033723.1, forward strand.
GTAAGAAATTATGTACAAACGTCGTAATAAATTATGTACAAACTGATTATTTGTTGAACCGGTCAACCTTTAATTAGCCTTCATTTAAGTGTCGTTCGCTACTTGTTCAATATTTTGTCTAAATTTACTTAATTTAGAAAGCAAATTGTCGAGAATTTATCTACTTCACTTTTTTAATAAATAATTTCTAAAATTAAGATAAATTTTTAAATTAAATACTTAACAATAATTTCTCAGAATTTATATTAATAAAATATCTTCTTTTATATTAATTCAAAAAAATTAATTTACCGACAAGTGTTTGGTGCATTGTTAAGGCATATTGTATCTCAAGGAGAGGATACAAATTCAAATTTTGGAGACGATATTGTTGAGAGGGACAACCTCGCACCTCGAACATGAACTGTAAGATGAACATGCATATTATCAAATTAAAAATTCTTTTAATATTTTAATTTTAAAATGGGTTGATTATAGAATTAGCATTTTTTGAATAATATGTCAACTCAATTTACTAAAAAATGAAATAAAGAAAATTTTTAAATAAAATGAAAATGTAACAGAAAAACAACAAAAACAAATTAAAATTAAAAAAAGTAGAGAATGAAATATTAGAACAACAAAGCACGTTCAGTAAACTGCAATGACAAAGATGAGATGAAACACTAGAGAAGGGAAACATAAAACAATACTCATTGTCTCTGTCCACCTACACGCTTAAGGATTGGGGTAGGAGTAGTGAGTGAAACCAACAATCTTACAAACTGTTCACAAAACATATCGAACTATATCGCCAAACGAACCACAAAGGAGATCAAACTACTGCAAGACCACTGATAACTGAAAATCAGAGCTAAACGTCGTGAAAAAATCATCCGCAAACACAAATCTACCACAAAAATAGGCGATATGTGTCATAAGACAAAAGCCTGCCACAAAGACATAAAAATCAAAATATAAAAAAAACAAGAATTAAATATAAAAAATAAAAAAATACTAACGGTCAACAATTAACTCTAAAATTATTATTGTTAGTCGTCCCCAACTAGTAAAAAAGAAGTTAAATAGAATAGGCAAAAAAAACTCTATTCTATTAACATTTCACGGAAAATAGAATATTTTTTTGACATAAAACATCTTATTTCATAAACAAAACAAGCTTACAGCATAGGACATAATCCAAGAGGAGGGTTAAGCACCATGTTCAAAGGACAACAATCAATCAGAGTAAATAGAGCAACCCAATCGGCTGCCTTGTTACATAAACGATTAACAAAAAAGAAAAAAACAAACAGAAAAAAGCTTAGCAGACTTATCGCGTTCGATCGCGGCTGAGTCCCAAGAAACAAAAACTCCATAGTTAAGTCTATCAATCAGACCAACATTATCAGATTAAAAAAATAATCTTAAGAAAGCCTGCAGAAAGGGCATAACGCACACCCAAACGAACAGTAGTATCTTTGGCCATTTCTACCGAAAAACAGAATTTTTTTAAAAGTACCTCCCAAAATAAGACCGAAAGAATCACGGAATAAAACACCTGCACAAGCAGATCCAGAGGAGGCAACATAAGCAGCATCATAATCGACTTTTACAAAGCCATAAGGAGAAGGACACCATCCTTGGTTCACACAAGGCAAGGTTTGAATCTTTGAGGATTTGACACGCATAGAAGACATGAATTCCATAAAAGCAGCTGAAGTAACTTTCCAAACATTCACTGGTTCGTCACTTTTACCCAAAAAATCTAATCATTTTTTATTTCCAAATCTGCCAAATAAGACCGAAAGAATCACGGAATAAAACACCTGCACAAGCAGATCCAGAGGAGGCAACATAAGCAGCATCATAATCGACTTTTACAAAGCCATAAGGAGAAGGACACCATCCTTGGTTCACACAAGGCAAGGTTTGAATCTTTGAGGATTTGACACGCATAGAAGACATGAATTCCATAAAAGCAGCTGAAGTAACTTTCCAAACATTCACTGGTTCGTCACTTTTACCCAAAAAATCTAATCATTTTTATTTCCAAATCTGCCAAATAAGACCGAAAGAATCACGGAATAAAACACCTGCACAAGCAGATCCAGAGGAGGCAACATAAGCAGCATCATAATCGACTTTTACAAAGCCATAAGGAGAAGGACACCATCCTTGGTTCACACAAGGCAAGGTTTGAATCTTTGAGGATTTGACACGCATAGAAGACATGAATTCCATAAAAGCAGCTGAAGTAACTTTCCAAACATTCACTGGTTCGTCACTTTTACCCAAAAAATCTAATCATTTTTTATTTCCAAATCTGCCAAATAAGACCGAAAGAATCACGGAATAAAACACCTGCACAAGCAGATCCAGAGGAGGCAACATAAGCAGCATCATAATCGACTTTTACAAAGCCATAAGGAGAAGGACACCATCCTTGGTTCACACAAGGCAAGGTTTGAATCTTTGAGGATTTGACACGCATAGAAGACATGAATTCCATAAAAGCAGCTGAAGTAACTTTCCAAACATTCACTGGTTCGTCACTTTTACCCAAAAAATCTAATCATTTTTTATTTCCAAATCTGCCAAATAAGGAAGGCAGTAAGCACAATCCCATCGATGAAGGTTCCTTGTTACACGTAAGAATAAAACTTGACCACCACATACTGAATCCTGGAAAACCAACGAGATTAGAGGTGTAACTAAGGTCAGAGGTCCTCTAAACTGCCTGAGCAAAGGGGTAAAAGAAAAAGATATGCTCAATAGTTTCGTTCTCCTCTCCACAACGAGGGCACTCCGCAGAAACCTTACCAAATCTAGATTTAAGGTTGCAATTAGAAGCAAGTACGTTATGGCAAGCTTTTCAAATAAACATCCGCACTTTGCGTGGAACTTTGAGATGCCAAATTGATCTATACTGCCTTTTGTCAGTCCTCGAATCATGACTAGTACTTGGGGTTGAAACTGAGACATGGCAGTTAGAGGGCCAGTGGTACCCTGGCTTCACCGAGAAATCTCCATTTCTAGAGCTATGCCATATAGGAGTGTGCATTATTCGATTTTAACCAAATTAACCGGCCGAACCGAATTTTTTCGGTTAATTCGGTCGGTTAATTTTAAGAAGGTTTGGTTAACGGTTAATTTTTTTGGGGAAATTCAGTTATCGATTAATTCGGTTCGAAATAGGTTAATTAACCAAATTAACCGAAATTATTATATATTAAATATTATATATATATATTACATATATTTATTTTTGGTCATTGAACTTTTAAAAATTATAAAATGATCATTAAATTTTTTGATATATTATAAAATGTTTATTAAACTTTTATCAAATTATTATAAAATGAAAGTTTGGTGACTTAAAAGGTCATTTTACTACAGTTTAGTGGTCAATTGTGTAATTTACCCAAAATTTTATAACAAATTTTGGTTAATTCGAAAACCGACCGAATTAACCGAAATAATTTCGGTTCGGTTAATTCGGTTAAGGCTAATTCGGTTCAGTTAACGGTTAAAGTTCTAAAAATTCGGTTAATTCGATTATGGTTAATTCGGTTCGGCCACCGACCGAATTAACCGAATGCACACCCCTAATGCCATATAAGTTCATCCTTTACGTGTGGCCCTCCTATAGGGATATTCTTGATGCATCCCACCTCCTCGGCAGAGAAGAGCTCACATAAGCGATCAAACTTCCATCCATATTAATCAATCGCGAAACAAGAAAATCTTTGCATAAAGAAGGTCTATAAGAGGAAATAGAAAAAATTTCAATAGTCGGTATCCACTTATCATCCCAAATGGAGATGTCTGCCCCATTTTTAACTCTCCAAAGGCGGCCCTTTTTAAGAGTTTCAATACCATCTTTGATACTCACCCACACCCAAGAAGGATTATAAACTTTTGGTGTGTTGAAAATGTTTGCAGTTGGGAAGTAAAGCCCCCTCAAAATCCTGGCTATAATAGAATCTGGATTCTTGGCAATTCTCAATGCCTGTTTAGTAACCAAAGCCGATTGAAAGTTCTCAGATCTCTAAAGCCTATTTCCCCCGTATCTTTCGATTGACAATTCTTATTCTAATTTATCCAATGAACTCCACTCCAAGGCTTCGTAGAATTACCCCACTAGAAGTGACTAATGATTGTATTAACCTCATTGCAAAAAGAAATAGGGAGGAGGAAACATTGTATCACGTAAGATAGAATTACCGTTGCCACAACTTTGTGTGATAGTATCTGCAAAATAAGTAGACGGTGAATACGCTTATTTGGAGACTGATATTATGAGACTTGATATCTTTGAGATATATGATGATGTTTCAAATATGATGAAACTCATGGAGGCTTTAGAGACTGTTAGGGTCATTTGAGATGCCCGTATGATTATTTGATGATTGATTGATTGATAAATTGTGATGCTTTGTATGCTTGTTCGAATAGATTGATATGATTCGATAGAAGTTATACTTAAGGGATAAATACTCGATTGAATGATTATGAAACCGGTAAGTAATATTAATTGGGTGAATGCGTTAGTAAACCAACTTTAATGACTTTCATAAGCTTTAGAGATCAAATAAAGTGTTGTGAAATTGTAATCCAAGGGTATCGTATTGATACTCGAGCTTGAGTACCGGTACCCGATATGTTGAATCATCTATAAATGCAACTAAAGATAGAGTTTGATATGAATATTAATAATTGAATTATGCCTTGATAAATAAGATAATGTGGATTAATAAGATAGTTAATGTGGATGATTAATGTACTCTTCCATAATGTATTAACAAGTTGGTAAACTTAATTGGGTAACTTGTTGTAATAGCAACCATAGGAGGTCCTTGGTGGATCAAGTTAGGTTGTGTGTCATTTGGTAATCGTGTCAATACTGTGTGTGGTTTGGACACTTGGTTGGTTGAGTCACCTTTGATTGCTGGGATCCAAATACCTAGAGAAAGAGTGTTGCAACACCATGGCTAGAGATGTCGAATGTATGTTATTGACGTTGTATGACACCGGGCCTCATTCGATAATACTCGAGGAGAGATGTTGAGTATGGGTGTATGTTCCCGAGGTTGTGTGACATTGGACCTCACCTAGAGAGAGTATATGTTCCTAAGGCTATGTGACATCGGGCCTCACTCAGAGTGTATATTTTCAAGGTTGTGTGGCACCGGGCCTTACTCCAGGTTCATGGTATAACTTTGTATGTTTTTTCTCAGATGATCTGGTGAGATCCTGAGTATGGTTGGGCCTTGTGTTCCATGTATGTTACTTGCTATGATAAGAGCATGTGTTTAGGGGACCAATGGTGCACCACATGTTTATTTGTCTATCATTATTGCTCGAACTAGCTTGCATGCTTATGTTTATGATTAACATGAAGTATAGTATAGTAGATGCGTACCACTGAGCTTTATAAGCTCATCGCTCAAAGTCGTTGTTTTCGTGCGTAGGTTGATCATCGATTCGTGGGTTCGAAAAGCTTTATCAGCATGAGATTCCAGTATATAAAGGTGTTGGGCTCGATGAATCAACCGAAATATGTCGCCAAGTGGTGGAGGAATGATTTCTTGGGTGATGGCGGTGGAAGCAAAATGATAAAAAAATTACACAATAATTTAGAGTGGTTCGGCTTTCTAACAAAAGCCTACATCCACTAGCTTATCTTCCCCACTAAAGATTTCCCAAATTCACTAAAACTTTTAGTCTCCCCCTTTTCTAGGCTTAGGAGAAAACCTTTACACACTCAAAGCTTTTACCCCAAAGCTTGAGTAAACCCTTTTTTACAAAAAAAGAAAAGCAAACGAAAATCCCTCTCTTAGGTAGATGTTTACACTCTTTAAGCACTCACCCAAATCCTAATACCGTTGAGCTTACATAAACATTTTGGCTCACAAGTATAGTCTATACAAAAATATACAATTTTAGCACTAAGACACTTTTTGAATCATTTAGATGTTGGCTATAAGATCATTAGTTGTTCCAGGTGCTTGAAGGGTCCTTTTATACTCTCAAATGAGTTTCTAGCCGTTGGAGACCGTTGGGATTGGATTGGAGCCGTTGGAGAATTTATTTCCCGCAATAAATACTATTTTAGAGATAGCCGTATCGATACACCTTTAGAGCGTATCGATACGGTGTATCGGTAGGAAAATAGCCGTTAGGGGGTTTTGAACTAGCCATTAGGGATTTGAAAACATAAGGTATCTATACGCCTATACATGTATCGGTACGACCCTCTTCGTATTGATACACCTAAGCCTGTATCGGTACGACCCTCTCCGTATTGATACGCCTAAGACTGTATTGGTATGGGTTTTTATTTCTAGAAAAATATTGCAGCTAAAACCCTAAGGTGTATCGGTACGGAGCGTAACCGTATCAGTACGGTAATGCTAAAAACTTAAGTTTGGTTACTTTAAACATTTTAAACACTTCCAGAACCTTTTGAAAACTCCTCAAACATATTTTCAAGTTGTTTGGACTTAAAAACATTTTTGATATCTTTTCAATTTAGTCCAAAACTATTTTTCAATTATTATATCAAAACAAATATCATAACAAGAGGTTTTCAAAGTACGATACTTGCGTTTAGTGGGCTATGTATTCATATGACCTTACTTGATAGAGTCTGAAATCCTTATTTTTGAAATTGTGTTAATCAAGTCAAATGTTTAAATATTTTAAATTAAAATAAAGGTCATTTGTAACAATTTAATTATTTATTTATATTTTTAACCATTCCATTTAAATATTTTTGGAATATATCTTATTGGGGGCTAAACTGAATTGAGAAATTTTATGGTTTTGTTTGGGCTTGAGGCTCAAATGTGACATGTCGAGGATGTTACATTTAGTGGTATCAGAGCTTAGGTTTACCCGATTCTAGGAAACCCCAAGGTGGTATAGGTATTTTAGTAAGGTGTCTAGTGAATACTATCCCTTAAATCAAGTTCGCACTTCTAAAGACTAGAATTCTGATAGTACATCCAATGTTAAGATGCTAAGATGGTTACAATCATGGTCAAGAGGGCCGTGATAAGTGTTGAACTGCTTATAGGAGCGATTTCGGAGGTAGGTTTTTCCCGGATTGTTAAGATACAAGTTAGTTAACTAATGCCGGAGTCGAGGATATGTCATACTTCTTCCACTTGAATGGTGTCTTCGTTGAGTGTAGAAGATACTCTGAAGCCTTCAGATACGTTATGAGAGTTTGTGGCAAAAAATCTTCATCGTTATGAATGAATAAAGTTTATGAAGCCAATATGGATAACTCGCTTTAGAAATTGATCAATAGATGCACATTGGTTGAAGGACCATTTGTTTTCTTAGAGGGAGTATTGATGATACTTGGAAAGCACCATCGCCCCTTTTAAGGGGCTTTTCTCAGAGATATTGGATTCGGGATCCACTAGTTCGTTAGAGTGTGACCGAAGTTAGACGTTCTACAGGTTTGATAGAGCTACCTTCTGAAGAGTTGTTACACCTTGGAAATTCCTTTGGTTAATCAAGCGCGATGCTAGTCAGTAATGTCAAGAGTGGGCTCGAGGCTCCGAGACCTTGAGGGAACCTAACCTTTGGTAATGTGAATGTTGAACTGCCGCCCTTCTACCTTGGTTTTCGTAATGGTTGTTTTGAGAATGTCACAATAGGGTTGTGAGATATGTTTGATCATTTGGCAAATGCCAACGTGTGTAGTTCAACGCTCAAGAGCTTTCGCACTGTCAGAGTGCTTGTTTATGCTCTTAGAGGAGTCGTCAAGACTTTTTTCCCGTCATGATTATGAGTAGATGTTAAGGTAAGGCCGAGTTGGACGTCGGTGCCCATCGCCCTTGTCAGAGGATACCAACCCATTTGATAAAATTAGAGATTTAGTTACGAAGGTACAACTTGAATGAGGTTTCTTTTGTTTGAGTGTTTTACCCAAAGTAGAGTCGGGCTTGTTCGCTAGTAAGAAATTGGTTCGTTGTGGTAATGTTCAAACCGTTGATAGTTTGTTAAGTGACAGTAAATGACCGTTACGTACCTTTTAAGGTGGATGACTCATTTAACTGATTATGAAGTACCCGTGTATTTTTTTAGATTTAGTTTGAGATAAGATGGTTGCGGTTAAAGTGTTAGAGGCTAGTGATTTCGAAATAGATTTTGGAATGAGGATTTCTCTCTTTAAAGCGTGTCGTGGTAACATGTGATGTCTGCAGTAACGTTGGAGTTTTTTAGTTGTGATAAGGTAGGGGCTACCATGTTGTCTCTTGAATGTAAGTTGATGCTTTATGTGACACGTATGAGTGTATAAAGAATATAAAAATATGAGCGTTGACAAGATAGTCACCTTAATAAACATGTGTGGGGGAAATGTTAGTTACCGTGTAATCAGTTAAGAAAGTAAGAGTTTGAGACTTCATAAATATTTTTGTTTTGTATCATAGTTTCCTTGGGAGGAACCGAATGACATTGCTAGAGATTCGATGCGTGAGATCGTTTTGTTGTGACAGTGACACTGACTCAATTCAAGTCTAGTAAGATTTAGAGATCTTTGAAGATGTTTTGTTGTTTTGTCAAGACTGCATTTTGCGCAAGAAATGGAAAGGGTGTGCCTGCCCTAATAGTGTGAATTTTGGGTACTTGATCTTTAAGGAATTTAATATTAGATAACAATGTGAGTCAAAGTAATTAAGAGCTATTGATCGTGTGATCGATCACCACCTAAGTAAGTGAACTTGATAAGTGAGGGGTTGTACGGAGTTAGTTTGGGTTATAGTATTATGCTACCCATATAGGGCGACCAAAGATCGCAAGTGATGATCGTGTAAGGAAGTACCGATGCTAGTTTAATTTAGTACCGATACTCAATTTATCTAGTGTCGATATTAATCGATCAAAATCAGTACACACGTATTTTGTTGGTTAAGCACCGAGTTGAGGATTGGGTAACTTTTGAAGCTGTAAGAGGTAGCATCTAATTGTAATTAAGATGATACAGTGTTATGATTGAACTTGGGTTCGATGATTCTGATAGACTTTGAGATCTTGTTTATGGGTGTTTTAAAGAAAGATATGGCAAGGAAAAAGATTCTTCCCATATAGTATAATGGTCAGTAGGTGGTGAATTTGAAGAACGACAGTCTATACCAAATTTGTGTTACGTGTTTTGGGGGATAATATGGAGTCGTGTGTTTGAGATAATGATAAGTGGTTGACATGCCATCAGTTGGGAGTCTAACATTGAGTTTTTCATAGCTGTGATGCTTCGACATTCTTTAGTGGAAATTAAATAGATGATTGCGAGCCTTGTAAAGGATTGTGAGCACACAGTTTCGATGGGATCTCGTTGAGTAATGATATAGTCCTTGGTGGGAACTGTTTGATATTTTTGACAAGAGTGAGATCCAGATGAAAAGTCTGCTTGGTTTGTTTGTGGGTTGGGTTGTACGATACTACGGTGTGTACATGTTACCTTTTGAGGTGAGATTCAAGGTTTGTGATGGAACCTTATCCTTTGGTGGGATTTTTTGCGATAACAAATCTATGTAAGGGTATAGATGATGCATTTTTCGGACACGTTATAGTTTGGAGTGTAAGACTCTTACGTGAAATGAGTTGCTGAGAGCTGCTTTAGTTGTAGATATGAGCTATCATGCCGAGTTTAAGGTAAGTGCTTGAGGCGAGTTGAAACGTCATTCATTTTTAGAAGTCTTGCATAGGGCAAGTAATGTTTTAGATATAGCGTGCCATGAGGGTTAAAATCTCCTTCAAGATTCACCACGAGAAGAATTATTTCTTTTTGATGCAATGGTTGTGTAACATCTTATTCTTTTTAGATCGTACGTTGTTGTGGATGGATTTTGTGTACAACAACCTTTTGGGTTCTACAACGTAAGTTAAGTTTCTTTAATGACGTATTCATGTGATAGTTTTGTTAGGGTACCGTTGGGTTTTTCTTGTCGTCTGTAATGTACCGAGCAGAGATGGATTCTTTCTAAGAGAAAGAATCAATTGAGAGTATGTTTGTATCGTTAGAAGACAAGGGTTATAATTGACAAGTGCTGTGAGAGATCAAAGTAGCGTAAAAGGGATATTTTTAAAAATGTTGGGGAGTTATAAAGTTTTTGATTCTTCTCTGGTTTACCGGTATAAATTTCGAGGATGAAATTTCTTTAAGAATGGGAAAGTTGTAATGATCCAAGTTTCGAGTTTTGTAAATTAGGCCTTATGTTTGCGAGCCCAAATTAAGAATATTTAAATTTGGGCTTGTGGTAAAAATGAAGATTGTGTGTGTTTATTTATTGTTTAATAAAAATAATAATTACATAGTATTCTAAATAAAAATATGGTTGATGGGATGGGGGAAAGAGAAATAAGGAAAAAAGATATTTTGGGAGAGAGAAAGTTTCCAACCCTGATCTACAGTCATCGGAGCTACCGTGGATTACACCGCCACCACTATTATCTTTAGCTCGACAAAATGAGTCAGCTTGTAGTCTTCTCGTCGCCGTCGGGGCCGTCATTTGTTGGAGTAAGGATGAGGAAGATTTAGATGAGCTAGACCTAGGGGTTTCGACAATCACCGCTGTAAACTGATGCCACCAGTGAATTTACTGGTCGAAGAACTATGAGACTAGGGCTTGTCGTTGCCGTCTGGCCACCGAAGGATGGCCCACACGCCCCACGCACCGTGTTTCGCATTTGGGCTTGAGCTGTAGCAGGTGGGTGCACACTAATGTTGTGCACCTATACCACACTGGATCGACCAACACTTTTGACCTACACTTTTGACCAACACTACTATTGTCGCACTAGATCGGCCAACACTTTTGACCACCTTTGATCGGCGTTGACCGACCATTAACTTTTTCTGGGGGACCATTGTAGAGATATCCTTTTTTTTTGCGCTAAAAATGGATTTCAATGTATTTAGAGGTCTTTCGGGTATTTAAAACATTTATTCCATGGGGTTTTGGAAAAAACCACATTTTATTTAAAATGGAGTAACCACCGGCCACTAAGGTAGGCCGGACACCATAAAACCAGAGATTTAAAACTGTTGGGGTTCGGGAGTCGGTTACGGATGGGGAAGGATTAGCACCCCCACACCGCCCAAAATTGGTACTTTAATAATTATCGCTTTATTAATATTACACCTTCCGAATTAAAGTGACGATTGAATTAAAATTTGGTTATAATTGCGAGTATATTTTAAGTGCCCCGTTATTCGAGAGTAAACTGAAAGACCACCATCACTACGCTTGATACTGGACACGTTTACGCTCGAATAAAAGGGCACCTCATTGACAATAATATGTCCGAAATGCAACTTAAAATATGACAAATATAAATAAAAACAATGCGACAAAAATATACTAACATAATAAAATACTAATCTAACATAAATAAAATACTAATCTAAAACATAAATTTAAAACATAAATAAATACTAATCTAAAACATAAATAAACATACAAACTAAAAAAAGAATACAATTTTAAATTAACTAATACTTTATTAAATCATAAAAATTACAACACAAATAAAAAAGGGAAGAAAATATACCTAACTAGGAGCTCGAATGACGAACCCTGACTGAACCCCACCGAGATCTACCATGACCTCTCCAAAAATTAACTAGATCGGACCCAAAATAGAACCCCGATCGAACCGGTTAGGACCGAGGGCATTGCCCTGGTCCTTGGCTACTCGAGAGCCAAGCTCTCTTATTTGGGCATGCCACTGTCGGCTCTCATCTGCTCTATTGCCCCCCATGCCTCATATTTATAGGCAAATTTGGGGGGTTTTCAAGGTGACGTGGAGCACTAAGCTCCGCGCAGTTTATTGTTTTTTTTACACTTTAATCAACCTTTTTTTACCCCATTTTTTATTTTAAATTTAATAATATTACTATTACAATAATACTAAAAATACTAAAACCCGGACAAGAATGAGTGATTACAGCTGCCCCTCTTTGCTTGTTCTTGTGAAATGAGAACAAAGAAAAGATCAAAAGCACTCATTTTTGTCCCACTTCCTTGTCATTGAATCTGAAATCACGGGTTCTTTTGGAACTTTCCGCTTTTCCTCGACCAACTCTTCAAGCTTGTAAGTCCTTCCTATATAGAACTTTTTCGCCTTCTGATCTTGGAGCTACATGTCCTTCCTATATAGAGCCTTTCGCTCTGAGACGGTAAAGCTTGGAGTCCTTCCTATATATGACTCTTCACCTTCAATGCTGTGGGTTTTTCCTATATAAAACCTTCTGCGTCACGGATGGATTCTTTCGATTGAGAGTTTCTCCTATATGGAACTGCTAGTCTTCAAACCCTGGAGCCGTAAGTCCTTCCTATATAGAACTTTTAGCTTCTGAAGTTTCATAGTTATGATTTCTTCCTATATAGAACCTTTCACTGCGATGACTCAGAAATATAGGCCCTTCCTATATAGAACATTTATCTTCGAATTTGGGATTCACGCCAAAATGGCTACCGATCTTTCTGGACTTACGCTACTAAGGCTATCGAAATATTTCTTCAAATTTGGGGATTCACGCTGAAAATGGCTACCGATCTTTCTGGACTCACGCTACTATGGCTGCCAAAATTATTCTTCAAATTTGGGGATTCACGCCGAAAATGGCTACGATATTTCTGGACTCACGTTACTATAAATACTGAAATCTTTCTTTAAATTTAGGGATTCACGCCAAAAATGGCTGCCAATCTTTTTGGACTCACGCTACTCTGGCTGTCTATCTTCTTTCAAATTTGGGTATTCACGCTGAAATGGCTACCGATCTTTCTAGACTCACCCTACTATGGCTATCAAAATCTTTCTTCAAATTTGGGGATTCACACCGAAAATGGACATGATCTTTCTAGACTCATACTACTATGGCTGTTGAAATATTTCTTCAAATTTGGGGATTCACGCCGAAAATGGCTACGAATCTTTCTAGACTCATGCTTCTATGGCTGCCGATCTTTCTGGACTCACGCTACTAAGGCTATCGATCTTTCTGGACTCAGGCTGCTAATGCTACCGATCTTTCTGGACTCACGCTACTAAGGCTACCGATCCTTCTTGACTCATGCTACTAAGGCTGCCAATCTTTCTAGACTCATGATGCTAAGGCTGCCGATCTTTCTGGACTCGCGCTCCTATGGCTACCGATCTTTCTGGACGCACGCTGCTAAGGCTGTCGATCTTTCTGAACTCACGCTGCTAAGGCTGCCAATCTTTCTAGACTTACGCTACTAAGGATGCTGATCTTTCTAGACTCGCGCTACTAAGGCTGCCGATCTTTCTTCAAATTTGGGGATTCACGCTGAAAATAGCTACCGATCTTTCTGGACTCCCGCTATTATGGCTGCCGAAATATTTCTTCAAATTTGGGGATTCATGCCGAAAATGGCTACCGATCTTTCTGGACTCACGCTACTATGGCTGTCGATCTTCCTTTAAATTTGGGGATTCACGCCGAAAATGGCTACCAATCTTTCTAGACTCACGCTACTATGGCTACCAAAATCTTTCTTCAAATTTGGGTATTCACATTGAAAATGGCTACCGATCTTTCTGGACTCACGCTACTATGGCTGCCAAAATATTTCTTCAAATTTAGGGATTCACACAAAAAATGGCTACTGATTTTTCTGGACTCACGCTACTATGGCTGTCGATCTTTCTGGACTCACGCTACTAAGGCTGTCGATCTTTCTAGACTCACGCTGCTAAGGCTATCGATCTTTCTTGACTCACGCTACTAAGGCTGTCGTTCTTTTTGGACTCACACTACTAAGGCTACCGATCTTTCTAGACTCACACTGCTAAGGCTACCGATCTTTCTGGACTCACGCTACTAAGGATGCCGATCTTTCTTGACTCACGCTGCTAAGGCTGCCGATCTTTCTTGACTCACGCTACTAAGGCTGCTAGTCTTTCTGGACTCGCGCTGCTAAGGCTGTCGATCTTTCTAGACTCGCGCTACTAAGGCTGCCAATCTTTCTGGACTCAGGCTACTAAGGCTTCCGATCTTTCTGGACTCACGCTGCTAAGGCTGCTGATCTTTCTAGACTCACGCTACTAAGGCTGCTGATCTTTTTAGACTCATGCTACTAAGGCTGCCGATCTTTCTAGACCCACGCTACTAAGGCTGCCAATCTTTCTGGACTCACGCTACTAAGGCTGCCGAACTTTCTGGACTTACGCTGCTAAGGCTACCGACATTTGGCCTCACGCTACTATGGCTGCCGCATCTTGCCCGAATGACTTATTGATGGCCCGAATGACTTATCACCATACTCGAAAGATTTACTCGTGGTCAAAGTTCTTATCATCATACCCGAAGGTCTTACTGATGGCCCAAAGGACTTAATATCTGGCTTTACGCTACTTTGGCTACCGTCATCTGGCCTCACACTACTATGGCTGCCGACATCTGGCCTCATGTTACTATGGATGCCGCATCATGCCTGAAGGACTTATTGATGGCCCGAAGGACTTATCACCATGCTCGAAAGACTTATTGGTGGCCCGAAGGTCTTATCATCATGCCTGAAGGTCTTACTGATGACCTGAATGACTTAATATCTGACTTTACGCTACTATGGCTACCGTCATCTGGCCTCACGCTACTATGGCTTCCGATTTTTCTTTCTTTAATGAAATCTACTTCTTAAGGTTCTTTGATAATTCTTCAAATACCTGTCTAAAACAAACAACAATTGACATGCCTCTATCTATACGATGCATGCAATGTAATGCTTTCTCTTCTTCTTCTTCTTCTTCTTCTATCTCTTTTTTTCTTTCTTTTTCTTTTCTCATTTTTTTCTTTCTTCTCTTTTTTTCTTCTCTCACTCTCTTCTCTATTTTTTCTTTTTTATTTTTTCTTCTATTTTTTTTCTTCTTTCGCTCTCTCATCTCTCTCTTTTCTTTTCTTTTTTCTTTTTTCTTTCAATCTTTTTCTGTTCTAAAGTCTTACACCCTGAAAGGTCGTTCATCAGATTTCTTCATCTCTTTACTTGTTCATTGTATGCTCTTAAATCCTCATTTGATCAATCACTTCGAATATGAATTAACATGCTTACAAATCTTTCGTGCGAAATGCTTTCTTGTCTTCAGGGTTATCACCGGTCTTCATAAATGATCTTTTGGTCCTTATATTATTCTTATAAGAACCCTTGTCTTCTTCTTCGCTTGGCGTTTCCCCATTCAAACACTGGCTCCACTGCTTCGAATTTCCTGGCCCATCATACAGAGCCTTGATCTATTTCTAATCACTAGGGTAAGCAAAAATGCTTCCATTCCCTGAGCGCATATTTAGAAGATCTTGATTATTTTGGAGATAAGCAAATGTATAGTTTCTTCTAGTCTATTAGGCTTTCAAGAGGCACAATCTCATACCTAATTTTTAACCCATTTAAGGTGGCTCTCTTAATCTCACTAACTCACCATTCCTTATTCTCCCTCATTTGGGTGTCGATCAAGAACTTCAAAGTTTGATGTTCCTTGAAGCAAGGTTAACCCTTATAGGCGGAATGAAATCTGAAGACATTCTCATTCAACTTGGATATCTATGGATGATCATAATGGTCTTTGAAGGCTTGTAATGTAGGCCTTTGGTTCATGGTTAGACGCAACCGAATCTCTGTGCTCGTATGATTTAGATATGCTCACATGGAGTATTCTTTTTTTAGGGATCACTCTAGACTGCCCGTTTTCGGGTTTTTACACTAGAGTTCATTTCTTCACTCTCTTTCTTTTGGTCCGCCTTGCCTTCTGGCTATGTATTGATGCTTGTTTTCCGTAAAAAATAATTGATCCTCCAAAGTTTCTTGAATGAAGGATTATGTACATTTCTAGGAATTCTTGTGATCGGTATGCCCAGATGAAATATTCCTTTTTTTGGATTACTCTAGACTGCCCACCTTTGAGTTTTCACCCTAGAGTTCACTTCCTTCTTCTGTATCTTCAGATCAATGTATTTTGGTTGGATATTGATGCCAACATGCTCAGGCATACTACTCTTTTTTCATTTTCGGGATCGCTCTTGACTGCTCATTTTTGGGTTTTCACCCTGAAGGTCATTTCCCTTTTTGAAATTGGAAATTTTCAGGCCGACTTATCTTGACTTGGCTTCAATTTAAGCTTCTATACAAATCTTCAAAATTGTGAATTCTTTATGTATCTCTTGCTCATTTATTACAGTTGAAGTCTTGATCTTGTATTGTTTGATCTGTGTGTGAAGTATATACAATATTTTCTTTTTATTCCTTTTGTCTTTTTTTTCTTTTTTTTTTCTTTTTTCTTCTTTTTTTTCTTCGTCTTCTTCTTTCTCTTCTAAGGGAATTCAACTAATCACAGTCCTTTATCTCGAGGACAATGATGGAGCATACAACAGAACCCCGAGTTACTCGGCATAGTCATGATTTGAATATATCACTCATGTAGCTACTCCACTTTTGACTTAAAAGATGGATGAAGCATACGACCATCTTCTGAGCTTTTCACTACAGCGGAGTGTCCTAGAAAATTCTACTCATTTCTCTCTTTTTAAACGCTCTTATCTAAGAATACCTTTTAGTAAACCCAAATAGTGGAGTGTAATCTCTCTTTTTTCTTTCTTTTTTTGTCTTTTTATTTTTTGTCTCTTTCTTTCTTCTTTTCTTTCTTTTCTCTCTTTTTTAGAATGCTCATTTTGGGTTTTCAACCTAGAGTTTCTTTCCTCTTAATCGAGTATGTGGATGTTTTCTTGAATCAAACCGTATCTATACCAGACATTATCGCTTATTCCTGCTTGAACGTAATCAATTTTACCCAGCTCTTCTAAACTGGCGCTTATCGAACGGTAGAGTCTTCATGTATCTTCTTCTTACATTATTTAACTTAGTTTCCTCACTCTTGGTTGCTTCGGCCTTCTAATTTCCATTTCTTGTGTTACTTGGTTTACTTTCTGAGCATAAACTTGTCTTCATCCATTTTCTTCTGGTAGTTCTATGGCCTTCATGTGCAATCTAGCTGGTTTCATCTCTTTCTCTTAGTAAAGTGAAAGAATACCATTCGTCCTTCCATTCATAGATGTCCTGAGAAAGCCTTCAGGGGGTAAAGGTTTAGGGTCAACTCTCGATTCAAGGACCTTAAACGACAAGTGCTTGAGAAGGAAAATTCCTAAAATGGGAACTGCCCATTGTCTAAACACTTACTTTGTTCCTCTGTTGGCCTAAGTGGATTAACGAATACTCGCATTTGCAAGATCCTCACAAATTTCAATTTCTTCTAAATATAAGCAACTTACAGTTAATTTCCGAATTTGAACCACATGTATTCTTGCATTTGAGATTCAAGGACCTGGTATAGAAATGATATATACATATGTCTATTCAAAAAATGTGTATATGTGAATGGAAAATCAAAAACTACCTCATAACAATGAATGAAATGTTTAAAGAATCAAAGAATGCAAAAATGCTTTCTAAATGGAAATAAAAAATATCTGTTTGAGAGCTTTTTTTAATTTTTTTAAAAACATTGAGAATTTCTTTGTGAACTGATGGGAAAACCATAGAGACCTTCAGACTACCTCCCGAGTACTAACTCATTCCATCCCTTTCAATGTAGTGTAGGCTTGCCATTTCTCTTGTTTCTCCTTGCTGGATCAATTCTTGCGTTAGGACTCCCTCGCCAACCAGCTTCTGGATTTCTCAGTGCCATGCTCCAATGCCCCAAATAAAACTCATATGCACTATTCATGCCAAAGTTGAGGGCAAATGTGTCAGGTGTAATATTCATCGGCCTAGGGGTGAGCTGCTAACCTTCAACCAAATGAGAAAATATGTCTGAAATGAGTACCCCAAATATTTTCAAACTTGCTCGATGAATTTCCCTCGGTGATTCAGAGGGATTATTAGACCTTCTTCTCTTACCGTTATGAGAATCTTGAAAGTGGTACCCATTTATCTCTTTCTTTTCTTCTACTCCTAGGTAGGTCTGGTCTTTAAACTTAGGTCCCGGAGTGCATGTTCGATTCTCTCTCCGACTGTCATGAAGTCCTCAAAGCTAGCCTTCATTTTCCTGAGCATCTTATCAAAGAAGAAATATGAAATGTGGCATGAAGCATGGAAGTCACTTTCCTCTTCGTCTACGAGAGGCTGCACCTGGGTCACTAAACACAGCCACCTCAAAGCACATTCCTTGAAGCATTCATCAGGTTTCATCTTCGTACCCTGGAGATACTGACGACTTGGTGCTAGGCCCAAAGCATATTTATATTGGCCCAAAAAAGCATCGGCTAAGTCTTCCCACGACTGAACTTGGTCTATACTCAAACAGTTATACCATATCACGGTGGGTCCTGCTAGACTGTCGTGGAAGCAGTGGAACAGTAATTTTTCATTCTCAATGCAGCCCTCCATCTTTTTGCAGAACATGGTTAGGTGAATCTTGAGGCATCTTGTTCCGTCATCATGCGCAAATCTGGGAATCTTTGAAATCTGGAGGAAAGACCAAATTAGGGTTCAAACATAGTTTTCTTGCATCAAAGGCATTAAACTTCTTCTCTCTTTTTTTCTCGAGCCCATCTTCTAACTGCTCGAATCTTGATTTTTAAGTGTGTTCAATCCTTTTATTCATGATAAAACTCTATTTTGTCTTTGGATTACTCCCCAAAAATTTTATGCAAGGTAATGATAATGTTATGTAAAATATGCCATGACTGTACAATGTGATGCAATGCATGAATGCAAATGCGGTATTAATTCTCGAACAGTCCTTAAAAGACTTTTGTTCAATAGAAAAATGTCTGGTTGCAAGAAACTAATAATGAATTGCAAGTAACAGTTAGCTTCCTTTTGGAGATCTTGACTTCGGGAAGCAAAACTCGTGCTCCACGTCTCAAAGTCATCTTCAGGATGATGGGTGACCTTGTATTCTCCTCTTATGCTAGTCCATAGACTTGTGACGTCATAATCTTCATGCCTTGGCTTCTAAAATACATTAACAAGTGTAGGCATAATGCAGACAAGAGTTTCTTCTTCGATTGATTTGGGTGCAAACAAACCGATCTTCGAATAATGTGTCTAAATAGAGTTGGATCCTAGCGGTCCAAAGGGGGTCTACTTAAAGTCTTTAAAACTTTTTATTATCAAAAAGTTTTAACTTACTTAAAATGAAACTTTTAGGGTTTATATTAGAATTCTCAAAGATCATTTGGTTTAAAGATTTCCCTTTTTATTATCAAAAAGTTTGAACATACTTAAAATGAAACTTTTAGGTTTTTTTTAAGTTTGATGAGGGAAAAGAATTCAAAACTCAATAATAATATTTTCAATTTTTTTTGAAAGAGTTAAAATCTTTGAGATTTTTACAAAGGGTTAAATGTGAAGATTTTAAAATTGGTGTTTTGTACTCCCCACTTGATCCTCTGCGCTGCACGTGCCTTGCTATCGGACCGTCTTCTTTCTCGATTGGTCTTTGCTCGACCTAACTTGATACTGTAATATTATCGTTTTCGGCAAAGCATACTTTTTTTCTATTTTGGAAAGCTTTTTATATGAACTGTTCTTGAATCAACACCATGTCATGATATGCAAAATGAATGCAAATAAAGGCGTTGATTCCGCTGGTAATCACCATTTCGAACGACTTTCATAGGAATTAAAGGGTCCAGATTCTGGAGCCAAAAAAGAAAACTTCTACTGATATGCCTTTCTATGTGTTTTTGGGTCGCACTCAAGGAAATGAAAGTCTTGGTTAAAATCGCTGGTACCGGGTTTGCCTTCCGCTTGATGCAATCAAATAGATCCAAGATGGCTACGTCGATGTTTCTAAGAACCCTCGAGAAAATAATCAAACCCTATATCCCTAAAGATAACATGTCCATCTTCATCGCCTCATCCGGGTGTGCGGGTAGGATGTCTCAGATACACTCCCATGCACAGGCTAGGCTGTCTCCTCGACTCTGAATTATCCTGGCAAAGGTTTTGAACTTCAATGGATAATTCTAGTTCCTTGGCGGCTTTATATAGATCCAATCCTTTTAAACATTCTTCTTGTTGAGCAAGGCTGTGTACTCTTCTACCGTGGGTATCATGTCATGTCTGTTGAAAATGAAGCTGCAAAAAGCAAGGTTCCAGAACTAAAAAATGGCTCGACGCAAAGGCTGATTAACTCGGACATACATTAAATGTGCTATGTCGCCATAAGTATCAGAATATAGGTCTTGTAGTCGTCGATCCCATCATTCCCAAATCTCTTTAAGCTCCCATAAGTCATTTTGTTGTAGGCTCTTGTATGTATATCCTGGTATTATGTGCTCACTCGGCAAACTATTACCTTGGACCCACTGGTTGGCTTCTAACCAATGTCTGACGGCTGAGTTGATATCATCCTTTTTGAGATACCTTTTATCCATGATGAAAGATTTCTGATCGGGCAAACCACTTGAACCAACACCTTTATGTCATGCAATGCTAATGCAACAAAAGTATGTGTAAAGTAAAAATAAAATAAAACAAAAAAAGAAATGAGTTAGTACCGAGTAAAATCAATAGATACATAAATAAAAAGCGAAGTAGATAAAGCAACAAGTAGAGCAATCCTATTTATCCCATCTAAAACACCTAAGTTATCCGCATGGCTCTAAAATGGTGGGTTTTCTATATTCTCTATATGCAGTTTTGGTGCTAAGAGGTACCCGAATTGTCTTTGTTGTCCCCTACTAAGAGTAGCAAAGCCACCGGTCATCACCAATTAGAGGCTCCTTTCAACCGGGTTCAACTTAGGGGGACCCATTCACTTATACCCATACGAAAGAACGATATCCTCACGAAAGCATAAGGTACTCGAGCCCTAAAGGTACTTGATAGGCCCATACGGAGGAACGATATCCACACGAAAGCACTAGCGTTTCCCCCCACTTAAAAGGACGGGTTTATATGCCAAATTTTAAATGCGTTAAAATAAACGCGCAATTATAACCAAATGTTAATTTAATAGTCACTTTTATCCAAAGTAAATGCGCAATTATAACCAAATGTTAATTATTTAAAAAACTCGACTCTCTTTTATTTTTGAAAACTAAAAAATATCCCCAGCAGAGTTGCCATCTGTAGCGATATTCCTTTTTTCCGCGCTAAAAAAATGGGTTTCAATGTATTTGGAGGTCTTTCGGGTATTTAAAACATTTAATCCGTGGGGTTTTGGAAAAAAACCATATTTTATTTAAAATGGAGTCGCCACCGGCCACTAAGGTAGGCCAGACACCATAAAACCAAAGATTTAAAACTGTTGGGGTTCGGGAGTCAGTTACGGATGGGGAAGGATTATCACCCCCACACCGCCCAAAATTGGTATTTTAATAATTACCGCTTAGACCTTCCGAATTAAAGTGACGATTAAATTAAAATTTGGTTATAATTACGAGTATATTTTAAGGGGCCCCGTTATTCAAGAGTAAGCCGAAAGACCACCATCACTACGCTTGATACTGGCCACGTTTACGCTCGAATAAAAGGGCACCGCATTGATAATAATATATCCGAAATGCAACTTAAAATATGTCAAATATAAATAAATACAATGCGATAAAAATATAATAACATAATAAAGTACTAATCTAAAACATAAGTTTAAAGCATAAATAAATACTAATTTAAAACATAAATAAACATACAAACTAAAAAAAGAATACAATTTTAAATTAACTAATACTTTATTAAATCATAAAAATTACAACACAAATAAAAAGGGAAGAAAATATACCTAACTAGGAGCTCGAATGATGAACCCCGTCTGAACCCCACCGAGATATACCATGACCTCTCCAAAAATTAACTAGATCGGACCCAAAATAGAACCCCGATCGAACCGGTTGGGACCGAGGGCATTGCCCCGGTCTTTGGCTACCTGAGAGCCAAGCTCTCTTATTTGGGCATGCCACTGTCGGCTCTCATCTGCTCTATTGCCCCCCATGCCTCATATTTATAGGCAAATTTGGGGGGGTTCTCAAGGTGACGTGGAGCACTAAGCTCCACGCAGTTTATTGCTTTTTTTACACTTTAATCAACCTTTTTTTACCCTATTTTTTATTTTTAATTTAATAATATTACTATTACAATAATACTAAAAATACTAAAACCCAAACAAAAATGAGTGATTACAACCCTATCCAGGGTTTTTACGATGTTCTGAGTCTATTAACGTAGCCCATTTCTCCAAATTTAAACCCAGTAAGCTGGTTTTACACGTTTAACCTTGCGAATAAATTAAAGTACATGGTTAATTGATATTCATGGTATTAATTGTTATACGAGGATTTTTCAGGATTGGATTAAGTGGAGTAATCGGGAAACTCAGATAAGGATTTTATCGTTAATGTTTGAGGTTAGTACACCTCGAATTCTTATTGCTTCATGAGCATCATAAATGTGATTGCTTTACGTGTTAGTATCTGCAAAATACGTAGATGGTGAATACGCATATTTGGAGACCGATATTATGAGACTTGATATCTTTGAGATGCATGATGATGTTGCGAATATGATGAAACTCATGGAGGCTTGAGAGACCGTTAAAGTCATTTGAGATGCTCATATGATTATTTGATTATTGATTGATTGGTTGATAAATTTTGATGCTTTGTCTGCTTGTTCGAATAGATTAATGTGATGCGATAGAAGTTATGCTTAAGGGATAAAGTGTTGTGAAATTGTAACCCAAGGGTATCGTATCGATACTCAAGCTTGAGTATCAGTACCCGATACACTGAATCATCTATAAATGCAACTAAGGATAGAGTTTGATATGAATATTAATAATTAAATTATGCCTTGAGAAATGAGTTAATTGAGTATTTGGGGGAAATGAGTTAATTCACGGATTGGATATAATTTCCAGTAATTAAGGATGTTTTGATTTATATTTTGGATGTTTAATAATGTTTATAAGAGATTTTTATCAATGGAATCCCGAAACTTAAGAATCTCTATTTGTTTAGGTTGTTAGTTTTGAGGTTTTGTGGTGTTTCTATGGTTGTAAGGTTGCTGGAGGTGGTAGGTTGATTTGGATATATTTTTAGATATGTTTTGATGTTGAAAGTGATGTTAGATTGATAGATGTTGGTTGGGTTGTGAATATAAGTGTGTTGGTTATGTTTCCGGTTGTTGTGGAGGGTTAATTGTGAAAGTTTTGTGGAGATCCGAGAAGGATTGTAGCTGTTGTGTTTAGAATGCATTATGATGCATTAATCTTTTGTTGTTTTGTGGTAAAAAGAGGGGAGATTGATCCGGAGGTGATTGCAGAAATGTTGGAGTTTTCAGATAGTTAATTTTGCATCGGCGAATCGAGGTTTCGCGTATTGATGAGTGAAAACGTGGTTTAAAGCATTTTGATGTTTTGGAATAGAGTTTTGAGAGTTAAGGTAGAGCTTGAAATGCTTACCTAGACTCAAAATTAAGTATAAAGTGGTTTTACTCTCTCTATCGTGCTTGTTCGAATGATTTTATGTACTTGGTTTAATGTTCATGTACCTACTGTTTAAGCATGTTTTAAACTATTCGATATACTGTTTTTGAGCATGTTTTACTGAAGGATGCACTTGGTAAGTGATCCTTGTAATTATGGTTTATACTTGTGGTTTAAAGCATGGTTGTTGCTTTGGAAAAGTGTTTTGGTTAATGCTTGTTTAAAACAGTGAGGTAAATGTTAAAATGGTTAATTATATTGGCAAGTGATGTGGTTTTAAAATTGTTATCGGATACAGTTGGCTGGCCATAGGATTGAGTGCACTGTAAATAAGTCGCCTTGGATGTTGAGAGGTTTATACGGTGTACCGAATACTCCATCCAAGTACCCTAGCGGTAGAGGGGTTAAACGTACCGAAAACTCCCGTTAGTGGGTTAAGCATCTAACCAATGAAAGGGGTTGGTATCCCCGTGGGTTAAAAGTGTACCTGTTTGTTATTGTACCGTAATTGTGATTGTATCGGTATTCCGGTTGAGATGGCTTGAAGTTTTAGGTTAACACTTGTTGAATTTGTGTATCCGATGAACTCTTTTGTTATTGGACTTGTTTAATGATCACTTGTAAGCCAATATAATTGTTAATGTATCATTGAAATGTTTTATGATGTATAATGTGATATATACATGTTTCTCCTTGAGCTTTGCATTTGGTAGTAACGCATGGGAAGGCTTAAGTAGAGGGTTAGCAATGTGACATGTTGTTAATTGATGATACATGTAGCATATGGTTTAATATGCTGGTTTTAATGATGTAAAGTGCATGTTTTAAAAGGGTATGATGTTTTAAAGGATGATGTATAGAAATTGGTTTAAATGCATTGATGGCGTTTTGACCTGAGCATTCATCACTAGGCCATGTGTGCTTACTCTCTCTTTGTCCATCAATGCAGAGAACTAAAGTCCCGGGAGGAAGCAAGAAGCAAGGGGATCTTGGCAAGACTTGTTTGCAAAGTATGTTAGAGACTAGACTATAATGAATAAGGGCAATGGGGTATTAGTTGTGTTTTGGGAGATTTTTGTGGAACTCCCTGTTTGAGCATGTTTCTTTAGTTGCTCTTGGGTTGTATATGGCCTTTAAGGATTGATTTTGGTGATGGTTTATCTTTTGATATGTTGGTTGGATGCATATTAGGAAGCATGCCTATAGATTTCCTTTTTGATGCATGAAGCCTTGTGTTGTTAGAATTGTGATGCTAGTTGGCTTGAGATATGTTTGGCATATTGGTGTTGTGTTTTAAGCATGTTGGAGTGGTTAGAGTATGCTTTTGGGATGAAAAACCAGCAAAAATTGACATTAGCGGTCCAGGCGTACCGATACGCGAGGGACCGTATCGATACAGCTAGGTATTTTGAGGCTTGAGGGATCGGTACGCGGGATGGTGTTTCGATACGCCTAGGCCATTTTGGTGTTAGCGTACCGGTATAGAAATGGGTGTTTCGATACGGTCTCAGCTACTGGAAATCAACTTTTTCATCCTAATTCTGTGTATCGAAACGCCTAGAGAGCCGTATTAGTACGATCATCAAGGTTTTCAAAAGTTCAGTATTTCAGTTGAGCGTATCGATACAACATGAAGGTATACCAAAATGGGGTATTTCAATCCGTATCAATACAGACATACCTGTATCGGTACGAATGACCGTTAATTCTGATATCGTCACTTTGGGCAATTTTGTCATCTTTACAATTTAGTCCCCGAATCTTGCCAATGCAACTGAATGTGATAGAATGATCGGATTGAGCTGAAACTTGAGATGAAAGTTTAGAATCGATCCAATTAAAAGTTGGTAACTTAAAAGTGAGCTTTAATCCTGAAATTTTCTATATTTGCATTTTGGTCCCTAAATTGTAAACGTGATCAATTGGATGTCAAATTGATGCCTGATTGAGTTGGGGTTGCATCTGATGTCTACGTGAACATGTAGGGTTAATAATTGGCATCTAGATAAGATAAAAAGGAAAAAAATGGATCGGGTTTTGTTGTATCTCTTCGGTTCGCTACGGTAAACCTAATATGGCCTTTTTGGTTCAGTTGGGCGTCAAGGGGGTTACTTTCGGTGGTATCAGAGCTAGGTTTGGTTCGTTTGCGAGGTTGTTGTGTTGTTGCCATGTTTGATTTGTACGGTGATTGTATTATGTATGCTGGTTGATATGCACTGTAATTGATATGTGAATGTTGGCTGTTGTATGCTATGTTGGGGAAGTTTTGGGGGTACCCATTGCCTTATTATTATAGTCTGGAAAGTTTTGATTTTTGAAATAGAAGTCTTGGATTCTTTTTTGAAGCTGGCCTGACTGTTTTTGTTTTGAAATAATTATCACGCCTTCGATATATTTTAGCACAATAGGACTGATGAGAGAGTTACGATCAGGTACGATTGTTGCTGCCACTGGGCAGGAAGTTGAAGGAGCAGTTGTACCTCCTAGAGGGTTGCCACCACCCCCACCCAATCCACCAGAGGGAGTGGAACACGTACCACCTGCGTCGGCTGGGCCAGGGATGAGTGATATGGCACCGTTGATATAGGCCATGACCGGTGCTTTTCAGGTAGCAGTTAAAGGTGTTCGTGTACCAATACCACCAGTTGAGGGGCAAGGTTTGTTGCTTGAGCGTCTTCGTAGTTTGGGTGGAGTTGACTTTTATGGTTTGTTACCCGAGGCCTCCGAGGGTTGGTTGGCTAGTACTGAGAGGATACTGGGCCAGATGAGGTGCACCGATGCTTGTAAGCTGGGTTGTGTTGTTTCCCTGCTGCAGGGTGATGCTTATGCATTGTGGACTACTACGATATTCGGTATGGTGACTGAAGAGGTGGCTTGGGAGTTCTTTTGTGAGGCATTTTGGAAGAATTTTTTGGGAGTCCGATATCAGGTCGAGAAGAAATGTGAGTTTATGGCTCTAGTGTAAGGTAGTATGTCTGTTGCAAAGTACGAGGTGCAGTTCGTGAGGTTGAGTCAGTATGCACATGAGTTGGTTCCTAATGAGCGTACTCGATGTGATCGTTTCCGTTATGGGCTTATGTAGGATGTTAAGACATACATGCTTGCTGCTGATTACACTGACTTCGATGTATTGGTTTCGCGAGCCAAGGATGTGGAGCAAAATTTAGGTTTGGCATTTGGATCGCGAGGTTCTAGCTCGGGTAAGAGAGCTGCTGATTCAGGTTATAATGGTGGTTAGGCCAAGAGAAATCGTGATAGAAGGTTTCGCCCGGAGCTGAGGCATGGTAGAGGTGTTATGGGATATGGACTCTAGGGGTAGGGTACCCAGGTCAGAGCCCCGTTTAGCACTTGTTGGGTATGTGGATCCCAAGATCATTTGAGGCGAGATTGCTCACGTTTGTCCAGGGAGGGTCAGGCACATGCGCCTTTGGTGGCTAACTTTTGTTGGAGTTGTAGGTCAGGCGGCCATTAGAGGCATGATTGTTGTTGCTCTGCAGCGGGGTCGTGGTCATGGTCTCCGACGGTTTCAACATCGAGATGGTGGGTAGAGGATCGTGGCTCATACTGTTACTATCCAGCCCGAGGGAGGTGGACCAGCTAGGGTGTATGCGCACCGCGAGGGTCGCAATGACATTGATGTGAATGTAGGTACTTTTACCCTACAGTCTTTGTCATTTTATTCGTTGGTTGATTCTGGTTCTACCCATTCATACATTTTGAGTGAGTATGCTGAGTTGCTTGATATATTTATTGAAATTCTTAATGTGGGTGTTAGAGTGACTAGTTCTCTTGGGGAGACAGTCGTGGTTAAGAGGTTGTATCGTAGGTGTCCGCTGATGGTTGAGGGATATGTGTTTGCCGTGGACTTGATGGAGTTACCATTCTATGGTTTTGATGTGGTTTTGGGAATAGATTGGTTAGCTGAACATCAAGTTGTGGTGGATTTTGAGACCAAACGGATATCCTTGAGGTTGTCGGATGTTTATGAGGTGGTGGTTGTTGGTGAGAATGCCAAGTTTTTGTCTAATGTTGTTTCAGCTTTGGAAGCAAGTTGAATGTTGGATTCGGGATGTCAGGCTTATTTGGTCTATGTTTTGAATTCTGGATCAAAGGAGTTGAGGGTGCAGGATGTTTGCACCGTATATGTGTTTTCGGGTGTTTTTCCAGAGAAATTACCAGGGTTGTCATCTGACCGAGAGGTAGAATTTGGCATCAAGGTCTTTGTGGGTATGGTATTGTATCCATTGCTCCGTATCACATGGATCCGAATGAATTGAATGAGTTGAAAATGCAATTGCAGGAGTTGCTTGACCGTGGGTTCATTAGACCCAGTATCTCACCATGGGGGCGCCAGTGCTATTTGTTAAGAAGAAAGATGGTACGTTGTAGATGTGTATAGATTATCGACAGATGAATAAGTTGACAATAAAGAATAAGTATCCCTTACCGTGGATAGATGACCTGTTCGATCAGTTCAAGGGAGCCTCGGTGTTTTCCAAGATAGATTTGAGGTTGGGATACTACCAGTTAAAGGTGAAGGAGGTGGATGTGCCTAAAATAGCCTTCCGTATGAGGGACATGCATTACGAGTTTCTTGTGATACTGTTTGGTTTGACCAATGCACCAGCTGCTTTTATGGACATGATGAACTGAGTGTTTTATATGTTTTTGGATCAGTTTGTGGTTGTGTTTATCGATGATATCCTTGTGTACTCCTGTACCGAGGAGGATCATGATAGATATTTGAGAATTGTGCTCCAGACGCTGTTGGCTAATCAACTTTATGCTAAGTTAAGCAAATGTGAGTTTTGGCTTAAGGAATTTGTGTTCCTAGGGCATGTTGTGTCGGCCAAAGGAATACGTGTTGATCTGCATAAGGTTGAGGCTGTAATGAGTTGGAAGGAGCCCAAGTTTGTGACGAAGGTTAGGAGTTTCCTTGGTTTGGCAGGTTACTACCGAAGGTTTATGGAAGGGTTTTCCAATTTGGCAGCTCCGTTAACAAAGTTGCTACAGAAGAATATTTGGTTTGAGTGGACAAGAGATAGGCAGCGAGCTTTTGAAAGGTTGAAAGAAGCCTTGACGCGAGCTCCAGTCTTGG
Source organism: Hibiscus mutabilis (assembly GCA_019671005.1). NCBI lineage: Eukaryota > Viridiplantae > Streptophyta > Magnoliopsida > Malvales > Malvaceae > Hibiscus > Hibiscus mutabilis. The sequence goes on from CM033723.1 coordinate 39,568,990, forward strand.
TTTAACCAGAATCGGGGAAGGAGTTCATTGTTTATAGTGATGCGTCGTATGTTGGGCTTGGTTGTGTGTTGATGCAGGAGGGTAAGGTAGTGGCGTATGCATCTAGGCAGTTGAAGGTGCATGAATGTAACTACCCTACTCACGATCTTGAGCTTGTAGTGGTTGTGTTTGCCTTGAAGATCTGGAGGTATTACCTTTATGGTGAGAAATGTGTGGTTTATACAGATCATAAGAGTTTGAAATATCTGATGACACAGAAGGAGCTGAATCTTAGGCAACCTAGATGGTTGGAGCTGTTTAAGGATTATGATCTGAACATTGAGTATCATCCAGGGAAAGCCAATGTTACGGCGGATGCTTTGAGCAGAAAATCGGCTGTGGAGTTGAGAGCCATGTTTGCTCGGTTGAGTATGATGAATGACGGGGGTTTGTTGGCTGAGTTGCAGGTGAAGTCGTCCTTGTCGCATATGATTAAGGAGAATCAACCGTACGATGGGAGTTTGGTACCTCATGTGGAAGATATCAAGGATGGAAATCCTACAGATTTTCATTTCAACGATGATGGGGTGTTGTGTTTCAAATGTCGAATAGTGGTGCATGAGGACGAAGAGTTGAGGCATACTATTCTGACTGAGGCACATGCTAGTCCTTTCGCTATGCATCCCGGTAGTACCAAAATGTATCGAGGGTTGAAAGGAGAGTACTATTGGGTTGGACTGAAAAATGATTCAACTCATTTCGTTGTTCGGTGTATAGTTTGTCAGCAGGTAAAGGCTGAACATCAGTTTCCTTCCGGGTTGTTACAACCGTTGAGGATACATGAATGAAAGTGGGAAAGAATCACCATGGATTTCGTGTCTGGGCTGCCTTTGACGCCAACCAAAAAAGATTCCATTTGGGTGATTGTAGATCGATTTACGAAGTGTGTACATTTTGTGTCAGTGCTTACAACGTATACCTTGGACAAGTTGGCTGAACTGTACATCTCTAAGATTGTGCGTTTGCACGGAGTGCCCAAATCTATAGTTTCGAATAGGGATCTACGATTCACCGTAAGGGTGAGTTTGCATCGTGCTTTGGGAACCCGGTTGAATTTCAGTACCTCGTATCATCCTCAGACGGATGGCCAGTCGGAGCGCGTGATTTAGGTTCTCGAGGATATGCTGTGGTGTTGTGTTATTGAGTACTAAGGAACGTGGGAGAAGCAGTTTCCGTTGGTGGATTTTGCTTATAATAACAGTTATCATGCTAGCATACAGATGCTACCTTATGAGGCGTTGTATGGCTGGAAATGTCATATGCCTGTATGTTGGGCAGATGCGAGGGAAAAGTTTGTGTCGATGCCCAATGTTTTGAAAGGCACAACCAAAAAGGTAAAGTTGATATGTGAGCGCTTAAAAGCAGTTGCAGATCGCCAGGAATCCTATGCAGATTTTAAGCGTAGTGTATAGAGTACGATGTGGGTGATAAAGTGTTTTTGAAAATGTCGCCCTGGAAACAGGTGTTGCGGTTTGGGCAGAAAGGGAAGCTTAGCCTGAGGTTCATTGGACCTTACGAGGTTATTGAGTGTGTGGGTCATGTTGCATATTGTTAGAGGCTACCTTCGGAGTTGGGAAAGATTCACGATGTGTTCCACGTTTCGGTGTTGCGGAGGTATAGGTCAGATCCATCGCATGTCATGCCGGTGGAAGAGATTGAGTTGAGACTGGACCTATCTTACGACGAGGAACCGGTAGAGGTTCTTGATACCAACAGTAATGTGCTGCGTAGCAAGACGGTTGAGCTCGTTAAGGTGATATGGAGGCACCGCAGTGTTGAGGAGGCCACGTGGGAACGCAATTCAGATATGTTGAAATAGTTTCCGCACCTGTTTCCTCTAGGTAAATTTTGGGGACAAAATTTCTTAAGTGGGGGAGAGTTGTAACGGCTAGGTTTTAGGGCTTAGCGGTTTGGTGGTTTATTAGACGGTCCGGTGCACCGGAGTAGGGATTCGAGTTAGTTTAGGGACATAATATTTTTTGGTAAGATAAAAATGTGGAAAATAGTTAAAAATCATCTTTTAATATATATTGATTTTTGGATGAATAAATTTTGGAAAATGGAATTTGGAAATGTGACATTTTGGTTAGTGACCAAAATGCGATTTTTGAAAACTATTTTAAAGTGACTAAAATGAAAAGGGTCAAATTCTTAGAATCCTTAAGGAGCTAAATTACCAAGTTTTTACTGGTGGTTTCTCCCTTCAATTAAATCATTTTAAACATGTGTTTTAAAGGTGGTTTAAGAGGGATTAAAATATCTAAGTTAGTTATTAGCTTTTAAAGAAAATTTACGTAACTTTTTTCTAAACCTTTTCTCTCAACTTCTTTTATGCCAAACAATCAGAATTTCATCAAAATCCAGAGGTGAGAGATTCTTTTCACTCAGATTATTGATTTTAACTTGATTCTTTAACTTTGTCTTGCAAAATCTCATTGAAATCTAATGTTTTCTTAGCTTTTCACAAATCAATTGAGGAAGAAACTTCACAATTGGGGTAAGGTCCGATATCTCCTATATTGTATGGTTCTTTACTGAAATTCCCAAGCATTTGATCCTTGTTTTGTGTTTTTAATCTGATTTTGATGATTTTTTAATGTTTAATTGAGTTATTTGGGGGAAATGAGTTAATTCACGAATTGGATCTAATTTCCAGTAATTAAGGATACTTTGATTTATGTTTTGGATGTTTAATAATTTTGATAAGAGATTTTTATCAATAAAATCCCAAAACTTAAGAATCTCTATTTGTTTAGGTTTTTAGTTTTGAGGTTTTGTGGTGTTTCTATGGTTGTAAGGTTGTTGGAGGTGGTAGGTTGATTTGGATCTGTTTTTAGATGTGTTTTGATGTTGAAAGTGATGTTAGATTGATAGATGTTGGCTGGGTTATGAATCGAAGTGTGTTGGTTATGTTTTCAGTTGTTGTGGAGGGTTAATTGTGAAGGTTTTATGGACATCCGAGAAGGATTGTAGTTGATGTATTTAGAATGCATTATGATGCATTAATCTTCTATTTTTTTGTGGTAAAAATAGGGGAGGTTGATCCGGAGGTGATTGGAGAAACGTTGGAGGTTTCAGATACTTGATTTCGCATCGGCGAATCGAGGTTTCGCGTATTGGTGAGTGAAAATGTTGTTTAAAGCGTTTTGATGTTTTGGAATAGAGTTTTGAGAGTTAAGGTAGAGCTTGAAATGCTTACCTAGACTCGAAAGTAAGTATAAAGTGGTTTTACTCTCTCGATCGTGCTTGTTCGAATAATTTTATGCACTTGGTTTAATGTTCATGTACCTACTGTTTAAGCATGTTTTAAACTATTCGATTTACTGTTTTTGAGCATGTTTTGCTGAAGGATGCACATGGAAAGTGGTCCTTGTAATTATGGTTTATACTTGTGGTTTAAAGCATGGTTGTTGCTTTGGAAAAGTGTTTTGGTTAATGCTTGTTTAAAATAGTGAGGTAAATGTTAAAATGGTTAATTATATTGGCAAGTGATGTGGTTTTAAAATTGTTATCAGATACAGTTGGCTGGCCATAGGATTGAGTTCAATGTAAATAAGTCGCTTTGGATGTTGAGGAGTTTATACGGCGTACCGAATACTCCATCCAAGTACCCTAATGGTAGAGGGGTTAAACGTACCGAAAACTCCCGTTAGTGGGTTAAGCATCTAACCGATGAAAGGGGTTAGTGTCCTCGTGGGTTAAAAGTGTACTCAGTTGTTATTGTACCGCGATTGTGATTGTATCGCTATTCCGGTTGAGATGGCTTGAAGTTTTGGGTTAACACTTGTTGAATTCGTGTATCCGATGAACTCCTTTGTTACTGGACTTGTTTAATGATCACTTGTAAGCCAATATAATTGTTAATGTATCATTGAAATGTTTTATGATGTATAATGTGATATATACATGTTTCTCCTTGAGCTTTGCATTTGGTAGTAACGCATGGGAAGGCTTAAGTAGAGGGTTAACAATGTGACATGTTGTTAATTGATGATACATGTAGCATATGGTTTAATATGATGGTTTTAATGATGTAAAGTGCATGTTTTAAAAGGGCATGATGTTTTAAAGGATGATGTATAGAAATTGGTTTAAATGCATTGATGGCGTTTTGATCTGAGCATTCCTCACTAGGCCATGTGTGCTTACGCTCTCTTTGTCCATCAATGCAGAGAACTAAAGTCCCGGGAGGCAGCAAGAAGCAAGGGGATCTTGGCAAGACTTGTTTCCAAAGTATGTTAGAGACTAGACTATAATAAATAAGGGCAATGGGGTACTAGTTGTGTTTTTGGAGATGTTTTGTGGAACTCCCTGTTTGAGCATGTTTCTTTAGTTGCTCTTGGGGTTGTATATGGCCTTTAAGGATTGATTTTGGTGCTGGTTTATCTTTTGATATGTTGGTTGGATGCATATTAGGAAGCATGCCTATAGATTTCCTTTTTGATGCATGATATCTTGTTGTGTTGTTAGAATTGTGATTCTAGTTGGCTTGAGATATGTTTGGCATGTTGGTATTGTGTTTTAAGCATGTTGGAGTGGTTAGAGTATGCTTTTGGGATGAAAAACCAGCAAAAAGCGATATTACAGGTCCAGACGTACCGATACGCGAGGGGCCGTATCGGTATGGCTAGGCATTTTGAGGCTTGATGGATCGATACGCAGGATGGTGTTTAATACGCCTAGGCCATTTTGGTCTTAGCGGACCGGTACAACAATGGGTGTTTCGATACGAGTCTCAGCTACTGGAAATCAACTTTTTCGTCCCAATCCCGTGTATCGAAACACCCGGAGAGTCCTATCGGTATGATCTTCAAGGTTTTCAAAAGTTCGGTATTTCAGTTGGGCGTATCGATACGGCATGAAGGTGTACCAAAACGGGGTGTTTCAATATGTATCGATACGAGTATACCTGTATCGGTACGGATGACCGTTAATTCTGATATCGTCACTTTGGGCAGTTTTGTCATCTTTACAATTTAGTCCCTGAATCTTGCTAATGCAATTGAATGTGATAGAATGATCGGATTGAGCTGAAACTTGAGATGAAAGTTTGGAATCAGTCAAATTAAAAGTTGGTAACTTAAAAGTAAGCTTTAATCCTGAAATTTTATGTATTTGCATTTTGGTCCCTAAATTGTAAATGTGATCAATTGGATGTCAAATTGATGCCCGATTGAGTTGAGGTTGCACCTGATGTACGCATGAACATGTAGGGTTAATAATTGGCATCTAGATAAGATAAAAAGGAAAAAATGGACCATGTTTTGTTGTATCTCTTCAGTTTGCTACGCCAAACCTAATGTGGCCTTCTTGGTTCGGTTGGGCATCTAGGTCGGGTCAAGGGGGTTACAGGACCTTATGTGATAGAGTCTAAAATCCTTAATTTTGAAATTGTATTAATCAAGTCAAATGTTTTAAATTAAAGTAGAGATCATTTGTAATGATTTAATTATTTATTTATATTTTCAACCATTCGAGTTAAATGTTTTTGGAATATACCTTATTGGGCTAAACCAAATTGAAAAATTTTATGGTTTTGGTTTGGGCTTGAGGCCCAAATATGACATCCGGGTTGAGGGTGTTACATAAATAGTCATCAAACTTTTATGTCACTTTCATTTTGGACATCGAACTTTTAAAACATGTGCTATATAGAACTTTTAGTTCTCATTTCAGTATGGTCCTTTCGTTAGAAACTCTTGACGTGGCATGTTAGTTTTCTTTTATATATATATATATAAAATAATGGGTAAACTACACCGCTCATCTCCAAACTTTCTTCTCACTCCTATTTCGGTCACTGAAATTTAAAATATTTCAATTTAATAACTCAACTTTCGAATTGTTCCTATTTTTGTCACACTCAAATGACCACTTTATTAAAAAATGTAATTTTCAATTTAAAAGAAAAGAAAATTATTTAAAAAAAATGAAAATATGATCTTAGAATCAATCATGTATTTTTATGGTAAAAAAATGCTTAATACAAAAATAAGTGCCCAAACCATCCATGTTGCTAACTTTTGGTGCCTAAACTATTTTTCGTCCAAAATAAGTGCCTAAAGTTTATTTCGTTAATTTTAGGTGCCTAGTTGTTAACGGTTGTTAAATTCGTTAGCCAATTAGACCAGAACACATGTCATATTCATGCAATTTTCTTTAATTTTATTTTTTTAAAATCATAAAATCTTTAATTTTATAAAAAAATCTTAAAAACCTAAACTTCAACAAAAAATCCCAAATCCACAAAATAACTAACTCTAACTCATTAACACCCTAAATTCTTCTCTTTCGACCGACGATTCAACCACCACTATCCACTACTTTCTTTGCCAAACTCCCACAATCGATAATCCTAATCTTACGTTATCGAAAATCAACAAACGGACGTTGCTGTTTCAATTTTTCTATTTTTGTTGAACAAATTATTTTAGTACAAAACAGAGAAATAATAGAAGATTAAGAATCATGACATTTAATACAAAAGAATACCCATATCGAAGCATAAAATCACCAAAATAATAATGGTCATGTTTGGCAATTAGCGGATAACTGATAGTTGATAGCGGATTACATTAGCTGATAGCTGATTGCATTAACTGATTTGACTAGCGGATTGTATTAGCTTGTTGTATAAAAATGTTAAGTAAAATTAACTAATAGCTGTTTGATTATTTAAACTAGCAAAATGACATATAAGGACATGATTATATTTGATACTTGTTTGAATAGTTTATTAGTTATCAATATTTTATATCTATTAATATTAATTAGATTATGAAAAATATTTTTTAATATAATATTACTAAGCATATTTAAAGGATCTATATATTATTTTATTATTTATATAATTATTTTGAATATAATTTAATTAAATATAAATATAAATATAAATATAATATAAATTTGTGAGAAAAAAGAAAAGAAATATTAATTTACAAATGTCGCGATGTAAATATGTGAGGATGAAGAATTAAAATAGAAAAGGTTAAATTAAGGTTATTTGGAGATTTTTTATAATTATTAAGGGTATAAGGGTTTTTATAACTCTTATGTAAAAACTTCTAATTTCAAAAAGGTCATATTAGCAGCTTTTTCAAAATTAAAGGATTCACCCGAATCGTTATTTACCAAACATCTAAATTAGTGGATTTGACCGGTCAAACCTCTAATTTTAGCTCAAGCTTCTAATTTTGGCTCAAACCTCTGTTTATCAAATAGGGCCAATTTATTCAAAATCAAGAAGAGATTGCAGCAAACATATTTGGTCGGTTGGCCAACTGCTCAACTTTGTTCCCTCATTTCTCCTTATGTTATGGGTTCAAGAACCACTATGAGCACTTTCCTTCATTTCCCTAGAGTCTCCTTTTCTCTCCCCTCTAAATATGATTATGATTTAAAATTAAGATTTGTCAAAAAAAAAGCAACAAGAAATTGGTGTTCGACAAAAGTGTGTAAACACGGGAGAAAATAGGTAAAAGGGTTACAAATGTAAAAAAAAAATTAATATTGAAAATAAAATAAAATAAACCCATGTGTAAAGCAGTAATTGGGTGTCAATTTTTTTAAAGAAAACTTTAAATCGATAACAGGTGTCGAATTTTTTTTAACATACCAACCTTAAAACAATAATGGAAGAAAACTTTAAACATTTAAATTAATAATAAAAAAATGCTAAGCACTTATTTCGAACTAAAATAATTTAAAAACAATAATAATAATAAATATAATTTAGATATCTATTTTATTATTAAGACAACATATATATGATCTTAGATTGAGGGAAATTGTAAGTAAAAAGTAGAAGTAAACTGTTTGGAATCCAAGTGTGCGTAACCCTGACATGCATTTTCTACGACGATCAGTTGGAGTTGGAGTTTCGCAGCGGTGCAGTCGCTCAAGCCAATTTAAACCCTTTGCCTGTACGGAAAACCCAAAGCGGTGGGCATGGCAATTCGCTCTCCGCATAAACTCAAAACGATATGTCGTTTCCAACTGGCTCGTCACCTCTCTTCTTCAACCTCTCTCCCGCCTCCTCGTCTTTCCTCTCTCCGGAGGGTGGTCGTCACCGGTACTTTACCTCATTTCTTCGCATATGAAAACTTTCTCAGCTACCGGGTGGTGGTTATATGTTTTTGGGTTTCAGGGCTTGGCCTGGTGACTCCACTCGGCTTCGGAGTAGAAACAACATGGAAACGTTTGATAGAAGGCAAGTGTGGGATAAGGGCAGTGACCCCAGAGGATCTAAAGATGAATGCTTTTGATACACAAACTCAGATGCTTACATTCGATCACTTAACTTCTAAAGTTGCTACAATTGTGCCCTGTGGAACTGGCCCTGCTGAATTTAATGAGGACCTTTGGCTTAACGCTAAGGTAATTCCCCCTTTTTTGTGATTTTGATTGTATTGTGTGTTTTTGTTGCTTTGTCATGTGGTATTTTGAGTTGAGTCAATGTTTTTGGTTTGGGGTTGTAGTAGTGAATAAATAGATAGTCATGGGGTGCTTTTGAGGTCAAGTGTTCAGTTTTGGGAAATCTGAAATATTGAAGGGGACAGTGATATTACACTGGAGGTTACTTTTCAAGTACTTGGTAAATTTCCATTCTTAGCAAGAAACTTGGGCAATTAAAGATATGAGGATGGAACAATAGACATTGATTCCTTGCAACAGGTTTCCATTGTACCTCGATGTGATTTCTGGTTCTTCACACCTCAGAACCTCAAGTTGCTTTATTTTTCTGAAGTGATGCGCGGTGTACTTACTTATGCTAATGAAGATTTACTCTCTTATATTTTTCCTGTAATATTAGTCAATGTGTAATGTGTTTTTTAATTCAATGTAACTACAACTAATGATTCTTGTCGCTCAGGATCAGCGATCAGTTGCGAGATTTATAAGCTATGCATTATGTGCTGCTGACGAAGCTCTAAAAGATGCAAAATAGGTACCAACTGATCAGGAAGAGAAGGAAAGAACAGTAATTTCTTATTAATAGCTAACAATATGTGATATAGATCTTTAGTTTCTTTTCTGTATCTTATTCTTCATTGATTTGTGGGTAACCAGGGAGTCTCTATAGGTGGTGGGAATGGAAGCATTAGTGACATATTGGATGCAGCACAAATGATTTGTGAGAAGGTTGGTTTCTTGCAGCTTTGCATTTTGTCATTATGATTGTAAGTATTTCTATTATCATCGCTAGCTCATGGTGTCATCATCATTCTTTTCCTCATGTCAGCTATGGGCTGGAAAATTAACTACTTGGATATGGAAACAATTAATAAGACAAGCGAAATATATGCTCTTTTAATGCAGCGTCTTCGTCGACTAAGTCCATTTTTCATTCCAAAGATTCTAATCAACATGGCATCTGATCACGTGAGCATGAAATACGGATTCCAGGTGAGTATATATTATAATTTTTTTATTATGGCATGCTTTGTAGCCTTATAATGACCTAAATCTAGTTAAGTAACAATTTACATTTAAGGTCAGTTACTGCTGCGATTAGAATGGAACTTCATTTCCATAGCAGCTCTAGTTTATCCATCAGGTCATTTCCGGGAAACTAAATGTTGGAGTTTGAATAAAATTTTAGTCTTTCTCAAATTTGAAATTAATATTGCAGATTGTTAGCAATTACACCAAATAGCCATTAAATTTAATAGTGTAGGGGTCAGTTTCCTCAATAAGTAGTTGATTGCTGGCTTGAACTTCTCTTACAATTTTGTAACAGAAAATAAAAGTACTCCCAAAGCAGAAGTTATTGTTTTGTAGTTTAATCACCCTTTTGAATATAGGGACCAAACCACGCTGCAGTGACTGCTTGTGCGACTGGGGCTCATTCTATTGGTGATGCTATGAGGATGGTTCAATATGGAGACGCTGATGTTATGGTTGCGGGTGGCACAGAGTCTAGTATTGATGCTTTATCAATAGCTGGATTTTGCAAGTAACTATAAAAATTTAATTACAGTGTTTTGTTTTGCTGCAATATCCTTTTTGGCCGGTACTAAAGATTTTTTATAAAAGTTCAGGAAAGTGATGAAAGATTATTTTTTTTCTGATAATTGTTGGGGCCTCATTAAAACCCCCCTTCATACCCAGCACTAAACCAAAAATTCAATGCTGGACAGCGGAAGGAGGAAAAGAGTGCCCAAAAATATTATTAAAAATACAAACATAATTGTCTTACAACAAGCAAAACTACAAGCCAAGGCCTAAACAAATGTTAAGCACCAACTAGTCTGTACCAACAAAATCAACCTTGCAACCAGCTTAACAAAGCGAATTCAAACCAAAAAAAGGGCCCAAGTTAAGCATGCACCGTTAGGCAAAGAACTCCTCAAGGAATGATTATTGAGGGCCAAAATTATTACGTTCAGATATAATGGACAACTTCTGATAATATGATTCATAAAGCTGCTCATCTTGAAAATGAAAATTTGATCGAATTGTTTCAGCTGGATGACTAGGAGACATTGTATATCTAGATGGACAAAAATGTCAAGTAAATTGATTCTTATAAATATTTGAAGTTAATTTTGACTCTTTAGCTTCCATTCCTTAAGGGTGAAGTAAAACATTAGGGTGGTTGTCCCATTACGCTGATAACAATTTTTTTCTATCCTTTCAGTGCTCTATTACTTTGTTTTACTTCTTTCATATGCTACTTAGCTGATTACTTTTTTTGTTTTCAATTCCAGGGCTACAGCTTTGACTACCAAGTATAATTCTTGCCCTGTAGAAGCTTCACGCCCTTTTGACTGTGGCCGGGATGGGTTTGTGCGAGTGAAATTTGGCTGGTTAATTGTGCCAAGCTCTTTGCTTGCAACTATTTCTTTTTTGCTACTTTCTAACTTATCATATTTTGCCAGGATAGGTGAAGGTTCGAGTGTCTTGATATTAGAGGTAAACTGAGCTATATAGTTTTTCTTATGTATTTCAATCACAAACCCCTTTCCCTATTGTTGTTTGTGATATTTTCCATTTTTTCATAATGCGTATATCCCTTTTCTATTATGGAACTTGAGCATGCAAAAAGTCGAGGAGCAAAAATTTATGCAGAAGTCCGTGGATATGGGATGTCAGGTTGTTTTCAAAGAACTGAAAGTATTTTACAATAATGTCGGTAGTAATATGCAATAATCTTTGTTTTATGAACACGAGTTATTACTTCTAGGTGATGCTTATCACATTACTCAACCGCATATTGATGGAAGAGGTGCCATTTTGGCCGTGGCACGTGCCTTGAAACAAGTTCATGACGACTTTTGATTTGTTATCAGTTATGTCTAGCATCTATAACAATTTAGAAGGGGTTCCTTTTTCTGCTCCCATGGGTATCTGAGTATAAATAGGACTGTCGACTTCTCATGTTAATATTCATATCTTTGGTCTTGATAGCATTTTAAGCGGCAGTCCAAGTTGCATGTGGTTGCATATAATACAATCGCGGTCGAGAATAAATTGCTTAAAAGTATAGAAAAATCTGTCAGTGAACCTCACCGGTCCAAGACCATAAAGAGCTGCATGTTAGCTTCTTAACAATTAAATGAACACTTCTTGATTTTCTAGTGGTTGCATTTCACTGGTACTTACCTGTGGTACTCTGACAAGTTGCTTGATAATATTGTTATCTTTTTCAATACATAATTGGAAGATTTGGTTTATCATAAGCTTACATACTGTGCCATTTCAGTCTGGTCTGCATCCTAACCAAGTGGACTATGTGAATGCTCATGCTACTTCTACACCTTTGGGTAAGTTGCTGTTATTTGATGTTCTAAAGTTTGTTCACACTGGTTTTTGTGCAAGTCATCTTTGGAACATCTTGTTTAGGCGATGCAATTGAAGCAAATGCAATCAAAACCATATTCTCTGACCATGCAACGTCTGGTGCTTTGGCCTTTTCCTCAACAAAGGTAAGTTTCACTATTTCAGACCGGATCTAGGAGAACAGTATCTTAAACGTTCTAGGCAAAATTACGCTTGGTTATTTATGCATCAATATTCAGAACTGGCAAGATAGTTTGAAATTGGTCTTGATGGATTTTTTGTCCTGTTTATTTCTTCCACCGATGTCCACAATTTAGAAAGGGGCAGAACTCTGTCCAAGATTAGTATCTTAGGTGACTACTGCTAACTTCAACTTGTTCCCCCCACCCCCTCCCATCCCGAGAGAGAGAGAGAGAGAGAGAGAGAGCCTTCTCGATAATGCCATTCAGTCTCTACCAAAAGAAATGTGCATTCAAATTTGTGAGCGACTTGTAAATTTCTTACTCTTATGAAAAGATGTGGGGGAAAAGGGAGGGAGTGAACTAGGAGAAAAGGATAAAAATATGTTGCTTTTTTTCCAGTGCTGGACCATGCCGCTATACTATAATTTCATGAAGTAGTTTTTTCTTTCCTGCTAATAGCTTTCATCTACTAAACCAATTCTCTTTTTAAAACTGCTACAATCGCCTTCATACACAGGGTGCTGTCGGGCATCTCCTTGGTGCAGCTGGAGTTGTTTAAGCAATTTTTACTGTTTTAGCCATACACCATGTAAGTATATTAGTTTAGCTGTTCCTTAATGATTCAATTGAAAGAACCTTTCAACCTATTGGTGATCCAATGCTCTTTTATGAATCAATTTGTGATCCCTATCTACGTATTTATCTGCCAGTATTTAATTAGCGAGTCAAACTCTACGAACTGTACTGAAGATTCTGTTTGGTTCACTTGAGAAAGTTTGAAACTGTACTAAATGATCATTATGGTGGTGTCTTATTGCAGGGGATTGCACCTTTGACACTAAATCTCTCTAAACTTGATCCCATATTTAATGACGCTTTCACGCCTTTGGCTGCTTCTAAGGAAATGCCAATTAGAGTTGCATTGTCTAATTCTTTTGGCTTTGGAGGAACAAATGCATCCTTACTTTTTATAACCCCCTCCTAGAGCTGATTGATCGATCAAACATTCCTTGTTTGGTGGATATCGGATGCCATTTCTTTGGTTCGATTGCACCTGCACCTTGAAAGCCGATGAATCGGCCATTGTTGCAGAATCTTGTTTATTTTCTTGTTCTCATATTTTATAACAGTAAACTGCAGAGAAACAATGTCATTATGTGATTGCAGAAAAATTTTGAACTTCAGATTCTTTAGGATTGACAGTCAACAATAGCTACTATAGAGGTGAGAAAGATGTCATGAAACTTTTATGATTTGGTAATCATTGAAGAAAGTGGTACAAATTGAAATGTGGCTTTGGTCATATCTTTGTACATTCTACAAGCTTTTATCACATTCCTGGGTTCTGTGGACCAAAGAGTTTGCATCTTAAGCTAAACTGTACAACAAAGGGAGCCAGGAAGTTGACAATTTGCCTCATTCCCCTCCTTGTAAAACCATTTTGAGGAAATCTCCAGGCTAGGTTGCACAATATGAGCAATGATCTTATCTGATGTGGATTCTGACCGGATCGAGATGGTCTGATTGTGAAAATGCCACATCACTGCACACACCGACTTTTGAACTAGAGAAAATAATTTCAGCATTCTGCAGGGTGAAGCCATGAGATGGGCAATGGAAAACCTTTTCCGAGGCAGGAATTGGCATATGGTACACCAACAGTTTGAGCAAGCGTCCAAATCACCGGCTGCAACAAGTAACTGATACATAGAAGAGCTAAATGTCATAATTCAATAGTTCTACATAGTTTTCTTAACTCACATCATAGTATAAAGCTGAAGCAGAGTTTAATACAGCTTCATCTAATGAAATCTCAAGCATTTTGTAAATAGTCCCCGAGGCAAGAATTCCCAGGCTTAACATAAGATTTCAATGTTATGAACCGGATAGGAAGTAAGTTAAAGAACAGAAAAGAAAGGGTTTCAAAAGATAGAAAAAGATAAGATTTCAAAGAAAATATGATTTTCATTCAATATTCAGATAAACTTTAAAAACAGTTACAATCCTCAGATATATAGGATAATATCCATGATATTAAAATTATTAAAATACAGCTATAAGTTATGACAACTCAACTGTCCCCTAAGCCTTTCCTTAGCTATTTAATTGCCTATGTTTGATCCATAAAATCCAAATCGGCCCAATCTCCCTCTCATGCTTTGACTTTGACTATGGCCCTTCCTCCACAATAGCCACGACGTCGTTTCCCTTTGACCTCTGAAAATCAAAACTTATCATCTTCGTCAACCAATTTCCCCTTTTTCAGTTGGATCCCTAATTCACTCGCTTCCAACCCTAGATCCACCCCCATTTCATCTACAGTCATGACAATATCTTTTCCTTAAATTGATTCTTGTAACGCCCCAAATTTGGGCCTAGAAGTTAGCTAAATAGATTAGACGGTTCAAGTGAACCGGATTAGTCGGTTAGATCTAGTTTTGGGAAATTAAATTGTAATAAATATTTTTAACGCGAAATAAAATATGAAAAAATAGTGAAAACGTTTATTTAGTCTATTGGGGGGTTTTGGTAAACTTAATTTAATGAAATAAGTTCGAATTAAATGACATTTTGGACTGGTGACTAAAATGTAAAGTTTTCTAAACTATTTTGTTGACTTAATTGTAAAAGGGGCAAAACTTAAAATCTTTAAGGAGCTAATTTACCAATATTTTTAATCAGACTTTTCCCTTAACTTAGGCTATTTTTAAATGGTTTTAAAATGTTTGTTTGATAAAAATAAAATAGATTTAGTTAAAAAAGAATTTTAAAAGGTGATTTACTTTTCTCACGTAACTACTTTTGTTCTCAACTTTTCTCTCAAATTTCCCAGTAGCCAAACTATCAATTTCACTCTAAAATGATCAGGAATCATCTCTTTTTGATTCCATTTTGATTTCTTAATTGATTCATTTGATTTCTACATCAAATCCTATTTGTTTTCTTGGAGATTTCTCTCAAGTCTTGCCAATTAAAGGAGAAGTCAGCAATTAGAGGTGATTTTCATTTCTCTCCTCTAATCAAAGGTTCTTTACTGAAATTCCCAAGTTGTTGATCCTTTACAATTGATTTTTGTTATGTATTAAAGAATAAATCAAGATTAGAAGGTTTAATTAAGTTTTAATAAGAAATTTGGTAGATCTCGATAATAAATCTGATTTGTGCTAATTCTAATTGAAATAGATCACATGTAAGATATGTTTTAAAATTATGAGAAGAGATTAATAAAAAGAATCTCGAAGCTAATTGAATTGCTAATTTTCTAGGTTGTGAATAGTTAGATTTTGAAGTGATTAGGGTGTTAGAAGGTTGCTGGAGGTATAAGTTGAAGTTGGAAGTGTTTTTAGATGTTAATTGATGTTATTAAGATGTTGAAATAGTTGATTTATGGTTGGGCTTCATTTAGATTGTGTTTAGTGAAGTTTTTGGTTGTTCTTGGAAGTCGTTTGAGAGCTTTTAGTGTGGTGAATTTGAGAATAGATGTTGCAAGGATTAGAGATGCATAATAATGCATTAATTCTCTATTTTTGTGTGGGTAAAACAAGGGAGATTGTAACACCCCCTACCCGGGATGGCAGCAAATCGATTCGAGAGCGTTACTAACGTACATTACAAGCATGAACAAGGCAAGGATAGGCTAACTCATCCCTATTAGATGAGTTACTTATTTAACAAGCAACCAAATATTCATTATTTAACATGTAAGCAGTCATATTTACATACATTATAGGTTACCAAAAATTTCAATTTAACATTATCATACAATCATCATCATTCGAATAGCTTAATGACAAACATGCTTCCATTTCATTTCATTGTTTCTTAACTTAATACATGTAACATTCAATTGTACATACCTTGTCTCCAAGCAAGCAATATGCCAACCTTACCATTCAGCATTTACCATACAAGATTCTAAAAATGCTATAACATGGTATGTTTATACGAGTAATTATCACATTATACAAGTCATTCGAAAATCATAATAGTCTAGGTCGATTACTTTGAACATTCATTAGACACATATCAATACTTATATGCGCAGCAAGATACATTTCCATTGCATAGAATTAGAGTTCATTACTTAATTTACATTAAGAATCAAGTTCATAACATGATAGGCCCATTCATGACATATATATTCATGTACAAGTTCAACTTCAAGTAACCAAAATGCATGCACAAGTTATTGTATACAAACTAAGTGCCACCAACTAGGGGAGTACAAAACAAGAATGAATCATACTTTAGCTATGCTTGTGTCTTGCTTTGAGCTCAAGGAAGTCAAACTTCAGGATCAAGCAACGTTCGAATACTTAATCTATGGTTGGGAAGGATGAAAACAAGAGTGATAAGTACAAGAATGTACTTAATGAGGTAGCAACTAGTTCTAACCAATTTATAAGACATATATCACTTAACCAAGTTGCTTAGTCAAGGTTGGAAACAATTCGAATTCAAGCTTAGTTCAATATTCATTTCAAGTCAAATAACAAACTCAAGCAATATACACATTTCAATTCAAATCAAGTACATATTAGTTCAACTTTACATGCTTGTCATTTCAAGAATACATGTCAAGTAATCCAAGTAGCAAGTCATACAATACAAGGTTCAAGCATAGACAATTTTCATTTCAAGATTTTCATGTAAAAAATCAAGCATTACATGTCAAGCAATTCGAGTATTTCAAGCTTATATATCAAGTGATTCAAGTATCAAGTAATTCAAGAATCATATAATTCAAGTATCAAATGAGCTTTATTCTTTATTTATTTCTCATTTGTTTCTTTAGTTTATGCCTTTGGTATTTCGTTGTCCAGGTAATCGAGTCTCCAACCAACTGTCGCCACAAGATGTACCGTAGTACTGGTCAACCCTCCTACTGTCGCCAAAGACCACACAAACATACCCTTCGTTTGTCGCCAATTAGAGGCCTTAGCCCTGGACCGTAGACCACCCAACACAAAAAGCTCTAGACTCTAAGGCATGCCCTTCTACCTATGACCACTAACAACCAAGGCTTTGTTCAATTATGAATCACTTATTCAAGTATTACATGTTTATGTCAAGTAATAACTTATTCAAGGATCAACTCAAGTGATACATTACAAGATCATGTTCATATACACAGCCCTTAAGCCAATTGAGCCTTAGCTCTACACTTTACAATTTAATCTTGTCATTCAAGCAAGCAATTAACATATGCTATCTCTTAGGCATCAAGCAAGATCTTTAATTCATGATTTATATCATGTTAACGAGTAATTAGATCATAAAAGTACATTTAGGCACTCATTCAAAATGATCACAATCAAGGCATCAAGAATCAAGTAATTCTAATTGTACAACACTTCAAGGATGTAAACAAGTTTCATATATTATCTTATTCCATACTTCCTTTATTACTTATATTCAAGTTAAATTAGGTTCATTATCATGGCATATTCATTGCAAGAAAGTAGTCAAGCATATTTGGTTAGGACCTAAGTCCCAACCCTATATTAAATTACACTCACAATACTCCAAGATTAGCTAATCTTGGATCCAAATTCCTTTGTGTTTGCCACTAGCTTGGCCACTCCTTTCTTCTTCCACAAGTTTTAATCATTGCTCTATCAATTCATACAATTAAATCAAGTTCAAGAAAAAGTACATTCATTTCTTCAAAACAAGGAAACAATACATAATTCATTCATTTCAAAACATCAAAGGTGCTGCTGCTACTACCTGACAGCTTGTCCACTGCTTACTAAAATATGCATAACTTTCATTCCGTATGTCAGAATTTCAATTGGTTTACAATTTTGGAAAGCTAACTTAATTATATTTCTAAGAATATAGGCCTTGAATTTTAATTATTTTCCAATTAATACAGTTTTTGTTTAAAGACAGGGCAATTTACAACACTGGACATCTTGCATTGTCCTTAGTGTTTCATTTTTACAATTCATTCTACAATCCATAATTCAATTCTGTTTTCTTCTAATGAATTTAGATATATTAAGGAACTATACATAAACTTTCCAGCCTTAAAATCTCTTTTTACAATTTATAGTGATTTTTCAAAGTTACTGCCCAGAACAGAGTATTCTGGGCAGATTACACTAGCTTAAATTTCCAGCTTATTTAATCACTTAGATAACACTTCTAACATGTTAATTCAACTTATATACATACTCATACAAGTCTAGGTCAGTTTTATTCACCTACCAATGTGATCAAAACATAGCATTTTATATAATCAAGCATGTTTACACAATCTTCACTAGCAATGTGATCAAAACAGTTTCATTCCATGTTACATTCAAGTCATACCAATTTAGTACCTAAATTTCCAGCAACCTCCTAGAAAATTTCCAACATTGATTATCTTTCTAACAATTTAAACCACATATATATATATATTGGCATTCAAACTATGATAAATTTTCAGCAAACAAGGTAACTACACAACTCAACAACAAGAGTTCATATACATGTATAAACATTCATGAATCAAACATTTAAACATGGTTATTAGTTACAAGAATGGAAGAGAATTTCCTTACCCTTTCTATTAGCTATTCAATCACAAGAATAAATTACCAAGGATGAAGCAAAAAAATTGTTAAGCTTTCTCTCAAGCTCTCCATTTCTCTCTAATTTCTTTTAGCCGGTTATGCAAGGGTGAAGGAGAAAATGACAATAGCTCAAAGTGATTTTCTTTCTTTTTCTTTCAATTGTCGTGATCCCTCATCACGCATCTTCCCACTTTGCTTGCTCTCAAATGGACAAGTGTCCAAGACCAAAACTTTAATTTTCCTTACATTCATTTCCTTTATTTTTCAATTGTTTCGGTTTGGGTCCCTTTTAACTTGGCACTCTAACTTGTTGGCTATAACATTTTAGTCCTTTAGACATTAGCTATCTTTTCTTCCTTTTATTTCAATTTGGCCTAGACTTAATTAGTCTAATAAGGGTAATTCTATAACTATTTAACTAATAGCTCCATGTTACATACTCCTAAGCTTAAGTTTGTGTTATTATATTAACATAACATTCGATTTAACTCCCAATTCTTTCAATTTGATTAGCTTGTGACTCAATTAGCCAATAACTTAAACAGTGGTAACTTTCCTAGGCCCGGTTTAGGGTGTTACAATTCTCCCCCCTTAAAATAAATTCGCCCTCGAATTTACTTGAATTGAATAGGTGGGGATATTGATCTCTCATCGTAGCCTCAGGTTCCCAAGTTGCCTCTTCCATTTTATGATTTCTCTATAACACTTTCACCAAGGGAACATTCTTGTTTCGGAGTCTTCTAACTTCTTTGTCAAGTATTCGTATTGGCTCTTCCTCATATGATAGGTCGGGGTTTAACTCTATTTCTTCAGGTTCAAGGATATGGGATGGATCAGATCGATATCTTCGGAGCATGGATACGTGAAAGATATTATGAATCTTGTCAAACTCACTGGGAAGAGCTAATCGATAGGCCACTGGCCCTATCATTTCAATGATTTCAAACGGACCAATAAATCGGGGACTGAGTTTCCCTTTTCTTCCAAACTGAAAGACTTTCTTCCAATTTAGACCATCTAGTAGCTATTGTTGTAAGCAAACTCTACTAGGGGTAGAGATTTCTCCCAGTTCTTTCCGAAGTCTATAACACAAGCACGTAGCATGTCTTCAAGTACTTGGATGATTCTTTCAGATTGGCCATCACTTTGTGGATGAAAAGCCGTGCTCAAATGCACTTTTGTTCCAAGGGCTTTCTACAAATAATTCCAGAATCGAGAAGCAAATCTGGGGTATCGATCAGAGATTATAGCTGTAGGTACACCGCATAATCGAATCACTTCACGGATGTATAGCTCGGCTAAGGTTTCCAAGCTCATGTTCATTCGAACAGGGATGGAATGAGTAGACTTTGTGAATCTATCAATAATCACCCATACAACACCATTCTTTCTTGGAGTGGAATGAAGACCAATAACGAAGTCCATTGTAATCCGATCCCATTTCCACTGAGGGAATTTGATTGGTTGGAGCAATCAAGCGGGGACTTGATGTTTGTCTTTGACCCTCTGACAAGTTAAGCACTTTGAAACAAAGTCTGTGATAGCCGATTTCATGCCTGGCCACCAGTATAGTGGCTTTAGGTCCTTGTACATCTTAACCGATCTAGGGTGAATCGAGAAAGAGCTTTGGTGAGCTTCTTGTAACATCTCGTATCTTAGTTCTTCGTTGTTAGGAACACATACTCTATCTTTGAAATAAATGAGTCCATTCAACTTGAGGGAGAAGTCAGAATTAGACTTCGAGTCTTGCTTGGACATGATCTTCTGAAGATTTGGATCAATTTGTTGGAGTTCTTTGATTCTCGAGATTAGACTAGATTGAACTTGAAGTTCAGACAAGAATTTCTGTCCTTTGGATAAACAAAAATGAGCATTGATAGCCAAGGAAGCTATAAACGAATGGAAAAGATCATTAAAGGAGATTTTCGAATAGTTACTTGTAAGTCAGGAAAAGTCTAATTCAAATGGTTACTTGCAAGTTAAGAAATAAACATTTTGAATAAATTATTCTAGGAATTAGATTTAAGGGTTTACCCGATTATGGTCTACGACTAAGAGCATCAGTGACCACGTTTGCTTTCCCCGGATGGTAGTAGATAACCAAATCGTAATCTTTAAGTAACTCTAGCCATCTCATTTGCCTCAAGTTCAAGTCTTTCTGAGTTAGGAGGTATTTGAGAGTCTTGTGGTCTCTGAACAAGTTTCATTTCTCCTCGTACAAGTAGTGTCTCCAGACTTTGAGTATAAACACGATAGCTACCAATTCTAGATCATGAGTAGGGTAGTTTGACTCGTGTGGTTTTAGTTGCCTTGAAGCGTAGGCTACCACGCTTCCATCTTGCATTAGGACACATCCTAGTCCCAAATGAGATGCATCACTGTAAACAGTGTACTATTTGCCCAATACTGGTTGGATGAGAACCGGAGCATAAGTCAGGGCTTGTTTAAGCTGATCGAAGCTTCATTGTTGGTTCTCTGACCAAACAAAGGGTGTATCTTTGCGGGTTAACTTAGTCAAACTTGCAGCTATAAATGATGAGAATCCCTTGACAAAACTTCGATAATACCTGGCTAATCGGAGAAAGCTTCTGACCTCACCAACATTCCTCGAAGGTCTCCAATGCAGGATAGATTGAATCTTCTTTGGATCTACTTTGATCCCTTCTGCTGATATGACATGTCCAAGAAACGACACTTCCGATAGCCAAAATTCACATTTAGAGAACTTTGCAAACAATTGACGTTCCCGGAGGGTTTGCAATACGATTCGAATGTGTTCGGAATGTTCTTCCTTATTCAGAGAATACACTAGACTGTCATCAATGAAGACGGCTACGAACTTGTCAAGATAGGGCTTGAATACACAGTTCATGAGATCCATGAAAGTATTCGGAGCATTCATTAATCCGAATGACATTACAAGTAATTCAAAATGGCCATATCAAGTACAAAAGACTGTCTTCTTTTTCTTTTACCCTCATTTGGTAGTATCCCAATCGTAGATTGATCTTTGAGAACACTGCGGCATCTTTGAGTTGATCGAAAAGATCTTCAATCCTTAGGAGAGGATATCGATTCTTGATAGTAAGCTTGTTCAATTGTCTGTAGTCAATACAGAGTCGCATAGTCCCATCTTTCTTCTTCACGAACAATACTGGAGCACCATATAGAGACAAGCTAGGCCTAATGAAAACCTTGTCTTGTAGCTCTTTGAGTTGCTTCTTGAGTTCTTTCAACTCAACAGGTGCCATTCGATAAAGTGTGATGGACTCCGGAGTTGTTCCAGGTTGGACATCGATCTCGAACTCTACTTTTCTGGTTGGAGGGAGTCCAGGGAGTTCCTTAGGAAAAACATCGAGATATTCAGATACAATATGCACACTAGGTAAACCGAATTCAAGTTCGTCTTGTAAGACTATAGTAGCAAAGATTGAGGTTGGTTTCTTGTCAATTACAAGAATTGATTCATTTCCTAAACCCCGGAGGTAAAGTCTCCTAATTAGGTAATCTACCCAGGCTTCATGCTTACTTAATCAATCTAGTCTCAGTACTAGATCGAATTCACAAGTTGGTAGTACATATAGATCAACAAGAAATGGTACATTTCAAATGAATAGGGACAGTTTCTAAAGATAAGGCTTATGTTTGTAATTCCCCATATTGGTTCGAAACTACAAGGCTTTGTTTTACAATTTCAGGCTTTAAGTTCAACTTTACAATCAAGGTTGAGCTTGTTGTCGTAGAGGATTCTATTTCATCCTCATACTATCTCCTTCATTCGAGGAGCCTACGGGACTTTCATCATCCCGAGCGAGCCTTGTTTCAGACATTCTATTTTCAAATAAAACATTTAGGAATTCGTTTTAGTTAAGCAAAGACACAAGCTATACAATACAAGTCTCCTAGGTGGCACAAGTATCCTATATGATGCAAGAGAGCCCAGTTTAGTCCTAGAACCGACTAAAAAGCTCTTATTACCAAACAAAGGTAACACCCCCTACCCAGGTTGGCAGCAAACCGGTTCGGGAGCATTACTAACGTACATTACAAGCATGAACAAGGCAAGGATAGGCTAACACATCCCTATTAGATGAGTTACTTATTTAACAAGCAACCAAATATTCATTATTTAACATGTAAGCAATCCTATTTACATACATTATAGGTTACCAAAAATTTCAATTTAACATTATCATACAATCATCATCATTCAAATATCTTAAGGACAAACATGCTTCCATTTCATTTCATTGTTTCTTAACTTAATACATGTAACATTCAATTGTACATACCTTGTCTCCAAGTAAGAAATATGCCAACCTTACCATTCGGCATTTACCATACAAGATTCTAAAAATGCTATAACATGGTATGTTTACACGAGTTATTATCACATTAAACAATACATTTGAATAGCATAATAGTCTAGGCTGATTACTCTGAACATTCATTAGACACATATCAATACTTATATGCACAGCAAGATACATTTCCATTGCATAGAATTAAAGTTCATTACTTAATTTACATTAAGAATCAAGTTCATAACATGATAAGCCCATTCATGACATATATATTCATGTACAAGTTCAAGTAACCAAAATGCATGCACAAGTTATTATATACAAACTAAGTGCCACCAACTAGGGGAGTACAAAACAAGTATGAACCATACTTTATCTATGCTTGTGTCTTGCTTTGAGCTCAAGGAAGTCAGACTTCAGGATCAAGCAACGATCAAATCGTTAATCTATGGTTGGGAAGGATGAAAACAAGAGTGATAAGTACAAGAATGCACTTAGTGAAGTAGCAACTAGTTCTAACCAATTTATAAGACATATATCACTTAACCAAGTTGCTTAGTCAAGGTTGGAAACAATTCGAATTCAAGCTTAGTTCAATATTCATTTCAAGTCAAATAACATACTCAAGCAATATACACATTTCAATTCAAATCAAGAACATATTAGTTAAAGTCTACATGTTTGTCATTTCAAGAATACATGTCAAGTAATCCAAGTAGCAAGTCATACAATACAAGGTTCTAGCATAGACAATTTTCATTTCAAGAGTTTCATGTCAAAAATCAAGCATTACATGTCAAGCAATTCGAGTATTTCAAGCTTATATATCAAGTGATTCAAGTATCAAGTAATTCAAGAATCATATAATTCAAGTATCAAATGAGCTTTATTCTTTAATTATTTCTCATTTGTTTCTTTAGTTTATGCCTTTGGTATTTAGTTGTCCAGGTAATCGAGTCTCCAACCAACTGTCGCCACAAGATGTACCGTAGTACTGGTCAACCCTCATACTGTCGCCAAAAGCCACACAAACGTACCCTCCGACTGTCGCTAATTATGGGCCTTAGCCCTGGACCGTAGTCCATCCAACACAAAGAGCTCTAGACTCTAAGGCATGCCCTTCTACCTATGACCACTAACAACCAAGGCTTTGTTCAATTATGAATCACTTATTCAAGTATGACATGTTTATTTCAAGCAATAACTTATTAAAGGATCAATTCAAGTGATACATTGCAAGATCATGTTCATATACACAGCCCTTAGTCCAATTGAGCCTTAGCTCTACACTTTACAATTTAATCTTGTCATTCAAGCAAACAATTAACATATGCCATCTCTTAGGCATCAAGCAGGATCTTTAATTCATGATTTATATCATGTTAACAAGTAATTAGATCATAAAAGTACATTTAGGCACTCATTCGAAATGATCACAATCAAGGCATCAAGAATCAAGCAATTCTAATTGTACAACACTTAAAGGATGTAAACAAGTTTCATATATTATCTTATTTCATACTTTCCTTATTAATTATATTCAAGTTAAATTAGGTTCATTATCATGGCATATTCATAGCAAGAAAGTAGTCATGCATATTTGGTTAAGACCTAAGCCCTAACCCTATATTAAACTACACTTACAATACTCCAAGCTTAGCTAATATTGGATCCAAATTCCTTAATGTTTGCCACTAGCTTGGCCACTCCTTTCTTCTTCCACAAGTTTTACTCCTTGCTCTATCAATTCATACAATTAAATCAAAGTCAAGAAAAAGTACATTCATTTCTTCAAAACAAGGCAACAATACATAATTCATTCATTTCAAAACATCAAAGGTGCTGCTGCTACTGCCTGGCAGCTTGTGCACTGCTTACTAAAATATGCATAACTTTCATTCCATACGTCAGAATTTCAATTGGTTTACACCATTGGAAAGCTACCTTAATTATCTTTCTAACAATATAGGCCTTGAATTTTAATTCTTTCCCAATGGATACAGTTTTTTTGTTTAAAGACAGGGCAATTTACAACACTAGACAGCTTGCAGTGTCCTTAGTGTTTCATTTCTACAATTCATTCTACATTCCAGAATTCAATTCTGTTTTCTCCTAATGAATTTAGACATATTAAGGCATTATCCATAAAATTTCCAGCCTTAAATTCTCTTTGTACAATTTATAGTGGGTTTTCAAATTTACTGCCCAGAATAGAGTATTCTGGGCATATTACATTAGCTTAAATTCCAAGCTTCTTTAATCACTTAGATAACACTTCTAACATGTTAATTCAACTTATATACATACTCATACAAGTCTAGGTCAGTTTTATTCACCTACCAATGTGATCAAAATAGAGCATTTTATATAATCAAGCATATTTACACAATCTTCACTAGCAATGTGATCAAAACAGTTTCATTCCATGTTATATTCAAGTCATACCAATTTAGTACCTAAATTTCCAGCAAACTCCTAGCAAATTTCCAGCATTGGTTATCTTTCTAATAATTTAAACCACATATATACATATTGGCATTCAAACTATGACAAATTTTCAGCAAACAATGTAACTACACAACCAATCAAAAGCACCACAACTCAACAACAAGAGTTCATATACATGTATAAACATTCATGAATCAAACATTTAAACATGGTTATTAGTTACAAGAATGGAAGAGAATTTCCTTATGCAAGGGTGAAGGATAAGATGACAATAGTTTAAAGTGATTTTCTTTCTTTTGCTTTCAATTGCCGTGATCCCCCATCATGCATCCTCCCACTTTGCTTGCTCTCAAATGGACAAGTGTCCAAGACCAAAACTTTAATATTCCTTACATGCATTTCCTTTATATTTCAATTGTTTCGGTTTGGTCCCCTTTTAATTTGGCACTCTAACTTGTTGGATATAACATTTTAGTCCTTTAGACATTAGCTATCTTTTCTTCCTTTTATTTCAATTTGGTCATAGACTTAATTAGTCTAATAAGGGTAATACTATAACAATTTAACTAATAGCTCCATGTTACATATTCATAAGCTTAAGTTTGTGTTATTATCTTAACATAACATTCGATTTAACTCCCAATTCTTTCAATTTGATTAGCTTATGACTCAATTAGTCAATAACTTAAACAATGCTAACTTTCCTAGGCCCGGTTTAGGGTGTCACAGAGATGGATCCTTAGCAATTAGAGAAGTTTTGGAGGCTTCGAAAGCTTGATTTCGCAACGAAAAATGGAGCTTTGTGTTTTCGGTGAGTGGAAACGTGATTTACAGCTTTGTAAAGGTTTGAAAGTGATTTTGGGAGTTTATATTCAGCTAGAAATGCTTGTCTATGCTCGGAAGTAAGTATTAGACGATTTCGCTCTCAATCTCGGTTTAGCAAAGTTGATTTTCTCATGCCTATGTTTATGTTTTGATACCTACAGTTTTATGCATGTTTTGGGAAATGGAATATAATGCAAATGATCTTATATTGATGACATTTGAGTATGGCAAATGATTTGTGAAAAGGATTTCAATGATATGTAAATGTACGTTTTGTTGCATTGGAAATTTGTTTGAATGATGCATATGAAAAATAGTGAGGTATCATATTTAAAGTAGAATATATTGGCAAGTGACAATGATTAAATATTATCAGATATAGTTGGCATGCCATAGGGTTTAAAGTGCACTATAATAAGTCGCCTCATATATGTCGAAGGCTTAATTATGTTGTTTTCTCTACCATGGGAACCACAGTGGTCGAGGGGTTAATTGTACCGTGTTCTCCCACTAGTGGATTACGTATCTGTTGGGCTCAATGAATCAATCGAAATATGTCGCCAATTGGTGGAGAAATGATTTCTTGGGTGATGGTGGTGGAAGCAAAAGATAAGAAAAATTACACAATGATTTAGAGTGGTTCAACTTTCTATCCAAAGCCTACATCCACTACCTTAGCTTCCCCACTAAGGATTTCCAAATTCATTATGAATTTATTTCCCTTTTACAAGGCTTAGGAGGCAACCTTTACAACATAGACTCAATTTCCAAGCCTATCATCCAAAGCTTACAACCCAAGCTTTGGGAACCTTCTCTAACAAGAGAAATCAAAGAAAACAAAAAATCTCTATATTAGGTAGATGTTTGCACTCTTAGCACTCACCCAAATCCTAGAACACTTGAGCATACATTGACAATTTGGCTCACAAGTGTTTGTCTATACAAAGATTGAGAATTAAAGCACTAAGACACTTTTTTCAATCATAATAGATGTTGGCAATACAAGCATTAGTTGTTGCTGGAGCTACGAGGTTCTTTTTATCCTCCCAAATGAGTTTCTAGCCGTTGGAGACCGTTGGAGATGATTTGGAGCCGTTGGGGATCAAATTCCAAGCAAATTTGTAATTCTGCAGCAGAGGGTATTGATGCTCGTAAAGGGGTATCGATATCGGCCCAAAATGAAAAAAGTCGTTGGACGAAAAACATAAGGGTATCGATACTGGCTCTACAATATTGATATTGGCCGTATAATATTGATACCAAAAATTGATTTTGGAATTTTGGAAAATAAAGGGGTATCGATGCCAGGCAAGGGGTATCGATAATAGCCTTAAGGTATCGATACTGAAGGCTGGGTATTGATACCAGGGACCTGTTTTTGACATTTTGAACCTATAAAAAATGTGTTTTTGACTTAAAAACGTTCCAAAATCATTTCAACATATTTCTCAAGCTGTTTGGACTTAAAATCAATTTTGCAATATTTTCAATTTAGTCCAAAAATATTTTTCAATTATTATATCAAAATAAATATCCTAACAATCTCCCCCTTTTTGATATAATAAAACTAACTTGAAAAATTGTGCAAGGCCTAATACACAAAATAGAATGTGCAAGGCCTTGCAATTAAGCTTCATCTTCTTGCGATCATCCGCACTCTATTCTACCTTGCTTCGTTGTGCCACGAACGGTCCATCGAGAACGATATCCCAAACACGATAGTTTAGGGCTCTCATGTAAAATATCATCTCATTCTTCCAATAGGCATAATGTTTATCGTTGAAGAATAGTGGCTTGTCAATGGATTGTGCCATAAAAATCGGTTGATATATTATTGGTCGAGCTTGCTGGGATTGCCTCAATAGGATATTAATCCTTCATGATTGAGTCTTGCTCGGATACCAATTGTTGGGCTTGATGAATTAATCGAAATAAATCGCCAAGTGGTAGAGAAGTGGTTTCTTGGGTGATGGTGGTGGAAGCAAAAGATAAGAAAAATTACACAATAATTTAGAGTGGTTCGACTTTCTAACAAAGCCTACATCTACTATCTTAGCTTCCCCACTAAGAATTTTCAAATTCACTATGAATTTTTTCCCCTTTTACAAGGCTTAGGAGACAACCTTTACAACCTAGACTCAATTTCCAAGCCTAGCATCCAAAGCTTACTACCAAGCTTTGGGAACCCTCTCTAACAAAAGAAATCAAAGCAAACAGAAAATCCCTCTATTAGGTATATGTTTGCACTCTTAGCACTCACCCAAATCCTATAACACTCGAGCATACATTGAAAATTTCACTTACAGGTGTTTGTCTATACAAAGAATGAGAATTAAAGCACTAAGACACGTTTTTAATCATAATAGATGTTGACAATACAAGCATTAGTTGTTGCTGGAGCTTCAAGGGTCTTTTTATCCTTCCAAATGAGTTCCTAGCCGTTAGAGACTGTTGGGGATGATTTGGAGAAATTGGAGATCAAATTCCAAGCAAAATTGCAATTCTACAGAAAGGGGTATCGATACTCGCAAAGGGATATCAATACTGGCTCAAAATGGAAAAAGCCATTGGACAAAAAATAGATGGGGTATCGATACCATGAAGAGGGTATCGATACTGGCTGTACGATATCGATACTGGACGTACAATATCATTACTAGAAATTGATTCTAAAATTCTAGAAAATAAAAGGGTATCGATACCAGGCTAGGGGTATCGATATTGGCCTTAGGGTATCGATACCGAAGGCTGGGTATCGATACCAGAGGCCTATTTTTGACATTTTGAACCTATAAAAATTGTGTTTTTGACTTAAAAACGTTCCAAAATCATTTCGACCAAATGCTCAAGTTGTTTGGACTTAAAATCAGTTTTGCAATATTTTCAATTTAGTCCAAAAACATTTTTCAATTATTATATCAAAATAAATATCCTAACAGTATCACAATGGGTTAATTATGTTGTTTGCACCCATTGTAGATATTATACATTATAACCGTTGAGGGGTTAAATATGCCATTTAGTTCGGTTATGGATGTATGTGAAGTGGTCGAAGGAACCATTTGTGAAATCCATGTATCTAATGTGCTTTGATAAAGGAAATGTTCTATTTTTGGGTCAATTTAATGCCAATATATGAATTAGTGTATCATGATGGATAAATATGTTTTGTATAAATGAGATTTATACATGTTTTGCTTTTTAAGCTTTGCAATTGGATGAATAAGCTTGTGAAAGCTTAAATTGAGGATTTTGCATATGGGACTATGCATGAGATCTGTGATACACGTTTTGTATATGCTTGTTTTACAAAGGTAAAAAGGGCATGAGATGTTTAAGCATGATGTTTACAAAGTATTTTGACTCAAATGATTTAAAATACATTGATGAGTGTTATAGAGCATCCCTCACTAGGAATTAAATGCTTACGTTCTCCTTTCTCATCAATGTAGGAAAGTAGGCTTTTGGGGCAGCAAGCAAGTAAGGAGAAATCCAAGAATCGATTCATTTCAAGTATGGTTTTAATAAACGAACTTGTAGAAATAAAAAGGCAATGCGACCAAGTTGTAATTGGGACGGTTGTATGCTTACTCCCTGTTTTGGACATGTTTCTTTTGGTATTTTGGATATGTATTGGCTATATGGTTTAATTTAAGGAGTTGGAATGAGTTTTGCATGCTTGGGTAGAGACCATGCCTATAGGACCTATGGATTGTTTAGCTATGGATTGAATGTTCATCTAGCATGCTTAATTGGTTATAGAGTTGATGTTAAATATGTTTTATGAGGTTTGAAGCAAGTTTGATTGAGCCCAAGTGTAATATGTTCGACCAAGAGGTCATTACAGGATTAGCCATATTGATACGGGTCCTAAGGGATCAGTACACGGGGTCTGTCAAGGATCAAAATTTTGCAAAATTATACAGGGGTATTAGTACGCCTAAGATTTATATCAGTACACTCTTCAAAAATTACACCTGGTATCGGTACGCGATCAACTATATCAATATGCCCTTTAGCTACTGGAATTCTTTATTTTGGATATCGAACTACTGGTATCGGTACGCCTGAGGACTTTACCAATACCCTTTGCAAAGTGAACTTGTATCGATACAGGCAAAGAGAGTATCGATACCCATTATGTTAATTCTAGTATTATGCTTTGCTAAAGTTTGAATCTTTGCAGTTTAGTCTCTGTTTCTAGAGGTGTTCAAAATTTTGATTAACCAAATTAACCGACCGAACCGAATTTTTTTGTTAATTGATCGGTTAATTTTAGGTTTGGTTGGTTAATTCAGTTAATTGGATATAGTTGCCATGCCATATTAAAGTGCACTATAATAAGTCACCTTATGTGTGTCAAGGGGTTAATTATGTTGTTTTCTCCACTATGGGAACCGCAGCGGTCGAGGGGTTAATTGTGTTGTATTCTCCCACTGGTAGATTGCGTATCACAATGGTTGAGGGGTTAATTTTACCATTTAATATTATACATCATAACCGTTAAGGGGTTAAACGTGTCATTTGCTCCGGTTATAGATGTTTGTGAAGTGGTCGAAGGAACCACTTGTGAAATCTGTGTATTCGATATGTTTTGATAAAGGAAAGGTTCTATTTTTGGGCCACTTGTATGCCAATATATGAATTAGTGTATCATGATGGATAAATATGTTTTGTATAATAAAATTTATACATGTTTTGCTCTTTAAGCTTTGCTATTGGATGAATATGCATGTGAAGGCTTAAATTAAGGTTTTTGCATATGGGATTATGCATGAGATCCATGAAACATATTTTCCATATGGTTTAATATGCATGTTTTACAAAGGTAAAAAGGGCATGGGATGTTTAAGCATGATGTTTGCAAAGTGTTTTAACTCAAATGGTTTAAATATATTGATGAATATTTTAGAGCATCCATCACTAGGCGTTAAATGCGTATACTCTTCTTTCTCATCAATGCAGGAAAATAAGCTTTTGGGGCAGCAAGCAAGTAAAGAGGAATCCAAGAATCGAATCATTTCAAGTATGGTTTTAATAAACGAACTTGCAGTAATAAAAGGGCAACGTGACCAAGTTGTAATTGGGAGGGTTGTATGCTTACTCCTTATTTTGGACATGTTTTTTTTTTGGTATTTTGGATACGTATGTGGCTATATAGTTTGATTTGAGGGGTTGGGATGAGTTTTGCATGCTTGGATAGAGACCATGCCGATAGGACCTATGGATTGTTTAGCTATGGATTGAATGTTCATCTAGCATGCTTAATTGGTTGTGGAGTTGATTTTAAATATGTTCTATGATGTTTGTATAATGTTTAAAGCAAGTTTGATTGATCCCAAGTGCCATATGTTTGACCAAGAGGTCATTACAAGCCCAAACATAACGATACGAGTCCTCAAGGATCAATATGTGGGGTCTATCAAGGCTCAAAATTGTGCAAAATTGCACAGGGGTATCGATACTCCTAAGACTCATTCTTTACGACCCTAAAAAATTACACACAGTATCAGTACGCGGGCAACCGTATCGATGGGCCCTTTAGCTACTAGAATTCTTTGTTTTGGATATCGAACTACTGGTATCAGTACGCCTAAGGACTGTACCGATGCCCTTTGCAAATTGAACTCGTATCTATATGGGCAAAAAGAGTATTGATACCCAGTCTATTAATTCTGGTATTATGCTTTACTGAAGTTTGAATCTTTTCAATTTAGTCCATGTTTCTTGAGCATGCAATTAAATGACCATAGATGATTATTTTAAGTTAAAACTTAATTGGATTGCATGTAAAATGATTAATTATGGTTTGGTAACTTTGGATTTAAGTATGTCCCTTTATTTTTCCAAAATTACAATTTGGTCCTTAGAGTGCGCTCTCAATCAATTGGATGTCAAATTGATGCCCGAATTAATTGTGAGTTTTACACGCTGTCAGCATGATCACCTTAGGACTAAATTATGAATTTGGACAAGAAAAAGGAAAAAATGTACAATTTCTAAGTAATCATTTAGGTTTGTCTCGACAAACCCAATGTAGCTTGCTCAGTTTGGTCTAGAGTCTAGACCGAGTTAAGAGAGTTACAATTCTTGTCCCCAAGGATCAATCTCAAGAACTTGTGAATTCAGAGCTGTGGAATTCTCGCATGTCGAATTCTTCATCCCCATAGTTGAGCATTAGATCAGAAATCGAATCACAACCTGGTTGTGTTGTTTAACCAGACTCTTGTCCAAGATAAGAATTGTGTAGGCTTTCCATTTTCCATTATCATTCATCTTTGGAGGGCACACTGAGGTTAGTTTTTGTCAATTTGTGCTCTGATACTAATTGTTAAAGAAAATACCAGGATTAAATAATTTGGATTGAATAGAAGCATGCGTTGGTAACACTCTCCACTTATTCTGCAAGATTAAACCTAAACTTGAATCGATCCACCACCTTGACCAAATGAACAGTCAGTGGGCGCCAAGACACTTATCCATTGAACAGCTTCCCTAATAGTGAGTAGTGTGCCATCAATTCGTGCAAACCTCTTATGGAACATATTTCCCTTGTTGTCATGCAAGTATCCCCATCCAAATGGTATATTTGATCGTCCAACATGGACTGCCCAATCGTTAGTGATATTAATATCCACTATTTTGTTAATTTCTTTTACTGTTGTAGGTGGTTTACAAGAACAAATAATGGTTTTTTGTTCATTCCCAAAATCAGTTTCCTCAGTAAAAGAAATCATTTGAATTGCAACTCCTTCATCCTTTGTTAGAGACGATTCATCAAACACTTTGTTTATTTCAAAGGTTGTCAACAACGATTTTTGTTTTGGCTTGGCAATTTATGATTTGAAGACTACTCCCCTTTTATAGTAGATCAATAATCCTCTTCAAACGTCATTGGTTCTCTTCGAATCTTGCTTCCAATCTAGTCAACCGATTCTTCATGTTGATCTTTTGTTCCTTTCACCATTTAGGGATTCTAGTTTTATCACTTAACAACTTTAGCTTACCTTACACTACATTTAACTGTTCTTACAAAGTAGTAAAGCTAGCATTTCCTGCCATTTACTGTCAATTTTTCGATGGATCTAATAAAAACCTACTCTGATACCAATTATCATGGTTCGAATAGAAATGAAGAAGGAATTTTAGAAAATAGACAGAATTTGAGAAAAAAAGAGAGGAGTTGTATATTCATTTATCTTTAGAGGGCTCACTGAGGTTAGCTTTTGCCAATTTGTATTCTCGAATATAGTAATATGGATCACAGTGTATAATCTATATCATATAGGTATTTTCAATTGACATGCTAATAATTTAATCCTCCTTTTGATTTTGCAAGGACCATAGCATCGTGCTAGAATCTTTGAATTCTTTCGAAAGGTCACTGAAAGTTGCATATATGACTGAAGCATAAGGTAAATTGAACTCCCCGCTTGACACACAGTTCTATTTTATCTGCCATCTGCTGTATTTTTTTGTTGTGTACTCTATAATTGCTTTAGCTCATAAAAATAGTTTTTCACTTTCTAATAATTTTCGTGGGTGTTATAGTGTCTCATTTGTGTTGAGTTAAGCCATATATGCAACAGTTGTTGCCTCCTTTGTCCACACTTCCAAACATACGTCTTGTTGTGGCTTGTCACTATTTTTCTTTTGAAAGATCAATTGTCTGAATATCTTACTTGCACAGTAAGTGTAGTAATAGTTTCATGAGCTGATTCATTTAGTGAATAGGTCTGTTGAATGTTTTGTACCTCTCTATATATAATTATAAAGGCAAAAAACTAAAATGCTCTTTATATTTCTCCCGTTGTGACCTTGTAAATTCCTGAATTTCACCTTTCATTGTTTCTGCACACAGTAAATACAGTGTCTCTAACATTTCAGTATCCTTGTTGGTCATTTTCTGCACCTTCTCCCTTAAATGTAGTTTCAAACAGTGATTCCCTTGTCCTTAATGCAAAATTATCTCATGGTCTCTCTTCTTAAACACGACTTACAAATTCACTAAATTGTACCCAACTTGACATTAAATTTTTAAACTGTTTTGAAGCTGGAGAGTTCCAACAGCTCGGTGCAACATAGCATTCGCCATTCTAAAAAAATGCACCATAAATATTAAGAGTAGATTTATTTTTGCTGTCAATTTTGATATTAACTAATTTAGGATCCAAGAACCTCCCCATGATTAGTCACTCTAGAGTTGAAACTTTCATGTGAGCAATTAATTGCACTTGTTCAAAATAATTTGAATTCTTCATGCTCTTTCTTTTGTGCCCCATCGTTATTATCTCCATTGTTGGCTTCCATTCTTGTTATGACATTTTTTCCTTCTTCAAATGATCCTTGTCCCCAATGATCAAACAATGAAGATATTAAGAGTACACTTAGAAAATGTATCTTAAAAATTTGACAACCATCAACATACTCAGCAACCAAGTTTAGCTTCTCTATAGATTTTAGAAATGTCGAGTCAACTAGAATAACAATGTGATCACTAGAACCAAAAGGCCAGTTAAGATAGAAATCTATCATGACCAAAAGGATAAACATATAAGGGTGATAAACCTCAATTATAGCATTTCTAAAGACAGCAAATGTTTGACTGAAACAGACTAACAAGGCACTGAATAAGTACTAAAATCTCGAACTCTAAAATTCTTTAAAACTAGCCTGTCCTAAGAACAAATTTCCCATAATGTTATGTCTCTTGTAATACCCCAATTTTTACTAAGTTGATTAAGGATCATTTAGTAATAAGATAATAGCTTAAAAGTTATCTTAGTGACTAAAATGACAAAAATGCAAAAATTAGGATTTCTTCGATTATGGGTTATGAAAAATGAATCTCTGAGATTTAAAAGCATCAAATGATAGAGGGCAAGTTAATTAGGGCACTTGCAAAGTTTTTCGAAATTCGAGAAAAATTGGAATGGGAATTGAAGTTTAAAATTTAGTGACCAAAATGAAAATTTTGAAAGTTTTGTGGTTAAAGTGTAAACTTTGGAAAAGTTTAGGGACCAAAGTGTAATTTTCAAAAGTTATGTATTTTAACCCCGTAAATGAATAGTTCACCATCAAGAGTGACATTTCTGTGTTACTTGGATTCTTCGTACAGAGCTTGTATTTTTAGCTATAAAGCGATAAAGTTTAGAAGAATATTCAGATATTCAAATCGAATCGAATATCCAGGATATTTTGAAGGATGATAAGCCAAGGTTGATTATGTCATTTTACATGTTTAAGATATTTTCTTTGTGTTAGAAGAATTTGAACCCTTGGATTTAAGTTGATTTTCCATGCTAAATATGAGTCGTTGGATGAAAAAGGGCAAAATCGTAATTTTGGAAAATCACAAGGGCAAAGTTGGTAAACTACTAATTCAATATTAAATCTATGTCATTGGATGAAAGATGATGATATGAGGAGCATTATAGAAATATGGAATTTTTGGAATATATCCGATAGCTCGATAAAGGTAAAATCGTAGTAGAAGTATTTTGTGAATATCGGGAAATCAGATTGAATTGAAATTTCAGAGGCTATTCCATAAGCCATGGAAAATCATAAAATGATATTTATGGAATAGTGGTCGGTTGAGAAGGAACTAATTTAGTTAGATTCTAATGCAATGGCAATTTTGAAACAAGCTAGTAAATAAAGAATAGTTGGATGGCAAATTGGTCATTTCGCAAGGATGGCAATTTTGAAATATTTTTGAAATGTTGAGGACATTTTTGAAAGATGAAATATACATGGACTTAATCTTGGCCCATGATTTTAGATGAGATTAAATTAGCCATTGGATTTAAAGGCTAAATTGGTAATTTCACTATTTAAATGAATTTAAAATTCATTTAATAGTTGAAAATATTTAAAAGATGAATAAATCTCATCTTTTCCAGCCTTGAAACGTGGAGAAAGAGGGAAAAGAAGAAGAAAATTTTTCCAAGCTCGATTTAAGCCCTGAAACTCGATTTTCAAGTAATCTTCTGAACTGCAAAGTTGTTCTACTCTTCAAGCTCTATCTTTTGATGTATTTAATTCATGGAATACATGATTGATTGATGGGAATTTTACATGAGAAGGAAATTAGGGTTTATGAACAAAATTGGGGCTTTTGAGATTTTATGATTCCATGGTTGAATTAAAGTTGGAATCAAGCTTATATGATGTTAAAATCATGTTATTGAGTTAGGATTTAAACCCTACATATTTTGGTTTGTATGGAGAAGATTAGGGTTTATGGATTTAAGTATAACTTAGGGTTTGTGATGTTGGATTAATGATCTAGTAAGCTTGATTTGTTGTTTGGAAGCAAAACCCTAAGTTAAAACTTATAGGGACCAATTCGGCAAGCTTCAAAGTTAAGGGACCAAATTTGAATTTATGAATTTGGAATGTATTTATGTAATTAATGATGTTGGAAATCTGAAATTGATGTTAGAATGCTAAAACGATTTGAATTGAATTAGGGAACATTTTGACAAATTGTCAAAATCAAGCGACCAAATAGGCAATGAATTCTTGGATGGGGATTAAATCTGATTTTTGGTTAAAATAATAGAATTAAGGTAGTACTGTTGATTTGAGGACTAAATTGCAAAGTTAAGAAGTTTAAATCTTTACCTTTGCATTTTAGTGACTATTTTAGCCAAAGAAAGAAAATTAGAGGGAATTATTTAAATAATTATTTGATGAAGAAGATGATAAATTGATGGTTTGAAACAAGTGATGGGACATAATTGATAAGTAGAAAAATAAGAACAAATTAGTATAAATTAGAAGTTGATTATGGAAGCTATGGTAAAGATTGAATTTTGGCAGTGACTTTGAAAATTCACCATAAATTATAAAAAATGGTTAGATGATGAATTTTATATCGTTGTAAAGATGTGTTCGTCTAGTTTCGTATCCAACAAGTGGAAACTGATTTCGAGTTCCGAGTCAAAAGATATGAATTTTTAATCGAATGAAGGTAGGAAAATTTACAGAGCAGTTTCTGTCTGTGATGGGAGTTTGAGGAATTTTCATAATTTTTGTAGATTTTATTAATTTATGGGGCTTATACCGTTAGAACCTTTATCGAATCTAGTTTTTCTAGTATAAAGGAAATTAATATCCGATATGTATTCTGCCCGGTATTAGTAAATCTTTGAATGTCGCGCAAGCAGTCTGAAAATGGAATTTGAAACATTCTGTGTTTAAATGTTAGTTAGCAAGCTCGGAAGAATTATTGGAAGTTCAAATTGGTCACTAGGGACCATAATAAGCTTTTTAACAATACAAGGAAGAAAGAAAAAATATTTGGAGATTTTATATTCGAATGATTATATTAGACAGTATGGTTAAGGTATTGTTAGATTTGAATCTAACAAATATTTTATCTTATTCATGTGATTAATGAAGTCAAGTTCGAATCAAAGAAGGTTTGAGGTTCTATAAAGGAAATGATCAAATAGAATTTAATGAGGCATGCTAATAAATGGCCCAAGTGAGTGCAATGCATACATAACATGATACATGGTTGTTTTATACATCATTGGTAAGACTTGTGATAAGTCTACCTGATTTATATGTTGGTATGATATTTATGTCATTGATCATATATTTGACATATTTTAAATATGTCAAGGGTTGAAAACAAATGCATTGATCACTAGTTATTGATGATGGTATGCTATGAATGTTATTTCGGGTATGAACTGCCCAATATTAAATTATATTGATATACATTGCTATGGATGGAATAAATTCGGGAATTTTGCCCAAATGAGTCATTGAAGGACAAGGTATAGTTGACATGCCATAGAGTCCAACAGTACACTGCATAATCGAGAATTCGGGATAGCACTATAGTGTTAAAAGTACACTTAGTGTATGGTAAGCACGACCTTATAAACGTGCGGGATAATGGTTAGCACGACCTTATAACCGTGCGGGATAATGGTTAGCAAGGCCTTATAAACGTGTGGAATAATGGTTAGCACGGCCTTATAAATGTGGGAGTTAGCACTTTGGTGCATATTTGACTCGTGTACCCAGGGTCCTCAAGGTTATATTTGGGCTATGAAATCGAGAAACCGGGAAATCATTGATAATCGAGCTATAAATGAAGGGATAATAAATGGTAAATAGGTTAGAGAGCATATGAACTCTCAGGACATATTTATATGAACACTCGGGACCAATGGCAAGTATATTGGTAAGAAATTTATATATGGTTTATATTATGTTGATACATGATTAGTATGATGGTATACTTATCTAGTGAACATGATGCATTTATACATATGAGGCATATTATGATGACCGGGCAAACATGAAAATCTGATGACATTGGCATGTAGTAAATAATTACTAATGCAATGTGAAAGCTAACACATTGGCATGTATCATGCTATATAAATGTAGTCATGATCTTGAATAAAGTTTAAATTATTGTTATTAATTTCCTTTATTGCCTCACTAAGTTCGTACTTAGCGTGTGTTTGATTGTACACACGTAAGTAAATCAAGGTGAAAGGGAGAAAAGCATTGCATCAATATTGGAAAGCTCGACAGGTAATCACAGTAATGACATCCTAATTACAATTTGATTATTATAGTGGCATGTATACTTACTAAGCTTATTGAGTGTGATTGGCATTTCTAGAAAGATTCAAGGTTAAGAATAACCTTAAGTGATGATTTGCATACTAAGATAATTGATTTAGGATTAAAAACTCGAGTAAATAATTTAAGTCAATATTTAATAAAGTTAAACGTGTTTGGGCTAGAGAAATTTCAGGATTGGTGACCACTGAGAAATTTTTTAAAATTTTTAAATTACCCTGATCTTTGAATAAAGAAGTCATAGCATTTTCGACTCGTATCTGATGATAGGAGTAAGAGGTGTTACATTTATTGGTATCAGAGCTACAGTTTTAGCCAGTTCTGGAGATTAAACGTAGTATGGTAAAGGTCGAAAGTGTATACATGCCACTAGGATGTCAGAATTATTGATGATTTTACTTGTTGGAATGAATGCAATTGCTTACTTTATTATGATAATAATGTTAAATTCCAATGTGTGAGGGTAAAAGAATCATGTCAGGTGTTTAGGCGAGTGAATCAATAAGAGATTCACGATTATGACAAGGTTAATCATAATATTTTACCCTCAGTTTAGAATGGTGCAGAGGCACCAGGGTAACATAATGTGTATGTTTTGGATTAAGATTTTTCTTCCAGACAATAGATTTGATCTTGAATCAGCCTGCTTAGGCACTGATTGAAAAAGAATTAAGATTTCTGGCACACTAGATTTTTAGATAGATATTAATGGAGGTCCTATGATTGATGATAAAATCAATCTCAACCATTGGACAAAAAGGAAAGCTGAGACTGAGATTTATTGGACTACATAAGATTGTAAAAAGGGTTGGTCCGGTGGCTTATTAGCTAGCCTTACCTCCGGAAATGGATAAGATTCGCAATGTATTTCATGTATCGATGCTCAAAAAATATATCAATAAGATTCTTTACATATCATTAACTCCGAGGGAATAGAGATTCAACCAGATTTGATTTATGAGGAAGAATCGGTAAAGATTTTGACAGATGGAGTCACAGAACTAATAAATAAGATGATCTCCCCTGTTAAAGTTCTTTGGAAAAATTTTGAAGTCGAAAAAATGACTTGAGAAATAGTAAAAGGATATGGGAAAGTAGTTTCCTCACCTTTTTGAATCAGGTACGCATTGAAAATTCGAGAATGAATTTTCTTAAGGGGGAGAGAATTGTAATACCCCAAATTTTACTAAGTTGATTAAGGATCATTTAGCACTAAGATAATAGCTTAAAAGTTATCTTAGTGACTAAAATGAAAAAATTAGGATTTCTTCGATTATGGGTTATGAAAAATGAATCTCTGAGATTTAAAAGCATCAGATGATAAAGGGCAAGTTAATTAGGGTACTTGCAAAGTTTGGTCGAAATTCGAGGAAAATTGGAATGGGAATTGAAGTTTAAAATTTAGTGACAAAAATGCAAATTTTGAAAGTTTTGTGGTTAAAGTGTAAACTTTGGAAAAGTTTAGGGACCAAAGTGTAATTTTTAAAAGTTATGTATTTTAACCCCATAAATGAATAGTTCACCCCCAAGAGTGACCTTTCTATGTTACTCAGATTTTTCGTACAGAGCTTGTATTTTTGGCTATAAAGCGATAAAGTTTGGAAGAATATTCAGATATTCGGATCGAATCAAATATCCAAGATATTTTGAAGGATGATAAGCCAAGGTTGATTGTGTCATTTTACATGTTTAAGATACTTTCTTTGTGTTAGAAGAATTTGAACCCTTGGATTTAAGTTGATTTTCCATGCTAAATATGAGTCGTTGGATGAAAAGGGCAAGATCGTAATTTTGTAAAATCACAAGGGAAAAGTTGGTAAACTACTAATTCAAGATTAAATCTATGTCATTGGATGAAATATCATGATATGAGGAGCATTATGGAAATATGGAATTTTCGAAATAGATCCGATAGCTCGATAAAGGTAAAATCGTAGTAGAAGTATTTTGTGCATATCGGGAAATCGGATTGAATTGAAATTTCAGAGGCTGTTCCATAAGTAATGGAAAATCATAAAATGATATTTATGGAATAGTGGTCGGTTAAGAAGGAACTAAATTAGTTAGATGCTAATGGAATGGAAATTCTGAAACAAGCTAGTAAATAAAGAATAGTTGGAGGGCAAATTGGTCATTTGGAAAGGATGGAAATTTCGAAATATTTTTAAAATGTTGAGGAAATTTTTGTAAGATGAAATATACATGGATTTAATCTTGGCCTTTGATTTTATATGAGATTAAATTAGTCATTGGATTTAAAGGCTAAATTAGTAATTTTACTATTTAAATGAATTTAAAATTCATTTAATAGTTGCAAATAGTTAAAAGATGAAAAAATCTCATCTTTTCCAGCCTTGAAACGTGGAGAAAGAGGGGAAAGAAGAAGAAAATTTTTTCCAAGCTTGATTTAAGTCCGGAAACTCGATTTTCAAGTAATCTTCTGAACTGCAAAGTTGTTATACTCTTCAAGCTCTATCTTTTGATGTATTTAATTCAAGGAAATAAATAATTGATTGATGGGAATTTTACATGAGAAGGAAATTAGGGTTTATGAACAAAATTGGGGCTTTTGAGATTTTATGATTCCAATGTTGAATTTAAGTTGGAATTAGGCTTATATGATGTTAAAATCATGTTATTGGGTTAGGATTTAAACCTTGTATATTTTGGTTTGTGCGGAGAAGATTAGGGTTTATGGATTTAAGTATAACTTAGGGTTTGTGATGTTGGATTAATGATCTAGTAAGCTTGATTTGTTGTTTGGAAGCAAAACCCTAAGTTAAAACTTATAGGGACCAATTCGAAAAGCTTCAAAGTTAAGGGACTGAACCTGAATTTTATGAATTTGGAGTGTATTTATGTAATTAATGATGTAGGAAATGTGAAATTGATGTTAGAATGCTAAATGATGTTGAATTGAATTAGGGACCGTTTTGACAAATTATCAAAATTAAGTGACCAAATAGGCAATGAATTCTT
The DNA here is from genome assembly GCA_019671005.1 of Hibiscus mutabilis. Taxonomy (NCBI): domain Eukaryota; kingdom Viridiplantae; phylum Streptophyta; class Magnoliopsida; order Malvales; family Malvaceae; genus Hibiscus; species Hibiscus mutabilis. Next base: position 39,610,726 of record CM033723.1, read on the forward strand.
GGAAGGGGATTAAATCTGATTTTTGGTTAAAATAATAGAATTAAGGTAGTGTTGTTGATTTGAGGACTAAATTGCAAAGTTAAGAAGTTTAAATCTTTACCTTTGCATTTTAGTGACTATTTTGGCCAAAGAAAGAAAATTAGAGGGCTTTATTTGAATAATTATTTGATGAAGAAGATGATAAATTTATGGTTTGAAACAAGTGATGGGACTTAATTGATAAGTAGAAAAATAAGAAGTTAGTATAATTTAGAAGTTGATTATGGAAGGCTATAATAAAGATTGAATTTTGGCAGTGACTTTGAAAATTCACCATAAATTCTACAAAAATGGTTAGATGATGAATTTTAGATCGCTGTAAATATGTGTTCGTCTAGTTCTGTATCCAACAAACGGAAACTGATTTCGAGTTCCGAGTCAAAAGATATGAATTTTTAATCAAATGAAGGGCAGAAAATTTACAGAGCAGTTTCTCTCTGTGAGGGAGTTTGAGGAATTTTCATAATTTTTTTAGATTTTATTAATTTATATGGCTTATATCGTTAGCACCTTTATAGAATCTAGTTTTTCCAGTATAAAGGAAATTAAGGTCCGATATGTATTCTGCCCGGTATAAGTAAATCTTTGAAGGTAGCGCAAGCAGTCTGAAAATGGAATTTGAAACATTTTGTGTTTAAATGTTAGTTAGCAAGCTTGGAAGAATTATTGGAAGTTCAAATTGGTCACTAGGGACCATAATAAGTTTTTGAACAATACAAGGAAGAAAGAAAAAATATTTGGAGATTTTATATTCGAATGATTATATTATACAATATGGCTAAGGTATTGTTAGATTTGAATCTAACAAATATTTTATCTTATTCATGTGATTAATGAAGTCAAGTTCGAATCAAAGAAGGTTCGAGGTTCTATAAAGGAAATGATCGAGTAGAATTTAGTGAGGCATGCTAATAAATGGCCCATGTGAGTGTAATGCATACATAACATGATACATGGTTGTTTTATACATCATTGGTAAGACTTGCGATAAGTCTACCTGATTTATATGTTGGCATGATATTTATGTCATTGATCATATATTTGACATATTTTAAATATGTCAATGGTTGAAAACAAATGCATTGATCACTAGTTATTGATGATGGTATGCTATGAATGTTATTTCGGGTATGAACTGCCCAATATTAAATTATATTGATATACATTGTCATGGATTGAATAAATTCGAGAATTTTGCCCAAATGAGTCATTAAGGGACAGGGTATAATTGGCATGCCATAGAGTCCAGCAGCACGCTGCATAATCAAGAATTCGGGATAGCACTATAGTGTTAAAAGTACACTTAGTGTATGGCAAGCACGGCCTTATAAACGTGCGGGATAATGGCTAGCACTGCCTTATAAACGTGCGGGATAATGGCTAGCACGGCCTTATAAACGTGAGAGTTAGCACTTCGGTGCATATTTGACTCGCGTACCCATGGTCCTCAAGGTTATATTTGGGCTATTAAATCGGGAAACCGGGAAATCGTTGATAATCAGGCTATAAATAAAGGGATAATAAATGGTAAACATGTTAGAGAGTATATGAACTCTCGAGACATATTTATATGAACACTCGGGACCAATGGCAAGTATATTGGTAAGAAATTTATATCTGGTTTATATTATGTTGATACATGATTAGTATGATGGTATACTTATCTAGTGATCATGATGCATTTATACATATGAGGCATATTATGATGACCGGGCAAACATGAAAATCCGATGACATTGGCATGTAGTAAATAATTACTAATGCAATGTGAAAGCTAATGCATTGGCATATATCATGCTATATAAATGTAGTCATGATATTTAATAAAGTTTAAATTATTGTTATTAATTTACTTTATTGCCTCACTAAGTTCGTACTTAGCGTGTGTTTGATTGTACACACGTAGGTAAATCAAGGTGAAAGGGAGAAAAGCATTGCATCAATATTGGAAAGTTCAACAGGTAATCACAGTAATGACATCCTAATTACAGTTTGATTATTATAGTGGCATGTATACTTACTAAGCTTATTGAGTGTGATTGGCATTTCTAGAAAGATTCAAGGTTAAGAATAACCTTAGGTGATGAGTTGCATACTAAGATAATAATTGATTTAGGATTAGAAACTCGAGTAAATAATTTAAGTCAATTTTTAATAAAGTTAAATGTACTTGGGCTACAGAAATTTCAGGATGGGTGACCACTGAGAAATTTTTTAAAATTTTAAATTACCCTAATCTTTGAATAAAGAAGTCATTGCATTTTCGACTCGTATCCGGTGTACGGATAGGGGTAAGGGGTGTTACATCTCTAACATTGAAACCAAGTAGAACTAGAGTTTGTTGAACATGATGCAATTGTGTACTTATTGAAAAAACCATGATTCAAAATTCTTACAACACTCTTCGACAAATCATTAAGTGCATTGAAACGTTGATTGGAACCATCGTCTGTTGCTTTCTGTCCACTGGTACCGTTTTCATCTACTATATTACTCATTACTGTAATATCATCAACTACATCATTGTCTTTAACTTCATTATCTGTTTTTTAGGCAATTTATTGAACACCTGTGCGTCACCTGAATTCACCTCTTTATCCTCCATGTATTTGATTCTACTCCATGGATTATCGGTGATAAATCTTGGGTTGATGGTAGTTCAAGAAAACTCTGCTTCTGCTCTCAACTTTTGGAACTCCGATGAAGCTTTGATTCCAATTTTGTTGCTGTTGATTAAGTTTACCTTTTTCCCATTTTGTAAACAACAGCTTCAACTCATGTTCCTGCTCATTTGTAAGTTTTAAAATCGTTTTCATGTAGCCTGGATATTCATTGCACTTCGCTTCAAGGCGATTTAACTTCTCTTGTACAGCAGCTAAACTATTATTGTAACCCATTTGATGAATGATGGATCTTAAAAAATTGAGCTCTGATAGCAATTATTATAAACCGGTTAGGAAGTATGTTAAAGAAGAGAAAAGAAAGGGTTTCAGAAGATAAAATTTTAGAGAAAAATATGATTTTCATTCAATATTCAGATAAACTTTAGAAACGATTACAATCCTTAGATATATAGGATAATATCCATAATATTAAAATACAGCTATAAGTTGCATGACAACCCAACTATCCCCTAAGCTTTTCCTTAGCCATTTAATTGCCTATGTTTGATCCATAAAATCCAAATCGGCCCAATCTCCCTCTAATGCTTTGACTTTAACTCTGGCCCTTCTTCCACAATAGCCACTACGTCATTTTTCTTTTTATCTCTGAAGATCGAAACTTATCATCTTCGTCAACCAATTTCCCCCTTTTCAGTTGAATCCCTAATTCAGTCGCATCGAACCCTAAATTCGCCCCCATTTCATCTACAGTCATGACAACATAAAACAACAGAACATCGATTTTGTAAATAGTAACCTTCAGAGGCTTTTGGTGGCCTAGGGCGAATATAAAAAATGAGCCCTAAATTAGAATTTTAAATTACAGTTGCGGTCATATTTACAGTCATATTAGGTTTTATTGTGGTTGCGAACATTATAGATGTTATTTCGGTCACTACGAGTATCGTGGTAGTGAAATCTCTTAATAACATATGTTATTGTGAACATAATAGTTGCAGATATCGTAGTTTCAGATGGTGCCACTACCCATAAGCAGATGTAGCATATAAATTGAGGACAATTGACCCCACTTAATTTGTTGAGGTATGGGGTTTTTAAGGAGGTAATATAGATTTTTTCATAAGAAATATTAAATTTGACCCCACTTAATTTGTTGGGGTATGGGGTCAACAATGCTTATTCTAGTGGTATAAAATCTTCAATACCTCATACTTCACTCATGAACCCACTATAAGAAAATCTTTGCTCTGCCACTACCTCTATCATCATGTAACAGTCGTTGTTGCGGTTGCATACCGTTATTTAAATCTATGTCCTTACTAGCAAGTAATGAAAAAAATAATTTTAAGATTAAGTCCATAATAACAAGTATTGAAAAATTGGGCCCCTAATAATAAAATTGAAAAAATTGAATTTTAAGAGTATGCCTAAAATGACAAATATTAAAAAAAAATCGGACCCCTAAGAAAAAGTTGAATTTTAAGAGTTGACCTCTAATAATAAATATTGGAAAAAATTAAACATCTATTAACAAAAATTAAAAAAATTGAATCCCTAATAACAAATATTAAAAAATAAACTATTAAAAATAAATACAATTCGAATAAAATTAAAAACGTTTAATTTCCTTGAATGGTGGGCCTTGGGTGGGCACCTTTGTTGCCCCTGCCCAGGGCCGCCCACCCAGGGTTGGGTCAGGTAACATTGAAGAGAACCATATGAACGTTTCCCATGGGATTTCAGCAGATTTAACTTTTAAAAAGTGATTTTTGATTTGAAAAAAAACTCTGATATATAAGCCGTGTAAATTTGTCTTTTATTTTAGGGGTTAGAATTTTAATTTAGGGAGATTAAGTTGTAGTGTTTAGAATTTAAATTTAGTGTTTAAAATTTAAGATAGTGCTTAAGGTTTAGAGTTTAATTTTTAAAGTTTAAAATTAAAAATTAAAATTTTAAATTTTATAATATAAATATACAGGTTTATATAAAATTAATTTTAGATATCCCGTGATCAAAATTTTATTCTTTTCACTTATAGTCGCACAATACTAAGAAATTGTGGTAGTCGCCTCAAATAAAGAATTTTGTTGTAATGGATAATTAGCTTGATTTATAGTATGGTAAAAGTCAAATTTAAGTAATCATTACACAATCGTGTGCTTTGTGAAGATTTCTTGTCCAAAAATCTTATCTGTTATGTGATCAATAAACAAATCGAGTTTTAATGCCGTCGAAATTATCTTTAATTGAAACTATGTCTGTTTTCGAATAGAGGGATAAATGAACCGAGTCGAGTTCAAGTAATGCTAAGCTCAATTTGACTCGATTCGTTAAGAATTTGAGTCTGGTTCGAACTCAAGTCACTCGAGTCTAGCCCAATAATGTTGAGCTTGACTCGACTTATTAAGAACTCGAACTGAAGTCGAGCGTGAGTAGAGTCCAATCCAGTTGAGTGTCGACTGAGTCGAACTCGAATAGCTCATTATCTGTCTCGTCTCATTTACAATCCTATTTATAATAATAATAACAATAATAACATTTTAGTATAATATTTTCGAGTAGCTCGCAAGCTTTTTCGAGTCGGGTATTAAGTAGCTCGGCTCGGCTCGTTAAGAACTCGAGTCAAGTCAAATCAAGTCGAGTGTTGACCGAACTTTGATCAAATCAAATTCGAGTAATTCACGATCTGTCTTGACTCATTTACGGTACTACTTTCGAACATTAATTTTAAAACGAATTCATTTTGATTTTAATGGGAAAATGGAGATTGTTCATGTAAAATAATTAAACTTATCCAACAATTAGTTTTAATTCTATTAAGAGATACATGTTCATAATCCTTTTGATAAAGTAACATTTAATCATTGATTTAAATATATATTTTTTAATTTGATCATTAAAATTATATTATTGATATATTTGAATTTGTAATCTTGTGATGATATCCTATCATAAAATTGTGCATAACACCGTTTGAATTTTAATGTATATTTTTTATATACTCTATAATTATTCATGTTTTTTAGGTTTATTTATTTGTAATCTTTTTTACTTCTAATAAAATTTAGTTTCTTGTTATTTGTTCAAAAAAGAAATTGTTAATGCAAATTAATCTAAAAATACCATATCATTAAGACTAAAAATCCAAATTTAGAATAAAAAATCATCAAACTCTAAAATTAATAAAAGAAAATTTAATGACATCCACTAATTAACCTACTGACTAAGGGTACTAATTTTGTTATCTTATATAGCTTTAAATCATTGCACGAGAATGTAATATTTTTTATTTAATAAAATAAAAGAAAGTTTAATATTTTCTCCAGTCAGATCTTATGATTAATAAAGGGTATTTTCGACACTACACATTCATATTTTCTCTACGAGTACTATTCTTTTTTCGTCTTCCACAAAAATTTAGCAGCGAAAAAGAGAAAAAGGGTTGATCTCAATTGAAGGCTGCGCCTTCTTTTCTTCTACACACTCCTTGAATTAATCACGGAGCCAAAAAGAAGAAAGAACGATGGCGATGCAAGCTGGGGTTCAGACCTCCAAAGTTCTAATTCTTATGGGCGAAGGTTGTTTTTCGTTCTCAATGATCTAATCTCTCTCCTTTTATTGGTTTGATTTTCTTTACCTTTTTGATAGAGTTTTGAATTCTGGGTTTTCTTGAAATTTGGGATTAGGTTTAACTGGTTCAATTGTTTTAAGGAGTGAGCGTTTATCTGAACTCATTTCCCTGCTTCAGGAATTACTGAAAGGCGTTGATGATGTTCAATTCTCATCTTATAAGTATGACCATACGCTTCTTGCTGCTCAGGTACTCTCAATCGCTAGCTTTTTTAATCGAATTCTAGCCTTTTCAGTTTACTAAGTACCCCAAGTTTTTTTTTTGGCGTTTCTAAGATTATTTTTCAAGTGCTGAATGCTGATCATGTATATAGAACCTATGTTATTCGGACTCTCCCTTTTTCGTAAGTACCCATGTCCAACACCTGTGTTTGACAAATATCCGAACACGGGTATGGATTTGATTCTTCAAGGAAAAACATAGAAAAATTGAATATACTTGTATTGGACACATGTGTTTACAATCTGGGTAGAATGGTGTAGAACTTCTTGGACAGTTTTGGGTAAATGTCGATGAAATTGTGCAGCTTTTTTCCTTCTCTTAGGTGGGTTGGGGGGATAAGGTTGGAGTTTTCTTTATTTCTGTTAATCATCCTCTGTAAATTGTATTTAATTTAACCTTGTGCATATGATTTTGGGTTTATGTATTTTTAGATTAGACAACTGGCGCAAGAGCTCAAGGATTTGACAATGTCCAATCTGGTAACCATACTTAATGGGAATTCAGACTCTGGAGGTATGTACATATATTTCTTACTAATGTTTCTAAATAATTTAAATTATATGTATCCACTTCCTGTTTTGCACCTTTTCAATTTAGATATGGGCTGATCTATTTATTTGAATGTTTACTTTTGACTATAAAATCTGTCAAATTCTTTGTCATGTTCTAGATTATTTTGGTTATATAGGGGATAACAAATGTGGATGATGGATCTGTGCATGTATTTTGGAGAGAGTATGAGTCATAAATATGCTGTGCTGTGAAGAGTTAGAAGCGGAATTTTGTTGCTCTTATTAAAGTTCAAAAAGTAATGTAGCTGTAGGTTGCTTGCTAACTCTATTTATTCCCTTCCTTGATGCATGCAGGGGGAATTGCTTCTTATCTTGTGCCAGCTGCAGCGCTCGGAGCATTAGGGTATTGTTATATGTGGTGGAAGGTAAAATTATTTTACTGATGAATAAAAAAATGTAATATCTTTTTTGTCCTTAGTGCTTTTAGTATTTCACTTTTAACATTCCTAAATCTTTGTTGTATTATTTATATCCCTTTTTATGTAGGGCTTGTCATTTTCCGATGTGATGTTTGTCACAAAGCAAAATATGATGGATGCTGTAGTAGCTGTGTCAAAACAGTTAGAAAATGTATCTGAAACTTTAAATGTAAGTAATATTGGCCTTCCTTTTATGTAATTACAACACTCCTTGAAGCAATTCTCCTTTTGGTACAGTTTTTAGCTTTTGATTTTGGTTTTACTTCATTCATGCGGACAACGAAGCGACATCTATCCAGGAGATTGGAAAGCTTGGACTGGAAAGTGGAGGAGCAGAAGGAAACCTCTCTGCTCATCGCAAATAATGTATTCAAGCACAACTTTTATTTTGAACTATCAGCTATTCATGGGGGCAGTTAATATTGAATACAGTAGAGGGTCAAATGTCTTTTTTCCAAGAGTCTTTTGAGATTTTCCAGCAGCATTTTGAGGAAATTTTTAAGCTTGGTCCCTTCCCCTCCAATCTTTGTAATGTTTTTTCTTGTATTTATTTTGAGTTATATTCCATTCCCTCTTTCCCTTTTCTTTTACAGACGATTCTCTTTCTAAAGCAGTGATATTAAAATTTCCGAAGATTTTCTGTCCCTTTTAGAAACTTATTAAAAATCTTAATTAATAGAGAACAACTTGCCAAAGAATCTTAGTTGCTTTATGTCTCAGTTATGGATTTAAGATTTTAGTTTGCTTATTCAGTTTATGAGAAAAGAGTGAAACCTATGATCTGCTCATAATTACATGATGCATTACTTGTATGCAGGTTGATGAGATGAAATCAAACCTTTCTGAAATTGGTTTTAATGTGGAAATGATTCAGAAAATGATTGCTGGATTGGTAAGTTGGATTTCTTTTCTCATGTTTAATAATCAGGCATGCCGGTATCATACTTGCAACTTAGCTGATACTTCATTTGTTAACGAGCTCTGCAGGAAGGAAAAATTGAGCTTCTTGAAAACAAACAGGTTAATTCTGATACTGTTATTAAATATTTACTCTCTAAACTATGAAATTGTGTAGAAGTGATCAATATTATTCTCCTCCATGCAGGATGTGGCTAATTCAGGTCTTTGGTATCTGTGCCAATTTGCTGAAGGAGTTAAAGATGGAGGGAATACTAAACTTTTTCAGGTTAGTAATCCGTATATGTTATTTATTTTTATGCATTATGTTCTGTGGAATAATGGTGCTGGGAACCCTATTCCATATTGGTATCATATATATGCATATTGGGAACAAATGTGCTTACTATGCCCAAATACAGAATGGGTGCTTAATGTTTGTTTATTGGGGCTAAATACTAAACCTTTTCTGAGTTTAGTATGTACATCATGATTATTGTCCATGCTAAAATTCTGAGCTTGTCATAATCTCGTATTTTCAAGCATTACTAACCGTTTTAATTGTACCATGATGCAAACATATCATGTTTTCATATCAAGTTCTCATTTGTCATCTTGTGTAAGACAATAGTATTTCTTCAGGTTGAACATTCTTGCTCCGAGCGGTCATCGATATGTCCATTAACTTACTCCCTACTCGTTATTAATTTAGTTATTTCTGCTCAATGGCAGGATGTTGGTGCGAAGCTTGCTATCGAACCAGCCGTGAAATTTGAGGAGAAATCGGCGAAGGTATGCCAAGTCAAGCCTTATTTTCTTTATCACAAATCTGTATCCTCTCCAACTAAATGGTCCAAGTATACAATTTCAGGGATTACAATTCCTTACTGAAACCAATAAATCAGCCCCAAGTCAGAAACCAACAGTGAACTCTGACAAAATCAATGTAGATTCCCCTGTAAAAGAAGTCCCTGCTATGAAAACAAAGGTTCACAGATCATATCCAGTTGGAATTTCCTGGGCCAGGGATATCATAGTGTCTGATACGTAATTTTCAGGCCCTCATCCTTGCACACGCAATCAGTTTTGTGTATTCCCGTTTAGTTAAGAGGGGTGTTATTGCAGTCTATAGTAGCCTACAGTGGCTGAACCGGTTTGACCTGTCAGTTCGGTCGGGGTTTTTTTTATAACAATGATGAGTATTAGTTAGATGCACAAAATAAGCAGACATGATGTTCTCGGAATTTTGATAACGTCAGACCAAACAGTTTAAATACAGCATCTTTATTGGTCAGGTATGATTTATTTTTTGTTTTTGGCATCATGTTATTGTCAGACATTTTTGCATGTTGAAATTCTGATAACAAATCGGTTTATTGTTTCACATTTTTCTTCTTTCTTTTGCCCCATAAATATCGTGTCTGAAAATAAAAAGTTTTTAATTTTTTTCTATAAAAGTAAGACAAATATTCAGTAATTTATTTTGTTTTTAAGTGAATTAATAACTGAGTTTTGGGGTACTAAGTTTGGTGGAAAAACTTAAACTTGGATCTTTAAAATGAAAATCCCTTTCTAACCATTAAGTCAAACTAGTTACATATTATAATGTTGATAAATATGTTTTTATATTCTTATATTGATATATTTATAATATAATTATGATTATATTTTATAATTTATGCTATAAATTATTATTTTTATATTAATATATAATACTATTTATTTTATAAATACATTATTTGTTATAAAACATTAATAACAATAATGATATTTTATAACATAGATGATATAGTTTTATACTTTTATGTTAAAAATATTAGTAATATTATTGCATGCTTATATAAGAATATAATATTTATGTTATAAAATATATTAATATTAAAATTTTATAACACAAGTTATATATTTATAAAATAAAAAATATTGATATATGAATATATTAATTATAAAATAATTAATGACATAAATAATCTATTATTTATACTAAAATATCTTGATATTATAAATGCATTATTTATGTTATAAAATAATTCATATTATAGATATTTAAAAATATATTAATATTAATAATTTTAACATAAATTATAAAATATATTAATATAAAAATATATTTGTCAACATTATAACATGTTTTAGCCTTAGCTTAATAGTTAGACATTACGTTTTTTTTATCCCAAAGAACCAAATTTAAGTCCTACTACATGTATTTTCTAATTTCTTAATTTTTATTGGGGGAAATTAATTTACTAAAAAATTAGCTTTTCAATGACATGACATGTGCTATATCATCACTTATGTATATGCGATAGTGTTATATTAATACTTTAAACTCATGACGTATCACGTCAATGATAGACACTGACCTTTAGTTAATTAATAATTTTCATCAAATTGTGAATAATTTTACTTAAAAAATATTAAGAAGTTAAAGTGTTTAAAAATAAATATTAAAATAATTAATCAGTTTAATATTAAGAGTGATTTTTTACACACTAAATCTAAATTAAAATATAAGGAATAGAATTGAAGGCGGTAAATATCGACTTTTTGCACAAGTAAATTTATGAATTTAGATCTTATTTGTTTTTCATCTAATTGAAGAAAGAAAGATATTCGTGTGAAGGATTCTATTATTATTGATCAAATATGTTTAAAAGAAACATCCCCAAAATAATTGAATTTTGAAGTGGCATAATTAGGGGTGTTCAAATGGTTGGTTCGGTTAACCGACGAACCGAACTTCCAAATTTTCATTAACCGAAATTTTTTTCCTATTAACCGTTAACCGAACCAAAATTTTTTCGAAAATTTTTAACCGAACCGAAAAAGTTCGGTTAATTCGGTTAACCGAAATTTGTTATAAAATTTTGGGTAAACTACACAAATGGTCACTTAACTATGTTAAAATAATCTTTTTAGCCACTGAACTTTCAAAAGTTATAAAACAACCATTAGACTTATCGAATTATTACAAAATGATCACTGATTTATTGCACATTATAAATTATTGATAGATATTGAAAATTTTAATGATTATTTTTAATAATTTAATAAATTTAATGTTCATTTTGTGCTAATTTGATAAAGTGTAATGACTATTTTATAATTTTTAAAAGTTTAGTGACCAAAAAAATATATATATAATATAAAATATAAAAATTTCGGTTAATTAACAGATTTCGAAGCGAATTAACCGATAACCGAAGTTTAAAAAAATCATTAACCGTTAACCGACCAAACCTAAAATTAACCGACCGATTAATCGAAAAAAAATTCAGTTCGATTGTTAATTCGGTTAATCGAAATTTTGAACACCCCTAGGCATAATATCATTTTTAATGAGGAATATATGTTTACATGGTTAATAAACATGCGTTTGCGTTTGGGAATAAGTATGAATTAAATGTTAAATGGCATTGAATAAATTTATGGCTTATATCATAATAATCATTGTTAATAAATATGCGTTTACGTTAGGTATTTGAGATTGGTTTATATGGAGTCATTCTTGCCCTCCTTGTTGAATAGAAACATTACAAGGCCCTCGTATGTGTGCACCACCGTCGCTTGCTCGGCTTGGTTTGTGATAATATGTGTCTTCGACATATACCACAAGCGTATTATCTTTTTAGATAAAATACGGAAGAATTTTTCCTTGAAGCTTTTTTTTAAACACCAAAAAAGTTTTCTTATGTATATTTATAGGCTAATTCGGAAATAAATATTGTATGAATATAATATTAAACAGATGCTAATTAACGGTTATCAGGTACGTTAATTACAGCTTTTAATCAGTATTAATTAGCTTTTAATTTAAACTTTTTAGCTGTTATGAATTTGGACATTCATATGTCCAGATTCGTTATGAACCTGATGTGTCCAGATTCATCCATAATTGATGCAGTTTTCAGGAGCTTTTCCATGCTTTTATTGAGCCGTTTTTAAGGCTTAATTAACAAATTAAAAACTGCTTTAATACTGATTTTATGTCTTTCCATTTGGACTACTTTACCCTTTGTTTAAAGTCTATAAATAGAGCTCGATTTCTTCATTTGAAATGATTAACAGCAGTACCATTCCATAGGGTAGGAATTCATTCTTTGCTGCCCAAACAAAAATTTTGTTTTAAAGCTTTTACGAGTTATTTAAAAAGCTTTTGTGAGTTTTTTTGGGTTTCTAAAGAGAAAAGTAGTATCATCAAAGTCCACTACATCTTTTAGGTGTACGGAATTTAGAGAGTCGTGCTAATCTCAGGGGGCGTTCGTCCATTTTAGTGATTACACACATCGGAGCGAATTCACTTATAAGGATGTGGTTAATACCACGACACAATTATCATTCTGTTTGGTTATTTTATTTATTTGTCCTGCTAATGCCTCGTCTTGCAGCAGTCTATTTTCCAATTAACTTTTTAAAAACTTAGAAAATATAATCATGTGTAAAAAAGATTTGAGTTTGTTAAAACACAGTTTTATGGTTAAAATTCATAACAAACTTTACTCTAGTATGATTGAGTATTTGTTTACACGATGTCCAAGACACTTATGAATTTATTTCTATCTTAAAAATGTTAGGAATATGGGGTGTCTTAAAATGATGATTAAAGTTAGAGAGGAACCTAGTTGATCCGCTTACCAAAGGTTAAAGTTGGAAGTTGGTTCTAGATTCGTCGAGGGGATGGGTCTAAAGCCCATTGGTTGAGGAATTCATGGTGGATACTCAACTTAGTTATTTAAGTTCAATGTGGTCAAACAAAACCGTAGAAAGACTAGTAGTCGTTTTCTTAAGCTAATATAAAATAAGCCAAAGAGTGCTCTATTTATTGATGAAAATAAGGGCATAATTGTCCAAAAATATGTAATAAAATTTGTCACGGGACTAGAGTCTGACTAGATAATCTGTGCGGCCTTAGTCTATGATCTTAGTCAAAGACTAAGTCAGCCTTCAAATCACTAAGCTGGAATGCTTAGTACGGCAGAAGCTTTGTGGGAAATATTCTAAGGCAAGGCAAGAAAGGAAAACTCAAAGAGAATATGAAGAGAAATATAACTCTTTACTCAAGAAAATGTAGAAATGATGGAATGAATTACAAAGGTGAAAGTGAGGTTCTATTTATAGCCTCACCTCCTAACATCTAACGGTCTAGGATGATTCGATCCAATGGCTAAAGATCAATCTCAAGATAGCTATCTCCTAACTATGGAAACTATATCATGCATAATACAATGTTGCCATAAGTACAGAGGCAAGAATCACTCAATGATATTATCCTTAAGTGACAAAGATACTTTCCCCAAGTATAGCTCAAAGGATGATATCTTTCCTTGTGTGTTGGTCAAAAGATGAACACCTCTCCATGGTCTTGGTCTCTTGGGCAGATTGGGCTTGCATTGGCCTGGTTTGCTCGTCTAAAACCTCATTTGTGGCTTGCTTGTTGCTAAATCGGACCTTAGGGTCATGGGTAACTCGGATAGGGCTCTTCTGGGCCCTCAGGTGTGCACAATGGGTGCTGAGTTGGGCTCCATGGCGTGGGCAGCATAGAGTGTGCTCGGTTGAGCCCTTTGGGTGCATAGAGTGTGCTCCCTCAGGTCTCTTTCTCACGGGAAGACCATAGGGTGCTTGGCTCAGCCCAATAGTGTGCTTGAAGGGTGCTAGCTCGGCTCTTCTGGTTGCAGGCAGCACATGGGGTGCTAGTTTCTGCCCATGGTGTAAAACGTTGGTGCGGACTTGGGTCCCTCAGTCGGGTGAAGCATGTGGTGTACTGGGATAGGCCCCTTGGTGTGCGGCCATCTTGGTCATGGGCTAGCAGCCCGTGATATTCTCCTCCACTGGATCTAGCGACGTCATCGTCGCTTGTTGGTGATGAATATCGGCAGTCTTGTAATCGAACTATCGTAACTCCTTGGTAAGTTATCCCTTACTCTCAGCTTCAGGGAGTCTATTCTATAGTGCAAGGCCTTAGTGCCCTGGGCTAGGATCTAATGCACGGTCCGTCTAGATGGTTGGTGCCTCTTTCTCATAGGAGACATTTGCTCCGCTCCGCTCCAGGTCATTGATATCCTCGTCCAATGGTTTGGTCAAGCTGGTGTGGGTGGTGTGGTCCACTTATAGCTCTAGCAGCCACTATATTTTTTAGGCCTTCTCGCCTACTTACTCGTCTACTCAATTCGGTCCTCGTCTGGTCTCGTAGGCAACTTGCAAACAACAGAATTGGCATGTGCAAGGTTCAATTCCTCAAATATTGAATCCCTTACCTCGGACATAGTGTCATTGCAACTTTTATCTATCCGCTGCTTGGTTTCCATCAGCTTGGGCTCTATGGGTTCATCAAACTCATCCATGGGATTTTGCCATCTAGCTATCTGCGCTAGCAAATCTTTGTAGAAAATGTCTTGTGCCTTGGACAGTTTGGTGCAATCTAGCAGTACGAACTCTGGCTCTCTCGCCTCAGCTTGCTTCAACTCTTCAAGCTTTGTAAATGTTATCCGATGTAGGCCTTTGGGTGGTGGCACAACACTCAGAAAGGGCTCAACCTCGTGGACCACCTTACTCCTTGATGGCAATATCGTTGGTAACTCGAAAGGCTTCACGTCCTTGGACTCGTCAAGAACTTGTCTCGCTGCCTTGGGGACTTCTATGGTCACCATGGTCTCGCCATCTATGGCTATCTTTTCCTCACACACTCTCTTGGCAAATAAGATTGTTGATAAGGCCTTAGTTGCTTTGCCCGCATCACAGCTCACCGGTACAACACATTGTTGGCGCGAGTCAATAATGCACACAACATCGGTATATGGCAAGACAAACGCGTTAATCTGATCAAGAAAAGATAATCCGACAACCAAATCATAATCATCTAAAGGTATTACCTTGATGGATGTTTTACCATGCCAATATTCAATGTGAAGGTCCACTCCATTTACAACTCTCGTAATTGGCTCTTACTTGGAATTGACAGTTTTGATCCACCCATATACCTTCTCTACTTAAAGGTTTAACTGCTTGCAGCTGGTTCGGATATAAACAACTCAGATGCACCAGTATCGACTAGTGCTTTCAGCTTCTTACCCGCAACTATCACGTCTACGAACATAAGTCTTTTCTTCTTACAGCCACTCTTGGCTTGAAGCGAACTTACGATTGAACCAAGTTGCAAGAACTCATCTCCTGCTCCAATGTCTCCTTGGATGGTAGAAAAATTGGTATTTTTCGGGCAATCTTTTATATAGTGAGGCCCTTTACAATGGAAGCATCTCAGTAGACCTCAGTCTTTTCTCTCTCATGGCTTGACAAACCCGTTGGGCTTGTTGTTCGATGGCTTCTTATTGCCATTCGAAGACTCTTCGATCCCATCTTTGGCTTGTTGATCCTTGTCTCTTCAACTTTTTATGTCTCGCTTTGGTTTAGGTGACTCGCTCCTCTTCTCGAACTTGGCAATGGCTTCAGCCTTATCTAAAGCCTTGGAGAGTACTTGGACTCCATTCTCTCCAAATCTAAATTGGCCCACCGTTAGAGTCCATCCATGAAGATGGAGAAACCCTTAGATTCACTCAAATCTGAGATTTAGAGTTTGATCTCGGTGAACTTCCTCACGTACTCTTGGATGGTGCCATTATGTTTGAGTTGTCGTAGTTTTGACCGTAACTCTCATTGAGCATTTTTAGGGTAGAATGCCTCTTTGATCTTAGCTTGGAATGCTTCCTAAGTCTTTGTAGGAATATCCTTGCCTTTCTCCTCGGAATACCTACGTCGCCATCATAAAAGAGCTATGTCAGTTAAATAAGCAGACGTAGCGTTTACCTTTGTGGATTCATCCATTATACTCATGCGGCAGACATATTGATCCATGCTCCAAATAAAATTCTCTACATCTTGAGCATCACTCATCCTTTTAAACTCTTTCAGTTTTGGGACATCGGCAAGCACCTTCGTTGGGCTAGTTATCATGCCACTCCTCATAGTGGCTTTGCAAATGAGCAACTCGATCTTGAGATTTTCAATCTCCTTTTTAAGTGATACTACCTCGGCTTGATTCGCAAGATCTTCCACGATCTTTTTGAGTGCTGTCACCTCATCCTTGAGGGAACCGTCTTGCTGATCGACATGCTCTACGATCTCGTTGAGAGCACTTTTAAACTCCTCATTGAGTGTGTCACTCATCGCGTCAAGTTTCTCTAAGCTGACCTCAATCACTCCGAGCCTCTTTCTTGATTCATTCACGGTATCTTTAAGACGAATAACTTTATCCTCAAATGTAGTGAGTCGATCCTTGGAACTAGCCCTCTTGGCTTTGTCCATTTGTCATGTAGCACGACGGCCCTAATACTCGGTGCCAAATTTGTTGTTGCCTGTCATCTCTTACTTGGTTGTGTGCAAAAATTTGACTCTGATACCATCTGTCACAGGGCTAGAGTCTGACTAGATGATCCGTGTGATCTTAGTCGACGATCTTAGTCGAAGACTAAGTCAGCCTTCAAATCACTAAGCTTGAATGCTTAGAACGACGGAAGCTTTGTGGGAAATATTCTAAGGCAAGGCAATCAAGGAAAACTCAGAGAAAATATGAAGAGAAATATAACTTTTTACTCAAGAAAATATAGAAATGATGGAATGAATTACAAATGTGAAAGTGAGGCTCTATTTATAGGCTCACCTCCTAACATCTAATGGTCTAGGATGATTCGATCCAAGGGCTAAGAATCAATCTCAAGATAGCTATCTCTTAACTATGGAAACTATATCATGTATAATACAATGTTGCCATAATTACAAAGGCAAGAATCACTCAATGATATTATCCTTAGGTGGCAAGGATACTGTAACCACTAATTTTGTCCTGGTTATTATTATTTATATTCGAATATTATTATTAGCTTATTGTTATTTTATTTTTGATTTATTATTATTAGTATTGTTACTATTAAATATTCACAAAAAACAGATCCAAAAATAATTAATATCAGTCCATAAATTACATAGCCCATTTACAAGTTTAATACAACCTAATACCATTTAAGGACCCAATAGGCCCGATAAGCCCAAACTAACCTAAAAACCCTAAAAAAACCTAATCTAATCTGATCTATTATTTTGTTACAGCCACCGCAAGATCTGGTTGTTAGATCAGATCTGATCCAAAGGTCCAGATTAAACTGGGATGCCCATTCATCTGGTCCACGCGCGTATCGTCCACCGCCGCGACCATTCAGTTCCTCCACGCTCCTACGCGTCTGACTGCTCGCTTCCCAGTCCATGTGGCCACGCCGCCGGATATCGCGTTGCTCCTTCACCGGCTCTCAACCACCGAATATGCAATCAATCAACAAAAATTTAAATGTCAGATCCAATCAAATAATCAAACAGTAGATTAGGTTATATTTTATTTTTATTTTATGAATGTAAATCGGATATATATCCGAAGAAAATTCATTGTAAGACATCAGTTATCAAAAATCAATAAAAAAACAAGAAAGGCTTAAACTTTGAGAGGAAAAATTTCAGTCTCTATTTTAAAATAAAAAGAGCAAAGGGGTTTTAGGGTTTCTTACCTTTTGTGTCTTCGGACGGTTGCCGTGAGGCCGAGGCTCCATCTCCGATTAAAGATGGTTTCCCTATGGACCAAGGATACAAATACCTTGGATGTTTTTCACTTTAAAATGATTTTCAAAAACAAAAAAATATGTTTTCATCTCTGTTTTTTACAGATTTAGGGTGAAAGAGGTTATATTTTGAAAAATTGGTGTTGGATTCGAGTTTAGAAGAAGGTGGGGATTATTTTGGCGGTAAGTTTCAAGATTGCCGGGGCCGACAAGTGGCGGCCGGCGATGTTCTACGGTGGCCGGCACTACGATTCGTTGTCGGATTTTGAGTTCATGATGAACACCAGATGAATATTTGAAAGAAAATGAAGGGAGGCATTTTGATCTTTATTTTAGAAAAATGAAAAATGGAATCAGTTTATGATTTTTGGGTTTTATACCCGTGGTAAAAATTGGTTTTGTTACCTATCTAAACCCTCCGCCCTTTCATAATCATCTCCGCAATCCCTATGACTTTTAAAGACCTTCAATTTGGTCCCTTTTTTTTCTTATTTTTAATTGTATCTGCGAGTTTTATTTTCTTTACCATTAGGTCCCTTTATATTTTTATTATTTAATTTATTGCCTTGTTTTTGTCTTTTTATTTTAATCCTAGATGTATGTTAAGTTTTCTAGATTTATTGCTTTTAAATCTCGTTATTAGTGCGTTTAAATTCCATGTTCTTTTTAATTTTTGTTTAGTACGTTTTATGGTAACCTATTTTAATAGGTATATATATATATATATATTGCCTTTTTATGTTGCTATGTTTACTTAAATGTGGTATTATTTTTTGGTAGAGTTTATATATTTGTATATATCTATATGGTAATATTTTATATATAATATAAGTCTAAATATACTTTGGGCTTCCTATTTTAAATTATTTACATAAATTTCGCAAATCTTATATACTCATATATTACTTATATTTTATATTATATCTTATACTTTCGTTTGTTAAACAATATATTATATATATTATATAGTTTGTTTTAAGAATACTACTATCTTTATATATAATAATAAATGTTTTTTTCTGTTCTTCTTTTTCTTCTTTATTTGTTTATACATATTTGTGTTGTTATATATATTTTATATGATCACATATAATTTGCATATATTGTGCGTGTGTGTTTTTTTATAGTATATGTATTACGTTATTTTATAGGCTGTATTATATATTTATAGGTATTAAATTGTAGTAGTGCCTATTTTTTATTTTAACATATGTACGGTATTAGTGTAGCTTGTTATTGATTCGTGTTTTATTTATGAATGCATGTATTTAATCACATTTATGTTTATCTGTCAGTATTTTTTATCTTATTCGTGTATATTTTCATCTCATTATTTCTTACAAATCAGCTCTCATTCTAGTGTTCTAGTGGGAGTGTCATCCCAGTCTCCGGGTGTCATCTCTTTTGATACCGTGAACCGAGGCAAGAATTTAAATTGTCACGCATTTTAAATTTTTTAAAATTAAATTGAATTTTAATTATTTTTAATAAATACGATATGAACCCTATAGATACCAATTTTGGGCGTAGCGGGGCTGCTAACCCTTTCCCATGCGTAACCGACTCCAAACCCGTTTTCTCTGGTTTCATTTTTAGGTGTCCGGCCTACCAATTTTAAATGATCTGTGATGACTCTCCTAATTTTATTCCAAAATACAAACTTTTCCAAAAATTCCCCTTTTAAATATTTTTCGATCCTTTTAAAAAAAGAAAAAAAAGAAGTATTATAAAAAAAAAATTAGTCGCTATAGATACCTTCCCCAAGTGTGGCTCAAAGAATGATATCTTTCCTTGTGTGTTGGTCAAAAGATGATCACCTCTCTATGGTCTTGGTCTCTTGGGCGGATTGGGCTTGCATTGGCCCGGTTTGCTCATCCAAAACCTCTTATTTGGCTTGCTTGTTGCTGAATCGGGCCCTAGGGTCATGAGCAACTCGGATGGGGCCCCAAGTGTGCACAATGGGTACTGACTATGGCTCTATGGCGTAGGTAACATGAAGTGTGCTCGGTTGGGCCCCTTGGGTGCGTGGAGTGTGCTCCCTCAGGTCCTTTTCTCACGGGCAGACCATAGGGTGCTTGGCTCGGCCCTATGGTGTGCTTGAAGGGTGCTAGCTCAACTCCTCTGTTTGCGGGCAGCACATGGGGTGCTAGTCTCGGCCTCACGGTGTGCAACATTGGTGCGGACTTCGGTCCTTCGGTCGGGTGAAGCATGTGGTGTGCTGAGATAGGCCCCTAAGCGTGCGACCATCTCAGTCATGGGCTGGTGGCCCGTGACAAATTGCTCAATTACAGCTTAAAGCCGTCCATTTATGTCTTATTAAAACACTTATAAAACCACTCATTTACAACTGCTATCTGCTGCTGTAAAGGAATGAATCTGAACATATGCATGTCTGGATTCAAAATAAATCTGGACAAATGGATTTCTAGATTCATAACAGTTGAAAAGCGTTTGAAAAACTCTTGAATATCTCATTGATTTTGACAGCAACCATTGTATTTCAAAGCCAAAATCAAAGCTATTCAATTTTCAATTAAAAGTCACAAACATTTCTTCTTTCAAAGCCAAAATGAAGGCTAACATCAAATTTCAATTGAAAGCATTTAATCATGCAAGCGACTGTTCAAAGATTAGACGCTCCAAATGCTAAATTCAGCTGCTAATTATTCAATTGATAGGCAATTAACAACCCATTGAAATATTGTCCGAAACATTTTAAATTCCAAGCTCTATAAATACTGAAAAGTTGAATTCTTTTACAGTTTAGAAAACACAAGGGGAAACTATTGCATGCCTTACTCCCTTGAGCATTACCAACATTCCCTAACTAATGCGAAATAATGCTTTTATAAAAATTGAGAAAATTTTGAAGTTTAAAAATGCAAGAAGAGCAATAGCGAGATTAGCCGCTTAAGCACCAGTGAATGTATCTAGAACTAGCACATAGTGAAAATGAGTAATTCTTCTCTTAACGAGTGAACGAATCTGGAACTTGTTCAGATAGGAGGGAACTCATAACACATGACTAACCTCATTCATCCACCAAAGTCCTCGATAAATCAATATATATAGCCATAATACCTCATGATTCTAATAAATGTACTAGAAAAATGGCCCATCGTTTTTCATACAAGGTGGCTAATCCTTCTCACTTATGTTGGTAATTTCATTTGGTTTATCTCAACATAAACCACCCGAATCAGGTCTATGAAATTATTAAGAGCTTTTTCAACAGATCATCCTCACAATAAATAAGGTGAATTTCTTCAAGTTCATCTTAAATGAACCACCCAAACCCTGGGATAAGAAATCATTAAGAATAAATACTCAACCTCTTTAACCAGTGAATTCAATAAGTCCTTCTCAAATAGGTTTAACCAGTGAATTCAATAAGTCCTTCTCAAATAGGTTTAACCAGTGAATTCAATAAGTCCTTCTCAAATAGGATTACCCAAACTCTTGGGATTGAATTCATTAAGAGTTTAAGAAAACTCATCCTCTCTAGCGGCAAGTTCACCTAGTCCTTCGCGATAGGACCACCCACCCAACACTGTTTTATGAACTTATTAAGAGTAGATATTCATCTAAAATCGGTAAATTCATCAAGTCTTTCTCACTAAGACCACCCAAAGTCGGGGCTATGAATTTATTAAGAGCAATAAAGCTCATCCTGTGCATGTACATTATTCGGCATAGGAATAGGCATGAATGTACACTGTGAATCTTTCCATGGTTTCGTTTCCGCATTGAACTTAGACTAACTAAATTAGGCTTCTACCACGAATTCCTCAACCAACGGTCTTTAGGCCCATCCCCCTCGACGAATCTAGAACCAATTTTTGACTTAACCGTTTGGTAAGCATATCATCTAGGTTCCTTTCTGACTTTACGTACTCTAAAGAGAGTACTTCATTCTTTATTAAATGCCTCAATGATTCATGTCTTATGCGAAATGTGTCTTTTCTTACCATTGTAAGCTCTGATGTGAGTTACACATATCGCAGACTGTGAATCGCATAACAAAGATACTAGAGAAGTCGAATTTCCCATAATGGAATTTTTGCTAATAAATTCCTTAGTCAATCGGCTTTTTGCCTAGCTAGGTCAAAAACAATGAACTCTGACTCTATAGTAGAACGAGCAATGCACGTTTTCTTGTAAGAGTTCCACAAAATCGTTATTTCGCCTAGCATGAAGACATACCCACTCATAATGCTTACCTCACTGATAACTCAGTTAGCATCACAATATCCCTCTAGGACTGCAAGATAGCTAACAAACTCTAGTTTTCATTTTATTGGACCTTTAAGGTAATTTATTAAACGCTTGAGTGCAATGAGTATATCTACTTTTGTTACATAGACTCATGCCTTCTCTTGTATTCTTAATTATAGTATCACACATTCGGTAGTTTATGAGTCTCATAATAACATAGCAAAAAATGTAGGATTTTCTCATAAAATCTCAACAAGTAAGGTACATTTTTCTAAGTTAAAAGCTCTCAGCTCACCCCCCCCCCACACAGTAGAGCTAGTAAAGCATATTCACCTTATAAACTTTGACAAAAGTTGCTCTATTCAAAAGAAACACATACGCGCTAGTAGTGTGTTATCACTACATTATCGATAACCCAATTTATACCACAATTTTGGGTATCTCCAATAAAACTCCAAGTTTATAAACTCTCTTTAAACTCTTAAGTAAACACTTAATACTTTCATGTTTATTACTTGGATTATGGGCAGGTCTATTAGCAATCAAGTCAAATAAAACTCTGAAAATTTTAGCATTCTAACAATTTGAAACATTGTTTCATATAACTCAAATTGTATGCTTAGTTTGATAAATCCCTTCATAACTAAAACTTCTCTAAAAAGATTTCACTTAAATAATGTTTTTATTAGTTTTAGTAATTTTTTATTTTTAGAAAAATTAACACATCCAACTTTTGTTTATTTTAATTTAAGAGAACAAAAAATTCTCTTTGTTTCATATAGTTATTCATAATATCACATATATGCGTATAAACTAGAAGTTTATATGTCTACATATCATATCATACTGCATGAAATTATCTTCTTTTTTTTCAAACATTCCCACATTTTCTACCAATTTTAGGGTAGAAATTAATCTTTAAAAACATGGTGTCTGAATAAACTTTATATATATAACACATGAAAAAACCGCCTATAACTTACTCAATTTTATTAAAGTTATAATAGGTTTCAAACATCAAACCCTGATTTAAACATAATCATTTTATGTTTTCATGTGTTTATATTCTCAACACTTTACTAATTAGAAAGACTAGTGTATATGATTTTCAATTGTTATAAAATTCCTTTTATCTTACTCAAAGGGAATTTCATCTTTTCCTAATTCTTCAGAAAAAGTGTTTTAAGAAATTAGAAATATTATGAGAAAGTTTATTAGAAGTTATCAACTTTTCCTAGCAACAAGAAATTATCTTAAGTAAATTACAGGAAATTTCAACACAACTCCTAAGATACGTCATCTCTTTTAACTTCTACACTAAGTTTAAAAAGAATTTATTTGTCATATTATTTTTATAAAAGTGAGCACATTAAATAACAATGCACCAAGTAGGTTACAATGAAAGAGAGGTGGTGCACTAGACACGCTTAAATATCATGTCTTTCATAGAACCAATCTTAGACATGCATTTTCATAATGCTTTTTGATAAGTCATTTATGAAAATTTTCTCTTTTCTTATTATAATCTCTTAATAAAAATTATACTTGATACTTTTTACTCACAGCAGTATCTTATTAAGCATACTTAATATAAGGCTCACTACTTAGAAAAAGTCATTCAATATAGCCTTAGTCTTTACATTAGTCTAAAACATGCTCATAGAGTTTACAGACTAACTTAAAGGCTCAATATAAATTTATGTATATAAAAACATGAATTAATAGGCAATAAGTTTAAATAAGCTGACCTCATAGGTAGGACAATAATTTCAAGTAGTCTTTGTTCATTTTCACCACGCCTGTAAGATTAATCTTCTCATCAGAATAAGTCCAGCATTTTTCATGACAATCACTTCGTACGAATTAACATCTCTTTAAGACCTGTTAATTATAGAGTAAGATGAAGATTCTACACTGTTAGTTTTTGGGAAAATAATTTACTAATCAGTAAAAGAAAATTTCTCAAAAATAATTTATTGATAGCAATTAAAAAATGGTATCCTTGAAATCACATATCTTCATGTTTCAACCGACTATTAGACCAGAATCTGAGCAACTCCTCGATACGAAAATTTGGAAAAATCATTCCAACGTCTATTGATTCAGTATCTTTCTCCAATCATCTTGTTGTCTTTATAAATTTTTTAAAATAAAATCATCAGTACGACAATATTTAATACTCACTAGGAACTATAGATGATCCCTTAAAATAGCTTTAAAAATTATTTTATTCACAATAGGAACCATTTAAGAAAGTATCAAATAGTTGCCTTCTTATAGATATATTTCTTAAGCATAGTTGAAATACTATTCAACTTTCGTAAAATTAATCTATATAGTATTATAGACATCTAAGTGTCCAATTTCAATAGTTTATCAATTTTTCTTTTGCTAGCATCTTTTTTCAACGAAAAATTTACTAGAATCACAACCATTATTAAAAACTTGCAGCTTTATAGTAACCGATTTTAATAAATTGTTTAATCTTACGAACAATTTAATGGTTATATTGAAATTCATTATTTCAAACGTTACAAACCAGCCATCATTAAAAAATTTAAATAGCCATTAAAGATAGAATTCTTATAACTCTTTAAAGACCATTTATACAATAATAATATCAAGCATTTCTTAAACTGTTTCAATACCAAATATTTGACATTTCAAATTTATCCTATAAAATCCATAACTCCTTTAGGAAACGGTTATGTAATAAGTAATCTCTTGTCTTTTTTTTTTCTAGTCATAGTTTCGTGTAAACAACAGAAAAATAATTAGCTTCTAAATAAAATTCTTATCGGTAATTTATTACTCTTACGAGGCCCTTCACACGAATATCTTCATATTCCTCATTAGGCCACAAGCAAAACTTTATGGCATATTGTCATTTTTAAATGCAAACTTCATCAAAATAATTGAATTTATATTCCTCATTAGTACTGATTGAAAAACGAGGCATTTGCACTGATTGAAAAATAATAAAATAACTAAATAAATTTAAACCGTGTCGTGGGATTAACCACTGCCTTAGAAGCGAATTCGCCTCAATATGTAATCGCTACAATAGACGAACGCTTCCTGAGGTTAGCATGACTCTCCAAATTTCGTACACCCGAAAGATAGAGTGGACTTTGACGGTACTTCTCTTCTCTCAATTCAAAACAACACTCAACGCTCATTAAGTTTATATTTTATGTCCATTTAATTCTATTATAAATAAAATTAAATTGTACTGTGAAAATGATAATTTTGCCCTCACTATTTAGCCTATAAATAGTGGGCAATTTCACTCTTTTTAGATATTCCTAAGAAAATGTCATTTGCTTTGAATCACTCTTTGGTTTCCATAAACCTTTCTTAGTGTACGAAATTTGGAGAGTCGTACTAACCTCAAGGGGGCGTTCGTCTATTGTAGCGATTATACACAGTTTGATTTCGTTTAATTATTTTATTATTTTTGAGTCAGTGCTAATGCATCATTTTGCAGTAGTCTATTTTCCAACACTTTAGAAACGGATTCAACTGTTATTAAAACACACTTTGGAAAATAAGATGAGGCCTATCATATTTTTTTCCAAAGCAATCGAGTTAAGGGAAATGAATCATCATCCATGTAAACGCAAATTCAAATGAATTTGAGGTACTTTGCATGTTTTTTCATTAAAATATTAAGAATATTTGTGATGATGGTTTTTGATGAAACTATTAGAAAGTCGTTTATTAATTAAAGCCATAAAGTCAAAAATAGTTCTCAATATTTGATATTTTTGGTCATTTTAGTCTTTATTATTATTTTTGATACAAACAGCCACCTAACGTTTTATTTTCGTTCAAAATTTACCTTCGACGGATGGAAATCGTCAGTCAACTAATAGTCAACCCATTCGATCATGTGGCATGTCCATGTCAATGCCACATGACACTTTGCTGATGTGTCATATTTTTTTAAAAAATAATTATTTTTTATTAAAAAATTTTATTTTTATATTTTTAACCAATCATATGATGCCCAATGGCACTTTGCTGATGTGGCATTATCTGATTGGTTAAAAATATTAAAAAATAATTATTTTTTTCAAAAGTTAATTATTTTTGTATTTTAACCAATCATATGCTACCACGTGGCACTTTGCTGACGTGTTATTATTTGATTGGTTAAAAATATTTTAAAAATAATTATTTTTTAAAAAAAATAATTATTTTTTAAAATTTAATATTTTTTAAAATTTTATTTTTTAGAAAATAATTATTTTTGTATTTTTCACTAACCATATGAGGCCATGTGGCACTTTACTGGCGTGATATTATCTGATTGATTTAAAATATTTAAAAAATAATTATCTTTTTTAAAAATTAATTATTTAAAAAATAGTATTTTTAAACAATTATTTTTAATTTTTTTAAAAAATATTTTAATTTTTTTTTTAAAAATAATTATTTTATATTTTTTTTAAAAATGTGACGCCATATCAGCAAAATGCCACGTGGCATTGTCACGTCATCAAAGGGCGCTGACTATTAGTTGACTAACGATTTCCACCCGTCGAGGATGATTAACGGCTTTAAATGCAAACTTCATCAAAATAATTGAATTTTGAAGCGGCATAATATTATTTTTAATGTGATATATGTTTACATGGTTAATAAACATGCGTTTATGTTTGGGAATACGTATGAATTAAATGGCATCGAATAAATTTATGGCTTATTGTATTCTGGAAGAAAACATACTTCCGTTATTTTAGTATTTTGTTGTGCTAAGTTTTATATTAAACCGATTAATATTGTGGTTGTGCAATATGCTCGGTTTTTAATAATAACGGTTTATTGTTTTATAGCATAATAAAGTGGTTTCGACTTTTACAAAATGCTATAAAGTCTGCTAGATATAACGGCGAATATATATTAATCATTTGTTATCAAATGCCATGAATTTGTTTTTTTGATAGATTAATTGTACTTTTATGTACTAACCATGCATTTAAAACTAATAATAATGGCGCATGTGTTTTTAAACGTTTTTCTTAATAAATATTGTGCCATAACGCTTTTCTTTTGAGAAATTTATAAGACAACAGGAGGAATGGACGTTCGCTTATGAAAACAAATCTGTCAATGACCAAGTTTGATTCATTGGAGAAGATGAACAGATATGATAGATGTTGAAATGGAAAATTCTCCATATCAAATGTTCCTATCCAATAGTTGTTTTGATTACCGAAAGCTACTAAAGATGAGAACTCTATTACAATGGTTAATTATCTTAAATTTTACTGTTAGTAAATTATTTTTGAGGCTAATCATGTATAATCTTCATTTGAGTTTATGTGATCATCTTGGTAGATTTTGAGATCATTTTGATTAAAAGATAATGATGAGAAGAGTGAAGATCATATGCATGGTGAGAAAAAGCAAGTCTACTATGATATCATGGTTCTATCTACGAGATCAGATTATTTATACTTGTTGTCTATTAATTCATGCTTTTATATACATGAATTTATATTGAGCCTTTAAGTTAGTCTTTAAAACTTAGTGGATATATTATAGACCGAGATAAACCACTAGTAGAAGGACTAAGACTAAGGTAGTAGTAAGCCAAAATGTGTATGCTTAATAAGATAATGTTGTGAGTAAAAGTATCAAGCATAATTCTGTAAGAGACCTTAATTAAAGAAATAGAAAAAATTCATAAATGGCTTATCAGAAAGCATTATGAA
Organism: Hibiscus mutabilis; assembly: GCA_019671005.1. NCBI lineage: Eukaryota > Viridiplantae > Streptophyta > Magnoliopsida > Malvales > Malvaceae > Hibiscus > Hibiscus mutabilis. The sequence goes on from CM033723.1 coordinate 39,638,664, forward strand.
AATGCATGTCTAGGATTGGTTCTATGAAAGACATGGTATTTAAGCATGCCTAGTGCATCACCTCTATTTCATGATGACCTACTTGGTGCATTGTTCTTTAATGTGAACACTTTTATAAAATACTATGACAAAGAAGATCTCTTTAAACTTAGTGTAGAAGTTAAAAAAAGTTGAGATTAATTTGGTGGAGTAGAATACTAAATTTAGTCATAGTAAATAAAATATGTGATGGTCTCTTTAGGGCTAATATGTTGAATAATATGAATGAGAATATGATAGACATTAGTGCTACTAAAAGTATGTTATAGCAATTAAATCTCTTTGAGTTCTTTTCCTAAGTAGAGAAAAGGAAAAAGACGGTCTATCTCAAGAGTTGTGTTGAAATCTCTTGTAATAAACTTGAGATGATTTTCCTGTTGTTAGGAAAAGTTAAAAACTCCTCATAAACAGTTTTATAATTTTCCTAAACACTTCTTATGAAGAACTAGGAAAACTGAAATTCTTTTTGAATGAGAAGAAGTCATGAATGACTATTGATGAATAATAAGAAATCTCATAATCGTTTAAGATTATGCATACTAATCTTAATGATTAGTAACTTCTCAAAAACTTTAAAAATATAATCATGTGTAAACAAGATTTGAGTTTGTTAAAACATAGTTTTATGGTTAAAACTCATAACAAACTTTACTCTAGTATGATTGAGTATTTGTTTACACATTGTCCAAGACACTTATGGATTTATTTTTATCTTAAAAATATTAAAAATGTGGGGTGTCTTAAAATAATGATTAAAGTCAAAGAGGAACCTAGTTGATCCGCTTACAAAAAGTTAAAGTCGAAAGTTGGTTCTAGATTCGTCGAGGGGGTGGTCTGTAATATCCCAACTTTTTACTAGTGAACAAAATGTAAATTTTGAAAGTTTTGTGGTTAAAGTATAAAGTTTGGAATAGTTCAGGGATCAAAGTGTAATTTTCAAAAGTTATGTATTTTAATCCCATAATGAATAGTTTACCCCCAAGAATGATGTTTCCATGTTACCAAGATTTTTTTAAAGAGTTTGTATTAATGGCTATAAAGCGACAAAGTTTGAGAAAAATATTCTAATAATCGTATTGAGCTAAAATTTCAGAGATATTTCCATGGACCTTAGAAGAGTCATAAAATATTATTTTATGAATGTTTGGATGTTAAAAAGATTGGGAAAATTTAAATCGATTGAAATGACATGGAATGACAATTTTGTGAATAAGTTGATCGATAAAGGGCATTTTGGTTATTTCGCCCGAAAGGGACCTTGACAGAATTTTGAGATTTCTTTTATTGATGAATAGTGGCTGATTAGAATCCAACTAAGTCTAGTTGAAATGTTACAAAATGAAAAATTAGAAATATAGATCTAGTTGGAGGGTATTTTTGAAAAGTGGAATTTATTGAATTAAAAATTTATTTTCTATGATACAAGTGTCTTAAATATATGAAATATGAAGGAATTATCAGCAAAAATGCTATCCAAAACGTTGGTGAAGAGAAAAGGAAGAGAAAAATTTTACAAGCTCGGTTTAAGCCCCGAATCTCGGTTTTCATGTAATCTTTCGAACTACAAAGTTGTTCTACTCTTCGAGCTCTATCTTTTGATGTAAATAATTCATAGAATACTTGCTTGGTTGATAATATTTGATATGAGGAAGAAATTAGGGTTTATAAACAAATTGGGGCTTTAATGATTTTATGAATTCATAGTTGATTTTAAGTTAGAATCATGCTTGTATGATGTTAGGATCATGTTATTGAGTTGGGGTTTAAAACCTACATATTTCGGTTTGTATAGAGAAGATTAGATTTTATGGATTCAAGTCTAACTTAGGTTTTGTGATGTTGGATTAATGATCTAGTAAGCTTGATATGTTGTTTGGAAGCAAAACCCTAAGTTAAATACACATGGACCATTTCGGCAAGCTTCAAAATTGAGGGACCAAATCTGATTTTTATGAATTTGATGTGTATTTATATTATTGATGATGTTAGAGACATGAAAATGAAGTTAGAATGCTAAACCGAAGATTAATCACATTAGTGACCATTTTGACAAATTGTCAAACTTGAATGGTCTATTCAGCAATGAGGATATGTAGAAGGAGTAAATCTAATTTTTAGTTAAAATGATGAAATTAAGGTAGTAATGTTGATTTGAGGACTAATTTGCAAAGTTAAGAAGCTTGAATCCTTATATTGGAAATTTGGTGACCATTTTGATAAATCAAGATAAATTAGAGGAGTAAAGGTTTAAGCTTATTTTGATGAAGGATGTAAAGAGAACATATGAATACAAGCTTTATTCTAGTCATTTGAAGTAAAGTGATGGCCTAAATTGACAAATAGAGAAATAAGGAAAAGTTGGTGTAAATTAGAAGTTATTCATAGAAAGTTATGTTGGAATTTGAATTATGACAGTAAGTTTAAAAATTTGCCATAAATTATACAAAAATGGTTAGATGATGAATTTTATATCGTTGTAAAGATTTGTTAGTCTAGTTTCGTTTCTAACAAACGAAAACTGATTTTGAGTTCCGAGTTAAAAGATATGAATTTTTAATCGAATGAAGGTCAGACAAATTACAGAGTAGTTTCTGCATGGATAGCTCTGTGACGAGAATGTAAGGAATTTTCATAATTTTTGTAGATTTTATTAATTTATGTGGCTTATACCTTTAGAACCATTATCGAATCTAATTTCTGCGGTAGAAAGGAAATTAAGATCCAATATATATTCTACATTGTGTAAGTAAATCTTTGAAGGTAGTGCAAGCGGTAAGAAAATGGAGTTTGAAACATTTTGTATATTACATGTTAGTTAGCAAGCTCGGAAGAATTAATGGAAATTCAAATTGGTTACTAATGACCATAATGAGTTTTCAAACGGTACAAGGAAGAAAGAAAAATAATTGGAAATTTTATTTTCGAATGATTATGTTAAACAACATGATTAAGGTATTGATAGATTTGAATCTAACAAATATTTTATTGTATTTATGTGATTAATGGAGTCAAGTCCGAATTAGAGAAGGTTCGAGGTACTATGAAAGGAATTATCGAACTAGGACTTAGTGAGGCATTGTGTTAAGTGGCCAAGGTGAGTGCATTTTTACTTATTTTATATATGTGATATGAGGGAGACTTGTGATAAGTCGACTTTGATATTAATGAAAATGTATGTTGATCAAAGTTATGTAAATGACATGAAATAATAAATGGCATATGTGATACATTGATATGGCATAATGATTTATCTAAGATAAATCAGATTTTAGATTTTGGGTATGAATTGCCCAATATTGAGCTGTGAATAATAGTATTGATGGATTGGATATTGAATGTGAAAGTGTTATATTGTTATGGCCGAGTACTAGTGTGAGAGTCTTTGGTATAATTGGATATCCATAGAGTCTTATTAATTGCGTTCCAACACTACGGTGCGTTTCAGACACTTTGGTGTTGACATCAGACGCAACGGCATTGCAGACACTACGGTGTTGACATCAGACGCTACGGCGTTGAAGACACTTCAGTGTTGACATCAGACGCTACGACATTGCAGACACTATAGAGTTGTTTAGACACTTCAGTGTTGACATCAGACGCTACGGTGTTGCAGACACTGCGGTGTTGTTTAGACACTTCGGTGTTGACATCAGACGCTACGACGTTGCAGACACTACGATGTTGTTTAGACACTTCGGTGTTAACATCAGACCCTACGACGTTGCAGACACTACGGTGTTGTTTAGAAACTTCGGTGTTGACATCAAACGCTACGGCGATGCAGACACTACGATGTTGTTTAGACACTTTGGTGTTGACATTAAACGCTACGACGTTGTAGACACTACGGTGTCGGTTATGATAACTTGTGTACCAAAGTATCACATTATATTGTACTTCGGGCTATAATACATAAAATGCATTTATGCAGGCAGTTAAGCTAAAAAGCTTGATGTATATTTGATTAATAAAATAAAGGTTTGCTGATATGATATAAATTGCAATTGGGACTCGCTTACCATTTTACAGGAACTGTATTGCACTATTACGTGACAGAGGAATGACTTTGATAAGTCAGTTTTATACAATTCTATATTTTTATATAATATACACAGTAATTTGTTTATTTATGTTATTTCTATACATTGTAATGCTTTAGTTTATCGTTTTCTCACTAAGTGAATACTTAGTGTGTGCTGTTTCACACGTAGGTTATTGGAAACTTACCGGAAGAGGAGTCAAGTATGTAAATCAAGCTGCAATCTGCCAAACATAAGTAAGACATTCTAATTTATGATATTCTCTAGTGGGCATGTATCAATTTATTCATTAGTTGTTTTAAAGGTATATGTTTTATTAATAGTCAGATAAACATGAATTATTCATATCGTTAAAGAATTATCGGTGATGATATTTAATCGGGTAAAATTTTATTTATCATTTATCGCATAACGATTTTAAATTCAAGAAATGGCCTAGGCAGTGTACCTAGTTTTCACCCTAAGTTACATACTTATTTTAATAACTGACTAACATGTTTTATAAACCAATTCAGGGTTAAAACTAGCAATCTGTAAATAGGCTATGAATACTTCGATAGTCGAGAAAGGGTTATTTTATAAACTATTTTTATGTCAGATGTTTTTTTAAAAAGAAATTATTACAAGTCTAGAATTCTGTTAAATAATATTGTGACATGCTTAATGTGTATTCGTACTACGAGTATATGTTAAGGGTGTTACATGGTCTAAAGCCCATTGGTTGAGGAATTCATGGTGGATACCCAACTTAGTTATCTAAGTTCAATGTGGTCAAACGAAAACATAGAAAGACTCATAGTATACATTTCTACCTACCTATCATATGACGAATAATATACATGCACATGATGAGCTTTATTGCTCTTAATAAATTCATAGCCTAGGCTTTGGGTGGTCTTAGTGAGAAAAACTTGATGAATGTACCGATTTTGGATGAATATATACTCTTAATAAGTTCATAACCCAATGTTGAGTGGGTGGTCCTATCGCAAAGGACTAGATAAACTTGCCGCTAGAGAGGATGGGTTTTCTTAAACTCTTAATGAATTAAATCCCAAAAGTTTGGGTGATCCTAAGTGAGAAGAAATTATTGAATTCACTGGTTAAAGAGGTTGAGTATTTATTCCTAATGATTTCTTATCCCAGAGTTTGGGTGGTTCATTTAATATGAACTTGAAGAAATTCACCTTGATTTCTGAGGATGAGCTGTTGTAAAAGCTCTTAATTATTTATAGCCCAAATTCGGGTAGCTTGTGTTGAGATAAACCTGATGAAATAACCTACGTAAATGAGAAGGACTAGCCACCTTTTATGAAAAACGTTGGGCCATTTTTCTAGTACACTTATAGAATCCTGAGGAAAAGGGGCTATATATATACATTTGTATATATATTTTGTAGACACATTGATGACTTCGGTGGATGAAGGGATTACTTGTGTGTTTGAGTTCACCCTAATCTTAGAAAGTTCAAGATTCATTCACTTATCTAAGAGAATAATTACTCATCATCACTATCTTCTAGTTCCAGATACGTTTACTAGTGCTTAAGCAACTAATCTCGCTATTGCTCTTCTTATGCTTTAACTTCAATGCTATCATAATTACGAAGGATATTCTTTGCATTAGTGGGGGAATGTTGTTAATGCTCATTAAGTTTATATTTTATGGCCATTTAATTCTATTATAAATAGAATTAAATTGTACTGTAGAAATGAAAATTTTGCACTCACTATTTAGCCTATAAATAGTGGGCAATTTCACTTTTTTTAGATATTCCTAAGAAAATGTCATTTGCTTTGAAGCACTCTTTGATTTTCGTAAACCTTTCCTGAGTGTTGTTTTGAGTTGAGAGAAGAACAGTGCCATCAAAGTCCACTCAATCTTTTGGGTGTACAAAATTTGGAGAGCCGTGCTAACCTCAAGGGGTCGTTCGTCCATTGTAGCGATTACACACATCGGGGCGAATTCACTTCTAATGCAGTGGTTAATCTCACGACACGGTTTGGTTTCATTTAATTATTTTATTATTTCTCAATCAGTGCTAATGCCTTATTTTGTAGCAGTCTATTTTCTAACAGTTTAGTTTAACTAAACAAATACCGAATCATGTTGGTTTTATTTAATATATTTTATGAAACAAATAATGAATTATGTTGGTTTTATTTGAGTGGAGGAAAACATTTTGATACAAGTTGCATAAATTAAAGTTTATATAAGTATGTCAAGTTGTTCATGACTTTAGTTTCGAGTTTAGAGATTTAGATTTTAGAATTAAAATCTAGTGTTAGAGTTTAGGATTTAAAATTTAAGATTTAGATTTTATAGTTTAAATAAGAATAATATAATTTCTTTATACAACTTGCGCATCAAACTATAACTTTTTATTTAATATAATTATATTATATATATAAATCAATGATTAAAGTAAATTGTATTTATTTTAACAAAAAGATAAAATATAGAAGAACACATGTAATATTTTTATTTTGATAAAAAAGAGGAAGAAATGATCTCCAAATAAGAGAAAAATTATAGATATTTGTTATTTGTGAATGCCTATTTAAATCAGAGTTTTATGTGATATTTTCTTTTATATCTATACAATTTTTAAAAAAATATTGCACATACATTGTATTAAAAAATAATACACATTTCTCTCAAATTCAATAAATATTATTTTATGAATAAATAGAATTAATTTTTTTAACAGAGGAAAGAGGATTGTTCTTGTTGGGAATTAATCCCAAGAACTAGGGGAAAGAGAGAAGAGAGTATTTTTTACTGAGTTTAGAACCCATGATTTAAGAAAAGGAAAAAAAGCAGGTGAGAAAGCTCTGGCCACCGGCCATCATTATTTTCTCAAATAGAATTAATTTTTTAATTAAAAAATGTCAAATTTTGAATCTTATAAAATTCGGGTAGTCCTAAGGTGCGATATATCTAGGGGTACAGTTAAAAGATGACAAATTTCGAAATTTGTCATCGAACTGAAAATGTTAGACTTCTTGGTAACATTTTTGGTTATTTTTTAAGTTTTTTTTGCAAGTATAGATACTTATTTTGTAAGTATCAATACTTAATTTTTTGATAAATAAATATCGAAACTTATAAAATAAATATCGATACTTGCAAAAAAAAATTAAAAAACCAACCGAAAATATTAGTAAAAATTCTAATGTTTTTAATTTAAGAACACATTTCGAAATTTATCATTTTTAACCGCACTCTAAATATGTCGCACGTTAAACTCACCCATAAATTCAGGCTGGCCCAAAGCCCCAAACTAGAAACTACTATCAAACTTTTGTATGTGTAATTAATAGCCGCAGATTTATAACGGTGACGTTTCGAAGCTAGGGTTTGGCCTTTGGTTACGACCGACGAAGAATCGGATTCGGCTCTATAAACTTCTCTCATCTTCATCCCTTTCTAACTCTTTACGCTCTACGCCAGCACAAGCAGAATCCAAAAGGTTTTCTTTTGATTAATTTATGGGTTATTTTTGCTTCAACTTTTCAGTAATTAATTGTGTATCATTTTATGTCTGAAAATAGTACCGTAATTGATCTTGATCAAATTACTCTTCAAATAAGTTAGCTGCTAGGGTTATGTTGTGATGATGAATATTCTGTTTGATTTTGTTGCTTTAATTTCTTGATGATGGAGATTCTGTTTGATTTTGCTGCTTTAATTTCTTGATCACTCAATTCTGATTTTTCAACTGATTAAAGCATGATTTCTGCCCCCCTTATTATTTGTTTTATATTAACTGGATTTTTTGTGCATTTTTTTTCTATTTACTGAACTGCACTTTTGTCTATTAAATTAAAGACGATTAATTTCAAAATTTTAGTCAGTATACTTGCTTAATTTTAACAGCCCCAGAAATTTTGATTCTGAGATGGGATTTATTGGAAAATTTAGTTGCGTGATAATGTTTCTTTTGATACCACCCATCTTCCTTCAAGGTTTGCGTGCAAAATTTCATATTGATTTCATGTCTATATTTGTTTGCACTTGTTTCTGTTCTAATTTCATTAAATTTATTTATATTGCAATAATTTCATATTCATGCATCTTGATTATTTGGCTTAGCATCTGATTTTTTCTTAGGCACAACACAGTAAGTAGAAACCATGCCAAAGAACAAGGGAAAGGAGGCAAGAACAGAAAGAGAGGAAAGAATGAAGCGGATGATGAGAAGCGTGAACTTGTCTTCAAGGAAGATGGGAAAGAGCATGCCCAGGTGCTTCGGATGTTGGGCAATGGCCGGTGTGAAGCCATGTGCATCGATGGCACAAAGCGCCTTTGCCACATCCGTGGTAAGATGCACAAGAAGGTTTGGATTGCTGCTGGTGATATAATTCTTGTCGGGCTTCGTGACTATCAAGATGACAAGGCTGATGTAATCCTCAAGTACATGCCTGATGAATCAAGGCTCTTGAAAGCTTACGGCGAGCTCCCAGAGAACACCCGTCGCAATGAAGGCATTGTCGACGAGGATGATGATGGAGGTGCAGATGATTATGTCGAGTTCAAAGATGAAGATATAGACAAGATCTAGGGTTTTGGAATTAGTGATGTTTGAATAATGTGTGTTAAGATTTCCGTAAGGCATAAGCTTGCATGTCATTCTTAGATGTATGTTGTTAACTTTAAGTGTGTTCCATATCTCATTTTCTTATACAGAAGTGACATTGAAATTTAAGCTTTCTATGTACATGGAACCTTTGGGGTCTGCAAATAAAGCTACTTAAGAATCCTTTACTATTTGATGCTTACCAGTCAACACAGGAGGAATTTACAGAATGAACGCAATGGCTTGGTGACAGCATTTACAGGAGAAATGTACGATTTTCTTGATGCCACATATAAAACAGAGTAAGTCTTAGCAGTAGTATCTTATTTTTAACCTTAATAGAATAAAAATCCGAAGATCAGGAGGTTAAAGGATCTGGTGACTGTTCATGGTTAGCATTGTTGCATTGATTTCTTTCAGTCCTTATTGCTTGCTCTTGTGCCTTCTTATATCTTACACTCTCCCCTGAACCTTCTTTCTTGCTCACCTGCAACAATATTATAATTAAGTTGCATTGCATTGGAGTGTTAGAAGCACTAATAGAAACTGGAAACGGAACATACAGCTATTAGCCTATTAGCATCTAACCTTGCCGGATTCCTTTGATGGTTGATAGCTTGGTACAGTTTTCCTCCTCGATATGCTTCTTGTAGCTTTAAGCCTGTTTCTTGGCGGCCTGTATTGATCTTTTTCCTTGCTCGTTGGTGCTGGTACGATTTCTAGCCGTACGGATACTTCATTAGATCCGCAACTTTCTTTCTCTTCTCCTGCTACATCTATAATTCCATTCCTGATAGCAATTCTTTTATTGTTGTCTACAGGTTCAAATTGTTTGTTTGTATTGGTTTCGCCTAGTGTGCTCTCCGGAACACGGGTTGCCATCCATCGTTCTAGCCAGCTCCAGCTCAAGCTCATGTTCTGTTCCATGCCATCAGGTTTTGCTTGTTTTCTCCTCGAGCAGATTCGCAGCTAAGAATGGAGTTTGGATAAGTTAGACCAGTTCACAGCCTAAACTTGCATTCTCTTCTGTTCTATAGGCAAATAAGTAGCGTTACCTGTTGTGAAAAAGCGTAGGCCAGAGCTCTCTCACGCCTAGTCATCGCTTCCAGTTTGTTCTGAACCCTCATTTTTGATATGTTACTACTCACCGTGCTATCATCCCAGTCTTCCTGTTATTCCAGGTATCAAAGCAAAAAAGAATCAAGTAAAATCTGAACTCGGGTTCTAAGCCAGTCACTCTCAAGAGGTGGCATCCAGCCAATATGAGGCTTGAATTCCGTAGTCTGCAGGATGCAGTTTGTTTTGTAAAAAAAAGTCAGCTGTGTAATTGAGAATATCAAGATCATCACTGAAACTGGGTTCTTATCATTTTCATGAATTGGTGGAATTCGGAACGACAAATATGGGTTACTGTTTGTGTTACCTTTATCCTCAGAACCTGAGCTTTTGGCTTTTGTTGAATTCGGTAATGTACATCTCTGCTTTCATCTTGAACCGAGAAAACATCCACAGAATTTCCAGTTTGAACTTCAATCGACGTACTGATGGACTCCCTGCTCGGACTTTCGGTACCCACGGGAGGCTTCTGTTTATCATCCCGCCTTTTGATCTCCATATCCAGACGCCTGGCCTGAATTTCAATAACCATAGTACCAGATAATTCAGACATTCAAATCCAATAAATCAAAGCAACTCGAGCATGCCGGGACAATAAATTTCTACATGAAACTATAGACCATCATTAAAACAAAAGGATGTGAATTGATCAATTTGGGGGAGAATCAAACCAGAAAGCGTCTAAATGCAGACTGAATAACCATGGCTGCATCTTCCTCATGAAACAGTTTGGAAACTGAGTTGTGCTTTCCATCTGGTATATTCGGCTCGGTCTCATCACTCTGATTTTCTGCGGGGCCCCTCGACTCCTCCGGTATCAGCTGAGTAACAGTGGCTTCAGAGCTCTTAACTGAACTTGAATCTTCCTCTGCAACCATTGAATTAAACTCATCGCCACAAAGGTATGATCTGACTGAACCCCATCTTTTCCTATCTGTCACATTGCATCTTACCTAAAAGGATCAAACACAAGAAAAGCCAATATAAATTTAAGCAAACACTGCTATAGGAGTTCACTGCTATATATATATATATGAACTTACTAAGTTGGTGTCTCGAGGAGTCCCAAAAGACCTGTTCCTAGAGAAGACACTTCTAACCAGCTCTCCAGTGATACCCATCTCTCAATTTCTGACCTGAGAAATTCAACGAGTAAAAATCCTCAGATGGGTTGTCTGCAATTATATTGACAACCACCGGAGATTCCTTGAATCATTATTGGTTTTGATAAAAAAAGAAAAGAAAAGAAAAAATAAAGCTGAAAAATGCTTTGTGACATTCTCCATTCGGTTTAATGATGGCAAATAAACAAACATCTAAATCTTCTGTTTTGTATTGCATTAATCCATATGATAGCTGTATTAAGATTAAATAAAACATATCTGTTGGGTTTTGAGTGCTCTTTAGAGCTGGAAATTAGTTCTTTAAATTCAGGAAAATAATAGGAACACATAAAAGTAAAGATCAGAAGGAAAAGACTGGCTTTGAAGGACTGCTTGGTTTTTTTTTTCTAATGACTTTTTTGCACATGTCTTGCATCAGATTGGCCTAGAAAAAGTTTGCTTGCTACTGGGGTTATGTCTGTTGCTTTCTGGTTACTGTTCTTGACCTTTCTATATTTTATTTATTTTGGTAGAATTGTTCATGAGTCGAATTTTTTATGAATCTTATTTTTATCGATTCAGCTGATGAAATTTAAATTCTCAATTTTCTCTTTTCTAAAAAAATAATTTATATGATCGTTTTGTTTATCTGTTGTTAAATCTGAATAAAATGTAATGAATATTGGAATTAATTCAAGTTATAAATATTTTTATCCAATATCGATTGCATAAATGATTTGAAGGACAAAGTCGTTCCAAATGTCTCCACTGTGATTTTAGTTATGAAAAATTATCTATTTTAATATTAATGATTTGAAAAATGAAATAAATAAAATTATGTTGTCTTAAAAAAGTTTAGGGTTTATGATTTTAAATTTTAGTATATAGACTTAAAATAGATAAATTATGCTACTCGTATAAAAAAACTCATTTAAATTTATTTTTATAATGTATCGTCTAATACATACTGTTCATTATATCCGATCAAACTTTGGACTAAAAAAAGTGGGTGTGAATGCTTTTTCATTAATTGTAGTGAGAGTACCACAGTAGGCTTGAAGCCGAAGAAAGGAAGGATCGGAGGGGGACATTAAAGCATGTTTAAATCACAAGCAATATGAAATTGGTCCTACAAAATTAACTCTTCTCTGCTGCCCTATAACTCTTCCTCTTTCCATTCCATGTTAAAATAGTTTGTCAATCGAGTTTGTGGTATAGTGACAAGAAAATTTAATTAAAATCGAATTATTGGATTTGATCCGGAGCAACTTTTACCTTCTTTTTAAAGAAACAATGATTATTATTCGAATTTGATTAAATTTGTTTATGGATAAGACTTTGAACTCGTAATAATTTTATCTTAAGAATTTACCTCCAGTCCAGTCATTAAAGATGGAAAAATATATTATGCACTGGGGTGGAAAATATTTTGTTTTCACAAGCGTCTTAATTTTAGGGTTAGGGATCTAGTTTAGGATTTATAGTTTAGGGGTTTAGAATTTAGAGTATGTGGTTATAATTTAGGGTTTAGTGTTAGGGTTAGGGTTTATGTTTTAGGATAATATGGTAGGGATTTAGATTTTTACCTATAACCCCTAAATTCTAACCCTAAACTCTAGATTCAAACAATTATCCCTAAATTCTAAGCACGTAAGTCTAAACCCCTAAACTATGAATCCTAAACTAAATCTCTAACCCCTAAAATTAGGGCGCTTGTAGAAACAAAATATTTCTACCGCCGGTGTATGGTATAATTACCCTACACATGTGATTTAACTCGCACGATAATTAATCAAACAACTGGTGTAATAATTTAAGTCTTAATGAAATATCAAATTCAAAGAAAGACTCGTCCCCTTTCTTTCCTTGTAAATGAAAAATAAATTAATCACGTGGTAACAGTATTTCAAATACAATCTCATTTGCTTAAAATCCGAACAAAACCATTAGATGTGATGTGGTGTGGTGGTTGCTCACCTCATCTTTTAACTATAAGGTTAAAAGTTCGATCTTTATTCATAGAAATGTTTGGAAAATTGTGATAAATTAGAAACTTTGAGGCATATTTTCTATGGGTAAAGGCAGAGATTCGAATGACAAATTTATTAATTCATATTCTACTCCATGAGACTTTTACAACGATATCTCATATGCTCAAAATGGTTGGGTACATGTGAATTATGTAAAGAAAATGGAAAACCCTTATCCTACATTGGATATTTTACCCACTACGAATTAATTTTTCCTTATATATGACATATCTTTTTAAATGTTTTGAATTAAAAAGGATATTATTTGGTTTCCTTAATGTCGAATATTAAATAAGGTAATGTCTTGTAGTTCGCATTTTATATTTGATTAAATATGGTATTAACGGCTTATTTTTGAATTTATTTAGACACAACATTAATGACCATAATATCAGAATATATTATTTCCAATAATACTGTTGGATAAAAAAATCAGAATAATTAACAATTAATTTTCTAGTTATTACAAAATTATTGCTAATTCTGATTTGGAGAAAGAAACACTCATAAAATGATAATTGGAAATCATTTTAAAAGTGCATGTCTAGGATTGGTCTCTTGAAAGACTTGGTATTTAAGCGTGCCTAGTGCACCTCATCTCTTTCATGCTAACTTACATGGTGCATTGTTCCTTATTGAGGTTTCTCGTATATTGTGTCAATATTATGACTATGAGTCATAATAGGGGTACATAAAAAAGGCTCGACAAAGTTGTCAACCCTAATATTTCCAAGGTAAACATGATGGAAGTCAATAAAAACTTCAAAAGAGGCATAATGAATGAGGCCAATGTTGTGGAAGAAATTTTCAAGCACGTATCCAATATGGATGTATGTGTCGTGATTTCTGAAATTAACATGGTTAACTCAGATCCAAGAGAATGGTGGCTTGATACTGGTGCCACACGTCACATCTGTAGTGACAATGAGTCAATTGTTGAGTTAGTTTCTAGTGAGAACGAGGAGAAGCTTTGCATGGAAAATGATACAACTTCTAAGATCAAAGGGAAGGAAACTATAGTTTTGAAGATGACTTTGGACAAAGAGCTAAAGCTTCAAAACGTGTTGTATGTACCGAACATACAAAAGAACCTTGTTTTGGGGACACTTCTAAGTATACATGGCTTTAAGATGGTGTTTGAATCCCAGAAGTTAATTTTTTTAAAAGGGGAAATATTTGTGGGAAAATGATCTGTATTGAATAACATGTGGAAAAGCATCACTATCTTTGTAAAAGCTAAAACAATGAATAAGAAAAATATTTCTTCTTTTGTTTATATGCTTGAGTCATATGATTTATGGCATAGTAGGCTCGGACATGTTAATTATGATACCTTACGTAGGTTGATTAACTTGGAGCACATTCCCTCATTTCACATTAATTATAATCATAAATATGAAACTTGTGTTGGGGTAAAATTAACAAGGTCTTTATTTCAAACTGTTGAAAGAATGACATAACCTCTTGATCTAATATATAGCGATGTTTGTGACTTGAAATTCGTCCAAACTAGATGGGGGTAGAAATATTTTATTACCTTCATTGATGATAGCACAAAATACTGCTATGTATATTTGCTTAAGAACAAAGACAAAGTTATAGAGAAATTTATACTCTATAAACAGGAAGTTGAAAACCAACTTAAAAAAGAGATTAAGATGGTAAAAAGTGATCGTGGTGGTGAATGCGTTGAACCATTTGGTGAATATTGTTCACAACATGGATTATTTACGAAGTAACACCACCTTACTCTTCTCAATCCAATGGAGTAGCCGAACGGAAAAATCAAACTCTAAAGGAAATGGTGAACGCCTTGCTAGCAAGTTTTGGGTTATCACAGGACATATGGGGGAAAGCTATTCTATAAGCTAATTACCTTTTAAATAACGTTCCCCACAAGAAAATAGACAATACACCATATAAACTATGGAAATGTCAAAAACCTTCCTACAATCACTTGAAAGTGTGGGGGTGTCCTGCGAAGGTAATGACTCTGTTACCTAAACAAATGAAAATATGTCCTAAAACAGTGGATTGTATTTTCATTGGCTATGCAGAACATAACAATGCATATCGATTTCCTGTGTATGAATCAAATAACCCTAAGATTCACAAGAATACAATAATGGAATCAAAGAATACCTCTTTCTTTGAAAATGTATTCCCTTGTAAAGCTAGGGAAGCTAGTCAAAGTTTAATGAAACGAACTTCAGAGACTATCGATAAAGATAGCTCAGATGATCAACAAGGGGTTGAACTTAAAATAAAGCCACGAAAAAGTAAACGAGCAAGGGTAGAAAATCTTTTGGATCAGATTTTCTAACATTTATGCTAGAGACTGAACCTTAAACATATAATGATGATATACGTTCATCTAAGGGCATCTTGTGGAAATATGCCATTAAGAGTGAAATTGATTTCATCATACAAAACAATACATGAGAAATAGTGGATCTTCCTCTAGGAATTAAACCACTGAGTTCTAAATGGATTTTAAACATAAAATGAAAGCAGATGGAATAATTGATAAGTACAAGGCCAGATTGGTAATAAAAGGTTACCGAAAATAGGAAGGCCTTGACTATTTTGATACATACTCTCATTTATCAAGGATAACCTCCATAAGGATGATACTTACAATTTTTGCTTTGCGAAATCTAGAAGTAAATCAAATGGATGTCAAAACAGCTTTCCTAAATAGATATCTTGATAAAGAAATATACATGGAACAACTTGAGGTTCATGTAGTTTCATGTCAAGAGAGGAAAATCTATAGATTGGTGAAGTCCTTGTATGGACTTAAACAAACACCAAATCAATGACATGAGAAGTTTGATAGTGTCATGATGACAAAAGGCTTCAAGATAAATGAGTGTGACAAATGTGTATTTTTTAAAACTACCAACATTGGATATACTATTTTATGTTTGTATGTTGATGACATACTTATTATTGGAAGCAATAAAGAAATGATAAAACGTACTAAAGATATGTTAGTTTCAAGGTTTGACATGAAGGATATGGGACCAGCCGATACGATTTTGGGCAACTAAATCAAACGGTCACCTGAAGGTCTCATATTAACTCAGTCACTGTATGTGGACAAGATTCTTGAGAAATTTGGCAAGGATGATTCTGGTATAGCCAGAACTCTAATAGACACATACCAACATTTTTCTAAGAACAAAGCTCAAAGTGTTGACCAAGTTGAATATGCAAGAGTCATAGGCAATCTAATGTACCTCGTGAGCTGTACTAGACCAGATATTGCATTTACTATGAGCAGTTTAAGCAGATTCACAAGCAATCCAGTTGAAAACCACTGGAAAATGATTGTGAGGGTACTGAGATATCTTAGATATATTCGAAACTATAGATTGCATTATTATAGAAAACCTGTTGTCTTAGAAGAATACTCTAATGCCAGTTGGATATCTGATATTCAAGATATCAGAGGCACGAGTGGATATGTATTCACATTGGGAGGAGGAGTCGTGTTATGGAAATTCTTACGACAAACGGATATAACCAGATTCATAATGGAATCTAAGTTTGTAGCTCTAGACAAGTCTGGAGAAGAAGCCGAATGGCTTCAGAATTTCTTGGAGGATATTCATGAATGGCCAAAGCCAAAGCCCATAATATACATATATTGTGATAACCAAGCAAGAATTGGCAGAGCACAAAGCTTTATGTATAATGGTAAGTTGAGACATAATACCATTAGGCAACTAATCTGAAATGGAGTTATCTCTATTGATTTTGTAAAATAAAAGGATAACGTTGCGAATCCGTTAACCAAGGGTTTAAATCAAGATTAAGTTAAGAAAATATTGAAATGAATGAGACTAAAGCCCAAAAAAATTTAAGGCGCTATGTGAAGGAAAACCCTACCCAGTTGACTGGAGATCCCAAGATCTAGGTTTAAAGAGACACCCTAATTGCATGGACCTTGTACGGTCACTGTTGGGGTCTTCTCCCAAGCCCGTTCCTATAATATAAACAGTGATAAAAATATAATAGGCTAAGCAATGCTTTTAATGACCATTGTGTGTTTCGGTGAGCTGAATAACATAAGTCACTTATGTAAGAGTGACGTGGGGCCACTTTAAGGAGATTATTGGATCATAGTTCTCTCAAACTCTTGCAAAACCAGGGAGATGTTCACGACCATATGAACATAACCATGAGAACTAAAAACCTTGCCAGGGAGCTAGCTGTATGAGGTATATCATCGTTTACACAAACGGCAGAATAGTTCAAAGACATCACATCCACTGGTCAGCTAGTAAAGTAAATATACTTTCACAAAGAAAGGTTTAAGGGTGGGCACCTACCTATCCTATGCAACTATCGATCGTAGAATCTATCACCACATCGAGTTAAAATATTTTGATAAAATGATCAATTTTATTCATGTGGGGGATTGTTGGAAATTGTGATAAATTAGAAACTTTGAGGCATATTTTCTATGGGTAAAGGCATAGATTAGAATGGTGAATTTACTAATTCATATTCTATTCCATGAGACCTTTACTGTAACCCCCTTGACTCAGCCTAGACGCCAGACCGAATTGGGTTTGCCAAGACAAACTCGAATGAATTTCTTAGAAAATGATCCATTTTTTCTTTTATATTGTCTAAATTCATAATTAAGTCCTAATGTGATCATGCTAGAATCAGTGAAATTTATAAATAAATCGGGCGTCGAATAGACATCCATTAGTTAAGAATGCACTCTAGGGACCAAATTGTAATTTTACAAAACCAGAAGGACTTACTTAAATTCAAAGTTACCAAACCTTAATTAATCATATTACATGTATATCGGTTAAATTTCAACTTAAAATAATCATCCGAACTCGTTTAATTGCATGATCAAGAAACAAGGACTAAACTGCAAAGATTCAAACTTTAAAAAGCATATTACCAGAAATAACAGACTGGGTACCGATACACCCCCTTCCTTTATTGATACGAGTATAATTTAAAAAGGGTATCGGTACAGTCTTCAGGTGTACCGATACGGTTGTTCGATATCAAAAATAGGGGATTCTAGTAGCTAGAGGGCGTACCAATACGATTGCCCGTGTAACGACACCAAGCATAAATTTCTGCTATGCATACCGATACAGTGCTAGGCGTAGTGATACACCTGTGAAAATTTTGCACAGATTTGAGCTGAGACAGACCCTGTGTACCGATCGCTGAGTACTCATACCGGTACGACTTGATCTGTAATGACCTCTTGGTCGAACATATAACACTTTGGCTCTATCTAACTTGGTTCAAACATACTATAAAAATCATTTAACATTCTAAACAACATCTCCACAATCAAATAGACTTGATAGAGGAACAATCAAACCATAGCAAATCCAATCAACGATCATATAGGCATGATCTCTAGCCAAGCATGCAAATCATATCCCAACCCCTGAAAGCAAGACATAAAGCATCATACAAGTCCAAAACATCAAAATAAACTTGTCCAACACATGTAGTAAGCATACTACCCTCCTAATTACATCTTGGTCACATTGCCCTTTATTTACTATAAGTTTGCTTATCAAAACCATACTTGAAATGTTTCAATTCTTGGATTCCTCTTCACTTGCTCGCTGCCATAAAAGCTTACTTTCCTGCATTTATGAGAAAGGAGAGCGTAAGCGAATAATGCCTAGTGAGGGTCGCTCTAAAAACACTCATCAATGAATTTAAAATCATTTTAGTTAAAACGCTATTTGAACATCATGCTTAAACACCTCATGCCCTTTTTACCTTTGTAAAACATGCATATTAAACCATATGCAAAACATGTATCATGGATCTCATGCATAACCCCATGTGCAAAACCTCAATTTAAGCCTTCACATGCTTATTCATCCAATAGCAAAGCTTAAAAAGCAAAACATGTATAAATCTCATCATACAAAACACTTTTATCCATCATGATACATTAATTCATATATTGACATTTAGGTCACCCAAAAACAGAATCTTTCCTTATCAAATACACATCGGATACACAAATTTCACAAGCAGTTCCTTTGACCACTTCACATACATTCATAACCGGAGCAAACGAAACATTTATCCCATTGACGGTTATGATGTATAATATCTACAATGGGAGCAAACGACACATTTAACCCCTCAACCATTATGATACGTAATCCACCAGTTGGAGAATACGACACAATTAACCCCTCAACCATTGCGGTTCCCATGGTAGATAAAACGACACAATTAACCCTTCGACACACATGATGTGACTTATTATAGTGTACTTTAAACCCTATGACATGCCAACTATATCCAATAACTTTTATTTCACTGTCACTTAGCCAATATATTCCACTTTAAACATGATACCACACTATTTTCCATATGCATCATTCAAACCGATTTCTAATGCAACATAACATGCAATTATAGATCATTGAAATACTTTTCACAAATCATTTTCCATACCCAAATATCATCAATATAAGCTCATTTGCAATAATCTATTTTCCAAACAAGCATAAAATAGTAGGTATCAAACATAAACACATGCATGTGAAAATCAACTTTGTCAAACCTAAGTTGAGAGCGAAATTGTCTAATACTTACTTTCGAGCTTAGACAAGCATTTCAAGCTCAATATAAACTCCCAAAATCACTTTCAAACCTTTGTAAAGTAGTAAACCACATTTCTACTCATCGACAACACAAAGCTCCACTTGCCAACGCGAAATCAAGCTTTCGAAGACTCTAAAACTTTTCCACTTGCTAAAGGATCGGTCTCCCTTGTTTTACCCACACAAAAACATATGATTAATACATTACAATGCATATCTAATCCAAGCAACATCCAACCTCAACTTTACCACACTAAAAGCCAACAAATGCTTTCTTTACACAACCGAAATCAACACCAAGCTCAACCTAAACAAAGCCCAGCCAAACCTAACAATCTTACCATCCTAACATCATCAATTAACATCAAAAAACAACAATATATCAACCTTATATCTCCAGCAACCTTTCAACACCAAGATCACCTCAAAATCTAACTGTTTACAACCTAAAGAATTAACAATTCACTTAGTTTTGGGATTCTTTTTATTAATCTTTGTTCCCATCATTTAAACATATCTCAAATGTGATCTATATCAATTAAAATCAACATAAATCAGATCCATATCAAGATCTACCAAATTCCTTAGTAAAACAATTAAAACCTTTTAATCATAATTCAATCATTAACTCATAATAAAAATCAATTGTAAAGGATCAAGAACTTGGAAATTTTAGTAAATAACCTTTAATTAGAGAAGAGAAACAAAAATCACCTTTAATTGCTGACTTCCCCCTTAATTGGCAAGATTTGAGTGAAATCTCCAAGAAAACAAATAGGATTTGGTGTAGAAATCAAAGGAATCAATCAAGATGAAATCAAAAAGGAATGATTCCTGAGTATTTTAGAGTAAAATTGATAGTTTGGTTGCTGAGAAAGTTGAGAGCAAAAGTAGTTACGTAAGAAAATAAATTTGGTTAAAAGAAATCTTTTTTAATTAAATCTATTTTATTTCTATTTATTAACCTTTTAAAAACCTTTTAAAAATAGCATAAATTAAGGAAAAAGTCTGACTAAAAACTTTGGTAAATTAGTTCCTTAAATATTCTAAGTTTTGACCCTTTTATGATTTAGTCACCAAAATAGTTTTAAAAACTTTACATTTTAGTCACCAGACCAAAATGTCCCAAAATCCAATTTTATTACTTCAAATTGAGTTTCCCAAAACCCTTAAAATATTAATTAAACATATTCTAGTGTTTTTCCATATTTTATTTTAACCAAAAATAATTTATTTTGAATTAATTCCCGAAACTAACTCGAATCGCTTAATCTGGTTCCCCTGAACCATCTAATCGATCTAGCTAACATCTAATCTCAAATTTGGGGCATTACATTTATAACGGTATCTCACATGCTCAAAACGGTTAAGTGGTAAATAAGAAATTGATGCTCAAAGTAGGGTACTTATGAACTATGTAGGGAAAATGAAAAATCCTTATCCCACATTGGTAGGATAACAAGTATGGGAAGTGTTTATATACACCACCCCACTTGCTAGTCATTGAATAACTTGGGTTAAGATTGTACCTTGCGCGCAGGCGCAGGGGGTGCAAATCGAAGTTCGTCGAACCCTTCGGGGTTGGGGGTGCACCCACACGTAGTGGGCAACGCGCATGTCCGGACCGGGCGGGCCCTCTGTGGTCCTGCATATATTTTACTCACTGCGAATTAATTTTTCCTTATATATGAGACATATCTTTTTGAATATTTTGCGTTAAAAAGGATATTATTTGGTTTCCTTAATGTCGAATATTAAATAAGGTAACGACTTGCAGTTCATATTTATATATTTGATTAAATACGATATTAATGGCTTATTTATGAATTTATTTGGACACAACATTAATGACTATAATATCATAATATATTATTTCCAATATATTATTTCACACAACACAAACGCGGTGTATTTTCAATTGTTTTCACTTTGTGATTTTCGAAACTAGTGTTTTTGGTTATAGAGGAAGATGAGGTTACGGTTCGTTGATCACTGCAGATGTGCTACTGATGTGTTCCCTCTGTTGTTGTATCCTGGGAGATGGTCGTCCAACGATTCTCAAGCACCATAGGAGCGGACAAATTTGTCTTAAGAAAACTGTGATTTCACAAGCCTCAACAAATCTATTCATCCGAACTACTGTTCGGATACAAGTACACGATTTCAATTCTGTTACTCATATTTCGAATTTTGCTTCAAATTTCCTTTTGTATTATGTTCGATCTTTAAAATATGTATTTTACTTATTATTATTCTACTTGGATTAATGCTCCTTATCTAACCAGGAATGAAGTGCATTTCATGGCCAGCCGTTCACCTCTTAGTGAGTGCACCCATGGCGAGAGGATTAGTCACTACTATCGTCGGTGAATACCTTTTCATCAAATAAAAAAACACATCCTTAATAAGGAGAAGGAGGTTTAATCTTTTTGGCTTAAAATGGTAAGTTTATCTAGAGGCGGCAAACTAACCCGAGACCCGAATCAATTTTACCTGAACTTGATCCGAAACTCGAAACAAACCGAAACCGACTCGATTTTTAGTTGAACCTATATGGGCCCGAACCGATTTTCAATCGAACTGAATGGACTTGAATCGGTTTTCAAGCAAATCGAATGGATCTGAATCGATTTCATCTGAACCGAAGACAACTCGAAATAAAGAAAAGATATTAAAAGAAATAAAGAAAAATTTGATGTGAACTGTTGCATAACTCAGCAAAAAGTCAAATATATTGGCTTTATAAAATCATATATGGGTGTAAAAAACTGATCCGACTCAAAAACCCGACTGAAATAGACCGATATTCTATTGAACCAATGTTGACCGACCCGAATTCAACCGACCCATAAATACCTAACCTGATATCAATCGACACAAAAAGCAACCGAACTGATGCAACCCGACCCGATACCTAGCTCGAATCACCATAGATCCGAATTAAAATCGAATCAGACTAGATTCGACCCGAACCAAAACTAAATATAGTCCAAACCGAACCTGACCCGAGCCGAAATGATCCAAACTGAACTTGACCCGAACGACCCGTTTGCCACCTCTAAGTTTATATATGAAGCAAATCTAAATCAATAATATTATTTTTACTTTTTAGTTGTATCAAATTTGTTTTTAAAGTAAATTAATTGCATTAATTTTACTCTTGAAGTAATTTAATTTCATCAATCTTGCTAACGAAGTAAACTCAAATCACCAAAATTAAATAATTTTAAAGACAAAATTGATGCAATTAAACAACTCTTAGGATAAAATTATTCAATTAAAAAATAAAAATAACATTGTTAATTTAGATATATTTCAAAGATAAACTTATCTCTTGAGTCTATCTTTTTTAAATGCCGAGTAGCAGCAGAGGAGGGTTTTTCTTTTTTGGACCCAAGAAAAGGGGATGGACAATGAAAACATGACGGTACATATATACATGGATGAACTCAGAGAGGGGTTGGAGGGATGTCCGTCCTCCTAACATAAAACTATGCGTCTGTCCAATATATATATATATATATATATATATATATATATATATATATATATATATATATATATTACAATCTAAAACATTCCTTAAATCACAAAATCTCAAATAAAATAATTAACCAACGTCTATAGTTGCAATGAAATATGAAAATACATCGCTTCAAACTTGTTTAAGCTTGATTTTATTAAAAATAACTTCGAACAACTCACTTCCTTTCCTTTCTGTACAAATGATTAGAGGTGGAAAACG
Organism: Hibiscus mutabilis; assembly: GCA_019671005.1. NCBI lineage: Eukaryota > Viridiplantae > Streptophyta > Magnoliopsida > Malvales > Malvaceae > Hibiscus > Hibiscus mutabilis. Next base: position 39,661,943 of record CM033723.1, read on the forward strand.
AGTTATTCGGTTCAATTTCGGTTCGAGTTATTTCGGGTTTGATATCATTCAGTTCAAATTCAGTTTCGGCTCGGTTCGGTTTTAGTTAGAGTCTATGGTGATTCGGGTCTTATCGTGTCGGTTGATTTTCAGGCCGGTTATTTTCGGTTTGATTTTGATTTTGGTTCGAGTCAATTTTGGGTTAACAGGAGATCGGTCAGTTTTAATTTAGTTTTTAGGCCGTGTCGGCTTTTTACAAGCTATATACGGCTTTATAAAGCTAATATATTTGACTTTTTTGTACGTTGTGTGGCCGTTCACATCTCATTTTTTTTATTTCTTTTAATATATTTTCTTTATTTTGGGTTGTCTCTTGTTCGGGTCCATTCGGTTCGGTTGAAAATCGATTCGGATCTATTTCTGTTCAACTAAAATTTGGGTCGGTTTCAGTTCGGTTATTTCGTATTTCAGATTAAATTTTGGGTCATCATACTCGGTTGATATCGGATCTAAGGTCGAATAAATCGAATCGGGTCTCGGGTTAAGTTTACCGAATGATGGCAAAAAAAATACCATACGATAACAGTACTACAAAAGCAAGTTGGTTTGCTTTAAATCAAAATTAGTTGATTTTGGATTGATTTAATATAGATTATAATTTTGATTCCTAGCATTTATATATTTTTTTGAATAGTCTAAAGGTGATTACAACGTAGTATCTATTCACAGATATTATTAATATTTGATATGCAATCACCTTGCAAACATTGTGATTGAAACCGGATCTCCAAGAATGAACATCATCGTTTTTCTATTAGGACCACTTGTTTGATTCAACATCTTTATACTTAAAACACTTTAATTGAGTTAGTGTTACACGTTAGGAAAATTCTAAAATGGACGACACACACCGCTAAATACCACTAATGTAATACACCGCTGAACATCATAAATTTTTAATGACTTTTAAATGATTATTAAAAATCTCAAAGGCTCAACATGCGATTAATCGTATTTCAAAACAAAATTAGAAGAAATTATTCCGTGAACCATTCTCTCCACCTCATACATAGTCCTGCCCAATTAAATAAAACCACATATCTTTATTTTCTACATAATATTTCTTATAAATTAAAATTTACAAATAATCTTCTTCATCATACCTAATATATTAATTCTAATATGTTAATAAATAATTTTTTTAAAATAATAAAAAAAACACCTCAAAAACTTAACCCAAATCAAAAATGATAAAAGTAAAATAATTAATTATAATCTATTAAAAACCACAGTAGAAGTTTTGGAAGCCACAATACCCTCAGATGGGAAGAACACCAAGCCTGGAAGCACAAGGTGAACACGATCGGAGTACAGGGAATGGGAGGGCTGGGTAAAACCACCTTGGTCAAACAAGTGGGCAAAAGAGCCAAAAAATTTTTTACAACTTTTCCAAGTTATAAAAGTTATCGTGTCCCAAACTTCAAGCATCGCAGATTTTACGTTGCATTCTAATTAATTTGTTCATAGTTCAAACAAATATATTAATTTTAGAGTTTTTAATATATTACAATTAATTATTTTATTTTTGTCTTTTAATTCGTTGTTAAGTTTTTTTTTGGTGTTTTCTGTTTTTTTTTTGTGGATTTTATCCATTATCATATTAGAATTAATGTATGAGATATGAGGAAGAAGATGATGATTTGTAAATTTTAATTTATAAGAAAATATTATGTGGAAAATAAAGATGATACAATTTTATTTAATTGGGTAGAACTATGGATGAAGTGGTGAGAATGGTTCATGAAATATTTTTTTTCTAATTTTGTTTTGAACTATGATTAATTGCATGTTGAACATTTGAGATTTTTAAAAATTATTTAAAAGTCATTAAAAAATTAATAGTGTTCAGCGATGTATTGCGTTAGTGGTGTTTAACGGTGTGTGTTGCACGTTCTAAACCCATCCTACATGTTATATGGATACTAACTCAGTTAGAAAAGGATTGAAAACTCATTTTTAAAAATAATTAATATTATTATAAAAGTATTTTTTTCCATAATTTTATATAATCTAAATAAAATAATTAAAAATACGTTATTTATGTAACGTCCTAGTCTCCTAGATTTGAGTCAAAATTCAAGTTTTTGTACGAAACAAATACTGATAACTTTTTTTATTATCAAAAATTGTTATCAAAAGTATATTAGAGCCCACATTGAAGCCAAGCACGAGATAAGTTAAAATCGGAGAATAACTGTATTAAGTGATAAAAAGAGAAATTTAAATCGAAGAAACAATGAGAGGTGTAACACCCTTACTTTTTATGTTCGGATTTAGTTGACGACGATGTCGAAAATAAAAAATAGTAGTTTTTTAATAAAGTATATGTTCATTTTGTAATTTATATTTAGTTTTAGTGACTTTTTCTTCTTACAATGTTATTTTTAAGATTGGGACTCAAATTCTTTCATCGAAAAAAGAAATCAATTTTTAAATATCTCCATAGAATCAACCACGGTGTTTAACTATTTGATGAGAGCTTAAACTAGGGAATATTAGTGTATATCAAGAAATAAGGTACTTGGGAAAAAGTGCAAAACTAAAGCCCTTAATGAACCATTTTACCATATATTCATGCTAGTGGGATTTCATGAGCGTACATAGCTCTTTAATTATTTTAGAATTTGTGAATGATGGTTCGATTTACTGAGACTAAATAATTGAGTTTTGAAGGCTAGAAACCAAATAGTAATACTAAAATTGGAATGGATGGTCTATGTTAATATGAACTGTTTTCATTTGTTTAAATAGACTTATCTCTGTTTTTTTTACAAAAGTAGACGTTAGATTTTCATTAAAATCTGGAAAGGCAATGTATAAATAAAACATTCCTAACATAAAAACATAGTGGATGTGAAGAAATAAAGTCAAAAACCTTTTGAGCAAGTACATTTGGTCGGTTGGCCAAGCTACTCATCTTTGTTCCCACATTACTGTTAGGTCATGAGTTCTTGACCTATCAAGAATACCTCATTCCTTCTCCTAAAGTCTCATTCTTCCCATCTCTTCTAAGTAGGATTAAGATTAGAATTAAGTCAAAAAAATTCAAAAAACTTTCATTGCTTACAATCATCTTTCATAGAAAACCCAACAATTATAGATAATTTCTGTTTCTGTTCAAATTAGACGCTATATTGATGTAAGAGTTCAGATCGAGTAAACTATTCTTACATATTGCTCTATTAATGATTATGAATGCCATTGCAAACTGCCCCAAAGAGATCTAACCGTATAAAGATAATCAATTTCTCCTAATTAGGGGTTACGTTGTGATGAATGCAACACGAAAATGCCAAACTAATATCACAATAGACAAAAAAACATATAAAAAACAAATCACTTATATGTGAAAAGAAAAAACCAGAATAGAGATCATATATATTTAAATCTAAATAAAAAATAAGTAAAGAAAAGTACGACCACACTAACATTAAAAAATATTAGGATAGCAAGGCAGCATTTGTTTCGGAAGCTTCTTGTATTCGACAAAAATCCTCTTTTTTTTGTGTTAACATTACAAAAAAATAAATCTTAAGCTCTAACCTTAATTTTTAAACTTTAAATCTTAAAAAATATACACTATACTCGATATTCTAAACTTTAATCTTAATTTTTAACCTTAAATTCTAATCTTAAACCTTAAATCTATTTTTTTAATAATAAAACATAAATAAGTACACCGGAAAATTCATCTGAGATTTAATTATACTTTCCATCTTTCATTTCCATTTCCATTTCCATTTCCATTTCCATTTCCTGTATGTAGAATTGTCTAAACTCTCCCCCCCCCCAATTTTATTTTGTTCACGTTTTATTCATTTTTTAAAAGGAAAGAGCATAATATCATTGAATCGCGCACTGTAATTGGTTCTTCAAAAGATTAATATGATAGCATCCCTATTCCTATACGGTTCTAGTTGTAGGTCAAGTGGGAAGATTAGTTCAGCACACTAACTCAGCAATGTGGTTTCCACTGTTTGCTTTCTTGACGAGGAGCCGAGAAAGGGGTTTGCATATCCCTAAACCTATATTTTGAACCCCAAATTCCGACTGCCTTTTCCACGGTTCTCGAATACCCCATATCTGCTTCAGTTACAGGAACCTTGTAATTTTCGGACGGCCCGGGTCTGTTGTCTGGAGATGATAATTCCATATCAATGCACAAGTCATCAGCTTCCAAAGCTGTCACATAATCTACTGCTGCCTTTGGCAATGCATCCATATGACCATGTCCATGTTGCATCTCAATTACATTCTCATTGTTCAACCAAATACTACTGCTTCCAGGAAACTGGCCTTCCAGTTGCTTTCCTCTTCCTTCAGATTCGAATCCATCGTTCACTTCAGGGACACCATCCAATATCCTGGAAATACCTCCACATGCGTGTACGTCTAATGAGAAATCGGCGTAACAATCGTATTTCTCCTGCATAAGGTAATTAAATCCAACTTCTTTGGCACTGTGTTCATTTCCATCCAACTCTTCTGGTCCATAATATGCATGACCATGGTGTTGTGCTATTGCCTCGTGCGTGGCTGTCCAATCTCTGCGACTCCAAAGATAAAGTGGAGGTGCCTTTTTATTCCATTGTTCCAACTGCTTATCCTCTACATCAACTGAACCTGGTAGGTAAAACGACTGGGGAGAAAAGAATATGTACAAGGACCGATGTAGAAAATAAATCTAAAATCAATGGAATGTAGAAAAGAAGGTAACTAAAATCTTTGCGTGCCTTGCAAGATAGAACTCTGTCATCCTCCCAAATCAAATCATAAGCTTCTTTCTCATCAAGCCTGTTAACATGCGAAAGCAACGGAGAGAAAACAAGCAAAATTACCTTATGAATACGGATTTTTAACAATTACAGTAAGGTTATAATGGAATCCATTACCTTCTAGTTCCCCTAGGAACAATAAGAACAATAAGCTTTGGTCTGAAGGTAAGAGCCTTGTTAATGAACTTGTTAGCAAGAAATGCCTTGACCCCAAAAGGGGGATTCAGTCCCATAATCTACTTGAAATGTTAAAACAAGAATATCAAAGAGAGAAAGAAGGAGCACATGCAACATCTCCTTTCTTTACTTTTTAAGCTTCTTACCAGTCTAGAACCGTCTGGTAATTCGTCCAAGTTCACACTCATCCAATCTCTCTTTTCAAAATTAAAATCATTCTGCAAAAAAGGATAGGGAAACCCTTAAATGGCATTCGCTGGCAAGATTAAAGAAAGAGAGCAAAACGACTGCAACAGAGCCTAAATATCAGATGCTAAGGAACTAAAAGAACACGAGCCAGTGATGATTATATAACATTACTGAAAACCAAAACAAAATGCAGTTTTTGCATTTAAGAAACAAAGCCTAAATGTCAGATACATCTGTTAAATAACCAAAAGAGGCTTCACTATAAGAGGCCAATGATTGGCCGCAAGCTTTGGTTATCATTCTTGCAGAAACCGGAAGCCGCATTCACACTGTTGGAATACATACAGCTGTAAGTTAAAATTTTGCCCTATTTACACTTTACAGCTTCTTACATCATCAAAATTCTTTACACTCCACAACAGGAGTTCTACAGTTAATTTCACTGTTCCTCAGACTAAGGGTGCAAACGAAACATCTATGCTTGTAAGCTAATTGGATTTGTATTTGGCTTGATCATTACAAGTCGAGTTCAAGCTATCGAACGAGCCAAATTCGAATATTCTAATATCAAGTAGCTCACGAGCCTAACCAAGCTTTTTATTTTTAATATATGTTTTTAGTTTAATTAGTTTTGGAAAAATTCAATTCAAGCTCAAGCACAAATAATTGAGCTTGAACTTGTGCATGGAATCAAGCTCATTCTTTTACTAGGTAAACAAGCCTACACAGGCAAGTTTGAAGAGTTCCATCTTTATCTTAAATCAAGCTTAAGCCAAACTATGAGCCTCTAATTTCAAGTCAAACCCAAGCTTCTTAGAGCTTGAGCTTGGCTCGGCCTGATTACACCCTACTCACGAAACTAACCCCAAAATGGCCAATAATGACAGCATAGTGCCAGTTAATCATACATTAGTTGAAAAATTAAATGCTAAAAACAAGGGCAATTTCAACTCCTTTAGCACATAAATTACAACTAGTACTACTCTACAATAGTTTGGAAATGTTGTTAGCTTTTAAGGCTTGAAATCGTTAAGTCAGATGATAGAGTAACACACTCATTCAGATTAGAGAATGAAGTTGAAAATACAGGGATTGTGAGATTTGAATTATGTTTTCGTATAAACCAATGCAAAATAAACAAGAGGTGTTTAATCACAGACAATACACTATTTTTAAATAAAACAAAATTTGATAGGTAAATTTTTATAACATGATCGAAAAAGATAGATAAAGAAAATGGAAGCTGGTTTTCCTTCCAACAAAAATATTTTCAAAACTTAGTTTGTGGACTAAATGATATTGACCTCCATGAAGGACAAGAAAACTTACATATATTTCATCACCAAAAAAAATCATAATTCATCAAGATCTTGAAGTTGCAACTGAGTCTTTAGAATTCATCACCCACAAAAGAACACCGACAGAAGCCAATAAAGCATTATCAGTCAAAAGGACCTTAGATGAAGGAAAGACTAACTTTACCTTTGGCTGAAAATGATCATAATTTTTAAATAAGCAGGACTTCCCAACTTTCTAGAGCTTCTCTTTCAATAAACAACTGAAATCATTGGAACCACAGCAGAAGTCGACTATCTGCTCAAGTAGTGTTCATTGTGTAAATAGGATGACCATACTGACATAACCATGATAAATATAAAAAGCAAATCTAGTAATTAGAAAAAATTCGAAGTCATAATTTGGGAGGGACAAAAAATAAGCTTTTCAAGCCATTTTTATGACCAGCAAATATATCCAGAATAAGCCCTGTCCAAAGGAATGACAATTCAGGACCATCTGAACATTTTAAAATTTAAAGTCAGTGGCATCATTCACCTAATACTATGGTTCCATCTTTAGATGAGTAGCCAAATTCCAAGTAATAGCAAGTGTGAATAAGAAAATAGGCAAGCTAATTTCAAATCAAAGTCATTGCATTCCCAATTTCACATTCTCAGAAGCATGATGCCTACACATCACTTATTCCAGCATAAATTAATATCCTCAAGTTATCTCAAGCTACATAATGCCTCCCAGCATAAATAATCCAAAGTTTTTGAATACTGAGCACCGCAATCTAAACTAGTCATGAAGCTAACAAGAAAATGTGAAATACAACAAAAAAATGAGATAATTCTATGAATTGCTATACGTGATACATGTTAAAAGAATGCAAAAATATATTGCGTTTACAATTGAAAATATAAGGTGTAAGATAGCAGTTGAATTTCTTTCCAGCTTTTAAGAACAATGAAATTATGACCATTGTGATCTGTTTTTTCACTAGAAAATCATACATTATGTGCAATTATGAATGAAAATTTAGTGAGCTAAAGCCAAATGAAGAACACTCTTACCATATCACCATCTTGTACATACCAATGGAGCCTATCAACAATCTGCAGAATAAGCAAGTACTATTAGCTCCACTCTATATTTTAACCAAGTATCAAGATATTAATGGAGCAAGCAAGTAGAGAACCAAACCACAACAGATTTGCATAGTAGGTGAAAACTAAGAGGTAGCTAACAGTAGACTAGTTATCCATGTAGGTGACAGAACACGGAAGCATATAACTGCAACCAAATTTTGTGGAATGTCAAACTTTTCTCTTTCCAGTTAATTGGGAAGAGGGGGGTGGGGGGTTCTCCCTATCATGTTTTATTTGGGATTATTTCCCAAGAACACCAACTTAAAAGTCAATTCCACAACACTCGTTAGTAAAATATATGTCTTTAGGCAAGCTTAGAATACTTAAAAAAGCTTAGACTACTCTTAAGTCCACAGTTATGAGTTGTTTTCTTCTGGACTATGGTTTCAAAATGACTGCAACTTCAATTAGTAGGCAACAGATATTCTTCTAACAAGAAGTTCAGTTCTTATAAGAAAGCCAACTCTAACTCTAATTCAATTGCTTAGAAATAAGTAGAAAAGTAAGCAATAATACCTCTTTAAGCTTCTCCACTTTAGTGAAATGGCGACCAAAAGATGTATACCGCCTTCCATGGAGAAAAGGTCCAAGATAGACTGCAAGATTCTCCTATAGAATGTAACAGATAAGCATTTAACTTGGCAAACAAACTTTCGTGGTAAGTTCAAACATTGCTATCCACAATATTTGTACATTTTAATACTCTAACTTATTCACATCATGCACAGATATCGCTTAGCAAAAAGAGATAAGCAGCTAACAACCATAATGCTATTTCCTAAGGTGATTGAGACTTCTGTCAAATCCAAATAAGTTTCTCTAAAAGAATATAATACCAATAATTGAAAGAACCCGGGACACTGAAGTCCCACTGAGAAATTATTTGAAGAATGCTAAGCTAACCAATTAGGCATGTAACTAAGCTCGTTAATTATTCATTTATATTGGGTGTGAAATTAGTGATCACACAGGTATAATAAAACCCATGGTTCTCAGCATCAGACGCCCCTTTTTTTCATTTTGCTTGGAAAATGGTAATTTGTGCCAAGTGAGCAAATAAGCATCACAAGATAAAGGAACAAAATCTTGAGGCCAAAGTGAAAAAAAGGATACCCAATTCGACCAAATGAAGTTTTTTACAGTATAAGAAACAAACACCTAAAACTTCCTTAACATGATAAAACATGCACCCAGAATTTTCCAGCATCAAAGCGTAATACGAAAGCATAGCTCTGGAAACAAATAGCTACCAATTAGAGGGAAAAGAGCTTAAACCTTCCACTTCAATATCTGCTTGATCACATCTGGACCACAAACAGTTTTTGCATCCTCAAGAGAATCTCCTTTTTCTAACTTCTCTAATGCAGTTCTAACAGCCTAAAACATGTGAGAAATTTCCTTAAAAGTCAAGAAAAAGGATCTAGCTAATTCATGCTAGTTTATCTGCCTTACTAAGCAAGAAGTAGGATATATACCTTAACTGAGGCCTCCACCCTACCCAATGTAATACTATTGCTCATAAAGCTACATGCATTTGCAACAGAGATTTGCTTCCAACTTTTCAAAAATTCCTCAGCATTAAATGAAGAATCAACATCTTTGATGAGAGCCAAAATACTGTTAATGAAAAAGCGTAAATCGAAAACCAAAAGCACTTCAGCATTGAATTTTTCCGGCAAAAAAGTATTTACTAAGGCTCATATTATAAAAGGCAAGCAAATTACCCTTTCTTTACTTCTTCATCAATTGAAGGCTTAGTCCTTTCCGCTTTCCCCATCACATGCATATTTTGATTGGTATTCTTGGTTTTAAAGCCAGTTTCATTTGACTGCAACTTCACTTTTACGTTGCCTTTTGTCTGGGATAGCTTGTCTTTCCCTCTTGCAAGATACATATCACAGTCAGCACTAGCATCCTGCTTCAGGAATTTTCTACCAGTTATACATGTATTTTGTTTCCTCAAAGGAGAAAATTCTTGTCTGGAACATAGTTTCTCAGTTCTTTCACTAGAAGCTCCAGCATGAATATCATAGGTCTTTTGAACCAGCTTTGGCTTCTTCAAAAGAATCACTTCTAGCTGAGGCCAAATTATTTCCACAATAAGATAGCTCCATTTTGCGTATCTTTTCTTTGACTTTAAGATCAGGAAAAATTAAGTGGTCTCTGCTTGGTGTTCCAAGCTCTCCGATAATATTATGCTCTCTGGTCAGCATATTTAGCAGCAACATGGCCATTGATAAATAATGCATGAGTTAAATAACTAGTTTATCCAAAAGGGAGAACTATATATAAAGTAAAACTTACATGCAGTATATTAGAATCCGGTTATAGGGCAAGAGATTCTCCCACGCCCTTTGTAAACTATTTTTATACATATTATATTCGAAGCAAATATTCCTGAAAACAAAGCAAAAACATCAAATGAAGTCAACCTATCCTACACATCAAGTCTGCGAAAAGGGGTTCTTGAAAACTGAAAATAGTGACTTAAGAGTGAGTGTACTTGGGTAAACATTTCCTGTGGTACGACTTAGGGCATCGCCTACATAGAGCAAACTGTAAATCATAAACCTTGGCATCTTCACTTCGCTTACAAACAAAGCATTTGTGGGTAGGACAGGTAAATGAATCCCCTGCAGCAATTTTACCTCTAAGTTTTATTTGCCTCGCCTTCATTGTCCGGATGTAGCAATTTTGCCACACATTTTGGATGATAGAAATGCCCACAAGTTGCAGAAACACAAGGAAAAAACTTGTGGGGAAAAAAAAGCTTTCATTGATGATAGTCCAAAATTAAACTGTAGTTATGAATGCCACTGAAAACGTTTAACAAGAAAGACAATACACTTGCAATGTTTAAATGTAACATAAAAGTAGTATATAAAATACTAAGTAATCGATTGTGAAAAACAACAAAAAAACCCTTGTCCCTTGATGATCCAAAAGCAAGACTTTTAAATTAATGATGCGACAATCTTTTGGTTCCTTCAAAGCTCAAAGACACTTACCTCTTGACCAGAAGAATTGTTACAAGAGCCTAATTCACCACAAGCATAACACTGATGTTGCTTATATAGACAATTTTTACACAAGAAAGACGGAATAGCCTGCATGTATAAAAAGCATGGAAACACATACAAGTTAATAGAATTGTAGCAAATGAACAAAAAAAATTACATATTAACTGAAGCAAAGCTGATCATACATCAATTTGAGCATCATTGACAAAGCCAAGAGATTCACAAAAAGTATCAATCCCGGTAGCTTTTGTTGGGTTCCTTCACAACTATATCACTTCCGGTAAACAAAAAGAACCAAAGTAAATAAACAAATTAATGTGATGGCAAGCAAAAATGACGTAGAGAACTAGAGAAGTCAGACATTGAGACTATAGGACAATGCCAGAAGCGTCAATGTATACATGTTGGAAAAATTTCAATCCAAAAGCCCAAGTTAATGGTTTTTTTAAATCTTCCATGTATTTACATGCACACTCACTCACTCACACACAGACACACACATATATCTTTTACATTCTAAAACTAGACAACTTGACTCACATTCGAACATAGGAAAATTAACCTTTGCCAAGATTATTATAATGAGTAATGACACATAAATAGTGTCTTTCAGAAAGAAAAGTAATTGCTCAAAGTATAACTCATGAAATGACATTAAATAAGGAAGCCATATAAACAGATATACTCCAACGACATTGCCTAAAGACATAACAATTTTCTTTTTTATTCTCTAGGCCAAATGCAAGGTTTCCTTATATCCCATGTTTGTTACTGAATGCTAAAGCATTGAGAAATAGAGGTTTGATATTGCCTCCTTTTTACTATTAAAAGAACCCCAATTAGGTGGTCAATTTTCAGGTACCACAATGAAAGGAATTTTTTTAAAGAAAAAAAGTAAATCCTGACTAATTCACTAGAATTCCATTACTCTTTTAACCAAAACAAAAGGATTACTCCATAATTTCATGAAATATGCATATGATTTTGACAAACCTTGTCTTCATGACTTAAAAGTCAAAGTTACATGTTTCATCTCTATGGTGAAACAAAAATATCGTCTATGAATTATTAGTATCAAAGCTGATGATCATAAACACTAAAGCCTAGTCTTTCCTTTCTATTTTTCCAATATTCTCCTTGTTTTCTGCTAGTTTAAGTCAAAAGGGTTGAATCATGGTTCAAATCCCGCTACCATCCCAGAATCTTTCAGAATTAAGTGCACCACTATATTTTAGAAAGCCTTCTAGTACTCCAAGTGAATTCAAAATTTTTATTAGTTTGTCAAGGAACACCAAATCTATGCATGATACGGTCATACACCACACAAAAAAAAAAAACTAGTTTAGGCTAAAGAGAAATAAAAACAAAACAAAAAAGTTAACCCAAAAATTTCAAGAACCAAAAAGTTAGGGCATACGCTAGGACGTTGCCACCGTCATCACAAATTGCACAAACAGGATCAAAAATGGACTTCCCCACACCACCAACTTTTTCACCTATGTCATCATCATCATCATTGTTTTCTTCATCTAGACCTCCATCTCCATCTGCGTTAACTATAAACTTATCTTTCTTGAATATATTGACATCCTGTTAAATCATGGGCAAAATCTACAGTATAGTGAGTAAAATGGGGAAAGAAAGAGAAGAAAATTTAAAGGGTAAAAGCATGTAACGGTAATAATTCACAATCTAAGAGAAACATGTCTGCAGACCTGATGAAAAGTTATATTCCTCTGAGGCATCTGCAGAAAGTTAATTACATTCTGTAAAAGATCAATTATTTATCAGTTTTCATATATCATACCGTACATGTGCATAGAGCATGTGACTTAGACAAATTATTTGTTAAAGTTAGCATGCATATATTATATGCATGTAGAGGATGCTTTATCAGTCCTTGCATTGAATCTAAAGCTTGTTTATACAGAAACTCTTGGTTGAGTAATGGTATTGCACATTGAATCAAACTGCCTATAGTATAGAAGGCAAATTTATCAGTAAAAAACAAATTCCATTGCAGAGCTAAAATAGATTTCACAAAAATAAAACCAACTAAATATGTTTCCAAGATTATTTTCTAAAAAAAGTGAAACTTCAGTACAGAAAAAGAAAACCCATAAGTCCAATGAGCTAGACAAACATTACCATGAGAGTTCCAGCGGTTATAGCCATTCAAGACTAGGGGTGTAAACGAGCCGAGTCGAGCTCGAGTAGTGCTGAGCTCGACTAGACTCGTTAAGATTTCGAGTCGTGTTCGAGCTTGAGTAATTTTTAACGAGCCTGAGAAATTTGAGCTGGACTCGGCTCGTTAAGAAGTCGAGTCGAGTTTGAGTAGCTCGCGAGCCCAATCGAGTCAAGTGTTATCGATCTTTGACCGTGTCAGACTTGAGTACCTCGCCACCTGTCACGTCTCATTTAAAGCCCTATCAAGAAAAAACTTTGATACAAAAGTTGTGTAAACTCAAGCTTGTTAATTTTAGGGTTGGGTGTTAGTTTAGGGTTTAAAAGTTTAGATTGTTGGGTTTAGAATTTAAGATTTAGACTTTAGGGTTCAAGACTTATGTTTAGGGTTTTAAGTTTAGGAATTTAGATTTTAAATTAAAAAAAAAATTAATATATTATATTTTCGAGTAGCTCACGAGCTTTTCAAGTCAGGTATCAAGTAGCTCGGCTCATTAAGAACTCGAGCCGAGTTCGGGCTCGAGTTGAGTCCATTTGAGTCGAGCTTTAACCAAATTTTGACCGAGTCGAGCTCGAGTAGCTCGCGATCTGTTTCGTCTCATTTACCTCCCTATTCAAGACAAACCAAATTAAGAAAAAGAAAAAGAAACTGCAGACAGGGAGAGAAACTCCATCATACAACTGAAGAGATTTTGTAAATCAAAATTAACGGCTCTTTCTTTTTGGCCAGAATAAAGGATTTAGGTCCAAGAACTAGCATGTTTATATTAAGACACATCCCCAAATTGATGACTCAAGACACATATGAGATACCATCCATGCGAGTAACATACATATATGGATTTTAACGGATTATCTACAGTGTAAACGCTGTGGTAATTTTATTATGTATACAAACCCAATGAGAGATATTGTCATTGACATGATGCACATAAATAAGTCCATGGTAGCACTAACCTTGGAGTTCGCTAGGTCTTTATCCCTTTTCACAGCTTCACCAATTAACAGCTTGTGACACAAAAGGTCACTTTCAGAAGGCTCAAACTCATATAAGCTGCAAGACACACAAAATTGAGTAATATGAAAAAAGTTTAACACGTTCAATAGACCATCCTTTAACAACAAACTAACAAAGAAGATATTAAAACAACTCGCAACGAAGAGAGCAACAGAGTCATTTGGAAGGAGGCAACCTGAAGACATTCTGCAAGTGGCTCCATACAGATTTTGCTAATTCATCTGAGTTCTTTTTCATGAAATGCAACCAATGAATGGTGATCAGGTGTCCTAATCTTACTTCCAAAACTCCTCCTAGGCTTCTGGAGTGTTATCCATTTCTTGTTATTGGAGAGCACCAAAATTTCAGACATCGCATAGGATAGCTCAAACTTCCACGCAACAACTTGCTTGTAAATCTTCTCAAGACCATTGTCAGAAACCCAGTCTAAGAAAACCTGGGTTTTATTGTGACCAATGAGTTCGTTCTCACTCCAATGGACTGTCATGATTAACAAAAGCATATTCCGAGACATGGACTTCTGGACAAATCTCACCTTCTTCGTCAGAGGATGACATTACTTATCTGAAAACCAAAAAAGAGAAGGAAAACGGCATCAAAACAAATTTAAATAAACAAACAAATAAGTCGTGTCTAAAAATTGAGCATTAAAGCACACCGCTGCAGTTTTTTATTGAAAAATGGAAAATACTGAGCAAAAGAAGAGAAAATAGCGAGAAATAAACCAAGTTCATCTCATACAACACAGAATTACCTATTTTTTATTTCAGAAAAAAAGAAGAACATCATTTAAAATAACTAAAATAAAAGGTTACTTCTGAATACAAATGTACTTTTTAGGTTCATGAGCAAGAATTAAATAACAAAACAATCAAGCTAAACTCAAGCAAATTCTCACAGGATTCGCCTTAAAACAGTGATAACATAAAGAAAATGAAAAGTTATACAAACAACACGCACCGAATTTTCCTTTATATGCCATTAAAGTATGCAAATAAGTTTTTTTAAGGAACAAAAATACTTCATAACATCTTAACACAACAAGCATTTTGTTCAAGTTAAATGTGAAGAAAAATAGTGAGTTCCAAAAACCTAAAAGTCATTTTCCTTTTATTTTCTTAAACAAGTAACATGTAAACATTAATGACCAGGAAAAAAAAAAACGAAAGCTCAGAACAAGAGGAAAAAGAACAGGTTGAAAAACCTCAGATTAACAGGTGCGTAAGGAGGGTTTGAGCTTTGAAAATGAGAGACGTTAGGGAGAGAGACTTGAATTTTGAGTGGAGAAGGAATCCCTAATTCTTGTTTGGGAAGGGAGAAAAGCCGGGAAATGTTGGAAAAGAGGGAGTGGGTTGCTGGAAATGACAATCGCGTGTTCTGCAATTAAGCCGTACAGAAACGGAACAAAGTGGTGACCCGGACTGTTTTCGGCAAGAAAGGAATTGAGTTATCCTCTACTGTATGGTTTATGTTTTACCATAGGCTTTCTTGCTCTCATCAACGTTTCCACCTAATCATTCACCTTGTCAGAGGAAAAACATTATCATTGTTATTCTAATCAAAATTATTACACAATAAAAAATTTTAGAAATACTTTTTAGTTCACAAAAATAAAAGGTCTACTATGCGGCATAGAAGCAGTACGATACAATACCAATTAAAAATATTATAAAATATAAAATTAAAAATATTATATTTTTGATAATATATTAGGTTGGTATCTCGTATTAGAGATAAATTTTTATACTTACAACAACTCAAAATATTATTAGAACCGATAAGTATTGATACTCGAAGTTAAGTTTCGATACTTAAACACCAACCTAAAATGTTATTAGAAAGTATAACATTTTTAGTTCCGTGTTTTGTATCTTGTAATACTTTCAGTTTATACCGCATAGTAGCCGCACTGCACCATACCTTACGTTAGACAAGCCCTAAAGATAATTTGTATTTAATTTAAACAATATCTAAACATAGATAAAAACACTAGAATTTTAGATTAAAGATTAGATTTTTTTTCATTTGGGTTAGAAGTGAGTTTTAGAATTTTAATGAGTATGGACTTAATATGTATAATATATTTAATTTTGTTATATTTCAAGTAATTAGGTTAATTAACCAATTTCGAAACGAGTTAACAGAAAACCAAATTTTAAAATTTTCTTTAACATTCACCAATCGATAAAAGTTCGGTGGCCGACCGTTTAACCGAAATAGTTCGGTTTGCTCTGTTAATTCGGTTTAATTGACCGTTTGACACCCCTACAAATTATACATTTTTTAGATAGGAACCTAATGTATTTTCGGTCAAAGTAGGTGTCTAATGTATTTCCGGTCCAAGTAGATGCCTAATGTTTTCATCGTTACCATTCTAAGCGTCTTGCCTTTAACGACTATTTAAAAAAAAATGTTAGCCAATAAAAACATAACACGTGACATGTTTTATTTTATTTTTAATTAAAAATTCAAAATTTTAAAAAAATATCCTAAAATCTTAAAAAACTCCCAAAATAATCCCCAAATACCTAAATTCTTAAGTCCCAAGTCTCGATCTCAGTTGTTGTCACCGCCAATCGTCGACGGTGTGCCCACAACTTTTGTCGTCGGACCCCCACGATCATTTCCCTCATTATTTTGTTGTCGATATATCTAACGTCGAAATACAGCCAAACGGCGAGAGGAGGAAAAAATATGATGGGCGATAAACAATGGCCGATCATATGATGGACGACGTACTGGTTTTGCGACGAGAGGATCGGGCTTCATTCTATCGCCGACAACGTGATGAACATCGATAACAGTGGGCGAATTTGAGGATCTAAGGATTTTGAAAAAATTTAGAAATTTTTTAAAATTAAGTTAAAAATACAAAAAAGAAATTAAAATCAAACCAACGTTTAATATTTTGATTGGTCAAAGGAATTTTTTTAAACGGACGTTAACAGCTAGGCATCTAAAATGTTAACAGTGAAAACATTAGATACCTACTTAGGGTAAAAATACTTTAAACACCTAAGTGAAATAAAATATAATTTGATCACTTTTTTTCTATTAAGCCTCGTAAATTTGTAATCAATATTAGGATCAATTTTAAAAAGTAGCTATTAAACCACTTTAAAATGTTCGTTTAGGATATTAAATATTTAAAAGATTCAAGATAAATATGGCATATGACAAAAAAATAACGAGTAATATATCATTTGACCCTTAACATTATATTTTAATATTTTTTAAAAGTAATGTTAGGTTTGTTAGAACCAAAACATAAATTAATAAAAATCTAATTTAAAATTTATCATGTCAAATTATTAAGAATAAAAAATATTAAATTTTTAAACGTGCTTGAAATTGTTAATGTGTTAACATTTTTGAATTTTTAATTTTAATCTTTCAAGAAAATAAATTTTCTCACGTCACAAAATTATCTGATGAAGACAAAAAAAAAAAAAAGTAACATGTTTTTTTAAGACTACTACCTCTCTTATATAACTGACGTCTCACCCTCTCTCTCCATTGTTAAAGCCCAGCACACCGAATTCTCACCCACTCTCCATTGTTCTAGAACACTCCAAGGCATAGTTATTACCATAGTAAATAAATAATGTAAAAGAAAATAATCTAAGTTAACCGATATGGTGTTAACCGACATATCAAGCATATATAAAGGCTATGCATTTTGTTAAGATTGTGTGCAAAGTTAGAGTGAAGCTGGTGAGTTCAAATGGCTTGTAAGGGAGAGTGGAGTGTGCGTGCAAAGTTTGGGGGAGGAAACACGCTTAAGTGTTATAAGAAATATTGTAATAAGGTAAGTATTGTAATATGTTTTTATATGAATAAAAGTATTATTTTTCCTTGTAATTAGAAGTTTTCAGGCAAGCTTAAGTTTTTGAATTTCTTAGTGCACTTGAATTGATTAATATATGAACGGTTTTGCCGCCTAAATAATATATGATCGGTATTGCGCCTGAATAATATATGGTCGGTTTTACCGCCTAAATGGTGTATGGTCGGCACTATCGCGTAAGTTGTGCACTAAGTAATTAGAAGATAGAAATGCTAACTGACTCAAGGAGTTGGTGTAGTACTAGTTATGGGTGTTCATGGTTAACTAAAATACTATAACGGTTAACCTATAAGTTATGTCTTAGTGCAAAAGTTATATGTTCTTAGTGCAATTAGAGGGAAAATGCATAGAAAATTAGTGGCTCTTTCTTAATGGTTAACCATGAACACCCCTAGTACTAGTGGTCAGTCTTAGATCTTATATAGTGGGTGTGTTGGGTCCATCCAAAAAGAAAGAAGTAACACTTCAAGGGGAGCTCAATATGGAAAATAAGACTATTACCAACAGTGCGAGGAGAACGATAGAAAACAAAGTGGTGAATGCTTCAATTGTGGCAGGAAGGGCCATTTTGCTCGAGATTACAGATTACCTAGGAGACAAACTTTGCAAGAAAACATAGCCACCACAAAATAAGAGAGTGAGGTCATGTTCGAAGCTTCCATCAGCGAGAAAGAATGTGTGTAGAAGCTGGTCTTTTGTTGAAGAATAGCTGATAAAAGACATAGAGAAATTATCCATTGTAGTAACCACATACTCAAAGATGGACTACAAGGATGAAGAAGAGTCGAAGAAAACATAGAGGAACCAGTGCTTGCAAAAACCATGGAATCCAAAATTAACACGTTCAAGGAGGTGGACTCCTATATGGTAGAGCTTGATGAAAGGGTCGATTAGCTTCTTGAAGAAATGTTAGGAGCCCTTAACAAGACTACTGACAAGTGTACACAACAATGTGAGACTTTTTCAAATTCTCTCTAGTGAAATTCTTACCCTCAAAGAAGATAACAAAACTCTAAGGAAATAACTTAAAATAGTATATGGGGAATTGCAAAATATAAGGGAGGAGATGGTTCTTCTTAGGAAGGCACTAACTCATAATGAGGGAGCTACCTCATTTGTTCCAATTCCAATTTCTTCGGGGTGAAGGTTTCTAAGCCCAAGTCTTATAAAGGGATTAAGAACGCGAAGGATGTAAATAACTTCCCGTGAAGCTTGGAACAATACATTCAAGCTACAAAACGTCATAGAGAATGCCAAAAAAATCGATCATGCCTTACTTTATTTGGAAGATACTGCACCGATGTGGTTGTGGTGTAAGCATGGTAAAAATAAGAAGAGAGGTTGCACTATTGCTATTTGGGAGGAATTCAAACATGAGCTAAGAAGTCAATTATATCTCTAGAATGTGGAGAGAGAGTCTGTAGCAAAAGAATTTTCTGAAGTGCTATTAGAGATTTCTTATTATCCCAAATGCTCTTTGTGATGACTTACAAATTTGAGCCAAGTTGAAGATCGAGAAAAGAGGTGCACAAGACCTCGTTACTGCCACTGTTATTGTCGAATCTCATCCTAAATTTGAGAAAAGTAAGAGCTCCAAGCAAAAGGGGAACAAATGCCATGAATTGATGGGAGAAGAAACAAATCACGCAAAAAGCGAAGATCGAAGCTAGCTTATAAGGAAGAAACCTTTAAGGGAAAATAGACGGCAAAGGATAAAGAGAGCAAGTTACTCAGGAACAAGGAAATGCGAGTATGCGATCTCCGATATCCTCAAATCTATCAAGGTCGGTGTTGAGATGCCTAAGTTTAAAAAGAAGGATTGTTGTTTGAGCAAATGGAGATTGGAAGACAATTAGTACATCTTAGTCGACAATGGAGAAACAAACAACTTTATCAAGAAGGTCCTTGAAAGAGAAATCAAGATGGTGCCAACAAAGAGTAATGAAAGTTTAGAACTAGTATGAAGTAATAGAACCCTTCTAGTAATGTTCTATAAAGAGGGACGAAAGCAAGATTTTATGTTAAGAGGGTGAACCTATAAAATTTTAAGAGGATAAAAATAGATTTTCAATAAAAAATACATAAAATTTTCTAAAATACTTCTAAATCATATATAAATTTTAAATTTCTAGGGGGCAGTAAGCCCATTTGGTCTATCCCTATCTATAAAGGAACCATACTTAGATTCAGAGAAGCAGCGGCATATGATATGTAACATCTTCACATTAACATTGTAAAGTTTAGAAATGGGAGTCATGAAATAAAGACCTGCTATTCATCTCCCTACAGTTTAATACGTCTAAAAGCGGCGACGGAGAATACCTAACTTCTAAAAAATCTTAGCTGCTTGCTTGCTTTGCTTTCTAGTCGTTTATTTCTTTTTCTTTCTTTACTTAATCGACGGCTAGAGGGCAGAGCTAGGAATTTATTTAAGGGTATCAATTTTTTGAATAATAAATAAGAGGAGTTAACTATTTATAAAAAGGTGTTATTTTATTTTATTTATAGAAGTGTCAATTTTATATATTTTTATTTTTATATAGAAATTATGTAAAAAATACAAATTTTTAAAAAATATTGACACCACATTTGTGCATATAGCTCTATCCATGTCGACGGTGGTATTAGTTTTGGTGCTAATCGTCGATCGTCAGTAATTCGTATTTTTTTCATTTTCTTATACTTAAATCTATTTGTTTTGTTTTCTTTTTCTTCGCACATCTTGCTGCACTTTCATCTGCCTCTATGACACGTTTTTCTCTGTCTTTATGGCATGTTGTTGTCTTATGACACGTTTTATGACTATTTTTACAGGCGTTTGGTGTTCGTTCGGTGACACGCAACTTTTTTTTGATTCATGATTGTCGGTGATCTTGGATAGGTTAATCCCCTTTTGAGTTATTGGCTGATGTAATCAGAATTGTGTAGCAAATCATCGCCTTTGAAAATAGACGTGAAATGTGGTTGTTGATTTTGAGGATTTTATTTAATTCATGTTTTGACAAATCCCAAGTAAGCCTTCTTACAATGAACCATAATGATTTTCTTTATTGTAAAGAGTAAGTGTCTGATTTAATCGAAGCAACGCTTGTATCTTTTTAAATATATCTTTTTCTTGTTGTTTTTGGATGTTTTAGAACCTTTGATAGGTTATGTTCATGTTTTATTTTTGTTTATCAATAAAGCATAGTATAAAATGGGTTTTTGCCGCAAGAATTTTTAAAAATATATAATTTCTTTAATTTTTTTAAAAATTTTAATTTAGTTCCTTTCGGCTTTTAAAAATTCATATTAAAAATATTTTTTTAATATTATTAATTAAATTGTCTAAAATTTTAATTTGGTCCCTTCAGTTTTTGGGTCCAATGACAATTTAAGTCATTGTAAATTTAAATATTAAATAAATTAAGTATTGTTCTTCAATTTTAAGTTTAAATACTTATATTTTTAAAATTTAATAATTTGATCCCTCCACATTCAATCATAATTCCGTTGCTGTTTAAAAGGATACCAGTCTGAATCCTTGAGACATTCCTCCCACAATGAGCACATTTCCAAAGCTCTCTCCTCGGCTACTTCCTCGTTGCTTGGAGGAACGGTTTACTGTGGAGTCCTCCCATTCTCTTGACACCAATATTTCCATGACTGGATATTTCTTGAATCATTAGTGAAGTAACAAGACAAGGAAATCTTCTTAAGCCTTAATTATTACTTAAAATTAATTATTACTTAAAAATATTAAAAATATATATTAAAATAAAATTTTAATTACTGTAGGAGTCAAATGACATACTATCCATTAATTTTATTCCTCACGTTGTTCCAATTAATGCACGCAATCCCCATTAACTTGAGATCTATTGTGCTCATCCTTTTATTTTTTTATCTGTGACATTATCTACGGTAAAAAATGATGTCAATTTCTATTCATACATACTTCAGTTTTTTGTTTTTTTTATTAAAATATTTGTAAACAATGAAGTCGGTTTATATTAGGAGGCTCGATGATCAACTGAGATAGCCAAGAGGGGTAAATTAGTTTTTGTTTTTGTGGTGGAAGCACTTAAAAATAAAAATTGTGCACAAGGATTTATAGTGGTTTAAGTTTCTAACTAAGCTCTACATCCACTATCTTAGTTTCTCATTAAGGATTTTCCCAAATTCATTATGAATTTTTTTCCCTTTTTTCAGTCTCAAGAAGAAACCTTTACAATCTCAAAGCTTATACTCCTAAGCTTTGAGAAAACTCTCTCTTACAAGAGAAATACAAAAAGCAAACTAAGAAAAACCTCACAAGGCTGATTGTTTGCAAACTTAAGCTCTCACCCAAAATCAAACACTTGATCATATATGACAATTAAGCTCACAAGTGTGTTCTACAAAGAAATTAACAACTAAAAGCACAACACACTTTTTTTATACATTGAATGTTGGCAATATGTTTCTTGTTGTTCCATAGTTGCTTGAAGCTTGCTTATAAACCCTCTAATGAGTTTGTGACTGTTGCTAGCCGTTGGGGTTGTTAAGAGCCGTTGGTGAACTTTATTTTCAGCAATAATTGCAATTCTACAGCAGGGCATATCGATACTCATGCACTGGTATCGGTACCTGCCTTAAACAGAAAGAGCCGTTGGAGCATTTAAAGCACATGGATATCAGTATGCTATACTAGCGTATCGGTACGCTAATACTGGTGTCAACCGTATCGGTACTCAATTTGACTACTGAAAAATGTTAAAACACGGGGACAAATGGGCGTATCGGTACACGAGAATCTGTACAAATAGGAGCACTCTGTGTATTAATACTGGACATACATATCAGTACTCAGAGCTTGTTTTTGACACTTTGACTATTTAAAATTATTTTAAACATGTCAAAAACCCTTTAAAAATATTTCAAACATATTTTCCAAATTATTAGACTTTTGAAATATTTTTGTAAATAAGATTAAGTCCAAAAACATTTTTCTTTATGTTATATCAAAATTAATGTTTCAAACAGTTTATGCTTGTACCGACTTCAACATATTTGATGAACCATAAAAGGTGAATTTAGCCGAATGTTGCAGTGGTGAACAATGAAGTTGACATCTATTCATACCGTCTTTTAACATATTTGAATAAAAAATTACACAGTAAAGTTGGTATGTATTCATGTTGACTTTACTTTTCACTGTAACAAATATTATAGATTGAAAAATAAAAATACCAACGCTATATGTAGAGAATTATTTTTTCCCCACAACAATATGGGGAGAATTTCGCCATTTCCAATTCATTGTTAAAACTCCATCACAGTTGTTCAACTCATCCCATGAGACTTTCATCTTACCATAGTAGGACAATATGAGTAAATATATTTTAAAATATCTAATAAATATAAACTCAATATATTTTAAAATCTATGATATTTTAAAATATATTTTAAAACAAACTGTAAAACAAAAGAAAGATTACAGCTAATAAATATAAATATAAAGATAAGAATAGTAACTAACAGCTAATAAAACTCAATATATTTTAAATTTTATGATATTTTTATTAAAATTTTCTATTTTTTTTAAAAATAATAAATTTTGGATTTTTAAAAATATATTTTAATTTTTTTAATTCAATTAATTTTTGACCTAAAATTTGAATAGGAAATTCAAATTCGAAAAATTCATGTATCAACTAAAAAAATTTATTTACGTACTAAAATGAGATACAATTTCGTATAAAAATATGGGTAAAATTTTAATATACAGGTTGTATAAAACTAATTTTACACAAGCATACATATTTACACTATAAAACTCAAATTCTAAATGTTTACTCCTAACCCTAAAAAATTAAGCCCTGAACCTTAAACCTAATACCCTAAATTCTAAACACTAACCTAAAAAATTAAACCCTAAACCTTAAACCCTATACCCTAAACTAAAACTTTAATCCCTACAATTAAAAGGCACGTGTAAGCTAAAATTTATACAGTAACCTGTGTATGAAAGTTTTTTTTTCAAAAAAATATTAACCTATAAAAATAATTCAAAGTATAATGACATGAGATGAACATCAGGGCACGTGGTCGGCGTCCTGCGAGACAATTCCCTTTTCCATTATAAGCAGCGGCAGCAACGTCCCACGAGAGCTCGAGGGCGCCCTCCACCCTCCAAGCGGGGGACGATGACTGCTAGCGTACGAATTTTTGAGTTAGCAAACATGTTGCTTTTGGGATCCACAACATTCACTCCAAATCATTCAACTGCTCCCAATCCCTTGCTCTTTCTAACACCTAATATTATTAACTTCTACTTAACGTTTCTTGCCATTCAAGACCTGGGTGGATATAATTTTTGGTTGAATTTTGATATTTATGTATAGTATAATATTTTAATTTATGTTTAACTAATTATAAACGCAGTTTAAATTAATTAAATTTAGTGCTTGGTAAAAATGAAACAAAATAGGTAGTTAGCTTGTCTGCATGGCATTGGTTTTTTACCCACCAGACCAATATAAATTCTCTGCCCTTTTTCAGTGCTCTTATGTATGTCTCCGCATTAAAATATTAGTTTTAGGGTTTATGGTTAATGTTTAAGATTAGAGTTTAGGATTGGGGTTTAGGGAATTGGGGTATGTTATATTTATTAGGGTTTAGGATCTAGGGTTAAAGCTTATATTTTAATCTTTTAGTATGTGGCATAGAAAGAGGCACCAAAAAGGGTAAATAATTTTTGTCCCCGCTAGACAGGAAAGGAGCCAGAATTTGAAGTTGAGAGGGCAAAACATAAATATTTGAAAGATGAAGAAAATTAAAAAAATAAATAAATTTTTAAAAAAAATTATATAGAAAGACAAAGCTAAACAAATATTTTTGGGTGTGGGGGCTCACATACCTCCGTCAATGTCACCAGACATGGTTTGATTTTCCTTACAAATTTTATTTCATTACTTTTTCTGACAAATTTTAATTCTAATTCAACCTAGAAGGAATGAAAAAGAGGATTCTAGGGAAAAGAAATGAAAGAAATGGACTGCTTCTAGTGGGTCTAGAACTTATAACCCAAAAAAATACGATAAAATAAAGATAAACAATTTGACCAACCGGCCAAATATGCTTGCTCAGTTAATAGCTTTGCTTTTAAACATATAAAATAATGAATAAATATTTTAATTGGTAATAACACAAGTTAATAGCTTAGCCTAGTGGTTCGCCTTCCATCCACCAAAATTGAAATTGATTCCTAGCAACATCAATTTTAAAGGTTTTATTTTCTTTCCTTTGTTTTAAACCAATCATATTTGATTAGTTATAATTAATTTTATAAATATTTTTGTAATACCGTGTCATCCCCTAATCACACTTGA
Source organism: Hibiscus mutabilis (assembly GCA_019671005.1). NCBI lineage: Eukaryota > Viridiplantae > Streptophyta > Magnoliopsida > Malvales > Malvaceae > Hibiscus > Hibiscus mutabilis. Next base: position 39,686,973 of record CM033723.1, read on the forward strand.
ACATGTTATATAAGTAATCCAATCCACATAGGTGCATCTAGTCAGCAAAAATATGGACCGTTAATCAACGAATAATTTTTATCCAAACATAACTAATATGACCAAAATTAAAATATCAGGACTAAAATACATAAAAAAATCAGAGTATACAGTACAAGCAATGGAAAGTAATTTTAGCATTATGCCCTTCGAAGAACATAATTAACAACCTTTGTTTCTCTTTTCAAACGTAGATGAGGTAAAAACTAAAAGCCTCGGACCTAAAAGAAAACCAACACCCATTATAGGGGCGGTGCGAGTCTAGCACTTTTTGACAATTTGTGGTACACAAATATCTTTTGATAATATATTTGTATTCGATTCTTTTATTTGATAAATAAAATTATTGAAAAAATGAATGTTTATTTATATATACATTGGCGGAGCCACGCTCACAATTAGAGTATCTGTTGAAATTTCAATTTTTTTAAAAAATTTTATATTTTTATATAGTTTATATTTAAAATTTTTAAAAATTATATAATTAATATCCCTTTATAAATAATTAATTTTTGTTAAATATTATTAAAAATTAACACTCTTTAGATAAATTTTTGGCTCCGCCCCTACATATATATATTATAGTGATTAAAGTTGAATATGGTAGGAATATTAGAGATATTATTAGAAAGAAAATACTTTGATATACAAGCTTGGTTTACACAAGCCTTTCAATTTTAGGCTTTAGAGATTTAGGTTGTGGTTTAAGGTTTAGGGGTTTAGGTTGTAGGGTGTAGAATTTAAGTTTTATGGTTACAATTTAGAGTTTAATGTTTAGGGTTTAATGTTTAGGTTTTAGGGTGTTAGGGCTAGGGATTTAAATTTTAAATTTTATATCTTAAATATAATTTTTTATGCCTCTTGTGTATCAAAATATAACCCTTATTAGAGAGGGCAATTATAAATTTCAAACATTAATCACAAACGAGTATGGATTATGTAAAAAAATCGAATAACGTAACTGATAAGGTTTGTAATTGAACCAGCACGTAACTACAATGTTTAATATGCAATTGATTCTTGAACTTAACTAGTATTTTCTTCTTCTAGTTAGTATTGTAGCGATGTCCTTTTACGCTAAAAAAACGGTGTGGTTTTTTTTTTTATTTTGAAAATAATATCTTTTGTGGGATTTTAGAAAACTCGTATTTTATTTAAAAATGGAGTCGCCACCGGCCACTCAAGGTGAACCGGACACCGTGAAAACTAGATATTTAAAATTGATGGGTTCGGGAGTCGGTTACGGATGTGGAAGGATTAGCACCCCCACACCGCCCAAAATTGGTACTTTAATAATTACCGCTTTATTAATATTAGACTTTCCGGATTAAAGTGACGATCAAACTAAAATTCGGTTATAAGTGTGAGTAGATTTTAAAGGCCCCGTTATTCGAGAGCAAACGCCCAACCACTATCCCTGCGCTTGATACTGGCCTCGTTTACGCTCGGATAAAAGGGCACCGCATTGACAAAATATATATCCGTTATGCAACTTAAAAAAACATGGCAAATATAAATAAATACATTGTGATAAAAATATAAATAAATACTAACATAATAAAATACTAATATAACATAAATAAAATACTAATCTAAAACATTCATACATAAATATTAATCTAACACATAAATAAAAACAAATCTAACATAAAAACATTAATTTAAAACATTAATTTAAAAACATAAATAAATACTAATCTAAAAATAAATAAACATACAAAAAGAGCACTATTTTAAATTAACTAATACTTCATTAAATCATAAAAATTACAACACAAATAAAAAAGGAAGAAAATATGCCTAACTAGGAGCTCGAATGACGAACCCCGATTGAACCCCACAGAGATCTACCACGACCTCTCCAAAAATATTAACTAGATCGGGTCTAAAATAAGACCCCGATCGAACAGGTTAGGACCGAGGGCACTGCATAAGCGGAGAGACTAGATCGGGCGATGAAAGTTGATAAATTTTCTTTTGATTTTTTCATTTTTTATTTTTTTCATTTTTACTTTTTTTGATTTTTCGATTGATTTTTTTTTTCAAAAATTTCCAATTCTCTTTTTTTTTTGATAATTTTTTTTCTTGAAATGTACAAAGAAGTAAAACTCGAGAAAAAATTAGGCATGGCTGCACCGTTAGTGAAGAAAAAAAACCTGAATAGAAATTCGATCTGCTTGGGAAAAGGTTCGGATCTGTTGCACCATCAACGGAGAAATGGGATCTTCATGATGTCTATACTGCTGCACCATCAACGGTAAAGCAAAATCTGGAAAATGTTGGCTTATCAACAATGACGAAGGCAAGATCTGAAAAAGGCTACTTCTGCTGCTCTACTGGCGAAGAGGTATGACCTGAAAATGAAAAAAAAAACATTAAATCAGTAAATGTTCATAAAATTTGTCACTGTTACCTTTTATTGATGTTTCAGCATCCTCTTTGCGTTTGGCCTTCTCTAAGACTAAGGTTGGTTGTCGTGTTGTTGCCCCCATGGCTGAGGCTCTTCGATCCATTTCGTAGACCTGTTATGTACAAGCGAAAATGCATGAATGCATCTAATTTTATGACTAAATGCATGTGTCTATCCTAAATGTATGACGACTTAAATGTATGCACCTAATCTAAATGTATGATGTATGCAAGAATGATTCAATGCAAGATGAATGCAACTAAATGCATGAATGCGACATGATTTGATTTTTGATTTTTTTTGTCTTCAAAGGGATGCCCCTGACTCTTGACTGGTCATGTCAGGATCTTGGTCCTTTGTGTGGCGGTTCCCCAACCTCCTTCGGCTTCGAACATCTTCTTTGGACTCATTTTCCTATTTGGATGCCCTATAAACTTTTACATATTGTTCTGGGAATGCCTTTGTAGCATGTTTCAACTTTGAGTTGCATTTTCGCCTTTTTGGATGACTTTCAGTGCTCTCGTGAACGCGTTGCGTTGCCTCTTAAGTTGGGCTTATGATTTGTCATGTTGGTTTCTGGCCGTTTATCACTTTCGGATTAGGTGGAACGCTGTAGATGGCGATTGGTGTTTAGCATTTGGGATGTGGAGGTATGATTCCAAAAGAAGGGTAGCAAAGGTTTGCTCAGCTTTCGGTTTTTTGAATGGCTTTGGGTAGAATGGTAGAGTTGAAGGGCTTGGTTGTCGGGTGATGGTAAGTCGAGAGTTCAAAAGGACTCAAACATAAGGGTTCAGGCAGTGAAATGAGGGGTTCTCTGTTTAAGTATTTTGGTCTATGGGTAGCGATGGTAGTAGGGATGGAAAAAACTTTATTGTGTTTTTGGTTGGAAATGGTGAGTGTGAATGATTTCTGAAGGATGAAAGGTGGTGGGTTAATTTCGGTGATGGAGAGTGAAGGGTGATTGTTGGAATTTGGCACTTGTCGAGATATGCCCCGAGACTGAGTTCTTATGGAGGTTTGGTAATGGTGCTGAATTGGCCGACTTTGCTTTCTCTGGTATTAATGACGCGAGACATCATGAGGACCGATTTTAAAATTGATGCATCTATATGCAAAATGTGTCTTAAATGCAAAATGATTTATGTGAATGCAATGCAAAATTAAGATTGTGATGATGTTGTGCAATGATGCAGATGAAATCGATGCGATGAGAATAAAATAAAGATGAAACGAGTTATTACCAAATAAAATGATTAAATAAAACAAATGATAAATATAACAAAAATAGAGTAATAAAAAACTGTACATAAACAAGAAATAAGGCACCAGAGCCTAATTAGGGTGACCACTAATCGAGTAGAGTTTCACATGGCTCTAAAGGGTTGGCTCCTACGGTTCACTATATGCAGTTTTGGTGCTAAGAGGTACCCGAATTATCCTTGTTGTCCTCTACTAAAAGTAGCAAGGCCCCCGGTCATCGCCCATTATATGCTCCTTTCAACCGGGTTCAATTCAGGGGGACCCATTCGCTTATTCCTGCACGAAGGAACAATATCCTTACGAAAGCATAAGGTACTCGAGCCCAGAAGGTACTTGCTAGGCCTACACGGAGGAACGATATCCTCACGAAAGTATTAGCGTTTTCCCCCACTTAAAAGGACGAGTTTATATGCCAAATTTTAAATGCGTTAAAATAAACGCACAATTATAACCAAATTTTAGTTTAATAGTCACTTTAATCTGGAATTTCCGATATTAATAAAGCGGTAATTATTTGAAAAAACTCAACTCTCATTTGTTTTTGAAAAACAAAAATGTCCCCAGCGGAGTCACCATCTGTAGCAATGTCCTTTTACACTAAAAAAACGGCGTGGTTTATTTTGTTTTTTTTTTTATTTTGAAAATAATGTCTTTCGTGAGATTTTAGAAAAACCGTATTTTATTTAAAAATGGAGTCGCCACCGGCCACTCAAGGTGGACCGAACACCGTGAAAATCAGAGATTTAAAATTGATGGGTTCGGGAGTCGGTTACAAATGGGGAAGAATTAGCACCCCACACCGCCCAAAATTGGTACTTTAATAATTACCACTTTATTAATATTAGACTTTCCGGATTAAAGTGACGATCAAATTAAAATTCGATTATAAGTGCGAGTATATTTTAAAGGCCCCGTTATTCGAGAGTAAACGCCCAACCACTATCACTATGCCTAATACTGGCCCCGTTTACGCTCGATAAAAGGGCACCGCATTGACAAAATATATATCCGTTATGCAACTTAAAAAAACATGGAAAATATAAATAAATAAATTGCGATAAAAATATAAATAAATATTAACATAATAAAATACTAATATAACATACATAAAATACTAATCTAAAACATTCATACATAAATATTAATCTAACACGTAAATAAAAACAAATCTAACATAAAAACATTAATTTAAAAACATAAATAAATACTAATCTAAAAATAAATAAACATACAAAAAAGAACACTATTTTAAATTAACTAATACTTCATTAAATCATAAAAATTACAACACGAATAAAAAAGGAAGAAAATATACCTAACTAGGAGATCTAATGACGAACCTAGATTGAACCCCACCGAGATCTACCACAATCTCTCCAAAAATATTAACTAAATCGGGTCTAAAATATGACCCCGATCGAACCGGTTAGGACTTAGGGCACTGCCCCAGTCCTTGGCTCCCCGAGAGCTATGCTCTCTTATTTGGGCAAGCCTTGGCCGGCTCATGCTTTCAATCCCCCCATGCCTCCTATTTATAGGCAATTGGGGGTGCTTGGGGTGACGTGGAGTTTCCCCCTCCATTCCCTTTATTTATTTATTATTATTATTTTTAAAATTAATAATATTATTATTACAATAATACTAAAAACAAAAATGAGTGATTACAAGTATATAATTTTTTAGACCACTTTAGTACTTGAATTTGATAATGGTTCTTAAAGTGGTACCCATAATAAATAAAGTGTACTTATAATAAATGCTTATTACAAAAATTAATACACTATCTTCAAAAATTTCTCAACTTGATATATAAATTTTTTGAGATCAAATTGATACCTGAACATGATTTTTTTTAAATTTATATATATAATGATTTGGTATTTCAACAATTAATCAAATTATTAGCGTGGCTAAAACACTGATATCATTAAATATCAAAGTAAGCACGGTTGATTTTTCTAATCAAATTTAAGTATCTAGAAAAATCAAGTACTAACTTGAAAATACGGCTAAATTCGTAGAAAATCAGTCCAACTCAGCAGTCTACTCGACAGATACTCAAGCGTGACTCCAACTCAGCAGTCTACTCGACAGATACTCAAGCGTGACTCAGCAGCAGTACCAACAGTCCTAAATGGGGGGGGGGGGGTCCATTGTTACCCTATCGGATGTGGCAAGGTTTTCCACTTTTGGACAATTGAACCCAAAACAGAGGGCACAAAGTCATGGTCTTTGTAACCTGCCACACCAAAATTTGATTGGTTTCTTTCAAGTGAATTAATTACCCTTATTACAATTTTTTTACATAAAATTACCCTTATTACAATTGCAACCATTGGTTTCATCTTTTTTAATGTGTGCGGGACAGTGGTCGGTCCAACTTTCCATCAGCACAACTCCCCTCTCTGCACATCAATCGCTCCTCTAAATTATATTGGCTACTATTAAATTGCCCACCTACTTTTGTGCTATGGAAAAAGGGTCTCATTCAATTCATGAACAGGGATATAAAATTTTACTCAAAATTTCAACTTATTTATATTTAAATTCAATCAAGTTCTGTTTTTTTCCTAATAAACTGAACCTAATTAAAAATAAAAATAATAATTTCACTTAATTACTCAAACTCAAATGAAGGTGTTGATAAGTTCATGAGTTACTCCAACTATGTATTAATATACTCTGTTGAATATAGCACGTGAAGATTAAGCTGTTAACAGTTTTAGCTTAACTGAGTCTGTTAGGGTTGTTAGATTGGTTGTTAGTACGTTATGCATGATGGTTAATCAATGTGGGATTAGTATATAAAGGAAGTTGATGTGTGTTCTAAAAGCAATCAATAGAATCAGTTTTGCTTCTCTGTTTACTTTCATTCTTTCTACGTTCTTCCTTCGCTACTAAGTTCATAAACATTAGGGTTCTTAAAATGGTATCAATCGCCATAGATCCTGGAGACTCTATTCTTCCGCTCATTGGGTGTAACACTTCTGGGTTATTGTGAGTTTTTGATTTGTAATTCTGATGCCTAGCTCAAGTTCCGATCAGTAAGGTGACTTGTCTGTCTCGTCGGGGACCACCAAGATGTTCACAAACAAGAGGATCAACGTTGTGCTTGATGAAATGAATTTCTTGCTATGGAAGCAGCAGGTTCTTTTGACGGTTCGCAGTCACAGGTTGGAAAAAACTTCTTCTTGGTACGCTCAAACCCCCTCCTGAAACAATTGCTGATGACAAGGGTGAGATGGTGTCGAATGAAGATTATGAAATCTTTGTCGCACAAGACAGTGCGTTAGCATCTTGGTTACTATCCACCATTACTTATGACTTGTTGCCTCAGTTTGTTGGTGCTGAGACGGCGGCGGTTGTATGGGCTACTGTGCTGAAGTTCTTTGCTAACAAGTCCACTACCAGTGTGATGGGGTTACACTGCAAACTCAGATCTATCCGCAAGGGAGAAGAAAGCATGCGGTGTATCTCACAAAGATTAAAGAAGTGTGTGATGCGTTGGCTGCGTGTGGAAGTGCAATCTCTGATCTGGAACAGGTTGCGACAATTCTGAATGGGTTGCCACCTGAGTATCAACCATTTATGGCTGTCATTACGGTAAGCAAGGAACCGTTTACTCTTAATGGTGTTAAGAATGTGTTGGTTGATGCTGAGGCTCAGTTGAAAGGGTTCAATGTTCAATCTCAGTTACCTCTACTTGCCAATGTTGCACATGTCAACAAGGGTTATAAAGAAGAAAATCAAGATTCCAGATCTGGTGGTCAGAATGCTCAGTTTATCAATGGCGATCAGTTCTATAACAATGGAGGTCAACAGTTTAGTGGACATGGCCAACAAATCCTTGGTGGTAGATCTGGCGGCCGTAGGAGAGGTCGTGTACGGTTGCAGTGTCAGTTGTGTGGGAAGAATGGGCATTCGGCTGATCGATGCTGGCAACGGTACAATCAGTCGTTTACTGGGGTTCTTGCGAACAATAGTTATAGTCATGGCCGTGAGGAACAGGAAAATGCGCATGTTAGTACGGTTGATATGTCTGGTTCGTGCTTCACTTGCTGTGGCAATAGTAATATGTGTCATGGCAGCCCAACATCTTCAGGCAGTTCTACATCGTCAGAAAATTGGGTGGTTGATTCAGGGGCAACGCACCATGTGACTCCTGATGCGACAAAGATGGCTCAAGGGGCTGAGTATAATGGTCGAGGTAAGTTGATTGTTGGAAATGGTAATTGCTTAGACATAACAAGGACTGGGCAATCTATGTTATTCACCTCTACTCGTGCTTTGTTGATTAAAGACCTATTTTTTAGTACCTACATTAACTAAGAACCTTCTTTCTGTTTCTAAGTTTGCTAGAGACAATCATGTATATTTCGAGTTTCATGCTACCAACTGCCTGGTTAGAGAAAAAGGTACGGGAGCTGTGTTGATACAAGGGAAAGAGAAATGAGGCCTCTATGAATTTGATGTTGTTGCTCTAAAGGATGGACAAGTTACTAGGGGAGATTTTTATATTGAAGCTTATGTAGCTAGTAATGATAGTAATGGCTATGATCTTTGGCATAAAAGACTTGGGCATCCTGCTCATAAGTCTTTTGTACAAGCATGTAAATCTGCCAATATTGTAATTCCTTTTGAAAGAAATAAAGATAATGGATCAGTTTGTGTGGCATGTCGTATGGGAAAAAAGTCATAAGCTGCTCTTTATAGATTCGACAACTGTGTATAATACACCTTTTCAACTCGTGTTTACAGATTTATGGGGACCCTCTCACATAACATCTTCAGATGGTTATAGGTACTATTGTGTCATTTGTGGATGCAGCCACACGATATTGTTGGTTGTTTTTGCTTTGAAGTAAGGACCAGGCTCTACAAGCATTTTAATTGTTTCAAAACATGGTGAAAACTCAGTTTACACAAGCATCAAGGAGGTACAAAGTGACTGGGGAGGTGAGTATTGAAGGTTGTCCACTGTTCTCTTGGTTGCTGGAATAAGGCACCGTCTCTCATGCCCCCACACATCGAAGCAAAACGGTGTAGTTGAAAGGAAACATAGGCATATTGTTGAGTTAGGATTGGTTCTCATGGCGCAAGCCTCTATACCATTTGAGTATTAGTCGTTTGCAGTGAGCACTGCTGTTTTTTTGATCAATAGGCTTCCTACTCAGGTCTTACAAGGGCAGTCACCATTTGAGGCTTTATTCCACAAGTTACAAGATTATCAGTTTATGAGGGTCTTTGGTAGCAAATGCTTTCCTCATCTTAGGCCGTATCAGCATCATAAACTCAGCTACAGATCTCAACCTTGCACGTTTTTTGGCTACAGTGCACAACATAAAGGCTATCAATGCTTAGCAGTTGATGGTAGGATATTTACCTCACGCCATGTAGTTTTTGATGAGCACTATTTTCCTTTTGCAGAAGCTTCACATCCTCAAACTAAGGAGACAAGATATGGTCAAAGATGCATCCCTGGCTGTTTCCCAGTGGTGAGCAAAGCAACCGAGGTTTGTAGAGGGTTAAAAAGGAATGTTACAGAACCGATAGACAATAAAAAATTTGGGGAAACTTTTGCGCCAGTGTTATCTGAGACGACTGATGTTGAGCCGACTGAGGCTAGTCCTGGAAACTCCTCCAGCTCTCAGTATGAAAGTTCACATGAAGTAACTGTGCCAATACATGTGCCTACTGAAGCTACTACTGTGCCAATACATGTGCCCGATGCAGCTGAGCAATGTTGTAATAGTGGATGTGAACACACTGAGAAAACTCACAATGAGGATGTAAAAGCGGTGGCAGATGAGCTAAATTCTGGTACGGCGTTTGAGGTCCCATCTACTGTGAGCGCAGGGAGTCATCATATAGTAACCAGGAGCAAGAATGGTATTTTTAAGCCAAAAGTCTATATGGTCTCACATGAAAAAGAAGAGACTGAACCAAGCACTGTGCAGGAGGCTCTACAATCGAAAAACTGGACGGCTGCGGTGTTAGCTGAGTATGAAGCTCTTATGAAAAATGAAACATGAGAGGTGGTTCCCTTACCAACAAGAAGATCCACAGTATGTTGAAAATGGTTGTTTCAAGTTAAAAAGAATGCTGATGGCACTCTTCATAGATACAAAGCTAGGCTTGTGGCCAAGGGGTATTCTCAGGTGCCTGGCCAAGACTTTCAAGACACCTTTAGTCTAGTGGTGAAGGCAGCAACTGTAAATGTGGTTCTCACTCTAGCTGTCTCGCATAAATGGAATCTTAGGCGAATTGATGTGAACAATGCCTTCTTGCATGGGGATTTACATGAGAAAGTATACATGGAGCAGCCACCAGGCTTTGAGAGTCAGGATGCTAGTGGCTTAAAGATGGTGTGTAGGCTAAAGAAGGCCTTGTATAGACTGAGACAGGCACCTCGTAATTGGTATTAAAAGTTAAAAGACCATCTAATTCGCATTGGATTTAAGGGTTCACGAGCTGACTTTTCATTGTTCATTAGACGTGTAAATGGAAGTGCTACATATGTCCTTGTGTATGTGGATGATATCATTGTTACTGGGCAGTGTAATGAAGATGTCGAGAATGTAGTTAAACAAGTTGGGGATCAGTTCTCCTTAAAAGATCTCGGCAGTCTAAACTGCTTCCTGGGGATTGAGATAACGTGTATTGGTGACTCTATTATGTTGAGTCAAAGAAAATATGTTATGGAGTTGCTGGCTAGAGCAGGCATGCAGAATGCTACACCAATATCCACTCCTATGGTGACTACTCCAAAGTTGATTCAGGATGCGGCAGGGAGTGCATTACAGGATCCAAAGGAATATAGAAGTCTTGTGGGAGCATTGTTATACGCATGCCACACACGACCTGATATTGCATATAGTGTGAATAGGTTGGCACAATTCATACACTCTCCCTGTGAGCAACACCTAACAGCTGTAAAGAGGGTGATGCGATATTTGAATGACACCATTGACTATGGTCTGGTGTTCTCACCTGTTTTGGGACAACAACAGCTAGTGGCTTTTTCTGATGCTGATTAGGCTGGGAGTGTTGATGAAAGGCGGTCAATAACTGGCAACTGTGTGTTTCTTGGTGGTAACATGATTTTGTGGAACTCGAAAAAGTAAAAAACGGTGTCTCGATCCACCACAGAGGCTGAGTATATAAGTCTAGCTGATGTTGCATCTGAGATTACATGGTTGAACGCCTTATTGGATGATATTGAGGTATCAATGCAATCTGTTCCAGTGATTTGGAGTGACAAATCGAGTGCCATTGCAATGAGTGCTAATCCAGTTTATCACTCCAAAGCCAAGCATGTGGAACTGGACATTCACTTCGTTAGGGAAAAGGTGGCAGAAAACAAGTTGATTGTAAACTATGTACCTGCAGAGCATCAAGTTGCTGATGGGTTTACAAAACCACTCTCCAAGCCTTACTTCAATCTGTTTCGTCAGAGGATAGGTGTTTGTTCGATGGAAGAAGCTGGAAAGAGCAGGGAGCATGTTGAATATAGCATGTGAAGATTAAGCTGTTAACAGTTTTAGCTTAACTGAGTCTGTTAGGGTTGTTAGATTAGTTGTTAGTACGTTATGCATGATGGTTAATCAATGTGGGATTAGTATATAAAGGAAATTGATGGGTATTCTAAAAGCAATCAATAGAATCAGTTTTGCTTCTCAGTTTACTTTCATTTTTTCTACGTTCTTCCTTTACTACTAAGTTCATAAACATTAGGGTTCTTAACATACTCCAACTTAACACACCTTTAAATTGATGTTGCTCCACTCAATAAAAAAAATTTAATTTTTCCCATAGTTCTCAAAAAGAAAATTGTTAGTGAAAAGTTTGTTTGAAATTTGTAGATGGAAAAAATAATCAAAAACGAAATCAACTTAGAATATAACATGCGCAAGAGACAAGAATTAATGTAGTTCAGTCTTACCTACTTCCACGAATGACAAAAACAATAATTCACTATAAACATAGAAATGATAAAGAGTACAAATACATGAAATTTTCTTTATACCATAACCCTATATATATATCACAAAACCTCATTCGATATCTCTACAAAAACACATTTTTGCAACATAGTCACAATAGTTGCATAGATCACAAAAAAGATTACAAGGTTATTTACAGCCAAATACTTCATCACTAGTAAACTTTATTTATAATTTTTTTACATAATATAAATATTTACTTATTGAACAATCTTAATTACCAAGTAATTTTCGATAATTAAAATTTAATTTAATTTAATTTAATTACCAACTAAAAATTGTATCAATATGTAAGAAAGTTCTTATCTAGACCTAGTCAAGAATTACAAGTTCTTTACATGGCTTACTCCATGCTCATATCCCTAAATAGCTTATCGTTAGATTCATGTTCATTGGGTTCATTAGAATTAAATTTCAAACCATGCGAAAACTTGATCTATCACTAATAAAAATAGAAATCTTTATTGAAAGCCGGTTTGCAAGATATTTCCGTTGGCAGAGTTAACCTAGGGTAAATGAAAAGTGAAGCACTAAGAACATGGAAGGAAGATCTCAGGTCACCTCCAAGGCCGACAGCACCAAGCACACTTTCACAATACCAAAAAGAAGAGATTATGTCTGAGCTGAAAAATGGACTCCATTATTTGGCCTTTCCAACCAAAAGTTTAAATTAAAAATTAGCTTAAACATGATGGCCAAACATACTAATTTTCAGCTTGTAATCAGTCCCAAGATTCTTCAATGCCACCCACTACCCTTCTCTCCCATCAACTTTTTCGCGCTAATACACCTATATTTAAGCCACTCTCTTCTCATATCTATGCATTAACTTACAGCATTCTCTTCTCTATTTGCCTTTAATCATCTTTTTGTTTCTGTCAAATCTCTTTGTGCTCAGTTTCTGATTAAATTTCCTTAGGAATTCGATGGCTACAGCAGAGGTAGTGGGCTCTTAATTCTATTGATTACTTGTTTTACTAGTATACCATTTTTCATAGATGATCTTGGTTTATATATACATTCATATTTGATTGTGTAGGTTTTACCGGTTCAAAAAAATTGAGGAACCTGTCAAGTTTGAAAAAACTACAACAAATGAGGAGGTCGAAGTAGTTCCTGCAGCAGAACCTGTTGCTGAAGAACCAAAGGAGGCAGCATCTGAAGAACCTGAAGCTGAAGCCCCGGTTGAGGTTGAATCCAAGGAGGTGGTCGAACTCGAAGAGAAGAAAAAACTGCACGCGCGAGTGGGAGACGAGCAGTCCCGGGGGTGAATTACACGCGCGTCAGCTGGATAATCTTGGTGTCATCAGACTTGCTTTTTTTTAGGGTTTTTAAGATATTGGGTCAGGCCAAAATGGGCCTTGTAAACTATATCATATTTTTTGGGTTTTTTGTAATATTATAGGGACTTAGACTGTTAATTAATGGGTTTTTATTAATAAAATTTCTTGGATTTTACTTTAAATTAGCCCAAAAGTAATAATAATAATAATGATAATAATAATAATCATACACACACATACAAGCATACATGCAAACTACATATATCACATGCACACACATTCGGATACTCTCATGTAGCACATACATAATTAATACAAATACACACATAATTAATATATACATGCAAACATACGTGACCACATACACCATACTAATTACTAATGCATATACATAGCTTATAATATACATGCACACATCATACACACTACGTACACTAATCATACATATATAATAAACATATAATGTAATATGTATACATGCAATAATAATACCCTTTAATTATTATATTAATCTACTAACGCAATATTTACAAACCGGATAAAAATGAGTGATTACATATAGTAAACCTTTCGAATTAATTGAAATCGACCTTTGGGGTCCTGCACCTAATAGATCAAATGGATTTTAGTACTATATCCCCTTTGTTGATTTATACTCTCGATATTGTTGGATATATCTTCTTAAGTCCAAGTTTGAAGCTTCCACAGCATTCAATCTATTTTATGCTCTCATAAAAAATCAATATGATGTTCTAATTCGAGCTATACAAACGGACGGGGGAGGTGAATTTCGATTTCTGGAATCACACTTGGCACAACTTGGCATTCAACACCATGTTACGTGTCCCCATACTTCCTAACAAAACGGTGTTGTGGAAAGAAAACACAAGCAAATAGTAGAGATGGCTCTTGCCTTACTAGCTCAGGCTGCAATGCCCTTAAAGTTCTGGTCCCATGCCATGCTAAGTGCCACTTTTCTTATCAACAGACTCCCTTCAAGACGCCTTGGAAATGAGTCACCATTTCAGAAACTTCATAACAAGGTACCAGACTATACTTTTCTTCGAGTTTTTGGCTGCGAATGCTACCCTTGTTTGAGACCCTTCAATCGTCACAAGCTAGATTATCGTTCTAAGCCCTGCCTATTTCTTGGATATTCCCCTAAACATCATGGTTATCAGTGTTTAGATGATCAAGGCAGAATCTTCATTTCCAGGAATGTTGTTTTCAATGAATCAGTTTTTCCTTGTGCAAATATTTCTACACTACTACTACTACTGCAGATACTCGTCCTGTTTACTCCTCTATTGTTCCAATTATTCCAGAGTCTCCTACATCAAGTACAACTTGCCTCGAGATCTCTCCTACACTAGCTGCTCATGAACATCAAACCATTACTCCAAATTTGGTACATTCAGACAGTGCTTTCCATCAAGATATGCCCGAGACTTCTCCCACTTCTTTGAATCCATCACCTTCAGAACTGGTTGGTGAACCTCGTGACTCTGCCTCAAATCCTACACAATCAGCAGTTGACACTATTGGATCATGTGACACTTCTTCGTCTACTGAGTTCCATGATCCTAACCTCTCTTTAGGTACTTCTTGTGCTGAGCCTCGGTTGAACACTAATGTACACCCTATGCAAACTCGAAGCAAGGCCGGAATCTTTAAACCAAAACTTTATCTGGTCCAAGGTGACTCTATTCCTTCAACTATACAAGAAGCTCTCTCCCATGACAAATGGAATGCGGCTGTTATGGATGAATTCCATGCGTTAAAAGCAAATGACACTTGGGAACTTGTTGAGTTGCCTGTTGGTAAGAGAGGCATAGGATGCAAGTGGCTTTTTCGCATCAAATATAATGCTGATGGGACTATCAATCGCTACAAGGCTCGACTTGTAGCAAAATGATTCGCTCAGGTTCCTGGACAAGATTATTTAGAAACTTTTAGTCCAGTGGTACGTTTATTCACTGTGAACATTCTTGTTTCTATTGCTGTCACTCGCAAATGGAAAATACATCAAGTTGATGTAAACAATGCCTTTCTTAAGGGAGATCTTCAGGAAGTTGTTTACATGCAGCAACCAGCAGGTTTTGTGCAACAGAAAGATGATGGCACTCCTCTTGTTTGCAAGCTAAAAAGGGCACTATATGGTCTGCGTCAGGCTCCAAGAAATTGGTTCCTCAAGCTCAAGTCCTTCCTAACTCATCTTGGTTTTAGTGCTTCTTCCGCTGACACTACGTTATTTGTGTACAATTCAAATTCCTTGGCTACATATCTAGTCGTTTATGTGGATGATATCCTTATTACAGGAAGCTCAGAGGATCATATAAAGCAGGTTATTGCGGAATTACACTCTAGATTTTCTCTAAAGGATCTTGGACTACTTCAATTTTTCCTTGGCATTGATGTTCAACAGATTGGTGGTGGCTTATTCTTACATCAAAAGAACTATGCCCTTGAATTGTTACAACGTGCAGACCAACTTCATGTCACTGTAGCGTCGACACCAATGGTTACCTACCCTATGCTAAGTAGACATGATGGTAATCCACTTGGAGATGTTCACTCCTATCGCAACATTGTAGGAGGCCTTCAATACTTATGCCATACTCGTCCGGACCTATCTTTTGCTGTTAACAAAGTAGCACAGTTTATGCAATCGCCATTTGATGTTCATTGGCAGGCTGTTTGTCGAATTCTCAAGTATCTAAAAGGCACCATTGATTATGGATTATGGTTCTCTCCTCAACCAATGGACTCGTTTCTTCTCACAGCTTACTCGGATGCTGATTGGGGGAGTGATGTGGATGACAGACGCTCCACCACTGGCTACTGCGTGACCTTGGGATCTCATGTAGTCTCCTGGAGCTCTAAAAAGTAGCGAGCTGTGTCTCGCTCCACTGCTGAGGCTGAATACAGAAGCCTCGCTGATACATCCTCTGATGTTTTTTGGGTGAAATCAGTTCTAATGGACA
Source organism: Hibiscus mutabilis (assembly GCA_019671005.1). Taxonomy (NCBI): domain Eukaryota; kingdom Viridiplantae; phylum Streptophyta; class Magnoliopsida; order Malvales; family Malvaceae; genus Hibiscus; species Hibiscus mutabilis. Next base: position 39,702,952 of record CM033723.1, read on the forward strand.
TGGGAATTAGCTTGCTTGATGCTCCAAAAGTATGGTGTGACAACACTAGCACTGTGTCAATGGCAGCAAATCTGGTCCTTCATGCTAAAACCAAACATGTCGATCTTGATCTGCACTTTGTTCGTGAAAAGGTGGCAGATGGACTTATTCAGGTCAATTATATTCCTGCTCAATGTCAGCTTGCAGATGCTCTCACAAAGCCACTACCTGTTCATCAGTTTGAACAACTTCGAAGTCGGTTGAATGTAATAAGTTTTGCTGAAGCGTTGAAGGAAAAAACTGGGGGAAATGTTGAAGAATGCAACCTCCCTTGACAACTGTATTGCTGAGCTGTAAAAGTTGTTGTGTAGTTACAACAAATTATGGAGGGAAATTTTGGCAGTATACAAAAGTTGGTTAGGGTTTCTTGATAGAAGAATGGCTATATAAACAAACGTTGCTAAGCTTGTAAAACGATGGTTCACTGAATGAAAAAAAAGATGACCACTTTACTACCATTTCTACTTTGTAATTTTTCTCAACACTGAGGAAGAAGAAAAACCAGCAGAAGCTCAAGCTGAGAAGACTGAGTAATAAGGTTGTCAGACTGGGATCAATTAGCTAAGTTTGCATGTCGAAGTCAATTTAGTTTCTATGTAGTTGAATAAGGATGTCGCAGTATTATGGTGGATGAGGCTTGGGACCATGGGACTGGGGCATGGAAATGACCTACCAATGATAGTTTGCAATTGGCTAAACTATATGCATTCGGGGCATTTTTTATGGCCGATGCATGGTTTCAGGGCCCCCAGCATGTTGTTTTAAGTAGTGCTTTTGCTTTTGTATGTTTTTATTAGAAGACGAAGTTTGCATGTTGTCTTTGATGCTGATAGTAATAAATCGTAGTCCGTTTGTTTAACATTTTCCCACTGTCCAATTGACTGCCGCCTGAGTGCAAGGTTGGTTCTTTCAATGTCAGTCTAATGGGACGTCCTCAAATACGGTTGTTCTATGATGTCGGGGCAAAGTCAGCTATGTCATCGGCGAGCATATTAGAAATAAAAATAGTCTATTTTTTTGGTATCTCTTTCTATATCTTAATATTAAAAAAATAAATTTTAATTTTTAAAAAATAACATACTTTTAATTTTCTAAACCCTAATTTTAAACATTAATCCTAAACTCTAAATCTATTTTTAATATAAAAATATAATTATGAACACTAAAAAGGGACATTTTTTTTTTCTATTTGCATATTAATATCATGCATTAGATTTCGGTCAGCCAACCTAGTTGACGTAACTTGAAAATTGTTCGGATCAATAAGAGAGGACTGTTGCAGGCATTGGGATCTTTTTCTAACTTCACTACTGAGTGTTATCAATCTAGATTTGAAGGAGCTTACAATCATAACTTCCAATTAATTAATTGTTGTTAAATACATATAAATATTAAAAAAGCATTCATTTGAATTCGAGTTTAAATTTTTAATGAAATTAATTAAGTAATCACTCTTTGCATCTAATAACTAAATTTACCAATCGTCCATTCATATAATTTCAGAGGCGAACTTTCTTTAAACGAGAAGCCAATAAACGAGTGAAAGACGTATACATGTTGATTAATGTAGACGTATACATGTTGATTAATGTATCTTACTTATTAAGAAAAAAGAGCTTTATACGAGATTATTGTTGAACACCTTACAATCCAAAACACTAAAAAATAAAAAATAAAAAAAATCAAATAAAAAAAGGAACACTTATTATTTCATTCTGTATGTGAAATGTAAACAAAAACCTTCTTTATATAGGCAGAGAATCACCTATTCTCATTGATGTGCCTTTATAACATTAATGAACTATTTATTAAACTATAACATAAATTTAACTTAAACTTAATTAATCTTAATAGCCTATAACACATTGGTGTTGATATTTCAACACTCCCCCTCAACACCAACTTCCATTTTGTTTGTCATGCTAAGCTGACGACAGAAGCTTTCGAGTTTATTGCCACTCAAGCCTTCGTGAACATGTCTGCCACTTGATGTGCCTTTATTAAACTATTTATCAAGTAAAAAAAGGAACACTTATTATTTCATTCTGTATGTGAAATGTAAACAAAAACCTTCTTTATATAGGCAGAGAATCACCTATTCTCATTGATGTGCCTTTATAACATTAATGAACTATTTATTAAACTATAACATAAATTTAACTTAAACTTAATTAATCTTAATAGCCTATAACACATTGGTGTTGATATTTCAACACTCCCCCTCAACACCAACTTCCATTTTGTTTGTCATGCTAAGCTGACGACAGAAGCTTTCGAGTTTATTGCCACTCAAGCCTTCGTGAACATGTCTGCCACTTGATCTTCTCTCTTAATATATTCAAGTTTGATTTATTCTTGCAAGACTTTTTCTCTAAGAAAATGATAATGCACCTCCACATGTTTAGTTCTTGCATGAAAACCTGGATTCTCAGCTAAGCGTATGGCTGACAAGGTGTCACAGCATAGGGTGATTGTAACACCCCTTCTCGGCCTGGTAGAGAACCGGGTCGGAGTATGTTACCAGAGTTCAATACGGTGATCGGTTTGATGTTTTAATCCTTATTCAATATTTTAATGAGTTAAAAGCAATAAGATATTCATTTTGGCGTCAATACATTACTAATTCAATACAGTGGAGCAGTAATTCGATGCAAACCATAATAATCAATTTAGGACCTATTTAAAACTTTTGCAAGTTTTAGGGACTATTATGTGATTTTGATAAATTAGAGGTCCCTTACTGAAATTAACCCCACCATTAAGAAAACTAACCTATAATTAGTGTGCTTGCAAATTTCCATATTATTTAGAGGCCTTTACTCCTCCAATTAAGCCAATCATTAACAGATGACCAATTTGTAACTTTCTAGAATTATTTCAATAGTTTTTAACCGCATTACCTGTATCGGTACCGATACTCGAGGGGTCGTATCGGTACGCCATGCATATTTCACAAATTACCAAATTTCAGTGACCATTTTGCATACCGATACATTTGGTTCTGTATCGATACGCCCTTAATACTATGAATATTATTTCTTTCGAACTCTATATAGGTATCGATACAGGCTAAGTTGTACCGATACACATGCCCCAATTTTTAAAGTGGATTAAATAAGGTATTGGTACCTACAGGACTGTATCGATACCCAACTACAGTAATTTTCCAGTGTTAAAAATCTGTACCGATACGCCTAAGGCAGTATCGATACGACTGGTTCACCAGCGTTGACCTGGTCTAAAAATGCATACTCGTACCGATACACCATCACCCGTATCGGTACGACAGGGTTGTAATGACAGATTAGGTCTGGTTTTTATCCATTTTAACCTATCGTAAAATGTCCAAATCCTATGAAATTTTAGAAGCAAGATTAATTAACCATATTCTACTATCATGCCAAATTTCATAGTCATATGAATCCATTTAAAGTTTTGTTACCTTCTTTGGCCAAATATGCATATTTTGCCACTTTTAGCCAATTTCAAACCAATATTTTAGGCCTTTTAAGCTTATACATGCCATATGCAATGTATACACAACAAAATGGCTATAAGTGGTTAGTTTAACTACTTTGCCACCATTCTAGGTGTTTGCAAGGATAATAAACATTACTTTATGCTTGTTGTGACTTGCCAAAAACCTTCAACTTCCCCGATCTCAAAACGATGGCTCTTTAACCTGAAGTGCATGAAATGAAATGCATTAGGCATACTTTGCCTAGTGAGGTAGTCATAAACAATGTCAATAACAATAATATGCATTCCAAGTCATGTATTAACTATAACAATGCTATGAGTCATGAACCATCAATAACAATGATATGAATCATATTTAATGAAAATTATGTTATATTTCAACAATATTCCTTGGATCGAATCAAGATTGTGGATACGTGAATTCTCATGCCTCGCCAAATTAATGAATGGTCTAATCCCTCCGCCTCACCAAATGACCAATAACACAAACATCCCTCTGTCTCGCCACAATAAAGGTCGTAGCCCAAGGAACGTAGTCCACTCGTACCAATGAGCTCATGAATTCTATGGCATGCCAATTGTATCCAATGTCTTTTCGAATCTAAGGTTCAATAACAATGTCGATGTCGATGTTTCAATAGCAATAGTGATGATCAATATTTCAATAACAATATCAATGATCAATATTTTGATGACAATATCAATGATTGATGTATATAACAATGACAATAAAAATGTCAATACCAATGTTCAATGACTATGACAATGACATATCGATGTCCGATGAATAATATATCTATGTATCAATATTTTGATAACATCAATGATAATGACAATAGCTCAATGGACAATACTCAATGCAATAAACTTACCAATGCTTACCAACATTGCCTCTAAAGAGGTTTCGATGCAATAATACCTTGAAACAATGTTAGCTATGAAATATCCATTGTCAATGAAATAGGGAAAAACACCTAGCCTATTCTCGAGACTTCGACTACGCTCACCTTGCTTTTTGAAGCTCCTAAGGCTCTCGGATGACCACTTACTTGTTCCTAGCTTTTGATGGAGATGATGGATCTTCTTTCTCTAACTCTTGAGCTAGGTAAAATAATAGGAAGTGCTAAAATTGATACAACGATATCAAAGTTAATATTTAAACTTGAAATAGCTATTAGCTACTAGATATCCATGGATTAAAGCCTTGATGGTCATGGGTTTAACTTAGGTGCTCAAAAGCTTCAACCCAAAATTGAATCTCAATTATCCATGGAATCGATCAATCGTTTGGGGCTTTAGCTTACCAATTCGATGGCTATACGATAGAATCAATGGATTGAAGCAAACTTGAACTTTGAGAAGTTCAAAAATGGATGTGCTAGCTTAAAGGTAGGGAGGTGTTAGCTTGGAGGAAGATGATGAAGATTGGTGGTGATAAAAACAAGGATAGGTTCGGTGGTTTTTGTAAAGTGTTTTAAAACACTTGTTCCCTCCCTTAAACAACTGAAAGATTTCCCCCATAAGGGGGAAATCTCAATTGTTTAATAATTTCCATTTTTTCATTATTTTACACATTTTAAGGCTAATAATTAGCCATCAATTTATCGTCTTTCCATCACCTTTGGGCTACCTTCACGTGGGATGAAGAAAAGCTAGGAGGTGAATCATCACAAAAATAAGGAAATTACAAGGATGGTCCCACAACTTTCTAAACTTTACACATTTGCCTCCAAACTTTCAATTTTTACCATTTAGTCACTAAACTATTTTCGATAAGTTCAATAAGGTCCTTAATCGGTAGGTTGAATCAATTAGAGCCCAATGTCAATGTAATTGACCACACGATCAAAGTTAATGCAATATTTGGACCTTCTCGGTATAAGGTTTCCAATCGCCGAAACCCAATTTTGACTAGACCAGTTTTCAAGGTGTTATAGTGATTAGAAACTTCACTTGCTGATGGAAGTCCTTCAACAATTGCAAAAGTCAAGTACTCTCTTGAGCCGCCATTGCTGCTGCATAGTACTCTGCTTCGGTGGATCCAATTCAGAAATCTCCCGACATAACAACTTTACTTTGTGAAAGTATTGTTTGGTTGTCATGTTGCCTTACTTCATAGACAACAACTCACTTTCCAAAATTTGGAGCTTTGTATCGTTCTTTTTAGAGAACAACTTGGCAAATGTTTCCCAAGCTTCATTTGAGGTTTTGACATCTCGAATGTGCTCTAGCATAACTTCCTCTACTGTTGTCTTTAAGGTGTACCTTGCCTTGCCTACTTTTATCTTCTATTTTCTTAACAAGCCATTTGCATCCTCTATTTTTGTTTGCTCTTTTTCACTACTATTGACAATCTCCCATAGGTCTTGTCTTTGCATATATGACATCATGCAAGTTAACCATGTATTGTAGTAGTTGTTGTTAAGCTTCCTTATTCCGCCGACAGCGTGTAGGTCTGTTATTGTGTCGACAAATGATTCTCACCAAACTAAATGCAACAATGAAAGTATGTGAATCGTACACCATGTAAGCTCCCAAGAAAGAGAGATAGATCACTCATATCACTCAAATACCAAGTCTTTGTTAGTCAAAACTTTCCTAGACATGCACTACTACTATACCACACTACTTTGCATTAATCGAGCTACTAAAATAACCTTCACCGAGGCTCTGATATCGATTGTTGAACACCCCACAGTCTAAAACACTAAAAAAGAGAAAATAGAAAGAGTCAAGTGGAAGAAGGAACACTTGTTATTTCATTCGGTGTGTGAAATGTAAACAAAAAACTTCTTTATATAGGCATAGAATCACCTATTCTCATTGATGTGCCTTTATAACATTAATGAACTATTTATTAAACTATAACATAAATTTAATTTAAACTTAACTCATATTAATAGCCTATAACGTATTCGTGTTGATATTTCAACAATTATTATTTCATGCGTGGGCTTTTTCCACAAGCATCTTTAATTTTACTTTAAAAATTAACGAGGTATTTGTAACTCATAAACCTTAAATTTTAAAGGATAGTCAATCCATTCTTTTTTGGAGTGTTGGAGTGTACATTGGGCCCCTAGTGTTGATTAATGCACACTCCAAACTCTCTTACTTTTTCCCTCTACCGCTGCCCGAATCTGAATTTTGATCTAGGTTTGGTTACGATGGGTTTTTTAATGAGGCCTCACGATCTTTCAAAAAATCATAAAACCTAATTTTTTAATCATAAACCTTAAATTCTAAATGTTAAAACATAAACTTCTAAATCTTAAACCATAAACTAATTTCCTAAACCTTAAATTGAATCCATTTATAAAAAAATATTTTCCAATGCCAACGCATAGGATATTTTCCTAAACCTTCCACAAATATCACAAAACCTTTAATTAATTTTTTTTTTGAAATAAACATTTTATTAATTAAATTAATAGATAATAGTTGTTTAAGTTGTTATACGATCAGTATTCAATTATCCTGTTCATTAGTGTATAAATAATTTAAAAAAAAAATAGAACAGTTAAAGTGAGAGTTCAAATCATTTTGTTGCACAAAAAAATTAATTTATTAATAAAGATATCAAAAGAGGTACTTACAAAGAATATAAATTCTCTGCCCCTTTTCGGTGCCCCTATGTATGCTCTCATACTAAAAAATTATGTTTAAAGTTCAGGGTTAAGACTTAAGGTTAAAGTTTAGGGTTAGAGTTTATGGAATTAGGTGTAGGTGGGCTTATGGTTTATGATTTAGGATTTAGAATTTAGGGTTAGAGCTTCAAATTTAATTTTTTTGTGTTAGGGCATAGAAAGGGACACCAAAAAGGGGCAGATGATTTTTGTCCCTTACAAAGGAGAAATATACCGATTATGGGTGCTTATCGAGAGAGTTGATCGCGAGTTGAGTAGTGTTCAACTCATGCTCGTTAAAAAATCTCGTTGCTCGACTCAACTCGATGCTCGTTAAAAAATTCTCGTTGCTCAACTCGACTGGTTGCTCATTAAGTTCGCCAAAATTTTTACCCTGTTTTTTAAATATAGGTAAAATCTAGTGATACTATTAGAGCTTAATATAAACATACAAAATAGGAAAAATGCGAGGACTGAGGAGATATTTAAAGAAACGTTCCGTTATTTAGAATAACCGAGAAATTCACTTCCCTTTACGCCTGGGAAATGATTTCTCGACTATTCTAAATAACAAAAAATTCCCTTAAATATCGTATGCTAAAATGGTAAGGATATTCTTTTATTTAGGTATATCGAGAAGGTCACATCCCTTTACGCCGGGACACTAATTCTCGAACTCCCTAAATAAAAGAGTACTACCTTAATCTTTAATTATCTAGTTATTATGATGCCATTTATAATGAATCATATAAATATATATGTATGTACTTAAAAATATAATATTTAAAGTAAAAATATATTTGATAATTATATTTATCAAAAGCTATATATATTTAAAGTTAGTAATTTTATATATATACAATATATTTACAAAAACAAGTGTTTATTTTTTATTTTATGTATATACTTAAGAGATGATATTTATAGTACAATATGTACTTATTATTTATTAAAATATATCCATATATATATATATATATTAAGTTAGTAGTTTATATGTACATTTTACAAAAAGGAGTATTTATAATCACCTTTATACATGTGGTAATAAAAATATATTGTACTATATTTTTACAAATATACATAAAGGATTATATGTACATATTACATAAAATATATAAAAAATTTATTATACATGAAAATATAAACCATAGGAAAAAAATATATCTATATATACACGTATATCTTATATATATATAATATTAATATATAATACATAAGAATAATCTATTTAGTAAAATAATGATAATAATAATGCATGGATTTATACTAATATACATAAAAAACATGAATCTAAATATTAAGGATTAAATGCATGAATACTAAGTTACATGCATGAAATAATATAAAAAAGGGACTAAAATGCTACACAGTATAAAATGCATGGGCAAAAAATAAATAACAATAAATAACAGTGCTGGAAATTAAATAAATCCAAAACATATGACTAAATTGAATAAAAAGAAGAAATTAAAGGCTAAGAAAATATGACAAAGGACGAAAAAATAAAAGGAATAAAATGGCAGGGGCTAGAAGCAAATTTTCCCCAGGATAGAATAATAAGAGGAATTAAAATAGAGGGACTAAAGCCGTAATTAGCCCATAACCCAGAAAAATGCGGATCCTACCTCGGGTCAGGGTCACCGCGCGGATCAGGTCTATTGAAATGCGCCGTTTCACAAGAGTCGATTAAACGTAAGGGGATTATTATTTTTTTATTCGAACAGTTTATAAACAAACAAAAAAAACCCTAATGTTATTTTCTCTCAACTTCTTATTCTCGAACGGCGGCCGCCCCCAATGTTTGCCGTTCATCGGCGAGGTGCCTCACGGCGGCGCTCAACCGGTAAGCTTCGAACCTCTTCTTTTTTTGATTTCAAACTTAAAAATAAAAGGATTCAAAAGTGATAAAGAAAATATACCTTCGTTTTGAAACTTTTGAATTTTTTTATTGATTCTGAATTTTTTTTACAGTTTTTAACCGAAAAAAGAAACCCTCATATTTGCTTTCCTATTTTCCCCTTTTTTGGAACTGAAAAACCTCCCAAAACACTTTGATTTTTTTCGAACTCCAGCCCCCCTTTTTAATTTTCATTTGGCAGTGTTGCAGATATAAGGGGATAAAAGTCGAATTTCATGGGATTTTTGGTGAGATAGGGTGCGGGTTGGCAGTGTAGGGGAATAGGTAATGGACGGTTGCTAGGTTTAGGGTTAGGATAAGGTTAGGGCTATTAGGTTTTTTTAGGTTTGGTTCAGGTTAGGATTCGGGTCGGGTTGGATTTTGGGTTTGAACCGGGTACTAGGTTTGGATAGGTTTGGGAACGAGTTATTACAGTTGCCCCTCTTTGCTCATTGTTATGTAACAACAGTAGAGCAAAGAGTAAAAATGAATCATTCCATCTGGTCCGACTGAGCTTTTCCCTCTTGACGTATGTCTTTTCTTTTCGGTAGATCTTCTTTCTCTTTGACCCAGGTCTTCTTTCTAGGCTTGATCGATCCACCTTGTCACTCTCGGGGAAGCAAATTCTTCAAAATAAGGGGTAGGGAAACAAAATGAGTTCGGTTTGCTGCTTTTCCTCTTCGGCGCTGGTCTTCTGTCTTCGGTAGGTTTTCGATCTTCGCTCTTCGAGGATGTTGAGTTCTTCGATCAATCTGCTCCTCTACTTCTTAGGTTGAGACTTACCAAAGTACAATAATGCTTGGTCAAAAACAAATACCTTCTTGCTCGCCATTTTTTCTTTTTCTTTCTTTCGTTCTTTTTTTTGTTTGTTTTTTTGTAGCTTCGTCCTCTGTTGAATGGGTGAGCCGTTCAATTGGAAGTTCAATGAGATAGGGTCAGGTGATCTGATCCATCGGAAGGAGCAAAGATATGAGGTTGTAGTTCCTCTTCTGTTGGATGGGTGACCTACTCCATTGGTAGTTCAAGGAGATAGGTTCGAGTGATCTACTACATTGGAAGGAGTAAAGATCTGAGTTTGTAGTTCCTCTGCTATTGGATGGGTGACCTGTTCTATTGGTAGTTCAAGGAGATAGGGTCAGGTGATCTGCTCCATTGGAAGGAGTAAAGATCTGAGGTTGTAGTTCCTCTTCTATTGGACGGGTGACCTGCTCTATTGGTAGTTCAAGGAGATAGGGTCGGAGGTTGGAGTTCCTCTGCTCCATTGGAAGGGTGACCTGCTTCATTAGTATTTCAAGGAGATAAGGTCTGAGGTTGTAGTTCATCTGCTCCTTCGGAAGGGTGACCTGCTCCATTGGTAGTTCAAGGAGATAAGGTCTGAGGTTGTAGTTCCTCTGCTCCACAGACTTGTGTTAGTACTCATTCTGCAGCCACTCCAGGGAGATGGGACTAACATATCTTCATTTTGAATGTCTAAGGCCTCTTTATGGGTTCGTGCCTTAGAGATGTTTGAAAAAGACCCTTTCAAGGCGCCCATTTGGGTTTCCACATTGATTTTTATTTTTTTATTTTTCTTTTTTTACTATTTTTTTATTTTCTTCTTCTTTTTTTTCTTTTTTTTTGAACAAAATATTTTTTGATTACATCTGAAGTTTTCTCCACTGTGGCTCTAGGGAGATAAAAATTCTTGGTTCTCATTCCACTGCCACTTTAGGGAGATGAGATAAATGTGATGAAGTTTGTCCACTACTCCTTTAGGGAAACAAGCTTTATACCGGATCAATTCCACTGCTTTTTCAGGGATATGAACTCGTCTCGGTCCTCATTCCACTGTCACTTCAGGGAGATGAGACAAATGTGATGAAGTTTTGTTCCATTGCTCCTTCAAGGAAACAAGCTTTATACCGTGTCCATTCCACTGCCTCTTCAGGGATATGAACTCGTCTTGGTTCTCATTCCGCTGTCACTTTAGGGAGATGAGACAAATGTGATGAAGTTTTGTTCTACTGCTCATTCAGGGAAACAAGCTTTATACCAAGTCCATTCCACTGCCTCTTCAGAGATATGAACTCGACTTGGTCCTCATTCCACTGCCACTTCAGAGAGATGAGACAAATGTGATGAAGTTTTGTTCCACTGCTCCTTCAGGGAAACAAGCTTTATACCGGGTCCATTCCACTGCCTCTTCAGGGATATAAACTTATCTTGGTTCTCATTCTGTGGCCACTTTCAGGGAGATGAGACAAATGTGATGAATGATTTTGAATGTTCCAAGCCTCTTTTTAGGTTCATGCCTGAGATATTTTGAAAAGATCTCTCTCTTTTTCTTTCTTTTTTAATATGCCCTTTTGGGTTTTTACCTTGTCGCTTTTTTTTTCATTTTTCTATCATATTTTCCTTTTTCTTCTTTCTTTCTTTTCTCCTTTTTTTTCACTCCTTCGTGTCAAGGATGCTTGAACTTGTCAAAAATAATCTGCTCCACTCACTCTTGTCAAGGATGCTGGAACTTGCTAACAATGATCTACTCCTTCGTCTCAAGGATGCCATACCACTTTTGCCTCATTCCTTTCTGTCAAGGATGCTGGAACTCATTGAAAATTTCACTTTTTTACCTCTGAATGCCTAAGGCTTCCTTTTCAGTTCGTGCCTCGAACATTTCCAAAAAGATCTTTTCAAGAAACTCTTTCAGGTCTTTGCCTTTATGTTATTTTCTTCTTCTTATTGAGGGATCAATCTCCTTGTGGTCTGGCTTCCTTTCTTGATTTAAGGATCCGTCATATCTGATTTATTCCTATTTTTATACATTGTAGAGTATATGCACTTATTGATGAATGCACCCTATTTTTTGTGGTGTATGTATACAATTTAACCTAAATGCTCGATGTAGAGATGAATAACATGCAATGCAGTTGACTATAGCTTAACTTTAAAGGGAATGCCCAGTGACTCTAGCTGGTCATATTAGGCCTCTTAGCATTTATGCCTCAAGCTCTGTTATGTTGATTGAATAGGTCAATCTTGTTGAGCGATGCCCCAACCTCTCTCAGGTTTGATTGTCTCTTTTGGAAATCACCTATTCGAACGAGTATCAACTTTTGAGTATTTTTTCCTAAATCTTGAGTTCTATTAAGCTCACTCATCTATGTTTGTGGATAGCAATGCCCCACTAATGTTCTTGTTCGTTGACCCCATATGCCGAGTTTGCCTTATTTTGGACATTTAGGGTAGAAAGTTTTAAATGCAAAAAATTGTGAAAATGAGTTTTTGTATGCAAAAACTTTGTGCAAAGTTTATGAGAAATAATTGATTTTTTAAAAAATGTGGAATTCTAAAAATCAAAATTGAGCACTCAAATATCAAGTGCAAAAAGTACTTTTTCTTCAAATTGACAATGAGCAACCCGAATGAAGCATATGTTTAGAAGATAGCAAGGGTTGCAGCGACACTAGTACATGTGAAGTCCTTTCTGGGATATTAGGCTTCTGAGAGGAACATTTCCCATACCTAATTTTTACCCCATTTAAGTGGCTCTCTTAATCTCACTAACTCACCATGCCCCATCTTTCCCTCATTTGGTGTCGATCAGACACTTGAAGTTTGGCGTTCCTTGAAGAAAGGTTAACCCTTATAGGCGGAATATGGTTTGAAGACAAAATTCAGACATCCATATTTGATCAAAATGGTCTTTATAGGCTTGTAATGTAGGCTATGGCTCGAGGGTATGAAAAAAAGGGATATACAAGCCCAAATAAGTGTTTAATGGTAATGAAACCAATGATCATTTCTTCAAGGCGAACTCTCACTCCTGCACTTGCAATTTGGGTGTAATTTAATGAAATGCTCTTTTTTCTTTCATTATTTGGATCGCTCTTGACTGCCTATTTTTGGATTTTTACCCTAGAGTTCATTTCCTTCCTTTGTAGCTACAGGACATGTAGCCTTTAACCGGTTTGTGTCTTGGTTCGGCATCAATCCGCCAAAGTTGGTATAAGCTTCCAATTAAAACCTCATTCTTGGATTGCTTGATTGGAGTAACCACTTTTCTCTTTTTTTATTCCTTGGATCACTCTAGACTACCCATTTTTGGGTTTTCACCCTAGAGTTGATTTCCTTTAATGTTTAAGAAAAATGTAGCTGTGGACTAGTCTGACATCCTGACTAGGCATTGATTCTTGTTTTTACTTGAGAGTAACCAATCCTCCAAGGCTCTTGCTTTTCTTTTATCGTAGCATTTTCTCCCTTGATTGTTTCAGCCTTCTTGTCGGCAATTTTCAACTTAATTTGGTCAGCTTTTTTGAGCATAAAATTTTCTTTCATTGACCTCTTCTAATGTTTCTAGGACGCTTGCATTGAATGTATCTGATCTCACTTCTCACCTTAATTGAAGTATGATCTGTGTAGCATGATCAAGATCGGGCGACTTTTATTTGCAAACAAAATTCTTGCCTTCTTTGCCCTAGTGTGGGGGTGATCCTTGGTTTAGGTTTTATTAGAAAGAAACGATATGGCTCAAATAGGGACAACAATGGATATTTTCTTATTTGTGAAGGGAATTGAAGGAATGCCATTCGTCATTTCACATACGGACATCTAAGTAGTCTTTACGGGGTTGGAGTTTAGGGTTAAGACTCGATTCAAGGACCTTAAAAAACAAATGCTTGAGAGGGAAATTTCACTCGATGGGATCTACCCATTTTCTGAACACTCGTTTTGTTCCTTCTGTTGGCCTAAGTAGAACAGAAAATGTTCACATTTGTAGTATCTTTGCAACATTTGTTTTTTTCTAGGACATAGGCTGTTCGAACTTGATCATTGTATTTGAATGAAAGGTCCTCTTGCAATTGAAATTCAAAGACATGATAAAAATGATATATACATATGTTTATGAAAACAAAAATCGACTCATAGCAATGAATGAAATGTTTAAAGAATCAAAGAATATGACTTGTTTGTCAAATGAGATGTAAAAAGTTTATTAAAACCGGTAAATAATATTTTTGACAAAAGCTCCTCATTTTTGAAGAAAACTAAACTTAAACCGTGCGTGAAATAGACAGACTTCTCTCATTCTGAAGTTATAGCCAACCCAAAAAGCTTGCCCCATTTTTCTTGCCACTTATTTCTAAGGTGGGCCCTTTTTTTCTTTTTTTTTCTGCTTGGAAAGATTTAGTCATCTAATCCTAAAATGATGGGTTTAATTGGACCTAAGTTGGATGTCCTAGGGTAAATTACCAAAAATGGTCTATGAATGCAAATGCAATACATGTGATGAACATGTTATGTTGCTGAAAGTGCAAAATGCAATAAAGATGCAATGCTGAATGTAAATATGAAAGCAGAAAAGAGGTTGATTTTAGAGTGATCATCGTAGAACAACTTTCATAAAAGGTCATTTATATCAGACATTAGAGTTACAGATAATGTCAGGCCCTAGCGCCTAGCTTCTGCAACTTCTCTAGGAGCCTAGCCAACTTCTCATTTTGTTCTAGGAGCTCATCATTTTGACTTAATTCTGTCGCTGCATCAGCCAAGTCCGTCACCTATTGAGCAACTCGTCGTGCTTCAATAATAACATCTTTTATGTAGTTGTCTTTTCCCTTTATCTTCTCTGAAGACTCTTAAAGTTGAAGATTCCACTTCTCTTTATTTTCTTTCCAAGCTTTCTTGAGACCATCAACAAGATATTTGTACATCATTAGAATGTCTTTACGCTCATCAACTTGCTTCTTTAGCCTTTGAATTTCAGCTTGACTATCGTTTAATTCAACAGCGATGTCTCTGCGCAAACTTATACACATGTTCAAGGTCTCAATCTTGGCTTGACTGCTCCTTAGGTCTTCCTTGAGGGCAAGTCATTGAATTTTCATTGCTTGCAGATTACAAGACAAAGTACCGGCCCGTTTCTCATTGGCCTTGGAACTCTTTTTCCAAAAGTTGATATCTCCTTTTAGGTCTTCAATTCCTTTTGTCCATTGATCGAGAGAGTCACCCAAACCAACATTTTTAAAAGTCAAATGGAGTTCTTCATAGTTGTCTTACAAGCTCTTTAGTTCATTCTTTAGATAATCCACTTCTTTCTGCGGTCCACTAGCTTGAGCGTTATGCTTCAAATAGCTCTTTTCATCTTTTTCAATTTTAGACTCATTCAGCTCCATAGCTGCTTGGACGGTAATCGAACCATATTGATTTTCTTTCTCAAATTTATACATTTTGTACTCCAGGAGGTTCTGAACTCGACGCTTGAAGACGATACAATTTTCAATTGAATGCCCCCTATTTCCAGCATGATACTCACAACGAGCTTCGACGCTATACCATTTAGGGTACGTCGATTGTAGAGGTATGACGTGACATGAGACCGCCAACCGCGCATCCAACAATTGTAGATATAGCTCTCCATACGAGATGGGTATAGGATCAAAGGGACTATTGGTTCTTGGATTTTGGACGCCGGTTGACGATGACTCAGTAAACTGGACACTAGAATTTAAACTTTATCCCAGGTACCAGATTTGGCTCCTCTTCGTACACTCTGGCGCACTATTATTTGTTAGGCATAGAAGCTTTGGGGATTTCTTCTTCCAAACTCAGTAGTCCTTATTCGACAAGGCTTATGACTTTGTTCCTTAGAGCTCCGCAATTTTCGGTAGTATGACCCGTACCTCCTAAATGATAATTACATCTAGCTTTGTTGTCATACCCTTTAGGGAAATGAAGCTTCTTTGGCTTGGATTGGACTGGAGTCACAAGACCCTTCTTGACCAGTATTAGGAGCAGATATGCGTATGCCATCGGGATTTGAAATGCTTTCTTTTTATCTCTCTCTTGTCTGGCTTTTCTTTGGCTCGCCTCTATTTTCTTTGAAATTTAAGCCTTTGCATCTTCGGGTGTCTTGATGTCGATCTCAGAGGTGTACCGACCTTTGGGTTTACCGAAATCATCTTGTTCAGATATGAGGTCTTGATTGGTGGCCACCATAATTTGGCTTTCATTCAGTTCATTCTCCTATGTTTGTATATCAAACTTTCTCACCATATCAGTTATCATACTCATCATTTCGACCATTTGTCTTTTCAATTCCTGCACCTCACTTATCTCGGTATTGGTGTAGGCATGCTTTGGTACGTCTAACGTGTGAATCTTTGAAGGAAGACTTCTCATCTCTTCTAGTGTCGCTTCAAGGCACTGCCCTATATCTGTGGTCTTGTCTATATGATCACTTGACCCTTTCATTATGAAACCCTTCTTAATCGTAGATCACTCGAGAATAAACACCCCTTTTTATGTCATTCATATGCAATGCAAAAAAGACAAAAACATAGAAAATAGAAAATTGGTCAATACACGTGTAATAAAAATGAAAACAAGAATAAGTATGTAAGTACTAAAGAGTAAATATGTACAACCTACCTGAGCATGATTTTTTACCCGACATAATAAACAGAGTCCTCCCGGCATGATTTCTACCCGACATGCTTTTATTTGCAAAAAAGTAGATCTTACCCCACATAATATCTACCCACATGCTTCTATTCTGAAAAAAAAAGAAAGATTCTACCCGCATGATTCTACCCGACATAAAATGAAAGATCCTACCCGACATGATTTCTACCCGGCATTTTATTCAAGAAATAAATTTTTAGAGTAGACAAAAGGTTAGAAGCGTTTCTCCTTTGAACTTTTATCAGGTTCCGTTTCTATAGCAAGGCTCATATAGTGCATTACATGTGGTTTGGTTCTAGGGAAGGGTACCCGAATTGTCCTCATTGTCCCTTACTAAAGGTAGCAAGGCCCCTGATCCTCACCCATTATAGGCTTCAAATGGACCAAGTTCAATTCAGGGAGATACATCCCTTATGCCTATACGGAGGTAACCTACACGAAAGCATAAGAAATATATCCCGAAAGTGATTCACCAACCTATACGGTGGTAACCCACACGAAGGCGGTATCACACTTCCACTTAAAAAAGACTGAGATCGGGTAGATAGCTCATGGAATGCAATGCAAGTGCACAGTGTGTGAGAAGAAACTCTCGAACCTTTTGACACTCTAATTTTATGTTCACTTATACTAAGAGGTAAAAAATAAAAAAGATATATTTGCAGAAAATAAAACATATATATGTACAGAAAATAAAATGCATGTCCTATTAACTAAAGACATGATCGTATTTTAAATTAGAATCAAATTCTTCAATTTCCAAGTACCAAGATTAAAAGATAATCGACTCGTGGCTTGAATCTCTTTTTATTTTAAAATGTCCCTAGCGGTGTCGCCAGTTGTAATCACCGAAATCCGTCCAGTGCTCTCTTTTCTTATTCAGGTTTAAAATTCTTTTCAGTATTTGAAAAACCTCGCCCGATTTAGAAATTAAAAATATAGAGTCGCCACCGATCATTTTAAAATGGTAGACCAGACACCGATAAAACTAGAGATAGAAAATTTACGGGTCCGGGAGTAGGTTACGGATAAGGAAGGATTAGCACCCCTACACAGCCCAAAATTGGTACCTAGTCGATTATTTAATGTCTTGGTGCTGGAGATTACGAATTCGATTAAAATTTAAAATACAATTCTTAAATGCATGAAAATGTTCTAAATATTTAAAGAAACGTTCCATTATTTAGAATAGCCGAGAAATTCACTTCCCTTTATGCCTGGGAAATGATTTCTCGAGTATTCTAAATAACAAAAAATTCCCTTAAATATCGTATCCTAAAATGGTAAGGATGTTCTTTTATTTAGGGATATTGAGAAGGTCGTATCCCTTTACGTCCGGGACACTAATTCTTGAACTCCATAAATAAAAGAATATTACCTTAATCTTTACTTATCTAGTTATTATGACGTCATTTATAATGTATCATATAAATATATATGTATGTACTTAAAAATATAATATTTAAAGTAAAAATATATTTGATAATTATATTTATCAAAAACTATATATATTTAAAGTTAGTAATTATATATTTATACATATATTTACAAAAACAAGTGTTTATTTTTTATTTTATGTATATACTTAAGATATGATATTTATAGTACTATATATACTTATTATTTATTAAAATATATCCATATATATATATATTAAGTTAGTAGTTTATATGTACATTTTACAAAAAGGAGTATTTATAATCACCTTTATATACGTGGTAATAAAAATATATTGTACTATACTTTTACAAATATACATAAAGGCTTATATGTACATATTACATAAAATATATAAAAAATTTATTATACATGAAAATATAAACCATAGGAAAAAAATATATCTATATATACACATATATCTTATATATATAATATTAATATATAATACACAAGAATAATCTATTTAGTAAAATAATAATAATAATAATAATAATAATAATAATAATAATAATAATAATAATAATAATAATAATAATAATGCATGGATTTATACTAATATACATAAAACAACATGAATCTAAATATTAAGGATTAAAATGCATGAATACTAAGTTACATGGCATGAAATAATATAAAAAGGGACTAAAATGCTATAAAGTATAAAATGCATGGGAAAAAATATAAATAACAATAAATAACAATGCTGGAAATTAAATAAATACAAAACATATGACTAAATTGAGTAAAAAGAAGAAATTAAAGGCTAAGAAAATATGGAAAAGGATGAAAAAATAAAAGGAATAAAAGGGGAGGGACTGGAAGCAAATTTCCCCCAGGATAGAATAATAAGCGGAATTAAAATAGAGGGACTAAAGTTGTAATTAGCCCATAACCCAAAAAAATGCGGATCCTACCCCGGGTTAGGGTCACCGCGCGGGTCGGGTCTATTGAAACGCTCCATTTAACAAGTGTCGGTTAAACATAAGGGGGATTATTATTTTTTATTCGAACAATTTATAAACAAACAAAAACACCCTAATGTTATTTTCTCTCAACTTCTCATTCTCGAACGGCGGCCGTCCCCAATGTTTGCCATTCATCAGCAAGGTGCCTTACGGCGGCTACGGCGACGCTCAACCGATAAGCTTTAACCCTATTCTTTTTTTTATTTCGAACTTAAAAATAAAAGGATTCAAAAGTGATAAAGAAAATATACCTTCGTTTTGAAACTTTTGAAATTTTTTTATTGATTCTGATTTTTTTTACAATTTTTTAACCGAAAAAAGAAACCCTCAGATTTGCTTTCCTCTTTTCCCCCTTTTTTGGAAATGAAAACCTCCCAAAACTCTCTGATTTTGTTGAACTCCAGCCCCCTTTTTAATTTTCATTTGTTTCAGGTTATATAACCCAAATATTTACAATAAAAATTAACAACTCTTCCCATTTTTTAATGTTGCAGATATGAGGGGATAAAAGACGGATTTCCTGAGATTTTTGGTGAGATAGGGTGTGGGTTGGCAGTGTAGGGGAATGAGTAATGGACGGCTGCTAGGTTTAGGGTTAGGATACGTTTAGGGGAATTAGTTTTTTTAAGTTTGGGTCGGGTTAGGGTTAGGATTCGGGTCGGTTGGATTTTGGGTTTGAACCGGGTATTGGGTTTGGATAGGTTTGGGAATGGGTTAGTACAACTTGCATAGCCCAGAATCAAGACTTGATGTTAGTATTTTGTTCCCCCGATGGTAAAGCTTCATGTCACAACCACCAACTAAAAGGTTTATCTTAAGTGAAGTGGACAACTTCAACACATTCCAAAACTTTGGGTCATTCGCTACATGTGAATGCGATTGTAACACCCCTTCCGGGTATGGTAGAAGACCGGGTCAGAAAGCGTTACCGAAACAGTAATGGTGATCAGAAGGATGCTTATTTAATTATCAATGCAAATTTTTGAATTTTAAGAACATGTTAAAGCTATGTATTATCATTTGGATCAATTTTAAATCTTCTTACGACTTAAGGGGATTAACAACAATTTCCAATAATTATTCATGACAATTTTCAATTTTCTGTACATGGGTATCGATACGCCTATGAGCCGTATCGATACGTTAAGGTTATCCTAACTCCCAAATTTTCTAGAGACTAAGGCCCGATACGCTATACACTGACCGTTAATGCCGTTAGCTTCCTTGAACCTGTATCGATACGTGACAAAATTGTATCGATACGCCATGCAAGATTCATTTTAATCGGATTACAGAACCAACAAGCCGTACCAAAACACCCCCTGAGCCGTATCGGTACGCATGGTCAATGCTTTCAAAGTCAACTATCCGTATCGATAGGGGAAAAATACAGTGCTACAATGATTTTCTAGTAGCTAATTACCGTACTGATACGCCATCAACCCATATCGGTATGCCCCTTTAATCTGTTTCCAAAAACATAAACCGGTATCGATATGCCATCACCCGTATCGATACGGCATGACCTGTAATGTCATTTTAGTCTTGTTTATTAGCATTTTGACCTGTCAAATGTGGTCCAAAGTCTTTGAAAATTTACCAGCAACCTAAAAACATGTTAATCTTACTACATGCCAAATTTTAAAGCATTCTAAATCCATTTGCTAAGTTTTGTCTATACCATGCCAAATGTGTCATTTTAGTCACTTATTACAAACACTTGTAAGTCCATTTTTAGCCATATTATGCATACCAGCATACCCATGTCATTTTACACAACAAAAAGATGTTTAGGACCTATAGATACCTATGCCACCAAGCTAGGAGTTTAAGGGCTATAAGTACATTACAAAAATGGCTTGGTGATTTGCAAAATCTTTACCGATCCCGATCCTCGAGCTTTAATCCGAACTACCTGAAATGCATGGAAGATGAGATGCATTAGGCATTAATTGCCTAGTGAGGTAGTCAAATAACCATGAAGTGAATAAAATGCACATGTTAACAATATTAATGACATGCTAAACATGTGATCCATGAATATGCATCTCAAGTAACAATATATCCATGTAATATTAGAAATCCATGCAATTCATATTTAATTAACATTTTAATCCCTTGGATCGATATGTGATAATGGATACTCGAATTCCACCTCCTCTCCAAGTCTATGAAATTAATGAATGGTCGTATCCATCCTTCTCGCCAAAGACCAAGTTACAAACATCCCTTCACCTCGCCAATAAAGGTTGTAGCTTAGGACCAATGTCCACCTATGCCAATGAGCTCATGAATTCTATGGCATGCCAATTGTATCCAATGTCCATTCGAGTCCAAGGTCCAATGATTCCATGATTTCAATGACAAGTTCAATGATCAATGCACATACTTAAGAATCAATGTTCATTTCTAAGGGGTCCATGATACTTTCCATAAGGTCAATGACTAGTTCCATGCTCAATGACATATCAACGAGTTCAATGATCATGTTTTCAATGTTATAAACTTACCAACCTTACCATACATGATTTCCATATAGTCATGGCTTGGAGAAATACTTGGCAATGTAAAATAAATGAAACAAATATGATATAGGGAAAGTACCTAGCTATTCCCATGACTCAACTACACTCACCTAGCCCTTTTAAGGATTTCTTGGCTCTTTGATGATGATTCATTTGTTGCTAGCTCTTGGAGGAGATGATGGATCCCCAATCTCCATTTCTTGAACTAGACAAAAATCAAAGGAAATTGGTTACAATGATTTTAATGGATTCAATGGCATTTACTAACTTCATAGCAAACTTTAGCTATGAAAATAGCAAAAGAGATAGATAGGAAGCCATGGAGGATATTTTGGATTTCCCCTAAACTTTCCATGTGAAATTCCTCAAAAGCTTTCCATGGAATTTCAAAATTGATAGAGGGTTTTGCCTTACCCACAAGAGAGGTATGATTTGGTAATAAGAAACTTGAGAAAACTCAAGCTTTCCAAGGTTGTTAGTGGTGGTGCTAGCTTAGTTGAAGATGGATAGGTGCTTGCTTCTTAGAAAAAGAAAGATGGAGTTTTTTATTTGTTAGCAAATGTTTTAGTTTTGCCAACAAGGGTATTTGATGACCGGACGCTTGCCCTTCCCCAGGGGTAAACGTAATTTAATATTTAATAAAATATCCCTCGACATCACTATCCACCAATTAGGAAATTTCCTCCATGGATAGGTAAATATAAACTATGATTTCCATTTTCAACAAATTTGGATGGCAATAAAAGCTATCATCTTTTCTTACAATTTCACAAGAAGATCATGTGGGTTGGTTTAAGCAAGGAGGTGATTCATCCTACAAATGGTACAATTATGAGGGTAGTCCCTCAACTTTTCCAACTTTACACAATTACCCCCAAACTTGCAATCTTTACAATTTGGTCACCAAGCTAGCTTTCAAACTGTGCAATGAGGTCCTTAGTCTATGAATTGGCTCTAATTGTATCCAAAGATCATGTAATTGACCATTTGGTCAAAAGTCAACACTAAGGTTTGACTCTCTGGTGTTGGATTTTCGATTGCCGGAATCCGATTTACAGCTAAGTCAGTTTTTGGGATTTTACAATTATCCTCTTAAGAAAAATCCATCCTCGAATTTTACCTGAATGAAAAAGGTAAGGATATTGCTCATTCATTGTTTTCTCCTGTTCCTACGTGGCTTCTTCCACCGTATGATTCCTCTAGAGAACCTTAGCCAAAGGAATTATTTTATTTCGAAGTCGTTTGACTTCCCTTGCAAGAATCTACACCGGTTCTTCTTCGTAAGAAAGGTTTGGCTGAATCTCTATGGACTCAGGTTTAAGAACATGCGATGGATCAGACCGATACTTACGGAGAATCGATACATGGAAAATGTCATGAATTTTTCTCAATTCTGGGGCAATGAAAATTAATAAGCAACGGGGCCAACTTTTCCAATAACTTCAAAAGGTTCTATGAATCGAGGACTAAGTTTTTCTTTCTTGTCAATTCTGGGAATTTTCTTCCATAGGGATACTTTTAGAAAGGCTTGCTTGCCCACAGAGTACTGGATATCTCTTCTTCGGAGATCTGTATAGGTCTTCTGTTGGTTAGAGGTAGCCTTAAGACGATCATGAATGATGGCAACCCGTTCTTCGATTTCCTAAAGTAAGTCAGGGCCCAACACTTTGCCTTTACTAAGTTCAGACCAACACAAGGGAGTACGGCATCTCCTACCATATAATGCCTCATAAGGGGCCATTTGGATCGATACTTGATAGCTATTATTAGGCAAACTTGATGAGCGATAAGGATTTATCCTAAATGCCTTTAAAGTCAATGATGCATGCTCGCAACATGTCCTTAAAAACCTGAATTACCCTTTCTGACTGGCCGTCAGACTGAGGGTGAGAGGCAGCTAGAATCGATATACGAACTGTGGGTCTTGATCAGAGATGATGGACTTAGGCACACCATGTAATCTGATTGTTTCTTGAATATATAAGTCTACTAACTTACGTAGACTGAAGTCTATTATTACGGGTAAAGAATGGGCAGACTTGGTGAAACGGTCAACAATGACCCATACGACATCATTCTTCTTGGGAATCAATGGCAAACCACTAACAAAATCCACTGTTACCCTTTCTCATTTCTATTATGGAAATTCAATGGGTTGAAGGAGTCTAGTGGGTACACAATGTTCAGCTTTAACACGTTGACACGTTAAGCACCTAGCCACGAAGTCAACAATAGATTGCTTCAAGCCAGACCACCAATACAATTCTAGAAGATCCTTGTACATCTTTACTAACCCCGAGTGAATAGAGAATTTGCTAGAATGGGCTTCCTTGAGAATGTCATTACGAAGGGATTTATTGTTGGGTACACAAACCTGATGATGGAAACATATGAGTCTTTTTGGATTAACCTTGAAGTTAGAGTTAAATTTTTTGTAAATCTTAGACATGGTAGCTTGCAATTCAGGACTTGATCCTACAATGACTTAATCCTAGATGTGATTCTAGACCGAACTTGAAGTTCAGCTACAAGTAGGTGATGTTTCTTGAGTCTTAAATGGGAATTAATAGCTCGAGGACCTACAATGATTCAGTTAAAAACTCAATGTAGGGTCAACAGATTAAGTTTTAATGGTTCAACGACAACACTTACCAAGCGAAGGTTTGCGGCTGAGTGCATCAGCCACAACGTTGGCCATGCCTTGATGGTAGTCAATGGTAAGATCATAATCTTTCAAGAGTTTCATCCACCTCCGTCGTTAGAGATTTAACTCATTCTGGGTCAAAAGGTATTTAATACTTTTATGATCAGTGAAGAGATAACATTTCTCCCCATAGAGATAGTGCCACCAAATTTTCAACACAAGGACAACTACAGCCAACTTAAGATCATGAGTAGGGTAATTTAGTTCACGTGGCTTTATTTGTCGAGAAACATAAGCTATAATCTTGCCTTCTTGCATCAAAACACACCCTAACCCAAGATAAGATGCATCACTATAAACGGTGTAATCTTTTTCGGACTCAGGTTGGGTCAGGACCGGTTCATGAGTTAGGACTTGTTTAAGTTGATCAAAATTTCTCTGCTGGTCTGTAGTCTATACGAAAGGGGTTTCTTTACGTAGAAACTTTGTCAATAGGGCAGCTAATATAGAAAATCCTTTGACGAACCTTTTATAGTAGCCTGCAAGACCAAGGAAACTCCTTACATCACCAACATTCTTCGGTGGTCTCCAATATAAGATGGCTTAGATTTTCTTTGGGTCTACTTGGATGCCCGCCGATGAAACGATGTAACCTAGAAATGAGACTTCAGTGAGCCAGAAATCACATTTGCTGAACTTAGCGTAGAGTTGCTTATCCCAGAGGGTTTGAAGCACAATACGTAAGGGCTCTTGATGCTCAGCTTGGTTCTTGGAATAAATCAAGATGCCATCGATGAATACCACTATGAACTTGTCAAGATAGGATCAAAAAACCCGATTCATGAGGTACATGAAAGCCGTTAGTGCATTGGTTAGCCTAAAGGGCATCACTAAGAATTCGTAGTGGTCGTACCTTGTAAGGAAAGCTGTCTCAGGCACATCACAATCTTTCACTTTCATTTAGTATTACCCAGAACTCAAATTAATCTTGGAAAACACAGAAGCATCCTTGAGTTGATCGAAGAGATCGTCTATTATTGGGAGCGGGTACTTATTATTTATGGTTACTTTTTTAACTGACGATAGTTAATGCATAGACGCATAGAACCGTCTTCTTTTTTAGCAAAGAGGACCGAAGCTCTCCAGGGTAAAGAACTCGGTCAGATAAAGCCTTTATCAAGAAGTTCTTGGATTTGAACCTTGAGTTTCTTAAGTTTAATAGGGGCCATTCTATATGGTGCAATGGAAACCGGAGTGGTTCCAGGTTACAACTCAATTCCAAATTCCACTTCACAAGTGGGTGGTAAACCCAATAATTCATCAAGAAAGACATTAAAGAACTCTCTCACCGTGTCGATGTCTTGCAATTGAGGTACGTCTATGATGGAATTTAAAGAAGGATTATTAGTTTAATTATCGATGAGGGTTATACTTTCTTTGCCGAGACCTCGAAGGTACAACTTCTTCTTGCTACAATCCACCAAAGCTTGATTATCCCCAAGCCAATCAATTCCTAGGATGTAATCAAATTCATGATCAGGAGGGCCATCAAATTGGCTAGAAATGGGATTCCTTGGATCATCAAGGGGTAATTCTTACATATTGAACTGATGGTGACACTATCACCTAACAGATTTGTTATATAGATCTTGGACATCAAAGGTTTGGAGGGTAGCTTAAATTTCTTGATTAACACATTGTTAATGAAAGAATAAGTGGATCCAGGATCTATCAATGCATAAATGAGATGAGAAAATAACTCAATGGTACCTGCAATAATATCTGGATCATCATCCTCATCCTTGCTCCGCACATGATACATCTAGGCAAGGGTCTTAGAATTTACGCGGTTAGATGTACTATTGGAGCCGCGAGACTTTCTGGTGGTTCTTAATGTAATAGGTCTTGGTCCCTTACCCCTAAAAGATTGGGCAGGTGACAATGGGTTCACTGATGCATCATCATTCTTAGATAGTGTAACCCTCTAAACTTGCTAATGCGTTACAACTAATTCTAAGAGGTCACATTAGGGTCCCAAGAGTGACCCATAATAAAAATCAAATAAAATTCTTTAAATACATTAAAAACTGTAAAACAAACTTTTGTTTAAATACCATTTTAGAAATTATATAAACACATAATGAAAATTTCAAAAGAAAACATATTACAGACTCTGACCTAAAATAAGACACGACATACATGCCCACTAATTGTACTGGTACCGTACTCTGAAAGCAACGCTGATAGAACTCCAGCCATTGGTGTCGATCACTATACTATGATAGATTTCTTCTATCCTGTGATGGTAAAAACATCATGAGCTTGGGAAATCTCAGTAATACAGAACTGCCAACTAATGATGTAGGCACAAGAAGGTAAATGGCAAAGTAGTAATACTGACATGATGATCTAAGCAACAACAGGTTCCATTCAAGATATTGATATTCGTGACATTGATATACTTAGGTAAAAGATATTTTACTTCATCTGATCACCTGAGTACCAAACAAGATGCCTATAGTCCGAAGAATCAAATGAGATGTAGATTACAAAAATTAAACTGTAAAAATTATTGTGTTTATTTAATCGTAGATTGGGAGCATACAAAGAATTTTAGACTTTAGTAAATTAATTCAGTAGGTTAGAATTATATAAGGGAATGAAAAGTTTTATTTTAATAACCTGACTACCCTCCAACTATACACCGATATGTAGTATTCCAGAACAATATCCAGAAAGACTTACCCTAGGCCCATTGGGCGTAGGAGCTTAGATCCATAAGGACTTACCAGTGCCGAGCCTACATAACTTCAATTGTATCCCAGATAGTATACCCCCAGATAAAATTAGTTCTTTATCCAGTAAACAGTAATGTCAGAAAAACATGTATCAGATATATTTTGTATTAGAAGACAGAAGCTAAGAATTAAGCTTTCATTACGGATAACAAAGTCATATTTTTAATTCAGAGCAGATAGTATTGGTTTAAAACAAAGAAAATAATCATGGACATATGGAACACTCTATATGGTCCAATTATTCCTCGTGGTTGGTAATTATCAGAAAGAGAACATTGAAGGTCTGACAATTTTGGACTGATTTCAAAACGAGGTCCCTATGAAAAAGGGGTTCAGTACTAATAGCTCAAACCAGACATTCAGAAGTTGATACATCAGGATCATTGAGATTTCAGATATATATTTTGAGTGATCCAATCATTAAAGCCTATGAGGGCATTATGGTCATTCTGACCTTTAGGTGTAATTTGGTAATTTAAACCAACAAGGTATAAACGGTGATGTACAGATTTTAGGAATTCTAGTTGCTCAACAGATTTTTGAGTCCCTTAGAACTAATCGAAACCCATCAATACCATGTTTATTATTTAACCAGATGGGTACACCTTAAGTATTCATTACTTAGAATTGACTACAGTGTAAAACAAAATGGTTCACCTTCACCAATCAACCACTAAACGTACTATGAGAAAGCGAACATGTATTCAAGTGGTATTTTCCAAGTATTCAAAAATGTGCATTGCACTCGAGCTCAATCCATAGCATCGAATGTACGTTTGAAGAACATGTTACTCTTACTATTAACTATGTACTTTCTCCAAATAAAACGAATATACATTCATATGGTATTCTTCCAATATCACATTAGTATCCGAAACGACTAACAAAGACGGGTTGTGTATTACCACTTTCAGAGTCATTCTATTTGTTTGGCTTTATTGGTATTTCTCATTCCAAGTCTTAGAGGTATTTTTAGTCATTTTAGTCTTCGAAGGTATTTTAGACACTTCGATGCCCGAAGGTGTTTCAATTATCCTGAGTCTTTCGATCTTTCCAACTATTCATTCATCTCAAAACTCGAGGGTATATCTATCATTTTAGTTAATTTGGCAATTAGTGCCTGATGATATTTCGGTCTTTTTGGTTATTACGGTCATTTCGATCAGTTCAGCCTTATTAGTATTTTCAATCCTTTTAGTCATTTCAAACAATTCAATCTTTTACGCCACTTTGATTAATCCAGACATCGAATAGTTTTCCGTAAACTTATTTTCGGAGATCTATTTGGAAATTTAAGAAAATCCAAATACTTTACAATTTTGAAGGTTTAAGCTTTGTTACCATAACTTTCCAAGCAAATCGAGGTTTTCAGATGGATCAATTGTTTTACTAGATCTAGTGTAAATTTCTAGATCGCTTTCATTGTCAAGGGTATTTTAGTCCTTATAACTCAATTCTCATCCAAGCATTTTGAGCATTAGATCTTTTATCAAGAAATAATCTGAGTTAAAAGTTTCAAGGTGAACTATTTTATCGATTATTTACTGAACTTGGATTTCTTACCGATCATCAATTCCTTATTCGATTCATTCACATCTTATCCAAATTATTATCTTTCTATCGTAATCAGTATGACTTTAACATATTCAGGCATTAATCAAATTTATTCATGCATCAACCAATACCAACCGGTTTCGTAAAGCATGCAAGAGGTAGTAAAGTATTTCCTTTGAATCCTTGCTATATTGATCGGCCCCTTGAAACAACATTCAACTCTCAAACTCGAATTTGAGGTTTGAGGTCATAATCCATAATCAATCCTTAGCTTTATCACAACTCTTAAACTAAAAAACTAAACTCGTGTATTCTCGGGTTTGAGGTCATATTCGGAGGCTTTCGGGCTTGAATTTCATAAAACTGACTTCAAAAATAGACCCGAGACGTCAGAAAACATAAAATATGGGTTTTTAGAATTTTGACTTTTTAGTCAAAGTCAACGCTAACGTCAATGGTCAATACTGACGTTAGTAGTCAACGCTAACGTCAGCGGTCAATAGTCAACCAGTTTGGCTCAGGCGAGTTGACTCACTAAATTAACTCAAACGGTTGACTCACTGAGTTGACTTAAATGAGTTAACTCGGACTGAGTTAACTCAGTGAGTTGACCTAGGCGGGTTGGGTCAACAAGTCGGGTAGATGGTTAACGGGTCAGGTTCATGTCAAATCGGGTCGAATTCGGGTCAAGTCGACAGGCTTGGGTTTAAACTAACGTGACTTAATAGGCCAACCCACTTGGTTTAATAAAACAGGCCCGGCCTGTTTAAACTGGTTCGGCCAGTTCGATTCATAGGCCAGACCGGGTCCAGGGCCATTCAGGCTGGTCTAGTTGAGGGTCACTGTCCCAGGTGGTAGGATATCTCTCTTGGACGGCGCGTGAGGCCCACGTGCAGCCGATAACGCCCGAAAATGTACCAAAAATGCCATTTTTCACAAATTAATAACATACATCAAATAACAAGTCGAAAAACAACTGGAAACAGGTCGAAACCTCATCGTTCTTACCAAAACAGAGGAGGTTGAAATCAGAAATGACGTAGCTCCGACAGGGCTTAATCGGTGACCATTCAATGACCGATTATAGTGGTTTTGCTAGGCTAGGCCTGGGGAAACGATGGTGGCGATTGCGACTCGAACGGATGAGGATTGCGATCGAAAAAAGCAAAAGACAGACGGTGTTAAGGGCTTGTTTCCGCCGGGCTTTCAACCATGATTTCACAGCAGGTGGCGGCTCCTTGGAGCGAGTGAGCAATGATATTGGGTACAGAAAGGAGCGACAGCTCAAAAGGTAGTGGCGGTGCGTGGCACGACACATCGGTGGATGAGATCAGTTGGTGACCAATGGAGGAGGTTAGAGCGTTTAGAATTCTTTAGAGGTTTGGTTCATCAAACTTAGATCTGAAGGGCCATTATTTTCTCAGGAATGTGAGGAGTCAGGCTGGTATGTTTAATTTTAGGCTAACACCCAGAATTTCCTCTTCAAGTATTATCCATTCTAACATTTGACAAACATGGGGATTTAGGTCAGTGGTTAAGGCCTAGGCTTTCCAACACCTAGGTTGCGGGTTCAACCCTCCCTATAGTAACAAATCCTCATTTTTATTTCTATCCCCTTCTATCTCTTTTTTAAGGTGTTACAGATGGATTCTTAGGGCAATTTATAATGAAATGGCCTTGTTCACCATAGAAATAACAAGCTTTATATTTCTTTCGGCATTCACCAGAAGGATGTTTTTTGATAATAGCTGCAGATGGGATATTGTGTCTCTTTCCTCGAGCCTCTAGTGTTTTCCACTGAAGTAGTTCTTGCAATAGACTGAGTTACATACTGAGGCTTTGATAGTTTACCAGACCGAGAAGTTTGTCGGTGAGTTTGTTGCCTTGATCCTTGTTGTCTTCCCTTTTTGGAAGGTAAGGGAAGACAATAATCAAATTGAGGTCTCTTATCAAACCGAGTCTATCCGCTGGACTTTAAAGGCCTCTGAGTAGCCTCAGTGGCTATAGTTCGATTAACGAGCTCTTAGAAATATGTGATGCCCAAAGCATTAAACAAAGGACGTAGATCATTATTAAGTCCAACAATGAACATTCTACAGTTTTCTTCCTCTTTCTTGATATATTCAGCTCCGTACTTGTAGTACTTGCAAAAATCATAGATATACTACTCCACGGGTCTGTCTCCTTGCTTTAAGTGCAGAAAGATGCTCCGTCTCTCTGCCATATAGAATTCACTAATGTATTTCTTGCAAAACTCTCGAAGGAAGAAGTCTCATGTCACAGCTTCTTCAGGGACTATGAGAGTAGTGGTCTCCCACCAATGCTGCGCCTCGTTAGCAATCAAGGCCAAAGCATATTCGAGTTTATGCTCATCCGAGCATTAGAGTTACTGAGTTATAATTTTCAAGGTGATGCCAAGCCAATACTGAGCAACCTCAAGATCATCGGTACTCTTTCCATAGAAGGTGTAAGGCTTGTGTTGGTCTAACTTGTCGATAGGAGCTCTAGGTGTCGGGGTAGTAGCCATAGAGGTTTTTGCAGTCTGCTCAGCTCTCATAGAAGTCATGAATTGCTTAAACATGTCATCCATGTTCTTAAAGCATTCAACTTGAACAGCCTGGATCGGTGGGTTGGTGTTCAATTCCTCATTCTGCGGTGGTTGGGGATTCAAAGGGTCTCCCTCTTACTTCCTTGCCATGAGTCGAGGATCCCGTAACATGATTAAGATCGATGCGGGCTTCGGGTGAGTCCAATATTCTAAAATATAAAAGAAAAGAGGATCAGGTTAGTTGCAAGTTACAATATACAATAACAACTCCTAGGTGGCATAGATAATGCAATACACATGATGAGTCCAGGTTTAGTCATAGAATCGACTAAACTCTAGCTCTAATACCACAAATGTAACACCCCCTTCCCTGTTTGGTAGAAGACCGGTTACAAAGCAGTAACGGTGATTAAAAGAATGCTTATTTAATTATCAATGCAAATTTTCGAATTTCAAGAACATGTTAAAGCTATGTATTACCAGTTGGATCAATTTTAAAATTTCTTACGACTTAAGGGGATTAACAACAATTTCCAATAATTATTCATGACAATTTTCAATTTTCTATACATGGGTATCGATACGCCTATGAGCCGTATCGATACGCTAAGGTTATCCTAACTCCCAAACTTTCTAGATACTGAGGCCCGTACCGATACACGTTAAGGCGTATCGGTACGCCTTATACTAACCGTTAATACTGTTAGCTTTCTTGAACCCGTATCGATATGTGAAAAAAGTGTATCGATACGCCATGCAAGATTCATTTTAATCGGATTACATAACCGACTAGCCATACCGAAACACCCCTGGGTCATATCGGTACACGTGGTCAACACTTTCAAAGTCAACTATTCGTATCGATATGGGACCGATATGGTGCTACAGTGATTTTCCAGTAGCTAATTACCGTACTGATACACCACCAACCCATATCGGTATGCCCATTTAATCTGTTTCCATACGCCCATTTAATCTGTTTCCAGAAACATAAACCCATATCAATACGCCATTACCCGTATCGATACGACATGACCTGTATTGTCATTTTTAGTCTAGTTTATTAGCATTTTGACAATCAAATGTGGTCCAAAGTCTATTAAAATTTACCAGCAACCTAAAGACATGTTAATCTTGCTACATGCCAAATTTTAAAGCATTCTAAATCCATTTTCCAAGTCTTGTCTATACCATGCCAAATTTGCCATTTTAGTCACTTATTACAAACACTTGTAAGTCCATTTTAGCCATATTATGCATACCAACATACCTATATCATTTTACACAAAAAAAAAGATGTTTAGGACCTATAGAGACCTATGCCATCAAGCTAGGAGTTTAAGGGCTATAAGTACATTACAAAAACAGCTTAGTGACTTGCAAAATCGTCACCTATCCCCATCCTTGAGCTTTAATTCGAACCACCTGAAATGCATGGAAGATGAGATGCATTAGGCATTAATTGCCCAGTGAGGTAGTTAAACAACCATGAAGTGAATAAAATGCACATGTTAACAATATTAATGACATGCTAAACATGTGATCCATGAATATGCATCTCAAGTAACAATATATCCATGTAATATTAGAAATCCATAC
The DNA here is from genome assembly GCA_019671005.1 of Hibiscus mutabilis. Classification (NCBI taxonomy): domain Eukaryota; kingdom Viridiplantae; phylum Streptophyta; class Magnoliopsida; order Malvales; family Malvaceae; genus Hibiscus; species Hibiscus mutabilis. Next base: position 39,735,510 of record CM033723.1, read on the forward strand.
AATTCATATTTAATTAACATTTTAATCCCTTGGATCGATATGTGATAATGGATACTCGAATTCCACCTCCTCTCCAAGTCCATGAAATCAATGAATGATTGTATCCCTCATCCTCGCCAAAGACCAAGTCATAAACATCCCTCCTCCTCGCCAATAAAGGCTGTAGCCTAGGACCAATGTCCACCCGTACCAATGAGCTCATGAATTCTATGGCATGCCAGTTGTATCTAATGTCCATTCGAGTCCAAGGTCCAATGATTCCATAATTTCAATGATAAGTTCAATGATCAATGCACATACTTAATAATCAATGTTCATTTCTAAGGGGTGTATGATACTTTCCATAAGGTCAATGACTAGTTCCATGTTCAATGACATATCAATGAGTTCAATGATCATGTTTTCAATGTTATGAACTTACCAACCTTACCATACATGATTTCCATGAAGTTTCCATGTTGTCATGGCTTGGAGAAATACTTGGCAATGTAAAAGACAATGAAACAAAAATGATATAGGGAAAGTAACTAGCTATTTCCATGACTCAACTACACTCACCTAGCCCTTTTAAGGATTTCTTGGCTCTTTGATGATGATTCCTTTGTTGCTAGCTCTTGGAGGAGATGATGGAGCCTCAACCCTTTCTTGAACTAGACAAAAAACAAAGGAAACCGGTTACAATGATTTCAATGGCATTTACTAACTTCATAGCAAACTTTAGCTATGAAAATAGAAAAAGAAAGAGCTAGGAAGCCATGGAGGATATTTTGGATATCCCCTAAACTTTTCATGTGAAATTCCTCAAAAGCTATTTATGGAATTTCAAAATTGATAAAGGGTCTTGTCTTACCTACAAGAGAGCTATGGTTTGGTAATAAGAAACTTGAGAAAACTTAATCTTTCCAAGGTTGTCAATGGAGGTGCTAGCTTAGTTGAAGATGGAGAGGTGCTTGCTTCTTAGAAAAAGAAAGATGGAGTTTTTGATTTGTTAGCAAATGTTTTAGTTTCGCAAACACGGGTATTTGATGGCTAGATGCTTACCCTCCCCCAAGGGTAAACTTAATTCAATATTCAATAAAATAGCCCTCCACCTCACTATCCACCAATTAGGAAATTTCCTCCATGGATAGGTAACTATAAACTATGATTTCCATTTTCCAACAATTTTGGATGGCAATAAAAGCTATCATCTTTTCTTACAATTTCACAAGAAGATCACGTGGGTTTGTTTAAGCAAGGAGGTGAGTCATCCTACAAATGGTACAATTATGAGCGTAGTCCCTTAACTTTTCCAACTTTGCATAATTGCCGCCAAACTTGCAATTTTTACAATTTGGTCACCAAGCTAGCTTTCAAACTTTGCAATGAGGTCCTTAGTCTATGAATTGCCTCTAATTGTATCCAAAGATCATGCAATTGACCATTTGGCCAAAAGTCAGCACTAGGGTTTGACTCTCCGACGTTGGATTTCCGATTGCCGAAATCCGATTTACAACTAAGCCGGTTTTTGAGATATTACAGTGATGAAGGGCCTTGGAGCCAACAGTACCTCAGTTTCTTAAAGGATTTCTTGCTCAAAAAGTAATTAGTCTTATACATAGATAACAAGGATTATGGTTATCACATTAAGTCTTAGAAGCAACAAAACACAATCCTCTTGTAATTTCGACATTATAGTGAATTTCTCACATATGTGATTTTTCTTTTTAAGATTTTCCACATGAATATATGTGCTCTTGTTTCTTCTTCTTTTGATTTGGGATCGTTTGCTTACCCTTATTTATCTTGTATCATGTATCATTGCTATTGTACCATATCAATATTTATTTTTCTTTCAAATTCCTAATTTATACACTGTATTAAAAAACCACCCATCACTTCTCATATTTTTTTAATAACCATTACATTAACTAATTACACATTATTGTTTTTTCACCCACATTGAGTGTTCATAATCTAACTAAAATTAAGAATTTGAAAGGAAAAAAAAACACCTTTAGGTGTCGATCCAATTGAGGCTTGAAACATGAACTAATTCTCTGAAATACCTGGGAATCCCTTCAAAGGTAACTTGAAGATCGTTGAATGTCCTGCAATGAGGATCGTAGAGAACAAGTGATTTATTGTTGGACTCCAACAAGATTCTTCCATTGCTGAACATGCACAACACTCGCATATGTTTTTTAGGCAGACAAAACATTGAACTATTCAATGCTTCACGCTGATCATTCGGTTGCAATGGTTTCGGTATGTAAGCTCCGATGCTAAATTCTTTGACCCAAGACTCCTTCACACCATACTCCTCCATAACCCAAATCTCCACTTCTTTAATCTCGTTATTAAATGAAACCGCTGACAAGCAACCTCATAGAACGACAAGTTCATGAATGTGCCTGTCCGGACCGACGGAATCCGACCTAGGGACCTCCTTGAATTGTTCACTAGCCAAGTCAAATGACATAATAGGCTTAGTAGCATTGTTTCTTCTAGTATAAATAATCCAGTGAAGTTTCCCATTGACCAAAACCTGAGATTGTTGCAACATGATATGGAATGGAAACCTTCCCAAATTTCTCTATGTGGGGCGACCAACACTCAAAATATTAACCTCGGATTCAATCGAAGAAGAAGAGGGTGCTGCAACAACCAAGGATGGTGCAAAGCTCGACGCGTATCGGATCAAAGAAAACGGCCACATAAAGCTCCACAAGACATGCTTAATTTATATGATATCTCGACAACCTTATGTTTCTTTGCGGTCGGATCGAAACTGAATCCCACGAACCTCAAATGATGACTAGGGTGTTCTGTTACCAGCTCTGGCAACTCTATATAGTCCCTTGTAAAGGGATTATAAATACAGATGAGACCAAAGGGTGGGTGAGTGGCACGCAAGCATAGCAATCCATTACAAGAGCTCACCACATGGAAGTTTAGCAAGGGTGGCATAGGAAGCTTCTTTGTGATCATCGTCACGTTTCCATCATTCGGACCGCTCGAGAGATCTCCGAAATAAAGATTGTTTTGGATGGCTTGATCGCTGATTTGTAGAATGAAGGTCGGATCGTTGTCGGACATGCGCTTGGAATGCTTGTTGACGAGCACTTGGTCTCGTATTATGATACGCCAAGCTCGAGACACGAACTGGGATTGCACTAGGTTTGGGATTGGAAGCCTTGATAGTATCTCAAGGACAAGCTCGGGAGGAAGACGATCCATTTGGCTGATTGTTTTCTTTGTTTTTTTCTTCCTTTCTATAATTACTTCTTCGTGAAGTAGTGTGGAGAGATTTAATGGAAGATTAGGCTCGTATTATTCGAGATGGCTTGGTGATGGAAACGAAATTTTAATTCAATAGAATATTTCATAGTGACAATGACCAATTCGGTAGTAATAACAAACAACAAAAACTTGAGGCTGAGTATATAGTTTTACACACGGCACGAATTCAATATAGAAAAAAACCAATACCGAAAATACTTTAATACACAACTTTGTGTAATCTTTTAATTTTAGGGTATAAATTAAGGTTTAGGGTTTGTGGGTTTAGATTGTATGGTGTAAAATTTAAGTTTTATGGTTAAAATTTAGAGTTAGGGATTATGATTTAGGGTATTAGGGTTAGGGATTTACATTTTAAATTTTATAGTTTAAATATGAAGGGTTGTGTAAAATTTTTTACACATCTTTTGTATTAAAATATAACCCATAAAATATATTAAAATAAGGGGGGAAATTGATACATAAGTTTGTTTAAAGTTTCACAAACATATTAAATTTAGGGTTTAGAGTTTATATTTATAGATTAAGCTTTAGAGTTTTAGGTTGTAGGGTTTAGAAATTAGGATTTATGGTAAATGGTTAGAGTTTATGGTTTTAAATTTAGATTTAGTATTTTAAATTTTAGATTTGTAAAAAAATTATAAAATATTTTTTACAGAGCTTGTGTATCAAAATATAACTATTACAATAATAATAATAACAATAATATATGAATTTATAAACATATCAAAATTTATGTAGAATTAATTATTAACTTAACAATTTTTTTTATAAATTAATAAATTCTTATAGAATGAAAGTGATACAAATATACCCTAAAAAGATAAAATGGTACGAATTTGCTATAAACAAATTCAGATTACTACGGAGACAAATACTAAGCAATTGTCGGTATGTGATTGGACAGTTCAGAGTTCTATATGATTTCGGACGACTTAATAAGAGCCGCTTAACTACTAGAAATCCTTTGTTCTTTTTCGTATCTCATTCTATGCTCAACCTTAAAATTTTAGGTTTATAATTTAGGGTTAAAATTTAAAGTTAATATTTAAAATTAGAGTTTATAATTTAGGGTTAAAATTTTTAGAATTTAAGGTTTCGGTGTCCCCTTATATAATTTTTTTAAAAGTTAGTTTATTTATAAATTTACCCCCTTTCAGAACCACAAAGACTAATCTTAAGATGATTGTATAAGATATACTTATTTATCTTGTTTATTAACATAAAGCTATTATTATTATTTTATTCATTATTCTCTGCATATATAAATAAATTGAATTATAATAAATTTTTTAGAATAATATGGTTATTTTTAAATGTCTTTAGTCGAGTATTATTGTGGGCATGGACAACAATAATACATTAAGATTACTATGTAGTTGATTGATGACAAAGTGTTGTCATTGACATGGAGATGTCAAAATCAATACATAAATGTGTTAGAGAACGACATACTGGACTGACCCTCTACGAGCATGTTTCTTGGATTATTATGTAATAGTCACAACATTGCTCATAGTGATAACTACATGTATGATCCTCAGACTTGAGATCATCATTATTTCAACATTGTGAGCGACATATTTTGATACAGTCAAGCATGTGTCATAACTAACTACACTATAAAGATTGATATTAGATATCTCACAATCTATGTAGTGAGATATGGTTGATCAAGATAGGATTTGTCCCTTCTACATAATAGGAGTAATATCACAGGCCACTTGATTGAGTGAGACTAGAAATAATAAATTGATATGAGATATCATAGTTATTCGTTTATAATAGTCTACTCAAGATATCAAGAAATATTAGATGGACTATACTAGTGTGACTATTCCATGACTTGTGTCCAATCTAGATATAAAGACAAAAGGATGCAATACATGAAAAGAGTTAATCACGAAGAGGTTATGTTGAACCACGACTTCCTGTAACTTAGGTAGCAATGATGTATTGCTAGATGTCACTCATTGCTTTAAATATTAGAATTGTTCTAGATATTACTGCTAACATTATACGAACCTACAAGGGTCACACCCTATGATTGAAACGAACATATATCGTGTAACACCCTAAAAACCAGTCTAGCCGGAATTAGATTCTGATGATCAGAAACCCTACATCAAAAAGTCAAATAATTGCATTGACCTTTAACCAAGTGATCAATTATTCAAGTATTGAACCCTAATTAAGCATTGTTATTGATTAAGGACCATATTGAAAACATTAAAACATAGCTGAGTGACCAAATTGTGAAAATTGAAACTACAAGGACAAAAGTGCAAAGAATTAAAATTTAAAGGACTAATCTTGTGATTAGCCCCTCCCAAGATTTGTCACTATCCATGTGGGACAAAGGTGATGAATTCCTTCATGTGAAGGAAAACTTCAAGAAATAATGAAAGAAAGTAAAAAGTTTTTCGGTTAATGTAGCCAAGTAAACTCTACCATCTTCATCTTCTTTCCCCTACCAAGCAAACACCTCCATTGATGTCCACTCAAAGCTTAAGCTTTCTTTGAAATATTGATTCCATTTCATTCCTATCGATCGGGTACGTGAAACTCCTTAATCTATTGATGATTTCCATGGCTAAACCATGCCTAAATCTATGTTCAAGAATCATGAACCCTAGAAATTCCCTAGGGATACTAAGGCTTGATATTTATTATTTTTCATAGCTAATAATTGCTATAAACATAGTTATTGCTATTGAAATTGTTGAAATCATTGTAACCCTTATTCCATATTGTCTTGTATAGCTCAAAACATCAGTGGTGAAGAATCAGCCAATCCTTCGAAATTTGATAAGCAAAGGAATAAGGGAATAGTAATCTGAGAGCCCTAAAAGCTTCGGAAGTATTAGTGAGTATAGTCGAAGTCTTGGGAATGGCTAGGTGCCTTCCTAGTTTCATTGTTCATTGATTTTTGCATTGTCATCATCCCTACAAGGTATGGTTATATCGAAACCTCATGGAAAGCTATATTGGTAAGCTTATTGCATTGAAACATTGATTATTGAGTCATAGTATTGATATCGTCGCCATTGAAATACATATTGATAGTTGATATTGCCATTTACCCCATTGATATAATATTGAGATTCATAGACATTCATATTGATTATTGACCATAGCAATGATAAGATCATTGTATTGATAAGAATACTTCATTAGCAAGATCATCGTATTGATAAAATCACTATATTAACAATGACCTATATGGTCATCATTGAACAAGGCAAGCATTGATCATTGTTATTGATATTGAATCTTTGTACATATATTGAATATTGTCATTGTTATTGGCCTAATTACCAGACCTTAGATTCAAATGGACATTGGTTACATTTGGCATGCCATAGAATTCATGAGCTCATTGGTACGGAGTGGACTAAGGTCCTTGAGCTAAGGCTCTATTTGGCGATGTTGGTAGGACGTGTGAGATATTGGTCTATTGGCGATGTTGGCAGGATTTTGACCCCTCATTAATTTGGTGATGTTGGTTGGGAATTCACGTATTCACTATCTTATATCGATCCAAGGGTTAAAGTTGTTGAATCTATTGTTAAGCATGATTTGAGATGTTATTCGCATTGAAATACTATCATTGATATTATTGTCATTCATTGTATTGCTTATGGAATGTTAATGACTACCTCACTGGGCTAATTAAGCCTAACGCATCTATTTCCATGCATTCTAGGTTAAGAAATATCAGATGCAAGGATCGGAAAGGAGCAAGTCTTGCAAGTCACACCACTAGGCTATGTAATGTTCCTTTTAACTATGAACTCCTAGAACGGTGGCATGGGGTCTAAACATGCTTAAATGGCCCATTTTAATATGTATAAATGATAGTTATGTGTGTGCTCAAGTTTAAGGTAAAATGGACCTATGAGTATATTGAAATTTGGTAAAACATGTTTATTTGGCTCTAAAAGGTGAAAACATGGTAAACGGATTCAAATAGCCTCGAAATTTTATATGTTATTAGATTGGGACTAAACAAGGTAGCTGGTAAAGTTTCATGAAATTTGGACATATTTTGATAGGCTAAAATGGATAAAAACCAAACATAATTTTTCATTACAGACCATATCGTACCGATACAAGTGTAGGCGTATCGGTACGAGTATGCATTTTAGGATCTGGTCAACGTTGGTCAACATGGCGTATCGATACTACTTTGTGCGTATCGATACAAGAATTCAATAATGGACTTGTATTGTGGCATCGTATCGGTACGTGTGGGATCATACCAGTACTGTTAATCGATCAATTTGGGAATTAGGGTTGGTTTACTGATACTAAATTATACCATACCGATCCCTTCATTGTGTCGTTCTTCCGTACTGATACGGCTTGGGTTGTTTCAGTACAACAAAATGCTACTGAAATTTGTCTAAGTTGTATCATGTATAGCGTACCGATTCGGATTGTTCTCGCACCGATACGAACCCTTCATTGTAACAGTAATAACGACCATAACATAGGCATATCGGTACGGCCTCTTTGAGTACCGATACCGATACAAGTAAATCAGTTAAAAGCTATAAAAATGAGTTTGGTAAATCAAGATATGGTCACTGTTTATTAAATAGCTTAATTGGCTAGGTAAATGACCTCTGAATGGGATGAAAATATACATGCTTACTGTTTATAAGTTGGATTTTATATTGGTAAGTTTAATTTCTAAAAAGGGACCTCTAATTTATAGCAATTATAGTTTGGTCCCTAAAAAGATAAATATTGTATCAAATCAATTAAGATTATTGTTTCATTGTATAGTAATATTGAATCATTGCATCACATCGTCGAATTGTCATTAAATTATCAAAATTATTGTACCAATCACCGTTATCGTTCATCGATAGCATTTTCGTCCCGAATTCCTCCCAGACTAGGAAGGGGGTGTTATATTTTGTAACACCTCCTACTCGGTCTGGTAGAGAACCGATTCGAAAAGTGTTACCAGAGCGAAAATGGTAACCGATACGATACTTTATTTAATAACTTATACAAATTTGGAGAATTTGTGGAACACATTAACGCATATATCATGAATTGGACTAGATATATCATTTTATAAACTTGGGGGAATTAAACGATACTTTTAATGACTTACGAAGGTGATTATCAATTTTAAGAGCAAGGGTATTGATACGCTACGACTAAAACGATACTCGAAAAATCCAGTGTCAAAGACCAGTACCGATACACATCAAGGCGTATCAGTACGCCTAGCAATGACCGTTAATACTATTATGTTTTGCGGACCCATATCGATATGTGACCAAACCGTATTGATACGTGATTGAATTCATTTTATAGATTAAAGAAGACGTATCGATACGTACCCAAACTGCATCGATACGGAGCTAAATCCAAAAATTCTACTGTCGAGGCACCGTACCGATACGCCATCACCTGTATCGGCACGCCTTCTAAAACCTTTCCAAAAACATAATCTTGTATCGATACGCCAGAAACCAGAGTGGTTTCAGGTTGCACGTCAATTCTAAACTCAACTTCACGGGTGGGTGGCAAACCTAAAAGTTCATCAAAAAATACATTAAAAAAAATCTTGTATGGTGTCGATATCTTGCAACAGTGGTTCTTTCTTGTTCATGCCTTTAATGGCATACAATAATGAATTACTACCTCAAGAGTTCATGAGAGCTATAATCTATTTAACGAGACCTTAGAGATACAACGTTTTCTTACTACAATCCACCCAAGCTTGGTGGTCACTGAGCCAATTAAGCCCCAATATAACATCAAATTTCTGGATAGGGAGAGCCATAAGGTTGGCCGAGAAAGAAATCCATTAAATTATTAAGGGGCATTTCTTGCATACTAAACTGATTACAACACTATCACCTAGTGAATTCATCACTATAATCTTAGTAGCTATAGGCTAATATCGTAACTTAAACTTCCTTATCAATACGATGCTTATAAAGGAATGAGTATATCCAGGATCTATCAATGCATAAACAGGATGAGAATACATTTTAATTGTACATGTAATAATATCTAGATCATTATTACTCTCTCTACTCCTCACTTGATACACTTGAGCGAAAACCTTGGATTCTTGTCAGTTTAGGGTTCTTGTAGAGCTATTAGGTCTCCATATAGCTCCCAATACAGCTTGCTTCTGCCCTTTGCTCTTAAAAGAATATGTAGGTGACGTCGGGGAGACCAGTATAGTATCATTTGAAGTGTTCATAGAAAAGTTCTTGATGAAATGGCCTTGTTCACCATAATAGAAGCAAACCCTAGTCTATTTATGACACTAGCTTGTTGGATGCTTCCTCTAGCAATAGGTACAAGTAGGGTATAGTCCCAACCTGAACCTTCAGTACTTCCAATGGATGTTGTCCTAGCAACGAACTGTGACATAGTCGGTGGCCTTGAAACATTGCCAGAACAAGAAGGCTATTGATAGTATTGCTGCTTAGTTCCGTGTTGCTTGCCTTTTTTATAGGGTAGAAGAGGACGAGAATCTTCTTAGGGCCTCTTGTCAAAATAAGATGACCCACTAGTCCTCTATGTCATATGGGTAGCTTTAGTAGCTATATATCGATTCACGAGCTCTTGAAAATCGGTGATACCTAGAGCAGTAAACATAGGGTGAAGTTCATCTCTAATCCTTGTAATGAATATCATGCACTTCTCTTCTTCTTTCTTAATATACTCAGCTCCATACTTACGATATTTGCATAAGTTATGAATGTATTACTCTACTGGCATTTCACCTTGTATGAGATGTAAGAAGATGTCTCACTTCTTGGCTAGATAAAAATCACTAATGTATTTTTTATGAAACTCTTTTAGGAATAATTCCCAGGTGACAGATTTCTTAGAGATGGTAAGAATGGTTGTTTCCCATCAATGTAAGGCTTCATCAGCAATCAGTGCAAAAGCACACTCCAACTTGTGCTCATCAGAACATTGTCATTATTTATTCAATATCTTTAACGTTTTATCGAGCTAGTATTTGGCAACCTCTAGGTTATCGCTTTCTTTGTCAGTGAACGTATAAGCTTTATACTGAGCAAGCTTATCAATAGGATCTCGAGATATAAAGTTAGTAGCCACAGAAGATTGTACTTTCAGCTTAGTCCTTAGGGTAGTCATGAATTGCTTGAACATCTCAGCCACGTTCTGATAGAACTCAAACTGATCAGTCTGGGCAGATGAATTAGGATTTGGTACTTCCTGTAGAGGTCTTTGAGGATTAGGAGGATCTTTCTCCCTTATCTCCTCGCCACGAGTCGCAGAGCCGATGGAATGCTCAACATTTTGATGAGCTTCGTTTGACTTAGACATAATTATTATATAAAGAAAAAGATCGATTAGCTGCAAGTCACAATATACATAATAGTAAAGTTTTATATGGTATATGCAATATAATGACAATACAGTTGGCTTCGGTTTAGTCCTATAGTTGACTAAACTCTAGCTCTGATACCACAAATATATAACACCCCAAAAATTGGTCTAGATGAAATTAGGTTCCATTGATCGAAAATTATATATCGAAAAGGTCTAAATGTTTTATTGACTTAAGTTGTATGGTCAAAAACATTGTATTGATTCAATTTAAAGACGTTGGACCTAATTGAATTCCTTAGAAACCATTTAGTGACCAAATTGTAAAAATTAAAAGTTTAAGGGCAAAAATGGGAAGTTTAAAAAGTTGAAAGTCCACTCCCGTAATTACCCCACTTTGAAGTGATTCACCTCCCTGCTTAGACACATTTACGTGAACTCCTTGTGAAAGTTGAGGGACAAGATGACAATTAATGGATTGCCTTGATTTAAGAATAAAAAGATAGAAAATCATTGTTTATAGTTTACCTATCCTAGGAGGAAACCCTATGAGTGGTTGTCTGTGAGGCGGAGTAATTATTCTAGTGAATTAATAATAAGTTTACCCTTGGCTAGAGGGAACCTATCAGGTAGATAAGAGAAAGTTTGAAGAGTTGGAAACATTTTCCCAAAGCTATTAAAACCACCGAGACCTCCATTTTCCTTGCTATCTTCTTTCATCTTTCCTTAAGCAAACATCTCCATTGCTATCTTCAACGTCTAGCTCAAGCAAGCACCTCCTTCGTTTATGTAAGTTTTCTTTGATTTCTTTACATCATTGGATAGCCCTTGGATTGGTGAGTTTAAGCCCTCAAATATTTCTATGATTCCTTGAACCATTGGAGTTTAATTCCAAGAATTTGTTCTTGAAGTCCATAGTTAAACCTATGTTTTTAAATCATGAATCCAAAGAAGTCTTATTGGCTAAAAGTTCTTCTAAGCTTAAGTATCGATTTTGAATCCATACGTATTGATTCTAACATGTCCCTTGTTTTACCTAGCACAAGTGTCTGAGAAAGAAAGATCACCATCTCCATCCAAAGCTAGGAATAAAGGAGTAGTAATCCGAGAGCTGTAGGAGCTTTAAAAGTTAAGGTGAGTGTAGTCAGAGTCTTGGGGATAGGCTAGGTGCCTTTCCCAAACCTTTGAATATCGATTATTGCATTACTAACCATGTATTATAAGGTTTTTGCATAAGAACATCATTGATGGCTATATTGGTAAGAATGGGTAAGTGTTGCATTGAATCATTGTTCATAGCATTGTTGTTATTGGTATCGAAATCATTGAAGCATTGGCATATAGAATCATTGATTATTGAGTATTGAATAAAGCCATTGGAATATTGATATTGCTCTATTGTTATTGGACACTATAATGAATCATTGCTATTGCTTATTGATATTGAAACATGACTATTGAACTATTGTTATTGATCCATTGTTATGGAATTATTGTTATCGGATATTGATATTGAGCCTTGCATTCGAGGAGTATTGGATACAATTGGCATGCCATAGAATTCATGAGCTCATTGGTACGGATAGGCTACGACCTTTATTGTGGTGCAACAGAGGGACATTGTTGTGTTATGGTCATATTGGTGCGGCGGAGGGACTAGACCACTATTGATTTTGGTGCAGCATAGGAATTCATGTATCCATACACCGTATATCGATCCAAGGATAAACTTATTGTTATGAAAAATAAAATGCTATTGAGTATTGCTATTACATTGACTATTGTTATTGTATTGATCATTGAACATGTCTAAATTGCCATTAAATTATATGCCCTTGTTTAGTTGCCGTAGCGAATATTAAAGCTTGCTAGTTTGCATTCCATGTTTATTTCAATGTTTATGACTACCTCACTAGGCAAAGTATGCCCAATGCATTCATCTTCTATGCATTTCAGGTTAAGAAGTTTTGAGATCAAGATCGGGGAAGAGAAGGTTTTCGGACAAGTCACTACGTTGATAAAGTATATCAACTCTATAGACTCCTACTATGGTGGCATAAGTGTTGCATAAGTCAATTTTACCTTTTTTGATATGTATGTATTATGATTGGCTTGTGTAAGTTTAAGGGTTTAAACTTGACTTTTTGAAAGTTGCTAAAAATGGCTAAATATGTATACTTGGCCTAAATTAGGGAAAACATAGCAAACAAATTCATTTGACCCCTAAATTTGGCTACTAAATGGACTTGCAGGTAAAGTTTCATTGAGTTTGCACATCATCTAGATGGTTAAAATGGAATAAAACCAGATAAAATTGACATTATAGGTTATGCCGTATTGATACGGGTGAGAATGGACTGAAAAACAACAGCTTAGCTTTGACCAGCTCAAGCAAGTATTGACTCATGCACTGGTTCTAACCCAGCACGAGTCTATAAAAGATTATACAGTATAGAGTGATACTTCACATCTCGGGTTATGATGTGTATTGATGCAGGAAGGCAAGGTTATTGTGTATGCTTCAAGATAACTAAAGCCACATAAAATAAACTATCCTACTGATGACCTTGAATTGGCTGTAGTTGTGCTTGTATTGAAAATTTTGGAGGCATTATCTCTACGAAGAAAAATGCTACCTCTTTACTGATCATAAAAGTCTCAAGTATTTATTGATATAGAAAGAGCTGAACCTTCATCAACGGAGGTGGATAGAACTCCTTAAAGATCTTGTCATTGATTATCACTCGGGCAAGGCCAATGTTGTTGCTGATACCCTCAGCCACAAGCATGTGCCTGTCCCTCAAGTTATTAATGCTTATTTCAAACTCATAAACATCGACCTTTAGTAGCTGAACTTTAGATTCAATCCACTATTGTATCAAAGATTAAGTCATTGCAAGATCAAGATCCTGACTAGAGGCCATTGTTTCTAAACTCTAGAGCAATCCTGATTATGAGTTCAAGGTCAATACAGAAAGACTCCTAAGCTTTTGTGATCGAATCTGTGTACCTAGTGATAAATCACTTTAGGATGAAATCCTCAAGGAGGCTCACTCTAGCTTTTTTCTATTCATTCAGGATCTATGGAGATGTAAAAGGATCTTCAAGAACTTTACTGGTGGCCAAGCATGAAGCAAGCTACTACAGAATATGTGTCTAAGTGTCTTACGTGCCAGCGAGTCAAAGCTGAGCATTATGTCCTTACTGGATTATTGCAACCTATTAAACTACCACAATGGAAATGGGAAAGAGTTACTATAGACTTTGTTAGTGGGCCACCGTTAACACCAGCCAAGCATGATATTATTTGGGTCATTGTTGACCGTTTCATCTAGTCAACTCACTTTTTACCCATTAGAATTGACTACGGTCTCCCTAAACTAGCTGACTTCTACATCAAGGAAGTTATCAGGCTCCACGGAGTACCCAAGTCTATCATCTCAGATCGAAACCCCGATTTGCTTCTCGATTCTAAAGATTATTGTAAGGAGTTCTGGGCACCAAAGTTAATCTCAGTACTGCCTTTCAACCTCAGTCTAACAGTCAGTCAAAAAGGGTAATTTAGATTTTGGAAGACATGCTTCGAGCATGTATCACTGATTTTGAATGAACTTGGGAAAAATCCCTACCTCTTATTGAATTTGCCTACAATAATAGTTACCAAGCGTCCATCAAAATGGAACCGTATGAAGCATTGTATGGCAGGAAATGTAGAACATTGTTATGTTGGTCTAAACTTAGTAAAGGCAAGATGTTGGGCCCAAACTTACTTTGAGAAATCGAAGAATGGGTTACCATCATCCATGATCGTCTTAAGGCCACCTTTGACAGACAAGAGGCCTATGCTAACCTTAAGAGACAAGATATACAATATGTTGTGGGAGAAAAAGTTTTTCTTAAAGTGGCTCAATGGAAGAAAATTCTTCGTTTTTGCAAAAAGAGAAAGTTGAGCCCCCGATTCATTGGACCCTTTGAGGTTATTGAAAGAGTTGGTCTAGTAGCCTACCGACTAGTATTACTTCAAGAATCAAGCAGGATCCACAATGTCTTTCATGTATTGATGCTTCATAAATATCATTCTGATCCATTGTATATCATTAAACCAGAAACTGTTGAGATTCAACCAAACTTGACCTATGAGGAAGAACCGGTACAGATATTGGCAAGGAATGTCAAAAGACTTCGTAAAAAGAATATTCCTCTAGTCAAAGTACTTTAGATGAGTCACAAGGTTTAAGAAGCTACACAGAAACCAGAAAAGAACATGAAGAATCAATTCCCTAACCTCTCCGATTTAGGTAAAATTCGAGGATGAATTTTTCTTAAGGGGTAAAGTTGTAACCCCTAAAAACTAGTCTAGCTAGAATCAGATTCTGATGATCAAAAACCCTACATTAGAAAGTTAAATCATTGTATTGACCTTTGACCAAGTGGTCAATTATTCGAGTATTGAACCCTAATTAAGCATTGTTATTGATTAAGGACCATATTGGAAACATTGAAACATAACTTAGTGACCAAATTGTGAAAATTAAAACTAAAAAGACAAACGTGTAAAGAATTAAGAGTTAAAGAACTAATCTTGTGATTAGACCCTCCCAAGCTTTGTCACCACCCACGTGGGACAAAGGGGATAAATTCATTCATGTGAAGGAAAGCTTAAAGAAATAATAAAAGAAAATAAAAGTTTACCCCGTTAATATAGCTAAGTAAACTCCACCATCTTCATCTTCTTTCCCCTACCAAGAAAACACCTCCATTGTTGTCCACTCAAAGCTTAAGCTTTCTTCGAAATATTGATTCCAGTTCATTCATATCGATTGGTTAACTGAAACCCATTAATCTATTGATGGTTTCTGATAAGTGTTCAAAAGTACTATTTTTCTTACCCTTTTTACTCATATTATTGTTAGACTTAGGCTCATATTAGTTGCATAATTAGCCATTCATGCATTAATCCATGTTTCCTTCCATCGTTGAGCTTGATTACATAACTTGGTAGTTTTTATGGGAAAAGATGTTGCTTTGGTGTGTTTTGTGTGTATATACAGGATCACTTGCCAAAGCAAGGCTAGAGCTAGTTTCCAGGGCAATACATGAAGGAGATGCCGAGCTAGTTGCCAGGGCAATGCATGAAGAAGATGCCGAGCCAGTTGCCAGGGCAATTGTCGACAAGAGCAAAGGTGATATGGTTGTCGAAATTGATGACTAGACAAGCCCAAGATGACGTGGAGCAAATCCCAATCCCAAAGGAATTTGATTTCCATGAAGAGATTAAAGAAGAATTAAATTCCAAGAAGATATGAGAAGTTCTAGTAGGAATATAATTATAATAAAGAATTATATTCTTTAAAGATAATTTAATTCCAACTTAACTTCCTCCTCAAAGAAGGACTTTGACCTAGCCCTATAAATAAGAGTGAGATTTCGACAATTGAAGGGAGAGCAAAGAGAGGGGAATTTTGACAAGTCCAAGGAGGGCAAGAGGAGAGAATTTTTGACAAGCATCTAGGGCAAGGAGGATTTCGACAAGCCTCATTTTTCATCATTTTCTTTCTTGTTCGATTGGGTTCATGCTAGGGATTATTTATCTTGTGTTTCTTTGGAACCTAGCCATGAACTAAAAATATTTGGCTATGGTTATTGTGTTTTGTGGTTGTGAGAAACTATTGGTTTTTGTTTAGGTAATAAGAGTTTGCACTTTTCTATTCAAGGTTTATTCATTCTTGGTTCTTATTCTTGTTTCAGAGTGAATTGGGAGAGGATCTCGTGATTTCATCTATTTATCTAATATCGGGAGAGTTAGATTCAAGAAACGAATGAATATGATCTTTATTTAATCTATTGATGGTGAAGATTAATCCGGCTTAGGAATAAGTTAAGGATTTCAACGGCTAAGAGGAGCGCAAGATTGGTTGTTGTTCACCCTTGATTCACGCAGGGATGTATTATCAAGGCATGCACAAGTAGCTAGAGTTTTGACTTAGGGATAAGAAGAAACCATTGAAGAACGCTCTGCCGAACCTTGAAGGTTGCTGCCCAGACACCCAAGTAGTTGCCCAGGCAACCATCGATTAGTTGCCAAGGCAACCCCGTTGTGCAAGTTGCCACGGCAACTGAGTTGCCCGTGCACTCTTTTACCAAGATGATCCAATCGGCTATCACACCTCAACTCACGATAACCTGGCCTATCACTCTCATTTGATCTCATATATTCTTTTACTTTATTGTTTTCTAGATTAGTTATTAGTTAAACTCCTATAATCCTTTACTTGTGTTTTTACTTTTTACAGTGCAAGAGACTAGATTCTTGAAGTAGCACCAATCCCTGTGGAGACGATATATTTTATACTATAACTTGCAACGTGTATACTTGCACAATTGCGTAGCACTTATTACGCGCAACAAGTTTTTGGTGCCGTTGCCGGGGATTGGCAATAGCGACTTTGTTTTTATTTTCTTGCACTTTCTTTTTACTTTTCTTGTTTAAGATTCAAAGGTCTAACAAACTTTGTTTTTGCATTGGTATATGACCAGGGCGAGACCGACCACACCAGAATATCCCTTTGATCCAGAAATCGAACGAACCTTACAAAGACTTAGACGAAGGATAAGAGTAGCAATGGCTAATCAAGATGGCAATATGAATCAAGATGTTCCAGCAGGAAGAGGAGTGATTCTTTCACGAAACAGGACTATTCGAGACTATCTTGAAGAAGATCTTGATGGACTTAATCTAGGAGTTGTCGCACCTGAAATTGAAGCCGACCACTTTGAGTTAAAACCGGTAGTGTTTAATATGATCAACACAATAGGTCAATTTGGCGGCTCAGCAACTGAAGATGCACGGTAACATCTGAAATCTTTCCTCGAGATTTGCAACTCGTTCAAAATACACGGAGTCACCCCCGATGTCTTATGATTAAGATTATTCCCCTATTCACTGAGGGATAGGGCAAAAGCATGGTTAAATAGCATTCATGCCGAATCAATAGCATCTTGGACCGATCTTTGTCGTGATTTCCTTGCTCGATTTAATCCTACAAATTTGCTGATAAGCTTCGTAACGACATTACTTCTTTTCGACAGGCAGATGATGAATCCATGTACGAGGCTTGGGAGCGATATAGAGAACTTCTACACAAATGCCCCCTACACGGATTCCCGGTGTGGACTCAAGTAACAATGTTTTACAACGCCGTGAATACACCAACAATGATGATGGTAGATGCCTCGGCAAACGGCATACTCCTAGATAAGTCACCGGAGGAAGCAATGCAAATTTTAAACAGGCTGGCCAAGAATGATTATCAATTCCCATCTACTAGAAGAGGAGGAGTTAGACGCCAAGCCACAATACATGAACTAGGATCATCAGATTCAATTTCGGCACAATTGGCCACTTTAACCAAGATGGTCCAGAACATGCAAAAACCAAACAACACACATGTAGTCAAGGTAATGGATTCTTTTTGTGAGTTATGTGGCGATAACCATA
Source organism: Hibiscus mutabilis (assembly GCA_019671005.1). NCBI lineage: Eukaryota > Viridiplantae > Streptophyta > Magnoliopsida > Malvales > Malvaceae > Hibiscus > Hibiscus mutabilis. Next base: position 39,753,631 of record CM033723.1, read on the forward strand.
ATTCTTCTGAATGTATGCAGAATCTAGAATCCAGGTTCTATGTGGGGAATTACAATCGGAACAACAATGTGATGTCCAATACATACAATCCAGCTTGGAAGAAGCACCCAAATTTTTCATGGAGTAATCCCAACAATGCTCTAAACCAGAACAATCAGAATGCACAAGCATCAGGATTCCAGCAGAATATACCACGACAACAGTTGCCGCAGCAACAACCGACAACATCTAGTTCTTTGAAAAATTCTCTAAATGCTTTTATGATGAAAACTGAATCTTATATGGCTGAGAATAGTAATTTCATAAAAAGAACTGATGCTTTTATTAACAGGACCGAGATGAGATTGCAAAACCAAGAGGCGGCAATCAAATCATTGGAAAATCAAGTCGGACAGTTTGCTCAAAATCTGAATACTAGACCGCAAGGAGGTTTACCTAGCGATACTGAATTCGCAAGAGGAACTGGCCATGAGCAATGTAAGGCAATCACCACTAGAAGTGGCCAACAACTTAGATAGGCTCAAACCCGCTCATTAAACAAAACTCCACAAAAAGATCAAGACGAACCTAGCGGCAAAACCTCAGATGCTGAACCAGGAATTACCACGGCAACCGGCAATAAGCACGCCTCGGCAACTTGCTATAAGCATGCCTCGGTAACCCCAGTTGATAACACCTCGAAAACTCCAGTTGTCCCGACAATGTCGTCAATCAGATTCCAAACCAATGAAAGGATCGAAGATATCCGACTTCCACCACCATTCCCACAAAGGTTGAAGCGACAAAAGCAAGAATACCAATTCAAGAAGTTTCTTGATATCCTAAAGCAAGTCCACATCAACTTGCCATTGGTGGAAGCAATTGAACAAATGCCAAACTATGCCAAGTTTCTTAAAGACATTGTGTCCAAGAGAACAAGGCTAGGAGAGTTTGAAACAGTTGCCGCAACAGAGGGATGCATGGCAATGTTGCACAATCGTATGCCACCCAAGTTGAAGGATCCTAGAAGTTTCACAATACCCTGTTCCATTGGAAACCACTATGTCGGGAAATCACTATGCGACCTTGGGGCTAGCATAAACTTGATGCCTAAATCGGTTTTCCAGAAACTAGGAATTGGGAAGGCAAGACCTACAACAGTTATGCTACAGCTAGCCGACAGATCCTATGTGCATCCAAAGGGAAAAATCGAGGACATACTGGTAAAAGTTGATAAATGTATTTTTCCCGCTGACTTTATTGTTCTGGATTGTGAAGCAGATGAGCATGCACCCATCATTCTCGGGAGACCATTCCTAGCAACAGGGAGAACCTTGATCGATGTTGAAAAGGGAGAACTCACAATGAGAGTGAATGACCAGCAAGTTAAACTAAATGTGTTGCAAACACTAAGGCATGCCGATGATCCAAAAGAATGCCAACTTCTTCATACCATGACAGAGTTTAACTTCGACGAGGAATTTAGTTGCCTCGGCAACTACATTGCCGATCAAGAGGAACCTGAGGAGTATGAAGAATCGGTCGATGAGGAACAACAAGAAGAGGCAAATTGGCTAGTCAATCGACCAGGTACATACTTTGAACCACTGGATTACTCAGGTAAGGAAGGTAAGCTCGAAAAACCCTCTATTGAACAACCACCGATTCTTGAATTGAAACAATTGCCAGAGCAACTAAAATATGCATACTTAGGAACCGATAATACATTGCCTGTAATTATTTCTTCTAAGTTACAGCCTGAGCAGGAAAAGAAGCTGATCAAGATGTTGAAGCTACACAAAAAGGCAATAGGGTGGACAATTGCCGACTTGAAGGGAATTAGCCCAGCAGTGTGCATACACAAGATTTTGTTGGAAGATGATCACAAACCTTCAATTGAGGCCCAGAGGAGACTGAATCATGCCATGAAAGGGGTTGTAATGAAAGAAATCATCAAATGGCTTGACGCCGGCATTATATACCCTATCTCTGATAGTACGTGGGTAAGTCTGGTACAATGTTTACCGAAAAATGGAGGTATAACGGTGGTAAGTAATGAAAACAATGAACTCATTCCAACCAGGACTGTGACCGGTTGGAGGGTTTGTATGGATTATCGAAAGCTAAACAAAGCCACCAGGAAAGATCACCTCCCATTACCCTTTATTGATCAAATGCTTGACCGTCTTGCAGGTAAACCCTTTTATTATTTTCTTGATGGTTATTCAGGTTATAATCAAATTGCCATAGCACCGGAAGATCAAGAAAAGACAACCTTCACATGCCCATACGGTACTTATGCCTTCTGAAGGATGCCGTTCGGATTGTGTAACGCCCCGACAACCTTCCAAAGATGCATGATGGCACTCTTTTCAGACATGGTCGAAGACTTCCTTGAGATCTTCATGGATGATTTTTTTGTTTTCGGTAATGATTTCGATAGCTGTCTCAACAATTTAGAGAGGGTGTTGGCAAGATGTGAAGAAACTGATTTAGTCCTCAATTGGGAGAAATGCCATGAAAGAATAGTGCTCGACCACAAGATTTCATCCAAGGGAATTGAAGTAGACAAAGCCAAGGTGGACGTGATTGAGAGATTACCCCCACCAAGTTCGGTTAAAGGAATTTGAAGTTTTCTTGGACATACAGGTTTTTACAGGAGGATCATTCATAATTTTTCTAAAATCACTAAACCCTTATGCAACTTGTTTGAACAGGATAAAGTCTTCGATTTTGATGATTCTTGCACCCCAAGCATTCGAAACCCTAAAGAAAAAGCTTGCCTCGGCACCCATTGTCGTTCATTCAGATTGGACGCTACCTTTTGAGCTTATGTGTGATGCAAGTGATTTCGCGGTAGGAGCAGTCCTAGGCCAACGCACAGGTAAGACCTTCCATGTGATATACTACGCTAGTAAAACTCTTAATAGTGCTCAAGTGAATTACACAACAACGGAGAAAAAGTTACTAGCTATAGTTTTCGCATTTGACAAGTTCCAATCCTATTTGATTGGTACAAAGGTAATTGTTCATACGGACCATTCGGTGATCAAATATCTATTTGCTAAAAAGGATGCCAAACCTCGTTTGATTCGTTGGATATTACTTTTACAAGAATTTGATATTGAAATTAAGGACAGGAAAGGAACAGAAAATCAAGTGGCCGATCACTTATCACGTTTAGAACGCAACAGGGAGGAGGATGCGGATCTAGAGATATGCGATGCATTCCCGGATGAACAAATTTTAGTTGCCTCGGCAACCATGGACGCTTATGCCTCGACAACCCTTGAAGCCTCGGCAACCATGGATGCACACGCTTCAGCAACTCTCGAAGCTGCAGCAGCCTTTGACGCACACGCCTCGGTAATTCTGGGAGCAGTCGCCACGGCAGCACATGCCTCGGCAATACCCTGGTACGCGAATTTAGTTAATTTCCTTGTTTGTGGTATTTTACCTTATGGCATTACTCACCAAGGGAAGAAGCGGTTCCGCCATGATGCGAAACATTACTTTTGGGACGAGCTTCTTTTGTTTAAACAATGTGCAGATCAGGTTATACGCCGATGTGTCCCTGAAGAAAAGCAACATAATGTACTCCGGCAATGTCATTCTTCACCCTATGGAGGATATTTTGGAGGAACTCGTATCGCGGCCAAAGTTTTGCAATCCGGTTTGTATTGGCCAACATTGTACAAAGATGCCCAAGACTTTTACAAGCAATGTGATCGTTGCCAGAGGACGGGCAATATCTCTAGACGAATGAGATGCCGCTCCAGAACATCATCGAGGTGGAATTGTTCGATGTATGGGGGATCGATTTTATGGGACCTTTCCCATCTTCATTCGGCAACCTCTACATTCTACTTGCTGTCAACTACGTGTCTAAATGGGTTGAGGCAGCTACAGTTCCCAACAACGATTCCATGACCGTGCAACGATTCTTGCAGAAAACATATTTACACGGTTTGGGATGCCGAGAGCAATTATCAGTGACGAAGGCAAGCATTTTGACAACAGACTAATTGCCAAGATGTTGCAACGCTTCGGCATATCACATAAGATCGCCACGGCATATCACCCACAAACCAACGGGCAAGCGGAAATTTTCAACCGGGAACTGAAGGGTATACTCGAGAAAGTTGTAAATCCCTCTAGGAAGGATTGGTCATTAAGACTAGATGACGCACTCTGGGCATATCGCACTGCATTCAAAACACCCTTAGGTATGTACCCCTTCCGACTTGTCTATGGAAAGACATGCCATCTACCGGTGGAAATCGAACACAAGGCATACTGGGCAATCAAGACCGTGAACATGGATTGGGAAAGTGCTGGACAAAAGCGTTTGTTGGACCTCAATGAGTTAGAAGAATTCCGTGCACTCACCTATAACAATGCACGAATCTACAAGGAGAAAATAAAACAATGGCATGACAAGAAACTATTGCCGCGGCAATTCACGCCAGGGAAACTAGTTCTTTTATTCAATTCTCGGCTAAAACGTTTCCCGGGAAAGCTGAAATCAAGATGGTTGGGACCATTCGAAGTCGTCAAACCATTCTCCCATGGTGCTGTGATAATCAAGTCCATCTCTGACAACCATGAATTCAAAGTTAATGGACAAAAATTGAAGCACTACAATGGTGCCCATGTGGAACGTAACAAAGAAGTGGTCAACTTAGGAGATGCATGAGCATGCTCCCCCTTTGATATTTTATTTTTATTTTTATTTTTATTTTTATTTTTATTTTTTGATTAATTTTTATTTTATTTTATTTTTTTGAATTTTTTTTATTATTTCTGATTATTATTAATTTTCTTTAGGATAGATTTTTTTATTTTATTTTAAGTTTAAGAATCCCATTACACATCTTTATTTATTTTCTTTATTAATTTATCTTTAATTTTAATCCTTATTTGATTTGTCTTTGAATTGTAGGAAAAAAGTTCAAGATAAAGAGGAATTCTAATCCAAGAAGAAAAACAACTTCAACAAGGAAACAAATGGGATGAATATAAGGCTTATATAAAGCCTCCAATTTACCCTAATCACTTCCAATTTGCCGTCACCCTCTCCCTAAACCCTTTTTCGTTTTCCCCTAATCCCAACCACCATATTTACCACCTATCTTTTCTATAAAACCCATCACCCTTAACCTATTCCTACTTTTTATCTTGCAACTTTTTAATTTCTTTTCTTTTCTTTGTTTTTACAAAACTCACAACCAAGATCATCCATGGCATCCAAGATTAAATTTTTAGTTCATCCAAGTTCCTCCAAAGAACCAAGATACAAGAAGTTTGCTACACCGGTGGTTCAAGAAAGATTTCAATCCAAGTTTGAAAGCCGGAAGATTCATGAAGAACAAGGCTTTGAATACTCCAACTCTCATCAAGATTTCGGCCTTGAACCATTCATCTTCGAGAGGATTGCACATCAAAAGTGGCAAATTTTTTGCCATCAACCGGAACCGGGTAACATCTCATGGGTAAGAGAATTCTATGCTCACTCACCTAACCCGGATAATCCTCATGTTTTTGTTTGTGACAAGGCCATACTCATAAGTCCCGAAAATGTCAACACCTTTTACGGGCTTTACATTGAGAAGGACGAGCATCAAGCCTTCGTTGATCAAATCACTCCCAAGCAACTCGACAAGGTGCTTCAAGAACTCAATCAACCGGGAACTCATTGGAACGATGCTCAAAAGAAAAGGGTTCTCTTTTCTTCCTTTGCTTAATTTCTAATCTTTGCAAGGAGATGCATGTCCCAAGTGAGTCCACTGATGAAAAGGCCCTACCAAAGTCCGGTTGGAATCAAGCACAAATCCAAAAGCTAATGGAAGAGGCACCGGGAAAATCTTCAAGGCCTCCAATTGCCGCGGCAACTCCTGCCGCCCCGGCAATCCCTAATGCCCAAGCACTTAACGCCCGGGCAACTCGGCCATCAACACCGGGACACTTTGAAGCACTATTGCACCCATTGGCGAGCCACCTAAGGCAAATTGAAGACCGGAAACTAATGTTCATGCGGTACATGAAGGAGCACAACAATGCCATCACCCAAGTCATCCTAGAAAAGTACCCGGACAATCCCGCGCCGTTCCCAATCTTTCCCGCCGAAATCCTTACCCCGGCAACCAATGAAGCAGTCGCCACGACAACCAACCCTGAAGATGCCACGACAACCAAAGCTAAAGACATCCCGACAACCACTGCAAAAGCCAAAGGTAAAGCACCTATGCCCGAATCAACTCCTACGGAATCATTTTCTGATTTTTCAGATTCGTACGAGTCCTCCATTGCACCAACAAAGACCGCACCAATTGAATCCTCCAAGCGAAAAGCCAATGACACTGATGAAGAGGACGATAAGGACAACCCCGTACGAGGATCGATTCCACCACCGGCAACAAGAAAACAACCATCGCGTTCAAGCAAGAGAATCAAGACATAGACCGAGAGGAAACTAATCATCTACGATGACGAACTCTCGGAGTAAGTCCTCGTATGCATTTTATTTTTCATTATTTTTATTTTTATTTAATGCATGCATTGAGGACAATGCCTCACTCGAGTTTTGGGGGGGATTGTTATTAGTAGTTACCATGTTTAGTTACGTTCATCTTAAGTATTACATTTAGGATACATAAATTGCTTGCCATACCTTTAATTGGAATAAGAATTGCTTAGATTTGATGAATATCCAATGATGACTTTGCCAATGCACTTAATTGATAGAATTTTTATTCTAGGATAACCATGGAAAAACTTAGAATTTTACTATGATGCTAAATTTGATGAAACGCTGTTGTGGTTTGATTGACTTAAGGAATTCTAGTGAACTTAGGTTGATAATTAAAGAAATTGGGGGATTAGAATAAAAATTGGATGAATGCTAGAGGTGCCCGAAATTGGCTCTAGCATGTGCTAAAAATTTATCATTAGAGGTGCCCGAAACTGGCTCTAGTATGTGTTAAAAAAAATTTGATCACTAGAGGTGCCCGAAACCGGCTCTAGTCGAATAAATTAACTTAAGAAAACTAAAAACAAAACACTAGAGGTGCCCAAAACTGGATCTAGTTAAAACATGTTAAAAAGAACCCAATGAAGTAATTTGAAAACCTCTTGTTTGCATAGAATCCGAAAAATCAACTTGCACACAACTCCGCACACACTCACAAGCATTATAGTTTGATTCCGAGTAACCCCTAAGTTTTCTGAAAAATAAAAAGCCAATCATACTTTGTGCCCCGGTTCAGAGAATTGAAATCAAGTTCAGAGCTAAGTTTGTGAAAATTAAAGTCTTGGCAGGTAATTATGAGTTTGCATTGCTTGAGGACAAGCAATAGTTCGAGTTTGGGGGTGTGATAAGTGTTCAAAAGTACTATTTTCTTACCCTTTTTACTCATATTATTGTTAGACTTAGGCTCATATTAGTTGCATAATTAGCCATTCATGCATTAATCCATGTTTCCTTCCATCGTTGAGGTTGATTACATAACTTGGTAGTTTTTGTGGGAAAAGATACTGCTTTGGTGTGTTTTGTGTGTATATACAGGATCACTTGCCAAAGCAAGGCTAGAGCTAGTTGCCAGGGCAATACATGAAGGAGATGCCGAGCTAATTGCCAGGGCAATGCATGAAAGAGACGCCGAGCCAGTTGCCAGGGCAATTGTCGACAAGAGCAAAGGTGATATGGTAGTCGAAATTGATGACTGGAAAAGCCCAAGATGACGTAGAGCAAAGCCCAATCCCAAAGGAATTTGATTTCCATGAAGAGATTAAAGAAGAATTAAATTCCAAGAAGATAGGAGAAGTTCTAGTAGGAATATAATTATAATAAAGAATTATATTCTTTAAAGATAATTTAATTCCAACTTAACTTCCTCCTCAAAGAAGGAATTTGACCTAGCCCTATAAATAAGAGGGAGATTTCGACAACTGAAGGGAGAGCAAAGAGAGGGGAATTTCGACAAGTCCAATGAGGGCAAGAGGAGAGAATTTTCGACAAGCATATAGGGCAAGGAGGATTTCGACAAGCCTCCTTTTTCATCCTTTTCTTTCTTGTTCGATTGGGTTCATGCTAGGGATTATTTATCTTGTGTTTCTTTGGAACCTAGCCATGGACTAAATCTATCTGGCTATGGTTATTGTGTTTTGTGGTTGTGAGAAACTATTGGTTTTTGTTTAGGTAAGAAGAGTTTGCACTTTTCTATTCAAGGTTTATTCATTATTGGTTCTTATTCTTGTTTGCGAGTGAATTGGGAGAGGATCTCGTGATTTCATCTATTTATCTAATATCGGGAGAGTTAGATTCAAGAAACGAATGAATATGATCTTTATTCAATCTATTGATGGTGAAGATTAATCCGGCTTAGGAATAAGTTAAGGATTTCAATGGCTAAGAGGAGTGCAAGATTGGTTGTTGTTCACCCTTGATTCACGTAGGGATGTATTATCAAGACATGCACAAGTAGCTAGAGTTTCGACTTAGGGATAAGAAGAAACCATTGAAGAACGCTCTGCCGAACCTTGAAGGTTGCTGCCCAAGTAGTTGCCCAACTAGTTGCCCAGGCAATCATCGATTAGTTGCCAAGGCAACCCCGTTGTGCAAGTTGCCACGGTAACTGAGTTGCCCGTGCACTCTTTTACCAAGACGATCCAATCGGCTATCACACTTCAACTCACGATAACCTGGCCTATCTCTCTCATTTGATCTCATATATTATTTTACTTTATTGTTTTCTAGATTAGTTATTAGTTAAACTCCTATAATCCTTTACTTGTGTTTTTACTTTTTACAGTGCAAGAGACTAGATTCTTGAAGTAGCACCAATCCCTGTGGAGACGATATCTTTTATACTATAACTTGCAATCTATTGATGGTTTCTATGGCTAAACCATGCCTAAATTTATGTTCAAGAATCATGAACCCTAGAAATTCCCTAGGGATACTAAGGCTTGATCTTTATTGTTTTTCATAGCTAATAATTGCTATAAACATAGTTATGGCTATTGAAATTATTGAAATCATTGTAACCCTTATTCTATATTGTCTTGTATAACTCAAAACGTCCGTGGTGAAGAATCGGCTAATCTATCAAAATTTGATAAGTAAATGAATAAGGGAATAGTAATCTAAAAGCCCCAAAAGCTTTAGAAGTATTAGTGAGTGTAGTTAGAGTCTCGAGAATGGCTAGGTGCCGTCCCGGTTTCATTGTTCATTGATTTTTGCATTGTCATCATGCCTACAAAGGTATGGTTATATCGAAACCTCATGGAAAGCTATATTGGTAAGTTTATTGCATTGAAACGTTAATTATTGAGTCATAGTATTGATATCATCACCATTGAAATACATATTGATCATTGATATTGCCATTGACCCCATTGATATACTATTAAGATTCATAGACATGCATATTGATTATTAGCCATATCATTGATAAGATCATTGTATCGAAAAGAATATTACATTGGCAAGATCATCGTATTGATAAAACTATTGTATTGACAATGACCTATATGGTCCTCATTGAACAAGACAAGCATTGATCATTGTTATTGATATTGCACATTGTACCGATATTGAATATTGTCATTGTTATTGGCCTAATTATCGGACCTTGGAATCTAATGGACATCAGATACAATTGGCATTCCATAGAATTCATAAGCTCATTGGTACGGAGTGGACTAAGGTGCTTGAGCTAAGGCTCTATTTGGCGATGTTGGCGGAACGTGTGAGATATTGGTCTATTGGCGATGTTGGCAAGATTTTGACCACTCATTGATTTGGCGATGTTAGTTGGAAATTCGTGTATCCACTATCTCATATCGATCCAAGGGTCAAAGTTGTTGAAACCATTGTTAAACATGATTTGAGATGTTATACTCATAGAAATACTATCATTGATATTATTGACATTCATTGTATTGCTTATGGCATTGTTAATGACTACCTCAGTAGGCTAATTAAGCCTAACACATCTTATTTCCATGCATTTTAGGTTAAGAAATATAGGTTGCGATGATCAGAAAAGAGCAAGTTTTGCAAGTCACACCACAAAGCTATGTAATGTTCCTTTTAACTATGAACTCCTGTAATGGTGGCATAGGGTCTAAACATGCTTAAATGGACCATTTTGATATGTATAAATGATAGTTATGTGTGCGCTCAAGTTTAAGGTAAAATGGACCTATGAGTATATTGAAATTTGGTAAAACATGCTAATTTGGCTCTAAAAGGTGAAAACATGGTAAACAGATTCAAATAGCCTCGAAATTTTACATGTTATTAGATAGGAAATAAACAAGGTTGTTGGTAAAGTTTCATGAAATTTGGACTTGTTTTGATAGGCCAAAATGGATAAAAAAACCAGACATAATTTGTCATTACAGACCCTGTCGTACCGATACGGGTGTAGGTATATCGGTACGAGTATGCATTTTGGGACTTGGTCAACACTGGTCAACATGGCGTATCGATACTACTTTGTGCATATCGATACAGAAATTTAATACTGGAATTTTACTATAGCATAGTATCGGTACGTGTGAGACCTTACCGGTACCACTGTTCAATCAATTTGGGAATTAAGGTTGGTGTACTGATACTAAATTATACCATACCGATCCCTTCATTGTGTCGTTCTCCCGTACTGATACGGCTTAGGTTGTTTCAGTACAACAAACGCTACTAGAATTTGTCTAAGTTGTATCATGTATAGCGTACCGATAAAGATTGTTCCCGTACCGATACGAACCCTTCATTGTAACAGTAATAACGACCATAACATAGGCGTATTGGTACAGCCTCTTCGAGTACCGATACCGATACAGGTAAATTAGTTAAAATCTATGAAAATGAGTTTGGTATCACGATATGGTCACTATTTATTAAATGGCTTAATTGGCTAGGTAAATGACCTCTAAATGGGATGAAAATTTACTTGCTCATTGTTTATAAGTTGAATTTCATATTGGTAAGTTTAATTTCTGAAAAGGGATCTATAATTTATAGCAATTTTAGTTTGGTCCCTAAAAAGATAAATATTGTATTGAATCAATTAAGATCATTGTGTAGTAATATTGAATCATTGCATCGTATCATCGAATTGTCATTAAATTATCAGAACTTTTGTACCGATCACCGTTATCGTTCAGCGATAGCATCTCCGACCCAGATTCCTCTTAGACTGGAAAATGGGTGTTACATATCGACTAGATAGCATTTGTACAAACTTATTGTACACAAAATTAGTTAAAATAAATATATGTGTATATATATATATATATTTGATTTTACTAAAAACCAAAATTATTATAATTATATAATTTCTTTTATATATATATTTAATACTAGATATTTATTGTAATTATCAAACACTATTGAAATATATATATCCCTAAAGAAACATAATTGAATTATAATTAGATTCTATATATTTAATTATATTTGGTTAAATATATTGTATATTTAATAAATCTGAATTTAATTAGGATTAGGGTTTTGAATGCTATATAAAGGCCTAAGGTCTAACAGCCAAAGATATACCTACTGCTAAAAACCTCTCTAGTAGTTAGAGGACTTAAATATTATTTGTTTCATTCGGGTGGACTGTGTAGAGGTTGGAACGCTGTTGTGATGACTAGGATTCGACATCGTGCTGAAGGAATTAGATTCTCTTACGTCCCTGCGATTATTAGATTTAATTAAGGTAACGTTTCATCCTTTTTCACCTCGGATTTGTTCCTCGTACATAGATCACTGGTGAAATTCGCCGGATAATTTTTTTGTTGTGTCGTGGGGTATACCGGCGTTTCCCTACATCTTCTATGCTCAACGCTAAAAATTTAGGTTTATAATTTAGGGTCAAAGTTTAAGGTTAGGGTTTAAGATTATAGTTTAAGAAATTTAGGGTAGAGGTATTTTTAGAATTTAGGGTTTTAGTGCCCCTTATATAATTTTTTAAAAAATGGTATATTTATGAATTTGCCCCCTTTCAAACATTTATGTTTTGCCCCTCAACCCTAAATCTTGGCTCTGTCCTTAAATTTAAGATTTAGAATTTAATTTTTTAGTATTGGGCATAGAAATAGACAATGAAAAGCCGCTAAAAATTTTTGTCTGGGCACTAACCAAACTTAATTCATTTTCATCTGTTACGATATATAGTTATATTCGTTGCATTGTGTACTATTTTCTTAAATTTTAAGCCTTTCAACATATTATTTGAAACTAATAATAGAAAATAAGAAGATTTTTATAGAAAAATAAATTATTCTCGATTTAAAAGTTTTAATCTCAATAATTAAACTCAGTTAATCTAATGATTCTAATTTAATATAAAATTAAATAGTTTTATACTATGTAAGTGGATCTTGACAAATATATATATATATATATATATATGAGTTATATTTTGATACACAAGTTGTGTAAAAAAATATTATACAATTCTTCTTTAAAATCTAAAATCTAAACTACTAAACTTATAACCCTAAAATCTAAACCCTAACCCTAAATCCTAAATTCTAAACCATTCAACCTAAAACCATAAACTCTAAACCCAAAATCTAACATGATTGTATAAACTTTAGTTTACACAGCTTGTGTATCAAAGTTTGTTCTTATATGGGATAATTCTGCAGTAAATGTCATGTACCACAATGTACCACTATTCATATGTACTGCAATGTACCACTATTCATATGTACCACAATGTACCATTAATTGTTTTAATTAGTTTTGAAATCCTAGGGACTGAAAGTATTATTATCCGCTTTTAGAATAAAATCTTAAAAAATAATTTTTATATTACTTTTTTTCTAACAATTTTTTTAAAAAAGTTCGGTTAATATACCCAATCCCTCAATATTTTGTATAATATTTACTGCCTCGTGACTCTTTGGTCTTGTTGTTCAACAAGTAAGCTTATTATGTTTTCATTGGGATAATTTCCTAAATGCAAAAAGAAATCAGGTGGTATATTTTTGTGATGGTGCAAATTTATTTACTGTTCTAGTACCTTTGTTTGCCTAGACTTCATTTAGGCATGTAGCATCAATTATAGTCAGCAAAAAGAAATCACTTCAAGAAAATGTGTTCTTAGTGATAGTTAAAGTGGTCACTGAAAACATAAAATTGAGTCACTAAAATCAATTGTGACAATTTTTTAAGTCATCACTGATGACTTTGTCACTATTTTAATTGTGATCACTTTATAAATTGTCACTATTATATTATTTTTTCACTAAAAGAAAAATTTATGTCGATATGTGTTCTATATTAGTGACAAAGTATCAATGGTAAACAAACTTGTGTCACAATATGTCTCAATAGTGACAATTTTATTGTGAGAAAATTTTAAATTTTCACAATTACTATTATAGTAGTGACCAAATAACAACTTATCACAATAACTTATATCAATAGTGTCATACAAAAAATTTGTCACAAAAAATACTATTGTGACAATATTACTCGTTGTCACAAAAAAGTTGTCACTAGAAGTATGAATTGTTGTAGTGAATCAGGTGGTATGTTTTTGTGATGGTGTAAATATCTGGTTTTGCTACCACCTCCCTTTCAACCCTTGTTTGGACATCCAGCTTAAGTCATCGTGTGTCTCGAGAAGTGGTTTCAAACTTTGCAAGACAAGAGATTATTGTACCATGTCGTACTGTATGTGTAATTATCATTATACATATATAAATGTGCTATGTATCCATGTGTATGCGAGTCTGACTACGTAAATGATATTTTATGCATTAACTAGCTCGTACTTGGTTGGTGAGCTCCCTTTTTGACTTAGATATTCCTTTTTTTTATTTACATCCACTTGCAATAATGGATTACGACTTTACACACTCACATATGTATCTATATGTACGTGTGTATATATATATATACTTATTCAGCTACCAATCTATGGTTTAAATAAATGGTTGGTGTTTGTCTTATGCGACTCTCCAAAAGGCATTGCTGTTGCCGCAGGTATGCTTTTCTTTTATTATTGTAAAGTGTTTGAATTTACTGTGTTAGGGATTTGACCTTTTTGATATTTTCTTTGAAAAGTTTAAACAAGTTTGTGGAGATAATTATTACAATTTGTTGGTTCGTTTTGTTTTCAAAATATGCGGTATGTTTATAGCAGCACATTGCAGAATGCTCCGAGGCCAAGGACTTTCTGAAACTAAGGGGTTGATATTAGTTGATGGCTGTTCTATAAATTTATACTCTTTTTCGCCCGACCCTAATCGGAACAAATTCCGGTGAGCTTTACCGATGAATCCATGTCTTGTTCTGGTGTGGGGGAGATGAACTATATAGGTTGTAAAAAAAGTTATATGATCAGTTGATACCAACTGAAGATCAGTTGACTTATCAGTTATATCAATTATTCTATTTGCAGCTAAAACAATTTATAACGTAATATCCAAATACAGGAAAAAATTGTAGGGGAAGGAAGGCTCTTCAATTTGACCAAAGAGTCATGAGGCAGTTAATATTATACAAAATATTAACCAAACTTTTAGTTTTTATATTACCATTAAACTGAGTCCAATAATCAAACAAAAGCACCAAAATATTATACAAATTATCCTGATTTCTTTTTGCATCATAAAAGGATGGATTAGGTATGGTTAGGATTGGGAGGGACAAGATAACATTAGTTATAATTGAGGGATCAAAATAAAATATTAAATTATCTCTAATTAAAAATAGGGTCAAATTGAAATAACGAGGGTTAAATTTATTATTTCTTTCAAATTAGGACTAAATTGTTTGAATGAGTAAATGTGGAGGACTAAATGTGTTATTATACAAAATATTTTAACAGCCACATCACTCTTTTAACGATTGTTAACGGGTCATTAACCAAATTGAAACAAAACTAAAAGCTTAATGATAATATTGAAACAATTGGAAGTTTGGTTATCAAATTGAATTATTGATCAAAGTTTAGTGACCATTTGTGAACTTTATCCTTAAATTAAAGTGAATGTAGGAATTATTATAGTAATAAAATTTTAATTATTTTTTGAATTAAAAAATAAAAGAAAATCTGAAAAGGTGATATAAAATTATTTTTTAAGATTTTATTCTAAAAGGGGATAATAACATTTTTGGTCCTTAAGATTTCAAAACTAATTAAAATAGTTAATGGTACATTGCAGTACATATGAATAGTGGTACATGACATTTATCGTAGAATTAACCATATAGTATATATATGGATTAGGATGCACTTACACTTTGTAAACTCAAGGATGATCCTATAGTAAACCTCATGTCAGTTATGTACCACTAATTATGTGTACCGCAATGTACCATTAATTATTTTAATTACTTTTAAAATCCTAAGGATTGAAAGCTTTATTATCCTTTTTTAGAATAAAATAAAAATAATAATTTTTATATTATTTTTTGAGATTTTTCTTTTTAGGCAAAGTACACAAATGGTAACTGAACTTTGGTGAATTATTCAATTCGATAACTAAACTTTCAACTGCTTAAATGTTACTATTAAACTTTTAGTTTTGTTCCAAATTGATCATTGACCCGTTAATAACCGTTAAAAGGATGACGTGACAGTTATAATATTTTGTATAATAACACATTTAGTCTTCCACGTTTGTACATTCAAACAATTATGTCCTAAAAAATAACCCTAATTATTTACAAATTATTTTAATTTGACATTATTTTAATTAAAAATATTTTTACCCTAAATTCAAAATCCATAAAAAAGTCCCTTGATCTAAATTAGTTTAGGATTTTGAGTTTAAGATTAATTTTTTTATTAAAATATTCGGTTTCCTCAAGATTAGAGTACGACGAGCTAGGTGAGAAGATGTCCGATTAACACTGCCATCACTGCCACTGCCATCACTGCCACTGCCACGGGGTCTACAAGCTTGGAAACTCGTACTGTGGAAAGCACTAAGCTGCTGCTTCACATATTTGCGGATAATCCTGCAACCATGGGGAAATTGAAAATAGCTCGTAGACTCGGTCAATCAAACACTGAAAGTTAAATAATATAGGCATTTGGTAACCAACATCCTTGTCATAAACAAGCTCATGGAAAAGTCCTTGGTCAAATTAGTTTAAGTTTTTGGGTTTATAATTAAATTATTCTTAATTTAAATAGTGTTAAAATTGAAATAATTTGTAAATAATGAAAGTTAAATTTACTTTTTTCGAATTATAATATAATTGTTTGAATGTACAAATATGAATGACTAAATGTATTATTATACAAAATATTTTAACTGTCACTTCACTCTTTTAATGGCTGTTAACGAGTTTGTGACCAATTTAGAGCAAAACTAAAAGTTTATTGGTAACATTGAAGCAATTGAAAGTTTAGTTACCAAATTGAATAATTTACCAAAGTTCATTTATCATTTGTGTACTTTAACTAAAAAGAAAAAAAACTGAAAAAAGTAATATAAAAATTGTTTTTTAGATTTTATTTTAAAAGAGGATAATAACGCTTTCAGTCCCTATAATTTTAAAAATAATTGAAATAATTAATGGTACATTACGGTACACATAATTAGTGGTACATAGCGATACATGACGTTTATTGTAGTATTATCCGTAAACTCAATTACTTTTACACTTTTTTTGAAAGTTTGATTAGGGTAAATAAATAGCTAAGATTATTCCTATATCTTTTTTCTTGCGCTAATCTTCTCATTTCCTACTGTTAACTTCAATTATCCATTTAAATTCATCTAAGGGTTCAAAAATAATATAAAAGTTTCAAGTTTTACATGACGTAAGAGGATTCTCCCTCTCTTCCGAGAAATTAAATCATAGGCTCGGCTCGCCATGTCATACATGGTCCCAACCAATAAAAATTATCTATTTCATTAATTTTTTTCATGTCATCTTTTTATCAAGTGAATCTTCACTCACATCTACTGTAAATTAAATTAAAAAACAGTTTCTACCAAGTGTAGATTGGTAAAAAGATGGCATAAAAAATTAATGAAATAGATTATTTTTATTGGTTAACATCATAGATAACGTGGTGAGTCGGACCTATGATTTAGTTTATCCTCTCTCCCCCTCTCTCTTTCTTATATTATATATATATATATATATATAAATTACTTTAGACCTTGTTAAATACTCTGAATATTATTTTATCATTTTAGAGAATTATAGGTATATTTTTTAAAATTATAAAAATCGATACTAATGGAAAAAGTATATCATACAATGACAGTGAATTTTTTCACAAGTAGTGTTTTATGGTTGTCACGTTTCTTATTCAGGGATTAGAAATTAGATTTTAAATTTTACTTTAGAATTAGATTTTATAATTTAAGATTTAGATGAGAATTAATTAATTAATCAATGTTAGTAACAAAATTCAATTTAATCCTAAAAGGCATAATCTTGAGTAGGCTAGCTTATTCCAAGCCCAAATGAATTCTATTTTCAGGTCTTACCAAGAAATTTTAGTTTGGGTTGCTTATTCAAAATGGGGAAAAAGTATTTATACCCCGATACAAATTCCACTTAAAAATCCCCCAAGTTTTTGATGAAAATACACTAATATCTATGGTTTACTATTAATTAAATTTTAAACAAAAAATGGATTTAACCTCTAGTAATTACTTATTATTCTATCTATTCATTCTGTTTTTCATTCTTCATCAATAATTTTCAATTAAACCAATAAAAATCTAATTAGTCGTAGAAAATAGTTTTTTTCGGTAATTTTCATGCTTGTTTTACGGTCCATGTATGAGTTTCTGGCTACCACTCCCATTAATGTTGTTTACAAAGTTTGAACCTAAGTGTTCTTCTTAGGAGTACATCAATACGTTTTATCATTGTATCCAACACTTTCGATTTTTAATAAATTTAATCCCTCCATTATTTTGATTTGAAAATTAAATTCCAATTGATAACATTTATAATTGATTTTGTTAAATTTGATCAAGTGATGTTTTAATATGCAAAGGTTTGGTTTAAAAAAATTAAAACCTAATTGGTCATACATATTAAAATTCAAAATAAGTTAACAATGTTAACCCATTGGATTTCAATTTTTAAATCAGACAAGTAAAAGGAATAAATTTCTAGAATGAAAAGAAGTGTGATTAAATTTCAAAAATTCCAAAGAGTATAGGTTCATAAGCATAATTAAACCATTGGATTAATATAAATTTACTTTTAGACTACGATGAATGATAATTATATTTTCTTTTTCTTTTTAAATTATTATGCAAATACATGTGAAATATTTAATCTTAATCTTAATTTTAATTTAATTATATTTATATCAACTTTGAGATGATTTTTTATTTACTTATATTTTAATCAATTTATTGTCATTAAAAATTTTAAATAATGAATTACTCTTTAATTTTAAATAAAAAGCTTAATAAATTCATCTCAAGGATGATATATAATTGAATTAAATAGAGGTTTAAAATAGTTATTTCACTTAAACCCAAGTAAAATTTAATTGGAATTTAATTTTATATCATTTCAATATAATTTTAAAATAATTATATTTTTATTATGTGAATAAAATAGAGGGAAAGGAATAAATATGTATCATAAATAATAAAAAATATTAATACTTTTTATTTAAATTTTACTTGGTAAACAGATAGTAGAGGACTTTGATTTTTAGCAAACGGGTCGGGAATAAGTGGGTGATTTTTTTAAATCACACCAAACCTTTGGCGTAAGTAGGGCTGTAAATGAAACGAGACAGATCGCGAGCTACTCGAGCTCGACTCGGTCAAAACTCAGCCAAAGCTCGACTCGATTGGACTTGACTCGAGCTCGAACTCGGCTCGAGTTCTTAACGAGCCGAGCCGAGCTACTTGATACTCGACTCGAAAAGCTCGTGAGCTACTCGAAAATATAATATACTATTTTTATATTTTTTATAATATAAAATCTAAATTCCTAAACTTAAAACCCTAAAATCTAAATCCTAAGTTCTAAACTCAACAACCTAAACATCTAAACCCTAAACTAACACCCAAACCCCTAAAATTAACAAGCTTGAGTTTACACAACTTGTGTATCAAAGTTTTTTCTTGATAGGGCTTTAAATGAGATGTGACAGATGGCGAGCTACTTGAGTCCGACACGGTCAAAGATCGGTCCACTTAACTCGATTGGGCTCGAATTAAGCTCGAACTCGACTCGAATTTTTAACGAGTCGAGTCGAGCTCAGATTCTTAGGCTCGTTAAAAAATACTCGAGCTCGAACTCGACTCAAAATCTTAACAAGTCGAGCTCAGCACTACTCGAACTCGACTCGGCTCGTTTACACCCCTAGGTGTAAGTGTATTTTACCTAATCTTTAAATTTAGAAATTAAAAGTTAGATATAATTTTATGAAAAAAATCTATTTTTTTCTCTACAGCAGTCGCAAGTTTTTCTTATCTTTTTTTTTGCTTAACCGGTTGCGGCAACCAGTATATATTTTTCTTGCTCTTTCATATTTTGGTTTCTCAATTTTAATAAAAAAATCTGGCCTTGTTCACGCGTTTCCTCTGCTTTTGTGGCACGCTTTTCATTGGCTTTTGTCAGTGATCATAGAAAAAATTGATCCCCACTCGTTTGATGGTTTGTTAGCTGATGTAATCAAAATTGTGTAGCGAAGCAATCTACCTGATAGTTTGGTTCGCTCACCCCTCCTTTTTCATCTCGCAAAATCGTCACGTTTGGCTAGAGACAAGGAGATTCATGGAGGTTTTTGGGTTTTGATGGTAAGCTAATCTCCATGAAAATGTTTGTTGTTTTTTGTACCTTTGTATGAAATTTTTAGTGGATTAGTCATTTTTTTCTCTATTTTTGATACATTGTATTTGTAATATCTTTCATGCTATTTGATAAAATTCAGACGCCATTCTTTTAAAAAAAGTTAGATTTAATTTTAAATTAATGACCTAATTTTATACTTTTAGTAATTGAAAATGGTTTCATTTATAGTAAAAAAAATGAATTCATATATTGATAATAAAAATTTTCAATTTTCTTAACAGGTTTAGCACATGAACATACCCTTTTTATTAGAATATGTTAATTTTTGTGGTGCCAATTAGTCTATATTAAATATGAAAAATAATTAATAAGAAAAAGGAAAGACGTCTAACCAAACACAAACCGAATCTATAAAATAAAATTTATGAACCAGTCAGTAGTGTTGTTGACCACAGCCAAAAGACAGAATAAATAATTAGGTATTATTGGTCACTTGATTTGAATGTTAATTAATTTCTGTAAACAATTTAAAACTTAGTCATGAAAAAAATAAAACTTTATTTTATTGTTGTATCTACTTAACGCGTTTCATCCAATATCGGAGCTGGGCGAAGATAAATTTTTATTTTAATTTGCAGATAAGATTACAATCATTACCTCTCCATGATAAACTAGTTTATTATCTTTATTTATTTATTTATTTTTATTTCTTAGATGACCAAACCTGTTGCATGGCAACCACAGAAATATTTGAGTATTACATAAAAAAAATTATCAAAATTGTAATACTACGTGTAATTTAATAACATTTTGTGTGATATACATTATGTAACATAAAAATTAAAATGACACGATATATTATATAAACTTTGAAAATGAGTTGATTTAGACAGAGTTCAGATTTTAGGTGTTTCTTTTTTTTTTCTACAATAACAACCGAATTGTATTAAAAACTATAAAAGATATTATAAATACAACGCATCCAGAAAGAAGTATAATAGAAATTAGGGCACCAAAATTGCATACAAAAACTTAAAGGTGCAAAAAAAGTAAATACTTCCATAGAGATTAGCATACCATCCCAATTCAAAAATCTCCATGAATCTCTTTATCCCTAATCTAAAAGAGAAGCTTTACGGGGTGAAAAAAGAGTGGTAAGTTACCAAAAAATCAGGCAGATTGTTCCGTTATCTAGGTCTAATTATATTGACAAAACAAATATCAACCGAATGAGGATTTATCTTTCTATGACCACCGACAGTTAGCGCCATGAAGATCTCTGTACGAGCACTAAATGAGCGTTAAGGTATGCTGAAATCATGCCAAAACGACGGATGAAACAAACTACAAAAAAAAAACGTGTCACAAGGACAGAGAAAACGTGTGCCACAAATATAGAGATTCTTATTGAAAATATAAAAAAATAATAAATCTTGGTGGTCGACGACCAATACTAAGATTAATTATCGACCACCAGCTAATGAAACTAAAGAAACAAGAGGCAGAGAAAAAAATTAATGAAACTAAGGTTATTGACGGGAAAGATTTTAGACGTTGAAATAATCGATTTAAAAAAATCTATATTTTACCCAAACATATTTTTTTGAAATAATATGTTTTATTAAACTCTCCTAAATTTTAGATGAACGTTGGAAAGTAAATAAATAATCTAACTCTTAAAGAAATTTACTAGTGATATTTTTTTTTACAAAATCTTTCACCTTCTTTGAAATTTTCTAATATATATATATATGTATATGTACGTACGTATATAGGTATTAAGATAGTTGAAGGGTTGACTGTGTCAATGTCGCTACCACAGCATTAAAAACTAATCCAAATGCAAATCTCGATGAAGATCGAGTAAAAATCAATCTAAATGAGTGAGGCTGGAAGAGACAAAAGTTGTCCTCAATGGTTAGGTGCTCCTCAATTAACTAACTTGGCAAGGATTTGGAATCTGTAAATCAAATACTTCTTCAGTACTATTAAATTTTCTAATTTAACTTTTAAAATTGTCACTTTCTTTTTTAAAAATTTGACGATATTTAAAATTTATATTTCATTTTCTACCTTTTACTAATTTATTACTAGATAAAATTTAACTTTTTTAAAGACTAAATTGTTATTTGAATTATTTTATATTTATAATTGTTTTTAAATTACGTGAGAAATTAATAAGAGATAACTTAATTGGAACACAGGGAGTAAAATATAATAAAAGTTAATATATGATTGCTTATACTAGAAAATATAAGAGGTTAAATCCAAATTTTGTAGCACAACAAGATTGACCCCTCTAGTTCGTGGTTGTAATCAACGGAATAGCGTGAATATGAAGAATATTTTAATCAAACTAATTAAACAAATTGAATTGAATTAATTTTAAAATATTTAAATTATATGTGGTTTGGAATATTTGTCAGTGGAGTTTTTTCGGGATTGGACTTTTTTTTGCTGAATGAGATATGAATTCATTAATCAAGAATCATACACGAACAATTTTATTTTAAATGAAGCAATGATAATTGGACCTTATTGATTTTAAGTTTAATTTATCATTTTTATTTAGATTTAACACTCAAAATTAGATCAATTCTCGTTCGGATTATTTCAATTTCTATTTATTTAAATTTAGGATTATAATACCCGAATTTTGACCGGGCTAATAAATAAATAATAAATATAAATATGTATTATGATAGTCCATAAAAAATATCCAAACAGTTCAAATAATGTCCATTTACATGCCTAAAATCTCTTTTACAAGTCAAAGGCCCAAATACAAATTTACAAGGCCCAATATATAATAATTCCCGCCCAAAATCCTATACATATCAGCTAAGAAACACCAATAATCCAAAAAAAAAAAATTCCTGCATAAACCATACCACGTGGCAAGCACTCATTGGCCCGAAAGACCTTCACACGGATTGTGTGTTTCCTCCCATCTGATCTGGATCCAGTTGGCATCCTGGTGACATCATACTCTGACCACTATATAAAGGAGAGAGAAAATGTCAGAGTTCAATCATTATGAACCATAATTAATATCATAAATAATAATAATAATAGTAATAGAGGAGAGAGAAGCTCACCCCTAGGAACTCGAACTGTTGCCGGGAAAGCCACTGGTCGCTGGGAGTTGAGTTGCCAGAAGTCGGGGCGTTGCCGGAGATTGAGCCGGAAGATAAGACGTTGCTAGTGGCCGAAACGTCACCGGAGCCACCGTTTACGGAGGTAATTTTTCTCCGACTTATGCAAGAAAAAGAGAAATATTAATAAAAATATAAATAAAAATAATTAATGAATAAAAGAGGTCGGAGTTCTTATCTGAATTTTGGTTAGAGTTTTAATGTCAGAGTTGAAAATGAGAGATGGTTTGGGTAGATCTAACCTAGGAAGGGGAAGAGGGGCTGTTCTATCGAACTGGGAATAGTTTAGGTGAAATCGTAGAGAAAAATAGGTTTTTTTTTGGGGGGTTTAGGGTTTTGGTGAGGTGGAGGACGGTGGCCGAAAATTGCCCTAGGGCAGCCGGCCGGAGAAGCTGTGATGGTCGGAAATGGTAGATGGTGGCCGGCGAACGACTGGCGGTCACCAGAGCTTGGTGGACATGGATCTATGGGCGGAGGCCACGGTGAAATATGGACTGGAAATATGAACTTCATTGAGTTCTTGATGAACTCAATGGATGTTCATCCAAAATTCATAATTTTCGATCCGTTCTATGGGCTTTTCTGGGTTTATTCGTGTTTGTAGAGTGAGAGTAGGGAGAGTTTGAGAGGACGGTGAGTATAGAGAGAGAGGGAAATTGGATAAAATGAAAGGAATGGGAAATTTTTGAAGGGAAAAGGGTTTATATACCCATGTTAAAACGTCATGTTTTGGGAATGGGTTAGACCCGGGATCTGCGCATTTTTGTACGGGTCGGATCTCGGGTCCGTTTTTGTAATTTGGGCTTTCAATTTTGTTTTGTAATCAATTTGATCCCTAATTCCCTTAAAATTGACCTAAACTTTGTAACTTTCTCAATTTAGTCCCCACTCCCTTTTAATTGTTCCCCTTAGGTTTGCAATTAGTGTAATTGGGTCCTACGGGCTTTGTAATTGGGCATTTAGATTTTGTAATTGTTTCAATTTAGTCCCATATTAATAAAAACCAGTTTTATTGTTCAATTTGTTTCATTTTAATCATTTATTTAATTCTTTTAATTAAATTCATTAATTTAATTGTGTGATGCATATTTTAAACCAGGCATATAGAATTATATGTTAGAAAATTAAATACACTTAGTTTAATTGAGATAGAGCCTTCATTAGGTTTTCTTAATTAGGATCCAATAATTAAATAGGATAAATAATTGTAGTAATTAATAATATATTAAATATAAACTTTAAAATCCTAATTTGGATGGTGTTCCATTGTTTAAAATGGGACGTTATCTAAACATGGATTTTAATGAATATATTTAATATATTTACACTTATAATTGAATATCAAATTAGTTCTTTAATTGAAATAAGTAATTGATTATAATACATTGTAGTTAATTAGATGTATATCGAATATAATCTTTGAGGCTCAAATTTGGATGGTGTTCCATTGTTTACAATGGGGTGTTATCTCAATCTTGGTCATAAAGGTGTATATTCGATATACATTGTCACTTATAATATTGACTTAATAATTTGTTAGAGCCTTAATTAGGACTAGAACTTTAATTAATTAGAAAGATTAATTAATTAGGAATATGATTAATTTAATGGCTTTAAATATATGGAAGGTGTTCAAGAAATTGACATTTTCACATAAAAATCATTAAATTAATTAATATTCATAGATTTAAATAACTAATTAAATAGAGCATTTTTTGGAATAGTACTTAAAATTGACAAGACAATAAAAGAACATT
The DNA here is from genome assembly GCA_019671005.1 of Hibiscus mutabilis. Classification (NCBI taxonomy): domain Eukaryota; kingdom Viridiplantae; phylum Streptophyta; class Magnoliopsida; order Malvales; family Malvaceae; genus Hibiscus; species Hibiscus mutabilis. The sequence continues at coordinate 39,778,284 of CM033723.1, forward strand.
CATTAAATATGAATAGGGGTGCCACCTAACGGGGTGCATTTAATCTCATATTCGAACAAATTGAATTTCTTTATAAAAGGATATCTGCATTCGGAATTTAAATTCAATTAATAATTGTGGAATAAATTAAATTCAAATAATTATTCGAAATGCCAAAACGCCACGTAAAATTAAAGGTACCGATAACGGGCGTTTGTAGGGGTGCTAATCCTCCCCTACACGTAACCGACTCCTGAACCCAATTTTAAGATAGAATCTCTGGTTTATTTTTTCGGTGTCCGGTCTACCTCGAAGTGATCGGTGGTGACTCCAAAATGTTTTTTAAAAAGGATAAATAAAGAAAAATCCAATTTAATATGAAAACCTTAAATTTTCAAGATTAAACTAAAAATGGCTAAAAACCCTAATTTTCTAAAAAGACCGATCGCCAGGCTATTTTTACACACCCGATTTCAAAAATGGTCGCGACAAGGATCATTTCGATTCTTATTTATTTAAGAAAATTTATTTTATTTTATGATTAAATATAAAGGCATTACATTCTCATACCGGGAATAGAACTCATACAAGATGAGACAATATGAGCATCCTTAGCCACTAGGCCAATTAGTGGATATTAAAATTTTGTATATTGGATTGTTTTTAATAAGTAGAAAATATTTACATTCCCAAGACAAATGTTGATATTCCTTCTTCTACGATTTATTAAATGAGGCTCTATTAATTAATGTGCAGAGTTTTTGAATTTTTTGTTAATTACCGAGCTAATTATTTTTTTAAAAATAAAATGAATGTTAGCCGCGAAAGAAAATCTAGTTGTTCTTTCTTTATCATCGTTTTTCTTAGTTTTTTGTTGTCGGCCGCTATTGATTATTTTTATTTTTTAGTTCTCAATAAGAATTTTCTTTGTTTTGAATTCCTCATTTTCACACATCTTGCTGCATTTGTTGTGTCCGCCTTTGTGGCAAGTTCTCATCTATCTTTGTGGTAGTTTTATGTTCATGTAGTGATCGTCATGATGCACGTCTGAGATCAGGAAATGTCAGCGGTCTAGTATGGTTAGACCCTTTTTTGTGACAATTTGGTGACTTAATTAGAACTATTAGCGAAACAGATCTGCAAGATTGGTGTAGTCCATCACCTCTCCTACATCACTACATTGTGAAAACTCAAGCATGGTGGCCGGAGATGGTGATGAACGATGGTGATCTTTGTGTGAGGAAAATAACCGTGGTTATGAATAAATGATATTGAAGTTGAAAGTACAAATCTAATAGAGAGTGAATCAGAATTTTACTAAAGAAATTGAATCAAAGATGGATCGTTAACAAGTTACATGATTAGGCTTATATAGCCCAAGTCCAACTAACTCAAGTTATTAACTAACACTTAATATCTAATCTTCTAACATTCACCCTGCTTCTTGACCTTCTTGATCTCTTCTTGATGTTGATTATTGAGCAAAGAGTATAAACACAATGAGCTGGTTCTTTGTACAAATGAACCATCACAGTGAGCTGATAGAGCTGGTACACGAAAAGAAAAAACGCTTCCTTTCTTCAATCACCATTCTTTCATTCGAAATTCTTCCTAAAACAAAATTCGTACTTCTTACTTGGTGGTTTACTGAGAATTGAAGGTGTTATTCATCATTTCATTCTTCTATACTCACATTTCTGTCCTACATTTTTTATTCAAAATTCTTCCAAAAATCTATTGCCATGTGAAAATGATTTTTTATTTTCGTGAACCATATAATAGAAGCAATAGCAGCAAAAATTAAAGATTCATATTAGCCTGAACACATACATACATGCCAACATCAACCATCTTTAACCAATTAACACATAATGTTGTAGTACTCCATGAATGATTGAAGCAAACGAAACAGAAATTGAAGCACCAAAATAGATAACGAGAAGCCACATCGTACCCAGAACAAACCTCAGAACAATTGCAACTAGAAACTAGATCTTCGTCTTCACAATGATTAATTAGATCCGAACAATATCCAACGCTATCAAAATAACAAGAATGCCAAAAAAACTCAATTATTCACACATTCAGAAATAGTTCTGTAACACACTAGGCCCATGTCATATTTGAGCCTTAAGCCCAAACCGTTAGTTCAAAATTTTTAATATAATTTATCCCAAAAGAGTTTCATACCATAAAACATTCAAGTTCAAAAGTTAAAATATTGTTAAATTGTATAAAACATTTACATAAGGAGCTCTAAATAGTTAAAATAATAAAACATTCGCTTGCTTAATACATTCCCAAAATAAGAGTTACAACATTACAATAGGGTACTACGAAATACATAGCCCAATAAGACCTAAGTGTTGTACTTTGAACAAACGATGGGTTGAAACCACCGATGGTGCTTCTCCAATGCACGTGCCAACCTAGAAACCTACGAACGAAAACAATAATTTCGAACGTTAAGCTAACAAAGCTCTGTGGATACACTTCCACTCAACTATGCTTCATGCAAATCATAAACATAAGTATATACTAAAAATGATGACAAAGCATTAAGGTAAACAATGCATCCAATACACATCATATGCAAACAAGCAAACCACCATACAAACCTGGAGTGAAGCCTGAAGACACACAGCGTTGGGACTTTTCACTCAGAGTGTGGCCCAGAGATACACAACATCAGGCCTCCACACTATATACTCGAAATTACCCTTCGAGTATCTTCGAATGAGGCTCAGAGACACGAAACGTCGAGACTCTTCCGTTTGGGACTTGCCATTGTGTTGCAATACGTTACATGGGTATCCGAATCCCACCAAGCAAGTGCTCTAATAGAACGCAACTTCTTCATACAAACATACAACCCTATGGTTGCTATCACATATAAGCATTCATGCCAATTACCAAGTTTCTTACATGTCATGATCGATTATAGGTTGATTTATTGTCATGATTGATTATAAGTTGATATCTTAGTTTTCTAGTTTTACAATTTATTTCAGGCCATAAAGGTCTATTGGAATGAACATTATAATTTTGTAGCCTTTTGGGCAAAAATTAGTGTTTTCGGGTAGAATTCCCAGTGGGTACCAGTACTAGTCCTCGCTTACCGGTACGATACTCTTGGGTATCGGTACTCACTGCGTACATATATGAAATTGGCTCACTAGAATTTTCCATGGTACAGGTCAACCCCTACCGATACAGAATTACATGGCATACAGGTACTAGTTGTACCCCCTTCAAAGTTCATCCAATGCAATAGTGTTCTTAAACCCAGAACACTAGAGTACCGATACGGGTTCCTCGTATACCGTGACTGAAGCCTAGAAATGGCTTTTTAGGCTTGGGAAATCACTTCCAAAACTCGCCCATTGGCCCTTAAACCTAATCCTAAATCTCATGTGAGTATTTAGAATGGTTTACTAACAATTTTACATCTTAATAACCTCAAATTCAAATTTTACCATTAATAAGGTTTAAAGGAACTAAAACACCCAAAATCACCTAATAGCATACAAGGCATTATTTTTATGATGTACAAGAAGACTAAAGAATTAGAGGTGTACTAACCTTACTCCTACACCTGAGGTGGAAGCTCCTAACCCAAGTTTCAAGCTTTCTTCTTCCCTTGTTCCTTGGATGAATTTCCAACCTCTTTCACTACGAGAAGTGTTGTAAAACATGTTACAACATTGTTGGAACTTAAAAGGTGCTAAAGGAAGATTTCTATAACAAGAAATAGGACTAAATCCTCCATTCCTGTTCTTCTTTCTTAACCCCCACTTAAACCCATTTTCTCCAACTCTACTATTTCCCCACATTCTTACCTTAGATGATAGATCCTTGAGCGATGATCAATTTTCCCTCAACCACAATTCTTAGATTCCAACTAAGATAACAAAATTTGATCTTCACCTTAAACCTTGTGGAAAGATGATGAAGAAGAGAGGTGAGAGGTATAAATGGACAAGGTGAGATCATTCCCTTGAGCTTTTATATAGAAATTAAATGGGAAAGAGTTAGCTTTTCCCCTTGAAAATAATGTGAAATTACCTCAATACCCACCCACATCTTCCTACTCAAGCCCGACATCAAAGGAGACATACCAAGAGACACATTTGGGCTTCATACGGGTCCAATATCTTGGCCTAACCCATAAGGCCACAACTCGGGTAAACTGACCCCCGAATTCTAAAATCTAGGTCGTTACAACTCTCCATTCCTTAAAGAAAATTTCGTCCTCAAAATTTACCTGATGGAAACAGATGCGGATAAAACAACCTTATGTCATTCTCGGTCTCCCATATAGCCTACTCGACTTTGCGGTTCTTTCACAATATTTTTACTAATGGTATACACTTTTTGTGTAGCTCTTTGACTCCCTAATCTAAAACTTTTATCGTTTCTTCTTTATACGTCAAGTTAGTGTTGATCTCAATCTCTTCAAGCGGAATAACATGCGAAGGGTCGAAACGATAACTCCTTAACATAGAGACATGGAAGACATTATGAATGCATTCCATCTCTGGAGACAAGGCTAAATAATAAGCCTCGGGTACAACCCTCTCTAAAATCTCATATGATCAAATAAACCTTAGACTCAACTATCCTTTCTGCCCAAAGCAAATTACTCTTATCCACAGTGATACATTGAGGAATACTCTATCGTCCACAGCATACTCGATGTGCTTAAGCTTTAAATTCGTATAAGTTTTCTATTGAACGAATGCAGCTTGCAATCTCTCCTTGATAATCTGAAATTTTTCTTCAGTTTGCTTGATCAAATCAGACCTACGATCCTCTTCTCATTGAGTTTTGTCCAACATAAGGGTGTTATACACTTGCGCCCACACATGGCCTCAAACGGAGCCATCTTGATACTTGACTGGAAACTGTTGTTATAAGCAAACTCATCTAATGAAAGATGTTCCTCCCAACTCTCCTTGAAATTGATAATGCAACAATAGAGTATATCCTCTAAAATTTGGATAACTCTCTTGGACTGACCATCAGTATGAGGGTGAAAAGCAGTACTGAAGTGTAACTTGGTATCCAACGCTTTATGTATCTTTTTTCAAAGCCTTTCCATAAACTGAGGTTTTCTATCAGAAATGATTAAAGAAGATACTCCATGCAACCTCACAATATCCTGATGTACAAACGGGCCAACCCCTCAAGAGTAAAATCCATATGCACAGGCAAGAAATGTGCGATCTTGGTCAAGTGATCTACAATCACACAAATAAAGTTATGCCTCATTTTGGTCAATGGCTAACCTATCACGAAATCCATGGTTACCCGATCTAATTTCCATTGTAGAATCTAAATGGGTTGAAGCAAACCCAAAAAAACCTCATACTTGGCCTTAACTTGTTGACAAGCTAGACATTGGGTCCAAATTCTGACATTTCTCTTTTCATGCTGGGCCATCAATAAAAGGGACGAAGGTCTTGGTACATCTTGTTACTACCCGGATGCATAGTAAATGAACTACAGTGAACCTCTCAAAGAATTCAATCTCACAATTCCTCTAAGGCGGGAATACGTAACCGGCCTTTGAAATACAAAACCCTACCATCTTGCACCTTGAAACTAGACGTCTCACCTTGCTGGACTATTTCTATCTTTGCCACTAATTCTTTCTCTAACACATGTGTCCTCTTGATCTCTTATACTAAGGTAGGTTCCACACGAAGCTCGGCTAACAAACTACAGTCTTTGGTCATCCTCAAGCAAGCAAACATCACTCTCAAGTCTGCCATAGACTTTTTACTCAAAGCATCGGCTACCACATTAGCTTTATCAAGATGATACTCGATGATACAATCATAATCCTTAAACAATTAGATCTACCTTCTTTGACTTAAGTTCAACTCCTTCTGGGTAAGTAGATACTTTAAACTCTTATGGTGGGTGTAGATATAACATTTTTCCCCATATAGGAAGTGCCTCCAAATCTTTAATGTGAAGATAACTGCTACCAGCTCCAAATCATAAGTAGGATAGTTCTGATCATGATGTTTGAGTTGCCTCGGGGCGTAAGCGATCATCTTACCCTCTTGCATGAGGACGCAACCAAGCCCATTCAATGAAGCATCACTAAACACTACATAATCCTTACCCGGTTTGGGTTGCGTCAAAACTGGGGCTTCTATCAAGAAGGCTTTCAACTATACAAAACTTTGTTGTCTATTCTCGTTATATTCAAATGGAACTCCCTTTTGCAACAACTTTGTAACAACCCAATTTTTGGGTCAATCTTGTGGATCTTGGATTCGAGACAGATATTTTAATCTGAGTGTTAAATTAAAGGAAATGTGGTTTTAAGAAAATTATTTTAAAAGAAAAGGGTCACTATTTTGTGTAAAAATTATAGGTTAGGGGCTTATGATGCAATTATACCGATATGGGTTAGATGATGTTTTTCTTTTGAATTAAAATGGGGAGAAGGAAAAATAGATTTTATTTTTTCTCTATCTCCCCTCTTTTTTCCCTTATATTTTCTCTCTCTTTTTCCTTTTCTTCCACAAGCTTTCATGTCTGATCTGCCATCATCAGAGTGTTTGTGTTCAACACCTCATAGACCATTGTGTTCATCTCACCAAGAAGAGTCGGTCGGTGGTCGTGATGTAACTGTCAAAGCTGTTGTTGAAGGTGGTGAGAGAGATAAAGTTTTGGGTTTTCCAATTGAGGAGGTTCAAGTGCTCAAAACGAAGAACCTTCGCCACTATCAAGCTTATAAGGTGCCAAAATACCAGACTAGAGCTCGACATTGATTCTCTGTAACACCCCTTACTCATATCCATCACTGAATACGAGTTAGAGATGTCACATGACACTCGTACAATAGTTTTTATTTCAAAATCAGTAAAATTTTGTTTCTTTCAAATATAAATAATTTACCATTTTCTAAAAAGAATATTTAATCGCGTAAAATTTAAAACTAATACTTCTAAGTTCAATCTTGACCTAAATTCAGGCAGCAACATGGCAGTTCAATTCTAATTTATATAAATAGTAAATTTGCCTAAATTAAAAATCATTTGGATAGCTAATAAAATACGATTTCAAACATACTTAATTAATAATATCCATTATAAGTATCTATATTCGTTTATAACATTGCAGCCATTTCAAAACATTTTCTTATCAAAATAACCTAAAACATTTATAAGATACATGTCAACTAATAATATCAAAAAGAGACATCGGGGATGTCTTACTGATAATGATGTACCACTTTTCGAAGAGATGATATCTTCTTTTGTTGCTCCTTACTCCTTACGTTCTTTTACCTACGCGTGAAACATTCACATGCTAAGTATAATCTTAGTGAGGTAATTATTATTTCAATTAAACTTTGTAATAAATAATTCAATAAATAACATTGAAAATAATAGTTTATGTAAATAAGGCAGTTCATACCAAAAACCACTGTTCAAAAATTAATATTACTTTCACTCAATCATTTCATTTGCACTTCTCACTGTTATTTAAATCATAGCCCAGTGTAAGGTAAATGAGAATGTATGGTATGCGAATCACTATTGAGTATGCACATGTGCGGCATCAACTAATTTGTTGTGCCAAAATAAAACACTGTATCACTTTATCACTGTATAACTGCTGTAAACTTATACAACATCACTGTATCACTAGGTCATAATTGTAGAACACAACGTCATTGTTTACTTAATAACTATTGTACACTTATACAACATCACTGTATCATTATACTCCCACCTCATTGGTATGCCAATTATACCAAGAAATCTCATAATGCAAACAATGGGCTTTACATTCACTATCATATATCATTTACTTATTTAAAATATCTAAAGATATGAACATTTCACAGTATCATATAAAAGTGCATTGGGTAGTTCATACCCAAAAATCATTCATAGTTCTTTTCAAAAAATCATTGAAAAGATATCATTTGTGAATTGACATTCGAGATAGACTCATCGCAAGTTTTTCTCATATCAAATAAAATAGTAGAAATGCACTCACATGTTGCCTCACTAGAAAGATTTACCCTTATACACAGCTTCACTTTTGCACTTTTTCCTTGTCTTTAGAATTGCTTGGCTCCCGGTTTGGATTACGATTATGATCTACAACAATTCACCAACATATACAATTCAAGTATATGTTAGTATCATTCTAACTTTAATATACATTAGGAATAATAATCATATTTCTACATATACTTTCATTACTAATCCTATCTTCCAACATAAATGTTAACCCTTATACTTCCAAACCTTTCAAAATAATCATTTACCACACAACTTCAATTTCAAATCAACTTTCCACTTTAAACACATATTTCCCAAATTTTACAATTTAGTCCTCAACACTTTACAAACTTCCACATTAGTCCAATTAACATTCTAAAGCATACAAAATCATCCTTACGCCATTTCTAAAATTTTCCCTTATTTTCTTCTTGGAGGCCGAATACCAAAGGTTACTTTAACCAAAATTCCCAACTTGATTCAAGCATAAATTCAACCTCCTAACATCATATTCAAGCTTCTCACATCATTTTCCATTCAAATAAAATTTTGCAAGAGTTTCCCCTAATTTTTCAATTTTCCCAAATAATACTTAAAACCAAAATCTATAGATTTTTCACTCTAACAAGCATTAAACAACATCACAACTTCATATTCAATCCAATAAACCCATAAAACATAAAATCTCATCTTGTTCTTCATAAACACTAATCTTCAATCTCAACATATAAGCATGGAAACCACTAAAAAATTATACCAAATGAAAGATAATTCAATGGAGATTAATTCTCTATTTCATGTCTTAAACCAAAAACCAATCAAATCAAGCCAAAAGTTGAATAAAAAAATTTCTTACTTTGGCTATGGTGTTTTCGAAATGGAGGAAGAAGAGAACCAAAAATTCTAGCTTTTTCTTCAATTAATTATCATGACAAATGGCATTTTAATTCTTTAAATCTAATATAAAAATCTTCATTAATAGTGAAATTACCATTTTACCCCTTAATTATGACCAATTAGGTGTTGGCACCTAACCTTATCACTTTTCCATAATCATCTTTAATTAAAAAGTAAGGGCAAACGACTAAAATGCCATTAATGAATCCATGTATTCACAAAAATGCCATTTGTGCACTATTTCAAAATACTGTCTTCAATCGAATCTAAATCGATTAAAAACGATTCCAAAATGAAATGTCATGCCGTTCAAGTCCTCTTACGACTCCCTTCAAAATTTCATCACATTCTGAACTCATAGGATTACCCAAATTCCATTTAAACTTTTAACTAAAATTTCCCAATAATAGAAACATTGAATCGAACCAACAATTCTATATTCGATTCACACCCTTATGTGATCTATTAATTTATAGAATAAAAATAATTATTGGGAAAATTACCATGTTGGTCCTTGAACGTTTCTCAACTTTTCACATTGGTCACCAAACTTTAACATTTTACATTTTAGTCACTAAACTGAAACCACCAACTTTTAATTCTTTACAAATTAGCCACTAACCAAAAATTGGGGTACTACATTCTCGCTGTCAAAAACTGCCACACGCGTTGCCTTCTGCGTGTGAGTGTGCTCTAGCAGCGGTTAGAGCCTTATAGTCGGCTTGTTAAGCCGATCTAGACCGGGTCCATCGAGTCGAGCTGTCATTGACCTCGAGCTGTTGTTAACCTCGAGTAGAGTCGAGCTAATGTTGACCTAGATTCGAGTTGCCATTGACCTTGAGCTAAGTTGTCGTTGACCGTCGCTGTCAACCGCCGTTGAACGTTAACCGGCTTTGACTTTTTCTAAGAGACCCTACCTAGTTTTTTATGTTTTGACTTCGTTGGTATAGTTTGTTTCACCAAATTCGCACACGGTAAGCTATTTTTATGCGTTTTATTCCCTAAATTAGTCTGTTAATGAAAAATAACTTATATAGTCGTATGGATTTACAAATTTGAACATAGAATTATTTGGGACTTTAGATGAGCTTATTTGAGAAATTGTCGTTACGTTTTAAGGTTAGTACACCTCAAACTCTGAATGCTTCATGAGCATCATAAATATGATTACTTTGTGTGTTAGTATTTGTAAAATTGGTATATGATAAAGAAGCATATTTAGAGACCGATAGTATAGGACTTGATATCTATGAGATGCATGATGATGTTACGAATATGACGAGATTCATAAAGAATTTAGAGACTATGTAGGGTCATTTGAGATACTCGTATAATTATTTGATGATTGTTTGATTGATTGAAAAAATTGTGATGCCTTGTATGTTAGTTCGAATGGGTTGACGTGATTTGGTGAAAATTATGCTTAAGAGATAATACTGATAAATACTCAATTAAATAATTATGAAGCCGATAATTAATATTAATTGATTGAATATGTTAGTAAACAAACCCTATCGACTTTCATAAACTTTATGAATCGAATAAAGTGTTGCAACGTCGCATTTCATAAAAATGTACAAACCCGTAAATAGGGTATTAGTATGAGCTTTGACCGTACCAGTACGCGATTATGGGCCGTATCGGTACGGTTTACCCATATCGATACTTGTAGAAATCTAAGATTTCTAGTAAGTAATATCAGTATCGGTATGCGTGTAAGTACCAATACCCAGGGGTACCGTAACGATACTCGTATTCGAGTATTGATACCCATTGAGCTGAATAGTCTAAATGTCAATTAAAGATGGAAATTGATGTGTATATTAACAATTTATTTATACCTTAATAAATGAGACAATTTGGATTAATGGAGACAATAAATGAGATTAATTATGCACTCATCCATAATGTATTAACAACTTGGTAATATACAATTTATGATGTGATGACGATTAGCAACAATAGAGAGATCCTTGGGATCGTGTTGCTTGTATGTTAGGTAGGTATTTGATTGTTTGAATTAATGATTGATAGGATTCGGATACCCAAGATTTGTACTTCAGTACTTATTTTCTTCTCCGCGTACACTCAATGGCTGGGTGTTTCTGAGTATGTGATGACCCTTACTTGATAGCTATATGCTTTCGAGTATATGTTGTCCTCTACTCGATGGTTGTGTGTTTCTGAGTAGATGATCCTTGTTACTGCTCGATGGCTAGGTGTTTATGGGTATGTAGCTAATAGAGGGACCTGATGTTGAGGTGGTCCCAGGTAAACAAGTTGACTACAACTATTTGCAGTTGAAACCTTGTGTGCTTTTGCACGGATGATCTAGTCAGATTCTAGGTATGGTTGGCCCTTGTGTGCCATGTATGATATCTTGCATGATGGAAGTATGTAGTTAGACAACTTGTGGTAGCGCCACGTGTTTATTTATCTTTCCTTATTACTCTACTAGATTGTATGCTTATGTTTATGATTAGTATAAAGTATAGTAGAGGAGATGTGTACCACTGAGCTTTATAAGCTCAACGTTCGAAATCGTTGTTTCTGTGCGTAGGTTGATCATCAGATCGTGGAATCGAGGAGCACAATCAATATGAGATTCCAGTAAGCGGTGGTGACCAGAGTACAACACTTGTATTTAGTGGGATGTATATTCATAGGGCCTTACGTGGTCGAGTTTGTAACTCTTATTTTGGAATTGTATTGTTAAGTCAAATGTTCAAATGTTTTAAATTAATTGGAGCTTCTTTGTAACATTATAATAATTTATATATATTTAACCATTGGCTTTAAATGTTTTCAGAAAGTATTTTATTTGGGCTAAACCAAGTTGAGAAATTTTATGGTAATAGGTTGGGCTTAAGACCCAAATGTGACATCTGAGTTGAGGGTGTTACAAACTTAGTCAAAGGGCCTGCAATGATGGAGAACCCTTCGACAAAACGACGGCAATAATCAGCAAGCTCAAGAAAACTATTGAGTTCTAAAATATTTCTAGGTGGTTTCCATTCCACCATGGCCTGAATCTTTTGCGGGTCGACACGGATCCCATCCGTCGCAGCAACATGGCTCAAAATACAACATTTGAGAGCCAAAACTCACACTTGTTGAACTTGGCATAAAGTTTTCTATCTCTTAAGATCTGGAGGACCACACAAAGATGATAATCATACTCATCCTCCGAACTTGAGTAAACCAAGATATCGTCTATAAAGAGCACAACAAACTGGCCTAGGTAGAGCTGAAAGATACAGTTTATCAAATCCATGAAAGCTACAAGTGAATTGGTAAGCCCAAATGGCATAACCAAGAACTCATAGTTGCCATACTATGTCCGGAAAGTGGTATTTTGAACATCTTCATTCTTGACTTAAAACTGATAATACCCTGACCTCAAGTCGATCTTCAAAAACATGCGGGCACCTCTCAACTGATTAAATAGGTCATCTATCCTGTGTAGAGGATAACGGTTCTTTATTGTCACCTTATTGAGCTAACGATAACAAATACACATCATCATCGATCTATCATTTTTCTTAACAAACAAGACTGGAGCACCCCAAGGTGAAATGCTTGGTCGGATGAATCCCATTTTCTAACAACTCTTGAATTTGATTCTTTAGCTCTCTTAATTCTGCTAGTTTCATGTGATACGATGCATGGACACTGGTGCCATGCCTAGCATTACCTCTATTCAAAATTCCAACTAACGTCTTCTAGAAATATATCGGTAAACTCACACAAAGTCCAAAAAATCTCAAGCATCAGACCCTCAATTCTCATGTCAACCACATAGACCAAAACGGCCTCACAACCTTGTTGAATAATCTTTTGCGCTGCTAATGCCGACACTAAACTGAAAAGGTAGGGATCATTCTCTCCTCTTACAATCAACCTAGCCACATCAAAACTTTAAAGCTTAAGATATTTTGCCCTACATCTCAGACTCATATCATGCTCAAATAACCAATCCATTCCCAAGATAGCATCGAACTCTTAAAAAGGCAATACTATAAGATCTGCCAGAAATATCGACCCTTGCACTTCGATCGAACACCTTCTATACACTTTATCCACTAATACATCGTACCCCAAGGGACTACTCACACAAACCCCAACCTCAAGGTTATCGATAGGGATACCCTACTAATGGAAAATCCTACTACGAATGTATGAATGGTAGACATCGAGTCTATTAAAGAAATAATAGGAACTGAGAATAAGATAAAAGTACCTGAGATGACGTCGGTAGCCTCACACTCTTCTTGAGTGTTGACAAAATACTGCATTGCTGGTGCCCTATTAGTGGACTAAAATGTGCCTCCACTATAATCTCCGAACATGTAACTTGCTCATCCTCTAGCAAAACCTCGACAGCTCTGAGTTATGTAGGAAGCTCTCTGAGTTTAAACTGGGGCGGTATCAATAGTAGCAGGGCAATCTCTCACAAAGTGGTTTAGCGACCCACATCCATAGCACAACTTAACTAACCCAAAGCACTCTCCATGGTGTTTTCACCCATACTGATCACACATGGGTGCACCAAAACTTTTTGCTAAACCTTCTAAACTTATCATAGAAGATGATGATCGTCTACTACAGCTAGCAGAGTTTGACTTTCGATCTGAACTTGCGTTCTGATTTGATTCTCATCGATTCTAATTTCAATAACTCCTATTTCCTTGAGAATGAGACTTTTTCTGCTTGGAGTGGGTATGGTTCCATCCACTCAAGCCTCCTTGTCCACCAACCTGGCTATAGGTTATGCTTGAACTTTCTCAAGAGACTTGGCACTAGTGGTCAAATTCAAAAAACATTTGGTGGGTCCGCTTCAAATACACTTGAATTTCTTTTCTCAACCCCTTTTGAAACCTCTTATACCTTATCTTTTTTATAGCAACCAATTTCGGGGTGCAACTACTCAGCTATAGAAGCTCTTGTTCATATTCAAAAACTAACCAATTTTCTTAGACCAGGTGGGTGAATCGATCTCTCAACCTATCAATGTGGGCTTCACCCAATACTTCCTCTCAAACTCATCCAAGAAATCATCCTATATAGGTCGATTAGGGTACCATCCCAACTCTACGACTTCTCACCATTCTCGAGTATTCTCCTTTAGTAGAGAAAGGATACATGCCATTTTGTCCTCAGATTCCAAATGCATCTGTCAAAAAATCCAGGGGGTGTCTCTAAACCATTAAACTGCCTTAACCGGATTATCTTGTCCTAAGCTAAAGAAATTTATGGCGCCATGACGGTCAACCCTCTCAATCCGGGCCTCTTGGTGAGTAGCTAAATGCCTAAGGATGACCCTCATAATTTGGTGAAGGGCTTGATGTAGGTTAGAGAAATAGTTACCCTTCAACTTCTCTCGTCCTTTGATATCTCCTCAATGTCAGGAATGTAATCCTCGTCATAAATCCCTTCATGGGAGCCTAACTCTTCTCTTGATCGCGTGCCCTCCTAGGCATGATAGATTCTACATATAGAAGGAAACAAGGTTACACCATCAAATTTGAGCTTAAACCAAGTACGACTCTGAGTTATGGGCATGTATTCATTGGACACCTATTTACAACTCTACTACAACCTCGAGGTTCCCTAGAACTGGCTAAACCTGGGCTCTAATACCTCTAAATGTAATACCCTAAGCCCGGATATCATACTTGAGCCTTAAGCCCTAATCGTTACTTTAAAATTTTCAATATAATTTAGCCGAAAAGAGTTTTATACCATAAAACATTCAAGTTTAAAAGTTAAAACATTGTTAAACTGTTTAAAACGTTTACATAAGGAGCTCTAAATAGTTAAAATAATAAAACATTCGCTTACTTAATACAATCCTAAAATAAGAGTTACAACATTACAATAGGGTCCTACAAAATACATAGCCCAACAAGACATAGGAACTACTCTTTGAACAAGTTGGCGGAGTTATATATTAAGAAGATTGTTAGACTGTATGGAGTTCCTATGTCTATCATCTCTGATAGAGATCCAAGGTTCACTTCAAGGTTTTGGAGTGCATTGCATAAAGCATTGGGAACTCGGCTACACTCCAGTACTGCTTTCCATCCCTAGACAGATGGACAAACTAAAAGAACTATTCAGATACTTGAAGATATGCTCAGAGCATATATAATTAATTTTTTCGGTTCATGGGATAAATGTCTTCCATTAGCGGTGTTTTCCTACAACAATAGTTATCAATCAAGTATAAAGATGGCGCCTTATGAAGCATTATACGGAAGAAAATATTGAACACCGTTAAATTGGTTCGAGTTGGGGGATAGAAAAATCATCGGACCAGATATTGTTCAAGAAATGGAGAATATGGTAAAGGTAATTCGAGATAATCTCAAGGCTGTTTCTGATAGACAAATATTCAGATCTTAAAAGAAAAGATATTGAGTTCGAAGTTGGAGATAAAGTATTCTTAAAGGTTTCGCCCTGGAAAAAAATATTACGCTTTGGACGGAAGGGAAAGCTTAGTCCAAGAATCATTGGTCCTTATGAAATCTTAAAAAGGGTTGGTCCAGTGGCGTATCAACTAGCTTTACCACCGGAATTGAGTAAGGTTCATGATTATTTCATGTGTTCATGCTTCGAAGATATTGATCGGATCCTTCACACGTTATTACACCAGAAGAGATTGGGATCCAATCAGATTTGAAATATGATGAATAACCTGTAAAAATTTTAGCTCGAGGAGAAAAGCAATTAAGGAACAAGAAGATTCCTCTAGTTAAAGTCCTGTGGAGAAATCACAAGGTAGAGGAAGTTACTTGGGAGACAGAAGAAACAATGAAAAAACAGTCTCGTATCTTTTTGAACCAAGAAAAATTTGAGGATGAATTTTCTTAAGAGGGGAAGAATTGTAATATCCCAAATTTTTGGTTAGTGACCAAAATGAAATTTTTGAAAGTTTGGTGGTCAAAGTATAAACTTTGGAAAAGTTTAGGGACTAAATTGTAATTTTCAAAAGTTATGTATTTTAGTCCCGTAAATAAATATTTCACCCCCAATAATGATGTTTTCGTGTTACTCGGATTTTTCGTAAGGAGCTTGTATTTTTGGCTATTAAGCGATAAAGTTTAGAAAAATATTCGGATGATCGGATCAAATCAGAAATTTAAGATATTTTAAAGGATGATAAAGCAATGTTAAAATTGTCATTTCCATGTTTTAAAATGGTAGGATTTAACATGGACCATTGGATTTAAAGTAAGTTTCCATGTTAAATATGAATTGTTGGATGAAAAATGACAAGATGGTAATTTTGGGAAATTCCATGGGCAAAGTTGGTAATCACTAACTACTTAGATTATTTTTTACCCTTGGATTGGTAGGTAGACATGTGGTATGTTATGGAGCATTGGATCTTAAGGGTAAAAAGGTTATTTTGTCATAAAATGAATTTTAAATTTATTTAATTAAAATGATGACAAATGGCTTAAATAAAATTAAAAGGATAGAAAATTCAAGATTTCGCCATCTTTTATTCTCCTACTCGAAAGCCCTCCACGAAGGTAAGAAAGAAAAAAAATTCTTTCAAATTTTCAAGCTATTTTAGTTAGAATTTAGATGAAAGCATGAAATAAGAAATTGATCTCCATGAAATTCTCTATCTTTTGGTACCATTTGTTCATGCTTTCCTTGCTTAGAACCTTGGTTTTGTGAATTGGTTGGATGAAGGGGATGTTTAAATATGATGTTTTAAGATGAGATTTTGATGTAGTTGTTGTTGTAGAATTATATTCAAACTTGTATGATGATTAAAACTACTTGGAAGTAGATAAATCTTAATTTGTTTAAAGTTAGGGTTTTGATAAGAAGTTGAATTTGGATTGATTTTGACATGAGAATAATTATAGAAGCTTGAAAATGAGGTTTAGAAGTTGAATTCATGCTTGAATCAAGTTGGAAATTTTGTCTAGAGTGATCCTTCAAATTCGGCCTATTGGAAGAAATTAGGGGAAATTATGGAAAATTTCCCTAAGGCTAGAAATCATGTGAGAATTATGCTACAAGGCTTAGAATGTTGTTTGGATCAATTTGGAACTTTGTTAAGTTCTAGGAAACTTTTTGTATATTTTGGGAAAATTAAGGATTAAGTAGAAATGTTGAAGAGTAGAGGTATTGTGCTGAAATTTGATGTTAGAAGATTAAATTGATTATTTTGGAAGTTTTTAAAGTGTTGAGGATCAAATGGAAAATTAAGGAAAAATATGGAATTGAAATGGAAATTAGTTAAAAAAAACTATGTATTAAGCTTGAGAGTATTTTTGGAATATTTGTTAATGATTGAATTTAAAGTTTAATGGAAATGGGCCATTTTGAATAATTTGGAAAGTTGAGGTGAATTATAAAATAACTCTCTTTATGGTTATTTTTACTAATTTTTATTCCTAATATATGTCTATGTTAGATTGATACTAACACACGCTTTGAAATGTATGTAATCGGTAAACGGTGATTTTATAGATCGTGACCGTGATCAAGATTGTACTATGAGCAATTTTAAAGACAAGGAAAAAGTTTGGGAATAAGGTTAAATCGAAAGTAAGATTTCTAGTGAGGCATCAGGTGAGTGAAATGCATACATAACATCATACATGGATGTTTTATACATCACTAGTAGGACTTGCGATGAGTCAACCTGGTATATATATTGGCATGATATTTATGTCATTAATCATATATTCGACATATTTTAAATATGTCAAAGATTGAAAACAAATGCATTAATCACTAGTTATTGATGATGGTATACTATGGATGTTATTTCGGGTATGAACTGCCCAATGTAATTTAAATTCATATACATTGCCATGGATGAATTAAATACAAAAATTATGCCCAAATAAGTCAATTGAGGGACATGATATAGTTGGCTTGCCATAGAGTCCAGTAGCACGCTGCATAACCGGGATAGCACTATAGTGTACATAGAGGACACTTAGTGTATGGTAAGCACAACCTTATAAATGTGCCGGAATTATGGTAAGCACAGCCTTATAAATGTGTGGGAAGCACTTTGGTGCATATTTTACTCGTGTATCTAGGGTCCTCATAGGTTTATTTTTGTGCTACAAAAATCGGGCTATCAAATCGGTAAATATTTAATAAATGGGTTAAAGAGTTTATACACTCTTAAAAATTAGGGCACGTATATTGGTAAGAAAATGTGCATCCGGCCTATATCTTATTTATGTTTGATTATCAGGATGGTAAGTCATATCTATTGATTTAAATGAATGGAAACAGTTACATATTGTTAGTTATTGTTATGTTATTTGCATTGAATATTATTGTTGCCTCACTAAGTATATACTTAGCGTGTGATGATGTTCACTCGTAGGTAAAACGCAGAAATTGGAGTAAGGAGCAGGCATCATGCTTATCTTGGTTATAAAAAAGGTATCAGTAATATCATCTCTTGATGTATTTTGATAATTCTAGATGGTATGTATAAGTCAAAGTTAGTCAGCTATATACTTATGGTTTGTATTAACTTATAAACTAGTTTATGTTATAGCAAAAGATGAGTAGTTAAGTTATATTATATTTAAAATCGGGTAATAACCAAATAGAGATAAATTAAGTAATTGGGTAAATTTTTGTTTTAGGCAGTTATGTTCTATATACTTTATAGATAATAATTGTTATGTCGCTGCCTGAAATTGGATTTTATTCGATTGGATAAAAATTTGGCAAATGATTTTTCATGATAAAAAAAATTAAAAAAAATTGTGATGCCCTAATTGGTATTAATTATAAAATACCGATTAGGGTGTTACATTTATTGGTATCAGAGCTATAGGTTTAGCCGATTCTGGACATAAATCGGGTATATAGATAGTGGAAATTATATACATGCCACTAGGATGTCAAGATTACTGATATTTGTATGAATATAATTGGATGCCTAGTAACTATTGTTGTTACTCCTTACTTATAAAGGATGATTGTCAAATTAACAGATGTCAGATCACCGAGAATCTCATCAAGCATTTGAGCAAGATATATCTGTGCAAAGTGGAAGTAATGAGGTGAATCAGAATCCACCTCAGGGACAGCAGAATATGGAGCCAGTAGCTCAGGAACAGAGAAATATACATGTGCAAGATCAAGGCTTATTTCTTCAAGCTTTGGATGCTATCATAAATCGGCGAGCAGTAGTATCAGTTCCAAAGGAGTTAAGAAAAATGAAAGCACCAGAATTTAAAGGTGACACTGATACTGATCCCATGGCTGTTGATTATTGGCTGAATGGTATTAAGATTATGTTGACTAGGATTCCTTGCGATGATCAAGGAAAATTGAAAAGAGTGGTATCTCTTCTGATGGAACAAGCCAGTGTGTGGTGGAATGTTGTCACTGCACAAGTTCCTCCATAACAAGTTACATGGGAGTTCTTTCAGAAAGAATTCAAAGAAAAATATATTGAAGATCTGTTCATTGAGGAAATGAGGCGGCAGTTCCTGGATTTGAAGCAATCTGACAGGATAGTCTATGAATATGAATATGAATTTAATAGACTGAGTCGGTTCGCATAAGAGTTTCTTCCAACTGAGAAATCTAGGATTGATAAATTAATAATTGGGTTGGATTCTTAGTATAAAATGATATTGGTTTCTCGCAACTTCACCTCTTTTCAAGAAGCAGTGAATCAAGCAAAGGCTATAGAGAAAGTAGATCTCAAAGAAAAAGCGAAAAAACAAGTCCAGTCAGGAAAATGATTAGGAAGTTCTTTTGTTGCGTCGTCGTTTAAACACAGTAAAGGTTTTACACAGCTAAGTCAAACATCGTCAGCTTCTTCTGTTAAAAAGGGATTTTCAGGAGGGAAATTTAAACAAACTCAGACTGTCACTGTGGGTACTCGGGGTTCTGGATTTCGTCATCATCTAGAATGTAAACATTGTGGTAAGAGGCATTCTAGTCGATGTTGGTTTGCTGGTGGAGACTGTTATTATTGTGGAGAAGCCGGTCATTTCAAAAGATATTGTCTAGAGCTTCACTCTGATCGGTCAGTTGCAGTGCCTCAGTAAAACAGAGGAAACCAAGGTGGCAAACCATGAGTATCTGTGTCCACATTTGGTTGAGAGGACAAGGGTACTGCTCGAGTGTACAATATCAAGACTGCTCATGAATTTTGATGATTCAGAGATTGTAGCAGGTATGATCGAACTCTTTGGAAGATCTATTTTTGCATTAATTGATCCAGGCTCTACCCATTCGTATTTTAGTTATAAAGTAGTACTTGAAAGAAATATACCGGTAGAATCAATTTCGAGTGAGGTAGATGCTATTAATCCCTTAGGACAAAGCGCCAAAGTAGTTCGAATATGCAAAAAGTGTCATATAAGGATCCAAGAAAGAGAGTTTCCAACCAATCTTATGGAATTGCCTTTCCAAGAATTCAAAGTTATTCTTGGAATGGATTGGTTGTCGGCATATGACGCTATGGTTGAATGCCGATTAAAAAGAGTAGTCTTAAAAGGACCAGAGGGTTCAGAAATAGTATTTGAGGGAGAAAGGTAGAATTATTTGAGCCATGAGATTATAGCTGTATCTGTTGAAAAGTTATTAACACATGAGTGTGAAGCTTATTTAGCTCATGTGATAAATGTTCCAGAGACAAAGATAGATTTAAAAAATATACCCACGGTGCAAGAATTTATAAATGTATTTTCGGATGAATTACCGGGATTACCTCCGAATTGAGAGGTGGAATTTGGTATTGATGTGCTCCCTAGAACAACACCAATATTAATAGCACCTTATAGAATGGCTTCTACAGAAATCAAAGAGCTGAAGACTCAATTGCAAGAATTATTGGATAGAGGTTTTATACGACCAAGTATATCACCGTGCGAGCTCTAGTTTTATTTGTGAAAAAGATGGATGGATCAATGAGGTTATGTGTAGATTACCGTCAACTTAATAAAGTTACGATGAAGAATAAATATCCTTTACCAAACATTGATGACCACTTTGATCAGCTTAAAGGAGCATCGGTGTTTTCTAAAATTGATCTTCGATGACAACTTTCAGAACTAGGTATGGGCATTATGAGTTTGTAGTAATGCCTTTTAGACTTACTAATGCACCGGAAGATTTTATGGATTTGATGAATCAGATATTCCAGCCATATTTGCATCAGTTTGTGGTGGTATTTATAGATGATATATTGGTTTATTCAAAAACCAAAGAGGATCATGATACTCATCTTTGAGTAGCTCTTCAGATCCTCCGAGAAAAGAAGTTATATGCAAAGCTGTCAAAGTGCGAATTCTGGTTGTCTAAAATAGCTTTCCTTGGTCACGTAATCTCCGCGGAAGGAATTTGAGTTGATCCTAAGAAGGTTCAGGCAATACTCGAATGGAAAGTTCCGCAAAGTGTCTCTGAAGAGAGAGTTTCTTGGGATTAGCTGGTTATTATCAGTGATTTGTGAAATATTTTTCTATGATTGCCGCTCCAATAACTAAGCTATTAAGGAAGGATGTGCCATTTGTTTGGATATATAGGTGCCAAAATAGCTTTGATAAATTGAAGAAGATATTAACAGAAGCTCTTGTATTGGTACAACCAGAATTCGAAAAGGATTTCACAATATATAGTGATGCATCCCATAATGGTTTGGGGTGTGTATTGATGCAAGAGGGAAAGGTTGTAGCTTATGCTTCTCGAAAACTCAAAACTCATGAGAGGAATTATCCTACTCATGATTTAGAGTTGGCTACAGTGGTATTCTCATTGAAGATTTGGCATCACTACCTATATGGTGAAAAGTGTTACATCTTCACCGATCATAAAAGTTTGAAATATTTGTTATCTTAAAAAGAGCTTAACTTGAGGCAGAGAAGATGGATAGAATTGATCAAGTATTATGATGTAAACATTGATTATTATCCGGGGAAGGCTAATGTGGTAGCATATGCACTTAGCCAGAAGATATTTTATGCCTTGAGATCATTAAATGCTCAGTTAAAGTTGCAAGAAAATGGTGCACTAATGGTTGAGTTTCAAATCAAGCCTACTTTTTTAGAAAGAATTAAAGAGTTGCAAGCAAAAGATAAAGAATGCTTAGAAAAGAAGCAACAAGTGGAACAAGATGAATCTAGAGACTTTGAAGTAAAATCAAATGGATGTCTGTATTATCGGGGACGTGTGTAAATTCCTGGAGATGAGAATTTAAAGAGATAAATACTTTTAGAAGCACATTTCAGTCCTTTAACTATGTATCCGGGAGGCAACAAAATGTATCAAGATGTAAAAAGTCGATTTTGGTGGCCTGACATGAAACGAGCTATCTC
This sequence comes from Hibiscus mutabilis, assembly GCA_019671005.1. Taxonomy (NCBI): domain Eukaryota; kingdom Viridiplantae; phylum Streptophyta; class Magnoliopsida; order Malvales; family Malvaceae; genus Hibiscus; species Hibiscus mutabilis. The sequence goes on from CM033723.1 coordinate 39,800,521, forward strand.
TAAGTTCGTTGCTAAATGTTTAACATACCAACAAATAAAGGCAGAACATCAAGTTCAATCAGGGTTGCTTCAACCAATCTCAATTCCATAATGAAAATGGGAAAGAGTTACAATGGATTTTGTAACAAGTTTACGATTGACACCGAGTAGGAAAGATTTGATTTGGGTAATTATGGACCGATTGACAAAGACGGCACATTCCATACCAGTTCAAACATACTACTCTTTGAACAAGTTGGCAGAGTTATATATTAAGGAGATTGTTAGACTGCATGGAGTTCCTATGTCTATAATCTCTAATAGAGATCCAAGGTTCACTTCAAGGTTTTGGAGTGCATTGCATGAAGCATTGGGAACTCGGCTACACTTCAGTACTGCTTTCCATCCTCAGACAGATGGACAATCTGAAAGAACTATTCAGATACTTGAAGATATGCTCAGAGCATATATAATTAATTTTGTCGGTTCATGGGGAAAATGTCTTCCATTAGCGGAGTTTTCTTACAACAATGGTTATCAATCAAGTATAAAGATGATACCTTATGAAGCATTATACGGAAGAAAATGCCGAACACTATTAAATTGGTTCGAGTTGGGGGATAGGAAAATCATCGGACCAGATCTTGTTCAAGAAACAGAGAATAAGGTAAAGATAATTCAAGATAATCTCAAGGCTGCTTCTGATAGACAAATATTCAGATCTTAAAAGAAAAGATATTGAGTACGAAGTTGGAGATAAAGTATTCTTAAAGGTTTCACCCTGGAAAAAAATATTACGCTTTGGACGGAAGGGAAAGCTTAGTCCAAGATTCATTGGTCCTTATGAAATATAAAAAAAGGTTGGTCCAATGGCGTATCAACTAGCTTTACCATCGGAATTGAGTAAGGTTCATGATTATTTCATATGTCCATGCTTTGAAGATATCGATCAGATCCTTCATGCGTTATTACACCAGAAGAGATCGAGATCCAATCAGATTTGACATATGATAAAGAACCTGTAAAAATTTTAGCTTGAGGAGAAAAGCAATTAAGTAACAAGAAGATTCCTCTAGTTAAAGTCCTGTGGAGAAATCACAAGGTAGAGGAAGCTACTTGGGAGACAGAAGAAACAATGAAAAACAGTATCGTATCTTTTTGAACCAATTAAGGAAAATTCGAGGACGAATTTTCTTAAGAGGGGAGAATTGTAATATCCCAAATTTTTGGTTAGTGGCCAAAACAAAAAATTTGAAAGTTTAGTGGTCAAAGTATAAACTTTGGAAAAGTTCAGGGACTAAATTGTAATTTTCAAAAGTTATGTATTTTAGTCTCGTAAATAAATAGTTCACCCCCAAGAATGCCGTTTTCGTGCTACTCGGATTTTTCGTAAGGAGCTTGTATTTTTTGCTAATAAGCGATAAAGTTTAGAAAAATATTTGGATGAACGGATAGAATCAGAAATTTAAGATATTTTAAAGGATGATAAAGCAAGGTTAAAATTGTCATTTCCATGTTTTAAAATGGTAGGATTTAACATGGACCATTGAATTTAAAGTAAGTTTCCATGTTAAATATGAACCGTTGGATGAAAAATGGCAAGATGGTAATTTTGGGAAATTCCAAGGGCAAAGTTGGTAATCACTAACTACTTGGATTATTTTTGACCCTTGGATTGGTAGGTAGGCATGTGGTATGTTATAGAGCATTGGATCTTAAGGGTAAAAAGGTCATTTTGTCATAAAATGAATTTTAAATTCATTTAATTAAAATGATGACAAATGGCTTAAATAAAATTAAAATGATAGAAAATTTAAGATTTCTCCATCTTTTCTTCTCCTATTCGAAAGTCCTCCACCAAGGTAAGAAAGAAAAAAAATAAATAAAAAAATCTTTCAAATTTCCAAGCTATTTTAGTTAGATTTTAGATGAAAGCATGAAATAAGAAATTGATCTCCATAAAATTCTCTATCTTTTGATACCATTTGTTCATGCTTTCCTTGCTTAGAACCTTGGTTTTGTAAATTGGTTGGATGAATGGGATGTTTAAATATGATGTTTTAAGATGAGATTTTGATGTAGTAATTGTTGTAGAATTATATTCAAACTTGTATGATGATTAAAACTACTTGGAAGTAGATAAATCCTAATTTGTTTAAAGTTAAGGTTTTGATAAGAAGTTGAATTTGGATTTATTTTGATATGAGAATAATTATAGAAGCTTGAAAATGAGGTTTATAAGTTTAATTCATGCTTGAACCACGTTGGAAATTTTGTCTAGAGTGATCCTTCAAATTCGGCCTATTGGAAGAAATTAGGGAAAATTATGGAAAATTTCCCTAAGGCTAGAAATCATGTGGGAATAATGCTACAAGGCTTAGAATGTTGTTTGGATCAATTTGGAACTTTGTTAAGTTCTAGGGACCTTTTTGTATATTTTGGGAAAATTAAGGATTAAGTAGAAATGTTGAAGAGTTGAGGTATTATGCTGAAATTTGATGTTAGAAGGTTAAATTGATTATTTTGGAAGTTTTTAAAGTGTTGAGGATCAAATGGTAAATTAAGGAAAAATATGGGATTGAAATGGAAATTAGTTAAAAAGCTATGTATTAAGCTTGAAAGTATTTTTGGAATATTTGTTAATGATTGAATTTAAAGTTTAATGGAAAGGGGCCATTTTGAATAATTTGGAAGGTTGAGGTGAATTGTAAAATAATTCACTTTATGGTTATTTTTAGGATTTTTTATTCCTAATATATGTCTATGTTAGATTGATACTAACACACGCTTTGAAATATATGTAATCGGTAAACAGTGATTTTATAGACCGTGACCGTGATCAAGATCGTACTACGAGCAATTTTAAAGACAAAGAAAAAGTTTGGGAATAAGGTTAAATCGAAAGTAAGATTTCTAGTGATGCATCAGGTGAGTGCAATGCATACATAACATCATACATGGATGTTTTATACATCACTGGTAGGACTTGCGATGAGTCTACCTAGTATATATATTGGCATGATATTTATTTCATTAATCATTTATTCGACATATTTTAAATATGTCAAAGATTGAAAACAAATGCATTAATCACTAGTTATTGATGATGGTATGCTATGGATGTTATTTCGGGTATGAACTGCCCAATGTAATTTAAATTCATATACATTGCCATGGATGAATTAAATACGGAAACTATGACCAAATAAGTCAATTGAGGGACAGGATATAGTTGGCTTGCCATAGAGTCCAGCAGCACGCTGTATAACCGGGATAGCACTATAGTGTACATAGAGGACACTTAGTGTATGGTAAGCACAGCCTTATAAATGTGCGGGAAGCACTTCTGTGCATATTTAACTCGTGTATCCAGGTTCCTTATAGGTTTATATTTAGGCTACAAAAAATGGGCTATGAAATCGGTAAATATTTAATAAATGGTTTAAAGAGTTTATACACTCTTAAAAATTATGGCAAGTATATTGGTAAGAAAATGTGCGTCCAGCCTATATCATATTTATGTTTGATTATCAGGATGGTAAGTCATATCTAGTGATTTAAATGCATGGAAACAGTTACATATTGTTAGTTATTGTTATGTTATTTGCATTGAATATTATTGTTGCCTCACTAAGTATATACTTAGCGTGTGTGATTTTCACGCGTAAGTGAAACACAGAAATTGGAGTAAGGAGCAGGCATCCTACCTATCTTGGTTATAAAAACGGTATCAGTAATATCATCTCTTGATGTATTCTAATAATCCTAGATGGCACGTATAAGTCAAAGTTAGTCAGCTATATACTAGTTTACATATGGTTTGTATTAACTTATAAACTAGTTTATGTTATAGCAAAAGATGAGTAGTTAAGTTATATTATATTTAAAATTGGGTAATAACCAAATAGAGATAAATTAAGTAATTGGGTAAATTTTTGTTTTAGGCGTTATGTTCTATATACTTTATAGAAAAGATTTGTTAAGTTGCTGCCTGAAATTGAATTTTATTCGACTGGATAAAAATTCGGCAAATGATTTTGCATGATAAAAAAATAAAAAAAAATTGTGATGCCCTAATTGGTATTAATTATAAAATACTAATTAGGGTGTTACAAAACCTACGAACGGAAACAACAATTTCGAACATTGAGCTAACAAAGCTCAGTGCATACACTTCCACTCAACTATGCTTCATGCAAATCATAAACATAAGTAGATAATAAAAATAATGACAAAGTATTATAATAAACAATGCATCCAATACACATCATATGCAAACAAGCAAACCACCATACAAACCTGGAGTGAAGCCTGAAGACACACAGCGCCTGGACTCTTCACTCGGAGTGTGGCCCGGAGACACACAGCGTCGGGCCTCCACACTTCATACTCAAAATTAGCCCTCAAGTATCTTCGAACGAAGCTAGAAGACACAAAGCGTCAGGACTCCTCCGTTCGGGACATACAATTGTGTTGCAACACTTTACCTAGGTATTCGAATCCCACAGAACAAATGCCCTAATGGCACGCAACCTCATTATACAAACATACAACCCTATGGTTACTATCACATATAAGTATACATGTCAATTACCAAGTTTCTTACATGTCATGATCGATTAGGAGGTTGATTTCTCAGTTTTCTAGTTTTACAATTTATTTCAGGCCATAAGGAGTCTATTAGAATGAACATTATAGTTTTTTAGCCTTTCGGGTAAAAATTAATGTTTTCGGGCAAAATGTCTCGTGGGTACCGGTACTGGCCCTCGCTTACCTGTACGGTACTCTTGGGTATTAGTACTCATTGCATACCGATACAAAATTGGGTCACTAGAATTTTCCATGGCCTTAGTGTATCGGTACAGATCAACCCCATAATACCTCAAAATTTTGGCTAGTGACCAAAATGAATAAAATGAAAGTTTGGTAGCTAAAGTATAAACTTAGGAAAAGTTTACCCCCATGAATGACGTTTTCTTGTTACTTAAATTTTTCGTATAGAATTTGTGTTTAAAACTATAAAAGGGTTAAGTTCGAGAAAAATTTGGATAATTGGGTCGAATCGAATATTTGAGATATTTTTTAGATGATAAGGCAAGATTAATAATATCTTTTCCGTGCCTTAATCTGGAAGGATTTAACATGGACCATTGGATTTAATTTGATTTTTCATGTTAAATATGAGCCGTCAGATGAATAATGGCAAGATTGTAATTTTGGAAAATTACAGGGCAAAATTGGTAACTACTAACTTATTGGTTTATTTTTTACCATTGGATTAATATTTTGACAAGTGGCGTGCTTTGGAGCCTTGGATTAAAAGGGAGAAAGGGTAATTTCACTATTTGAAGTTTTTTTATGTTATAAGGTGGCTAAATAAGATATTTGGCATAATTTATAGCCAAAAATCAGCAAAAAATCTGCTCATTTGTTTGTTGCTACCGTGGGGTTTTAAAGAAAGGAAAAAAATTCAAGCTTGATTTTCAAGCATTTGAAGTTGAATTCAAGATTAGTTTATGAAATACAAAATTGTTTTCCTTTAAATTCTCTTTCATTTGGTGTAATTTGTTCATGGTTTTGATGGTTAGATGTTCATATATTGAGAAGAAAGAATTTGGAGTTATGGATTCAAATGAATTAGGATTGTTATGCGATGTTCTATCATTTCCATGCTTGATTGAAGTTGAAATTGATGTATTATTGATGGAATATCATTTGATTAATTGGGGTTTAATTTGGGGTTTAAGGATTCAAGTTGAATTTGGAGTTTTCATGAAAGGAAAATGTTGGAACAATATAATTAAAGGTTAATTTGATGTGTTGGAATGGTTAAAGGATGCTAAAGATGTGAATTATGAAATCTGTCCAGAATTTTAGTCTTTGGGAGTGAGTTTCAAAATTCACCAAAAATTCCATAAAAATGACTAGGAAGTAAGCCAAATAACATTGTATTTCTGGTTCAGTCTAGTTTTGTTTAAAATAAACGGTGACTGATTTCACTTGGGATATCAAAAGATATGAATTTTTAAGTGATGAAAGGTCAGAAAACAGAGTAGTAGTCTGCTCCGAAATTCAGCACTGGAATTCGACTTTGAAAATTCGTCATAAATCGTACGAGTTGAATTTGGGCTATTAGTTTATATGGTTGAACATCTTATCGAATCTAGTTTCTGTCATAACAAATGGAATCGAATTTCGAGCTGTAGATTATTTTATATAAATATTTCTTTGAAGGTAGTGCATACTGACATTATAAAATGAGTACCTTATTGGTGTTATTAATTTGTGCATGTAAGGGATGAATGTGAAACATTCAAGTAAACACGAGAAATCGGAAATTCAGTAGATAAAGCAAGGACCAAGCTTGAAGTTCTCTTAATACATGCATTTTAGTATGGGATAAGAAATGTCAAGGTGAGTGCGTTTATCTGTTTTAAAACGTATTTAGGAAGACTTGCGACAAGTCGACCTATATGATTTTATCGAATTAATAATATTTGTTTTCATATGAAATATGATATTTTCACAGGCATAAAGTAAATGTTTGGTACATGATGGGGTATGAACTGTCATATTGTGTTTTGCTTATGATAATTTTATTATCATATATAGATAATTATGTTACCGGAGTGATTAATGATATAATTAATATTGATTCTTATGTGTGAAATATAATATTTTCACAAGAAAAAAAGAGAGATGGTTTTGTACATAATAGGGTATGAACTACATTATTATGTTTTGCTTATGATAATTTTATTATCATATATTGATGATTGTTACAAAATGAATTATGGTATAATTGAGTAAGAACTTCTCTATTATTTTGATTTATCGATGATGGGATTTTTACCATCTATAAAATGATATATTGCAAAGGTAATGGTATTGTTTTATTGCCCAAGATTACCATGAGAGTTACAGTATAGTGGCATGCCATAAGAGACTAGCAGTCTGGGACTGCATTGTAGCTACACTTGCCACATAGTGGCTAGCATTCTGGGAATATATTGATATTCAAATCTAGTAGTCTGGGACTACCGCCACTTCGGTGACTAGTGCTCTGGGGCACAACGAGCTCGTATTAATGTAATGTTTGCCTTTCTCCTTAGGGGAAATGGCTAGTACTCTGGAAGTACATGATCTCGTATACTTAGTTTCTCTCTATACGTACTTCTTGGGCTATTGGTATAAAAAAACTTTTACAGAATGATTTTTTATAAATATTTCATATTTGCTTTAAAGCAATATTGATTTGAAATGGTTTTATAAGGGAATTGTTTATACTATGTTATACTTAAAGACTGATTATTATTTAATTTTATGATTTCCTTATAATACCTCGCTAAGTTTGTACTTAGCGTGTGTTTTGCATGTGCAAACGTAGGTGGTTCGAGACATTGGGTGTAAGTAAGGCGTTGCATCAAGTTCGAAAAATTTTCATCAAGCTACTTCAGTAATGACATCCTACTTGAGATTTTTAATTAATTTTAATGGCATGTATAAATAAGATAAATTTGTCTATTTTGGTTCAGAGTCTGTTATTTATCAAACAGATAATTTATTTTTCATAAAATAAAGGACTCCGATTTTATATACAAATTAATTTTAAATATTTTTAAAGGTTTTAAAATTTATAGAATTTTTGAATAAAAAAATTATGTTATTGTTCTGTGACATCTCTTACTCATATTCGCTAATCGAATACGGGGAATGAGGTGTTACAAACCCGTATGATACAAAATTACATGGCGTACTGGTTAAACACCGTACCGGTACTGGTTAAACAGCGTACCGGTACCCCCTTCAAAGTTCATCCAATGCAACGATGTTCTTAAACCCAAAACACTGGAGTACCGGTACGGGTTCCCCCTGTACTTGTACTGAAGCCCAGAAATGGCTTTTGAAGCTAGGGAAATCGCTTTCCAAGTCCCCAAAACTCACCCCTTAGCCCTTAAACCTAATCCTACATCTTATGGGAGTATTTAGGATAATTTACTAACAATTTTACATCTTAATAACCTCAAATCCGATTTCTACCATTAATAAGGTTTAAAGGAACCAAAACACCCAAAATCATCAAATAGCATACACGACATTATTTTATGATGTACAAGAAGACTAAAGAGTTAGAGGTGTACTAACCTTACTCCTATAATTGAGGTGGAAGCTCTTAACCCAAGCTCCAAGCTTTCTTCTTCCTTGTTCCTTGTAAGAATTTCCATCCTCTTTCACTACAAGAAGTGTTGTAAAACATGTTACAACATTGCTGGAACTTAAAAGGTGTTAAAGGAAAATAAAACTAAATTCTTCATTCCCCTTCTTCTTCCTTAACCCCCACTAAAAACCATTTTCTCCAACTCTACCATTTCCCATATTCTTACCTTGGATGACAGATCTTTGAGCGATGATCAATTTTCCCTCAACCACAATTTCAAAATTTCAACTCAAAACAACAAAGATTTGATCTTTATATTGGACCTTGTGGAAAGATGATGATGAAGAGAGGTGGGAGGTATAAGGGGACAAGATGAACTCATTCCCTTGAGCTTTTCTGCATAAATTAAACGGGAAAGAGGCAGCTTTCCCCCTTGAAAATGAGATGAAATTACCTCAATGCCCCATCCACATCTTTTTACTCATGCCCAATATTAAAGAAGACCCACTGATAAGTGTTCAAAAGTACTATTTTTCTTACCCTTTTTACTCATATTATTGTTAGACTTAGGCTCATATTAGTTGCATAGTTAGCCATTCATGCATTAATCCATGTTTCCTTCAATCGTTGAGCTTGATTACATAACTTGGTAGTTTTTGTGGAAAAGATGCTGCTTTGGTGTGCTTTGTGTGTGTATGTGCAGGATCACTTGCCAAAGCAATGCCGAGCTAGTTGCCAGGGCAATGCATGAAGGAGATGCCGAGCTAGTTGCCAGGGCAATACATGAAGGAGACGCCGAGCCAGTTGCCATGGCAATTTTCGACAAGAGTAAAGGTGATATGGTAGGCGAAATTGATGACTAAACAAACCTAAGATGACGTGGAGCAAAGCCCAAACCCAAAGGAATTTGATTTCCATGCAGAGATTAAAGAAGAATTAAATTCCAAGAAGATAGGAGAAGTTCTAGTAGGAATACAATTATAATAAAGAATTATATTCTTTAAAGATAATTTAATTCCAACTTAAACTCCTCCTCAAAGAAGGACTTTGGCCTAGCCCTATAAATAGCAAGGAGATTTCGACAATCCGGAGAGGGACAGCAATAGGGAAATTTCGACAAGTCCAAGGAGGGCAAGAGGAGAGAATTTTCGACAAGCATCTAGGGCAAGGAGAATTTCGACAAGCCTCCTTCTTCATCCTTTTCTTTCTTGTTCGATTGGGTTCATGCTAGGGATTATTTATCTTGTGTTTCTTTGGAACCTAGCCATGAACTAAATCTACTTGGCTATGATTATTGTGTTTTGTGGTTGTGAGAAACTATTGGTTTTTGTTTAGGTAATAAGAGTTTGCACTTTTTTCATTTCAAGGTTTATTCATTCTTGGTTCTTATTCTTGTTTTGCGAGTGAATTGGGAGAGGATCTCGTGATTTCATCTATTTATCTAATATCGGGAGAGTTAGATTCAAGAAACGAATGAATATGATCTTTATTCAATCTATTGATGGTGAAGATTAATCCGGCTTAGGAATAAGTTAAGGATTTCAACGGCTAAGAGGAGCGCAAGATTGGTTGTTGTTCACCCTTGATTCACGCAGGGATGTATTATCAAGGCATGCACAAGTAGCTAGAGTTTCGACTTAGGGATAAGAAGAAACCATTGAAGAACGCTCTGCCGAACCTTGAAGGTTGCTGCCCGAAGCCCAAGTAGTTGCCCAACTAGTCGCCCGAGGCAACCATCGATTAGTTGCCAAGGCAACCCCGTTGTGCAAGTTGCCACGGCAACTGAGTTGCCCGTGCACTCTTTTACCAAGACAATCCAATTGGCTATCACACCTCAACTCACGATAACCTGGCCTATCTCTCTCTCATTTGATCTTATTTATTCTTTTACTTATTTGCTTTCTAGATTAGTCATTAGTTAAACTCCTATAATCCTTTACTTGTGTTTTTACTTTTACAATTGCAAGAGACTAGATCCTTGAAGTGGCACCAATCCTCGTGGAGACGATATCTTTTATACTATAACTTGCGGCGTGTATACTTGCACATTTGCGTAGCACTTATTACGCGCAACAAGTTTTTGGCGCCGTTCTTTCGGGATTGGCAATAGCGACTTGGTTTTTATTTTCTTGCACTTTCTTTTTATTTTTCTTGTTTATAATTCAAAGGGCTAACAAACTTTGGTTTTGCATTGGTATATGACTGTGGCGAGACCGACTTCACCGAATATCCCTTTGATCCGTAAATCGAACGAACCTTACAAAGACTTAGGCGAAGGATAAGAGAAGCAATGGCAAATCAAGACGGCAATATGAATCAAGATGTTCGGCGGGAGGAGGAGTGATTCTTGTGCGAAACAGAACTATTCGAGACTATCTTGAAGAAGATCTTGATGGACTTAACCGGGAGTTGTCGCACCTGAAATTGAAGCCGACCACTTTGAGTTGAAACCGGTAATGTTTAATATGATCAACACAATAGGTCAATTTGGCGGCTCAAGAATCTGAAGATGCGGCAACATCTGAAATCTTTCCTCGAGATTTGCAACTCGTTCAAGATACACGGAGTCACCCCCGATGTCCTACGATTAAGATTATTCCCCTATTCACTGAGGGATAGGGCGAAAGCATGGTTGAATAACATTCCTGCCGGATCCATAGCATCTTGGACTAATCTTTTTCGTGATTTCCTTGCTAGATTTAATCCTACAAATTTGACTGATAAGCTTCGTACCGACATTACTTCTTTTCGACAGGCAGATGATGAATCCATGTACGAGGCTTGGGAGCGATATAGAGAACTTCTACACAAATGCCCTTTACACAGATTCCCGGTGTGGACTCAAGTAAAAATGTTTTACAACGCCGTGAATACACCAACAAGGATGATGCTAGATGCCTCGGCAACCGGCATACTCCTAGATAAGTCGCCGGAAGAAACAATGCAAATCTTAAACAGGCTGGCCAAGAATGACTATCAATTCCCATCTACTAGAAGAGGAGGAGTTAGACGCCAAGCCACAATACATGAACTAGGATCATCAGATTCAATTTCGGCACAATTTGCCACTTTAACCAAGATGGTCCAGAACATGCAAAAACCAAACAACACACATGAAGTCAAGGTAATGGATTCTTTTTGTGAGTTATGTGGTGATAACCATAATTCTTCTGAATGTATGCAGAATCCGGAATCCAGCTTCTATGTGGGGAATTACAATCGAAGCAATAACATGATGTCCAATACGTACAATCCAGCTTGGAAGAAGCACCAAAATTTCTCATAGAGTAATCCCAACAATGCTCTAAACCAGAACAATCAGAATGCACAAGCATCGGGATTCCAGCAGAATATGCCACGGCAACAGATGTCGCAGCAACAACCGACGACATCTAGTTCTTTGGAAAATTCTCTAAATGCTTTTATGATGAAAACTGAATCTTATATGGCTGAGAATAGTAATTTCATAAAAAGAATCGATGCTTTTATTATTAACAGACCGAGATGAGATTGCAAAACCAAGAGGCGGCAATCAAATCATTGGAAAATCAAGTCGGACGGTTTGCTCAAATTTTGAACACTATACCGCAAGGAGGTTTACCTAGCGACATGAAGTCGCAAGAGGAACCGCCATGAGCAATGTAAGGCGATCACCACTAGAAGTGACCAACAACTTAGAGAGGTTCAAACTCGCTCGTCAAACAAAACTCCACAAAAAGATCAAGAGGCGAACCTAGCGGCAAAGCCTCGGATCTTGAACCCCAGAATTGCCGCGGCAACCGCAATAAGCATACCTCGGTAACCGACAATAAAGACGCATCGGCAACTTGCGATAAGCATGCCTCGGCAACCCCAGTTGATAATGCCTCGGCAACTCTAGATGTCCCGGCAATGCCGTCAATCAGGTTTCAAACCAATGAAAGGATCGAAGATATCCGACTTCCACCACCATTCCCACAAAGGTTGAAGCGACAAAAGCAAGAATACCAATTCAAGAAGTTTCTTGATATCCTAAAGCAAGTCCACATCAACTTGCCACTGGTGGAAGCAATTGAACAAATGCCAAACTATGCCAAGTTTCTTAAAGACATTGTGTCCAAGAGAACAAGGCTAGGAGAGTTTGAAACAGATTGCCGCTGACAGAGGAGGATGCATGGCAATGTTGCACAATCGTATGCCACCCAAGTTGAAGGATCCCGGAAGTTTCACAATACCCCGTTCCATTGGAAATCACTATGTCGGGAAAGCATTATGCGACCTTGGGGCTAGCATAAACTTGATGCCTAAATTGGTTTTCCAGAAACTAGGAATCGGGAAGGCAAGACCTACAATGATTATGCTCTGACTAGCCGACAGATCCTATGTGCATCCAGAGGGAAAATCGAGGACATACTGGTAAAAGTTGATAAATTTATTTTTCCCGCTGACTTTATTGTTTTGGATTGTGAAGCAGATGAGCATGCACCTATCATTCTCGGGAGACCATTCCTAGAAACAGGGAGAACCTTGATCGACGTTGAAAAGGGAGAACTCACAATGAGGGTGAATGACCAGCAGGTCAAACTAAATGTGTTCCAAACACTAAGGCATGCCGATGATCCAGAAGAATGCCAACTACTTCATGCCACGGCAGAGTTTAATTTCGATGAGGAATTTAGTTGCCTCGGCAACTACATTGCCGATCAAGAGGAACCTGAGGAGTATGAAGAACCGGTCGATGAGGAACAACAAGAAGAGGCAAATTGGCTAGTCAACCGACCAGGTACATACTTTGAACCACTGGATTACTCAAGTAAAGAAGGTAAACTCGAAAAACCCTCTATTGAACAACCACCAATTCTTGAGTTGAAACAATTGCCAGAGCAACTAAAATATGTATACTTAGGGACCGATAATACATTGCCTGTAATTATTTCTTCTAAGTTACAGCCTGAGCAGGAAAAGAAGATGATCAAGATGTTGAAGCTGCACAAAAAGGCAATAGGGTGGACAATTGCCGACTTGAAGGGAATTATCCCGACAGTGTGCATGCACAAGATTCTATTGGAAGACGATCACAAACCTTCAATTGAAGCCCAGAGGAGACTGAATCATGCCATGAAAGGGGTTGTAATGAAAGAAATCATCAAGTGGCTTGACGCCGGCATTATATACCCTATCTCTGATAGTACGTGGGTAAGTCTGGTACAATGTGTACCGAAAAAGGGAGGTATAACAGTGGTAAGCAATGAAAATAATGAACTTATCCCAACCATGACTGTGACCGGTTGGAGGGTTTGTATGGACTATCGAAAGCTAAACAAAGCCACTAGGAAATATCACTTCCCATTACCCTTTATTGATCAAATTCTTGACCGTCTTGCAGGTAAACCCTTTTATTGTTTTCTTGATGGTTATTCAGGTTACAATCAGATTGCCATAGCACCAGAAGATCAAGAAAAGACAACCTTCACATGCCCATACGGTACTTATGCCTTCCGAAGGATGCCGTTCGGATTGTGTAACGCCCCAGCAACCTTCCAAAGATGCATGATGGCACTCTTTTCAGACATGGTCGAAGACTTCCTTGAGATCTTAATGGATGATTTTTTTAGTTTTTGGTAATGACTTCGACGGCTGTCTCGGCAATTTAGAGAGGGTGTTAGCAAGATGCGAAGAAACGGATTTAGTCCTCAATTGGGAGAAATGCCATTTTATGGTAGATGAAGGAATAGTGCTCGGCCACAAGATTTCATCCAAAGGAATTGAAGTAGACAAAGCCAAGGTGGACGTGATCGAGAGATTACCCCCACCAAATTCGGTTAAAGGAATTCGAAGTTTTCTTGGACATGCAGGTTTTTACAGGAGGTTCATTCATAATTTTTCTAAAATCACTAAACCCTTGTGTAATCTGCTTGAACAGGATAAAGTCTTCAATTTCGATGATTCTTGCACTCAAGAATTCGAAACCCTAAAGAAAAAGCTTGCCTCGGCACCCATTGTCGTTCCACCAGATTGGAGGCTACCTTTTGAGCTCATGTGTGATGCAAGTGATTTCACGGTAGGAGCAGTCCTAGGCCAACGCACAGGTAAGACCTTCCATGTGATATACTACGCTAGTAAAACTCTTAATAGTGCTCAAGTGAATTACACAACAACGGAGAAAGAGTTACTAGTTGTAGTTTTCGCATTTGACAAGTTCCGATCCTATTTAATTGGTACAAAGGTAATTGTTCATACGGACCATTCGCAATCAAATACTTATTTGCTAAAAAGGATGCTAAACCTTGTTTGATTCGTTGGATATTACTTTTACAAGAATTTGATATTGAAATTGGGAAAGGAAAGGAACAAAAACCAAGTGGCGATCACTTATCACGCCCGAACGCAATAGGGAAGAGGACGCGGGATGCTAAATCCCTCAAGGAAAGATTGGTCATTAAGACTACATGACGCACTTTGGGCATATCGCACTGCATTCAAAACACCCTTAGGTATGTCCCCTTCCGACTTGTCTATGGTAAAACATGTCATCTACGGTGGAAATCGAGCACAAGGCGTCTTTGGGCAATCAAGACCGTGAATATGGATTATGAAAGTGCCGGACAAAAGCGTTTGATGGACCTCAACGAGATAGAAGAATTCCGTGCACTCGCCTATAACAATGCACGAATCTACAAGGAGAAAACAAAGAGATGGCATGACAAGAAACTATTGCCACGGCAATTCACGCCAGGGCAACTAGTTTTCCTATTCAATTCTCAGCTAAAACTTTTCCCGGGAAAGCTGAAATCAAGATGGCCGGGACCATTTGAAGTTGTCAAACCATTCTCCCATGGTGCCGTGATAATCAAGTCCATCTCTGACAACCATGAATTCAAAGTTAATGGACAAAGATTGAAGCACTACAATGGTGCCCATGTGGAACGTAACAAAGAAGTGGTCAACTTAGGATATGCATGAGCATGCTCTCCTTTCAATATTTTCTTTTTCTTCTTATTTTTCTTTTTATTTTCATTTTTTATTTTTAGGTGATATTTCATTTTTCTTCATTATCTTTAGTTTTCAGGTTTTCTTTGTTTTCTTTTTCACAACAAGACTCACAACTACTATGCTAAGGAAATTTACTGCCAAGATCCTTGCCCCGGCAACCAATAAAGAAGATGTCGCGGCAACCTACATCGTGCCTACACAAGCTGATGCCACGGTAACCAGCCCTGAAGATGCCACGGCAACCAAAGCTAAAGACACCCCAGCAACAAGAAAACAACCATCGCGTTCAAGCAAGAGAATCAAGACACCGACCAAAAGGAAACTAATCATCTACGATGACGAACTCTAGGAGTAAGTCCTCGTATGCATTTTATTTTATTTTTTTATTTTTATGCATGCATTGAGGACAATGCCTCACTCGAGTTTGGGGGGGATTGTTATTAGTAGTTACCATGTTTAATTACATTCATCTTAAGTATTACATTTAGGATACATAAATTGCTTGCCATGCCTTTAATTGGAACAAGAATTGCTTAGATTTGATGAATATTCGATGATGACTTTGCCAATGCACTTAATTGATAGAATTTTTATTCTAGGATAACCATGGAAAAACTTAGAATTTTACTATGATGCTAAATTTAATGAAACACTCTTTGTGGTTTGATTGATTTAAGGAATTCTAGTGAACTTAGTTTGATAATTAACAAATTGGGGGATTAGAATAAAAATTGGATGAATGCTAGAGGTGCCCGAAATTGGCTCAAGCATGTGCTAAAAAAATTGATCACTAGAGGTGCCCGAAACTGGCTCTAGGATGTGTTAAAAAAAATTTAACTAGAGGTGCCCGAAACCGGCTCTAGTCGATTAAATTAACTTAAGAAAACTAGAATAAAACAAAACACTAGAGGAGCCCAAAATTGGCTCTAGTTAAAACATGTTAAAAAGAACCCAATGAAGTAATTTGAAAACCTCTTAGTTGCATAGAATCCGAAAAATCAACTTGCACACAACTCCGCACACACTCACAAGCATTATATTTTGATTCTGAGTAACTCCTAAGTTTTCTGAAAAATAAAAAGCCAATCATACTTTGTGCCCCGGTTCAGAGAATTGAAATCAAGTTCAAAGCTAAGTTTGTAAAAATTGAAGTCTTGGCAGGTAATTATGAGTTTGCATTGCTTGAGGACAAGCAATAGTTCGAGTTTGGGGGTGTGATAAGTGTTCAAAAGTACTATTTTTCTTACCCTTGTTACTCATATTATTGTTAGACTTAGGCTCATATTAGTTGCATAGTTAGCCATTCATGCATTAATCCATGTTTCCTTCAATCGTTGAGCTTGATTACATAACTTGGTAGTTTTTGTGGAAAAGATGCTGCTTTGGTGTGCTTTGTGTGTGTATGTGCAGGATCACTTGCCAAAGCAATGTCGAGCTAGTTGCCAGGGCAATGCATGAAGGAGATGCCGAGCTAGTTGCCAGGGCAATACATGAAGGAGACGCCGAGCCAGTTGCCATGGCAATTTTCGACAAGAGTAAAGGTGATATGGTAGGCGAAATTGATGACTAAACAAACCTAAGATGACGTGGAGCAAAGCCCAAACCCAAAGGAATTTGATTTCCATGCAGAGATTAAAGAAGAATTAAATTCCAAGAAGATAGGAGAAGTTCTAGTAGGAATACAATTATAATAAAGAATTATATTCTTTAAAGATAATTTAATTCCAACTTAAACTCCTCCTCAAAGAAGGACTTTGGCCTAGCCCTATAAATAGCAAGGAGATTTCGACAATCCAGGAGGGACAGCAATAGGGAAATTTCGACAAGTCCAAGGAGGGCAAGAGGAGAGAATTTTCGACAAGCATCTAGGGCAAGGAGAATTTCGACAAGCCTCCTTCTTCATCCTTTTCTTTCTTGTTCGATTGGGTTCATGCTAGGGATTATTTATCTTGTGTTTCTTTGGAACCTAGCCATGAACTAAATCTACTTGGCTATGATTATTGTGTTTTGTGGTTGTGAGAAACTATTGGTTTTTGTTTAGGTAATAAGAGTTTGCACTTTTTCATTTCAAGGTTTATTCATTCTTGGTTCTTATTCTTGTTTGCGAGTGAATTGGGAGAGGATCTCGTGATTTCATCTATTTATCTAATATCGGGAGAGTTAGATTCAAGAAACGAATGAATATGATCTTTATTCAATCTATTGATGGTGAAGATTAATCCGGCTTAGGAATAAGTTAAGGATTTCAACGGCTAAGAGGAGCGCAAGATTGGTTGTTGTTCACCCTTGATTCACGCAGGGATGTATTATCAAGGCATGCACAAGTAGCTAGAGTTTCGACTTAGGGATAAGAAGAAACCATTGAAGAACGCTCTGCCGAACCTTGAAGGTTGCTGCCCGAAGCCCAAGTAGTTGCCCAACTGTGCAACCATCGATTAGTTGCCAAGGCAACCCCACAGCAAGTTGCCACGGCAAACTGAGTTGCCGATGCACTCTTTTACCAAGACAATCCAATTGGCTATCACACCTCAACTCACGATAACCTGGCCTATCTCTCTCTCATTTGATCTTATTTATTCTTTTACTTATTTGCTTTCTAGATTAGTCATTAGTTAAACTCCTATAATCCTTTACTTGTGTTTTTACTTTTTACAGTGCAAGAGACTAGATCCTTGAAGTGGCACCAATCCCTGTGGAGACGATATCTTTTATACTATAACTTGCGACGTGTATACTTGCACATTTGCGTAGCACTTATTACGCGCAACAAGTTTTTGGCGCCGTTGCCGGGGATTGGCAATAGCGACTTGATAATTCAAAGGGCTAACAAACTTTGGTTTTGCATTGGTATATGACCAGGGCGAGACCGACTTCACCAGAATATCCCTTTGATCCAGAAATCGAACGAACCTTACAAAGACTTAGACGAAGGATAAGAGAAGCAATGGCAAATCAAGACGGCAATATGAATCAAGATGTTCGAGCAGGAGGAGGAGTGATTCTTGCACGAAACAGAACTATTCGAGACTATCTTGAAGAAGATCTTGATGGACTTAACCCAGGAGTTGTCGCACCTGAAATTGAAGCCGACCACTTTGAGTTGAAACCGGTAATGTTTAATATGATCAACACAATAGGTCAATTTGGCGGCTCAGCAACTGAAGATGCACGGCAACATCTGAAATCTTTCCTCGAGATTTGCAACTCGTTCAAGATACACGGAGTCACCCCCGATGTCCTACGATTAAGATTATTCCCCTATTCACTGAGGATAGGGCGAAAGCATGGTTGAATAACATTCTGCGGATCCATAGCATCTTGGACTAATCTTTTTCGTGATTTCCTTGCTAGATTTAATCCTACAAATTTGGTGATAAGCTTCGTACCGACATTACTTCTTTTTTCGACAGTGGATGATGAATCCATGTACGAGGCTTGGGAGCGATATAGAGAACTTCTACACAAATGCCCTTTACACAGATTCCCGGTGTGGACTCAAGTAACAATGTTTTACAACGCCGTGAATACACCAACAAGGATGATGCTAGATGCCTCGGCAAACGGCATACTCCTAGATAAGTCGCCGGAAGAAACAATGCAAATCTTAAACAGGCTGGCCAAGAATGACTATCAATTCCCATCTACTAGAAGAGGAGGAGTTAGGCGTAAGCCACAATACATGAACTAGGATCATCGATTCAATTTCGCACAATTTGCCACTTTAACCAAGATGGTCGAACATGCAAAAACCAAACAACACACATGAAGTCAAGGTAATGGATTCTTTTTGTGAGTTATGTGGTGATAACCATAATTTACGAATGTATGCAGAATCCGGAATCCAGCTTCTATGTGGGGAATTACAATCGAAGCAATAACATGATGTCCAATACGTACAATCCAGCTTGGAAGAAGCACCAAAATTTCTCATAGAGTAATCCCAACAATGCTCTAAACCAGAACAATCAGAATGCACAAGCATCGGGATTCCAGCAGAATATGCCACGGCAACAGATGTCGCAGCAACAACCGACGACATCTAGTTCTTTGGAAAATTCTCTAAATGCTTTTATGATGAAAACTGAATCTTATATGGCTGAGAATAGTAATTTCATAAAAAGAACTGATGCTTTTATTAACAGGACCGAGATGAGATTGCAAAACCAAGAGGCGGCAATCAAATCATTGGAAAATCAAGTCGGACAGTTTGCTCAAATTTTGAACACTATACCGCAAGGAGGTTTACCTAGCGATACTGAAGTCGCAAGAGGAACTGGCCATGAGCAATGTAAGGCGATCACCACTAGAAGTGACCAACAACTTAGAGAGGTTCAAACTCGCTCGTCAAACAAAACTCCACAAAAAGATCAAGACGAACCTAGCGGCAAAGCCTCAGATGCTGAACCAGGAATTGCCGCGGCAACCGGCAATAAGCATACCTCGGTAACCGACAATAAAGACGCATCGGCAACTTGCGATAAGCATGCCTCGGCAACCCCAGTTGATAATGCCTCGGCAACTCTAGATGTCCCGGCAATGCCGTCAATCAGGTTTCAAACCAATGAAAGGATCGAAGATATCCGACTTCCACCACCATTCCCACAAAGGTTGAAGCGACAAAAGCAAGAATACCAATTCAAGAAGTTTCTTGATATCCTAAAGCAAGTCCACATCAACTTGCCACTGGTGGAAGCAATTGAACAAATGCCAAACTATGCCAAGTTTCTTAAAGACATTGTGTCCAAGAGAACAAGGCTAGGAGAGTTTGAAACAGATTGTTGCGACAGAGAGGGATGCATGGCAATGTTGCACAATCGTATGCCACCCAAGTTGAAGGATCCCGGAAGTTTCACAATACCCGTTCCATTGGAAATCACTATGTCGGGAAAGCATTATGCGACCTTGGGGCTAGCATAAACTTGATGCCTAAATTGGTTTTCGTAAACTAGGAATCGGGAAGGCAAGACCTACAACAGATTTATGCTGACTAGCCGAGCCAGATCCTATGTGCATCCAGAGGGAAAATCGAGGACATCTTGGTAAAAGTTGATAAATTTATTTTTTCCGCTGACTTTATTGTTTTGGATTGTGAAGCGGATGAGCATGCACCTATCATTCTCGGGAGACCATTCCTAGAAGCAGGAGAACCTTGATCGGCGTTGAAAAGGAGAACTCACAATGAGGGTGAATGACCAGCAGGTCAAACTAAATGTGTTCCAAACACTAAGGCATGCCGATGATCCAGAAGAATGCCAACTACTTCATGCCACGGCAGAGTTTAATTTCGATGAGGAATTTAGTTGCCTCGGCAACTACATTGCCGATCAAGAGGAACCTGAGGAGTATGAAGAACCGGTCGATGAGGAACAACAAGAAGAGGCAAATTGGCTAGTCAACCGACCAGGTACATACTTTGAACCACTGGATTACTCAAGTAAAGAAGGTAAACTCGAAAAACCCTCTATTGAACAACCACCAATTCTTGAGTTGAAACAATTGCCAGAGCAACTAAAATATGTATACTTAGGGACCGATAATACATTGCCTGTAATTATTTCTTCTAAGTTACAGCCTGAGCAGGAAAAGAAGATGATCAAGATGTTGAAGCTGCACAAAAAGGCAATAGGGTGGACAATTGCCGACTTGAAGGGAATTATCCCGACAGTGTGCATGCACAAGATTCTATTGGAAGACGATCACAAACCTTCAATTGAAGCCCAGAGGAGACTGAATCATGCCATGAAAGGGGTTGTAATGAAAGAAATCATCAAGTGGCTTGACGCCGGCATTATATACCCTATCTCTGATAGTACGTGGGTAAGTCTGGTACAATGTGTAAAAAGGGAGGTATAACAGTGGTAAGCAATGAAAATAATGAACTTATCCCAACCATGATGTGTGACGGTTGGAGGGTTTGTATGGACTATCGAAAGCTAAACAAAGCCACTAGGAAATATCACTTCCCATTACCCTTTATTGATCAAATTCTTGACCGTCTTGCAGGTAAACCCTTTTATTGTTTTCTTGATGGTTATTCAGGTTACAATCAGATTGCCATAGCACCAGAAGATCAAGAAAAGACAACCTTCACATGCCCATACGGTACTTATGCCTTCCGAAGGATGCCGTTCGGATTGTGTAACGCCCCAGCAACCTTCCAAAGATGCATGATGGCACTCTTTTCGGACATGGTCGAAGACTTCCTTGAGATCTTAATGGATGATTTTTTAGTTTTTGTAATGACCGGACGGCTGTCTCGGCAATTTAGAGAGGGTGTTAGCAAGATGCGAAGAAACGGATTTAGTCCTCAATTGGGAGAAATGCCATTTTATGGTAGATGAAGGAATAGTGCTCGGCCACAAGATTTCATCCAAAGGAATTGAAGTAGACAAAGCCAAGGTGGACGTGATCGAGAGATTACCCCCACCAAATTCGGTTAAAGGAATTCGAAGTTTTCTTGGACATGCAGGTTTTTACAGGAGGTTCATTCATAATTTTTCTAAAATCACTAAACCCTTGTGTAATCTGCTTGAACAGGATAAAGTCTTCAATTTCGATGATTCTTGCACTCAAGAATTCGAAACCCTAAAGAAAAAGCTTGCCTCGGCACCCATTGTCGTTCCACCAGATTGGAGGCTACCTTTTGAGCTCATGTGTGATGCAAGTGATTTCACGGTAGGAGCAGTCCTAGGCCAACGCACAGGTAAGACCTTCCATGTGATATACTACGCTAGTAAAACTCTTAATAGTGCTCAAGTGAATTACACAACAACGGAGAAAGAGTTACTAGTTGTAGTTTTCGCATTTGACAAGTTCCGATCCTATTTAATTGGTACAAAGGTAATTGTTCATACGGACCATTCGGCAATCAAATACTTATTTGCTAAAAAGGATGCTAAACCTTGTTTGATTCGTTGGATATTACTTTTACAAGAATTTGATATTGAAATTAAGGACAGGAAAGGAACAGAAAACCAAGTGGCCGATCACTTATCACGTCTGGAACGCAATAGGGAAGAGGACGCGGGATGCTAAATCCCTCAAGGAAAGATTGGTCATTAAGACTACATGACGCACTTTGGGCATATCGCACTGCATTCAAAACACCCTTAGGTATGTCCCCTTCCGACTTGTCTATGGTAAAACATGTCATCTACCGGTGGAAATCGAGCACAAGGCGTACTGGGCAATCAAGACCGTGAATATGGATTATGAAAGTGCCGGACAAAAGCGTTTGATGGACCTCAACGAGATAGAAGAATTCCGTGCACTCGCCTATAACAATGCACGAATCTACAAGGAGAAAACAAAGAGATGGCATGACAAGAAACTATTGCCACGGCAATTCACGCCAGGGCAACTAGTTTTCCTATTCAATTCTCAGCTAAAACTTTTCCCGGGAAAGCTGAAATCAAGATGGCCGGGACCATTTGAAGTTGTCAAACCATTCTCCCATGGTGCCGTGATAATCAAGTCCATCTCTGACAACCATGAATTCAAAGTTAATGGACAAAGATTGAAGCACTACAATGGTGCCCATGTGGAACGTAACAAAAAGAAGTGGTCAACTTAGGATATGCATGAGCATGCTCTCCTTTCAATATTTTCTTTTTCTTCTTATTTTTCTTTTTATTTTCATTTTTTATTTTTAGGTGATATTTCATTTTTCTTCATTATCTTTAGTTTTCAGGTTTTCTTTGTTTTCTTTTTCACAACAAGACTCACAACTACTATGCTAAGGAAATTTACTGCCAAGATCCTTGCCCCGGCAACCAATAAAGAAGATGTCGCGGCAACCTACATCGTGCCTACACAAGCTGATGCCACGGTAACCAGCCCTGAAGATGCCACGGCAACCAAAGCTAAAGACACCCCAGCAACAAGAAAACAACCATCGCGTTCAAGCAAGAGAATCAAGACACCGACCAAAAGGAAACTAATCATCTACGATGACGAACTCTAGGAGTAAGTCCTCGTATGCATTTTATTTTATTTTTTTATTTTTATGCATGCATTGAGGACAATGCCTCACTCGAGTTTGGGGGGGATTGTTATTAGTAGTTACCATGTTTAATTACATTCATCTTAAGTATTACATTTAGGATACATAAATTGCTTGCCATGCCTTTAATTGGAACAAGAATTGCTTAGATTTGATGAATATTCGATGATGACTTTGCCAATGCACTTAATTGATAGAATTTTTATTCTAGGATAACCATGGAAAAACTTAGAATTTTACTATGATGCTAAATTTAATGAAACACTGCTGTGGTTTGATTGATTTAAGGAATTCTAGTGAACTTAGTTTGATAATTAACAAATTGGGGGATTAGAATAAAAATTGGATGAATGCTAGAGGTGCCCGAAATTGGCTCAAGCATGTGCTAAAAAAATTGATCACTAGAGGTGCCCGAAACTGGCTCTAGGATGTGTTAAAAAAAATTTAACTAGAGGTGCCCGAAACCGGCTCTAGTCGATTAAATTAACTTAAGAAAACTAGAATAAAACAAAACACTAGAGGAGCCCAAAATTGGCTCTAGTTAAAACATGTTAAAAAGAACCCAATGAAGTAATTTGAAAACCTCTTAGTTGCATAGAATCGAAAAATCAACTTGCACACAACTCCGCACACACTCACAAGCATTATATTTTGATTTGAGTAACTCCTAAGTTTTTCTGAAAAATAAAAAGCCAATCATACTTTGTGCCCTTGGTTCAGAGAATTGAAATCAAGTTCAAAGCTAAGTTTGTAAAAATTGAAGTCTTGGCAGGTAATTATGAGTTTGCATTGCTTGAGGACAAGCAATAGTTCGAGTTTGGGGGTGTGATAAGTGTTCAAAAGTACTATTTTTCTTACCCTTGTTACTCATATTATTGTTAGACTTAGGCTCATATTAGTTGCATAGTTAGCCATTCATGCATTAATCCATGTTTCCTTCAATCGTTGAGCTTGATTACATAACTTGGTAGTTTTTGTGGAAAAGATGCTGCTTTGGTGTGCTTTTGTGTGTGTATGTGCGGGATCACTTGCCAAAGCAATGTCGAGCTAGTTGCGGGCAATGCATGAAGGAGATGCCGAGCTAGTTGCCAGGGCAATACATGAAGGAGACGCCGAGCCAGTTGCCATGGCAATTTTCGACAAGAGTAAAGGTGATATGGTAGGCGAAATTGATGACTAAACAAGCCCAAGATGACGTGGAGCAAAGCCCAAACCCAAAGGAATTTGATTGCCATGCAGAGATTAAAGAAGAATTAAATTCCAAGAAGATAGGAGAAGTTCTAGTAGGAATACAATTATAATAAAGAATTATATTCTTTAAAGATAATTTAATTCCAACTTAAACTCCTCCTCAAAGAAGGACTTTGGCCTAGCCCTATAAATAGCAAGGAGATTTCGACAATCCAGGAGGGACAGCAATAGGTAAATTTCGACAAGTCCAAGGAGGGCAAGAGGAGAGAATTTTCGACAAGCATCTAGGGCAAGGAGGATTTCGACAAGCCTCCTTCTTCATCCTTTTCTTTCTTGTTCGATTGGGTTCATGCTAGGGATTGTTTATCTTGTGTTTCTTTGGAACCTAGCCATGAACTAAATCTACTTGGCTATGGTTATTGTGTTTTGTGGTTGTGAGAAACTATTGGTTTTTGTTTAGGTAATAAGAGTTTGCACTTTTCTATTTCAAGGTTTATTCATTCTTGGTTCTTATTCTTGTTTGCGAGTGAATTGGGAGAGGATCTCGTGATTTCTTCTATTTATCTCATATCGGGAGAGTTAGATTCAAGAAACGAATGAATATGATCTTTATTCAATCTATTGATGGTGAAGATTAATCCGGCTTAGGAATAAGTTAAGGATTTCAACGGCTAAGAGGAGCGCAAGATTGGTTGTTGTTCACCCTTGATTCACGCAGGGATGTATTATCAAGGCATGCACAAGTAGCTAGAGTTTCGACTTAGGGATAAGAAGAAACCATTGAAGAACGCTCTGCCGAACCTTGAAGGTTGCTGCCCCGTTGTGCAACCATCGATTAGTTGCCAAGGCAACCCCGTTGTGCAAGTTGCCACGGCAACTGAGTTGCCCGTGCACTCTTTTACCAAGACAATTCAATTGGCTATCACACCTCAACTCACGATAACCTGGCCTATCTCTCTCTCATTTGATCTTATTTATTCTTTTACTTATTTGCTTTCTAGATTAGTCATTAGTTAAACTCCTATAATCATTTACTTGTGTTTTTACTTTTTACAGTACAAGAGACTAGATCCTTGAAGTGGCACCAATCCCTGTGGAGACGATATCTTTTATACTATAACTTGCGACGTGTATACTTGCACATTTGCGTAGCACTTATTACGCGCAACACCCACCAAAAGACCCTTTTGGGCCTCCTATGGGTCCAACATCTTGGCTTAATCCATGAGGCATACGGCTCAAGTGAACCGACATACAAATTCCAAAATCTGAATCGTTACAAGTTCATACGAAATAGATAATCCAAAATCAAACACCGGATTCCGGAAATTGAATCATCATATCCTCGATAAATGTAAACTACTCACTCAATCATGACACCACACCAATTCACATAACGAAAGTTCATTCAGGCATTTTATCAAACAATCATATACTTGTATTCCCAGTAAGAACATACACTGACTCAGCGTAGTGAAAGCAGATCAGAGATTAGTGAGTAGGCTACCACATGTCAAAGTCACACGTATCATATGAAGAACCTGAAAGCAGAAGGTTGTCGGTGATGATTCTCGGCGAATGAAACAACTGTGAACTCGTCGGTGATAGCACTCGACTAGTTTCTAATATCCTTCCATCGGTGTGTGCAAAAAAAATCGATTTGATCCGTTGATTTGATTAAAAATTTTAGATATATGATCTATTTTTATTTTTTAGATAATTTTGACCGGATATCCAAGAATTTAAGATTGGATGTAGATAATTATTTCATATTCGAATTGAATATTCAAAAATTTGAGAATTCAATTTTTTATGTATATAAATCTTTTTATATTCGATATTTCCTTAGTTACATATGAGAAATTAAAATTTTCATAGATATAAATCTTATTATATTCAATAATTTGTTACTTGTTATATTTAAAAATTTAAAATCTTCATAGATAGGACTGTCAAATTAAAAAAATACTTAAATCAAGTCATGCGTTCGGATATTCGGATAAACACCCCTAGTGAATATAGTCTCTAAATTTCTTTTTATGTTTGGGGTGTATTTTATTGTATCCTTCTTTCATCTTTAATGAAATTTAACTTTCTTTTCGTAAAGAAAATAATTGTTCTTGTCAATTAATTAATACAAATATAAAGAAAAGGCAAATCGAGCAAGCACATTTAGTCAGTTAGTCAAGTTGCTCATCTTTGTTTTCTTATGTTCTTTTATGTCAAGGGTCTCACTAAAAACACTTTTTTTTTCCTAGAGTCTCTCCTTCACCTCTCCTCTAGATAGAGGTATTTATTCCCGGGTACCCGGCTTTTCGAGTATTGAATTTTTTGGCCCGGTCTCTGCCCGCAAAATCCGAGTACCCGTAAAATCGGGTACCCGGTTCACTTTTTTATTTATTTATTTTTAAATTTAAAAGTTATTAAAAAATCATATAATAAAAACACAAAATGTAAAAGTGCATAATACATAACCTAAACACAAAAATTAATGATTTGAAGTTAATTTTAAGATACAAATATTTGGTGTATTTTATACCATACGCTTTTGCTATGCATGTACGGTTTGTGGTGTATTTTGTAAATACATGAAAAGATAAAAAGTTGCAGCAAATGTATTCTTGTTATTCTTTTCATTTTTTTAAAAAAGAAATATTTAGATATGTATATATTAAAATTTATCATAAAAAAACATTAAAAATATTAATCTCATTTTTTTGGAATCTTGTATTAAGAAATTAATACAAATATTATAGAAAAATTTAAAACTTAAAAGTACATAATATAAATATAGAAAGAATTTAGAGATTTAAATTTAGTTTTAGGGTAAAAATATTAAGGAATCTAAAATAAAAATATAATTTAAAACTAAAAAATAAATATATTAGAAGTATCAGATGGGGTCGGATACCCGATTATAAAAAAAATCGGCCTAAACCCGGCCCTACTACCCGGAAAAATCTCGGGTAGGATACCCGGCCCAGCCGGGTAATTTTTTTAAAAAAAATTTACCCAATTTTTTAAGGTTCGGGTAAGCAGGGCAACGGGTCGGGTCAACCGTGTCGGGTCAACCGTGTTGGATATTTTTGAACATTTCTACCTCTAAGTAGGATTAGAGTTAAGATTTATAAAAAAAAAAGACAAATCAAATTATTTTTTGTCAATCTCTTTCTCATATTATATATATTCCCGTGAACTAAAAACAAAAACAAATTAAATACATATACAAGGAATAAAAAGTCATCCATTCATATTGAACCTTGGATTTCTTTTGCTAATGAACTGTGGGCTAAGACCACATTATGCCATGAAAATGACAAAGAAGCATATCTTTATTATTAAATGCCGTCTAACCTAACCAGTAACCATATATCAAGTTAGCTCATGTAGTAATTTTAAAATTTAATATTTGTAAAGTTTCCTTTTTGACAATATTTATAAAGTTTTCTATTTCACTATAATTTTTAAATATATATTAATTGTACACTCTCTTTTAACAAGTGTAACAAAAAAATTGTGGTTGTCCTCTTGGTTTTTCAGGATTTTTGCCTTGAATAATCTGAACCGACCCGTGTCACACATTTAGTTTTGGTGGGTGAATCTCTCAGTAGAGATTTTCTGCATACATAATAGCTCAAACTCAAAATATATTTAAGTGATACCTAACTGCTTACCACTGGGACCAACCCGTTGGTAATAACTGCGACAAATATTGATTCTATTGGCTACTATTTCTTTGTTATGAGTATTCAATAGGTTCATCTACAACAAGCACAATTGAATAGGCCATTTTTTTCCTAACCAAATTCATGCACTGCTCATGATTTTGGCTTCTATTACTATTATAATATATATTTTTGTTTCTTTCTAGGCATACCCATGCACATTATAATAATGCAACTATGAATAATTGCATATGCAAGTTGCTGATAAAATGGAAATAAAAGAGAAAGATCACTATGAGTGGATCCAAGGGTGATGGGTCTCCATCAAGGGATGTTAATACAGGGAATTGATTCTTGTGCTCCTTAGATGGACTCCAAAATTGGGTCCCCATAAATGAAAAGATTCTTTAACATTTAAAACTACATTTTCTAATTAACCATACAATTATCATCATGAATGCCATTATTATTAAATTTTGATATTAAAATAAAAAAAATAAATTATAAATTGGAGAATATTACATGCTTAAGCATATCGAATTTGTATTCGCTTTTATATTGTAACAATAACGGTGTCAACCGAACTAAAATTCAATCGGCATGAATCTAAATATTTTGAAAACAAAACTTGTGATTAAGTTACCATGGTAATCATGCTGATGAGAATACATATCTAAGAGATGAATTTTTTTTTGATCAACAAACGTTGTATGTTTATTAAGAATGGGGAACGTACAACTAGCGTCAACGAGCGCCTCGTTAAAAACCTCTATAATCTTAAATAGAGGAAACTCGTTGACGAAGTACAAATGGAACAACAAACAAAGCCAAGAGAGCAAGCACTACCCATACTGGCACGACACAATCTCCTGAACAAGCAAAAAGACACCAAAACACCATGCTGTTCCTCATCTAAGGAAACGTATTAAGGGATTGAATCCAAACTTCCCAATGGTTGTTATGACTCTAATGATATGATAAAATTAGGCAATAATTTGGGCACCAACTCAAACACAACACCAATTGAATAAAAGATCTTCTTAGGCATAACTGTGTGTACCTCTCTTTTATATTCTATGAATTCGAACGTACTCCATTGAACTGTAAAGGAAGAACAATTTCGTTGTCTTTGCCATCAAATTGAAAAGAAACAAATAATAATAATAATAATAATAATAATAATAATCGTTTCATGTACTGGTGGTGAAAATAAAAAGTTTTCATAAATGTATTAGTTTTATGGTTTATGGATTCATTTTAGGGTTTATGAGTTTATAATTTAGGGATCGTAGTTAGAATCTAGAGTTTATAGGTTAAAATCTAACTCCCTAACATATTAGCCTAAACTTTAAACCCTAACTTTTAATTTCAAAATTTTAACCATAAACTATAAATTTTAACCACAGCCCCTAAATTCTAAATCATAACCATAATTTGAATATCTAGATTCTAAAATGAATCCATAAATACTAAAATTAAGATGCTTTGTGACTGTGAATAGAATACTTTCCTAATAAAAAGTAGTAATAGTAATTATTATTATTATTATTATTATTATAAAAGAATAATTTCTCAATGGAAAGCTTGATATACAATGCAGGCAGCCTTGTCGGCATGTTGGCCTTAACTAGACCCCACAATTATAGAAAAACAAGGGAAGGAAAAGGCCTTTAAAAAGGAACCCATTAAACACTTTGTGATAAACACCAGCACTAACACCACCACCACTGCCTTAGCCATTATCAAAATCTCATTTCAAAAAAAGTTGGCCTTCCATTAATCTACCCCCCGAATTCAGGAATCTGAAAATTCCTTAAATTAACCAAAGCTCTCATTACCATTCCCAGAAACATCGAAAACAAAAAGAAGATGTGGCATATAATCGTGGTTTTGCGACGAAATCTGCGGAGCATGAAGAAAAGCCCTCGAGTAGCCGATGAGAACATGTACGGAGGAGGGAATAACAACAACGGTGTTAACGGAGCTGCCGAGATGCCGAATCGAGTAAACGGGACGTCCTCACGTGGATCCTGGGACGGTCTTTCTCTAGTGTCTTGCTTCTCTCAACCCCGCGTTAATGGAGTTGATGGAGTCTGGGTGTCGACCGAGTTTGCTCAGATACCGGAGATGAATCATTTTATGGTGAGAGACAGCATGCGTTATGCGATCTTGATGTAAGAAAACAAAAAAAGGAAATAGATGTAAGTAGTAAATCATACAATTTTTTGTCGCTTTTCTTTTGTCTCTTGGTTGATCAAGGAAGTAGAATCTTGCAATGTTTTAGTTTGCTAGGTATATTCTGCATGGATTCATATATTTCGAGTTCTTTCATCAGCTAAATATTTCGATTTTTTCAGTTTAATATATTATTTGAAAAAAACTTTGATACACAGGTCGTGCACGTGTCTTGTAGTTTTAAGGGTTAGGGTTTTAGTTTAAGGTTTAAAGTTTAAGGGTTTGGGTTGTATGGTTTAGAATTTAAAGTTAGTGTTTAGAATTTAATGTATAGGGTTTAATTTTTTAAGGTTAGGGTTAAGAATTTAATATTTAAGTTTTTTATAGTGTAATTACACAGGCTTGTGTAA
Source organism: Hibiscus mutabilis (assembly GCA_019671005.1). Taxonomy (NCBI): domain Eukaryota; kingdom Viridiplantae; phylum Streptophyta; class Magnoliopsida; order Malvales; family Malvaceae; genus Hibiscus; species Hibiscus mutabilis. The sequence continues at coordinate 39,831,073 of CM033723.1, forward strand.
AATTAGTTTTACACAGCCTGTGTATCAAAATTTTACCCTATATTAAATGGCTCTTGAATTCGATAATACTTTTTAAATTAATACTTATGATGTCAACAACGAAATTAAATTGTGACATATAACATTAATTGATTTCAAATTATTTAAATGACATGTAGTTTGTTGAACGTTATATCAACGTAATCTATTAATGTGAAAATTGTTTTTAGGTTAATATACTAGAGTAGTCATTAATTTAGATATTACATTTAAAAAATATTAAAAATGTTTCCATAAGGATGTATAATTAAATAATTTCTTATGCGAGAAGTGAAACGTTTCATTTATAATTGCAAGTTTTCGGTCTTATAAAATAAAACTACTGCTTAATTTATTCACTCTGCTTTTCATGATTTCTTCTCCCCCACCGAAATTACAAATCAATGTCCAAAGATATCACTTTAAATACTGATTTTATTATGCTTGAATAGTAAACTCTGCCAGATGCTTAATCACAATAATTGAATTAATGGAACTTAAAATAAAATTGAAAAAATAAATAAAGTTTGAGTAGAGTAATGAACATTGTTCGAGGTTTTCAATTTCATTGTACGGTTAGCCAATGTCCAGGTTTATCCCATCTCCTATTTTTTTTTTGGAAAGTTTTAAGGTAAAGCAGCCTAAAATGAGGCTATACAGAAATACTTATAAAAAAAAGTAAAAATTTCGATATCGATTTTTCTGTACATAAAAAAATGCTTACAAAATAGTAAGAATTTTGGTATATACAAAAATGCTTACCAATTTTGTAATGTAAGCATTTTTGTATGTACATAAAAGTTAATACCGAAATTCTTACTATTGTTGTAAGAATTTCTGTATAGCCTCATTTTAGGCCCTTACATTAGAAACCCTATGTTTCGGGAAACTCTAGGGTGAGGCAGTCTAATATGAGACTATACATAAATACTTATAAAAATAATAAGAATTTCAGTATCGACTTTTTTGTACATACAAAAACATTCCCCCCACCATCTCATTTAACTTATTTATACGTGTCTTCAATTGAGGTTGTTCTTTGAAACTACTTACTCTCTCTATCTCATACTCTCTCTATCTCATTAAATTTGTCTCTTATTAACTTTTTTTGGTCAATTTTTTTAACTTTGATTCATTATCATTTAAAATTTATTATTGATAAAAATATAAAAAATATATTTTATAAACCTTTGATCAAGTTGTTTTAAAATATATGTTTAATAAAATTTAATTGTTTAAAATATTTAAAATAATCATTATCAAACTTTTGAAAAAATAACTTTTAAAAAGTTAATAAGAGATAAAATTAGTGGGACGAATGAAGTATTATTTCAAGAGGCAAAGAATCGTAGCAATTATAATAGTACTGGTTGACGTTATAATCGGTTTGCTCATATATAGTTGAGAGATTATGCTGTTGTGTCGAGGTGGTAGAAATTTTGATTGTATGTTTGAGTGTTTGGGTGCTGTGGTTCTAGGCCCAGTCCTTGTAATTGATTCCTTGGGGGTGATCCACGGTCATCACACTAATATTGAGGGGAAGTGGAAGTGGTGGTCGAAGTCGATTCACTCTGATAGAATGGAGGAAAAGTCATCGGAGGTGGATTAAAATTTACGATCATGTGCAGTTTATTAAAATAAAATCTTTTAATTTATAATCATAAAGATATATAAAAAAAATTTAATAATTTCTAAAACAAATGATTAAAACTTTCAGTTGATACCTTCACCTCTCTTTTAAGCTATTTCTAAGGGTGCTTTTACTTTACTGTTAAACATGGACGGAGGTATGTGGGATGTGGGAGAGGCCATTGCCTTTCCCAACCCCTCTAATTTTTTTTTTATTTTTTATATAAAAATTTTAAAATTAGATTATTAATAAAATTATCCTCCACTTTTAAACATTTATATTTGACCTCTCATTCTGACAGTTAGAAGTTCTTTTACATGCAAAATTCTATAAAAGATTATACTAAAGTTAACTAAATGGGATTAACCAAACTTCAGTTATTATTGTCATGTTTCATTCCACGCGTCAATTTATTAGCAAAGGTTGGTAAAAAATGTGGAATCCTTTAAGAAATATCAAATAAGAATATCTCCGAGTTAATTTTGGCAACCAAATGTTTTGTAATTAGTAAGAGAAAATAAGCTTAAAATTAACAACACAATTAATCATAATTCTGAAATGAAATCAGTGTAATAGTTTATAGTATGAGAAGCTGATGTAAATCTCTACCATACAAAAACGTATATAAAAAAGATTATTGTTGCATCCTTCGACCAATCAATAAAAATTTTATTAAATGAGAATTCAATAAGTAGTTTTTGTGGTATGTTGGAGTTCAAGTAATATTATTTGAAGGAGATGAGAAAAAGATATGAGTAACCTACCTATGACATTAAAAAATAATTAAAAATTCTATTAAATGAATAAAAATAATGTTCCGTCACCAAATTTGCTATCATTATGAATTCAATATTCCACCAAATTCATTCCCCTAGTTTTTTTTTTCTCTACCAACTCTGCGCCACCTACAAATTTTTTGAATTTTTTGCGTTAGTTGGCGATCGACAATAACTTAAATATTAGTTGTTGATCGTCAGAATTTATTATTTTCTTTTTTAATAAAAAATTCTTTCGATACGGCACGAATTTGCTCTGTCCTTGTGACACACATTTTTTCTATTCTTGTAACGTTTTTTGTTTTGTTTTGTGGTTTATTTCATCTGTCACTGTGACATGATTCAGCATACCCTAGCGGTCGTTTATTGTTCGCACAGAGATTTTAATCGGCGCTAGTTTCTGATTATGATTTTGTCGGTGGTCATGCAAAGTTAGATCCCTACTCGGTTGATGATTGTTTGCCGATGTAATCAGTCTTGGGTAGCGGAACATTCTGCCTGATAGTTTGGATCGCTCAACACTCCTTTCATCTGTTATGCGTCTCGATTAGATAAAAACAAAGAGATTCAAGAAGCTTCTGAATTTTGATAATATGCTTATTTCCGTAGAAAAATTTCATTTTTTTTGGATTGTAAAAAAATTTGGGTAGATTAATCCCATTGTTTCCTTTGGTTGTATTTGGAATATTTTCTATAATTATAATAAAAATCCAGCGGCTATATTAAAAAAATTCCACCAAATTATGATTCTTAACATTAATAATTATTTCTCTTTTCAGGTAGTGATTTCTAGGGGTGAGCAAAACTCAACTCGACTCGAAAAAAAAATTCAAATAAAGTTTGAGTTGTAAAATGAAAATTCAAATAACTCGAATAATTTGAAATTTTTAGTAATTAGTGGATTTATTTTTAAATTTGAGATGAGTCCCTCAATTTTTTATGATATATATATATACCGATATATAAAAATACGAAGAAATATTGGAACATATGAAAATAAAAATATGAAAAAATATATATACATATCTTATATGATTAGAGAAAGTCGTTTAAATTGAAATCAAACCGTACTATAACATGATAAATAATTACAATTAAATTTTTATACGAACTTGAAAACTCGACTCGACTCGACTCGAATTTCTTAAACTCAACTCGAACTGAAAAAATATCAAATAAAGTTTGAATTGTAAAATATAATGCGTCAACTTGATTAATTCAAAAAAAATTTATTCGACTCAACTTGATCGAATGCTCACCTATAGTGATTTCTTTGTAAAAAAATTATTGATGATTGTCCACCTAAAGTCTAATATATTGTATATTATCCGGAAAGGAAAAAACACACTTAAAAAATGTTGTAATAATAGAATTGCATAAGTGTGCAAATGAGATAAGAGTGTTGAGACAGGACTGAATCGAGAAATGATGCGGTTGGGTTTATGTCGGCTGGTCTCCGATCAAACAAATTTCAGCCTCAAAAAGGAATGTTCAAATAATACCTTCTAAGTATTTTGCATTTATATAAACTTTAAGAATTATCAAGATGGTTCGAACATGTATAATAAGTATGATTGTATAAAATTTTGTAAAAAGAAGATCTCCAAATGAGTTATATATATAATAATTTAAAAAAAAATAAGAGTGATCTTGTGAAAGAAGTTGATATTAAAAATGTTGTATATGATTTTACTTCAAAACATGTGAGAATAGCATTTTTAAGTGAAAATATTAGTTTTTTAAATATTTATAAATTATTTTTATGTTGTTCATGAGAGTAATCTAACGTTTTTTGTATTAAGAGAACTTAATTTGAAAAAATAATTATAACTTTTTATATTATAAATTAAATGACTCAATTTTAATAAATTGTAAAGGGCTCTTTAAATTATTGAACCGAAAGATTACTAAATGGTTTCATTCAGAAATTCACTTTAAAACTACAAAGATTGATTTTTTTTTCTTTCTCTTCAATTATCAAAATCAGTTAATCGTTATAATAACAAGAACAAAATTTGTATTTAATATTGAAATTACGCTAAAATACAATATTTAACATGAAAACTAAAGAAGACCAAACAAATGGTGGGACATGAAAAAATTAAAATAAAAAACAAATACAGAGTCAACTGCTCCTGCAAGTAATGGAATTCTTTCTAATGTGCACTACGTACGGATTTTGAGAGCCGCCCCTAAAACTAATTTAAACAAATCTTTGGCTGGTTTCACATTTTTCCTTAGATTCTCAGTCAGCCAACGTTCTTTGATTTAATTATATTTGTTATTTTATTCATTTATTTTTCCTCGTGTGTAAAATATTGTGAGAAAGCAGTTATGGTGAACGGGGATAAAGATGAATGGCGGTGAGTGTCAGTGAGGAAGGAGAACAACTCTAGGAAATAAAATACAGAGGAAATAAAAACAATCTGGAAATGGATCTAATTGAGGTACCAAGCCCAATACAATAATATAATATTTATAGTTCGAAATTACAACAAACTCAACAATTTTAACAGATGGCCCAACAGACTCTATGGCCCTTCAACTAACTAATAACTAATTAACAAGCTAATTACTTAATTGTCTAACAAATATGGACTTCAATGCCAGCATAAAAGGTAGGCTATCTGTGAGTTAAGGGTCTGATTTGATTCACGCCGGACTTTGAACAAGGTTTTGATTTGGAACTTTTCTTCTGATTTTTTTTTTCAATCTTCTGAAGCTGATTTCATGAGGAGTTATTAACACCGAGCTGGAACTGTGCTCTAATATTCAAGCACTCTTGCTGTCCGCTGGTCAAATGGTAAAAATATATATAGATGTTTTCTTTCTTCATTCATTATTTTTCCGTCCAGAATTCCTTCAAAACAAAAAAAAATCATAGTTCTTACTTAGTGGTTTGCCAGAATAGAAAATAATGTTTTTCTTTCTTTCGTTCTTCATTACTCACCTTTCTCTCCTATGATTTTTTTTCATACAAAGTTTCTTCAAAAATTTCTTATTCCTTTATTTTTACTGTCTTCCTTCATCATTTATTCGACTTTTTTTGTTGAGAGCAAGGCGGTTAAGTTACGAACTCCCAGATGTAATCTGAAGCCTCTCTTGAGAAAGAAAACACCTATTTTGTCTGGTTAAGGAGAGCAAGGTTGTTAAACACTTAACTCCCCCCAGATATTTTCTTCCATAGACACTTCTCAGTACATCTTGGAGAAGAAGCAGAGCAGTAAATGAAGAAACAAGATATCATATCATTCTTGAACAAGAACTCAATATTCACCAACTTTTAGAACCCAACCAGCAACAAGAATAGTAGCAATTAACTCACAATGCAGTAGTGACAGACACTTCAACTTCCAAAAATACTCCAATCAAGATTGAATCAAATAAGCACAACTGGTTCATCGCATTCCTTAGCGTACCCAGTAAAATAAAATGCACCATTTACTAACGAATGTGTTGAGAAATCAGGATAATCAGCAAGAAATTAAACAAACAAGAACACAAGATTTTAACGAGGTTCGGCAATGTGCTTACGTCCTCGAGAGCGATGAGCGGTTGTTTTCTTATTATGAGATTGATAATACAATTAGGTTACAAATACAATGTATAAGAGTAACCCCGGTACAATTACCAAAAATACCCCGTACCGTACCACGGGGCTTCGCCCTCTCACCCCTAAACCCACTTAATCCTAGCCCGCATACTAACTTGAGACTCCTTTAATGGATAGATGCTCTCGCTCACTCCCGCTTCGCTCCAGCATCTGTCCTTTATCTAGTATATGAGCCATACTTAACAAATATCCACCTTGGCGAATATCATGCCCCTTAAGAGATTAATCTAGAAGTTTCTCACACATCAAAGTGAGTTGGGCTACCATGCTTCTCTAGCAATTGCAAACATTCAACAAGTCCAAGCAATGCATGAACTTGTCAGTAGTAATTGGCTTGGTCAACATATCAGCTGCATTGTCTGTGGTATGCACCTTCTGTAACAATATCTCACCAGATGCAATCAACTTTCTAATCTTATGAAACATCACATCAATATGCTCAGTTCTAGCATGATACACCTGATTCTTAGCCAAATGAATAGCACTTTGGCTATCACAATGCAACTGAACTTCACCTTGCTGAATACCCAATTCATTCACTAGCCCAATAAGCCATAAGGCTTCTTTTGTAGCTTCAGCTACTGCCATGTACTCAGCTTCAGTTGTAGATAATGCCATAATCGACTGAACAGTTGACTTCCAACATATAGGCCCTCCACTAAGAGTAAAAACATACCAGTTGTAGACTTTCTATCATCCAAATCACTTGCATAGTCTGAATCCACATATCCTACAACCATATGATCATTTTGTTGACTACCAAAAACAATTCCATGTCCTACAGTACCCTTCAAATACCTGAAAATCCACTTGACTGCTTCTCAATGTCGTATACCTGGTTTAGACATGTATTTACAGACTTGACTAACAGCATGAGCTAAATCAGGGCGAGTACATACCATCGCATACATTAGGCAGCCTACAGCACTGGCATATGGAACCTTTTCCATCTCTTCAATTTCCTTATCTGTCTTCTGGCACTATTCTGAAGAAAGCTTAAAATAATTTGCCAATGGAGTGCTCGCGAGCTTTGCATTGCTCATCCAAAACATGTATAACACTTTCTCAACATAGGCTTGCTGAGATAACCACAATTTCCTTGAGCCTCTATCTCTGTGAATCTTCATTCCAAGAATTTTCTTTGCAGCTCCTAAGTCTTTCATATCAAATTTCTGGCTCAATAAATCTTTCAAACCAACAACATCATGCATATTCTTTACAGCAATCAACATATCATCAACATACAGTAGTAGAAAAATAAAAGAACCATCATCAAGGTTTTTAACATAAACACAACAATCATACTCACATCGCTTGTAGCCAATCTAAATCATGTAGGAGTCGAATCATTTGTACCATTGTCTTGGAGACTGTTCCAACCCATACAAAGATTTCTTTAACCTGCAAACCAGATACACATATCCTGATTGAGTGAACCCTTCTGACTGTTGCATATAAGTCTGCTCCTCTAGATCACCATACAAAAAGGTAGTTTTAGTACCCATATGCTCTAAATGCAAATCTCAACTAGCTACTAATGCAAGTATTGCCCTAATTGAAGTATGCCTAACAACAGGAGAAAAGATTTCATCATAATCAACTCCCTTCTGCTGTGAAAAACCCTTTGCTACCAATTGAGCCTTAAACTTTCCCCCATTTTCTAATACTATTGGTTTCTTTTTATACACCCATTTGCAACCAATAGCCTTCTTTCCCTCAAGAATCCGAATAGCTCCCATGTATGATTTTTCTGCAAAGACTCCATCTCCTCAACCAGTGCAGCCATCTATTTCCCTTTATCCGGACTAGTTATAGCTTCTTGAAAAGTAGCTGGATCATCACTGCTAATGTGAAGTGCAAAAGAAACTGTAGTCACTCATTTTTATCTAATCTCTAAGTATCATATTAATATATTAGTGCATGATTACATATATGTGTGTGCGTGTATATGTTATTAATATTACATATATGATATATGTGTGAATGTATACATGGTGCATATATTTATGTTGTGTATTACGTACCTATTAATATGTGTGTGATATGGTTATATTTATGTTAGGGTATCATACAATATATGTTGGTATATGTGCATTTATGAGTATGTTTATATATGTTTGCATGTATATATTATTACTGTCTTTGTTATTATTGAATGTATACGAATGAGTGTTGCATGAATTGTATGTATTATTATAAAGTGTATTTACGTGTGAATGTATTTCATTACAATCGTATGTATGTGTGCGTAAGTATGTATGTGTATGCATTTACTATTATATTATTATTAATATATGGACAAATCTGAAGAAAAAAAACCCAATTAAATTAAGTGTCCATATTATTGCAAAACCCATAAATTACAAGGCCCGATCGGCCCAAACCCAAAAACCCTAACAGAACCCTAATACCCATCAGATATCTAACCCTAATTACTTTGTCTTTGCGCAGCCGACCAGGGGAAAAATATCCAGCTGGTCGCGTGTATTACACGCCCGGACCGTTCGAATGCCACACGCGCGTTCGATCCATGAGCGGACCCTTCGATATCCCACGCGCTATAACTCCTCGATTGTTGAGCCCCACGTGTCACGATCTGGAGTCGTTCCACCGATCGAGGTTTCATCTAGACCGTGCATTCTTCAAGCTATCCCGACCGTTAGATCGAATCTGATCCAACAGTCGAGAACGCCTCTGGCCGAAGACATCTCCTCCACACCTCCACCATGCTTCTACCATGCCGGCCTCCAACCACCGCGTTCAGATATATCAAAAAACACAAAAAAAGAGGCGATGTCAGTATCATTTCATATCTAAAAAATGTTTTACAGTACTTGCTACCAAACCAAAAAAAGAGTGATATATGTATGAAACAAGTAATTGTAAGGCAGTCCAGTTGTAATCGGTTAGAGAAAAATAAAAAAGAAGCACAAAGTTTCATTGGTAACTCCCTTTTTTTTTACTTCTTTGCATGTATACAAGAAAAAATACGAAGTAATAACAAAAAAAGAGGGATGTAGATTTGTTACCTTCATCGTCAACGGATCTCTCCTCACCAGTGAAAAGCCTCTTCAGCTTTCTAAAGCTGAACATGGTGAACTGAAGGGAGAGGGAGGTCCCTTTTGGTTTCATTTCGGCTAAACATAAACAAAAAACTTTTTTTTTCATTTCGTATTTGCTTAGATCTAGACAAAAGGGTGAGTCTTAGTGCAAATCTAAGTTCATATTCGGGTTCGGTTTGAACAGAGGTTGGTTTTGGGTGTTTCTTTTGGTTCGCCGGCACCGAAAAGGACGGCGGAGAGTTGCCGAGTTCTGGGTTCATCAAAGGTTTGGGAGGGTGAGTTGAGAGAAAATGAGAGAGAGAAGGGTTATTATAAAACTAGTTAAGGAAAAAAATGAGGAAAATTTGAGATCGGGCTAAAAAAGGGGGTTTTATAGGCATTTTATTTTGTGAAATGGTAAAATTCTGAAATAAATCCCCCCGCGTTTTCGATATTTTCATTTCTGTCTTGTCGTAGGGGATATTTACAATTCCGGTCCCCCTTATATTCTAAAATCTTACAATCCAACCCCTGGATTAAATTGAATCAGTTTTTAAATGGCAAAATTACCTCACCAGTCCCACCGTGTTTTTGAAATTTTCACTTCAAGCCTGCCCCTTGGTCCAATTACAATTTTAGTCCTTTTAGGTTCTGTTCAGTTTGCAATTTCGTCCCTAAATCGCATATTATTGCCTTTTAGTTTCTGTTTCTTATGTTTATTTCTTTTCATTTCAGTCTTGTTCCATATTTAAATATTCATGTTCGTTTATTATGATCGTATATGTTGATGTAACCTTTTTTGCCTTTTCATATGTCTCTCGTACATGCTTTGTATTTTCATGTTTACATGTATATATGTGTTAAGTCTATGGTGATTATGTATTTTTATGCATTTGTTCGGTCATTCGTATCACGCATATTAGATTGATATTTTAGTTGGCTCGTACACAACATGTTTTGTATTTTAGCATGTATTGTATGTTCTCTTTACTTTTAGGTTACGTGTTAGTATATTTTCTTGGTCATGTATAATACCATGTTCTAAATATGTTACAATGTGATTTATTTTAATATGTATATCTTCTTGTAATATGTGTTTTTGTTCTCACATGTATTTACTCATGCCTTGTTATTGTGATCTGTATGTGTGTATGTTTTAGATTAGTATTTTATTTATGTTCGATTAGTATTCTATTATGTTAATATTTATTGTATTTAAATTATTTGCCATGTTTTATATTTTGCTCACTAAGTTTGCATAATGGAATATATAATGTCAATGCGGTGCCTTTTTATCCGAGCGTAAACGGGGCCAGTATCAGGCGTAGTGATAGTGGTTGGGCGTTTACTCTCGGATAACGGGGCCCTTAAAATTTATTCGCAATTATAACCAAAATTTAAACTAATCGTCATTTTAATCTGGAAAATTTAATATTAATAAAATGGTAATTATTAAAGTACCAATTTTGGGCGGTGTGGGGTGCTAATCCTTCCCCATCCATAACCGACTCCCGAACCCAATAGTTTTCGAATCTCTGGTTTTATGGTGTCCGGCCTACCTAAGTGGCCGGTGGCGACTCCTCATTTTTAAATAAAATACGATTTTTTAAACCCCACGGAATAAATATTTTAATACTCGAAACACCACAAACACTTCGAAAACACGATTTTTAGCGAAGACGGATATCGCTACAGACACTATGTCTTCAACACCCAATATGCATGGAGCCTTTATATTGGTGTGTCTCTCTCTATCTCTGGCTAAATTATAATCATGCAAATCAGTTGTATTAGAAACACCAGATGTTGAACTAGAACTTTTACCTTTCTCAACTACTCTTGGACATTGTTATAAATTCACCAGCACCTTGTCTTGGTTTTGCACATGAACTGCTCATCAAAAATTGCATCTCTATTGATCACTATTTTCTTTGCAATCGAATCCCAAAACTTGTACCCTTTGGCACCTTTCTTGTAGCCTAGAAAAATGCACTTCCTCGACTTTGCATCAAGTTTTGATCTTTCATCACCAGGTACATGCATATAAGTAGGACAACCAAAAATTCGTAAGTGATCAAAATCAACTACATTACCTGTCCATGCCTCTTCTGTAACTTTGCCACCCAAAGATGCCCGTGGTGACCTGTTAATGAGGTAGCATGCCATACTCACAGCCTCTGCCCAGAAGCTTTTAGGAAGCCCTATATTCAGTCTCAAACACCGAGCCCTCTCAGTTAATGACCTGTTTATCCTTTCAGCAACACCATTTTGTTGTGGTGTCTTGCGCATTGAAAAATGTCTCTGAATCCCATGCTCCTCATAAAATTTTTGAAACTGTGAATCTTTGTACTCTGTGCCATTATCAGACCTTAAATACTTGATCTTTCTACCAGTTTGGTTCTCCACCTCAGCTTTTCACATCTTGAACTTGGTAAATACTTCAGATTTCTATTTCAAGAAATACACCCAAACTTTCCTAGAAAAATCGTCAATAAAAGTAACATAATACATAGATCCACCCAATGATGATTCCCTGGTAGGCCCTCATACATTAGAATGCACATAATCAAAATCACTTTAGTTTTGTGCTTTCCAGTCATGAAACTAACTTTAGTCTATTTACCAAGAACACAAAACTTACAAAAATCGAGCTTGCAGCTTAACACCATGCAACAAATTTCTTTTATGCAATTCAACCATTCCACATTCACTAAGATGACCAAAACGCATGTGCCACAGTTTTGTATTATCATCATATGACTCAACAGAATGAGCTCCACCTACAACTGTACTCCCTAACAGTTTATAGATATTCTCTGCAGTTATCTTTCTTTTCATCACGATTAATGCACCTTTAACAATTCTAATGGTTTCCCCATCCTCATATGCTTTAGGAATAAAACCATTCTTATGCAAAGTGCCCAAAGAAATTAGATTCTTTTTCAAATATGGTATATGCCTAACATCACATAGTGTTCTAACAGTACCGTCATACATCTTAATTCTGACTTCGCCAATACCAACAATATTGCAACATCTATCATCACCTAAATAGATTGAACCAGAATTAACAGACATATAAGTAGAAAACCACTCCTTATTAAGCGTTATATGATACGAGCATCCTGAATCAAGAATCCATGCATCCGTGAACTGAGTTGTTGAAATAGAAAGCATATCACCGTCACTGCAATCTGAATTGTCATTCTACACCATATTCACAGTTTTGGATGATGAATCATGTTTATCATCTGTCTGCCTTTTAACTTTGGACAATCACGCTTCATATGTCCTGGCTCCTTGCACTTGTAGTAATGAATCGTCTTTTTACCTCTAGGCTTTGATCTGGAATTTCATTTTCCAGAACTCTCCTTATCTGACTACCTTCCACAGTCTTGATTTTCTAAAAGGATATCTCGTTCACCACTCAACTTCGTACTTATATAGGAATGTGTAAACTTAGGACCCATCAACATCAATACAGGTTTATCCAAAAAGATGAGATATACCTTCTATGATTTTCGAATCATCCCAATCTTTATCAGTCCTGATGTTATAAAATCAGACTGATATGTGCAATCCTGGCTATTAAGCAAATTCAGATGGTTTTCTAATCTAGCTTAAATATCAGAGCAACAAAATAGCTCCATCCAATTCCTCGGTATCCAAATAGTGGAATCTGTCCAATTTAATCCTTATATTATTCAGTTATAAATCAACAATCACTGGACCTTAATCTGTTTTTCCTTTCAATTTAGGTGTTTTCTAAACTTTTCAGTTCTTTAATCTTGCACAGACACTCCTTGTTGTACCAGTGCCTCTTTCTTGTTCCGATTTATCCGAAGGGTTATCATTAACCTTATTGTTACTACACTTGATTCCTTCCAAAGCTTCCAATTTACCAGTTCATCATGCTTTCCTGGCTCAAATATTTCTTATAATTACTCCCAATTTACATTAGTAAGGAGCGACATCAATCGGATCATAAAAATACCATATCAGTAATATTGATAACCTAGTGGCATGTATACTTTTTTTAACATAGAACCATTTCCATTTAGGCCGAGAATCGGCTAAACTTGCAGCTCTGATACTAATAAATGTAATACCCCTTTCCCGCATTCATAGCTGAATACGAGTCAGAGATATAAAAAAATTGTAAAACCCTCTACATTTGTAACTCGGTAAAAATTTTGATTCTTCTAAAAATATTACAATATATTTAGTTTCTATTTACAAATGTAGTTAATCGCGTATAGTTTAAATATAATATTTTAATCTTCAAATCGAGTTTAATTTTAGGTAGCAACTTATTAATTTAATTTAACTTTATATAATTAACAAAACTGCCTAAAAACTGTCTGATTTAAAATTCATCCAGATACCACATAAAATACAAATTCTATCAGAGCAGTCATATAATTTTAATATACATGCCAACTAGTAAATATCAAACAGTGTCAAAAGATATCTTACTGATACCGATGTACCTGTTATTGATTGATGATGTCCGTTTATGCTCCTTACTCCAACCATTTCTTCTTTCCTACGTGTAAAATAGTTACACGCTAAGTATTTACTTAGTGAGGCAATAATTCGAATTCAAGTACAATTGTCATAATATCAATATTAATGATTAACAATGCATATGATCACCTTACCATTATATGCTCGTTAACATAAATAAATATGTATATCAAAGTGATAAGATTAGATCTTACCAATATCGTTGCCATTCCATCCGTAAGCTTTCAATGCTTACCAATACCTTTTTCCCATTTCTATCTACAAGCTTTCAAGCTTATCTTCTTGTTTCCTTTTGATTTCTTTCAATTTATTTAGCCCAAGGTATTGAATTAAGAGATTCTATGTACACGAGTCATCCCCCCATACCCAACCTTTCTTGAGTATGTATATTATTTGCACTCTACCGGGAGTGCTTAGCACCGAAGTGCTTCTGTATACTTACTGGAGTATACAATATATCCCTTATTGAGTTTTTATGAAATTACACCAAAGTGTTTAGCACCTGTAGTAAGTCCGTATACTCAAACCATGCATGAGTATACTCCTCAATGAGTATTTATAATATTTGCACTTTTCCTGAAGTGCTTAGAATATTTATACAGCTGTTTATGACCCTATGGATATCCAACTATACCATCGAACCTCTATATCATACATTGGGCTTTATTTCATCATTTAAGTCATCAATGACAACATATATCAATATATATCAACATTTAACAGTTCATAGCCGAAATAACATTCATATTATACCATCATCACTAACTAGTGATCAATGCATTTATTTTCAACCTTTGACATATTAAAATATGTTAAATATATGATCAATGACATAAATATCATGACAATATATAAACCAGGTAGACTCATCGCAAGTCCTACCGGTGATGTATGAAACATCCATGTATAATGTTATGTATGCATTGCACTCACCTGGGCCATTTATTAGTATGTGTCACTAAGTCCTCTTTGATCATTTCCTTCATTCTACCTCGAACCTCCCTTGATTCGAACTTAACTGAAAACATAGTTTTGGAGCTTGAATCGAGCTTGGAAAATTTTTTCTCTTTCTTTCCCTAGTCCTCACGTTTGTTGCTGGAAATCTTCATCTTTTCACCATTATTTTACACATATATCTATTAAATGAATATTAAATTCATTTAATAGTGAAATTACAATTTTGCCCTTTTATCCAATGGTTGAGATTGATTTTATCATCAATCAAGGGCCAAGATTTAATCTTCCATTTTCTCTTTCAAAAATTGCCCTTATAACTTTTTAAATATTTCAAAATTGCCATTGAGGCCAAATGACCAATTTGCCCTCCAACTTGTCTTTATTTACTAGCTTGTTTCCAAATTGCCATTCCATTAAAATCTAACTAAATCTAGTTAGAATTCAACCAACCTTAATAAAATAAAATTTTATGACTTTTCCATAGCTTTTGGATCAGTCTCCAAAATTTCCATTCGATCCAATATACCGATAAATAATCCTTTACTCAAAAATAAACTGTAGGATTCATCTTGAATCAAACTAAAAATATTTACAACTCTTGGAAATAACTTTTATAACCTTTCTCTATCATATGGCAAAATTTCAATTTTTTCCAGTTCAGTCTGGGTATCTGAATTCCACTTAAACTTTAATTACGATTTTCCCAATAATCGAAGTATCAGATCGAACCAATAATTCCGTATTCGATTCACACCCTTAGTTGATCTGTTTATTTATGAAATAAAAACCCTTAACTTTTGGGAAATTACAACTTTAGTCCCTAAACTTTTCCAAAGTTTATACTTTAGTCATAAAATTTTTAAAATTTACATTTTGGTCACTACCTTTTTAAACTTCAATTCACATTCCAATTTTCCTTGGAATCCAACCAAACTTTAAGAATACCTCATTCAATTCACTATCTATCATATGAGACCTTTAAACCTTAGAAATTTCCTTTCCAAAACCCATAATTAAAGAAATCCTAACTTTCGCATTTTTGTCATTTTAGTCACTAAGTTAGCTTTTAAGATATTATCTTTGTGCTAAATGACCCTTAATCAACTTAGTAAATTTTGGGGTATTACAATTCTCTCCCTCTTAAGAAAATTCGTCCTCGATTTTTCAACACACACTTGATCCAAAAGGTAAGGAAACTATTTTCTTATATTTTCTTCTTATTTCTCTCAAATCTTTTCTTTAACCTTGTGATTTTTGTCAACAAACTTTGAAAATCAATTTTTTTTTGTTTTCTTAGTTCTTGGACTCCATGTGCTAAGATCTTTACCAGTTCTTTTTCATAACTTAAATCCGGCTGAATCTCTATTTTCTCCGGAGTAACAACAAGTGGGAGGTCTAATCAATATTTCCATAGCATCGATACATTATGAATCTTGTTCATTTCCAAAGATAAAGCTAACTATTAAGCTTAACTATCAGACTAACTCATTTCACAATTTCTTACAGCCCAATAGATTTTGAACTTAACTTTCTTTTTATCTAAACCATAACACCTTCTTCCAAGGTGAAGCTTTTAAGGAATAATTTATCCTTAACTTCATATTAAATATATTTTCTTTCAGGATCAACATATAGTTTCCATCATCGAGATAGAAATTCTTCCTTGATAATACAAATATCTATCAAACCTACCTTCCAAGTTTTCGGTTTCACTCTTTTCCACTTGTTTTCACCTTGACAACATTTCTCCTCCTTTCTTTAAAGATATCTTATTTAATTCAATATGGTAAATTTTTATTCTTAACTTGACAATCAAAACATCATCTTCTTTTAATGCCAATCTTGCATTCACAACTCTTAAGGCAACAATTGTCTTTCGAGTGAGAGCGTCAGCTGCCACATTAGCTTTTTCTGGACGATAGTCAATGACCATATCATAATTCTTAAAAAGCTCAATACAACTTCTTTACGTCAAGTTTAACTCTTCTTTAGAAAGCATAAACTTTTATAACCTATATAAATATAGCATCGTTCACTGTATAAATAATGTTGCTATATCTTTTAAAGTAAATACAACCATTGCTAGCTCCAAATTTTAAGTAAGATAATTCCTCTCATATATCTTAAGTTGTCTCAAGCATAAACCATTACTTTTCCTTCTTGCCTAAGTACGCATCCCAATCCGTTATGAGTAGCATCGCTATACACCACATAATCTTTACCCGGTTCTGGTTGTACTGGTACTAGGGCTTCTATTAAGATCTCCTTTAATGTCTCAAAGATTTCTTAGCATTGATCTATTCAACTGAATGGCATTTCTTTCCTCAATAACTTGGTCAATGAAGAGACAATCATCAAGAAATTTTGAACCTCTAAAACATTATTTAGAGATTTCCATTCAACTATAATTTGTACTTTTGGGGGGTCTACTCTTATTCCCACTGCCAAATCCACATAACTAATAAAACAGCTTTTGAAAACCAAATTCACACCTTAACAAATTAGCATATAGCTTCTTTTCTCGAAAGGTCTGAAGAATAAAGCAAAAATGAGCATCTTGTTCTTCATTTTTCCTTCGAATAGACCAAAATATACTCAATGAACTTTACCAAAAATTGGTCCAAGCAAAATTAGAATACTTGGTTCATTAGGCTTATAAATGCCGAAGGCATCATCACGAACTCATAGTATTCATACCGAGTCCGAAAAGCTGTCTTTAGAATTTCTTCTTCCTTGATCTTTAACTGATAATATTCCGATCGAATTTCTATTTTGGAAACATATATATTGTTTTTTTTACTGATCAAAATATCATCAGTCTCTGGAAGAAGATATTTATTCTTTACCGTCACCTTATTTAACTAACGAAAATCTATACTTAATCGCATAAATTAGTCTTTCTTTTTCACAAACATACTGGTGCACCCCCAAGGTGGCACACTTGGCTTTATAAAACGTCAACCTAACATTCCTTGCAATTGTACCTTTAAATCCCGAAGTTCAGTCGAAGCCGTTTTATACAAGAGCATTAATTTAGGCGCAATGTCTGGTAACATCTTTATTTTGAATTTCACCTCTCAATCTAGAGGTAATTTCGAATAATCCATCTGGAAATACATCCGGATATTTTTGGACAGTCGAGTTAATTTCCAATTTAACTTCAACAACCTGAGTATCTACTACATTTGCTAAGAAAACTTAATAACCTTATAACAACAATTTCCTTAATAAAACAACTAAAATTACATTGGAGAAGGGATTTACCCTTTTATCAACTACTACTATTTTTGTAACTTCCGTATTTTTCAATACTAATTGCTTTATGCGACAATTCATCATGACTTGATAGGAAGGTAACCAATTCATGCCAACAATCATCTTAGACTCCTCAAAAGATAATTCTATTAAATTTATCGGGAACTCAATTTCTTATATTTTTATCGAGCAATTCCACATGTTCAGCTCGCCCTTTCATTACAACCCAACAAATTCGTGACCGCTATATTACTTGAAATGGGTTCTAAGAGGATATCTCATTCACCACTCAACTTTGTACTTATATAGGAATGTGTAAAGCTAGGACCCATCAACATCAATACAGGTTTATCCAAAAAGATGAAATGTACCTTCTATGATTTTCGAATCATCCCAATCTTTATCAGTCCTAGTGTTATAAACTCGGACTGATATGTGCAATCCTGGCTATGAAGCAAATTCAGATGGTTTTCTAATCTAGCTTAAATATCGGAGCAAGAAAAGAGCTCCATCCAATTTCTCGGTATCTAAACAGTGGAATCCGCCCAGTTTAATCCTTAGATTATTCAGTTATAAATCAACAATCGATGGACCTTAATCTACTTTTCCTTTCAATTCAGGTGTTTTCCGAACTTTTTAGTTCCTTAATCCTGCACAGGCACTCTTTGTTGTACCAGTGCCCCTTTTTTGTTCCGATTTATCCAAAGGGTTATCATTAACCTTTATTGTTACTACACTTGATTCCTTCCAAAACTTCCAATTTACCAGTTCATCACGCTTTCTTGGCTCAAATATTTCTTATAATTCCTCTCAATTTACATTAGTAAGGAGCGACATCAATCGGATCATAAAAATACCAGATCAGTAATATTGATATCCTAGTGGCATGTATACTCTTTTTAACATAAAACCATTTCCATTTAGGCCGAGAATCAGCTAAACCTGCAGCTCTGATACCAATAAATGTAATACCCTTTTCCCATATTCATAGCTGAATACGAGTCAGAGATATCACAAAACATTTGTAAAACCCTCTACATTTGTAACTCGGTAAAATTTTTGATTCTTCTAAAAGTATTACAATATATTTAGTTTCTATTTACAAAGGTAGTTAATCGCGTATAGTTTAAATATAATATTTTAATCTTCAAATCGAGTTTAATTTCAGGCAGCAACTTATTAATTTAATTTAACTTTATATAATTAATAAAACTGCCTAAAAACTGCCTGTTTTAAAATTCATCTAGATACTACATAAAATACAAATTCTATCAGAGCATCCATATCATTTTAATATACATGCCAACTAGTAAATATCAAACAGTGTCAAAAGATATCTTACTGATACTGATGTACCTGTTATTGATTGATGATGTCCGTTTATGCTCCTTACGCCAACCATTTCTTCTTTCCTGTGTGTAAAACAGTTACACGCTAAGTATTTACTTAGTGAGGCAATAATTCGAATTCAAGTGCAATTGTCATAATATCAATATTAATGATTAACAATGTTTATGATCACCTTACCATTATATGTTCGTTAACATAAATAAATATGTATATCAAAGTGATAAGATTAGATCTTACCAATACTGTTGTCATTCCATCCGTAAGCTTTCAATGCTTACCAATACCTTTTTCCCATTTCTATCTGCAAGCTTTCAAGCTTATCTTCCTATTTCTTTTTGATTTCTTTCAATTTATTTAGCCCAAGGTATCGAATTAAGAGATTCTATGTACACGAGTCATCCCTTTATACCCAACCTTTCTTGAGTATGTATATTATTTGCACTCTACCAGGAGTGCTTAGCACCGAAGTGCTTCTGTATACTTACCGGAGTATACAATATATCCCTCATTGAGTTTTTATGAAATTACACCGAAGTGTTTAGCACCCGTAGTAAGTCCGTATACTCAAACCATGCATGAGTATACTCCTCAATGAGTATTTATAATATTTGCACTTTACCTGAAGTGCTTAGAATAGTTATACAGTTGTTTATGACCCTATGGATATCCAACTATACCATCGAACCTCTATATCATACATTGAGCTTTATTTCATCATTTAAGTCATCAATGGCAACATATATCAACATTTAACAATTCATAGCCGAAATAACATTCATATTATACCATCATCAATAACTAGTGATCAATGCATTTTATTTTCAACCTTTGACATATTTAAAATATGTCAAATATATGATCAATGACATAAATATCATGACAATATATAAACCAGGTAGACTCATCGCAAGTCCTATCAATGATGTATGAAACATCCATGTATAATGTTATGTATGCATTGCACTCACCTGGGCCATTTATTAGTATGCCTCACTAAGTCCTCTTTGATCATTTCCTTCATTGTACCTCGAACCTCCCTTGATTCGAACTTAACTGAAAACCGAGTTTCGGAGCTTGAATTGAGCTTGGAAATTTTTTTATCTTTCTTTCCCTAGCCCTCACGTTTGTTGTTGGAAAAGATGAACAAAATCTTCATCTTTTCACCATTATTTTACACATATATCTATTAAATGAATATTAAATTCATTTAATAGTGAAATTACACATTTGCCCTTTTTATCCAATGGTTGATATTGATTTTATCATCAATCAAGGGCCACGATTTAATCTTCCATTTTCTCTTTCAAAAATTGCCCTTGTAACTTTTTAAATATTTCAAAATTGCCATTGGGGCCAAATGACCAATTTGCCCTCCAACTTGTCTTTATTTACTAGTTTGTTTCCAAATTGCCATTCCATTAAAATCTAACTAAATCTAGTTAGAATTCAACCAACCTTAATAAAATATTCATAAAATAACATTTTATGACTTTTACATAGCTTTTGGATCAGTCTCCAAAATTTCCATTCGATCCAATATACCGATAAATAACCCTTTACTCAGAAATAAACTGTAGGATTCATCTTGAATCAAACTAAAAATATTTCCAACACTTTGAAATGACTTTTATAACCTTTCTCTATCATATGGCAAAATTTAAAAAAAAAATTAGTTCAGTCGAGGTATCTGATTTCCACTTAAACTTTAACTGTGATTTTCCCAATAATCGAAGTATCAGATCAAACCAGTAATTCCGCATTCGATTCACACCCTTAGGTGATCTGTTTATGTATGAAATAAAAACCCTTAACTTTTGGGAAATTACAACTTTAGTCCCCAAACTTTTCCAAATTTTATACTTTAGCCATAAAATTTTCAAAATTTACATTTTGGTCACTACCTTTTTAAACTTCAATTTCCATTCCAATTTTCCTTGGAATTCAACCAAACTTTAAGAATACCTTATTCAATTCACTATCTATCACATGAGACCTTTAAACCTTAGAAATTTTCTTTCCAAAACCCATAATTAAAGAAATCTCAACTTTCGCATTTTTGTCATTTTAGTCACTAAGTTAGCTTTTAAGCTATTATCTTAGTGCTAAATGACCCTTAATCAACTTAGTAAATTTTGGGGTATTACAGGTTTTGCAGATCGTAAAGCCTTTAAAATCCCTTGCTGCGCTAGCAGATCTTTTACCCTCGTCTGCCACAATCCGAAGTTATCCTCACCATTAAATTTTACCACTTTGAATTTTGCACCTGACACTGCCATCTCAAACGTGCTCTGATATCAATTGTTGAGGAATCAGGATAATCACCAAGAAATTAAACAAACAATAACACATGATTTTAACGAGGTTCGACAATGTGCTTACGTCCTCGGGAGCGATGAACGGTTGTTTTTTTATTATGAGATTGATAATACAATTAGGTTACAAATACAATGTATAAGAGTAACCCCAGTACAATTACCAAAATACCCCGTACCCCAAACCCACTTAATCCTAGCCTACAGACTAACTTGAGACTCCTTTAATGGACAGATGCTCCGCTTACTCCCGTTCCAGCATCTGTCTTTTATCTAGTATATGAGTCATACTTAACAGAATGGTCACCCAAAAACAATGAAACAACAATTGAACCAAAAAATTACACATACATCATTTAAAGATTTAACAATTGCTGGGCTCCAAATTCATCAACTTATAATGCCAAAACATCAACCACCAGTAGCATTCTTTCATCAAAACAGCAACCACTAGCTGCATTTTTTCAATAATATCATGATAATATGTATTTCCAGCTACAGTATCCTCATTCCAACAATTAGTAGAAAATTTTAATAACTAAAAAGAATGAGAACTAAATCAGACGAGCAACTAAAATTGGAAGATTAGACCGAATCAGGTGTCATACTGACTATGAAAAATGGCTCACCAATCATTGTATTAAAGGATGACTCGAAAGGTTTTCGACCATGAACCGATGATTGGAGGGAATCAAATAGATTTCTTGAACCCGATCTAAACCAGACTTGAGATCTGAAACGACAGTAGCAACTGGTGAAGCAATCAGCGGTGCAAATGAAACTCCGACTAAAAAAATCGATCGCCGATTGAGGACATAGCATCAAGATCGCCGGTAAGAAGTCAAAACGGCTCTAAAACGAAACAAGAAGCAACGATAGATTAGAACAGCACTAGCGGAGCGGATCAAATGACTTCAAAATCGTTGGTGGCGAATAATACCATGTGAGAAAGCAACCATGGTGACCGGAGATAAAAATGAATAGCGGTGAGTGTAAGTGAGGAAGGAAAACAACACTAGAAAATAAAATACAGAGGAAATAAAAGCAATCTGAAAATTTTATTAATTGATGGATCTAATTGAGGTATCAAGCCCATTACAACAATATGATATTTATAGTCCTAAATTACAACAAACTCAACAATTTTAACAAATGGCCCAACAGACTCTATGGCCTTTCAACTAATTAACAAGCCAATTACTTAATTGTTTAACAAATATGGACTTCAATGCCGGCATAAAAGGTAGGCTATTTGTGAGTTAAGGGTCCGATTTGATTCACGCCGGACTTTGAACAAGGTTTTGATTTGGAACTTTTCTTTTGAAGCCTTAATCCTTCAAATTTTTACTATTTTACTCCATTTTCAACGTACAATGAAGAAAAGTTTACTTATTTCATTACTTACTATTATGTTTTGTCAAACTATATTTTATATATTTTAAAAAATCATTTAATAATAATTATGAGTGAAAAAGTGGATGATGTTCATCTTATGAGACTCAAGTTCAATCGTAATATCTGTGATGTGCGTGTGCATTGCCAAAGAATTAAAAATATCTATGAACATGTACTACCTTGTAATTACTTTTAGACTATTTAAAAAAATTTATGAGTTGAGTGATAAAAGATTGATGTATATATTATAGTAAATAAATAATTTTTTAATTATCTTATCTTAAAGATTATATAGAAGTATGAAAAGCAAAATATCATTATAACAATATTAATTATAACTTAGATGAGTGGCTCAAATAGTAGAGTGCTCACTTTGCATATAAGAGGCATAGGGTTCGATCCCTCGCATCTCAATTTGTTTGTTCTATATGGGTAGAAAGGAATACGAGGTTGTTTAGAAATACTATTGGAGATGATACAATTATAATTGAAGCTATATAGGATGCCGTGAGGATAAAATGTATTCTTCTTTTGTAGCTAGGTTTCAGCTCCGTGGATGAATGAATTCACAATTTATCCAAAAAAATATTACTTATATAATTTTTATTTTAATTATTATATAATATACTAAGGGGAAATTATCTCATGCATTGGCTGTAGAAATGAAAAGTTTCCACAAGCGCTTTAGTTTTAGGGTTTAGGGACTCAATTTAGGGTTTATGTGGTTTAAGTGTAGGGGTTTAGAGGTTAGGGTTTAGTTTTTAAGGCAATATGGTTAGGAATTTATGTTTAAATCTATAAACCCTAAAATTTAACCCTAAACCCTAAATTATAACTACACCCCTAAATTCAAAACGCATCCACTAAAACCCTTAAACAATAAACCCTAAAAAAACTCTAAACACTAAAACTAACGTGCTTGTGAAAAAAAGTTTTAACAAATACTTGTGCATGGAATAATTACTCATACATGAATATATATTTAATTACAAATTCAAGTTTTTCTTGAGTTTTGAATAGAATTTAGTTTGAGCTTGGACTATGTCAATCTCTAGCTTGGATTGTTAAGATTCAAAATTTCTCCACTTAAGGCTTTTCCGACTCCAATCATTACATACACAAATTTTCTTGAACTAAAATTGAATTACGAATTTTCGAGCTCCGAGATTTTTGGAGAATTTACTTCTTAACATTTCACGGGTAAACTTGGGAAAGTAAGGAAAACGAGAAGAAAAAAAGTTATTTTTAATGCCTACGCGACTTTATCGATAGTTCACATTGTTTTTAACCATTAGAATTCAACAAGTAGTCTAAATAGAATGTAAGTTTGAACAATTTTATTTTTAAGGCGTGTATTAAAGAATTGAAAAATTATGAATAAATACTACCTTATAATCTTGTGATCAACTGATCAATGAGTACACAAAGATTTTTTTACCCTTAATCTCAATTTAAAATGCATTTTGGATTATAATACATTGACTTTCAATGAACTTAAACCGAATCTTTTTTTAAACATTTCCTACCTAGAGGAGGAGAAAGGGAAAATATGTTCTTAATGAGTATTAAACTCACAATCTAGGGGAGAGGCACTACACCAAGTTTGGTATATAGCGGCGCTTTTCGCGGCGATTTTAGAGTGAACGTCGTTAAATTTGGACATATTGTGGCTTTTATAGAACGAACGCCACAAAATGATAAACTTCGCAGCTGTTGCGTGATTTAAGTGTAATGCAAACGTCGCAAGTAATAAAGTGATAAGTATCAAATATCGTCTCCACATGGATTGGTTTGGGCCACTTTGCTTAAATTATTACACTGTAAAAGAAATAATATTGAAGGTGATATATGTCAAGTAAAATAAACTAAGTAAATTAAAGTAAATAAAGAGAAGTAATCGATATGAGAGATTAGACTGAGTTATCGTGAGCAGTGGTGCGATTGTCGAATGAATTGTCGTGGCTTCTAATTGTTGCGGCAATTCAATTACGATGGCAACTAGGTATGGATAAATGCCGTGGCAACTAGGTCACGATATATGCCATGGCAACTTGCTTTGGATGAATGACGTAACAACTGGGCTTCCTCCTTCAATGTTCGGTGAAGTGTTCTTCAATGTCTTTGTGTTATCCCTAACCGAAGAACTGGTGTTTGCGCATGCCTTGGTGATACATCCCTGCGTTAACCTTGGGTGAGCAATAACTGATCTTGCATTCCACTTAGCCGCTGAAATCCGATCTTTATTCCTAAGGCGGATTAGTTTCAACCAACGTTCGTTCAAATGGAAACCGTGTTCACTCGTTTCATGAATCTTGCTCTCCCGAGCCTATATAAATGGATACACTCGAGTTCCTTTCCCAATTCCCTCAAGGTAAAAATAAAGATCCAAAAATGAACAAACAATGAAATTTATTGAATCAAAAACCCAAAACCATTCAATCATTTCTCACACCAATAAAATCCGATAACCCAAGTCAAATTAAACTAGTTCATGGCTGGGTAAAAAAGAAATTACAAAGAAATAAAATCCAGACATGGGATCGCACATTACAAGATAAAAGAAATGGAGAAGATAAACTTCTCCAATTCCGCGTTAATGGCTGCGCCATCAAATCCCCTTTTAGATCTGATCTCTCTCTCACAATCGACTCCCCCTTTGATTTGCAATTTGATCCATATATATAGGGTGTTGCGATCAGCTTTGTGTTGATAGGAAGGAGTTTGAATTAATTTGAATTAGATATAATTAATCTCTTTTCTCTTTTATTTACAACAGCTCTTCAAATCTGAGTGTTTATCCAATGTGATAAGGATAATATTGGAGATAAAGCTGGGAATTCTTATCCTTATCCCGAACTTGCCACAGCATCTCTCGGCAAGTCATCCTGCACAAAATAATGTAATCCAGCAGGGATTTCTCCACAAAAACAATCAAAACATAACACCAAGCTTGATAAATGAGGAAACTATGAAACTATGCATGAATGATTAAAAATGCAAATAAAATGATCCTAAGTCTAACAATAATGTGAGTAAAAAAGATAGAAAATATAGTAATTTTACACATTTAACAATAGCGTTTTAGGGAAAAAACGCCGCTAAAGAATGATATATAGTGGCGCTTTGCCATAAACGCCACAATAACTCGTACTTTAGTAGCGTTTGTAATGTGTCTTTTTTAGTGGCGTTTTGTCACAAACGCCGTAATAGGTGTCATTTATTGACTAAAGGCTTAATGACTCTATTGCCCCCTAAACTATGCACTTTTACCCGAGTTGACCCCTAAAATATTTTTCGGGACGTTTTGCCCCTTAACTATAAATCGTGACCTCATATGCCGCCTACGTCAACCTCCGTTAAAAAATTCTCACGGGCCTATCTAAACGTGCCACGTGTTATTTTATTAACAAAAAAAAAACTGACTTAAATAAAAGAGGTGAATTGCACATTAAATATGCCAGATTTTATTTTTTTTTTTCATTTTAGTCCCTTATATGGACAGTTCATCTTCTACCTCTGTCTACACTCATCTAATAAAGCCTGCTTAGCCATATTTATATCAGTCTGCAACTTTCTCTCCCACTGACATCTAGACATCTGGTATGAATATGATGAAAACCACGAAATTATGACAGAAAGCCTTAAACACCACGAAATTATGACCCAAAGCCAAAAACAACGAATTATGTTTAGATAGTTGAAGAACAAGTACCACATTGGCACTATGCTTTTGGAATATCATACTCGGTGAGTCCGGAATAAAGCTGGCCGATGTTACCTAGACTCTCCTAAGTGTTGTACGGACTCAATTTTTCTATATTTTGTATTTGTTTAAAAGGTTATATCCAGTATACATATCTAATTATGTACTGGTCTATTAAATGTAAACGCAGATGATCCGGAAAAAATGAAAAATTCCAGATAATATGAATATCAACCAAATAAGCAGATACAGAACGGGAATTGCCTTACTAAGCCAAGCAAATAAAGGACAATTAGGGAGTCAATTCGCTGATCATGCATACAAATGGGGATGAAGAACAAATCAAAAGAAATTCATTAATTGATCTTACAGATTAACCAGAAAGAAGAAAGAAAAGACTGCTGATATTAGGAAAAGAAAAGAAAAGTAATGAACACCCCAATTCTAAGACGCACAGCCAAGTTACGACGGAGTTCTAACATGTATAACAGCAGCCAGAAATCATGGGAAGAAGTAAGAATTTCGAAAGGGAGAACTAGTGAAGAAAGTGAAGCTAAGTTTTAAAAGAAAGAGCAGCTGCAATGGAATAAAAAAAAATAAAAACTTGGATTAGATGAAAAGGTAAGACAAAATAGGAAGAGAAATCCTATGCAAGAGAAGAGAACAATGAGTATTGAAACAAAATAAAAAGACCAAGACCAAAGGGGAAGGAAATGAAGAAAGCGTGTTTTCAAGACATTAATGAAGGAAATAAGAGAGAAGAGAAATGCAAATGGGAACAGACAGGCAAACATGTTGAGAGTCGGTCTTTAAGTGGAAAAAACTCAGAGGGTCTTTGGCTTTGGGTAATAATATCGTGGTGTTTAAGGCTAGCTGGAAAAACCATTTCTTCCTGTTATTATTCTCTCTAGACATCTAGAGGTCAGTGGGAGAGAAAGTTGCGGACGGATACAAATATGGCTAAGCAGACTTTATCAGATAGTGTAAAAAGAGGAAGAAGATGAACAGTTCATATAAGGACTAAAATGAACAAAAAATAAATCTATCATACCTAATGTGCAATTCACCCATTTTATTTAAGTCAACTTATTATTTTTTTAATAAAATGACATATAGAGCGTGCTGATTGGTCATATGAGGTCACGATTTTTAGTTAAGAGGGCAAAACGTCCCGAAAGTATTTAAGGGTCAACTCAAGAAAAAAGTGCATAATTTAAGGACAATAGAGTCATTAAGCCTTGACTAAACGCCCAAAAGGTGCCGTTCTATGGTGGCGCTTTTTTAAAAACGCCACAACAGTTATAGTTTCTGGTGGCGTTTTCTCACAAGCGTCGCAATTTTGTGATAATTTAGTGTTGTTTTTGAAAACAAACGCTGCAATAAGTTAAACTCGTTGTTTTATTTTGACGGTTTAATACTTTCTCTCAGATTCTACCTTGTCGTGCGTTCCCCAAATCAAATTATTCAAAATCCCTAATTCCTATGGTGATCTCTCCTCTGCCTCCCTTCATCCAATCCAGTATCCCTACTCCGCCTCCCTTCTCCTCATCTTCGTCTCTCACCGTTCAGTCATGAGATTGTCTCCATCTTCAACAACACGCTTGATTCGCCTGCGTCACAATGGGAAAGACTCCATCTTTTAAGGATGAATTCACTTTCGGTTTGCTTCCCTTTGAAAACCCTTCTTTTTATAAACGTTATTTTTTTATTTCCTTATTTGATTTGTTCTTTCTTCTAAATTAATTCGCAGACCAAAGAATCGAAGAATCCCTCGATATCATCGCCAAATATCCAAATCGTGTGTACCTGTAAGTTTTGGTAAAACCCTTGTGTTTCCATCTTTATGCCTTTGTGGTTTTGTTTTTTCCTCTATAAATATGATAAATTTTCAGTTTTTTAATCTATTGAAATTGTTAATTTATGTTTATTGAAGTTATCAACACTTAATGATGTTTATAGATTAGATGAACATAATTCCTTCTTCCCCTCCATGGATTATGGGTTATTAAAGATGTTTATAAATTAGATGAACATAAATTTTCAGTTTTTTAATCTTTTGCTTTGCGTTATCAGCTTACTTTCTTCCAAAACCAGTAGATCCATCGCTCTCATTTATTAACTGCTACGACTCACAACCAAGGCAAACAATGCACAAGCAGCTCATGCTTCAGCTGTTCTAATTATAAATAACCAAAAGGGTAATCAATGTTATTTGATTCATGTGAAAATCAGTTGGGGTTCATTATGTCATTTTTCCTGAAATTGTTACCCTTTTGGATTGCAATGAATAAGTATGTGACTGCCACTATTCACTTTCGAAATTATTGTTGGATGAATAGTTTGACCTAGAAAGATGAGACATGTATGTTCCTTGAAGAACTCTACAAGATGGTATGTGAGCCTGATGAAACCGATCTAGATATACATATACCTGCCGTCAGGCTCCCACAAGATGAATGCTGACAAATAATTCATCAGGTAAGCTTCTACTCTATTTGGTTTTTTACATAACATCATACTTTACGGTAATGAACTCGAGTATAATATTTATTTTATACATCGAATTTACAATAATGAACTCATATATAATTTGTTTTTATTATGCATGCCTTCATTTTATTTCAATTGTCATGATTCTAATTCTATATTTTCATCAAAATAAATTTAAAATAATAAATTTAATTATATAGTATTAACATTTAACATTTGAAATGGATATAAGAAATACAAAATGGATGTGATGAATAATCATCATCAATATGTTAGAGAAGAAGATTGTGATATTAGTGTTAATGATGTCACCGAGATGAAAAGTAGATGTAATGAAGAGCCAAATCGAGAAGCGGCAAAATTTTACAAGTTGCTTGATGACAAATTTGCTCGATTTAAAGCCGAAACAGAAGCGAGGGAAGTAGAGAGGGAAGCAACATTTAAGGAAAGGGAAGCAACATATCAAAAAATATATAAAGACATCCAAGAACAACTTTGAGAAATGATGAAGATGATACAACACAACCAACGACAGAATCATCCATCGTAATTGAATTTTTAAGTCCATGATTTCTTTATTTTTTTGACTAAATCATGATTTCTTTATTCTACTTAGCAATGTTTACTTACATTACATTTCACTTTAATATTAGACTTTAATTATTTTTGTTGGTAAGTATTTTTATTTAATTGTCGCAATTAAATTTCAAGTTTGATGTTATAGGTTAAATTTGGGTAGTATTATAGTAGAAATTGATATTTGTCAAGTTAGTTACAATTAGCGGCATTGTAAAAAATGTCACTATATACATAGTAAGTAGGGCCATTTGTGATAAAAAAAACGCTATTAAATCATAACATACAGTAGCGTTTGTCGAAAAAATGCCACTATAGAACATGTCATTTGTGGCGTTTGTAAACAAAAACACTATTATATACACAAACAATAGCGGCGTTAAAAAATGCCACTAAAAATCACAACATACAGTGCCTTTGGTGGGAAAAGGCGACTAAAGAACAAGTTATTTGCGGCATTTGTTTCACACGCCGCTAAATCCCATAACTTTTAACGGCGTTTGATATACAAAACGCCACTATATATCTTGACATTGAGGCGTTTTTTGCCTACAAACACCGCAAACTGTTGCAACGCTGCTTCTTACGGCGCTTTCTTTCCACCGGGAGAATTTTTAGCGGCACTAAAAAAGTTGATAAAAACCTATTTTACTGTAGTGAGGGGAGGGTGTCAAGGGCCAACGTAGTTAAACCGAATCTTTTCATTCAACTTAGCGGGGGAATAAATAAAGCTTTCCAATTGGCAACGTACCAAGATAAATGTTGGATTAAAATAAATTTAATATTTCACATTCTAAATCTGGATTTCTACGTATATTTTCTTGCAGGATAACCAGTAATTAATCTAAGCATATATAATCTCATCTCCAATGCCTAACCATTAACCATACGAACATATTTATGGGTCTCTTAGGTCAATAAAATTGGGTTGTTAAATGAACAAAAAAAAAAGCCTAGCTACCAACCTTGTCCGCTAATTCCATCTTCTTTCAGTCGTTCGACATGAAACCGAGGCCTTAATCTAATTCCAATGATGCTTTTAGATCAACAGCGGGGTCGGAGATCATATTTCCTGGAAGCTGAGGACACTATAATTGAATTCCCTTCACTTTCTTCCGATGCAAATGGAAGCATGTAGTCAGGGTCCTTGAGATTGTCTACATTGTCAGGCAGATCCATATCGATCCACGATGACCAGTCGACATCACTATCGGAATCCCAACACACCTCTGAGTTAGTCCTTATGCCATTAACCTTCTCAATCAATGTTACCAGCATCTGATGGTTTAACCTTTCGTAATCCCTGTAACCAAGCCGTGTATGCATTTTTTTATTATGTCAATGCCAAAATCCTAAATTCACATCGTGTTGAGATAGTTTTACCTATACGAATATATGGCAAAAAGAAGTTGGGTAGATGCAAGGATAGCATAGAGTAGCCTCAGCAGATTAATATGCCATGTTTGCCGTTCAATAACATTCATCGAATATCGGAGAATCGCAATTTCAATCACGAATGTAGCACATAAACCTGTAAGAAGATAATAAAAGAACTTAAAGCTCGAATTTAAATCTATCTGAAAGATAAAAGATATATGTGCATACATACCAATAAAGAGTCTGGGTCTCACGGGGTATGTTTGCTTGGTACTGGTGAGAACATAGATTATGAATATCGATAAAGAATACAAGAAGAATGCTTTTATCGATCGGGACTCGACCAACATCGCATTGTGGAGATCAAAGAGTTTATCCAAAGCTGCAAATATGTGGGCTTGCTTGAACTCAAAAGCTTCCTGCATTCATAATTTTCAACATTAGTATAAAAACCGACCATGTTGTTCAAAAATGCATGTTCAAAGTTCAAACATGAACCTGAGCTGCTAATATAGACTTGGAATTCTCAACCAGATGATCGTGTGATTGTTCGAGCTGTTGTTGTCGCCAAAGAAGCATTTCTTGTTGCGAATGGCCGAAATCGGCCAACTCTTTCAACGACGCCCTGCAATGTTAGGATACTAGGTAAATATTTCCAATATTTTTGCTTATAAAACTGCTTACCTGCTCTCAGCTAATGCTTGTGATTGAAACTCGGTAATCGATTGAAGACCGTCGAGAGCTACGGATTGCTTATCCAAAAGTTCCCTTTGGTTTTCCAAGGAATTCCCGGTCATTTTTTGTATATCATCGGCTTTGCCCTGCAAATTACTCATTTTCTCAGACATTGCTTCACTCATTTTGTTTATCTTCTTCTCTACTTCAACAGTCTCCTGTTTAATCCAATCAAGTCTTTCACCCAAGTTTTTGTACGAATCGCTAAGCATCGCTATCCCGTGTTCCAAATTGCTCTTCATTTCCTCTTGGCCTGTTTTCAGTTCCGATTGAAATGCTGCAATCTGTTGAGACTGCTTGGAAACCGCCATCGAATGTACCACTACAATATCCATATGGTCCGAGACATTCTTAGTCGTCTCCGCTATTTGTCCCGATTGTTGTCCGATTATTCTAAGAGAACTTAGAATGTTGTCTGAGCTCTGCAACAACTGCTCCGTTTTCATCTCCATGCTGTCCATCTTCTCCTCGGTAATCCGAGCTGCGTTTTTTAAATCATTCACCAATTTCTCCGTTTGTAGCCTGAATGCTGTTGCCCTGTAGGTTTAAACAGAATCAAGCATCAATTCATTTATAAAACAAAATTAAGTGATACAACTTACTGAAGCTGATAACAAATTGTGTTGGTTTCGAGGAAGAATTGAAGATATGTCTGATACGAAACATCATCCAACTTGGACAGGCATTGTCGCATGGACGACTCGGGATGACAGTGAGGGAAATAAGGTCTTCCCGAGTCGTTCCGAAAGCAATTGCTAAGATCCCAAGCGAATCGTTTCCTTTTTTCGCTGTCGTCCCCGATGATCACCGAGCAGGTAGCGAATACGCGTAGGTAAGCTCTTTGCCAACAGGAGTTCGAGCTATCGAGTTTTTCTTTCGCCTTGTCTACGACGTGAATCCCCTCCCTATAATCAACAGCTTTCACAGAGAAATGTGCTGAGAAATCACTTGCTGTTCCCAAATTACCGACTTGCTTTTCAACGTCTGGTGCCTTTCCCCATGAAAGCCACGACAACGACAAGCAAATTCGGGATTGCAAGATAATGACCAACGAAAGAGGAACATATCGACGACAGTGCATCATCGAACCTGCAAAAATGAAATTTGATCCGTATATGGAATTAGGTGTAAATTACTTGGCAAGAAACAAGTGCATGAATGAGTAATTAGGGAAACCATACAAAAATGAAACGCTTTTCATATCTAAAAAAAGGTTACGATAATTAACTCAGTGAAACCTAGGCCTGTTTTGTCGAATTATATACCGTCAGACACAACGGGGGTGTGAAGGAAGAGACAAAAACGAGTTCTTAGGTTTCTGGTTGGCTTTCGATGGAGAATCGAACAGGTTTTCTTCCCCTGCAGAAAGATTAAAGAAACAAACCTCCATGATTTTGAAGGGTAAATGTATTTATATAGCTAAGGGCCATAACGATATGGAAAGGTGAAGCCTTGACGCACAATATTCAACGGGTAAATACACCCAAAAATAGAAATCTTTAGGGTAAATTACCTAAATGCCCACCATACTATGGGTAAAGCCGCAATTTGGCCACAATACTTTTTTCGATGACACATGTCAAAATCTTATTGGGGGACTTTAATTATTTATATTTGATTTAATAAATTTATTTTTCTACAATCTGGTGGTGACAGTCACCACCTATTTAGAGGAGAAAAACATTTTCTTAACTCTTGCATTTGGGAGGACTCGAACCCGAGTCTACTTGGGTATAAGCATTGACTTAGCCACTGCACCAAGCACAACATTGTGCTTTAAATCACTAAATGCAAGAGTGTTGAAAACGTTTTTTCTCTTCTAAATAGGTGGTGACACATGTCACCCCTGATTGGAGGAGGAAAATAAATTTATTAAATCAAATATAAATAATTAAAGTCCTCCAATAAGGTGTTGACACGTGTCACCACCTAGTTAAATAATTACTTTATTTTATTAATTTAAAATTAGGACTGTAATTAAAAGAATGTGTAAATAGTAGGGACTAAATGTGTAATTATACCCTTTTATTTTTAACTGCCATGTCACCCTCCCGCTAGAAGTCCAAATTAATAGTATAGTGGCTTAATTGCTTCGAAAGAAGTATTGTGGCCAAATTGCGACTTTACCCATAGTATGGTGGCCATTTAGGTAGTTTACCCAAATCTTTAACTACTAATTTACATGGATAAGCTCTAAATCTACGAATAAACTTGAATTTTAATAGTAAGAAAAGTGCGTATACTATATCTTTTGTCCAGATAAGTTCTTAAATTATTTTTTGGATTAAATAGGTGTCTAACATTTCATCTCATAATTATTTTAAGATTTTTTCGTTAACGACAGTTAAAACATTTTTGTCATCCAATTAAAATGTGATATGTGACATATTTTTTAATTTTCATTTAATATTTACTTAAAAATCAGAAAATTGTTTACTTCAAAGAAAACCCCCAAAATTTTAATGTTTTTCAAAATAAACCTCAAATCCCTAAATCTCCCCTCTATTGTCGTCAAACACCATGTCGCTGCCTCAACAGTGAGACTCCTCCTCACAACGTACGAGTCGCTGTAGCTACTAAAAAATTAAAAATTTTCAGTGTCACTTGGAAGAACAAGTTTTATTTTTTAAATAAAATTTGTGGAGTCGCCACCGGTCACTTGAATAAGGTAGATCGGACACCGAAAAATAAACCAAAGGTTCATTGGGTTCTGGAGTCGATTACGTGTGGGGAAGGGTTCGTATCCCCACTACACCCGAAAATCGGTACCTAAAGGTTCGTTTCCTATTTACTAAGAATAATTAATATTTGATCTAATTTAATTTCTAATCCTTAAAAATGCATACATACATGGTCACATGATTCAAATATAAACTAACTTGCAACTCACGATAACCAAAGAAGATGACACCCGAAGACTCGGGACGACACTCCCACTAGGATATCCAGGCCTCGAGAACTAAATTAAACTAATGCAACGAAATAAATTTGGCAATTTAATATGCATGAACAAATCAAATATGCCATAATAGATATATATCATAAATAAATAAAAAGGTGAACATACAATATAATAATAATAATAATAATAATAATAATAATAATAATAAAACATGTTCCATTGATCAATAAAAAAGAGCTGATACACTGAAATTTAAAAGAGTATACCCAAAGTCCAAGATATTGAACTTAATCCCAATTGACCCAATCTTAGCTTTGGGCTTCGCGAGCGGATCAGTCTTCAAGCCTGGTCTGTCTCATCCAGTAAATGGATTGCTTGGGCCAGCTGCTGTTGGGCTCAAGTGATCCAGTTCAGGTGCAAATCCGGTCCAGCAGGGGCGAACCGCCCGGTTCGAGCCAAGTCAGGGGAATTTGATCCCACTCTTCCATTTTTTCTCTTTACAAGCTTCGAAAAATGTCCCATTTTCTCTCAAGAGAGCTCCGCCGCCACTAACTTCTCAACGTCGCTGCCGTCACTCTAGTTAACTCTCCGGTCATCAGTGTCTCTGATAAGCTGCCATCATTCCCCTATTCCCTTTCTTGATAAAATTTTGACTAAAATGTCGACCAATGCCCAAAATCGGGACCAAACTCATGCGACCTTGGAGGTGTAGTTTGTCACCATCCACCGTCAGATCGTAGTGAATCTGAGATATATTACTCCCTACACCGAGAGGCTTCTGTTTACCGTTGAGATTTGTCGTTGGAGCCTCTGGTCGCCGGAAATCGACACAACTGAAAAGGTAACTTTTTCTTTTTTTTTCTATTTTGTTTGCGGTTTGGTTGTTGGTTAGGTTCTTTGCAGCAAGTTTTTGGGTGTTGAAACAAAGGGTTCAGTGGTAGTTTATGGATGTGAGAGTTGATAAATGGGAGTGTAATGTCGCAGTAAAGAAGAATGGTTGGGATGTTAAATGTGGGTGAGAGGTGAGTGGTTGTTGGTGAAGAATGGTAGAGGGAATGATGGCTCTCGATTAGGTGTTGAGATGTGTAAAAATGGCTTGGGTGAGGGTTAAGTGCACTAATTTTTTGAAGGTGAAAAATGATGGTTTTGATGATGGATGGTAAGGTTGAAGATTCGATAATGACTGTGGTAGTGGGTATTTGGGATGAAGGTGTAAAGTAGTGGAAAATTGTTGGTGAATGGTGATGGGTGTTCTTGGAAGATGGTTTTAAGGTGAAAAATAGAGGTTGAAGATAAAGGTTAGAGTGATGGGGGTGTGCGGTGGGGATAGGGTATGGAAGAGGCAAGGTAGGGTGGAGGCTGATGGGTGGTAATCGGTAGGGCATGGGTTGGTGTAGGAGACCATGCCTTGCTATTTTTTTTTATTTTTTTAGAATTTGGTTTAAATATGATAAATGGTTCGAATTTAGTTTAAGGCTCGGACGAAAAATACTGCCCCTCTTTGCTCATTGGTGTGTAACAAGAATAGAGCAAAGGTAAAAAATAATCATTTTTGTTCGGTCTAGCTGAACTTCTCTTCTTTTGATGCGTGTCTTTTTTCTTTGGTAGATCTTCTTTCTCTTCGCCGCATGTCTTTTTTGTTGACTTGATTAATCTATTTTGTCAATCTTGAGGAAGCAAAATCTTGAAATGAGGGCCCGAGAAGCAAAATGAGTGTGGCTTGCTACATTATTGATGACGATGCAATTCTTAAAAAAAATTGACCCAACTGCGACACTGACGGGGAGGCAGAATCTAACAATAATACTGATGAAGAGGCAAGGTCTGCAAAATTTGTTCTAGCTACAACACTGATGAAGAGGCATGACCAGAAGTCAGTAAGTTTTGATCCAACTACAACATCAACGAAAAGGCAGTATCAACGGATTAAGTTTTGATAAAAAAAATATCTAAGCTTAGCTCATAGATTTCTTTTGCATTTTTCCCAAATACATAGAGATCAATGGTTTTGATTTGCCTTTATCAATTACTGTTTGCTCTGGACTAGCTGTACCATTCCCCCTGGGTACAATCAATTTATACCAATCATAACATATGATTTTTTTCAAATGATTTTTTTCCTTTGACCATTCGTAAAAATGGATTTTTGATGGACATTTGAATTATCCATTGTCTTAAACTTTGCCGTGTTTAAGCAGGTTGCGCCAACATTTCTGTCAGACTTGTCAAAATAGCTTTGATCTAGCTGCAACACTAACGAAGAGACGGGATCGGCAAAATTTGATCCAACTATCACACTGACGAAGAGGCATGATCGATGGATGAAGGTTCTTATGTTTGATCCAATTATAACTCTGACGAAGAGGCAGTATCAGAATATTGAAAACTTGGTTTGATTTTTTGATTTTTATTTTATTTTTCTCTCTTTTGCCTTTTTTTTTCTTTTTTGAATTTTTTCTAACTACTGATAAAGATAAACAGTTGAAAGTTACTAAGATACAACACCGACGAAGAGACAAGGTCTAAAGTTAGTAATGTTGATCCAGCTACGACGCCGGCGAAAAGACACGATAAAGAGTTAGTGAATTTGGTCTAGTTACAACACCGACGAAGAGGCAAGACTGAAAGCTAGTAAATTTGGTTTAGCTACAACACTGCAAAGAGGCAGAACCGAAAGTTAGATTTGACCAAGCTACAACACCGACGAAGAGGCAAGGTATGAGAATTTGATCCAGCTACGACTCTAAAAAAGATGCAAGATCAGAGGGTTGGTTTTACGACCAAACTATGACACTAACAAAGAGGCATGATCTGAGGGTTTGATCCAACTATGGCTCTTACGAAGAGGCATGATTGAAGGGTTAGTTTTGCGATCAAGCTACGACTCTGACGAAGAGGCATGATTTAAGGGTTTGATCCAGCTACGACCTCGACGAAGAGGCAAGATCGGAAGGTTGGTTTTGCGATCAAGCTATGACTCTGACGAAGAGGTATGATCTGTGGTTTGATCCAGCTATGACTTTTAAGAAGAGACATGATCGAACGGTTAGTTGGAACACCGACAAAGAGGCAAGATCTAGAAGTTAGATTTGATCAAGCTACAACACTGAAAAAGTGGCATGGTTGGAGAGAATTTGACCCGTTACACCACCGACGACGAGACAATATCTGGAAAAAGATAATTTGCTACACCACTGACAGAGAGGCAATATCTGATGAGATGATCTACTACACCACTGATGGAGATGTAAGATTTGGTGAGAAAGATGGTTGTTTTGTTTGTTTTTTTCTTGTCTTGGTCCTTTTTTCTTTTTTTATTTTTCTTTTTGACATTTTTTATATATTTTTTAATTTTTTGCTTAGCTATTACTATAACGAAGAGGTAAACTCTAAGGGAAAAGTTAGGTTTAGCAACAACACTGATGAAGAAGCAAGACCTGGATAAGATTTGTTCCGCTACACTAATGACGGATAGATAAGATCTGCAACATGTAGGATCCACCACACCACTGCTGGAGAGATGAGATCCGAAGCAAAATTTGATTTGCTACACAATTAGCGGAGATACTAGATCTACAAAATGAGAAAACATTAATTAATATTTGTTCAAAAATTTTGCTATTGATATCTTCTACTTGGAGATTTTAACTTTTCAATGTGTTTGGCCTCCTTCAAGGCTAAAGGTTGACCATCGTATTGTTGCCTCCATGGTTGAGATTCTTTGGTCTCTTTTTTAGACCTGTTTGTATGTACAGGCAAAAATAAATGCATGAATGCACCTAATTTTATGCCTAATGCTTGTGTCTAGCCTAAATGCATGGTAACTTTAATGTTTGTATGATGCATGCAAAATGATTTCCATGAATGTGATTAAATGCGTGGATGCAATTTTTGGTCTTGAAAAGGAGGCCTCCCGACTCTCCACTGGTCTTGTCGGGCCTATGGACTTTTACACGCGGAGATGCCCCAACCTCTTTTGGGTTCGGTCATCTTCCTTGAAGTCACTTTCCGATTGCATGCCCTAAAATTTTTCTCATTTATCTTTGTCTGAAAATACTCTTGTAGCATGCTCGAACTTTGGAGTATTTTTGCCTTTTTTGGAGGGCTTTCATTGTTCTCATGAATACTTTATGTTATCCTCAGGTCGGGTTTATAAGTCGTTAATGTGATTCACGGCGGCTCATTACCTTCGAATCAGGCAGAGCACTATAGACAATGGTTGATGTGGCTGATGCGAAGGTCTGACCTCAAAGAAATTGCAATATAGGCATGCTTCTGGAATTAGTTAGAGGATATGTCTGGTTTGGCTCTTACGAAGGCATAATGTTCGCAAAAGGCAAAGGATGCTTCCGAAAATGCCCCTTGACTGGGTTTTGTAGAAGCGTGATGTACGTATGAAAATGAAAGACATTTTTTGGTAATGTCCCCAGACCGGTTATTGCTGTGATTCAGTAAGGTTTTAAGATCGCCTGATCTTTTGCTTTATTTGGCCAATGACCAGTCTCAAAATGCATGTAGATGTAAGATGCATGTCTCGAATGCGAAAGTACTAATTCAAAAATGGTTCTCGTAGCATAACTTATGAACTCACGGGATTCATTCGCAACTTTGAATACTGCATTGATATTTATAGTACTATATTTTCTCCCTATTATGAACCTTTTCTCCAACTAGGAATCAATCATGAATCAACACTTTATGTTGGTGTTGTGAAAAAAATGATTGATAAGTGTCATGATAATGTCATGCTATTGTGATGCAAAGGAATGAAATTAATGTTAAATGCCTACGTGATGTAAAAAGCAAACGGCAAAACAAATGTGTTAGTATGGTGAAGATAATCAAATGGATAAATTAAATTGAATGAAATATCGGTAAAAGTAAAAATTAAAGCGATTAGAATATTTACATGGCATATAAATATCAAAAAAAGGTATAAAATAAGCAAGCAAGGCCTAATAGGGTTACTGCTAAATGGGTAGAGTACTGGTATGGCTCTAAAAGGTGGCCTCTATGGGCCAATATATGCGGTTAGGATCTATAGAGAAACGGTACCTGAACTGTCGCTAGGACATCGATTCGGGATGATACTTCCCCTTATACCATCGAAGGTGAAAACCCCACGAAATATAAGGTTGGTACCCCGAAAGTGAATTACAATGCCATACGGAGGTGAAGACCCCATGAGAAAAAGTAATCACTCCCACGTAGCGGTCATGGAGCCCGGATAGCTCATACATGATGACAATATATAACAAACATCATGTAAATAAAAGCGATAAACAAACAAGAATAGGGATTAAAAATTAAATTAGACCAAGTTTCAATTTTTCTTGGTAAACATGATACAAACCTGACTAAAGCTTGACTCTTTTTTATTTTTTATTTTTTATTTTTTAAAAAAATATTGTCTCCAGCGGAGTCGCTATGTTGTAGCGACTAAAAAATTAAAAAATTTCGGTGTCACTTGGTAGAATCGGATTGATTTTGAAATAAAATTTGTAGAGTCGCCACCGGTCACTTGAATAAGGTAGATCGGACACCAAAAAAACAAAATAGAGATTCATTAGGTTCAGGAGTCGGTTACGTATGCGAAAAGGTTTGTATCCTATTATAATAATAATAATACTAGTAATAATAATAAAACATGTTCCATTGGTCAATAAAAAGAGCTGATACACAGAAATTTAAAAGAGTATACCCAAAGTCCAGGATATTAGACTTAATCCCAACTGGCCTAATCTTAGCTTTGGGCTTGGAGTGCGGATCAGTCTTCAATCCTGACCTGTCTCATCCAGCAAATAGATTGCTTGGGCCAGCTTCCGTTGGGCTCATGTGATCCGGTTCTGTAAAACCTATAATCGATTTTGATATAACAAATTGTTTAAGGACCAAATAGTAAAAGAAAATAAATTTTTAAGTACTCAAAAGTCTCACAAAATGACAAGGAAAAGTTTTTCTAATTCCAAGACTTAAACCCAAAATTTTTCTAAGTGTTTCAAGGCCAAATTCAACAAATACGTCCAGGCGTATCGATACCCTTAAGGTGTATCGATACGAATTTTCACTACTGGAATTTATTTTTGCAAATCGTTTCGATATGGCTAAGACCGTTTCGATACGGCCTTCATCTGGGCTCGTATTTTAAGCTATGTGTATCAATACGGTTACACCTGTTTCGATACAACATTCATTTGGGTTTAAGATATCGCTTAAGCGTACTGATACAGTCATTACCGTATCGGTACGGTATGTTGAGATCTTCAAAATCTTTGCATTTAGTTTTTTGACCGTTGCTTTGTCAGCTATTGGAATCAACAATTTTGATTTTCAGTTAACCGTACCGATACACCCCCTAGGCGTACTGATGCAATTTTTCACCTCAGATTCCAGTGAGCAAAACTCGTACCGATATGGCTACACTATATCGTTACGCCCTTACGTGTATCGATACGTTATTGCACAACGACTCTTTCTTCTTTTGACAGGTATCAATATGGCTCTTCACGTACCGATACGATTGGTCACCAGACATCATTTATTTTGAAAAAAATGGTCCCCAACGGCTATATTGATAACTTCAACCACCCAAACGGTTAGAATTCAATGAGAATGTATAAATACAAGTCTCCAAAGCTGCTACAACAACTATTTATCAACTCACAAGCATTCAAGCAAAATCTAACCACTTTGAGCCTTTAAAGTCAAACCCTTGTAAACCCAACTTGTGTATTTTCATTGGAATATTTAGATTCAAGTTTGGGGTTGTGAGCATTTGTAATTAGGAAAACAAATTCACCTTTGAGAGGATTTTTCTGTGTTTGCAAATCATTCCTTGTAAAAGAGTGAACCTTGATCAAGCTTTGGGTAGAAAGCTTTGATCCATTGTAAAGGTTACCTCCTTAGCCTAGAAAAAGGGAAGAATTCAGTAGTGAATTTTTTGAAATCCTTAGTGGGGAGCTAAGGTAGTGGATGTAGAGCTTGTTAGAAGCTTGAACCATTATAAATCCTCTTGTCTTCAATTTTTTCATATTCCCTTTGCTTTCCTTCAAATTTTTAATTGCCAATTCACCCTCTCTTGGCCATTTGTCATCGATTGATCATCCTAACAATTGGTATCAGAGCCACACTCAACCGAATGTCTAACCACCGTTGAGGCGATTCTAGAAGGTGATTCAATCAACCAACACTCAAGCCATGTCATCTACTTCCGGCAACATGTATGAGTCTCAATCCATCACTAGACCGCCCTTCTTCAACGGAGACAACTTTCCGTATTGGAAGAACCGAATGAGGTTATTTATCAAATCCAACGATTATCTCCTTTGAGATGTAATCGAAGACGGACCATCTATCCCGATGAAGCAAGAAGGAAAAAGGCAAATTCACAAGGCCAAGCATGAAATGACCGATGAAGAAAGAAAGAAGTTACAAGTAAATGACAAGGCCTTGCACATGCTCTTTTGTGCACTTGGACCAGAGGAATACTCGATGATGTCTTCGTTTACAAGTGCAAAGGAGGTGTGGGACAAGCTCGAGACCACCTATCAAGTCACCAACGATATAAATAAGACCAATATTAGACTCCTCAAATTAAGTTACGAGAACTTCAAGATGAAGCCCGATGAGAGCGTCACCAAAATGTTCGATCGCTTCTCTGTCATCGTCAACGGTCTTAAGGGCTTCGAAGAAATTATCCCCAAAGATAAGCTTGTTTAGAAGCTCATATACTCATTTCCCGAGTCTTGGGATGGCAAGAGAACTGCCATCATTGAAGCTAAAGATCTTAAGATGTTGAAACTTGATGTACTCATTGGATCTCTTCTCACCCATGAGATAATAAAGAAAGGAAGAGGGGAAGAAAAGAAGAAAAAAGAGATGAAGATCGAAAAGAAAGAAGTAGAGAAGAAAAAGATTGGAATTGCTCTTAAAGCTTCACAAGATAAGAGTGATTCAAGTGAGGAGGAAGATGAGGAGTTGGCCATGTTAGCCAAAAGGTTTACAAGGTTTATGAAGTCCAATAGAGGAAGAAAGTTCCATCAAATAGGAGACTTCAAAACAAGGAGGAAGATAAGGATCAACTCATATACTTTGAGTGCAAGAAGCTGGGGCATATAAGGACCGAGTGTTCTCAACTCAAAAAGAAGAGCTTCGGGAAGAAGAATAAGCTCAAGGCTCACGTTGCTACTTGGAGTGATGAGGAATCATCCGATGAAGAGGAGCAAGAAGTGGCCAACCTTTGCCTCATGGCTCTTGAAGAAGATCCTAAGGTAACCTCTAACTCATCCACTTTCGATTTTACATTTGATGAGCTTCAAGAAAATACAAATAATCACATTTGAAAAAACAAGAAAATAATTTTCGATTTTAAAAATCAAAACGATTCTTTGATCAAAACTAATTCGGAACTTGAAAAGAAGGTTTCTGATTTACAAGAAAATCAAAAATATTTTGGAAAGGAAAATATTAATTTAAAAAACCTTCTTTCCGATCTTAATGATCATTACCACAAAGAGGTAAATGATCTCAAAGCTTTCTTAAACAAAGTTGGGAAATCAAGTTTTGAAAAAGGACAATCTTTAAAACCCAACTATGGGAAAAGGAACTTTGGTGGCTACAAACAAAGAGGCTTTTAAAGGTCCTCTAGAGGTAAAAGAATTATAAGTGTTTGGGTTCCTAAGGACCTAATTGCTTCTAATGATATTCATGCTATTGTTTCTTGGATTCACAAGGAAACCAAGATTTTGGGAGCTAATATTCATGGACCCAAAATAATTTGGGTACCAAAAATCAAGACCTAATATTTGTTTGTAAGAGGCATTGCTACAAGGCCAAAGCTTCAAGTGCAAATTCGTGGTTCCTTGATAGTGGATGCTCGAGACACATGATCGGATACAATAGTAGATTCTTGGAACTAGATCTAAAGAGAGGAGAATTAGTGACATTTGGTGACAACTCCAAAGGCCAAATTGAAGGAATTGGTTCTATTGGAAATCACTCTTCCATACTTATCAAAAATGTTTTATATGTCAATGGTCTTAAACATAACTTGTTAAGCATAAGCCAACTTTGTGATAAAGGTTTTGTAGTGATTTTTGATATATATGGTTGCAAAATTATAAACGTCGAAACCCACAAAATTGTGCTTTTTGGTCATCGCACATGAAACATATACATGGTGCATTTAGATGACATTCATATTTCAAATACATGTTTTGTTGCTAAAGATGAACATGACTTATGTTTATGGCATAGAAAACTAGGGCATGCAAGATTGAGTGTTTTAGAAAAATTGGTTTCAAAAGATCTTGTAAGAAGTTTGCCTAAAATTAAATTTTCTCTTAATAAAATTTGTGATCCTTATGCAAAAGACAAACATAAAAGAGTTTCTTTCAAACCTATTAATGATGTTTTTACTAGTAGAGTTTTACAATTGATCCACATGGATCTTTTTGGCCCTATTAGGATAACTAGCTTGGGTGGAAAATCATATGCATTTGTTTTAGTAGATGATTACTCTAGGTACACTTGGGTTCTATTCTTAAGTACCAAGGATGAGGCTTTAGAAAAATTCATCACATTTTCAAAAATTACTCAAAATGATGTTGGTCAACTTATTTCTCATATTAGAAGTGATCATGGTACTGAATTTCAAAATTTAGGTTTTGAGGATTTTTGCAACTCAAATGGTATAAGCCACAATTTTTTCGCTCCTCGCACTCCTCAACAAAATGGGGTTGTTGAGAGGAAAAATCGTACTTTAGAAGAAATGGCTAGAACCATGCTTTGTGAAAACAATTTGCCAAAGTATTTTTGGGCGAAAGCCACTAATACCGCTTGCTACATTGTCAACCGAGTAATGATTAGGCTGATTTTAAAGAAAACTCCTTATGAGATTTTAAAATCCAAAAAGTCTAACAGTAACTATTTTCATCCATTTGGATGCAAATGTTTTGTTTTAAACAATGGAAAAGATAATTTGGGCAAATTTGATGCTAAAAGTGATAAAGCTATTTTCTTAGGATATTCTTTAAACTATAAAGCTATCATGTATTTAATAAAATAACTTTGGTTGTTGAAGAGTTTATACATGTGATTTTTGAAGATAAGCTTCATTCGAGGAAGGATTCTTGTGATGATGATGATGTAGGAATCATTGAAGCCAATGATGGTGGGCAATCATCAAAGGTGAATGAAGTTCTAACCAAAGAAGAAGAAGCACAAGATCCACCTCTAGAAGCCT
This sequence comes from Hibiscus mutabilis, assembly GCA_019671005.1. NCBI lineage: Eukaryota > Viridiplantae > Streptophyta > Magnoliopsida > Malvales > Malvaceae > Hibiscus > Hibiscus mutabilis. The sequence goes on from CM033723.1 coordinate 39,875,973, forward strand.
TGAGGGACATGAATCTAGAGGAAAATGAAGTGAGCTACCCAAGGGAATTCAACTATGTCAAAGATGGTGAGATTTCGAGTGATCCATCTAAAGGGGTAACCACTAGACTCTCTCTTAAAAATGCTTGTAATGTTGCATTTCTTTCATGATTGAGCCTAAAAATATAAAAGAAGCATTAAAAGATGATTATTGGATATTGTCTATGCAAGAGGAATTAAATCAATTTGAGAGAAGTCAAGTATGGACATTAGTTGATAGGCCTAGTAATAAGTCTACTATAGGAACTAAATGGGTTTTTAGAAACAAACTAGATGAGAGTGGTAACATAGTGAGAAACAAGGCTAAACTTGTTGCTCAAGGTTACACTCAAGAAGAAGGAATTGATTTTGATGAAACCTATGCACCCGTAGCTAGAATGGAAGCTATTAGGATGCTTCTTGCATTTGCATGTTATCATGAATTCAAGATTTTTCAAATGGATGTAAAAAGTGCTTTTCTAAATGGTTTTATTAATGAAGAGGTGTATGTTGAACAACCACCCAATTTTGAATATCCAAAATACCCAAACCATGTTTTTAAACTTTCAAAAGCTTTATATGGTTTGAAACAAGCTCCTAGAGCTTGGTATGAAAGATTATCAAGCTTTTTAATTGAAAAAGGTTTTAACAAAGGAAATATGGATACTACACTCTTTGTTAAAAGAAATGGAAAATACATTTTAGTAGTTCAAATTTATGCTGATGATATAATTTTTGGTTCTACTAATGAATTGTTTTGCCAAGATTTTGCTAAGTTAATGAAAGGTGAGTTCGAAATGAGCATGATGGGGGGCTCTCATTCTTCTTGGGACTCCAAATCAAACAAAGGAAGGATGACATCTTCATCAATCAAGCAAAGTACATCAAGGGCATGCTCAAGAAGTTTGGCTTGGAGAATATGAAACCTCACACCACACCAATGAGTTCTTCTACAAAGCTTGACAAAAATGAATGAGGTAAGTGTGTTGATTTAAAGCTTTATCACTCTATAATTGGATCTTTGCTTTATCTTACCACAAGTAGACTCGACATTATGTTTAGTGTTTTCTTGTGTGCTAGATTTCAAGCTAGTCCTAGAGAATCACACCTTGTAGCCGTTAATAGAATCTTTAGATACCTTAGAGACACCCCTTGTTTAGGCCTTTGGTATCCTAGAGATTTCTCCTTTGATTTGCATGCTTATTCGGATGCAGATTATGGAGGTTGTAAGATAGATAGAAAAAGTACCTCTGGTACTTGTCAGTTATTAGGTAGTATGCTTATATCTTGGTTCTCTAAGAAACAAAATAATGTAGCACTATCTACCACCGAAGCGGAATATATATCGGCTGAAAGTTGTGCTCAAATTATTTGGATGGAGCAATAAATTTTAGATTATGGAATTGATGTAGGTACCATCTCTCTTAAGTGTGACAACACTAGTGCTATATGTCTCACTAATAATCCCATCCAACATTCTAGAACCGATAAGACATCATTTCATTAGAAATCATGTCTTGAAAATGATGTTGTTCTAGAATATGTAGACACATTAAATCAACTAGTGGATATCTTTATCAAACCATTAGATAAAGAGCGTTTTTGGTCTCTTAGGAGAGTTAGGTTTAACTAGCCTTTCTTGTGCCTTAGAGCCTTTTTGGTCTTAAAAATTTGCTTGAATTTGATTGATTACATTGCTTATGTGTTTTTTCTCCTATATGCATATATGCTTGTTGCTAAAGGGAGTATGCATCTATTTATGCTCATACATGATGTTCTCATATCATTTCCATGTATTTCGACTTGAGTAAAATCAAATTTTTGTACAACTTGCTGCCAAAAATGACATTTCAGCCACAAGCGTATCGATACGGTGTTCTGCGTATCGATACGGGTTCTAGAATATGTTTCAGTATGGTTTTACTTGTACCAGTACGAGGTTGCGTATCAAAATAAGCGTTTCGGTACTGCATTTCGATACGCCACGTGGCGTATCGGTAGGCGCAGTCGCTGGGCAGATTTAAGGGCATTAAAAAGGGGTTTCCAACTTTAAATCAAACTCTAACTTTTTCTCTCAAACCCTAGGCCGATTTTCCCTATAAAATTCCCTCAAACTCTTCTAATTTTTCACACAAAGCTCAAAATTTTTTGAGGGCTTTTGATTTTCTCTTCAAACCCTAAGCTATAACACCAAGTTGTGCATCATCATCTTCTCATTCATCATTAATCCTTACTCAAGGTATAAACCCTAACCTTTCCTTTTTTTTTAATTTTCGTGCATATTTCTATACTATTTTTGAATCAAAATTTTATATTTAGAATGTACATAACATTGTTTTCAAACTTATTGTAAAAACTTTTTCAAAACTAAATTTTTTTTGTTTGAATATAAAATTATATCGTAGATTTTTCAACACTGTTTTTCAAGTTTTATTTTACCAAAAATTCTTTTTATACTTGTATAGAGTTTTAAACTATATTATATAGATTTTTTTAACAATACCTTGATCATTGGATTAATTATTGGATTGAATGTGTTGATTTATGCATACATTGTTTTTGGTTTGATTTTGATTTCAGATAATGGCACCTAAGAAACAAGCAAGAAGAGATATGACTTCTAGTTCAACTCCTCTTACTCAATATCCCAAAAATAATGGTAATAGACCTAATCTTACCCATATTTACCAAAATTGTTTTAATGAGCCAAATTTTCCACATGTCATGGATCATTTTAAAGAATACCAAGGTTATAAAATTCGCCGAGAGCGTTCTGTTTTGATCCTTTTTCTATCTTCGAAAAGATTTCCATTTAAATATCTTGATTTAATGCAACAATGGAAATTTATGCAATTTTTGAGTTTACCTGGGATTTTATACCGAAATCTTATTTTGATTTTCTACTCCAATGCCCGGTGTATCTATAATGCAAATAAAACCGAAGTTGTTGCTATTGATTCTTATCTTATGGGTAAGAAATTTCAAATTGATTCATCCATTTTAGCTAACTTTTTGGGTCTTGAGGATACGTGTATTGATAATGAGGACTCTTTGGGCCATGTCATTAGTGGCTTCGTGACCGTGGTAGATGCCCATGATCGCATCCTTCACCTCATGATCACTTGGTGGTTTCGTCCATCCGGTGGAAAATTCTTCACGATCTGACAAGTCGATGAATTTTGGATCCGTTACTTTCGTGAGGATAAGCGACCAAACCTTGCTCAAATCATGTTCGCGAAAATCGTCTTCCTAGTGCAACATTGTCACACGACTCTTGTTACATCCTTCACCTATGGCACCGCCTTGAGCTTTATCTTTCACAATATGGGAATTGATTGCTCATATGATCTTGTTGAACCACTCACCGATCCTATTGATGAGTGTTCCCTCCACCGCACAAAGTTCACATACTACAATAGAGAATGGGTTCGGAATGTCGATCTTTTCGGTGGCGTTCAACCGATCCACCGGTGGCTCCCAAGAGGTTCTGGTTCCACAAGCTCTGATGGCCCAAACTAATCATGATGCTCTCATGGCCTACCTCAACGAGTAATTCTCATCCTTGCATACAACCATGAATTCCAGGTTTGCCGCAATTGACACTCGCTTCACATCCTTGGAGGAAAGAATGACGGCCATTGAGAATCGCCAAAGCTCAATAGACATCTCACTTACCGATTTTCATGGAGAGTGGCGTCAATCTCTTGGAACCCATGCCAATGATGAAGATGAAGAGGATGAAGACGGTGGAAACGAATCTTAGGCATTTGGCATATCATAGCATATCATCTTAGGATTAGTTTATGCACCGATGTTTTTATATTTTTGGAATCCTATGCTTTGATATTATTTCTTTTGGATTATGTTTTAGGAATTAAGTTGGATTTGATTATTATGCTTTGAATTGTTATTTGATTTTTAATGTATATGTTGTTTGATTTAATTTTGGAGTTATCTTTTTGCTTTGATTTATTCCATCGATTTTGATCTAACAAAAAGAGGGAGAAGAAATTGAGCTAAAATTTTTCAAAATTTTTCAAATTTAATCTTAAAGTAAGGGGGAGTATTTTTCAAACTTTTCAATTTTACTTAAAAATTTTTACTTTGGTTTTTTATATCAAAAAGGGGGAGATTGTAAAACCTATATTCGATTTTGATATAACAAATTGTTTAAATACCAAATTATAAAATAAAATAAATTTTTAAGTACTCAAAAGTCTCACAAAAGGACAAGGAAAAGTTTTTCAAAGTTCAAGACTTAAACCCAAAATTTTTCTAAGTGTTTCAAGGCTAAATTCAACAAATACGCCCAGGCATATCGATACACCTTAAAGCATATTGATACGAATTTTCACTACTGGAACTTAGTTTTGCAAACTGTTTCGATATGGCCTTCATCTGGGCTCGTATTTTAAGCTATACGTATCGATACGGTTACACCCATTTTAATACGGCATTTATATAGGTTTAAGATATCGCTTAAGCGTACCGATAATGTCACCATCGTATCGATACAGTGTGTTGAGATATTCAAAATCTTCGCATTTAATTTTTGACCATTTCCTTGTTAGTTATTGGAATCAACAACTTTGATTTTCAGTTACCCGTACCGATACGCCCCCTAGGCGTACTGATGCAATTTTCACCTCAGATTCTAGTGAGCAAAACTTGTACCGACACGGCTACACCGTATCGATACGCCCCTAATTTTACACTATATCCATTTTGATACACCCTTACATGTATCGATACACTATTACACAACTGTTCTTTCTTTTTTTGGCAGGTACTGATACGGCTCTTCGTGTACCGATACGGTTGGTAACCAGACAGCATTTATTGCGGAAAAAATGGTCCCCAACGACTATATTAATGACTTCAACCACCCAACAGTTAAAAGAGGAAGAATTCAGTAGTGAATTGTTTGAAATCCTTATTGGGGAGCTAAGGTAGTGGATGTAGAGCTTGTTAAAAGCTTGAACCACTTTAAATTCTCTTGTCTTCAATTTTTTCATATTCCCTTTGTTTCCCTTCAAATTTTTAATTGCCAATTCACCCCTTCTTGGCCATTTGTCATCAATTGATCATCCTAACAGGTTCAGGCACAAGTCTGGTCTAATAAGGGCAAACCACCTGGTTCGAGCCAAGTTAGTGGGATCTAATCTCACTCTTTCCTTTTTTTCTCTTTACAAGCTTTGAAAAATGTCCCATTTTCTCTCAAGAGAGCTCTGCCGCCACTGTCTTCTCAACGTCGCCGCTGTCACTCTAGTGAACTCTCCGGTCGTAGTGAATCTAAGATATGTTACTCCCCACACTGAGATTCTTCTTTTCACCGTTGAGATTTACCGTTGGAACCTCTGGTCGCCAGAAATCAACACATATGAAAAGGTAGCGTCTTTCCCTTTTTCTAATTTGTTTGCATTTTGGTTGTTGATTGGGTTCTTTGCAGCAGGTTTTTAGGTGTTGAAACAAAAGGTTCGTTGTTAGTTTATGGATGTGAGAGTTGATAAATGAGAGTGTAATGTCGCAGTAAAGAAGAATGGTTGGGATGTTGAATGTGGGTGAGAGGTGAGTGGTTGTTGGTGAAGAATGGTAGAGGGAATGATGGCTCTCGGTTTGGAGTTGAGAGGTGTAAAAAATGGCTTGGGTGAGGGTTAAGTGCACTGATTTTCTGAAGGTGAAAAATGATGGTTTTGATGATGGATAGTAAGGTTGAAGATCTGATAATGACTGTGGTAGTGGGTATTTGGGATGAAGGTGTAAAGTAGTGGGAAATTGTTGGTGAATGCTGATGGGTGTTCTTGGAACATGGTTTTAAGGTGAAGAATAGAGGTTGAAGATGAAGGTTAGAGTGATGGGGGTGATCGGTGGGGACAGGGTATGGAAGAGGCAAGGTAGGGTGGAGGCTGATGGGTGGTAATTGGCAGGACATTGGTCGCTGCAGGAGACCATGCTTTGTTGTTTTTTTGGAATTTTGTTTAAATAGGGTAAATGGTTTGAATTTAGTTTGAGGCCCGGACCAAAAATGGGTATTACAGTTGCAAGGCCCAGTTTGTTTCTCGTTCAACCATCGGTCGATTGAAGTTTTCACGTTCGTCATTCATGGTTCGCTTGACTGCTCGTTTATCGATTTCTAACGACATAAGATTGGGTTTATAGGTTGTAGGGGGAGCGAAGGAAGGGGTGGCTGAACCAACGACTAGAGGAGAGGAATTTAGGGGGTTATTTATTTAGGCTTAGGGATTAAGTTTTTTTTTGAGAAATTAAAGATTTTAGGATTTTTTTATCAAATTAAAGATTTTATGAATCTTTTAAAAATAAAATTAAAGAAAATTTCAGAAATAAGCAATGTGTTGTGTTTTAATTGGATAGCTGAAAATTTTTAACGTATGTTACGGAAAAACCTTAGAATAGTTACAGAATGAAACGTTAGGCACCTATTTAGCCCAAAAAAATAGTCTATACACTTATATGGAAAAAATATAGTTTGGACATTTTTTATGGTAAAGCCAATAGACTTTAATTAAGTATACAACATAATATATGTTTTGATTTTGTACAATTGTATGCATAAAATTTTGAACTGAATCTATTTTCATAAAATACTAAAACCATTATCGATTTAACATCGTTTTAAATTTAAATAATATATACATAAATAATTATATTTATCTAATATGAAAATAAATTAATGTATTTATTTTTAAATTCCACAAGATTGAATTAAAATTATTATTTTGTACAATTACACCAATTTAAAATTTATTTGTACATTTAACCAAAGTTCATATATAATTTTAATGTTTATCGTTATTTTTGTAAAGACTTTGATTTATAAAAAAAATCGTATATGATTAGCACCATTAATTCACATGATATCATTTTATGTTTATTTATTGTATATTTAGACATTTATATATATTATGTCAACAATTTCAAGAACAAGTAGTTAGAAACTTTCAGTTGACATCTTTCATTATCCCCTAAGTTGCGGGTTCAATATCCATTATGAGCAAATGTTTCCTCTCCCTCCCCTAGATAAGAATTGTTCTAAAAAAAACATTTATATTTATTCAATACAAAAATAATTAAATTTATTCATCGTTGAATGGTAGAGACATAAATTTTAATATGGTAAACCATATCAGATATCATTGAATTTTAGAGTTTGTATCGTTTTTACCATTGGAATTTTTTCGATTAAATATTAGCTCTAAATTTTCATTTTGCTTCATTGTAGGCATTGAGTCGATAAAATTCAAACAATATGATGATGTAGACAAATCTTTCTATCACTATGACGATGTGGATAAATGGTGTCATTTTGGTGTGGCTATTGATGTCTAAAATAGTATCATTTTATGCACATAACTATAGGAGTGTATCGATTTTTTCACTAAACTTTAAAACACTTCACTTTTAGGCATTGAACTTTCCAACCTTCGTTGGTAGTCAATTGACATCCGTCATCGATCATCATACATGACAAGATTGATATCAAAACATTTGTATTTTACTTTTCCTTCTCATCATATTGGTTTTCCATGAAACCCACTCAAAATCAACGAAAGTTCATCGAAAGATCGTTTGATAGTTGTCCGATAAGACTAGTTTTGAGGTTCTTCTTGAAATAATAGTTTCACCTTTCAAATTTTTGAACAAATGTTACAAACCCCTCGAATATAAAAAAGCTATCAACCCCAAAAAAATATGGATTTTTTATTTAATTCTGTTGATTTTGAGTGAGTTTAGCAAAAAATAAATCTTAGGAAAAAAGATGAGTGAAATGTGAACATTTTGATATCAGTCTTAACAAGAATGATGACCGCTAATAGATTTCAATTGATTATTCGAAAGTTTAATGCCTAAAATTGAAGCATTTTGAAATTTAGTGGAAAAATTGACATAACCCTAGAGTTTACTGTGTGTCTAAGACTTATTTATGTGCATCAATAACCATATCAAAATAATGTCGTTTGTCCACGTTATCACATTATTTAAATTTTAACGAACGATATTTACATTACAACAAATAAAAGTTTAATGCTATAATTTTTTTTGAATAAAGAACTTTAACTGAATTTCATGAATCAAAAAGGAAGAATTACAAAGTATAACACACTTTAAACCATGAATATTCATGGAGATAAGAATCATCAGAAAATTAAAGAGCATGAAAGATAAAATTAATCACAATCCTTCCTAAGAAAACTTGTTCCATCTTCCAAATAAAATTTCAGTAAAGATAAACTTTAACTAGAAAGCTCCAAGTATCAAACATTCTTCGAGTTCTTGGCACATCGGCAAACTATCACAATGGAATTCAAAAAATAAAAGGTCGCCAATTATCTTGCAACTTAAAATGCTCGATAATACTTGTTATATGGATGCTAAATTGCCATAACATCAGACAATACTGTTACAAAGACAAACAAATCTTACAAAAAAAACAGACAAACAAATTGTCATACAAGCATACAAAAAATAGCTATAAAAGCTTTTGTGAAATGACTTGTGGCAAAGCAAAACAAAGAAAAAATGAAACTAAAAAGAAACAAATGATTCCTCATCAAAAGAGAAGAATCTTATTTATATACAACTAGCGTAAACACTAAAAATCAGTCGACGACATAAAAGCTATTGTCGGGGAAGGTTTTGATGAAGAAGAACTCAATGAGGTTTTTAGAAAGTAATTACCTCAAAGAAAAAATGAAAATGGTGGGAGATAATGCTATAATTGAATAAACAAATTCAACGATAAAAGCTTTAACTACTTGCTCTAGAGATTGTTGACAAAGCTTACGAATCAAAGTTAGTGATATCTAACTTGGTTGACCCATTTTAATAGTAGAGACTCGTATACAATATTGGGCGCTTGTTTAGCACTGCTTTCATAAGTGCTAAACACACCATTTCATTTAGTTTAGAGTGAACTACATTTAAGGTCGCTCAATTATTAATAAGATTATTAATAATAATAATTGGATCACTTAACTAAAATTCTAGTTACAATTAAGTTCTCTCTCGTTTAAATGCAAATAAACATTAAAATGTTATCGTCGGGTAACAAACATGTCACTCAATTATTAGTGAAGTTATAAACACGTCGCTCAATTAAATTTTGGTTACAATCAGATCACTTTTCCGTTAAAATTCAAATAGATATCTAACAAGGTTTGGTATAATGAATGTTTTAGTCCTCAAAACTTATATATTATATCAATTTAATCCTAATTCAAACTAATTCAATAAATTTTACTCTTAATATTTAAAAATATATATCAATTTAGTCATTTTTCTTCTTCCAAATCACTTGTATACTCTCGTTAACACTAGAGTACTTCATTTGAAATCATTAATTTAATACACAAATTTATAAATGTAAAAATAATTATAATTAATTTTTTAATGTTAGATATGTAATTGGTATCAACATTAAAATTAAATTGTAACCCCCGAAAATTAGCCTAGTCAGAATTCGGTTTTCAGTGACCAGAAATTTGATTATGACAGTTACAAGAATTCAGGAAATATAAATTATTGGATTAAATGTGAACAAATGATAACTCATTGATTTAATACGTGAAGTATGAGTAAAGGACTAAATTGTAAAGATAAGTGACTAAAGTGCGGGTGAGGGAAAAGATTAATATTGAGTTAATAAAGAGACTAAGGAATTATTTATAAGAAAAGTGAAATTGGAGTTTTTAGGTATAAAGACAAAGTATGTTGGGGATTTATAGTGGAATTATCCCATAAACTATTTGATGAATCACTAAACATTATGCGTGGTACATACTCTAAGTTTCCACCTATGTTTAATGAAATTTGTATTTATAATAATAATAATATAATAAGCCATAGTAGTTGAGCTCTTTTGGCAGAGTCAAGAAAAAGAAAGAGAGTGCAATTCTGACAATATTGTGTCATCTCTTTATCAAAGCTTTCCACCGAAAACTCCATTAAAGTTGAAACAAGAATTCTTCTTCGAGACTTTGGGAAAGCTGTTATTTTGTTTATGGATTCACACTACCTCACGAGCTCGGTAAGTTTTGTGAATCAATAGCTCTTGTAACAGCTCTTGTATAGTTATAGAATGTATGGATTTCAGTTAAAGAATTGAATATATGCAAGCTACTAGTTCTTGTGTTGGCATCTAATTTTGTTGTTAATCCAGGCTGTATTGAACAATATGATTCTGTTGGTGATTGAAATGAAAACAATAACTAAAAATGTGATTGAGGAGAGAGGCATAAAAAATAGGGGCATGGTGTACAATCTGGAAACTGTCGATGTTAAGTATGTTTATGTTTTGTTGTGTGATTCAATTATAAGAAGAGGGAAAACAAGGTAAAAGAATTTTCAATGTTTGGTGTTGGTGTATATATATACTCTGGTTTGAAGTTGATGAATTGATAACGTTGTTTTTCAGAATTTTGCTTAAATCTGCTTAGACTTTTGTAAGTTGGTAGTAAGTTTAGAAATGCTCCAAAAATTGTATAAGCTAAATGAGGTAATGATTTTTATATGTACAGAACCATATGTGAGACTAGTTTCATTTAAAACAAACAGTGGTTGATTTCGAGTCCTGTATTAAAAGATATAAATTTTTATTCGAAAGTAGGTCAAAAAAATTGGAAGCAATTTTGCTATTCTGGACAGTTTCTATTACGGGACTTCTAAGAATTTTCATAATTTTTGTAGATTTTATTAATTTATGTGGCTTATACCGTTAGAACCGTAGTCGAATCTAGTTTTTAATGGTATAAAAAGTTATGTTTTAGTGTATAATCTGTCCTATAGAGGCAATTCTTTGAAGGCAATGCAAACTGCCAAATACTGAAAATGAGAATAAATGAATTTAGTTTTGATAAATATCCTAAGATGTATGGTTATTGAATGTTGAATTAAATGGTAGTTAAAGCTATGCTTTTAACCTTGTGTTAACTCTTAAGTGTTAAATGGATTCAATGATATGAATCATGTGCATAGTGATTTGAATATTGTAATGCATGTGTATGTATTCTAAATGGTATGAGGTTTTGGAAACATGAAACTAGGAAGATTTAATGATCTTAATGTATAAAATTCGGTAAAGGGTCATGGTTAAATTGGAATACATGAATTCTGTTTGGTAAAATAAAATGTATATGGACCTGTATTTGTTTATTTGGAGATCATATGATAAGTTAGAACCTTGATCATTGATTGCTTGATAGCTAGTTAAACTTTGAATTTAGGAATGTGTGTGTAAACTGTTTTGAGTTTCATGTGGCTGCTAAAGTATTATATGATTGATATAAAATAAAATATAATGCATTGTCTTTGTAATGCATAACAAACCCAATGGATGTGGAAGAAACGAGAGCTCTGAAAGGAAAGCCGATAAATAAATAAGCAATATGTGAGGTTAAGGATATCCCGTAACTTCGGGACATCAGGTGAGTGTAGTTTATTATCTCAAATGACATGGTATCATTATTACCATTGTTTTCTATGTATTTATTGTATTGTTCATAAACATATGAATTGGTTCTCTTCAAGTTAGAGGGTGGCAGCATGTCATTGAAGGCATTGGTAAGCCTCTTTGATTTGTTTTGCATCATTACTTGCATTGAACATTGATCATAACATGAGGAATGACGTTGACTTTACATTGACATTGCATATAAATTATTGATTATACATCAAAATTATTGAATATACTGAAACTATTGAATACATCGAAATACATTATTTTGGAGCTTTGTGCTTATTATGATCATTGAAAAAGAATATTGGAACTAAGACTTACTTATTGATATAAGACACTGATAATAAGAAAACTTTGAACACCTTGGTATGGTACATGGTATATTGGGACTACGGTCTACGAGCTACGGCTCATGGGTGACGACCCTAGATTGTATTGGCGATGTCGGCGGTTAGGGGGAGATGATGGATGATGGAAGAAGAAGTATTTGACTCGTTGTTATTACATCGACACTAGCCATTGCTTTGTGCTTTGAGCTATGTGAATCATTGACCATCGGTACCTATGTTTAATGTGCTTCAAGGGAAAACAAAGTATTAAAGATTTTACCGAATTTAGTTAAGGATAGTAATTAAGACTAACAAGAATAAATCATGGAAATGATCTTATGCTTATGCATTGTATATGTGTGATATATACAAGACATGAAATGTTTGCATCGATGACACCATATGTTTTATTGATTTCATGCAAATCATAATTATCGACATATTGTTATGCAAGGTTACTACCTCACTTAGGCTAAGTAAGCCTAATGCATTTTATTGACATTCATTTTTAGTTCCTAAGGGCTTTCAAAGATTGATCGTGGTTCGAGGTTGCAAGTCACACTCCAAGGCTTTCGAGTAATGTTCTCATATCTCTATAACTCCTAGAATGGTGGCATATGGCATGAACATGTGTATGATTATGTTATTACATTGCTATATAAATATTTTATAAATATTGAGGTAGAAATATGATATGTCATGAATGAAATATGGAGATTTTACAACTACATTGGCTCATTGATTAAAAGAATAATATTGTGCTATGAACATGCTATTGATAGGTTGATATGTGTTATATGGTCGTTTGAAGACAAGAGTAAGCATTTTGGTCTATTTGGTATATAGTGGGATAATTGATGCATTGCATGTCTAAATGAGTCAAGACTTGACATTTAATAAGTTGAACAAACTAGAAATATGGCAAGTTTGTCATTGAATAGACAAGTATAGATAAGATTATAAACATTAAAATTAGATAAAATGGAACATTGCAGACAGGGCGTGCTGGTACGACTTGAATGCATACAGTACTGGAAGGTATATTTGGACCATATTGCACAGGCGTACCGGTACGACCCTTCGAGTACGGCTACCGAAGTTAGGTAAAACAGTTATGAACCTAAAATTGGTACATAACCTTTGAAATGTTTATAAAATAGTCATTGAAATTATAGAAGACAAATTGAATGTGTTTTAGACCTTGGATGAGCATGAAATTTTGCAGACTCAGATGAAGTGGTTAGAGTTCCATGAATATGAACTTGAAACTGATTAAGGTATGTTTGATACGTATTAAACTTTATAGTACATACTTTGTTATGTATCATGGACTTGTAGAATCTGATAAATACAAAATGGTACTCAATTATTGTATGTTTAATTCATCAAGAAATTGTGGTCTAAATGATATGAAATTTATCATGTAAGTCTTTTATGGAATGTAGTATGATTATATGTTCACTAAACTTGGGATAAAGCATGAATAGTAAAGTTTACCGACATGGCTCCTAACTTTGTAATCTTTGTAAATTGGTCATTGATGTAGTAAAATTAAAATTTCATGTTATTGCATTGAAATTTTTGATATGGCCCATCGATAAAATAAAATAATTAAGATTTTAAAAACCGTGTTCTTGATTATTAAATTATCGCATCAACATAGTTTCTAGTAGCATCTCCAACTGGTTCTCTAATAAGCCGGTAAGGGGTGTTACATAAACTCATTGAACCTTCGGGTTTTAGTTACTGCTATTATGTAAGTTATTGATTTTTTTTTATCATAAGACATGTTTCTTAAGTGCTCTATAAGTCTGTGTACTTTCAGTAAAAAGTTATATAACTTTTTTAATAATTTTAAAGTTTTTTTAAAGTTATATAACAAATCAAGATCTTCTTTCTTGACCATTTTTTCTCACTTTCGTCTTCAAGTTCTTCTCGTCTCGTCTCGTCTCTTAATCTCTATTTCTTTCAATTTTGTGCTGCCTTAATATGCTTTTATCTCCATCTTTCTTGTAATTTTTTTTATTTTCCATGCGATATCTTTCGAAGCTACAATCGAAGATCGATTTGTGAAATGAGGTTTGATTTAGAAAACAAGATCTGCAATTGTTCAAATATTATTTGGGGCACCGTCAAATGGGTTTTTGTAATTGAGTCAGAATTTTTGATCTTGAATTATGAATTTTGTCTGTTAAACTATTAAATTTTAAAATAATTTTAATTAAGTGATTGACCGTTAACTTTTTGACAGAAATGATGATGGGTCAATTAAGTAAAATTGCATAATTATACATTTGGTCCTCTTTACTTACAATTTTATCAATTTAATTTTAATTTAAGAAAGATTAAATGTATAGTTATACTAATTTACTCAATTGTTATGTTATCATTTTCGTCAAAAGTTAACGATCAATGGTTTGATTAAAACATTTTAGAAGTTTAGTGATTTAATTGACAAAATTCACAGTTCAGTGGTAAAATTAGAATCAAACTATTAGTTTAGTGGCATTGGAAGTAGTTTACCCTTAAAAAATATAGATGCCTAATTGAGAGGAGTGAACAAGTTCAGAGCTCAAACATATAATTAAGCCTAATAACAACTGTTAAATTGTGAATATTTTAAATTGACTGGCCTCTGTTGTAATTTCTTTAACTTTGGAAAAATACACGTCTTGCATCCTCCCTTAATGGGATTATTCTAACATACAATGTATGGATAAAACTATAAAAATCGATAAAATAGAATTCCCTTTTCTCTGAAAACCCTAATTTCTGAGAAACCATGCTTCAATCTCCAGGCCACTCTCCCCGCCACTTTTCATCTCCGTCACCGTCTCCACATTCCGGCAACTCTCTTCAAACTCCCGGCGCTTCTTCCTCAATTACCCCAAGTAATCTTGGGAAAAAACGACCCCGGGTCCTCGACGAAGACTGCTATGTGGCTGCCATCGAGAGGATCGTCGAACGCGATTTCTTCCCCGATATCTCCAAGCTCCGAGACCGGCTCGATTGGCTCGAAGCCATCAAGACCGGCGATCCGATTCAAATCCGTGATGCCCAATTGAAGATCATCGAACGCCGAGGCAAAAAGGTAAATAATGCAAATTCCGAGGGTAGAGGTCAAACTCAAACCCCTGGTTCTACGTTTATGAGGAATTTTACACCTTTTGATGAGTTTGATGGCAAAACACCTCAAACCCCTAGTGTTTTAGGTAGGGGATTATCCAGTGAGGATGATTGTAGGGAAAGCGTGGATGAGGTTGATACGAATTTGTCCTTAGATGAGTTTTTTAGGAGGTATACGAGTGAGGATAACGAAAGCTTTTCAAAGATTTTAGAGAAGTTTAACATGAAGAAGAAAGAAAAGTATGCATTTCTAACCAAGGGTGAAAATGAAGAGGAGGATGTTAAATCAATCGAGGATGTAAAGAGGGATAGAATCACAGATGGCTATGGAACGTCTGATCAGCCAACTGCTACACTGGAAGGGTGGAAGTATACAGCCAAGAATTTATTGATGTATCATCCTGCTGATCGAGGTGAGGCCCCATTGACCGAGGAGGAGCGAGCAATAAGATTGAAGGGTTTGACAAAGGAGATCAATCGCGGGAACACTCGTTTTCATGGTAAAGTGATGGATTCTAGGCCAAAAGATGATGGATCCGTGGAGGTGCTATATACTCCTGTGGCCGGTGCGACCCCAATGCCTATGTCAGGTAGGGATCAGGATAAGGGCAAAAAGTATGATTTGGAGGACTTGAGGAAGACCCCGAATCAGTTTTATGTGGAATCTGGGAAGAAGGCAGAGAATGGTTATAGTTTTGTAAGGACACCTTCACCTGCACCAGGTGTTGATGAATCCCCCTTTATTACATGGGGTGAAATTGAAGGGACACCTTTGAGGTTGGAACCTGAGGATACACCAATTGATATCGGTGGTAGCGGTGATGGGCCTCATTTTAAGATCCCTTGTCCCCCAGCAAGAGACGTGAAGGCACACTCCTTATCAAGGGAAGCAGCTCGGAAATTGAGAGAGAGGTCAAAGATGTTTAAGAAGCCACCGTTGCCATCACCATATAGAGGTGGCAGTGCTAGTCCAAGTGTACGTACACTTTCCCCTGCTGCCCAGAAGTTTGTAAGAAGTGCAATTGCAAAGTCTTCATCTTCAGTGGATGAAACTCTTCGTGCCAGTTATCGAGGTGCAAGCCCTGGGGTATCTACTCCGAAAAGTGTGCGAAGTGTTTCAAGGTTTGGAAGGGATAGCAGCATGAATTCCAGGTCACCTTCTGTAAGGGAGGGTTCTAATCCTCCATGGCAATAGTTGTCTTAAAATATCAATGGTATTATGGTTTATGACTACTGTCTCGTTTGTACCCAAGTACTTGAGAAAACCCGTTTGTGTTCAATGGTTAAATGACTAAATGTACAATTTCAGATTTGTTTTCATTATCTTAGCTTTGTTTCTTTAATGAAAATATGACAGATTCAAATATAACATGTGTTCTATTTTGTTTCATAATTCTTATGGCTTTTCTCTGTCCATTAAGCTCTCTGAATTGTAGGAAATAGGAAGTAGAAGAATAGTCATTGTTCTAGTAAGTATTAATAGCTATGGCATAGGGTATACGGATGAGAGTGCCTATTGACTGTTGTCTGCATAATTTTCTTATGTAAGATTATAATAGCATCCCGTCTGATGAATTGAAGTGTGGTATAAAATTATTTGAGCATCTGAAAAAATTGCCATATGAGTTGACCCAAGTTTTGCATAGCTGGGAGGACTGTTTATTGCTACTTTTAAGTGTTTCAACGATCAGCAGTGAGATGAAGGTTTCAAGTCACCTTCAGGTTGCTAATCCTCTGTAAGGAACCACTGCTCTCTTCAGACTGATGCAGAATTGGCATCAGGCCGGCTGCGGTAAGCGAATGAATGAGATTCACTTACTACCCCTGCTTAGAAATCAAAAGGCAAGGCAAATAGAAAGGAACTACCAATGGTTGCAAAGAGAGATAGTATTGAATATAAGCAAGCAGTTAACTAGTTCTAAGTCGTCTGATATTTCCATTTAATCTCTTTACACCTAACAAAAGATATTTGAGGATGGGGAGTTCCATTTTTATCCAGTGAAATACTTGTCTGTAATTGTACCGACATCTAAAGCTAATCAACAATGTATTCTGATCTTGACAGAGTTAAAAGGCAAAAGGCAAAGGAGCCGAACCTGTGGTCTCATCTGTACATTGATGGAACTCAAAGTTCCAGAATCATAGCCAGGTTCAGATGTATGTAGAAAACAAAGATTAATTCCAGCAGTAGCAGTTGCATTTTCCATGACGTTGAGATTCTGGTGGTGATTCAGGCACGGGATTTTCATGAATTTCAAATATTTTCTCTCTACTTTTTTTAATGAATCAAGTGGCTTCTTCTGCGATGGTTCCATGCTTTGTTTTTTGGTGACCAATCTTTTTTCTTCACGAGTGAAGCCAGCTTTTCACAGTGGATGCCGACAAGTTTCTCATCTCTTCTCTGCTCTGCTCTGCTGTATTTCCATCTTATATTGTTGGGGCTTCATTGTGACATAAACCCTTTGAGGATGAAATTAAAATGTTTAAAAATTTTAAGATCAATTTAAAATGAGAGTCATAGTTCGAGAATGTATAGTGCAATTAACTCATATAGAATTGAAAAGTTTTGTCAATAAAATGAAAAATGTCTAGAGAAAGTGATTAAAGTTCTCGGTTGATACTCTTCTCTGAATTGTAGGTTCTAAACTCATTTAGGAGTAAATTTCTCCTTCCCTTTGTAAAAATTGTTTTAAAAAAATGGAAAATTTAAGTTTTAGTTCTCTTACAAAATTTGCAATTCAATCGCAGTTGTTCAATAATGAATTTCTGGCTTTGTTTCTACTTTTATAAAAATATTATTTTACTGATTTTTATTTAAATTCTTTTACAGAAACTATAAATTTTGCTATGTTCCGATTAATCTTTACCAAATTAATTGGTTAGTCTGTTAAGCTACAAGGTTCGCTAAATTATGATTATGGTTTATATTACTAGAATTAATCCGATTATTTTAAACTAGATTAACGACGCTAATGTAGGATGAATTGTATTCAATTTGTTTTTGTTTTTGTTTGTGAAGAGGTATAATTTCATTAATAAGAAAATTATAAACATAAAGTATTAATATTAACACCTGCCTCACTGAAAATTCATCTAAATTTAGTCGGAAAAAATATGATAATACCAAAAAAGTAAATGTAGGATAAACCCAGAATAATAGTTTAAAAAAAAAACTAACAATGCCATCAAAAGCTCACCCATCCACTCGATTTCATGTTCCAGACACGTTCTTATGTAAGAGGAGAATAATCGAATTCGACGGTGTACCTAAATAGATAGGTTTAACGTCATCAAATTTTGCACTCTTAGTTAATGCACCCGCTACTTTATTTCCATCACAAAAAATATGTTATATTTAAATAATCTATTTATGCCGTCTCAATTCATTTAAATGCTCACCCAACGAATGAGAGCCTTGGTCTCAAATTGTATTTAATTTGTTTGCAAATGGCCAAAATTAATTTTAAAAATATTTTTAATATATTGAAAGTCATCAAAATATTAATATATTTAATATAAATATGGTTTACCAATTGTATTATTTTACGTTAATTTTTATTTTGATATTCTTTAAAATAGTTCAAATCTTTTATCAACTATTAGTTTGTCTAATGTGATGAGCCGTTAGATCTTTTATGTAAAATTAAAATTTTAACGTTATGAATACAATAAATTATATTGAAAGAATCATTTTCATACTAGATATATGCGATTAATATATCAAATAATAATAAATATAAAAAATAAATAATTCAAATATTTTATTTTGGTATCCACGTTAATGAATAAAACCCATTCAAATATCTAATATTATAGTAACCAAGCACATCTGAAGATCCCAAAAATTATTAACAAATATAATGAACATTCTATGTAGCTAATAATAATGTCAAACCCCGGTATTTATTTTTATTACGCGTCTCTAAATGAAGTGAGGAAAAAAGGAAAATGAAAAAAGCGGCGAAAATGACTGGTTCTCCGAGAAGCCATAACAGAAGAAAAAAGAATCGAAATGCAGCCAGCCTCCTCTGAAACGTTGTCGTTTAGCTGGATTTTAAAATTATATTTATGTAAAACGCGGGCAACTATAAATTCCCCTCTCCCACCTCGAATCTCAGTTCAGCTCTGCTAAGCAAACTATTTTCTTAGGCTCAGCTCAGTTCTTAATCCCAAACAAACCTTTGCCTTCTCTTTGTATAGTTTTTTCACTTTTGACGAAGGTAATTTTCTCACACTTTCTCTCCGCTTCTTTCTATTTTCCGCATTTCAAATTTCTTATATTTTCTTTGTTACTTACTTGTTAGGACTTAGGCAGCCAGATTTATGTTTGATCAATTGAAAAAAAATGTTTTGGAAATTATTAAATATGCTTCCATGGCCTGGATCAGTTCTGGATGATAAGTCCTAGACAGCGAATCGAAACTATTGAATTTTTAAATATCTTTATTCTTTTCTTTTTTTTACTTCCGTGCGTTTATTGTTTATGTTTTGGCATCATACTTTTTCTTGAATTCCGTTTCCGGCTTTGATTGCGTGATTGGCTACTCTTTTGTTAATATTTCTTTCTCCATTTGACTTTGCATTTCTTTAGATTTTCACTCTTTGATCGCATATTTCAATTTTGTTCTGTTTTTTTTTTTATCAAACAGATTTGTTCTTTTTATTCATTGTACTATGCGTGCTTCTAATGACGCCGTATGGATTTAGGTCTACATTAGAATGTTATCTGTCAGAAAATCTTTAATGGCAGCCAAATTCTAGAAATCGAATTGAAGTAGTAATACTCTTTTATCTCTTTCCTTTTCTTCAAGCTCTTGCCATTTTTCTTTTTCGTTTTTCGAATCGTATTGATTTTTTTATAATGAAAATTTAATTGCTTATTTTTTCCCCTTTGCTTTCTCTTTGTATAACCTTTTTCTTTCTTATAGAAGGTAAGTTTTCTTCCTTTTTTTTATTATAACTCTAGGCATGCATCTCAAACACCGTAAGCTCTTTTTTAGTTAGATGTTTGATCAATCGGGAAAAAGAAATGTGTCGGAAATTGTTAAATATGGTTCCATGACCTGGATCAGCTGTGGATGATATGGTCTAAACCACGAATTGAAACTATTATCATCATCCAACCTATTAATTCAATCTATCCATTTACCTTCATTCAACGGTCAAAAAAAATGTAAAATTGAAAGCCATCCATTTACCTTCATCCAACGGTCTAAAAAAAGATGTAAAAAGTTTTACATAGTGTAAGAGGATCCTATCCCATATATATATATATATATATATGAATTCCGTTTCCAACTCTGATTGCTTGATTTCTACTCTTTTGATAATCTTTCTTTCTACATTTGACTTTGTATTCTCCTTTTTTTTTGTTTTGATATTCTCTATTTAATTGATTAGTTTAATTTTTATTCATCATACTACGTATGCTTTTAAAACGCCTTATGAATTTAGGCTTATATTAGGATGTTTTGCAGCGAAGACAATTTAATTGCTTATCTTTCACTAATATTTCAATAGAAGATTACTTTTCTTCCTATTCATAGTATACATTTTGATAATGCAATCTCAGTTCTGAATCAAAGTACAAATTTCACCGCTTGGATACTTTAGTATGGTCAGTACTTTAATCTTCGACATGTCTCTGACAATCAACTGTTGTTCCAGCTAATAATATTTGTTGTTGCTGATAAGCCTTTTTCCCCTTTATTTTACTACTAATATTGGATTTTGTTTCAATACGGTCAGGTTTTCTCACGTTATGTTTTGTCAAAATTGAACTGTTTCTGGAAAATTCTTTGTTTGGATAATAATTATCGCAAGTATATTCTGTAAATGTTATCTCTTGTTTCTAATCTTTGAAGATGCCGGCTGCTAGTACCGATATGTCTGATCGAGAAGGAGAATCATTTGTTGAGGTCGATCCCACCGGACGCTTTGGGCTCTACAATGATTTGCTTGGTTCTGGTGCAGTGAAGAAGGTTTACAGGGCATTTTATCAGGAGGAAGGTATAGAGGTGGCTTGGAATCAAGTGAAATTGGCTAAGTTTAGTGAAGGCCCTGTGCTTATTAACAGGCTTCAATCTGAGGTACAATTGCTCAGAACATTGAAAAACAAGTATATCATTGTTTGCTACAGTGTTTGGAGGGATCGAGACCATAACACGTTAAATTTTATCACTGAGGTCTGTACATCAGGAAACTTGAGAACTTACAGGAAGAAGCATCGCCATGTATCCATTAAGGCCTTGAAGAAGTGGTCAAAACAGGTACTTGAGGGGTTGGAATATCTTCATACACATGACCCTTGCATCATTCATAGAGATCTAAACTGCAGCAACATCTTCATCAATGGGAACATTGGCCAAGTGGGCTTATTCCCTATTACTATGCAAAACTGGCTTCCAACTTTTACGACACATAACCTGCGCTCTTATGTTATTTCCTTGTAAGTATAACTTCATAGACGATTAGTTAGGCGGCTAAGCTATTCTTCTTTTCCGAGACTTAAATTGAATATACAAGGCAGGAAAATTATCTACATTCTATAGCCAAATATATTTAGTAGCTGATGACAGCCTTTTGGCATTATAATCTAATGTCAGATAAATGTAGAGTTTTCTTTGATGAAGAAAGGAAGTGTTGCAAACGAGTGAAATGGAATGTACTGAGAGACAGAGGAGAGGAAGATTGGTATAGAGTATAGACCCCTTGTGTAGAGTGCAGTAGCAGGTGATGGTTAGTCAGGTGTAGAATAGGTGAAATAGACCAAGGGTGGCTGAGAATAAGGCTGAATAAAGGAATAGACTGAGAGAGCTCTAAAGAAGAGTTTGGGAGTATGAAGCAGCTTGCTGAGTCACCGAGTGGTTAATTCATTGTAGCTGAGCATGCTTTATGTTTTAGGCTCTGGTTGAGAGGGAATGAGAGATCAAATGCAGGCAACGTTGGACCCATATCGTTTCATCTGGTCGTTTGAGGAAAGTGTGAATTTTTACTAGTTAATCAAGGCAATTAGGGATGGCAAACGGGCGGGTCGGGTGCGGATACCATCTCCCCTTTACCCATACTCACCTACAATTTTCGTATCCACCACCTGCCCACCACATACGGCGAGTACAGTTTTTTAAATCCACACCCGCCCACGCAGGTACATAATTAAATCTACCCCCACGCCCACTACTCAACTAGATACCCATTACCCACCTTTTATCCGCCTGTACCCGTTCATACCCGCCTGAGGAACATCCACTAATATCGAATTATATAAAAACAAACCATAGAATATTATAAAGTAGAGTGAAACTTCGTATACTTTATTGATTGATTAAGTGTTTATATATAATACATTTACATCTGTATAAATGTAATTATAGTTAACTAACTTAACTAAATCACATTTACAACAATATAAATTCTACTTAATTACAGCTAACTAACTAACTATGGACAAAAACTGTATTTACATCGGTATAAATTCTACTTAACTTAGCTAAAGCATATTTGGTTAAATTATAAGGTACATCTTTTAAAATCTTAGAGTTTACAGAATAGTCTGTGAACTTATTTATAAATTTATAATAGTCTAAAATTCACATGGTGGGTAGTTAATGGGCGGATGAATGCGGGCGGATACGGTGGGGTAAGGTCTCAAATCCATAACCTACCCACGACGAGTTTGACTTTTAACACCCACACCCGCCCATTACCCACCAAACTCATACCCATCCCAACCCCTACTGGGGTGGGTGCGGTGCGAAATCCGCAAAAATGTACCCGCCTACCATCTCTAAAGGCAACTTTAAGCAAAATATTTTTAGAGATAATACCAACAAACAAATAATATTCACATTTGTTTTAATTTTATCCGCAGGTGAAAATTGGCGACCTGGGACTTGCTGCAATAGTTGGGAGAAGCCATGCTGCACATTCCATAATAGGGACACCGGAATATATGGCACCGGAGCTGTACGAGGAAGATTACACTGAGATGGTTGACATATACTCTTTCGGAATGTGCCTGCTTGGGATGGTGACAATGGAGATACCTTACAGAATGTGATAGTGTTGCCAAAATATACAAGGTCACCTCTGGCGTGAGACCCCAAGCCTTGAAAACGGTTCCAGATCCAGAAGTGAGGGCATTTATTGAGAAATGCATAGCACAGCCAAGGGCACGACCTTCCGCTTCTGAGCTTCTCAAGGACCCTTTCTTTTCTGACCTCAAAGATGACGAGATTGACTCAGTTTCCACCTGATGGCGTTTCGAGTGGACTTTCTGCCAAAAACACTAGCAAGTAAATTTTCTTTCTGAATTGACAGAGAGTATGCTAATTTTAAGTGATATCATATGCCTTATGACTAGTTGTTAACTACTTTCCCAACTGAGATTGATAAACATGCTAATGTACATATTGGTAGGGTGAACAATGCTAATAGTGCACTGCTTTCTTTAATGCCAGTTGATTTGTTGTTGCGGGTAATCATGTACTATTGACCACCCTTATAGCTGTAGTAATCTTCCTTATGAACTGTCTAATGTCGTCTGGTTGCAATGATTGTTTATGTTTTATAGGTTCATAACAAGTAAGGCTTTAACTTTTGTTGCTATCTGTACATATATTTGAAGTCCCTTAATGGCATTGTTTTCTTTATTATGCAACTCAACAGATCAGATTTTAATTGTTTTTGAAGATTTTCATGTTAGGATTGAAGAATGGGATTTTACAGCTTCCAAAGTTCTAGCTAACCGCTACTCTTTTAGGTCCAACTTAAATTATCAACATTATTCACACAGCAAAAAGAGATGAAAACTAAAATGCTGGTCCCGGTGTTCTATTTAAGCCTGTACTTTTGTTAAGATTGACAGGTATCGAAGGATTTTCGGACTCTTTTAGAAGTCTGAAATTGTCCTTCTTTGGGTAGTTAATTGTCAGCATGGATGCTTTGAATTAAGCCACCAAATGAAGTGTCGTGTAGTGTTAAGCAAATAAATGACTATTTATTATTATTGTCATCAATGATGATATGGAGTGGCGGAGTCAAAAATAATAGGGTATAGTATTTGAATTTTAGGTGTTAATTAATATTTTAATAAAAACGGGTACAGTCAAATAGTGAGTGCTATTTTTTTTTAAAATATCTTAATTGTTTTTAAAATTGGGGTTAATTTCCTTTTAAAATGGTGTCAATTTATATATATATATATATATATATATATTCATATAAAATATATACAAAAATTTTCTTCTAAATTTTTGGAGTGTTAGCTGACACCCATTCTTCAACTTGGCTCCGCCAATAATGATATCTATAGCATTATCCAAGTAAATTAATTAGTGTCATAAGATATGAGTGACATGCCATTATGGTCTTAGCAACTGTAGTACATCTTGACGCTTTACGCATCTTGACAATTTCTCTTTGGTGATGTTTCTTCGATGATGATACCGATACAAATGTGTACGACATCTTGTCAATCTGTTTATCCTAACTAGTCTAATTATAGTTTATTACGAGCTAATAAATAACCCTATTATGATAAATATCTCTGATATATTTCTGAGATAATAATGTATTGTGTATACTCTTGATATGTGATGTATTGTAACATTTACAAATTAATAAATAAAACACGCTGAGAGTAAAAAATATATTACAAAAGATAATAAAATATGAAACCAGTGAAAAATGAATTTTGTAAAGTTTCATGCAATTTTGATAAATAAAAGTAAATAATATATGCCTCGTACATGAAATAATTTTATTATAACTGCTAAATGAAACTAATTAATAAGTTCTTTTGCGGGTATGCGTAATATTATGTGCAAAAGAACTATGATAAGAAATCATGTACCAAGCTATGATTCATGATAAGAAATGGCGCCTTGATATATGAAAAATCTCTAGCACACTGAAAAGGAAGAATGAACCAAGCCTTTATTGTAACCCCTCGACCCGGCCTAGACGCCCGACCGAACCGAGATAACTACATTAGGTTTGTCGAAGCAAATCGGAGATCATTTACAAAAAATCGGACCATTTTTTTCCTTTTATCTTATCTAGATGCATGTTATTAATCCTACATGTTTTACATTTTAAGGACTAAAATGTAATTCTTTTAAAATATAGGACCAAAATTGAAACTAAGGTTACCAATCTTCAATTAGTCCATTTACATGCTCACATGTCAAATTCCAGGTCATTACGATCATTCGAACTCTTACAATGACATTCATAAAACTCAATGACCAAAATGAAAGAAACATAAACCTTCAGAGATTCCAGAATAACCGATTTAACGGTAGCCGTACCGGTACACGTATAGGTGTTTCGGTACGCTCTTATGATTTCAAAAACTCAGATTCCAGTAGTTAAAACTCATACCGAAAGGCTTGCTCGCGTATTGAAACGCATGGCCAAAATGCTTAGGACTGTATCGAAACACTTGCTCGAGTACCGAAACGCTATGCCTAGAAAGGCTTATCCGTATCAAAACACCTACCCGTGTATCGAAACGCTATGCCTGAAATGGTCTAGCCGTACCGGTACGGGGACGCATGTTTCGATACGCATGGACTTGTAATGTCCCAATTTGTTGTCTAAACACACTTTAATGAAAACCAAACCACTTAAACATGCCTCAAACACTTGGGCAACATTATTAAATATTGATCCCTACCAAAATATCACAGAATCATCGACCAACCATGGCATTCATACAATCTTGTTGATCTATAAGCATGTTTCCTAATATCATTCTACCAAACAACCAAAACTTTCATTTGGTGCATTTAAGGCTTACTCAACATGCTTGCACACTTATAATATCATACCAAACTTGCTTGAATCATTAAAACATAGCAACCACACCAAAATAATTAGATGCATTCCTAAGTACACATCTAGCATCAAAATAGGCAATGATTCACACAAGTCTAACAACAACAAACCAACATGAAGTCCAGCACTTTACGTGCTTAAAAAATACGGAAAAATAGAATTACAAATCCCCAAAATATGGCGAACACATTGCCTTATTAACATAAATCATAACCCGAGTTCATACTCAAAGTAGTCTTTGTCTTAGGATCACTTTAGCCTTGCCCTAGCAGCCCTAAACCTTAATGCTCTGCATCATTAAGAAAAATAGAGCACAAGCACACATGCTTAGTGAGGATGCTCATAAAACAATTATGCATTTAAAAACATTTGAAACCAAAACACTTGTTTCCAAACATGCTTACAACCAAAGCACTTTCCTTGTCTCCAACCAAGACATGCAGAAACACCCTTATGCAACATCATATACTTATTCCATGCTTAGATCCCAAAGCATTAAACCATAAACCATGCTTAAATCCCAAAGCATTATTAAATAAATCATGCTTAAATCCCAAAGCATTAAATCATAAACCATGCTTAAATCCCAAAGCATTACAAAAATAGGTTCAACACATGAACTTTCACATATATTAGCATTAGTAGTGACCCAGATAGACTTCCCTCTATCCAACATATCGGATACATGATTTATCATACTACACCTAGTTAAACCGCATGATATCCCTAAACCTTGACCAGTTAAACCGCAAGATTTGACACCCCCGCCTAGTTAACCCGCGAGATTTACCACCCTTGCCTAGTTAAACTGCAAGATCACCATCAAATTGGGTTGCGTAGTTAAACCGCATGCCCAATGAGATTCACAACGGTCCGAGTGGCCTTGTTAAACCGCCATACCTCAAGGACCCATGGCCATGATCGATTTTGTTCATATTTATAGTGCACTTTTAATCTTATGGCATGTCAACTATATCCGATTATTTCTTACCTTGTCACATAGCCAATATAACATTTCCAAAACCATTTACCTACTGTTTTTCAATGCATTAAACCAAACCACCACATATGCAATCCACATTGCCCAAGGCAATACCTCATTCCCAACCGGAATGAAAACCAATGCTCACTAGCATTTATATACATAAAATCCATTGCATATATGTTCATAACCAGCATTTACAGTAGTAAATTAAACCATTTTTAACACCAAAACATGAAACCAACATGCTCATATCTTAACCGATATTCAAGAGCGAAATAAAGAAAACTTACTTCCGAGCTTAGGTAAGTGTTTCATGCTTACCCTAAACTCCCAACAGCCTTTATTAAACCTTTTAAAGGCGTTTAAACTAGTTTCCACTCACTGATACACTTTGCCTTGCTCGCCAACGCAAATCAAGCTCTCGGCAAGCAACAATCAATGTCAAACTTTATCGCCTTGATTATCCACTGTTTTAACAACATAAAACCATAGGGCAAATGCATTATTATGCATTCAGACCATTGCCTAACAACAATCTCCCGCAACTCTCAAGTTACCCAATCAAAAACCATTTGAAACACATCAAAAACATCATCAAACCTTTCCAAAACTCAACCCAGCCATAATATAATGATTCAAACCATCAAACTTCATCAATTAACATCTAAAAACCCTTCCCCAACATCATTTTACTTCCAGCAATGATTAAGCTCGAATAGCATTACAAAAACTCTTGATTAACAACCTTAGACATTAGAGATTCAACTTGTTTCGGAATTACAACATTAAAACCAAGTTATTAACTCAATTAAACATCAAATCACAATCTAATCTGATCATAAACCCATAAAATAGATCCAATTCGGAAAATATCAATTTCATCAATCTAAACACAATTTAACCAATTTTCCTCAATTAATTTATCAAAATATGTGAGAAAGTTACTTACGTGATTTTCGCTTTAAAAGATTTAATAGCCTATTTAATTCTCTCCATCTTATTTTTATTTCCCAAAATACTTTAAAAATAGCCAATTAAGGGATAAATTCTGATATTAGAATTTTTGGGCAATTAGCTCCTTAAAGATTCAAAGTTTTGACTCTTTACAAAACAGCCACCTAAAACAGTTTTCAAAGTTTGCATTTTGGTCACTAGTCCAAAATGTCCAATTTCCAAAACTCTTTTTATAAAATTGATTTCACCAAAATCATTTATATATTTAATAATGATTTTAGAACATTTTCCACAATTTTATCACCTTCAAAAATATTTAATCCAATTTAATCCCGAAACTGACTTAAATCTCTAATATCGGTCCATCGGACCTTCGAACCAACCTTTAAAACACCTAAGCTCAAAAATGGGGCATTACATTTATCGTTCAATTTGATCAAAGTGTCTCAAATATTTTTGAGTCCTGACGAAAACTCAAAAGTGGTGTAGTCACGTTTTTTTATCTATCTTTTTTATTTTTGTTTTTATCTTTATTATTAGTACCATTATTAAAATTCATTGGATAAAACCATTTCATAAAAGACATAATAATTCAGTCCATGCAAATATAAGGTCCATTTAATAAAAAGAGCCCATTCGACCCAAACATAAACTAAAAAACCCTAGGATATGATATCGTTTTCTCCTTGCGCAGCCCAACCTCCACCGTTGGATTTAATCTAATCCAACGATCCAGATCAGCACCGAAAAACCTAGCCATTTACTTTTTGCGCCGCACTTCTCACCGTTAGATGTGAGATCTAATGGTCTGGATCAACTCAAAGAAGCACCACATAGATCACCACTTGCGCATAGTCCTCACGTGCCCATCGTTTGAGCTCCCGCCAGGCGCCTCAGCTTCCTCAACCATCGTTGTGACTGGCACCAACCGTTACGCTCTGCTGTCGCCATAGTTTCTATGCTCGATCGTGACATGCAAGAAACACAAAAAGGAAAGGGATCAGTCCATTAAACCGAATTAGTGCAAAAAATAAAAGAAATCACTCAAAGCATGCAGAAATGAGGAAAAAATTGGACCAAATCGAACCAAACCAAGCTGGGAAAGAAATCACAGAGATTCTAAGATTTTTCATGGTAACTTCGGGAAAGAAATCACAAGATTCTTCTCATTTTTCCATTGTAATCGACTATATAAATTGATCAAACTCAATGTAGTAATACACAATTTACAAGCAATAAAATAAAGCATAAGCATTTTGGAGGTATATTTATAACACCCCAAACCGAAAGTCACATTTGGGCCTCAAGCCCAAACTAAAAATCGTAAAATTTCTCAAACTGGATTTAGCCCAATAAGGTATTTCTCAAAAACATTTAAAACCAACAGTTAAAAATATAGATAAATAATCAAAACAGTACAAATGAGCTCTAATTTAATTTAAAATATTAAAACATTCGATTTGATTAATACAATTTCAAATTAAGGATTACAGACTCCACCATGTAAAGTCCTATGAATACATAGCCCACTAAACACAAGTATCGTACTCTGAAGATCACCACATGCTAGAATCGCGTACCAATAGTGCTCCTCGATCCTGCGATCCAACGGTCAACCTATGCACAGAAACAACGATTTCAAGCGTTGAGCTTACAAAGCTCAGTGGTATACATCTACTCTACGATACTTCATGCTAATCATGAACATAAGCATACAAGCTAGTATGAGCAATAATGAGAGATAAATAAATATGTGGCGCTACCACTAGTCGCCTAAACACATGCTTTCATCATGCAAAATATCATACATGGCTCACAAGGCCCAACCATACTCGAGATCTCACCAGATTATTTAAGCGTAAGCACACAAGTCATACCACCAACCTAGAGTGAGGCTCGCGTCTGCACAATATTAGGATCGTACACTTTAAGTAAGGCACGTATTCACACAACATCGAGATATTACACTCATAAGGATGAGGTCTGCGTCCACACGGTACAGAGATCCTACATATATGCTCGGGATCTCTCATCAAGCATCTTCGAATGAGGCTTGCGTCCACACAACATCAAGATTCTACATTCAAAAATCTTTAACCATGGCGTTGTAACACACTCATTCTCTCACTGGGTATCTGGATCTTATCAATCAAAGATGGCTCTACTATATAGGTGTCTATATCAGCACATAGCAAGGACACGTCTACCACACAGCACACGATCCACCAAGGATCTCTACTATCGCTATTACCATCGAGTCATTCAATTAAGCTTACCAACTTGTTAATACATTATGGAAGTGTATATTAATTATCTTTATCAATCCATATTATCTCATTAATAGTCCATGCCAATTTTCATATTTTTATTAGCATAATAAATTATTCTGTTCAATGAGTACTGGTACTTGAACACGAGTATCGATACGGTACCCCTGGGTATCAATACTCACACGCGTACTGATACTGATATTACTCACTGGAAATCCTAAATTTCCACAAGTATCAATATGGGTTGACCCATACCGATACAGCTCATAATCGTATATCGGTACGACTAAAGCTCGTACCGATACCCTATTCACGAGTTTGCACACTTTTCTCGAATTACGATATTTACTAAACCTTAATCAATCCCTAAAGCTTATGAAAGATATTAGGGTTTGTTTACTAATGCGTTCAATCAATTAATATTAATTATCGGCTTCATAATCATTTAAATCGAGTTTTTGCCCCTTAAGCATAATACCCATTAATCACGTCAATCTATTCGAACAAGCATACAAAGCATCACAATTATCAACCAAAAAATTAATTTGATAATTATATGAATATTCAAATGACCCCACACGGTCTCTAAAGCTTATACGAGTCTCTAAAAATATTTCCAAACTCATTATGCATCTCATACATACAAGTCTTATAATATAGGTCTCAACATATGCTTATCTATCATCAGCATATTTTGCAACCACTATCAAGCAAGACAATTACACTTACGATGCTCATGAAGCATTTCGGAGTTTGAGGTGTACTAACCTTAAGCCAAGCGGTAAATCCTCGACCAGACTCCTCAAAACGTTTCTTTAAATCTAATATTCGAGTCCACAAATTTCTCAGATAAAACAAATATGACTACATAAGACATTTCACATTAACATACTACTTTAAAGGATAAAATGCATAAAAATAGCTTACCGGGTTCGAATTTGGCGAAACGGACTGCGCTAACAAACTCAGAACGTCGAGAAACCTCGGGTAGGGTCCCCCCAAAAAGGTAACGATCAACGATCAATGCCTGATCAACAGTCAACGGTCAATGACTGAGCTCAACTCGGCTTGGCTCGGTTCAACTCAGTTCGGCTCGGCTCGATTCAGTTCGGCCCAATAGAACTAGCCTGGTTCACTAGACCAAGCCTGGTTCAGCTAGCAGGGCACGCCCACGCGCAGGCTACGACGCGTGTAGCGCGTGCGGTGGCCTTCGGTGGCCATATGTAGATGGCAACGGCTTGTGGCGGTGAGCACTGAAAGGTCATTTCCCAACTTCTTTAAAACTTTTCAAGCTTTTCCTCGGTGAGTGATGACGACGACATGACGACCATTGACAGGTGCATCTCGGCGAGGCCTTTCCAATGGTTTCGGCGGTGAGCTTCCACGGTGGCCGTAACATCCTTGGATCTAAGCAAAACCTCTTCCTCTCTTTAAAACACTCTCCACCATTTTCCCTCACTTTTTATTTTTTCTCTCTCCTCAATCATATCTTCCTCTACTTTTTAACCACCCACACACAATTAAATTTCAAAACCCCTATCCCCACTTAGATAAAATAATTTGATAAATCCCATCACCTTCTTCTTTTTCTTTACCACTAGGCTTAAATTAAATATTCTTAATTGGACTCCCAACATAAAGGCCCAATACCCGAGTCCGAGACCCTATTCGTTAACCCAAATTTTAGGTCGTTACAATATTCCTATTTTTTTATTTCGAATAAAAAGGTAAAATCTTTGTCGTTTGAAGCCGCCGTTTGCCTTTCGCCATTCGTCGAGACCTGCATGCACGACTGTTGGGGTCACAAGTAAGGGTCAGTCCAAGAGGTGGTAGATAGGCTCGGGTGAAATGGAGAAGATTCTGTCGAATGTGGGTTTAGGTCTAGATTTAGAGTGAAGAACACTTAGGGTTCTTGGTAGTGTTCTTGGGAAATTTGGAACACACGGGGTGTTCATGTCGAAAAAAGGATGTTAATCCAAAAGAGGGTTAATTTATGGGTTTATTTGTGTTTGTTCTTGGGTATGGTTTAGAGAAAATGAGAGAGGGAGACCGAGTGAAAGTTTGAAAATGGGAAGAGACGGGCGAAATTTTCGGATATGTGAGGCTTTTATCCCGACCTTGGATTCGACCCGAATCCATTCTACAACCCGCGCCCTATTTTGGCGGATCTTGCACCGCAACACCTCAATTTCCATTTTATTCAATTTCGTCCCTTTTACATGCTAATTCGAATTTTATAGTTTCAATTTATTTATTTCAGCATTTTTCTTATATTTTAATTTTGCCTCTAATTTTGATTCTCTGCAATTTAGTCTATTTTATATTTAATTTGATGCATGTGTTGGTTAATTTAATTCTCTTTGTATTCATTTTTTTTATTTAATGCCCTTTTCAGTTTTCACATTAAGTTTTTAGGAGTAGAGTCTGTGACTTTAATTCCTTAATTAGATTTAAATTTTAGGTAATTAAAACCCAGGTCACAGAACTCTTTAAGTTTAATCCTAGGATTAGGGTTGTCTTTAATAAACTACTTACCAAGTTAATTCCATAACGAACAAATCTTTATGTTAGCTCTTTAAATCTCATGCTCTATAGTTTATTCATTTAATGCCATAGATCTAACCCATTTTAACCAATAAACCCATAAACTTTAAATAGTCTTACATTAATTAGATCATTCTTTAGTAAAAAAAAATACTTCCTCCGTCCAATTAAAGTTGTCCCTTACTGATTTTTTTAAATTAAAAATTTTAAACTTTGACGATAACTATTTTAAATATTTAAATTAATTAAATTTTACAAAAAAATATATTTTCAAACTATTTTATTCAAGGTTTGTAAAATATATGTTTTCATGTTTGTATCAATAATAAATTTTAATTAATAAAATGTCCAAGTTGATAAAAAAAATGACTCAAAAAAGTCAATAAGGGATAAATTTAGTGGGACTAAGGGAGTAATAATAAACCTTGAAGATTTAAAAAACATAGAGTTTAGGCTTAATTAGGTTTTACCATGTGTGAACCCGAATTACGTTAGAAAGTATTAGTGACCAAGTAAGTGCCGTTTTATGGGCATTGTGATGGTGGTAATCCTTCCCCACACGTAACCGTGCCCCCAACCCAAGATTTTGAAATCTCTGATTTCTTTTAGGTTTCTGGTCTGCCTAATTTAAAAAGACCGGTGGTGACTCTTTGTTTTTATTTTACGTCGGGTCCCGACCGCGACAAGAACGAAGTATGTTTCGTTACTTTAAGCAATTAATTTAATATTTTATTAATACACTATAGAAACATGATTAAAAATTATCAAACACTTTGTTTTTATTGTTTTGTTAAGAAAACATCATAAATACAACTAAAAAATAAAGAGCAACAACTAACTTACTAGATTGTCACTTGAAAAATCTGTTAAATTATGAAGGTGGAAGGTAAGAGCTCTGAACAGTCGCTCATGCTGCTCCCCTTACCAGACACTAATAATCTTGAACCTAATCTTAAGTATGATTCTAGTTGTCACACTATAATAAAATGGCATTAAGATATTTGATATGTCTGTTTGTATTCATGTTGTAATTGTTCATTGTTGCATCATAGTTAGTAGGTTAGCGTGTAGTTTGTTTCTCACACATAGATATCTATCAAGAAGTCTAAGATAAGATCCAGGAGATTATATCACTAAGAGAGTCACAACGACCCCGAGTGAAAACGGTTTACATTTTACTATAGTTTTATATTAGCACGTACAAGAGTCCCGTTTCATCTAATCCAATATTTGAAGTGTATTATATGAGTTTTGTTGTGCTCAATTATGATGATATTTGTATGTGTTATGTTATGATCAATGGTGATGTACTGATGTTTTAGTTGAATGGGGGTGTGATGTATGATGATATGCCAATACATGAGAGTGATGTGCTATGTTATGTGATTTATGATAACATGTTAATTAGATGATAGAATGACAAAAAATAAGCTTACAAACGAGTCGATAAACGAGCTTATTCGTGAACATAAACGACCGAATACACTTTTGTTCGTGTTTGTTCATTTATTAACTGAACATAAAAAATTTGTTTATGTTAGTCTATTTAACTTAATAAACGAACATTATACGAACGGTTCATAACAATTCGTTGAACGCTCTTTTCATTTACACTCCTAGGCACGAGCTAGTGGTAATGGCCTATGGGCTAAGAGATCATTCGTTCAATAGTCTTTCATATGTACGTATGCTATAAAAATAACTACTTCGATTACATATCACTTAACACGCCATGCGATTCGCGCTTGAAAACAAAAGAATTGCAGAACAAAATAACAATTCCAATAGAAGAAGCCTAGAAACACAAGTATCTTCAAATGAAAAACAAACTTTATTTCTATTAATCAGAGCTAATTCTACAAGCCACAGAATATATCATTAGAACAAACTAGGCACTTTGACCTATTGTGCTTTGCATAATAAATTTTGCCACTAAAACAAGGCCAGAGACCAGTTTGCGTCTGTCAAGAAAGAATATGCATTTCAATAGTAGCAGACAGGAATGCAGGCACATACCAAAAGTTATACATTTTTTCTAGGGAAAAACATTTAGTCCATTGTCAGAGAATTACCTCCAGAAGATCACAAGATAATGCTTCGACTTTATTATACAACACTGGTCTCACCCTGCTGTGGAAGATCCTCGGTGTTTTCATGAGGCAACTGTTGAACTGCCTCTGCTTCATCTTTTACCGTTTGCTGATCACTATGAATGGCCACATAAGAGGGTTGCAACACACTGATATTCTCAGTTGCATGATGAGTTTCTGATTCATTAACATCAGTAGCTACTTGACTTGGGTCATTGACGCCATCAGTACCATTACATAATTGTGAGTCATCAGGGATCTTGTTTGTGTTATGAATTTCAGAACCATTGGTATCAATTGTCACATTGGGTAGATCAGACGACTGCTGAATAACATTTTCTACAGTTTTGGCATTTTGCAAATCAATTTCACTAATAGCATGAGGTATATTTGAGTTGTCGATATCATTACTTCCGTCACAAAACTGTGAGGCATCAATCCCATCAGTTGCATCACGAAGTTGCATGTCATCAACTTTATTAGGTTCCTCCAATAGCAGAGCATTTTCACCCTCGACAACTGTAGTACAAAGTGGCAGATGAAGCACCTCATTATCTTCATGCTGTAGATGTAAATGATCTACCTCGACAACCATGCCACAATACTGAGACTCGTCCTCACTAACTCCATGACCTTCCATGGGATCATTACTACGCTTCCGTTTCCCAGTAGCCTTTCTTCTTACCCTCTCCTTCCCCCTACTCCTTTTCCCAAGTTCGGTTCCCACAAGGGGTGACACTACAGTCGGGCCTCCAACTTGGTCTCTCAAGCATTCTTGTGCAATAGATCTAATCCTGGTAATTAATTCAAATTGCTCAGGCTGCAGTCCTTTCAGAGGGAAAGTGTCGGCTAAGTAAGAAATTTCCCGCACACCACCAATCTGTTCAAGAAAAGAGTGTTACATGAAATTAACAAGGAACAGGACATGGACATTAGTTAAACAAGTTAAATATAGGCTTACAGTTCTTTGAAACTCCGAAGAGAGAGAAATAGGTCTCCCCACAACTTTACGAGTAATTCTCATGTACCACACCATGTATTCGTTTTCATCTGCATCATCATCACCTTCCACAATATGGAGTGCACGATCTTCCCATTCACTAAGTTCTAATTCCATTTTCCCAGACAAGTCCACCCCGCCGTCAACTCCACGGCTCTTTCTTACCCATTGTTCTACATCTTCAGGGATCGGTTGAAGCATGCCATATTGCCTTAGGACACGATTAGGAAGGTGCCTTTCTGCCTTGTCAAAGCAGATTAACATCGTTTTAGACCTCCCCAACGCCAAAGTATTTCTAATTTCCACCGGGATTACTGTACTATCCATGTATTTGTAAGGAAGCCACTCTACCTATTTTTCAACAAAATACAACTGTATCATCTTTCTCAATCATTTCTTTTGGTCAGATGTTGATTCTTTCACATATAGGAAGTATGAATATAATTTATATTTAAAAAAACATAAACAAAGAAAAATAGAAAGGAAAACAAAGGACTTACATCACATGGTTCTAGGGAGTCTAGTGCCTTACGGTAGAAAACTACATCACGGTTTGTCGTTGGACCACTCTGCTTCCCCTTCCACCTAAGTACAAAAGGGAAATGGTCGTGGATAGGGTCCCTGTTGAGCTTTGGTCGACCAATATTTAGATGATAGTAACTCCAGCACTAAGAAAGAAGATTAATCATCAATAGCAGAATATTAACTAAAGGCTATTCAGAAACAGCATTAAGAAAAACTTCATTTAAAATCCTCTGAAATCTGAACTGCTCCTTTTTGCCTTCAAAAGACTTATAGAAGAAACAAAATGAAGTCGGAAAAAGTGAACAAAAGAAAAGCTAATAACCTGAAGTAGAGTCAAACATCCACAAATGGTGCTTTGAGATTTAACTGAGGCATTCCCAAGAGCCCTATACAGGAACGCTAACGCAGCTGCACCCCATGCATATCTCCCAGCTTCTTCAAAATTCTCAAACAAAGGAAGGTACATGACAGGGACCTTATTCCCTGTAGTAGTTGAAAAAATAGTGCTTCCCACAAGATATAAAAGGTAAGCACGTGTGTGGTACTCAATCTCTTCAATCGATGCATTTTCAGGGCACTCAGAAAAGAACTCTTTCAACCAACTTAGCTTCACCATCCCACCACTCGCATAAGTAGAATCCGGCGCTTTCCCTAGATACTTTTCACACACGGTGCCACAAGTGGTATACGTTATTCCAATCACAGGTTTTCCATCGATTGCCAATCCCAGCAAGAAGGCAACATCTTGTAGAGTCACAGTCATTTCTCCAACAGTGAAATGAAATGTATTCGTCTCTCTCCTCCACCTCTCAACTAACGCTGAAATGAGAGGATTATCTAAACTAATGGCAGGTATCTTCCTCAAGTACCCAAATCCTGCTTTCTCAACCAACTCGATCTGTTTTGGGGTGAGCCGCCACTCACCCAACTTCGATGTATGCTCGTGACATCTAAGTGCACCACGCTCCTGTAACATATATGTTTTAACAAAAGCCCTCCACATTTATGATCACAACTATTCTTGAGCATCAGAGATATGAATCTATTAACAACTAAACAACCACTAATTATGGAACCAGTGGCTAGCCAGAGAAAATACAACACAAGATACATGCTTTTTTTAACTATCCATAACTCTCACCATTGAGCAATATATTACATACCTCATTGGCAAACTCCAGAAAGTATATCAGTGAGTATTTGCTTAACTACACGGTACACATAAGAATCTCTAATCCTACAACTGCACAGATGAATTCTACAAATTTTGTTCACACAAGAAATACAAATCACTCCCTATTTGCAAATAAATACAGGTATGGGGGAACACTGGTGTGATGAGAAATGAACCTGGCCATCCCAAACAGCTGAAGATACATGCTTTTCTTGATCGTACAGTACTGAAGGATCAATGGGTCCAGGATTTGCTGCACATGGGTCTATCCCAATCTCTTCCATTGATTGTATATTCTAAAATTTAAACCCCAAACGAACAATTCTGAAATGAAGGCCAAAACTGGCAAGTTGAGTCCCATGAAGTAAACATTATAGAAGGATCATCCATTACCGTTAACATGCATAAATTTTACATTTTGAGGACTTAATTGCAAATAAAAGAAGAAAAAAATTACGCTTTCCTGGCTTACAAATAAACCCATGTATGGGGGTCGTTTAATTTCCAAACCCTAAGTTTCCATTAGAAAGAAAGATAGAATCTAAGGAGAAAATCCTTGTTGGGGGGATTTTGAAGCTTTCGTCGTATTAAATCTTGGAAAACTAAATAAGAAAGGGGTTAGAAATCAGATACGAAACGACGACGGAGTAAAGGAGAGAGAGAGAGGGAATTGTGGTTTTCGCTAACCTGATTGATTTTTAACCAAAACGACGCACCGACCTCAACGCAACGATCAATTTCAGTTGGAAAGGAAAAACCCTCAAAACGAGTCGTTGTACTGTGTCTGCGTGTGACCTCAAAAAATGGGATGGGTTTCGCTTTGTGCTCTCTTTGGATTCAAATTTTTTTTTCTTATCCATCTACGAGCTAAGAATATTCCACGTGGCATGTTTTTTGGTAATTTTTCTCTTTTTTATAATTAGCTCGTTTCAAATATATTGTTTTTAGATTGAAGGCGCTTCAAATTTTTTATAATTTTTAATTTTTAATTTTTTAATAATTTTTATTAAAGGCACGGGAGAAAAATCTGCTCCTATCAGGTTTTAATTTTGAATTTTTAGATTGAAGGCACTTTAATTATAGGTTTTAGTGAAAATTTCTCTTTAATTTTTTTATTGACGTCGGTATCTCTCTGAGCATCAGAGTTATTATCATGAATAGCTTCACTTCTTCGAGCATGCAAATTCAATGGCATGGTAGTTACTCTCCTTTAGAGCGGGGTGTTGACAGGACGACCATTTGTTCCTTTATCTATTTGTCTTGGTCATGAAACGTTTGGAACATTGCATTCATAATACTATTTTTTTAAAAGAGATATCTAATAATATGTACAGTACATCTCAATACCTTATTTTTCTTTTTGATGTAAGATTATTGTCTCCACTTTTTTAAGCGTGACAAATTGCACAAATAACGTAGGCACCTCTCTGTTTTACTAAAAATGACATACCATTTTCTCATTTATTATTTACAAATGACCTCATTCTTTATGCTAAGATACATGATGCATGCTAAGACAATTGAAGCAACTCTCACTGAGTTTGGGGAATTTTTTAGGCACCGCCCGAACATTAATGTTGAGCTAAGGACTACAATTAGTTCTAGATTGGGGTTCTAGACTGTTGACAATTTAGGGAAATATTTGGGTGTTCCTATTATTCATAAACGGGTTCAATGCTCCGACTGTGACTTTATTTTGAACAAAATGAGGACCAGACTTGGCGTATGGACTCCACGCACTCTTTCTGTGGCCAGCCGCATTGGCCAAGTTTGTTCTCTCGACCATCCTTGTTTATTCATGCAATCAACAATGTTTTCATCAAGCATAGGTTCACAATCAGGCCTTTATTCATTGATTACCAAAGTTGAAGCCTAAGGACGTTGAACTTTGCCCTCCCTCCATTAAGAGATCCTTTTGAAATTGATGGGGTGTACAACATTGCATGGTCGATTGGGAATGGTACAGCCATACATCTTCTTGATGACATATGGGTGCCTGCTTTAGGTCTCTTGAGAAACCATACCCCTGACATAAGTTGGTTCGATGACAATATCACACTCACATATCTTATTAGATAGATGTAAATAAAAATTGAGAATAATAATATGATTTTTTTAAAATATATATTTCGAATATAATTTCTTTTTAAAAATAAGACCACCTTTAATTTTTTTTATCGTTAAGTGATATGTAAACTATGTCCATATCTTATTATACAACACTTTTTTTTGAAATTTTTATATTAAATAAAATTAATTAATTAATTAAGCACACTTAAAAAATAAATGTTAAATACCAACGGGTTGGTCTAAGTAGTAAGTAGCTTAGTATTACTTAAGCAAATATCGAGTTCGAATCCTTGATTATGCAGAAAATTCTTGCTGGGAGACTCACACACCAAAGTTAGGTATGCGACGTGGGTCGATCCAGATTAGTCAGAAAAAAATCCTGAAAACTTGGAGAACAATAAAAAAAATATTAAATGTTAATTTTTTAATTTAAATAAAATAATTTATCAAACAATTTCTAAAGACCAATTTGACATTGCTTTTGAAAAATGCAATAGAAAATTACTTTTGAATAGCACTTCCTAATAATCATAGATTTAAATATGTTCAAATATGATTACCTTCGATCTAAACTTTTAATAGATTAAAAGTAATTTAAATATTGCTTAAAGGTAGCATAAACACTTGAACTTTTGAAAAAAAATAAATAAAATCTTTGATTTTTTTTTGCACCTAATTAAACTCTTATAATCCAAAATTTTATCAATTTGCCAATTCATCCCCTTGAATAACAGGTTTGCCTACGAGTCTTTCTTTGAATTTATGATGAAAAGACGAGAAAGATGAAAACCGTAGATGTAATATACCAAAAAAAGGGTAGGAGAGGCTTGTTATCGAGACTCCACCCCTTTCATCCAAAATTAATTGTTAAATCTAACAGTTTTTGGATTAATTGATGCAACATGTGTTATAATGTTGTCACTTATTATTTTTAAAAAAATTTATATTATTTAAAACATTTTTTTAAAAAAATTTAAAAAACTTATAAAAATTATAAAAAAATAATCTTCTAAAAAATTTATAAACTTCATATAACAAAATTGTAGTATGTTACGTAACATTAATATTTTAATAAAAAATTATTAAAAAATGATTGTCAAATTTGGTCAAAAATTTAATTTTATTTGTTCGAAGACTTAATTATTTTTTTTTCAAATGTTCAAAGACTTCAAACACAATTAATCTTTAAATATTTTATATAAAAAACAAATCAAGAAATTACTATCGAAATCAAAAGATTCAAAACCGAAACAGGTCAATAAAACCAAACAAACCCAATTAGAAACTTTGTTAATGTAAAATCAACTTCCATACTGTACAAGACAAGAATTGCGATGTAGATAAACATGGATAGCTCAATCGTACAGAGCACGATAGTTATGGGTAGGTATGAGTCGCGGGTAGGTATGAGTCGCAACATGTTTAGAGTATGTCTAACAAATGATAAATTTTAAAATTTATTTTTGAACTAAAAATATTAAATTTTTTAATAATATTTTTGATTTTTTTAAACTTTTTTTTGCAAGAATAATACTTATTTTTTGACAAATTTTTAGTTCGAAATAAAGTATTAAAACTTATAAAAATAAATATTAACAATAAAAACTCAAAATCTAACCAAAAATATTATTAAAAAATTTAACATTTTTAATTTAAATATAAATTTATCATTTTTAGCAGCAACTCTCCTTATAGCTGTGGCAGATAAAAGAAGTTCAAAATAATAAATAACCCATTACTGTGATTAAAGTGCTAAAGTTGCTGCTTCAAGGCAAGATGATTGAGATGTTTGATGATGAACTTTGGTTGATTCAACATCAGACTTCGAAGCTTCAGAAACTGTTAGCCCATTGATATAATGCTGCCGACAAAGAGGCATGTAAACGCCTTCCCCTCCGATCATCTCCGTTTGGGTCGCCGCCGCTTTCCTGAATGTGAAAAACGCCTTTTTCCCGCACATTTCGCATCTCGCCGATAACTTTGTTACGGTGTCGGCAACCGGAATTATGTCCAGAACTGACCCAAAGCTCTTTCTGTTATTCATATCTAAATTAGATTTTTTTTTAAAAAAAAAATCATGAATTTGTTAAAGAGATACTGTGAATGAAAAATCATCACCTTAAATAATCCCCATCTAAGCCAGCCAAAATTATTGTTTTGCCGTCAATGTCGGCAGCTTTGCAGCAGAAATCATAGAGACTGTGCCTCGTCGATTCCGATCACATCAAGCTGCCGCCCAAAAAAAAAATAGAGAATATTTCATATGATTCTAAACAAAGAAATTGCGGTTTTCTATTGGGAAGAAAACATAACTCGGGAATTCACCTTTTCATAAGCATCTTCTCCTATTCTCTGCCGGAAAGACGTGAGATCCGGCAAAGCCCAACATGGGAATCTCACGCCGTCGTGACTTACCAATGAGTTAATAGCGTACCTTGTATCCTTGCTTGAATTTATCATTGCTACGTTTCTACAAATTGAGTACAAATTAAACGATGAATCGAGGTCATAGAAACCCAACAGCATTGAAGTAGAAAGTACCGGCCATTGTTGCTTTCGGATTTGATTCGACGGAGGAGAGAAGTGGTCTTTCCGGCGAACATGGGCCCAATGAAGACGTGAAACTCGCCGGAAGCACGGTGTTGATGGTAAGATCCGGAAATATCCTTCGAGTTTAGAGGAATGGAAAGCTTAAAAGAAGTTATCGGATTCGATAAACTTGGAGAAAAATAGAATGGTAGTTGAGAATAGAAAGGCTTTGACTTGGAAATAAAAAGGAGAAGAAAAGCGTGATTCTAAAAATCTGAAATTGAAATAATTTGGATTTTTTGGAGGGTAATTTGGATGTTTGGCGGGAAAGAGAAAGTTTTGTATTAATACTAATATTAATGTATTTTATAATTAAATTGAAGGGTAAACTACATTAGTAGTCACTGAACTATAGTTTCTTTTCTATTTTGGTCACCGAACTATGGTTTCTTTCTTATTTTAGTCACAGAACTATTTTTTTAGCAAAAACATCACTAACGTTATGTTTTCTTCCTATTTTGGTCACCGAACTATTTTTTGGCAAAAACATCACTAACATTATGTTTCCTTCCTATTTTGGTCACCGACTGTAAAAAAAAAAATTATTTTTTTTAATTTTCCATGTTATTTCTTCTCTCTCCTCATAAGCAATATATGTTATTTTATAATATTTTTATTCAAACTAACAGGATGGTGACACGTGTCACTGCCTATTAGTGGAATAAAAGGAATAAAAAATCAAACCCTTATGCAGCCAGAGAGATTCGACTAATAGGCAGTTACACGTGTCACCGTCCTATTAGGCAGTTACACGTGTCACCGTCTATCTGGCTGCATAAGGGGCTTCATTTTTCATTCCTTTTATTCCACTAATAGGTAGTGATACGTGTCACCATCCTGTTAGTTTGAATAAAAATATTATAAAATAACATATATTGCTTACGAGGAGAGAGAATAAATGACATGGAAAATTAAAAAAATAAAATAAAATAAAATTCCTAACTGTCGGTGACCAAAATAGG
This sequence comes from Hibiscus mutabilis, assembly GCA_019671005.1. Taxonomy (NCBI): domain Eukaryota; kingdom Viridiplantae; phylum Streptophyta; class Magnoliopsida; order Malvales; family Malvaceae; genus Hibiscus; species Hibiscus mutabilis. Next base: position 39,918,920 of record CM033723.1, read on the forward strand.
AAGGAAACTAACTTTAGTGATGTTTTTGCCAAAAAAATAGTTCGGTGACCAAAATAAGAAGGAAACATAAAGTTAGTAAAAATACTTCGGTGACCAAAATATAAAAGAAACCATAGTTCGGTGACTACTGGTGTAGTTTACCCTAAATCGAAATAACAATCTAATTTAATTGTGATTAAACACTTACATTATTCTTCGCATAAGTAGTTTAAAAAAATGTTATTTAAATAATTATTTTTTATAATGGTAATATTAATATCGGATCCGGGGCTGGCTAAATCATGTTTGTCAGGTCCCCCTTAGTTTAGTGAAATTGCACTTTAGACCCTCAAAAAAACTTGTACTTTATCCCTTAACAAAGTCTTGAACTCAATAGCCAAAAATTTTTTTGCAGCATAATCTGTAATAACCAATCATTTTGTAATAATTAAATAGTTCAATGATTTTTTTCAATTAAATAGTTCAATGATCATTTTGTAACAATTAAATAATTCAATGATCATTTTGTAATAATTAAATAGTTCAATGACTATTTTATAATATTTACAAAGTTTGGTGACCATTTTATAACATTTACAAAGTTCAATGATGTTTATATAATAACTAATATATTACTTAGTTGTCCAGTCAGTCTGTTGTTAGGCTGTTAACGACATCTAATGGCTTAGTGTTCATTTTGTAACAACATCTAAAGTGTAAAGTCCATTTTATAATTTTTGAAAATTTAGTGACCAAAATAAATAATTTAAGATAATTTAGTAACCATTTGTAAAATATACCTTTACTTTGTAAAAGGGCAGCTTTGGTTTTACTTTCATATCTTAATTTTGACAACCTTATATCTTGGGCGAGTCAACTGTGCAACAACCTAAAACACGTTCAACATAAAATGTTATTAAAACATATAACACTTTAGGTTGGTACAATCTAAAATTTAAAAACATACAACATAAAATATTACTCACACAACCCTAAAATGTTATACGTTTACAACATTTTCAGGAGCAACATAAAATGATATATATTTTAATAACATTTCCGGTTATATGTTTTTTAGCCATTTCTAGGCTGCCATTTTTTAAACTCTCTGTTATATCTTTGAGAAAACTCGTCTTCAGAGATGTTATAGAATGTCCAAAAGATGCTAAGAGCCCCTATATAAACATTAAACCAATTATTGTTGTTGTCTGATAGAATAAATTAGTTTGATTATATTTTTATGTGTATCCTTCATAAGAATATGATTCACCAATCGGCAACCGTTGCTAGTTTCACTATAATTTAAGTTGAAATCTCTGATGCCCTTGTACTTGCTCTAATGCTCTATTGTTCATTCGAATGAACTAAACATGTTTCTTAATGTAGTTTCTAGAACATTGTTATATATATAATATCTAGTGAGGCAGGTGATATGTGAATTCTGCTAACTAGATTACATAGGTAAAAGAGATCTAAATTTTGAGTTAGAAGATCATAAGGGATTTTGTGCCAAGGCTTGAGGTTTGAGTTAGAGCTTCTTTTATTTATTTATCCTTTGGTATGTAGACAGAAAATGAATATCATCTCTATACACACATTTTATGCGAAATTCTTTAAACACTCACTATTACCACACTTGATTTTTTTTTTGAAATAAAGATGATTTATTAATAAATCAGAAATTACTTCGGCCAGAATACACGCAGAATGATCCATCTCAAACATGGCCTCAACAGAATTGACTTAATGCCCGTTGGGCTAAACAATGAGCAACTGAATTCCCTAACCTATTACCACACTTGATATGGCATATTTTGACCTCTGAATTTTGTTTTAGGTATTTAGTTGGTTTATGGAACTTTTTATTTATTTGGCCCCGAATCTAGTCTTAGGTATTTGGTTGACACTCGAATTTAAAAATTATCAAATATATTAAAATTAAAATTTTGTAAATGTATGCAACAATATCCAAGTTCATGTATTAATAAGGCATATAAGGTCGAGTTTAGGGGGCAAATAATAAAAAAAAATTAAGGTCCAATTAGGTACGTATTGTTGAAATAAGCGATAATTAAGTAAAATAAATTGGAGTACCCTTGCTTCATAGGTTTTAATAGCCATCAACCCGATGACAAATACTTTTTAAAACTTTTTGAGAGAAAAAAAAAATAATTACACCATACATCCATATTATAAAAGGGTAAACTACACAAAATGTTGTTGTTGTATCGAATATACTACTAAACTATAAAATGATACTTTTATACCATTAAACTTTTATTTTTTTTACTATTATACCATTAAGTTTTGTTTTTTTACTACTATTATGCTATTCGACCGTTAAACTGTAACATACTCATTAAATGCAAAATAACGTCGTTTTGGTATAGTTGCTTTGATGCATACAATAGGTCAAAACGACGTCGTTTTATTAGAAAAAATTAAGTAAGCACTGCATTTGGGGAGGCTCGAACCAAAAACCTCTAGGATGAAAGGTTTACACCAAACTATTAAACTAACTTAAAAACTTAATATAATCCTAACGAAAATAGTATATAAATAATACTGCAGCTGAACTTAATTTTATTTATCCCATGATATAATTTTATAAATATATTAATTTTATAAATAAATATTATTTATAATTTATATTACAAAACTAGAATATTATTTATAATATGGGTAAAACTTTAAGACACAGGCCATGTGTATTTACACTATAAATCAAAATTAAATCTAAACCCTAAAAAACTAAACCCCAAACTCTAAACACTAACCTTAAATTCTAAACCCTACAACCTAAACTCCTAAACTCTAAACCCTAAACTAAACCCCTAACCCTTTACACGCACCGTGTATTGAAATTTTTCTCTTATAACATATACAACTAAACCTTAAAGCCCAAACTCTATCCATTGTCTTTCCCGGGAAGTCGTCGTCCATATACTTTCCAGGCTTCCCTTAGCATCTCTGCTGAATTCAAAGCTGGTTTGCAGAGCCTGGCGAACCCTAGTTCAAGATCCATTTCTCATCAGCAACCACCTCTCGCACCTGTCTGAGGCTGCAATGATCCCAGCTTCATTTTACAAAGCAATTAGCCCATCCCCGAGCAACGCCACTTCATCGATTTCTTTGATCACAGTGAAGGAAAAGTCATCTCAAAGAAGCTCCCCACCTCAACCACGCCCATGCACTTGGTAGATTCATGCAACGGCTTGCTTTGCATGCGTGATAATTCGCGAAACGTGTACGTTTCTAACTCTGTTACCGGGCTTTACATCGAGCTCCCCAGATTGGTCCAGTATCCATCAAAATTGGGGCATTTGGGGTTCGGTTTTCATCAAAACAGAAAAGAATACAAGGTGATCCATATTCTGTTTCGAAGAAAATTGAAAAGAGACCACCCAAATGAAGATCCATCAACGTTAATTCAATCGGAGGTTCAGATTCTAACAATCGGAACCCCTTCGTGGAGAACTTTAGAAACCATACCGTATCGTTTCAAGAAGTCGGCATCCAAGGCTTTGGTGAATGGGAGATTCCATTGGCTTTTGGACCCTAACAAGTACACCATGGCTAGCTTGCTTATATCGTTTGATCACGAAACCGAGCAATTCCCGAAGCCTGATTGTTGCGGCTCAGGGTCAGACATGTGTTTGCGTCATCTGTTGGTTGTACGAGGTTGTCGCTCGGCCGGTGCGTTTCATGATGATGATGTTGGAGATATGGGTTATGAAGGAATATGGTGTGAAAGAATCTTGGACCAAAGAGTTCAGAATCGGGAGTTACTTGCCGCCGACATTGATAAAAAAAGAGACCCGACACCACTTCAGTTATTCAAGACATAATTTCCCTAATTTAGTTGCTCGAGTTCTGAGTGTGTTGAGAAGTGGGGAGATCTTATTGGAGTACGAAAGGAGAGCTCTTGTTGTTTACGATCCACAGTCTGAGACATTCAAGGAGTTTACGTTTCCAGAAATGCCTGCTCACTGGTTCAAAATAATCATTCACGTTGGAAGCCTGAATTGGCTTGAGAATTAATTCTATGTTTTTTCTGGTACTCCATTTTTAAGGTTTAAAATAGTGGTTTACTCTACCATTCGGTTGTTATCTTGTCATGTCTGGTAAGTCATGAGTTCGAGTTCGAATTCAAGTGTAAACCTCTTATAGAAGAGTTAAAAAGATAGGTTTTAGTATAAAATTGTATGAAAAAAAAGCTTAACTACAAAATAAATTCTCAAACTAAAACTCTTTTTTGCAATAGATGTCTAAAGTATTTGTTGACTGAAATAGGTGCCTGAAATTTTTTTTTGGCTTGTTTTAAGGTCAATTGCGGCACCTATTTTGGCACTTATTTTAACAAAAAATAAAACTTTAGGCACCTATTTCAACAAAAAAATACTTTAGACACCTATTTCAGTAAAAAATAAAATTTTAGACACATATTTCAGCTAAAATATACTTTAGACACTTATTATCAAAAAGATATAATTTGAGCACTTATTTTATAATTAAGCCTTAAAAAAATACTATTTGCTTTCTTGTGCTTTGAGCATGTGATCGGTTTCCTCTTTTCTATGGATAGTGTCAAAATAATGATGATTTAATTATATTTCTTTCTGTGTCAATGGAAATATAATAAGTCTTCCTGTATCGACATGACCAAAAATATATTCCTATGCAAAAATAATATTCGGCCATCATTGATGACATAGTTTTCTTTCGTTTAACTCTCTCCTTTTTTTTGGTTCAGTTCAAGGTGTGTCTTTGCTCCTTGAGATTTGGTTATCAGGTTTAGCAAAGGAAGCTGGCTCACCTTTCTCTCTGTTTTTTTTTGCTCTCCTTCTTTAGGCTTTGTTTCGGTCCTTTTTCCAGTTTTGGTTTCATTCGCTTTGTTCCCTTCTCTTATTATGGGCACACATGGAGCTTTTAATGAAGGGGGTATATTACTTCAAGATGAACCTCTCCCTTTCGAATCTTTAGAGTTGGAAGAGGACGGTGCCATCAATGCTGCTATTAAGGCACATTCTTTAGTTGGAAAGATCCATTCAAGTAGGCACCTTCAACACCTTAAGGTTTTCACCATCCTTAAGAAGGTTTGGAATTGTGAAAAGGGTCTGGAATGCCATGAATTAGGAAAAAGTATTTTCCTCTTTGTCTTTCCCTCCCCCATCGAGAAGAAGAGGGTGCTGCTCCAAGGCCCTTGGTTCGTGAAAGACTAGCTGCTGGTCTTGAAGGAGTGGCCAGTAGAAGCTACACTCGAAGAGATAGATTTCTCCTTAGCTGCCATATGGGTTCAGGTACACAACGTGCCTTTTGCACTCATCAATTCAAACAATGCTCGAAAGATAGGAGGTCATTTTCGAGGTTTTATCGAATCAAACATTGATGATGAACACAGGGTAAAGTGGGATGGCCAATTGCGGATCAAAGTGGCCATACGAGTGAAGGATCCTCAAAATCGGCTTTGCTCTCAACAGAAAGTCCTTGTTCAAACGAGCCGGCAAATATGGCCCGTGGATGGCGATGACAGAACTGGAAAGGGTCACAACAACAACGTGAAAATGGTGGAGACTGCACAGATGGATTTTGGAAAGCAAAAACCTGTGGCGATTCGTGAGTTAGTTCCACCATCGTCTTGCTCGAATATGACCAAAGATGGTACGGTTGGCAATGGACTCAAAGGTGTGGTTTACTCGAACCATGGTCAAGCGGGCCCTGGAGCTAGCGTGTCAAGAGGGAAAAATTGTACTCCTTCAGTCACACTCAATATATTCTTTTGTATTTTAAAATTGTCTTATTTAAGATGTTTTATTAAAAAAATTAATAACTTTTACAAGACATATTTTTCTTTATGCTCTTTCTTTAGTTTTCCAATAAAATAAAATTTAACTTTTTAAAAATAAAATTATCATTTCAATTATTTTTTATCATATTTCTTAATTAAAACTTTTAGATTTCAGGGATATGGTCAGCTCCCATTTGCTGGCAAGAGATCTCTACCTCGGATGCATCGAAGGCTAAAGATTTGCCAGCATCCTCGATTCTGCCAAGCATGAGAGAGAAGGGAAGCAAAGTCAAAGCCAAGGGTAAGGCTCACGTCCCAAGGGTGTCTCATTCAAACGTACCTGAAGGATCTTATGATTTTGGCAACTTAGAAGCTGGCAGCAAGAACCCTTATAACGAGGTGCTTTCTGTTGAAGGGGATTTCTTTGCCGCTAACCTCTCGGCAATGGACATTTCCAATGTTACTAAATGAAAGAAGGATTATGGCCTTATTGATGTGGGTCCCAGTTCAAAGAAAAGAGAAATTGTAGAGAAGTTAAACGAAGGGGTTATCGAGCTTGGGCACGGAAACTGAGGAACTTGTGGTTTCGGACCAGTGGAGGATTTCGACTGTTGAAGCTAGCTTTCTTCCCTTTCTCTTTCATAGGATCTTCCCCCTTCATCAATAAAATCGAGCTAAAGACTAGGGGTAAAGCCTTTGGCACAAGAAGACTTAGCATCATCAAGAAAGCTGCACGTAGGAAGTACTACAAGGAAGCTTCGATGGTGGCATTCGAGGAAAATGTTGCCATTGAGCTTGGGGTTGACCCATTTGGTGTGGATATTACCAAAGTTCCTTCTTTGGCCATCTCTAGTGATCTTACTCTTGTTGATGTGGAGGATATGGCTTTGGGTGTTAATGAGGTTGTCTCTACTCTCTATGATGGCGGGTGGTTCCATTGAGAACCATCTGCAACTTAAATGTGTTCTTTGGTTTTAACCATCCATGGGGATGAGAAGGGCCATGGGTGGAGAGGTTCTTTTAACCCTTCTCCAGTGATCATGTTTCTTGCTCACTTTGTTGGTATCAAATTGATGATCATTGTTCCTATGAACGGTTTAATGGTATGCTCAAGGCTGGAATGTGATGGCTCGGTTCTACAAACCACTCGGGAAGCATTGGAAGCTCAGTTGGTACCGGTGATGACAAGATCCTCGATTGAGGAAGCCCGCCTCCTGACGGAGCTCTCGCACTAGTCACTTGCTGTTTTGGTTCTTCATTTTCCGAGTGGAGTTCATGTTCCTCTTGTTCTTATGTTTCGGTTGCTTGCTGGGCTTGGTTTGTCCTTTTACTTTTCTTTTGCTTGTCTTTTTATGCTTTCGGGGTTCCTCTCTCTTGTTGCTATCCCTGGAGTTGTGTTGGCTATTGTAGATCCTTTGGGATCATTTCAAGGGATGCTCCCCATGCTTTGTACGTGTTCTGCATGGTTTGAAATGGAACTTAGTTATTTGGTCAAAAAAAAGTGCAAACTAAGTATGGATTGGCTTGCTAATACTATGCATGCGTGATTCACGAGGCATACATATTTACAACCCTTTTACCAGGCTTTACTTAAAGCTTCCAACAAAGTACAAGATCGTCCGGGTAATAGTTAAAAGACAATTGGTTATACGAGGTGGTCGCATCGATGTTGCTGCATCTACTTTGGTACAATCTCAGGTCCATGTTCTAACAATCGGAGATCCTTCTTGGAGAAATAAAGTAACGTTGTTCATTGGCTTCGGAGGCCTAACAAGAACACTATAGCTAGCTTACTCGTTCGACAGCCTGACTGCTGTGGCTCAGAGTCAGACAGGTGTTTTCACACCATCTGATGGTTTTACAAGGTTGTCTCTCAGCTGGTGTCAGTGTGTATCATAATAACGAAGAATTCAAGATTTGGGTTATGAAGGAGTCTTGGATCAAAGAACTCACCATCGGGACAGATTTAGAAGAGCGGCATTGATCGCGTGCACGATTGATTCTTTTGATCTATTGGACTTGTCTTGGTTTACCTTGTTCTATGTTTATAAATAAACATAGCTTAAAAAAGCTACTGTAATTACGGTTACTACTGTTAGTTGTCGTTAAAAAAGCGGACTTGACACATTAGCATAAAAAAAGTTTTATTGAACTTTTAATCTGTTTTTATCATGGTCACTAAACTTTTAATGCTATCAATATCGGTCATTGAACTTTTAATTCGCTTTTATTACAAGAGTAGCTCCATGTGACGACTATGATTGTAGCTCATGTTGTGTTATCATAAAAAAATTGACATCACTGGTCTGATTGTACTCAAGAGGGGACATTGGCTACAACAAACACCTTGAATCTTTTAGACATTCATTAGTACAAAGATAATTTACAATGTTTGATCTAATGTAACATATGAACTACAGAGTTGCAGAGTTAAAAAGAAAACCCAAATTTTCATTTGTTGATACAAGTATATGGTTTTTGAAACAAAGATAAGAAAGTAACATTACATTCGATTAGTATAATAGGCTTGAAACTTTCCTACTTAAATTCTTTAAAAAAAACATGAACCTTCAATGTCCAACCTCTATTTGGGTTCTCCATCTAGGGATGGCAACGGGGCGGGATGGGTTTTTGGCCACCCGAGCCCGCCCCAAAAATTTAAAGTTTAAATCTGGCCTGACTCGAGTTTAATATATCTTTAACACCGACCCGAAATAATAAAAGTATAACTCGACTTCGACCTGACCCTGAAATTTTAATAAAAAATTCGATCTGACCTAAAAACCAAAATTTCAAAATAAAAATCCGACCCTTATGACTCCATCTTAGGTTAAAAACCATGAGGTTCTAGTACAAAATCCATTGACTCGGAATAGAAAGATCATTCCCTGCACCTTTAAAGTACTTTTCAATAAACCATTTTTAAATTGTGAACAAAAACTGACCCTTTTGTCATTCTGGAAAATTTATCAAATACGTCTAAAGTGATAAAAATTTGATAAACTAACTCCACCTTCACGGTCGCCGTTTGGAGCTGCTTTTTCTTTTCTAACATGGGGAGTATATAATACAGAGTGGAGAGGGCAAACAATTGAAATTTCTGTTGCTAGCATCAAATAAAGAAACATGTTACGTTTAGGTAGTATTGAATAAAGAAACATGTCACGTTTAGCTAACATTGAACAAAGAAACATTGAATAAAGAGAAAACGAGGAGAAAGAGAAGGAAGAATGCCATGTTTGGGTAGAATGAAAATGGAAGCATATGAAAGAGGAAGAGAAAAATGGCGGGAAATGGTGACTATATTGCAAGTTTAAAGTTTGGCATTCATATTGTAAGCACCTTAAAAGTTTAGGGACTACTAGTATAGTTTATTCTCTTTTTTTTTTAAGTTGAAGTGCCGCATCAACTTTTTAACGATAGTTGATGACATTAACCGTAATAAAAATAAATTAAAAGTTTAGTGATTATGTTGCAAGTTTTAAAAGTTCGGTGATTATATTGCATGTATCTTAAAAGTTTATAGACTATTAATATAATTAGCCCTTATTTTTATTTACTTGAGAAATTAGTTTTAATAAAACTTATAGATGTTAAAATTTTACCAAATATTATTTAAAATTATAAAATTAAATTATTTTTATCAAAATAAAATCCAAAAACCTCAAGTATCGGTGTCTGTTGTATACATCCTATTGGACGAGATATTATTCGGTGGGTAAAGTTGTATTTAACCGTAATAATAATAGGATAGCATCTCAAGACAAGAACCCACAGATACTCGAGTGTTACCGACCGTACACTATTATTGTCTCAACGCTATTCTCCCTTTCCCAACTTTTTTGTTTTTCTTTCATCAGAATAACAAACCTGAAACGCTCTTTCCCCACTCTACTTCCTTCCACCCCTCAGCTAACCAACTCCCACTCCCTCGATCCAATCACCGTTCACCGGCCTGATCTACGGCTCTGATCCACTCTTTCAACTGGATCTACTGGTAGGTTTCCTGCTTCTGTCGTACACACTTGCGTAGGTAAACCTTTTTTTCCCTCTTTCTTTTCTACTGTATTTACTTGGTTCAGCTTCTTTTTCCTTTTTAATTTATGTACCTAATTTGTTTGTTCTTGAGTGAATTGAATTGGCTTTACCATTTCCCGCGTAATTCTTGAAATTGTGCTTGTTGATTTCTTTGCACTCTGTTTGGTTGCTGAGAAATTCGAAGAAAAAGTGCGGCGGAGTTTCGAAAACCATAGTGTTTGAGTTAAATTCTCAATAGTTGGAAGGAAAAAAAAGAGTAAAATTTCGTTCTTAAAGTGAGATTTTTCTAGGTGATTTTATGGTTGTTTGTTTAGTTAAAGAAAAGGACGCGCATTGTTTTTGTTTTTTTCCCCTTAATTTAAACTCTTAAATTCCATAGTTTTATTAATATTTGAATTAGGAATTGTTTGTTTGGCGTTTTGAAGAATTTCATGCCGTGCTCAACTTTTTTTAAAGGCTTATGAAATGCATCATTTTTTTCCGATTTTTTTTGTTTATTTTGAAATTCTTAAATCTAAGCTGCTGCAATATGATTCGATTAGTATTCTCTAAATTTATGTGCAATTCAGTATTAATGGGTGATTGTTATACTTCAGTTGGTTGGTTCATTTCAGAATTATCAAATCGCCATTAAGTCATGTACACTTTATTGTTTTTCAAATGCCTTTTTTCCATGTTTGGACTAGAAACAGGGAGTAATTTAATGGTACCTAGGGTTTTTGCTGAAATACCTTCAACTGATTAGAGGTTCTTTACTTCAGATGGTTTCTTCAGGGGATTGTGTACCAAATGAAGTTGGTAAAGATAAATTACAGAGCCCAGATGCTGGAAGAAATGCATTGCAACATTCTGATAATAAAGTTCCCTCATCACAATCTGATCAAAGAGAAGCCCCCTCAATTAAATCAGAAAAAGACCTGCTTTTGCAGACGGAGAAACTAGGAAATGTTCCCTCTGTGATGACCAAGATGACATCACTTACTCCCTCTCAGTTGCCTGGTATGGAGGGGAGCAGTACTGTAGTACGTGAGAAACCATTGGGAGATGGGTATAATTGGCGTAAATACGGGCAGAAATTTGTTAAAGGAAATGAATTCATTCGAAGTTATTATAGATGTACACATCCAAACTGCCTAGTAAAAAAGCAACTGGAACATTCACACAATGGGAAAATGGTCGACGTTATTTATTTTGGTCATCATGATCATCCCAAGTCACTGAACCTTCCTCTAGCTGTAGATTTTGGTGTATCTGCTGTTGAAGAGCGGCCAGATAATTCATCTGCAATTGTTATCAAAGGTATGTAAAACATCTTAATCTTTTGTGACAAGTCTGATCTGATAAAGATAAAATGCTGTTTTACAACTGACCTCATATTTGAAGACAAGTCATTGGATGCACAAACACCTCGCCAAATAGAGCCAACAGGTGGTGCTCAACCTTTAGCTAGTGCTGTCGGTGAAGATGCTAAAAGTACATCTTCAAAATCAAATAGGATACGGAATGTTGCTGACTGTGATGATGACCATCTTATCTCAAAACGAAGGTAGCTTAGTTTATTTCTTGTGTGCGTTACTATATCCTCTTAAGCTTTGTTTAACATTCATCAAATATAAATAGGAAGAAAGAGAATAGCAATGCTGATGCATCTCCAGTGGAGAAGCCAGCCAGTGAAACACATACGGTTATTAAGACTCTGAGTGAGGTTGATATTGTAAATGATGGGTACCGGTGGCGCAAATACGGGCAAAAACTAGTTAAAGGCAATCCAAATCCGAGGTGTGTATTAAGTTCATTTTTGTTTATGCATATTTCAAACACCTAAAATTATCTAATTTACATTTTATCTCTGCTCATTTGCTATGGTAATTAGCAGTGTTATCCGAGCTGTAGATGTCTGTCTTTGCATCTCTAATGTTGAGATAACAGGCATGCATAGTACTTGATACTTTTATGATCTTAGAAAATTTTCCTTTATTCATGTATATATCCATAATGAGGCTTGGTATTAATTTGACTCGCTGTTCTCACTTGCGATGTAGGAGCTATTATAGGTGCTCAACTCCTGGATGCCCTGTCAAGAAACATGTTGAGAGGGCTTCTCATGATGCTAAATTGGTTATAACTACTTACGAGGGACGGCATGGCCATGATTTGCCTCCAAGTAGGACTGTTATAACTACTTATGAGGGTGTAAATGTTCATTCAGCATCTCATTATGACAAACTGAGCACCAAGGTAGAAGAAAGTCAGACCGTCTGCCTTGACATTATTGTTCATCCTAATTTTAAAGTCGAGAATAAATCAAGTGAGCAATTGAATGGTGAGTCAAGAACTAAGCCAGAAGGAAGCAATACTGTTTGTGTTGGTACGATGGATACACCTATATTATGCCTTGAAAGTGGATCAAACGAGCAACAGAGTGGGAAGTTGGATCCTAGCAAGGAAAATGATGCGGTTGACCATTGTACGACTGTTCATAGTACATCGAGTTCTCAAAGTACATTAAACGAGAAACTAAGTAGCAAATCAGAAACCAAATCAGAAAATGATGATGTTTGCATTGATAAGATGGTCCATACCACTCCACATTCAGACTGTAATTTCGATGAGCAACGACTGCCAAGTGCAGAGCCCGTTCAAAGCTGAGATGGGGCAGATAGTTATAGTTACAAATTGCAGTGTATTCAAATGGATCTATCTGGGGTACTGAAACTGACGCTGCACTTCTGTATCAATATTAGCAAACTGTATGTGAAAATCTTGTTAAATAATGCGAGATTAAAAGTGCGGTAATTTTATTTGACAGTAAGATTTGATATAGAATGTGTGTTATTGCTAATCTTTATCGAGGGCATCTTGAAGTTATTTTCCTCATTGATTATGAACAAATGTTCGGTTTTATGGCCGCTAACCTTCTATCTCCGTTGTCCATAGGCCTTCTATTCTAGCTTACAGACTGAAGAAAACAATGGAATGAGATGACTGCAAAGGTGGTGGCTAACTTATGATTTTGTAAGGAAGTACATGGTAAAAGAAGCCCCATCTAGGACTTTGTACCAAAGTGTCCAGGCTCCTAAAATGAACACTCATTGAAGTCCCCTGTTCTCAAGTGTGAGGGCAATATTAAAGTGTAAAAAAGACAAAAATGTAAATCACTTCCATGCACTGGAAGCAACCAAATCCCTATTCATCCAGCCAAGGTACAGAGCACCATCTCTCTCTTCAAGCCTATATCTATCAGAGTAGTTGTCGAGCAGTGTTTTTATGGTGGCATTAACTAATGAGCTTAAAGGATAAGAGGTGAACCCTGCCATCCTGAACCTTGACCTCCACTTTCCCAAGAGTTCATGCCGTTCCACTCTCTCGGCCCCCTCACAAGCTATGATGTTAACAACATCCCTCACCAAGCATTGCTGCTCGACATTGATCCGCTCTTTATGTTCACGGGGGAGAGATTTCAATTGATTCAAACATTGCTGTGTAATAGTTCAACGTCTCCAGGAACCTTGGGAAGAATGGAGCAGTATTTGTGTTTGATTCCTGCTCAACAAGGGTTACAACCTTTGGAGACAGGCTCTTAACCAGCCTCAAGAGTCGGTCACGGTGATTCTCAGTGCTGACACTCTCATCGGTCATGTGGTGAAGCATGAAAGCAAAACTTATGGCTAGAGCCTCTCCCGGTCGAACTTGAAGGTGTTCAAGCTGAATCTCACAACCAGACATGGCAGCTGCATGGAATTCAAATGGCACATTAAAATACTCTGCAGGCTTGGACAGCTTCTTTCCTACAATGTTTAGGCCTCCTCCACGTGCATATGCAGATATGGAATCATCGATACCAGTTATGTGGATGTGGGGTGGTCTACTGGGCCTAGCCGCAAATGCTTGGATGAGAGTGATCCACTGACTCCCCTGAGCTATTTGGAAATCGATAATATGAACTCTATCTTCATCCTTCATGGCCTCTGCAATGGCTCCTTTTGCAGACATGTAGCCAAACTTTAAGTAGGGGCAAACCTCATAAAGAATGTGCATGTAAGATGGTAGATCAGCATCTCCCGTTCTTTGCATCGCAAAGCCTTATAGATTGAGCTCCACGAAGAGGCTAGTCGTGCCACAAGCCCTTGCAACATGTATGCTCCCAGCCTCTGAATTGGCTCACCAGAAAATGACACCATTCGACGTAGTTCATCCATTAACCATTGTGCCACCAAGAGATCATTATCCGACATTGCTTTTTCACAAGAGACAAGGACTTGCTTTAAGTCCCCTTCGGAGATTGCATCCATTACAAGTCTCCAGCTGGCCATCTCTGGCGCGTTGTGCTGTGAATAACATCAGAATCAGGCTCCAACATCACAGTCTCCAGCTCTCTCAGCTTATCCCTCAAGTCACTTACATCATCAGTTATGCAGGAACCACTAATAGGAGAGCCATTGATATTATCAGGAGAGTGATGCAAGTCAGATTGATACAACCGAGAATCTTGCTGCAACATTGGGCTTCCATTTGGTGAGAAACCGGCAATTAATGAAGCGTTGTAGGCAGTATAACTGCCAATTGGAGAAGATGACTCCAAAGTGCAATAATGCTCATGGAAATTCTTAACAGAAAAGTGGGATCCGTGGCTGCTGTCACTATAGCAGAGAGAGTGTTCAATAGATGGGAGTTGAGGATAGCAGTAGGGCTCAGGTTTGACCACTTGCTTTATATTTCGGTACAATCTGCTTGCCATGACCGAGCTTCTGTGTTGCGGGAATGCTTGCATGGATGGGGACGGTTTACTGAACAGTTTCTGTTCCCTCGTGAGGGTTGGAGCAATTGAATGATTCGAGCGGGATTGTTTCAAACTAAAATGAAAATTCCAGTTTGGCACCAGAATTCAGCATTTTCATTGTGGTAACTTACGAAACCTTTGATTCTCTCTATATGCAAAATGCTGCTTGCAAACAGATGAGACACAAATCAACATTGCCACGATCCTTCACCCCAATCCAGATTCTTCCCATCTATCTCAATATGATCTGCAAAATTTTGAAACAAGTTCAGCAGGCAGCACCAGGTTGTAATAGAAGTTGTAGATTCAGCATGCCGGCAACAATAACATTCGATGTCGATTTGAAGGAAACCTAAGAGAAAATTTACACTATGGTTCATACTATACAGAACGTATCAATGAATACAGATAGCAACAATCACAACCCGGAAGGTTTTAACAAAACAAAGTTTCTCTTTCTCTAATATCTCCCCTAAAAATCAGAAAACTAAACCCAATATAAGGTATTTCCCATTTCAACACATCTTTGAAGCAGGAGACAAAATTAAGTACATTAATAAGATATTCAAACAACATTTAGCCCAAAATTCAATAAAAAACATTTAGCCCAAAATATCAACTAAAAACTTCAATTCCAGTCTACACAAATGACTTCAACTCCAATTTAGCAACACATTTCCAGAACTGAACATTATTCATCAGACATCCTGTTCTTGCAGAGATGCAGAGCTGAAGGAGCTCTAACATTGAAAGCTAAAAAAATCTCACTTTCTCTTTTTTACTGATCAAAAACTACAAAGTTTTTTTTTAAAAAAAGTTCATTTATTTCTGCATCAAAACGTTATATTTTTCCCCTCTGATTCTGTTAGTTACAACAAGATTTCTGACAAGTACGAACAACCCAGTAAGCAACCAAATGTCTGAAACAATTCCTTAACAGAATCAAACATCAACCATAAACATGGCAAATAGAGACATGAGAGTCATTTTGAGATTAAAAAAAGCCCAGAACTTTGAGCATCAGAAAGAGTACACGTGGATTAAAAAACAGCTAAAATTCCAACCAAAAGAACAGCAAAAGACCAGAACTCCAGAAAATTCAACCAAGAAAAAAACAAACCTTAATTTCGATTTGATAATGAATTCACTTGCAACATCAAAGCAATGGGGTCATCCTGTTCTAAGGAATGGTTAGAGTTTAGAGATTGGAAATGAGACAGCAAAGAGTTGATTTAATTCTTTTTGTAAAGAGTCACATCAGCATGCGCATTTCTTTATTAATTAGATTTTTTTAAAGGTGATGAATTATTATTTTTAGATAAATGATGAATTATTTGTTTTGAATACGAGTATGCTGATTTTATTAAAAGATGAAATATCTAAAAATACAATGAAGCTTACAATTTAGGTAAATAAACTTGAGTTGAACATATTTCTAAAAACACAAAAAACTAACGTCTTGACTATGAAAGGTAAAAACCAACGACAAACAACGTTAAAAAAAATACATATTACACTAACAAGACATGTTGACAACATGATTATTATTGCAACTCAATCGCAAACAAGAGAGATGATTGTGAGCTTGTACCCAAATTCAGTTTGAGGGTCCAAAATAATAAAATCAACATGATTATCAAAAGAGCGATCTTGTGCAGTCGTGGTGACGTCAAATCCAACCTTGATAGAAAATCAAATGAAAAAAGAAGCGTCCAAGCGACCGATTAAGAGAAGAAAAGCGTGCCAAAAGACAGAGGATACATACCAAAAAGTAGAAAAAACGTGTCACAAGAACAAAGTTATTAAATTTAAAAACTAGAAAATAAAGAACGAAATAAAAGAAAATGTTGAGTTGATCAATCAATGGAGATGGGCAAGAGGGGTGAATTAACAATTAAAAAATTGGTGGAAGCAAATTGCAAAATGAAAGAAAATTGACACAAGTGATTTATAGTGGTTCAACCTTCTAAACAAGGTCTACAT
This sequence comes from Hibiscus mutabilis, assembly GCA_019671005.1. Classification (NCBI taxonomy): domain Eukaryota; kingdom Viridiplantae; phylum Streptophyta; class Magnoliopsida; order Malvales; family Malvaceae; genus Hibiscus; species Hibiscus mutabilis. The sequence goes on from CM033723.1 coordinate 39,935,488, forward strand.
CCACTACCTTAGCTATCCACACTAAGAATTTTCACAAATTCACTAATTTGTCTTTCTTTTTCGGCTAAAGAAGACAACCTTACAAAACCTATACTTATACCCCAAAGTCTATTGATCCCTTTCTCTAAAGGATGATATAAAGAAGCAAACTATGAAAAACCTCACAAGGTAGCTTGTTTGCACAAATAAAGTTCACTAAACCTCAACAATTGAATGAAAATAAGATGCAATAAAGAACAATCAAGTAGGTTACAAGAATTTGACAATTTGAGCTCAAAGATGTTGGATATGTGCTTGAATGCTTTAGAATAGTTGTCTTTTTGTTGAAGAAGCTTTGGAGACTTGTTTTTATATTCTCACATTGATTTCTAGCTGTTTGGGTTATTGAGAAATTGAATAGAGCCGTTGGGAAACAATTTTTCCGCATTAAATGCTATCTGGCAATAGGAGGTATCGGTAGACGAGCTTTCGTATAGGTACTTGCTCAAAATAAAAATAGCCGTTATAAAGAAGCAAACTTTATTTGAGCTTTCGTCTATTGATCCCTTTCTCTAAAGGATGATATAAAGAAGCAAACTATGAAAAACCTCACAAGGTAGCTTGTTTGCACAAATAAAGTTCATTAAACCTCAACACTTGAATGAAAATAAGATGCAATAAAGAACAATCAAGTAGGTTACAAGAATTTGACAATTTGAGCTCAAAGATGTTGGATATGTGCTTGAATGCTTTAGAATAGTTGTCTTTTTGTTGAAGAAGCTTTGGAGACTTGTTTTTATATTCTCACATTGATTTCTAGCTGTTTGGGTTATTGAGAAATTGAATAGAGCCGTTGGGAAATAATTTTTCCGCATTAAATGCTATCTGGCAATAGGAGGTATCGGTAGACGAGCTTTCGTATAGGTACTTGCTCAAAATAAAAATAGCCGTTACAATAAAAGAGTACATGTACGCGGGCAAGCGTATCGGTTCCTTGGAAAACTTGGAGAACATAGCTTAGCGGTACGCGTATAGCCATACCGGTACACATATAAAAATATTTAAAGTTTGGCTCCAATTTTTGACAAGTCTTAACTGTCAAAAAATACTTGAAAGGTTTTGATCCCTATAGCAGTACGCTAAAGGCCGTACTGATACTCAAAGCACATTTTGAGTTACAGTTTCAAAAAGCCGTATCAGTACTCAATTAACCATTTAAATAAAATTGGTTTCTAGTAACGAAAACCCGTACTGGTACGCCATAACCGTACCAGTACTCAATTACCAAAATGGTTGATTTGAGTACCAAAATACTTAGAAACTTTTAGGGATTGAAAAATATTGACTTTGAAAAATTATTTAAGTTCGAATGCTTGTCAATTTTTGAGTAAATTCAAGTACCTTAAAAATTTATTTATTTGCAATTAAGTTTTTGTTATATCAAAATCAAATATAGGTTTAACAATCTCCCATTTTTGATATAACAAAACAAAATAAAATTTTAATTCACTACTCCTATCTTTAAGACAAAAAGGCTGTTTGTTTTTGAAAAACTTTATAAAAATTTTATACCCCACTTATCCCCTTTTGTTAGATCAAAATCAATATGACAAAATAAAATAGACATAACAATAAAATAGCTCCAAAGACATAATATAAAAACCATAAGATTATAAATTCAAAGCATAATATCCAAAGCATAAAATCCAACAATATCCAAAAAGTCAAAAACACAAACCAAACATAAAGTCATAGGAAACATCAAAGCAACATAGGTGCATAAAACTCAAAATAAGTCTATATGATATGATATACAAGAGACTAAGCCTAAGGGGCACCATCATTTTCGTCTTCCTCCCCTTCATCATCGTTATGTCCATGAACATGACCACACCACTCATGATGAAAGGCGATAAGAGAGATGTCCATAGAAGACACACGATGCTCAACGGTAGTCAATCTCACGTCCATAGAAGTCAATCTTGTATCAATGGTGTCGAACCTCGTATCAATTGCGGCAAATTTCCCATCAAGATAGGTCATAAGAGCACCAAGGAAAGGTGGAGCAACAAGAGCCACGGGAACATCCTCGATTGGAGCAATATCCTAAGGGACTTCATTACGAGCATTTGGATCCCGAACCCATTCACCATTGACAAAGTGAAACTTGGCTTTTCTAAGGGATCTATTATCTATAGACTCGATAAGGGGAACCTCTAGATCAAGGGAACAATCTATGTTGAGCTTGTGGAAGATGTGGATAAGGATGGTTCCATAGGTGAAAGACTTGACAAGGGTGGTGTGACGATTGTTGACGATGTGAACCATCTCTGTGAAGATAATTTGGGATAGGTTAGGGTGTTTACCTTCACAGAAGTAATGGAGCCAAAAGTCATCCACCATACGAATAATGGACCACTTACCACCAGATGGTCGAAACCACCAAGTAATGAGAAAGTGAAGGAAAAGTTCATGGGCTTCGAGAACTGTAACTGAGCCACTAAAGGTTTGGGGAAAAGAATTTTCATCATCTATACCTATGTTCTCTATACCTAGGAGGCTGACTATCCTTTAGGCATCAAGAGAAAAGGTTTCACCCATAACATAAGATTCAATAGCAATAGTTTCGGTTTTCTCTTGGTTCAAAACACACCTAACATTAGAGTAAAAAATACGAACAAGGTTTTTGTAAACAATGACGGGGACGTTAAGAAAATTCATGAATTTCCATTTCCTCATTAAATCAAGATATTTAAAACCAAATTCATCGGATCACATATAAGCATAGTGTAACACCCGTACCCGATCTGCAAGAAAACTAGATCGGAAGTGTCATCGAAAATCAAATCGGAACAATCAACATCCAAATCAAGGTCAAAAAATTACAAACAATCATAAATCTAAAGCAAATTATCCATCAACAGAGATCATAATTTAAATAAGTTATGATTTCAAGCAATTGGGACTAGATTGTAAAATTTTCAAAATTCAATAACTAATGTGTGAATTTACAAAAGTTTAGGGACTTTACTGAATTGTTTTTAACAATTCACACTATTATAGACTTGGGGGTCCTATTATGACTTGCACATGAAGAAAAAATTATCATCATGTAGATTAATCTTCATCATTTAGGGGTTAAACAATGAAGTTTCAAAACTTTAGGGACTTATTTGTAAATTTATCAAAATTTCAAAGACCAAATGAATGTTCATTTAATTAATAGATATTATTCTTCATCTCATGTTCATCCAAAAACTTAAATTTCAAAAGAAACGGCGATTGAATCAGAGTTCAATTGAAGAAGTTATGAAATAGTGGCCAAAATGTAAAAAATCAAACTTTTAGAGGTGGTTTCGAAACATATTAAAAAAATTGTTATTCTGGAATGAAGGTTTCGATACTCTTAAGTATGGTTTCAAAAATTTTGCCCCGTTTCACCAAAATATGAGATATTATGCCATTTCTAACCCCTAAATGTCACCATTATCAATAAGCAACATCAATACATATTCTTAAACATAAATGACACCATAACATAACTCATCACCCATATGCTTAATAGGCTTCAAGTTCTTATACCCTTACTTAATAAAGATATAACTCAAAGGTCCAAAGTTCATACCAATATGCATACTTCATATATACATACTTATCAAACTTATAGTTTACTTTATAATTCATAATTCCAACCTATCTACATACAAACATTACATATCCCTTTTAAGTATAACATGATCTATCAACTTTCACTTGAATTTTCAAATTCACTTAAGCATAACATACTTAACAATTATCATACAAGTCAAGTATAATATAGGCTTAGAGCCATAATATAAACATAACCATTTCATAACATGATGGTTCATCTTAGTCTCTTTCCTTTAAAGCTCATTAATGTGCCTTGTTTAATATAATATTATAACCAAGTAATTAATTTCATAGCATAATGCCAATTTTATCACAAATCACTAAACCAAAACAGAATATCAATCCAAAGTCACATACTTCAAAATGCAAATCTTATATGCTTAGTTCATATGCCACCAACTAGGAGTTTGACAAAGGAACTTACTCGATGCCTTAAGAGTGACTTGTAACCCTTAAATACGATCCTGAGAATTTACGAAGACTTAATACCTAAAAAGTATGCAAGGAAACATGATAAGCTTACATAACTTAGTGAGGTAGTGACTTTGAAGACATATATCATATAAATATTTTAATGATAAAGGATGCTATGAATAAATGTAAATAAGGCATATGATGTTATTCAATGTATATAATTCAAGAATGATACAATTCAATCTTATTCTTCCAAGTCATATCTTATATTAGCTTGTTTTATGAAAGCTTTATCAGAGTTCAAGAGTTTTCAAAGCTTGCATAGGACATACTTTTGCATTTTTTTCTTGTCTTACACTTATCATATCTTATCAAGATTTATCGAAGTTCTTATTGGAATTCTCATTAGAGTTCATATATGAGTTCATGCATTTTAACAATATTTGCCTAGGATCACATTAGACATAGGCAACATTGGTCCGTGTTACATATAGCACAAAGCACAAAGTAATGACTAGTGTTCAAACATATCACATATATGAGATCGTCATCCTTGAGCCTTAGCCTGCGGACCGTAGTTCAAATATATCATTGTACCATGCCAAAGCGTCCAAGGGCTTCCATTGTCTAAACAACTTATAGCATTTTAAGCTTTGTTATTAGGAGAAGAGTCTTATGACAGAAGTGATCTTTTAGCTTCAAAGTATCATATTCATATCATAAGTGAATCTTGAAGTTCCATAGCTTGTTTTAGCATCATAGTTTAGCCATAAATGAGCTTTGAGCTCCATAGTTTAACACACAATAATAATTTACCATTAATCATAATTCGTGTCCATGACTTACCTTACTATCTTAGTTTCATTTAAAACATAAATCATATGAAAACTAAAGCATTATACTCACATGAACAAATATCAAAAGGTTAAGCTTACCGAGCTTACCTCCATGCTACACCATATCATCAAAATGCTCTAACTGAGCTTACAAGCAAATTACACATGTTATATGTAATCAAAAGTATCAAATGCAATCGAGATGGTATCGAACCAATATCGAGACTCATAACTACACTAACCGATACATCCAAAGCTAGAATTAGTCTCGATTCATTATTCCGGCTTGATTTCCTTTAGGCTTTTTATTCTAAATTTATGAATTTCCACTAAGCTCAATCTGACATGATATTATAATAAGGAATTCATCACTAAACATCATAGACACATAAGCTTAAATTGAAACGAATACCTAAATTCAAAGGTTTAGGCTTTGTTCTTCAAAAGCCCTAAAAATCATGGAAAAATTGCCATGAAACTTGTAATTAGCTCAATTTCATATATGGATCCTTAATTTCACAAAACCCTCAATTTAGGCATTAGGGTTTATGTGCATATATGTTCTAAATTTAACAAAATCGGTACCAAAAAGAAAGCTTAAGACATAGGCTTACCAAATATGGTATTGAATTGAAGAATTTATGACTAATTTAAAGGTATTTAAATTTGAAAAGCTAGGGTTCATCCTAGCATTCAACAATGGTGGAAGAGGATTTGAAGAAGATGAAAAATGGATTTTCTCTTTCCTCCTTAGCTAGGCGTAGGAAAATATGGAACCAATGCCCACTTTCATCATCTTTTAATTTTCTTATTCTTTTTCTTTCTTTCGTTCTTTTAGAAATTAGCTACAAAACATGGTGATATAAAACATGTCATGGTGACTAATCACCTAAAGAAATATGGAATAATCAAGCCTTAGACCCTTGAACTTACCACCACTTGCATCCATGGCTTTCAATTTCATTTCTTTAATATTTGGTCATTAACTCAGAAATCCTCTAATCGAACTTAATTAAATAAATTTAATCAGATTGAATAACTCGAGGGATTAGATTTATTTATCGGAAAATAAATTCCAATCATCAAAAATTGATAATCTACCAAGCCGATTTTTGGGGTTTTACACATAGTCAACAATTCGCTCACGACGAACAGAAAATTTTTGAAATTGTTTGTAAAATTCCATTTGGTGAGGATTTCCCAGTTCATTAAAACATAGGGTATAAAGTTGGGAAAGATTGAGTTTAGTAACATTAATGGGATTGGAAAAAACTAGCACTAGGATTGTTTCTAGGAGGCATGGTTGAAGGATTTTGATAAAACCTGCAAAATTTAAAGCACAAAAATATATGTATGCAAATACATCAAATTCAACCCAATAAATCAACCAATAATCAAGGTAATGTAAAAATCTATAATTTATAGTTTAAAATCATATACAAGTATAAAGAAATTTTTTGATAAGTTTAAAACTTGAAAACTGTAAAATAATTTATACGAGTATAAATATATATATTCGATTAAAAAATTCAGTTTTGATTTTTTTGTAGAAACTTTGAAATTTTGAATTTATACATCCTAAATATACAAAATTTAAACCTAAAAACTATACAATTATAGATAAAATCAAAATAGTATAAAAATAGGGTTTTTACCGTGAGATATTGATGAATGAGGAGATGATTTGTACAAATCTTGATGAATATAGCTTGGGTTTGATGTTGAAAACAAAAGCCCCGAAAAGATTTGACGAAATTTGATGAAAATATGAAGAGATTTGAAGGGTCTATATAGAAAACTCGGCTAGGGTTTTTGATGAAAAGAGGTATACTTTAAAACTGATTTGGAAACCCCTATTTAATGGCTACAGGCACACATACGAGTACAACTCATAGGCGTACCAGAACAACGCGTACCAATACAAAAACAACCCGTACCGATTCTCAATGCGTATATGTACTGATATATCAGTACCGAAATGCTGCCTCAAGAACCTGTACTGGTACATTATCCCTATACCAGTACCCTTTGCCTAGAATGTTCGAATTTTGGCTATAAAGGACCCAACAATTCAATTTTACTCGAATCGATATCGATATGCATGAACATGATGAATGAGCAACAAGTATAGCAATCAAAGATACATACCCCCCTAACATTATAAATAGATGCATTCAAGGAGAAGATCACATAAACATGAAATTCATACAAATTCAAGCAATTTAAGAACAACCAAATGCTTTAAGGTTCAAGAAAGAATTGTAAGCAGCAACTCTCTCCTAAGAGTCCATAAACGTTCCTTATCTAAAGGTTTGGTAAAGATATTTGCTACTTGATGTAAGGTATCTGCATACTATAGAACTACATCATCTTTTAAGACACGATCTCTAATAAAATGATGTCTTATCTCTAAATGCTTGGTTCTAGAATGTTGGATGAGATTTTAAGTGAGACAAATAACACTAGTATTGTCACACTTTATGGTAATGATACCTACATCAATTCCATAATCTAAGAGTTGTTTTATCATCCATAGGACTTGAGAACAACAACTACCAGTCGAAATATATTCTGCCTCGGTGGTAGATAGAGCAACACTATTTTGTTTCTTAGAAAACCATGATATGAACATGTATCTAAGGAATTGACAAGTACTGAAGGTACTCTCTTGTTGATGAAACATCGCTTGGCAAAAGATTAAGTATTTTGTTTGTCAATTCATGAAATAATGCTAAGGATATGTCTTTTATGTGCAAGTATACACGGTCAACAAGTAATAAAGTAGTGAGTTGAGTATCGTCTCCACATGGATTGTCCAGGAATTAATTTCCATGATTAATACTTGTGAACTGGAAAATATGAATGAACATGATGAATGAGCAACAAGTATAGGCAATCAAAGATACATACTCCCGCTAACAATATGAATAGATCCATGCAAGGAGAAGATCGCATAAACATGAAATTCATACAAATTCAAGCAATTTAAGAACAACCAAAGGATCTAAGGTTCAAGAAACGCTTGTAAGCCATAACTCTCTCCTAAGAGTCCAAAAACGCTCATTATCTAAAGGTTTGGTAAAGATATATGCTACTTGATGCAAGGTATCTACATACTTTAGAACTACATCATCTTTTAAGACATGATCTCTAATGAAATAATGTCTTATCTCTATATGCTTGGTTCTAGACTAGTATTATCATACTTTATGGGATTGATACCTACGTCAATTCCATAATCTAAGAGTTGTTGTTTCATCCATAGGACTTTAGCACAACAACTATCGGCCAAAATGTATTTTGCCTCGGTGGTAGATAGTGCAACACTATTTTGTTTCTTAAAAAACCATGATATGACCATGTTACCAAAGAATTGAAAAATACTAGAGGTACTCTCTCTATCTATTTTACAACCTTTATAATATGCATCCGAATAAGAATGTAAACTAAAGAATGTCTCTATTATATCAAACACCTAAACTAGGTGTATCTCTAAGGTATCTAAAGATTCTCTTAACGGTTTGTAAATGCAATTCTCTAGGACTAGCTTGAAATCTAGTACACAAGCAAACACTAAACATGATATTCGGTCTACTTATAGTAAGATAAAGCAACGATCCTATCATAAATCTATAAAGCTTAAGATCAACACATTTACCTTCTTCATCTTTGTCAAGCTTTGTAGATGAGCTCATTGGAGTGGCTTGAGGCTTTATATTCTCTAAGCCAAACTTCTTGAGCATATCCTTGATGTATTTTGCTTGATTGATGAAGATGCCATCCTTCTTTTGTTTAATTTAGAGTCCCAAGAAGAATGAGAGCTCACCCATCATGCTTATTTCGAACTCACCTTGCATTAACTTAGAAAATTCTTGGAAAAGAGATTTATTAGTAGAATCAAAAATAATATTATCAGCATATATTGAACTACTAAACTATTCTTGTATTTTCTTTTAATAAAAAGTGTAGTATCAACCCTTGTTGGGAAACGCCGGTACACCCCATGGCGCAGTAGGAAAATTATCCGACGTATTCTGCCAGTGATCCATGTACGAGGAATGAATCCGCGGTGAAAAGGGATGAAACGTTACCTTAAATAAATCTGAAAAATGCAGGGAGTTAGGAGAATCCAATTCTTCTAGCACGATTGATAAGTGTTTAAAAGTACTATTTTTCTTACCCTTTTTACTCATATTATTGTTAGACTTAGGCCCATATTAGTTGCATAATTAGCCATTCATGCATTAATCCATGTTTCCTTCCATCGTTGAGCTTGATTACATAACTTGGTAGTTTTTGTGGGAAAAAATGCTGCTTTGGTGTGTTTTGTGTGTATGTGCAGGATCACTTGCCAAAGCAAGGCTAGAGCTAGTTACCAGGGCAATGCATGAAGGATATGGCGAGCTAGTTGCCAGGGCAATACATGAAGGAGACGCCGAGCCAGTTGCCATGGCAATTGTCGACAAGAGCAAAGGTGATAGGGTAGTCGAAATTGATGACTATACAAGCCCAAGATGACGTGGAGCAAAGCCCAAACCCAAAGGAATTTGATTGCCATGCAGAGATTAAAGAAGAATTAAATTCCAAGAAGATATGAGAAGTTCTAGTAGGAATACAATTATAATAGAGAATTATATTCTTTAAAGATAATTTAATTCCAACTTAAACTCCTCCTCAAAGAAGGACTTTGGCCTAGCCCTATAAATATGAAGGAGATTTCGACAATCTAGGAGAGCGAGAGGAGGGGAATTTCGACAAGTCCAAGGAGAGCGAGAGGAGGGGAATTTCGACAAGTCCAAGGAGGGCAAGAGGAGAGAATTTTCGACAAGCATCTAGGGCAAGGAGGATTTCGACAAGCCTCATTCTTCATCTTTTCTTTCTTGTTCGATTGGGTTCATGCTAGGGATTAATTATCTTGTGTTTCTTTGGAACCTAGCCATGAACTAAATCTACTTGGCTATGGTTATTGTGTTTTGTGGTTGTGAGAAACTATTGGATTTTGTTTAGGTAATAAGAGTTTGCACTTTTCTATTTCAAGGTTTATTCATTCTTGGTTCTTATTCTTGTTTGCGAGTGAATTGGGAGAGGATCCCGTGATTTCATCTATTTATCTAATATCGGGAGAGTTAGATTCAAGAAACGAATGAATATGATCTTTATTCAATCTATTGATGGTGAAGATTAATCCAGCTTAGGAATAAGTTAAGGATTTCAACGGCTAAGAGGAGCGCAAGATTGGTTGTTGTTCACCCTTGATTCACGCAGGGATGTATTATCAAGGCATGCACAAGTAGCTAGAGTTCCGACTTAGGGATAAGAAGAAACCATTGAAGAACGCTCTGCCGAACCTTGAAGGTTGCTGCCCAGACGCCCAAGTAGTTGCCCAGGCAACCATCGATTAGTTGCCAAGGCAACCCCGTTGTGCAAGTTGCCATGGCAACTGAGTTGTCCGTGCACTCTTTTACCAAAACGATCCAATCGGCTATCACACCTCAACTCACGATAACCTGGCCTATCTCTCTCTCATTTGATCTCATATTTTCTTTTACTTTATTGCTTTCTAGTTTAGTTATTAGTTAAACTCCCAAATCCTTTATTTGTGTTTTTACTTTTTACAGTGCAAGAGACTAGATTCTTGAAGTAGCACCAATCCCTGTGGAGACGATATCTTTTATACTATAACTTGCGGCGTGTATAGTTGCACATTTGCGTAGCACTTATTACGCGCAACAAGTTTTTGGCGCCGTTGCCGGGGATTGGCAATAGCGACTTTGTTTTTATTTTCTTGCACTTTCTTTTTATTTTTCTTGTTTAAAAATTCAAAGGGCTAACAAACTTTGGTTTTGCATTAGTATATGACCAGGGCGAGACCGACTTCAGCAGAATATCCCTTTGATTCAGAAATCGAACGAACCTTACAAAGACTTAGACGAAGGATAAGAGTAGCAATGGCTAATCAAGACGGCGATATGAATCAAGATGTTCGAGCAGGAGGATGAGTGATTCTTGCACGAAACAGAACTATTCGAGACTATCTTGAAGAAGATCTTGATGGACTTAATCCAGGAGTTGTCACACCTGAAATTGAAGCCGACCACTTTGAGTTAAAACCGGTAATGTTTAATATGATCAACACAATTGGTCAATTTGGCGGCTCAACAACTGAAGATGCACGACAATATCTGGAATCTTTCCTCGAGATTTGCAACTCGTTCAAGATACACGGAGTCACCCCTGATGTATTACGATTAAGATTATTCCCCTATTCACTGAGGGATAGGCTTACTAGATTTAATCCTTACTAGATTTCCTTACTAGATTTAATCCTACAAATTTGACTGATAAGCTTCGTAATGACATTACTTCTTTTCGGTAGGCAGATGATGAATCCATGTACGAGGCTTGGGAGTGATATAGAGAACTTCTACACAAATGCCCCATACACGGATTCCCAGTGTGGACTCAAGTAACAATGTTTTACAACATCGTGAATACACCAACAAGGATGATGGTAGATGCCTCGAAAAACGGCATACTCCTAGATAAGTCGCCGGAGGAAGCAATGCAAATTCTAAATAGGCTGGCCAAGAATGATTATCAATTCCCATCCACTAGAAGAGGAGGAGTTAGACGCCAAGCCACAATACATGAACTAGGATCATCAGATTCAATTTCGGCACAATTGGCCACTTTAACCAAGATGGTCCATAACATGCAAAAACCAAACAACACACATGAAGTCAAGGTAATGGATTCTTTTTGTGAGTTATGTGGTGATAACCATAATTCTTCTGAATGTATGCAGAATCCGGAATCCAGCTTCTATGTGGGGAATTACAATCGGAACAACAATGTGATGTCAATACATACAATCCAGCTTGGAAGAAGCACCCGAATTTTTCATGGAGTAATCCCAACAATGCTCTAAACCAGAACAATCAGAATGCACAAGCATCGGGATTCCAGCAAAATATGCCACGGTAACAGTTGCCGCAACAACAACCGACGACATCCAATTCTTTGGAAAATTCTTTAAATGCTTTTATGATGAAAGCTGAATCTTATATGGCTGAGAATAGTAATTTCATAAAAAGAACTGATGCTTTTATTAACAGGACCGAGATGAGATTGCAAAACCAAGAGGCGGCAATCAAATCATTGGAAAATCAAGTCGGACAGTTTGCTCAAAATCTGAATACCAGACCGCAAGGAGGTTTACCTAGCGATACTGAAGTCGCAAGAGGAATTGGCCATGAGCAATGTAAGGCAATCACCACTAGAAGTGGCCAACAACTTAGAGAGGTTCAAACCCGCTCGACAAACAAAACTCCACAAAAAGATCAAGACGAACCTAGCGGGAAAGCCTCAGATGCTGAACCAGGAATTGCCACGGCAACCGGTAATAAGCATGCCTCGGCAACCGACGATAAAGACACCTTGGAAACTTGCGATAAGCATGCCTCGACAACCCCAGTTGATAACGCCTCGGCAACCCCTGTGGTCCCGGCAATACCATCAATCAGGTTTCAAACCAATGAAAGGATCGAAGATACCCGACTTCCACCACCATTCCCACAAAGGTTGAAGCGACAAAAGCAAGAATACCAATTCAAGAAGTTTCTTGATATCCTAAAGCAAGTCCACATCAACTTTCCATTGGTGGAAGTAATTGAACAAATGCCAAACTATGCCAAGTTTCTTAAAGACATTGTGTCCAAGAGAACAAGGCTAGGAGAGTTTGAAACAGTTGCCGCAACGGAGGGATGCATGGCAATGTTGAACAATCGTATGCCACCCAAGTTGAAGGATCCCAGAAGTTTCACAATACCCTGTTCCATTGGAAATCACTATGTCGAGAAAGCATTATGCGACCTTGGGGCTAGCATAAACTTGATGCCTAAATCGGTTTTCCAGAAACTAGGAATCGGGAAGGCAAGACCTACAACAGTCATGCTGCAGCTAGCCGACAGATCCTATGTGCATCCAGAGGGAAAAATCCAGGACATACTGGTAAAAGTTGATAAATTTATTTTTCCCGCTGACTTTATTGTTTTGGATTATGAAGCAGATGAGCATGCACCTATCATTCTCGGGAGACCATTCCTAGCAACAGGGAGAACCTTGATCGATTTTGAAAAGGAGAACTCACAATGAGGGTGAATGACCAGCAAGTTAAACTAAATGTGTTCCAAACACTAAGGCATGCCGATGATCCAAAAGAATGCCAACTTCTTCATGCCACGGCAGAATTTAACTTCGACGAGGAATTTAGTTGTCTCGGTAACTACATTGCCGATGAAGAGGAACCTGAGGAGTATGAAGAACCGGTCGATGAGGAACAACAAGAAGAGGCAAATTGGCTAGTCAATCGACCAGGTACATACTTTGAACCACTGGATTACTCAGGTAAGGAAGGTAAGCTCGAAAAACCCTCTATTGAACAACCACCGACTCTTGAGTTGAAACAATTGCCAGAGCAACTAAAATATGCATATTTAGGAACCGATAATACATTTCCTGTAATTATTTCTTCTAAGTTACAGCCTGAGCAGGAAAATAAGCTGATCAAGATGTTGAAGCTACACAAAAAGGCAATAGGGTGGACAATTGCCGACTTGAAGGGAATTAGCCCGGCAGTGTGCATGCACAAGATTCTGTTGGAAAATGATCACAAACCTTCAATTGAGGCCTAGAGGAGACTAAATCATGCCATGAAAGGGGTTGTAATGAAAGTAATCATCAAGTGGCTTGACGCCGGCATTATATACCCTATCTCTAATAGTACATGGGTAAGTCCGGTACAATGTGTTCCGAAAAAGGCAGGTATAACGATGGTAAGTAATGAAAACAATGAACTCATTCCAACTAGGACTGTGACCGGTTGGAGGGTTTGTATGGATTATCGAAAGCTAAACAAAGCCACTAGGAAAGATCACTTCGCATTACCCTTTATTGATCAAATGCTTGACCGTCTTGCAGGTAAACCCTTTTATTGTTTTCTTAATGGTTATTCAGGTTACAATCAAATTGCCATAGCACCAGAAGATCAAGAAAAGACTACCTTCACATGCCCATACGGTACTTATGCCTTCCGAAGGATGCCGTTTGGATTATGTAACGCCCCGACAACCTTTCAAAGATGCATGATGGCACTCTTTTCAGACATGGTCGAAGACTTCCTTGAGATCTTCATGGATGATTTTTCTGTTTTTGGTAATGACTTCGACAACTGTCTCGGCAATTTAGAGAGGGTGTTGGCAAGATGTGAAGAAATGGATTTAGTCCTCAATTGGGAAAAATGCCATTTTATGGTAGATGAAGGAATAGTACTCGGCCACAAGATTTCATCCAAGGGAATTGAAGTAGACAAAGCCAAGGTTGACGTGATCGAGAGATTACCCCCACCAAGTTCGGTTAAAGGAATTCGAAGTTTTCTTGGACATGCAGGTTTTTACAGGAGGTTTATTCATAATTTTTCTAAAATCACTAAACCCTTGTGTAATCTGCTTGAACAGGATAAAGTCTTCGATGTTGATGATTCTTGCAACCAAGCATTCGAAACCCTAAATAAAAAGCTTGCCTCGGCACCTATTGTCGTTCCACCAGATTGGACTCTACCTTTTGAGCTCATGTGTGATGCGAGTGATTTCGCGGTAGGAGCAGTCCTAGGCCAACGCACAGGTAAGACCTTCCATGTGATATACTACGCTAGTAAAACTCTTAATAGTGCTCAAGTGAATTACACAACAACAGAGAAAGAGTTACTAGCTGTAGTTTTCGCATTTGACAAGTTCCGATCCTATTTGATTGGTACAAAGGTAATTGTTCATACGGACCATTCGACAATCAAATACTTATTTGCTAAAGAGGATGCTAAACCTCGTTTGATTCGTTGGATATTACTTTTACAAGAATTTGATATTGAAATTAAGGACAGGAAAGGAACAGAAAATCAAGTGGTCGATCACTTATCACGTTTGGAACGCAATAGGGAGGAGGACACGGATCTAGAGATATGCGATGCATTCCCGAATGAACAAATTTTAGTTGCCTCGGCAACCATGGACGAGCATGCCTCGGTAACCCTTGACGCCTCGGCAATCATGGATGCACACGCCTCGGCAACTCTTGACGCCGTAGCAGCCTTTGACGCGCATGCCTCGGCAATTTTGGGAGCAGTCGCCACGGCAGCACATGCCTCGGCAATACCCTGGTACGTGGATTTAGTTAATTTCCTTGTTTGTGGTATTTTACCTTATGGCATTACTCACCAAGGGAAGAAGCGATTCCGCCATGATGCTAAGCATTACTTTTGGGATGAGCCTCTTTTGTTTAAACAATGTGTAGATCAGGTTATACGCCGATGTGTCCCTGAAGAAGAACAACAGAATGTACTCCGGCAATGCCATTCTTCACCCTATGGAGGACATTTTGGAGGAACTCGTACCGCGGCCAAAGTTTCGCAATCCAGTTTGTATTGGCCAACATTGTACAAAGATGCCCAAGACTTTTACAAGCAATGTGATCGTTGCCAGAGGACGGGCAATATCTCTAGACGACATGAGATGCCGCTCCAGAACATCATCGAGGTGGAATTGTTCGATGTATGGGGGATTGATTTTATGGGACCTTTCCCATCTTCATTCGGCAACCTCTACATTATACTTGCCGTCGACTACGTGTCTAAATGGGTTGAGGCAGCTGCAGTTCCCAACAACGAGTCCAAGACCGTGCAACGATTCTTGCAGAAAAACATATTTACACGGTTTGGGATGCCAAGAGCAATTCTCAGCGACGAAGGCAAGCATTTTGACAACAGACTAATTGCCAAGATGTTGCAATGCTTCGGCATATCACACAAGATCGCCACGACATATCACCCACAAACCAACGGGCAAGCAGAAATTTCCAACCGGGAGTTGAAGGGAATACTCGAGAAAGTTGTAAATCCCTCTAGGAAGGATTGGTCATTAAGACTAGATGACGAACTTTGGGCATATCGCACTGCATTCAAAACACCCTTAGGTATGTCCCCCTTCCGACTTGTCTATGGTAAAACATGTCATCTACCGGTGGAAATCGAACACAAGGCATATTGGGCAATCAAGACCGTGAATATGGATTGGGAAAGTGCCGAAAAAAAACGTTTGATGAACCTCAATGAGATAGAAGAATTTCATGCACTCGCCTATAACAATGCACGGATCTACAAGGAGAAAACAAAGCGATAGAACGATAAGAAACTATTGCCACGGCAATTCACGCCAGGGCAACTAGTTCTCCTATTTAATTCTCGGCTAAAACTTTTCCCGGGAAAGCTGAAATCAAGATGGTCAGGACCATTCTAAGTCGTCAAACCATTCTCCCATGGTGCTGTGATAATCAAGTCCATCTCTGACAACCATGAATTCAAATTTAATGGACAAAGATTGAAGCACTACAATGGTGCCCATGTGGAACGTAACAAAGAAGTGGTCAACTTAGGAGATGCATGAGCATGCTCTCCTTTCAATATTTTCTTTTTCTTTTTCTTTTTATTTTCATTTTTATTTTTAGGAGATATTTTATTTTTCTTCATTATCTTTAGTTTTCAGGTTTTCTTTGTTTTCTTTTTCACAACAAGACTCACAACTACTATGCTAAGGAAATTTACTACCGAGATCCTTGCCTCGGCAACCAATGAAGAAGATGCCGCGGCAACCTACATCGTGCATGCACAAGCTGATGCCACGGCAACCAACCCTGAAGATGCCACAGCAACCAAAGCTAAAGACATCCCGACAACAAGAAAACAACCATCGCGTTCAAGCAAGAGAATCAAGACACCGACCAAAAAGAAACTAATCATCTACGATGACGAACTCTCGGAGTAAGTCCTCGTATGCATTTTTATTTTTATTTGTCGTTATTTTTATGAATGCATTGAGGACAATGCCTCACTCGAGTTTGGGGGGATTGTTATTAGTAGTTACCATGTTTAGTTACATTCATCTTAAGTATTAAATTTAGGATACATAAATTGCTTGCCATGCCTTTAATTGGAACAAGAATTGCTTAGATTTGATGAATATCCAATGATGACTTTGCCAATGCACTTAATTGATAGAATTTTTATTCTAGGATAACCATGGAAAACTTAGAATTTCACTATGATGCTAAATTTGATAAAACACTGTTGTGGTTTGGTTGATTTAAGGAATTCTAGTGAACCTAGGTTGATAATTAACAAATTGGGGGATTAGAATAAAAATTGGATGAATGCTAGAGGTGCCCGAAATTGACTCTAGCATGTGCTAAAAATTTATCACTAGAGGTGCCCGAAATTGGCTCTAGTATGTGTTAAAAAATTGATAGCTAGAGGTACCCGAAACCGGCTCTAGTCGAATAAATTAACTTAAGAAAACTAAAAAAAACAAAACACTAGAGGTTCCCAAAACTGGCTCTAGTTAAAACATGTTAAGAACCCAATGAAGTAATTTGAAAACCTCTTGTTTGCATAGAATCCGAAAAATCAACTTGCACACTACTCCGCACACACTCACAAGCATTATAGTTTGATTCCGAGCAATTCTTAAGCTTTCCGAAAAATAAAAAGCCAATCATACTTTGTGCCCCGGTTCAGAGAATTGAAATCAAGTTCAAAGCTAAGTTTGTGAAAATTGAAGTCTTGGCAGGTAATTATGAGTTTGCATTGCTTGAGGACAAGCAATAGTTTCGAGTTTGGGGGTGTGATAAGTGTTCAAAAGTACTATTTTTCTTACCCTTTTTACTCATATTATTGTTAGACTTAGGCCCATATTAGTTGTATAATTAGCCATTCATGCATTAATCCATGTTTCCTTCCATCGTTGAGCTTGATTACATAACTTGGTAGTTTTTGTGGGAAAAGATGCTTCTTTGGTGTGTTTTGTGTGTATGTGCAGGATCACTTGCCAAAGCAAGGCTAGAGCTAGTTGTCAGGGCAATGCATGAAGGATATGCCGAGCTAGTTGCCAGGGCAATACATGAAGGAGACGCCGAGCCAGTTGCCACGGCAATTGTCGACAAGAGAAAAGGTGATAGGGTAGTCGAAATTGATGACTATACAAGCCCAAGATGACGCGGAGCAAAGCCCAAACCCAAAGAAATTTGATTGCCATGCAGAGATTAAAGAAGAATTAAATTCCAAGAAGATAGGAGAAGTTCTAGTAGGAATACAATTATAATAAAGAATTATATTCTTTAAAGATAATTTAATTCCAACTTAAACTCCTCCTCAAAGAAGGACTTTGGCCTAGCCCTATAAATATGAAGGAGATTTCGACAATCTAGGAGAGCGAGAGGAGGGGAATTTCAACAAGTCCAAGGAGAGCGAGAGGAGGGGAATTTCGACAAGTCCAAGGAGGGCAAGAGGAGAGAATTTTCGACAAGCATCTAGGGCAAGGAGGATTTCGACAAGCCTCCTTCTTCATCTTTTCTTTCTTGTTCGATTGGGTTCATGCTAGGGATTAATTATCTTGTGTTTCTTTGGAATCTAGCCATGAACTAAATCTACTTGGCTATGGTTATTGTGTTTTGTGGTTGTGAGAAACTATTGGATTTTGTTTAGGTAATAAGAGTTTGCACTTTTCTATTTCAAGGTTTATTCTTTCTTGGTTCTTATTCTTGTTTGCGAGTGAATTGGGAGAGGATCTCGTGATTTCATCTATTTATCTAATATCGGGAGAGTTAGATTCAAGAAACGAATGAATATGATCTTTATTCAATCTATTGATGGTGAAGATTAATCCAGCTTAGGAATAAGTTAAGGATTTCAATGGCTAAGAGGAGCGCAAGATTGGTTGTTGTTCACCCTTGATTCACGCAGGGATGTATTATCAAGGCATGCACAAGTAGCTAGAGTTTCGACTTAGGGATAAGAAGAAACCATTGAAGAACGCTCTGCCGAACCTTGAAGGTTGCTGCCCAGACGCCTAAGTAGTTGCCCAACTAGTTGCCCAGGCAACCATCGATTAGTTGCCAAGGCAACCCCGTTGTGCAAGTTGCCACGACAACTGAGTTGCCCGTGCACTCTTTTACCAAAACGATCCAATCGGCTATCACACCTCAACTCACGATAACCTGGCCTATCTCTCTCTCATTTGATCTCATATTTTCTTTTACTTTATTGCTTTCTAGTTTAGTTATTAGTTAAACTCCCATAATCCTTTATTTGTGTTTTTACTTTTTACAGTGCAAGAGACTAGATTCTTGAAGTAGCACCAATCCCTGTGGAGACGATATCTTTTATACTATAACTTGCGACGTGTATACTTGCACATTTGCGTAGCACTTATTACGCGCAACAACGATATCGAATCCAAGTCGTCACAACAACGTTCTGACCTCTACGCAGTCCACCCGAATGAAACCAACAATATTTTACTTCTCTAACTGTTAGAGAGGTTTTTCGCAAAAGGCATATCTCGGATGCTAGAACTTATGCCTTTATATAGCATTCAAAAACGTAATTCTAATTAAATTCGAATTCATTAAATATACAATATATTTAACCGAATATAATTAAATATGTAGAATCTGATTCTACTTTAATTAGGTTTATTTAGATATATATATATATATATTAGTAGTATTTGATAATTACAATAATTATCTAGTATTAAAAAATATATAAACAAGATTATCTATAATTACAGTAATTATAATAATTTTAGTTTTTACTTATTACGTGTACAACAAGTTTGTACACATGCTATCCAGTCGATATTTGTTCGCTTCAATCATAGGGTGTGACCCTTGTAGGATCATGTAACGTTAGTAGTAATATCTAGAACAATTCTAATATTACAAGCAATGAGTGGCATCTAGCAATGCATCATTGCTACCTAAGTTACAGGAAGTCATGATTCAAAATAACCTTTTTTTCGTGATTAACTCTTTTCGTGTATTGTATCCTTTTGTCCTCATGTCTAGATCAGACACAAGTCATGAAATAGTCACACTTGTATAGTCCATCTAATATTTCTTGATTCTTAAGTAGACTATTATAAACGAATAACTATGATATCTCATATCAATCTATTCGAGCATGGCCATGCATTTTCTAGTCTTACTCAATCAAGTGGCCTATGATATTACTCCTATTATGTAGGAGGGATAAATCTTATCTTGATCAACCATATTCCGCTACATAGATTGCGACATATCCAATATTAGTCTTTATAGTGTAGTCAGTTATGAAACACGTTTGACCACATCAAAATATGTCACTCACGATGTTGAAATAATGATTATCTCAAGTTTGAGGATCATACATGTAGTTATCACTATGAGCAATGTTGTGACTGTCACATAATAATCCAAGAAACATGCTCATAGTGGGTCAGTCCAATATGTCGTTCTCTAACACATACTTATGTAGTGATTTTGATATCTTCATGTCAATGACAACACTTTGTTATCAATCAACTACATCTTAGTCTTAATATATTATTGTTGTCCATGCCCACAATAATACTCGACAAAGGACATTCAAGAATTACTATATTATTCTAAGGATTTTATTATAATTCAGTGTATTTATAAATGCACAGAATAAGACTAAAAATAATAATGGCTTTATATTAACATGATAAAATAAGTATGTCTTTTACAACCATCTCATGATTGGTCTTTGGGCATACTCCAACAACCCTCCCTTTGTCATAACCTTTTTCAACTAGAAAATTTGACAATCTTTAGTACCAAGCTCTAGAGCTTGTTTCAAACCATCTAAAGCTTTTGAAAGTTTGAAACATGGTTTGGATATTTTGAATCTTCAAAACCGGGAGGTTGTTTCACATACACTTCTTCATTTATAAAACTATTTATAAAAGCACTTTTAACATCAATTTAAAAAAGCTTGAATTAATAAAAACATGCAAATGCAAGCAACATCCTAATAGCTTCCATTCTAGCTACGAGAG
The DNA here is from genome assembly GCA_019671005.1 of Hibiscus mutabilis. Classification (NCBI taxonomy): domain Eukaryota; kingdom Viridiplantae; phylum Streptophyta; class Magnoliopsida; order Malvales; family Malvaceae; genus Hibiscus; species Hibiscus mutabilis. Next base: position 39,956,312 of record CM033723.1, read on the forward strand.
CATAGGTTTCATCAAAATCAATTTCTTCTTCTTGAGTGTAACCTTGAGCAACAAGTCTAGTGTTGTTTCTCACTATGTTACCACTCTCATATAGTTTATTTCTAAAAACCCATTTAGTACCTACTGTAGATTTATTACTAGGCCTATCAACTAATGTCCAAACTTGACTCCTCTCAAATTGATTTAACTCTTCTTGCATAGCCACTATCAAATAATTATCATTTAATGATTCTTTGATATTTTCAGGCTATATGCATGAGATAAATGCAACATAATTACAAGTATTTCTAAGAGAGGATCTAGTGGTTACCACTTTGGATGGATCACCCAAAATCTCACCACCTGACATAGTTGAACTCTGTTGGGTAGGTTACCTCCCTTTCCTCTAAAGATATGTCCTTCAAGGCTTCTAGAGGTGGATCTTGTGGTTCTTCTTTTGATGGAACTACATCTACCTTTGATGATTGTCCTTCACCATCATTGGCATCCAAAATTCCTACATTATCATCACAAGTATCCTTCATCATGTCGCAACCTCTTTTTCAAGGGGTCCCGACTTATTTTTAAATAAAAAACAAAACAACGGAGTCGCCACCAATGTTTTTAAAAGGTGTGACTAGATCACCTAAAAACGGTTTATTTTAATAAAATCATTTTATTTATTAAAACAACGGTTTGGTTCTGTGGAAAACACAAAAATGGGTTCGGGAATCGGTTACGCGTGGGGAAGGATTAACATCCCTATAGCGCCCAAAAATTGGTACCTAATCGATTACAAAACGTGTTAATGTTGGAATTTGCAAGTTCTTATGAAATTTAAATTATTGCCCATTTATGAATATGATTTCATTTTAACGGCCCTACCGTCCAGAGAGTGAACTCCAATCACCCCCAACATTTCTGGCGCTAACCCGTCACTTCCTTTTGATAGGACACCATATTAATTTAGTTCTAGTTTTAAAATAAATAATCAAAGAAGAAATTAGTGTGTTAAAGCTTTTATTTATTCTAAGTTAGTGATTATTAACCTAAAAAATTGTCTAAGTAAATTTTACCTATTAGGGTTAAAATATGATTAAGTGTGTTTTATGATTTTTTAAACGTGAATAAAGTTTTTTTTAACTTTAAGGCTCTAACTAAAGTTTTTAAGAACTTAATCCTAGAGGCTTTAACCTAAACTAAAACTCTAATTAAATAAACTACCATTTTAAATATTTTAAAAAAATGAAAAATAAAATTAAATAGATAAAAATGAATCACAAATAAAAAGGTAAAACACGATTATTAGAAAAACTAAAAAAAACTCAATTAATAGGGAAATATATTTTTATTGTTTTTTTAAAAATAACAAATAAAAATAAATTGACAAAAAGTAAAAAAGTGACCAAGTTTAAAAAAAATGAAATAAAGATAAAACTAAATTTGTGAAAAATGATGACTAAATTGAAAGGAATAAAAATGTGGTACCCGAGGAGCAAAATATGGTTGGGTGGAGGGATTTAATGAAGATAATTTTTCCAAAAAAAAAACATGGGTATAAAACCCAAACTTATAAACACTTTACCATAATTCTCTTCTTTAAAAAATGGATCAAACACACACATTTCAAATTATTCCAAGTGTTCATCCCGTTCTTCAAGCATGAAGAACTCTGGCGACCAACCACCACAATGGCCACCGTCCGCCTTATACCGGCAATGGAAAGCCAAAATTTTCAGTGAGATCCGAATCTCGATTTAAAGCTCGAAAAAAACAAAGGTAAGAACATACATTGGAATCAAACATAAAAGAAATAAAATAAAATAGAGATAAAAAATACCTAAGTTTGCTTGAATGCTTCTTGTATTTCTCTTGAAAAAAAATAAAATCACAATGTAGTAAACTCCTCTAATTTTCAGTGTATTTTAGTGACAATTCTTGGTGAAAATTACAAGAGGGGAGTATGAGTATTTATAGGTATTTTCATACCAAAATTACAAGAAAATTCAATCTAAAATCCCTAAAAATCGAGTAAAATTATCCTCTAATTTTTGATGCAGATTTGGAGCTGATTCGAGTTGACTTTCCTTTTATGTATGATTTTGCTCTGATTTTGGTTTGAATCTGAGCAAATTTGGGGTTGATTTTCCCTTCTTTTCTTTCTATATTCGAACTAAACCCTATCCCCTTTCTCTTATTTATGATCGTAGGTTTGACCAGAGGGGAGAGTGGTGGCGGCGCGGCGTGACTGCAGGAGGTCTGCGATGGCGCGACGGTCGCCATTGCTGTAGTGGTGGTGCGGTGCCGCGGTCGTTAACGTCGTGGGTCACCGAGAGCAACGTGCATGAGCGTCTCTTGAAGCTCGGGGTACGAAAACAGCCACGGCGTGGTGTGACAAGGGCTGGGTGGTTGCCGGCGCTTCTCGTCAGCCTTGGATCCATCGAGTGCCGCGACTATTGGCGCCGACGTGTCCTGGAGGCGGGCTAGTCGAGCTTCAACGGAAGGAGAGGGTATTGCGTGTGAGCTACACGCGCCAGACGCGTGGCGGCGCAAGTGGGGAAGGGCAACCCTCTTTTTCTGGATCACTTTGGACCGTTAGATCTTAGCCCTATATCTAACGGCGGAAATTAAAGCATGCACGTAGGATAAAAAAATATATTCTTGGGTAAAATTGGGCCAACCAATGCATAAGGGTTTTTATTGAAATATAAGCGGACCTTTTTATTTATTTAAATAGACCCAATTTTTACTAAATAGATTCTTATTTAAACTAAGCGAACTCTTTTTAAATAAATAAATAATAATTATATAAAAAATAAAATAATAAATAAGGGTGAAAATTCAATGACAACAGCTGGCCCTTTTTGCTCATTCTGGTGAAACAGGGATAGAGAAAAGATTAAAAGACACTGATTTTCACCAAATGCAAACTCGCTGGATAAAAATAAGATTCCATTCTCCTCATGCTCGAATAGATAAGCAGGTTCCACTTTTCTCCTGCCCGAATGGATAGACGGGTTCTATTCTCCTCATGCTCGAATAGATAAGCAGGCTCAAAAAGGGTTCCATTCTCCTCATGCAAGAATGGATATGCAGGCTCTATTCTTCTCATGCTCGAATAGATAAGCAGGTTCAAAAAAGGGTTCAATTCCCCTTATGCACGAATGGATATGCAGGTTCTATTCTCCTCATGCTCGAATAGATAAGTAGGTTCAAAAAAAGGGTTCCATTCTCCTCATGCACGAATGGATATGTAGGTTCTATTCTCCTCATGCTCGAATAGACAAGCAAGTTCAAAAAAGGGTTCCATTCTCCTTGTGCATGAATGGATTTGCAGGTTCTATTTTCCTCATGCTCAAATAGATAAGCAATTCCACACCTATCAAACTTAAACAAATACTATAATTATGATGAGCATGCTCCTAGAGATGCCTAACATATGAATGCATGTTTTTCTTTTTTAGATTTTCTTTTTTTCTTTCTTTTTTATTTTTCTCCCTCTCTTCTGGGGTTTTTCCTCTTCGCTTCCATGCGCATTTACTTGTTCAACCCATATAGACTACCATGCTAGTTATTTATTCTTTGTATCTTTTTGCTTTTGAGAAAACATCTGAGCTTTGCACATTTGCTCACTCAATCCAGTTATCTTGTATTCTTGGTTGGAAGGATCTCACATTCTTCAACACTTTTTTTGTATGGTTGAGAGAACCGAATCTCTCACATCCTCCCAAAAGCTTGAATGAATGCTTTTAACATCACTGTACATCTTTTCCAATGTCTGTAAAATTGTTCTCATATTAAGGTTTAGCAAAACTGCTGTTCTAAAATAATATCAAGCATCCTCAATTCTTCTTGGGAGTTCTCAGATGCTTGCCCCTACAAGGCTCTTTGAAGCACTTGCATGTAAATCCTTGCAGCAAAGCTTATTTCTACCTTGAATATCTTCGAATGATACTGGCGTTTTCTTATCTTCCTCTTACGCCTATTAACATTGATGGCCTTAAATCCTTGGCCAATGCAAATTGCCCCACTCTGGGCATGCCCCATTTAAAATTCAGATGTCATGGTCAAAACTTCCCAAGTAAGAACACCAAAAATTAACCTGTGCTGCCTTTGCCAAGTCTACGAGGTATGATGACACGAAATTCCTTCTAAGATGCCGAGTTTTCGAGAGATTCATCTGCTTCTTGCCTAATCCATAAACTATCCGAGCCGCCCTTTGCGGGTTTTCAACTTTAATCCTCCTTTGGCTTCAAGACGCCCTTTGCGGGTTTTTATCTTGAAACCTTTCTTTTTTTCTTTTTTGGTATCTAAGGCGCCCTTTTGCGGGTTTTCACCTTTCAATAATTTTCTTTTTTTTCAGCTTCTTTTTAGGCATAAAACTTCTGAACTCATCAGATTATGAAGCTCATCTCGATCCATCTCGACCAAGATCAATGCTCCTCTTGAGAAAACCTTCATTACGACGTAAGGCCCCTCCTAGTTAGGCACCTATTTTTCCTGGGGGTCTCTATAGATTAACTGCATTTTTCCTAATATGAAATCTCTTTCTTAGATTAACTTTCTTGTCGTGAGCTCGTGACATTCTTCTCTGAATCACCTGACCACATCAGATGACTTTCAACCTCTTTTTCATCGAATAACTCAACTGGTCATATCTATCTTGGACCCATTCTGCTTCTTCTAGTTTTGCTTCCATCAAGACATGTAGAGATAGAATTTTAACCTTGATTGGCAACTCAACTTCTTATCCCATAAACTAATGAACGCAACGTTACCCCTATTATTTCTTGATACAATGGTAAGCAGATGCTTATGGATTTGAAATCAATACCAAGAAACATTTTTTCATGAATTTATGTCACTTACTTGTACGATGCAAGAAAAAATATTAGCGAAGAGAAAAAAAATAAAAGGCTAGAAATGAGGATTCAAAGAAAAATAAAGGCTAGAAATGAAGGTTCAAAGGAAAAAGTCATGGCAAACATTGAAAAGAGCAAAGTCAGATGCCCCAAATTCATACTATGAATGATTCATGAATCTATCAATAGGATAGAGTCCCGCTTTTAGGTGGCTCTCTTTAACTCACCCACTCCCCAAATTTCAATTTTCCCACTTTTCTAATCTCAATCAAACATCAGATGTTTGGGGTCCATGAAGAAAGGTTAACTCAATTGGGCGGATTGTATTATGAAAACAAACTTCTTTCCTCAGATATTCATGTGTAATCCAAATGGTCTTTTAAGGCTTGTAATGTAGGCTAGGCTCGGGTTAAAAAATGGTATATAGGCTCAAATACATGCTTAAGGGTGGTTAAACCAATGGTCAATCTTTCTTGATGAATTATCCATTCTTTTATTCTTTGGATCACTCTAGACTGCCCATTTTGGGTTTTCACCCTAGAGTTCATTTCTCTTTCTGGCACATGTCTCATTTGAAGGATTCCACACATGTTTTTTTTCATGTTTCAAATTTTCCTTCGTATTCCAGCTTTCATTTCTTCATTTTCTTTTTCTTTTTTACTTTTTGTTTTCCTTTTGCTTTTTGACCTTTTATTTTGAATTTAGGACATTCAACTTGATCTAACATGTTTTCTTTCTTGCTTACGAACAACCTTTCATCCGCTTTGCCCCCTAGTGTGGGGGGTGATCCTTGGTTGGGGTTCAATTATCAAAAAAAAATTTTTGACTCAAAAGGGAACCACAAAGGATTTTTCCTATTCGTGAAGGGAAATGAAGGAATGCCAAATGTCATTTCACACACAATTATCATCGAAGAGAAGCAGTCTTCAGTTGGTAGATGTTTTAGAGTTATCACTTTATTCCAAGACCTTAACAATAATGTCTGAGAGGTAAATTCACTCAAAATAGGATTTTCCCATTATTCCTGAACACAATTTACTGCCCTTCTATCTCGGGATTAGATCCAAGAATTATTCATACAATCAATAATGGGGATTCTGCAAAGAAGATGTATTTTAAAAGAGAAATGGATGAAAAAAATTGAAAAGAGAAAAAATGAAATGTTTGCCACTTGAGAAAAATAAAAAAATGCATCTTTAATCAAGTATATTAACATAGAGGCCCTTACAAAAAGATCCCTAATGCTTGCGGGCAAATTCAAAAAAGTTGGTTCTAGGTATGATTCTACAATTTTCCAGGAAAATTATTTATCATTATTTCGGGAAAATGTGGGTGAATTCCAGCAAAGCTCGACCAATCTACTTCTCGGCAAGATTCTACTGCTGAAGTTGTTCAGGTTACAGGGGAATCATCATATTTCTTCCTCTAGTCTCCCACTTTTGATGGCCACCAATATCAGTTCCCCATTCATGACCATGTCTGTAAAACCTTTGGTGGCATGGTTTAACATATGGTTATAAAAAGGCCCATTTAAAGTCTCCACGAACGTTAGAGTAACCTCGTTTTCCAATAGTAGAGGTTGAACTTGGGCTGCCATATCTTGCCACCTCTGAGCGTACTGACGAAAACTCTCGTTGGGCCTTTGTTTCATGTCTTGTAGTACGATCCTACTTGGGACCATATCTGTCACATGCTCATACTTTTTAAGGAAATCTCTTGACAGATCTCTCCAAGTGCGTATGTTGACCGGCTCAATTGGGTATGCCATCGGGTAGCAGACCCCGATAGACTGTCTTGGAAACAATAGATGAGTAGTTTCTTATTTTCCAAGAGTAGTGACATTTTTCGGCAGTACATGGTCAAGTGCACCGAAGGGCAAGTGGTCCCGTCATACTTCTCGAAGTCAGGAGTTTTAAGTTTTGGAGGAACCACCAAGTCAGACACTAGACTTAAATCTCTAGCGTCTATCCCACCATAGCCACTTTCTCATTGCAGGGCTCTGATGATCTCTTCGAGCCTGTCACACTGATTTTCTAGCCTCTTATTCACTCTAAACTTATCGGCTGCCTTATGAAGAAACCGTAACTTAATACCTTGGTTTTCCCCATGATTTATCCTAGACCTTTCTAGAAGATAAGCTGATGTTCCTGTCGTGCGGATATGGAACCTCCCATTTGGTGGAAATGTCTCCAAAGTCATCTCGGGTTGGGGTGATAAAACATCAACAACTTCAACCGTCTTTCCTCTTTCTGGGTCCTTGAATCCCAACATAGCCTCTATTTGGCTGATAATGTTTTTCTGAGCTTGTGCAATTTCTTCTTGTAATTTTTTCTCCATTTTAGCGAGTCTATCTTGGGTACTTCTATGGTTTATTTCTATAGTTGTCAATCTTTCCTCTGTAGTCATAGCTCCAGTATCGTATTCGTGCAGAATCTTGCTACTTGAATAGAATTTACCATAATTAGTCTATATGTATGTATGCAATGATCAAAACATAAACTAATGCAAACAAAAAATGCAAATGCATGAATGCATGCGAAGGGCTGTCGATTCCATTAAGGTATTACTCTAGAAATAGTTTTTCATTGGATATCGAAGTTCCTTATTACAAAAGATTTTGAATTATATCACGAGTACATCTCGGCCCGAGTGTCTAACCCTTTTATTTCTTCGATCAACCCCAAGAATCTCGATCCCACTTTCCATACTGGCCTGACATACTGACGAACAGTAGTAGCTTCCTTAGCTAGCACCATCACATGTTTGGCTATGTCGTAAATGTAGACCTATTCATCTAGCTCTTGTAACCTTCTAACATTGTCCCTAAGCTGAGTGGACCAGTAATCATTGCCCCCTTCATTGGTATCTTTAAGGACCAAAATCTTTGTCTCATATGTTATTCTCCATGTGCCTGTTGGCTGACCTCGGACCAGCAATGTATACTCGTATTATCGTCCTCTTTCTAAAAGAGTCTTCTATCCATCTTGAAAAACTATTTTCTACTTGAGCAATGTGCTTTAGAATCGTCCCCTTCTAGATATGAGATGTGGATGCAAGAAAAATATACAAAATAATACAAAACAAGAAAAAAAGCAGTACTTCAACAAACATAAAAGGTCCAAAATAATTTTATTGTACGAAAAGTAACTAGGTAGCACATTCCAACACTTCTGGACATGTCTCCACGGACTATTCCTACGAAATAATTTTGACCAAAATCAAAGCCCAGGGTTTTCCAAATGGCTCTAATGAGGTAGGCTTCTAAACTCTCACACAGGTTGGGTTCTAAAAGGTTCTTGAATTGTCCTTATTGTCCCCTACTAAGGGTAGCAAGGCCCCTGATTCTCACCCATTATATGCTTCGAACGAATCAAGTTCAACTCAGGGGGACCCATTTTCCTATGCCCATACGAAGGATCAGTATCCTCACGAAGACATAGGCCACGAGAGCAATAGCGTTTTCCCTCACTTAAACAAACGAAACCAAGCTCGGGTGCAGAGCTTATAACTAAATTTTAAATGCGTAAAATGAGTCCGTTTTCATAAATGGACAATTAAGTTAAATTTTATACGAACTTAGCAAATTTCGACATTAAAACAAAGTGTAATCGACTTGTAGCCTGACTCTCTTTTTTGTAAAATTTTTTTTCCAGCGGAGTCTCTAAGCTGTCGCAACCACTTTTTCAAGGGGTCCCGACTTATTTTTAAATAAAATACAAAACAACGTAGTCACCACCAATCTTTTAAAAGGTGTGATTGGATCACCTAAAAAATGGGTCTTTTTAATAAAATAGTTTTATTTTATTAAAACAACGATTTTGGTATGCGAAAACTCAAAAACGGGTTCGGGAGTCGATTACGCGTGGGGAAGGGTTAGCACCCCCACAACGCCAAAAAATTGCTACCTAGCCGATTACAAAAAGTTTTGATGTAGGAATTTTCAAGTTCATATAAAATTTAAATAATTGTCCATTTATGAATATGACTTCATTTTAACGGCTCTACCATCCAGAGAGTAAACTTTAATCACCGCCAACACTTCTAGCTCTAACCCGTTACCTCCTTTTGCTAGGACACCGCATTAATTATAATTCACTTTTTAATCAAACAATCATAGAAATAATTAGTGTGTTAAAGTTTTTGTTTATTCTAAGTTAGCGATTATCAACCTAAAGAATGTCTAAATATATTTTACCTATTGGGGTTCAGATGTAATTAAGTATGTCTTATGAATTTTTAAATGTGAAGAAAGTTTTTTATTAAAAATTTAAAGGCTCTAACTAAGGTTTTTAAGAACTTAATCCTAGAGGCTTTTTCTAAACCTAAAATAATAATTAGAATACAACATGATAAACAAAATAAATAGGAAATGAATTAAATGCATAAAAAAGTAAGACACAAACATTTTTTAAAAAAAACATACCTTTCCCAAATCAAAATTAACACTTAGTATTCGATCCAATTTTTACAAATAAATATAATTTAAAATTATTATATTCTTAATTTTTTTCCAAATGGGCTTTTATTTTTAAAAATGTTAAAAGGTAAAGAAAATAAAAATAACCAAATTGTAAAAAAAAACAAAAGGGAATTTTCGGGTATGACCATTTTGAAGTAATTGAAAATACGATGACTTGCGGAGCAAAAATAAATATGGTGGAGGAATTTAATGAGAGTAATAAGCCCACTTTATTTTAAAACACATGGGTATAAAACCAACTTCACAAACACCTCTTTATTTTCTCTTTTCAAAATTTGTAGATCAAACACTCCTATCTCAAATTCTCTCAAATGTTCTTAGTGTTCATCAAGGATGATGAACACCGGGAATGAACCACCGTGCCAACCGCCTTCCACCGGCGCCGGCCGCCGTCTAACGGCGGAGGAATTTTTTTATTTTTTGATAAAAGTACTAAAAAACCCTTTTTTAAAAAATCAAAAATTCGAATCCGGGCTTCAACAAAGGCGTTTCAAAACAAGATCATGGTAAAAATCATCTCATTTTTATGTGTTAGATTCAGAATGAATAAAATATAAATAAATAAAGAAGAAAATGTAGAACACAATACCGGAAAAGCTTGCTTGATTGCTTCTATTCCAATGAAAAATCGAGTATAGTATGCTGCAAATTTTCAGTATTTCTCTAAGTATTTTCGTGTAATTCTTGATGAAAATTACAAGAGGGGAGTATGGGTATTTATAGGTATTTTCATACCAAAATTATAAGGAAATTCAATCTAAAATCCCTAAAAATCGGATAAAATTATCCTCTAATTTTTTATGTGTATGATTTTCCTTTTGTGTATGATTTTGCTCTGATTTTGGCTTGAATCTGAGCAAATTTGGGGTTGATTTTCCCTTCTTTTCTTTCCATATTCAAACTAAACCCTATCATCTTTCTCTTGTTTGTGACCGCAAGTTTGACCGAAGGGGAGAGTGGCGGAGGCGCGGCGTGACTGCAGAAGGTCTAGCGATCGCGCGACAGTCGCCATTGCTGTAGTGGTGGTGCGGTGCCATGGTTGTTGACGTCGTGGGCAGCCGAGAGCAACGTACCGCAGCATCTTATGAAGCTTGGGGTACGAAAATAGCGACGGCGTGGTGCGACAAGAGCTGGGTGGTCGCCGGTGCTTCTCGTCGGCCTTGGATCAGTCGAGCGCCACGACTACCGGCGCAGACGTGGCCTGGAGGTAGGCTGGTCGAGCTTCAATGGAATGGGAGGGTATCGCGCGTGAGCTAAACGCGCCAAGCGCGTGGCGGCGCAAATGGGGAAGGGCAACCCTCTTTTTCTGTATCACTTTGGACCGTTAGATCTTAGCCCTATATCTAAGGGCTGAAATTAAAGCCTGCACATGGGATAAAAAATATATTTTTGGGTCAAATTGGGCCAACCTATGCCTATGGGTTTTTATTCAAATGTAAGTGGACCTTTTTATTTATTTAAATGGACCCTATTTAACTAAATGAATTCTTATTTAAACTAAGTGGACTCTTTTTAAATAAATAAATAATAATTATATAAAAAATAATAATAAATAAGGGTGAAAATTCAGTGACAACAGCTAAGCTGTCGCAACCCCTTTTTCAAGGGTTCCCGACTTATTTTTAAATAAAAGACAAAAGAACGAAGTCGCTACCAATCTTTTAAAAGGTGTGAATGGATCACCTAAAAAATGGGTCTTTTTAATAAAATAGTTTTGTTTTATTAAAACAACGATTTTGGTCTGCGAAAACTCTAAAAAGGGTTCGAGAGTTGATTACGCGTGGGGAAGGGTTAGCACCCCCACAACGCCCAAAAATTGGTACCTAGCCGATTACAAAAAGTTTTGATGTTGGAATTTGCAAGTTCATATAAAATTTAAATTATTGTCCATTTATGAATATGACTTCATTTTAACGACCCTACCATTCAGAGAGTAAATTTTAATCACCGCCAACACTTCTGGCGCTAACCCGTTACCTCCTTTTGGTAAGATACCGCATTAATTATATTTCACTTTTTAATCAAACAATCACAGAAATAATTAGTGTGTTAAATTTTTATTTATTCTAAGTTAGCGATTATCAACCTCAAGAATGTCTAAATATATTTTACCTATTGGGGTTCAGATGTAATTAAGTATGTCTTACGAATTTTTAAATGTGAAGAAAGTTTTTTATTAAAAATTTAAAGGCTCTAACTAAGGTTTTTAAGTACTTAATCCTAGAGGCTTTTTCTAAACCTAAAATAATAATTAGAATACAATATGATAAACAAAATAAATAGGAAATGAATTAAATGCATAAAAAAGTAAGACACAAACATTTTTTTTTAAAAAATGGGCTTTTTTAAAACACATAAATATAAGATAAAATTATAATATTCTTAAAAAAATAAAAGGTTATATTCTTAAAAAAATTATTATATTATTAAAAAAGGTTAAAAGGTAAAGAAAAGAAAAATAACCAAATTGTAAAAAAAATGGAAATTTCGGGTAGTGACCAATTTGAAGTAATTAAAAATACGATGACTCGCGAAGCAAAATTAAATAAGGTCGAGGGATTTAATGAGAATAATAAGCCTACTTTATTTTAAAACACATGGGTATTAAACCCAACCTCACAAACACCTCTTTATTTTCTCTTTTCAAAAATTTTAGATCAAACACTCCTATCTCAAATTCTTTCAAATGTTATGAGTGTACATATGCGTGTTTTTTTTTCTCTTTTATATATTCTCTTTTTCTTTTTCTTCCTTTTCTCTCTCTCTCTTCTGGGGTTTTTTTCTCTTCGCTTCCATGCACATTTGCTTGTTCAACCCAGATAGACTACCATGCTAGTTATTTATTCTTTGTATCTTTTTGCTTTAGAGAAAACTTATGAGCTTTGCACATTTGCTCACTCAATCCAGTTATCTCGTATTCTTGGTTGTAAGGACCTCACATTACTCAACACTCTTTTTCTTTGTCTGGTTGAGAGAATATAATCTCTCACATCCTCCCAAAAGCTTGAATGAAGCTTTAACATCACTGTACATATCTTCCAATGTCTGTAAAATTGTTCTCAATGTAGGAGAAGGTTTAGTAATTACGCTGTCCTAAAATAATATCAAGCATCCGCAATGCTTCTTGTGAGTTCTCATATGCTTGCCCCTACAGGGCTCTTTGAAGAGCTTGCATGTAAATCCATGCATCAAATATTATTTCTACCTTGAATGTCTTCGAATGATACTAGTGTCTTCTTATCTTCCTTTTATACCTATTAGCGTTGATGGCCTTAAATCCTTGTCCAATGCAAATTGCCCCACTCTGGGCATGCCCCATTTAAAATTCAGATCCCATTGGCCAAAACTTCCCAAGTAAGGACATCAGAAATTACCATGTGCTGCTTTTGCCAAGTCGATGAGGTATGAGGACACGAAATTCCTTCCAAGATGCCAAGTTTCCAAGAGATTCATTTGATGCTTGCCTAAATCAGACTATTTGAACCGCCATTTGCAGGTTTTCAACTCGAATCCTCATTTGGCTTCAAGACGCCCTTTGCGGGTTTTTATCTTGAAACCCTCAGTTTTTCTTTTTTGGTATCTAAGGCACCCTTTTGCGGGTTTTCACCTTTCGATAATTTACTTTTTTCTTTTTTTTCTTTTTTCAGCTTCTTATTTAGGCATAAAACTTCTGAACTCATCGGATTATGAAGCTCATCTCGATCCATCTCGACCAAGATCAATGCTCATCCTAAGAAAACCTTCGTTACGACGTAAGGCCTCTCCCAGTTAGGCACCTATTTTTCCTAGGGGTCTCTATAGATTGGCAGCATTTTTCCTAATATGAAATCTCTTTCTAAGATGAACTTTATTGTCATGAGCTCGTGACATTCTTCTCTGATTCACCTGACCACAGCAGATGACTTTCGACCTCTTTTTCATCGAATAACTCAACTGGTCATATCTTGCTTGGACCCATTCTACTTCTTCTAGTTTTGATTCCATTAAGACATGGAAAGATAGAATTTTAACTTTGATTGGCAACTCAACTTTTTATCACATAAACTAATGAAAGCAGCGTTGCCCCTATTATTTCTTGATGCAATGGTAAACATATGCTTATGGATTTGGAATCAATACCAAGAAACCTTTTTTTCATGAATTTATGTCAATTTACTTGTAAGATGCAAGAAAAATATTAAACATGAGAAAAAAATAAAAGGCCATAAATGAGGATTCAAAGAAAAATAAAGGCTAGAAATGAAGGTTCAAAGGAAAAGGTCACGGCAAACATGGAAAAGAGCAAATCCAGATGCCCTAAATTCATAGTATGAATGATTCATGAATCCATCAACCGGATAGAGTCTCGCTTTTAGGTGGCTCTCTTTAACTCACCCTCTCCCCAAATTTCAATTTTCCCACATTTATAATCTCAATCAGACATCAGAAGTTTGGGGTCCATGAAGAAAGGTTAAATCAATTGGGCGGAATGTATTCTGAAAACAAGCTTCTTTCCTCAGATATTCATGTGTAATCCAAATGATCTTTTAAGGCTTGTAATATAGGCTAGGCTCGGGTTAAAAAAGGTACATAGGCTCAAATACATGCTTAAGTGTGGTTAAACCAAGGATCAATCTTTCTTGATGAATTCTCCATTCTTTTATTCTTTGGATCACTCTAGACTGCCCATTTTGGGTTTTCACCCTAGAGTTAATTTCCCTTTCTGGCACATGTCTCATCTGAAGGATTTCTCACATGTTTTTTTCCTATTTCAAATTTTCCTTCGTATTCCAGCTTTCATTTCTTAATTTTCTTTCTCTTTTTTACTTTTTGTTTTCCTTTTGCTTTTTGTCCTTTTATTTTGAATTTAGGACATTCAACTTGATCTGACAAGTTTTCTTTCTTGCTTATGAACAACCTTTCATCCGCTTTGCCCCCTAGTGTGGGGGGGGATCCTTGGTTGGGGTTCAATTACAAAAATAATATCCAGCTCAAAAGGGGACCACAAATGATTTTTCATATTTGTGAAGGGAAAAAAGGAATGCCAAATGTCATTTCACACACAGTTATCATCGAAGAGAAACAGTCTTCAGTTGGTAGATGTTTTAGAGTTATCACTTTATTCAAAGACCTGAACAACAAAGTCTGAGAGGTAAATTCACTCAAAATAGGATTTTCCTATTAATCCTGAACATACTTTATTGCCATTCTATCTCAAAATTAGATCCAAGAATCATTCATACAATCAATAATGGGGATTATGCAAAGAAGATGTATTTTAAAAGAAAAATGGATGAAAAAATTTGAAAAGAGAAAAAATGAAATGTTTGCCACTTGAGAAAAATAAAAAATGCATATTTAATCAAGTATATTAACATTGAGGCCCTTACAAAAAGATCTATAATGCTTGCGGGCAAATACAAAAAGTTGGTTATAGATATGATTCCACCATTTTCCAGGAAAATTATTGATCATTATTCAGGGAAAACGTGGGTGAATTCCAGCAAAGATCGACCAGTCTACTTCCCGACAAGATTCTACTGCTGAAGTTGTTCAGGTTACAGGGGACTCGTCATATTTCTTCCTCGAGTCTCCCACTTTTGATGGCCACCAATATCAGTTCCCCATTCATGACCATGTTTGTAAAACTTTTGGTGGCATCGTTTAACATATGGTTATAAAAAGGCCCATTTAAAGTCTCCACGAACGTTAAAGTAACCTTGTTTTCCAATAGTAGAGGTTGAACTTGGGCTGCCATGTCTCGCCACCTCTGAGCGTACTGACGAAAACTCTTGTTGAGCCTTTGTTCCATGTCCTGTAGTACGATCCTGCTTGGGACCATATCCGTCACATGCTCGTACTTTTTAAGGAAAGCTCTTGACAGATCTCTCCAAGTGCGTATGTTGACCCGGCTCAATTGGGTATACCATTGGGTAGCAGACCCCAATAGACTGTCTTGGAAACAATAGATGAGTAGTTTCTTGTTTTCCAAGTGTAGTGATATTTTTTGGCAGTACATGGTCAAGTGCGCCGAAGGGCAAGTGGTCCCGTCATACTTCTCGAAGTCGGGAGTTTTAAATTTTAGAGGAACCACCAAGTCAGACACTAGACTTAAATCTCTAGCGTTTATGCCACCATATCCACTTTCTCCTTGTAGGGCTCTGATGATCTCTTCGAGCCTGTTACACTGATCTTCTAGCCTCTTATTCACCCTGAACTTATCGGCTGCCTTATGGAGATCCCGTACCTTAATACCTTGGTTTTCCCCATGATTTATCCTAGACCTTTTTGGACGATAAGCTGATGTTCCTGCCGTGCGAATATGGAACCTCCCATTCGGTGGAAATGTCTCCAAAGTCATCTCGGGTTTGGGCGACAAAACATCAACAACTTCAACCGTCTTTCCTCTTTCTGGGTCCTTGAATCCCAACATAGCCGCTAGCTGGCTGACAACGTTTTTCTAAGCTTGTGCAATTTATTCTTTTAAGTCTTTCTCCATTTTATCGAGTCTATCTTGGGTACTTCTATGGTTTATTTATAGAGTTGTCAATCTTTCCTCTGTAGTCATAGCTCCAGTATTGTATTTGTGCAGAATCTTGCTACTTGAATAGAATTTATCATAATTAATCTATATGTATGTATGCAATGATCAAAACATAAACTAATGCAAACAAAAAAATGTAAATGCATGCGAAGGGTCGTCGATTCCATTAAGGTATTACTCTAGAAATAGTTTTCATTGGATATCGAAGTTCCTTATTACAAAAGATTTTGAATTATATCACGAGTACATCTCGGCCCGAGCGCCCAACCCTTTTATTTTTTCGATCAACCCCAAGAGTCTCGGTCCCACTTTCCATACGGGCCTGACATACTGACGAATAATACAAAGCAAGAAAAAAATCAGTACTTCAAAAAACATAAAAGGTCCAAAATAATTTTATTGTACGAAAAGTAACTAGGCAGCACATTCCAACACTTCTGGACATGTCTCCACGGACTATTCCTACGAAATAATTTTGACCAAAATCAAAGCCTAGGGTTTTCCACATGGCTCTAATGAGGTAGGCTTCTAAACTCTCACACAAGTTGGGTTCTAAAAGGTTCCCGAATTGTCCTCGCTGTTCCCTACTAAGGGTAGCAAGGCCCCTGATTCTCACTCATTATAGGCTTCGAACGAATCAAGTTCAACTCAGGGGGATCCATTTTCCTATGCCCATACGAAGGATCAGTATCCTCACGAAGACATAGGCCATATGAGCCCCGAAGGTACTTGCTAGGCCCATACGGAGAATCCGTATTCCCACGAGAGCAATAGTGTTTCCCCACCCACTTAAACAAACGAAACCAAGCTCGGGTGTAGAGCTTATAACTAAATTTTAAATGCGTAAAATGAGACCATTTTCATAAATGGACAATTAAGTTAATTTTTACATGAACTTAGCAAATTCTGACATTAAAACAAAGTGTAATCGACTTGTGGACTGACTCTCTTTTTGTAAAAATTTTCCCAGCGGAGTCGCCAAGCTGTCGCAACCACTTTTTCAAGGGGTCCCGACTTATTTTTAAATAAAAGACAAAACAATGAAGTCACCACCAATCTTTTAAAAGGTGTGATTGGATAACCTAAAAATGGGTATTTTTAATAAAATAGTTTTATTTTATTAAAACAACAATTTTGGTCTGTGAAAACTCAAAAATGGGTTCGGGAGTCGATTACGCGTGGGGAAGGGTTAGCACCCCCACAACGCCCAAAAATTGGTACCTAGCCGATTACAAAAAGTTTTGATGTCGGAATTTGCAAGTTCATATATAATTTAAATTATTGTCCATTTATGAATATAACTTCATTTTGACGGCCCTACCATCCGGAGAGTAAACTTTAATCACCGCCAACACTTCTGGCGCTAACCCGTTACCTCCTTTTTCTAGGGCACCACATTAATTATATTTCACTTTTTAATCAAACAATCACATAAATAACTAGTGTGTTAAAGTTTTTATTTATTCTAAGTTAGCGATTATCAACCTAAAGAATGTCTAAATATATTTTACCTATTGGGGTTCAGATGTAATTAAGTATGTCTTATAAATTTTTAAATGTGAATAAAGTTTTTTATTAAAAACTTAAAGGCTCTAACTAAGGTTTTTAAGTACTTAATCCTAGAGGCTTTTTCTAAACCTAAAATAATAATTAGAACACAACATGATAAACAAAATACATAGGAAATGAATTAAATGCATAAAAAAGTAAGACACAAACATTTTTTTAAAAAACACACCTTTCCCGAATCAAAAGTAACACTTAGTATTCGAACCAATTTTTACAAATAAATATAAGTTAAAATTATTATATTCTTAAAAAAATTTCCAAATGGGTTTTTTTTATAAAAAAAGGTTAAAAGGTAAAGAAAAGAAAAATAACCAAATTGTAAAAAAAGGGAATTTTCGGGTAGTGACCATATTGAAGTAATTGAAAATACGACGACTCGCAGAGAAAAAACAAATATGGTGGAGGAATTTAATGAGAGTAATAAGCCCACTTTATTTTAAAACACATGGGTATAAAACCCAACTTCACAAACTCCTCTTTATTTTCTCTTTTCAAAATTTTTAGATCAAACACTCCTATCTCAAATTCTCTCAAACCCTTTTTAAAAAAAAATCAAAGATTCAAATTCGGGCTTCAAAAAAGGCGTTTCAAAACAAGATCAAGGTAAACATCATCTCACTTTTATGTGTTAGATTCGGATTGAATAAAACTAAATAAATAAAGAAGAAAATGTAGAACACAATACCAAAAAAGCTTGCTTGATTGCTTCTATTCCAATGAAAAATCGAGTATAGTTTGCTGCGAATTTTCAGTATTTCTGTAAGTATTATCGTGTAATTCTTGATGAAAATTACAAGAGGGGAGTATGGGTATTTATAGGTATTTTCATACCAAAATTACAAGGAAATTCAATCTAAAATACCTAAAAATCGGGTAAAATAATCCTCTAATTTTTTATGCATATTTGGAGCTGATTCGAGCTGACCTTCTTTTTGTGTATGGTTTTGCTCTGATTTTGGCTTGAATCTGAGCAAATTTGGGGTTGATTTTCCCTTCTTTTAGTTTCATATTCGAAGTAAACCCTATCCTCTTTCTCTTGTTTATGACCACAGGTTTGACCGGAAGGGAGAGTGGCGGCGGCGCGGCGTGACTGCAGGAGGTTTGGCGATGGCGCATCAGTCACCATTGCTACAATGGTGGTGCGGTGCCGCGGCCGTTGACGTCGTGGGCAGCCAAGAGAAACGTGCCGCAGCATCTCCTGAAGCTCGGGGTACGAAAATAGCGACGACATGGTGCGATAAGAGCTGGGTGGTCGCCAGCGCTTCTCGTCGGCCTTGGATCCGTCGAGCGCCGCGGCTACCGGTGTGGACATGGCCAGGAGGTGGGCTGGTCGAGCTTCAACGGAAGGGGAGGGTATCGCGTGTGAGCTACACGCGCCAGGCACGTGGCCGCGCAAGTGGGGAAGGGCAGCCCTCTTTTTCTGGATCACTTTGGACCGTTAAGTCTTAGCCCTATATCTAACGGCTGAAATTAAAGCCTGCACATGGGATAAAAAATATATTCTTGGGTCAAATTGGGCCAACCAATGCATATGGGTTTTTATTCAAATATAAGTGGACCTTTTTATTTTTTTAAATGTACCCTATTTTAACTAAATGGATTCTTATTTAAACTAAGTAGACTCTTTTTAAATAAATAAATAATAATTATATAAAAAATAAAATAAAAAATAAGGGTGAAAATTCATTGACAACAGCTAAGCTGTCGCAACCTCTTTTTAAAGGGGTCCCGACTTATTTTTAAATAAAAGACAAAAGAACGGAGTCGCCACCAATCTTTTAAAAGGTGTGATTGGATCACATAAAAAACGGGTTCGGGAGTCAATTACGCGTGGGGAAGGGTTAGCACCCCCACAACGCCCAAAAATTGGTACATAGCCGATTACAAAAAGTTTTGATGTCGGAATTTGCAAGTTCATATATAATTTAAATTATTGTCCATTTATGAATATAACTTCATTTTGACGGCCCTACCATCCGGAGAGTAAACTTTAATCACCGCCAACACTTATGGCGCTAACCCGTTACCTTCTTTTGGTAGGATACCACATTAATTATATTTCACTTTTTAATCAAACAATCACAGAAATAATTACTGTGGTAAAGTTTTTATTTATTCTAAGTTAGCGATTATCAACCTAAAGAATGTCTAAATATATTTTACATATTGGGGTTCAGATGTAATTAAGTATGTCTTATGAATTTTTAAATGTGAAGAAAGGTTTTTATTAAAAATTTAAAGGCTCTAACTAAGGTTTTTAAGTACTTAATCCTAGAGACTTTTTCTAAACCTAAAATAATAATTAGAATACAACAGGATAAAAAAAATAAATAGGATATAAATTAAATGCATAAAAAAGTAAGACACAAACAATTTTTTTAAAAAACATACTT
The DNA here is from genome assembly GCA_019671005.1 of Hibiscus mutabilis. Taxonomy (NCBI): domain Eukaryota; kingdom Viridiplantae; phylum Streptophyta; class Magnoliopsida; order Malvales; family Malvaceae; genus Hibiscus; species Hibiscus mutabilis. Next base: position 39,976,118 of record CM033723.1, read on the forward strand.
TTCCCGAATCAAAATTAACATTTAGTATTCGAACCAATTTTTACAAATAAATATATGTTAAAATTATTATATTCTTAAAAAATTCCAAATGGGCTTTTTTTTAATAAAAAGGTTAAAAGGTAAAGAAAAAATAACCAAATTGTAAAAAAAACAAAACGGAATTTTCGGGTAGTGACCATTTTGAAGTAATTGAAAATACGATAAGGTGGAGGGATTTAATGAGAGTAATAAGCCTACTTTATTTTAAAACACATGGGTATAAAACCGAACTTCACAAACACCTCTTTATTTTCTCTTTTCAAAATTTTTAGATCAAACACTCATATCTCAAATTCTCTTAAATGTTCTTAGTGTTCATCAAGGATGATGAGCACCGGGAATGAACCACCGTGCCTGCCGCCTTCCACCAACGCGGGCCACCGTCTAACAATGGCGTTTCAAAACAAGATCAAGGTAAACATCATCTCACTTTTATGTGTTAGATTCGGAATGAATAAAAAATAAATAAATAAAGAAGAAAATGTAGAACACAATACCGAAAAAGCTTGCTTGATTGCTTCTATTCCAATGAAAAATCGAGTATAGTATGCTGCGAATTTTCAGTATTTCTGTAAGTATTTTCGTGTAATTCTTGATGAAAATTACAAGAGGGGAGTATGGGTATTTATAGGTATTTTCATACCAAAATTACAAGGAAATTCAATCTAAAATCCCTAAAAATCGGGTAAAATTAACCTCTAATTTTTTATGCAGATTTGGAGCTGATTCGAGTTGACTTTCCTTTTGTGTATGATTTTGTTCTGATTTTGGTTTGAATCTGAGCAAATTTGGGGTTGATTTTCCCTTATTTTCTTTCCATATTCGAACTAAACCCTATCCCCTTTCTCTTATTTATGACCACTGGTTTGACCGGAGGGGAGAGTGGCGGCGGCGCGGTGTGACTGTAGGAGGTCTGGTGATGGCGCGACAGTCGCCATTATTGTAGTGGTGGTGCGGTGATGCGGCCATTAACGTCATGGGCAACCGAGAGCAACATGCCGCAGCGTCTCCTGAAGCTCGGGGTACGAAAATAGCGACGACGTGGTGTGACAAGGTCTGGGTGGTCGCCGGTGCTTCTCGTCAGCCTTGGATCCGTCGAGCGCCATGGCTACCAGTGCGGACGTGGCCTGGCGGCGGGCTGGTCGAGCTTCAACGGAAGGGAAGGGTTTCGCGCGTGAGCTGCACGCGCCAGGCGCGTGGTGGTGCAAGTGGGGAAAGGCATCCCTCTTTTTCTGGAACACTTTAGACCATTATATCTTAGCCCTATATCTAACGGCTGATATTAAAGCCTGCACATGGGATTAAAAAAATATATTCTTGGGTCAAATTGGGCCAACCAATGCATATGGGTTTTTATTCAAATATAAGTGGACCTTTTTATTTATTTAAACAGACCATATTTTAACTAAATAGATTCTTATTTAAACTAAATGGACTCTTTTTAAATAAATAAATAATAATTATATAAAAATAATAAAATAATAAATAAGGGTGAAAATTCAGTGACATCAGCTGCCCCTCTTTGCTCATTCCGATGAAACAGGGATAAAGCAAAGATTAAAAGACACTGATTTTCACCAATTTCAAACTCGCTGGATAAAAATAAGATTCCATTCTCCTAATGCCCGAATGGATAGGCGGGTTCTATTCTCCTCATGGTCGAATAGATAAGCAGGTTCCACTCTTCTCACGCCCGAATGGATAGACGGGTTCTATTCTCCTCATACTCGAATAGATAAGCAGGCTTAAAAAAGGGTTCCATTCTCCTCATACAAGAATGAATATGCAGGTTATATTCTCCGCATGCTCGAATAGATAAGCAGGTTCAAAAAAGGGTTCCATTCTAATTATGCACGAATGGATATGCAGGTTCTATTATCCTCACGCTCGAATAGATAAGTAGGTTCAAAAAAGGGGTTCCATTCTCCTCATGCATGAATGGATATTAAGGTTCTATTCTCCTCATGCTCGAATAGATAAGCAAGTTCGAAAAAGGGTTCCATTCTCCTCGTACACGAATGGATATGCGTGTTCTATTTTCCTTATGCTTGAATAGATAAGCAGGTTCAAAAAAGGGTTCCATTCTCCTCATGTACGAATGGATATGCAGGTTCTATTCACCTCATGCTTGAATAGATAAACAATTTCATACCTGCCAAACAAATACTATGCTTATGGTGAGCATGCTCCTAGAGATGCCTAACACATGAATGCATGTTTTTCTTTTTTATATTTTTTCTTTTTTCTTCCTTTTCTCTTTCTCTTCTGGGGGTTTTTTCTCTTCGCTTCTATGCACATTTTCTCTTTCTATTCTCTAGTTTTGCTTCCATCAATACATGGAAAGATAGAATTTTAACCTTGATTGGCAACTAAACTTTTTATCCCACAAACTAATGAAAGCAGCGTTGCCCCTATTTTTTCTTGATGCAATGGTAAACAAATGCTTATGGATTTGGAAGAGTACCAAGAAATCTTTTTTCATGAATTTATGTCACTTGTAAGATACAAGAAAAATATTAACGATGAGAAAAAAAATAAAAGGCTAGAAATGAGGATTCAAAGAAAAATAAAGGCTAGAAATGAAGGTTCAAAGGAAAAGGTCATGGAAAACATGGAAAAGAGCAAAGCCAGATGCCCCAAATTCGTAGTATGAATGATTCACGAATCCATCAACTGGATAGAGTCCCGCTTTTAGGTGGCTCTCTTTAACTCACCCACTCCCCAAATTTCAATTTTCCAACTTTTCTAATCTCAATCAGGCATCAGAAGTTTGGGGTCCATGAAGAAAGGTTAACTCAATTGGGCAGAATGTATTCTGAAAACAAACTTCTTTCCTCAGATATTCATGTGTAATCCAAATGGTCTTTTAAGGCTTGTAATGTAGGCTAGGCTCGGGTTAAAAAAATTATATAGGCTCAAATACATGCTTAAGGGTAGTTAAACCAATGATCAATCTTGCTTGATGAAGTCTCCATTCTTTTATTCTTTGGATCACTCTAGACTGCCCATTTTGGGTTTTCACCCTAGAGTTCATTTCCCTTTCTAGCACATGTCTTATCTGAAGGATCCCGTACATGTTTTTTTCCTGTTTCAAATTTTCCTTCATATTCCAGCTTTTATTTCATTTTCTTTTTTTACTTTTTTTCCTTTTTCTTTTTGTCCTTTTATTTTGAATTTAGGACATTCAACTTGATCTGACATGTTTTCTTTCTTGCTTACGAACAACCTTTCATTCTCTTTGCCCTCCAGTGTAGGGGGGATCCTTGGTTGGGGTTCAATTACAAAAAAAAATATCTGGCTCAAAAGGGGACCACAATGGATTTTTCTTATTCGTGAAGGGAAATGAAGGAATGCCAAATGTCATTTCACACACAATTATCATCGAAGAGAAGCAGTCTTCAGTTGGTAGATGTTTTAGAGTTATCACTTTATTCAAAGACCTTAACAACAATGTCTGAGAGGTAAATTCACTTAAAATAGGATTTTCCCATTAATCCTGAACACACTTTACTGCCCTTTTATCTCAGAATTAGATCCAAGAATCATTCATACAATCAATAATGGGGATTCTGCAAAGAAGATGTATTTTAAAAGAGAAATGGATGAAAAAAATTGAAAAGAGAAAAAATGAAATGTTTGCCACTTGAGAAAAATAAAAAAATGCATCTTTAATCAAGTAGACTAACATATAGGCCCTTATAAAAAGATCCCTAATGCTTGCGGGCAAATGCAAAAAAGTTGGTTCTAGGTATGATTCCACCATTTTCCAGGAAAATTATTGATCATTATTCCGGGAAAACGTGGGTGAATTCCAGCAAAGCTCGACCAGTCTACTTCTTGACAAGATTCTACTGCTGAAGTTGTTCAAGTTACAGGGGACTCGTCATATTTCTTCCTCGAGTCTCCCACTTTTGGTGGCCACCAATATCAGTTCCCCATTCATGACCATGTCTGTAAACCCTTTGGTGGCATGGTTTAACATATGGTTATAAAAAGGCCCATTTAAAGTCCCTACGAGCGTTAGAGTAACCTTGTTTTCCAATAGTAGAGGTTGAACTTGGGCTGCCATGTCTTGCCACCTCTGAGCGTACTGACGAAAACTCTCGTTGCGCCTTTGTTCCATGTCCTATAGTACGATCTTGCTTGGGACCATATCTGTCACATGCTCATACTTTTTAAGGAAAGCTCTTAACAGATCTCTCCAAGTGCGCATGTTGACTCGGCTCAATTGGGTATACCATCGGGTAGCAGACCCCGATAGACTATCTTAGAAAAAATTTATGAGTAGTTTCTTGTTTTCTAAGTGTAGTGACATTTTTCGGCAGTACATGGTCAAGTGCGCCGAAGGGCAAGTGGTCTCGTCATACTTCTTGAAGTCGGGAGTTTTAAATTTTGGAGGAACCACCAGGTCAGACACTAGACTTAAATCTCTAGCTTCTATGCCATCATAGCCACTTTCTCCTTGTAGGGCTTTGATGATCTTTTCGAGACTGTCACACTGATCTTCTAGCCTCTTATTCACTCTGAACTTGTAGGCTGCCTTATAGAGATCTCGTACCTTAATACCTTGGTTTTCCCCATGATTTATCCTAGATTTTTCTGGAAGATGAGCTGATGTTCCTGCCGTGCGGATATAGAACCTCCCCTTCGGTGGAAATTTCTCCAAAGTCATCTCGGGTTGGGGCGACAAAACATCAACAACTTCAACCGTCTTTCCTCTTTCTGGGTCCTTGAATCCCAACATAGCCGCTATCTGGCTGACAATGTTTTTTTGAGCTTGTGCAATTTCTTATTTTAAGTGTTTCTCCATTTTATCGAGTCTATCTTAGGTACTTCTATGGTTTATTTCTATAGTTGTCAATCTTTCCTCTGTAGTCATAGCTCTATTATCGTATTCGTGCAGAATCTTGCTACTTGAATAGAATTTACCATAGTTAATCTATATGTATGTATGCAATGATCAAAACATAAACTAATGCAAACAAAAAAATGCAAATGCATGCGAAGGGTCGTCGATTCCAATAAGGTATTACTGTAGAAATGGTTTTTCATTGGATATCGAAGTTCCATATTGCAAAAGATTCTAAATTATATCACGAGTACATCTCCGCCCGAGTGCCCAACCCTTTTATTTATTCGATCAACCCCAGGAGTCTCGGTCCCACTTTCCATACTGGCCTGACATACTGACGAACAGTAGTAGCTTCCTTAGCTAGCACCATCACATGTTTGGCTATGTCGTAAATGTAGACTTATTCATCTAGCTCTTGTAACCTTCTAACATTGTCCCTAAGCTGGATGGACCAGTAATCATTGCCCCCTTCATTGGTATCTTCAAGGACCAATATCTTTGTCTCGAATGTTGTTCTCCATGTGCCCGTTGGCTGACCTCGAACCAGCGACGTATACTCGTATTATCATCCTCTTTGTGAAGGAGTCTACTATCCATCGCGTAAAACTATTTTCTGCTTGAGCAATGTGCTTTAGAGTCGACCCCTTCTAGATATGAGATGTGGATGCAAGAAAAATATACAAAACAAGAAAAAAATCACTACTTCCAAAAACATAAAAGGTCCAAAATAATCTTATTGTATGAATAGTAACTGGGCAGCGCATTCCAATACTTCTGGATATATCTCCACGGACTATTCCTACAAAATAATTTTGACCAAAATCAAAGCCTAGGGTTTTCCACATGGCTCTAATGAGGTAGGGTTCTAAACTCTCACACAGGTTGTGTTCTAAAAGGTTCCCGAATTGTCCTTGCCGTCCCCTACTTCGGGTAGCAAGGCCCCTGATTCTCACCCATTATAGGCTTCGAACGAATCAAGTTCAACTCTGGGGGACCCATTTTCCTATGCCCATACGAATGATCAGTTTCCTCAGGAAGACATAGGCCATATGAGCCCCGAAGGTACTTGCTAGGCCCATACGGAGAATCAATATTCCCACGAGAGCAATAACATTTTCCCTCCACTTAAACGAACAGAACCAAGCTCGGGCGCAGAGCTTATAACTAAATTTTAAATGCGTAAAATGAGTCTGTTTTCAAGGGTTCCCGACTTATTTTTAAATAAAAGACAAAACAACGGAGTCACCACCAATCTTTTAAAAGGTGTGATTGGATCACCTAAAAAATGAGTCTTTTTAATAAAATAGTTTTATTTTTTTAAAACAAAGATTTTGGTCTGTGAAAACTAAGAAACGGGTTCGGGAGTCGATTACGCATGGGGAAGGGTTAACACCCCACAACGCTAAAAAATTTGCAAGTTCATATAAAATTTAAATTATTGTCCATTTATGAATATGACTTCGTTTTAATGGCCCTACCGTCCGAAGAGTAAACTTTAATCACCGCCAACACTTCTGCACTAACTCGTTACCTCCTTTTGGTAGGATACCACATTAATTATATTTTACTTTTTAATCAGCAATCACAGAAATAATTAGTGTGTTAAAGTTTTTATTTATTCTAAGTTAGCGATTATCAACCTAAAGAATGTCTAAATATATTTTACCTATTGGGGTTCAGATGTAATTAATTATATCTTATGATTTTTTAAATGTGAAGAAAGTTTTTTATTTAAAATTTAAAGGCTCTAACTAAGGTTTTTAAGTACTTAATCCTAGAGGCTTTTTCTAAACCTAAAATAATAATTAGAATACAACATGATAAACAAAATAAATAGGAAATGTATTAAATGCATAAAAAAGTAAGACACAAACATTTTTTTAAAAAAACATACCTTTCCCGAATCAAAATTAACACTTAGTATTCGAACCAATTTTTACAAATAAATATAAGTTAAAATTATTATATTCTTAAAAAAAAATTCAAATGGGCTTTTTTTTAAAAAAAAAACTTAAAAGGTAAAGAAAAGAAAAACAACCAAATTGTAAAACAAAACAAAAGGGAATTTTCGGGTAGTGACCATTTTGAAGTAATTGCAAATACGATGACTCGTGGTGCAAAAATAAATATGGTGGAGGAATTTAATGAGATTAATAAGCCCACTTTATTTTAAAACACATGGATATAAAACTTAACTTCACAAACACCTCTTTATTTTCTCTTTTCAAAATTTTTAGATCAAACACTCCTATCTCAAATTCTCTCAAATGTTCTTAGTGTTCATCAAGGATGATGAACACCGGGAATGAACCACCATGCCGGCCACCGTTAGAATTTTTTTATTTTTTGATAAAAGTACTAAAAACCCCTTTTTTAAAAAAAATCAAAGATTTGAATCCAGGCTTCAACAAAGGTGTTTCAAAACAAGATAAAGGTAAACATCATCTCACTTTTATGTGTTAGATTCGGAATGAATAAAAAATAAATAAATAAAGAAGAAAATGTAGAACACAATACCGAAAAAGCTTGCTTGATTGCTTCTATTCCAATGAAAAATCAAGTATAGTATGCTGCGAATTTTTAGTATTTATCTAAGTATTTTCGTGTAATTCTTGATGAAAATTACAAGAGGGGAGTATGGGTATTTGTAGGTATTTTCATACCAAAATTAAAAGGAAATTCAATATAAAATCCCTAAAAATCGGGTAAAATTATCCTCTATTTTTTATGCAGATTTGGAGCTGATTCGAGTTGACTTACCTTTTGTGTATGATTTTGCTATGATTTTGTCTCGAATATGAGAAAATTTGGGGATGATTTTTTCTTCTTTTCTTTCCATATTCAAACTAAACCCTATCCCCTTTCTCTTGTTTATGACCGCAGGTTTGACCGGAGGGGAGAGTGGCAGCGGCGGCGTGACTGCAGGAGGTCTGGCGATGGCGCGACAGTCACCATTGCTGCAGTGGTGGTGCGGTGCCGCTGCCGTTGACGTCATGGGCAGCCAAGAGCAACGTGCCACAACATCTCCTGAAGCTCGGGGTACGAAAATAGTGATGGCGTGGTGCGACAAGGGGAGAGGGTATTGCGCATGAGCTACACGCGCTACCGGCGGGGAGGTTCCATATCCGCACGGCAGGAACATCAGCTCATCTTCCAGAAAGGTCTAGGATAAATCATGGGGAAAACCAAGGCATTAAGGTACGAGATCTCTATAAGACAACCGACAAGTTCAGAGTGAATAAGAGACTAGAAGATTAGTGTGACAGGCTCAAAAAGATCATCAGAGCCCTACAAGGAGAAAGTGGCTATGGTGGCATAGACGCTAGAGATTTAAGTCTCGTGTCTGACTTGGTGGTTCATCCAAAATTTAAAACCCCCGACTTCGAGAAGTATGACGGGACCACTTGCCCTTCGGCGCACTTGACCATGTACTACCGAAAAAAGTCACTACACTTGGAAAACAAGAAACTACTCATCTATTATTTCCAAGATAGTCTATCGGGGTCTGCTACCCGATGGTATACCCAATTGAGCCGGGTCAACATACGCACTTGGAGAGATCTGTCAAGAGCTTTCTTTAAAAAGTAAAGCATGTGACAGATATGGTCCCAAGCAAGATCGTACTACAGGACATGGAACAAAGGCCCAACGAGAGTTTTCGTCAGTACGCTCAGAGGTGGCGAGACATGGCAGCCCAAGTTCAACCTCTACTATTGGAAAACAAGGTTACTCTAACACTCGTGGAGACTTTAAATGGGCCTTTTTATAACCATATGTTAATGCACGCCACCAAAGGTTTTACAAACATGGTAATGAATGGGAAACTGATATTTGTGGCCATCAAAAGTGGGAGACTTGAGGAAGAAATATGACGAGTCCCCTGTAACCTGAACAACTTCAGTAGTAGAATCTTGTCAGGAAGTAGACTGGTCGAGCTTTGCTAGAATTCACCCACGTTTTCTCAGAATAATGATCAATAATTTTCCTAGAAAATGGTGGAATCATACCTAGAACCAACTTTTTTGCATTTGCCCGCAAGCATTAGGGATATTTTTGTAAGGGCCTATATGTTTGTCTACTTGATTAAAGATGCATTTTTTTTATTTTTCTCAAGTGGCAAACATTTCATTTTTCTCTTTTCAATTTTTTTCATCCATTTCTCTTTTAAAATACACCTTCTTTGTCGAATCCCCATTATTGATTGTATGAATGATTCTTGGATCTAATTCTGAGATAGAAGGCCAGTAAAGTGTGTTAAGGATTAATGGGAAAATCCTATTTTGAGTGAATTTACCTCTCAAACATTGTTGTTAAGGTCTTTGAATAAAGTGATAACTCTAAAACATCTACCAACTGAAGACTGCTTCTCGTCGATGATAATTGTGTGTGAAATGACATTTGGCATTCCTTCATTTCCCTTCACGAATAGGAAAAATCCTTTGTGGTCCTCTTTTGAGCCGGATTTTTTTTTGTAATTGAACCCCAACCAAGGATCCCCCCCACACTGGGGGGCAAAGAGGATGAAAGGTTGTTCGTAAGCAAGAAAAAAAACATGTCAGATCAAGTTGAATATCCTAAATTCAAAATAAAAGGACAAAAAGAAAAAAGAAAAAAAGAAAAAGAAAATGAAGAAATGAAAGCTAGAATACGAAAGAAAATTTGAAACAGGAAAAAAACATGTGCGAAATCCTTCAGATGAGAGATGTGCCAGAAAGGGAAATGAACTCTAGGGTTAAAACCCAAAATGGGCAGTCTAGTGTGATCCAAAGAATGGAGAATTCATCAAGAAAGATTGATCCTTGGTTTAACCACCCTTAAGCATGTATTTGAGCCTATATACCTTTTTTTAGCCCGAGTCGAGCCTACATTACAAGCCTTAAAAGACCATTTGGATTAAACATGAATATCTAAGGAAAAAAGTTTGTTTTCATAATACATTACGCCCAATTGAGTTAACCTTTCTTCATGGACCCCAAACTTCTGATGTCTGATTGAGATTAGAAAAGTGGGAAAATTGAAATTTGGGGAGTGGGTGAGTTAAAGAGAGCCACTTAAAAGTGGGACTCTATCCGTTTAATGGATTCATGAATCATTCATACTATGAATTTGGAGCATCTGGCTTTTATCTTTTCCATGTTTGCCATGACCTTTTCCTTTGAACCTTCATTTCTAGACTTTATTTTTCTTTGAATCCTCATTTCTAGCCTTTTATTTTTTTCTCATCGTTAATATTTTTCTTGTATCTTACAAGTGACATAAATTCATGAAAAAAGGTTTCTTGGTACTGTTCTAAATCCATAAGCATCTGTTTACCATTGCATCAAGAAATAATAGGGGCAATGCTGGTTTCATTAGTTTATGGGATAAAAAGTTGAGTTGCCAATCAAGGTTAAAATTATATCTTTCTATGTATTGATGGAAGCGAAACTAGAAGAAGCAGAATGGATCCAAGCAAGATATGACCAGTTGAGTTATTCGATGAAAAAGAGGTTGAAAGTCATCTGCTGTGGTCAGGTGAATCAGAGAAGAATGTCACGAGCTCAGGACAAGAAAGTTCATCTAAGAAAGAGATTTCATATTAGGAAAAATGCTGCTAATCTATAGAGACTCCCAGGAAAATGGGTGCCTAATTGAGAGGGTCCTTACGTTGTAACGAAGGTTTTCTCAGGAGGAGCATTGATCTTGGTCGAGATGGATCGAGATGAGCTTCATAATCCGATGAGTTCAGAAGTTTTATGCCTAAAAAATAAGCTGAAAAAAGAAAAAAATTATCGAAAGTTGAAAACCCACAAAAGGGCGCCTTATATACCAAAAAAGAAAAAATGAGGGTTTCAAGATGAAAACCCGCAAAGGGCGTCCTGAAGCCAAAGGAGGATTCGAGTTGAAAACCCGAAAATGGCGGTTCGAATAGTCTGATTTAGGCAAGCATCAAATGCATCTCTTGGAAACTTGGCATCTTGGAAGGAATTTCGTGTCCTCATACCTCATCGACTAGGCAAAAGCAGCATATGGCAATTTCTGATGTCCTTACTTGGGAAGTTTTGGCCAATGGGATCTGAATTTTAAATGGGGCATGCCCAGAGTGGGGCAATTTGCATTGGACAAGGATTTAAGGCCATCAACGCTAATAGGCATAAAAGGAAGATAAGAAGAAGCCAGTATCATTTGAAGACATTCAAGGTAGAAATAAGCTTTGCTGCAAGGATTTACATGCAAGTGCTTCAAAGAGCCCTGCAGGGGCAAACATTTAAGAACTCATAAAAAGCATTGAGGATGCTTTATATTATTTTAGGACAGCAAGATTGCTAAACCTTCTCCTACATTGAGAACAATTTTACAAACATTGGAAGAGATGTACAAATATGTTAAAGCTTCATTCAAGCTTTTTGGAGGATGTGAGAGATTCTTTCTCTCAACCAGACAAAGAAAAAGAGTGTTGAATAATGTGAGGTCCTTCAAACCAAGAATACAAGATAACTGGATTGAGTGAGCAAATGTGCAAAGCTCAGATGTTTTCTCTAAAGCAAAAAGATACAAAGAATAAATAACTAGCATGGTAGTCTATCTGGGTTGAACAAGTAAATGCGCATGGAAGCGAAGAGAAAAAAACCCTAGAAGAGAGAGAGAGAGAAAAAGAAGAAAAAGAAAAAAGAGAAAATCTAAAAAAGAAAAAACATGCATTCATGTGCTAGGCATCTCTAGGAGCATGCTCACAATAATCATAGTATTTGTTGGGAAGGTATGAAATTGCTTATCTATTCAACCATGAGGAAAATAGAACCTGCATATCCATTCGTGCATGAGGAGAATGGAACCCTTTTTTGAACCTGCTTATCTATTCGAGCAAAAGGAAAATAGAACATGCATATCCATTCATGCACGAGGAGAATGGAACCCTTTTTTAAACCTTCTTACCTATTCGAGCATCAGGAGAATAGAACCTGCATATCCATTCGTGCATGAGGAGAATGGAACCCTTTTTTGAACCTACTTATCTATTCGAGCATGAGGAGAATAGAACCTGCATATCCATTCGTGCATAAGGAGAATGGAACCCTTTTTTAAACCTGCTTATCTATTCGAGCATGAGGAGAATAGAACTTGCATATCTATTCATGCATGAGGAGAAAAAAACCCTTTTTTGAGCCTGTTTATCTATTCTAACATGAGGAGAATAGAACCTGTCTATTCATTCGTGCAGGAGAAGCGTGGAACCTGCTTATCTATTCGAGCATAAGGAGAATAGAATATGCCTATCCATTTGGGCATTAGGAGAATAGAATCTTATTTTTATCCAGCGAGTTTGCAATTTGTGAAAATCAATTTCTTTTAATCTTTGCTCTATCCCCTGTTTCACCGAAATAAGCAAAGAGGGGCAGTTGTTGTCACTGAATTTTCACCCTTATTTATTATTTTATTTTTTATATAATTATTATTTATTTATTTAAAAAGATTCCAATTAGTTTAAATAATAATCCATTTAGTTAAAATAGGGTCCATTTAAATAAATAAAAAGGTCCACTTACATTTGAATAAAAACCCATATGCATTGGTTGGCCCAATTTGACCTAAGAATATATTTTTGTATCTCATGTGCAGGCTTTAATTTCAGCCGTTAGATATAGAGCTAAGATCTAACGGTCCAAAGTGATCTAGAAAAAGAGGGCTGCCATTCCCCACTTACGTCGCCATGTTCCTGGATCGCATAGCTCACGCGCGATACCCTCCCCTTCCATTGAAGCTCGACCAGCCCTCCTCCAGGCCACGTCTGCACCGATAGCCACGACGCTCGACGGATCCAAGGCCGACGAGAAGCAACGGTGACCACTCAGCCCTTGCCGCACGACGTCGTTGCTGTTTTCGTACCCCGAGCTTCAGGAGAAGCTACGGCACGTTGCTCTCGGTTTCCCACGACGTCAACAGCCACAACACCACACCACCACTGCAGTAATGGCGACTGCCGCACCATCGCCAGACCTCCTGCAGTCACGCCGCGCCGCCGCCACTCTCCACTCCGGTCAAACCTGCGGTCATACACAAGAGAAAGGGGATAGGGTTTAGTTTGAAAATGGAAAAAAAAGAAGGGAAAATAAACGCCAAATTTTCTCAGATTCAAACCAAAGTCATAAACAAAAGGAAAGTTAACTCGAATCAGCTCCAAATCTGCACAAAAAATTAGAGGATAATTTTATCCGATTTTTAGGGATTTTAGATTGAATTTCCTTGTAATTTTGGTATGAAAACACCTATAAATACCCATACTCCCCTCTTGTAATTTTCATCAAGAATTACACGAAAATACTTAGAGAAATATTGAAAATTCGCAGCATACTGTACTTGATTTTTCATTGGAATAGAAGCAATCAAGCAAGCTTTTTTGGTATTGTGTTCTACATTTTCTTCTTTATTTATTTTTTTTCATTCTAAATCTAAAACATAAAAGTGAGATGATGTTTACCTTGATCTTGTTTTGAACCACATTTGTTAAAAAGGGGTTTTCCATACTTTTATCAAAAAATAAAAAAATCCATCGCCGTTAGATGGCGATCAGCACCGATGGAAGGCGACCGACACGGTGGTTCATTCCCTGTGTTCATCATCCTTGATGAGCACTAAGAACATTTGAGAGAATTTGAGATAGGAGTGTTTGATCTAAAAATTTTGAAAAGAGAAAATAAAGAGGTGTGTGTGAAGTTGTGTTTTATACCCATGTGTTTTAAAATAAAGTGGGCTTATTACTCTCATTAAATCCCTCCACCTTATTAATTTTTTCTCCGCGAGTCATCGTATTTTCAATTACTATAAAATGGTCACTACCCGAAAATTCCCTTTTGTTTTTTTTTACAATTTGGTTATTTTTCTTTTCTTTACCTTTTAACATTTTTTTTTAAAAAAAGCCCAATTGGATTTTTTTTAAGAATATAATAATTTTAACTTATAATTATTTGTAAAAATTGGTTCGAATACTAAGTGTTAATTTTGATTCCGGAAAGGTATGTTTTTTTTAAATGTTTGTGTCTGACTTTTTTATGCTTTTAATTCATTTTCTATTTATTTTGTTTATCATGTTGTATTCTAATTATTATTTTAGGTTTAGAAAAAGCCTCTAGGATTAAGTACTTAAAAACCTTAGTTTGAGCCTTTAAATTTTTAATAAAAAACTTTCTTCACATTTAAAAATTCATAAGACATACTTAATTACATCTGAACCCCAATAGGTAAAATATATTTAGACATTGTTTAGGTTGATAATCGCTAACTTATAATAAATAAAAACTTTAACACACTAATTATTTCTGTGATTGTTTGATTAAAAAGTGAAATATAATTAATGTGGTATCCTACCAAAAAGATGTAACGGGTTAGCGCCAGAAGTGTTGGCGGTGATTAAAGTTTACTCTTCGGATGGTAGGGCCGTTAAAATGAAGTCATATTCATAAATGAACAATAATTAAATTTTATATGAACATGCAAATTCTGACATCAAAACTTTTTTTAATCGGCTAGATACTAATTTTTGGGCGTTGTGGGGGTGCTAACCCTTCCCTCGCGTAATCAACTCCCGAACCCGTTTTTGAGTTTTCGCAGACCAAAATTGTTGTTTTAATAAAATAAAACTAATCTATTAAAAAGACCCATTTTTAGGTGATCCAATAACACCTTTTAAAAGATTGGTGGCGACTCCGTTGTTTTGTCTTTTATTTAAAAATAAGTCGGGACCCCTTGAAAAAGAGGTTGCGACAGCTTAGCTGTTGTCACTGAATTTTCACCCTTATTTATTATTTTATTATTTTATTATTTTATATAATTATTATTTATTTATTTAAAAAGAGTCCACTTAGTTTAAATAAGAATCCACTTTGTTAAAATAGGGTCCATTTAAATAAATAAAAAGGTCCACTTATATTTGAATAAAAACCCATATACATTGGTTGGCCCAATTTGACCCAAGAATATATTTTTTTATCCCATGTGCAGGCTTTAATTTCAGCTGTTAGATATAGGGCTTAAATCTAACGGTCCAAAGTGATCAAGAAAAGAGGGCTGCCCTTCCCCACTTGCGTCGCCATGCGCCTGGCACGTGTAGCTCATGTGCGATACCCTCTCCTTCTGTTGAAGCTCGACCAGGCCACGTCCGCACCGGTAGCCGCGGCGCTCGACGGATCCAAGGCCTACGAGAAGCGCCGGCTCTCGGCCCAACCCAATATGACTTTGGAGAAATAATTAGTGTGTTAAAGTTTTTATTTATTCTAATTTAGCGATTATCAACCTAAAGAATGTCTAAATATATTTTACCTATTGGGGTTCAGATGTAATTAAGTATGTCTTATGAATTTTTAAATGTGAAGAAAGTTTTTTATTAAAAATTTAAAGGCTCTAACTAAGGTTTTTAAGTACTTAATCCTAGAGGCTTTTTCTAAACCTAAAATAATAATTAGAATACAACATGATAAACAAAATAAATAGAAAATGAATTAAATGCATAAAAAAGTAAGACACAAACATTTTTTTAAAAAAGCATACCTTTCCCGAATCAAAATTAAAACTTAGTATTCGAACCAATTTTTACAAATAAATATAAGTTAAAATTATTATATTCTTAAAAAAATTCCAAATGGGCTTTTTTTTAATAAAAGGTAAAGAAAAAAAAACCAAATTGTGAAAAAAAAAAACAAAACGAAATTTTTGGGTAGCGACCATTTTGAAGTAATTGAAAATACGATAAGGTGGAGGGATTTAATGAGAGTAATAAGCCTACTTTATTTTAAAACACATGGGCATAAAACCGAACTTCACAAACCATTTTGAAGTAATTGAAAATACAATAAGGATGATGAACACCGGGAATCAACCACCGTGCCGGCCGTCTTTCATCGACGCCGTCCGCCGTCTAACAATGGCGTTTCAAAACAAGATCAAGGTAAACATCATCTCACTTTTATGTGTTAGATTCGGAATGAATTAAAAATAAATAAAGAAAGAAGAAAATGTAGAACACAATACCAAAAAAGCTTGATTGATTCTTCTATTTCAATGAAAAATCGAGTACAGTATGCTACGAATTTTTAGTATTTCTCTAAGTATTTTCGTGTAATTCTTGATGAAAATCACAAGAGCGGAGTATGGGTATTTATAGGTATTTTCATACCAAAATTACAAGGAAATTCAATCTAAAATCCCTAAAATTCGGGTAAAATTAACCTATAATTTTTGATGCAGATTTGGAGCTGATTTGAGTTGACTTTACTTTTGTGTATGATTTTGCTCTGATTTTGGTTCGAATCTGAGCAAATTTGGGGTTGATTTTCCCTTATTTTCTTTCCATATTCGAACTAAACCCTTTCCCTTTTCTCTTATTAATGACCACTGGTTTGACTGGATGGGAGAGTGGCGGCGGCGCGATGTGACTGCAGGAGGTCTGGCGATGGCGCGACAGTCGCCATTGTTGTAGTGGTGGTGCGGTGATGCAGCCATTGACATCGTGGGCAGCTGGGAGCAACATGTCGCAACGTCTTCTGAAGCTCGGGGTACAAAAATAGCAACGACGTGGTGCGGCAAGGGCTGGGTGGTCGCAGACGCTTCTCGTTAGCCTTGGATCCATCGAGCGCCGCGACTACCAACGCAGACTTGGCCTGGCGGCAGGCTAGTCGAGCTTCAATGGAAGGAGAGGGTTTCGCGCGTGAGCTACACACACCAGTCGCGTGGTGGTGCAAGTGGGGAATGGCAGCCCTCTTTTTCTGGAACACTTTAGACCGTTAGATCTTAGCCCTATATCTAACGGCTGAAATTAAAGCTTGCACATGGGATTAAAAAATATATTCTTGGGTCAAATTGGGCCAACCAATGCATATGAGTTTTTATTCAAATATAAGTGGACCATTTTATTTATTTAAATGGACCATATTTTAACTAAATAGATTCTTATTTAAACTAAGTGGACTCTTTTTAAATAAATAGATACTAATTATATAAAAATAATAAAATAATAAATAAGGGTGAAAATTTAGTGACATCAGCTGCCCTTCTTTGCTCATTTCGGTGAAACAGGGATAAAGCAAAGATTAAAAGACACTGATTTTCACCAATTGCAAACTCGCTGGATAAATATAAGATTCCATTCTCCTAATGCCCGAATGGATAGGCGAGTTCTATTCTCTTCATGGTCGAATAGATAAGCAGGTTCCACTCCTCTCCTGCCCGAATGGATAGACGAGTTCTATTCTCCTCATGCTCGAATAGATAAGCAGGCTTAAAAAAGGGTTCCATTCTCCTCATACAAGAATGGATATGCAGGTTCTATTCTACGCATGCTCGAATAGATAAGCAAGTTCAAAAAAGGGATTCCATTCTCCTCATGCATGAATGGATATTCAGGTTCTATTCCCCTCATGCTCAAATAGATAAGCAAGTTCGAAAAAGGGTTCCATTCTCCTCGTGCACGAATGGATATGAGTGTTCTATTTTCCTTATGCTTGAATAGATAAGCAGGTTCAAAAAAGGGTTCCATTCTCCTCATGTACGAATGGATATGCAGGTTCTATTCTCCTCATGCTTGAATAGATAAGCAATTTCATACCTGCCAAACAAATACTATGATTATGGTGAGCATGCTCCTAGAGATGCCTAACACATGAATGCATGTTTTTCTTTTTTATATTTTCTCTTTTTTCTTTTTCTTCCTTTTCTCTTTCTCTTCTGGGGGTTTTTTCTCTTCGCTTCTATGCGCATTTGCTTGTTCAACCCAGATAGACTACCATGCTAGTTATTTATTCTTTGTATCTTTTTGCTTTAGAGAAAATATATGAGCTTTGAACATTTGCTCACTCAATCCAGTTATCTTGTATTCTTGGTTAGAAGGACATCACATTATTCAACACTCTTTTTCTTTGTCTGGTTGAGAGAATAGAATATCTCACATCCTCCCAAAAGCTTGAATGAAGCTTTAACATCATTGTACATCTCTTCCAATGTCTGTAAAATTGTTCTCAATGTAGGAGAAGGTTTAGCAATCATGCTATCCTAAAATAATATCAAGCATCCTCAATGCTTCTTGTGAGTTCTCAGATGATTGCCCTTGCAGGGCTCTTTGAAGCTCTTGCATGTAAATCCTTGCAGCAAAGCTTATTTCTACCTTAAATTTCTTTGAATGATACTGGCGTTTTCTTATCTTCCTTTTAAGCCTATTATCATTGATGGCCTTAAATCCTTGTCCAATGCAAATTGCCCCACTCTGGGCATACCCCATTTAAAATTCAGATCCCATTGCCCAAAACTTCCCAAGTAAGGACATCAGAAATTGCCATGTGCTGCTTTTGCCAAGTCGATGAGGTATGAGGACATGAAATTCCTTCCAAGATGCTAAGTTTCCAAGAGATTCATTTGATGCTTGCCTAAATCAGACTATTCAAACCGCCTTTTGCGGGTTTTGAACTCGAATCCTCCTTTGGCTTCAAGACCCTTTGCGGGTTTTCATCTTGAAACCCTCTTTTTTTTTTCTTTTTTGGTATCTAAGGTGCCCTTTTGCGGGTTTTCAACTTTTGATAATTTTCTTTTTTTTCTTTTTTCAGCTTCTTTTTTAGGCATAAAAAAATTTCGGCCGAGAGGTGTCTTATATACTATTTTAAAAATAATAAAATGATTTATTTTACCTTTAATCCCTCTGTCCCTTGCTTATTGCAGGCAGAACCCATTTCGCATTTAAAAATTACGTCCTCAGTCCCTCCACGTTTTAAAAATCTTTCAATTTCTTCCTCGGGTTTAATTAAATTTGATTGTTAAAAATGGTTTTATTATTTTCTGACCCTTCTGTGTTTTCAAAATCTTTTTTAAGCTCTTCTATTTTTTAAATAACCCCCTAGGTCCTTCTAGTTTTTTTTGTTTTTTAATTTCATTCGATTTCAATTCAAATCTATTTTCAAAATGTGAATATGCCCTTTTTAATTCCTAAAAGTTTTGTTTTTGTTTAATTTAGCCCCAAAAGCATTAGTTTTATCCCCCTTTACCCCTTCTAGATTTCACTTTCATTTTAATCTGGTCTCAAATCTAGTAGTGAAACCCTTTAATCCCCTTTATAATTTGTTTTTATTTTATTTTACCCCTTATTGCATTGCATGGTTAATTTTCGGCATTTAGTTTTGTATAAATTTTAATATTACCCTTATTCATGTTTGATTGTTTCGTTTAATTTATTGTTGTTTTCGAATGGGTTGTGTTTTTTATATTTGTACTAGTTAGTAAGCCCTTAGGGTTAGTTTTAGGGTTTTAAAGTTTAATTTAATCAATTTAATCTATACCCTTGGCTTATTGGGGTGTAAATTTAAATTGGTTAGGCTAAATTTAGGTTTAGATTAGTCAAAACCTTTAGTTAGATTTTTGTTCAAATTGATTTAATTAATTTAAATTTCTCCTTGCCTTATTAAGATGAATGTTAAATTAATTAAATTAATTTACCATCCTTTAATTATTTTAGGTTAAATTTGACATTTGACATAGATGGAAACGTTGTTAAAGTCTTAATTATTAATTTGATTCATTTTAAATAGTATTCTCGGCTTAATGGGATGCTAGTTTAAAATTAGTCAAATTAATCATTTTGATTCAAGATAATCCATAAAATGTTAGGATTTTCTAGTTTTTTAGGATTTAATTAATTTAGGGTTAATATTAGACTAACTTAGTTAATAATTAGATCATTAATCAACTTTCCATAATTTGGGCCTTTTAGGTTTGGACTTTAGTGGGCCTAGGGTTTTATTCCAAGCTTTTCTTTATCATGTATTTTAATTTTCATTCATATAAATTTAAATATTTTAATTGGACATATTATTAATTAATCAACCTAAATTATAAAAATGAGGTATTTATTAGTTTTAATATTTGTGTCGTAACAGTCCTAGCTCAATGATGTTGACCAAATATTTGAATTAATTCTCACCGTCTGAAGGTAAAACTTAATTTGAATTAAAAATTGATAAGTCATAACATCATTTTTAAATGCTTGCATCATGCATAAAGGTTACGTACTTGACTCGAACAGTAAATTAACACAACAGGCGGTCTTACTCGATGTCGATTTAATCTACGGTCTGATGTACAGTCGCCCTTATTAATTAAACGTTTAATTAATTCGCGCCCACCAATTTGACGAAAGCCCGTTTAATTAAAGTACGTATTCAATTAAGAACATTTAATTAAATCTATTTTAAATATCAATGATTTCCATCAATTAAAAGCAACATATATTTTGGTACCGATTTTCGGGCGTGATGGGGGTGCTAATCCTTCCCCACACGTAACCAACCCCCAAGCTTATTTTTAAATGAATCTCTGGTTTTACGGTGTTCGACCTACCTTACTGGCTGATGGCGACTCCAACCCTCATTTTATTTTCAAAATATCCCAAGTCTTTATTTTCAAAACAAAAACAAGTTTTTAAACAAAATCCCCCAAAATTTCAAGATTCCCCAAATTTTTCAAAATTTTTCAACAAAACTGAAAAAACACTGATTATTTTTTCATAGCGACATTTGAATTTTTCAAAAGGAGGTCGCTACAGTCGTACCATAACAATACTTAACTTGCTCAATGGAATCTTTGGAAAACTTGGAGAACATAGTGTATCGGTACGCGTATAGCCGTACCGGTACACATATAAAAAATATTTAAAGTTTGGCTCCAATTTTTGAAAAGACTTAACGGTCAAAAAATACTTGAAAGGTTTTAATCTCCATACCGGTACGCCAATGGACGTACTGGTACTCAAAGCATATTTTGGGTTACAGTTTCAAAAATTCGTATTGGTACGCATATAACCGTACCAATACTCAGTTAACCATTTAAATAAAATTGGTTTCTAGTAATGAAATTCTGTACCTGTACGCCATAGGCCGTACCGTTACTCAGTTACCAAAATGGTTGATTGAAGTACCAAAACACTTAGAAAATTTTAGGGATTGAAAAATATTGACCTTGAAAAATTATTTAAGTTCGAATGCTTGTCAATTTGTGAGTAAATTCAAGTACCTTAAAAATTTATTTATTTGAAATCAAGTATTGTTATATTAAAATCAAATATAAGTTTAACAAAAAAAGATTACCGACGATTGACAACCAGCATCAAATTAATGTCTTTTCCGATCACGTAAAAATAAAATTATAGACGCCAGATAGAAAAGGTACAGTTGTTAAGGTAAAAGTTTGTAAAATCCAAAAGTATTGAATTATTAAATATCTTAACATCAAATAAAAAAAAGAAAAAAACTATAGAATTAGTATCTCAACTATGCATGCGTTACTGATTTGGTACCCAACTATTTTTTTTTGGCAAAATAGTACTTAACGTTACATTTTTATTCTGTTTTGGTACCCGGCCGTTAAAAGCTAACAGAGATGATGATGGGGTTTGGTATAATAACAGTTTTAGTCCAAAACCCATCAATTTAAAATATCATCTTAGTTTTGGGGTAAAACATCATCTTAATTTTGATTGAATTTTGTCTCATCCCTTTCCCACCCCTCGTATTCTCGCTGGTATCCCGATCATGGAGTTTGGGTCCTCTAGTGGACCCCACATTAGCCCCCATTGATCTGTAAATTTTAAAGCTTCAATTCTCCCTAGCGTGCTTTTTAAACTCTAAAACCCAAAAAAGTGTTCGACTGGAAGACGAAGAAAAATGAGGAATTTACAATTTTAATTCAAAAATTAAAATCATGTTTAAATCGATAGAATTTTAGACTAAATTGATAGATTGTATAAGTTTTTGGACTAAAACTGTTATTAACCCAAGTTATGTCACCATTTATGTTAATTTTAAACGACAAAGGTACCAAAACAAAACAAAAATGTAACTTTAGGTACTATTTTGCCAAAAATAATAGTTGGGGCACCAAAATAAACACGGGCATAATTAGAGTACTAAATATGTAGTTTTCCATAAAAAAATTTGAGTTGTCTTCCAAGTTACTTGTATAGTTGTATACTATTATTGGAGTTAATCAAAGTACTATAATACCTTCTTGATTACACATTAGGTCAAACGCATACATCCTGTCAATTTCTATCTTTTCTTGTCCACCAATGGTTATAGTTTTTTATGCTTTTGTTTTAATTTGATTATTGAAAATATTTAAAATTATAATATACATAACAATATTTTTATATTTATATGTATATTTATACAATTAAAAATATTTAATTTTATTTTTTGTGTTTGTATGTAATTTATTATATCTAATTATACAAGCTTACAAAACAAGTCTCATTGTGATATGCTGGGAATAAGGGTGTGCATTATTTTGTTTTAACCGAATTAACTGACCGAAACAATTTTTTCGTTTAATTCGGTCTTTTAATTTTAGGTAGGTTCGGTTAACGTTTAATTTTTTAGGAAATTTGGTTATCGGTTAGTTCGGTTCGAAATCGATTAATTAACCGAATTAACTGAAATTATTATATATTAAATATTATATATATTACATATATTTATTTTTGTTCCTTGAACTTTTAAAAATTATAAAATGATCATTAATTTTTTTTGATATATTATAAAATGGTTATTAAACTTTTATCAAATTAGCATAAAATGAAAGTTTAGTGACTAAAAATCATTTTAGCATAATTTAGTGACCAATTGTGTAATTTACCTAAAATTTCATAACAAATTTCGGTTCATTCGAAAACCGACCGAATTAACCGAATTTTTTTGGTTCGACTAAAAAGTTTTGAAAAATTTTTGGTTAACGGTTAAAATGAAAAAAAAATTGGTAGTAGATTTTCGATAATTAGGTTCGATCTGTTAACCGAATTAACCGAATGCACACCCCTAGATATAAAATTCTATTTTTATTTTATATATTTTGGGGGAAAAGTGAGATATTTTTTATGGAGAGGTGGTTGCATATTTTATTTTTGTTAAATACCACTAATGATTATTTTTTATCGACTACCAGTTGGTTTAGCGGAATGAAACGTTAAGTCCCTTAAGCTAGGTCAGAAGTTCAAATGTAATAGTGTAAATAAAGTAAACTAAGTTGAAAGAGTCGCTCCTACAATGAACTTCTGCAATACTTGATACAAATTAGTTAATCAATAAGTTAATACCAATAATTATACAAAAATATTTTTTTATTTATCCAAGAAAGAAAAAAAATTGTAACACTTTGGGAAGCTAAAAAGATTAAAATAAAGAATAGGCTAGTAATGTCATCCAAATCCTTCCTTAATATTTTACTTTAGGAATTAGAAATCCAACATTGATTGATGTAATAAACCAAGTGATTTCAAAGCTTAAAAAGCAAGTTTTGGTCCATTTTGTGAGGAATTAAATTTATGCAAATAACAAAAAGAAAAAAAAAAGGTATCTTCGTTCTTCTTTGTCCCATTTCCAAAGTTAGTGTCCCTGATGGCCCACAAACACATCTCTACCAATAATCAAACTTTATCTATGCCATATTTTTAAGGAATTTTCTCTTTGTTTTAAATATATATTTCTGTAATACAATAAGGGAACTTGTGAGTTAATGTGGCTTTAAGCTAAACTTTAAAGTGGCCTCCGCAAAGCATTATATTTGTTAGATGAGTCTAGAACGAGCGATGTACACCGTCATATACCACTAAAGTTACACTCCGTTACATACAATTAGTTTTTTAATATTTAAAAAAATATTAAAAATTTCAATGACTCGACATGTAATTAAAAATAATTAATACTTAATATTTTTTAATTTTTAATTTAAAATATAAGTATTAAATCATTATTAGTCTTGGATTCCAACTATAATTATTTTTTTCTTTCATTAATTTAGGGTTTGGGATCTTCGATGATAACGATATCAGATCAAGCGACGGTTATGAAAAAGAAAAAAATTTAAGGATGAGTCTAGGGTTTTTGAGATTAAAAATTTTAATATTAATTTTTAATTTAAAGATTAAAAATACTATAAAAATATGAATGAGTTATTCAACCTAAATTTTAATTCTGTTTTGAAATATTATTAATTGCATGTGGAATCCTTAAGATTTTTAATAATTATTTAAAAAACAATTATTTTAATTAATGATGTATAGCAATTTGTGGCTTTAATGATATGTAACGGTGTGTTATACGTTCTAGAATTTTTTTATGAATAGAATTTTCCTATTTTCATTCATTCTTTGGAGGATGCTATGAGCTTTATCATGTATTTAGATTACATCAATCCAACAATGATGTTCCATTTTTAACTTAATCAATCACCAACATTAATTATGGCTCCAATGGGTGACTCATCAACCATAATAATCATCTAACACTATCCCTTCCTTTTTTAGTTGAAATAAAACTTTCTTTAAAATGCTACACACAATTTACATAAGTACGACTCAAATATGATATCTTTAAATTTCTAAAGCTTATATTTATAATTTAAAAATATTATTTTATAAGTGTTTACTTTTACTTACTGAATTTAAAAAAGTAATATTTTGGTCATTGGAATCTTAAATGTCATTACTTTAATGTAGTAACATGTTAGTAAAAGGGTTAATTTTTAGTTTGATCCCTAGAATTTAGATAAAATACTAATTTTATCCCCCAACCTTTAGATAAAATGCTTAAAATACTGATGAACACCTACCATGATATTTTACTTATAATATTTTTATTTTATAACCTTTTGATGAAATATATATCAAATTCGCGTTCAGGAAGCCAAAAAAGAATGAACTGGATTTTTTTTGGTCCAACGGTCATCGACGACGACAGTCAATGGTGGTTGACGGTGACTGGCAACGGTGTGAGCGGCGGTCGATGGTGAGTGAATTTGGTAGGATCCAGGGGTTAAATTGATATTTTATCTAAATTTTGGGTAAAATTAGTATTTATCTAAAGTCCATGGGTCAAATTTAAAATTAACCCTTTTTACAAACCTGCTACGTCATCAAACTAAGGACATTTAACATTTCAGTGACCAAAATGTTAAAAACGATAACATAAGTGACAAAAATATTATAAAATGATAACGTAAATGATAAAAATATTTTTAAATTTGGTGAATAAAACTAAATACTTAAAAAATCAAAACTAATCAAGAAATGGTTTACCGTATAATTAAAGACTACATTATCACCAACAACTAGTTGTTCTAGTGGGATGGGGCATTAGATCCTTTAAGAAAGACCAGAGGCTCGAATTTTGACATTGTGAATGAATAAATTTGGGTTGAGAGGGTGTCCCTATAATGAGCCCCAACAAAATTTGATATGTATTAGTTGACCAATAGGTCGGAAACATGTGGTTAAAAAAATTGTAACACCCTCGCCCGGATGTCACATTTAGGTCTCAAGCCCAACCCAAAACCATAAAATTTCCCAAACTGAGTTTAGCCCAACAAGTTATTTTCCAAAACATTCTGATCCAAAAGTTGAAAACATAGATAAACAATTTAAATCATTTACAAAGGAGCTCCACTTTAAATTAAAATATCTAAACATTTGACTTGATTAATACAATTTTAAAATAAGTATTACAGACTCATACACATAAGGATCTATGAACACACAACCCACTAAATACAAGTATCGTACTTTGACAACGACGTTTGCTGGAATCCCATACAAACAGTGCTCCTTGATCCTGATATCAACCTACGCACGGAAACAACAATTTCGAGCACTGAGCTTACAAAGCTCAGTGGTACACATCTACTATACTATACTATACTTCATGCTAATCATAAATGTAAGCATTGAATGTAGTATGAGCAATAAGAAGAGATAAATAAATATATGGCGCTACCGCTAGCCGCCTAAACACATGCTAATATCATAGCAATCATCAATCATTCACACAAGGCCCAACTATGCCCGAGATCTCATCAGATCATCAAGGCAGAAATACATACCAGCAGCAACAACAACAACTCTAGAGTGAGGTCAGGTCACAAAGCATCGGTACATACACTCTGGGTGAGGCTGGGTCATATAGCATCAGAACATACACCCTGGGTGAGGCCGGGTCACATAACATCAAAACATACACCCTAATCGGAATCATCCTTGAGCATCAATACTCTGGGTGAGGTTGGGTCACATAGTATCAGAAAATACACCCATACTTAGAATCTCTCTTTGAGTTTCTTCGAATGAGGCCCGTGTCACAAAGCATCGGTAACCTCCATTCGGTATCTGTAACCATGGTGTTACAACACTCTTTCACTAGGTATCCCGATCCCATCAATCAAGAAGACTCAACCCATCAAATGCCTACCCGAAATATAATTAACGCGATCCCAAGGATCCCCTTATTGTTGCTAATAGTCAACATATCATTTATTATACATTATCAAGTTGTTAATACATTATAGAGAAGTTCTTAATTAAATTCATTTATCAAGGCATAGTTCAATTATTAATATTCCATATTTACCCTTATCTTAGATCGACATTTTAGACTATTTAGCTCGGTAGTGTCGATACTCGAATATGAGTATCGATACGGTACCCCTGGCTAACGGTACTCACACGCGTACCACTAACAAATTAGTTTACTAGAAATTTCTAATTTCCATAAGTATCGGTACGATCCCACCCGTGCCGATATGATCCAAATTGTTTACCGGTATAGCCAAAACTCGTACCTGTACCCAACTCACGGGTTTGTACAATTTCTTTAAATCACGGTGTTATAATGCCTATTGGGTCCCTAAAGCTTATGAAAGGCACTAAAGTACGTTGCTAGCATATTTAATTAATTATTACCACTTACCAGCTTTTTTCACATTCAATTGAATATTTATCAGTATTGTCTCTACCCAATAATCAATCGAACATATTAATTTACACACAAGGCATCATCATATATCAATCAGTCAACCAATCATACAATCAGATAATTAAACGGATATTCAGACAGTCATATACGGTCTCTAAAGCTCATATCAGACTCGAACATTCTCAAGCTCATCAAGCATCTCAATAACTACCAAGCCTCAAACTATCAATATCAACACATGCTTAATACTCATCTCCTAATTTGCAACCACTAACATGCAAAGCAATTACACTTAGGATGCTCATGAAGCATTTCGGAGTTCTAGGTGTACTAACTTGAAGTCGATATCACTAAAATCTTCATCCAAGCTTCCCGAACAATCCACATGATCTAATGTCCAAACCCAAAGAATCCTCGTATATCAACAAATACGAAAATACATTAATTATATGCATCTTATATACCATCCTCAATGTCAAATACGTAAAGATAGCTTATCGAGTTTGAATTTGGCAAAAAAGACTGTGCCAATGGATTCAAAAAGTCGAGAAACCCTCGGGTAAGATCCCCTAGAAAAAGTTAATGGCCTGGTCAACGTCGGTCAACTACCCTGGGCGATCTGGAGCGACGCGCCGCACTAAAACAGTTGTGCACTCGCATGGCATGATCTTGTGCAGCCAGATCCACGTGCACCCAGGTGTAGGATCCAATGTGGCGTGGTTCACTATAGCTGTTTGCACTCGCTTGCTGCTGCGCACGCCCACTCTCACTGACGGCGTGTGGCAGTGCGTGAGAGGCCTTTCGATGGTCGGACGATAGCTGTGAGCTCCAGTTTCGCTATTCTTCGGTTGCTGGTTCTTATGGTGGCCACAGTTTGTGGCAGTGACGGCTGGAATGTGCTGAACCAGCTTCTTTGATTCTTGTTTTTCCTTACTCTAGCAAACGACAGCTCAGACGGTGATACATAGACCACCTTTGGAATCATCTCGGCGAGACTTGTTCAATGATGTCGACGTTGTCGTGATCGGCGACTCTGATGGCTGTAGATTAAGGTTCAAAACCTCCCCCTACATTTTCTCTCTTTCCCTCATTTTTCTCTCTCTCTCAAAATATCCCCTTTATTTTATTCAGTCTCTCTCCCCCCATCAAATCATCAGTCACCTTATATTTTAAAACACCCTCATTTCTTTTCTTTTCTTTTTAGATTATCCTTCCACAAAATATCTTTTTAATTTATCACAAAGCCCAAATCCAACTATCCTTGATTTTGGCTTCCCAACATAAGGCCCAAATAAATTGGGTTCGAGGCTCAATTCCGTAAAGCCCAAAATTTGGATCGTTACAAAAACACTAAGTTATCAGTACATAATATTTGGCTTATATCCCAAAATAGTACCTAAAGTATGCTACCTTTTTCGTTTTAGTACATAAAATGTTTTTTTTGTCACAATTGATACCTAAAGTATCAATATGTGAGCTTTTTAAGTTCAAATATAACGGCAATTAAGAAAAAAGTTAAAAGAAAATAGAATTTTGACACGTGGCAATGACTATATAATTATTTACATAAAATTTTGGAAATAAATTCATGGTACGTGTCAAAATCCCATTGACTTTTAACTTTTTTCTTAACTAACGTTATATTTGAACTTAAAAGGCTTACATATTGATACTATAGGTACCAATTGTGACCAAAAAATATTTTATGTACTAAAATGAAAAAGGTAGCATACTTTAGGTACTATTTTGGGTTATAAGCCCTTAATATTTTAATGGGTAAACTACTTAAATGACCACTCGACTATGAGGTTGGTCTCGATTTGACTACCTTAATTTTAATTGTAGCAATAAGATCACATAACTTTTTAAGTGGTATCAATCAAGCCACTTGCCATTAAAACCTAACATAGGGGTAACGTGATAGTTAGCAAAATTTTATTTAATTACACATTTAGTCCCTATTACTTACACAGTCTATCAATTTGATCCTAAATTCAATTGAATTTAATAAATTTCATCTTCTTGAAAGAATTTTAAATATTTTATTTAATTAATATCAATTATTTTCCACCAATCGGAATCGGATGTTGTCACATGTCACTGATAAAATATTTGAAATGTAAACTAAAAACCAACTATGAGACTTGAACACAAGAAATTCACAAGGATGAGGCGCACCAAAGCCACTGAGCCAGATGCCTCACATTGCTTTATATTTAAACATTTTGATATATATTAATTCTAAATAATCCCACACCATGCTTCTCTTCAGCCTCCACTCTTGCATGCTTCCTTTCTTGGTGCCTTATTACACCAATCTGCAAAAACCCCTAACAACTTGGCATCAAACCCCTTTCAACCCCAAGCATTCTTGACTTTAAAACTCGAAACCCCATGAACTCAAAATTCATGTGTCGAAACCATTTTTTAACCGGATAAAATAGCTTGGACGATTAATTTTTGAAATTAGGGGTTTTCATTTAAATTTAATTTTTGAAATGATTGGAGTTGTCATCGATCACTTTGGTAGACCGGATACTATAAAATAACCAAAAATTCATTCTTTTAAAAATTGGGGTTCAGAAGTCAATTACGTATGGGGAAGGATTAGCATCCCACAAACGCCCGATACAGGTACCTTTAATTTTGTGTGGCATTTTGGCATTTGGAATAACAATTTTGAATTTAATTTAATCATTAATTATTAATTGAGTTTATATTCCGAATGAAAATATCTTTCTACAAGGAAATATATTTTTGCCTCGGATATAACTTGGAAACACCCATATACGCCCAGGGCACCTCTATTCATATTCCAAATAAATATTTCACATATAAAACGTTTTATGCATGATTAATTATGATCTTGTTCATTTTAAGTACTAATCTAAAAAAGCTCTATTTAAATTTATGTGTTATCTAATCTATGAATATTATTAAACTCCAAAGCTTGCATGAGATAACACTCAATTACCTTAGAGCAGCATCCATATTAAACTCCAAAGTTATAGATAATATTCCGCTATTAATTAATTATTCTAATTATTTAAAGTTCTAATCTTATTAAAGCTTTAATCAATTAATCTAAATTATTTATCGATTTTCTAGTGTTGTAATGAATATTGAATATTCTACTTAAGAGCCCATGTTGAACAACATACAATTGCCTTAGGACACCATTCAAATTGGAACTTCAAAGTAGTGTCGTTCCTTTTCGTCTATAAAATAGTGGAACTCCAAATTAGTGTCGTTCCTTCTCGTCTAAATTGGAACTCGCGGGTTAAATTTACCTGGCACTAAAATAGTGTCGTTCCTTCTTGTCTATAAAAGGCCTTCATCAGGCTGAAATCCCCATTTTACTCTCTCTCTCTCTCTCTTCAACCCGACATCTCTCTTTCACTCTAAACTTTTTGCCTCAAACACCTTATTCCTAGAAAATTGAGCCAAACAAGATCAAAACACACCAATTCGTTTGGTGTTCATCAAGAACACAATGAACACCAAAAACTATTGTAACGCCCTGAAAATGGGCCTAGATGTGAACCAGGCTAGGCCGGAGGTTCGAGAGAATCAATTTAGGCTATTTGAATAGTTTCGGGAAAATAATTTTATCAAATGATTTTGGGGAAATGAAATATGGAAAATGTTTTAAATTACTTAAATAATATTTTAAGTAAGTTGGTAAGTTCAATTTGATGAAAATAAATCTGATTTTATAACATTTTGGTCTAGTGACTAA
The DNA here is from genome assembly GCA_019671005.1 of Hibiscus mutabilis. Taxonomy (NCBI): domain Eukaryota; kingdom Viridiplantae; phylum Streptophyta; class Magnoliopsida; order Malvales; family Malvaceae; genus Hibiscus; species Hibiscus mutabilis. The sequence continues at coordinate 40,006,497 of CM033723.1, forward strand.
ATTGAAAGTTTTCAAAACTGTTTTGGTGACTAAATCGAAAAAGGATCAAAACTTAGAATCTTTAAGAAGCTATTTGACCATTCTTTTTCAACAGATTCTCTCTTAATTTTGGATATTTTTAAATTATTTTTAAATGGTTTAATAAATGGTTAAATGAGGATTTAATTAAAAAGATCTTTATTTTCTAAAAACACTTTCTCACGTAACTATTTTTCTCAAAATCTTTTCTCTCAACCTTCTCAGCAACCAAACTGATATTTCTACTTCTAAATATCCAGGAATCAATCTTCATTGATTTCCTTTTTGATTTCTATTAGATTTCTTCAATTACCTTTGCAAAATCTCTTTGGATTTCATCAAAGCTTGGCCAATTAAGGAGAAATCAGCAATTAGAGGTGATTTTCATTTCTCTCCTCTAATTAAAGGTTCTTTAATGAAATTCCCAAGTTATTGATCCTTTGTTGTTGATTTATATTGTGGAATTATGTTTTAAACATTAATTTGTTAATTAAATTGAGTTTTCTTCGAAAATTTAAGGAAACGGAATTGGATCTGTTTTGGTGAAGGATTTAATTGATTTACATCTTAATTTGGAAGTGATTTAATGTTGAAAAGGGTTGATTAATCAATTGAATCCCAGAACTATATGGATTGTTAGCTTTTAGGTTGTTTATAGTTGGTTTTTAGTGTGACTAGAGAAATAAGGACATGTTTAGGTTGTTATTAGATGTTAATTGATGTTAATAATGTGTTATAATTATTGGATGTTGGCTGGGTTTTTTTTAGTAAGGTTTGGTGGAGTTCTTGTTAGATTTTGGGAGGTGTCCGATTGATTCTTGTGAGGTGTTGTGGGGTTAGTTTGTTGCTGGAGGGTTTTGATACAGAGATGTGTTCTTAATCCTCAGTTTTGGCTTGGTAAAGTAGGGAAGCTGAATCCTTTGCATATAGAAGAAAGCACGGGAGTTGCAAAGGCTTGAATCGCGCATCGGCAAGCGAGCGTTGGTTTGTTGGTGAGTGGAAAAGTATTTTACTACTGTAAAAAGGTTTGAAAATGAGTTGTGAGAGTTTAGATAAGGTTTGATACACCTATCTAAGCTCGGAAGTAAGTATCGGTTAAGCTTTCTCTCGATTTCGGTTTTTTATGAAATGAAATCTCATGCACATATTTATGGTTTTATTACTCACTGTATTATGCATGTTTTGAAAGTGAAAGTTGATGCAAACAATCTCTAATGATGACTTTTGAGAATAGCATATGGTTTATGCAAGTATTTTTTAGAATATGGAAATACATGGTTTAATGTATTTGTGTTGGAATAATTGTTACATATGTAAAACGGTGAGGTAGTGTTGGTTATTGAATATATTGGCAAGTGGCCTTGTTTAAAACGTTATCGGATATAGTTGACCGGCTATAGGATTGAAAGTGAACTATAAAAAGTCATCTCATGTGTGTCGAGGGGTGTTAAAGTGTCTGTAATCTCCACCATGAGAACCGTAGCGGTTGAGGTGGGTAAATGTTCTATTTTCTCCTGTTGGTGGATTATACATCCAAACCGTAGAGGTGGGTAAATGTTCCGTTACTTAGGTTTGAACCATTGAGGTGGGAAAGTGTGCCGTTACTTCGGTTGAGGTATGTATGTGAAGTGGTTGTGTGAACCACTTGTGAATCCGTGTATTCGATGTGTTTTATGAAACATAAGGTTGTTGTTTTTGAGTCACTTGAAAGCCAAAATAAGAGATAATGTATCATGAGAAATGGATTATGTTTGTATAATTTGATTTGTACATGTTGATAAGTGTTCAAAAGTATTATTTTTCTTACCCTTTTTACTCATATTATTATTAGACTTAGGATCATATTAGTTGCATAATTAGTCATTCATGCATTAATCCATGTTTCCTTCCATTGTTGAGCTTGATTACATAACTTGGTAGTTTTTGTGGAAAAGATGCTGCTTTGGTGTGTTTTGTGTGTATGTACAGGATCACTTGCCAAAGCAAGGCTAGAGCTAGTTGCCAGGGCAATGCATGAAGGAGACGCCGAGCTAGTTGCCAGGGAAATACATGAAGGAGACGCCGAGCCAGTTGCCATGGCAATTGCCGACAAGAGCAAAGGTGATATGGTAGTCGAAATTGATGACTAAACAAGCCCAAGATGACGTGGAGCAAAGCCCAAACCCAAAGGAATTTAATTGCCATGCAGAGATTAAAGAAGAATTAAATTCCAAGAAGATAGGAGAAGTTCTAGTAGGAATACAATTATAATAAAGAATTATATTCTTTAAAGATAATTTAATTCCAACTTAACTTCCTCCTCAAAGAAGGACTTTGGCCTAGCCCTATAAATAGGAAGGAGATTTCGACAATCCATAGAGAAGAAGAGAGTGGAATTTCGACAAGTCCAAGGAGAGCAATATAGGGAATTTCGACAAGTCCAAGGAGGGCAAAAGGAGAGAATTTTCGACAAGCATCTAGGGCAAGGAGGATTTCGACAAGCCTCTTTCTTCATCATTTTCTTTCTTGTTCGATTGGGTTCATGCTAGGGATTATTTATCTTGTGTTTCTTTGGAACCTAGCCATGAACTAATTCTATTTGGCTATGGTTATTGTGTTTTGTGGTTGTGAGAAACTATTGATTTTTGTTTAGGTAATAAGAGTTTGCACTTTTCTATTTCAAGGTTTATTCATTCTTGGTTCTTATTCTTGTTTGCGAGTGAATTGGGAGAGGATCTCGTGATTTCATATATTTATCTAATATCGGGAGAGTTAGATTCAAGAAACGAATGAATATGATCTTTATTCAATCTATTGATGGTGAAGATTAATCCGGCTTAGGAATAAGATAAGGATTTCAACGGCTAAGAGGAGCGCAAGATTGGTTGTTGTTCACCCTTGATTCACGCAGGGATGCATTATTAAGGCATGCACAAGTAGCTAGAGTTTCGACTTAGGGATAAGAAGAAACCATTGAAGAACGCTCTGCTAAACCTTGAAGGTTGCTGCCCAGACGCCCGAGTAGTTGCCCAACTAGTTGCCCAGGCAACCATCGATTAGTTGCCAAGGCAACCCCGTTGTGCAAGTTGCCACGGCAACTGAGTTGCCCGTGCACTCTTTTACCAAAACGATCTAATCGGCTATCACACCTCAACTCACGATAACCTGGCCTATCTCTCTCTCAATTGATCTCATCTTTTCTTTTACTTTATTGCTTTCTAGTTTAGTTATTAGTTAAACTCCTATAATCTTTTATTTGTGTTTTTACTTTTCACAGTGCAAGAGACTAGATTCTTGAAGTGGCACCAATCCCTGTGGAGACGATATCTTTTATACTATAACTTGCGACGTGTATACTTGCACATTTGCGTAGCACTTATTATGCGCAACAAGTTTTTGGCGCTGTTGCCAGGGATTGGCAATAGCGACTTTGTTTTTATTTTCTTGCACTTTCTTTTTATTTTTCTTGTTTAAAATTCAAAGGGCTAACAAACTTTGGTTTTGCATTGGTATATGACAGGCGAGACCGACTTCACAGAATATCCCTTTGATCCAGAAATCGAACGAACCTTACAAAGACTTAGACGAAGGATAAGAGAAGCAATGGCAAATCAAGACGGCAATATGAATCAAGATGTTCGAGCAGGAGGAGGAGTGATTCTTGCACGAAACATAACTATTCGAGACTATCTTGAAGAAGATCTTGATGGACTTAACCCAGGAGTTGTCGCACCTGAAATTGAAGCCGACCACTTTGAGTTGAAACCGGTAATGTTTAATATGATCAACACAATAGGTCAATTTGGCGGCTCAGCAACTGAAGATGCACGGCAACATCTGAAATCTTTCCTCGAGATTTGCAACTCGTTCAAGATACACGGAGTCACACCCGATGTCTTACGATTAAGATTATTCCCCTATTCACTAAGGGATAGGGCGAAAGCATGGTTGAATAGCATTCCTGCCGGATCCATAGCATCTTGGACTGATCTTTGTCGTGATTTCCTTGCTAGATTTAATCCTACAAATTTGACTGATAAGCTTCGTAACGACATTACTTCTTTTCGGTAGGCAGATGATGAATCCATGTATGAGGCTTGGGAGCGATATAGAGAACTTCTACACAAATGCCCCTTACACGGATTCCCGGTGTGGACTCAAGTAACAATGTTTTACAACGCCGTGAATACACCAACAAGGATGATGCTAGATGCCTCGGCAAATGGCATACTCTTAGATAAGTCGCCGGAGGAAGCAATGCAAATTTTAAACAGGCTGGCCAAGAATGATTATCAATTCCCATCTACTAGAAGATGAGGAGTTAGACGCCAAGCCACAATACATGAACTAGGATCATCAAATTCAATTTCGGCACAATTGGCCACTTTAACCAAAATGGTCCAGAACATGCAAAAACCAAACAACACACATGAAGTCAAGGTAATGGATTCTTTTTGTGAGTTATGTGGTGATAACCATAATTCTTCTGAATGTATGCAGAATCCAGCTTCTATGTGGGGAAATACAATCAGAGCAATAACGTGATGTCCAATACATACAATCCAGCTTGGAAGAAGCACCTGAATTTTTCATGGAGTAATCCCAACAATGCTCTAAACCAGAACAATCAGAATGCACAAGCATCGGGATTCCAGCAGAATATGCCACGGCAACAGTTGCCGCAGCAACAACCGACGACATCTAGTTCTTTGGAAAATTCTCTAAATGCTTTTATGATGAAAACTGAATCTTATATGGCTGAGAATAGTAATTTCATAAAAAGAACTGATACTTTTATTAGCATGACCGAGATGAGATTGCAAAACCAAGAGGCGGCAATCAAATCATTGGAAAATCAAGTCGGACAGTTTGCTCAAAATCTGAATACTAGACCACAAGGAGGTTTACCTAGCGATACTGAAGTCGCAAGAGGAACTGGCCATGAGCAATGTAAGGCAATCACAACTAGAAGTGGCCAACAACTTAGAGAGGCTCAAACCCGCTCATCAAACAAAACTCCACAAAAAGATCAAGACGAACCTAGCGGCAAAGCCTCATATGCTGAACCAGGAATTGCCGCGGCAACCTACAATAAGCATGCCTCGGCAACCGACGATAAAGATGCCTCGGCAACTTGTGACAAGCATGCCTCGGCAACCCCAGTTGATAACGCCTCGGTAACTCCAGATGTCCCGGCAATGTCGTCAATCAGGTTTCAAACCAATGAAAGGATCGAAGATATCCGACTTCCACCACCATTCCCACAAAGGTTAAAGCGACAAAAGCAAGAATACCAATTCAAGAAGTTTCTTGATATCCTAAAGCAAGTCCACATCAACTTGCCACTGGTGGAAGCAATTGAACAAATGCCAAACTATGCCAAGTTCCTTAAAGACATTGTGTCCAAGAGAACAAGGCTAGGAGAGTTTGAAACAGTTGCCGCAACAGAGGGATGCATGGCAATGTTGAACAATCGTATGCCACCCAAGTTGAAGGATCCCGGAAGTTTCACAATACCCTGTTCCATTAGAAACCACTATGTCGGGAAAGCATTATGCGACCTTGGGCCTAGCATAAACTTGATGCCTAAATCGGTTTTCCAGAAACTAGGAATCGGGAAGGCAAGACCTACAACAGTTATGCTACAGCTAGCCGACAGATCCTATGTGCATCCATAGGGAAAAATTGAGGACATATTGGTAAAAGTTGATAAATTTATTTTTCCCGCTGACTTTATTGTTTTGGATTGTGAAGCAGATGAGCATGGACCCATCATTCTCGGGAGACCATTCCTAGCAACAGGGAGAACCTTGATCGATGTTGAAAAGGGAGAACTCACAATGAGGGTGAATGACCAGCAAGTTAAACTAAATGTGTTCCCAACACTAAGGCATGCCGATGATCCAGAAGAATGCCAACTTCTTCATGCCACGGCAGAGTTTAACTTCGATGAGGAATTTAGTTGCCTCGGCAACTACATTGCCGATCAAGAGGAACCTGAAGAGTATGAAGAACCGGTCGATGAGGAACAACAAGAAGAGGCAAATTGGCTAGTCAATCGACCAGGTACATACTTTGAACCACTGGATTACTCAGGTAAGGAAGGTAAGCTCGAAAAACCCTCTATTGAACAACCACCGATTCTTGAGTTGAAACAATTGCCAGAGCAACTAAAATATGCATCCTTAGGAACCGATAATACATTACCTGTAATTATTTCTTCTAAGTTACAGCCTAAGCAGGAAAATAAGCTGATCAAGATGTTGAAGCTACACAAAAAGGCAATAGGGTGGACAATTGCCGACTTAAAGGGAATTAGCCTGGCAGTGTGCATGCACAAGATCTTGTTGGAAGATGATCACAAACCTTCAATTGAGGCCCAGAGGAGACTGAATCATGCCATGAAAGGGGTTGTAATGAAAGAAATCATCAAGTGGCTTGACGTCGGCATTATATACCCTATCTCTGATAGTACGTGGGTAAGTCCGGTACAATGTGTACCGAAAAAGGGAGGTATAACGGTGGTAAGTAATGAAAATAATAAACTCATTCCAACCAGGACTGTGACCGGTTGGAGGGTTTGTATGGATTATCGAAAGCTAAACAAAGCCACTAGGAAAGATCACTTCCCATTACCCTTTATTGATCAAATGCTTGACCGTCTTGCAGGTAAACCCTTTTATTGTTTTCTTGATGGTTATTCAGGTTACAATCAAATTGCCATAGCACCAGAAGATCAAGAAAAGACAACCTTCACATGCCCATATGGTACTTATGCCTTCCGAAGGATACCGTTCGGATTGTGTAACGCCCCGACAACCTTCCAAAGATGCATGATGGCGCTCTTTTCAGACATGGTTGAAGACTTGCTTGAGATCTTCATGGATGATTTTTCTGTTTTTGGTAATGACTTCGACAGCTGTCTCGGCAATTTAGAGAGGGTGTTGGCAAGATATGAAGAAACGGATTTAGTCCTCAATTGGGAGAAATGCAATTTTATGGTAGATGAAGGAATAGTGCTCGGCCACAAGATTTCATCCAAGGGAATTGAAGTAGACAAAGCCAAGGTGGACGTGATCGAGAGATTACCCCCACCAAGTTCGGTTAAAGGAATTCGAAGTTTTCTCGGACATGCAGGTTTTTACAGGAAGTTCATTCATAATTTTTCTAAAATCACTAAACCCTTGTGTAATCTTCTTGAACAGGATAAAGTCTTCGATTTTGATGATTCTTGCAACCAAGCATTCGAAACCCTAAAGAAAAAGCTTGCCTTGGCACCCATTGTCGTTCCACCAGATTGGACGCTACCTTTTGAGCTCATGTGTGATGCAAGTGATTTCGCGGTAGAAGTAGTCCTAGGCCAACGCACAGGTAAGACCTTCCATGTGATATACTACACTAGTAAAACTCTTAATAGTGCTCAAGTGAATTACACAACAACGGAGAAAGAGTTACTAGTTGTAGATTTCGCATTTGACAACTTCCGATCCTATTTGATTGGTACAAAGGTAATTGTTCATACGGACCATTCGGCAATCAAATACTTATTTGCTAAAAATGATGCTAAACCTCGTTTGATTCGTTGGATATTACTTTTACAAGAATTTGATATTGAAATTAAGGACAGGAAAGGAACAGAAAATCAAGTGGCTGATCATTTATCACGTTTGGAATGCAATAAGGAGGAGGACGCAGATCTAGAGATATGCGATGCATTCCCAGATGAACAACTTTTAGTTCCCTCGGCAACCATGGATGCGCATGCCTCGGCAACCCTCGGCGCCTCGGCAACCATGGATGCACACGCCTTGGCAACTCTCGACGCCGCAGCAGTCTTTGACGCGCACCCCTCGGCAATTTTGGGAGCAGTCGCCACGGCAGCACATGCCTCGGCAATACCTTGGTACGCGGATTTAGTTAATTTCCTTGTTTGTGGTATTTTACCTTATGGCATTACTCACCAAGGGAAGAAGCGGTTCCGCCATGATGCTAAGCATTACATTTGGGACGAGCCTTTTTTGTTTAAACAATGTGCAGATCAGGTTATACGCCGATGTGTCCCTGAAGAAGAGCAACAGAATGTACTCCGGCAATGCCATTCTTCACCCTATGGAGGACATTTTGGAGGAACTCGTACCGCGGCCGAAGTTCTGCAATCCGGTTTGTATTGGCCAACACTGTACAAAGATGCCCAAGACTTTTACAAGCAATGCGATCGTTGCCAGAGGACGGGCAATATCTCTAGACGACATGAGATGTCGCTCCAGAACATCATCGAGGTGGAATTGTTCGATGTATGGGGGATCAATTTTATGGGACCTTTCCCATCTTCATTCGGCAACCTCTACATTCTACTTGCCGTCGACTACGTGTCCAAATGGGTTGAGGCAGCTGCAGTTCCCAACAACGATTCCAAGACCGTGCAACGATTCTTGCAGAAAAACATATTTACACGGTTTGGGATGCCAAGAGCAATTATCAGTGACGAAGGCAAGCATTTTGACAACAGACTAATTGCCAAGATGTTGCAACGCTTCGGCATATCACACAAGATCGCCACGGCATATCACCCACAAACCAACGGGCAAGCAGAAATTTCCAACCGGGAGTTGAAGGGAATACTCGAGAAAGTCGTAAATCCCTCAAGGAAGGATTGGTCATTAAGACTAGATGACGCACTTTGGGCATATCGCACTGCATTCAAAATACCCTTAGGTATGTCCCCCTTCCGACTTGTCTATGGCAAAACATGCCATCTACCGGTGGAAATCGAGCACAAGGCGTACCGGGCAATCAAGATCGTGAATATGGATTGGGAAAGTGCCAGACAAAAGCATTTGTTGGACCTCAACGAGATAGAAGAATTCCGTGCACTCGCCTATAACAATGCACGAATCTACAAGGAGAAAACAAAGCGATGGCATGACAAGAAACTATTGCCACGGTAATTCACGCCAGAGCAACTAGTTCTCCTATTTAATTCTCGGCTAAAACTTTTCCCGGGAAAGCATCAAGATGGTCGGGACCATTTGAAGTTGTCAAACCATTCTCCCTTGGTGCCATGATAATCAAGTCCATCTCTGACAACCATGAATTCAAAGTTAATGGACAAAGATTGAAGCACTACAATGGTGCCCATGTGGAACGTAACAAAGAAGTGGTCAACTTAGGAGATGCATGAGCATGCTCTCCTTTCAATATTTTCTTTTTCTTTTTCTTTTTATTTTCATTTTATTTTTAGGAGATATTTTATTTTTCTTCATTATCTTTAGTTTTCAGGTTTTCTTTGTTTTCTTTTTCACAACAAGACTCACAACTACTATGCTAAGGAAATTTACTGCCAAGATCCTTGCCCCAGCAACCAATGAAGAAGATGTCGCGACAACCTACATCGTACCTGCACAAGCTGATGCCACGGCAACCAACCCTGAAGATTAAACGGAAACCAAAGCTAAAGACATCCCGGCAACAAGAAAACAACCATCGCGTTCAAGCAAGAGAATCAAGACATCGACCAAAAGGAAACTAATCATCTACAATGACAAACTCTCGGAGTAAGTCCTCGTATGCATTTTTATTTTTATTTTTTGTTATTTTTATGCAAGCATTGAGGACAATGCCTCACTCGAGTTTGGGGGGATTGTTATTAGTAGTTACCATGTTTAGTTACATTCATCTTAAGTATTACATTTAGGATACATAAATTGCTTGCCATGCCTTTAATTGGAACAAGAATTGCTTAGATTTGATGAATATCCGATGATGACTTTGCCAATGCACTTAATTGATAGAATTTTTATTCTAGGATAACCATGGAAAAACTTAGAATTTTACTATGATGCTAAATTTGATGAAACACTGTTGTGGTTTGATTGATTTAAGGAATTCTAGTGAACTTAGGTTGATAATTAACAAATTGAGGGATTAGAATAAAAATTGGATGAATGCTAGAGGTACCCGAAATTGGCTCTAGCATGTGCTAAAAAAATTGATCACTAGAGGTGCCTGAAACTGGCTCTAGGATGTGTTAAAAATAATTTTAACTAGAGGTGCCCGAAACCGGCTCTAGTCGATTAAATTAACTTAATAAAACTAAAAACAAAACACTAGAGGTGCCCAACACTGGCTCTAGTTAAAACATGTTAAAAAGAACCCAATGAAGTAATTTGAAAACCTCTTGTTTGCATAGAATCTGAAAAATCAACTTGCACACAACTCCGCACACACTCACAAGCATTATAGTTTGATTCCGAGTAACTCCTAAGTTTTCTGAAAAATAAAAAGCCAATCATACTTTGTGCCCCGGTTCAGAGAATTGAAATCAAGTTCAAAGCTATGTTTGTGAAAGTTGAAGTCTTGGCAGGTAATTATGAGTTTGCATTGCTTGAGGACAAGCAATAGTTCGAGTTTGGGGGTGTGATAAGTGTTCAAAAGTACTATTTTTCTTACCCTTTTTACTCATATTATTATTAGACTTAGGATCATATTAGTTGCATAATTAGCCATTCTTGCATTAATCCATGTTTCCTTCCATCGTTGAGCTTGATTACATAACTTGGTAGTTTTTGTGGAAAAGATGCTGCTTTGGTGTGTTTTGTGTGTATGTACAGGATCACTTGCCAAAGCAAGGCTAGAGCTATTTGCCAGGGCAATGCATGAAGGAGACGCCGAGCTAGTTGCCAGGGCAATACATGAAGGAGACGCCGAGCCAGTTGCCATGGCAATTGTCGACAAGAGCAAAGGTGATATGGTAGTCGAAATTGATGACTAAACAAGCCCAAGATGACGTGGAGCAAAGCCCAAACCCAAAGGAATTTAATTGCCATGCAGAGATTAAAGAAGAATTAAATTCCAAAAAGATAGGAGAAGTTCTAGTAGGAATACAATTATAATAAAGAATTATATTCTTTAAAGATAATTTAATTCCAACTTAACTTTCTCCTCAAAGAAGGACTTTGGCCTAGCCCTATAAATAGGAAGGAGATTTCGACAATCCATAGAGAGGAAGAGGGGAATTTCGACAAGTCCAAGGAGAGCAATATAGGGAATTTCGACAAGTCCAAGGAGGGCAAAAGGAGAGAATTTTCGACAAGCATCTAGGGCAAGGAGGATTTCGACAAGCCTCCTTCTTCATCCTTTTCTTTCTTGTTTGATTCGGTTCATACTAGGGATTATTTATCTTGTGTTTCTTTGGAACCTAGCCATGAACTAATTCTATTTGGCTATGGTTATTGTGTTTTGTGGTTGTGAGAAACTATTGGTTTTTGTTTAGGTAATAAGAGTTTGCACTTTTCTATTTCAAGGTTTATTCATTCTTGGTTCTTATTCTTGTTTGCGAGTGAATTGGGAGAGGATCTCGTGATTTCATCTATTTATCTAATATCGGGAGAGTTAGATTCAAGAAACGAATGAATATGATCTTTATTCAATCTATTAATGGTGAAGATTAATCTGGCTTAGGAATAAGTTAAGGATTTCAACGGCTAAGAGGAGCACAAGATTGGTTGTTGTTCACCCTTGATTCACGCAGGGATGTATTATCAAGGCATGCACAAGTAGCTAGAGTTTTGACTTAGGGATAAGAAGAAACCATTGAAGAACGCTCTGCCGAACCTTGAAGGTTGCTGCCCAGACGCCGAGTAGTTGCCCAACTAGTTGCCCAGGCAACATCGATTAGTTGCCAAGGCAACCCGTTGTGCAAGTTGCCACGGCAACTGAGTTGCCCGTGCACTCTTTTACCAAAACGATCCAATTGGCTATCACACCTCAACTCACGATAACCTGGCCTATCTCTCTCTCAATTGATCTCATCTTTTCTTTTACTTTATTGCTTTCTAGTTTAGTTATTAGTTAAACTCCTATAATCTTTTATTTGTGTTTTTACTTTTCACAGTGCAAGAGACTAGATTCTTGAAGTGGCACCAATCCCTGTGAAGACGATATCTTTTATACTATAACTTGTGACGTGTATACTTGCACATTTTCGTAGCACTTATTACGCGCAACACATGTATTGCTCTTTAAGCTTGTTATAAAGGTGTTTTGGTGTAAAGCTTAAATTGAGGTAGAGGTTGAATCCATGATACATATGTTGAAAATGATTTAAATGTGCATATTTTGAGATGACATGAAAAGCATGAGATGTTTACATGAGATATAAGCTAAATGGTTTTAAATACATTGATGAGTTTTTTACGATTTCTCTCACTAAGCTTGATGCTTACACTCTCTTTTCCTTATCAATGCAGAGAAATAGCTCTTTTGGGCATCACGTGAGCAAGGATGGATCCAAGGATTTGATACAATCCAAAGTATGTTTTTAATACGTTTTAAGTAGTAATAAGAAGGCAATGTGACCGGGTTGTTTTGGGAGTTATGTTTGTAGATACTCCATGTTGTAATAGTTTGGACTATTGTTTTGGACTTGTATGATGCTTTATACTTGTGTTGAGGGGGTTGGGAAACATTAAGCATGTTTGGGTAGAGATCATGCTCTTAGGTGATTTGATTGATGATGCCATGTTTAGTGTGATCACTTGGAATGTTGCTATGTTTGATGATTGAGTACCTATGATGCTATATAAGGTTTATAGGTTGATTGAACGGTGTTAGATTGAGACAAAGTGTCATATGTTAGACCTAGAGGTCACTACAGGCCTCACTGTACTGGTACAGTACCTCAGGGTATCGGTACGCGAGGTCTTATATAGGCTCAAATGGTGCAAATTTGCCTTACCGTACCGATACGCCTGGTAACCGTATTGGTATGGGTAGTCATGTAATAGGGAGTGTTTCGGTACGCGGGTCACTGTTTTGGTACGGTCCTTAGCCACTAGAATCTTGTCTTTTAAAACTATACAAGTCGTACCGATACGCTTGAGAACCGTATCAGTACGCAAATGTTTCTTAGAACTTTATCGATATGATGGATATCCGTATCAGAACACTGGACGTTATTTCAGTTGGAAATTCTGCTTGAACTTTGAATCTTTACATTTCGGTCCCTGTTTCTTATCTATGCAATTCAATGTGTATGAATGATAGATTTGAGTTAGTGGTTCAGTATAAAGGCATGTAATATGACTAATTGAGGAGTGGTAACTTTAATTTTGTGAAAGCTCATATAAATATCAGAAATTACATGTTAGTCCCTAAAGTGTGGATTTAGGAAATTTAATGTCGAGATGGCACCCGATTGAGTTGTGTTTTTAACCATGACTTGTATGTACACCATAGGACTTAAAAATGTATCTAGAAAAGATAAAAGAAAAAAAAGAATCAGTTTGAATATAATTTGTTTGGGGTTTATTTCGGTAAACCCTAATATAGCTCGCTCGGTTAGTCTTGCGACTAGTCCGGGTCAATGGGTTATATTTGGTGGTATCAGAGCCAAGTTATGATTATTGGAAGGTGGATTATGGTTGTTTGTATGATTGAATATGTGGTTTGAAATGTACGGTGATTGAATTTGTGAAATTGTATTTGATATGTGTATGTTTGAGAGTTAGACCTAGGGACACATTGCCTTATTACTACTTGAGTTAAATGATTTTGTTTTTAAACAAGAGTGACATAGATTCTTACTGAGCTGGCTTAATTGTTTTGTTTTTGTTGCATTATCATGTTTAGACTCATATTATCGAGTATGGGACCAAGATGGGAGACTAGAGCTCACATGGGTAGCGTTGTGGATACACATGATGAAGAGTTGCCTCCTCCACCACCGATTCCTCCTACTAGTGCTGGAGTATAGGGAGGTGCGCCTCAGGCACCACAAGTACCTATCTTTGGTGATATGGCATCGTTGGTGCAAGAGATGACGGAAGCTTTCCAGGCGGCCATGGCTGGAGTGCATGTACCTGCACCAGTGCCTGTAGTTGTTAACACCGGGTTACCTCTAGAGCGTTTGAGTAGCCTAAGTGGTGTTGAGTTTTAAGGTTTGTTCTTGAAGTAATCGACGAATGGTCGAGTACCGAAAAGATCTTTGGTCATATAGAGTGTATCGATGTACGTAAGCTGGGATGTATCATATTGTTGCTTTAGGGGGATGCGTACAGTTGGTGGACAACTGTGATTGCGGGTGTAGAACCTGCCAATGTTACCTGGGAATTCTTCTTTGAGGCTTTCAAGAAGAAGTATTTGGGAACTCGATACAAGGATGCTAAGAAGAGAGAGTTCATAGTGTTAGAGCAAGGAAAAATGTATGTTTTTGAATATGAGGTCCGGTTTATTTGGCTGAGTAAGTATGCTCCTGAGTTGGTTCCGAACGAGCGAGAGAGGTGTGACCGATTCTGTTTTGAATTGATCAAATAAGTAAAGACATACATGTTGGCCACTGATTACACAGAGTTTGATGTCCTAGTGCCGCGGGCGAAGGACATAGAATAGAATCTAGGCTTGTCTGTTCGTTCTGGGGGTTCTTCATCTGGTAAGAGGAGCGCGGAGTCTGATGCTGGCCAAGATTGTTATAAAAAGCATAGAGACAGAAGGTATCTCTCGAATTAAAGGCGATGAGTATATAGTGCTGGACGTGGATTTCAGGGTTAGAATGCTCATGCTAGAGTTCCTAAGTGTAGGAGATGTGGTCAGAGGCATGCGGGAGGGTGTTGGGGGTACTATAGGCACTTGATGGAGTTATTGATCGAGGGATCATCTTTGGAGGGATTGTCCGCAGTTAGCCAGAGAGGGTCGGGCTAATGTACCAATTGCTGGAGCGCAGAGAGGTCATGAGCGCGGCCGTGAATATTTCCAGCGCAGGGATGATGGACATAGAGCAGTAGCACATATCGTGGCGGTTCAGCCAGTGAATGGTAGACTGCCGAGGGTTTTTTCTAACCGTGTTGTAAGGAATGATACCGACGTAATCGCAGGTACCTTTACCTTGCAGTTAATACTTTTTTATCTTTGATTAATTCTAGTTCTACGCATTCCTACATTTTGCACGAACATGTATGTTTGTTGGATTTACCTGTTGAGTTGTTAAATGTTGGTATATGGGTAACCAGTTCCTTTGGTGAGACAGTTGTAGCTAGGAAGTTGTATAAGAGTTATCCCTTGATGGTTCAAGGACATGTGTTTGAAGCCAACCTGAAAGAGTTGTCGTTTTACGGTTTTGACGTGATTATGGGTATGGATTGGTTGTCTCAACACAAGGCTGTAGTGGATTTTGAGGCTAAGCAGGTTTATTTGAAACTTGCTGAAGATTATGAAGTTGTGGTTGTGGGCAAGAATGTCAAATTCATGTCAAATGTGGTTTCAGCGCTGGAAGCGCGGGAGTTGATGGAATGTGGGGGACAAGCATACTTAGCTTATGTTATGAACCCGAATATGAAGAAAATGCGTGCCCAGGATATTCGCACGGTTTGTGACTTTTCATGAGTGTTTCTAGAAGATTTTCCTGGTTTGCCGCCAGATAGAGAGGTAGAGTTTTACATAGAGGCGTATGCGGATACAGCTCCGGTGTCGATTGCTCCGTACCTTATGGCATCGAAAGAGTTGAAAGAGTTAAAGACACAGTTGCAGGAGTTGCTTGATCGTGAGTTCATTCGTCCAAGTGTGTCACCGTGGGGTGCACCGGTGTTGTTTGTGAAGAAGAAAGATAGCACGATGAGGATGTGCATTGATTATCAGCAACTGAACAAGTTGACGATCAAGAACAAGTAACCTTTGTCGAGGATTGATGATTTGTTTGATCAGTTTTGATGTGCTATAGTGTTTTCTAAGATTGATCTGCGGTCAAGGTATTATTAGTTGAAGGTGAAAGATAAGGATGTGCCGAAGACAACTTTTCACATACGTTATGGGCATTATAAGTTTCCAATGATGTTGTTTGGTTTGAACAATGCACCGACAGAGTTCATGGATATGATGAATAAGGTGTTCCATGAATTCCTGGAGCAATTCGTGGTAGTGTTCATCGATGACATCCTTGTGTACTCTCGTACCGAGGAAGATCACGATCAATATCTCCGAATTGTGTTGCATGTTCTGTTGGACAACAAGCTTTATGACAATTAAGTAAATGCGAGTTTTGGATCAAGCAGGTGGTCTTCCTTGGGCATATTGTTTCGGCCGAGGGTATTTGCCTGGATCCGCAAAAAGTCGAGGCCATTTTGAATTGGAAGCTGCCGAAATCTGTATCAGAGGTTCATAGTTTTCTAAGGTTGGCAGGATATTACCGATAATTTGTTAATGGTTTTTCGAGGATCGCAGCCCCTTTGACGAAGTTGTTGCAAAAAGATGTAGGTTTTGAGTGGACGAAAGTTAGGCAACAAGCTTTCGACAAGTTGAAGGAAGCTTTGACACCTGCTCCAATCTTGATTCAGCCAAAGTCATGGAAGGAGTTTGTTGTGTATAGTGATGCGCCCTATGTGGGTTTGGGATGCGTGTTGATGCAGGACGGAAGGGTTTTCGCCTATGCATCTAGGCAGTTAAGGTGCATGAGCGCAATTACCCTATGCACGATCTTGAGTTGGCTGCGGTGGTGTTTGCCTTGAAGATTTCGCGACACTATCTCTATGGTGAGAAGTGTGTTGTCTACACTAATCACAAAAGTTTGAAATACCTAATGTCTCAGAAAGAGTTAAATCTTAGGCAGCGAAGGTGGTTGGGACTATTGAAAGATTATGACCTGGCCATTAAGTACCATCTTGGGAAGGCGAACGTGGTAGCGGATGCCTTGAGTAGAAAGGTCACGATAGAGTTGAGGGTGATGTTTGCACGATTGAGTGTCGCGAGATGGACGTTTGTTAGCAGAGTTGCAAATGAAGCCTTCGATGTTACAGTTGATCAAGGAGAAGCAACCATATAATGATGAGTTAGTGCCGCATGTTAAGGACATCTTGGATGGGAATCAAATGGATTTTGGATTTAGAGATGATGGGGTTTGTGTTTCAAAGATCAAGTGGCGGTGCCGAATGATGAAGAGTTGATGCACACTATCTTGAGCGAGGCACATTCGAGTCCTTTTGCGATGTATCTGGTGAGTACGAAGATGTATCAAGATCTAAAGAAATGGTATTTCTAGGTTGGTTTTGTAACCCCCTTGACCCGACCTAGACGCCTAACCGAACTAAGAGAACTACATTAGGTTTGCCAAAGCAAACCAGAGAAAATTACGAAAACTGGCTCATTTTTTCTTTTATCTTGTCTAAATGCGCATTATTAATCCTAAGTGTACATACTCACAACGGGTGAATTTTCAAAGGAAACATTTCATGGAAAGGCCTTCAATTGCACGACATACATTTTAGGGACCAAATTGCAAATATTTTAATTTACAAGACCAAAGGGGAACTCAAGATTACCAAACTTTAATTAGACAGATTACATGCTAGCACGTTAATTTTCAACTCATTCCGACCATACAAACTCATGTAATTGACAGCACACTATTTAGGGACCAAAATGGAAGAAACCAGAACTGCTCCTCCATGACATTAACAGAAATAACTTCCTCCGTATCGATACGTTAAGGCCCGTATCGATACGGTATTGCAACTTCATTTCAGTATGCCAAGCACTGTACCGGTACGCCACTTCGAATTCAAAATTCCATTTGATTAATTAAAACACCGTACCGATACGGCCATATTGTAATACCCCAAAATATGCTATGTTGATTAAGGGTCATTTAGTACAAAAATAAGGGCTTAAAAGCTTACTTAGTGACTAAAATGACAAAAATATAAAAGTTAGTATTTTCTCAGTTATGGACTATAGAAAAGAAATTTCTGAGGTTTTAAGGTGTCATGTGATAGAGAAAGAGTAAAATAGGATACTCGCAAAATTTGGTTAAAATAAAAGGAAAATTGGAATGCAAATTTGAGGTTAAAGTTTAGTGACCAAAATGATAAGTTTTTAAAACTTATGAGGTATAAGTTGAAATATGAAAAGTTGAAGGACCAAAGTTGTAATTTCCTAATTTCCCAAAAGTTAGGTATTTTATTTCATAAATAAATAGAGCCCCTATTGGTGTGGATCGAATGAGGAATTACTAATTTGATCTGATATTTCGATTATTGGGAAATTTGCAGTCTAAGTTTAAGTGGAATTCAGATACCTAGATCGAACTGGAAAATTATGAAATTTTACCATATGTCAGAGAAAAGTTATAAAATTCATTTCCAAGTGTTGGAAATATTTTAGTTCGTTTCAGGATGAATTCTATAATTTATTTTGATTAAGGAATTTATTTAGTAACCGATAAAATTCTTGGTATTTATTGGTAAATCGGATCAAGCTAAAATTTCGAAGATGATTCCATAAACTTTGGAAGAGTTATGACATATCATGTTATAGATATTTGGAGAATTTACCAGTAATTGTTTTATCCTATATATGGATTAAACGGATCATGGAGAAAAATCTAATATAGATTCGGAGAATAAAAATGTAGTATAAGATAGCTAATTTAGATTGAACTGCAAAGTTAAGTGTGCTCATGGCATAGGATGGGTGACCTATTGGGAAGGTCTTATGTCAGTACTTGAGACTGATAAAAATGAATTAGTTTAAGTTAATATTATTCATATGGATATCTGATAAAGGATTATTAAGAGAATTTTATCCGATAAAGATTTCGGGTAAATTATCAGTATATTGGACCGAGTCAAAATTTTAGGTTTGACTTCATAAATATGGAATATCTATTTGATAATATTATTTATTTTCCAGGTAAGGAAATAAGGAATTTTTAGAATTTATTTGATAGCCGGTGAAGGGGAAATCGCAATAAAAGTAGTAAGTGAATATCGGGAAATCGGATCGAATCGAAATTTCAGAGGCTGTTCCATAAGTCACGAAAAAATCATAAAATATTATTTTATAAAAAAAATAATAATTGGTTAATTGTGATCTAACTTGAATAGTTGGATTTTTGCAAAATGGCAAAAAAATTGTGATTTAAGTGACTAGTTTTGGTAATTTGGTAATTTGGTCACAATGGCAATTTTGAAAGTACTATGGGCAATATGGTAATTTCCCATGTGAAAGCATTACTCTAGTTTGGTTAGAGTTGAATGAAATTTGGTTGGAATTGAACTAGAATGGCAACTTGTAAATTATGATTTGGTTGGAGGTTAATTTTGGAAAAGGATTAAATTGAATATAAAAATTCACTTTAATATATACATGTGGAATAAATTAGAGAAAGATGAAAAAAAAATGTTCATCCTCTTCTTCCACACTTTCGAAATTACATGAGAAAGGAAGAGAAAATATACAAAAAAAAAATTCTTGGCAATTTTGAAGGCTTTAAAGCAAGATTCAAGTCAAATCTGAATCAAAAGAATATTCGAGGTACTATGAAGGAGCGGATCGAGTAGAATTTAGTGAGGCATGCTAATAAATGGCCCAGGTGAGTGCATTCTTATTTATTTATTATATATGTGATATGAATGAGTGTATTTTTATTTATTTTATTATATATATAATACGAGAACAACGTGCAATAAGTCAACCTTGAAAAATTAATGAAAATAAATGTTGATCAAAGTTATATAAATGGTATAAATATTAAATGGCATATGTGATACATGGATATGGCATAATGATTTATCTAAGATAAATCGGATTTCAGATTTTGGGTATGAAATGCTCATATCGAATTATGGCTGATAGTATTGATAAATTGGATATTGAAGGTGAAAATAATATATTATTATGCCCAAGTACTAGTGTGAGAGTCTTTGGTATAATTGGATATCCAAAAAGAGCCATAGCAGCTACGAACCAGCACTACGGTGCTGAGATAAAGTAGGCACTACGGTGTTGAAGGTAATAATGTAGGCACTACGGTGCTAAGATAAAGTAGGCACTACGGTGCTGAAGGAAATAATGTAGGCACTACCGTTCTGAGATAAAGTAGGCACTACGGTGCTGAAGGTATTAATGTAGGCACTACGGTGCTGAGATAAAGTAGGCACTACGATGCAGAAGGTATTAATGTAGGCACTACGGTGCTGAAGGTATGAGGAGCAAAGAGCATCCTCAAGTACGTACTCACCATCAGACGCTACGACGTTGTAGACACTACGGTGTCGGACTCGTATACCATAGGTTCACATGAGAATCTTTGGTATAGTCGGATATCCGTAGGGTCTTAGCAGCTGCGTCAAAGCACTACGGTGCAGGAAAGACTCTACGGAGTCAGAAAATACTCTACGGAGTCAGTTCAAGCACTACGGTGTTAAAAGGCACAAAATGTTCTAAGATGAGGAGCAAAGGGCGTCCTCGAGTATGTACTCATCTCAGTCGCTTCGGCGATGCAGACGCTAAGGCGTCGTAGACACTACGGTGTCGTGATGACTTACGTACCATAGCATCACATGATTTTGTACTTTGGGATATATATATATATAAGAAGGATATGTTATGCAAATGATTGCATAATGAAAGTATGGCTATGATAAAGGATACGATATGCAAATGATTACATAATGAAAGCATGGCTATATAAAAAGGATATGATATGCAAATGATTGCATGATGAAAGTATGACTATAATAAAGGAAATGATATGCAATTGATTGCATAAGGAAAGTATAATCATGTTACATAATATAATATGCAATTGATTACGTGATGAAAGTATGACTACTTGATGATCACGAACCATAGATATCATGATTTTATGACAGAATTAATAGATGATATGAAACATATTGAAAGCATGTTTATGTCAAAGAAGTTATTATGCATGTGAATACTAGATCAACATATAATAATGATGATATGAATCATATTGAAAACATGTTTATGTTGAAGAAATTTTTATGCATGTGAACACCTGATGAACAATGATGATATGACTCTTAAGATAGTCATGATACATGATTAATTATGCATTACAGATGGCTTGGTTTTATACTTTGGCTATAATACTTGAAATGCAATTATGCAAGTAGTTAAGCTAAAAAGCTTAATGTATACAAGACTGGTAAGACAGATCAAATCTTGTGATTTAGATATTATATTGGACAAATGAGCTACACAAGTAAGGCAGTTCTATATATGATAAAATGTTATCAACTGCAATTGAAAATCATTTGCCATCTTGCAGAGCTGTGTTATTATAATTATTGTTTATATTATTATGATTATGTTTCACTAAGTTGTACTTAATGTGTGTTGTGTATCATACGTAGGTACTTCAAACGAGATAACAAAGGAGGAGCTGCACATCATTGCATCAAATTAATCTGCGTTATCAGTAAGTATCACCACATCCTAGTCTAGTAGGGCATGAATTGAATTTAAGTAGATATTTTGTAAGAACTAGAAACATGACTAAGTTTTGAGAAATTAAGAACATTAGAAAATATGCTTTAAACGGTTTTAAACTTAGTTGGTTGTTTATTGTGTAGTGATTATGAAAAATGAAAAGGGGCCAACCACTAAACTACTTTGTTGAGATAAAAAAAATTACAAGTCTGAAAATCAGGGTAAATCAGTTAGTAACATCTTTAATGTGTATTCGAATATCGAATATACATTGAAGGTGTTACACATATAGTGTTTTGGTATGCAGGCTCGTTCCAAAAACGTGAAATTCCATTAGAACTAAACCATATCGAAACGCCTACACCCGTGCCGAAACACCCTGCCCAAAATTGCCTAGCCATAATATAACGATTCAAACCATTAAACTTCATCAATTAACATCCAAAAACCATTTCCCAACATCCTTTTACTTCCATCAAAGATTAAACTCGAATATCATCACAAAAACTCAAATCTAAACAATTAGAGATCCAAGAGTTTCGGGATTCTATTGATAAAAACAACTTATCAACGTCATAATACATCCAAAATATGTATTAAATCAAACTTAAACACTGGAAATCAGATCCACTTCGAATATTACCTTGTTTCATTAATTTTACCCAATTAACTCAATTAAACATTGATAAATCATTAAAATCAGTTTACAATTCATAAATCGAGGATCAAATAATTGGGAATTTCAGAAAAGAACCATACAATAGAGGAGATCACGGACCTTACCCCTATTGTGAGATTTCACCCTCAATTGGTTTGATAAAAGCTAAGAAAACACAAAATTTAAATGAGATTTTGTAAAAACAATGTTAATTAATCAATTACAAATCACAAATACAAGTTAAAAGACTTCTCACCTCTGGATTTTGATGAAAACTTGAGTGTTTGGCTGGGGAGAGAATGGAAAGAAAAGTTGAGAGAAAAGTTACGTGAATTTTCTTTAAAAAGCTTAACTAACTTTTTAACTAAAAATCCCTTTTTAATTAACTTTAAAACACATGTTAAAATATCTTTAATTAAGGGAGAAATCATCAGAAAAACTTGGTAAAGTAGTTCCTTAAAGATTCTAAGAATTTGACCATTTTCATTTTAGTCACCTTTAAAAGCAATTTTCAAAATTTGCATTTTGGTCACTAGCCAAAATGTCTGATTTCCAAATCTTATTTTCCAAAATTGATTTCACCAATATCATTAATATAATTAATAATGATTTTAGAATATTTTTCCAAAATTTTATCACCTTTAAAAATATTTAAACCAATTTAATCTTGAAATTGACCCGAACTCTAATACTGGTCCACCGGGCCTTCAAACCAACCTTCAAAACATCTAAGCCCAAAACCAGGATGTTACAGGTTTGAAGAAGGATGTTGCAGAGTTTGTGGCTCGTTGCATGTAGGGGTGAGCGTTCGAGCGAGTCAAGTAAAAAAATTTCGAGTTATTCGAGTTGACGAGTCTAATTTTAGAACTTGAACTTAATTTGAAATTTTTTCGATTCGAGTTGAGTTTAACGAGTTCGACCCGAGTCGAATTTTTGAGTTTATGTGAAAAACTTAATTGTAACTATTTATAATATTATAGTATGTTTTGGTTCAAATTTAAACTACTTTCTCTAATAATATGAGATCTACAGACATATAAGTTCGAGTCATTTCATTAAATTACGGGCCTCATTAAAAACCTCCTTCTTATCTAGGTAAGGCCAAGGTGAGACCAAAGATAGCGGAGTAGGAAAATAGTGCCCCGAAATATATTTTCTAGTTTAGGGTTTAGGGAAATATTTGATAAATTTAAAACGTAATGTTGTAATAACTAAAATTTTAAGGTATAAGGGTTTTTTTGATGGAGGGTTTTTCTGTTTCGAATACATTTTGAAAATGTTTAGGGAAAATATATGCGTAAATTAAAATATCTGGAAAGGACCGGATTAATAAAAATAAAATGCATAAATTAAATTTTCGGAAGCAGATCGGGATGAACAAAATATAATACATAAATTAAATTACAAAAATTTAAATGCGGGAAATTAAAAGCGCGGAAAATTAAAAGCGATAAATTAAATACAAAAATTAAAACATAAAATAAATAACATGATATAAAAGATACAAATAAAAATTGCATTAAATAAAATAAAAAATAAATTTGGAAAGTGACCAAATTGTAAATAAAAGAAAATTAAAAGACAAAAATAAAAAAAAGAAAAAAGAGAAGACTGGACTGAAATAAAACTGAAAATAAAATTACAGGGGTTAAATGTGCAATTAGCCCTGTAATTTAAAGGGGATATTTTTGAGTTATTAGAAAAATTGAATAACTCGAAATTTGAAAATTTGAACTCGAATCGAAATTGAAATGTTTTCGAGTTATTCGATTTTACTTGAATAACTCGACTCAAATAACTTGAAATTTAAAAAAATCAATTTTTTCGAGTCGAGTTTTGCTCACCCCTAGTTGCATGGTTTGCCAATGTGTCAAAGCAGAGCATCAGTTTTCTTCGGGGATGTTAACCGTTGAGGGTTCCATAGTGGAAATAAGAGAGAATCACCATGGATTTTATATCTGGATTGCCTTTGACGCTGTCAAAGAAGAATTCTGTTTGGGTGATCCTGGATAGGTTTACGAAGTGTGCATGTTTTCTGGTTGTGCATACAACGTATACTCTGGATAGCTTGGCAGAGTTGTATATTGCCGAGATCGTGAGGTTGCATGGTGTACCAAAGTCTATAATGTCAGATAGAGATCCGCGTTTCACTGCGAGGTTCTGGGAATGTTTACATAGGGCCTTGGGTACACGGTTGAACTTCAGTAATTCGTATCATCAGCAAACGGATGGTCAGTCAGAATGTGTTATCCAAGTGCTAAAGGATATGTTGCAGTGTTGTATCATATATTTTCAAGGGTCATGGGAAAAGTAGTTGTCGTTAGTGGAGTTTGCTTATAATAACAGTTATCAAGCTAGTATCCAGATGGCTCCATATGAGGCTTTGTATGGTAGAAGATGTCGTACGCCGCTTTGTTGGGCGGAGGTAGGAGAGAAATATATTTCTTTGTCGGATATGTTGAAGGATACCAATGAGAAAAGTAAAGTTGATTAGTGATCGTTTGAAGGCAGCTTCGGATCGATAAAAGTCCTATGCTGATTTGAAGCGAAGAGAAATTGAATATGCGGTTGGTGACCGGGTGTTTTTGAAAGTTTCACCTTGGAAGAAGGTGATGAGGTTTGGATGGAAGGTCAAGTTGGGCCCTAGGTTTATTGGACCGTACGAGATGTTGGACGCGTTGTTCCTTGTTGCGTATAGATTGAGGTTGCTGACTGAGTTAGAAAAGATACATGATGTTTTCCATATGTCTATGTTGCGGAGGTATAGATCGGGTCATTCGCATGTTATGCCCGTTAAGGAGATAGAGTTGAATCCTAACTTATCTTATGATGAGGAGCCAGTAAGGATTCTATATTCGAGTAGAAAAGTGTTGTGGCGGCACCTCGGTGTAGAGGAAGCAACCTCGGAAAGCAAAAATCTATGATGAAGAAGATTCCCCATCTTTTTCCGCCAGGTAAATTTCGAGGAAAAAATTTCTTATGAGGGGAAGATTTGTAACACCTTGAAAATGGGCTTAGAAGTGAACCGAGTTGAGCCGAAGGTTCGAGAGAACCGGTTTAGGCCATTCGAATAGTTTCAGGAAAATAATTTTATAAAAGTGATTTTGGGGAAAATAAAATATGGAAAATGTTTTAAATTACTTAAATAATATTTTAAGTAAGTTGGTAATTTCAATTTGATGAAAATAAATCTTATTTTATAACATTTTGGTCTAGTGACTAAATTGAAAAATGATCAAAACTTAGAATCTTTAAGAAGCTATTTGACCATTCTTTTTCAACAGATTTCTCTCTTAATATTGGCTTTTTTTAAAGTATTTTTAAATGGTTTAATAAATGGTTAAATGGGGATTTAATTAAAAAGATCTTTATTTCCTAAAAACACTTTTTGACGTAACTACTTTTCTCAAAATCTTTTCTCTCAACCCTATCAGCAACCAAAATGATATTTCTACTTCTAAATCTCCGAAAATCAATCTTCATTGATTTCCTTTTTGATTTCTATTAGATTTCTTTAATTACCTTTGCAAATTCTCTTTGGATTTCATCAAAGCTTGGCCAATTAAGGAGAAATCAGTAATTATAGGTGATTTTCATTTCTCTCCTCTAAATAAAGGTTCTTTAATGAAATTCCCAAGTTCTTGATCATTTTTTGTTGATTTATATTGTGGAATTATGTTTTAAACATCGATTATATGGCTAATTGAGTATTGAAATAAAAGTACATTGCTTGGTAAGCGAGTCTTTATGGATCCTTTGTGGATCAGTTGTAGTTGTGCCAGGTAAGGGCACTTGTTTGGTTATGAGTCCTTGTTTGATGGGATCCGGATACCCAATGAGTGTGTGTTGCAACACATGAAGGTCATCCGATGTGAGATTCTGGGTGATGAATAAAGGTCATCCGATGTGAGATTTCAGGTGATGATATTGCTCGATGCGAGATTCTGAGCGAAGACTCGATGTGAGATTCTGAGCATACCACTCGATGTAAGATTCCGAGTATACCGCTCGATGTGAGATTTTCAGCATAGGTGGGTCTCCTAGTGTCGGGTGACAATGGGTCTCACTCCTGGTTTGTTTATGTACTTGTTGATGTTGTTGAGGTGTTGGTTATTCTATAACATGTGTTTAGGCGGTTATGGTAGCGCCATTGTTTTACCCTATCTTGACATCATATTCATAGCATGCTCTTAATTATGATTCACCTGAAGCATAGTCGAGTGGTTATGTATCCGCTGAGCTTTGTTAGCTCAGCATTCGGAATTGTTGTTTTCGTTTGTAGGTTGATAAATAGTTTGAGCGTAGTGGAGCACCATCAAAGCAAGGATCCAGCATTGGCCTTTTGGTTGAGTACAAGTACTTAGATGTATTGAGCTATGTATTCATATGACCCATTTTTATTTGTAACTCTATTTGATTTAACTTGTATTGGTCAAATGTTTCATTTCCGTATTTGGAGCTCCTTTAACTATTTGAATGTTTTTAAGTAAGCATGGATTTTAATGCTTTGGTTGTGACATGTTTGGATTTAAGAGATTGATCTTTATTGGTTTTTAAAACTGAAAATTTTATGGAAGTGTTTTGGGCTTGTGGCCCTATTTGTAGCATCCGGGTCAAGGGTGTTACGTTTAGTGGTATCAGAGCCTAGGTTTAGTCGGTTCTAGGCAGTCCCCGGGGGAGTCTAGTGTAGTAAATAGGTGTCTAACGAATACATGCCCATAAGTCAAAGTCGTACTTGAATTAAGCTGAAAATTCAATGATGTATTCATGTTGTTTAATTGTGTAAAGCTGAACCATGCCAAGGAGAGCTAGGAACGTAGAAGAAAGCTTAGGTTCACAGGGTGGGAGCTCCGATGAAGACTACGTGCTGGATGTGGAGGAGTCCGGTGGGGGAGCTAGGCATGGAGCCAACTATTTCTCCCACTTGCACCGAGCCCTAGACAGGATTGTGAGGGCAATTTCGAGGCATTCATCTACCCCTCATGAGGCACCGGTTGAGAGGGTGCGTAGGCAGGGTGCCACAAATTTTCTTGGATCGGGACAAGACAATCCAGTGAATGTAGACCAATGGCTTCGAGACACCCGTTGGATTATGAGGCAGATGAGGTTGCGGTCTGAAGATAAATTATCTTGTGTGCTATCCTTGCCCAAGGGAAACGCGAGAAAATTGTGGGAAACCATAGAGTTAGAATAACACCCTATCCGACCTTCTTAGGAAGACTTTCTTGATGAGTTCAAGAAGAAGTACGTGGGTGAGGCTCACGTTGACAGGTTGAGAGACCAGTTTACTCACCTCGTGCAATGAAACCACACCGTCTTTGAGTATGAACAAGAATTTCTGCAGTTGAGCAGGAATGCGCCAGAGCTTGTGGCCACTGAGAAAATGAGGTGCAATAGGTTTATAAAAGAGTTAAGAAAGAAGATACAAACCTATTTGACAGCTGCCCCACCCAAGGTATTTTCTGAGTTGACTGCTAGTGCAAAGTCTCTAGAGCAAGTGGTTTGACATACAGTTCTGCTAGTGGACAAGGAGGTCCTAGTGGGAGGACTTAGAATTTCTCCATCAGCTCACAGTCTCACTCGAGAAATGATAGAAATCAATGGAGTCAGAGAAGAGGAGCTTCGAGCCAGGGTGGGAGGTCAGATCGTAGGTCAGAGTCTGTCAGGCGTAGGAGGCCTACATCATCTTCATCTATGATGAGCCCAGATAGTTTTCAAGGGAGTGTGGGTTCACCGTTTTGTAATCAGTGTAGGCGTTGGCACCGAGGAGAGTGTTGGGGTACAAACCGAGCTTGCTTTGAGTGTGGGTCTCAGGATCACCTTGTGAAGGATTGCCCTACAGTTACCACAGTCGTTCCAGCTTAAGCACCAAGGCTCTCTTATCTGACTCAAAGGGGCTGAGGGTTCTCTAGAAGAGGGGCACCGGTGAGGTAGTATACAGTTAGAGCTGAGGAGGATTGTGAGCCCACAGATGTAATTGCAAGTACCTTATCCTTGTTCTCTATTCCCATTGTTGCATTAGTGGATTCGGGGTCTACCCACTCCTACATCTGTAGTGGGATATCCCAGCGTTAGGGGCAACCGGCTGAGGACCTAGAGATGGGAGCTTGTGTGTCTAGTCTATTAGGATTAGATGTTTTAGTAGACAAGGTGTACCGGAGGTGTCCCATCAAAGTTTAAGTTTTAATCTTCCCAGCGGATCTTATGGTTTTGCCGTTTCAAGAGTTTGACGCAATCCTAGGTATGGATTGGCTTGTGAAGCACGACGCTAGCTTGGGTTGTAGGACCAGGAGTTTGAAGCTCCGTGTGGCCGATGGATCTAAGATAACGGTTAGAGGGGAAAGGCACCCTTACATCCCCAATGTAGTATTGGCTTTAACGGCACAGAGGTTAATACAGCAAGGTTGTAAGGCCTTTTTGGCTCACGTGGTGGATACTGGGGTCGATAGTCCGTCCATCGAGAGCCTCATGATAGTTTGTGAGTTCATGGATGTCTTCCCGGATGAGCTACCCATATTACCACCGGATCGTGAGCTTGAGTTCCAAATTGAGATAATGCCTGGCACAGCACCGATGTCTATTCTACCTTACCGGATGGCACCGGCGAAAATGAGAGAATTGAATAAGCAAATTCAGGAATTGCTAGAGAGAGGTTTCATCCGACCAAGCGTCTCTCCTTGGGGTGCTCCAGTCTTGTTTGTTAAGAAGAATGATGGGTCAGTGAGAATGTGCATTAACTACCGCCAGTTAAATAAGGTAACGGTGAAAAATCGCTATCCTCTTCCAAGAATTGATGATTTGTTTGACCAGTTATAGGGTGCCCGAGTTTTCTCGAAGATAGATTTGAGATCGGGTATTATCAGTTGAAAGTGGTGGTAAAATATGCCAGAAGACCATTTTTAGGATGTGGTATGGACACTATGAGTTCTTGGTGATGCCTTTTGGGCTCACTAATGCTCCAGTAGCATTTATGGATTTGATGAACAGAATATTCCAGCCTTATTTAGATCAGTTTGTGGTGGTGTTCATCGATGACATTCTAGTTTATTCATGTTCGGTTGAAAAGCACCGACTACCACCTACGGGTAGTTCTTCAGACCTTGAGGGACAGACGTCTCTATGCAAAATTCAATAAATGTAAGTTTTGGTTGTCTAAAGTGGCATTTTGGACCACATCATGGCGGCGAACGGGATCCGTGTTGACCCTCGGAAGATTCAAGCCATAGTAGAGTGGAAACCACCTAGAAATATCTCGGAAGTCCGTAGCTTTCTTGGACTTGCGGGATATTATCGACAGTTTGTCAAGGGTTTTTCAATCTTAGCTACCCCGTTGACCAAGTTGCTTCAGAAGGGAGTGCCATTTGTATGGAATAAGAAGAGACAACAGTGTTTTGAGCAGTTGAAGGTCTACCTTACCGAGGCTTCGATTTTGACGCAGCCTGGGCTGAGAAAAGATTATGTTGTGTTTAGCGATACGTCCTTGAATGAACTTGGCTGCGTTCTTATGCAAGAGGGTAAGGTGGTTGCCTACGCCTTGAGGCAACTTAAACCTCATGAACAGAATTACCCTGCCCATAATCTAGAGCTGGCCGCGGTGATCTTTGTATTGAAGATTTGGAGGCGCTGTCTCTACAAGGGGAAGTGTTACATCTATACGGATCATAAGAGTTTAAAGTATCTACTCACCAGAATGAGTTAAATTTGAGGCAGCGACATTGGATTAAACTTCTAAAGGATTATGATTGTATTATTAAGTATCATCCGGGCAAGGCAAATATAGTAGTGGACGCCTTGAGTCGTAAGTCGATGTCTAATTTGAGAGCCATGCTTGACCCTTAAGAATGACCGAGGATGGTGGGCTTTTAGCTAAGCTCAGGGTTGAGCCCATGTTAGTACAAGAGATAAGGAAGACTCAGGTTCTAGATGAAGATTTAGTAGCCCAAATTGAAGCAGTTCAGAGAGGTGAGGCCTCAAATTTCGAAGTACGAGATGATGGGTACTTGTACTTCAATGGTAGGTTGTGTGTTCCAGATTTAGAAGATTTGAGGGACCGCATCTTACAGGAGGCACACCGTAGTCCCTTCACCGTACATCCGGGTTTAGCTTGCCAACAAGTGAAGGCGGAACACCAAGTTCCATCAGGGTTGCTTCAGCCGATTCAGATTCCATAAATGAAAGTGGGATCGAGTCACAGTGGATTTTGTTACGGGATTGTCGATGACTCAAAGGTAGCATGATACGATATGGGTAATAGTGGATCGTTTGACCAAGTCTACTCATTTTCTGCCTATGCGCATGGATTTAACCTTGGAGCGGTTGGCTCAATTGTACATCAAAGAGATAGTGAGGTTACATGGAGTGCCGTCATCGATCATATCGGATAGGGATCCATGGTTCATAGCAAGGTTGTGGAAGAAGATTCATAGTTCCTTAGACACCAAGCAACATTTTAGTACAGCTTTTCATCCTCAGATCGATGGCCAGTTTAAGCGGATTATTCAGATTCTTAATGACATGCTTCGGTTTTGTGTCGTAGATTTTGAAGGGAGTTGGGAAGAATAGCTACCGCTGGTTGAGTTCACATACAACAATAGTTATCAATCAAGCATCAAGATGGCCCCTTCCGAAGCCTTGTATGGGCGTAGATGTAGAACACCCCAGTGTTGGACCGAGCTTAATCAGAAGAGGATCATGGGATCTGATTTGGTTAGACAAACTGAAGAGAAGGTTTGCATCATCAAGGAAATATTGCAAGCAACTTCTGATCGATAAAAGGCCTACGCGGATAGGAAACACAAGCATATCGAGCATGAGGTTGGTGAAAAAGTGTTCTTAAAGGTATCTCCATAGAAATGGATAATTTGTTTTGGACGAAAGGGCAAGTTGAGCCCGAGGTACATTGGACCATACGAGGTGATCGAGAGGATCGGGCCTGTAGCATATTGGCTAGCCTTGCCTTTAGAGTTAGCACGTATCCACGATGTTTTCTATGTATCTATACTGAGGCGCTATCGTTCTAATCCTTCGCATATTTTATAGCTCGAGGGGGTAGCGGTCAACACAGATTTGACATATAAAGAAGAGCCAGTGATAGTGCTTGATAGTGGAGTCAAAGAGCTTCGTAACAAGTGTATACCCCTCGTAAAGATGTTGTGGAGGAACGATGGGATTGAAGAGGCAACATGAGAGGTCGAGGCTGAGATGAGAGAGTTCTACCCACAATTGTTTCCACCAAGTAAATTTCGAGGACAAAATTTTCTTTAAAGGTGAGAGAGTTGTAATGACCCGGGTTTTGAAACCAGAGCGTTAGGCTAAACCGAGGCATGGGCCTCGCATTTGGGTCATGTTGTTAGGCCTAAAACCTTGGTGGGCTTGGTTTTGGTTTTGGGCTTGAGTTATGGGTTTTGGAGAAAGGCTTTATGGTAAATTCATAGTTGATGAAAAGATGAGGAGGCGAGTTATGAGCTGTAGATTTTTGTAAGTTGATAAAGTCATTATGTCCCCCAAAAGCTCTCCCCACCATCTTCATCTTCTCTTCTCTATGAGTTTGAAAGAAAAACTCCACCTTTATTAGTTTGGTGTTGAAATCCTGGATTAGTGTAGAAGGGAAAGTTGTTAGGCATCCAAGGATCTACAATCCAAGGTAAGTTTTGCTTGCAATGGTGGAAGAAAGGGTTTAGTGGGGGTTTTAGAGTGAGAATGGGAATGGTGTTTTTAATCCCATTTCTTATTGTTGAATCGTCCTTTGAGCTTCTTTTTTACCTTTCATCAACGTTGTAACTTTTTTACAACATTTCCTTGTAGTTTAAGAGGTTGGGGAGCATTCAAAGGCCCAAGGGAAGAAGAAAGCTTGAGGTGGAGGTTGGGGTTCCTTTTTAGCTTGTAGTTCGAGGTTAGTACACTTCTAACTCCTGTGTGTTCATGTGCATCATCATTTTGGTATGTATTGCTTGAAATATGATGTTTTGATAATTTAGAGCTTGGTTGGTCATCAATGGTAAATCCTATAATTGTTGATGTTTAAGGGTAAAAATTGCTAGAAACTCACCTAATGACTTCTCATAATTGGTAGGAATGTTTTGGGACTTAACAATGGAGGTTAAGGGCGGGATTGGTGTAATCCCGAGCCCAGGTTTCAAAATTAGGGCTCGAGTACCAGTACGGGGTGGTTGCGTATCGGTACCCCTTCGTATCTTAGGGGCCAGATTATGAGAGGCGTACCAGTACGCCTCTCCGTGTATCGATACCCTTTATTAGATCAGAATTCCAGTAACGCTTTCGAGTATCGGTACGCTAAGGGCGTATTAGTACCCACTGTTGCATTGCCTGAAAAGGCTTTGCGTATCGGTACGCTAGGGTAGGCGTATCGGTACGGGGCAATCCCAATACTAATATAGAGTACCGGTACGGCATGGAGCGTATCGATACGGGGCCAAGGCCAATTCTTTTTAATCCAATTTGAGTATCGGTACTCATTGGGGAGTATCGATACTTAGAGGAGAGTATCGATACTCATCTTAGAGTATCGATACTCGATGGGAAATCTGCCCAAGTTTTTACGTTTTAAGTTTGGGGATTATATAATTTATGGTTAAGGTTCTAATGGGTCTCGTGTGATATAAAATGACTGGTAAAATCGAGAATGTGTATTTCTTCTATCTTATATAGATTAAATGGCTAATTGAGTATTGAAATGAAAGTATATTTCTTGGTAAGCGAGTCTTTAGGGATCCTTGGTGGATCAGTTGTAGTTGTGCCAGGTAAGGTCACTTGTTTGGTTATGAGTCCTTATTTGATGGGATCCGGATACCCAATGAGTGAGTGTTGCAACACATAAAGGCCATTCGATGTGAGATTCTGGGTGATGAATGAATGTCATCCGATGTGAGATTTCGGGTGATGATATTGCTCGATGCGAGATTCCGAGCCTCGTCCGATGCGAGATTCTGAGCCTCGTCCGATGCAAGATTCCGAGCGAAGACACGATGTAAGATTTCGAGTATACCGCTCGATGTGAGATTCCGAGCATGGGTGTGTCTCCAGTGTCGGGTAACATTAGGTCTCACTCCTGGTTTGTTTATTTACTTGTTGATGTTGTTGAGGTATTGGTTGTTCTATAGTATGTGTTTAGGCGGTTATGGTAGCGCCATTGCTTTACCCCATCTTGACACCATATTCATAGCATTCTCTTAATTATGATTCACCTAAAGCATGGTCGAGTGGTTGTGTATCCGCTGAGCTTTGTTAGCTTAGTGTTCAAAATCGTTGTTTCCATTTGCAGGTTGATAGATAGTTTGAGTATAGCAGAGCACCAACGAAGTAAGGATCCAGCATTGGCCTTTTGGTAGAGTACAAGTACTTAGATGTAGTGGGCTATGTATTCGTATGACCCTTTTGTATTTGTAACTCTATTTTATTTAACATGTATTGGACAAATGTTTCATTTCCGTATTTGGAGCTCCTTTAACTATTTGAATGTTTTTAAGTAAGCACGGATTTTAATGCTTTGGTTATGACATGTTTGGATTTAAGAGATTGATCTTTATTGGCTTTTAAAACTGAAAAATTTATGGGAGTGTTTTGGGCTTGTGACCCTATTTGTAGCATCCGGGTCAAGGGTGTTATAGGTTTTAAATGCATTGATGAGTGTTTTGCGGTTTCCCTCACTAAGCTTGATTCTTACGCTATCTTTTCCTCGTCAATGCAGAGAAATAGCTCTTTCGGGCAGCACGTGAGCAAGGAATGATCCAAGGATTTGATACAATGCAAAGTATGGTTTTAATACGTTTTAAGTAGTAATAAGAAGGCAATGTGACCGGGTTGTTTTAGGAGTTGTGTTTTGAGATACTCCATGTTGTAATAGTTTGGACTATTGTTTTGGACTTGTATGATGTTTTATACTTGTGTTGAGGGGGTTGGGAAACATTAAGCATGTTAGGGTAGAGATTATGCTCTTAGGTGATTTGATTGATGATGCCATGTTTAGTGTGATCACTTGGAATGTTGCTATGTTTGATGATTAAGTGCCTATGATGCTATATGAGGTTTATAGGTTGATTGAAGGGTGTTAGATTGAGCCAAAGTGTCATATGTTGGACCTAGAGGTCACTACAGGCTTCACCGTACCGGTACAATACCTTAGGGTGTCGGTACGCGAGGACCTATATAGGCTCAAACAGTGCAAATTTGCCTTACCGTACCAATACGCCTGGTAACCGTATCGGTACGGGTAGTCATGTAATAGGGAGTGTTTCGGTACGCGGATCACTGTTCCGGTACAGTCCTTAGCCACTGGAATTCGATCTTTTAAAACTATACAAGCCGTACCGATTCGCTTGAGGAACGTATCGGTATAAAAATGTTTCTCAGAACTGTATCGATACGGTGGAAATCCGTATCGGAACATTGGACGTTATTTTAGTTGGAAATGCTGCTTGAAGTTTAAATTTTTGCATTTTGGTCCCTATTTCTTATCTATGCAATTCAATGTGTGTGAATGATCAATTTGAGTTGCAATTCAGTATAAAGGCATGTAATATGACTAATTGAGGAATGGTAACTTTAATTTTGTGAAAGCTCATATAAATATCAGAAATTACGTGTTAGTCCCTAAAGTGTGGATTCGGGAAATTGGATGTCGAAATGACGCCTGATTAAGTTGAGTTTTTAGCCATGACTGGTATGCGCACCGTGGGACTTAAAAATGCATCTAGAAAAGATAAAAGGAAAAAATGATCAGTCCGAATGTAATTTTTTTGGGGTTTATTTCGGTAAACCCTAATGTAGCTCGCTCAGTTCGATCTTGCGACTAAACCAGGTCAAGAGGGTTACAACTACGACCGCTCTCCATCTGTAACTCCGCCGTCTCAATCTGTTGCCACTAAATTTTGTTTACTTTTCGTCGTTCGTCGACCACCGCAAGAGATTTTCAGCCACCGCCTGAAACCCTAAAACTTTAAAATATTCTTTTTTTTAAATCTAAACACGGTTCATCGGAACCACCCATATTTTCCCCTAAAACTAGTTATTCGTCCCAACCTCTTCAACTTTGCCATTTCGAGATAAAAACTTCGATCACTCTTTTTTTTATTTGTTTTCTTTTTTTATATGCAAAAAAAACTAATGTTTTTCTTTGTTTTACAGGGATTCCAAATGGATAAAAGGGGTTATATCTCTTTGGCCGTGAAAATGGAGGTTTGATTTTCTTTTCTGGTGACATTCTACTATTTTGATGACTCCTCAACTTTCAGCGACGGATGATCTTCTACAGCGGCAACCCTTTGATTTCTAGACGGTTCGACACCCAAGGTATTTCTCTCTCATCTTTTTTAATATATTTATTAGTATTATTAATGATCTGTAATTAATGAAGACTGACACACTCTCTCTTCTTTATATAGGATGAGTGGATGATGGCGTCATCGCTGACGTCACAATGATGACGTTAGCGTCCAGTTGTGTTCAAACAAACACAGATTCGCGTAAAAGAAAACGGACCAATGAAGTGCTGCCACGTGGACTGGTTTGGACAGTAAAAGGGATTTTCATATATATTTGTGTTTCTTGGGCTCTTAACAGCTGTACTAATTGCGATTTGGGCTTTGTAAGGGAAAACGGGCTTTGTGCATGGGTACTATGTAAATGGACTATTTACTATTTATTATTTTTAGGGGGGTTTATATTATTTATTTATTTATTGGTTTTATTTATAATAAAAAATTATATATGTATTCGAGTATTACACCATGTTAAGTATTGTTAACTAAATAAAATAATAAAGTTATGATGCCATGTTAATTTATCTCTTCTGTTCTCACTTCCGCTCTTGCTTCTACTCTTTCATCCGTTCTCTCCATGGCTCTTAATTAAATACGTTATTGCTACTATTCTTAGAAGATTCGAATTGGGAATCATGTTTTTTTTATTGAATTAGATAAATTCGAGTTAAATCTGATTATTGAGTAGTTTTTACTTTTTGGAAATCACATTCGAGCTTGATAAATGGGGTGTTGAGACTATAATCCCTTATTTAGTTTATTCGAATGCTGGAGAAATGATGGAAAAGTGGTCGCGGGTGGACAAGAGGGCCCACTTGGAGACTTGGGATTTCAGCGGGAAATGCAAAGGTTGCTTAAAGCCGGCCGGCCGATAGGCGAAAGAGAATCAACTAGTTTAGTTCTGATTTGAGTAGGCTCAAAATAGGGAAAACGCTAACCCTGGGAACCGGGGCCTGGCCATCCTTCGTATGCGGTCGACGTTTCGGCAAAGTTTGTCCGTCGACAGCTGAATGTTTCGATCTGGTTCGATTCATGGTCGCATCTGCAAACGTTTTCCCGTGGGCCGACGCCCCCCCCCCCTCCCCCCCGCATTGCTCTATATCACTTCAGAAGAAACGATATAAAAGTACTTACCTTCCCCTTGGTGAGTCGAAGTGGGGTTCCGTCCTCCTTGCCTTGCGACCTAGGTATTCCGTTTCTGGTTTCCCAGACTTTTTGTAAAGGGGGCAGTCTTCCGTTTTTCAGCTTTTAATAAACTCCTGCTGGAGCTACTCGGCTAACTCTGGTTCTTTCGGGGAAGACCTTGATTTGAACAGAGAAATCAACACCTGGCTTGATCCATTTTTTGTTTTGATCAAAAAAATTTGA